>CM053812.1:25985000-28977500 GCA_028671895.1 Oenanthe sinensis | reverse complement strand
AATTCTAGCATGTCCAGATGAGTTTGATGGACAGAAATACGAAGGGGAGTGCCTTCTTCTCATAAAATTTGTTTTTTACTTCAGACTTATTTTCAATATTCTTGTCCGTACGTGCAATATGATTTACCTTACTCCAACATTTAACCTATATCTAATAAAGCACTAGAAGGATGATAAAGAAAGACAGATATGAAAATATCTTAAATGTTGGTGTCACTGGTCTATGCATTAAAGAATTGGAGAGATTATAAGCAACCAATACATTGAGATGTTTAGATACTTGATATTTTGTGCTAAGATACCTAAGCTAATAGGTTTGGTGAGCATGGGTATGCATACTTCTTTTGCGGCTCTTAGATACAATACATTTTTTTAACATTCCCAAGTCCGTACAACTACATGGTGGAACACTATTTCTCAATAGTATCAAATCAAACTTGCAGATGCTTTCTAGCAATGCATAACTCAAACTAGACCATCATCCCCAAATTCACAATAGGTGTCAGCTTGTAAGGGCTTAATAACATACATTTCCCATTTTCTTTCAATTCCTACTAGCATTATCATTTCCTACACTTAACTATACATAAAATTTCAGGTCTCAGATCTCTTACGTGATAATCAAATTCTTGAATACCTAAACATATACAACATCTTCCCATTAATCATACCACTTCTTAAAACATAAAAATCTCATTTCAATCAAACTCAAAACTGATCAGAGACAAACTAAATAGAATCACAATTACAAGTCTACAATACACACATATTTACAATAAAAACTAGAAAACATCTCGAAAGCACTACAAAGGTACTTACAAGGAAAATAAAGCTTATTAGAAGGATCGAGGCGCAAACGACGTCGTGTAGGAATCAGAGATCTAGCAACTGAAGATACAGAGCTGCTTGAACTACTACTTTGACCGTTAACGCCGTCAATTGATCCGTTACTTTGACTCTGTACCTGATGACGTTGATGATTTTGCGACGAAGAAGGCGTCGTGTTGCTGGAATTACCGCCGTTTCGGAACGGAAGCTTGAAAAGGCCCCACACTTTACCGTCGGACGGTGGAGTTTCTTCGGTGATCGCCATCATCGGAAAGTTTCAGTTCATCAAAAACCTTCAAAACGCTGTCGTTTAGCTCACTGTTTTGCTCTCTCTCTTTCCGCCTATATCTCTGCTCGTGTGTGTGTGTGTGTGTGTGTTTAACAGAACTCGTGAATGATGAAACGCGTGATACACGGACGTCAAGTTAGAAATTCAACTGGATTTGATAATTTGGGTCACGTCCGGTGTTTTTTCTTCCTATTGTTTGATTTTATTGCGCTTGACTAACGGAGATCGTCAAGGGAGTCAGCGGGTTAAACGTCGTCGTTAGCAGGTTGACTTGGGGAGGAGTTGGATTAGGTTAGACTCTTTTATCTTAGAATTGTCAACGGGTTGCATTTGGATCGGATTTAATTAAATTAATATCTAAATTCATTTATTTATAATGGATTGGATTGAAAGTCAGATTTTTTATAAGTCAATCCATATCCAATTCATTAGGATTTTGGATTATCGGAACTGACTATCCAATCCAATTTTTTAAAATATTGTAACTGTTATAATATAAAATCATTTTTAAATATTCATGAAAAATAATATGCACTCATTACTAAAATAATCTCATTATAAAAAATAAATAAATATTGTTTACTAAGTATTAGTGTAAAAGTATCGTGGGAAAAAATTAGTATTAAACGTCCACGAATATCACTAAATAGTAATATCAATGTGAAATTAAAATCAAAAAAAATCTTAGAAATCCAAAATACACACACATATATACACATCTGCTTCTTATTAGATCAGATTTTCATTGAATTGGATTTTTTTATTCGAATCCATATAGCACCGGTCCGGATCTGTTGACAACCCTAATCTTATTATTCATACAATCAATACCCAGATTGATTGTTCTTTTTTTAAATTTATGGATTAAATCGATTAAATTTTGAATGAAAAGTAAATTATTTTTCTAAATTTTAAAAGAATAAAATTATATTTTAAAATAAAGTAGATATATTTTTCAGTGAAATAAATTTTAAATATATTTTTCATGTGTAATATATATCATTTTTAATAATAATTCGATCAACTTAATTAAAAAAATTAAATAACAGTATAATTCATTAATTTAATAATGAGAAAGTATTAATTTTTGTAAATTGAGTTGTTTGTGTAGTAAAAAATACAATGGAACAATCATGTTGCATATTGGAAAGGGGGGAATAGTGTAAAATACAAGTGTTTGATATTACAACTCATTAGCACGGAGAATCTCAAAGAGTCGATGTCCCCATGTTTGGTTGTTCTCCATTTTAGAGTATTTTAAATTTTTAACTTGACAATCGATTTTCTTATGTTTATATATATTATACTCCCTCTATCCCCAATTTTACATGCCCACTTTTAAAATAAATTTTGTTCCTAAATCTATTTTCATTTCTATTTTTAAAACAAATATAGTGGTAATCTTCCAAAATTATCATTATATTTATTATTTTCAAAATTTGACTCATTTAAAACTTACTTAGATTACTTAGTAAAGATTGAAGCTAATGCTTTCATTTGGCATTAAAATTTAAAATTCTATACTAGCTTTTGGATGAACTGTTATCATTTTTTTAATCAGGACTCGATAGGTAGAAGTTGTTGTTTTTTTTTGACTAATTTGACTTATAGGCTTACAAATGAGTATATGTTCTAAAGAAATTCTCGGGGTGAGCCAGGATCGAACTCAGGACCTGGGACGACAGAGGATAAGCTCTCAACCACTTGGGCTATCCAACCGTGCTCGATAGGTAGAAGTTGTTTAAATTGGAATTTAACTTTCGAACAGAAAAAGGTAATAACAATCATAATTTTTTTCTTTATAAAATTAGCACCAAACAAGTCTATCTAATAATAAAATATTTCATTATAAAAATATGTATTTATTTGAATATACATGCCCATATTGTGGATCAATAATTGTGTTGCATACGTCCCTATTTAGAAGTCCATTTTAAAAAAAATTATATATATTAAAAAAAAATCATTTTCCAAGACAATAATTAGGGGGGAAATTTTATCTAACGAATAACTTTTTTTTAATATATATAAATTTTTTTAATATATATAACTTTTTCTCAATATTAAAAAAAATTATTCGTTAAATAAAATTTCCGTCCTAATTATTGTCTTGAAAAATGATTTTTTTTAATATATATAATTTTTTTTAAAATGGACTTCTAAATAGGGACATATGCAACACAATTATTGATCCAAAATATGGGCATGTATATTCAAATAAATACATATTTTTATAATGAAATATTTTATTATTGGATAGACTTGTTTGGTGCTAATTTTATAAAGAAAAAAATTATGATTGTTATTACCTTTTTCTGTTCGAAAGTTAAATTCCAATTTAAACAACTTCTACCTATCGAGTCCTGATTAAAAAAATGATAACAGTTCATCCAGAAGCTAGTATAGAATTTTAAATTTTAATGCCAAATGAAAGCATTAGCTTCAATCTTTACTAAGTAATCAGGTGCTTAATTTTATTTATATTTTTTGCCCAATGTAATTTATTTGTACTTGCGATGGATATTTAAGATACTCATGAATTTTAATTTGAGAATAATATCATGAAGAGGATATGATCAGGTACTTTATGACTAAAGTGCTACAGTGACACGAGAATTAGATTCAACAATAATTTCTGGCCTACATACTTTCCACGCTAAATTTATACTACATGACTCAAAATTTTGTAAAAAGCTTATTTGTTGAGGGTATACAATTTGTAAAATCGCAAATTCATTGGCCAAAATTATCACGATAAACCCATTTTAATACAAACTTGACTAATTAAATTTTAAGTTGATCCGTCCGTCATCTCAATGAGTCAATGACCCATCCAGAATTGAACCTACACCAAGCTCACCAACCCACCATTTTAAATATTTATTTTTTGTGATTTGCGTTTGCGTAAAAATAAAATTATGTTAACCAAGATATAAAAGTCGTTTAGTTTGTTCCATCTACCTCTTTGTGTTTTTTCATCTACTTTTTAAGAGGCAGAAGTATTTTATAATCCCTCCATCTGATATGTCTTGTTTTAACTATTAGTTGGTCAAATTGATCAAACTTTAATCAATAGTAAATAAAAATTTATTAATTATTTTAAAAAACTGAAAATTAGATATTAAAGTATATTAGATATATTTTTTAATAAAATAAGTTTTTAAAATTTTTTAATTATATAATATGTGTAATTTGTGGCCAAAAGTTAGTCAATTTGACTACTTAGTAGTATATGAGATGAACAATTATTTTATCTTTGATAAAGTTATTTAAAATAATTCAAATTTGATTTAGTTTAAAAGTTTTAGGATATAGTTTTTGCTAAGAAATAATTAAATACAAAATATTTCAGGATTTTAAAATTTCGTTGTTCATGTGTAATAGAATAATGTTACAAGTAGCTTAACGATAGATCTATTTATTAATTTGTCCCTAAGATTCAATTCTCTCCTACGCTAATGAGTATCCTAAAAAATAATTAAAAAAACAATTTCTTTGGAGGAAAAAAATAAAAATGTAAATTTCAAATATTTTCCAAATTAAAAATCTCTAAATTAAAAAAAAACTTTTCTACCAACAATCTCATTTGTGTTTGTGTCTTAATTATTCTTAAAAAAATTGAGTAAAACAAGCCAATTACTCTGTTGTCATCTAGGGCCAATAAAAAAATTTAATCAAGTACCACATTAGAGAGAGATCATTAAGTGGAACAGCAATAAAAGAAAAAAGAAATTAAAGCTGAAAATTAGATTCATCCCATTGAAGGACTGCAGAATCCAAATTTTGCTCTCTTTTAAGCTTGTCCTTCAAAAACCAATCACACACCCTCCCTGCATTTAGCTCTTCAATTGAACACCCTTCTTGCTCCGCTATTACCCTCAGCAGATTCAGTGACGATATCTACAAGAAATATAAGTATGTAACAAGAATTATAACCCCAATACATGTGTAAATTTTTTAAAAAAAAAATTTGCGAAATACATTCGTAAATTTGAAAGGTAACATAAACAATAAACAATAGATAGACACTTGATTATCGTGTCAAAGACGACCTTCAATGAGACATACACACAATTTACAGCCATATGCCTGCATAAAAGTAAGCAGTCATGAGGTCCAAAAATGAACATTACTTTGCATAGGGAAGATATGCACTTATTTACGTACCGTTAGTCGACATAAAAATTTCTCGTGGCTAACTAGTCCCGACATTTCGACCATGCCAGCTTCTTCTATGCTTAGGAAACTCCGCTTTTCATCCTTTCCTTGGCTACCACCGTTGTTGCTAGCTCTAATCAGTGCCGTTTTTCGCTTTCTTCTACTAATTCCCATAGGTGCAACATAATTATTTCGAGTAACTGCTCTAGCTCCATGAGTTGAATGGTTGTAAACTATTTGGAAGTAAGTGTTACAAGGCTTGATAACATTCATAGTTTCTGATAATTTCTTGTTCTTTTTGTTTGTCTTCTTTTTTTGTTAAGCTATGGCGAGTGAAGACACTGCAGTGATAAAATGGCTTATCAGTTACGAAATCAAAATTCTCTTTATGCGGTCACAATGAGATGAGAAGTTGGATTGAGATATACTAGTACTCCCTCTGTCCCATATTAATAGTCTTTTTTTAAAAAACAATCATATTAAAAAAATTAGTTGTATAATAATTTTCAGTACATATGATATCATATTAGATAACCAAGTGGTGGCTGAGGACTTATCTATGTGGAATTATTCGGAAAAAAAATAAATTTTATATTAAAAATGACAAAAAAGAACATAAATTTGAATTTTTTTTATATTGAAATTAAAAATGGACAATTATTATGAAATGTATATCATGATATTAATTATAATATTGGTTTGGCCCGTTGGACTTGGCACTGGATTCTCAAATATATGGGTTTGTTCAGTCGATGGATTTGTAAGGAAATGATGCTATTTCTAATTAATTTTGTATATATATTTTTTTTATTGGAATTCTGTCTATATTTAGATTTAAGTACTAGTATATTTTAAAGAAAAGTTTAAAAACCAATATGGTTTTAAAAATTAAAGTAATGTTGGATTCAATTAATATTAATAAATCTGCTTGAGGGTAATTTTGTGTTAAAAATATACATAACAAGCATTCGAGTGAAACACCTAATAAATAGGTATTCAAGTCTTTTTTGATTATGTGAATTCTTGAAAGCAAATAAGAAAATGTTAGAAACTTCAAAATATTTCTCAAAAAGTTGTTAATATGTGATAAATTATGATTGCTTCCATCTTCATTAAAAATATAGTGAACCACCCTCTTGTATGAAATATTCATATAGATAGCCTAATCAAAAGTAAATATATATATATATATATATATATATATATATATCATTATTTAAGACAGATTTTGAAAAATTTATTTTAGAACAAGTAACACTACTCAAATGAATATGATTGACAATAAAATTGATGACATTCAAATCAGTATTTATTTAAATATTAAAATTAAATTCATATTTGTTTATACCTTTATACAAATACAACCATCCTTAACATTATATTTCAAGTGGTATAGTGACTGCAGTCTGAATTGGTAAATCCGGGACGTTTAATTTATCATAATAAAGTAATTTGTTTAGGGGATGTTTTAGATGTTGATGAAAGTTAGAATGGAATAAATAAGACTGAAAATACTAATTAGTCAAAATTATGTAGTATATATAGGGAAGGATTTAGGCCGTTTATAAAAATGAGACTGTTGTTCAAGTCTACGATAAAAACACAGATCACATGGTATTCAGGAGAATAATTTAGCCAATATATATATATAATATAAAAATGAGGTAGCGGTATCAATAAACTAAGCTAATCACAGTAATATATATATACAATGTTGGTTCGCAATGTTCAAATTGAACCCAACAGTTCATGAGTATCACAGTATCAAACAGCAACTGTGAATAGATTTAAGAACCGAGATACATTGAGCATCATAATATTTGCTTAAGCACACTAGATCACTATCTAAACCACCATCAATCACTGACTGATCAAGGACCTGATATTATTCCCTAAAACCAAGATGGCAAGATATTGTTTCCTTTTATATACTATCTACATATATTATACATACATAAAAACATATGAACTTGAGAATATTAGTTGGGACCCCAACTACTCAAAAACATAACAATTCTCAAGGATTCCTCATGACCTGCAGGATTTACATTATGATCAAGAGTATTTTTCTGTACATCATAAGTTTGTTCCATAATCCGACCACCAAAGAAGCTCAGTGATTGTTTTAAAATTGCAGAGAAAATGATATCACAAGTATAAGAATTTGTACAAGATGATGACTTGGTGGAGTCGCACCCAGATTCACAATTCAATCCCACTTGTGTTTTCATTTTCTATATAAGTTTCCAATGCACAAAGCACAAACACTTGTTTGTGTTTTACAGAACGAAGAAAACAATATAACTGTGTGTGTGTGTGTGTGTGTGTGTGGAAACTATAGAGTTCGGAGGTTGATGGTCTTAATTACATACATATTATTATATAGAGAAATGAGAAGAGGAGGGAAGCAAAAAAGAAATATGCTAAATAATTGTAGGTGCTATTTCAAAACCGGTGACTAGAAACAAGCGGCTATGATGATGACTATCCACAAAACCGGGGGTAACTTCTGCACGTAGCTAAACTTTGAGTTCATATTTTAATACTACTCATTTATCTTTAAAAAGACGAACATTCATGCAGGTGTTACTAGATTACGAACTTTTTGTAGCGGGTATTGCACGTGAGTTGGATAAGATTTGCTAAACTCAGATTTTTCTGAGTACCGTACGTAGATTTTCTAAGCTCTTTATCATTCTTTCATGGCTTGTCTCTCATCTCTTGTAACCTGTGATAATTTTGGACAGGACCCAAAACTAACATTAATCCCGCTCGAAAAAATATGAATTAGGGTCAGTAAATATTCAACCTGAAACAATCGGGTACAATTACAAATTCGAAAATGACCCGAAAATTAATAAACCCTATATTTATAATCCTATTTTTGAAATACTTTATGTTTAAAATAATTAAATTTATTTACAATAAAGTAACTTTCACGTGCAATGATAGATACTCGCTAGTTAGTTCATAATTATTTAATAGTAATAATAATATTTTACACATGTTCTGCCCTATTTTACATCTGATAAAGTGGGTACATTATATATTATATATTTGAAATATAACTTTCACATGCAATGAAAGAGAAATTAATTATTTTTTCTTAAAATTTTTGCAAAAGCAATCAGTCCATACAAATCAGGAGAGAGAGAGTATAATATAGGAGTATATTTTCAATCACTCTAAAATAAGTAAAGGCGATGAAACTCAAAATGACCTGAAACCGGACACGAACCACGTAAGTACGGGTTAGGGTTAGGAAAAAATCAACCAAAAATAATCAGGTACAATCTGACCCGACACAAACTCGACCCACAACCCGAAATTGTCAACACTATTGTATAGTCGTGTATACACTGTTGGGCTGAACAAGTCCAATAAATTAGTCATATAACCTTTTAGCAAAAATTTAATAAATTTAATTGGTAGAGAATGTTGTTATAACAGTTTCCTAATTCCTTATGTAAAATGTAGATCGTTTTTTTAGTGTATCCATGTACACACTAACAACTAATTTTTGATGAGTTTAACAAATTTTTATTGGATTCATTTTCATTAATAATAATATCGTATGCACACAAAATTTCTCCAATTAAAATTAGCCAACTCATTAAAAATAAAAACTCAATTTAGATTAGCATTTTCTTACCTTATTTAGAAGAGAAAGTTCACTAAATTATTTATATGAACTTTTCATTTGAAATTTAAGAAATTAGTTATAAACTGATACTCTAATAATGTCTGTGGTTTTTCAACAAGTTAGATTATATTTCTCATTCTTTCTTTATAAATAATTTGGAGTCATTTCTTATATTATTTTTCTCTTTTTCTAAATTTCATATGTATAGTTTGTGTTCAAATAAATAATATTATGAAATAAATATAAGAAATGTGTGACAAATAAGAAAATATATTAAATCACTCTCAGAGTCATATTATTTTTTATAGAAATATGTTAGGATAACTGGATAGGTTGCTCTGAGGAACCCATAAGCCCATCTCTGTGCTGTCATTTTAATAAAAACTAAAAAAATGACAAAAACCTATAACTGGGCCACAAATGACAAAACTTCCACAAAAAAAGTAAAATAATAACGAATCCGGGCCTAAATCTTTTGACAAGATGGCCTTAAAATTAATGGATCATACCTATTAAAGATTTATCAACAGATAGTTGGGTGAAAGCGTAAAGGTATTCATATTATAAATCTTACAAGAACTGCTCGTTTTTTTATCAGAAACTTGTGATTTGGTTTTTGATGCAGCAAGTAGGGGAAAACAATTCTTAATCGTTGGCACTAAAAATAAAGCAGTTGATCTAGTAGCATGGGCTGCAATAAGGGCTCGGTGTCATTATGTTAATAAAAAATGGACTGGGTCAACTTAATAAAGAAGCAACCCAAACAGTTCTACCGAAATCGATCGGGAATTGTAGTCCGCGACTCCGTGAGGTGGGGGACGGCGGACTGTCGTTGAGCCGGTCGATGAGCATGTGATTTTGAACAAATTTTTAATTTATAAGTATTTTAATATAATTATAATATTAATTTAGTCAAAGTGGGCACCTTATAAAAGTAATATTTGCAAATATTTCTTTTATGAATTTAACCAAAAAATATATTTCTTTATGAAATTGTGAAAGGAATTGAGGACACAACTCAGACAAGTAATAGTAGTGTTGTACTCCAGTATATATGTTGCTGTACTTAGCAGAGTTCCACGAGAGTGAAAAATAACTTGTGTATGATCTATATTATATATAACAACCACGGAATCACTAACATTTAAGTAATTTGATTTTTTATTTATATTTTTGTTGATATTTAATATATAATTTTATAATATTAAAAATTTATGTTAATATTATAGGTTCTCTTTTTATATATAAATTTATTCTATTTAATATAAATATGTTATAATATGGATCCGTGTTAAAAATAAAATTTCAATTAATAAAGATATTTATATAGTTAGAGCCCATATTATAATAAGTAAAGTTATATAATTTGGACTCATGTTATAAATATATAATTGGGTTTAAAAATTAAAATTTTAGTTAATATACATATGTATATAGTTAGGGCCCATATTATAACAAGTAAAATTATATCTAAATGTATATTTTTTATGCTCGTAGCCAGTACCGACGAACTAACGACCAAAACTTTTAATATTTGGGCTACAATAATATTGTATAAATATGCATCTCTAATCTCCAATTAAATCTTATATTTGCAAACAATAACAGACACCATGTATTGCAATGTATATCCTTCGAAGGGCCACATACGACTTGAATGTCTACATATAATTAAACAAATAATATGCATGGCCTTGTGTTTGCTTAGATACATAAAACACTGTTATATATTAGTAAAATATTTGCATGACGTAAGAGTACATAACACGGCACACCATATCACATATGTTGCAGATCTCGTATCCGCAACAAAATCTAAATAATCTTGTGATATCCTTATTAATAATTAATATTTCTAGAAAAAATAATTATATTCAACGTTTGTTGGACAATCGAACACCTTGCAGCTTATACTACACCCTTTCTCGGAAAAAAAGATGAAGTGATCACTTACTACAAATAGATATGTATGTCCTTGCTACACGTATATATATTTGTCAACCCTATATATTTACGAACTACTCCCTTCGTTGCTAATTACTAATTTGTTGTCCCTTTAACTTTTTATATGTATTTTAACGCTCATAAAAAATATAGTTCGATAAATTATTTTTTGAATTTTTTTTAAATAAAAATTTAAATATTAAAATAGAGAGCATAACAAAAATAGAGCTCCAAGAGATTTCTAGTGGCTTTTAAAAATCTTAGAAGCATCTTCTCTCTGCTCTAATTTAGGAGCCACTTAGTTCTTAACTTTTTTATATCAATAAAATATTCATTTCCTTCAAAATATCTATTACTTTTTCTACTTTTTGTCATAGTAGGGTTTATATATTAATAAAAAAATAAAATAAAAAGAAAATATAAGGAGCATTGTTGGAATTAATAATTTTAAAAATATGTTAAATGATTAAAAGTCTAATATTTTATATTATATTTAGGAGTTAACTAGAAACTCTTCGGGATGCTCTAAGCATTGAGGTGTTAGTGAGCAATTTACATTCCAAGTTTATTTATGTGACATTGTTGCTTCATGATACGCGGCACGGGAACATAACCCAAAGATTATTGTCATATTAAAATATATCATATGCAAGTAGTATAGGTTGTTAAACAAATTAAGATCTAATTTTTGCAGCATCATTCTTTGTAGGTGACTTCTAACTTAACTACTTGTGTAGAGTTTATTTGGGATCATATAAAAATATTTGACCGAATGCCTTTCACACAATTTTCAAGGCCGTTGAAATTGGAATAGTATGAACTCGCCGCTTTGTCTCTTGTCAATTGTAGTAGGAGTGGATTGATAAATATATAGAGTTCATTATTCTAAAAATAGATGATTATTCGTTGTTAACTCACCGAACTGATTAAATTTTTGATTATCTAATTAATCATTCTGATTATTGTCCGATTAATCTATGTTTCGTACCTTCATCGTCTAAATCCAATTTTCATTTTTTACCACACTGCTTATATTGATCTTAGATCATACCAGGTGTCCATGGATTTGCTCAATTTTAAACATCTATATATGATAATTAAATTGATAATCCAGAGTAAAACTATAAACAAGTTCGCCCACTCTGCATGTGTTTTGTACCTGTAAATACATTGAATATGTTTCGATTTAGTTTGTCTAAACTCTAAACCGGTCAACAACATGCATGCGCATTCTGATATTCTCTGATCAGTCTAGCCGAGCCACTAACACAGTAACACCCACCATTATTAGTGGTTAAACCGTATGTTTATACTTAGTCAAATGACTACAACCTTAATTATGAGGGCATGAATCTAGGCCAGCTAGTTACTGCTTGTCCTTGCAGCTAGTCTTGCACTTAATTAGATATATATATGCGCATATGTAAGTAGGAGTACTTGGTATGTGTGTGTAATGTGTATCTCGATCTAGTCCTTGCATCAAAGATCAAACAAGCGTGATTCTTGTTAATAATTTATTAGAGTTGTACTCTTAAATACTATTATTTATTTAATCATAAATATGTGTGTCAAGAAGTCAAAATACTATTATTTAGGATGGGGAGTAAATATTTTGATTTGATTTAAAAGACCGCATTAAATCAATAATGTAAAAAAAGCTAAAAGTAACATTATCCAGATAAAAATATGAGATAAAGGAAGAAGGAAATGTGGAGATCTTGACAACCCATAATTAAAATAAATGCTTACATATATTTCGGCGAACACAAAACTCTATTATTGCTGCCTTCAATTAACTCGTCATCGAACATCAAGTTATAACATTGACGTTACCACGACCACGAGTATATAATTTGTACTCTATGACACCACTGCCCATGCAGAACTAATCATGAGTGCTTGCTAGCCACTAAGCATTGTTGAATTGTGATTCTCTACAGGGCTAGTTTAGTAAAATCGTCAGAGTAGCTAGATATAGTCGACTTCGAATTGTAGCCAAGCATTTAGGCTGTATTCACTTTGATAGAATGGAATGAGGAGGGAATGAAATGAAATTTGAACTATTATTTAGATAAGTTAAAAGAAAATGTTTAAAATTTTCATTTCTTCTTTCATTCTTTCTTCTATTCCATTCCAAACTATTTGAACTAAAATTCTAACCCACGTGTTTTGAAAGAAATTCTCATTCCATTTCTACATCAATTTTCCTACCATCCTCATTATAGAAAATTTAGACTAGTTCATATTTATTCATGATTTCACTCATATATTCTTCTTTTTTTATAAAATTTATATATAA
This sequence comes from Oenanthe sinensis, assembly GCA_028671895.1. Lineage (NCBI taxonomy): Eukaryota > Viridiplantae > Streptophyta > Magnoliopsida > Apiales > Apiaceae > Oenanthe > Oenanthe sinensis. The sequence goes on along the minus strand of CM053812.1, from coordinate 28,964,339 downwards.
TTTTTAATTCAATTCCTTACTCACTGTATTCTCATCAAGTAAACACAACGTAACGTAAGAGGATGGAACATTGACATTAGACTACAAAGTATATATATCAGCTGTAATTAATCACTTAACAGAGAAAACAGATATCTGCTGTAATTAATCACGTAACAGAGGAAACAGGAAAGCATGCAAAAAGTGTACGTGGCCCGTCCATGTTTAAGACAGCTAGTACTAATCCAGAAAGGTGGGAATAGACGCCCTACGCTCCACGGAAAGTGATACTCCATCTCAAAAATCTAAATTAGATATTTGTGGCTTCTTTTTCTGCTGTTTTGACCATTGTAATCATAAACTCACAAATCGTCGTGTAAATAAACCGCAAATAATTAATTTTCTTGTTAATTGAGCATATCGTAATTGTATGATACTTTTTTAAACCTCATATGTGGGGTGGGGTGGCCGTTTGGATGTGAATATAAAATATATCATTTCAAACTTCAAAGTTCAAAGGCTAGCTAATATGTTGCTCCATTTTCAATTATTATTACACGTAGCTGAAAAATGATTTACTGCTTTAAAAGTAAATTCACACGGGAAAAAATACATAATTTAAAAGTAATCATATGAGGATATGACTCGAAGCAGAGTGTAGTGTACATCTGATTCGACAAGTGCTTGAAGTTAAAAAACAATTGAATATATATACTAAAGTGCGTAGTAAATATAAACTTGACTTTTTCCTCGTACTAGATGTCTTATTTTGCTTACTAGTTTATGATACTGAAATTCAGTTTTTCCAAATTTGTGGTGTCTCGCATTATACTTACAAAGTTCCAATTTATATTAAATTTTGCTGCATTTATAATATACTCCGAATTTTTCTTACAATATGAGGAAATATGAGGAATGAAGTTAGGGGACACGTTGCATAGTGACACTGATAAAAAAAAGGGCGGTACCAAATCCCTTTGACTTTCTCTTTGTTCCATACTCGTATCTGTGTTCTCTTCTATAAATATAAATTTTGTGTATGATGATTGATGCATACCAAGTACTTGCTTCTTATACGGGCCTACATCTTCTGTACTTTTCTCTCCTCTTTAAAGACTCTCCCCCTCACTCTCTCTAATCATATTTTAAAAGCCATGGGAAGATCACCTTGTTGTGAAAAGAATGGACTCAAGAAAGGGCCATGGACCCCAGAAGAGGATCAAAAACTAGTTGATTACATTCAAAAGAATGGTTATGGCAACTGGAGAACACTTCCGAAGAATGCTGGTATATTTTACATGTCTTTTTTCTTTTGCCCCACTATACTTTATAATTTATATGAATCTTCTTCTAATTTGTTCATGTATATAGGGCTTGAAAGGTGTGGAAAGAGTTGTCGGCTTCGTTGGACTAACTATCTCAGGCCTGATATCAAAAGGGGTCGATTCTCTTTGGAAGAAGAAGAAGCCATTATTCAGCTACACAGAGTTTTGGGAAACAAGTAAGATTTTAGTAAGTTCTTTTTTTTTTTAATCAGGAACTATGTTGATGTAACCAAAAAATTGTGCTCTAACCGAGACTTATTTAATTATAATTAGGTGGTCTACTATTGCGTCTCGTTTGCCTGGAAGAACTGATAACGAAATCAAGAATTACTGGAACACACACATTAGAAAAAGGCTTCTCCGAATGGGAATTGATCCAGTGACTCACAATCCTCGCCTTGATCTTCTTGATCTTTCTTCTATTATAAGCCCATCTCTTTTCAATTCCTCACAAATCAACATTTCAAGATTGTTAGGGGTCCAAACCCTACTTAACCCTGAGCTGTTAAGGCTAGCTACTTCTCTTTTTTCTTCGTCCCAACGCCACGAAAATCAAAACCTCCTTCTACAAGATGTTCAAGAAAACAACCATACTTGCACTCCCGATCAGCTAGTCACAAATAATACACTAATGCCACCATTGATGCAGCCTAGCCAAGGTCAAGAATTTCAAACTTGTGTCCCATTTTCCAATGATGCCCAACTCATGGAACCTCAATTTTCGGAATTACTAAATGGCTGGGAGCAATGCAATGAAATGGCTAATGGTAACTATGTGGACTTGCAAGGTTACAGCTATTACGGGTCGGACCAATCTTTCGTGCCCGACATACCATCCGAGACCTCCGACTTTCAGTCCAACTGCAGCAACAATTTCGTCAGCTTGACAAATATTTCGACACCAGCATCAAGTCCAACACACATCAACAGCACTAGCACTACAGCTGAAGATGAAAGGGAAAATTATAGTATTAGCAGCATGTTGAAGTTTGAAATACCAGATACTTTTGATTTGGATTGTTTCATGTAATTTAGTGACTTGATAATAATTGTTAATGATCAAAGTGGTAAGTTTCAAGATTCTCGTGCTTGTGACATTGTTGTCTTGTCGTTTTTGTAAGATTTTGCCAGATTTAAATATCAAGCGCTGGCTCACTCCAGGAATCATTGAGATTAATTTCAGAACCACGGGCTTTCTTTTTTTATATATTTAAATCAACGTACAGTTGAATTGTTTCCATTATTGGACACTCCATGCATATATTAATACTGAAATTTTCTCATAATTTGGTGCGAATAAAAAATATCCTTCATAAAATTGGATGGAAGAAGCTAGAAAGGCAAGGCATGAGAGATGTAGACCTCTGTCTACTTCAAGTACCTTTCACTTCGATAAATATAATAGCCAAATACGATAACAAGTAAAATAAATTAAAGATAAATATGATGAACTTCCAATCCGAATCTATCTATATATACATCACTTTATACAGAAACATATATGCTATAAAAATATGTAAATTCAAATATTTAATATTTTCACCGAATTTCGAATTCTCGCCTACTATTATAATCTTGCTTTATATTGAACTCTATTACTCTGATCAGCAAGGATTAAACAATATACAGCAGAAAATCAAATCCTAATTTCCACTTTGAAAACGTAAACTAATCTTATCACTGGTGAATTGGTGATAAACAAAATTTAGCCACCTGTACGAAAGTTTATCATTGTCACGTATTAAATACTTCACTTTAACTTTCCTAACTACATCGCCAGCTAGCACCTATAGAGGGGATTAATTTGATGATTGACTAGAGGCCTACGTGTCCTCGTGTTAATGGTTTCTTCGACACTTGGAGAAGTTTTAAGGTAAAACTAAAAGTAGATACACCTTTTGTGTTTTTGTCGTCCATGTCTCCTCGGATATATTTTTTTATTTTAATAATTGTGTTAAGGGGCGAAAAACCCCTTGTGGTTGTGGTTTAGGTGTAAGTTTAATAAGGTTCAATTAACTCCTTTAAATTAAAATTAATGGTTCAATATAGCCCCTCTAGTTAGTTTTTCTTAACTATGGATATAAAATTACTATATTAATGTATATTGTGACATTAATATTTTAAAAATATATCAAAATATTCTAATTTTAATATTATGACGTTAATATTCATGTATATCGTAATAATATTGTTACAAGAAAAAGTATATCAAAAAAAATTTATATTATAATTAAAACTTATCTTTAAATAAAATATATAAATTTTATCTATTTTAAACACGAATACATATAAAATATGTGAAAAATTATATACAAGTATTTCTACACAAGATTATAAATAAATTAAAATCATAGATATAAAAATAAAAATAAAAATAAATTCTAATCATATAAATACAATATTAAAGTAAAAATAATAAATATTAAAAACAAATTCGTACATTATACGAAATGTAAGAAATTGTCCATATTTGTTTATATATATATATGTGTGTGTGTGTGTGTGTGTGTGTTTGTATGTATTATAATTTAATATTAAAATGTCACTCATATTTAGTTAATTATTAAAAATATATAAATATTCGTCGAGTAAGTAGAATTTAAAAGTAAAATACAAACTAATGTTTAAATGTTAAAAATTAATAATTAACTAATAAAAAAAGTATATACATACATTAATATTGGTTAACAACTTATTTATTATTTTATAGAATTATTTAATAAAAATCAATTATATAAAAAAAATATTAATTTATAAATAATAATTTTATTAATAAAAATATATAAGATATATATGTATGTATATATATTTATATTAGTGTAATTAGATATTTAATAATATTTATAATCATAATTAAGAAAAACTAACTAGAGGGATTATAGTGAATCATTAATTTTAATTTGAAGGGCTTATTTGAACCTTATTAAACCAGAGAGCTTATCGACTCCTACGCCTAAATCACAAAAGGGTTTTTTCGATCTTTAGCCCTTAATAATTTGATGTAACTTAAGAATCGAACTGTGACCATTCGGATTAAGGCATTGACCCCTTATTACTGGGGCAGTCGCACACTCTCCTGGGATAATTATTGTTTCTTAACTTCTGTTTTCTTGCCCAAACGCGATTTGTATCTGGCCGGTTGGTTTTTCTGTCTCTTCCTGTTTAAAATTGGAGAAATATATTACTCTAAAATAATTACTGTAAAGCAATGAATGAAAAAATAAAAATTATAAACATTTTTCCTAATATAACCCAAATAAGAGTATAAATTTTATTTCATTTCATTCAAGTGAACGCAACCTAAGTGGATAATTGATAAAGATTAAACTTACATATATATGATTTAACTAGATTTAGTTTTAATTTTAATTAATCACGAGTAGCACGATTGTGAAAGGAAATTGATCCTAAAACAGAAAAATAAGAGAACACGTAAACGAGAGAGGGTGAGATAAACGGGGAACCATTTGAGACAACACCAGATATTTTTTTCGTTTCGAATTGCTTGTGCAGGCTGTACGCAATTCCCCTGTCATCGTGCATGAATTATACTCTCATCAATCAAAATGAATTATTATTTTTTTGCTAATTTCCAAAAAGATTAATTATATTGTACGTGACTTTAATTTATTTGAAAATATTCAACAAAAGTTTTCATTGAATGAATACAAATTGGTATTTGTACGTATGTATATTTTAAAATTTATATACACTAATTAATCAACTAATCTATAGTCTTCTAAAATTTCTGCATTGAGTGACATACGGAGTAATCAATTAGTCACAATAACCGATGACTTTTGTGTTGTGGCTTTCATTTTCGATCATGTTATTGTCCATCATTAGACAGTTATAATCTATAGTCTTCTAAAATTTAGTGTCATTAATTATTAGGTTGGCTATGAACATTATATAACGTGTGGAGAGAGATGCATATATATTGTCGTTTATAGTATGGAACTAGAAATTAGCTAGGGAAATGAAATTGATGAAGTACTGTTAAGGTTGGAACACAGATAATTATATAGAACACATCATTTTTACCAAGTATACAACCTAAAGTTCTTAAATGTGCTTAATATACGGCTATACGTACAGTTCTCAAACAGAGACATATGCAGTGTTGATCTTCATATTCTCAAAAAGAGAAATCAAATTAGTATTTCCATTTAACTCTTTACCAAAAGATATTGTTTGTATACTAGCTTCCAATGATTGTGCTGATAAAAGTGAAATAATGCTAGTGTTTGATATATTGGTTAGAAGTGTACGTTCTCAAAGACTTTATGTATATTGTATAGTCAATTATCGCAGCTATCGATTGAGGTTTTGTTTCAACGAGTTGAGATGTCTTGGTTACAATGTACCATGTCTATGTGACTGAAAGATTGCTAAACGTCGTTACTTAAAAGATCGACTTCAAATTAACATGCTAAGTATAATTTACTCTAGGTTAAGTTCTCTCCGCACATATAGATTCACTGTATAATATTTATATATAACTATATTTTAACCCGTGCGATACACGGATATTTTGTTTTATTAATTAAATTATTATTTTAAAATTATCAATATTTTTATAATTTTAAAAAGTCTTAATATATTATAATTATATTAGTTTTTAACTTAGTTAAATTATATATTTTTACATCAACCGAATTAAATATAAATAATAAAATATTAAAAATAAATATGTACATCGCACAAAATATAAATTATATTATTAATATATAAATATGTAAACTTTTGTGATTCGAAATATTATGAACATGATTTTTTAATATATCAAACATGTGTTTAATATATTTAAGATTATACATATTAAATTTAAATATATTTTTGATAAGATATGTATTATGTTTTATATAAAATTTAATAAATATTATGGTATATGATATATAATATATATGTATCTGTTAATAATATGATAATATAATTATTTATTTGAATAAATTTTTTTATGTTATTAGATTTTTAGAAATATAATATTAATTGCAATTTATAAATAATTATATAATATATATAATCTCAACCTTGCATCAATAAATAATAGATATTATTATATATTGTTAATGATATTTAAACTTTAAGCTAATATTAAAAAATAAAATGATACATAACAATTATCATCATAATAATTTTTACATTTCATTTTTTTATACTAATACATGACATGTTTATATGAGATATAATATATATGTATCTGTTAATAATATGATAATATAATTATTTATTTGAATAATTTTTTTTATGTTATTAGATTTTTAGTAATATAATATTAATTGTAATTTATAAATAATTATATAATATATATAATCTAAACCTTGCATCAATAAATAATAGATATTATTATATATTGTTAATGATATTTAAACTTTAAACTAATATTAAAAAATAAAATGATACATAACAATTATCTTCATAATAATTTTTACATCTCATTTTTCCATACTAATATATGACATGTTTTTTATTGAACCAAACATATTACTCAATATTAATACTTAATATGTGTTATAATAATTCAACCTGTGTAATAACATTTTTTTAGAAATATAAATGACTTTTAATTATAGTTAACAGCAATCCTCAATTATTTAAAATTAAAAAATGTATTAATATTTATTAATTTATATTATTTTAATTTGATTTATTATATTTATCAAATAGCATGATTCAAAGTATGTGATAACGTGTTTTTGATATAGTATTATATATAATATGGTAACAAAGTAGAATGTGTATTCAATATCTTAAGGTTGAACTCTTAGCCGATGAACTTAAATAATTATTTAAAAAACATGATTTCTTCAATTCGACCTAAACCAATAAATTAATAAGATTTCGGAGTTCTTAATATAATAATTTCTCCCGTAAGTGTAACTGATTCTTCTTATAAAGTTAGCCTAGGAAAACTTTAATCCTCCATCTCACAAGGAAAATTCATAGTCTCCCTCCATCTCTCTGTATGTAAATCCCTAATATTATCTCCACTTTAATCTAATAATAATATATAATAGTGTCGGATATATGCTATGTCTCTATATAAATTTAATATAAAATGTATTTTAATGTTTCAAATCAATTATAAAAATGTTTCATAAACGGAATAAAATTCTCCGATAAAAATCCGCAATTCTCTTTTCTGTCTAGATTACGGGCTGCTTCAATTGGATATTTGATGTTGGACCATCTCAGAATTAAAAATAATTTTGTAAGTTTCGCGTGGGCTATAAAATCGTTCAAAAGATAATTTTGTAAGTTTTGCGTGGGCTATAAAATCGTTCAATTATGATTTCTGAAACTCAAAATATGACTCAAACAATGTGTGACACGTAAGTAACACAATAATTACGAATTTTGTTTTTAATTTAACGCCAAAATAGTTTTTTAAATTCAAATTTATATATTACTAAAATATCTAATAGAGTTTGAGTTATAATCTGAAACGAGTTAAGAAAAATTATAGTTGTTAGGAATCTTAATAATAATTATAATTTATGAATAATTAGTATCTAATATTTTATAGTTGTTAAGAATCGACCCCTGACCTTTGTTAGTATTTGGATAAGATACTCTTACTCTTGTTATATATATATATATATGATATAATTTGTATGAAACTTTCCTCACCTGCTACCTCCTATAATGTGGTTACACCGCTGTTTGAATTTGGACAATCACGATTCTCTCTGTGTTCTTATCTGTTAATTCGTTAGGCTAGTTTCTCTATTCATATTTTCTCGGAAATTGGTTTATAATTTTGTATAACCTCAAAATATTTATGCTTATGCTTATGTATAAATTAGTTTGATAAACCAAACGGAACTACAATGACACTGCCAAGTTATGGCCTAAGCAGTAAAAGCCCATTAAGAGAGAAGTTCACAGGTGCATGGGCTATGCTCGCCTAAAGTCCTGTTTAAAATATAGTATTAGTTGTCTTATAACTCAAGTCAGACATGGTCTATTTTTTAAGTATGTGATCTACGTATTAAAGAAAAAAAAAAGGAAATTAAATCAATTAATTATTGAGAAATTTTCAATTTTCTTATGCTGTGATCCGTACAAACTTTAATATACATTTAACATAAACTTATATGCTAAATTTGTTAAATATATATTTTTATCATAAAATTTTAAAAAGATTGAGAGAACAGGATTCCTATTTCTTTTAGCATTTTTTTTTGTGAAAAACCGAAATGCTAACTAAACATCAACACATATTTGATATTTCTCATTAATTTATAATTATAATTTTTCTTTCATTACAAGCCAAGTAAATAAATACCGCAAAACTTGTATCCAACCCTTTTCTTGAATACACGTATACATACGCATATACACACAGAGAAGTTGGGTCATCTTTTTACCTTGGCCGCCTTGTTTTTACCGACCGACACAAACCACCGGAAGCTCATAAACGTAAAGATTGAAACTTTATCACTCTAGTCTTCATAAAAATTGAAGCTTGGAGAGGTGCCCATATGGTTCATTCTTATTTTTCATCCACAAACTGGTAGAAAATGCTCTCTCAACACTTTCTGGTCATTTTTATACCGACCCGTTTCATAATTTGAACAGCCCACTTCACACAATGTTAAGGTCTCTTCTTTTTCTTTGGACTTCCTATATATAGATATGATTAAATATACATACTGATTATGGATCATTTAAAAGGTAATAGATATGCTATAAAAGGGTTCTAGGTAGGGTTTGATGTTTTGTTTAGATAGTGTGGGGGTTTGTTTCACTGACAGGTTTGTTTTATGATTTTATCATTTTTACATGCTGTAACCAACAACTATATGTTTTTGTATTTTTGATGACTTAAAATGCAAAAACAATAAGTAAAAGAAGAGAAACAGCAGCTTGTATTGAAATAAAAGGGATAAGGTTCATAACAGAAAGGAAAATAAAGATAAGAACAAGAAAAAAACATTCATCATTCAGCCTGCGTATTCTAGCTGCACTCCTGCCCTATATAGCCAAACCACCCCGACACGTGTCTACATCCTATTGCTGAGCTGCTAACAGACAATGGACACTTGTCTTTCAAAACGACGCCGTATCATTCGTGTTGACTTGTCTTTTAAAACTGACTTCCTCCCACTAAACGTTGTCGTTTGCTGACTAAATTAAACTACTGTAATAAGCAAGCTGGTTACACACCATTCCTCTTCAAAACATTCTTGTCCTCAAGAATCAAATTCTGGAAACTGCTCTTGAATCATCGCCGCATCCTCCCAACTTGCATCCTCTGGAACAGAGTGACTCCATTGTATGAGCCACTGAACTACAGCTTGGTTGTGTTTCTTTACCATTCGTCTCTGCAAAATCTTGACCGGATAAACTAAGAACTGCCCTTCTGCACCAAGTTTTGGTAGCTCGGTAGTAACCACATGTTCGGAACCTATCTTCTTCTTCAAGAGGCTGATGTGAAACACAGGATGAACCAAGCACCCCGTAGGTAGCTCTAGCTTATAAGCTACTGCACCAATTCGTTCCAACACCTTATACGGACCAAAATATTTATGGGAGAGTTTAAGATACCTTCTAACTGCTATGGAGAGCTGTCTGTATGGCTGTAATTTCAGAAAAACCAAGTCCCCCACCTGCAATGTAGCGTCCTTCCTCTTTGTGTCAGCATATTGTTTGTACTTGTTTTGAGCTGTGGCAATAGCTTCTTTAAGAAGCTGATTCATGGCCTCCCTCTTAACTTGGAAGTCTGAAACTGACTCCACAGAAGACCCGTGATCATTTGGCATGCATAGTTGTCTGGGTTGCATTCCATAAAGTGCTTCATACGGACTCCTTTTGATAGCAGAATTGTAAGTGGTGTTGTACCACCATTCTGCTAGTGGTAACCACTTAGCCCATTGTCTAGGTCTGTGACTAGCCATACTTCTTAGATATTGCTCCACACATCTATTTAACCTTTCAGTCTGTCCATCCGTTTGAGGATGATATGAGGTGCTTAACTGTAGTTTAGTCCCAGCCCGTTGAAACAGCTCCTTCCAGAACTGACTTGTAAAAATCTTGTCCCTATCAGAAGTAATGGTTTTAGGAAGTCCATGTAACTTGTAAATGTTATCAAGGAACAATTGAGCTACTGTCGTGGCACTATAGGGATGGGACAAGGGTAAAAAATGTCCTACCTTCGTGAACCTGTCAATTACCACCATAATGCAATTCATTACCCCAGACTTAGGTAAGCCTTCTATAAAATCTAAGGATATATCTTCCCAAATCTGAGAGGGAATGGAGAGAGGCTGTAATAGTCCCCCAGGAAAAGTATTACCAGTTTTAATCCTTTGGCAAATATCGCAAGAGTTAACATAATCCTTCACATCCCTCCTCATGTGTGGCCAAAAAAAGAATTGAGATAATTTGTGAAATGTGGCATCTTGACCTGAATGACCTCCGTAGGGACTGTCATGTAGTTCCCATAAAATTTTCTTCCTTATATCACCATTTCTTCCCACATATATGTTACCACCCTTCTTTAACAACCCATTGATGTATTGATACTGTTCATATGCATCATTTTTTATGGCAATTCCATCTAAAATTTCTTTCACTTGTTCATCACCTTCATAGCTCTGCATAACCTCAGTCACCCAACCATTTTGCACAACTGATATTTGTTGCAGGCTTGCACTATTCTTATCTGCAGGTACCCTCGATAAAGCATCAGCCACCAGATTCTCCTTACCCTTCTTATACACGATTTCATAATCCAAACCCATGAGTTTCGCCAACCACTTCTGTTGCATCAGTGTAGATAATTTCTGTTCCAACAAATACTTTAAGCTTTGATGATCAGTTTTAATGATAAAATGATTACCCTGCAGATAAGTATGCCACTTTTGAGTGGCTAACACCACAGCCAATAGTTCCTTCTCATACGTGGATAACTTTTGGTGTTTTGGAGCCAGACCTTTACTCAGAAATGCTAGAGGTCGCCCTTGTTGCATTAGTACCGCGCCAATTCCAATATCACTAGCATCTACCTCAATGATAAAAGGAAGCTTATAGTCCGGTAGAGTGAGAACAGGGGCACTTGACATGGCCATTTTCAACGCTTCAAAGGCAGTGGCTGACTTTGCATCCCAATGAAATGAATTTTTCTTGAGTAATTCAGTAAGGGGTCTACTAATAATGCCATAATTCTGCACGAATCTTCTGTAATAACCAGTGAGACCCAAAAATCCCCTCAACTGTTTAACATTTCTAGGAGGAGGCCAATCCTTCATAGCTTGTACTTTAGAAAGGTCAGTGGCTACCCCTTGGCTGGAGATAATGTGACCTAAATACTCCACTTGTCTCTGACCAAATAAGCATTTACTCTCCTTAACATATAAACAATGCTTCTTCATTTGCTGCAACACATACTCCAGGTGTACTAAATGGTTTTCCAATGTATCACTATAGACCAGTATATCGTCAAAGAAAACTAGGACACTTCTTCGCAACTGTTCTTCAAATATATCATTCATTAGGGCTTGAAATGTAGCAGGCGCATTAGTGAGTCCAAATGGCATCACCTTGAACTCAAACAAACCATGATGGGTTCTAAACGCAGTTTTGAAAATATCTTCAGGAGCTACTCGGATTTGATGGTATCCTGCCCTTAAGTCCAACTTGGTGAACCAACTTGCTCCTTTTAGTTCATCCAATAGTTCATCTATAAGAGGAATTGGGTATTTGTTCTTGATTGTGAGGCTGTTAAGTTTTCTATAATCCACACACATCCTCCATGTGCCATCTTTTTTCTTCACCAAGATAATGGGAGAGGCATATGGACTAGTGCTCTTTTGAATGATTCCAGAGTTAAGCATTTCCTTAATTTGCTTCTCAATCTCAGCCTTTTGAACATAAGGAACCTTATAACTCCGTTGATTAAATGGTTGGCTACCCTCCAATAATGGTATTTTATGATCATGTGACCTCACAGGCGGCATCCCTTCAGGTTCTGTGAACAGACTTTCGTATTTGTGAAGCAGTTCTTGGATTGGCCGTGGTGCAGATAACTTAAATGAATCGATGGTCAATGGGGGGCTGGTAGTGAGCATACAAATACAACCGTGTGCAATGCCATCTGGATACTTTAACAGCTTCGTGAGCTTTTTACCACTTATAGTTTGCAGATTCCCTTTGGAAACAGTGCCCTGCAACTGCACCTGCTCCCCTTCCTTGTTAATAGTAATCTTGTACTCCTGATAGTCGAATGTGATGGGATTGTACTGCCGCAACCAGTCAACACCCAGTATAATATCAGCTCCCCCCAAGGAGAAAGGTCGCAAATTAGAAGAGAATTTATGACCTTGGATTAAGTAGTGCACATTGCTGCAGAGGGAATCCACTACTGCTTGATTTCCATCAGCGACTGAGACCAGCAACGGGGATACTACCTGCTCCATTAACTTAAGCTTTTGAACCAATCCAGTGCTTATAAAGCTATGTGTGGAACCACTATCCACCAATATGTGCACCTTGTTTTTCTTAAGAAAGCCCTGCAATCTAATGGTTGAGAGAGAATTATTGCCAGCCAATGCATTGATAGAAATTTCACAAGGAGGGTCTTCTGTATTCAATAGAGACTCCATGTCTTCAACTACACCCAGTATTTCAGGCTCCACTGTATTATAGCATTCCTCCCCTACTAACTGATAAAGTCTGGCCTTACATTCTTGACCAGGATGATATTTCTCATCACAGTGGAAGCACAAACCCTTAGCTCTTCTGTCAAGAATTTCTTTACTGCTAAGCACCGATTTGGGTTTTCGACTATCTTTGGTAGTGTTTTTAATTACAGGAGTATAAACAGGGGTGGTAGTAGCTTTAACTTCAGGGTTAGCACTAGAAGTGTATTTAAAGCTAGAAGACTTAGTAACAGTTGTCATTACCGGCTTAACTGATTTGTTCTCCTCTTGCTTAGCTAAAAACACTGCATCGATTAATGACTGAGGACGAAACATCCGTACCGAGGACTTAATATGATCCTTCAACCCACTAAGAAAACTAGAAACAAAATAATCCTCACTGAGACCTCTATTTTTATGCAACACTTGAGCCCTCAATTCCTCAAATTTATCTTCATAATCAGCCACAGAACCCGTTTGTTGAAGTTTGTTAAATAACTCTTGCACATCAATATTTTCTGGGTTTTCAAATCGAGAAATGACATCTCCTTGAAACAACTTCCAATTAAAATTCCCCTTACTTACCTGATAGTACCTATACCAAATACTAGCCCTACCCTCAAAATGCAGTCCAGCCATTTTAACTTTCTTCCCTTCTTCTATGTTGACAAACTCGAAATACTGATCCGCTTTGATGACCCACCCCTTGGGATCAGTACCATCAAACTTGGGAAACTCTACTTTTGGCACAGGGTTAAATAAGGGAGGATGACCACCAGTGTTAAGGTGTTGGGTGAATGGCTGATGAAAATTATGATTATTAAGGTGTCCATATGTATATGGAGGAGGAGTGTACTGCTGTTGGTAGTGAGAAAAAGGCGGTGGCCAGATATATTGATTACTAGATATGGTAGAGGAGCCATGATTCATGGTAGGCAGGAAGGTAGTGTATGAGAGGTTTTGTGACTGGGCATGAACAGGTTGGGTGGTACTATAAGTGGGTGGTGCACTATACAACTGGGATACTGGTGGAGGTAGCAACTGAGAGGAGGTGTTGGAGGTGTGTGTGAATGCATAACCTAGAGTAGATGAACTAAACCCAATAGAAGGAATATGAGAAGGGAGAGTTACCTGCTCAGAGAGAACTGAACCCTTTTCAGATCTGGACTGGGGGGTTTGAGAAGATGCTCCTCCATTAAGAATATCACTTGTTGTGGCCTCTCGAACCGCATCCTCTTGACGATTTGAATGTAAACTCAGTATCAGTTGTTTCAGTTCACTCAAGGTGGTGTCTACCTTCTCCATCCTTACCTCAATACGCCCCATTCTCGAGTCCATATCAACAAATTTCTGATTATGTTCTCCTCTTGTTCGAGTTAACTCATCTGAAATCTCCCCCAATTTAAGCTCTTGAGTACCTAAACGGTCATCTAAACCCCGAATTCTAGTACCTTCTGCCATTCTCTGCCGAGGATTGCTGGCTCTGATACCACTTGTAACCAACAACTATATGTTTTTGTATTTTTGATGACTTAAAATGCAAAAACAATAAGTAAAAGAAGAGAAACAGCAGCTTGTATTGAAATAAAAGGGATAAGGTTCATAACAGAAAGGAAAATAAAGATAAGAACAAGAAAAAAACATTCATCATTCAGCCTGCGTATTCTAGCTGCACTCCTGCCCTATATAGCCAAACCACCCCGACACGTGTCTACATCCTATTGCTGAGCTGCTAACAGACAATGGACACTTGTCTTTCAAAACGACGCCGTATCATTCGTGTTGACTTGTCTTTTAAAACTGACTTCCTCCCACTAAACGTTGTCGTTTGCTGACTAAATTAAACTACTGTAATAAGCAAGCTGGTTACACATGCACTTGGATTTTATCTTCACTTATGATTTAGTTAAATTATTGTTGCAAGGTATTTTTGGACATCACTTGTAAATTTTGGCCAACTTTGGTGTTGAATGTTTTTAATAATAGTTATGTACTAGTAGGTTCGTAACATATCTTAATTTACAATGTGTTTTTGTAACATAAAACGAGTAAAATCAGGCTATCCATGAAGGATATAGGTCACAAGTTTTATAAGATCGAATTATACTTGTTGGGGAAAAGCAACAATCTTCTGTTCTTCAAGTTGTATATTGAATAAAATTTGACTATACCATTGTTGGGTGCAGATTTCTTAAAATAGAAAGTGTTAAGAGAATATCTGAGTCCATACGCCCGAGCCAGAAAACCATCTATTCAAATGGAAGGAGATACGGGGCAGATGGTACAGCAGCCCTGTACTCCCCACAACACCGGCTATATTCACAATTTATGTCTCCTAGTGGGAAACAGTGGTCATTTTTGGGCTACAGGGTCAGGGCCAGATTTTGCAATAATAGATATGTTAGGAATAATCATGTCATCCCAGCAGGCAACAGAATAACACATCATGCTCAGGTTGCTTGGAAGAGGTTTTGCAGGGGGCCTTTTTATCGTGGACATAATTCCAACCCCATATATAGGCTCACTCAAGCAATTACTTTGGCCTTGAGTCGCTCATATGTGGTTGTTCCAGGCTTATTTGCTATGACATGTGGTAATGTAGCATGGGCACAAGCATCAACAAATTTGGATACCTTTCAGCCAAGTAATTCTTTGTATGCGCGTGCTCAGGACGGGAATGCTTTTTTAACCTCTGTAGTTCATTCAGCATTCGAAGGTGTACTGTTATTGCTGAGGGCTCTTTACCTGGCCATTTTGTTTTCTCCCAGCGTATTGATGGCCCCCTTTGTGGATTCCCTCGGAGTTCAATATAGAAAAACATGGCTTCAGCTTGTTCGTTGTACCCTGGAAAGAGCAGGACCAGCATTTATAAAGTGGGGTCAGTGGGCAGCTACACGACCGGATCTTTTTCCAATAGATCTTTGCACTGAACTTTCAAAGCTTCATGCCAAAGCCCCTGAACATAGTTTTTCGTACACTAAAAAGAGTATTGAAAGGGCATTTGGCCGTAAGATTTCTGAAATTTTTGATGATTTTGAGGAAGCACCAGTAGCATCAGGAAGTATTGCCCAGGTGCATCGTGCATCTTTGAAATGTCGATACCGTGGTCGTGAGAAGAAGCAGATGGTAGTTGCAGTGAAAGTCAGACATCCTGGAGTTGGTGATTCCATTAGAAGAGATTTTCAGATAATTAATATAGTAGCAAAGACTTCGAAGTTTATTCCCGCTCTAAATTGGTTGAGACTGGATGAAAGTTTGCAGCAGTTTGCAGTTTTTATGATGTCTCAAGTGGACCTTGCAAGGGAGGCTTCTCATTTGAGCCGCTTCATTTATAATTTTCGCAGGTGGAAGAATGTTTCATTTCCAAAGCCTGTGTACCCACTCGTTCATCCTGCTGTATTGGTGGAAACATTTGAGCAAGGGGAAAGTGTTGCTCACTATGTTGATGAACTTAGTGGGCATGAGCGACTTAAAAGTTCCCTTGCACATATTGGGACTCATGCACTTCTGAAGATGCTTCTGGTAAGTGGTACATGCATGTAACTGTAATGTCCTGTCAAGATGTAGTTTATTAAATTGTCCGAATTTGTAAAGATGTGTATGTAAAGAGATATTGTTCCATAACCCATATGCATTATTTTTTCTCTCTTTCAACAACCAGATAACAACAATGACGTTAGATGATTCTGTTATTGATTGAACTTCATTTTGGTATGCGGAAAGTGGCATTAGGCTGCCACTTCTGAATTTCCGCACTGCATGATGTGGGTAGTCATGTTTTTGTTTTTGCCAAAATTCATATTTTTTATTGAATGGTTGCAATTTCATGGCACGCTATTTCACTCGACAAAGTTAAAGATCATGCTTCAAATATATAGTTGGTTCACTTTCGTCAAAACTTTTAAACCTTCAACTGAAGGACTTTGAACTGCTTAAGCCAGGTGGTTTTGGATTGTTGTCTGTCTCCATGCTTGTTTTACATTACAATAATTTGCAGAACAGTGTGACTTGTACTTGTTTCACTGGATGTAGGCAAGGCATAACATGTTTTTTTGGGTTCATCCATTAGATTGTAGGTTAATAATATATTAGGTTTGCAGAAGGCAAAATAATATGTATTTATTTGATGTTTGAGTGTATTCATTTTTGTTTTTTTATCCAGAAAAAGCAATGAAACATACAAATTTATTTCTTAGTTGTGTGGAAATTGATGATAGTTCATACTGGTATTGAAGGTTGATTTATTTTCTTCCAGGTTGACAACTTTATTCATGCTGACATGCATCCTGGAAATATTCTTGTCCGGGTAGCCCAAAGCAACTCTTCTCAGAGGCGAATATTCAAAACAAAGCCTCATGTCATTTTCCTTGATGTAGGCATGACAGCTGAACTCTCTGGTGGTGATCGGGTAAATTTGCTGGAATTCTTCAAGGCTGTTGCCCATCGAGATGGTCGTACAGCAGCAGAGTGCACACTTAGATTATCAAAGCAACAAAATTGTCCTAATCCAAAGGCCTTTATTAAGGTAATAAAGTACTGCAGTGTATGAGTTGTCTATAAAGATGTCTATCCATCTGGAGTTAATTACGAAAAACCATCGTTTGAGTGCTGACATGTTTTAGAGTCAAAAATAATAGTTTTGATGACTGAAATCGAGAATGTTTCTTATTTTGATTGTTAGCTGGCTGCACATTTTTTATTTTTTCTGATCGGCAGATCTTCCATGTAGTTGTTAAAGCTCCCATGGTCTTCACATAGCATAACTAACTAGCAATCTAAATGTTTGACATCTGATAATAAAAAATGAACATGAAAAACAGGACTAAGCTTATATTCTCTGTTGACGTGAATACTATATATTTTATATATTTGAAAAGAGTTCCATAATTATCTAAATTGTGGTTTCTTACATAAAATAAATTCTGCTGTCACATAGTTGGGAATTCAATGGTATAATTTGACAAGACCATGGTGTATATCTGCAGTTCTGCACATATCTAGCTTTATTACAAGTTTGGTTCTAATACTTATTAAAGGTTCTTATTTTATTAAATTACATTCCTTATGCTGACTGTTTATACTTTATAGGTATTATTTGTCTGCTAGTAGGTTTTCTGATACTTCTGTTCTAATAATCTTTTTTATTTAACAGGAAGTGACAGAGTCATTTGACTTTTGGGGTACCGTGGAAGGTGATGCAGTTCATCCTGCAGAGTGCATGCATCAATTGCTTGAGAAAGTTAGGCGACATAGAGTCAATATTGATGGGAATGTTTGCACTGTGATGGTTACCACTTTGGTTCTCGAGGTAATTTCTTCTGAAGTTGTGATTGGTTACTCGAGACAACTTTTTATTTGAATACAAAAAGAGAGGGATGTTATGCATGTCATGATGTCAATTGTTTACTACATTTATAAAGTGTTCTGCCTTCTTCCCAGTTAATTATGTTCCTATACTGTGACTAATGTCTGCAATTGATCCTTTGCTTCAGTCAGCAGCACCATTCTTTCCAATATTAAGTGTGTAGGTCTTGGGAAATTAGACAAATTGAGAAGCATGGGCTTTACCTGTATGCCATACTATTTCTACTTTGAGATTATGAAGGTTGTTGAATGTTTGTAGAGTAATAGTAGTAAAAGGAGAACTTAATTGTCACTGTATGTGATATGCTTAGATCGCACACTCTATGTTGTGTTTGGTTGGGATGAATGAAATCGGAAGGAATGGAATGAAATTTGAACTACAATGTGGTAAATGTTCAAAAATTTCATTCTTACCTCCACATTCCATTTCTAACATAAACTACAACTCAAACTCCCAATTTGAGAAGGAATGCTCCATTCCTTTTCATACATATTTTCTTCACATTTCTTATCTTAACAAATTTGCACTCTCTCATTTTTTTCAAATATTTCCTTAAATCTCCATTATTTTTCATTTAATTTCACTCATTCCATTCCATTCCTTTCTCCCCAACAGCCAACCAAACATAACATAAAAGGCTTAGTGTTTGCCCAAAACATACATATCGAGTGAATATTTAGTAATAGTCGCAATATGCTACTTATCAACATGTTTACTTTCTCGCCAAACGAGTATCTGGACGAGATCGGCAAGCTGGTTCAGATTAGACTTTGTTTTGGATATGTGTCTGTTAAACAATCTCAAACATTCCTAACTTTTATCAGTGTGCTATTTTGTGTGATGCGGTATCTATATTTGTTATCTTTTGCATGTATACTAGTGGTCCTAGTGGAAATGTGACCACCAACTTTGAAAAGTTTTTATTGCTAAGTTACTTCAAGTTTTGATACTTACCCATAGGATTAAAATCTTATGTTTAATTTGATATTGTTGTGAATATTGTAAATCAATAATCATGTAATGTGCTTCTGATTGTGTAGGGTTGGCAGAGAAAGCTTGACCCAGATTATGATATGATGCACACCCTGCAGACACTGCTTCTTAAAGATGACTGGGCCAAGTCACTGAGCTACACTATTGAAGGGCTAATGGCCCCATGAGTACAAATTTGTCTCCATGCCAATATCACATTTTTGACAGTAACACTAAGATATGCATATTTTCCCGGGAACTAACATAAATTGACCTAGAAATTTTCTTTTGCCTCGCAGGTGTTTTTTATTTTCATTCTCAAATGTCTCATAGTTGAAAACTGTCCGCATATTGTTTTTCCTACATTGTTGAAACCCCCAGTCAGCCTGCAGAACCTCATGAATGCCATAAGAGCTTGCATTCGTTGATTTTCTTTACTCACTTCTGTATGTAAATCCAAGTACTGGTATACGTTATTCATAAAATATAGAATAAAGGCTTAATGTGATAGCACAGACATTTGAGAAATCTAGAAACACATTACATTGACGATGGTGCCACTTCATAGTGATCGTGCAGCATGAACAATGTCAAAGAAAAATTGAGTGACTTGTGGGAAAAGCTAACTTTGAATTATTCATTTGTGCTATGCATTTTGGAATATAAATTTTATTTTTCATATTAAAAATTATTTTTTAGTTTTATAATATAAACGTAGCTATACGAAATTGGACAACTATAGCTGAAGAAAATTTAGTCCTGAATGATTAATAATAAATCATTTACTGAATTTTTAACGTTAGTTCGGCACTTGACTCTTCTTAGCTATTTTTTCGGGGCAAACCGAGACCAAGAGAAATTATTACAGTACTGATTTTTCTTTGAAGCAGCCAAAACTTTGAGCCTAAATTAGCCACAGTAGTTACAGACTTCAATTCAATTAGCGCCGTGTTGGTTCCACCATGCGCCATCACTTTTGAAGATTGTAGTAAATCATTTTGAGAAATCTATTCTGCAAGCTGGAAACTATACACAGTTCATCATCTTTATTTTTCACCTTGTCTGAAATCAATCTACAGCCCTTGCAACCCTCTCGCACACATCAATTAATGACCGTAGCTTAGGAACTGCTGTGCCTAATGTTGTTGCAACATTTATATCAAGTGGTTTGATCACAACTGTAAACTTCGTTCGAGTCCCAAGTTACGTAGAAAGTTCCAACAAAATGCACGTCTCAACTTTATCACAAGTTTCCATCCACCCGAAACTATAAATTCTGCTGTCTTTTGATTTTCGGCATATCTAACAAGGACACTTTACTTGCCAGATAATTTTAAGTACATGACAAAAGCTTTTACACTAGACCATGTTTTCATAGTTTTATTGGTGTTTTTGCTTCAAACCGACTTGATTGGTAATCTGGAAAGCAAATATACGGAGGCACTGTAATTTGGATTTGGAATAAACAGTTAATTTGAGGTTAAGAGTTGAATATAGGAACACACACACACATATATATGGGGTAGGGTTTTAGGGAGAACTAGCCTATCAAGAGAACCAGAACGACCATTAATAAATTATAATTTTAATAGAGTAATGCTAGAGAACCAAAAAAATTTATAAAAAAAATTTCAAATGACACATGTCTCGTTCTGATTGATTGTGGTAATAATTAATGAGATAGATCCTTCTATATTCAAATCAATCACATCAATTAAAAATACCCATCTTGACATATGCACCATGCCACATCATTTTGAGAATTTTTTTTGGGAGATTTATTTGATTCCCTAGCATTACTCATTTTAATATAACTAATTAAATAGATGATAATGACAATTTTGTGAATGGTTTTAAGAATAGGGTGCAGATATAATACACTCTGATATAACTATAATTATAGGCGTTTATCTTTTCAACATGGCAGTGACGAGATTTCAGGGTTTGATAGAAGCAATCAGAATCTTGGTATTTAAGGTAATAAAATAAACTCTGCATATGAAAATTCATTTGCATCTTAATTTTTACGTTACATAGCTACAAGAAAACACAAAGAGCTATGGCTAAAGAACACTACGAAGAACAGAAAAAAGGTATGAGATATGCCTAGTTTGATGATAAAATAACATGAGATTGTGGTTCTTTTTATGTTTTAAGCCTACTAATAAATTCTTTGCTGATAGATTCTTTTTGATACAGAGCTTCGAAAAAACACAAAGGAAGTATGACTAAAGAACACTATGAAGAACAATAATATGATATTTGTGTTTTTCCTCCTATTTTGTTAAATAATCAAAATATCTCAATTTTTTTAGATAGCCAGCAATATTTTGTGTGTTCACTTTGTTGTTCTCTGGTTTGTGATTTGAGTTTTTTTACTCTAAAATATTTTTACGAATTCTGAAGTAATATTTTGGTTGTTCTCTATGTCTATGTTGATGTGGATTTGTTTGATCACATAGTTGTTTTTCTCTATTGGGCGCATTTGTAACCAGGAATATATAATGCTATAATCTTTGTCATAGGAAGAGTCTTGATTGTGATGTCAGGTTGGTGTATAGTGAATTAAGATGGCAGAATTGGAGTTGGAATCTCAGACCTGGATGGTATTTGCATTCAACTTTATTTTGGTGGAAGAGTTCTCGGAGGTGTTTTAATAAAGAGCTACAAAGAAATCCCTGTCTTATCTCCAGAGTCCTATCTTATCTCAGGCATGTGCTAGCTTTCTTTCAACATCTGAGTTCAATTCGAGAGTTAGAGGAGAACTCAGTAGAAATTGCTAAAACAGATATAATATTGTGGATTTAGCTCAGGGATTTATTCAAAGTCCGAGAGGAATCAAGGTTTGCAAATTAAGCCAATTTTTAATAATGTTTTGTTCTATTTTTGCAATTAGCTCATAATATGGAGATTTATTATTTAAAGATGATTTTACTCTGTTATATTTTTTTTGCTGCAAGTCATGAATAGTCGCTTGTTTATTATTAATATTAACTGGGGACACAGGTTATTGGCATGGGAAAGATTCTTGTGCAGTGGTTCTTGCGGATTTTTTTCTAGGAAAAGATACGTAACATCCTGGGAGATGTCTGGCAGGTGGGGTTATCATGTGGATTTTGTTGCAAACTGTGGTCGTGGACCATGTCTGAGTAGAATGATCGCTTGTTTTTTGATATTATTTTTCTTTTTTATCATGGGGGTTATTTTCTGATGATTTTGCTCTATTTTGGTATTATAGTTCTGATTTTATTTAAGAGTTTTTGCTGCAGATTTTTTAAAATTTAAGAGGTGTTCCAGCCTCGGGAGATGTCTGCATATGAATGGATGGTTTATCATGAGCTTCGCTGTAAGATGTGTCATCACATCATGTGTGTGTAGGATGGTTACTATTGAGGATTCCAGATCCGATTATTTTGTTCTAATAGTGGTTGTATTAGTCGAGAAAGGTTTTCGAATAATAGATGCAGGCCTGGATATGGTGGGGGTGTGCCAAACAGAAACGTAGATAGATGGGGATAAGCCTAGGAACTTCTATATTGTTATTTGGTCTAGGGAGCTATCGAATTCAACAAAAAATCTGTTCCTGAGAACCTGGTGGTGGCGGATTCAGAACAAGTGGATGAAGTCAAGTGTACTCCAGATGTGTTCTTGTTGAGATTTAGCGGCGGTCGAGAGGTTAGATATTTGGTTGCACTTGTATGTGCAAGGGTGGGATCAGTCAAAGTTACCATATGTGGAGATCTTCTATGTTTTGTTTGTTTTTTCTTCTGCCCTGAAAGGTGGCTGTGCGAATTGCCATGGAATGTTCTGTTGAATAGGGTGCTTTAAATTTGGTTTAATTTGTTTTCCTCTATAATGAGTTATAGTTATTGTTTTGTTCGGTATCGTTTTTATTATTTCTCTATGTAGCTTTTTTTTTTTGAGTAAGTATTAATTCAATAATAAAAAGTCATACGGCATCTACAAAAATAGTCGCGTCGAACAAACATAAATAGGAAACAATGGCTGATTAATACATTTTTTTTGGAGATACAATCACGCCATTTGTTGAAGATGATATATTTACACGTACCCGCTTCACCATATCCAGTTGGAGCTAATCCAGTTTGAGCTATAGACCATATTTGCAATACCCTAAAAACTTTTATCACTAAATCAAAACCTATATTCTTACAAACAAAGGAGAGAAACACAAAAACTCTCGCAAAGGAGAGACTACAACCAAATTGCAAATTGCAAATTAAAACTAAAATTACAAAATAAAAGCAAGTTTTAGATCCAAAAAACAAAACCACAAAAACAAGAGACACCGGACCCCTCGAAACCGAAAAATCACCCGATTGATCGGAGAAGACAGAAAATCCGGATGCTCCGATGGTTTTTGATCTAAGAAGTTTTATTGAATGATGAAAGAAAATTAAGAGATTGGGGCTTTCCATCGGAGGAAACCGGTGGAAGCCCCGACGATTATATTTGAGAAAGAAGAAGGGGGAGGCGGCTCCAGAGAGAATAGAGAGAAATAGGGTTTTGCAATTTTGTATTTCTCTATGTAGCTTGTTCCTATAGATCCTTTTCTTTAAGAATAGTGATATCATTGTGTAATGATTTTTTTATTAATATATTTTATGAGGTGTCATCATCATTTATTAAAAAAAATATTTCATAAATCATAGATTTTAGTTAACACATTATATATCAAAAAATTTTAGTTAAACACTGTGCAGTAAATATCATGACCCTTAGATTAAAAACATATCAACGGTTAGATTATAGGTTCTCCGGTTCTTTTCTTGTTTCTCTCTCGATCATTGGCGCATATATATATATATATATATATATATATATATATATATATATATAATCCTATTTGAGATTGCCTATGCACAAAAAGACAGTATTTCCTCTGAAATGACAATTATTATCAGATATGACTGAACATACAAAAAACATAAAAACAAGTCTAGCTAGGACTTGCTCAAACTGCGTTATTGAAATTCCAGGGCAACATCTACAAGATCTAACACATCCAGGTCCAGTTCTGACATTTCATCCCCTCCAATTGATCGGTATTGATCTCCCAGTCCGAAATGAGCCATCAACAACCAAACAATAGTTACAAGATCTCCACCTTTACTAAGTTGTTGTGCATGAGAGTCTGACCTCATATGAGTTGCCGCAAACGATAGTAATTCTACCCACACTTTGCTCATTATGAACCATTTATCTATCTTTTTGTCTTTGTTAACTTCCTTCTGTGGTAATTTTTTTAACTCTTTGGCCAACATGGCTGCATTAGATAATATTGATGTAACTTTATCTCCCCTTAGAGTTACTGGTTTATTCTCGGAATTAACAGCAAGAATACTTTCACATGCCCTCTGAAACGCCATTGGATCCTTTTTACCCAGGCCACAAAAATGAAACCCAGGTTCTACGTTACTATTTCGAAAAATTCTTCCAGCTGCAGCACATGTTTCTTGAAACCTTGCTAGTCCCACGCCTACCACTTCAGTCATCATGTCGGCCCTCATAACCAGAAGATATGTCATATAATCTGAAATTAGCTTGGCAATATTGCGATAGTCCTTGTTTAGAGGCTCATCTTCTTGGTCATAGAAGCAAAGGTCAGTAGCTACGTGCCACATGAGAAGGCACTCATCCAAGTCAACATCAACAATAAATGGAAGTAATATTTCACGACCATAATCTTCATTTTGAAGCACCCATTCACCTGTGGCTGAAAATATCTCTTTCGCAGTCTCCAGATCATCCGCTGTCTTAGACTTTTCTTTCAACTCTTCAAAGATGAAGTCTCTTAATACACCGGTAAATCTTATGCGATCGACATACCAAATCTCATCCAAGAATCTAGTAATGCCGAAGAAATCATAAAATAGTTCTCTCACTCTAGGACGTTTGTGTAAGGAATAATAAATCAAGTTGAATGTTGACATAGATTCCCCCCACCTGCGGTTCATCATGGGTAAGAAAAAACAGGAGCTTCTATACTTTAATGTTCCAATATTTTTCCTCATCAACCAGCAACGGATCCTACCAAATATCGATAGATTAAAAGACTTTTCTTCATATGGTGAATTGCTAAGGACCATGAGGGTCCGATTCGAGTATATAAGCATAATATATCCAATTACATCCAATGTAATTGCCCCAATAAGAAAAGTGTATGTAATTCGCACATCAGCCCCTTCGAATTCATCCCCATAAAAATCCGTCTTGTCCATTCGGTGGAAGAGTACTAAAGATGTGATAACCGCAAAGGATGAGAAACACCGGGAGCAGTATCCTAGTCTGCTATACATTACAGGGAACTTGGTGAAGAGAACTTCATAGAGGAAATTTAACTCCACCCCTACTACTCTGAATGCATCTTCAGCTGATCTCGCAAGGAAAAATTCCCGGCTCTTGTTGCGCTCAGAGAAGCTTAAACGAAGATCAACCGCAAGCCCTTTAAATGCTTCAAAGAAACGATAAGCATACTGAACCACTTGCAAATCTGTCAATTTATCTTTCTTGAATATATGGGCAGCATTAGGAACATGTGTAGGCCGTTTGTCCATTTCTTTTAACATGTCAGGCCCAGGATCTGTTTGTGGAACCACGGAGCTTCGAAAGCTACTAGCGCTGGCATAATATAAAGAACGTGTGCGCTCAGAGTACTTGATGACCCCACTTACAAACATCAGTATTGTTGCTATCCGTAAATTTTTTTGAACCGGAAGTGCTCGAACGTTGAAAACATAAAATACGCCAACACATCTAAATAATAATCCAAGTAGATGTCTGCGCCATAACTCGTTATCTTCCAGAGAAGAAGCAGTTATTGTATCTTGACCACCAAGATGTGACAAAAAGAACGTAGCCCAGAACGCCAAAAGGCTATAATCTGTGTCAATATAATGATCACATGCGGTGGTCACACCGCTGATGCCTACGAGTCCAAGGGCGGCGTTAGCTACCCAATCGGCAAGCAAATATGCTGTCCAAACGGGAATAATGATCCAACCACTTGAACTTCTCTTTCTCAGAGGAGCAAATAAAAGTAGAAACGTTTGGAGCACAAGACTTAGAACGACGAAAGCTCGGATTTGCCACGTAGTCCACAGCCACTTCCATGCATCATCAGCATCAGGTGTGGTTTCGGGTGCCGCGGCCATGCTATATATGTTTTTTCCCCTGCAGCTAATGTGTTGTTAACTTGTGTCAACTCAAGACTGACAAGTGAGAAATATTGAAAACACTTGGACAGACTTTTACTTGTGATGTGAATAATTGAGTATACAAAACGATATGCATGCATGCTGCTGCAAGTTACGCATTTATATAGACACGGTACTGGAATGGAATATGATGGAACGAGTCAAATTCATTACTAGGTCCACCGTCCACCGTCCACTTTATTGCGTCTAGTCCCTAGAACCATCCCAAACCCAAAGTTTGTTTATGGACCCAGTTTGACCAATACCAACTCACGTGCCAAAGCCACGCCATCGACAATTCTAATTACTCCGTTTTTTTTTGAAGATTCTGCTACAATTTTCACATGAAGTGAATCAATGCTGTTTGAATAAATTATACTAGCTTGACCACGAATTTTTCTCAATATTTTATTATTTTTTCTTTAATATTTTATTTTTATTTTTATTTTTATTCTTACAAAAATAATTTAAATTTATTTAATATAATATGTACACATATTTTTATATAATTTTCATACATTATCTATTTTTGTATTTTATTTCAAAAGTTATGATTTTTGTGTGTTTTACTTAAAGATATTTTAATTAAAAGATTAATATTTAAAAATTAGCCTCAATTAATAACCCAACCCAAATACTTATTAAAAATCGATTACTAAATTTTTATGTTGTATTTGATTAGAAGGAATAAAATTGAAGGGATGAGTATAAGTTTTGAACTAGATTATGGATAAATGTTTAAAATTTTCACTACTTCAACTACATTCCTAATAACGAACAAATTTACCAATTTAAGAAGGAATACTCCTTTATCAAATATATACTCATTTTTAATCTCAGTCTCATCATAAAAAATTTACAAATACTTATTTTTTTTCTTTTCGAATCTTTGCTTCTATACAGGGGCGGACACACTGCTAATATAATGGGGGAAAGGCCCCCAGTGAAATTTTCACTTATTCAAGTAAAATTTATTTTATTATATTGATGCCCCCATTAAAAATAGTATATTGCCCTCATTAAATTTAATATCAACAAAATCTTATTTAATAAAATACGTTAAAGTTAAATTTTAAATAAAATATAATCATATTTTTAAAAATTAGGGAGTTCTATATTATAAATATATATTATTTATAATATAAAAATGATATATTGCATTAATATTTTATTTTTACAAATCTTTATCCCTAACTATTTAATTTCTATGCGTATTAGTTAGTAGTTATAAGTTATATATATATTTTTTAATTTACAAGTGATTAATAAAAAATTCCAGGGACCTCACATCGAATTACACAATCTTATTGCAAGTAAAAAAAATTAAATGAACATACCTATTTGTACTATAAAAATAATACATGAATGAAAAATAAGATATTATTTTAATATAATAAAAGTAAGTAGTTTAGAATGAAATAAGCTCTTTTTTACTTTTTTTATTAAAATAAATTAATTTCAATATTGTAATTACTTATATATTGAAAATGTAAGTATTATATTACATGTATATCTATAAGTTTATGAAATTCATGAAGTGAAAAATCTATAAATCTGTTCATAATTTTATAGAAAATCCTCAATTTTATAAAATAACTATAAAATTATATATAAATATATTTGGAGAGAAAATTTAAATATAATATTTACAATTAAAAATTAAATTTATTAATTATAAAAATATTAAAAATTAGAATCCGTCATTTCTCTTCATGAGTAGCCCCACTAAAATTTTAAGCTAGTTCCGTCAGTGCTCCTACATTCATAAATTCTCTTTAATTTTGCTCATTACAATCCTTTCTTTCCAATCAAATGCAAAATAATGTTTTGAATTAAATAATATACTATACATTATAGATATATTAAAAAAAATCAAATTAAAGCTATTACTATACTGCAGTAAAAACAAAGAAGCTATTAGAGCAACTCCACCGCACTGGTCCAATTTTCCTGTTTTCTGACCCCCACCAACTTGCCACCTATCAAAACTTGTCCTGTGTAAATGTTGGGCAGTTTTCCTCCAACAGTGATGCCCGATTTTTATACTTTTTTAACATTACTTTTAAGTGTGTGTGTTTCAGTTGGCCAAGACCACCAAAGAGACCCATGACCCGGTTTATCATGATACTGCAACACATGTATCCAGATTTTTACGTGCCCATGTACTCTTTTTACTGCCCGAAGTGGGAAGTGAGCGCTGTTTTAATCCGCGTTGTGGATGCTCATATACTTTCTTAAAATTGGGTAAAAGGTAAATGTTATAATAATATATCTAAAAAATTAAGATAAAATATTTGTTAAATTAATAAAATTGTTTCAGCACTGCCTTTATGTAGATATGCTGGAACGTTTCAGAAAAAAACATATTACCTAGAAAATTGTTTTGAATTGAAAATAAATTTTCATTTTAAACTTCCCAATATTTTATATTAGTAATTTCTTGTCTGATAGACTTGGACCTTTTTCGTGCAAATATGCTTACAAGTCATGTGTATTTATTTTGGTAATGGGGGTGTTTGGGGGAACTTTTTTCCAAAATAAGTCAACTTATTTTAAGACAAAGTTAGAGATTTCTAATTTTTTTCTGAAAAAAGTTAACTTTTTTTTTACAACTTATAGAATCTTAAATATATATTAAATACTTGTATAAAAAATATTTATCAAAATATGAAATTTTTACCCGAAAATAAGTCCAAAAAGACTTATTTTAAGGCAGGCCAAACAGGCCAAATAAAAGTCTGACTTTTGAACTTATTTGGATGATTTGACAGTATAATACAGTATTCAATGAATATTAAAACTCTTACCTGCTGAGTCTTGAGATTCAATTGTTGATGCTGAATCCTACCTGCTTTTTCAGTAACCTTCTTTATTAGGTATTTCATTTTACAGGTCGAACAAATTTATATTTTCCTCTCATAATCACATCATGATCGCCTCAAAGATAGACGCGCATGCCCATTTAATACCTCAATTGATTTCAGAAATTATTTTATTTAGTAGCAGATAGGTTTTATATTATATATATATATATATATCGATTTAGGCGGTCAAATTTAGCCGTGATTTCTTATAATGCGTAATCTTGAACATTCATGAATACCGTTAAGAAAATTAAACTAAAGAATTTCAACAACTTTATTTGTCACATTGTCGATCGAAATCTACAACTACTAATTTACAAAGAAGATTGCTCATTTATAATAGCTGCTGATAGCTTTGTGACGTGTTTCATCTATTTTGGTACTAGCAATTTCATCACTTGAGCTTGATTGTAACTTCTCTCGTTAAAATGTAGTCGTACTGCCAATTAGCCACAACCAATCCAGAGCAACACCTGCAAATATACCACCTAGGAGGAATAAAACTAGCAGATTCCCCAATGCATTTTGCTCCGGACCCTGAAAATGAGCACTTTGTTAACAATCCTTAACATAGAAAAACTCAAGTTCTTTACACCAAGCGATTATCTGGTTGACGCACCTTGTATCCTTTGGGAGCTACAGTCATGACACACACAGTTAGGTAACCATTGGTTAATCCCAAAAACGAAACAAGTAGTATCATCCACCCCTGATCACCATATTTTGCAGTGAAATAAAATGCAGGTATAAGCAGAAAACGGGATAATATTGCAATCATGAGGCCTTTCCGGGATTCCAGCTTGATAAAATCTATCAGAGGAACGTATCTTCCAACTAGATCTAGCACGTTGTACATTGCAATCAGAACAAGTGGATACCTGAAAAGCAATACTGAGAAATTAGCAAATTTTAACAAATTAATTTTTATCCAATTAATCCCTTGTTGAAACTTGATTGACCAATGAAGAACCCTCTGATTCTCTAACAGTGTAAGAGAAACATTATCGAGTGTTGTGAACAAAAAACTGAATCAGAATAATAACTAAAAATAATTATGCTCAAAGTAAAGAAACATGACTCTTTTGTGCAATATAATTTGACATAATAAACTAGCTATATAAATATCACACTTACCATGAACCCAACTGGTGTTTACCAGTGTTTTCCTATAAGAACCCCGGGAAAATTGACAAGGTTAGGACATATATCAGAAACAAGTCCAATAAGTAATCAATGTTTTGAATGAACAATTGTTTGTTGGTTAGCCTCTGAAGTCAGCATGCAAGACCAAAAGTTCAGATTTAAATTCTTACCTTCTACAAACTATTTATAATACAATGATTAAAAATATTATGTACTTCTTGAATTTCTCGTTTCTGGATGCCAGCAGCTTTTCTCGTGTAACAGTTTTTGAACCTTCAGATGCTGCTTTCGAGCGATAATACTTAAGTATCGGTGGTTTAGGGAAAATGAATGCATACAGAAATATGCAGAGAAATTCCAAGAATGTGGATATAGCAAGAAACAACACTGCAAAACAATCGAAAAAAGATATTGTCAGCTTAACCTAAAACTAAATTTTGCATTTCTGTTCTATATTTATTTCACTTGCAAAACTAACAATTAGGTAATAATTTTTAAGATTTTCAAAGAACAACAGTCAGCATTGACTGTCAATAATATTTTGTCTAACTGTATCTACCATCAATATCATCTGATGCCAGTCAACTTCTATAACATATCTATGGAAAATATTAACATATAGTATAGGTATGATGTACATGTTGATGTTTAGCATTGTAACCGAGATACACCTCTCTTCCTCGGTAACAAAAACTGACCATAATGTCATCTCTCGACCCATCAGTCTAAGGAAGCATGCATATTAACAAATAGACATGATAAAGATATACTATAAACTAAAACTAATTGAAGCAAAATAAAGGCATCTTCGGGCTAAATGAGATATTGAAATCAAACAGTCAAGAGTTCAGCAATTCAAAGTTTTGATTATTAGATGTGGACATACTTGTTCCCTTTCGAAGACCATTTCCTGAATTTTCAAACGCTGCTTTTGTCACAAACCTCAACCCAGAGTTAAGAGCTCCTGATGCAGCCAAACCACCAAAGAATGACTGCAAGATTTATAAAAACTAGATTATGAATATAGCAATTTGACTTATCTGTCTTGCAGTGAAAACAAACTCATAAATATCTTATCTAATTAACTTGCAATGAAAACAAATTTATAAAGAAAATCCTCAATAACGTTATAACCACATGATCACCTGGATAAACTCCGGGCGCATGAAAGATAGGTCTCCTACCATTCCACCTTGGACATGAGCATCTGCTACTCCAAAAGCACCAACAAAAACACATATACCAATATAATTTCCGATACCCCTTTTCCCGATGTAGCTAAATCCAACTACAACATCGATATGCAATTTCCTCAAATCAGTTAGTTTGAAAGAAATGATTAATCTTTTTTGATATATACAAGCAGAGATCATCCATGTATCAGGAGAGAGATACTTACCACTATAAGTGCAAGAGTACTAAAACAGAAGAGGATATATCCAGCTATATTACATTTTCTAGTATCGATCTTTGACTCGTTATAAGCAAGAATTGCCATTGTTCCTAGTGCAAATGGTTGATAGACGAGTGTAAGTACCCTTGATGGATGGTAATCCTTGAAAATAAAATATCACATTCGTCAACCAAATCATTTTGCAAACCAAATTGCAACAGGTGCATATTCCATCATATGATCAATGAATAGTACTAAAGTAAAACAAATGAGGATAGGTAATGCATTACGTGAGTCATTTGATACATTATAACATTTCACAGAGGTAGTGGTAAGCAATATATGCTAGAAAAACATCTCTTGTTTATAGTAAAACTGTCTGACATTCCTAATTATAAAACAAACTGTGCCAAATAAATGATAAGATGCTAGAAACATAGTCACATATTAGGTAATTAGGAGACATTAAATTTCGCGTTATCTTTAGGATAATTAAGAGTTTCTTGCAGGAAATAATTCGTAGTAGTAGTCGCTTATCGTCAACATACTATTCCATGACACTAGCGATCCAAGCCCAAGGAACCAACATACAAGAGTTGCAAGAAGTGTCCCCTGATATATGAATTTCAATTCAAAAATCAATCTCATTGTAGAGAAATTAGATAGTTATATATACAGTTAAATCTCTGAGGTTCAAATTCAAGGGACAAAAACTAGAAGAATTCACAAACCTCAAGCTTAACTGGAGTTTCACTTGAAGTTTCTATGGCTGATATTCTGCAGCAATTAACATTACAAGTTAAATTAATTAATATCCATTAATAATGTTAGTATAAGAAAATTAAATATTTACCAATAGACATGCAACAAAAGCTTTATATAATTTTACTTGGCAAAAAAAGAAGAATAGGCATAAGTTACACCAGAGACACTACTAATTCATACTCATAATTCTCATGAGAATAATCTAATGCAGTACCTAAGCAAGGTATGAAATAAACAGCGACTTGTTTACAAGTAATTCTAAACTAGCAAACATGGTACCATATACTATACTCCCTACGTATACATACATATATAATAAAAAGACAATGTGTCATTAAAAACATTACCAAGAGACGTACAATATATAGTTGGAAAAGGGTGACGTTATTTTTTCTTGGTTGGACTGATCGTTTGTGCGTGACAGTACTGTAATATTTAAGGATTCATGAACAAAAGATTCACAGCTAGCCTAAGCCTAATAGAATCAAATATCAACGTATTACCTTGTGTGTGTATATATATGTGTGTGTGTGTGTGTGATATATCTGCCAAATCTCTGTGATTTGGTGACAGGCGGAAATTACTCTTTGGAGAAAATCTTTTATCTTTTATATATATAATAGTTAAATAACACATTCCTAATCCTAAGTTTAAAAAAATTCAATTCACACTCAATAGATATCCATAGATCATTCCAGATTTTCATTAATTAGTCAGTGGTTGGGTTATTTCAAATCTATTCATTTACCCTTGACCCGTTTTAAATTTGAAAATTTTTGTTTTAATAAATTACTCAAATTTATAATACATGATTAGTTTTCTTATTTGTTATTATTCGGTAATAATTGATTTTCTTATTTACAAATTCTACCATAGATATCTATAAACTCAGTTTATATATATAATTTTTAATTTCTTTCATTTTTGAATTACAAATCTATTTGTTTATCTCTCATAATTATAATATATGAATAATATTTTTATTAAATTTGGTTTTCCAATTCTATTTATTTAATTATTATTTTATATTTTTAAAGTTTATTATTATATTCTTATAATATTATATCATGTGTCAGTCAAATTTATTATTTACTTATAGAACACGATAAAGATATATTTTATTACAATGGTTAGATAAATTAAAAAAATATTTATAAAATGATAATAATTTATTTGCATACATTTTTCTAATTTTTAATATTTTTTTGAACTCGGGTGCGAAGCACGGGCAAAATATCAGTAATAGTATAATGCACGTTCATAAAATCTTAAATTCCGTACGTTTATACCTAAATACAGTCGGGTATTGATCCATGTTATTTTCCCGAAAAAAGAAAAATAAATATTTTTTGTTTGAATAAAAAAAATTATTCAGAGTCGAATGGGGATATATACGTTACTGTCAGCCGTGTACCAAGTACTCCTCCTCATCCATCCTAATTAGTTGTTTTTTTTAGTTTTTTAAACATCTTTAACGCGTATAAAAATACTGTATAAGTTTGTAAAATATTTTTTGAATTTTCATATTTTCCCCAAAATTTGAATATCAAATTTATTTTTAAAAAGATTCAACATATCGAATTCTATTTCTCATGCATGTTAAAATACTTGTAAAAAGTTAAATAGATAACTAATTAAAGACAAATGGATATATATCAACAGGTTGATGCTGTGTTTCTTAAAGGTAGGCGAAACATAGTTCGACTTGAATATGGGTGAGATATAAATATTTTTATTCAGGTTATAAAGTTTAATTTATTTGTAGCATGCAGTTGAAATTTTTTTTTGCAGAAAAATTCAAAACTTCTTATTTCTATGACAAAAACTACAATTTTGTACAAAAAAAATTATGAAATAAATATTTTTGATGAAACCCTAAATTAAAGGACTGAAATTTAATTTTCATTATCAAATTTATCAGTTAACCGAACCAGGCCTTCAAAAAATGTAGATCAAGTAAAAAGATACAAATACAGTAAACTTTAGGGAAAACACTTGCTCGTATTTCTATCAAAAGTGGAGTAATCTACGGTTTATCAAGCATGTTTGATATAAAGTAAATATTGATTAATTAATAATTTTGATAATTAAATATTTTTGTCTCAACATAGCAAAATTAATAAATTTTCATTTTCAATGAATAAATAATTTTTATAAATGAATAAAATTGTCCGAGTCCAAAAATATACATGCATCCATCTTTTTGTATATATTTTTTTGTTGAGAAAATAATCAAACCCCAGCAACTTCAGTAATCAAAAAGTTTCTCCTGCTGCGTATTTGCTAAACTCGAACCTTTTATTTTTATCAAGAAAAATATACAAGCATTAGTCATGTCACTTCTGCACCTCGCAAGTATATATAACATTTAACTTTAATTGATAGTATAACTAAATAGGCATAAAAATATATTTTTGAAACATAAATTGATAAAAAGAAACTCACTATCAATAATCAATCTAGTGTACCGGGGTGTATGGTATGATTTAAAATGAAGTCTAAATTATTATTTCAACACTGCCACAAATAATTCATGGACTCACCTAATTTGCAACCACTGTGATACATATAAATATATAATAATAGTATTATAAGAAATTAATAAGTATACATGGGTACATAAAATATTGAATTTGATAAAAAGATGAAAATGAGCATGTGACATTGCAGTGGGGCTTTGGCTTTTCCCTGCGAACAAAAATAGGGAGACAGATGAATAAAAA
Source organism: Oenanthe sinensis (assembly GCA_028671895.1). Taxonomy (NCBI): domain Eukaryota; kingdom Viridiplantae; phylum Streptophyta; class Magnoliopsida; order Apiales; family Apiaceae; genus Oenanthe; species Oenanthe sinensis. The sequence goes on along the minus strand of CM053812.1, from coordinate 28,928,948 downwards.
GTATGACCACTTGACAGCCGCTCAACGAATGAAGGCCTCTCTTTTCAAGTCCCACCACCATTTGCAATCAACCAATTTCCTTCCTTTCGGCCAACCTTTTTGTAGACTCAAGCTTCGCATCGGTATCCAGTCATTAAATACGCAACACCACGTACATATCTACACCCCCACCCATAGCCCATAGATTGTAGTTGAAAGTATAGAAAACATGCAGCTGATGGATCGAATTTGGATGTCCGATCATGACACACTTATGCTCTTTTATTTAAATCGGAAATGATGGAATGGAATTGAACCCAACGAAGAATATTTATGTAAATATATATATATATATATATTGATATTGATATTGTGGGAGGAAGTACTCAAATTATAAATATTTATCAATTGACTCGTATAAATTTCATTCATTTACTCTCGATTCCATCCAACTAAAAAAAGTATCAGCCTGAACATTGTAAAGAAACTATATGTAGGGTTTGCTATTATTGTCTGATCAGACATTGCTATTTACTCTATTATACTATATTCTGAATTTATTGCTGGTGTCATATGCAATATCATATACTTATGTTATGCAAAACACAACATGCACCAGGATATATAAATAATTAATTAGTTGTCTAGAATCGCCTTATGCATAACTCGCAAGGAACAATTTGGCCCCTAGCTACTAGATTCAAATACTAGCCCAAGCAGAGGCGATGAAACCTGAAATGACCCGAAACCCGACACGAATCCGGTAAGTATGGGTTAGGATTAGAAAAAAATTAATCTTAAACAACCCGGTACAAACTGACCCGACACGACCCCGACGCAGCACCTGAAATTCGCAACCCTACTTTTGAGTACTGATCGTCTTTGTCAGTTTGTGGTCATGCAGCTGTGAATAATCTAGTTTCAATATATAAAATTGCCGCCCATCCTAATTAACACATATAAAAAGTACTTGTATTGATTATTGAGAGTGATGGGCAAGTTGAGTTATATTATTATTTGCATGATGATATATATACTCACTTATTTAAAAGAGATCGAGCAAAGAGTAAACTGTGTGCAATGAATGATAAATTTGATTATAGTATAAGGGACTTGTAAAAATTGTTTATTTTTTAAAGTAGCAGATTATTAATATATGTATTTATAGTAATATTCACTCGAAAGTTGGGTTAGAATAACTAACAGTCATCTATTGCTTCCTAATCACATTATGTATTACTAAGATATGAGTTTATTGCATGGCTATTAACCAGGACAACTGGACAAGGCTACCCCACAATATGTGCATCGACCATCAATCATCAATCATGTATATATTGTTAACCAATCTCCAAATAACACAATAATATAATCCGAGTGATTATGTGTGCGAGTAACAGAACAGTGTATGACTATGATATCAACCAGGGAGAGAGTAAGACCGAATAAAATGTAGCGGCCCAAATGCATTCGTGTCTGCATGTTGTCCACGCGGAAAACTCGAAGATGAAGGCTTGCGAAACCACGAATTTATCCTCGAAATCTGCGCGCACGTGGGTGGTGGAGCAACACCATACTAACACAACTTAAACACTACATAAGTGTTCTATTATATAAAGTCATGGAAACCTCTTTTCTCCAATTGAATGTGGGATTCAAGTTCTCATTCTTAATTTTCCACTTTCAAGGAACCAACTTTTGATAATCATATTTCATTCATTCATTTGTCATTTTGAATACTTAATTATGTGTTAAAAAACTCTCTCAAAGAAAAACGTATTCCAACAATAACTTCTTGCACGCAGGCTTAGGTTCAAAATGACTTGACAATGTGGAGTTTCTAACCACATTTTCCAACATATATATCATATATGATATATGTGCGTGACTAAATACACCCCAAAAAAACAAATACTCCGTGAGATTATACGTGCAAACAGACACACACATGTATACAAGCATCTTTTACACCTGTTGAGGTTACGTACAGCATTTTCTAATAATTGTTGTAATTTATAATTAGTTGCATCACATATCGACATGGACACTTTTGTATTCCTGAATTCCATAAATCATATATACATGAGTTTAATTTAAAGAACTTGATTAGTTCTAAACTATCTACTCATTATATATAAACATAAACGCATTCAGAAAGAAAGACATTCTTTGCATTATTGTACATCTCTACTCCGGCCATTTCTCTCCCAACAACATTCTCGATCTCTGTGTTTTTAGTATACAATAATATTTTTGTTAAGCCATGGCTTTTCACCATGCATCTGAGTTGGACTCGCGAAGCTCGACACCACGCTCATCAGACCCCGAAGAGCCTCGTGTCCGTTTCATGTGCAGCTTTGGTGGCAAAATTTTACCCCGTCCCCATGATGATCAACTCCGTTATGTTGGTGGAGACACTCGTATTGTTGCCATCAACCGCCACGCCACCTTCTCATCACTTGTCGAAAAGCTAGCTAAATTTTCAGGCACAACGAATATAAGCATGAAATATCAGCTACCAAATGAAGATCTCGATGCTCTTATTACAATAACTAATGACGAGGATATAGAAAACATGATGGATGAGTATGATCGGTTAGCACAGAATCATGCCCCTCATTCTAAGTTGCCTCGGCTTCGGCTCTTTTTATTCCCGACTGATGCTGATGATGATTCTAGAAATACTAGTATCAGCTCGCTCAGCTCACTTCTTACTGGCTCTGCTAAGCGGGAGCATTGGTTTTTTGACGCCTTAAATGGGCGGGATGCCTCCGGTCTGGATCGGGTCGGATCCGAGGTATCGTCCACTGTATCCGAAGTTCCGGATTATCTTTTTGGGTTGGATAATTCGGATGATCCGAACAGGTTGAAGGCCAGACGTGCTTTGAATGACAATGCATCAAATTCGGATCCGGGTTCTCCTGCTCCGGTTGTATCGTCACCATTTTGCTCCACTTCTTCGGGCTTGGGACCCACTTATATGCCGCCAATTCCGGACCTTCGACCCGTTAAGACCCGACCCCAGATGCAAGTTTCTGAACCAAAACAGGCTAGTGAAAGTATGGACCCAAAGTTCATACAACAAACCGGATATGGTGATAACCCGATGTGGCATTATGGACCAGGAGGGCAGTATCTAAACCCGGGAGTACAAAACATACCCATGTATTACCTTCCGGGTTCAGTTCCCCAACCCGGAAATGTTGGAATTCAACAGGTACCAATGCAGGCACAGTTTGTGCAAAGATATTCAGCGGGTCACAATCAAATACCTGTGGGGATCCATCAGCAAAACCCGGGTATGGGTCAAGTCCCAGGCATGAGTCAGGTGTATGCAAGAGAAAGGACAATGAATCCATATGATGTTAGAAGAACACCAAGTGGAATGAGCCAACAACAACAAGTGTACTATGAGGTAGGAAATACAGGTGCAATTCCAATGTATTCAAGAATGGTGGGTCCAGGTGGTGAAGAGATCCAAGCAGCAGCAACTGAATTAAATCCGGGTCGGGTACTTTAGTTATTGCTTATCAATTATATCAAGGGAAAACGAAGGATAAGGTTGCGTAAGCTTCTACCTCTAAGTATAGTCTCTTGTAAGGGAAGCAATGTTGTCTTTTGTTTATATTGTAGCTTGTTTTTTTTTCTCCAAGTGCCAAAGAATTCATGTACAAAGTGTGGTTGGATTTTTATTCAGCAGGGGGAAAGTGCTTATAGTGTACATTATGTTTGTTGGCTTTGATACATCATCATCCTTTATTTACATATGATGTAAAGATGAATGCATCCCTGGCATTTGGCCAAGTAGTGTATAGCTCTCTCCAATCTCCGCCTCTAGTGAACCGTTTGAGTTGATAGGTTGAAACTTGTGCGTGTAAATTTTGACTATAAAATTGAATCAGAGTCCAGTAGTATCATTGACATTTATGCACTCAAGTTTAATCTGCATTTAGACTTGTATCAAACCAACCATTGGTAATGATAATTAATACGTATAGATCATAGAGTATGAATAAATTGATTTGAGAGCATCTCTTGTAGAGCTTCTATTAGCTAGTATACAAAAATGTACCGTACAATGAGACATTGGCACCCCAAAATGTGTATTACGGACCATGTTTGGAAATTAGAGGTAAAATTAGAAGTTTAACTAGATGAATTCTTTAATATTAGTGTTTGGTAGTTAGTGGATTGAAATAGCGGTTTAAACTCAATAAGCTAATTTTAAAAAAGCTACTTAGAGGAGATTTTTCAATTAGATAATTGTTATGTATCTATTTAAAATACAAACAACTAATTCAACAGCTATTTACCAAACAATTTTATTTAAAACATCTAATTTAATTCGTTAAGACAAAACCCGTTAATTCAATCACCTAGTCAAAATCATTAATTCAATCCACTAACTGTTAATTGTCAAACAAGACCATAGTCTATAGATACTAGATAATATCATAATGACAGTCAAACTATCTGGGGTTGAACAGATACTTCTATCATTTCATTTCTTTACAGTACCGTGGCACCAATTTATATTTAGAAATTTAAAACAATACCGTGAAAATATTGGCATACCTATCCAGTTTCATCAATTAATTGAAATGCATCTGATATAAGCAGACAATTTGCAAGCTACTTTCCCACAATCAGCTTTGCCCTTCCATGGCCTTCATTTATTTGAAATTGATCTCCCAGGCCAAAATGAGCCATCAATAACCAAACAATAGTTATGAGATCTCCCCCTTTACTGAGTTGTTGTGCATGAGAGTCTGACCTGATATGAGTTGCAGCAAATGATAGCAATTCTATCCACACTTTGCTTATTATGTACCATTTATCTACCTTTTCGTTATTGATATCTTTCTGTGGTAACTCCTTCAATCTATGAGCCAATATGGCTGCATCAAACAATACAGATTTACTCCTATCTCCCTTTACAGTAATTGGTGGTACCTCCGTATTGACAGAAAGAATACGTTCTGAGGCTCGCTGCAAAACTTGGAGATCTACATTGCCTCCACAACAAGAACTAAACCAAGAATTTCTGAGTTTTACATTACTATTTTTGAAAAACTTTGTAGCCTCAGCACATGTATCTCGGAACCTTATTAGCCCGATGCCTGACACTGCAGCCATCATGTTAGGCTGCATAACTAAAAGATATATCATGTAGTCTGAAATGTGCTTGGCAATGTTGCGGTAATCTTCATTTTGTCGCTCATCTTTTTCACCATGGAAGCAAAGGTCAGTGGCGACGTGCCACAAAAGAAGGCTTTCATCGTAGTCAACATCAACAACAAATGGAAGTAATTCTTTACGACCGTAATCTTCTATCCGAAGAACCCATTCACCTTTAGCTGAACATATTTCTCTAGAAGTGTCCAAATCATCTGCCATCTGAGATTTTCCTTTCAGCTCTTCAAAAATGAAGTCTCTTAATCTAGGGTAGAATCTTATGCGTTCAACATACCAAATCTCATCCAAGAAGGTAGTAAGGCCCACATATTCATAGAAAAGTGTTCTGTTTCTTGGACGTCTGTTTAGGCAATAACGAAACAAGTTGTATGTTGACATAGTTTCACCCCACCTGCGGGAAACGATAGGTAAAGATTCTAACTTAAATCTTTTAGTCTTTATTTCCAGCAACCAGCTAAGGATCTTACTGGATCTGGATTTAGAACTTGAAGTGTCTTGATCTGGTGACTTATGAAGTGCAACAACGGTCCAGTCCGAGAAAACAAGCATGATAAATGCAATCACATCCAGCGTAATTGCTCCAATTAGTAAAGTATAAGTAACCCGCACATCAAACCCTTCGAAATTTTTCTTATCTGTGTGGTAAAAGAGCACCAAGGACATGATGACTGCAATGGAGGAAAAACACCTGCAACAGTATCCTAGCCTATCGTATACTACAGGAAGCTTGGTAAAGAGAACTTCATAGAGAAAATTTAACTCCACTTCAACTACTCTGAATGCATCTTCAGCTGATCTTGCAAGGAAGAAGTCTCGACTCTGGTTGCGTTCACGGAAGCTAAATATAAGATCAACCACAAGTCCTTTAAAAGTCTCAAAATAACGATAAGCATACTGCACCACTTGCAAATTTGACAGTGGACCGGGCTTAAAAATATTGGCAGCCTTAACAACTCTATCTGGCTCGGGAAGCATTTCTATATGTGTTGGAAGTTTAGCCATTTTCTTCGAGTAGTACTCATCCATGAGCTTAGCATAGTTTGGCCCTGGATCTGGTTCTGTAAGCATGGAGTCACGGAAGCTACTTGCGCTTGCAAGATATAAAGAACGTGTGCGCTCAGCATACTTGATGACCCCGGCTAAAAACATGAGCAACGTTGGGATCCATAGGTTTTCTTTAACTGGAAGGGCTTGTATAAAAACATAAACTACGGCAATACATTGGAATAATAGGCCAAATAAATGCCTGAGCCACAACTCATTATCCTCAAGAGCAAAGGCAGTTATGGTGTCTGGACCACCAAGGTGTACTAAAAGAAATGGAGCCCAGAATGCCAAAAGGTCAGCATCTGTAGATGTTTTGCCTTCTGGTGTTGAGTCATTATTGCTGCTGGCTATGAGTCCAACTGCGAAATTAGCTGCCCAATCGGCAAGTAAGTATGCTGACCAAAGTGGCATAATGACCCAGCTGCGTGACGTTCTCTTTCTTAGAGGAGCAACTAAAACTAATAATGTCTGGAGGAAAAGACTTATGAAGATGAAAGCCCGAAGATCCCATTTATCCCATAGTGACTTCCAAGCTTCAGGTATGGGATCAACTGTCTCAGCCATACTACGTTCGTTCTGCTTCTGATTTTCTTGTTGGCTCTTTCAATCTGTTTTTTTTGTCATAAAAAGCACAAACAGAATCTGGTCAGCTGGCTCTTTCAATCAGGACACGTGACTAAAAAAATTATTCATTATCTGTGTGTGAATTATATGATTGCCTTTTCCAAGTTCCAACTCCAAATTTTCATCACATCACAATTATGAGGTTGCTACAAGCCAAATTACCAGGCCTAACTACTAGTCAAATTACCAAACAAGTTCAGCAAGATAAGATCAATATAATGTACAAAATAAGCTGCAAACTATACCAATTAAGCTTCGCCAGTATATTGCACGCCGGAACATTTTGCATATAATATTGTATATTGAAGTTTAATTTATAGAAGAATGTGGAGTTTATTTATCTACAATGTACCCAAAATCTTCTTTGTAAAATATACATGATCTGTTTAGGAAGTAGCAACATTTTATGAGCAAAAGTCACTTAAACTAAGAATGCATACATCCAAACCAAACATACTTCTGTCGAACTTTCAAAGATTGCAAGATGTAGAAAAGCCTTGCGTTCATTTCTGAAAAACTTTGTAGGATGTTATAAATTAAGTAGAAGTTGCCAAGAGACATCAAAAGTTAAAATACGTGTGAATTATAGAATACATGTTAGATTCTGTATGGACAATAAAAGGCATCCAGTGAAACAGAATAAAAGAAGGGAAGAAAAACATTTACAATATTTATTACTCTGTACCTAGTTTCTGCAATTACCAGAAAGAACAAATCAGTAAATCATTATTGACTTGAAATTACTCTATATTTCTAGTTTTTGCAATTACAATAAATAAATCTAACATTGTCAAATATGCTAATTATAAAGGGTTTAAAATGTTAATTGCACAGCATAGCAATGTATTCAACAAGTGGGTCATATCATAATGAAAATAAAAGGCATAAATTTATCATAACAATAAAAAGCAAGAAACTTTCAAGGAAAAAAGTACTTTTCCACTAGATAGTGAAAGCAAAAATGTTAAGAAAAATGGAACTTACAATTCCAGATCTCAGTAGCTTTGTTGGGACTGCATGCAAATCGAATCGTTAGCTATGGCAAGAATGCTTGGTAAGATAGTAAGAATAGTAACTGAGAGAAAGACAACAAGTGCATGCAAATTGAATTACTTACAAGACTCTGTATGTATATAATTGTGGAAACAGACCCAATGAAGGAAGATGTATAATAATTGTAGAAGGTGAAGACGAGGAGTTGATGAAGAGCATCAAGGCCAGGTCAATGTCGTCTTCTCCAGGGTCAGCTCCCACTGGCCACTAGTATTTAACAAGATCAAGTGGTGAATGTAATAATTTACTACTGTATAATTGCTGGTTGGTCGTACAGGTTAATTTGTAATTTATTACACTACTCTACTGCAGTTAAATTGTAGAAAACAGGGCCTAGTAGTTTACTGTACTGTCTGTATTTACTATACGAGTACTGGGTTGTATTTTGTTTAAAGAAGAGTTTTAGTGTAGTTAGGAGATTGAGAATTTATTTAATGTGGTGTGTATATATTTTTATATAATGTTTCATATATTTTAGTTTTGTTTATATTTTAAGGGATAATATTTGATGATTTGTTTTATTTAGAAAAGTGTTTAGGTTATTAATTAGGAGATTAGATATGTGTTTTAGTTAAAACATTATATATGTTTTTTGGTTAGAAGATTAGTTTTTTTTTTAATTAGGTCCAATAATTAGAGCCTCTTTGGCAATGGGGGTTTATAGCTTATTCTAACTTTAAGCTGAAAATGTATGCTTGTGTAATAAGTCACAAGTTGACTTAAAGTTATAAATAAGTCAGAAACCGACTTAAAACCAGAAGTACGTATTAGGTACTTTTTTCAGTGATTTTTTTTCCTATTTTGATAAAAGTTATTCATATATCATAAATTACTCATAAGTTATTTTTATTATTATATTTTTTTAAACTCACAAATCACTCATAATACAAAACTATTCAAACATGCATTTTATGCTCCCGACTTGTCACTTTAAATCATAAATAACAATTTTAAATTTAGCCAAACAGACTCTTAATCAACTATCCGGCCCAAATACCGATCGACTACCAAACTTTCAATGTTTCGTTTTTAATAATATAGTATAGATAAGATAAGATAATGCTAAATTGTATCAACTCTGCGTTAATTACTATTTGATCTCAGATGGAAGGCACAAAATTCAAGCTATGTCGTGTCTATGTCAGGGGCGAGAAAAAATCGAAATAAAATTGAAACTGAACCGAAACGGGTAAAAACCGAACTTTTTGATCGGTTTTGGTTATAGGTTCTAACAGAAATAAGTATTAGGTATTTTTTCGGCAATTTTTTTTTTATTTTGATAAAAGTTATCTATATGTCATAAATTACTCATAAGTCACTTTTATTTTTATTATTATATGTTTAAAAACTCATAAATCACTCGTAATACAAAATTATCCAAACATTCATTTTAAACTCTCAACTTATCACATTAAGCAAGTCATAAGTCATAATTTTAAGGTAAGGCGAACATGTTCATTTAAGCACGTACAGTTTAGTCAAATCCAGTGCACTTATAGTTCACTCGTTTACACCGAGAACAATCAAATCCAGTGCACTTATAGTTCACTCGTTTACACCGAGAAAAATCATATTTTTAATCAAAAGTGTGACGCCATCACCTAGATTCATGCCGACATCACGTCAATACGACAACAGTAGATTTCGAAGCAATGCAACGAAATTTAATCCTGGACCTTTTGATAACGATAATTTCACTATGGTATCATTAGTTTATATCAAATATACGCGGCATTGAAACTGTATATGGATATATACCTTAATGATGATATTCATACAAATAATTAGTTAATAATTGTACGAGGATGTTTGATAATAATGATAAATTGAAAAGGCTACAGGATTAAAAAAAAAAGGGTGATCTATTCAGGCTATTTCATCGTCTATAAACTTTTGTAGTCCAATTTCTTGGTAACCCTCCTGTGATCGAGCTCAGAGCAGCTTCTTAGCCAAAATTACTGGATAAATTAAGTTAGACGAGGACACTTGTGAGTTGTGACTTTGATAATTGCGCTTTTAGATCAAATGGATGGACAGGGTCAAGTCCATTGCAGGCCTATCCAGCCCAAGTCCAGAACAACTTCTCAAATGCTTGAAGTCTTTTGCTTCAAGATTATCTCCATGAGCAGAGAAACCTGTTCCGCCTTTTTCCAAGTGCACCAAATCCTTTCCTTGTTACAAACCAAACAGATCTTGTCAACAGCCATGAACCTATCACCGCATTTCTTGCAGAATACGTGTCCGGCCGCGATCGCAATTGCGTAGGTCATTGTGACATTGCAGCAGCTGGGACACATATATGACTTGTCAACAGACGTGGCTTTCTTTTGTTCAGCCACGTCCTCTATGAAATGAATGGGGAGGAGGGCCTTCATCTTGAGTTTTTCATTGCCTTCTGGACAGGTAGGCCGGGCAGGTCGATGGTGCTTCTACCTTTGAAGGAGCTTCTGGGGTAGCAGAGGGTAGCCAGAATGCTTTCATTGTTCTCAGTGCTTCCTCTTCGTATGACGGGGATTTCACACTGTTAGCCCCATGGAACCCATTTTTGTCTCTATAACTATTCTTATCACTGTATTGGACTATTGGGGTAACGCGCCATGGTTTTGCTGATCAAATGAATCAAATTCTCCAGCCTTCTGCAACACTAACCTCTCCTCTTCCTCTTCTACATCTTGCTTCTGCTAAATAGCATGAGCTGCTAGCTTCCTGCCAGGCAATCAACAATATAACCTTCAGCATGCATTTGAAAAAAGAATTGTGACTTCAAAGGACAAATGCTTCAAACTAAATTTCACATTTTTATATATAGAACCCGAAATATAAGCTACAGAGCACAGGCTACAACCCATACAAAGATTCATAATACAACTGCAAACAGTTCTTGGACTTGCTGAAATTTTCGACATTGGTGAGGTCCTGAGGAGGAATGGAGATCACAAGCATGTAGGATGGCACAGGAAAAGAAATGAAAACAGTTGTACAAGATTATTTTTGTATTCTAGCGATCAAATTACATAAATTAGATGAACAAAAGTATAGTAATATGTACAAAGTTGAGATTGCAGATCAATCCATAGAAAAACAAAAAATGGTGTAGGCAGTTATCTCGAATACCCAAACAACACAGGCATTCTTGTAAATAGTACAGTATTTGTTAAAGACTTGGTGTTCTGCATGCCTTCAGAGAGAATACGAGAGCGATAGAGTGCTGCATACTGGAAACTTGACTGCCAAGTTGAGATTCACTATTGCAACTTGAAAATTGAAGTATACTAAAACTGAATCGCGTACACCCTCAACAATAATGCGATGGTTTATTAGATTGTAACCTAGCCACTCTTCACTCTTAGACATACTATTCAAATTAAGCAGATGTTGCAGACAATAATCAAGGTAACAAGCCAGAAGAATACCCTCTCGCAACTCCGAAAGTTAAAAATAAGGCTTGTAAATTACTGCCTCATATCAAAGTCCCATTTTCACATTGGGACGATTTGGGATTACACGTCCTCTATCCCTATCCCTATCCACATCACAACATCACACACATGTACACACAAACCAATTTCAATACCTCCTGTATCTATATCCATATCGAACATTATCATTATCATCATGCCCTCATCGCAAAAGCCACCGGAAGCGATCCCAATCCAACCCGCCTCCCCCCGTTTCCCCGTCAAGTGGGTCGTCCAACCCAGCCTCTAGTGGAGGCCCCTGTTCCCTTGAAGATACATATCGTCAAGGACCATGACATGAAAGAAAGGCTTTGTTTGGAGATTGAGAGGTTAGGGTTGAGTGCTGTTATTATGGGGTGTGGGTGCTTCCAAAAGAAATGCTAAAGGGAGGTTGGGGAGTGTTAGTGATTATTGTGTGCATCATTGTGTCTGTCCTGTTGTTGTTAGGTACCCTGGTCCTCATAAATAAACAAACAAACAGGTATATACATTTTTCATGCTTATGTTTTTGTTTAATTCTTCTATCTCGAATTCAAGCTGGACCCAATCTTTTCTTTTCAAAACTCAAACATCAAGACAGGGTTGAAGCTCAATAAATAAAAAACAACTTTACGTGTTTAAGCATCAGTCAAATTCAAAGGTTAACCCTATTAAATGGGTAAAAAGGCAGAGAGTATTCCTCCACATGTCCTGTTTTTGGATGAGATGTGTTTGGGCTTGTATCTTATATGCAAATTTATCAACGTTTTTGGTATTGATGTTTTGTTATTTAGCAGTCCCGCTCTGATACAAGTGCTTTCTCTATGACTCTATCACTATTATCTATCAAATTTCCTTTAGATACAGCATGAATGGCTCGTCTGCATTTCTAATTTATCAGTTTATTACGAGGTCCTTGTATAGAAGTAACTAGATTGGTTATCCGCAGTACATTTGCATAGACCACAGAAAGGAATGTTAATCGTAGTATCAATAGTCAACAAGCCAAATAGAAAATGAGATCGAATCTCAACTATAGAACAATATGTCCACCGGATGCTTCATTATATAGTAGTCGACTCACAATTATAGAGCATCTACTCCTTATCATGGACAGGAATGTTTATGCTATTAATCATGTCAAGTGCCATGAATTCAGGCTCACCTACAGTATTTATCACCTGGGGACAGTGTGTGACACTATTATATTCTAATGCCCTTGTGGTTCTCTGCTTCTAACAAATTTAAATAACTGTTTCAGATTTGGACAAGGCTTCATGAATCATGAGTGATGGGAATTATCGAAGATGTCGTGAAGTGAGTAGTGATCCTCGGCTGTGGCTATGTGCAATCTGATAAATAAAGTGCGGTGGTATTGAGCTCTCTCTTCTTGTACTTGTTGGTTCTGTTTCACATTTCGGAATGACACTGTTTATCGGTTTCTTTTACCTCTTACATGTTGCACTGTATCTAAACCTTTGTGTTTACTTGTGCTTTGCAACCATTTTAATATTATGAAAGAGTAGAGCTACACCATAAAGAGTTTAATTGGGTGGTTGCCATCTTTGTGAATGGAAGTTGAAATAATTGTGATGGTTTTGCTAGTAGTGTCTTTACAAAGCTAAAGTATATGCCTTTCTTCCTGGTATTAGTAGTTTGTATGTATAACTCTATCACCATTCCTCTTTATAACATTGAATGTAGGAAAAAACTGACACACCACACACAGTTAAAGCTTGATAAGACACGTAGTCACTGATGCAGTGAAAGAAGATGATGAAGATGTCTTGTAAATTATTGAATGATCATCTAGTAGTGGGCTCCAAATTGCTCCTCTCCGTGGGTTATGGTCCAAATTAGTGGTGTTTGATGCTGAGGTAGGTGGTATGGACCAGTTAGTGGTGGTTGATGTTCAGGTATTTTGGAATTTGGAATAATGGATGAGGTGATTGATATATGCAGCTGCTTGCGAGCATTTGTACCGAGAACTCATCAAGGTTTGCTAACGAGTTGAAATCGAAGTTCTTTAACGAGTTTAGATTGAATTAAATCTCTGTTCGATTCTCATTTTAGACTCGAACTGAACTCCTTGAGTTGCTGTCATGTTTGAATAATGTTCTTGTTCTTTATTCGACTATCACTTGAAACTCAACTTGAAATCTTTAACGTAATTTATATAACATATGAGTAAAATTTGCATAAAATTCAGTTACAAATTTTCGAATTGATTCGAGTCTTTAATTAAAATACAGTATTTTATAAGCTGCCGCAATTACAAATCACAAGCTTACCCCCAAAGGCTGTGGTTGTACCTCGTAGAAATTGTTAGTAATATATTTGTAGGAACGTGAATTTGGCGGATCATTATACAGAAACAATTGCATATTATGTCTCATTCATTTATTTACATTTTCCTTTTTGGATTTCCTTCTCAATTCTTTGAGGGTGTTTGGTCAAGCTTATTATCTTTATTTCCGGGAAAAAATAAGTATGTATATACTTTTTCTGAAAATAAGTAACTTATTTTTTTAGTTTGAAGATAATATTTGGTTTTAAAATTTTAAAATAAATATTTATCTTTAAAAAAAATGAAAATATGTATAAAAAAATATATGAAATAAGTAACTTATTTTAAGTTTAAAGAACCCCAAACGACCACTTTATATTTCAAAACTTATCAAAAATAGTAAAATTTTATAATATAAAAATCAACTACATACACTACTTTCATGCATTATACTCACTTTATATATTAAATATTGATTGGTTCCACCACTTTACTCATTATTCTCACTTTTCACCATTATTATATATATATTTTTAATCTCGGTGTCCAATCCAATTATAAACAATTGGGTAGGACGGAGGGAACATAATGCAAGTTGAGATCAGTAGTTATAAATATGGGGTGATAGGTAGTGCCAAGTGCCAACTCAAGTGGTAAAATCAAAATAAATATATACAATATACATTAATACTTACATACATGCATGTATCTCTATCCTTTAAAAGGAATCTGTACTAAATAATTCTAAAACACCCATGGCCACGAATATGTCCATCACGTCTTCACAATTTCTCTGCACCACTACTTTTCTCCCTCCCTCGTCCCTCTCTCTCTGTACGATTATCAAAATATATACTCCGTAATATAAACCAGATTAGCAGCTAACTAGTGTTTTGATTTCTGTTTTATATATTTTATCTGCTACAGCAGTCTTTATTTTAGAAAATAAAATTTTAAAGGAATCACTGTAAATCTTTATTTGATTTCAGCACAGTATGTAATTTAGAGGTTAGTTTTATGGCAATTGAAAAAACTGTGATGAGGCGTAACATTAATATTTCAAGTAACAAAGTGAGGTTGCAATCTGCATGGCAATATATACTAAAATTGATGCTAAGAGCATCTTCCACAGGCATCGACAATAATGTTGTCAATTTTACGCTCTTCTTTGTCTACTTAATGGAGTTGGAGGATGGCCAAGAGGTTGTCTATCAAGGTTGTCAAGATTTGGCAATTTCTTAAAATAGTTAAAATGTATATAAAAATTCTAAAATATATGTTACTTTATTCATTTTAATATTTTTTTCATTTCCATATTATTATTAGGATCATATTGACAACTTTAAAAGTTGACAAGAAATAAATTTTATATAAAGATTGCCGATAATAATATGGATGGTAGAGGAAATAAAAAAATAATATATATGATGCTCGACAACCTGGTGGGCAACCTTGAAGATGCTCTAAGCACATGCTTTGGTCGGAATCGACCAACTTAGACAATGGAGTTACTTTAAATATATTACTAGTAAAGTAGTAATATACTGTATAAGGTACCGGTAATTATAGTCTACCTTAATACCTTTTGACGAGTAATAATTTAAGTTAAAAAACTCTATCCAATATTTCTGTCTCATTTATTTCTTTACATTTTTCTTTTTGGGATGTCCTTCCCAATTCTTTATATTTCAAAACTTATCAAAAATAAAAAAAAATTATAATATAAAAATCAACTACATCCACCACTTTCCTCCATTATACTCATTTCATACATTAAATATTGATTGGTTTCACCACTTCACCTACTATCCTCATTTTTCACTATTATCATATAAACAATTGGGTCCTCACTTTTCACTATTATCATATAAACAATTGGGTAAGACGGGGGGAGTATTAGATATTGTGATATTTTAATATACATTTAAAACGTTCAATCACAAAGTATCCCTTTCCTAAAAATTAAAATGAAATCACAGTTATGGTTGGAGACGAAGTGTTATACTACCACTATTTGGAGTTCCTTGTAAAAAAATTTATAGCTAGATTAAAAAGTATATTTATTTTAATTTATAAATTATTTATGAAATAAATTAAATAAACCTAATTTTGATGTTACAATGTTTACACGATTTATGCATGCGTTGTTTTATGAACCGGTGCAATTCTAAATTTCTAAGAAGCCTAAATTGACTAATCATGTTTTATGGCACTTTATTATATCAAAAACGCGAGTAGCACGAAATTTGCCTAACCTGTGACATATATAGGGAATTGGTCTCGACTGATTCATATAAATATTTGACCCGAATAGTATGTTATTACAATTATTTATCATAATTCAAACTGATATATATATTGAAACATATTATAACAGAATTTCGATACTAAAATGATGTATCATTTTGATAGAAAAAGTAAAGATTTATGAATGTGTATATTTTTGTAATATATATTTATTAATTATAACAGAGAATATTTGCAGATGCACCGGAAGTTGTAAAGTAATAGATTGAAGGATTTAGAAACAGTTACGAATCTCTAATTTCATTATTACAAGATCTAGATGGTATGAATTAGTTGTGACATTGCAGCTTAACATTACAATAAACATCATTAAGCAACATGCTAGAATTTGGGACTACAATTACATATGTGAGCAATAGTATTAAAATCATGATTCTTACATACATATTTAGCAAAAAAAAATCATGATTCAAAGAGTTGATGACATTTTTAGCCCTGGTTTTGATTTCAAGACTTGTCAACTGTGTACATCAGCATGCCTTGTTTCATTGTCCTCCTTTTGATCTTTCAAGTGTCATCCCCTCGATTTGGCCCAAACAAGTTTTTTCAATTGGTATTTTCCTTGTCTAGCTACATACAATACATAGTAGACTTTCAAAATGAGATTCTACTCACCCAGATATTAAATTGTCATGAAATTTCAACAAATATTTGAACACAAATTATACATGCATCCTATCTTCGTCTAATAAGGAAAAAAACCCAGAAACTTAATAATATTCAACAACAAAGATATATATATATACATGTAAATTTGAAAAAAGAAATAAAAGCAAGTGTTGTGTTTTAATATAACTAAAGAAAGACAAGTGCATCCAAGAAAACATGTAAAGAAAAGGAAACAAAGGCAAAAAATAATAATGAAACACACCTTTTTTTAATGTCAAAAATCAAAATCATTGATTTCTTCTCCATGGTATTGAAAATCTTGGTTGCCTGCTACTTTGTGCACCATTAAACAGCCTATCAGATGTTTCTCCACTGCTAGAAGAACTTGTAACTTGTGGAGGAGCCAAAGATGAAGATGAAAGAGGAACCACTTGATTCTCTCCATCATCTTCCTCTTGTTCTTGCTCTTCATCTTCATCCTCCTCATCATCATCTTCATCATTTTCATGTTCATCCTCTTCCTCATCATCATCATGATGAATACGACTATTATGATTAGAGTCCCCATGAACACAAGATTCACATACTGAAAGAGTGTGTCCAAGCTTAGGACCAGAGCCGGTCCACGGAGTAAGAGATTGACAGGTTTGACACAAAAGAGTTCTAGTGTGTTTGGCCACTAAAAAGTTGGCAGAATGAACTTTAGCATCACAACTCCAACACAAACTTGCTTGATCTGATTCACAAAACATTCTTGCAATGGAGCTGCATAGCTCACAGTTCTTCATCATGATTCTTTCCTTGTTTCTTCCTCCTAAAGATCCCAATCTTTTCACAATATTTTATTCACGTTCGAGTGTATGATATCTTTTTCTTAATAATCCAGTAGCTAGTTTCTTCATCTTCCAACCGAGACAGATAAAGAAAGAAAGAAAGAAAGAGAAAAAGATATATAGGTGCAAGTTGTTTAATGGAAAGGGTCTTTGTTCAATATATCCTTGAGATGGCAAATAGCATGTTATTATCACAATTTTGACCCCCCACCCCTGTTGACAAAAATGGCTGGCCATAACATTACTTATGGCCGTGAAGCAATACAATTACATTATTAAATATACACAGCACTGTGGGGCTCAATGTCATCTCCTGGCCGGTACACTAGCTCACTTTAAAGGCTTGCCTCTATATTTCACTACTGTAGTAATTTGGTTGAATAACAAATTGGGTTAACAGTAAAACTCGAGCTTTCATTTGTATTTTAATAATGTAATACTTAAAGTTTGATTTTTAAAAACTTTAGTTCGATCCAAGTCTATGGGGTTTTTGGCCCGCATTAAATTATCAAAATAAGTCTTTATTTTCGAGAAAAAGTAGGATAAAGTGTACTTTTTTTATAAGTAAAATTTTATTTTTCAAAAATAAGTTTTGTTCTTAGTTTGTTTTCCAGAAATAAGTGTTTATTCCAGAAAAAAGTAGGTAAATGTGTACTTTTTTTCAGAAATAAACACTTATTCAGAAATAAGTTTAACCAAACGGGCCCTATATATAATCAATTCTAAGAATAAAATGGATGTAATATCAATTTTAAGATCGAAATAGCACCAAAAAGTTGAATTTTATTTTTTTTTAAGTCGAAATGAATCAATAATTTTATATTACTAATATTTTAAAAATCATGCTTATCGTTGTATTTGTATCCTGGAGGTAAAAGACAGGATGACCGTGAATTCGTGATGAATAAATTCAAACATAGGACAGATCATCAACTAAATTATTTAAATGCATACTAATACAATTAGACCAGACCAGCCCTCCCTCCCAAGCACAGTCATAATATGTATTTAAATATTTTCATTCTTTTGTTACATTAAACGTTTTCAATCTTCATTCTTGTATATTTAAAATTCATAATATTAAAAATATAATAAAAAAAGGAGACTATAAAAAATCGTATACTACTGGTATCATTTAAGAAATTTAAATGTTAATCTCAGTCTAGATTTATTTTTATTTTTTTTTGCTAAATTCAATCTAGAATTTCTTTACACGCAACAATTTATTGGATAGCTCTACCTGGCAAGCCCTTGATGCCTCTACTCTACAATTGGGCCCGTGCACCATCAGGTTCCATTTAGGAACATGTAGAACGATAATGTTTTTTTTTAGGTCAGCGATAATGTTTTTGTTTGTTCCTATTTAAGACGCGATTGTTTGTTTTTAATAAT
Source organism: Oenanthe sinensis (assembly GCA_028671895.1). Classification (NCBI taxonomy): domain Eukaryota; kingdom Viridiplantae; phylum Streptophyta; class Magnoliopsida; order Apiales; family Apiaceae; genus Oenanthe; species Oenanthe sinensis. The sequence continues at coordinate 28,910,184 of CM053812.1, read as the reverse complement.
ATTTGTAGATATTATTTTCTTTCCTGTCAAATATATTTATACATTTTTTAATACGCACACAGTTAATGGCTTTATTTTTTTCTTATAAATAATTTTTCAAATTTAAAATGCATATAATTTATAAGTAATTTATGGTACAAAGTACTGGTATGAGCTACTCGGTAAATTAATAATGATCATGATAAAAGAGTCGACTCTTGAACCACTGCATTGCATGCCTCTGTAAACAGTATTTATTTAGCATCATTTAGGATTCTATCATTATGATTAGATTTAGATATAGTATCACATATGTATGCCCGGTACAAAATTTAAAAAAATACTATAATAATTGAATAAGATATAAAACAAGTACATATACTATAATTAAAATGCATAAAATAATTTTATTACATAATAAAAATTAGCTGAAAATTGTAAAGATATAAAACAAGTACATATACTACATAAATTGATCTTCTAGCAATTTTTGAAGCAAACTCACTAATACATATTTGAACGTTAAGTAGAAATTTATCTTAAGAAAATAAGTTATACATGTAAATTGTAATATATTATGTTATAATAAAAAAATAAGATATAACATTGATAAAAAATAATCACATAAAAACTAATTTATATGTTAACTTGTTTATATTTGTATTGTTGTATAAATCTATTATTCAATTCATTTGTTTTATATATAATATATATATACACTAAAAATGGATATAATTTAAAATAAATTAATTATCTAAAGATTGAATCATTACCTGGATGATATAATATTGTATATATTATCACCTAGAAAAAATTACTGTGCACATTTAAATTAATTAACTTTAATGAATAGTAGTTTACCTCTTTAAAGAAGAGCTTCCCAATGCAAATATTTATTTCTATTAACATGTTTTTTATATTATTGTTTCTAGAATTTATGTGATTTATTCAAATTAAAAATTAAAAATTATTTAAATATAAATATTTTTCAATCTTTTTTTATTTATAATTTTTAAAATTCAAAAATAAAAATTATAGTTTTTTTTTGCTAATTTTTTTTCTCATTTCAATATATATATATATATATATATATATATGTATATACCTACATAAAAAAAATGTGCCCAATTATATTTAAGGGTCGAACAACTCACACACCGGCTCTCCTTATCATAAATTATGATAATCTAATTTATTTTATGTGTTATTATGCAACTTATCCACCAAAATTAATAGCGCGCGCATGATAATATTATTAACTAAATAAACTATTTAAATTAAAGTACGTGAAGGAGTTTGATCAAAATAGAAACAAAAGAAAGCAAAGCATCGTGGATGCAAAATAAGTTTGGATCAAGGGCAATAGCTATGAGACTTCACCGGAGATACACAAAAAAATTTGAATCTGGAAAGCCCGTTCGATCTGATTCGAGAAAAATCAGGAAAAAAATTTGATTTCAAAAAATCCAGTTCGGGGCCGATCCAGCCCACGGACTTAAACGGATCGCATATTTTTTACAAAAATCCAGCCCGATCCGATCCGAAAAAAATCTGGATTTAGACTCGGCCCAAAAGAAATCCGGATTTAGACCCGATCCAGATAAAAATCCGGTCCGGCTCGGATTAAGCCCGGTCCGGTCTGATTTCCCCCACATTTTATTCAAATATTTCAAAAAATCAGGATAAAATTTTGAATATTTTTAAATTTTAGCTATATTCATAAAAATATTGAGTTAAATATCGAATAGAAGTATACATATTTGAAGAAATATTAAAAACACTTTCTAAAAATAATTATTTTTATTTATAAAACAGAAAAATATTATTATTTAAATATTAGGAAAAAATCCGGTCTGGTCCGGCCCGATCCGAGGGCCTAAAACCGGCCAATTATTTTCTTTCAAATTCTAACCCAATCCGGTCCGATTTTGATAAAAATCTGTCCCGATCCGGTTCAAAAAAATCTAAAATTTTTACAATTCGATCCAAATCCGGCTGATCCGATTTTTGTGGCACTTCACCCTTCCTTGAAGCACGGGTGCATCCAGAGATAGCAATGTTATGTATACAGCATGTACAAGTTTGTGGTTGGAAAAAGTTTGAGCCCATGTCTTTCTAGAACAAATACATAATTAAAAATTCAGTGCCCCATACCGTTCCCATGCATATACAGTGATACAGTCATATTTAGGTAGAGGTAATTTAAAAACTACTCGTATAGTATATGTGTTTTTAAAATCCTGCCAAAATTCGTTTACAAAACTTCGAATGTGGAGATAACAAATTCGAATGCGGAGATAACAAATTTCGGAGATTGCTGGAATAATAAAAATATTTTAAAGAGGATGAGAGGTTTTTGAATATTAGGAGCTGGACTTGACTTGGATCATTTTTCAAGATGCCTGCGTACTCTGGTTATATAGAGATCAAGTCCACGCAATTCAGTTTAGGAATATGATTTATCTCCATGATTGTTTAGAGATATATTTGGAATTGATTGATTTTATCTATTAAAATCATATTAGCATTATAATACCTTCCTGATTTGAAGGATATTGTTAGAAGAAATATTCTGTAATTAATGAGAGATTACTCCTCGTTTCTGGGAGATGATAATTAACTTGAGATTAAGTTAATTATTAATATTATGAAATTTGGGAAATTATTGAGCCTGACAAAAATATGCGGCAATACTAAGTAAGAGAATAATGACATTAAAATATAATAAGTTCAATTATTATATAATAATTTGACGGATTTACTTACTTTAATTTTTTAAAAACTGCAAGATAATATTGATATGAGGAAATTGATATATGAAAATGTGAAAATGTGAGACGTTTTATTTAAAAGAAGACTATACTTTTCTTTTTTCATACTGAATTTTCCTTACAAGTTTTATTGAGACGGTTAATGTAATAACCCTCCTTTTTCGGGCCGTTAATCTTACAAAATCAAAAATACAAAACAATTTATTAATACAAAACTCTATTACAAATATAATTATTACAAAGGCGCAGCTAACAATGACAGGTCCACAATCAATATACTCCAAATCTAAGATCCTCGAAATCCAATCCACTTCATTTTCCTATTACACCAAACCTGAAATTTGTAAGTAATGAGCTACACAGCTCAACAAGTAACAATCGATCCAACTAGTCGGACCAAGTAACAAATAATACGTATAACAAAACATAATTTTTAATACGATAATTATACACATAACTTTTCAATACACTTTCATATTCATATTCGATACATACGATACAGATAACCACATAAACAACAATAATTCAAAACCCATAATCTATGCCACGACCACTATAATCCGGTGATAACAGTCCTAAATTTTCAGAAAACTGTCAATATAATCTGGTGATTCGGTCCTAAGTTCCTATTCTTATTTTCACAAATCATGGCATAAATCAAAGTTCCTGTTGACACACAACACATGTAGAGTAATACACGTCACTTCAAAATATAATCCCTTAGCCCAAATTTTTATAATCAAATATACACGTATAACACATAATTTTGAAAACACTAGAAAGATCGATCGAAAACTTACCGCAACCACGAAAACAAAGAATTAACATCACCTTACAACATATATTCAATCCTCGGTACCCAATCGAAAATATCATATCTCAAATATCGAACTTCTTCGTAACTCTAATTCTGCCCAAATTTGTATTTAACCTTTTTGACTCTCTAAACGATATTTTCTCGAAAAACTTCTACGAAAGTCGTAGAGAACGAAAAGACCTTTCTAAAAAATCCATAATCAACAAATTCCGATTTACGATGAATTTACTACGAATTTTACAAGATAGCGGATTTGTGTATAGAAAATCATACGAATTTTAATAACAAAGATGAAGAAAAAGAATAAAGATTTGTATGAGAGAGATTTACAACTGTTTAATCTTAGTGTCTTAAAAAAAAGAATGAGGAGATCGTGATAATCAATATATAGAGTTTCAAAACCCTAAATTCAAAACCCACCATGATACGTTATTCACGTCCGACTCAAATTTGAAAACCCATTATTCTAATTTAATTTTAATTCCTAATATCTATCCAATTTTAATCCGTTTTTATTATTATTAATCTATTTTATTAATCTAAAAAAATATGGGATATTACAGTTAATCTTTATAATAACTCGCATTTGACAATTAAGAGAAAAGGTTATAATATGGAAAGCATTTGTGATTGTCAAATCTTATTAAAAAAGATTCGTTAAATTTTACTAAAAAGATTCGAAAAACTTACTAAAAAAGACTTGCAAAACTCAGTAAAGAAGATTTATAAAACTTATTGAAAAAGATTTGCAAATATTTAAGGAAGAATTGCTAGCTTTCTCAAAAAAAATTGTAAACTAACTCCTATATGAGACGTTCAGTTAATACAATCAATACACTAACATGTAGAAAAACATATATAATTTTTTAGAAACATCACAGACAATGTGCTAGTAGCTTTTGAAATTCTACACTATATGAAGAGGAAGCATAGTGGTCAAGACGGAGGAGTGACTTTAAAACTTGATATAAGCAAAGCGTATGATCGAGTAAGCTGGGGTTATCTTTGACATAGAATGGTGAACATGGGGTTTGCAGAAAGTTGGATAAAGTGGGTGATGTTGTGTGTCACAACAGTGCCCTACTCCATTTTATTTCAGGATGCTCTAATAGGGCCCATAAATCCGACTCGTGGTCTACGACAGGGGGACCTCTTGTCGCCATACCTGTTCTTATTGTGTGTGGAGGGCCTATCTAAAGATCTACGCTCAGCTGCTAGGGAGGGAAGTGTCAAGGGCTGTAAAATATGTAACGCAGCCCCAGCAGTTACGCACCTACTCTTCGCCGATGATAGTTTCCTGTTTTTTAATGCCTCAACTACGGAAGCAGAGAAAGTGAAAAGCATTCTGAATGCATATGAGGCGTATTCTGGTCAAGCTGTTAACTACAAGAAATCTGCAATCTTCTTTAGTTCGAACGTAAGGACGGATAAACAAGAAGAAATTAAGGAAAAACTGGGTGTAACGAAGGACATTGGTGAAAGCAAGTACCCGGGGCTACCTTCTCTGGTTGGTCGATCAAAAAAGAGAGTATTTAGATACTTAAAGGAACAGATGATCAAGAAAATTGAGAGTTGGAGTACGAGGTTGTTATCTCGAGCCGGTAAACTGATTATGCTAAAGAATGTTTTACAAGCTATACCTACCTATGCAATGTCTTGCTTCATGCTTCCTAAGTCAATATGCGAGGAGATTCAAACAGTGATGAACGCATTTTGGTGGAAAAATAATTCAGCAAGTACTAAAGGCATTAAATGGTTGAGTTGGCAGAAAATGTGCATGTCGAAGAACCATGGTGGATTGGGGTTCAGGGATATCAAGGGGTTTAATATAGCTCTGTTAAGTAAGCAATGTTGGAAGCTAATTAATGAACCAGAGTCATTGTTGGCCAGAGTATTAAAAGCGAGATATTATCCTAATAGTAATTTCTTAAAAGCAGGTAGGAAGGGAGGTGATAGTTATACATGGTCTGGTATTTGGGAGGCCAATGAGGAAATGAAGGGAGGTCTGAGATGGGTAGTGGGAGATGGTAAGTCTATCAAAATTTTGGAGGATAAATAGTTAGGATCAAAGGAGGACTTCTGTGTAGATAAGAACCGTGTGACTGGTGATGTTTCGAACTTAGTGGTGAGTGACTTTTTTCTGGAGAACACGAAAATCTGGGATATAAACAAGTTGAACAATCATTTCTGTAGTGAGGATGTAGCAGCAATTGTGAAGACTCGAATTCCCCAAAGGTATACAGTAGACAGGGTGGCCTGGACTCATTCTAAGAATGGGAAGTATACGGTGAAATCGGGTTATTTTCAGTGGTGTCAACAGAATCTAATAGAGAACGAAGTTCAACAATCGAGAGGATGGAGTATGATCTGGAAACTCGAGGTGCCTCATAAAACTAAAGTGTTCTTGTGGAGGTTTTGTCGTAATACGCTGCCAGTAAGAATTCGCTTGAGAGGGAGGGGCATTCAAACTCCAATTACCTGTACTATGTGTTCGGGGGAGATTGAACATTTGAGACATTTATTCTTTGAATGTCAATTTGCTAGAAGCTGTTGGCGTTATATGGGTATTGATATAGACGAATGGAACATTGAAGACGAATGGCTTCTGCAAAAGCTATTAAGTGGATCAAAGCAAGAGTTGGTAGTCATCTCAACAGTGCTATCGGGGATTTGGTTTATGAGAAACAAACATATATTCGAGCACAGGGTTATGACTCCAGCAGTAGGTATGGAGGGAAGTAAACAACAGATTAAAGAATGGCAAGAAGTTAATAAGAGACAAAGGCAAAACACGTCTGCACATGAAATCAGACACGAGAAGGAAGATAAGTGGAGGCCCCCAGAAGTTGGTTGTATGAAAGTGAATGTAGATGCTGCTGTGGTTGAAGATCAGAACTGGTTTGCAGTGGGTATGGTGGGAAGAAATCATCTGGGATAGTACATCATGGGAAAGACCATGAAGTTTGCAGGAAAGGTTTCAGTTGTTGAGGCGGAGGCGACATGCATTCTTGAAGCATTGTCATGGGCCAGCGAGTATACAACAGGTCAAGTGATTGTGGAGAGTGATTCTCTGATCAGTGTCCAGGAAGTGCAGCAACCAAAGGAGAATTTGCTGGAAGTTGGACATGTGTTGCAGCATTGTAGGGATATGTTGCAAGGTAATGATAGGTTGGTGTTAAGGTTTGTTAGAAACAAAGCAAACAGGGTAGCTCATTGTATGGCTAGAATCCCCTGTGATGTTAACAGTTTCTGTATTTTCCTGTTTCCTCCGAGTCAATTGTTGGAGACAATATTGTCCGAAAGTTTGCTAAATTAATGAAATATCCTTTGGTTTCAAAAAAAATAAAATATAAACATTGTATTCACCAAAATGGAAGCCTAAATTTATCAATCGATTGAAAAATTTAAATATAATTCCAACGGGAATTTTCCTGAACTTGGCCCAAAAGATAAATTTGATGATAACTAGATTCAGCCCAACACCTCTTATCTTATATATGAGGATTAGGCCCTTGGCTTATGAGGATATCTTTACATTATTTTTGCGTTCCTAGGATCAATATATTGCGCATTTAAAATTTAAAGTATTTTGAATATAATATTTTATATTTCATATTATTAATTTTATTTGATAAAAATGATAAAACTTAATATTATAATTCACATATATATATATAGTTTATAAATTTTATTTTTATTAACTCATGAATTATACAAATTTATAAAGTTTTCCAACTAAATAGTAATCTAAAATTTCCACTTTTTATTTTCACCTTTAAATTATTTTAAATTATAAATAACTTTTTTAAATTTATCTACACGACCTCTGAGTAGTTATGAGATCTCTTTCGACTAGTTATTTCTACAGCGGAAAAGCGGAATATCTTAATCGAAGGCTGAAAGTAGCCTAATTGACCAACTTAATTAAATGGTGCTCCCTCCGCCCCTTTTACTTAACACTTTTGAGATGAAAATTTGTTCATAAATAATTATTTATATTTTATTTCAATATATTTTTACAAAATTATCCCTTACTCCTATTTTTCATATTTAACATTACAACTCATTTTCATTTATTCATGTGCTCATTTATTTCACTATTCGAGACATGTGCAAACAAAGAAACAAATCATATCTTTAAAAAATACTTTCTTTATATATGTGTTTTTCCCCAAGGATCGAGTAAAATGGGACGTTAACACGTAAAACAAGATTTGTGGCCTTAATCTTCGTGTTCGGCCGCCCCGACCCGAGACCACCGCACGGTGAAATCACCAAGCAGGCCTTAAATAGCAAGTTGTCATGCAAGCTAGAAAAATCAACAAATTTGCTATGAGTTTCAAGAGAAAACTCAGAAAAGTTTGCAACTAATCCGATTAATAATATACTTTCATAATATTTGATTTTTAATTTTTTCGTGCAGGTTTTTAAGAGATTTGATTACATAATTAAAATTATTAATTTTAATTTTTTTTATATAAATAAATTTTTAATTTAATATTTTTATTAAAAAATTTAAAAAAATAAAATTTCTAAAAATATATGTTAAAAATTCAAACATTAAATATTAATACTAAATGGATACAGTAATTACATTAACCGGATTAAAGTTTGATGATTCCCTAGTTCCAATATAGCAGCATTAGACTACCAATTATTCGTATAAAAAGATTAAAATTTGTATATTTTATTTAAAATTGTTTTTGTTGAAAAATTGATGTTTGAATAATTAATAATATATTAAAAATCTAAAATTTATATTAATATATATGTAATAATTAATTTAAAAAATTACAAATATCATGTATATAAAATTAATTAACTAGTACTATATTCAGGTCCCGTTTGCGATTTCTTATAAGTTACTTATTTTTTTTAAAAATACGTATTTTTTACATATTTTTTAAATATTAACATTTATTTTAAAATTTTAAGACCAAATCTTATTTTTAAAATAAAAAATAAATTACTTATTTTCAGAAAAAATATTTATATACCTATTTTTTCTGAAAATAAGTCCCTTATTTCCGTAAATAAGGGCAGCCAAACACGGGCTTAATCTTATTACAGATTTGGATGCATGCACACAACATGGGCCCGTAGGTGTCTAGCAAATTGTGTCAACCTTTTGACCATGTGTGCTGACAAAAGATCTACGAAATAGTAAACAGTTTTTTAAATATAAAATAAAATTATACTTTATTCATTTGGTGAGTTATCGTTTTCTTGTTAAATGAACAAGAATTCCAACCTTGTTCACTTGAATGAGCTTTAAAAAAAATAAAAAATCTTCACACTATTTTAGGAAATTGCATGTTTGTTGATGATATTTTACATATTCGAGAGTAATGAATAGTTGAAACAAACCTTTTTTTCCTGCACCCAAGTTGAGATAAAATATACTCTATTCGTTTAAAAATAATAGTTATTTCGAATTTCAGCATTTATATTGAAGTGAAAGAAATATAGTTAATATAATTTTTCGTTTAATATAAAATTTTAAACTTTATAATATTAATTTTATACTTTAAAAATTAAAAATAATTATCATTTCAAACCGGAGGAGTATATTTTATCCATCTGATTGGTCAGGGTATGTGGCGGTTATTCTCAGTAGATTAATGTTGAAAATGACGAGACTAGTTGAATAATAAATTTACACATTTTTTAGTTTTATTATTCCAAGCTGGCAGGGAAGGCATCAGTTTGACAGTTTGGACTTTTCCCAAGTGGGAATTTAACATTATGAACAACTTTTTTTTGAACCTAAACTAAGATCATACATTCAACCTTTGTCCAGGTCAATAATTTACACACACTATGCTTTAATCTATTATATTGTTTTGTTAATACACTTGGCCTAGATTCAACAGCATTTGATCAAGATAAAGAAGTTGATATATTCTCTGTTGTACCAATGTCTGAGCTTTCCTGTTTGTTTCAGTTAAAAAAGATGGCAAAGATTCACAGAAACTCAAGAATTGTTAATCTCTGTCTCATCATCTTGATCTACAATACTTATGCTGTCTTTTCACAAACTTTACTTAGCAAGAAGCTCATGCAAGGTGAGGTGATGAGAGATGGTCAGATCATAACTTCAGATAATCAAGTCTTTGCTTTTGGTTTCTTCAGTCCAGGTAATTCAACTTTTAGATATGTTGGTGTATGGTATAACAATATTCAAGAGCAAACAGTTGTGTGGGTTGCAAATAGAAACAATCCCATCTCTGGAGAATCTGGTTTGTTAAGCTTTGGAGATGATGGGAATTTGAGACTTACAAATGGGAACAATTCTAACATAATATGGTCCACCAGTACTTCATCAGAATCCAAAAACTCTTCTATAACTCTTAGGGATACTGGAAATCTTGCTCTTTGCAGAAGTGAAGATATTGATGATAATAGAAAAGCTCTGTGGCAGAGCTTTAGTCATCCAACAGAAACATTTTTACCAGAAATGAGAGTTTATACAATTTCTCGAACACAAAATCTTTTAAAACTTGTTGCTTGGAAAAGTCCAAGTGATCCTTCAGAAGGAAACTATTCTATGGCATTTGACCCACGTGGATCACCGCAGATAGTTATCTGGGAAGGATTAAATCGTCGTACATGGAGAAGTGGGCACTGGAATGGCCTAATTTTTCTTGGTGTGCCTAATACTAGGGCACGGTTTTCCTCTGGTTTTAAGACAACGACTGATGGTAGCAATGGAGATACGTACTTTGTTTATACAGCTGCAAACAGATCAGAACTCGTGAGATTTAATATTTTGTCAAATGGAACGACTGATCAATTGATTTGGGATGATAGTAAGAAAGTTTGGAATGTGGCACTGACACAGCCACCTAATGAATGCGGAAATTATAATAGATGTGGGGATTTTGGAATTTGTGATATGAAGGATCCGAAAAGATGTAGCTGTATAAAAGGGTTTGGTCCAAAATCCGAAGATGAGTGGCGTAGAGGAAATTGGTCTGGTGGATGCATTAAGAAGAAGGCTCTGGAGTGTAACAAGAATGGTACTAATGATGATTTTTTGCCAGTGGAAGGGGTAAAATTACCTGATTTTGCAGATATTTTGACCGGCGAAACAAATTTGAATGGATGTGGAGATAAATGCAGAAAGAATTGTTCTTGTACTGCCTATGCATATGTACTTGGAATTGGGTGCATGGTTTATGGTGGTGAATTAGTTGATATTGAACGTCTTGACGGTGGCAATCCACTGTATGTTCGTGTATCAAATTCTGAACTTGGTACGCCTATTTAGTCTTATTAATTTTTAAATTTAAATTCATTTTAAAGCAACCAGTTTTGAAAGCAAATAGAGGGGCATATCTAGTTTTCCACATAGTTGTCTGAGGATATACACCTCATAATCAAATTTCTGATTTCAGGAGGTAAGAAGAATGTATCAAGTGCAGCAATTATAGCGATTGCAGTAGTTGGAACAGTTATTTTTGGGATCATATTGTGGGCTTTCTGGAGATTCCGAGAAAAAATTAAGGGTAATGTTGAAGTTCAGTATTATTTCAGGAATGATAAACTAAATTACTACTGTGTTTTCTGATATAGTTTTACATATTATTGAACATTAGTCTCATGGAAGAAGCAGAGTACCTCGTTATTAACTGTCCCAGGCCGAAGTCAAGATTTATCTGCAGAATTTTTGGGAGTCGATCAGCTATCTGCTGAAGGTAAACAAGGTACTGGACCACATTTACCACTATTCAACTTCACTTTTATGGAATTAGCCACCGAGTATTTTGCAATCAAGAACAAACTTGGTCAAGGGGGCTTTGGTCCTGTATACAAGGTAAAGTAATCTTCTTTGTTTAGCATATTGTAAACAAATTGTTACGTGGTTGGAACATCGTTAATATATAAATTGACTTGCTGTTTTACAAAATTTGAAGGGAATTTTACCTGGGGGACAAGAAGTGGCTGTTAAAAGGCTCTCAAAATTGTCTGGACAAGGTTTAGAGGAATTTAAAACTGAAGTGATACTGATAGCCAAGTTGCAGCATCGAAATCTCGTCAGGCTGCTTGGCTGTTGCATTGAAGGGGAAGAAAAGATGCTGATTTACGAATACATGCCTAACAAGAGCTTGGATTCGTTTCTTTTTGGTGTGTGTTTTTTAAGCCTATTGGTTTATCTTTGTTGATTTACTTTACAACATAATTGCAACCTCTTGTTTATGTGTTCTAACGTCTGCAATTTCAGATGCAATGAAAAGATCACAACTGGACTGGAGTAGACGGTATACAATCATCGAAGGAGTTGCACGGGGCCTACTCTATCTTCATCGAGATTCAAGACTTAGAATAATTCATCGAGATCTAAAAGCTAGCAATATCTTGTTAGATGAAGAAATGCAGCCAAAAATTTCAGATTTTGGCATGGCAAGAATATTTGGAGGGAACCAAATTGAAGCCAATACAATACGAGTTGTTGGTACATAGTAAGTGTATTTTTTTCTCTATACAGAACTCACATGTATTTAAGCATATTTCCAAGCGCTCAATTATTTAAATCGATGTCTTGCTACAATGCAGTGGTTATATGTCCCCAGAATATGCAATGGAAGGCCTATTTTCTGTAAAATCTGATGTGTATAGCTTTGGTGTATTGCTACTAGAAATTGTCAGCGGTCAGAGAAATAATACTTTTCACTCACCTGAGAGCACTAACCTTATTCGATATGTAAGTCTAATCAAAATCCTTCTTTTTGGTTTTACTGTGGATTATTAGCAACTTATATCAGTTATAGAGGGGATGATGCAATATTTATGTAATTTTCAGGCATGGAATTTATGGAAAGAGGGTAGAACTGAGGAGATGATTGATCCTGTAATTGCGGATTCTCGTAAAATTGTACTCCAATGCATACATGTCGGAATGTTGTGTGTGCAGATGTCTGCAGCCAAGAGACCAACAATGTCACAAGTTCTTAATATGTTAGAGAGCGAGAGTACTAGTCTTCCACAGCCTAGAGTTCCGGATATGTCATCGATGAACTCCGCAGATATGGAGCCAGCTATGCGAGATCAAGATATTAATTTATCCTCCACAGAAGTAACAGTTACAGAAGTGATCGGAAGGTAACAAAATTTTGCTGGAATGCAGGTTGTACATATATTAGGTGATTTGTTGGCATGATTTTATGAAAGTAATATTGATTTTGCTTTTGATGATACTGCTTGTACAAAATTGTGACGTATTCTTTCAGTTAGATTCAATTATAGCAGCAGGTCAGAAAAAAATATACAAAAGCTTGTAAAAGTAATAGTAGAATTCAGTTTTGGAAAAGTTTAAGGACATGTTCGGTTGGAGGACATTAATGAATTTTTGTAAAAATGGAATGATCATTCCGTCGGGAATGAAAAAGGATTGAGTATTTGGGAATGGAATCACTCATCCTCATGACATTCATATGCTTCCTAACAAGTCAATTTTGTATCTCATCCCTCCGATATGGGATAACTATTTTTATTCTTACTAACAATAATTTTTTATCTTTATTTTTGCTTTTGAATATAATATGTTTGTAATTCAATATATTTAATTAAAAAAAACTTGTTTAGCTATTTAAAATTTTTAATTATTATTTTTTTAATTTAAATTATATATAAAATCTTATTTCTCATGTAAATTAATTTTGCCTTATATTTTCTATATTATTTAGTAAATTTATTATTGAATAAACTTTTTTTAGAATTCATTTTATCTATATATATTAAACAAATAAATTAATAAAAATGATCATTCCATTCCCAATAAAATTAATATTACTAAACGAACAAAAGAATTGAATAGTCATTCTTATCATACCTCATTCTCATCCCAACCCATTCCATTCTTTTCGCTCATTCCCATTCCAACCCACTTATATCCTTCCAACCGAACACACCCTAAAATATATAGACAAAAGTTTTATACACACAAAAACCATAAAATAGGCCAAGAAATCTATTAATTTTCCTGCAACCAACACCGGAACTCCGGAAGTCACCGAAAACGTCCAGTTCGGCTGAGAGTTATCTTTCGGAGTACCAAGCGGCAAGCGCAGATAACTTTTGTAAAAGATGCACTTATTATCTAAAGAAGACTTAATTGGTTAGTCTGAATTATAATGTTTTTATAAAAAAATGGTTCAATTATAAAATTTATCAGTTTGATAGTTAAATTATTTATTTTTTAACACTTAATTGCATTCCGTCAAATTTTTCCAAACGGAAGTTATTGAAATAATACTTAATTGCACTTTGATAACTTGAATTATATTTTTTTTGCAGAAAAATGACTCAATTATAAGGTTTACCAATTTTAGCCAACTATTAATATTTTTTAATAACTTATTATATTATAATTTTGTATTCACACTCTTTACTTTATAGTTTATATAATTTTAATTATCACACTTTTTAAAGTTTAAATCATATTAATAAAAATTGATAAAATAAAAATATTTATGAGGTTGATTCGGTAATTTATCTAAAATTGGAAAAGAAAATCTAATTCTAAAAGAGTGATATTTTATAAAATAAAATCTAATCATGTATATATAGTTACCCTCTTTTTATTTATAAGTTGTGTTAATTTTTTTTAATATCAAGTATTGATTAAACAATGTTTAGACTCATCAAATTCATTTTTAAATGAATGTAAAATTACTCTGGTACTTCTGGTATTAATAATGATAAGACAAAGTTAATGTACAATATCAAATGCAATCAACTATTAAAAATTAAATAGTCTGACCAACAAATTGGTAATTTTTATAATTGAGTCATTTTTCTGCAAAAAAATTATAATTCAGGTTATTAAAGTGCAATTAAGTATTATTTCACTAAAGTCCATTAAAAGTTTTTGACGGAATATAATCAAGTGTTAAAAAATAAATAGTTTGACGATCAAACTGACAAATTTTATAATTAAGTCATTTTTCAGCAAAAATATTGTAGTTCATGTTATCAAAGTGCAATTAAGTTTTATTTAAAACTGTTGAAGGTATTATGTCATACTAGCTAGGGGTGAGCAAAAAATGAAATAAAACTGGAACCGAAACCGGTAAAAATCGATAAAAACTGATCCACATAAAATCAAAAAATTAAAAATCGAACCGATAGATCGATTCCGGTTCTGATTATAGGTTAAAATCGAACTGCAAAAAACCGAACCAAACCGATTATTAAAATAAATAAATAAATAATATAAATAATAAATATAACTAAAAATATATATTAATTAATACAAATATATAGTATTACAACTTTTCAAAATATAGATACATCAAAATGATTGTGAAATAATTTTATTTCTTTTGAATTTATACTCATATTAAGAATTTCAAATAGTAATTTTAGGAGAGATAAGACTGAGACATGAAAATAGTACGATTGATTGATTATTAATTAATGAAATTAGTATTTATTTTATTATTTAATCAAGATAATTAGAATCAATTATATAACTCATTACTAATATAGTCAAGTTTAATATAAAACTAACTAATAAATAAGTAAGTTATAAATTTTTTCCTAAAAGTCGAAAATATTACTATTTATAAATTGAAAGTCTTATAATATTTTTATGATTTTTTCGTTCGGTTTTATAGCCGAAACTAAACCGTTAAAAACCGAACCGAGTTTTTTAAATTGAAACCGAAACCATCTGTTCGGTTGCGGTTTTCAATTTTTAAAACTGAAGACATGCGGTTTTTGGTTCGGTTTGGAGGCAAAACTGCCCCAAACAGAACGAGGCTCTCCCTAATACTAGCAGCTGCCTCACGGCTGGTGCAAAGCATGTAGCTTATATTTTTACATATTTATTAATTTAATATTAATATAAAATTATATATTTCAACTTTATATAAATATTAAATTTTATATTTAGGAGCAAATTTGCAAAATTTCTTCGAATTGTTTGGGGCCAGGGTACAAGACTGTCAGGGTGCTGGACTACTTGGTTTCGCTTTTTTATTCTTAGAGCTAGAGCCAGACCTAATCTACAAAGGGATGCTATCTAATTAATTTCAACAGCATTGATATATTATGGTTGAAGTTGGTTAAAGAGTTAATGAAACCAGTGAGGCATTACAATTAGTGGCTCACAAATGGTTAAGCTTACCATTATGGACTTTGTCACCTTTTATTAAAACAAAATTAGTGCCTCACAAATGGTTAAGCTTACCATTATGGACTTTGTCACCTCTTATTAAAACAAAATTTTGACTTCCATCACTTCTAAATTAAATCAAACGATTCACTGGTTCGGCTTCCATTACCTCTGGCCTCCTTTGGCTGAAGAATGTTAATTGGAACGAAATCAAACATTTGACTAGAGAATGGTTTCTGAAATACCACAAATGAAGTAGATATCTTCAAAATATCACACAATTTGGGCATTGGGGTAAATGGGCTGGCTACTATTTTTTCGTTAAGTACATGCCATACCCCATAATTTTAGGTGAGTTACTTTCGGAGTTGAAAAATACATATTTTTCAACCTTATAAATTATTTATTAGATAAATCAAACCGACTCTAGGTTTATCTAATAACTTGGAGTTTAAAGACAAAGATTGACTAAAGATTATGTTCGACTGTTTAGATAACATGGTCTTTTCGCACCCCTGAATCAATCAGTTAATAGTGTACTGTAATTCTTAAGAATCTATCACAGGAACATAAGCAGTATACATTTTTACATTCCAACCTGTTCTACACCATGTTACTAACTGCATTAGTCCACTTGGTTTATACTATCATTAATGCAGTTAGTTATGTAGATCTTTCAATTACTGAATTTGCACCTCTTGTCGCCTACAGACTACAATAATTGATGCTCTCGGATATTTGAGCTGAAAAATGAAATTTAGAACTTATAGCACTTACTTGTCGCACCTTAAATTTTAATGGATTCAACTTCCCGATTTTCATGGTTTACAATATTTCTTCTCTTCCATTTGTGCGCCTCAAACGACACAATAACTTCAACTCAGTTCTTATCTGATGCGAAAAATCAAACCCTGCTATCTTCCAATGAGCATTTCTGCCTTGGCTTTTTCAGCACCGTCAACACTTCTTCTAAAAGGTACTTGGGTATATGGTTTAACCAAATTCCCATACAGAATATAGTTTGGGTCGCTAATAGGGATGACCCTATAGTTACCAAAAGCGCTGTTTTTATGATCAATACCGATGGTAACATAGTGATTTTCTCTGATAAAAATGCGACAAAACCTCTGTGGTCTAGCAATATATCTGACAAGGCAAGTACTATGAACCCGACTGCCAAATTATTGGATTCAGGAAATTTAGAATTAACTGTTGCAAACGGATCAGATGGTCGCAAAAGGATGTGGCAAAGCTTTGATTATCCGACAGATACTATATTGCCTGGGATGAAACTTGGGCTGGATAAGAAGACTGGTTTTCACAGGGTAATGACGTCTTGGAAGTCAGAGGATAACCCAGCCCAGGGGGAGTATATTATGATGTTGGAAGCCACAGGGCTTCCTCAGTTCTTCTTACGTCAGAAAAATTCAGATACTCCGCTGTGGCGGACAGGCCCGTGGAATGGTGTTACACTGAGTGGTGCTGCCATACTGGCTAATAATCTAAAGACTGCTGTAACGGATTTTTCCCAGTTAGCTACGCTCTTCAACTATACGTACGTTGATAATGAAAATGAGGTACTGTATATTATTCATTTTATCTGCTAGAGAAACATATATAACAATCATGAAAATCGACCAACATGTACAAAAACTGCTATATGTGTACATGTTGAATGGGCCAATTCACATACTCCTATTTTGGACAACATGGGCCAATTCACATACTCCTATTTTGGACTCTTAATCCAGTTCTTGTTTCCACTATCTTATCAAAAAATAAACATATTTTTTACAATTTTTAAGCTCCTAATATCATTTTCTCTATTGTATATATAAATCTTATATAAGTAGAACCGAGGACGGCACTTGAAAAAAAAAATAATGGAACAAAGTTGTTAAATATACTGTTACTAAATCACATGATATTCTGAGCGTGATGAGATAACTCAAGTGGTAATGACTTATCTCTTGTCGTCCCGGTTCCTGAGTTCGATTCTCGCTCACCCCCGAGATTTGTTAGAACAGATACTCACATTGTAAGGCATATAAAAAAAATCACGATATTCTAATTTGATGACAGAAATAACCAACAATCTTCCATTATAGCATCAAGTTCTAACATTGTATTGCCATGCCATTGATAGGTATACATAACACTAACACCCCCCACCCCCGAAAGGTTCCGAAAATATGTGATGAATTTCAAGGGACTTGCTCAACAAAGTTTTTATCGTCCCACTCGCGAAAAAAGTATCTACACCAACAAATGGATTCCATTCTGGTCTGCTCCAAATCCTTTAGATGGCTGTGACAAATATATGACTTGTGGAAAAAATTCTATATGCAACTCCAGCAATAGCAGTTCTACTAACTGCACCTGTTTGCCAGGGTATGAACGTGAATCAGATGATGTACATTGCAAGGAAAAAAGGAAAGATCTGTATGCATGTGGAAAAGGTGAAGGAGAAGGTTTTGTGAATTTAACCAGAATGAAGCTTCCAGATTCAAGACGTGCAAGATATATTGCTAATTTCAGCATGAAAGAGTGTGAAGTAGAGTGTTTCAAGAGTTGCAAGTGTAATAGTTATGCTAGTGCTAATGTTCAGGTAGGTGGAAGAGGTTGCTATGTATGGGAAGGTGAATTAAATGATATCAGAGCATATCAAGATGGACAGGATTTTTATGTGCGAGTTGATAAAATAGAGCTTGGTAGTTATCTTATATCATCATTTGATAATTAATATCCTCTTTACTCGCGTTTATATCAGATTATTTGATTGTATGTGCCTATGGAACAGCTCTTTTCAAGAAGTCTAGCAGGACTAGGATAAAGAAGAGGATCCCTGCTGCAATCATCATCTTGATTGTTGTTTTTTGTATGATTCTTCTGTTTAGTTGCCTTTACATGGGTAGAAGACACACTAAGAGAAAAGGTAAACCGAATTTCTTAAAAGATAGACTTGTGCATTACAGAACTGGTGTCTAGCGTACCCTGTTTGGTCAATCTGATCCTTTCTGCAAATTCAACATTATTCAGGCCAGAGGCAGAATCAAAGGTACCGAGACATGATGCTTGCAGGTTCAGACGCAGAGACAATCAGTAATTCTAGCACTACTGAAAACTTTAGAGATAACAGCAACATAGATTTGACATTCTTCGATTTAGATACCATCATTAGAGCAACAGATAATTTCTCCCCAGCTAAAAGACTTGGAGAAGGCAGTTTTGGTCCAGTTTTTAAGGTAAGATGTCTCGCAGACACAACTACAAACCGTTAAGTTTCCCCAACTCATGAATATAACTTTGGATTAACATAGGCTTAAAACACCTGACAAAAGTGTATAGGCTTTTTAATACTTTAAAAGCCCCAATCTTGTTTACATCAATGTACACATGAATCCTCCCTGTTCCTTTCTTGCCAGTTACACAGCCAAACAAATCTCGTGCTTAATTTAACAAGAATGATTCTGCTATTTATCCATTTTTAATTGATACACATTTGAATACATTGTGGTTTAATTTCTTAATAAATCAACCCTGAGGTTTTAAGTATGTGTACATTTATATATACTTTGATGTCACGAGAAAGCAAAAATGTTTAAACATGATTTTGAATATCATTTGCTTGCAGGGTGAATTATCAAATAGACACGAAATAGCTGTGAAGAGGCTATCGAGAACCTCAGGCCAAGGGATATCTGAATTCAAGAATGAGGCTTTGCTGATAGCAAAACTTCAACACAGGAATCTTGTCAGACTTCTTGGATGTTGCATTGATGAAGGGGAAAAGTTGCTAATCTATGAATACATGCCTAATAAAAGCTTGGACTATTTTATTTTTGGTAAACCGCCTTTAGTTACTTACTTAGAAGCCTTAATTTTATGTTACTAATATGCGTTTCTAATGGTTTTTCAGACAAAAGTAAGAAATCAATGTTAAATTGGAGAAAGCGTCATGAAATTATTGTTGGAATTGCAAGAGGGATCTTGTATCTCCATCAAGACTCCAGGCTAAAAATAATTCATAGAGATTTGAAAGCTAGTAACATTCTTCTTGATATAGAGTTGAATCCTAAAATCTCTGACTTTGGAACAGCAAGAATATTTGGAGGGAATCAAGTAGAAGCAAACACCTGTAGAGTGGTTGGAACCTTGTAAGTTACACACTTGCAAGTAACAAATGTTCATTCACGAGTCATACACATATAATTTACTTGCAACTCGTTTGCATATTATTTATTAGGAAGCAGAATCAAGATTACCTAATGTTGTGATCTTTCTTGAAGCAGGCAGCAAATTTCCTTTGTATCAAATTCATATCTAATATATTTACTAATTGGCTGCATGGCATGCAGTGGCTATATGTCACCAGAGTATGCTCTAGATGGCTTGTTCTCTGTAAAATCAGACGTCTATAGTTTTGGGGTCCTTCTACTGGAGATCATTAGCGGAAAGAAGAACAACAGATATTTCGAGGACATCCCTAATTCAAGTTTGATCAAACATGTAGGGATTTAAATAATTATTTATTTTCCAAGCACAAAGACTCACATAATAGATGCTATCATTGATTTAAACTCTTGCACTCAATTCAGATTCCACAATTTTCAGGTCTGGGAATTATGGAGCAATGACAGGGCCTTGGAGATGGCGGACACATCAATACCAAATGATTTTCTTCCAGCACATGAAGTATTGCGATGCATACAAGTAGGGCTCTTATGTGTGCAGGACAATGCAGAAGACAGACCGACAATGTCAAGTATTGTTTTCATGTTGAGCAACGAAGCAACACTTCCTTCTCCAAAGCAGCCTATGGTTGCTGTTTATAGAAGTGCTGATAATACTGATACAACATCGGAAGTGACAAAATCGTCTTCTGTAAACGGGGTCACAATTACGGACCTTGGTGCACGATAAACACAAACTTTCTGTCAAGAATCATACAGAAAAATACATTTTCAGCTGAACCACAAGGCCTAAAATCTCATGGATCAACGAACATACATAGCAAGTTATAAATGTTGCATTGTAATTTCTTAAGATTCTTAAGTTATAAATGTTGTACATAAAAATTAGTAGGTTGAAAAATATATAGTTGCCCGAAATAAAAAAAAATGTATAATTTTCTCAGCCTTACAATTAGTATGAAAATAGGAGCTTGGATACTTTATCATTTTTAACAACAAATGCCTTGACGCGTGTACCTATGTATGTAGTTTTGATTTTCTTTGCATTATTATTTTAAAATTTTATATAGCCGGCCGAGAGGAGTCAGCTAACAAGAGTTTAGTTCATATATACAAGTTAACATAATTTAATTAGAAATTTAGAAAAATTATTATAAACGAATTATTAAAAACAAAGTAAACTAATACTTGTTTATCTTTGTTTTTGGAGAATTTAATTTATTCATACTTTATTTCCAACTTTTACTTGTTTGAACTCTCCTATCTTATTACTTATTCTTCTCGTGTCAAAACTCAAATTATATAATCTGTGCTTAGCAATAAAAAAACAAAGTTTTGAACAAAACCAAATATAAAAATTATAGAAGATGAACTTTTTAAACCAAAGAAAAAACAACAATGACATTATATACATATCAAATATATTAGTATATGTAGTCTATGTTTAGTTATGGAGGTGGATATACTAAGGTGTGCAGTTGTAACATACTAATTTCCCACAATCCGGTTTGTATTTGCTTGTTGCTCATCTTCCCTAAATATTCTTGCCATACCAAAATCCGATATCTTAGGATTCATTTCATCATCTAATAAAACATTGCTAGCCTTCAAGTCCCTATGAATGATGCGTAATCTGGAATGTTGATGGAGATATAGAAGCCCTTGTGTAATGCCTTCAATTATTTGAATAAGTCTCCTCCAATCCAATAAATGTTTCTTACTAGGATCTGCAATAGCACATATATCTCAAAAGCTGCCAGCAACAGAACATTAAGGTTTATATCCAATTGTAGAGCAGACATATTCTACTCCTAACCAACAAGTATGTTGATCACTAACCAAAAATATAGAGATCCAGGCTTTTGTTAGGCATGTGCTCGTAGATTAGAATCTTTTCATCTTGCTCAATGCAGCATCCCAATAGTCTTGCAAGATTTCTGTGTTGCAGTTTAGCAATTAGTACTGTTTCATTTTTTAGCTCTTCCAGACCTTGTTGAAAGTCTTTTAACTGCTACAGAGTGCCCATCAAACAAGTTGCCCTGAAATTTTGGGTTTTTCCTTTTGTAAACAATACTTGTTGTGTGATACGATAAATTGGTACTATTGAACTGCTAAAAGGTGTTTAACGCAAATCGTTGATAGTTTAAACAATCCAAAAACCTTTGACCTATCTGCTATTTAAACTTATGATTTCCAAATTCAAGCCCTGAAAACTTATTATTAGAAGCCCGTTTGTACTGAATACAAGAATTTTTCACAAGTATAGGCATTTACCTTGTAAAAGGTCCAAAACCACCTTCTCCAAGCTTGTTCGCAGTGGAAAAGTTGTCTGTGGCAGCAGATATGCTTGAAAAACTGAATTGTGGCAAGTCAAAGACTTTCTTCTCTCCTAATGTGCTTCCAGTGGTGATATTATCCCTAGCTGTATTCTGCTTGCTGCTGAATTCTAAGTTAAGAAGTAACAGATTCTCGTTTGTTTCCCCCGTCTCTGTAACATTTTAAGAGCAATGAAATATTAACCGGTGTGTTAGAAGGCACGCATGGCATGTAGAAGTCAAAACTAATCTAACATTTACCTTTTTTATTACGTTTCCTTCTGCAGATACGCCACAATAAATAAGTCAGTGAAACGCAGACGAAAATTGGAATGGTAATGAAGAGTGTCACTGGAACAGTAGACTTCTTTTTTTCTCCTGATGATAGGTGAAGAGCCAATAAATAAGATCCTAAGATAGACAATACTGAAATTATAATGCAGCTCAAAATTATTCTTACTTTCCGAATGAACATCAGATGATTTGACATATAGATCTCCTTGAGAATCCTCTAATGCTTGTGTATCCAGTAGATCGCCAGTCCATAATGAACATCTGCCACCATTGTAAGCATAAGCAGTTGCCCAAACATGCAAACTTACACACTTGGGCACTCTCCAAATCCAGAGATAGTGAATTTGCAGGCATTGAAATTCCAGATACGGGATTAAAAT
Source organism: Oenanthe sinensis (assembly GCA_028671895.1). Taxonomy (NCBI): domain Eukaryota; kingdom Viridiplantae; phylum Streptophyta; class Magnoliopsida; order Apiales; family Apiaceae; genus Oenanthe; species Oenanthe sinensis. The sequence goes on along the minus strand of CM053812.1, from coordinate 28,887,317 downwards.
CAGTATTGGAACACTGGAGGGGCTTAGGCCTGATACATCCACCGGACCAGTCAGCAGCCATCCACTCTTGTAGCGAACGCGGTACAAAACCAACATAACAGGCACAAGCAGGACTCGAATTTATGTTACAAAATCCATGAGGACCACAAACAGCAAAACTGTTACAACTATCTGCAGGTTGTGAAAAAATTAATTCCCACTTGTACCCTGACCATACCAACTGATTAATCTGCCCATTATAAGTCATGACATATCTGGTAGCGGTGGGTACAGAAGTATTATATGTGAAATATTTAGCTTGACCATTTACGATGTAGCTAAAATTGGTCAAAGGATTTGGAAAAAAAGCAAAGGCATTGCCATTCCAAACTTGACTCCTCCATAATATCTGTGTCTGGTTCATCCACATAAAAAAATTCACGGCTGCCTCTTGGATCCAACTCAAATGAATACTTCCCAGAAGCTGGGTCATCAGAAATATTTTTGTACCATATACCCACATAAAAATTACCTGGAGAGAAGAATCCCAATTCGAACTGGCCTCCTTTAGAGACTAAGCTTTCATTTCCATAGAGTGGTTGACCTGAGCTAAAACTCTGATTTCCATCACCTGATGAGATTTCGTCCAATCCAAGGGTAATCTTAAAATTGTTGAATGTACAGAAAAACATGAGCATTAGCAGCTTGAATGAATTTGTTTTCCTAGCTGGAACCATTTGTTTAAAGACAACAATCTTAAACAACTGTTCAAATTTCAATTTTTCACCAAGTCAGCGTATCCATCGAGCAACTAACAGGAGATCATATATACAGTAGATCAACGATCGATTACAACATTATTGCCTTCACTAATACTCCCTCGTTTCAAATTCCTAGTCTCGTTTTAGAAAAAAAAATTATTTCAAAATTAGTTATACATTTCAACTTTTAATGTAAAATATTATCTAATTTAAATTTTTCAAATCATTTGTACTTCATGTATCTTTAATTTATATTTCCAAAATCAAACTACATACCATATACTACAAAATATATGACTACAACCTATCAACACTATACCATATATTTTATTGAGTCAATGCAATAAATACGAGTACAACCTATCAATAATATTATCTCTGTCTCCTTTTAGTTTTTCATTTTGTTTTTAGTGTGATCAATTTGACCTGATTACAATTTAAATATAATATATAATTGAAAAAGAATTAAAATTTTATATTTTTAAAAAGTATATATAATTTACTTTAATATGTATTTTTAGTTTGTAAAATTATAAATGAATAATTTTAAATTTTTAGTCAAAAATTAATTAATTTGACCGGAAAAAGTCAAAATAGAGAATTATTTAGGAACGGAGGAAGTATATAATTGTATGTTGCCCAAAATATATAAATTCCTGCATGTTATTTATATTGATGAATCGTATGTTGTATAGAATATATATAAATTCCTGCATGTTATACTCTACTTTTTTTAAGAGTCAAACACATCTGGTGGATGATCATCCACCATCGGAGACTAGCACCCAGCAAAAAATCGAAATAAAAATCGACACCCAACCTAGACAGGAGAAAAACCGATGCACATAAAATCGAAACCGAAAAATAAAAAACTTAATCGTTTAATCTGTTACAGTTCCGGTTATAGGTCAAAACCGAACCAAAAAACCAAATCGGACCGAACTGACAATTAAAATAAATTTATTATATATAATTATATATATATATATATATATATATAATAAATTTATTATATATAATTTTTTATATATATATATAGGATCCTGCTCAAATAGAAAATAACTTAAATGAGAAATAGAAAATCTTATCATTATACTTGTCGCACTCACACACAAATTATATACATCCTCACACACACAATCTCATCTATTCTCCTCCGTTTTTAATTTGATTTTTCCCGTCAATTGGCAAAGTTTTTTTCAAATCTAACTTCTCCACATTTTTTTCCATCTCCCAACGATCATTTTTCATACCATATGTGCTATATTTCGGCAAATATAATTTATAATTAAAATAAATTCGTCACTTATCAGATTCAAACTTCAATCACTAAATTATATTACAGAAACCACTAATTTGTATTATAGAAATCACTAATTTGTATTACAAAAATCACTAAATTATATATCCTGGGTTCACAAAAAATAATGGAAATCGTCGAAAAAATAAAAGTCACCGGAATATATTACATATGGTATGAAAACTGATTGTTGGGAGATGGAGAAAAATGTGGTGAAGTTAGATTTGAAAAATCTTTCACTAATTAACGGGAAAAATCAAATTAAAAACGGAAGGATTATGTGGGATTGGGTGTATGAGGGTGTATTTGATTTGTGTGTGGATGTTCCCCTTTACCATTAGATTAGATTGAATATGTGGTGTAGATCTTATTTTCTATTTTCTATTCTAAATTATTTTTTATTTGAGCAGGACCCTATATATATATATAAGTAAATAATTATATAGGTAAATTTGGACTAAAAAACATCTAGACCAACACGAGTTATTGGGCCAATACTAATAACCGGTGGAGATTTTCTGGAAAGCTTTGACTAGATTTCTCAAACACATGGCATACTTTTCTGTAACATGATTTTAAAGATCACGCGCCTCTTTTTTTTTTTTGAACTTATATTCACTTGCAGCAAACTACGGATGTCAAAAAATATATATTTTGGTCAATAAATATTCAACTCGAAACAACCAGATACAATTAGATACGAATTCGAAATTCGAAAATGACCCGAAAATTAATGAATCCTCTATTTATAACCCTACTTTTAAAATATTTTATATTTAAAATAACTAAATTTAAACTAACTTTCACGTGTCATAATTATTCCTTCCTTGTCACCATTTTGGTTCTTCCTGTTAGCATTTGACAAAAGTGTTGACTGAACCTCCTCCATCTTTACGGTGTCCTTCCCGTACAATTAGTAGTGATCAAATTCTCGAATGACTCTAGAAGCGAAGTAAGAAAAATAATGGCCTTATCTTCTTCCTCCAATTTTACATCAGCCTTTTGAAGTTGATCAATAATACCATTAAACACATTCATGTGCTCAGTAATATTGCCATGAGCTGCCATCTTCAGCTGATACAATTCGCGTTTCAGATTTAACTTTGTAGTCAAGTTCTTCCCGAGATACAATGCATCCAACTTTGACCACAACTCATTCGGCGTGCTTTCGTCCACAACATTGTTGATAATGTTGTCAGCAATACATAGTCTAATAGTACTCATGCATTGCGACTCAACATCCTCTCAATCTTCATCGCTCATCTTTGTTGGCTTTCCTTCCTTTCCCTTCAAAGCCTTTGATAGCTTCTGGGGTTATGATAACTTTTACCCTTCTCTGCCAAAGAGTAAAATTTTCTTTACCTTCATACGAATCCACCCTGAATCTTCCAATATTTGCCATCATCACCACTTGCACACTCAAAGTAAGTTAATAAACTGCTAAATCAATTGGCCAGGTAAGTATAAGAACAGTGGGAGCACTTTCGTCGAAACGGTGCCAATTAAATAACCACTTTTCTTAATAACTTCCCTTCGCTACCAATAATTTATGCCTAGTTCAAACCATCTCTTGATGCCACTTGTTAGGAATCTGACCCGATCCCCGGCGTATGCGGAAGCGTATTTATATACTTAATTGTGTACTTGGACCCACAAATATATATGATGATAATGGAAACAACAAACCAACAATAAACAGTAAAAAAAGCAAGAGATTTTACATGGTTCGGTAAGCCTACATGCACAAGGATAATAACTTCATTAGAATAATGAGAGTACAATTTCCGGTTATACGACTCTGAATTTTATACACAAATTCAGTCTAACATACCTATTATGTATATCTCTCACTCACTGAAATATATTCTTATAAACCTTCCCCTACTACTATTTGTCGACAATCTTTCATTCTTTCCCTCTTCCAACCCGGACAGTGTCACATAACCCAATAGAACGACCCCCTACAGCGGGACCAGCCCCGATGACTGCAGTCAAACCCGAATACTCCTAAGGGTAATTTAGGCACGAAGACCTTTTATCCTGACACTCCCTGAAAACGGGTTAAATCAACTTTCCTACTAGATGAACTATCTAGTAACTATAAAGAAAAGAAGAAAAGAAATGTGTATTCAGTAAAGAAGGGGAAATGACTTATTTATGAGAAAAAGGAAGCGAGTTTGGGGTTGTGATATGAAAAATGAGAAAATATTATTTTGGCTTAAAACCTCAACAGTACCTATAAAATATTCAATACAGATATCATCAACTGCTACAACTTTTTCCATTTAAAAGAAGCACTGTCTAATTGCATCATAATTTTAATTCTTTATACGTTCAACAGCAAAAATAAATATCTTAAACTTTCCAGTAAAGAAGTTTTGTGACTGCATTATAATTATAATTCCGAATATTTAAAAGATCAGTAGTAGGAACAAATAATCAAACCAAACTAAAAGACGCAACTGGCATGGCCACAAAGTCGTATTCAAACTATGGGACTTCACTTGGCAAGAAAATTGATTGTGATTTTATTCGCACGCCAAAATATATACACGGCAGGTTCTGGTGTGCGGTGTCATGCCTATGGCAAAAGGTGACTGCCTTTTAATTTTACAGACATTAGGAAATGAATGATCTAATTATACCTCAAGTCTCTACTATCTAATTGTGCCCCGGAAAATGATGACATCTATTCGATAGAATTACTTGCAAAAATGGCCCAGGTCATCATGTTTTTGAAGAGTTTTCGCCTGTATTCAGCGACCACCCATCACTGTAGCAGTTATATCATTAACTGAAAAGTTTTCGCCTTTTTCCATCACTGAACTTGAACCTAAGCTGCCAACAGTTATAAAAGGAGGGCGATTGGGAGAAGCCAACTTGATGAGCTCATTGCTAAACATAGCTATGACATCAGACATTGTTGGTCTGTCAGCTGGACTTTCTTGAACGCACAACAGACCGACGTGAATATATCTTACTGGCAAAAACGAAGCAGGTAATTCCAGATTTGAATCGATCAAGTCAAGCACATTCTTGCTATTCCACAACTCCCATGCCTGAAGATTGAATATATGATACTGAGACTACTTAAAAACATATTAATCAGTCATGCACAAATGCATGTAAATAAATAGAGTAAACCTACATGTCCAAGAAGATTGAGGCAATCTGAATCACGGAAACCGGTGTTCTTTTTCCCACTCAGAATCTCCAGTAGCAAGACACCGAAGGCAAAGACATCAGACTTCACTGAAAATAAGCCCTCCATGGCATACTCCGGGGACATATAACCGCTGGATTCGATATTGTTACAGAAAATCATTAGTTTAAAAGTAGTAATTTTATTTAGTCAATTATTTCTAATGTAGGTGTTATATACTAGATGTGCATTTCTCATACATACTAAGTTCCCACAATCCGGTTGGTATTTGCTTGCAACTCGTCTTCCCCAAATATTCTTGCCATGCCAAAATCAGATATCTTAGGATTCATCTCGTCATCCAACAAAATGTTACTAGCCTTCAAATCCCGATGAACTATACGTAGTCTGGAATGTTTATGAAGATATAGAAGTCCTTGAGCAATACCTTCAATTATTTGAACACGTATGCTCCAATCCAATAGCAATTGTTTACTAGGATCTGCCATAGCACATATATCCCAATAAGAGGTGGCAGTGACAGAATAACAAAGTTCATATTTAATTGTAGAGCACACACATAATACTATTGACCAAAAGGCATGTTGATCACTAACCAAAAATATAGAGATCCAGGCTTTTGTTGGGCAGGTACTCGTAGATGAGTATTTTTTCATCTTGCTCAATGCAACATCCCAAGATTCTAACAAGATTCCTGTGCTGGAGTTTGGCAATTAACAATGTTTCATTTCTTAGCTCTTCCAGACCTTGTCCGGACCTTTTTGAAAGTCTTTTAACTGCTACCGCGTGCCCGTCAATCAAGTTGCCCTGAAAACTCAGGTTTTGCATCTAATCAACAATTAATAATTTTGGTGTATGATAACACACATTAATACTGTTAAGTACGATAAATGCTTTTGAATTCGCAAGTCAAAACTATTCAAATTTATACTAGTAGTAGTAACATTTAAAAGTAGCTAGAAAATCGAATTGATCGAGAAGTGCTCTGCTATGGAATCGATAGTTTATATCACAATTCTAGGCGTTACCTTGTAGACAGGTCCAAAACCACCCTCTCCGAGCTTATTTGCCTGGGAGAAGTTGTTTGTCGCGGCAGATATGCTCGAAAAACTGAACTGTGGCAAATTGAAATCATATGCCTCCCCTCCTGGTGTGGTGCCAGTGGTTATATTACTGCTATCTATATGCTGCTTGTTGCTAATTTCTAGGTTAAGATATAAAAGATTCTTGTTTGTTTCCTCAGCTGCCTCTGTATCATTTTAGAAGTCAAGAAATACTAGTAAGTGAATTGCAAGAACATGATGACATTCGATGTCAAAAATAACATTTACCTTGTCTGTTATGTTTTTTTCTCCAGAAATGCCACGCTAAATAACTCAATAAAATGCAGATGAGAATTGGAATGGTAACGAACAATGCCACTAGAGTACCCTTTGACTTCTTTTTATTTCCTGATTATACAAGAGAAGTGCCGGTATTAGCTTTTTTACATTAAACACGAAGAATTAATTATTAGTATCTTACAGACAGATTCAATCATCTTAAATTTGACAAATTTAGTAAAAGTCATGATCAAGAAATTATATGATGTAAAGAAACATATATAATAGCCTTAAAATAAAACACGAACATTAATCCAAAATATTTGCAAAAAAAGAACATGATGATGTACCTTTTTTACATATATTAGTTCCAAGATCGGGATCGTCGTTGCATTTCCCAATATCGATATGACAAACAAGTTTGCCCTCGCAGTCGCCAGAGTTATTGCATGGACCATTGCAGTTGGACACGAATCCAATAGGTGGAGAAGTTGGTGCTGCTGATCCTCCTTTACATATACTAGTTCCAACGTCGGGATCGTCGTTGCATTTTGCGTTGAAGCAAGCAAGCTGCCCGGAACAATCGTCGTGAGTAGTGCATGGACCATTGCAGTCGGAGACAGCTTTTGTAAGAATCGGACAAGTTGTAGTAGCAAATAAGAATACAAGGTAAACAAATACTATGAGGGTTGTCATCTTAAAGTAATTAAGTTATCCAGTACAATTTTTTACTCACTATTTTTGGTATTTAGGGAGGATGCCTATACGATATTGAGTATACAATGGAGAGACTATGCGTTGCTTTTCTGATAAAGATGTACAGTGTAATTTTAAAATGAGTGGTGTTGATTAAACTGACTGGGTCAAACAGCCATCATCTTGATTCTTCAAGGGTTGCCACTTGCATCTGCAATAGATGTGTAATGTTTGGGGAGTCGTTCAAACAAGCCGTACAATTATATGGCCTGTTTGGCCTGTCTTAAAATAAGTCCTTTTGGACTTATTTTCGGGTAAAAATTTCATATTTTGATAAATGTTTTTTATATAAGTATTTAATGTATATTTGAGATTCTATAAGTTGCAAAAAAAAGTTAACTTTTTTCAGAAAAAAGTTAGGAATCTCTAACTTTGTCTTAAAATAAGTTGACTTATTCTGGAAAAAAGTTCCCCCAAACACCCCCATAATACTGACAGTGGTCCGACCGCGATAACTTATAGTAGTACTCACTAAATAACAATACTCTTATTTTCATTTGATGTTGTGTGCGAGATAAAGAAAGGAGTAATCTTTATTTATAATTTATTTAATAATTGAGAATGTCACAAGTTGTCATTGATCTTGTTTCAAAAAAAAAAGTTGCCATTGATCTCCTATCTCCCAAGTAAATAATATATAATAATATGAAAATATATTAAAATTTAGTATAATTATTCATTTTATTAGATTATAAACACCAGGGTCAATTTTATTTTATGGGATTATAATCTCGGGATTAACATCCATTCATTATAATCATTCACTATTATTACTAAGTATTATAATCCTTTAAATTATTCAATACTATGTTTGTTCTGAAAGATTAAGTTGAAGATTATATTATAATTCTTTAAATTATAATTCTATATTTGTTTCGAGGGATTAACATATGGATTAGACTATTATCCTTTAAATTTTCTAATCATTTGTTTGTTTGACATTGGATTATAATGAAGGGATTATAATCCTTTAAAAAACGTCTTGTTAGAGATGATTAAATAATAACTCCTCCAACCAAATATTAGAGATGATTATAATCATATTTCTTATCCGATAAAAACAAATAAGAGATTAATATTTCAAAGGATTATAGTCCTTGATCTAATCCCAAATATTTTTTTACAAAACAAATGTAGGATTAAAAAATTTAAAGGATTATAGTCTTATCCCCTATTTAATCCTATGAAACAAACTTCGCTTAGATACTTTAATATAGGAGGGGTGATCACTGAAATTTATATTATATTTTAGAGCTCTCCACCAGAGATGTTAAAAAGAACCTAAAATTCAATTTAATTATGAAAAATTCGATTTGGAAAAAGTCTTTTCTGGTTCTCCCGGTCTATGGGCTATGAATAAATTTATCATTTTTTATCGACCCGGCACAAAATCAGAAAAAATCAATTTTAAATTTGTTTATAAAAAAATTAGAGGATTTTCAAAAGTTTGGATAAAATTCTTATATAATTTTGTTCCGGGAACTTTATTACTTTTAAGATAATTTTTTTAAAAATAACCTATTTTGTTTTGTGAACCCGAACTCTGGAACACAACACTAGAGTAGGTAGTCTAGTGTGCCTGCGCGGTTCCTGTGTCCACAACCCATGTGTTATGTTTGGTTATGGTAAATGAATTAGGAAAGAATGAAATAAAATTTAAATTATGTTATGAATAATTTTTTAAAAATTTTATTCTTTTTTTTCGTTTCATTCCTAACAATCTAAATTAAAACTCAAATCTTCTCATTTGAGGTGAAATACTCTATTCTCTCTCATATATATTTTATTTCCAATTTTTATCAAAGAAATTTTGCACTCACTCATTTTTTTCCAAATCTTCCACCTTAACTACATAAGTTTCCTTTATTTTTACTCATTTAATTTCATTCTCCCTAATAAAATTTCATTATTGATATCATATGTTTGATTTAGTTCTGAAATGAAATTATTTAATATAAATTATTATTCAATTAATAGTTAGATACATTTACTTTATTATATAAATAATTTTTTATTATTAGTAATGTTTGATTGTATATATTATTATTTTTTGATTATTAATAATGTTAATTATTAATGATAAAATAATTTTATTAAATTGAAACACATACCCTTCTCTCATACCCCCGATATCAAAAACCCATAACTTGTGAGTTTGATGTATGTGGTTGAAATTTAAAAAAATTGAAACAAACAACAAATATATATTTTATTCATTCTAAACTCATGTCGCATTCCAAAAACCACCGAACCAAACCACCTTTGAACCTTTCGATCCTAACGTGTCAAAGCTATACGAACGACCGTTCCGGGACTTTGACGGATTAGTACATAAACAGAGAGGCTACATGTTCGGCATATGAGAAAAATTAAGGCTTAAATAGTTAAATGACAAAAATTACATATATTTGAACTTTAGGATAAAGCATAGATAAGATAATTAGCGAAAAAAACTTGACGATGATATTCATATAAATATTACATCAAATCTTTTATTATAATATTCCAAGTTAACCGATTAATAAAATTAAGTTATTTTTCAAATAATTAAAATTAACTATTTAATTCTTAATCAATTAAATTTCGCGTTTTAACTACCAATTAGTATAAGTCTTTTCATTGCCTATTTTATATTGCATAATTAAATTGTGGTTAATCAATCATATTCATAGTAATTACATCTTATATTTTACTAAGATTTTTGAAAGTTCTATATTTGGATTTGTTACTTATTAAGTTATTATCACTAGATTTGAAAATTTGATTTAAATAATTTTTTATAGGAAATTTAAATAAATTATGTTTTATAACTTTCTAATTTTTATTTTCACCCAACTACAAAAATCATATAAAATTTATTATTATTTTTATATGTTAAAATAAAATTAATAAAATATCCATTTCTGAATAAACAAGTTTAAATAAAAATAATTAAGTATATAAAAATTATATTATTAAAAAACAGGCAGGAAAAAACGCCAGTTCATATATAAATATCATTCCATGGTTAATCATATGATATTTGCTATTGACGTGCTGCACAGGTACTCCTTGCAAAGTATAGTGATCAAGAAATTTGATAACAACAAATTTATCATCATATTAAAAATTTATGATAATAATTGTTTGTTTGAATAGTTGTTATAGCGTTGATAAATATTGAGAATGAAATTGTTAGAATGTTTGATTATTTTTTAAATTTATTTATAGGAGAATAAGTTCACATAATTTTTAAATAAAAAATTACAGATAATTTAAATAATTCAAAACTCAGTAATCAACTCAAGTCACTGTCCAACCAGTTCAATTAAATAATAAACTCGAAACTTGTAAATAAATAAATAAATAATAAACTCGAAAGATTAGGAGACTTTTCGCGAATCAAAACCAACCCATTATAGAAATGAGTTTTATATTAAACTTATGAAATTATTTAAATAACAAAAAATCAACCACCAACCCCGGCCCCTACCCCGACTGAATAATCTTTGCCACTTTATAAAAAATTAAAATAAAAAATTAAATATTTAGGATCCAAGAACATATTTATGGCATGAAATCATATAAACACCTAAAAGAAATTTACCCAAAAAAAATAATACCTAAAATCATAAATTTCTGAATTTTATTTCGCCAATTTTGCTCACCAATCTACCAAATTCATATATAGATATGCTAAATGAATATATCTGTGCCCAAATTGTACATTGTCCAAATGAGATAGCCCCAACAAATGGGCTTACCGTTAAGAATTTGGCAAATTTATTTTGAAGTTAGGGATGAGCATTTTTCTCATCTGTTCTAGTGAATGCTTATTCATTTCTAATAGAATACCATTTTATATCATTATAATATTTAGTGATTTGAATTTCAGTTGAGATATTAATCATATGATTATATATATTAAGTTGTTAAGTAATTATATAAAAAATAAGAATAGATAAAATCACATAAAACATGGGGTTTATTGTCTCCGACGAAAAAGATAAGATATCGATGGCTTTGGTTATTAGCCTTTGCAGAAGGGATACTCATGACCACTGTTCTCGACAAAGCCCTTGAAGATGTTCGTCCCACATCAATTCGTGCGCGGCATGGTTTTTCTACCGGTTTGTGCTAGTTTGTGAACCGGTCCGGTCAGCCGTCTCCCACGAATTTTGTAGCGAATCAGGACGAGCCGGGGCGTGCAAACCCGCTCTGTGGCAGGCTCTCGGCTCTAGTTATAGAATGTCAAATCCACTTCTGTCGTTAAATTTCATAATGTACATCTTATCATGGACCATAATTATATACATATTTATATTAATTAAAATTTTACTTTTTAGGCTCAATTATATATTTATTATAACACATGTTCAAATTATAACATATTTATATTAAATAGAATAAATTTATATAAAATAATAAAACATATAATATTAACATAAATTCCTATTATTATATACTTTTATATTAAATATAAATAAAAAATCAATTTACTTAAATATTAGTTATCACATGCTTCGCACGGGTTATAAGCTCCTATATATATTTATAGATAAAATTTAAGTTATTAATAGTAGATAACTTATATTCTTTAAAACTAAATAATATTATTTGTAACACAAATAATAATAGAATTAGATACTCTCTCCCTCCATTTGATTCTTAAATTCAAAAAATAATACTCATATTCTAAATAATATTAAAATCAAATAGAGGAAATACAAGTTAACAATGAAAAATAAGAATTTTATTGGTTGGATACTTGCAACAAATTCTAACAACTTTTCTAAACAAGATTTTAAACTAAAAGAAGAAGAAGAAATGTATCAAAAAAATATCTATTTTAATAACTTCCTAAATTATTAGAACATTCTCAAATTTATTAACCATGCTTTATTTTTAGTGATGTTTTATTCATCCTTTATTCCATTTTTATGAATGAAAAATTTACTTTCTTCTTCCTTTTTTATTCTCTCTTTTGTAAGAATAGTTAAATTCAAATTTATTATTATAATAAATAATAAATATAGGGAAAATTGTAAAAATTGACATACAAAATAAATCATTTAAATCACTAAAATTCGTTATTTTATAATGTACTCCCCTCGTTCTAATTTATTTGTCTTGTTTGATTTTTTGTGATCAAATTGGACAAACTTTGACTCATAATTAAAAATTATTAGTTTATAATTTTTAAAAACTGAAAAGTACATTTTAAAGTAAAATACATATCCTTTCTAATAATATAATTTTTATAATTATATAATATATATAATTTTCAATCAAAATTGAGTCAATTTAACTACAAAAAGTCAAATAAGATAGATAATTTGGGACGAAGAGAGTATATAAGAAACCAATTAGAACATTATTAGAATTCTCTAAATAATTATAAGTTAAGTTTAGTTAAACTACACATAAAAGAAGATAAATGACTAACAAAATTGTATAATTTGCAATTATTTATTATACTGTACAATTTATCTTGTAAAATCTATACATTAATTATAACATGTGATTAAAATTAGAAAGATATATATTCGGCTCACTTGACAAAAAAATGTATACGGGTAAATGAGCTATATCATCGTTATATTCACTACAAACTTTGAGATAGCTTACAAACCCATCATTGTATTAATATAAACTTGCAATCATAACATCGAACCGACTAGAACTTACATGTCCGTTAAATCCTCTTGACTTTTAACGGAAGGAAGTTAGTTTATGCCACGTGTATTTCCACATAGGTGCTAAATCAGTGTATATATAATAGCCCATTAACCAAATATACTCCATCCGACCCGCCCGTATCTAATCCATCAAATAAAATCCCTTAATCTATCTTATTAGAGTATCTCCGACCCATTACACTATTTTAGTGTAAAAATTACACCAAAATAATGTAAAAGTTGCATTATCTTTAAAATTAACTTCAACTCATTTACACTAAAAATAATCTTTCTTGTACTATAAAAATTATTTTATTATTAAAATATAAAAACAATAAAGTTGTTAGGATACAAAAAGGAATATATTTGTTTTAGTTAAAATAATGTAAGGGTAAGGTTGACATTTATAAAAACTCTAAAAATTATATCAAATTTTGGTATTGCACCAAATTTGGTATAATTTTTGATATAACAGCATTTTGGTGCAATTTTTAAATTTTGGTTGGAGAGAATTTTTACATCAAAATAGCATAAAAATACATTTTTGAAGTTTGATTGAAGATGGTCTTACAATTCATTTTACATTCATTTACGTTCGATGTTCATACCAGTTGAAAGATTGTGCGAGGAGCAATCAGAGATGATCTATTGGGCGATAACTGTAGTAATTGGATATGAACATTGAGTTTTATCCAAGGGCAGTTCCTGTTTCGAAGCTCTACAACACCAACATCCCTATCCGACTTTTATCACATATGTGTTTACAATTAGTGACTTACAATAACCACTGCATGTATATTTCATCATTCTCCACTCCTGTTTACCCTTTAGCCAATATCTCACCATTGCACTTCTCAATTTCAGCACATACATTTGGTTGTCTTATATTTATTCATTTGATTAAAGATGAGCTTGAAGAATTCATTTTTAAAAGAAATAAAGTAGATAGAGGAACGAGGGGAGAAAAGAAAGTTGGAAGAATGGGATATATTGAGGAGGGAGAAGTTGTGTTTCTGAATTAATGGTTTAATGTGTTTTGGATCGGGTAATCTCCGGTCATGTCACCAGGCCATGTAAGCTTTCCGTTAATTATTTAACGGACTAACGGAGGAAACCTATTTAAAAATTTTAAATTATTTAGGGTGTATTTGAGATTGCTGTTGCAGATAGCAGAAACAACTTATTTCTTAAAAACAAGTAAAAAATTGTTTGATAAATTTTAAAAATAGTTTTGTAGAAAAGTGCTTTTGGTCTTAAAAGTTTTTTTTAGAAAAAACAGGTCTCCCATGTTTTTGAAAAAAAACTATTTTTTAACTTTTGTAGGAAATAACTACATTTTTACTATCAAATCATCCAAAAGCCATTATTTTTTATATTATATATCAAAATATAAACAAATAAAAAAAAGTACCAAACAATCATCTAATTTTTTCTGGCGGCACTTTTTTTCAACAACACAAAAGTTTTAAATCGCAATCCCAAACGGAGCCTAAATTAGTTGACAGTAAGGTCTAATAAATAAAATTAATAACAAAAAACTGAAGGTAAGTTATTGATAATTTTGGAAAGGTAAATAATCAAACTCATAAATTAAGGATAGTATTGTAAATTCAGTAAACTGTATTAAATAATTTTGACCTGTATTTAGAAATTATGAAAATTTATAATGAATTTAACGATGAAATAGCTCATTTACCGATTTTCTAATTTTTTTTAAAAAAACCAATCTCTTTATCAGAAATCCCAGACGGGGTATGATATTACTATTATAGTATCCTAGCAGATAGGAGTATTATTTAGAGCAGAAGGACAATCCTTTGATCATATCCAGAATCTACACATGGATTAAGCTCTCCTATTTTCAACCTCCCTCTAAACAAGTAAACCCTCATAAACCCCCCTCTCAAATCACATCTATACATACACACTACACATATACACACACTGAAGAGTTTTAGAGTGAGAAAAGCTCTAGAGAGAGAAAGTCCAACCATGGCAATCCCACTTCCAGATGACTTCAAATGTCCTATTTCTCTCGAAATTATGTCCGACCCAGTTATTCTCTCCTCCGGTCACACCTTTGATCGCTCTTCTATTCAACGTTGGTTTGATTCCGGTCACCGCACTTGCCCAATTACCAAATTACCCCTCTCTGACTCTCCTATTCTTATTCCTAATCATGCTCTTCGCAGCTTGATTTCCAATTATGCCCTTCTCTCTTTCCCTAATTCAATAACTAATCCTGACCCACTAACCCTAATCTCAATCTTAACAACCCCATCTTCTTGTCTTGAAGAAAAACTCAACTCGCTCGACCAACTCAGTCGATTCGCCAAGCGTGACTCAGTTCTCCGCCGGAAACTCACTGAGTCAGGCGCGGTTTCTGCTGTTCTCCGTTGTGTTTCTTCCAATGTCTCGGCTTTGGAGGAGAAGGCACTCAATTTGATTCTTCATTTGAGTTTGGATGATGATAATAAAGTTGGGTTGGTTGCTGAGGGTGCAATTGGTAACATTATTGCTGCCTTACGTGGCGGTGGTGGATGTTGTCGCGCTGTGGCTGCGACGACTTTGACAAGTTTAGCACTCGTGGAAGTGAATAAAGGGACAATTGGTGCTTACCCTTTTGCAATTTCCACATTGGTGTTGCTAATTGAGAGTGGGAATGTTAGGGAAAGGAGAGAAGCTACGACTGCCTTGTTTACGATATGTTCTTTTTCGGATAATAGGCGTCGTGCTGTGGAATGTGGGGCGGTGCCTGTTTTGTTAGGTGTGGTTGGATTAGGGGTTGAAAGGGCTATTGAGGTTTTAGGGTTGTTAGTGAAATGTAAAGAAGGGAGACATGAATTGGGGAAGTATAATTGTGTGAGCATTTTGGTTAATGCTATGAAAGATGGGAGTTCGAGATGTGTTCAGTACGGATTGTATACGATACATTTGCTTTGTTACTATAGTGAAACGATGTGTTTGGAGGCTGTAAAAGAAGGGGTTTTCGAGTTTTGTTTGGGGTTATTGGAGGATGATAATGAGAAAGTGAGGACTAATGCGTCGAATTTGTTTAAAGTTTTGAAGCGGAAGAGGGATGGTTGAGATGATTAAAAATTGGGTTAACTATGGAAGGTGATTATGCTGTTGGTTTTTAATCTGTGGAGGTATGTTTTGTGTTCATTTTGTTCAATAGATTTGTACAAAAGATAAGATTTTGATGGTGGATGTTTCTTCTTTACATGTTGTATATTGGAATAAGTTTATGAAATGTCATGAAAGCTCAAAGCTGGTTCTTTCAAGTTTCAAGCCTTTTTTTTGTGTGCATATTATGTTGCTGCACTCCTACATTACACTATTTCTCACGAATAAGAATCTTGTAGAATTCTTTGTGAATTCCACATCAGGGAACCTGTATTTACCTTAAATTAATACTTTATTTACTTTGCATGATCAGACAGATACTGATTTTCATAATTTTCGTAATTTCCATGTTATCTGTGATGTAATAAGTTTTGCTTGTCAGAAGAGCCCTATTTCATATTACCTACTCTAATGCTTGTTTTGATGCATCACATGGTGTTCTTGTTTCTGCAACTACCTTACACGTAAAGAATCTTACTTATGGGAGCTTCTGCAGGAGCAGTCTGGATATTTATTTTTAAGTAAAAAAGAGTCAAAAGCATGGAGAATAGATGAAGTTCACTGAATATAAACTAGAATTGTTTTTTTTTTTTTTTGGATTTGTAGTTTATTGTTGTTCCTTCTGTAGAAAGTATGGTGAGGATAAAAAAGGTGTCCTGACTTGTAATATTGACATGAAGTGTGAGCGACATTTTAGCAAGAAAACACAATGGTATCATATTCAAACTTTTAACATAGAATTGAAGTATATTAAAAATTATGCATGCCTGTATTCAATCACAAGTTGGTGGAACTATGTTCTTTATGTACCAAAAAAATATATTCATTTTTCTATTAATTCTAGTGTAGTTACAAGATTAACAGACTACGCACAAGGTTCTATGCAGAGATATATTTTCCAATGAAAGATTGGAATTAATCTTTTGTGATTAGAGTTTCCTTATAAGTTCTATACATGATACATAGTTACCTATTGTTCGTCATCCATTCATGTTTTATTGCTCATCGACTTCAGTGATTTCAAACCGCCTAGTTGTATTGCTGCAGTTATAAATTATTCCTGTATACTTGTGGATATGCAAGTTTTTTATTTTTACTTGGTACATAGGTTCAGCTCTAATGTTTCTGCTTCTAATGCAAATGAGTGCTGTCAGTTCCATTGAGCAATAGTGCATCAGAAATGGATAATATAATTTTATGTACTGTTGTCTACAAAAAAACAAGTCAGATCTGTTAGCTTTGTGGCTTGCAAGTGATTCCAGAATGTGGTCAGTAGATGGTGCCTTTGCGATCTAGACTCTTGTGCAGGTGCAAGAAGCTATAGAATAAGATGATATGCTGGAACTGGCCAGGGTGTGAAATCTTGTATTTGGTTTGAATTGAAAAGCTCTTTGCTTATAATATTGAGGTAGTTTCAAATGTCTTTTCCTTGTTTTTTAAACTTTTCTAGAATCCAACTCTTTTGCGCCACCTCCCTATGAATAGATGTTATGGACAATGGGTAGTTTAAAAATTGTTATTATATAGCTAATTGTGATTCTTAACCCTTTAATGTTTATCATGATATTGACATATAAGATAGTTTACATAATAAAATGGGGCATCTTTGAGCGGGTTTGTTTCCTTCCTCGCATAATAGTATGAATCTTCAGTAGGAATATAATTGGCATCTCACCAAATATTTATCTAAATTCATTTTAATGTGTCTAAGCAACTGGAGGTATACGTGAGCTATTTGAGCTCAACTTGTAAAATATTTGAATTCGACTCTATCGAGTTGACCTCAAGTATCGAATCATTTGAGTTGTGAGACTCACAAGGCTAAACGAGATTTTTTTTTTATAATTACATTACAGATATTCTTAGTATAGTTATTTAAAACTTTGGGCTCAACTTCGGGTGTATTGAGTTTTAGTCGACAGAAGCTCGAGCATGAGTGTTAGGCTTGGATCGATCACACCCCTAGCCCCTTCCCCGTTCCCCTCCCCTAGTTGATGCGAACCTGTATTCTAGGTTTTGAAGTTTATTCCTGCTGTGTGTTTTTCTTTTTGTTTTTTTTGCTGGAACTGCTTACAACTTGATCAAACTTTAATTTTCTAGTGTTGAGTATTACTAAAGAAATACATATATCATGCTTTCTGTTCTTAATTGCACTTTTAAATGACCTTGTAAACTTTTTGAAGTTGAGAGAATTAAAGAAACATGCAACTTTGAAATGTATACATGATTGAATGATGATGATTCATGTGATAAATCCTTATATTCTACAACAAGGCTCCAAAAAGTGTTGGTGATTTGTTAGAGAAATCAATAGAAGCAACCAAGAATTGTGGAGCCCTAAACTCTGACTCTGCCAGTCCGAGTGGTTGACCATCAATCTGATAAACTGTTTGTTTTTTGAAAGTAGAAGGAAGATGGGGCCAGATAAATATAATGCAAGTTCATGGGCATGGGAAAGAACAAATAGGAAATAGCAAGCAAGGTTCATAATTATATGACTTAAAAGGCCAACACCTACCAGCTAAAGCAATCATTTTGGAGTAGAATTTCCATGTTGTTGATGAACCTTATCTACAGTTATTCATAATGCATTCCATGCTTTCAGAGGCATCCTTGGAGCAGAATTCTTGATTTTAAAATGTTCATTACTAGTAATACTTTGCGACAGAGAAGTGAAGCATGCTAGTTAGAGGAGAGACAGTTATACATTATTATGTATAATGAATCATTTAGTGTGCTGTTTATAATAGCACTAATCTTGTGTACTTTAAACTATCTTGAACCATATAAAATAAAAAATGATTTGCCACATATCTTGAGCAGGAAAATATATTAACTAGTAATTTCCAAAAATTGTACAAGTTTTATCGAAGGTACAAAGAAACTTACTCATTGCATGACAATAATATTCACTAAAATATGATGTTTTTAGAATATGTATGTGTTTAAATGGTTACGTTTACACATAATAAATATCATTCACGTGTTTGTATGCTCAAGTGGGACGAAATGTAGATGGAAAAACAGGACTTGAACAGTTGAAGTCATGAAGCTTGAAGCAGCACGCTACATGGCCAAGACATTATTGATGCTACAGTATATGCAATCGGCAGCATAGCTGCATTGTCTTAACATAATTTGCATTTTGCATGCTATCAATACTCAATATTGATAACTAAATGAACATTATGAAAACCGTTACCCCTATTTCACTTGTGATTCATGGATAACAAATCTGAAGTTTAGTAGTAGGTTGTGTTGCCCATGATTTGTAGCGGTTTAAAAAGAAAAAAAATGCAAGAGTTCCATAATGGATTTCAAATATTTTGAGTGAAAATTTGATTAGTTTCAGTCTTTCAGAGATCGATAGTTTGATAATTAAAAAGAATATTTATAATTAAAGTTATTTTAAGTAAAAAAGATAAAATTTTAATTTTAAGTTAGTATATTGAATAGTTTTATTGTTACGTATAATTTATGAGTTATTAAAAATATTAAAATAAAAATTAAATTTAATATGAACTAAATCAGGAATACCATCAACAAAAAAAAGAAGATAATATATTTACATAAAATTAAATTTATAAATATTTATCAGACACACACGTAAAATAATGAATTTATTAAACACTCACCTTAAGTTTGTGTGCGTCCAAATGATATTTGTGCTCACCATCACAGACGTAGTTTAATATATTCGTCAATTTGATGATAATAGTACAATATTGAACCTCATCTATACAATTATACGACCTCAGCTTGGAGAGCAACTAATTAATTTAATTTAAAACTTTTTGACCCAATAAAACATACGAGTATTGTTGTTTTTTGGTTGGTGGAGATTCTTATCTTTTGAGAACTGAGTCCGTGATTACGGTGTGATGGCATAAGCATACGCTTATTAATTCATTATTTCAGTAGTTCAGTTAACATATGTGTTATAAGATAGATCAAAATACTACTCCCTCCATTTCCATATATTTCGATTTGGATGATCTTGTTTACGCATTTCACAAAAGTTTTAAAATAGAAATGCATAAATTGTTAAAATTTGAATATTGCTAAAATAATTTTATTTATTTATTATTAATATTAATTGTAAAGTTATGCATAGAATTTATATTGGTTTATTGTAAATTAAATATTAATAAATTTATATAAAGTACTCTACCACTCAAGTCTGTGAGGATTTCTGTTACAAACAATTTTAGTTGGAGAAATGAGGGCATGATATCCAGAATTAAAATTTTCAATGCTAAATATTTATAACAATAATAAAAATTTGCAAGGCCTAGAGATTTGGGTACCCTAGACGAATTTTGTAAATAGTGTCCTTTTTCTTTAAGACTTTAAAATAAAAAAAATTAAAACACATATATAATACATGTATATAAAATTTTTGGTGCCCACTCAATTATCTCAATTGGCTTGTCATAGGAAGGAAGTAACAAATGATGACCACTCAATTCCACAACTATTTTCTCAATTAATTTAACATATTTAATAATTTAGTAAAATAAATTTATCATCCAAATTAAATTAAAATAAAATAATCGTTCATCTTATTATACAAATAAACATTAAGCGTTTTTTCCCTTCAAATAATGCTATATGAACTTTTAAAATTTGAGTTAAACTTAATAAATTAAAATTGTAAAATTCAAATAAAATATATGCATATTTTATATATTTATTTTCAAAAAGTAAATTGTCCCCAAATATTTATCATTCTATTCTTACCAAACAATTTTTGAAGATTTTTCTAGAATTTACTCTTACTCTTGTACTACTATTCTCAATATTTGGCTAAATTAAATATATAAATAACTCAACTTATTGTATTTATTTAAATTAAATAAATAAATAAATTATTTAAATAATTTACTCTTAAAACGTGTAATTTTTTTAAAAGAAACATATAAAATGGGGTATAAATTTATATAAATTTTAGTAGTTTATATAAATAATTTGCAGAATTGATAGAGACAATCCAAAGTTGTGTTCACCTATATCAAGTATTCAAGTAGTTTATAATCTCTTGGATGAAATTCTAACTAGACCCAGGTCCTTTTTTACCTCGGCAGTTGGCACAGTAAATTTGATAAAAATGACTAATGATAAATAATGGAGTACTGTTAATAGCATTACTTTCTGTCGAATTGATTTCTCTAAAAGACCTAAAGTATCAAATTAGGTCTGTAATTAATTATCACATAAGTAAATGTTTTTACTTGCAACCGAAGAGTTTCTTTAATAATGGTATTTGAAAAGTCGGTTAATTATAAACGATGGCTTTACATTTTAGATGATGAAAATTATTACTATCGGCAATTACGATTAATGATCATAAGCGTGACATCAACAATTTTAAACAAAACTTTATACACGCTATGTTGAATTATTATAAACACAAGTGACACTGACCCATACAGTGACGACACGGAACTTCAATATTTTAATGTTAGTCATACTTCTATAGCAGTTTTAGAATTAGAAAAAATAGAGAGACGTGAATGGCTAGCCAAACAAAACCAAATGTGATGGTACTCAAAACTTTATAAAGATTATATAAAGTGAAAAAAAATGTATTTTAATTTATAAATTATTTATTAGATAAATTGAACGGTCTGCTAGAACCCTGTTATGTCAAGGGGTTTTGAATCCATGTAACTAGTAATTATAATTTAAATATTTGTAATTTCATAATTTCATCTTAATTCGAACTATCGACTTTTTATTTTATTTTATAATAAGAAGATGCATAACTCTCTAGATTGTCTAGATTGATTCCTTGATTTCCTATTATTACAAAGTTGTACATTTGTTACGCTATTTTAAAAGCCGGCTATTATGGTCAACTCTCTCTCTTATTATGGCCCCTATATAAGGTAGCTGGGCATTCCCATCTCATTGTGCATATTGAACACTCTGTTTTGACTCTTCCCATAACCCAGATTTTTTCATACAACCGATGGCTACTACTAAAGTTTATATTGTGTATGTTCTCTCTCTCTCTCGCGCGCTCTCTCTTTCTCATATGTAGTTTCTTGATCATTTTTTTAACTGCATATTGAATCCACATTATAATTATGCTTCAGATCATTCTTCAGGTTTTTAACTTTTGATTCATGTATTTATAAATGAATACTGTCAATCAGGATTGATTATCTTTTAACATTCTTTACGATATTTTTCTAATTGAGTTGTATGCATTTATCTGTATGGAACTGTTTTTGCATATTGTTCTTGTCACTCTGCATTTCTTGTTACAATGCAACAATGTTATGCCTATTTCAACCTGTACTCTTATTACTAGATACTGTACAATTTTAGTTTTTCAAGTTAAACATGAAGTTGGAATATATGTGTAATGCACATAGACTCTTTCGATTTAAAAATTGAAGTTGTATTTCGAAAATGGGGTATTTAAGATTAATATTTAGTTCTGAACCACAGCTTTTATAAAAGTTAAATACAAAAGTGCATGCTTAAATTTGATGAAAGACTTTGATAATGGTACAGCTACTATTCTATGTATGGACATGTTGAGAAGCTTGCAGAAGAGATCCACAAGGGAGCTTCATCTGTCGAAGGAGTTGAGGCGAAACTATGGCAGGTACGCAAGTTTTGAAGTTAAATCTGTCTTGTATTCGTATGGAAATCCCGAGAATTGTAATGAATTCATATCTTTTGTAGTATTCTGAAGTTAGTATATGGTTTTTTGTGGTACGCAAAATAATGAAACCGGAAATTTGGCATATTTATTGACGAAATGGAATATACATATTTAGGTGCCTGAAACACTGCCAGAGGAGGTACTTGGAAAGATGAAGGCAGGGCCAAAGAGTAATGTTCCAATCATTACTGCAGCTGAACTTGCTGAGGCAGATGGATTGATCTTTGGTTTCCCAACTAGATTTGGAATGATGGCTGCTCAATTCAAGGCTTTTCTTGATTCAACTGGTAGCTTGTGGGGAGCTCAAAAATTAGCTGGAAAACCTGCAGGCATTTTCTGCAGCACTGGATCTCAAGGAGGCGGTCAAGAAACGACAGCGTAAGTTTAATTATATTATACTTCTTCCAATTGAAATATGATTCCTTATCTAGATAGTACAAATACAAGGGGACATGTTAGGACATGTTGTAGATGAAAAGTACTACTATAATACAGTGTTGACTAGATTGATTATTATTTTATACAGGTTAACAGCCATTACTCAGCTTGTTCACCATGGTATGATTTTTGTTCCGATTGGATACACTTTTGGAGGTGGTATGTACGAGATGGAGAATATCAAAGGTGGAAGCCCTTATGGTGCTGGAACTTATGCTGGAGATGGCTCGCGACAACCTTCTGAGCTTGAGCTTGCGCAGGCTTGCCACCAGGGAAAGTACATTGCTGGCATCGCTAAGAAGCTCAAGGGAACTGCTTGATTCACGTTATACCTGAGTACCAGGGTGCATTCTGCATTTCTACACAAAATTTACTTTTACTCAAAAAGTCGTTGATTAAAATTTAATATATTATGCTAGTCATTTTAATATTATCCTGAAAATTCTATATACAATTCACATATTTGTCTGTTCTGTATACGATCATTTTGTTGGTTTTTGATATGATCGATCGTTTGTAATAAAATAATGTATGAAATTTATCGACTTTAGTTGCATACAAAAATTGCTAGTT
Organism: Oenanthe sinensis; assembly: GCA_028671895.1. Taxonomy (NCBI): domain Eukaryota; kingdom Viridiplantae; phylum Streptophyta; class Magnoliopsida; order Apiales; family Apiaceae; genus Oenanthe; species Oenanthe sinensis. Next base: position 28,863,566 of record CM053812.1, on the reverse strand, counting down.
TACTAAAAACAGCCTATAATTAAATAGCAGCCATATGAATTATTAAGTCAAATGAAATTAACTCTCCAATACAGTGCTGGATCTGTGTTAGAAGGTAGGTAAGAAATCTGTACTGCCTTTAGAATTTTAATTCACTTCAAGTTCTAATATAATGTCTGAATGAAACTTAGCCAAAGAAAAAGGTCTGATTGAAACTTAACCAAAAAAAGGTCTGAATGAAAATACCTGCTCTTGCTTGAAGTGGCACATTTAGTTCTACGTCTGAGTTCAATAGTTGACAGACAATTTTATTATAAATATGCGGTCTAATGTTCATTACAATATTGTTATAAATATAGCATCAATATTTTGTCGTTAAATTAAATTCACGTATGTAGCTTATCGTTTTCTTGCAATTCAGAAATTTTCGAGTATTTGTGAACAATAAGCATTGTTCAACTTGGCCCAAGTAACAGTTTCTGTAGTTAAATGAAAGAGTTAGGCGTCATGTCTACATAACTACAACTCTACAAGATAATCAAATTATTTATCAGGGCCAGATACTCAATGATCTAGTTGTTTCTGGAGTCCTAGAAACCATTTTATAAATTGCATCAAGCATTTCTTCCCATCAAAACAATTAACTGAAGAAAATTCTGCATCACTCAAAAGGGGATATATACGACGCATGATTAATTCAATGATCCTTGACATTGGGCAGAGTTGTGAATTGCAATAGACCAATGCATGCATAGTTGTATTTGATGCTTTGATTTCCCATGAAAGGGCTATGCATCGACATGAAACACCAGAGAATCAACATCTAGAGCCAAAGCATGATAGCATCCAGCAAGAGAACAGCCATTGTATAGATATAGACATTTCAATAGATAGATGTAATATTGTAATGCCTCATCGACCAAGCTTTTTGTGGTGAAGATCAGATTCCAAGGCGAATACAGAAACGAAAAATACTCTTTTGATGTGTAAAATCCAAAGACAAATATAGAGGTGTTACATGTTAGCAAATAAAGTAAATAGTATGAAAAAAGACAAAGTTTCTTGTGAAGTATGATTGTAACTGCTTAAAGCCAGGGAGCCACACACCATGATGACCTTGTGCTTTTTCTTTACAGCATTTTTTTAGAGGGTCCTGGTCCCGACAATCTCAGGACCAGTTATTTAACAATCAGTTTCTCAGCCGTTGAATTAAGGATGGAACGGTCAGGATTTAAAAAAATTCTGTCCTTTCCGCGCTTTTTAACCGCGGATAGAGGGTCTTTTCACGGTTTTTAAGCGCGGAAGGGGATTATATAAAATGACATCCCCCTTTTCGTGGAAAGGAGGTATCATCAAATTCAAGAGCATAAAACAACCCCACCAAGCATACAAAACACACACACATATCAAAACTTTTACAAAACTTGCAACGCATTAAAGAACATGAGTGTCTTCCTCAAAACAATAGTATAATTATCAGGAGGTGGTGAATGGTGATGATGACGTGGCACAGTCCTGACAATAAGAGTAATGAAACCAGCAATAAGGCCAGCAATCAAAATAGTTCCAACAGTCCAAACAAAGATTTTTCTACTCACAATAATACACCCAAAATCAACATATCTCTTCTTTTTTTGTTCACCAGGGCCTAATAGCCAGCTCTGTTGTGTCTCATCAAGTGGTCTAGAAATTGCAGCCCTTATCAAATTCTTGTAAATTCCTGCTCCAATCGCTATTTCTAGTGGACCACCCCATGGATCTCTACCATATGGTCTATAAATACATTGATCACCTAGGGTTGAAGATGGGCGGGAGAAACCTCCTTTCCGCGGTTTTCCTTTCCGCGCTTAAACACCGTGGAAAAGAAGGTTTGTTGTCGTTTCTCTTGTTAGCTGCTGTCGTTTTATATAATCCCCTTTCACGCTTAAAAACTGCGGAAAAACTCCCTATCCGCGGTTAAAAAGCGCGAAAAAGTATAATTTTTTTTTAAATTCTGACCGTTCCTTACTTAATCCAACGATTCCTTACTTAATCCAACGGCTGAAAAACTGATTGTTAAAAAGTTGGTTCCTTACAATGATTGATTGTTAGGAACCAGAACCCTTCTTTAGATACACATAAATGAAGATTAAATTTGAAGTTCCATAAAGAAAAATAAAAAATACACCAGCTGGGTATAATTCCCATCAGTCAATCATCTCAAAGCTGATATAAAGATATCAAACATGAAAATTTTATCAATGTTAAAGTACCTTTTTTATTTTATTCTTCTTCCTTTTTTGTTATCCATGTTTATTTAGTCAGAAAGATTCTTCGTTACTGTATTAAGTTAAAATTAATGTTTACAGGAATATTTTGATCTTTAACAAGAGTGTATAGCTGAAGTTAAGACGAGTACGAGAGAAGTAAGGCTGCGTCAACAATTACTCATCATGAACATATATCTTCTGTCGGTAGCCTAGTTGCTTGATTACTTATAATGTGTTTAGTCCTATTAAGTACGCCACTGTTGAGTTTAAAATCGAATTCGAGTCGAGCCTGTTAAGTAATCAACTTTTTTAAAATTGAAATGCTTGTGGCACTTCATCATAAATTTATTATTGATTTTTGTCCAATAACTAAAATAATTTTACAAATATTAAACTGCAATAATTTACTTGAAACTAATTTTTTGCGATCATCACTTCCATCTCAAGTTACATGGTAAAACAATTTTCCTCCCAGGGTGGTATATATACTCTATTGAAAAGTAGGGTTTGACAAGGGCCACATGTACGTATCTAAAATTGTAAAAGTTTTTAAATTAAAGCAAGGAAAAAATATATATGTTGATAATTAAAGGGATACATGAAACATTTTAAAATATTTTAATCTTTTTAGAATCTGGAAAAGTTTTGAAAAAAAACGAAAGCCATCAAAATGTTAAAGCTGATCACCTAACTTGTAAGAGATAAAAGCTAGGCAGTAGGCGTGCAATTCAAACTTGAACGATCAAAAGAAGGCCTACACATACATGTCTATACATTTACCTGAGATATATTGAAATCCCTGTATGTAAGATAATTACAGGACCCTCATTTCACAGAAAAATGGAGGGAAGCCATCATATATGCTTACATGTGTCTATAAAAGAATAATTGCATGTAAGAACCCTACTAACGTACGTACAATTATATACAAACCAAAAGGGAGACACAAGTCGCATCATTTTCTTCTTTGTCTCTCAAATAAAAATGTAAAAATTTCATAGAAACAGGAACTGATAAGCCTTGTAGTTTACACCATATACAGCTTGTAGTGCTAAATTGAGCTGATCACCAACAACCTATAATAATAATAGATTCCAGCTGAATTTAGCATCCGTTCCTGTCCCTAATCCAACTTTAATACAACAGTTGCTCATTAATTTTATTTTAATTACAAACTGATCAATATCATCCTTCTTCAGTGCTACCTAGCTAATAAACCATTAAGCATTTAGTTCTAAATCTAGTTGTCATCGAACTGGCTGTCCTTGGAAAGCTCTTTCCCTAGCTAGTTCGATCTCCATGTAGTTTTTATAGTTCCTTCCATATATGTTAACTTGCAAGTAGATAGTCCAGAATATATATATATATATATATATATATATATATAATGGTTCTAGCTTCTCTACCTGAAGTTTCCTCCAAATGTTGGTGTCCAAAAATCAGCAGTTGTCTCTGATGCAACTGGGAAAGTGCTCGATACAGGCACGAGGCATAGTCCTCGGCTTCTTAATTCTTGATCTGTTCCTTTAGGATCTCTACTTAGAGTCTGCCAAAATGAAATCAACATGCTTTGCATTATTGAAACAAAATCAGAGCCAATATAGACATATTTTTGTATTACTTAATTCTAGTAATTAGTCAGTACCTGTTCATGTTGAAGGGGAGATCCTCTTTTCATATATGGATTAATTAGAACCTAAAATTGTTTGAAGAATCTTAATTAGATAAGTACATATATATGGTAGCTTAACAGCACTTGATATAAAAGAAGGCTGAAGCTAGACCATAGTGAAAATATGCATGTATTGTTTTATTGCAAAATTAAACCAAAAAGATTGAACGATAGATATATATATGTCGGAACTTACAGTGACTTGATCATGAAGGTGCTTGATGTACTCAATAGCTTCGTGGAGAACTGATGCTGTATCAGTCTGAATAGAACATTATGATTGCAGTTAATTTGGCAGTTAGATACATAAAATTAATTTTCCACAAAGATTTCTACTGTATTATATATCTGTAAGTTTGGGAAGAAGAAAAAAAAGAGCAACATCAAGATACTACCTTTCCAAAAGGAGAAACCAATTGCTGGAGGGCTGTTACCCTGTCCCCAAGCTTCTCTTTCCTTACCTAAGAGCCAAGTTGTTATTAATATAATAATTCTCTAATTGAAGTATGTATATGCAATCAACTCTAACTCCATATATAATTAATAATGCTGGCAGAAGATAGAAGTTAATTTTTTACTCCATGCAATATATCGTGAGCATTGATTTTACCTTAAAAGTTGGTAATGGTGATGGTGTTTCAATCCTCGGTCTCTTAAATGCTGGTTCAATACTGCTGTTGATCTTCACCACTGTGCTCGAGTCTCGAATTCTTTCATTCTTAGGCTGCAATAATAACGTACACTAATTTTAACACTTCATAACTCCCCAACCCTAATTAATTTGTTTTTGTTCATGCGTGTGTTTGACAAGAATCAGAATATATATATATATATATATATATATATATATATATATATATATTAATATTAATATATAGATACCTTTACACTGAGATTGGGGTAACTGAGCTTCTCTTGATCAAATTTTACTGATAAGAATTGAGATTGCAGTGGAGTGAAAAGGCCATTATTGGATGCACTCCAGGGTGAATCCTCCGGTGAATTTAAAAGGCTTAAAGGCTGTTGTTTTGGCAGTACTGGTGAAGGCTTGAGTAATGGAGGAAAGCCATTGAACTTTTCTTGACAAAGAGTACTCATATGCGGGTAATTCATTGATCGATTACCAACAATCGAATCTTGATCAGAATCAGTATCGAAAAGGGTTTGTATTGAGGAGGAAGTATAAGCATATGAGGATGAATTCACTGGAAACCCTTGATTACTTGGCCCTTTATATGCATCCAAGGAAGTAACTTCTTCTATGGTAGGAAAATTTTCGGGGCTCCAATCTTTCTTGATTTGAGAAAAATGATCAACACCAGCAGTTTGTTGATAATTTGAGCTCGGATTTAAGCTATCTTGTAGGTTGCCCGGATAATTGCACTCATTCCTCTTGCTATATCATGAATAAGAACCACAAAAAATTTGAAAAAATTAATCATATGTTAACTTCCTTGCTTTTTTATAAGATTACAAAGAAATAAGTCCAAATATATGAAGCAACTTGCACATATTAGCTGTAAAAGTATGTATGGACCATGAACAAGTTCAGTGGAAGGTAAAGTTAGAACAATAATTGAAACCAAAAGATCAGCAAAAGTTTTTTTTTTATATGTAGCACTTGTGTCAAAAATATTGTATATGCAAACTTACAATAAAGCTTGATTCCAGTCTGTTATTATCGATGAAGAGAGACCATTATCCATCATTTCCAAGGTGGAATTCACGGATAACAAATTTCCTTCAAAAGAGTCTTGATTCAAAGGCTTATGAGTATCTTGAAAAACTATAGAGCCTTCAGATTTATTAGCTGAACCAGGTTGATCATCCGTACAAGCCCTTGCTTTCAAATCCAAATCACTTGGCCATGAAAAGATCATGTCCATGTTGTTGATGATCGGATAACAAACCGATGATCCAAAGTTGCTTTGGTATGGATTCATCCACCAGTTTTCTGCACAAACCCCAGCTTGAAATTCATCTGCCATGCTTAAAATCTTTCTCCTCTTTAATTTACGGTTTTGTGTGATCTAGTGAGTTGAAATTTTTCGAATGAGGTCCATGCTTTGGACTCTACTATATATATAGGTAGATTATACACATATATACATATATATGTGTGTGGGGGGGGAAGCTGTTGGAATGTTTTAACTAGATATAGAATCTGGTTGACATTTAAAGAGACTGATGATTAGAAATATAGGACAATTGTATTTGGAGACGAATTTTCAATAGTTTAATTTTTATTCTTTGTTCCTAACTTTAGTTATTTATTTATATTTTACTTTTGTCAATACAAAATGCATATTGTTGCTTAAAAATAAAGGGATGTAACATGATTTTGAACTTGGGTCTGGCCGCCTATGTCATGGTTTTGGACGAATATTATTAGTTTTTCTGCTAATCAATGGTTAAATTTTTTTATTCCAACGAACCTGAAATTCGGGACCATTGACCCCTCAATTTTACTTTGTAGTGTTATATAAAACACAAAATATGGACTCTTAATTTGTCCAAGTCCACAGGTTATAGGGAGGATTTCCGTAAAACTTGACAGCAAAAAATTATGTTCTCAACCATTTACATATTTACTTAGATTTAAATTCTCAATATTTAATGAAAGATACATAATAATTTCCTTAGTAAGGTTTTTTTAAAAAATATATTATGATTTCACATTACACCAACTATTTTATTATGAATTTTTAATATTAAATCTGTGGTAAATAATCCACTTATGATACAACTTTTATGTCATAAATGTTCGATACTCGAATAATAAATTCAATTTTATTTAAAAATTTTAAATTAGTCGTAAATTTGATATTAGTCGTAAATTAAAATTGATCGTATGTTAAAAATTGATTATAAGTACAAATTTAATTATAAGTTTAAAATAAGTCGTAAATTCAAATTTTTGTTGTAAATATTTTTGTGGAACCCACAATTTATGATAGAATATTTTCCGTCACCATCAATTTAAAAATCAGCTTTGCACTGTCGTAAAATTTTCATTGTATATATTAATATATATCTAATATCTAATAGCTATTATCAATCAAGAGATAAAAAGCCCAAGTCCGCCTTAGCCAAACTAAGCGGCGCAACGGGGAGGCCTAGGGTTTTTTTCGTTCTTAATCTCATCTTTAATCATCCTGATGGTGTCATTTCCTCTCTCTCTGTATTTCACTTATTTGTTTTGATATGTCTTTTCTCTCTTTCCTTTCTCAATCTCTACTCATATGTTGTTAACAAAATTTTTATCTGTTCTAATAAATTCGGGTGAGCCACACCGATCAATCACAAAACAATAAAAAACAATTCTTTCTCATTGCTCTTCTGATATAAAGCTTCTATATCTCCCCTCTTCAATTTTTATATGTTCGTGTATGTATATATCTTGTATGTATATATTTGTTTATGCATGTATGTTCTCATTCACATTTTGATTTATGAATTTTATAGTGTTTAATTCGATTTTGTTGATATGCATTCCATTTTTGTTACTTAACACCACATATCTGTGTTTTGTTTGTTTATATGAATTGAAAATGATTGTAATTGCAGTTGATCAAATCTATTGAATTGGTGACCTCATTTTGTTGACAATCTTCTGAGTGTTTATTAACTTGAGTAAGATTATTTCGATTGTTTTTGTAATGAGTAAAACTTGTTAGATTTTATGGTGTTCTTTGTGTCTTGTTTGTGGTATGTAATTTAAGTAATGTTTTAATTGTCATGTAAGGGCAAACTCTTGTTTTATCACCTCTTTATTCTGGTTTCCCCCTAATATTTTGTTTACAATCATCCTGGAAATCATTACCATGTTTTTAACCTTAATTTGTGTTCTCATTCATTTTAGTTGTAACGTTTTTGAATATTATTTAAGGCATTTAAAATTCCACAATTGTTATTTATTGTAGTTAATTGTCATCATTTACTTTATTTGTTTGAATAAAATGTTTTAGGTCCCGTTTGGTATTACTATTGCAGATAACTACAACATCTTTTTGCTGAAAAACTGTCAGAAAGGTGTTCGGTAAATTATAAAAACTGCTGTGTGGAAAAACGTTTTTAGTTTAAAAGCTTTTGTTAGCAAAAACATGTCCCCCATACTTTTGGAAAAAGCTGCTTTCAGCTTTTGCAGGAAGTAGCTATCAGTTTTATCATCAAACCTTCTCAAAAACATTATTTTTATATAATATATCTCAAAATATGCATAAATCAAAAAAATTACCAAACAATCATCTAATTTTCCTGACAACACTTTTTTCAACAACATTTTTTCTCACAGCACAATAGTTTTCAACATCACTGCCAAACGGAATTTTAATCTTTTTCAAATGTAATATTTAAATGTATGTCATACATGATGACTTTTTGTGCCTACAAGGGAGTGTCATATATGATGACTTTTTGTGCCTATAAAGGAGTGTCATATATGATGGCTTATTGACCATATAAAGTGGTGTTTATGTGTCATTAGTGATTTTGTATGTGCTTTTAAATTTATTCTACTTATTGTTGAGTGAATATGCAAATCACAAAAGTAATTATATGTATCATTCACACACACACAATGCGTAAAATTTTCAGTTACATTTTTAATTCTTTAAATAAGTTATTATTATTTAGTGGGGTTACACTTTATTGGTTTTAAATTCATTAACTAATTTTTTAGCCATGATTTAATTTTATTATCAATATTTTTAATGATTTTAATGAGCATTAACTACGATTTTATAATTTTTTTAATGTTGGTAGTTAATGTATAAGTACTCATTGTGTATCTATTTATCGTATTTTTGCCCCTGCTCGGTAGTTCCGTAGCAGGGCTGGGTCTTGCCGGTATCAACGACGAAAAAATGGAATGTTTTAATAATATTATTATTTATGTGTCTAATTAACGAGTTTATTTTTGAACTCATTAGTTTATTTTTAACATGATTTTTGGACAAATATCACACAATAAATGACTATTATTTTCTAATATATTTTTTTCAGATATATTTTCTACCAATAATCTTGGATTATTGTTCGATAATAAATATTAAACTTATAATTTTACCTAAAATATGTATAGTATTATATATTATTTTTAGGTATCTAACTAAAGGGATCCCCTTTGGTTAGATTTTTTCATCTTGATATTTAATTAATTAATTTATAATAATATTATATTTTATATTTTTTATTATATATTTGTAATTATATTTTTCTTGTTTGATGCAGTATTAGTTATTATTGATTTATTTGAATCTTGATACAGTATTAATTGTCTTTTTGAATTTTCATTGCAGGACCTTGCTGATTCTACTTTTCAGACATGAATGTTTTATTATCTAAATGTCCGGGGACATTTTGCATGATATTCGGTTAGATGATAAACTTTCTTGAATGAAAAAACTTCACTACCTTCGGGATTGTATTTTGGTACAACTCATTTATGAGAAAGTATCTCTTGACAAAAAAAAATCTACATATATAATTAGTGAATGGAAAATGTTAGGGATATTAATTGATATTTAATTGATAGATTTGAAAAGGTGGAGGAAAGTAGTGGGTGCAAATAAATGTTATAATATAAAGTTTACTATTTTTTAAAAATTTTGAAATGTAAAGAATTAAGTGAGACATCCAAAAAAGTAAAGTGTAAAGAATTGGATGAGATAGAGGGAGTAGTATGTAGAATAATTTTCAAATATTAAGTGACCCATTTTAATTGATTTTAATAATGTTAAACGTTAATGTATAATAGAGGAATATATAAATAAAATATATATTAAAAATAAATAAAGTTAAAATAAATTATAAGAAATAAAAATATTATGACAGCTGGTTTACCTCGTACATATGTAATATATATTTTTGTGTGTTTTTATAAAGTATATTAAATTCCAAAATTAAAATAATAATAAAAAAGAAATGAAATTATTTTTCAAAAAAATTAAATTTTTATTGAATATATGACTATTTTGAATAATTCAAAAAGTCATATTAAAATATAATATGTGTATCTAAATATTAATTATACTTTATTCAATCAGATATTAAATCAAACTATTTTAAATATTTATTTCTACTTTTTTTTCCAAAAGTAAAAATGGGTCTACCTCAGGCGTCTGGCAATTGACCACCAGGCACCCACATGCGCGTTCCCGACAATAAATTGATGGATAGTCATCTACTCACTAACTCACTACTATATTAAGAAATATAGGAATAAAGAGCACTTCGTGTACCTGCAGTTTGTGTCTCAGACCACTTGGGATACCACACTTCAAAAAGTACGACGCGCTATACTGCACTTCTTAACGTCTTAGCACTTTGTTGTTTTCCGTTAAATTGGACTAACGCCGTCAGTTTTTTTGTTTTGGAGAAGAAGATGTTCTTCGTGTTCTTGAAGATCAAAGCAACTTTTGAAGATGATTCTGAACTTAGTTTTCTTCGTATGAGTAACCAAATTGAATCCCATGTGTTGAAGTACATGACCACGCGCTCCGTTTTCGTTAGAAATTGCTTGATTTGTAATTCATGATTTTCGGGTTATACTTGAATTTCTTATTTATTTTTCCGTTGATTTGTTGCATAAACTAATTACATGGGTACGTAGATCGGTGAAAGGACATGCTAGTGATATTTTTGTTTGTGTTTATGGGTTGTTTTTGGAGCTCGTCGGAAAATTATTTTTCCGGTAAAACTCGTCGGATTTCTTCAATTTACGGCCACATGGTTGCTTGTTTGTATGTATAATTGTTATATACGTACTCCTGGTAAGGCTAGCGTTATTTTGCTATAAAAATGACAAGCTTTGTTTGGGTTTTGTTTTGCCGTCGTTCAAAGTCACCGGAGACGATGACGGCGTTAATCCAATTTAACGGAAAACAGCAAAGTGCTAAGACGTTAAGAAGTGCAGTATAGCGAGTCGTACTTTTTGAAGTGTGGTATCCCAAGTGGTCTGACACACAAACTGCGGGTACACAAAGTGCTCTTTACTCAGAAATATAGTACTGCTAATCTACTATCAGTTGAATTCTATTTCTAATACTGTAGTAAAATTTTAACAAGTCAAAAAGTCAGTTGTGAAAATTGTGTACCACATGTGCTTAAAAAACCCTTTAACTAATAATAACCAGTAATGAGATATGCGTAAAAACCTTAATTTTAAATATTTGTACGCAAAATTATTGTCTATTTTTGTTACTAAAGACAAATTGATGTTGTTATAATTGTAAATAACTATTATTTTTACTAGCATTAGAGCCCGTGCAAGGCACGGGACTCGGGTGAATTCTCATATTTGAATGTTAGTTAAATGATATGTATACGTTTTAGGCGGGGGGTGAAAATCAGGTTGTAACCAGGCATGGGCTGCGGTTTACAAGGGTAAAAAAAGAAGCCAAACTAATTTACACTGAATGATAGGATTGTAAGCAGGCATGAGGTGAGGCTTGTAAGGGTAAAAAAGAATGATAGGGTTGTAAGCAGGCATGGGGTGAGGCTTGTAAGGGTAAAAAAAGTATTTATATTTTACACTGAATGATAGGGTTGTAAGCAGACATGAGGTGAGGCTTGTAAGGATAAAAAAAATGATAGGGTTGTAAGCAGGCATGGAGTGAGGCTTGTAAAGGTAAAAAAAATATTTACACTGATTTAATTTATTTAGGATGGAAGGAGCGGTTCTCCTAATAGATATGTCTGTCAACTTTGCTAATTGCTCATTGTAAGTCAAGATTTGAAGAATACGGTGTAAACATACGAGTTTAAATTGAATGCTTAAACTTTATCTAGAAAAAACTTATGCTTAAACATTCTGCTTATTTTAAGAAATTGCTGAACTGCAGATCATAATAATAAATTGTAAGCAAATCGTTCGATAATAGTTTATTTATAGTATGTTCTTTTGAACTTATCTCATGAATGATAACCCATTTGCTTATAATTGCTCAAAAATTGTTCATGAACTTGTCTTGTCTTGTCTCGCGGCCCATTTTCTGGATTATTATACGTACATTTTGACTTGTTTAATTATTTGAAACAGTACATATATTTACTTCATTGCATATATTTTTATATAACTAATAATTATTTATATGTAAATATGTAGTACACGCATGTGATAGATCAGTTAATTCAATTTATTCACCATTTAAGTTATAAATCGAATTTGCTCAATTATTTACTCGGATTCCAAATACGTACTAATTAGGTCCCTTTTTCGAGTTTGCTCTTAAATTATTGAGTTACACTTCAAATGTGTTTCAGCTTATAGCTTTAACTAAAATAAGTTCAACCTCATTTACAATACAATTCGAGGAGCATTACTAAAAAAAGTAACAATAAATCTTAACTATATTAGTTAGAAGATAAATTTAAATATACACTTTAATCTTTAAGTATCATGTTTATACAACTAAATGACCATGATAAGATCTAAAATTAATAATATTGTTTAAATTGTACACAATCGACCTAAAAAATTTCCTTTTTCATGTTTGTAACTGTAGCTAAATGTGTAGTGTATGTATATATGTAGCTAAGTGTATAGTGTATATATATACTCGTACTAAGAGCAAAGAGTGGTTGGTGTCTTCTCCACCAGCCTCACTGGTAGCCTCACATAACCCACGCGTTTATAACTGGACCAAAATTAAATATATCAAAATATTAGTGACAATAAGTCAATTTTCATTTTGCTTCTACTTGGTAACGCACAAAAAAAACAGCTCGTAACTTAGCTAAAAAAAACAGCTTGTATATATATTTTAGTGAAATTTTGTAGGTACAAATGTACCATCTGTGGCAGGTGCGATTAAACTAACTTTGGCCAGGTATATATAATATACACATTCTAGATGGTCCAAAAGTTTTATAAGCGGTTGATATGTACATTATTAGGAAAAAAAGAAGAAAGTGATAGTTATTATATTATTTTTATAAAAGTAGCATGACAAATTTTGAGTAGAAAATACAAATTGTGGACACGGTACATTTGTTGTGTATATTAAACTCTAACCAAAAGTCAAATACCATACTTCCACTTATTACCATCTACTCTCTGGGTTCTTTGTCATTGGATGTAAATATTTAGCAATAAAAATCAATTTCAAAATGGTATATAATTTTACATGGTTAATTAGTGATCGATAAATTCCCAAGTTACGCGGATCATATTGAAAATAATTTTGTAAAAAAGAAGTCCTAATTTTTTTTATGGTGAGCAATAGATAATGAGATGGATTAAAACTCGTAAATTTTATTGAAGTTTAACATTATACTACAAAATAACATAAGGAGGTGGTGATTAAATGGTTTGTTTTGTAAAAGTGAATTCCAGCTATGTATTTAGGAATTAGGATACTAATTTGCCGGAACAAATTAATTGGATGATATCAAATAATCTAGAACACAAGTTTTTTTCTTTCTATATAGAGCTAATTCTAGAAAACAAGCTTTATTCACTTCATTATTAAATTACTTATAGCAATTAATTAGTAATTATATAATAGATTGTCTTACCCATGCATATATCTTATGTCATGATCATGACTCTTCCTACCGTAACCTAATTCTTATGAGATGTTTGTTTGGAATTGCAATAACATATGTATAATCATATAATTTGATCCAAAATTTAACAGTAGTGTATAAGGTATAACCCATCCATTCAGAACAACAATCACCTGCCCATCAATTCATAATCTAAATGCCTAGCTTAGTAAGACTTAATCTAATCCATATCGTCTCTTGGCCGGGTAACCCAAGTACTTGTGTACTTGCTTTGACATGCATGATTACGGTTGCTTGTTATACAAAACATCAATTAATTAATTACCTAAGATTGCTACATTTATACATGTATATACATAAATATATGTAAGAGTAAATTAGTAAAAAAAAGTACATGTAAAGAGGTAAGCATAGATATAAGTTAGATATAAACAAAGTCAATTCTGTGCAGATTAAACACGCACTAAATATATATATATATATATATTATTGATGTCATAGTGATGAAAGTGTTATGTATATAATGTGACAAAATTGTGATGAAAGAGTTATGTATATAAGGTGACAAAATTGAGAAGCAATGTACATAAGGTAGTGGGAAAAAATCGAGTGATACTTGCCGCCCTACAAGGTCACAAAAATATTGGTAGAGATAACTTGATAAATAAATATATAGCCGGAGATTTGCCAACCGAACTAGGCGTGAGTTTTAGTCTCTTTACAGGCTGACATCGATATTGCTGTGGTCCGGACCCTAAAATAAAGGACGACCTTCGATCTCCAACTTGAACCTTCCAGTGTCGAGAAAGATCTAACATTATAAATAAATTATTAAAAAGAAAAAATTTCAACATATAATATACGTGTCTAAATTTGTACATATACTCTTCATTGTTGAAATCACTCACTCATAAATTTTCACGAGTACGAATTGAACTAGATTCTATTCTTCTATTTTACACATGCGAAGCGGAGGCTTACCGTGACCCTATCATATTCATGTATATAAATATATGACAATGTCAAGAATAGTTTCTAAAAAAGATACGGGCATAATCTGAGTCCCACTCTCAATAATTTTCTAACAGCGAAATTATCGATGTGATTTATCTCTCACCACAATAACTTATTCGAATTTTCTGCAAAAGAAAGTCAATAATTATTTTCACTAGACTCGTAACTGTTTTTATCCTTGTATCTTTTTTACTTATACTAAAATCATAAATATATTTAATCTCTTCTATATATAATGGCCCAACATACATTTGAGTGAGATTATAAATTGGTGAGACAATTAATTCATGAACCATTTTATTCAATATACCCTTATAACTAATATTTATAATGAATGCTTTACTCAAATAAAAAACGAGTAAGAAAATAATGTGAGATTTAAATATGTCATAAATAATTAGATTAAATATGTAAACAAATTAAAATGAGATATTAGATATAAATTAAATATATTATATAAAATAATTGTATCAAGATATAGATGTAATATAACAAAAATAAAATTCAAAAACATAATAATTGATATAAGATATTTCATCAATTAATTAATGAAACTTGAACCATTAAAACTTATCACATTTTTTAACACCTAATTTAAAAAATATTATATATATTATAAATTATTTGAATTTACATAAAAAATGAAAATTTAGAAGTAAAATTATTTGAATTTATGTAAGAAAATGAAAATTTCAAAATAGGATCTTATGTAGTATATATGTTGATTTATTAAATTAAAATATAGATATCAAAGTTGAGTTAAAAAAAGGATTCAATTTCAGATTCAGCAGATTTAGCATCATAGAGACTATATAACCACGTTACATATGTATTATAAAAATATATTTTAAATATTAAAATATTGTGTATGTACCCAATCAAGTTAATAATCTCTCATTGCGTAACTAGATACGCTCTAGGTTAATTAAAATATATAACTAATCAAAAAGTAATTTAAAAAATATATAATTATAAGAGAATAATGTAATATTTTGATATTTAAATTTGTTAAATAATTGAATTGTATATATAAATAAATAAAATATGATATTAAATATAAGATCAAATATATCATATAAAATAATTAAATCAAAATATAGTGTTTATATAACAAAATTATGATGCGAAAATGGAATTGTTGATATTATATCATGACGTTAAAATATGGTCGAATAATGGAACTTAAAACATTTAAAATAATCAAATTTTGAACATCCAGTTTAAAAAAAAATATTGTTATAAAAATTATTTGAATTTATGTACAATAATGGAATTTCAAAATGAAATCTACATCGTGTAAATATTAATTTATTAAATTAAAATATAGAGATTAAAGTCGAGTTAAAAAGATATTTAATTTCAGATTTATTATATTATATAATATATAAGTAATTAAAATATAGAGATTAGTGTTGAGTTAAAAGAATGATTTGGTCTCAAATTTAATATCTTGCATAATATATAATTACATTATATATGTATTATTAAAAATATTTTTTAAATATTAAAAAATAATTTATGTACATTACCTAATTATGTGCTGTCATGAAAGTTTAAATAAATAATTTAAAAACAAAATAATTTTCAATAAAATAATTAAAACTTAATTTATAAATTAATTAAAATATAAATTATAATAAAGAATTAAACTAGGAGCCCGTGGCTGTTACGAGCCTTTATGCTAGTATCATTTAAACTCCAACTCGCAAAGTTCGCTGATATTCCACAAGTTTATTTAGCTGAATAAAAATGCATATACTTTAATTGTTCTGGTCCAAGAAAACAAGTAGTATATAATTATATATACATGCGTGATGAGTCGGCTAGCTCTCTCCTTCAACGCGTTTCTGTATGCACGATACATTATATGGTCAATATTGTTCGAAACTCTGTAAGAACATCCACTTCGAGCTCGCCGCCCACGCATGCCTTATGCTACCTGAGAGTTTGTTAAATTCTGTTCTTCTACATTTATTTAATTAGCCAAGTTTTCCTCTCACTTGTTATATTACGTGAAGTTGACTCCTTTCTTAAACACTATTGTGTTGCACAATTTATAAAGTTAAAACCAACGTTCACAAACACGTTTCAGTTATTATAATTACATATATTGAAAAAAAAAGAGGTGATATCTAATATTACAGTGTTAAAAAGAAAATAAGTCACTTAGCATGTATTAAGGTCAGTGGGTGGATTAATTTTTGTCACAGTGGTTACTCATTCTAAAGGTATATATATATATATATTAATATTTTTAAATTTATTTTTTATAAATATTTAAGATATAAAATTTTATACATGCAAAAAGCCAATGACAGAATTATGAAACAAATAAAGTGTATATTATTTCGTAAATCTTTGATATGTTTATATTATTTTATAAGTTTAAAGAGAAACACGATGAACACTAAAATAAATTTATTTGATTTAATTTATAAATAAAATTATATATTTTTTCTAATTTATTTGATATGTTTATATTAGTTAAAGGATGGAACGAGAGAAGTGGCATGCTAAACATAGTTATGATTAAAGCGAGACTGAGACAAAAGGCGGAAGCTTCCTGCCCTCCTATCTAGACTGAAACCTTTAACAATTTATTAATTTGACGGGGATCAAGGAAAAACTGCGCTAATCTTTCTGCTTATATGTTTCTTACCTACTACTCTCCTACCCTCTAATATTTTTCTCATTTTATACTCATGAATTGTGCGTATTTATGTTTGTTGCTGAGGATTTTATTACTTAAAATTCATTAATTTATTTTGTTTAGTTTTGTCGTTATTTTTAATTAATTTTCAATTTATTTAGTTTTACCTTTTATTTTGTTCAAAGAATATAACTATGTAACATAGATTATCATATTTTTAAAATAATTAAATAACCCGGCATCCAGGTCATGGGCGGTAATGAAACGGAACGGACTATATGAATCACAATGCGTCATTGTTTGTGTCTTCTTTTACCTGATCTATTTTCCGCTTCTACTTATTACTTTCCATTGTATTCAAACATCTTTATTTGATTATTAATTTATGTTGTGTTTTGCGGGATAAAATGAAATTAAAGGTAAATAATAGAGGTTGGGATGTTAAAAAAATAGAGGTTGGAGAATATTTTTTAAAAATTGAATGGATATAAATTTTGTATGATGAGAATTGTAAAAATAAATAAATTAATATGGTTTTATTTTTAAAGTTGGTAGGTTTAAATTCTAATTTATTGTTAACAACAAAATTAGGAAAAAATGAAACTCTTAAATATTTAAATAAATTATAATTCAAATTTTATTATATTCTCTTTATTTTCATTTATTCTAATCAAACACAATATTAATTTTAAGCTCAAAATTATTTATCAATTTGATTTGGCCGATTCATATATTGATTATACTCTATTATTTATAATGTGGTTGATACTTTTCTTTGTTAAAATATTGCGTGCCTTAGCCGATTCATATATTAAACTCTATTATTTTACGATATATAAAAATACTTTGGACAAATTTAAAGTGATTACAGGATGAAGAAAATAATTTTATACGAATATTTAAAAATATACATATGGATAATAAATGAGATCAAAAATTTTTAATCTAAAATTGACTTAATAATATAAAAAATTCAGGTGGATTCTCATCCGGCCAAGAAAAAATCTCAATCACATGATAATTAAAACAACTGTTAGAGAAATCTTGTCATTAAGATTAATTAACAAATGAGAATTCTATTTTTTAATAGTAAACATAAAACGTTGAAAAATTTAAAGAATAAAAATGCAAGTCTATATAACAAAGAAGAAAGGAGGCAGCGTCGAAAACGGGTTGTTGAAAGGAATTTGATGCTGACTTTAATAATCAAACCCATTTTTATAAATTGAATAAAAATTAATATTGCATCAAATTTATTTCCTATACATACGCATAATTAATTTTAAATATTAGTGCTAATTAAATTAACTCGCTCATCTATAGTTTTATATAATAATAGAAATATGATATATGAATGTTAATTAGTTATGGTCTTATGTTACATTACACGAGCATTAGGGATAATATAGAATGGGATTGTATGAAGTATGAACTAGGACTCTAGGAAGAGACTTGAGAATGGTCAATTCTTCTTAAATAGCCAAAAGAAAGTTTAGGGTTTTGACTTGATATGTTTGTTTGTCATTTGTGTGTGTTTATACATTGTTATTACTGTGTTTAGGTTTCATAATGGAGTTGAGAGATATACATATTGCAACCACTTTTTGTAAACTGCTTCGTGTTGTGTTGTTTATACTATTCCTTTTTTTTTTGGAAAGGGTGTTGCATGTTTAGTGTTTACTATTCTTATTTAAATTCTAGCTGTCCCTAACAATATATATATATATATATAAGAATAAATTATAAAAATACTCTTTCCATCCAAATTAGTAGTCATTTTTGAGGAAAATTTTTATCTCATAAGACCTATTCATTATCTTTTTTCAATGCAATTTTATAGTTAAATTTTTAAAATAAATTTTTGATTAAAATATTGGTATTAGTATTGATAATTAATGTAATATAGTTATCATTTATGCATTGAAACTATCTCAATTAATATAATTAATATGGATACAAATGAAAAATAATTTTAATGTTAGAATTTTTAATATGCGTACTTTTTCAACATGTAAAATGGGATGGAGAAGTATTTAATTTGTTTTTTCTTTTTAAAACTAATTAATGGAACGCCGGATATATCTCAAGAATATTAAAAACTTTCTTATGCTATAAGGCAAATGACTTAAAAAAATAATCTGATATCACAGAAAAGAGCTGTCAAACAAATATAATTCGTCCTATCCAATTGTTAAGTATCTAGTACATTTTCAAGAAGAGTAAAGTTCGAGTTTGTATTCAAATTCAAAAAATTTTAAACAGTCTAAAATTTAGTTTATTTACGCATGATTATCACCTTTTCTATTATCATCACTTTACAATCTATTAACTTCTAATCAAAATAAGATATTTATTTAATCTTTCAAAATTGCTTATATAATTCTATATTTCTTAATTTTACATAGCTTTATATATTAATATAATAAAAATTAATTATATAAATAATATATATATATATATCATGTGTGAAAGATATTTATCAATTATTTTCAAATATATATATATATATATATATATATATATATATAATTCAAGTAAGATATATTTAATCTATCAATTAACATGTAATTTTTAAAAATATTTAAAAACCAAATTAATTTAAAATTGAATAAAATATATAATATTAAAAAGTATATAATTAGCTTACCCACATTTTTATACTATTTTTTGTAACTAAATTCAAAGCGATTATATCCTTTAAAATTATCCACAAGACTTAAAAATATTTTTCTCTATTTACCGGAAGCACAGGGCTCAAGGTAAATATAACATTGAACATTCCTCTTTCTCACATGAACCACATTTACACAGGGCAAATATAACATTTTTATAGTTCAGCCCATATATAGAGAACAACCAAGCTATTTAATTACTAAGCCCAACAACGTATACAATTCAATTTTCATAAATCATAGAACCCAAGCAAATGAATAAATCTTGGCACACATACTAAAATACTACAAACTCACTCACTGTCAAGTGTTTAAAAATAGTATGACCCATTTTTTATAATAAATATTATTCCTATTTTTTAGCTCATAGGTGATTGATTTTTTTTTTTGTTTTTAAACACTTGATAGTGAGTTTGTAGTGTTTTAATATGCATGCCAAGATTTATTCATCAAAAATTGTTTGTTAAGTAATCTATTACTATATTACTAAATAATTAATTACTATAAATCAAACAATTCATAGCTAAAATTTTGGTATAATTTTTAAACTAAATTTATGTGGTTAAACGTTTTATTTATCAACTGAAATACCAATCATAATTTTTGTTATTAACTATTCAATTCTAGCTACCGAAGTTCTTCAACAGCTAAGTTTAGTTTATAATTTTTAAAATGCATTATTTCTAAGCATAAATTTGTATATAAGACACAACAAAGGCAAAATTTCCCAAAATGAATTATTAAATCAAATATAAAGTAGATCAATTTATTCAAAAAAAATATATAAAGTAGATCAAAATAAAAAAGGTGATAATATATGCACACATCAAATTTATTGGTGCATAATTTTATATTCATAATTCACGGCCTTTACTCAACAAGTCAATATAAAGTAGATCAATTTATTCAAAAAAAATATATAAAGTAGATCAAAATAAAAAAGGTGATAATATATGCACACATCAAATTTATTGGTGCATAATTTTATATTCATAATTCACGGCCTTTACTCAACAAGTCAATATACTATATAATTTTTTTTTTTTTTATCATCAAAGCTTTCAATCACATTTTTTTTAATTTTCAACATACATTTTTGAACAATAAAATGTTATATTAATTTGCTTATTGAAAAGTTAATCTTAGTTAATATTCATATTTTTTAAAAATTTTATTAGGCGGGTTGTGTTTTTAATTTATTATGGAATGTAACTTGAAAACTAACTAAAAGGCAATTACTACATTTTGTAAAGAAAAATGTGTCAATTTATTTTTACAATAAAATTCTGCTAACAAGAACCAAAACTAAATAACTAATATTAAAATTATATATATTATTCTGATTATTTTTATAAACCACATTTATTCTGCTCATTTTTAAGATTGAAAACTTCCACTAACTAAAATATTTTTATTATGCATAAAACTATTTTCAATAATTCATTTTAATGAAATTATTTTTCTACTGAATATTTTTTATAAGTTAATAATTTAAATATTGAACACATTACAAACTTGTGTAACTAAATTATTATTGTTTGGAATTAAAAAATGTGTAATAATATATCTATTTGTTGGTCTTGTTCATATATAATTCTGTTTTTTATTTTATAAAAGTAAAAAGAATAAAATTATAGGTTATGTTTATACAGACGATTCGATTGTATATTCTCAAAAAACAGAGCAAGCAAGAAGAAGTTACGACTTACCATGAGCAGATACTTGAATACAGAAATAAAAGAATCAATATATAATATAATAAAGATAATTTAATCAATTATATAAAAAAACATATATAGAAATAAATCTTGAATATACATATATCATTATTCAAAAAAATATATAGCATGCGAAAGGTTGAGATAGCTTATATAGGAGTAATGGTCCATTTAAACTTAAAAATTTAAGTTGGATGTGTGTGTTTGAGTAATTTTTATTTAATATATTTTTATTAATTTATATTATTTAAATACAAAAGAAAAGTAAATATAAATATAAATATATATATAAATAAAATATAAGTGAAAAGGAATCTCAAATGTGTATATTTATATTGGGTAGGGTTGTATAATATTTTTTAACGGGTTGAAAATTTTCAAACTGAACTAATTGGGTTGGGTAGAAAAAATGACTATAACCCGGCCAACCCGACCCATGAACAAACCCTACATGTAACTGCTTTATCCCTAGTATGACTAATAATTAAATTTTACAATATTAAAAAAGATAGCAATGCATTGAAGTATAGGTATCTAACAATAAATTATATATATATATATATATATATATATATATATATATATATATATATATATAGTCATTTGATCTACTGTAAAGTAAGCTTAGAATAAAAAGTAGAAAGTAGTTTTAAAACTTTACATTATTTTTATTCTATTTTTAAATCTTACATTATGTTCCCTAATCTACATAATTTACATTTTATTTCCTACCACGTCGCCACCTACTAACCTGGCACTGCCATGTGGTAGTGGGTCCACTACCACGTCATCACCTGCTGACGTGACATTAAGGGGTGAGTAAAGTTGGATATCCAGTTTTTCGGATCACTAAAATTATGATCCGGATTCGGTTTAACAGGATGTCTAGTATTCGGATATCCGATTAAACCCGATTTATCCGATCCAAATTAATAATTTAGAATTTAGCCTAATTTGCAAACAATTAATTTATATTATCAAATTTTGATCAATTTTATTTAAATTCATGAAATATAAATTGATTATGCTATTTTTAAACACTAAAATATTAGATTTTAATTGAATTTCTAAATAATTTTTTATAAGTTTTAACATTACACTACCTCTCGAATTCATAAATAAAATATAAAAATAATATATATTAAAATTACACCTCCGTTTATTATATTTTTTTCCACTTTATAATGTAACATGATATTTTATAATATTTTAAAATAATTAGCTTTATTACCGATTATTTTTAAATTAATTTTGTATGTAAGATTTCACTATTGTTCATTAATATAATCATTTGTTATTAGTTATAAAAATAATTTTTTAAGAAAAAAATAAAACCGGATCGGATCCAGTTTTTATGAAAGTTGTGATCCGGTTTTATATAAAAAACCCGGATCAGATATCCGGTCCGGAAAATTAGATCGAATATTCAAATTTTTGAATTTTTAAAATCGGATACCGAATCGAAAATTAGGATATTCGAATTTCGTTACCACGTGGAAGTGGACCCACTTCCACGTCAGCAAGTGATGATATGGCACTAGGACCTACTGTCACGTCATCACTTGCTGACGTGGCTGTGACACATCATCAGAGTATAAAATTAATATTAATATATGCTACAAGATCGAAATGTAATAACTAATTTATATTAGATAAATCACTATTTTGTATTTTAACAATCACTAATTTGTATTATAAGAATCATCAAATTTGTCCATTTTGTTAAATAAATACAACGTGTCAGTGAGACCCATGCTATGTCAATAAGTGATGACGTGACACTATAACCCAATGCCACATCATCACTTGCTGACGTGGCAGTGACATGTCATCTTAGTCTTAAAATTAATATTAACATTTGCTACCAGATCGAAATGCAATCACTAATTTATATTAGATAAATCATTATTTTGTATTATAACAATCACTAATTTGTATTATAAGAATGAGCAAAGTTGTGAGTTTTGTTAAATAAATAAATAAGTAGATCATCGGAAAAATGAAAGTCGTCGAAATATAGCCCATAAGGTATGAAAACTGATTGTTGGGAGATGAAGAAAAATATGGTGAAATTAGATTTGGAAAAAAAGTTCACCAATTAGCGGGAAAAATTAAATTAAAAATGGAGTGAATTAGGTGTGATTGTGTGTGTGCGCGAACGTATTTGATTAATGCGAGGGTGTATTGGCTGGATCCTTATTTGACATATTTTTTACTTTCTATGCTAATTACTTTCTACTAGAGTAGGAATATATATATTTTTTACATTCTTATATATATATATATATATATATATATATATATAAGCTCAACGAGAAACTCCTTATTTGAGTAACCGATATACCGATTCCTATTTTATAAAAATTTGATTAACAAATAACTATAGAAGACTACAGAATATATAAAAAATCACAGAACACCAAAAATAATTGCAGAACAAACAATTTTTTTTACATAATATACAAAAAATATAAAACACAAATTACAGAACACTAATGCTGAATAATGTTCTATAATTTTGTATTCTATATTTTTTGTATTTTATGTAATTTTTTGTTTATTTTGTGATAATTTTTTATGTTCTGTATTTTTTTCTATGTTCGACAATCTTTTCACGTGTTCTGTAATTATATTTGTTGTTGGTTTCTCAGTTACTCAAATAAGAGAGTTCCTCATTGAACCTAAGGCATATATATATGAGTAAGACTCAACGATGAACTCCTTATTTAAGTAAGTGATGAACCAATTCCTATTTTTTGCTGACTTGACAAGGAAGGATGTCAAGAAAGAAAACGATGACATCTTGTCAAGCTTGTTTTATCCTACACGGGTCAGGCTTTTTCTGAATCAGAGAATGCCTACTGTGTATGGGAGGGAATTTATTTCTGTGACTATGAATCAGAGTTTAGCTCAATCCCCCTCTGATTCTAACCAAAGTCACCCATTAAACACTGACACACAAACTCTGTCAACCTCTGTTGTCTCCCATAAGACTTCAGTTGCAAAACACACCTTTCATGTACATGGCTCAAGCCTAAAAAAGAAGGGCAAATCAGTGTCACAGTCTCCTCCAAAAAAGGAAATTAATTGATGAATAAACATACTCTGATGACAGTGATGAAGGTTTGGTATTTCCAATGAAGAAATTTGTTCAACCAACCTCTGATGTTTCTCCTTCTTTTTACATGAAGCCATTTCATGTTAATCCTTTCTCAGAGCCTGCAAAAATCTCAAAATATTTTTCTCCAGTGAAAGCCTTAGACTATGATCCACTAAACTCTGATGCTGTTATGAAGTCTGGTGACTCTACATTGCCTGACCAAATAAATAATAACATCGGTGGAATTGAGGTAGATGGTGATGATGAAAATGTCACTCGAGAAGAAAATGATGAATTGGCTGAAATGGATGGTAAACCACTTAATGTTAATCATTTTACTAGTCCTGTAATCACCTTGGAAGGTACTTCGAATGAGGTACCAAGTAAAGATAAAAATGGAACAGAGTCTGACAGTGAAATTGTTGATGAGAAATGTTGGGATAAAAATGATGATGACAATCCTAGTATTCAAGCTGATCCAACATCTTCTCATGTTCCAGTCACAATCTCTGATTCTCCTGTCAAGTCTCCTCAACCTATAATCAAGGAGATCTCATATGAACGAGCTAGAGAGTTGGCTGAGGAAGTCAAAAGAGAGATGATTGCTCAAAAGTCTCAACAGTCTCCAGTCTCTAAAATTGTCAAACTCTTCTCTAGAAGGAAAAAGAAGATGATCTCCTTTGGCCTAGACACACAAGAACATATTTCTCAATGTAAAGTAGCAGTCTCTGACAGGCTAGGCACATAAGAACCTGTTGATCAAAGTTCAACAGAAGCCACTGTACCAGTAAATGAAGCCAATTTGGATCAGGGGTACAACCCACAAAGGACATTCAACTCAAAGGGTTAAAGAAGTTGTTTAGGCCCCAGCCACACAAAAACCATCCAATCAAAGTTTGGATGCAGCACTCAAAAACTGACTGCAGATCCTACTGTTGCTGATGCCGAATGCCAAACTCTTGCAGAGTCTAGCATACAAGAACCTTCACCTCAAAGTGGTGAAGAAGCTATTGAACATACTCTGGTCCCACAAGAATTAATCACCACTAATGTGATTGCAGATCCAATTAAGGAACAACAGTTAAACTCTGAATCACATGCTGTAAATGCTGAGAAATCAAGCTCTGATGTTACTCCTTTGGCACTATCAGATGCAATACTAGTTCAACCATTATCTACAAAGACAATGGACACTACATCAGACTCTACAAAATCACAAGGTATAAACTCCGACTTTTCTTCAGAATTTATATACTCTGATAATATAAGTTCAGACTTTATATTTCCCTCTTTTACTGCTCGGATGACCATGGATAGTTCTAAAATGGTACCTCCTATTCATGTAACCACAGACCTCTCTTCTCAACCACATCTTATTTCTGTAGGTAATTGTGATTTGAGCCTTTCTTGTGAGACTGAGGTAAAATGTGTGAAAAACAGAACTGAAAATGAGAGGCAGACACTGGTTCTGGCAAAATGAGAGTTAGATATGAGACAAAAGTTAGTTACTTCTAGTGAGCAAACTCTGACTCTCAAAAGTCATGATATGTGTGATATGAGAAGTAATGGGATTACTTTAAAAGAAAAGAGTGTCTTAGTGTGTGTTGGTTTTTGTGCAGGTACTAAGAGTATAAATGAAACATGCTATGCTCAAACTGTCTCTCAAACTCTACAATCTGATGTGCCAATGTCTGATGATATTGTAGATGGAGAAAATGCAAACTCTGAGGATTTCACTCCTATCTTTGAGGATGAAGAAGTCATTGATCTTTCTATTCCTTACACTCATAGATATAACTCCAAAAGATGGCCTCTAGATGCTTTTGATGCTCATGAAAGATTGAGGATGAAATATCTTGATTATTGTGTTGTTGCGAAGTTGAAGGGTGAAATTGAACTTGCCCTTATTGCAGAAGGTGTACGGAGGATTAATATCAGGAGTGAGCCATCTGGTGCATATATTTTGAAATCTAAAATGCAATCCATTTGGGACATGATCTGGAAGGATGAAGACATTTCTTGGCCACATGTTCATGATCTGATCCAGAAAGCAGACTCTGAGGTTAACTCTGATGAAATGAAGGTTGTTCTCAAGACAACCATTGTGTTGACTAAGGGTCTTCACAGTGACGTTCATAATCTTCAGGAGCACGTTGATAAGCAAAGTGCTTATATTCAGGGTGTTGTTTCTAAATATCAACAATCCATAAAGTCTAAAATTAAAGCTATTTCCATTAAACAGGATATTTTAGAGTCCAAAGTTGACAAAATTGTTATTGTTGTGACCTCTATGCAGACTATGTTGCACACAATTGCAGACATACTGACTATTTCTTCTCATGTCAGAAAGGGGGAAAAAGTAACTAAAGACAAATGTAAAGTGGATACTGTCTCAAACTCTAATGACAAACCTGAAGGTGGTGATGATGGCTTAGCTGATAAAATCCAAGGGAGTCATAAGGGTGGAAAGAGTATACAAACTCAAACTCTGACTTATCAAACTATGATTCCCTCAAGATCTGAAAAAGTTCAAGACAATAAATAAACTCTGATAGAACTTAATTCTGTAGTTGATATTGAACAAATTAAAAGGGATGAAGAATTGGCTAAGAGGCTTGCAGAGGAAGAGAAACTAGAAAATATTGAAGAGATGAACAAGAAAGATGCAGAACTGTCAAAGAAGCTCTTTGAAGAAGAACATCTAGGATTAGATCCAGTTGTTGTAGATGAAGAATTGAAGAAAACTGGTACTGACAATGCTCAAGTCCAATCAAAGAAAAGAATATATGTAAGTTCAAAGAAAACTCCAGCTCAAAAGAAGGTACCTGCTCAAGCAAAACATGTTGTATCTGCACCTGTCAAAATTCAATCAAGGTCTGTAACAAGGTCTAATAAAGGGATGAATGCGGATGTTGCAAAAGCTCAATCATCACAATCTTCTCAGAGTGTTTAACAGAAAACTTTATCAAAGCCTAGAGCTCCTCTAACTATGCAAGGGACATCTTTTATTCCAGGAGGAGTTAGTTTTGAAGATGAAAAAGAACAACAACAAATTCTGGTCAGGAAGAAAACTTCTGACTTATTATGGACAAAGTCTGAAACTCTAACTCTAAATGCCAGACTTGGAAGATATAAGGGAGGAATTGGAAGTTCACAAGCCAAGCTCTATAGAGGAGAAACAAATACTTTCAGAGATCCTTATTCTCTGAAGGACAAACCTGAAGAAGAACTGACTCAAGATCATTTGGACAAGCTCATTGTTGTTCATTTAGTTAAGGATGCTTTTGATGGTAATGTCCCTAAGGAAAAACTTTTATATTTTCTAGAAGATGGAAGAATTTTGAAATTGGTTGAAGAAGATCTGGCTCATAAGTCATCAAAGGAATTTGAATATATTCTTTGTTTGTTAAATGATGAGAATGAGATCACAGCTAAACCGGTGAAAATTCTAGAAGGTGTAATTGCTAGCAAAAGGAAGACTGAAAAGCTGACGATGCTAGACTCTGATGAAGAGTACAAGCCAAGGTACATGCTTGAGGATGAAACTGAAAAGGAAATGAGCAAAGGATATGGACAAATCAAAATGATAGTTGGTATTCCTACTCTTGTTCTGAATCCAGGTGGTTAAAAAGCTTGTTGCATTGTTATGGATGAAAGAATGGAGAGGTCACCAATCTACAACTTAAGGTTGTTAAGTATCAAATTGATGACTCTGGTGAGCATATGAAGGAAGTAAAATCTCAACTGATGAAATTGTTGAAGGCAGCTGAAAAGAAGTTACTTGATGACTTTCTAGCCGGAAACCTTTTCTAAAGTAGGGTATAAAAAAGTAGTTTGGATAAACGCTAATACATTTGTCTCAGAGGTTTCTTTCAAAATTTGCTCCTTCAGTCATGTGAATTGATTAGATGCAATAGAACTAAATTATATATAGAGAGAGAACTATATAACTATCAAAGTAAAATAGAAATTAAGTTAAATGAAGTGGATCATTTAATTTGTTTTAGCAGATGCTGCTCACAAGAGAAACATTGGAGGGAGAGGATCTTCTTGTTATAGTTTGTTGGGTAGTCAACCTTCTGCTAAATCATCATATATAATTATTATTCTGAGGTTTAGTAAGATATATAAGCTAATAACTCTGGCATGAAAGAGAGAGACAACTTCTGTTAAGTCTTAAGTTGTTGGAAGTCAAATAATCACAAGTTGCTCTTGACTTCAATTAGTTTCTGTTAAATTATTCTGTTTAAAAAATATCCAGAAATAAGTTCTTAACTAGTTCTAGCTACTTTTTTCTATTCTCTACCAAATAAAAAGATCTCGAATTAATGAGCCGATGGGGGCATGAATAAGAAACTGGTATCACAATATGTGTTTTGTCAGGAAACGCGTCCAGATCGATATATGTTATATATGTCATAATTTTGATCCTAATTGTTCTTGATTGTGATAGTTTGATAATAGTTATACAATTTATACTGAATATAGCATAGTTTCGTAAAACATACTTAGTCGGCTCTTTTTAAGTAAGAGTACGTACATAAGTGGCAGTAATTAATCCGGCCATAACAAAAAGTAGAGTAGTTGCATGTCCTAGGAATGCATGGTAGATATTGACATTGGTATACCAATTATAAAATGTACTGTAGTATTTTGTTTTGTGAAAGTATTAATACTGTAATTTAGTCGCACATCTTTAAAATTTGCTGCACTTCGCATCCCTCGAAACAATTTCCGGTAATGTTAACTGACATGGGGATTTAGGACATTCTACATATGTGACCGGCCTTGATCTCATTATCCCTTCTTAATACATGATAAATACATATATTTGTAGATTCCAAAGACATAATTTCTTTAGATGTTTAATAGAGGCTTTAGTGTTTTATGTGGAGGTTTTAGTGTTATGCAAGATTATATTAGACGAAGATGGGGAAACATGCATAATTTCGTAAATACCCTCTTATAAAACTTAAGAGCAACGGCAATATATATTTAACAAAAAATGTCTTGGAGATGCAAAGTGCATTGGGTATGAAAGTTATAAGACTAATTAAACTGCAAAATATAATATCATGATTGGTAACCGATGTCAATATATATTAATATATCTCTTATTCCTAGCTAGGATGCAAAAATTCAATCTACTCATTCTTCTTTAATCTTCTGTGATTCAGTCATACAAATTTGAATGCGGAAGAAATCTCCAATTAAAGGATCAAATATAATCAACTTTATACAGTATAATTTAACTAAACAAGTCATTAATTCAAACATATATTAATGTGATATTTTGATTGACCACAAAGGTTAGGATCAAATTTATATGTTATCAATTCGAGATTATATGTGATTTTGTTCCATCATCTATTCTGGTCAACCCTAAATTGACACAAAGGGTGAAAGTGAATTTTACCTCTTTTTATTAGTAAATCACAGGTAACCCGGCCTAGCACTCAGATTAGATACGTGAGTCTGTGGCAACGTGAATATCAAGGGGCCTGGTTCTGTGATCTGGTCAGATGAAAACATTTACATAATACTACTCTAAAGTCTAAGCCGATACAATTCTTCCTTGCTACATATAATCACAACAACAGATTACTTTCTCTTAGTAGAACTTCTAGCTGCAGGTACTAATTAATTAATGATTTCAAGCAATAACTCTTTAATTCTTTCAGTTCCTTGCATTCCATCGTCCATCACCTGAAACCATATGTCAAAAAAGTTTACATTAATGCATGTTCTCGTGCAATCAATTTGTTTCAAGTTGAAATGACTAGCATTAAAAAGATAAATCATGCAATAATACTTAAAAAGAACGTACTAAACTGATAACTTTATTTGATTTTGAAATAGATATAACCTCTACGCGTGAAGTAAGAAGAAGCGCTCCTTTTGAGGTAGTAACACTCATATCAGCTGGAACAAATCCTAGGGCAGTCATGGCTTCAAGTATTTTAGTAAATCCACCTCTTGTCTTCTGGAAAAGTATCTTTATCCATAGCTTATTCGTGTCGATTTTAGACACCTTCACTTCAGGCTATGTTCAAACAAAATAAATAACTTAGACCAGTCTATTTCTTGAACTTATGACAAAACACACATAGTTGGTCGGAATATGACCTCTATCCCCCAGTTCTTCATTTCTGGTGCAACATCAACCTCAGACCTCTCCAGTTGTTGTTCATGCTCATTAATTGTTGCCTCCATAGCAAGAATTTGATCACTGAGCTCTTGTACACGGGTCTTCAGCTCATGAATGTAACTGATAGCATCTGTTATTATGGCTGGCTTTGTCATCTGCAAAATTAATTCACGCACTTTCAATTTCATTAAACAAAAAAAAATGACATGTTACTAACAAGAGGAAAATTATTATTACATTTGTGATTTTTGGAACCAACGCTCTTAGCTCTAAGAGTCTTGAGCTTAATTTTTCGCGGCGTCTCCTCTCTGCTTTAAGGTTCTTGGATTTAAAAACTTCAGTACCATCATCCGAGTGGCTGCCTCCTCCCATTCTTCTCTCAAAGTCTGTTTCTTCAGCCATATTAACATACAACAGAACTTGTATTAATAGGACTATCAGCTAGCTAACTATGCTATATTACAAAATTAAAAAAATATATAAAAAATAATTGATGAGGTTGGTTATTTGTTTTTGTACATGTTGCTCACAAGAGAAACATTTTGCACTGTGTGTATATATGTGTGAGAGAGGATCGATCTTCTTGTTACGGTTGATGGGGCAGTCAGCATTGTGCATATTTTTCACAATTATTTTGAATAAGCCCATTGTTTGCGGTTCTAATTCAGTTAAGTTGTTGGTTGTCAAATAGTCACGACATCCACAAGCACAACTCAATTAATTTCTTTTGCAAAATTAATCTAGTAGTATATTTATATGTTATTCGTTGTAAATTTTTTAATATTTGATTTGAGCTCCGTTGATTAATAATGAATTAGTAACATAGGAGTTTGCATAACAAAGTTTCGGGATTGGATCTCGGCTTAATTCAGAAGGAGTAGCAATATTCTTAATCTGAAATTGATTTGAATTAGATATAAATTTGTCAAAAAAAAATCATATTTTTCAGCTAATGATCAGACTAGTACCTTGTCTTAATCGGAAAAGTGCAAATAGAACTGTACTGTTTGTCAGAGACTCAGAGTGGGGATAGTTTTCATCATCTACTACTCCCTCCGTCTCTTATTACTTTTCCTGTTAATCATGTGCGCGTTTGCCAACACACACTTTTTGATCGTTAATACCTTTAATTTCGTATTAGTTTTAAATATAAATTTTTTACTGTATTAAAGTACTCACAAATACGAATCAAACAAAATCACTCATGACTATATTTTGTCTTACAAATTATGTATAAATTAGTAGTCAATCGCTTACAATGAACAGTACAAAAAGTCAAAACAGGAAAAGTATTTAGTGACGGAGGGAGTATCAATTAGACAGTACAATATATGTATCTGGTATACAGTGCCAAAATACAAATATAGTCTACGGACTTCTTTGTACATTTATCCTACTCGATCACAAAATATTTAAAAACTTTAAAGTTTACATTTTTCTTTATTTCGCTTAGATGCATTTTAAACTTAATTTTTATCAAATTGATCAAATTTATTTGATTATAGTGAATTGATTGATAGTTCAATAAATATATCTTTATGTTAAAGTTTTCAATAAATATATTAAAATAAGCAATAATTTCCCCCATCAACCAAAAAAAAAATAACTAACCAAAATTTTTGTGACGAGTCAAAAAATAGTTTCACTACGAGCACCACCCCGTATATAGGTCCATCGTGACCCTCTCAATCCAAACATTTAACCGACACTCCGTCAATCCACACCGTTGATTAAAAAAACTCCCGTCTAGCAACCCTGTTCTCGGCTGTATATTACACTATTACACATATTACAAGGGTCACTTGTACACTATAAATTCGAGGAATAAATAAAAACCTATTTATCCTCGTACCCTTGTAATCAGCCGTCTGGTCCCAATTGACATTGAGGTTGCTTGTCTGTCAACTTAGGCACATATGTAGTCACCCTTTTTAGTCTATCTTTGTTTTATATATGTATATCATCAGTATATGGATATTAGCCTAGTCTATCTCACCATTTTGTTGATTTTCTCTTAAAGATTATTTTTTCTTCACGGGGTTGCAGATTATTTTTTAACGGGGTTTGGATTTCTTGACATGCATTTCAACTGTTTTGTTGTTCTGACCATTTTTTCTCTCCAGATTTTTAATTTCAAGGGGCGTTTGATATTGGTTTATCTCAACAAGTTGCTAAATCATGGATGGTATATGTTCTCACTATTTTCTATACAGAATTCTATTATTTATTTTTTAATTTTGTTATTGATTTGATTGTATTAAAACACAATGTTTTACTGTGTATGATCCAAGATATGCAGTTTTAGTTTGGAAAGAGTTTATATTTTTATTGATTTTGATTATCTTCTCTTTCTGTATATGTTTTTTGAGTATAGAATCGGTGTAGGGAATTATGTCTATGTTAATGAATTTGCTTTTTGCTATACCTGATTCTTCTTGTTGCCCTTTTGTATAGTTGATTGATTGTGTTTTTTTGTTTAAATCTTTTTGTCACTTAAATTTTGGTCTCAAAAATCTTGTTTTATAACTGACTGATTGGTTATATAATAAATATAAATGCAGTACGACTGTGCATGTGTGTGTTAAGCTAACGTAAGGTTTTGTGGATTAGTATAATAATTATTTTGTGCATATGATGTTTGATATGAAATCTTGGTCGGGAAAGAATTTTTGTGTACGTTGATTTTTATTATCTCCTTTTCTTGTATATGACACTTTGCCTTTTCTTATTTGGTTGATTTATGGTAATTTTATTGTTTGATCTTCTAGGCATTCAGATTTTAGTATTAGAAAACTTGGTTAATATGACTGATCGATCGAACTGATGAGTTATATTACTCGCAAGTGTAGGATAGAATGAGGGTGCATGTTTGTGTTTACGTCGACATAGGATATTGGAAACAATATCATCATTTTTTTTGTAAGAATTATGTATATATATAAGGAATCAGGTAGATTGTATTGCAGAAATTTATTTATGTTGAATGTTGTGGTTTGCGAGTATCTGTTATAAAAAATTGAGTATATCATGTATTAGTATTGCAAGTCAGTAAAAATATGTTGCCTTTTTTTTATATGTAAATCAGTTGAACTTTTATGCGTATAAAATATTATAAAATCCTCATTGTGTCACTCTTTATAGAAACAGATGGATAAATATGGAAGTTGGGATATAAAGGAACCTCGTACAAGCAAAGAAATAACTTAATTTATTGCACACAAACAAAACTGTTTCACAAATTTCACTTGTGTTCTAATGTGTTGAGGAATTACTGAATCACCTAGTTCCCGTGCCCTGACATCATTATTTGACTGTATAAGTGAAGTGCCTCTAAGATGTAGCATGCCATAAATATTTACATACGAAGAATCGGACAACAAAGAAATGAATCTCGGAGAAAAGGAACTATAACATTTGAATTCAATTTTTTATCAGTTTCCTGTTAATGTGCCATGTATACCCATAAATCTGCATAAAATTTCATCATCATATCATTTGCAAGGTTGGTTTATTATTTTTCCACCAATGTACAACCTTTTATAGTTGAAAACTATGGAAAGCTACTCTCTGGATTCTCACCTGTTATGGCTTACCTAGTTAAATACATCTCATGTTTTTTTAAGATGTATGTGTGGTTTGGAGACCTACTGAAGTTGCAACACAATTGCAACAGTTATATCTTCCTACTTATACACACAGTAAGCAATAATATGATGAAAAAGTGCTTGACAAATGCGTCAGTTTTTGACACATGATTCTCTTTTGTTTTGGTCTGCAAAAGCTGTACTACATTTTTGTTCGATTAAAGCTTGGTGTTTATCTCTGTTTTTTATTTTTATGCTTGTTCTTACAAGTTATGCTTTTAATTTTGTGTGTGCATATTTTTCGCAAGTCTGTGCGTTCATTTTAGTTTAGGCTTAAATGTTATATCTAATGCAATATTTAAGATTATGCAAGTACAGAACTCAATGTTGTACTTTCCTTTCTATCACACAGTTTATTGTAAGTTCGTTACCATTTTAAGAATGAAGGATGTCGATGAAGAACATATTCCATTTCTATTTCCTGTCTCTGACCCTTAATATGTATTGATATATTGCTATCTTGTTTATGAATGTTATGAAAACTGAGACATAAACCCATATTCTTACACAACGCTTTTGTTAACTAATTTGCAGAGACGAAACAAAAAGCAGCTCTAGAATCGCCTAAACAAGAAGTGGCTCCAGAATTAGCTCAACGATTGCCAGAATTGTCCGCTAAACAAGTAGCGGATGCCTTTGTGCTGCAATACTACCACATTCTTCGTGTATCACCTGAGAATGTCCATAAGTTCTACAAAGAGGCTAGCATCATGGCTCGTCCAGGATCTGAGGGTATGATGCTGTCAGTGAGTACTGTGCAAGTGAGTTCGTCGGATGCTCCTCATAAAATAATGATGAAATTTTATATTTACTCTTTGCATATAATACACCAGCTATATTCTAAGTCCAAATTCACACCCTCCCGTCTTGCTTTAGTTTGATTGCAGCCTAAGAAAAAGGGACACTTAGGTTACTTGTCGTTGTATTCCCGTGATGGATACTCGGACACACGTGTCCCCGTATTGGACACGGGGATTCTTCAACAATTCAAATTTTGAATTTTATTTCTAAAAATTGTGATCAGAAGGCGTGTTAACTAATTATTTTACAAAATTAAACATATGTGTCTATGAGCAAATACAAAAATATTGATACTCATGTTCATTTTTGCACAAATGAATGTGGTTTAATTATATTTTTGTGTTTCAGATGAATACGTTATGTATTTAATGTGATTTGCACATATTTTTGGTTTTATTAATAAGTTTTAGTATATAGAACATGAAATATATATGAAAATTTATAATTATATGTGCCGTGTTCCCCCATGCCCGAATCCCCATATATATATTTGTCGAACTCTTGTGTCAGTACTGCGCATCCGCATCCCCGTATAATGCTCTTACGTATGTACAGAGTACAATATATAGTTAACATGTGAAGTTTAACTTCTGTTTCTTTAATCAAACAGTTACGTATATATAACTGACTAAGAATCTGAACATATTTAACAACTGAAACATAAAAAAAAGGATGCAGTACTTGGATGCACCATTTTATGTGGACACTTGCCTTTTCATTTATGTAATTTATTTATGTAAAGGGTGCATCATCTTAGTTTAGCATCAAGCCCTACATTCTTTATTTTTCGTTTCAAGACTGTCAAGTTACAATTATTTTATCTTGTTTCAGGAAATAAATGATGCCATAGTGTCCTCCACATATAAGGAGTGGGAGCCTGATATGCAATCTGTGCATGCCCAAGACTCCATAATGGGCTCGGTGATTGTTGGAGTTACCGGAATTTTCTCTGAGACAGATAACACTAAGAGGACCTTTGCACAGACATTCTTTTTGGTGCCACAAGAAATTGGTGGCTTTTATGTGCATAATGACTTCGTGATGTTTTTGGATGCGGATGAACCTACAAAAACATTGTCAATTCCCGTGGCAGTCCCAGATTATCCAACTTCTTTATCATTTAAAGGGTCCGGTATGTTTTAGATTGTTTTTGTTCAAATGAATTATGTTGCTAATGTTTTTAAACATGTCATAGAGCTCAATTCTTTTTTCTTCAGATGTTCCTAGCAACAAGGAAAAGGAAATCTCTGTGTTTGACCCAACTCCAAAAGAGGCTTCTGAAACTTTAAAGAAAATTGGCTCTGCTGCTAGTCTAAAGACGAAAAGTGAAATCTCAGTTACAAAACCTGTTAAAAATGCTCCAGACAATGACTTTAAGAAGATATCGTATGCATCAATTGTGAGTACATTGTTTGAATTTTCCAATTATACACAGAACTATTTTATTTCAACTTTTTTCTACTACTAATCTTCTACTGAATGTGTAGTTGGCTAAAGAAGTTTCTTTATCAATGTCTTTGCAAGTACCTTCACCTCCTGGTACAGTCTTGCCAAAAGCTGAACTCAAGGCCATTTCCAAAACATCAGCGCCTCCTACCATTGGTGCTTCAGGCATAAATGGCAGCTCAAATGCTGAAGGTAGCTTAAGTTGTTAAAGTAGTCAGTAAATTCATGTCTGATAGTAATTTCTTGACACAATAGTAGCTCTTTATACCTTTCATCTGTGTATGAAAAGCACCCATGACAATTCATATCAAGGATTTGGCTACTGATGTCACACAAGAAGCCCTTTTGAAAGAGGTCCAGAAATTTGGTATTGTGAAACCAAGGAGTGTCCAAATCAGAGAATATCCGGAGGTATAATGGGTTCACATGCATGACACTATAATGTCACATTCATTGTGTTCTAGCTCCAATCAAATCATATAGTCTATATATCAATATTAACAAGCTTGGTATTTGATATTTTGTGCAGGATGGATATAGGTATGCATTTGTGGAGTTTGAGTCTCCCAGATCTGCCAGCAGTGCTGTAGAGGTACAAAGTTTAATGTATCATTAATTTTCCTATGTTATCATTTTGTTTGTTTTAGTTTAATACTAGCTGAGCTCTCAGTAATTTAAGGAATGATCATTGACTTTGTAGTTGGTTTACTGCATAATTTTAATTTAAGGAATGGTCATGGACTTCGTAGTTGGTTTACTGC
Source organism: Oenanthe sinensis (assembly GCA_028671895.1). Taxonomy (NCBI): domain Eukaryota; kingdom Viridiplantae; phylum Streptophyta; class Magnoliopsida; order Apiales; family Apiaceae; genus Oenanthe; species Oenanthe sinensis. The sequence goes on along the minus strand of CM053812.1, from coordinate 28,826,202 downwards.
ATAACTTTTTCTAAGGTTGTGATGTTTATATTAATGAAGTCTAATTAAGTAGATAAAAAATAAAGATATCAGTTCAAACAGTTGTTATCGTTTTGATCGTGTGTGTATATATATTATAACGTAACATCAGTTAATATGAATTGCTTGAGCTCTATCACATTCTAAAACTAATATCCTATCTTTGCTTCTGTTTTTTCACATGCTGCCCCTTTCTCACAAGTTTGAACTCCCACGTGTTTAAACTGCAGGCTGGTGAGATTTTTATTGGCGGAAGGAAATCTGAAGTACAATACAAACGGTCTTTCAATCAAGGTAATCCAAATAATGAAATGCCACAGTTATTAACTCTGCTATTTAATTGTTTCTCTAGACTAGATTGTTCTAGAACATTGATGGTTTGGGTAGTTTTGTGGTACTGTTTTTCTTGTTTTATGTGCGTCTCTCTGTTAAACATCATCCCTACATAAAGAATCTCTATTCTGAAAAGGTATAAAGAAATTCATTCCAACATCTCTACATAGAAATTACAAGTGACGATATGAATGATTACTAATTTACTATAGCATGCATATAAAATGTTTACCTAAAAAGGTCGCACAGGCCTCAGGTGCATGCCTTTTCTTTTTGCGCAGCCTTTCGCTCATTGTTTGCACATATATACCATCATTTTTTATGAAAATCCCGGACTTCGTTTACAAACCTTTCATAAAAATTAAGACCGCTTAGTATTTCTTTTTATACTGTGTTTGATTAATTTGTTATTAAATATTTCGTCAAAATTATGTTTTAAAAATTATTCAATATTAAATATTATTGCATGTACATAAACATATTTATACATGCACATCGCAACAAAGTTTACGCCTGCTGCCCCGTGTATTATGTACAACTAACATAAAAAGGAGTTTATGCCATGTGGTGGTCCATAAATAGATAACTCAAACAAATGTAACTAAATGTGAGGGATGTAGTCAGGGCCAGGTTAGTTCAGGTCAAGTAAAGGAACACATATACAATTATATACATATAAGCAAACCAACCACAAAACCTCTCAATCTTGTGGTGATGTGCAGCAATGTGGCCTTAATTGATGTCTACTGTGGTGATGTGTCGCAATGTGGCATTAATTGATGTGTGTTGCTTGTAAGCCAAAAATTGACTTTAGCATAATCTGCACACTTTTACACATTAGAAGAACAAGAATTGCATACCAAGTGCCCCCTTGCTTCCCACTGACATGATGTACTTCCAAGTTCAAATCTATATAAAACAATAAAAAAGTATTTTACATATTTATTAGTATATCAACCTATATTAAGAGATGAATGATTATATTCCAATTCAGGGGGAAGCAACCATGGTAGGTCCTCCACACACGGAAGGGGCGGATACCGCAATGACAATTCTGGGGGGCGTGCTTCTGAAGGCCGTGGCAGCAGAAATGATGGTGAGCCTCACCGATCAAACTGGAGGAGCTCAACTCAAGTACAAGGTCATGGTGGCTGCTCAGGCACCACAAGGCGTGATGGTGGTTCAACCATCTGTGTGTAGCAGAAGAATTTGCATGCCTGAGATGGTTCAAGAATGATAATCTAGCTATATCCTGCTGCAATTTTTGTTTTGAGTTTCATGCATGTAAGGTATCTTTGGGAAAGGATTTTATTTGCAACATATATAGCATAGCACAGATATAGAGAATAACCCTAACCTCCTGCCCTACAATAGAATTAAAGATACAGCAACAGAGTGATACATGCTTATGTTGTCATGAGATGAGTAAGGCTTTAAAGAAAGCCATTTTTAACCTTAAAATTTGCTGATCTAAAGCTGTTTTGTTCAATTGTTTTTTCGATTAATACTTGTTTTTTGTGTTGCTTAAAGCACTCCCTGTTCGGCAATGCACATGCTCCATAGTGGGCAAGATTATCCGGCTTCGCTCTAGCATGGCCTACAGTGAAAGGAATGTATATGCAAAAATATTTTTTTTTACATCAATAACTATTCATTATTAATGAATTGTAACGAAGTACAATAACCTAAAAAGGAGTGTATTTCTTTCATCAAGTTTATCATTTAATCGAAAGACACGCAAGTTGCATCCGCACAGTTAGACAATAACAACTTAATGTCTGAAAAAAGCACTCACAGAAGAAAGGTCTCGTTAAAATCCCACATGAGCAAAACCCTATGGAAAAAAAGGAGAGAAAAGAATGTCCTACTAAAAACACTAAATAAAAGAAAAACAACTAATTACAACGAGACTTTTAAACAAAAGACCGAAGCTTCTTATTATTTTTTAGAGTCCTCACTGCCACCAATATTTTGCCGCATAGATGCCTTTTAAAATAATTTAAAACTCTCTTTCATGACCCCTCTATACTTGCCACACATAAAACTGGTCAAACTTCCTCCTCTATTTCACAAGGTTTTTTCGTCCATATACATTTGAAATAACCAAAATAAAACTTGTCAAAACTAATTAGTCGATGAGACAACAAAAATTAATACTAAATATATTATAGTATATAGTACAGAGTATTCAAAATATATGAAGTGGTAACCTTCTAATAAAAGGGCTAATTTTTTTTTAAAATAAAACTACTAATATAAATAAATAGTATTTTAGAAATATTTAAAACAATAATAAATTTTGAAATTAATATCCAGTATCAAAATAGAGTAAATTAAAGAGTAAATACGTGTTTTTTGTTAAGAAATAAAATAGATTTAATGAGAGTTAAAAATAACACATTTAAAAATAAAATATAATTGAAGATTAAAATTTAAACATCAAAATAATGAATAATAACATCAAAAGTTTGTAAATATTAAAGAAAATATATTAAACTCTCAAATATATATATATATATATATATATCAAAAAAATTATATATAACAACCACTTATGACCCAAAATTGGTACAAAAATATCTCTTAAAATACACAAATATGCCATCACTTATGACCCTCAATATTGGTACTAGAATACCTCTTAAAAGCACAATTATGTCACCCCTAATTGCCCCCAAAATTGGTAATAGATTGATCATCACATCCCAAAATCTTATATTATAAAAGAACAAAAAAGATAATGGTTGACTAATTATTAAATATGGAGACAAACAATAAATTAAAATCCAAAATCACTATCCCTAAATAGTGCTATATTTCAAAATATTAAAATCAACACATTAATGATAACAATCAACATTTAATAATGCACTAATCACAAATCAAAATAACGTAACTGAAATAATAAAGATACAATAATTACGAAATAAAATAATTAAAATGACTAAAAATAATATTTCTAAAATTTTTATCTCCAAATCAAAATAACAATACAATATGTATAATAGTAAGACAGGGAACGGGGAGAGAGACAGAGAAATAGAGAGAGTGTAAGCAAGTTGATTACTCCAAAACCAGATGCACAAAAAACAGAGCCTATTAACTCGTAATTTTATTTTAATTTATAAAAGTCAATTTTTTTAATACTCCTATGTGATTATTGTAATACTAACACTGTAGTATTACTAATATGCACTACGGCTTGAATTAGTAATTTTATTTTATTTAAGATAAATAGTCTTATAGTTTTTTTTCCAATTATAACTAAATAAACTTTATATTTTGTTCATCAATTATATTATTGAAAATAGATTAAAGATTAATTAATACATTTTATTTCATCAAATAAACTTAATATTTAAAAGAAAAATTCATGTGCTCACGTATAATTAAAAATATTTTTGAAAACTAACATAATTAAAATTTAAAATTTTGTATATTATTCAAATTATTGGAATAACAGGTTGAAGAATAAATAATGCAAATTTTAATACACATAGTGCACAATCATTTTTTATAAATTAATTATCACAAAAATAATGTTTTAAAATTTAAATATTTTTTTGATGCATACTAACATAGGAGTGCAAAAAGTTTCTATTTTAGTAGAACTCCATGAATTCAATCCCAACGCATTGCTAACAATAAAAAAACTGATGGAGCAATATTACTTTCGTTTCTCTTTGAGTAAACAGAGATAAATTTATGGTCATTGCCAACAGAAATCATTTTGCATCCAGAACTAATGTATTTTTTCATGTTTTCCAATCTGGAGAGGCAAACCAATGTGGCATGGATACAACATCCAAATCAGATGAATATCATGTACGGATCTATATCATATATGGTATGTACGCATTCTGATTATTTTTAGGATGTACGAGCAAGTGTCAACAATTGGATCACAATCAAACACAACACTCTTCTGATATTAGTAACCATTTATCTGAGGCCTTGACTGAGGACCAGAGGACCAGTAAGCCGAGAAAAGGGAATTTGGCCACGGCCAGGAAGGCCTCTCTGTCCAGATGAGACTGATTTGGAGAAGGCTTGGGCAAGCTCAACTGCGGAAGCTGCTTTCCCGTAACGCAGTTCAGTAGGTGATGGCGGCTGCTCAACAGGCTTCCGCCAGGTTTCTGGTGATGGTGCTCTCTCCAGAGGTGGCTGATTTTTCTCAAGGTCCCTGCTCCTTCGGTTCTAACTGCGCCAGTTCTTCCTTTGCATATCTGACTTGTCAACATCCCCACGGTGATCATGCCTATCAATATTCTTTCCAATCCTATGATCAAGAGGGTAATTTTCGGCTTTCCCATTGTAACGCATTGGCAATATTTCACCTCTGGGAAAATCTTGTTTTACCCTTCAGGAAACAATAGGCATAAAAATTGTCAACCAACAAATCAAAACCTAATTGTACTAGAGCGTTGGAATTGAAATAGAAAAAGTATACAATTAAGTATGCTCACTAGCTAGTACTAGATTTGAACTAGTCATACCTATTTGAAGGATGTATTTGGTTATTATTGTAAATATCAACATCATTGATGCCTCTCTCTTTCAAAACCTGGAAGAAGAATCAGCAGCTCAACACATCAATCAGGAAACTTGAAACATGATTATATGATTAATAGCCAAGACCAAGTAAAAAAAACAAAGCTAGTAGAGTTCGGGTAAGCTGATCATCCAACGAAGCAATGTTGTTCAACCTTACGTTTTTTTCTCTTGTATTTTCTTTTGGTAAAGGAACAATATCAAGAAATATAGGTAAAAGCAAAGATAACGAGGGGCTAATTACTTGATCAGAAGTAAGAGAAGTTTGTTGCTGGAACAAAAAAATTCAATATTCTTCAGAATAATTCTAATACTTGTCAAATTAAATATATCTGCCAGGAATAGGCGACCACTTACCATTTCTCTCGGACGAGCGCCACCAAACAATGTGTTCCTGCAGTATGATATAAAACAAAATGAAGGAAAGGTCTTATAATAATATAAATGGCATGCAAGAGAGAGAGAAAAGTGTACAGGTGATATATGGCCCATTACTCATTTGGCTTTAATTCCTAGCAAGGTCGAGGAAACAACCACCAACTAATGACATAGAACTACCAGTTCACCAGCTATGCGACACATGCACCTCATATTACTTCCTGCTCTCAAATTTCTAGCACAAGAAAAGCTTAATACGAGAACATGCTCATTACCAATCCAATTAACCTTTGTGATATTAGTACTGGATATCATTCATTTACATTTTAAATCTAAAGCATGCATACATTTTTTATTTTTTATATAAATGGAATCAAACTGCAGAACATATATTCTAGCCTCAGTAAATGGACAATGAATTAATCATTGTCTGGAAAGTGACTTTGATGTAATGATGTGAGTTATTAGAGTAGTTTACAAACCTTTTTGCGTCAATGTTTCTTTCCAAATGATCAAGAGGCTGCATACGGGGCTTTAAGTTCAGTTTTGGACGATCTGGTACCCCCCTGCCACTTTCAGGGTCTGATTTAAAGGTACTAACCCTTTCATATGCTTCACTAACATGAGAATGATGACCAGGGTCCATGGGCTTTTGAAATGACTGCATACCGAGTATGAAAGGATTATATGAGTGTACATAAAAAACAAAAGTGAGTAAGATAAATACGTGTTTTAGTTATGACATACCTGCTTATGATTAGTCGAAGGAGGCTCCACTGTTTCTGATGGTGTGGACCTCGGTAGCAGATTCAATTTAGGCCTCTCAGATGATTCTGGATGCAACGTTGGTTGTAATTCTGATCTAACATAATTTCCAACAACGGGAGATGGTTGATGCCCATCATCATATATTCGGTTGTCCTGTACATCTGAGTACATAGTTGGCACAGCCCTCTCATGGACTGGTAATGCCCTGTCACCATCATAGATCCCATCATCAACAATTAAACTCTTCTCCATCTGCCTCACCAAAACTGCTTCATGTGAGTCACTCCTATCAAGCACATCCACATTACCACGTACATGCCGATCTAACATACCATATCCCTTAAAATGTATTTCAATGTGTGGCTCAGAATGCGAAATGACCTCAATATCAACCCGATTACCCTCTGACAATTGCTTTGAATGCCACCTTCCAGACGACACCTTCTCAAGTGCACTGGCATGCGCTAACTTGGTAGCCGCATCCGGACCCGACCAACAACTCATCCCCTGATCCTTCCCCACCGCTTCTTTCCTCACCGCCCACGGATTCCCACCCGGCCTACTCTGATACCCCATCCTACTCTCACCACTCAACCTAGCCACACTCTGTAACCGGACTATTCCTCTCCACTACACAATCCACACGACTCTCCACTCCAACAACCGGAACATGAATACTATCATCACTAACAGTCCTCCGTGGACCAGAAACCCCATCCAACGGAGTCCACTCATCCTCATCGAAATTACGACCACCAATGTGATTAACATGAGTAAGAAAAGGTGTCTTATCATCAAACGCCCTAACCGAACCAGCCGACCCGGGTCTCAATTTATAATCAGACCTTCCTATAGAATTTCCCCACACATTCGGTCTATCGAATCCGACCCGATCCGATGGCCTCACAATCCTAATCACACACAAAAATTAAACACGATCACAACCAACACATCTAACTAAAGTAATTAATTACATCAATCAATTACACAAATAAATCAAACACACAATCAATTATATGTATATGTAATGTAAATGTATACTCACACGCCAGGAGCGGAGGGGAGTGGGAGATCAGAAGGAATAGAACCGCCGTGAAAATCTTTGAGAGTCATGGTTGCTTTCTTTTTCGCCATTTTTATTCAAACAATCTGTATCTATATGTGTATGTATATGTATATCTCTATATTAGAAACCAAGAAGAAGGGTGAACAATAAAGATTAGTGACCAGTGTGTATTTCTATTTCTCTTCTTTCACCAACACCGGCAGATGTATTAATTAATACGCTGTCGTTTTTAATGTACTGCTATTTCTTAGTTTTTCTTTAATCCATGTTAGTTGACTAGTTAAGTTGCTAGAACATCTCCGATGTTTGCGGGTGAAATTTTTAGTTAAAATTATCTTCTATAAATATTATTATGTGAAATTTTAGTTAAGGGAATGATATTCAATTCAATTGTATTATCAATAATAAATGATATTTATTGGCTATTATTCTATATGCTATATGCTCTTGTTCAAAATACTGTAATATTTATAATTTTATTTTATTATGTATAATACCTAAATTACCTATTTGAGTTTCGAGTTATTTTATTAGTTTTATAGTATTATATAAATACAAACTTATAACTCGTGCGAATCATGGTTAACTAATATTTAAGTAAATTAATTTTTTTATTTATATTTTTATTGATACTTAATATATATTTTTTTGACAAGCTTAATATAAAATTTTATAATCTTAAAAAATTATGTTAATATTATATGTTCTCTTATTTTATATAAAATTATTTTATTTAATATAAATATGTTATAATTTGGACTCGTGTTATAATAAATATATAATTGAGCCTAAAATGTAAAATTTTAGTTAATATAGATATTTATATAGTTAGGGTCCGTATTATAATAAGTAAAATTATATTTGATATATGTATATTTTTTAGATATGCTGCCTAGTATCGACTGACCGATCAACCAAAATTTTTAATTTTTCGACTATAATAATATAGTGTAGATATAATATTCAAGATTTTAAAATTTATTTTTATTTTTTGATAATATTTATTTAAAATTATTTGATCATATTGGTGAGACTTACTCTTTTATTATTTTTTGATTTTCAAAGTGATGAGTGTCTTCAGTTTTTGAGATACTAAGATTTTATTGTTTAAATGTGAGGAGATACATGTGATGAACTTTTTTGAATGAATGAAACCCCGAATATTCCATACAATTCATTTTTGAAAAATTTATATGTAAGAGATTTATTAGTTTGATAAATATAGAATATAATTTTTAACTAAATTTTGACTACCAATTTTTTTTTATATCAACAAATTCTTTTTATGGGGATTCTATTAATGATGAAAAATGTATATATATATATATATTTTAAATATATGAAGATTAAAAAAATGGTATAATTTTAGTTTTGTTACATTTTAAAATCATGAATTGGATATACTTTTATAGTTGTATTTTGGTCATATTTTACAATTATAGTTGTAAAATACGTTCCTTATAGTTTATAGTATGTTAGAACTATATGGAATAATTTTTTAAATCAATTTTTGATAATGTTATTTTTCTGTTTAGTGATTATTATTTAAAACTGTTTTGTTATAAGAAAAATATCTATGAGAAAAAATGATGTCATAAAAATTAGATAACTGTTTATAAATGTTTTTAATTTTAATTTGTATATGTTTTGAAATATAATATTAAAATAATAATATTTTATGAAAGTTTGACAGTAAAACGAATTTCTGCAAAAATTAAAATATAATTTTTTTAAAAAAGGTTGGGATACTTCCACTAAAAGATGTTTTTATTCCAATTTTTTTCCCTTCAAAAGACTTCCTTATTCCAGTGTCAAATAGAAAAACTGGTCTTATCTTTACTAATCTTGCTCGAGTGATTAGTGAAGATAACAAAGTACACACAACTTGGAGATTCACATTGTTAAATTTTAAGAGCATGGACAGATTACTAGTAGTCTCTGGCTCTCTGCCTTAAATATTCTACGTAAAATGTAAGTATTTCGAACAATAAGAAGAATGATAAAAGCAGTGTTCTTTGACAGTTCACTTGCTTTTTAGTTTCACCTTTTCTCTGTATTCTTCAAATTTAGTGATAGTTTTTTGCAGATTGTGAACCTTCAGAATCCTTTCAATCCCACAATTTAAGTTGTTGGATTTTAGCCAGCTGGATATGCATATTAACTGCACAATGTTTCTTGACGACTCTCCTTTATCAAGTTCAGTTACTACATGCAAATACAAAGAATATGTGAGGTAGCTAACTCATAAAAGTTTTTCATTTGGGAAGTATACACAGGTGGCACAAAGATAATGATCACAACACAGCAAGTGATTAAAAGCTGAGAACATAGGAGTACTTTATATTACCAAATAAATGAACGAATTCATTATTTAGATGCCAAGATTCTTTATATGACTTCATCCAGTCATTCTAATACATTTCTTAGTTTTTCATTATATTATCATTTAAGTGGTGAAACGACCTAGGAGCACAAGAGTTTAATATGGTCAGTGACCAGTCCCTAAACATTATATATATGTGCACTATCGGCTATGGCTTTGCTGTGAGGTTAATTTATTAACCTTCTTGTCGATTTTAATTAAATCTGCAGTTTAATTAAAATGGTTCAGAGCCGACTGAGAATAATTATGCTAACTGATGGACTGACAGACCCTCTCCATGGAGGCTTGCACCCAGGCTGCCAAAAAATGAGAATCCCCGCTTAGAATTATTGTCCAAGGGTTACTCTTCCCACAGCTTCAGCTTAGAACTTCCATCTTCAGCTGCTTCCTTGTGCCCGACAACATTGACTGGCCAAGAGGCAACTGAAAAGTGGTATGGTGGCTTCTAATAATGGAGCCAGGTATGTCCCAGCCTCCATTGGTAGATGCCACTAAACCTCTTCTCAGTTGCCTTGACCCGTCAATATTATCAGACACAAGGAAGTGGCTGGAGATGGAAGTCCTAATCTGAAGCTGTCATGACAATAATTCTTAGCGCAGCCTCTCATTTTGTACAGCGTCGGTACAAGCTAACAGGGAGAGTTTCTGATAGTCCATCAGTTGATTCGGTTGGCAGAAATATTGCCCATGCATGTATATAGTGCAAACACATAAACCCAAGGTGCGCTAAAGAGTAGCAGTAGCTTTTTTATACAGTTTTTTGTTTTTGTAAGCAGAATGATTCTGATGGGGAAAAGGAAGAGCTTTTAACATATTAACTTTAGAAGATTTGTTTTGATTAACCATAATAATACAAGTAAACATTATCAAACAGAAGTCACTATGGGATCAACAATATAAGGGAAACAAAGAAAAGAACAATTAATCAACAGAATTTAAAACATGAATAATTTAACTCCAAAAACAAGAAGCGAAGAAAAAGTTGAATGTGTTAAACGAAAACACTATTTATCAAAATTACCAGCATGTTTGGAGAGATGATGTGCTTCAACTATGTGCAACTTGACAAATTTCTCCCCACATTTACGACATTGAAAAGCTGAACCATCAGTATGAGGTTCCAATCTAAGAGAAACCCTACGCTTCCTATGAACTCCACTAATTGCAGAACTTAATTTCTTCCGAAAACTATCGGATTTTCCTAGAGATTTGTTTATATTTCTAGATCTGCCACTGAATAACATATGTTCTCCAGGACCTGGTGTCCCAGGTACTAATGTTCCCAACAATCTCCCAGAACCATTACGAATCTTAAGTTCATAAGTTTGCTTATTACGAACCACTTCATGAACGATTGGATTAATCGGTTCAATATATTCTTGTGATTTTTGCATGTTCCTTTTGCTCCCGTTTCTATTCACTAATTTGTTAACGCTAACATGTGGAACTGATCCAGAACAACTAGAAGATACTGAACAGTCCCGGTTTGTTCTCCTTGCAATCCTTGGAACAAGTTTCTTGGGATCATGAACATCAGATGGTTGTACTTTGCACGTCAATGATCTTTTCAAGGCAAACCATACTGAAGGCATTTTTCTTTGTTATTTGGTGTATCTGGCCTGGTACATATGTATACTTGTGAAGAAGTACTTCAAATGTCAATTGCAATTGCAATTGCAATATATACTCGTAATAAACAAGCTTTTTTCCCAGAGCTCTTTTTCCAGCTCCTTTCGTGGCTTACTGGCTCCCGAGTTATATGGCAACTTTAAAATCAGACATGCAGGTAAATCAATTAAGACAAAAGTCATATAATCAAATCTGTTTCGAATCTTGTTTCGAATATCATGACTTATTTGACTATTTCAAAATTTCCTAAATATTTATTAAGTAGCATTAATTTAAAAAAAACTAAAAATAATTATAAATAATTCAACATCAATATATATAACCAAAGTCCAAACACTATTTTTTTATTATTAATAACTATGTCCTAACTCTAAAATAAGCTCTTTGCTAAGAGTTAAGGAATATTTATAAAGCGACAGGCATCACAAATATTGTTAATTAATTTCTGGTATGAACTTTGGCGTGTACATATATATTATGCCTGTGTTGTTCTTAAATTATATATAAACTGGTTCAGGAATTATGTTTGAAACCACAATTTTATTTCCATATCTTCGAATATTTTCCATGGTGTACATAGTTTTATTTATGAAGTAAGATTTTGGGTTCAGCGGCTTGGTGTTTATAATCTCGTACACGAACTACTTTTTGATCGAATATCCGTCTACAGACTTGTGTTTGTGTATAATAAGTAGTGATATAAAAAATATGTTGTTGGTTTTGTGCCCAATTCATGCAATTGTAAATATGTTTACAAGTCCCTTGACTGTTACCTGTATATTGCAGACCAATTTTTATGAGTGGATGATTGGCTGATCGTCCATTATTTATTTTAATCATGGCTAAGAAGAAGAAGCAAAGTGAATCTGTTGCAACCAAAATGACTATGGTTCTAAGGCCGCGAAAACCTAATATTGGAGTGGAAAAAGTTAAGGGAAAGATGCCGATGAAAGTTAAGATCACTGGGGCAAGTGGAAAGATAAAGGTTGGTAATGCTGTGGAGAGAAAATTTGTGGCAGACGAGGGGAACACAACAGTTGTCGGAAACAGAGTAAATAAATTAAGAGTCGTGATGAAAAAGAATGAGATGATCAATAAGGATGCTCGAGTACTTAGATCAAAGAGGGCAGAGAGTAAAGATGAATTTGGGAAGAAAGATTCTAAGAAAAAATCTTCTGAAGCCAAAACTAAAGAAGTAAAGAAAAATCTTCTTGCCAAAAAAGAGGCTCCCCTCACTATTCGAAGTCCTAGCCTAAAGAAAAAAAGTTCTGGGAAAAAAGTGGGTTCACACACTATTGGTAATCCTAAGCCAAGGAAAAACCTTCCTGCAAAGGCAAGTAAGAGAACTACTAGAAAAAATGGAAAATTGAAGGATCCACTGTCAAAGGAACAAGCGAGAAAGAAGACTAATACTATTTCACTGTTCCCACCTGAAATTATCATGGAGATATTAAGCTGGTTGCCAGTAAAGTTTTTTGGCACACCTATGGTTGTATGCAAGCAATGGTATGCTTTAATCCAAGATCGCCACTTCATAGAAAAGCATATGTTGCGGAATTCTAGCTATATAGATTCTGAGGTCAGACAAGGGTATTTGGAAGTCTATGCTTATGATGGCCTGAAACTTGAGATGAATACATCTACGTGGAAGTATTGCATTCGCAACCCTGACACCAAACAATTCCTTGAATTACCTGATCCACACAGCAGTGGCCATTTTATGTGTTTCACTTACGTCCCTCTTATACGTAACTATAAAATTGTCTCAGTATATGATAATGAAAACATAATTGAATGTTGTGATTTGTCTATTGGAAAGGATGAGTTGTTTTGGAGACCTCTTAAAATGCCTACTGAAGACTATTCGGACTATCCCGAAACAAATAAAAAGAATTTTTCTGTAATCGTAACTGATGATGTTGTTCACTGTGTTCGTGTAATTGCAAGCGTGGATGACATGGTTGAAATAGTATCCCTTGATTTAGGAACTGAGCAGTTTACTGTCACAAATTTGCCGAAATTGCCGAAAGGTCAACACAAAAACTGGGAGAAGGTCTGGCCAATATGTTACAAGGGAAAACTTGCTTTAGTGGATGTAGTAGGAGCAGAACTTTGCGTTATGGTTCTAGAAAATTACAAAAAACAGAAATGGGGGAAAAAGGAATCTCTAGTTCCATCAGAATTGATGAAGGAACTCGAAATTGAGCATGACACAATTTTTCCTTATTGTGTTGATCAATCTGAGACATTGTGGTTCTGAGAGCAAGACACCAATAAGTCTGCTTCCTATAACATTAAAACTAAATGCATTTCTTTAAAGGGTTGGTATGGGCGTAGTCTTGTACGTTTGAAAGGGATGCAACCAGAATAGATGATGCCCACAAAGCCAGTGGCTCGGCAATCCATGTCTCCGCCTCAAATATATTGATCTAGGTTTTATATCCTAATTTATCTTGTTTCTTTCTATCGTTTCAAGAACGATCTTTGTGATTTTATGCATAGGATTCATACTTTCTATATTCTTTTCCTATCATAATGGTTTGGTACTATATTGATGGCTTATAAATCTCATCAATCCTGCTTTGTAGTTTTGGTTATAAGTTTCTTGATTTGAGAACGTATGTGTAAATCAACTGTAAAATGGACAAATGGTCCCTCATGAAGTATGAACTACTGTTTTCCCTTGATTTATTTCATATTTCTTAAATATACTTGGAGTAACTTCAATACACTACTTTTATAGTTATTTGATATCTTTTAGTTAAACTGTAACTCATTATTTATTTTTACTAATAAAATATTCATTTTTTTCCTAATCTTGTTTCCCTCTCTTTTATCTATTTATATAGGATACATCCTACATAAAGAGTACAATATTAATTTTTTATTTATTTCTGCTCTGTGTTTTGGTTCCCAAAGTTTCTTGGTTTCTTAAATACATAGCACAAGTCAGACCAATTGCAATATTTTGTTGCTAATCAATTAAACACTCTGCAGCATGTAATGCTGAAGATATAAAAATTGGACATGAGATGGTATTGTAGCCCCAGAAAGGACTTGTGGAGTTCTGAGATTATGCACCTTTATTTACTGTTTTCTTTTTGCCCCTGTGAAACAAACATATCGCATATGCTTTTAAATTAGATCTGCATTTTGTCATGAAAAGAATAAATCAGCTCTTATTCTTCTTATATATACTACCTGTTCTAAAAAGCGGAAATCGAATTTAATCGGTATAGATAGAACAGGATTAATCGGACATTAATCGAAATGATTAATTAGATAATTGAAAGTTTAATTATGTCGGTCAGTTACCAAACAGCGATTAACCTATTTTTAGAACAATTCCCATTCCCATTCCTCATATGATATATTATTATGCAACAATGTGTGGTTTTCTCAAGTCCAACCACACATCATCTATTACTTTAGTCAGCTTTGCTCAACTGATCGATGTGAAAAAAGCTATCTGTATGACTTTAAATTATTGTATACTACTACAGTATTATCTAGTAACATACCTGCGTGTGTGCGTCTTAATATATTTTTATCATATATAATGAGACAAATTAATAAATATTGTCACGTACAAGAAAACTAAACGTGCGTAAGCAGAGTAGCGCCCGCCAGGAGCACTACAAAACTTACTTTTAACTTTCTCCAACCAAACGGCACCCCCCACCATCATATATACATTCATATATCACTTGTAATGATTCTACAGTTTTCCCTGTAATTCATTTCCGATTCTCTATAGATTTTTGTGGGTAACGCTGGAAAAAATGGTGTAGACAGAGGAGAATAACTCTAACTGGATGTTTGATTATGGATTGCTGGACAGTGTTCCTGTTCCAGGTGGTGGTCATCTACCTTCTTTTCAAACTCATTTTCAATGGGCTACCAATTCTTTTCCTGATACTATTGGACTAAGGTTCTTAATTTTCTTGTTTTTTGTTTCTTGATCATTAAAATTTTGATTTTTTTTCATTTTGGTGGGATTTTATGAATCTCATTGTCATCTGAGATTGAAAACTGGTTTTTTATACTTACTTTTCATTAATTTAGGTGTTTAAACTTATATCTTTGTGTTGGAATATAATATATAATCATGGTAAGCCATTTCCGTCAAATCATGTGTTATCATTTTAAATTACCGGTTATTCTTAAACATTAAAGGTATCAGACTATTAGGCATACAAAATAGAGCTGCCTGGCACTGTATGACATGACCAGCAACCCGACTTTCCTAATTTGTCTTGAAATTTATTTTTATCCAAAAATTTATTTCTTCAAGTTTATATTCATTTTTTTAATCAATTTTTAGTAAGTTTACAAAAACATACATGGAAATTGAAATTTCCACTTCTACTAGAAGGAATAGCTAGGTGCAAAGTGAGGGGGGACAAATATAGTTATGTAGAGAAGGACAATATAATATTTATAAAGATATAAACATGTTGAAGAGATTTTGTAAAATGTAGGAGGGATTTGATTACATTGCAAACTGACTGAAGTTGATATATATTTCTGATCTATAAATCTGACGTTATTTTTTGTTGTGCTTGGAGTATTATGCTGTCCTGCAGTATGCCTTAAATCTTATATTAAGATAATTTGGCATCTTTCTTAAAGCCATTCCTACTAATTTATCCCTCAAAGACTTGAAAACTTTAATATGATACTTGCCACATCTTTTATGCGGTTAGGCAACATTACACTGGTAAGAGACATTTACGATTAGGTTGGCTCATTGGCAGAAACCTAGACCACATTCTAGAATGCTGCTAATGACGAGTTAAACCAGACCATCACAACAAATGGATACATACCTGTTTTCTTAACTACTGTTTAAAATTTACAAGACAAAGGACACTACTTAAAGTAGATAATCAAATTAGTAGCTGGTAGGCGGTCAGAGCAGTTGTGCTGGCGATGTATTCTACTCTTAACTACACTATAGCATCGGTTTTAGGCTAAAGAAAATTGAGTCCTCAAAGATGTATTCTACTCTTAAGTCTTAACTACACTATAGCATCGTTTTTAGGCTAAAACAAAGTTATGTCCTCAAACATATAATTTCACCATTCAAGATGTTCCAAAAATCTGGATACTTCTAAATTTCCTAAATGATTAGTCAAAGATTTGGGCAGAAGGCCATCGCGTATATGCATTCTTAGACTTCCTACTTGTCATTCTCAGTGCAGATTTTGTCGATTCACTTGGAAGTTCAGATGGATTCAAGGAGCATGGATCCAGAAAGAGGTGTGTACCCACTTATCCATATTCACAACCCATTATCCATATCCCTGCTTTTTTTTAGAATTATAGGATTGGGGATTATTTTTTGGAATATAAATTACATATTTATTATATATTTAATATTTATATGTTTTAAGCTAATTTTTTACCTTTTGGATAAATTTTTTCACTTCATACTCTGCTTCAAATCTGATTTACTTGTCTCGAAAATTATTTTATTTGCTATATAGGATGAAGTCTGGACCGTGCAGTGTATCCGACTCCAAAGCATGTAGAGAAAAAATGAGGAGAGATCGATTAAATGACAGGTGGGCACTCTGTCCATCTCTTTATCATCTTTTGTGTTATCTTTCTGACACTTTCCTTTGTGCTTCTATTGTATCACTATGTGACCCTGACCTTTGATATGTCTCAAGGTTCCAACAATTAAACTCTATACTGGAACCTGGAAGGACACCCAAAACTGACAAGGCTATTATATTGAGTGATGCCGTCCGAATGGTTAATCACTTGAGGGATGAAGCCAAGAATCTGAAGGAGTCACATGATGTTTTGCAGGATAAGATAAATGAATTGAAGGTGTGCTTGTTTACAATCCGTTTTGCCTCTAGTCCAGGAACTAAATTCCCTCCTCTTGTAGACTTAATTTGGATGACAATAATTATTCTCGTAAGTAACAATTGTGTGTACATCCTTTTATATTCTTGAATCATGCTTATAATTTCAATTTTTAGGCTGAGAAGAATGAACTTCGAGACGAGAAGCAAAAGCTGAAAGCAGAGAAAGAGAAACTTGAACAGCAAGTGAAAGGCTTACACACTCAGCCAGGCTTATTACCCTCTGCACTAGTTCCTTCTCCATTTGCAGGCCCTGGTCAATTTTTTGGTGGCAAGATGGTGCCGTTTGTGGGTTATCCTGGAGTTCCCATGTGGCAATTTACACCCCCTGCTGCAGTTGACACAACACAGGATCATGTACTCCATTCTCCAGTTGCTTAGGTGTTTAATCCCACCCGTGAACATAAAATTTCCTAAAACTCTAAAAGACAGGATGAACTATCTTCTTGTTCTTTTTTCCGGTTATTTCTTATGTTTCCTTTGCAAAATGTCATAGATTAGTGGGAGGTATTGATAACTAATTTCTTCTATAGACTTAGTTGCTAAAATTATTTCTATTCCTGTATTTTAATGATTTTGCTCAAGTCCTTTTTCTCCTAACTAATTTTGCTCAAGTCTGTTTGAACAAAATACACAGAGAACTTTAGAGCTGTAGTTCGGAAGGGTGACTGGTCTGACTTTATAAAGTTGCATTTACTCTGCTTTATGTTTGGTCCGGTTTATCTGTAGACATGAGGGTATTTTGAGTAGGACACTATAACACTAAAATAATGTTAGTTTGCTATTATTTTGGTGTAAAATCATCTTTTCAAAATTTTCAATATACCCTCATATTTGTTAATAGAATAAATTTTCTACATCTCATTTATTTCCTTTTATATACAAATAAAACAATTACTTTTCATAAAATTTGAAAAATATGTACTATAAACAAAATATTCTTTTTACTGTAATAGTAATATACATGCTCGGAGTTCAATAGTGCGGTGTTATGCTTCGGAGATGGTCGAAGAATTAATACTCAACTACTTGCATCTATCGGCGGAACTAGGAAGTAGGATCCCAAAACAGTCCGGCTCAAGAAATTTATCTCAAAATTATGGAGGCTGGGACTTAAAAAGAAATTCCATTGATTTATAACTAATTTATACTAGCTTATAATCCGTACAAAACATAAGACAAGTGTGACCTATCCAAATCTGGGGTCTAGATTTGGGGGTCACCAACCAATAACAACAATAAAATAATAAATCAGGGCACACTGGTCCGCCAACAACCAACAATAATAAAAGAATAAATCAGAGGCACACTGGTTCACCAATAACTAAGAATAATAACATAATAAATCAGAGGCGCACTGATCCCGTCAACAACTAAGGATCGCTAACAAGTTATAGTATAAAATTAAGCAGCTGAAACTAAAAGTAAATCCAAACACTTTATTACAAGCTTACTACTAATCCACAAACTCAAATTCATAAGTCTAGATAGATTTTAAGTCTAGATTCAGTTTTATTACAATCACTATCTACAGACATACTATAAAACAGTCTGACAGGATTTAAATAAAAAGTAAGAGTGACTCAAAGAAATGCTCAGCAAGTATATAAACAATCTAAATGTAATCAAAATATGAGATCTGTACAGAGAACGGAATATAAAACAGTTTATTATCAACACTGAATAGTAAATAAATCACAGTTGTAAACCAAACTGAAATAATGCAGTATATCATAAAAATGAATCAACTGCTCAAAATCAAAATATACTAGTCATTCTGCCAATATGGATTGGATACACACAAATAAACACTATTGTCCACTGATCAGCTGACAGATTTCAAAAGCAATAGGACCCCTTTATCGCTATCGGTACATTTCTATACCCATAGATGTAACAAGGATTTCTCAATATAAGTACCAAATATGCAAATAATGTTAGCATATAGGAAGATGGAATAGTTACTATATCCTTCTCAAATACTGGACTCTTATATCTGAGCCTCTTACACTAAAATTTTCAATCCAGTAGAACAACCCCAAATAAAATAAAGGTTTGTTTTAATTTTAATTCTAAACCCTCAACCCTAAACCGAAAATAATTTCCAAAATAATAACAAAAATATGAAAATGCATCCAACTGAAATAAAATATTTAAATAATAATAATAAATTTTGAAAAATATCTGGGTTATCACAAGAAGAGTAATAAATAATGTATTATATATTTTAAATGAATAATATTTAATTTAATTATTTATGTTATTAATATTTTTCATGTAATTTTGTACATGAGATAAATTATTTTTACATCATATTTATATTATGTGTTTAAAGTCTCATAAATATATTATTATATATTTATATTAATTAACATAGATTAATAACCTGTGCAAAATATTAATAAATTTTTATTAATAAAAAGAGTTTTGAATATATTAGAAATATTTTAATTAAAAATTAAATAAAAGTGTATGTTTTAATATAGATAAAATTTTAATATTCATTTTTTTTTTATAAAGTTACAATTTAAAATAAATTAAAATATTTGAGCGATGAGAAAATTGAAACGTACAATTAGATTGTGAGTATAACTCTATATTCTAATTAAAAAAGAAATTTATTTAGAATAATATAATATAAAATTATATATATAATATAGATAGAGGACAATAATAAAATTTAATTAATATAAATAAAATAATAATATTATTTTAATATTCATAAAATTTAATTAATAAATTCTGATATTAAATAAATTAAAGAGATTGAATAATAAGTAAATTAAAACATGGTAGTATATTAATTAAAAGAATGTGTTTGAAATTGAACATGAGAAAGACATATGTATTTGAAGTTGAGTGAGACACAAAAGGACCAGATCAACGCCGAATCAAACATTTGTCGCTTTAATAATATAGTATGGATTCAGTTTGAAAGAAAATTATTAATTTTTTAAAGTTAGGGACCGTAGCCTAGGCTAGCCCCTGGTTCCACATTTCTCATCATCTTACAACGAGGGCACAATTCTATAAGATTTTCCTGAACTCCTTTTTAAGCCTCACGTCTCCTATTTTTATAATCTTTCCAGACAGCAAGAGCTCCAAAGCTGGTCATTAGCACTGTGCTTAAGCCCAACTGTATCCAGTGAGAATGCAATTAATTTTCCTAATCAACCGAATGAAATAGTAGATTAGGTACTAGTATAAAGTTAACAAAGTAATGTTTCTGGCTGGTATTGGCAGGTAAATGCCACCACCAACTTCATTTTTATTATCTGTAAAATTTTCTCACTGGATGTAAAAAAACAAAAAGAAAAAAGAAACTTTGTATAGTTATTACTGACTGTGGTTCTTGTAAGAAGGTTTCTCCGCTTGAATAATAATAGGATTATATTAATTAAAATGAGATCTTAACATATCTTTATCTCGAATCCGAGCTTGAATCGAGTTTAAATTTATGATAATACTATTTGTATTAAAAAATCGTAGTGCATATTTCACAAGCCTAACAATACATGCATAGAATTGAATAAATAATCGATTAATTAAACAAGAAGGTGATTTGGAAGCCAAGATAAAGATGGGGGAGCCGGGTTCATCACTTCATTGTTCCAACAAAATAATTCATCAAATTCTCTTATTTTTAAGTACTTGACTCACAGTTCAATTAAGCATATTTTTGAAATGGGTAGAAGCATATCTGGGCTATCTCTCCTTTTTCATATTCTATTGCTATGAAAAACTTCTATGCCAATTTCATTGACCGTTTTTGTGTCACAAAAACCATGAAACCATACCTTGTCTTTCAAATTCTCTCCTGCGTATCTCATCACTCTAAGTTTGATAGAATAATCAATGTTCCACTTTTAGCTATAAACATGGGTGAAATCGAGTCAAATATGTGTGAATAGTAGAATGATCAGATTCGGCTCGAATTTATAATTACTCATTTGGATTCAGTCCGAATTCGAATTAAAATTTTAATATTTTGCTCAGATTTAACTCGAGTTCAAATATCAATATTTGTATTTGATTTGGCTCGACTCAAATGGATATCGAACTACTAATTTTAGTATATTTGAATTTGAATTCGTATGTAGTAATTTAAAAAAAAAATAATAGTACTCGAATAATTGTTCTCTTAAGATGCCATCATTTTGTACTGTATTATTTTAATATTAATATTATATATTGAATATAATAATATATGAAATTTACGAATTCAAATCGACTACGTATAATAAATATGTATTCAAGTACTGTAAAATTATTCGAATTATTCAAAATAAATATGACCGAATATATAATTGGTAAGATTCGATTCGGTATTCGTTCGAATTATAAAATAAAATTTGAATTCGCTCATTTTCATACGAATACAAATTATATTCATTTTTAATAAGTCGAATTCGGGTTCGAACCCCAATTACTCGGATTTGTTTTCGGCCTATCCATAAAATCATAAAGGAACTCAATTTGTGTGTTTGCCTTGATTTTAGACCGTTGCTGGAATCAGATTGTTGGGATTTTGTACCAGTTTTAACCCCTGCACTTAATATTCCCTCCCTCCCGTCACATTTTTGTATTTCTGAATATTAGAATAATATAAAATTTAATCAAGTACTATTCTTATCTTATTTTTTCTAGAAAAAAAAAAGACTTGATTAAATGAGCGCTCCAATCATTTGTTTTAATGTCCACAATAATAAATTTTAAGAATAGTAAAATAGTTAGCGTAAAAAAAAAGAATAGTAGAATTGTAGAAAATTGAATTAATCAATTTTATCAATAACTCTAATACCACGTCAAATTATGAGTTTTTCTAAAAGTTTAAAGGCGCATCTCCCGTGTAACGTTGACATAGTCAAGAGTCTATAATGTAGACCAGTCGATTCAAGGCTTCCTATTTTCCACGAAACTTCTGTGGATAGAATCCATGAAGAAGTAACGGAGTAGTTTTACGAATAGTTTAATTTTTTGCTTATCTATTCTACCTCCCATTAAATTAAAGTAATAGTTCCTTTCCTGCGAAAAAAGTAATATTTCCTTTCAGGAAAAAATGAAAATGAAAAAAATTCAAGCAATAGTATCTGCCTACTACTCCTATCTTTGTCAAACATTCGGGAGCAAAAAAAATAAAAAAAATTACTCAAATCCTTTTCATTCAGTAGTATACCGTATTCTCACGCCAACCAAGGATAATATTTACAATTGTCGGAGAAAACCACTTTCAAATCTTGAAATTCCACAATATTTTGATTAATAAATTTATAAAATTTTCTATACCTTTTCTTTGCATCTATGACCTATATTAAAATACATACAGACACGACTATATATAATACTTACTATAATTTAAAACAAAATATAAAATACTTTATTATATTTATAGAGTAGAACAAGAAAAACATTTGTAAATTTTTCAAAAAAAGAAAAGAAAAACATTTGTAAAGACTCGGAATAAATACATATCAGAACAACGTGGCCATGCTCTGGGTCATTATTTAATCATTCGCAGCTTATATATCACATGCAATGACGCAAATTAAGTTTGACTTGATTATCTTTGACATGTGAACAATTTTACAGTGACATGATAAAATCATAAAAGAAAACAAAAGAGGCCTGATCACTACTGAAAAACTTGCAACCCAGATCGAGTTAATAATACAATGATCTAATGGCCTCTTGTGTAGCAATTGTAATAATTTCTAGTCTTCTTGTATGCAGTATCTCCATTAGCCAGTCCAGTACTCTCGCAGCCAATGGCTGTGGAACTAAAGGTAACTATACAAGTAACAGTATTTACAAGAAAAACCTGGACAGCGCTCTAGCCAACCTCTCCTCTATCGCAAACACTAGCGACTCCGGTTTCTACAATGCCTCTGTTGGCGAAGACTCTGACAGAGTTAACGCGATCGTGCTTTGTAGAGGCGATGTTCAACCCGATATATGCAAAAGTTGTGTGAAAGACTCGATCAAAAAGCTAAGGGAGTTATGTCCCAACCAAAAGGAGGCTGTTGAGTGGGACGACGAGTGCATGTTAAGGTACTCTAATGATTCGATTCTTAACAACCTAGTTACTCAACCGACTTGGGAGTTGTTAAATTTGAAAAATGCAAGTAATATGGTTCAGTTCAATCAAGACCTTAGAGGTTTATTGGATGATTTGAAAGGACAAGCTATTCAAAAAAAGTTTGCCACAGGGAATGTAAGAGGACCGGATTTTTTGACTATCTACGGGCTTATGCAGTGCTCCCCTGATTTATCCTCAACGCAGTGCAGTGACTGTTTTGATGAGGCTATTGGAGATATTTCATCATGTTGCAGTGGAAAAGTAGGTGGCCAAATCTTGAAACCTAGTTGTAGGCTTAGATTTGAGGTTGCACGTTTTTATAACGAGACGATTACAGTTGAGGCACCACCACCAAGGTCACAGGTTCCTCCACCACCGTCATCAGTGCCTCCTCCTGGTAAAGATTTCCTGCTCAGAGCATGACTTTCCATGGCATATTAATTAATCCCTGAACCCTTATATTATAGTTCATGATGGCCATATTTAGTATGTGGAATCTGATGGTTTGCTTCTCTTTACTTTCTCAAAAAATTTATAAATATTAAATAGTTTTCAACATCTTCAAAAATTTCTAATATCTTTACAAGTGCAAAACGTCTGTCTCCCAACTATCAGGAGTAAGGATAAGGTGCATGCGTTGGAGTGTTTAGTTTAATGTTATAGTTTGCCTAGATCAGCAATTACTGGTGCTTCAGCGAGTATCTACGTAGCTAGTCCCCCAGCCTGGGACTAAGATGGAGCCACCCCTAGCGAGTTTACCACTGCTTCTTGAATAAAAATTGTAATTACGGACCAGACATAGGAATTTCTCTGTATTGTTTCTCAATTACTTACAAACAAATTTGTGCTTTGTGCAGGCAAAGATGATAATACCTCTCGGACAATAATTATAGTTGTTCTCATAGTTGGTTTGAGTGCACTCCTCCTTGTTTTGTTTTGCATCTACAAAAGAAAGGCAAAGCAAAGGAGCACTACTGGGACGTCCCTGAGTAAGTTTTGCGTTGCTAAAGATTTTAAAACTTGGGATAGGAATACACATACTGGCGGATAAAAACTTAAAAAGAATGTGAAACTTATACAAACAACACACACACACAAATATAGTTATTAGCATTAGTAAATTACTTTTCAACTGTTTAAAGCAACTATTCTCGTATGTACTGTGCTTTAGATAACAATGTGGAAGATATAAGCAGCGTTGAATCCTTGCAATATGACTTTACTACGATAGAAGAAGCTACAGATTTCTTTTCAGATGCCAATAAGCTCGGTCAAGGTGGATTTGGAGTTGTTTATAAGGTATGACCAGAGATGATTTCAAAAGAAAACTTGTTCATATTTATCATACTATGGAAAAAATCGCTGATTGTTAATGTCACTTCTGCCACATATCTGTCTCTTAATGAAGTTATTTTTTTAGATATTTTCTCTTGTCACTCTTTTCATCTCTGATTGAATAGGGTTTGCTGAAAAATGGTCAACAAGTAGCTGTGAAACGTCTTTCAAGCAGTTCAAATCAAGGTGAACAAGAATTTAAAAACGAGGTTTTGTTAGTAGCACAACTGCAACACAGAAATTTAGTTAGACTTCTTGGTTTCTGCTATGAAGGCACCGAGAGACTTCTCATATATGAATTTGTTCCTAATGCAAGTCTTGACCACTTCATATTCGGTATGTAATTTCACCTCTTCGTTCTTTGTTAGTTTTCACATTTGATTCCTGAGAGTACTCAAGTCCTCTTGTTTTCCTCCTACTGTTAAATGTTTGTGATGCCATATTAAATTTCATAAATCAGCACTACATGACTGGTTTCCACTGTAGATTCGAGCAAGCGTTCATTTTTGGATTGGCAAAAGCGGTACAAAATCATAGGAGGAGTTGCTAGGGGACTTCTTTACCTTCATGAAGATTCTAGACTGCGAATTATTCATCGTGATTTGAAAGCTAGCAATGTTCTGCTAGATGCAGACATGAATCCTAAAATTGCAGATTTTGGCATGGCAAGATTGTTTGACATTGATGAAACCCAGGGAAATACAAGTAGAATTGTGGGTACATAGTAAGTTATCTAACCATTATATCTTACTAGGCACTTGTCACTAAAGTACAATGATCATATGCTATAGTATTTTTATATCATTTTCTCAAAACGATTTGATTTACAATAAAATATTTAACCATACGTTGCAGCGGATATATGGCACCAGAGTATGCAATGTATGGACAATTCTCAGTCAAGTCTGATGTATTCAGCTTTGGCATATTAGTTCTGGAAATAGTAAGTGGTCAGAAAAACAACTGCTTTCAATATGGTGAGACTGATAATAAGGACCTGGCCAGCTCTGTAAGTTTGATCATGTTTTTTCTGTACATTAATGCCTAATTTATTAAATATTGATCGACTGAACTTATAATCGCATTTGATGACGTGTTCTTTCAGGCGTGGAAGAATTGGCAAGAAGGGAATGCAACTAATATTATAGATCCAATACTAAGAAACAGTTCTGATACAGTACGCGAAATGATGAGATGTATTCACATTGGGCTTCTGTGTATACAAGGAAATGTTGTGGCAAGACCTACCATGGCATCAGTGGTGCTCATGCTAAATAGCTCATCTCTCACTCTTGGAGTACCTTCGGAGCCGGCATTTTTTATGCACAGCAGCATTGATCCAGAAGTGTCTGTTAATTCAACAGTGACTGACAAATCTAGTAAAGCCAGAGATAAATCTTCTGATTACTCTCTTGAAAATGCTTCAAGCACAGATTTATATCCACGATGATCTGTTAATACGTGTTTAATCTTCTGGTTTTTATTAAATTGTTCAACTTTGATCATGTTGCATTTAATTTCTATATATTTTGCTCAATATGTGTTTGATTTTACTGGTTTTGTAACATTGTTCAACTTTGATGACTTTGTATTATATATTTTTTGCTTTGGTTTTGAATTATTTACCTCGGACTAAGTAAATTCGTTCCCAAAATATTTTTCATGACATGCATGTGATGATTGGTTATAATTTAATTAATAATAATAAATTCTAACGGATTCACATAAATCTCACATCATACATCACAATGACATGTTAACAAGTCAACTTCAAAGTGGATTTGTTGTGTGAAGTGTGCGTTATGACCCGTGGGCGCCTGTCTAGTGGGGGCGGCTCCTCCGTTATGGGTAAACGGTAAACCTGACTCTACGAATCCGAGGAAAAGCTGCACAGCAGTAGTAGGGGCGTTAAGACCGGAGCTTTTTGTAGTGCTAGCAGGAATGCAAGTGAATGAATCCCATCTCCTAGCTTGCTGCTCGCTGTCTACTTCACGAGTCTTCACTGTCCCAGTTCCGTAACTTCCCTTCTTTCGTCCGTCCACGAGGTTGTAAAAAGAGATTAAGGTCCTAAACTCAGTCCCTGTCTTCATGTATGGGATTCTAATCTAAGGTACGTCCGTCCCTGGAAATATGAGTTTACAAGTGTTGGATTCTGAATGAGAAGTAATTTTAAAGGAATGCTAGGGATCCAAACAATTTTTCCAATTTTTTTTTAAAATGTTAAGTTGTCATATGCATAAATGTTAACTTTTTTAATAATAATATGAGAACTCGCATGCATACATATGCACCCACGAATTAAAATTAACCATATATCATGCCACATCATTTTGAAAAAAATTTTGGGACAAGTTTTGAGTCCCTAGCACCACTCATAATTTTATACCTTAACATCTTTAATTATATATGGATTCATATTATATTTTTTAATTTGAAATATAAATTTTGATTTATCCGTCATTGGTATTTGATTATTGGACTTACTTTTAAAAGTAATAATATAAATTATTTATTCTTTTGCAAGAGATTATTATAATAAATATATATATTATTTAAAATAAAACACTAAATATATTATCAAAATCACAATCACACGTGAGGTATTCTTTCTGATCAAAATTTTTAACTCTTTGAAGTTAAATTAAATAAAAGATTTAATTTGATAATAAGTATAAGTTAGGATTAATAAATAAAATTTTATTTAATATTAACATATTCATAATTTGGGCTCACATATCATAATTAGAATTTTATTTAATATATAGATTTGTATATAATTTGGACATGTGGTCAAATATCAAAATTTTTAATATTTCGAATATAATAATAAAAATATTATTATAATTTAAATGAAATATCTCAGCTTTTATAAAAGAAATAGTTTTTGAAATAAAAATCGCAAACATGTCCCACTTGTAGAAGTGATATATACAGTACTAAAATATATGTTGATCCGCGGTCCGTGTATAGAAAGAAAAAGTAGAAGAGGAACGAAACAGTTTGACAACTTCCAATTCACACATCAACTAGTACATGTTGGGTGGAACAATCATTTTATACCAAGACATTATTCAACTCAATTTGTAGTAGTATATTATTTTATTCAATCTGACTTGTTTGCATCTCAAAACAATGTTCGGACTTCGGACAAATACCACTATTTCCAACGACGCTTCAACTAACATTCAACTCAACAATATATACAAAGGCGTCCAATTTGACTCGAGTTTATTTTCTACACGTCTATCAGAACATATTATCTAGTACACATGTAGCATTGTTCATTTATGCTAAAATCACTACAAACTTGCAATTCTAGAGTTTATTTTTTTAAAAAAAATTAATAATACAATGATTATAATGCCCTCTTCTGTAAAAATTGTAATCATGTTTGGTGTCCTGATAGGCAATATCTCTCTTGGCCAGTCGGATCTGTTGCGCGGGTTCTGTGGAACTATTGGCAGTAACTACACAAGTAACAGTATTTACGAAAGGAACCTTGACACTGCTTTAGCCAACCTGTATTCGGCAGCAAACACTAGCAACTCCGGTTTCTATAATTCCTCCGTGGGTGAAGGCTCGGACACAGTTTACGCATTCGTGCTCTGTAGGGGGGACATGCAACCCGATATTTGCAGAAGCTGTGTAAAAGACTCAACTAACATGCTAAGAAGTTTATGTCCTAACCAAAAGACGGCTGGAGTGTGGTACCAAGAGTGCATGTTAAGGTACTCGAATAGTTCTATTTTTAACAAAGTAGTGACAGAGCCAACAGGGAGTTTGCAAGGGCGTAATGCAGAAGATGTGGCTCAGTTTAATCAGGTCCTTAGAGATTTGCTGGATGAATTGAAAGCACAAGCTATTCAAAAGAAGTTTGCCACAGGGAATAAAAGGGGGCCGACTTTTCAGACTATTTTTGGGCTTGTGCAGTGCACCCCTGATTTATCTTCAATGCAGTGCAGTGACTGCCTTGATAATGCTTTTAGATATATTCCAACATGTTGCAGTGGAAGAGTAGGTGGCCAAATATTAAAACCGAGCTGTAGGCTTAGATTTGAAGTTGGACGTTTTTATAATGAAACGACTGCCATTGATGCACCACCACCACAGTCACAGCTGCTTCCACCAGGTAAAGTGATGAATCTCCTTTGCATATTTCCGGATTGATAATACATTACCAGAATAAAATTTTATATTATTGCAGCTTCCGGAAAAGATGATACATTACCACCACAGTCACAGCTGCTTCCACCAGGTAAAGTGATGAATCTCCTTTGCATATTTCCGGATTGATAATACATTACCAGAATAAAATTTTATATTATTGCAGCTTCCGGAAAAGATGATAATAACAACCAAGCCATAATTATTATTGTTGTTGTCATTGCTTCTTTTGGTATACTCCTGATTGTTCTGGTTTGCATCATTAAAAGAAAGCGAAAGCAGAGGACTGCTGCAGGGAGATTGCTGGGTAAGTGTTCTGTTATAGAATTTTCGGCATTGTCATGTTTGTCAGTTAAGTCTAATATGCTTTATTCTTCAGGAGACAATATGGAAGATATAAGTAGCACAGAATCCTTGCAATACGACTTTGTCACTGTTGAAGTTGCTACAAATCAGTTCTCAGATAGCAATAAACTCGGAGAAGGTGGATTTGGACCTGTTTACAAGGTAAGAACAGAGTTTGAGCAGAATATCACTTCAGTTATCAGAAGAAGCAACATAATACAATCTTATTATGTAAAAAAAAGAAGTTACTTCCCTATAGTAATTTTCCGCATTGTGTGTTCATTTTTGTAGGGTACACTTCCAAATGGTGAAGAAATAGCTGTTAAAAGGCTTTCTACAGGTTCAAGTCAAGGTGAACAAGAATTCAAAAACGAGGTCATATTAGTGGCAAAACTGCAACACAGAAATTTAGTTAGACTCCTTGGTTTCTGCTTTGAAGGAACTGAAAGACTTCTTATCTATGAATTTGTGCCTAATGCAAGTCTAGACCACTTCATATTTGGTATGTTATCTATCCTTTCAATGCTTTGTTGATGGCCATTTTTATTCATTATAAACTCTAGGATATCTTTCGAAAATGATTAATTATGTTTCTGTCAAATTTCTAAGATACTAAATTGATTGGTAATAAATTATGATTTATGGTTGGTGATGTCAAAGATTCAGTGAGGCGTTCATATATGGACTGGGAAAAACGATACAAGATCATAGGTGGAGTTGCTAGGGGACTTCTTTACCTTCATGAAGATTCTAGACTAAGGATAATTCATCGTGATCTTAAAGCGAGCAATGTTTTGCTAGATGCAGAAATGAATCCTAAAATCGCAGACTTTGGCACGGCAAGGCTGTTCAATTCGGATGAAACTCATGGAACCACATGTAAAATTGTGGGAACATAGTAAGTCTTCTAACCAAATTGTATCACTTATGGCCAAAGTGTAAGAATCGTATATTAATTTCTTCAGTGTCGTAAAAATCATAATTTTGTCAACAATTATATATGTATATTTCAGTGGATACATGGCACCGGAGTATGCAATGTATGGACAGTTCTCGGCTAAGTCTGATGTATTTAGCTTTGGTGTATTAGTTTTGGAAATAGTAAGTGGTCAGAAAAGCCATACTTTACAAAACGGACAGAATGTTGAAGACCTTGCAAGCTTTGTAAGTTCTGTTAATGTACATTGACTCATTTGAGTTCATGCATCATTTTTATATATCAAATGCAATCATCATATCTGATCATAACAAGTTCTTTCAGGCCTGGAAGAATTGGCGAGAAGGGACTGCATCTAATATAATAGATCCAATACTTAGAAATAATTCAACATCAATCCGTGAAATGATAAGATGTATTCACATCGGATTACTGTGTGTGCAAGAAGATGTTACAAAGAGACCTACCATGGCTTCAGTAATGCTTATGCTGAATAGCTTCTCTCTCACTCTTGAAATGCCATCAGAACCTGCTTTCTTTATACCGAGTAGAATTGATCCGGAACTGCCATTGCTTACAGATAATGCTATTTCAAGGGTGAGCCACAATTCTGGTGATTACTCTATCGACAAAGTTCCAATCACTGTTTTACATGCAAGATGATTAATTCATAACTGTTTGTTTCTGTTCAAATATGATGTTTTATCTTGATATATTTTTTGTTAGAATAATATATGATATGACTCTCTTCTATCATCTTAAAGTTTTTGAAAAACTGTAAACATAGTATTAAAACTCCTGTTGGCACGGGTTGTGATCTACTCTTCTAAAAGAAAACTAGTACTCCCTCTAAAATAAAACTAGTACTCCTTAAGAAAATTTATTGTTAGATTGTTTGTACTCATATTTATTTATTGATTTATTGATATATGATATGAAGTTAATCTTGGAAATATAAATTAGACATTTGTGGAATAGAGTTGATTTTGAAAATATAAATTAAATTAAATTTTACAGTAAAAGTTGAAGTGAAGTAACTCTGATCATCCCTATCTCGTCAAACTACAAGGGTCACTCGAGTCAAAAATATTACGGAGTATCATTGATGAATTTTAAAATTAATCCCTAAATTCACAGTTTGTGATATATATATATATATATATATATATATATATATATATATATATATATATATATGAGAATGTTCAAAAGAAAACCCAAATTTTGGAGAAAATTGAGATACTATTATGAGCCCTTGATTTTTAGTTAATATGATGGTTAATATTAACTCAAACTTAATTGATTTATGCTGAATACTATTTAGTTAGTTGACATAAATAATAATCATTAATCAAAATACACTTAATATATATAAATTGTTTAAATCAAGTACAAGATCTCCTACATATATATGATATCATATTTTTCATATTTCATATCTTTATTAAGATTTTATTGTTATTTTTATTTTAGAGTTTAACAGATGTTCAACTATATTCAATTCTATAATAATTATGATTTAGAATAATTATTAATATTGAAATTATTGAGATTCCATTAACTCTTCCACAACGTATTCTTCTATAGTTAAAATTATAATTAATATTAAAATTTTAATATTTTTTAAAATAATTTAGATTACACCAGGTGTTGTACTAATTATTCAAAAAAAATACTAATATTTAAATTATGGATTGCAGAATTTGGAGATCATATTTATGAAAATAAAACTTTTAAAACAATATTTGTAAAATATTTTCTAAAATTTGTTGTATTTTAGAAAATATTTTATAAAATTCTACTAAGTATTCTAATAAAATTCTATTGAATATTCTAGTAAATATTCTATAAAATTCTACTAAGTATTCTAATAAAATTATATTAAACATTCTAGTAAGTATTCTATAAAATCCTACTAAGTATTCTAGTAAATTTTTATAAAATTCTACTAAGTATTCTAATAAAATTCTATTAAATATTCTAGTAAATATTCTATTAAATATTTCAATTTTTTTATATAAAATTCTCCTAATTATTCTAATAAAATCCTATTAAATATTCTAGTAAGTATTCTATTAAATCTCTATTAAATATTCTAGTAAGTATTATATAAAATTCTGTTAAGTATTCTAATAAAATTATATTAAACATTCTAGTAAGTATTCTATAAAATCCTACTAAGTATTCTAGTAAATTTTTATAAAATTCTACTAAGTATTCTAATAAAATTCTATTAAATATTCTAGTAAATATTCTATTAAATATTTTATTTTTTTTTATATAAAATTCTCCTAATTATTCTAATAAAATCCTATTAAATATTCTAGTAAGTATTCTATTAAATCTCTATTAAATATTCTAGTAAGTATTATATAAAATTCTGCTAAGTATTCTTATAAAATTCTATTAAATAATCTAGTAAGTATTCTAGTAAATCTCTATTAAATATTCTAGTAAGTATTCTATAAAATTCTACTAAATAAAATAGTTAATTGAATATTTGTTGGAATCTTAATTAAAAAATATTAATTCTTAATTTAAATTATTCAATTAAATATTTAGTAGAATAGTTAGTATAATATATTGATCATATATATTGATTGTATTGGGTCAAATTGATTGCATTTAGTGATTGTATCTATTATTTAGGAGTAATAAATTAGAATACTAGTTTTTTATTGTTTTAACTTGTCATTATTGTGAGTATTTTTATATAATACTAATTATATATACCATAGGATGATCAACGTAGAGATCGTGACCTCTAAGTTTTCTCCATAAAAGATTTTTCTGCATATATATTTCATTTTTTTGTGATGCAAATTTAAGTTTTTTCTTAATATTTAAGTATTGTCCCATCTATTTTTTTAAAAAAAACTGTCTCAAAATTCAAAATATTTAATTTAAACTTATATTATTATTTTGAATGTGTGACTAATTTAAATATACAAATTATTATCAAACAAATGTCTCGACTTAATTTAATGCAAGGGAAATAAAAAAATTATTATCAAACAATTTTTTTTAAGAAACCTAATTTTTTTGAAAAAGTCATTTAAAATAAGAAGTTCGGTAATTGTTACATAATCACATTTTTTTGGATTTGTGTTTTTTTGTGTTTTTCTTTCGTACACATACTAATTCTTTTTTTAATTAATTTTAGTTGTTCATCAAATTTTGTATAAATATTTTTTAAGTGGGAATAAATATGAATACATTTAGGAAAAATAAATTAATAACTGGTTAGGTTTAAGGAATAACCATGTACTCATCTTAACATATAAATAAAACTAAACAAAAACTACATATATTATCTTAAATAAAAACAATTGTGTTAAAATATAAATCCATACAACTAAAACGCAAATTAGAAGAGGAAGAACATGTGCAATAGAAAACTAAAACAATAAATTAAAATAAAAAACACTGTAATATAAACACTTGAAAATAAAAAATATCAAGCATTTTTTAAAATATATTTAGCCCCTTGATAATAAATTACTTATATTTCATAAACTTTTTTAAAAAAATTTGAATTATGATAAATAACATAATTTATTTTGAGGATTTTAAAAAAATAATTAAAATTTTCTTTATTTTTTTAAAGTAATAAAATATATAAATTACATGTATAGTAATTTTGTGAGGGCTCACAAATCACGTTGGAAACCTTTGACTAGCGCGTTATCCGCATGAGTCCGGCTGGCCCAGAAGTAGGGTTGCAAACGAACAGAGTCGAGCCGAGTTTTGTCCGAGCCGAGTCGAGTTTGACTTTTTTTTTAAACGAACCGAACCGAGCCGAGTTTGACTTTTTTTTAAAACGAACCGAGCCGAGCCGAGTTTCCTAATAAACGAGTCGAACACGAGCTGTTCGCGAACAAATCGCGAAAAATAAAAAATTAATTTGGTTGAAAATTCTAGTATATCATTACTATATTGACTAGTACTCGTAACTAGTGTTTTGTCACGAATTGTTGTTTCTATTTTTCTAAAAATATTTCTCGACAATCCAACCATATGAATGTCAAGATATGTATAATATAATGATATCCCCAAATTTTAAAAAAATAAAAAATTAATTTGGTTGGAGATCTTAGTATATCACTATTATATTGACTAGTACTCGTAACTAGTGCATTGTCACAAATTATTGTTTCTATTCTTTTAAAATATTTCTCGACAATCCAACCGTACGGATGTCAAGATATATCTAATATAATGATATTTCCAAATTTTAAAAAAATTGATTTGATTGGAGATCTTAGTATATCACTACTATATTGACTAGAATTTGTAACTAGTGTTTTGTCACGAATTGTTGTTTCCATTTTTTTAAAAATATTTCTCGACGATCCAACCGTACAGATGTCAAGATATATTTAATTTAATGATATTCCCAAATTTAATGTATTATATTTATTAATATATATATATATATATATATATATATATATTATGTATAATAATACAAATGTAACATATTTAATTATGATCAATTTATTAACAAATGTAAAATTCTTGATGTTGAATTCGAAATTTCATATTTGTGTTGTGACTATATATATATATATAACATACATAATTTTATAACATATGAAATTTAATATATATAACATATTAAATACATATGATTTAATATTTAATTAAATTATATATATTAAATTATATGACATATAATTTTGTGTTGTGACTATATATAACATATTAAATACATATGATTTAATATTTAATTAAATTATATATATTAAATTATATATATTAAATTATATGAAATTTTGTGTTGTGACTATATATATTAAATTTAATTTTATAACATATAATTTTATTTGAATCATATGTATTTAATACTTAATATATTAAATATGATTCAAATAATCAAATGTAAATACATTATAATATATGTGTGTGTGTATATATTTATACATATCATAATAAAAACATAATATAAAATTTGAATTTGTGTTAATTATTATATTTAGAGATTTTAAAAATAAAATATTCAAGAAGTAAGACACATCAGTACATCACAGATTCAAAATTTGGGAATTGGGAGGCAAATGCCAGAATCTGATTCTTAGCATCTGTAAAACAAATAAAAACCACATGTATAGTATACACTTATTCTTTTTTTAACAATATATATATAATATGAATAACTTCATATAAACATTAATATATTAAATATGATATAAATATTTAAATTATTCATAATATTTTTTTATTTATAATATATATAAATTTTATCTGAGCCGAGCTCGAGCCGAACCCGAGCTGAACTCGAGCCGATCCCGAGCTAAACGAGCCGAGCTCGAGCCGAACAGACATAAAGCTCGGCTCGGGTTCATTTACTAACCGAGCGAATTTTTATGTTCAAGATCAGGTTCTTTTAATAAACGAACAGAGTCGAGCTCACTTAAACGAGCCGAGCTCGAGTTTTGTTCACGAACAGCTTTGTTCATTTGCAGCCCTACCCAGAAGTATACTCCCTCTCTCCCTCAGTTTGTTTTTATATGTTTTGACCATATATTAAAAATTATTATTAATTTTTTTTTTAAAATAAAAATATTGATTCCATATTTTAATTTAAAAAAAGGAAATTTTAAAAATAATTATTTTTACTATCCGATCAAAACATCTAAATATAAATATGTGTGTCAAAAATCAAAACCGCTTATAAAAAACGAAGAGAGTAGTACTTTTTGTTGATCAAATTGACTAGTTTTTGATTAATAATTAAAAATTATTCTTTTATAGTTTTAAAAAATATATTTTTAAATAGATTATATATATTTTTAATAATATAAATTTTAATTTATTTTAGTTATATCTTATTTTTAGTTATAGATTAGTTAGTTGGACTCGACAAAAAACAAAGGGAAAAACTAATTGGGGACGGAAAGAGTATTATATAAAAGGTTCTCCAACATGCTCTTCAAATAAATTTCTAAATTACAATATAAGAAATATAATAAAAAAAGAGAGTTTAAGAGACTCATGTAACTCTTAAAAAGTCTTAAAATCTTTTTCTTCTCTCTTCTCTAATTATTTAAGAGTCACATGAGACTCCTAACTATTTTATATCAATAAAATATTTTTTATTTTTATAATATGTTCCCTGACACATATTTAAATTTAAAAATATAAATAATAAACAAAATTAAAGAATATTGCTCCATCTGTCCCTATAGTTGTCCATTTTGACTTTTTTCTAGCCAAATTGACTAATTTTTGACTAAGAATTAATAATTATTCTTTTATAATTTTAAAAAACTAAAAAGTACATTTTAAAGTAGATTATATATACTTTCTAACAATATAAAATTTTGATTTTTTTCAATTATATATTATATTTAAATTACATTGATAAAATTTGACCTCACTAAAAATAAAGTGCACAATTAAAACATGACGAGAGAGTCTTGGAGTTCACAAAAATTTATAAATTTAAGTACTAACTTCTAGGAGTCAACTGAGCAAAAACAGAGAATATTGTTGAATTGGACATCGCATTAAATTGATAAATTTAAGTACTAACCTTCTTAGCTTTGTAAGATTGTATAAACTTTATTACTAGGTTCATGTGTCATTCATAAGTATTGAATCCTATTATTGTATTTAATGATATTGAGTTCTTTTAGGCTTGGAAGAACTGGCGTGAAGGGACTCCATCTAATGTCATAGATCAAATTTTGAGAAATAGTTCAGGATCAGTAGGTGAAATGATAAGATGTATACACATCGGCCTACTATGTGTACAAGAAAATATTACGGACAGACCCACCATGGCTTCAGTGATGCTTATGCTAAATAGCTTCTCTCTCACTCTTGCAGTACGTTCAGAGCCTGCTTTCTTTATGCAGACCACCGATGTCTCAGAACTGCCATTGCTTTCGAATAATATTGGTTCAAGGGTGAATGGCAAATTAATTGATTACTCTATCGATAAAGGTTCTATCACGGGTTTGCATCCACGATGATTATTTCATAAGTTTGATTTTACAGGGTGTTGCTAAATTCTGTCCAAGTTTTCTGTTGTTTACATCTTATTTTTATTCCTAACAATATAAACATATTCTGCATTCCTGTTCAAATCAACTACAGTCAATTGTATTCAATACAGTTTGTAATTCTAGTCTTCTTTATCTCATCTAAATGCTTAGTAGAGTAAGCTTCAGGTTAAGATGCCCACCCTGGTTTCACCAATGCCTCTGTGAATAGAGGAAGGTGACCGCCCTGGTCCCGCCAATGCATGTGATTATGTAAACTACATAGAATGAAAATAAAATAACTCAAAATTATTAAAAATAGAAGTGAAAAAATCACAGAGAATGCGATTCCAACTACAACTGTCCATTCCACATGTTCGTAGAACAATACAAAATAATCTCAACCCCTTAAAAGCCTTTTTTAAATTCTTACTCATCATTTACTACTCCCCAAGAATTTTCAAAAGGGTCACTTTACATAATACTTTTCAAGAACACTCCAACATTCAACCAACATATATATTATATATATATAATATAATATTTTTAATAAAATAATATTTGTATATAAAAATATGTTTTATTCGATTTTCATATTATACTAAAAAATATGACAAGTCAAATATGGAATTAATTAATTTTTTATTAAAAAAAACTGGGCGTTGATGGTTAGAAGTTATGGTAGATTGTTGTATGATACAAGTTGTATGAAAAGGAAAGGGACTTCTCACGTTGTGCATCATCGTCAGATTATAAATATTTCTTAAGAAAATATATCTAGAGTAAAAATTAATAATGCTAGAATGAAACTCACTTTTAAGTAGGATTATGATTAAGCTAATCTATAAAAATAATAGTCAACATGAACCTAGTGGAGTAATAGATTTATCTTTTTGAAATATATGAAAAACTTGTAATTAGATTTGAAACTCTAATAAAATTATGACAATTTAGAAGATTTTTTTTGTAGTGTGACAATTTTGATGCAGATAGATGAAGATAGGAAAACATACATGGTATCAAATTCATGACATAGAACATCATGCTCTTTATTAGCAAAGCTGCATACTTCTGACTCTTTAGCTAGCAAAGACTATTCTATACATCGATATTTGATATATCTGAGGACAGTACTTAACCAAATTAGTTGGCATATTTCAAAAGATTAATGATACTAATGGCCTCTCCTGCAGCAACTATAATTATTTTTAGTTTTCTTATAAGCACTCTCTCTTTTAGCCAATCCAGTTTGGTAGACTACGCCTGTGGAACTAGTGGCAACTACACAAGTAACAGTATTTACAATACAAACCTTGACAGCGCTCTAGCCAACCTCTACTCCACTGCAAACACTAGCAACTCTGGTTTCTATGATGCCTCTGTGGGCAAAGACGTGGACAGAGTTAACGTGCTCGTGCTATGCAGGGTCGATGTTCAACCCGATATATGCAGAAGCTGTGTGAAAGACTCAGTGGACAAGCTAAGAAAGCTATGTCCTAACCAGAAGGAAGCTGTGGAGTGGTACGACGAGTGCATGTTAAGGTACTCTAATAATTCGATTGTCAACAACCTAGTAAAGGAGCCAGCCAGGGAGTTCTTAATTAATGCAACAAATGCAACTGATACACTTCAGTTTAGTAAAGACCTTAGAGCCTTATTAGATGATGTGAGGGAACAAGCAATTCGACGAAAGTTTGCCACAGGGAATAGAAGTACTGGACCAGATCATACGACGATTTATGCGCTTATGCAGTGCACTCCTGATTTATCTCTAAATGACTGCCATGATTGTCTTGACAAGGCCATAGAAAATATTCCAGATGGAATCATAGGAGCACAATATTTGAAACCAAGTTGTAGGCTTAGGTTTGAGATTGCACGTTTTTATAATGAGACGACTATGGTTGATGCACCATCACCACAGCCACAGCTGCCTCCACCATTGTCATCAGCGCCTTCACAAGGTAAATATGTTTAACTCATTCTCAACATGATATGTTGAATTTCCAATGCATATTTTCCAGATAGGACATCACTAAACCCGATTTTCAATACTTCACAACATAAAGATGATGATTTTCTATTGCATGTAAGTTCTGATGGTTTTTTAGGTGCTATAGTGATTATATCATCTGGTGTCGGCAGAGGGGGGAGCCGGGGAGGGGGTCTTTGACGCATAGTTCAGTTTAACATTTTTGACGCATGCTTAATTCTTTAACACTGCTCAAGTTTTCTCAATATCTTTTCGCCATTATCAATTTAATTTTCTAGTGATTATTTTTTTTTCACATATACTTGGACATTAGTTTAGTAATTTTTTTTTTGTTATAGGTTTATTATATTTAAAATAATTTTATTAAGATATGAAATTTCTACTATCTTGCTACTAAAAAATTATTATATTATACCGGCTTATTTACAATTTAAACCCTGTGTTATTAACAATATACAATTCAAACCCTCTTTTAATATATTTAGTAAATTTAACCCTACGTTTTTTAACTATTTACAATTGAAACCTTTTTACAATAATTACTAAAATTTTAAAATCATTAGTAAATTTAACCCTATATTTTTTAACTATGTACAATTGAAACCTTTTTAAAATAAATAGTAAATTTAACCCTACGTTTTAAAATATTTAGTAAATTTAACCTTGACTTTTTAATTTCTGAATAAAATAAATTTTATATCGAAAAAGTATTTTCGAGAATATATTCACCGAAGAGTATTTTTGAAAATAAATTAAATTCGGTGATGAACATTCATGAATATATTGAGCGGGAAGTGTGATGACAAGATGGAATAATATAAACACATATTAAAATTTTATTGAACATATATAATATATTATACATATAGATATATTAATATAGAAAAGAACATCTAAATATCCATTTTATAAGAAAAAATCCTAATAATTGTAAATATCTATTATGCTTAGATAATATCTATACAAAAAAATTATCAATAGTGCATTTGACGAATATTTATTCAAAATTTTGTTGTAAGATTTATTTTATTCCGAAATTAAAAGATCAAGGTTAAATTTGCTAAATATTTTAAAACGTAGGGTTAAATTTACTATTTATTTTAAAAAAGGTTTCAATTGTACATAGTTCAAAAACATAGGGTTAAATTTATTAAAATTTACTAATTATTTTAAAAAAGGTTTCAATTGTAAATAGTTAAAAAACGTAGGGTTAAATTTAATAAATATATTAAAAGATGATTTGAATTGTATATTGTTTAACGCAAGATTTAAATTACATTTAAGCCTATTATACCAGACCCCTTAATAAATCTTTATGGACTGCCTGTGTTAGTGGGCACTGTCCTTTGGCAAGCCAGGGTTAAGTTAGAAATGGCCCTCACTGCCCCTGGAAGAAAAAATTTAATCAAGTCCTAGAACCAACAAATTTTCTCTGTGATTTCTCTTGTAGTTAACAAATTTTTGTGCTTTGTGCAGGCAAAGATAATATCATGCAAATTGTAAGTATAATTGTAGTGGTGATTGTTGTCTTTGTTATACTCCTGCTTATTTTGGTTTGCATTTTTAAGAAAAAGTCAAAGCAGAGGACTGATACTGCAACTTTGCCGAGTAAGTTTTGTGTTTCTAAAGATTTAATACTTTTGCAAGTGAAAGCTTTATACACCCTAGAGCAAAAAAATAAAAATTGCACAGTATATATTAATATGTTTCTTGCTTCAGATGACAATGTGGAGGATATAAGAAGCTCTGATTCCTTGCAGTATGACTTTGATACAATAGAAGTTGCTACTAAATACTTCTCACCTAGCAATAAGCTCGGACAAGGTGGATTTGGAGCTGTTTACAAGGCAAGAATATAGATGTGTTCAAGTCAATATTTCAAATTTACCACAAACCAGAAAAATATGCTTTTATTTTGAAGTTTTTTAACGTTACATTCTCTTTCCTATTATATAGGGCACACTTAAGAGTGGTCAAGAAGTAGCTGTGAAACGCCTTTCAAGAGGTTCTGATCAAGGTGAAGAAGAATTTAAAAACGAGGTTTTGTTAGTGGCACAACTGCAACACAGAAATTT
Organism: Oenanthe sinensis; assembly: GCA_028671895.1. NCBI lineage: Eukaryota > Viridiplantae > Streptophyta > Magnoliopsida > Apiales > Apiaceae > Oenanthe > Oenanthe sinensis. Next base: position 28,785,289 of record CM053812.1, on the reverse strand, counting down.
AGTTAGGCTCCTCGGTTTCTGCTATGAAGGCACCGAAAGACTTCTCATTTATGAGTTTGTGCCTAATGCAAGTCTTGACCATTTCATATTTGGTACGTAATCTTGCATCTACATTCTTTATTAAATGTTCCCATTTGATTTATTTCTAGCATGCCAGTACTCTTGTTTTCCCCTCACCCTTGATTTTTTATGATGCCATATAAATTTGATAGAATGTGACACATGATTGGTTTGCTACAGCTGATTCGACAAAGCGCTCATTCCTGGATTGGGAGATACGATACAAAATTATAGGAGGAGTTGCTAGGGGACTTCTTTATCTTCATGAAGATTCTAGACTACGTATTGTTCACCGAGACCTAAAGCCAAGCAATGTATTGCTAGATGCGGGTATGAATCCGAAAATTTCAGATTTTGGCATGGCAAGACTCTTCGGCATGGATGAGACTCAAGGAAATACAAGTAGAGTTGTAGGGACATAGTAAGTTATTTAAATTCCTACATAGTACTCCCTCTGTCTTATCCAATTCTTTACACTTTTCTTTTTTGGATGTCTCACCCAATTCTTTACATTTCAAATTTTTTTTAAAATAGTAAACTTTTATATTATAAAATTTACTATCACCCATTGTTTTACTCCACTTTTTCAAATCTATCAATTAAATATCAATTGACTCCACCACTTTATTCATTTTTCCTTCTCTTTCATCCACTTTTCCTTCTCTTTCATAATACTTTATATAATTTTCTTAACTTCCGTGTCCAACCCAAATGTAAACAATTGGGTGGGACGGAGGGAGTAGTAATTAAGAACACAACGATCATATATTAGTGAATTTATCTTATATCAATTTGATGGATCTTTAGCCGTGTGTTGCAGTGGATATATGGCACCTGAGTATGCAATGTATGGGGAGTTCTCAGTTAGGTCTGATGTATTCAGCTTTGGTGTGTTAGTTCTGGAGATAGTAAGTGGTCAAAAAAACAACTGCTTTCGTAATGGCAAGAATGTCCAGGACCTGACCAGTGCTGTAAGTCGAGTTAGACATAAGCTTTTTCACTACGTTCATGCATCAATTGTTAAATATCATATAGTTATACTATTTATCCCATTTGATCATGTTGTGTTCTGTCAGGCTTGGAAGAATTGGCAACAAGGAAATGCATCAAATGTGATAGATCCATTATTGCTAAAAAACAGTTCAGAAACAATAAGCGAAATGATAAGGTGTATTCACATTGGGCTACTGTGTGTGCAAGAAAATGTTGAGGAAAGACCTACCATGGCATCGGTGGTGCTTATGCTGAATAGCTTTTCTCTCATTCTTGCATTACCTTCACAGCCTGCGTTTTTAATGCGTAGCAGCAGGGGTTCAAGGGTGAATGACATATCTAGTACATCCAAAGAGAAGTCAATGACAACGGATTCCTCTATCGACCTTGCTTCAATCACCGATTTATATCCACGGTGATTAATTAAGACAAAATTGCAGTTTGCATACCTGAAGTTTTTTATTTTTACACTTTAGTGGCCGGAATAAAAAAGTAGTCATTTGCATGGTTAAATATATTTTTTTAAAGCACTTTAAGACATCCAAAACAGGGACGTTAGAAAAGTAACGAATTCTTACGTTTTTGAAGTGTAAAGTGGTCAATTTAAGCTTATAACAATTATATTGTATATATCTCCACCTTTAAACCCTAATTTAAAATATCTCAGTGATTAGAAACTCAAATTTTATTAAACTCAGATACCGTTATAGTACATATTAGCCATTAAATCTGAGTTTCTAATCACTGGGTTGTTTTAAACTAAGGTTTAAAGTTTCGATATATACACAATATAGTCGTTATAGGCTTGAATTGACCATTTTACTCTTCAAAAATGTAATGGTCCGTTACGTTTCTAATATCCCTGTTTCGCAGCCTTAAAGTGCTTTAAAAAAGTATATTTAATAAGTGTGCGTGTGATGCTATTGGATTAATTTGCCGGATTGTTTTCATCAACTCTACTGTTTTGCACATTTTGTCTCTGTACATTTTGCCTTCACTGATACTGTTCTGATTAAAAGTACAGTATATATATGTCATCGTAATCCTCAAAAGTTTTTAAAAAAAAACATTCCTCTGTGGTACATATAGATTCCGTATAGTGGGTCTAGGTAATTCATTACCTCGTACTTAAGGCAAGCTTCCGCTTTCAATTGTTTAGAAATATAGGAACTAGAAGGCAGTAGCATGCAGGATTTCAGGCGTTTAGCTGTGCAAAATGTTGTGTAACATAGACCGACAAGTGGGACCATAATTCGAAGTGAGACGAGCAGTTCAGATATTTTTAAACAAGTCATGCCGACTGTATATATTAAATGAACTCAAATTTCAAATTTGACTCGTCTAAAAAACGAGCGGAGGTAGGTGATAGAGTTCACTTTAAATTAATCGAGTCGAGTTTAAAGGAGTTAAAGAGTTTGAGTTTAGAAGAATGGTCTAAATTTATTCGCGAGCTTCACAATTAAAAAAATTTAAATATAATATTTTTAATTAGTTTTTAGTGTATAAATAATGAAGATAAATTTAAATAATTAACTTTTAATTGCTTTTTGAGAAAATGAAAAAATATCTTCTTTTGATCACGTAGACCGGCATTCCTATCAAAAATGATTTATCTTAACATCGGATGATATCATTACCGGCACCGGCACCTCACAGACTGAAGATTCCAAGTCTATAGTCTGTTGCTGAGAAAATGGAACAACTCGGCCAACGGAAAATGCAGGTTCTGTTGGTTGAGGAACTGGCAACGTATAGCTTCCCAGCATATGAATGATACTAGACATTATAGGTCTATCTGCAGGATCCTCTTGGACACATTGCAGTCCAATCTGAATGCATTTGAGCACTTCAGTTTCTACATAAGTATCCGACAATACTGGGTCCATTAGCTTCAGTCCTTGACCAGAAGACCATAATTTCCATGCCTGCGATACCAAACATTAGAGTCTAGGTTTAAACAAGTTTTTTTAGCACAAAAAGGTTTTTAAGTAGTTTCTAACTAATTTGAAATTAAAATTAGGGAGTAGGGACCAATATTATTATAAAGAAATATTTTGCTTTCTGCTTTTATATAACTCATAAGCAATAGATAGAGAAAATTGGACAGTTAGCATGTAATCGCAGTATAAGGTTGCTAGCATATATTCTGTTAAAACACATGATTAGGAACATACATGAGTAAGCAAGCTATGACCATATCCTGTGAGATAAAAGCGGCTATTCTTCCTCCCACTGACTGTCTCTGGCACGGGAACTCCAAAACTGAAAACATCCGACTTAACAGAAAATATTCCTTCCATGGCATACTCTGGAGCCATGTATCCACTATTCACACCAGTTGATTAAATCATTAAATAATATAATACGATTGAATGACTATTTATATCAGGTGTAAACTTCACATGCCAGTAGCTTACAGTATGTTTAGTATATAAATGGATATGTTAAAATTTAGAAATTGGAAAAAAAACGATTTGAAGAAAAGGTATCTTACTATGTTCCAACAACTCTGTTCGTGTTATCCTCTATTTGAGAACGGCCAAATATTCTAGCCATGCCAAAGTCGGATATTTTTGGGTGCATATCGTAATCTAACAAAATATTGCCAGCTCTGTGGATGATCCTGAGACGAGAAACCTCGTGCAGATATAATATTCCCCGAGCAATTCCATTAATAATGCTGAGTCGTGTCTTCCAATCTAGATGTGCTCCACTTGTTGAATCTAAAAGAAGATGTATGTTATCATTTTCATTTCCACTAAAGGAGTTTTCAGAAGGTGGAAAGTAATGGAAGTAATGGAAGTTGATGATCAAACCAAAAAGGTGGACATCTAAGCTTTTGTTGGGCATGTAATCATAGACAAGAAACACTTCACTTCCTTCCAAACAACATCCCAAAAGGTTGACAAGATTATTATGTTGTAGTTTGGCAATCAAAGTAACTTCAGCCTTGAACTCTTGTAGCCCTTGGCCAGAGTTTCTGGATAGTCACTTAACTGCAATTTCCTTTCCGTCCACTAGTGTACCCTGGAAGAGGATTTTCGTATTAAGAGCGCTAGAAGTAACATTAAAGATGAAGGCCCAATTTACATTTAATGCTTTACTGGTTTTTTGGAAAACTAATACTATCTGGTTTAGGTTCGGCCGTCAATAGATGATTCGGGAGTTATGCTAGGTTCCTAACTCAGGTACATAACATTCCTAACTATGTAGGCAATAATTACTGTTTTAAACCAGTGATTTTGAAATTTGAAATGAAATTATGGTAAAACTCTTTTCTAGATGACCACAACCTGTTTGTCTAGTTACATAACAGGCATTTTACGTCCTAATCAGATAGACCAATCTTGTCTAAATCTTGGATATTTGACGACATATATAGCCATATTGAAAAAACATACAGCCTTTGTTATGGTCATCGTGATTACCTTGTAAACTGGACCGAAACCCTCTTCTCCAAGCTTGTTCTCCATAGAGAACTGTTGTGTCGCTGTTTGAATTAGATCTAGACGGATCACTGGAAACTTGTCAGGTTCCACTTTACTTTGTCCTTCAAAGCATGCAGACAAGTAGGTACCATCCGTAAGGTCAAGTACTTGATCTTGAAAGCTGGAATCCGTTTCTGCATATCATAATTATCTTACAGAGCAGTTAAAGTTGAAAAATATAAATTTTCGTATTATCTATTTAGTAACATTTCAAACCTTCTATTCTTTTCTTTCTGCTGTAATATTGTATACAACATCCGAGAAGTACTATCACCAAAGTTGCTGATAATATTGTGCTGATTGCAATTGCCGATGTTTTGCTTTTTGTTCCTCCTGAAAAACCAAAAACAAATCTTGTATCAGCCTATTTTCTTTTAAATAACATCTCCGAATTATAAAAGAGTCAAGTACTCCCTTTACCAACAACTATTAGTAGAAAACTGTTTAAACATAGAAGAGATTAAGTAAACACATCTACATAGGTTTGTTAAGAAATGTAAAACTTACCAATGGTAATACTGCCAATCTTGTTACCTATGTCTGCAGGTGGTTGTATTGGGGGATTGTCAAGAAAGGGAGACACTTCATATCGTGTGTTACAGCTTGGTGTTAGAATTCTTTTACCTCTCTTTCCGCCCAGGCACAATGAAGTATCAAAATTAGCAACCCCCGATGAAAGACAATTTCGGCACTGTAAAGGAGATAAATCTGGTATACACTGCACCATACCATACAAATTTCCTACACCAGTGATGTTCACATCAGCTTTAGCATACATGCGGTTAGCAGGATTATTTATTGCGTGATCAATAAGATTGTTAAACACGTCTCTCCGCATTTTGAGGAATTTTTTCGATTCTGTTAGATCTTCACTGTTATATACACAAAAAGAGGGTTCTGTTTCCAAAGTGGTGATGAAAGATGTATTTGAAAATCTTATCATGCACTGATCATACCATATGATTGCTTCTTTCTTAAATCTACAGTCACTGAGTATTTTATCAGTTGCTTCATCAATGCAGTTCTGGCAAGTCTTTTCTGAAACATCACCACTGCAGAGAAGAAGACCGAATACTTCATCAGGATAACTTCCTTTCTTTGCATTAGCCGAAACAGAACCACCCTCATTAATATTAAGAGTACGATGAAGTAACCTATCAAGATTCTTCTCGAATTGGCTACCAGCGGTGTAAGAAAATGTGTTGTTTTGACAACTTGAATATACGTGCATTTGTGCCATGACCAAGGTATGCAACGTAACAAAAGCTAGGAAAGAAATCGCGAAAGGTGGAAGGGATATTGAGGTAGAGAGAACTTGAATTAAGAGCATTTTTACCTGCTTAAATAATAATCTCTCATCTGTCTTGTAATATATATATATATATATATATATATATATATATATATATATATATATATATATATATATATATTTACATTTATACACATTTGTTTATCTCCTAGGTCTACATCTACAACATGTCTTTAACTGAATATCGGAATATTTCACACATATAAGTTGAATAATTTAAGCAAGATGAGATGAGATAGGTTGTCTGGTTGTGGCTCTCCGTTACATATAGGAGAGCCATTTTTCAAACAATGTAGTTGGATTATGTATTAGCTATTGCTTGAAGAGTCAGCTGCCACACTTGAAAACATTATTTACAATGGACTTTTTGCCTGGAAATTGAAAATCCTATATTGCATTTTTATAGATACTCAACCATCAATAAATTGATCGATGTTAGTATATTCACTTCACGACCCAGTGCACTTCCTTGAATTCACACTAATCAAAGCTGATAGATAGGACTTCACTTGCTTCTTAATCAACACACTTCTTGAAAATACCTTCTTTCTCCATTAAATAATGGATACAGTCTTGTTTATAAATTTGACTAAATAAAACGTTTTACGGATCTTGATTAACAATGCATCAGTATATCTACAACCCACAAAATTCATTCAGGCCTGATGTAGTAAAATAATCTCACATTTACAATTCTGCATGAAGATCTTATGAGGGTCGTTCACTGTAGTATCAGTAATCTACTATTCTCCTTAAGCATCCTGATGACAATTTTAGTACTAATATTTAAGGGAAGGTTTGGAAAATTAAATGGCGTTTTTTTTGTGCCAATGGAAGAAATTATAGATTCAGTCACATTCAATGCAGTGAACCCCTGATATATCTTCAAAGCAGTGCACTGACTCTCTTATTATTTGTTTGTTAGAACTATTTTATGATGTTGCTTAGGAATAGGATTGTGTAATAGCAAATCCTAGCTGTAGGCTTAGGTATGAAGCTCTTCGTTTTTATAATGAGATGACTATTGTTAATGCACCACCTTCGTCAGTACTACTTTTTTGTTTACAAGTAGAACGATTTTTCCAAATGAATTTAATGCTGATAACATTTGTGATTGTCTTGTTGTTCATGTCCACGTACGAAAAATTAATGAAGTCTTAGAGTGTTAGAAATCGATGTCTAGACTTATAGTATGAGGTTCCAGAAGATGAGTTACTCTCTGCACTTTCCGAGGGATATTACAATATTAGCACCTCACCTAAAGGCTAAAAGTTATAAACTACTTTGGGATATATAGACTTGTTCCAAGAATATATGATGTATATTATCTTTTTTGGTTCTGTCATTATTGGTGCTAGCACACTAAAAGAAAATGGATACAGAAAGCATTAGTATGTAATTGGGTTGAATTTGTGCTACGTTGCACCTTTTCGTATAATGAATTAGAATACAATAAATGTAACATGAATATCATGATCAAAAGGAGTCGCAAGAAGAATGTGGAAATGGAAGTCCTCAACGCGGAGCTAAAACAGAATCAGTGCACTGACTTGAAGAAAGATCAGTGGTTGAAGATTGGGCAATTTCAATTGCATTTCTACTCACAGAAAATGCAGGCCGGCCTGGTTGAGGAAGTATAATGGCTTCACTCCTGAACAGAACTACAACAGATGACATTGTAGGTCTGTCTTCAGGATCTTCCTGGACACACAAAAGTCCAATATGAATGCACCTTGCAACGTCTGCCACAGGACATGTTTCTGTCAACAATGCATCTGCAATGTCCAACCCTCTTCCTTCTTTCCACAGCTGCCATGCCTATTTAAAAAAAATAATTAAGAACAACATAATAACAAAAAACAAGTTTTAACAGAGAAATTATTTAACGAGTCTAATATGACTCTTCTCATAGTAAATTCTCTTACATATGCGGTGAGTGTTTGAGCATGTTTGGTTCGGTAAAAGCCACTATTTCTTTTTCCACTGATGATCTCAAGCAAGATTACTCCAAAACTGAAGACGTCAGACTTCACCGAGAATTGTCCTCCCATTGCATATTCTGGCGCCATGTATCCACTGTTTAAATATCAGAACAACTTTTCTTGGGACTTTTTATTAAAATAAAATTGTTAAGAGTCACAAGGGAAACACCCAAGATAAAAACTTACTATGTTCCAACAATCCTCTTGGTGTTTCCAGTGATTTCATCTTCACCAAAAATCCTTGCCATCCCAAAATCTGATATTTTAGCAACCATGTCATGGTCCAACAAAACATTGCTAGGCTTTATATCCCTGTGAATGATTTTGAGTCGGGAATCCTCATGAAGATAAAGTATTCCTCTAGCAATACCATGTATTATGTCAAGGCGTTTATTCCATCCAAGTTGAGAACGTTTATCTGCATCTGAAGTTGCATGTGTATAGTAACAGTATAAATGCATTACAAATATCTGCTTATTAACATTAAGTAGAGCACAAACCAAAGATGAATCTGTCCAGGCTTTTGTTGGGCATGTATTCATAGATTAAAAGCTTCTCATCCCCCTCTATGCTACAACTTAGGAGTCTCACCAGGTTCCTGTGTTGAAGTTTTGCTATTAATATTATCTCATTCTTGAACTCCTCTATTCCTTGCCAAGACTTCCTCGACAATCTCTTAACTGCAATGTCCATCCCATTCGATAATACACCCTGAAGTTAACTCCATTTTGGAAATTCGCTATCAGAGAAGGGAATATGCCTAGTAAGAATCAACTACCGTGAAAACAAATTGATAATGAAGTGAAAAATGGTACCTTGTAAACAGTGCCGAAACCACCTTGCCCGAGTTTATGACCGTCTGAAAAATTCTCGGTAGCTGCCTTAACAATAGAGAACTCTATAAAGGGCAAGTCATGACCACCGACAACATTACTTTCCTCTGTTATCACATAGCTGGCTGAAGCACCCATGTTATGCATGATTACAATTTGGCTGTTATCATCATCTACAAAGCAAATAACAGAAGTTTAATCAGTTCCTCTTTTCAACAAAGTTTACAGCATCGTAGGAAAATCTACCTGTATTTTTTTTCATCCTCCGAGAGCGAAAGAAATAATAACATGCAATTAGTACTAAAATTGCCAAAGTCGATCCACAAGTAATTGGGACAACCATCCACATCTTCTTAACTGATCCTGTGGGAAAATGAATTTAAGTTGGACTTGTATGATTCCTGAATTAACTGTTTAATACACGAGGCAGCCCACTTGATTGGGAATAGTACATCATTTAGCACAAACATTAAGTATATTAATTAGCTAGCCAACTAACGATTCAAGTTCACTTACTACTAGTTGTTGTTCTGTAAAATTTGTTGACGCTAAACCTCACGTTACAACTCCTGCTAAAAACAGTTCCGCCTTGACGATCCCCACAGTTGTCATATAACTCGCCTAAAGCTCTGTTCAAACATATCTCGCATGAACTTTTCGTGATGTCTCTTAAACATTGTACAAGTCCATATATGGTCGTACTTTCAAATATAGTTTTCTTTGTCGCAAACTTAGATTTAGAACCAAGTGCCTCATTTCTAAGGTCATTCATCAAATCCTTCAACTGCTTTTTATACTGATCGCGATGATCCACAACCAAATATTCGTGCTTATTTGAATCTGGAAATTTCCCAGTATAAAAATCAGCAAAGTCCGGGCTAAATGAATATTGAACTTGGCAATTTTCATACCATAAGAATGCTTCTCGATAATATGGACATTGCTTAGTGACCTCTCTACTTGCATTCGCAACACAATCTTGACAAGCTTTTCGCGTAACATCTCCTCTGCACAAGGCTAGACCATATACTTGATCATCACCACTTCCAGATGAAGAGTTAAAATATCCGTCTTTAGGAGTGTTGATCGAAAGAAGATCAAGCAGACTGTTGAGATACTTCTCATATGAGCTATTGGGGGCATACTTCTCGGTACCCGAACAAAATTCAAAGTGAGGTTCAGCAAAACCAGGAACAAAGATCATCAAGTGTGTAAATATCAAGCATGCTAAAAGTGAAATATTTTTAGCCTTGCTATGAGGCATCATAGTTTACCAAGTGTATGCAGATAACGGTACAGCGGAACCAAAGATTCAAAAAATAATAGGAGCAAATGAAATACGACTTAATTTGAGGTTAAGATTTGCTGGATGAATTGTGAGCATCACAGCGATAGCTGAAAGGTTTGGTGGGAGGGGAGGAGCTAGATTTTTATATACCCAGAAAATTCCACATTGACTAATATTCAAATTCAAATATACATAATACGTCAAAGATTTACATGATGACCAGAACATTTATCCACGACGTGTATGTTGTGGTGCACAATTCTTGTTAAATAAATTAACCTTTTGATTGATCCATTAGAGCAACTACGGTCAATTGATGGAACTGGGAGGATATATATATTAGGATTAAAAGTATTTATTCGGGATTAAAACACCTTGAATGATAAATTTTTTATTGATAATCTAACTTGAGAGTTAGTTTCAAGGGTAATGGTTTTCAAAAGTATAAATCCATGCACAGTTTTTATATGCCTATAATATAGATATTCTTAGCATATATAGGACCACACTAGTTGCTTTCTAGAGTCTAGACCACCTTAAAAGACTAGAGCTCTAACAACCCAATCCTGAGACCAGACTTGCAAGTTGCTGGAAAAAGATATACTCCCTCCGTCCCGGCCAAATGTTTACATTTGGTCCGGGCACGGAGACCAAGGATAGTGGGTGTAATAGTGATTTTATTGTTAAAATAAATAAAATAGTGGGTGTAATAGTGTAAAGTGTTGAAAAAGTGGAGTGAAGTAGTGGATGTAATAATATATTTATTGTTAAAAGTTACTATTTTTAGTAATGTAAAGAATTGGGTGGGACGTCCCAAAAAGGAAAGTGTAAAGAATTGGTTGGGACGGAGGGAGTATATATCAGCGTTTTGGCGATGAAGATATATTGGACATATATGCCTTCCCATTTGCATGCCACAATTCAGAGCATCTCCGATTGGTGACAACTTTTGACACCTCCGAATTGGTAAAAATGTGTTACATCACATTAAAGTCATAAACATTATACATGTATTAGTAATTTTGAGTGACAACCATTGAAGTAAATTTTTTTAGAAAAAGTGTCAAAATATTATTGAATAAAGAGAAAATATTTTATTAATTTTTTATGATTTGTCAATGTTGGCAATTTTAATTAGCACCTCTAGCTTACTTGCGTTTCACAATTTCATTTTTTTTTCCATGTTTAATTTTATATATTTTGCACCTAGAACATATATTTTTTGAAATTCAAAACAGTACTGTTGTATCCTGTTGTACATAGTTAGTTTGATTAGTTTTTTTTATTTACCTTTTTAGTGTACTCAAAATATTATTTCTTCTTTAAAAAATTTATTTAGTCCTAAATTTGATATTTTGTAGCAATGAATTAAAAAGTAATTATACAGATCATGGATTATTAATTTCTTAGTCGATCCGTTAATCCTCTGACTTGAACAATGTGTAGGTTAGGTTGTTGAATACTATCATGGAGATAATCCCATGTGGAACTTTCATAGAGTATCTTTCCACAATTTTATAATAGTTGTGTAGGACCAATTAAATTAGATCAATTCTTGTCCATGGAAATTAATTAATATAGGAACCTACTGAATATTCAAAGTAGTTACTCCATTTTGGTAGTTGTGACTTGTGAGTACGTAATTGCAAAATAGATGGCAAGTCAGAAGAATGTTTTTATTATCACAAAGGGAAGGGAAATGAGGATATATGCCTCAACTCAACACACAAATTTACGTACAGTAAATTAAATGATAGTAAATTTCACACACGCCTATATATATATAGGCATTAGTTAACCCTAGAGCAGACTTTCCTTATTTCACCGGCACTTCCTGTGAGAACTCCAATTCTTCCCATTTTGACCATAGAAATACCAAAATCCTTAAAGAAAGTTGATTTGAAGTGATTAGCTTGATGCGTAAGGTAAGTCCTTGTCCTGGGGTCATTAAGTAGGGCACTATCAGATTCAAAAAGTCCCCTCCTCTTTGACACTAGGGAATAGTAGTTTTTGTCAAATGTCTTAAAACTTCCCGGATCCATCTCTACCAACGTCGTCTGATCCGCAGGTTTGCATTTTTGTTTCAGTTTAACAATGTATTCTGAATCCAAACTTGGATCGGTGTCACCCTTGCCAGTAAAATTGTAAAGACGGTTGGTGAATGAACTGCAGTGTGAAGTTCCGATTGTATGGCTACCTACAATATGTGTAGAATAAATTCATCATATTGATTAATTCAACCAACTAAATATTGTATGCATTATTCAAATTTATTCTTTGAAATTAATTAAATTACCTGATAACACAACAAGATCTTTTCGACTTAGACCTTTTTGTTGCCAAGCTTGTACCAATGTAGTTATATTGGAAGATGGCCTTGGTAAATTTATTAAAGCTTCAAACAATATCGACACTCGTCCGTCTCTCCTCCCGGTCTCTACTTCCCACGATGGACCTTTCAACTGAAATTAAACAAATAAAAGATTAATTCGCTATATATAGCTATATATATAAAAAAAATTGATTTCGTTGGATACCGCTACAGTTGCATCCCGAGCTACCAAGGCAACTATATCAGCACAAGAAACAACGCCAGGACATGCTTTTTCGACAGCTGACTTAGCTCTATCTATGATTTGATACCCTCTAAGGCTTAGATTGGGAATAGCATCCTTTTCGGCTTGACTATTTTGTGTTGAGTTTAACAGCACTGAACCATCACAACCCTGTAAATGACAATGGCAACACGTTATTTTCTACACGTACAAAAGAAAATGCATGTGTATATTATACTCGCATACCCTAACAAAGCAATCGTGAAAATGCATTCTTAGCAAAGGGCCGCCAAGAGAAGGTGCAACAGCTATGACTTGATCTATCGTCTTCTTAACTATGCTCTCCACACTAGGGCATGTCTTTTCGTAAAACCCTACTTTCAAACCCTGCGCATTACCAATGCCAAATACAAAAGCCAAAACTAACATTAGTACCGAAAATTTTAAAGTAGCCATTTGATTCACAAAGCTAGTTATAAGCTTGTACTTATTACTATATATTTAGTTTTTGTGATGAAATAATATGTCGAGTAATATCCCGTTTTATAGGCCCTTAAGTTATGATCTTTAATTAAGAAACCCTTAAACGTACAACAGTTGTCACTACATGACATCGCACTAATTTGCACGTACAGTATTTTATATGCATTAAGCTAGCAATGATTAATCAAGTGTAATATTTCTATTGCAAATTAGCATTTTACAAGAAGATAGGATATTTGACTTTACTTTCTATATATATATTTATCTTATTGGCACCAACTGCTTCACCAGCTCATCCAATCATCCAATATTGAGATACACTATTAAATGTTATGTACATCTGTTTATTACACTTGCTAATTTATACTTTGGCCCGAACAAATTGCTTAGGAGTAATTGAGTTTGTGGAAAGTCATAACATTCCTAATCAAGTGATTAACAAGGAGTTGATTATTTTGAACAATATATAATTAATTATTCATCTTCGAGTTGGATATTACATTTATAAAATGAACTTCAACGGTTTAATTATTTTTGTGGTATTGCCGGTAATTAATTACTCGTATAAAGTTCAATGCTATTCTATGATATGCATTAATGGTGGTGTCAGATCGTGCATGTGTTGTTTGAGTTCAATACATCTATTTGACCGGGCTTTGCAAGGATTCGGACATTAGATCATATTTTTAATTTGAGTAAATCGTACATACCTTCTATAAATTACAAACTCGCCGCCTACAAATTAGCAACAGGTCCAGTTTCACTGTATTTTTTGAACTCATCACTTTTTTGCTTTCAAAATTCTATATTTCTATACTTTTCTTCTTTCTTTTTTTTAATTTTAGATAAAGATCTATCATCCTTTTTTTAAAACGGATAAAGATCTATCATCCTTGTTTTAAAACGGATAAAGATCTATCTTCTACGTCATTTTCAAAAATAATATTTTATAAATTATAGTAGTTTATTTCTATAATATTGAAAAATTATGGTTATATAAATGTGTTAAACTATTTACAAAACTTATTATATTTAATTTTTTTTGAACAAAATTATGTTTAAAAAGTATATTATACAAAAATCTCAATATAATTAGATTTTGTATTGCGTTCTATTTTTTGTGTTAATAAAATTGAGCTTATTTCACATTAAGTGACAAAATAAAAGTATATCTTTTTTTTAAAAAAAATTATCTCAAAAATATATTTTTATAAAAAATCACATGTGTGAAAGAATAAGCATATTTTTTAATAAACACCTTATCTAAATAGTAAAAAAAATCAAACATAATATCTAAATTATTTGATATAATATAAAGAGATAATAGTTTATTAAAAATTTCATTATCCATATAAATATCATATGAATATAAAATATTATAAACAAGTAATATTAAGTAATTAATATAACCTTATTACACTTATATATTAAATATAAAAATTGAGCAAATAAAAAATAATACAAGTGATCATAAAACTGGAAATGAAAAAACATAAAGATTATAGGTTAAAATTTTGGGGCACACGTATGTTTAACTTGTTTATATTTATTCCTAATTTGTAGATAGTGTATTAGTGTATACTATGTAGGCGAAGATTTACTTCATTTGTCGCATTTTAGTGGACATTGAGAGGGTGATATCTAGTTTAACTCTCTTGTTTTTCGATTTGAATATAATTCATTCATCTCTTTTTAGTAATTTATTTTGACATTTTTAAATATATATTAAAAACATTAAGTATTATAATTTTTTTCCACTTTTATTGATGATAATTATCACATTATTTAACATGTATTTAAATAAAAGTCAACATTGAAACTAATAAATTAATAATTTAATATTAAAATTTTATTTAAAATATTATATTAAATGAAGAAATACACAAGTGATATGGGATAAAAAAAAATAAACAAGAGATTATTTTATCTTCATTTTGAGAATTTCGACCAACCACCTCGAGCAATCTAAAATTTAAATTTAATTCCCACACATACGGTAAGAAATTAATAATTCAACTAAACCAAAAAAAAATTATCAAAAAAAAAAGCTAAACCAAAATTTAATACTCTAGTAGAGTTATAATTTTTCTGCATCGAGCACTCTTCATTTTATAATCATTTCTACCATCTTTTTTTCTCGAGAGCTGTGAAACGCATAGTCTCGGTCTGTAGACCTTGTGGCTTTCGGCCTTAAAAGAATGTAGACCCAAAGATCCAAAAATATATTGGATCATTCAAGTTCATTATGAAACACGAGTGACAAAATGGGCTCAAAATTTCGTTCGTCAGGCCCGGAAATGGAATTCATTATTACTTCATTAATCGGAGATTCAAAGTAAAATTTTGATTTTGATTCATATTTTAAAAATGAGTCCTCGTTCTGACAATCGCATGTCACGGATCAGTTAACGAACATGTTGTTTCTCTGCCGTTGGATGGAATCGGGAACAGCCCAAATTAAAAAAGAATTCTCACTTTTCGCACTTAAAAATCGTGAAAAATAGTATTTTCATATTTTTTTTCGAGAAAATACTGATTGAATTAAACGACATCTATTAAACAACAAAACTATATTTATTCTTTTCACGCGAAGCGGAAAGACTATTTAGCCTGGTTTAAAGAACTTGATAATGGTCGATTTCCCCCACACATACAACTTGTCTTCCATTCCACAAAATTAAGCAAGCTCTGTAAAAAAACAATCCCCCCTCCCACAAACAATACATAATTATATTCCAGAAACTGATCCACATACAAACTCAAACAAGTTGTAAAGATACAATCCTTTACCACAATCTTTACGTATACAAACACACAATTACAAACTGACCCACATGAAAATTTTATTTCCTAATAAAAGACAAAGAAGCGGGCTTGTTGAAACATATTCAAAGGGGGTTTATTACGTTTCAAAAAAGAGTCAGTGAGACCCGGTGCTTGGTCTGAGCATAAGAGTCCTTGGCATGAGCAGGCAATTCATGACCAGTTTCAACACACTTGAATCGATCATTATCAAGTTTCTTGAACCTGGGTGCACCCAGTAGGTTCTCACCTTCCTTCTCTACTAACCCATTTATGGGTTCATCACTGTTGGGTTTAAGGGCGGAGTCTATTTCCCATCTTTCCGCGGTCTTTAAGCGCGAAAAGGATAAATGTCGTTATAATCTTTAATAGATGTCGTTTAATTCAATCCGTCTTTTCTTGAATAAAAAGCACGAAAAGAGTATCTTTTCGCAGTTTTTAAATGCGGAAAAGGAGAAGTTTTTTTAAAATATAGGTCGTTTCTGGTTCCATTCAACAGCAAAAAAATTCGTTAACTGGTCGTGACATGTGATTACAAGGGATTAGGTTCCTTTAAAAATCATCGAAATCGTACTTCATTACGTTAAACCGTTTGGATGTGGTTTGAAAGTTGACGACGTTGACTCTATTTGACCCTTCTTATAAGATTCTTGAGGATAAAAATACATACACTAATGTATAAATTACTTATAAAATAAATTAAATAGTTCATGTAATTGAACTAATTACTGATAAAATGAAGTAGAATTGAAATCTCACTTGTTCTTCAATTTAGTAGTTTATAAATAACTAATTTAAACTTTAGCAAAAAAATAACTAATTTAAGTTGATATTTACTTATTAACAAACTTTGCGTATAAATACAAACAAGATTATGAGAAAAACAAACTAATGGTACACCCTCTTGTTGTAAAGCTCGAATCTATACGAAAAGTGATGAATATTACTACTTGCCACTAACTTTAATTCATCTTAATTATTTTAAGAGAAAATAATATATGTAAATAATGGTATACATCTCTCAACTAACACATACATGATACATGTGTTGTATTGTATGTGTGTGTGCACGCATGGATAAGAGTAGAAATTGTTGGCTTTTAGGATAAGAAAGAATAAAGGATGTAACGTAAGTGTTGAAGTTCGGCTCCTCGTTTTGTTGCTTTGCTCGCACGGCATTTATGTATAATCAACTATGGCCACACCACACTTAAGGACCATGTTTCACAAGTCACCATTCTAATCAGGCTCGGATCATTCCGATACAATATCACATGCTCTATATTCTTTTTTAGACTTTCTCATCTATTTACATCAGTTGACCTTCTGTGAAACATATACTTTTAACCGCGCCAATTAAAGAAACTAGCTAGCTGTTGTGTAACCGAAAATTAATTAACGAGAATAAAGTTACTGAGATAGATGTACCTAAAATGCTAGTGTTTTTTTAGTTGGAGTATTTTTATAATTGTATATGATTATTACAATAACATTCTTGTGTATTTAAAAGTTACGTGATAACCTCAGTAACATTAATCTCTTAATTAATTTGTATTATTATACAGATTTTCCGTACAGTAAATATATACTCCCTCGGTATTAAAGTCATTTTGAAATTTTTACATATACTAAAATTTTTTGAGTTAATCATGAAAAAAATCAATCAACTTTTAACTTTTTTTCACTTTAACCGTTATGAGAACTTTTTTTAAGATTTAACCAACTAAACTTTAATATATTACAAAAAATATAATAATAATAATATTAACTCTAGTTAAATCAAGCTTATGTGGCAAACTAGTTATACTTATGTGTCACATACTTTAGTTAACCAAAAGATATAGAACACCTCAAATAACAAACGAGTTGTCATTTTTCTTTCCTTTTTTCTTTATGTCCTAAAGAGTGCGTATTCCAATTTTATTATTATTTATATTTATTAATTTATTAATAATTTAAAATTAAAAACTACATTTTGTAGAAAGAATTAAAAAAAAGTATGAAACAAATTATTGTATATATTTTTACTTAAAATTAGTAAACTACTTTTCTTTAATTTAAACATATGATAAGTTACAAAACAATTTACAAATAAAAAAGTTCACGCAAAGACTAATTATTTATAAATAATAATAGTGACACTCTAATAGAATAACAGTTATAAATAAATCCAATAAAATTGTTAATCATTCAAAATCCATAACATAAAAACACTCGGATGAATTCTTCTCATTCACTCAGATTATTCATCAAAATTTTCATAATCCATGTCATCAAAAATAATTTTTTTAGTTGTAGATGTCCATAAGCTGCAGTTTGAAATCAAGTTCTAGTTAAATTTAATATTGAATACAATTTTATCCAAGTTTATTAAATGAAAATGAGTCACCTGTGATGTTAAAGTTGTAGGAGAAATAATTTCTGGAGTAGGTTCAGTATATAGAAATTCACTTGTCTCAACATTATACTCCATACCCACATTTTGAACAATGTTATTGTTAATACCACTAGCAGTTGCACTTGTTCCCGAGGTGTGAGTAGTGTCATTAGTATCACCTGCACTTGTTCCACAAGTAGCCATAGGATTTTCCGGTAGCAAATAACCCTAAATAAAAACCAAAAATTATTTACGTCTAATTATAAAATTAAGTACAAAATCAAGTACAAAATAAGGACACATATAAGAGCACTCACACATATAAGGACACATGATCTATAATATAGATCATACCTTTTGCCTTCGTTGCTATACATCATCTGTATCAATGCCTTATGTTTGAAACAACTACAAAGAAAATATGTATAAAGATATATGTTAGGAATATAATAATTTGATGATGTACAAAATACTAGAACAGGATTTAGCACAGTCTATCTGCAAGAATCAATCAACGGATATCTATCTGCAAGAAGCAATCGACTGATAAATATCGATCGATAAGGCATCAACTGATAATAAGCCATCGACTGATAAAGCCAATCGAGAAGTCATCAACTGATATTTATCAATCGAGAACTCAAGTCATCAACTGATATTTATCAATCGAGAACTCAAGTCATCAACTGATATTTATCAATCGAGAACTCAAGTCATCAACTGATATTTATTGATCGAGAACTCATCAACGGATATATACTCATCAACGGATATTTCCTGATCGAGAACTCATCAACGGATAGTTATTGATCGAGAAGTCATTAACGGATATTTACCAATCGAGAAGTCTCACAAGTACTCGATTGATTAGCTCACAGCCTGACTTCTCGAAGCTTAAAGGAGATGAGTATTCGGTTGATTCAAACAACTAGTTTAAAGGAAAGTCTTCGAATATCAAAACAAATATATTGCAGATATGCTATGGGAAGGAAAGCGAAAATTAAGGAAGCTGTCGGTCAAAGTTTACTCTATCAGAGAATGCTCGAATCAGAGAATGACAAACCGACAGAGTTTAGCTTCAGAGTCTACCAAAAAAGGAAACAGACAAATCAGAGTCTGATTTGGATAGTAAGAAGGAATTCGAGTGCAAGTCTAAATTACCTTATTAAAGCTATTCTTATCATAATCTGTTTTGTAATTGTATTTGTAGCTGTGTCTATATAAACACAGAGATAGGTTATAATTCAATGTCGAATTCATAAAAGCAGTATCTTGTAACCTAGCAGCTCTTAAGAACATTATCTTCTTGAGAGAGTTTTGTATTCGAGATCATTATTAATACAAAACAGTATTCTATTCAACATACTTGTATTCATAATCGATTTACAGGCACTATTACATTCAACTCCCCTTCTGTAATAGATTGATTATTCTGGGAAACAATTGGTATCAGAGCCGGCAGTAAATTTCAACTCAAAAGATCAGATAATCATGTCTGGAAGCAAGTATGAGAGCATCAGAATTCTAATATTGAAGAAGGCTGAATACCCTACATGGAGGGTGAAGATGATGATGTTCTTAGAAGCAACTGATCCTGATTACTTAGATAGAATCCATACAGGTCAGTACCTACCAACCAAACTGGTGCCTTCTACAATTGTGGAAGGAAGGCAAATCCCTGAGTATTACACCCTGAAGGACAAGAAAGAATGGACTAATGAAGAAAAACAGGAAGTCTTGAAAGATGCAAAGGTAAGAAATATTCTGCATAACAGTCTTGACTCTGTAATGTCTAACAGGGTAATAGCTTGCAAAACTGCCAAAGAAATCTGGGATGCACTGGAGGTTCAATGTCAAGGAACCAAGGAGATAAAAAAAATAGAAGATCTGTTCTAATCCAAGAGTATGAATACTTTGAGGCTAAGCAGAATGAGTCCCTCACAGATATCTATGACAGATTTCTAACTCTGTTGAACAACTTGGCTTTGGTGGATAAAGTATATGACAATGAAGATTCAAACACCAAATTTCTGAGGGCTCTTCCAGAAGAATGGGATCTGCAGACATCCTTGATTAGAGACAGGGCTGATTTGGATGAGATGTCCTTAGATGAAGTTTATGGCAAATTGAAAACTCATGATCTGGAGTTACAGCAAAGAAGAAACAGAAAGAGTAACAAGGCAAGACCTATTGCTTTGAATGTTGAAGCAAAAATTGAAGAACCAAAGGAAAAGGTGCTTAAGGCTTCAACAAGGAAAGGGAAAGAAGTAGTACTCCAAGATAGCAGTGAATCAGAGTTTGAGGCAAACTCTGATGTAAACTCTGATAATTCTTCAGACTCTGACATGATGGAGATGTTTGCTATGTTTGTCAAAAGCTTCAAGAAATACAAAAAAATTAGGAAGCAAGGAAACTATCAGAAGAAGCATAGTGAGTCATATAAGAAAGACAGATTCAGAAAGAGAGAAGATAGAGATGGAAAATCAAAAACTCTTGATAAATCAAAAGTCAAGTGTTATAAGTGCAACAAGATGGGACATTTTGCTACTGAGTGCAGAAGCAAGGAATCTGGGAAAGCTCTCATCACATCAAAGAAAGATTGGATGGATTCCTCAGACTCTGAAGAAGAAACTAATTATGCTCTCATGGCAAACTCTGATTCTCCCATCCTAAACTCTGACAAGGTACCAAACTCTGTTTTCAATTTTGATACTGAAGATATTCATGAATTAAAGTCTTTTCTTAGAAATTTGCATGTTAGCTTTAAGTCACAGTCTCTTGAGAATGAAAGATTAAAATCTGAAATACAAACTCTGAATGCTAGGAATGACTTTCTTGAAACTGAACTTGTACACATGCTTAGCTTTAAGAAAGACTGTGAGAATGCTATACACATGCAAACTCAGTTGGAAATACAAGTCACATATTTAAAATCTGAGATAGCTAAGGAAAAAGAGACCTTCAGAGTTTGGACAAACTCTGGTAAGAAGGTCCAACAAATGCTTTCTGAAAAGAATTGGACATCTGCCCTAGGTTATGAATCTGATAAAGAAAATCACACTAATTCACACACAAAAGGAACATTGAGTGAACCTGTGAAGTTTGTTAGAGCTAGTGATAATAAGAAAACTCTCCCTGAATGCTCTAAAAACAATAGTGTGCTAGAGTCTAAAAAGGTGAATGTAGGGTTACTTTCTCAGAAGCAACTTAAAGAAAAGTTGAAGGCAGTCACTAAGAAATCTAAAAAGGTGAAAAGAAATAGGAATGGTAAAGTAGGAATTACTAAGGAGAATAATTACATGAATATCCCTGATGCTCCTAGGAAAACCTGTTTTACTTGTGGTAATTCTAATCATCTTGCTATTGACTGCAAATAAAAGAAAAAGAAAGAACCTGAAAGACCTAGGTTTGAGGCTAGAAAACAAACAAGAAACAATCCCTGTTTTCACTGTGGTAGTTTATGGCATTCTATTTATAAATGCAAAGATTATCATAACTTGTATTACAATTTTTACAAACCACAACCTCAAATGAGTAATTCTCCAAAACATACTGTCAAGCAAAAATATGTGATAAAGACTGATAAAAGGAGTGTAAACTCTGACAGTACAAACTCTGTAAATGCTAACTCTGATCATGTAAACTCTGTTAACACAAACTCTGACAAAAGAACTTCTGCTGCAAAAGTTAACAAGTTTTCAAAGAAAGGACCCAAACTAGTTTGGGTCCCCATAACTACTAATTAAATTGCATTTACTGATTGCAGGGAAACAGGAAGAACATTCTAGTGATTGATAGTGGATGTTCTGCACATATGACTGGAAATAAATCCCTGCTTTCAGAGTTTGAGGAGAAGGCTGGCCCAACAGTATCTTATGGAGATGGCAACATAGGAAGAACACTGGGATATGGCAACATAGTGATTGGAAATGTCATCATTAAGAAAGTAGCTCTGGTTGAAGGACTCAAACATAATCTGCTCAGTGTGAGTCAAATGACAGACAGAGGTTTCTCTGTGGAATTTCATGGAACTCATTGTGAAGTGAAAAGCAAGAAGAATGGAAAAGTAGTTCTTATTGGCCACAGACATAATAACCTATTTGAAGCCAGCATGGATGTTAATTCTAATGGTCCCTTAACCTGTCTACTTGGAAAGGCATCACCAATGGAAAGCTGGAATTGGCACAAAAAGTTGTGTCACTTGAACTTTGGAAACATTAATGAGTTAGTGAAGAAGGACCTAGTTAGAGGTCTTCCAAAAGTTCAATTTCATCCTGATGGACTCTGTGATTCATGTCAAAAGGCCAAACAAAGGAAGACATCTTTCAAGAGCAAAACTGAAAACTCTATTGATCAACCTTTTCATCTATTGCATCTTGACTTATTTGGTCCAGTTAACATCATGTCCATTGGAAAGAAGAAATACACTCTGGTAATAGTTGATGATTTCACTAGATTTACTTGGGTGTACTTTTTACACAAGAAGGATGAAACTACAGAAACAATTATTGATCATATTGCAATGATTGAGAATGGATCAACTCAAAAAGTAAAGAATCTAAGGAGTGACAATGGAACAGAGTTTAAGAACTCTAAAATGGAGGAATTCTGCTCAACAAAAGGCATTACTCAACAATTCTCAGCACCTGGCACACCTCAACAAAATGGTGTAGTTGAAAGAAAGAACAGAACTTTAATAGAAGCTGCCAGAACAATGCTAGAAGGAGCAAAACTACCTACTTATTTTTGGGCAGAAGCTGTGAACACTGCATGCATCACTCAGAATTGTTCCTTAATAAACAAACATGGAATGACTCCATATGAATCTTTGAAAGGAAGAAAGCCAAATGTCAAGTACTTTCACATCTTTGGAAGCAAGTGTTTTATTCTCAAAACACATCATGAACAATTGAAGAAGTTTGAACTTAAAGCAGATGAAGGAATTTTTATTGGATATGCAACAACTTCTAAAACCTCTTCAAGGGCATTCAAAGTATTCAATTTAAGGACAAGGACAGTCATGGAATCAATTAATGTCTCCTTTGATGAAGGGAAGATAGATGGGTTACATGATAAAGATGCACAGGAAACTCTGAGATTTGAGAATGAACTGCAGAAAATAAACTCTGACGAGATAAACACTGATCAACCAAATCCTGGAGAAGCAAACTCTGATTCTTTAAACTCTGATTCAGAAATGATTGAAATAGAAATTGAAGAAACTGCACATGGTGAGGGGGAGCAAAATCAATCAAATGCTGACATTGGAGATTCAACTATTGAAATATCAGAGTCTGACCAAACTCTGAACAACACAAACTCTGAAACCCTAAACTCTGATCATTCAAACTCTGAGACCACAAACACTGATACCTCAATCTCTGATAATTCAAACTCTGAGTACATAAACTCTGAGACATCAAATACTGATGGAAACACATCTTCAGGGGGAGGATCATCATTTTCAGAAGGATCATTCTATGAAGGCACAGATCATGGGGGAGCATCTAGTTCAAGGAACTTTCCACATCCAAGGAAATGGACCAAAGATCACACACCTGATTTAATTATAGGTGATCTGGAAAGTGGAATAAAAACAAGAAAAGCTACTCAAAATGAATGTCTATTTCATAGTTTTCTTTCACAAACAGAACCAAAGAAGGTTGAAGATGCTTTGAAAGATGCAGATTGGATTACTGCAATGCAGGAAGAATTGAATGAGTTTGAAAGGAATGAAGTTTGGACCCTAGTCCCAAGGCCAAAGAACAGATCTATTGTTGGCACAAAATGGGTATTCAAGAACAAGACAGACTCTGATGGAATAATTATAAGAAACAAGGCAAGACTGGTAGCCAAAGGTTATTCTCAACAGGAGGGGATTGATTATGATGAAACCTATGCTCCTGTAGCTAGACTTGAGGCAATCAGAATTTTTCTTGCTTATGCTGCAAATAAGAAATTCAAGGTCTACCAGATGGATGTTAAAAGTGCATTTTTAAATGGTGAACTTGAAGAAGAAGTCTATGTTGAACAACCACCTGACTTTGTCAATCCAAAATATCCAAATCATGTTTACAGACTGGATAAAGCTTTATATGGACTAAAGCAAGCACCAAGGGCCTGGTATGAAACTCTGGCCCTATTCTTACTTGAAAATGGTTTCACTAGAGGAATAATTGATAAAACCTTGTTTTATAGAACTCAAGGTAAGGATTTATTATTGGTTCAAATATATGTTGATGATATTATATTTGGTTCCACTAATGAGAAACTCTGTGAAAGATTTTCAAAGCTAATGCAGTCCAGGTATCAAATGAGTATGATGGGAGAACTGAGTTATTTTCTAGGTTTACAAGTGAAACAGACTGAAGAAGGGATTTTCATTAATCAGTCTAAATATACAAAGAATCTACTCACTAAATTTTAAATGCAAGATTCTGCATCTGCTACAACTCCCATGGCTACTGCAACAAAACTTGATCAAGACACTGGAGAACCTGTTGATATTACTGCATACAGAGGAATGATTGGTTCTCTACTTTATTTGACTGCAAGTAGACCAGACATCATGTTTGACACATGTCTATGTGCTAGATTTCAAGCAAATCCAAGAGCACCTCATTTGATTGCTGTGAAAAGGATTTTCAGATATCTCAAGAGCACTGCTAATCTTGGCTTATGGTATCCTAGGGAATCTGATTTCAAATTGATAGGCTATTCAGATGCTGACTTTGCAGGATGCAAGATTGACAGGAAAAGCATAAGTGGCAGTTGTCAATTTTTAGGTGGAAGACTGGTGTCATGGCAAAGCAAGAAACAGAAATCAATTTCAACATCAACTGCAGAGGCTGAATATATTGCTGCTGGAAGCTGCTGTGCACAGATTTTATGGATGAGAAATCAATTGCTGGACTATGGTTTGAAATTCTCAAAAATTCCTATTTATTGTGATAACCAAAGTGCTATTGCAATGACAGGAAATCCAGTCCAACATTCTCTGACAAAGCACATCAGTATCAGATATCACTTCATAAGGGAACATGTGGAGGAAAGCACAATTGAATTACATTTTGTTCCTACAGATCAACAGTTAGCAGATATCTTCACCAAACCTTTGCCTGAAGCAACATTTAACAGACTGGTTTCTGAATTAGGGATGGTGACAAGTGGCTCAACTTAGCAAGTTTCAGACACTCAGAGTATATGTCAGAGTATGGGGTAAACTTTGATGAAAATGGAGTAAACTCTGATCATTGAAGCATCTAATCTCTGATCACAAGTTCTCAGTGATTATGGTAAACTCTGTCAGAGTATGTGGTAAACTCTGACAGTACATACTAAACTCTGACCCATATATTCTCTGATCTGTAAACTCTGATAGACCTGCAAACACTGAAGCACCAAACTCTGGGAATTTGGTAATCTCTGGTGATTTGATAAAATCTAGTGAAAATGCTCCAGTTCAAGTATCTGATTCTCCTACAACGTCACCAAAACAAATTATAAAGGAGATATCTTATGAAAGAGCAAGGGAATTGGCTGAAGAAGTAAGAAGAGAAATGGAGGCAAAGAAATCAAAGTCATCTTCAGCAACTCTCAGTCCAAAATATTTTTCAAGAAAGTAGAGGAAGTCTGTCACTTTTGGCCAGGACACACAAGAACCTACTTCTCAAAGTGAGGTAGCAGTCATTGAAGGGCCAGGCACACAAAAACCTGTTGTTCAAAGTTCAACAGAAGCCACAATTCCAGCAAGTGAAGCCAGCATTGATCAGGGGTACAATCCACAAGAACCTTCAGCTCAAAGGGTTGAAGAAGTTGTCAAGGCCCCAGCCACACAAGAACCATCCAATCAAAGTTTGGATGCAGACACCCACACAAATTTAGAAGATTATGTTGTTGCTGATGCTGAAGGCCAATCTCTGGCAGAGTCAAGCCCACAAGAACCTTCACCTCAAAGTGGTGAAGCAGCTGCAGATATGACTCAGGTCACACAAGAACCAATCATCAATCTTATGATTGCAGACCAAGACTTACATGTTAGACAGACAAACTCTGATGAAGCTCCACAGGCAAACTCTGATGATTGCCATGTGCAGGCATACAAACAGCAAAGAAGGATATTCTCTGACATCAAGAGAATTGATGACAAAAAGAAGAGTCTACCTGCCATGCACTATCCACAGAAGCTCCCAAGGCTCCTGCAGAACCAGACTCTGAACAGCAAATTTCAAAGAAGCCTAAAAGGCTTAAGGTCCACATAAGGAGGGAATCAGAGTATGTTGCTGAGTTGGAAACTGAGATTGAGCAACCAGTTTTTGACTATGAAGCAATTTGGGATAATGAAATTACCTACAAGACAGCCATTTAATGGATTTCTCATGTTCAACCTCTGTCAAGACAGGTGGTTGACTTTCTAGTCCACAATGTAGGAAAGGTGGCCAACAATTACATCTATCCAACCTATGAAGGTAGATTGGATCAACTCAAGGGCTCATATTATTAGAAGATTGCAAGGAAACTGCAGGATTCCTTTCACATGACTCTTTCCCAGGCCATTCATTTCATCCATGCAAGGACTTTTCTAAATAAACACTTGGATGCATTGACTATGGGAGAACCACAGGAGGTAGCAGGTGATACAAGGAAGTTGGAGGATGGGACTAGTGCACCAGTGGTGATTAGTAAGAAAGATGTTCAGTCTGCCTCACCCACACAAGAACCACCTAGTCAGAGGTTGGGTGATAGTGGGGCAGAGGAATATGCTGTTAGGCCCTCCTTGACAACTCAACAAAATGCTGATGAGAACCTCAATGATATGGGAGGACAAACTCTGATTGATGCTCATGAAGTAATTTGCAAATCTATTCTATCAGAGTCTATCCACCTTGAGGGGGAGTCTCATGCACCAACAGTCAAAGATGGTGACACTCAGACTCTGGTTTCTAATGAAGTCATACTGAAGCAGTCAAAGTCTAGAGTAGACCCTGAGACTGGAATACTGGAGCCAACAGACTCTGAAAAGAAAGAAGATGCTAGTATGGGTTCAGAATCTGTTGATGCTCACCCCTGGATGGAGACCCCTAGCCTTCAGACATTTGAAGGGGTACCCCTCCATCAAGGTGGTTCAGGTATTGTAGCACATTATTCTTCTCTCAACCCCTCTTCTGTAGGATTTTTGAGTGCACCCTCCAAATTGAGTAAAAAAAATATAAAAAAATAATAATTGAGAGGCTGGCACTGGTCCAGGCAAAAGGAGAGGTAGATAAGGCTGTAGAGAGCCTGAGTGAGAATGAGAGAGTGGGTGCCCAACCCCACTGTGAGATTGAGAGATTAGGGTATCCTGAACCTAGCTTTACTTATTGGGATCAAGATTTTCCACAGAGTTGGTCCAATGAGTTGGAGCAGGGGATGGATGAAAATTCATTTCTGTTGTTTGACAGAATTCACTCCCTTCACTTCTTCACAGAAGTAGCTTTCAAGGATGCTATTGCTGCTATTACTACCACTCAAGCTTCTCTCCAAACAACAGTCTCTGACTTAACCACAAAGGTTGATTCAGTAGTTGCAGCACAGACCACTTTCTCCACAGTCCTAGCACAGATTCTTTTGGTTGTCACAGGTGGTGATGATGTCAAAAAGGTGGTGATTAAGGAAAGGGGGAGAAGAAAGGTGATTCCTTCAGGAGAAACAAGGATGATATCTTCCTTGACAGATAGGCAGTAAGAAATGATTATTTTATACTGTTCTAGATTAATTGTTTCATTTTTTAGTTTTGACATCATCAAATCTTGATTTATGCTTCATTGTTTATAAAGCATAAATAGGGGGAGATTGTTAGGAATATAATAATTTGATGATGTACAAAATACTAGAACATGATTTAGCACAGTCTATCTGCAAGAATCAATCAACGGATATTTATCTGCAAGAAGCAATCGACTCAAAGAATAAAGGATGTAACGTAAGTGTTGAAGTTCGGCTCCTCGTTTTGTTGCTTTGCTCGCACGGCATTTATGTATAATCAACTATGGCCACACCACACTTAAGGACCATGTTTCACAAGTCACCATTCTAATCAGGCTCGGATCATTCCGATACAATATCACATGCTCTATATTCTTTTTTAGACTTTCTCATCTATTTACTTCAGTTGACCTTCTGTGAAACATATACTTTTAACCGCGCCAATTAAAGAAACTAGCTAGCTGTTGTGTAACCTAAAATTAATTAACGAGAATAAAGTTACTGAGATGAGATGTACCTAAAATGCTAGTGTTTTTTTAGTTGGAGTATTTTTATAATTGTATATGATTATTACAATAACATTCTTGTGTATTTAAAAGTTACGTGATAACCTCAGTAACATTAATCTCTTAATTAATTTGTATTATTATACAGATTTTCCGTACAGTAAATATATACTCCCTCGGTATTAAAGTCATTTTGAAATTTTTACATATACTAAATTTTTTTGAGTTAATCATGAAAAAAATCAATCAACTTTTAACTTTTTTTCACTTTAACCGTTATGAGAACTATTTTTAAGATTTAACCAACTAAACTTTAATATATTACAAAAAATATAATAATAATAATATTAACTCTAGTTAAATCAAGCTTATGTGGCAAACTAGTTATACTTATGTGTCACATACTTTAGTTAACCAAAAGATATAGAACACCTCAAATAACAAACGAGTTGTCATTTTTCTTTCCTTTTTTCTTTATGTCCTAAAGAGTGCGTATTCCAATTTTATTATTATTTATATTTATTAATTTATTAATAATTTAAAATTAAAAACTACATTTTGTAGAAAGAATTAAAAAAAAGTATGAAACAAATTATTGTATATATTTTTACTTAAAATTAGTAAACTACTTTTCTTTAATTTAAACATATGATAAGTTACAAAACAATTTACAAATAAAAAAGTTCACGCAAAGACTAATTATTTATAAATAATAATAGTGACACTCTAATAGAATAACAGTTATAAATAAATCCAATAAAATTGTTAATCATTCAAAATCCATAACATAAAAACACTCGGATGAATTCTTCTCATTCACTCAGATTATTCATCAAAATTTTCATAATCCATGTCATCAAAAATAATTTTTTTAGTTGTAGATGTCCATAAGCTGCAGTTTGAAATCAAGTTCTAGTTAAATTTAATATTGAATACAATTTTATCCAAGTTTATTAAATGAAAATGAGTCACCTGTGATGTTAAAGTTGTAGGAGAAATAATTTCTGGAGTAGGTTCAGTATATAGAAATTCACTTGTCTCAACATTATACTCCATACCCACATTTTGAACAATGTTATTGTTAATACCACTAGCAGTTGCACTTGTTCCCGAGGTGTGAGTAGTGTCATTAGTATCACCTGCACTTGTTCCACAAGTAGCCATAGGATTTTCCGGTAGCAAATAACCCTAAATAAAAACCAAAAATTATTTACGTCTAATTATAAAATTAAGTACAAAATCAAGTACAAAATAAGGACACATATAAGAGCACTCACACATATAAGGACACATGATCTATAATATAGATCATACCTTTTGCCTTCGTTGCTATACATCATCTGTATCAATGCCTTATGTTTGAAACAACTACAAAGAAAATATGTATAAAGATATATGTTAGGAATATAATAATTTGATAATGTACAAAATACTAGAACAGGATTTAGCACAGTCTATCTGCAAGAATCAATCAACGGATATCTATCTGCAAGAAGCAATTAACTGATAAATATCGATCGATAAGGCATCAACTGATAATAAGTCATCGACTGATAAAGCCAATCGAGAATTCATCGATCGAGAAGTCATCAACTGATATTTATCAATCGAGAACTCAAGTCATCAACTGATATTTATTGATCGAGAACTCAAGTCATCAACTGATATTTATCAATCGAGAACTCAAGTCATCAACTGATATTTATTGATCGAGAACTCATCAACGGATATATACTCATCAACGGATATTTCCTGATCGAGAACTCATCAACGGATAGTTATTGATCGAGAAGTCATTAACGGATATTTACCAATCGAGAAGTCTCACAAGTACTCGATTGATTAGCTCACAGCCTGACTTCTCGAAACTTAAAGGAGATGAGTATTCGGTTGATTCAAACAACTAGTTTAAAGGAAAGTCTTCGAATATCAAAACAAATATATTGCAGATATGCTATGGGAAGGAAAGCGAAAATTAAGGAAGCTGTCGGTCAAAGTTTACTCTATCAGAGAATACTCTAACAGAGAATGCTCGAATCAGAGAATGACAAACCGACAGAGTTTAGCTTCAGAGTCTACCAGAAAAGGAAACAGACAAATCAGAGTCTAATTTGGATAGTAAGAAGGAATTCGAGTGCAAGTCTAAATTACCTTATTAAAGCTATTCTTATCATAATCTGTTTTGTAATTGTATTTGTAGCTGTGTCTATATAAACACAGAGATAGGTTATAATTCAATGTCGAATTCATAAAAGCAGTATCTTGTAACCTAGCAGCTCTTAAGAACATTATCTTCTTGAGAGAGTTTTGTATTCGAGATCATTATTAATACAAAACAGTATTCTATTCAACATACTTGTATTCATAATCGATTTACAGGCACTATTACATTCAACCCCCCTTCTGTAATAGATTGATTATTCTGGGAAACAATATAATTGATTTAGGTTTATCTAGGAGGCGGTTATTTACAATAATTAAATATAATAATTGGAAAATATTTTTTATTAATGACGTGGCTATTTTAATCTATGTTGAAATAAAAAATGAAAATTAGCATTATTTTATTAACCATGGTTAATGTTTTTATATTTAATAGAAGTTAGATTGGTTATTCTGTGAAAATATAATTGAAATGGTTAAATTGAAAAAATTATGAAAGTTGGTTGGTTTTTTATGTGAATAACTCAAAAAAATTATCAATTTTCTTCCACTTTTACCTATAATTATTACACCATTTAATATATATGTGAATTAAAGTCAAATAAATATTTAAAAAAATATATTGAATAAAAAATGGATAAATAATCTAAGACAAGAAAAAAATCTTAAAAAAGGACCGCAAAATAACAGTTACAACTTAAAAGTACTAACTTTATTACATAAAAAAAGGTACTAACTTTATTAAGAAAAAATCGATTAATTAACCCGTACAAATACTAATATCTAAACATCCAAACAAGGAGTAGGCAAATGTTTAAACAGTATTTTGGTATTAGACATTATTAATTAGAGTATTTAAAATACATACTGCGTTTATAAAATATTGATTAATTAATTTATTATAGTTCGTTCGGTATTACATTTAAAAGTACAATTAAACAAAATCCTTAATCATTAAATACATACTCCCTCCGTACCCTTTTAATTGTCTGTTTTAGTGTGTACAAACTAACTCATCTTTGACTGTAATTTAAATAGAATATATAATTAAAAATAAATAAAATTTTATGTTGTTAAAAAATATATATAATCTAATTTCAAATATATATTTTAAATTTTTAAAATTATAAAAGAACAATTTTTAATTAATAATAAAAAATTAATCAATTTAATCATGAAAAGTTGGATGTACCTATAGCTTTCAAATCGAAGAAAGCATACATTAATCTGAGCTCCATGTCGAATCTAAAATACACTACTAGTCCACAACTATATACTGTATCTATTTATAAAAGTTGCTGTTGATTGGGAAAGACCTAAAAATTTGTACCCGCACCCAGCCGTCCAATATAAAGCTATAATCATGGCAGTTTATACGTGTAAGGAATTTAAGTTCTTTTTTTTAGTCTCACTTCTCACTTTCTCAGGACAAATATTAGTCGAGGTTGAGGAGAATATCTGAGACACGTAACTTGAAAGAAATTTTCTAATATGAACAAATGAAGTACTGTAATGATAATAATTACTCGTACATATAAGCCAAGATAATAACGACAATAATCCAAGATATATCATTATCATGTATGTAGTAGATTCCATTTTGCATTTATATATATAATATTCCCCAAAAATGAATGTATATGCATGTGGAGCGTACACCGACTAAAATATATATGCACCTAGGAAACTGAGGCAGATATTACATATGTTTATAATTAAGTATATTCCTTAATACTGGGGCAGATAAAATTGTTTGTTTATTTCCGTTATATATAAAAATGAATTGAATGAGAATATAATCTATATTATATTATTATAGTCAGAAAGATTAAAAAAAATGATGCAAGATAAACCATAAAAAATATCATAACCGTTTAATTTTAGATAAATCATAAAAACGATCTTAATCATTCAATTTTAATAAAATATAGTTTTAAAACAATATATAACATACATACACTTTTAACCTCGGTAGACCTCCTTTTATATAAATTCTCACGCATAATCTATACTATATTATAATAACCAAATTAGAGAACTTTTTTTAAAACACTGGGTTGAACCATAAAAAAGATCATAACCGTTCAATGTTAGGTGAACCATAAAAACGATAATAATCATTCAATTTTAATAAAATCTAATTTTAGAAAGGATATATATCATACATACAATACAACGTTATCTAATTGAATGAGAATATATTCTATATTTTCTATTTTCTATTTTAAAAATCTTATTTATCATATAATTTTTATTTAATGTATCATTAAATTTTATGAATATTAATATATAAATATCATTGTATAACCATCCAATTTTAATAAAATTTAATTAAAAAAATATATCATACATACAACTATATCCTGATATTTCTTTTTTTATACAACTGTTCAATGATGATATTATATTATATTTTAATTATATTCTACATTTTCTATTTTAAAAATCCTACTTATCTAATAATTTTTAATTAATATAATTTACTCACATTCAACTCAATTTTATCACAATTTAAACTCTTTTATTTATTTAAAATTATGACTTATAATTAAATTTTATGAATATTGATATATCAACATCATTGTATAGAAAAGTGTAAAAAAATTAATAATAAAATAAATTATCATATTAAATAAAATATTTAAATTATATAAAATATATACGTGTAACATTAAATAAAATTTAAATTATTATTATAAAAATATATTCAAATTATATATAGAAAATACTAAAGCAATTCGATCCGTGCATTGAACGGGATATAAGCTAGTATTATATTATATTTAAATTATATTCTATATTTTCTATTTTAAGAGTCCTACTTATCTTATAATTTTTATTTAATATATCATTAAAGTTTATGAATATTAATATATAAATATCGTTGTATAATAACATACAATTCTAACCCCCGATAATCCGTCTTTTATACAACTCATCACGGATAATATTATATTATATTAACATAAATTCTCAACGTTATAAAATTTTATAGTAAATATCAATAAAATATAGTATAAAAAATAAATTTACCTAAATATTAGTCATGGTACGAGTTATAAGCTTGTATTAGAATAATTCTCTTTTATTTAAAAAAATTTATCATTTAACTAAAGGATATTTGGAGATGTCTTCAGCTGAAATTTAGATGATAAATTTTTAATATTTGAAAATAAAACACATTATACATAATTTGGTATGAAGTATAAATTCTAATTCAAGAATTCATTATATTCCCTAAAATTTCCATTTATTTTTAATCAAATCAAATTATATTTTTTAAAATTAAATCTAGAATAATATTTTAAATAACTCATTTTCTAAAACTTAACTACATATTTCAGCAGGTTTAGAGTTCAAAACAAAAAAATTTAATCTTAATTTTATAAGTTGCAATTTAATTCTATATAAGATTTATTTTTTAAGTTTTGATCTTTCTATCTAATTTTATATTTAAACTTAGTTATTGTTTTATATTGAAAAAAAATTGAATTAATAAAACAAAGTAGTGATAACAAAAAAATTTGAATTAATTAAATCGTTTACAAAAAAATCCAAAATTTTATTTTCGGAAAACATCGATCTGTTGCCCCCTTTCTCAGCAAAAAAAGGATTAAAATGTTGGTGGAATTAAACATGGAAAACAACATCACAACTCCCTTGACATGAACATTTCATTTAGATGCACAAGAGACATCAACTCAAACTCTAAAAAACGTTGATTAGTAAAAATTCAACCATGAGCAACCACCCAACTTGATAATGGTTTTAGTTAAATAATTAGTTTGAGATGGGCAGTTGAATATAAATACTGTACAATTGTCAAAGTCAATTGTGCACCACAAAAAAAGAATGGTATAGTTAATTGTGAAGTATAGATAACGCTTAACATTTTTATGAGGCCTACTTGAATAGTCCGTAGATAAACAAACTCCCAACCAAATTAAAGCCTCACAAAAATCTAACCCCCCAAACAAACCATAACCCCACCCCACCCCACCCCACCCCACCCCACAATTAACATGCCTTTATCAAACACAACATAGCATATGAGATATATTCACTGCTCCCATCCATTCCTTTTCATACACAAACTCATACATACATACACAATTACACATTTTCTTCTTGAGCAAACAAGGTGGTTATATATATAGATAGATAGATAGTAAGCAGTTATATATATTGAAAGTGTATATATGTGCAGGCCATTGTAGCAGTTGAAGAAAAAAGAAAGCCAGGCCGCCTACTTTCTTGCCATACACGACTCTGGACATTTGGTATGTATATATATATATATATATGTGTGCATGCACTTGTTTAATTTCCCTAAATTGATTGATCGAATAGATAGATGGAGCTGCGTGTGCACTCAACATCTTTTATATCTATCTTCTTATTATGTCAAATTAAAACCTTCCCTCTACGCAAGCAACTCTTCTCTTCTCTTCTCAATTCTCATCATATATACTATCTTCTTATCAACTTTTTCAGTTCTTTCTCTCTATTTCCAAGCAAATGGAATATTCACAACTGGTGAGAAATAATTATCTTCTATGAATTGTATTTTATTGTATGAACATATTTAAAAATCTTTTAAAAGTTTATCCATGTACATAAACTTTTTGATTGA
Organism: Oenanthe sinensis; assembly: GCA_028671895.1. Lineage (NCBI taxonomy): Eukaryota > Viridiplantae > Streptophyta > Magnoliopsida > Apiales > Apiaceae > Oenanthe > Oenanthe sinensis. The sequence goes on along the minus strand of CM053812.1, from coordinate 28,750,070 downwards.
AATTAATTTTCTGGGTTATCTTCAACAGGGAGATATGAAATCACTCTCAGGATTGTTTCAAGCAGATGAAGAAACTAGTAGTTTGCAATCGGCCAACGCCAACTCTGATAGCTTCACAGTTGAAATGGAGAGATTTTCTGATTTATCATCCAAAAGTGTCTCCCCGAGTTCAAGAATCATCGTAAGTTTTAATTGCTCCATCTATCTCTAGTCCTTCACAATTCTGATAATAAAACAAGCTATATGATAAGTATAAGGATATGTATTTAGTTTTAAAAGGTAACAAACACATTACTGTTCCTTGAACTTTACGGCCTTTACAATCAAAGTATTTTGTAGGCTGGCTAAAGCATATAAACATTTTGGCACTTGTGTTTATCCAATTCTTGCCTTTACAAAAGTAATTATAATAATTAATTAAGAATAATATAAGTCATAATCATCGATCATCGATCATCACGTCCACTTAATTACATGCTTTCCGTAACTTTTAAAAGGATGCTTATTACAATATTATCAACTACTGTATTTGTTTATGGCCTAATTGTCATTTACAATGTTTTTTTTTTGTTGATATGAAATGTGAAGTTGCAGAGGAACCTCTCAAGAAAAGGGTCATATAGAGGGGAGAAGAAGATGAATTCAAATGCTGACAATGAAAAAGATGCTACCAATTTGGTCCCCATTTCGTCGTCACCAAAAGGTCCGTGTCTCTCTTCCTGTTAAACTTATCATCTTGTAAACAACAAATTTTTGTGAAATTATGCGATGCTAAAATAATAGACCACTTCCTTTCTTGGTCAGACATCATTTTGCTTAGAAAAGGAATTTGTCAATTTTCTGAAGCGTTTTCTTTCGAACCTGAAAATCATTTAATTTTTAGGTATTTAAGTTGTTGTTTTTAATAATGATCAGTCATGTATTGTATCCATACTATACTGTATCATTATAACTAAAATATTAAAAGTTTTGGTTGGTCGGTTGGTATGGGGTCACCGGCCTAAAAAATATATATGTATTAGATATAATTTTATTTATTATAATACGGGTTCTAACTATATAAAATTTACTTTTTAAGCCCAATTATATTTTTATTATAACACGGATTCAAATTATAACTTATATATATATATATATATATTAAATAGAATAAATTTATATAAAATGAGAAAACATATAATATTAACATAAATTCTTAATATTATAAAATTTTATATTAAGTATTAATAAAAATATAAATAAAAAAATCAATTTACTTAAATATTAGTTATCCGCACTTCGCACGAATTGTAAGCTTGTATATTTATTAGTAACAACATATTGAGAAGTTTAGGGACTCGATCAGTAAGTAGGTAGCTAATAGCGACTAATTGGTTAGTTGGAGGTTAATCGAAATATTAACTACATGTATATTATCACTATTTTTATAAAATATAATTTCAATATTAAAAAATGTTTTTTATATAAATAAAAATGCAAATATCCCTGTTTTGTTGACAAATATGTATTACTCAATTTTTAAGAACTATGAATACTATGATTAATGTCCAATTTTTGACGAATAAAACTATGAATACTTTTCCTCGTAAAGTAATTTTCAGAACACTAGATCATTACAAGGGGAAAAAGGGTCCAGCAGTTGCTTTTTATTATTTGGTTGTCTGCCACCGCTGGTTTTGAAATTACAAAATCATGGATTAGTTTACATTAGACCATCACTATGCCATGATACTATGCCAAGTATATCAGTATTAAGTATGCATTATTTATTTCATTACCAACCTGTACCATAACAACTCACGTAATGGTAGGTGGCTAGTAAGTTTGTCATCTCATTTTGGCTGTAGTTCTGAATTGGGAATATCGTGTATAATAAAGGGTACCTTCCTTTCAACTTGATTCGTATCTGCAATAATTACTCATTTGAAATTATTTTAGTACAAACACAACAAAATTTCCATGATTGAATTTAATTGCCATATTTCTTTTGGAGTCTTCACGGGAGGACTCACTCAATTAGATTATTGCATAATATTACGGACCTCCCAAAATATTTGAAAATTTTTATGTGAATGTAAGAGAGGTCTATTTTATTTATTTTTTCACAACCAATTAACGAGTACTCTATTATTATTCTATTTTATTGAATCCACTAATTAGTCTGCTAATTAGCAAATATTTATATTTTTTCAAAAAAAAAATTAACAAATTAAAAACATGTCAGCAATAAATTACTAGTGAGGGTTTGTATGTTCTGAATGGATTCTTAAAAATGCAGCTACTCAAATAGTAGATTCTAGCACGCCTGAAAAGCCAATATTAGTGACGCTAGGGGCCACCAACCACCCATACAACCAGCAAGTGCATCACCAGATCACTATCACCACTCCGGCCACCACCACAGAAAGCAAAATTGGCTGGAGAAGAAACAGTTTCAAGCGCTCTTCTTGGACGATTGATCCCAGGAGAATGCTTTTATTCTTTGCCACCATGTAAGTTACTCTTATTATATAACTGTATATGCAAAAATCAAAATGCACTTAAACCTCATAAATGAATACCATTGGGATCGGAGAATTTTATTCATTTATCGAGATCGAAAATACACCATCTCTATTATAACAGGATATTCACATATCGAATATTCATTTATAGATGTTCTAATTATTGGAGTCGCAGCAGTATTATAATTGTCTGTACTTATGTGACAGGTCAAGCATGGGAACAATATTACTGATTTACCTCACACTATCAATGAAGAATGTTGGTGGGGATGCCAACGCCGTGGGTCAGTAGCACTGACCAAAACTCGAGAATAACCACAGTTAAAATGCAATATACAAACTACATTCACCTTGAAGCTGAGGGTTAGAAAAATATACAACACTTACATGTGTGGCTGCTGCGGCTTCTCTCAGTTATAGTTGTGTACAAAATATCATGGAAGGAAAGCAGGTGGCGGATACAGATCGAGAAATTAAGAAGCAAAACATAAAGGATATTGCCATTATATATAGTTGATGACATGTAAACAGGACAACAACACAGAGGTAGGAATCTATATTGATGATTATCGGGAAGAGATCAAAAACACATGATGTGCTTACTTTCTGTAATTTTGTACATATACAAGAAAGACTAGAGAGAACTTTTGTTCGAGTCTACTCTTTGTTTTTCTTTTTCCCTCTTACTTTGCCAAGTCTGTCTACTCCTTTCAAAGTGCTCCATACCTTTGATTCCCTTCAGCAAAGAATGTTTATGATCATCAAAACCTTATCATTTCATATGATTTGTTTACCAACTTGAAACGTATAGACTAGCATCTTGAGCTTACAAAACAGTAAGAAAGAAGGTCACTCCAATAATATTAATACAGTGTGCTTCACCTTTGAAACAATATAACAGGCATGCCCAAATCAATCTCGAGAGTCGATTATAAAATCAACTGGATAACCTTCTTAAAGTGAGTCTTTTAAAAGGATCGATAAGATACCCAAATCTGATCATTAGGATGTTCTGTAATTTTGATTCTTTTGGTAGGCAAGAAATCTCCTAAAATTACAGATTTTGTTCTGATTTTGGTCTAACATCTATGAAATTTACAAGTAGAAAGTATGCTTACTCGATACAAAAACAGAACATCACCTAACAATCTTATCTTATATGATAATAATATTAGCCTGCTGATTCAATATGCACATATATTAATCAAGGGTCATCAACCTAGCTTTATGTAATCTTATAATACTTTTTTCTCAAGCTTTTTCAAATGTTACACCTGAACTTTTAGATTTGATATTATTTATAATAGGTCTCTTCGCTGTATTTCTTTTGCAAGAACTTATGATTAGAAATCTACATTTGGATTGCATTAAGATAAGTACGAGGCAGATAAAGAGAACATTGGGAGGGGAGTTTATGCCAATTTAAAATCTTATCTTTGAATCATGACACTTGACTATAACGTTAAACACGACTTTCTTTTTTACATATAAATCACTGAAATTAGCTACAATTCTACAACAATGAACAATCTATTCTTTTTTTAGATCAACCAATCTTCTACTTTTGAACTCCATTTTCTTCCAACCCCTTCATTCATTCAGTATCCTCCAGCAAGGACATTCGAATGTAGAATAAGAGAACAGAGATAATATTACTCTCCTGTTAAGGCAAATGATGAGAATCTAGTAGCAAGGCCTTGAAGGACTCTTTTATTCTCTTGTTGACATCCGATATTCTTGAAAGGGAAATCAGAAGAATGTTTGCAAATTTGTGTTATCGACGATGCAGTAATCTAAGGACTTTAAAGTAATACTATGCGCGATGTTGGACGTGTACAAAAAGTAGACAAATAACACAGAGCAAACCATGAATCTAACATGGAACGTATATATGCGTCATACATGCATACCAAAACTATGCAGCTTTTATAGCTACACATTTTATTAATATAGCCATATTCAGCTGTGGCACATCAACCTTGTCTAACATCATGAAACATATACTGACTACTTCTCCAGTATTCATAATGCATGATGGTTAAGGCCTAAGAACTTGAAATCTCTAGTAGCGTTTTGAGATTCTTGGCATTGAGCACCTGTTCTTCCGGTCTTGGTAAAGTCTCAATATAACTGCTGCGGTTTCTTCAATAGCTTTTCCAGTCACTTCTGCAAACACAAGTCAAATTTTATTAAGAATGAATGATGTTCCCATAAATAAACCTACATCCAGGGACTTTGAAGCTCTAGCTGATGAACACTGAGATATGAGAACATAGATAAAACCAAATACAAATATTTGAAATAATATAACACTCACCAATAACAGGCCAGACCGGATTTTGCGCAAAAAGTGTGCTAGCATATTCCAGCTCCTTCCTGATATGATCCATCTCTGAATAGTTACTCTTTGCTTCTCTGTGGAAGCCCAAAGTCTTTGCTCTTGCCCATCTTATTGTTTGGAGGACAACAGGATTTATTGTCAACCCAAAAACCTTCTCTGGATCAATCTCAAAGAGAGCCTTTGGAGCCTTTATACCCATTACAAGAGGCACATTCGCCACTTTGTATCCTTTCTGTGCCAGATAGATTGATAGAGGTGTTTTCCCAGTGCGAGAAACACCAGTAAGAACAATGTCGGCCTTGTGCAAGTTTTGTGGTAAGGCACCATCATCTTGCTTTATGGTAAATTCGATAGCTTCAATCCTTCTAAAGTAATCTTCACTCAAGGCAGAATTCCTACCTGGAGCTCCACGAGGAAGACCAGACGGTGAAACACCAAGATGTGTTGCAACTGCCTCTGTAATTGGGCTCAGAATATCAGTGCATGGTATTTCCCATAGCTGACAGGCTTGTCTGGCAGATTCAGCCATTGACCTGTCAGCTAAAGTGTAGACAACCATTGCACCTTCTTTAGCTGCTTGCTTTATAATCTCCATTAACCGCTCTACATCATCAATCTAACAGAAGGAAATTTTTCAAGATATTAGTCCCCAAAACATGTAAGAAAATAAATTACAGTGTATAATTGTCCGTCACGTGGATGAATCACATATGACATATACACGCAAATAGTTTAAGAACAACGCTGAATCACAGTGTCTAAGTTGTCATTTTGTCTTTACGTCAAGACCTTTTTATGCAAAAAATTGCCTCTATACTGAAAAAGAATCCCTACTTGAAACCAAGATTTCAAATTATAAACATTTTGTCGGATCTAGTCCAAATACTTTGAAAGCTACATTTGTCTGCAATGACTGATGTTCAAAATCAAATTGTCCAACCCAACTGCAAGTCATATAATGGAAAGGACTTGATCCTTCCATTAGCGTCAAACACAAGATATAAAAAAAACAATACAAGCATAATCAAGTTTGAGAATTCTGCAAAGAAACTTGAGATTCCACATATATGTTTCTAAAGTAAGTCTTATTTACCGCTACAAAGAAATATATAAATAAATTTGATCCAAGTTCTCTAAAACATGGGAAATCGGGAATGGGAATGATATGGAATTCCAAAGGGGTATGATTTAAGCATCTAAAGATACACCAAACACCCTATAACTAGGTTGTTACATACATAAACAAAGACGACAAGCATGAGTAAAAAGACAAGCAGCATACATACCCCAGAAAACAAGTGAGTACTAACAGGACAACCACGGTCAACTAAGCAATAGTCAAACTGACCCAAAGCAGCCGTAACTGTATGTTCAGCCGTCCAACCCGTACCATCAGACACCATGTATATACACTTACCACCCTCATCTGTCACGTCGCAACCCTCCATCTCATCATTAACCACTACTCCTCTCTCTATTGACGCCATTTCTACTCGTTCTTGTACTGGGCGGTCTAGTTTTCGACCCGAACGGATGGACCGAGCTCTTGACCACCGGTTTAGCTGAGGGCTGGCCTTCAGTTTTGGATATTTCGGGTCGGGTTTTGGGTCTTTAATTTTAGGGCTAGGTGGGGAATAGGGTTGCCTTGTACTGCCGAAAATTGAAAGCCGGCTTAACATTATCATCTTTACTTTTTAGATAATAATAATAATATAATACTAGTTGCTAAATGTATACACTAGATATATATATTTTGTCAAAATTGATTTGTAACTTTTCTAGGAAATAAAAGTTTTATTTATATAGTAATCAATATCATTTTTTTACGAATTCTATTGAAATACATGTATACGAGCCAACAATCAACAATGTTTACGAGGTAAACGAGATATTATTAAATTTTATTTTAATTTTTAATTTTCAGACCCCTCCACTAATTTTAATAAATGACCCGTACAATTCACTCAGACCTTACAATCATTTCACTTTGCCTAAAAAAGGTAAATCATTTTACATATATATAGTTTCATTTGTAATGTATTTTTTATATAAAAAATCAAATCGTTAGAGTTTTTCTTAAAAAATTAATCAACATTCGGAGTTTTCAGCTTAGCTCCGTCGTCCGTATAAAGAAATGAAATGAAATAATAAAAAACTGTGATGATATATTACATACATATATGACTCACATAAGATGCACTCCCTATTCTTCTTTTGGGCAAACTTTTGATATATATAGATAGTACAACAACTTTCATATATATATATATATATATATAGTCCTTGGGTGACTGGGGGCAGTGTCTGTATTCCTTTGGTTGTGCTTGAGATAATATTATAAGATGAACCTTGGAAGTCCGATTTTATAGCCAAATTTCTTAACATCATCCTGGACTTGTTGTCTGAATTCCCTGAAGCTGAAGTGTTTGTACACTGAAGGCTCCATGCAACTTTGTATCTGAGTTTCGTAAGATGGGCATAAAAAATAAGCCGTAGAAAACCTTTCTACTAGCTTATTTGTAACAACCCTGTGTTCCACACTCTTATAAACATCATTGCTCCAGGCCTGCATCATAAAGTACGTACATCAATATATGCATCCATTAATGGCGCGCTTTGGATTTAATTAAGCTTGAGTACAGGTTTGTTAATAGTACATCAAGAGCTCTATATATTGTACCTGAAAAAGATCTCCGATATTGATAATCAGAGCTCCCGGATTAGGCTTAACAGCGAACCATTTGCCATCTTTTACTAATTGTAGTCCTCCAATTTGATCCTGATGCAAAATTGTGAGAAAATCACTGTCTGTGTGTGGCATCAATCCTGATATCTCAGATATCGGACATGGTGGATATCGGTTCATTCGAATGTAGCAACTGCTGGCAACACAATTTTCTTTGAAGTAACTTGATTCCTGTCCCAAATTCTCAGCCAAGATTTCTGCTAGCTTTTGTGCTAAATCTGATACTGCTGTGGCGAACTGTTCCATTGTTGAGCTGAAAATGAAAATATCAATTATATTAAATTAAGCTCTATATATTTAGTCAAGATCGATCGATGAATTCAAAGCTAGTAGTATTATATTTATTTAGTAGCTTCTCACTTTTTCTACTGCCGTGTATACATGTATATATATATACAGAGAGAGAGCTATTCCAGTGAAAGCACTCTTATAATTAGAACTCTAAGTAGAATAACTAAATTTAAGCTCAATCATTAAATTAAATACACATGTAGATATATATTTTATAATTCTATATATCATTTAAATAAAAACATAATGCTACCATTATTATTACACCATCAATTGTCATTACTACATCATCACCACCAACAACTACAATCATTACCGCAATCACTAATTTGTAACCATCATAAAAATTATTGACAAAAATATCACTTACAAGTTTAATACCTACATAATCACAAAGTTCACAATCAATATCAGCTGCATTTTCAGAAAATCCAATAAATCGTTAAATTTAAACATGATAAATAATCAAAATCCAAACGTGAATCACCAAAATCCAAACGCGAATCACTAAATTTCTTAAACGAAAATCATCATTTTTTTCCGGATTTAAGCAAGTGACAGTAAGTGTAATGATTTTATGATGAATCTAAAATGCTAGTAGTCATAAGAATATTGTAGTTGTGGTATAATTGTCGTTGGTTGTAGAAAAGTGATGAGATAATATAGTCGTTGTTCATGAAGATTGTCGAACTTGAATTATTCTCGTTGTGAAAAGGTGATTAAATTCGGTTTATATCATCGAAGAAGAAAAACATCTCACTAGAGTTGATAAATAGAATAACTATATGATGTATGTATATGTATGTATATACATATGTATGTATATGTATATATGTATGTATGATAGTAAATGATCATGAAAACATGACTGTAATTGATGATGATGATGATGGACGATAATGGAATAGTGGTGTAACAAAGACGATGGTGGCCTAGGAGAGAAGAAGTTGGGCGAAAGAAATAGATAGAAGAGAGAGAAAAAGTAGATCTGAATGTATTAGGGAAGACAGTGAAATATAGATAATTAATTGAGTGTTAAGATTTAATTAATATATAAAATTTTAATGGTTCTAAGTTCTCATTTTAATAGAAGTTCTAATCTCAGCGCATATATATATATATATATATATATATATATATATATATATATATATATATATATATATATATATGAGAAACATAAGACAAAAGTCTTCAGGGTCCAAAACCGGAAAGACTTGGGATTCAACCCCACAGAACTAAACTGACCCGACCCCATTCGTAAATCGTACTAGGAGAATATTTATCATTAATTGTTTTGTATTGTGTATATTTTGAATATACGTGCAGCTATCCAAACCGTCAAATTAAGATGCCTCCATAATTATTTGTTTTGCTAAATAATACACATTTTGACTAATTAATACTCAAAAGAGCGCTTCGATCTGCTACATGTTGAATTACGTTCTCTCTCAAAATTTGAAGTGCATGCAGGAGACTAAATTAAATCTTAATTTCTTCTTAATAATATAATTAAGGGAATAGCTAGCGTAAATTACCTGAGGCTGGCGATACCACCACCCACGGTTGAAGTATTAATCAAAGGTACATGAAAAGCTTCTGACCATGACAACTGGTAGAGGCAAGTAGCTGAAGGAGTTCCCCACCGGTAAGCTCCGGCAGGGAAAGACATTTCTTTCTCATGAAATGGCTTTTTGAACACATCGACTTGCTCACGTCTCATGTCTTGCAAGATTTCATGTGAAATTCCATGATTAACTACTTGAAAGAAGCCCCATTCTTGTGAAGCCTTGGCTATTTGTGCCTTGCATTTTTCTGTATCAGATCCTCCTTGTTTTAACATGCTGAGATCAATCAATGGAAGCTCACACTCTTCCGCAATCTCTGTCACCGCCATGTCTTGGACGACGACATTAATGGATTTGGAATTTATGAGAGCTTTGTATGTTTCTTGAAATGGTGGTTCGGCTGATAACTTCAAGTCCAGCCGCTGCCAATTACCATATACAAGCTAGTTAAGAAGATAATACGTACACTAGCTATTACTGATCAATAACTGTTAAATATCTAGCTATATTAATTTATACAGATATATATCAACTACAATCACGTCATTCTACATTCACTTAACTTAAATTAGTGAGTCTTCGTAGCTAGCCATGCAAAACTTTTATAATTCACATCTAAAAAATGGCTTCGTTTGGTCATCAACCAGTAAAATATAGTATAAAATAATGTGAATACAATATAAGAAACAAATTAAAATTAAATACGGCAAGGAATATAATTACGGTTTCGTCTAGCTAATATTTATTATCCATTCTGTTTTTCAAATTAAAGTTTAATTAAGTAAAGATTTTAGAAACAACTAAAGTTTGTATAGAATAAACTATATATGTTCAAGAATGAAAATCACTTACATGCATATATATCGTGTGCGTATATAAGTTTCCTTACATTGCTTACAACCAACATAACCATCTGAAACTAAATAAAGCAAGTGTACGTACGTACGTGCATGATCTTATATATTCTATATATATATATATATATAGGGTTACCTGGCAGGGGAAGACCAGAAAGTTTGTAGAATGATCCGCCATCAACATTAATTTACTTTTTGTCGAGATGAACTTTCACAGTACTTGTGTTATTCTGTATGTATAAATATATATATAGGCCTTCAGGAATATATATAGAATGACCCTGCGTTACATGATATTGCAAGTAAAATTTAATTTAGAGAGTGTGTTTTGACGAACAAAACTTGATACAATATATAGTATTGAATCACATATGTATATATAGAAATACGTACAGAAAGTATCTAACTGGAGATGCAGACTGAAAGAAGCAGTCTGATTGTAACAGACTTAAAGATGGGAGAGAGTTGTACACTATATCTACCGATACTTGGAGACTTTTATAGGAAAACAAGGGTGGTAGGCCCGTAATGGGTTCCATGATTGTAACACTAAACACCTCAATTGGTTGAAATCAATGATACTTGATAAGATAATTAAATTGCTATATTATGCATGGATCCAAAATTATGTTAATACCATTCTTCTAAAATGGGTTATGTTCGCTAGATTACCGAACTGATTAAATTATTTATTAATCAATTAATTATTTCGATTAATATCTGATTTATTCGATTAATCTACATTCCATGTTTTCATCGATTAAGTCCGATTTTCATTTTTTACGGTTAATACTAAGCATGGATAATCAGATTATTATTTATTTTTATATCGGCACTATTTTATATATTTTTTTAAAAATGTAGTTAAAATTTATTTATTGCCTTCTACATTTTGCGCTACTATCATTTTATTTGCTCGGCCGCTTGGGGCCTTGGGGGTGAGCATGGTGAGATGCCTGGCAGATCTTACAAAATGAAACTCTAGACTATCTTCAAATATACTACCTCGGTAACACCCATTTGTTTACGTTTCGGAGAGAAGATCCGGCACGCATTTTAAGGTGCATATAAAGTATAGTTTCATAACTTATTTTTAATTTTTTTTTCTGAATAAAAATTTAATGTTTAAATTTTTATTCAGATTTTTTTTAAAACAAATGGGTTAAAAATTTTATTCAGAAAAAAAAAATTAAAAATAAGTTATGGAACTATACTTTATATGCACCTTAAAATACGTGTCGGACCTTCTCTCCGAAACGTAAACAAATGGTTGAGACGGAGGGAGTATAACACAACATATTTGTTTCTCTTTTTAAAAGCATGTTTTAAGAATAGAAAATAGAAAATATTATTTATTAGAAATATAAAATTATGCTTTTAAATTAAAATTTACTCCATATAACTAATCAACCATCTTACTGATTCTTACCATAATTTAATTATTTCGCATGATGATATTTTAGACTGAAATGAAAATTGTTATTTTCTAAACATAAGTTTCAAAAATCATATATGAAACATCTATTAATTTTGAAAATTATAGAAATAATTTCTTATTTTTACACAATTCTAAGGATCCGCTTGACTTATTTTAAAAATAATTTTTAAATTAAAAATATATATATAATTTTTAACTTATAAATAACTTATGACTTAGTACTCCTATGCAAGGCAAACGGAACCTAACTACCAGAACCGGAATACAATACTAAATAGTAAACACCTGTTTACTAGCATTCTCGTGTTTAAAGAAAGCTTTGGTTGATAAAGTTATACGGATATTAAGAGACTAGTTAGGACCAGGGAAGTGCATGGCCGGGTCGGGTCCGGTTTTTAGGTAAAACCGGAACCGTATACTTTCGGCTTTAAAAATTAAAAATCACTAAAAAATACCGGTTCGGTTTCGGTTATAAAACCGGATGAAATAAAAATGAGGAAAAAAATCAATTTAAATGGATAAAAAAAATATTTTTACGCTCAAATTTTACCTAAATCAAAATATCTAACATAAATAACGACATTCAAAGTTCAAATTCTTTAATTTATGGCAGTTTCTTTTCCAAAAATTATAGTCAGTTTATTAGAAGAATGTATCAGTGGAGAAACCATTATGCAACTTCCCAGTTTACCAACATTATTAGAAAAATAGTACAAAAGCCATAAACCATAAATCATCTCTTTTTACCTTATTTGTTAGCCGGTAAAACCAGATAAGCTAAAAGGGATCTAATGCTAGTCACCGGTATTTAATATTTAAAAATTACAAAGAAAAATAAAGGCTTGAATGCTAGTTCATATTTCACTGACTTTGAAAGCTTGAAGGCCAAAAGGCTAAAAAACCAAGTACACTGGTTAGTTGTTAGGCCTAAAAATTAAAATTATATATATTTAATTATTTATTTATATAAATATATAAATTTAAAAATTGTATATAATTATATATGATAAATTTATATATTTTAATAATCGGTTCGGTTCGATTTTTTTCGGTTCAGTTTGAAACTACAATCGGAACCGGAACCGATCAAACGGTTTGGTTTTTAATTTTTCGATTCGATTTCAATTTTGGAGGTTTTGGTTCAGTTTCCGTTTTTTTTTCGATTTTTTACTCAGCCGTAAGTAGGAGTATAAATTAATGAGACAGGCCAGTTCACCTGGTTATCTCATTCATCCAAGTTTCTTCGTTCCCTCCTCCCTCCTCCTATCCCATATCGCTAACTAATTATAAACTCAATTCTCATCACAAAAACAAGTCACATGCATGCATCAAGTTCACTTGACCAATTACTGTACGGGCAACATTTTGCAATTGATATTTATTTATACAGTATATACGTACGTTTGTCTGTTTCGACTATCCAATGTCGGCATAGTATGATCAATACCGTGGCGATTGTTGCATCTCATATTCACACCATCTGTTGGTCACACTATTAATTAGCCGGTTGAAGGGCTTTATATCAAATCTCAAGTATCTAAATCTTATCCATATTTTATAACTACTCTATATCTTGTCGGATATATACTCCTCTTTCTCTCAAAACATTAATGTGTTTTTTTATAATTAATCAATACTCTTATATAATTTTTAAATTTTTTAGTTTTGTCTTTTTGTAATATTGTAATTCAAGAATCAACAAAAATTAAGAAGTGAACTATGGAGGGATCAAAACTGATAACACGGGTCGATTAAGTATCATGAGATCTTAATTTGTTTAGACAAGAATACGTATATGTTTATTTTTTTATTTAATATAAATGTGATATAATTAATTATACATGCACCAAACCAAACAAAACTAGCCAAGTACATATTCCATATCCTGCCATAGTCAGGATTATTTATTACTGATGTCAAATATTTGTTATTCGAGATATATATAAATTTATAAAATTTTAGTAATGTTAAAATTAAAATTTATCATTATAAATATTCTTTTAAAAAAATATACATATATAAATTTTGTTTTTTGAAATTTTCATGGTGCCATATGACCCGGTATCGAAATATCGACTACAACGCCTACTCTAAAAAGAGTAGGAGGTACTAGGTAGGATCCATCCGCTCTAAAAAGAATAAGGAAGATTTTTCCGTAAAAACCCTAATTTAGTGTATAATAAAATTTTAAATAATACTGTATCTCGTCTACTCCCACATACAGATAACTATGTATTATAAGTTTATAACTATACACTAAATACATGCACACGAAAAGATATTTATAACAATTATATTTAATCACATGATTGAAATAATACCTAAACATATAACTTTTTTATATGAAAATTTTAAACTATCAAATTAAAAATATCAAATACTTGACTCCATTTAATTATCCGTATACATGTTCTACTACTAAATACTATGGGTACTCGTAGGTGTCCCGGGAGGTGATAATTACGAAGCCTTTCCGCCTAAGCAGTATTATAAAAAGTGTGAATTGGAATTAATCAGTACCGAATATGAATTAATTAGATAATCGGAGATTAATTGGAATGATTAATTGAGATTAATTTAATATTATTTTTTATACATAATATAGATTTAAGTAATTATATAATAAATCAAATTAATATTATTTTTTATACATAATATAGATTTAAGTAATTTTATAATAAAATTTTAAAATAAGAGATAACAAACTTACGAGTTAAATAATTGAATTTATTATAAAATAATTTATATACATATCTTCAAAATTTTGACCAGTTAATTTGATTTTTAATCTATTTATTTGATTTTTAACTAATTTTTATAAAAAAACATTTTTAACGTGATTAGTGTAAAATCAGTTCAAAAAATCACTGACCAGCCGTCTTTTACAAGAGAGTGTGTAAGTGGTAACTATGGCATTTATGTACGTACGTAGTTTTATTAATGTAAGCAGATTTTTGTTCTTTCTTATTCAATCCTAAGAAAAAGCGAGAGGCTGAAAATTTGACGTCGGCAAACTTCTGTTCATGCAAGATGCTTGGTTGGTAAGATGAACTTTTCGTTATATAGAATAAATTGAAGGACCCAGTTAGTAAAAGTGAGCAATCCATCCCATTAATGCACATGACTTTTCTCGGATTCAAAACTATCCTTAAGGTATCACCGCTTTTAACATTAATTATGGGTCCCATTTACCGTTTGAATCATGAATTTAAACCCGGTTAACGAGAATGAGATCTCATTCCTATTTCTATTACCCGGGTTGAAAGCTCATTATCCAAACGGCTTTAAAATAATAAATCATATAAATATGAAATTATATTTTATATTTTATTATTTATAAAATTTATAAATATTGTAATAACAATAAACAATAAAAAATATGATTAAAAAATTGTTAATTTAATTGAATTTTTGTAAAACATTTAAAAAGAAATGGAAGAAGTAATTTGGAAAATACCAATAAATAAACTCAAGCGCGATTAGCATAAAACGGAAAATAATAAAAGATGGAAGATTTTTACAAGTGGTTGTGTTAAAATTTGTTTGCAGCCTAATATAGTTATATGATTATAAAATTTTAAATTTATTTTGATTTCAAAACATTCAAATTTAAATTTCAAATTTATAAATGCTAACATATTTAATATCATTTAAAATTAATTATTTAAATATTTTTTTTATTTTCAGATACAACTTTACATATATTTGCTAAGTAAATTATGTGACATTAGTAAAGATAGAATTAAAATAAATTTTATAATGAACACAAATAAAGTGGATGATATACAGATGAACTGAGTTAATTAAAAAACCATTCGGTCAATCAAATTCACTAAGATGATTAATGTAAAAATAAAATTTTAAATACTACGTGGAAATCAGAATTAGTCCGTAAAAGCACAGAACATGAATGAAACGGATGAATCGGACATTAATCGGAATAATTAATTTAATAATCGGAAATTTAATCAGTTCGGTGAGTTAACAAACAAGGATTAATCAATGATTAATCGTGATTAATCACCGATTTTTAGAATCGAAAGACAATTTCTTTATTGCAAAGTTTAGTGATAAATATCACGTTAAGACAATATATATGGGAAACATTTATATGATCTAAATAAATTAATATAGGATGCAGACCCTAAAGTTAAAATAAGGGAGGTGTATTCAGTATTTGTATTGAATTAAAATTTTAAATTATACTTTACAATTTAAATTTCATAATTTAATGATTATTTTTGAATTTTATAAAATATATGTGTTTTATAAAATTATACTTTACAATTAATATATATGATTTTAGTATTATTTATATCGTTAGCAATTTTAAAATAAATTTACAGAAGTTGGAAGAATTGTGTCAAACTCGGTCTTAATTTAAAAATATGTAAATTGTAAATAATTTATTAAAGAGATTGAGGATCCTAAGATCGAACTCACATAATTTTCCTGAGGTTATACTCAAATCTTATATTAAAATATGGAGGTGCTATTATAATTTCAGAATATTATATATAATTACAAATTTGTCATTAAAAATTTATAGTAAAACACCATGTTATCTTAGGAAATTTCCTGAGAAGTTCCTTAATTTTTCTCTTTATTAGAATTTGAATTAAATTCTTAAAATGTTTAAAACATCATATAAAAGCATAGATATTTTTGATATTTTAGAATGCCTAGCATCATGCACATCTTAACACGTACGTCCTTCACTAAAAAAAAAATAAACAAAGTAATTATTGGGGGCGAATATTTGGTCTCCATTTCATTCAACCAGTCTTTCTCATACATGACCGTGACCAGGAACGCAAAGCCCATTCCAATATTCGGGTACTTGTCCCCGTCATTCCTTTTATCACCACAAATTATCTCATTTTATAATTAATAATTAATAAAACTGTCATATATCAACCAATAAAATTTATATAAATCGATTAATCATATATTCATTTTGACTCAAAATCAATAAAGTTAAACTGTGAGAAAAATTTAAGCTACTATTCGAGAATCAAGATGTGATATCGATCTCATATCAATGTTGTTCTGAAAACATAACTATATACATACGAAAACGTATATATGAGTGCTTGTGTATCTGTTATATTAGTGCGGCCATTCCAACCTGCTTAAGTAAAAGCATAGCATCATGTTGTATATGTGTTGAGTGTGTGTTCCTCGGATCCTCGATCTCCTTCATGCCACATTTAGACCATGTCTGTTTTTTTATATTGGTTTGTGTGGTGTTGTCACTGACTGTGTGTGCTATCATTGTCCAATAATTATATGTATTATCTATTATAACATTCGATCATTGTTGTGCATTCATTTTTATCAAATTATTGGATATGTCATATGATATTTAATTTTATATGAAAGTATGGCTTCTAATACTCTGTACATACTGCATCGTGCATACCTAGCAAACTTGTGTAGAAGTCGATCTAATTAAAGAGAGAATAATTAATAGAATACTGGCGACCTGAAGGTCATTGATCAGCAACAAACCTATTGCCTAAGAGTTGCAACATGCAGTAGCACACAGGATATAGTATTAAACATGTTAACGAAATCTCCGGTTCAGGACATCAATCTGCAGACACTTGCAAGGAGCTTTTACTCGTCGATGTTCAAACAAACCACAACCAACAATAATTATTAATAAGCAATAAATCCATCCATTGCAAGGAAGTCTTCGGATACTTGAAGTTCTAATAGGTCCTAATAGTAGTAGTGAACAGGTAGACATTAGGTTCTCCCTCAAAATATAAATCATACGAGTATATATATAGCAGACATGACCTGCAGCAAATTTGCTCCTAATTATAGTTTACCTGCCATGTTCTACTTAGGTTTTGGTCAATGTATTGTATCCTGTAAAAAGAATAGACAAAAGCTCTTATCAATAAAGCCAATATGCACAGGCAATGTAATACACATGAAAGAAGGATGCCGTTGTGCCAAATGGATCAAACACAATGAAGCAAGAGTGATGAATATGCATAAAGAACTGTTAAAGAAAAAACACCCCATTCCGAGATCTCTATAATCAACCAAGTACTTAAGTAGTCAAGTGATACAATTTGTAACAATAAATTGATACAAAAACGACAAAGAAACCAATTTACTATCATGGAACAGGGATGCAAAATGAATTTAATTTTTGAATTGCTATTACAAAGTAACTACTGTACTAAATAACAACTGGTAGAATAGGAAAGTTATGCACTGTACTGGAAAGTACTACAAATGTTACTCAATATTAACTCTCATTATTCTTAACAACTCACTGGTCGCAATAGGTAATCCACAAGACTAGATAACTTAACTTTTAGCTCATTGATAACTCTCGTTACCCTTTTACTCTAGTTAGCTGCAAAAGTTTAGACCTTATAAGTTTTAGAAAAGTAGGGGCCATTGGGCTATACTGCGTATGAGGATTAATAGTCCAGTAGAAATCAAAACAGAAAGTCCTATACCAAGCATCGTTTTTATAAACAAGCAAGGGCCGAGAATAATAATCCCCACTTTATCTAATGAAAGAGCTGCAGTTTTGACCATCCAACTAAGGAGTTACAGAGGCTAAACTTCCTGACAGGGACCAATTTCAAGTATGGGCAAATGTAAAGCTGGAGACTATGACAAAACAGTAGTATAATTAGCAGCAGTAACTGTTAATTTTGTTCAGTAGTCAATGATAAGAACTGCTGAGCATGCTAGCAGTCAGCAGATGACAACTAGTTATCAAATTGGTACTAACCATTGTGGATTCAACAACTTTCCTGAATGTTGAATATTAATACAAGGCAAGTGACCCTATATCTGTCTCTACAAATTCTCTTGTCTATTTATCTCTAGAATTATATTTTAATCTCTCTCTTTCTTCTATGAATGTCCCTCTACATTCTTATACCATTTTCATTTAGATTCTTTGCTGAAAACTAATACAAATGTCAAGGTGAAGGATATGAATAGTCAACAGCTAGCAGACGAGAGCACAAGAAACTCCATTACTCAATCTTATAAACTAGTTGACTGAATTGAGCAATGAAATAACGTTAGTAACATACTTCAAAAACAGATTGTAAGTTGAATATTGTACCTTTATAATGAGGTTTTACTAAAAAGAGATTCTGGAGTTCAGTTCTCTGTCCTTGAGAGCATCTCCAACAGGGGTTGCCAAGCTTATGTGGTATGACACTCTTGGTTGCCTACCTATTATAGTTGGGAGGTTGCCAAGAGTTCGGCAACTTCCTAAACTAGCAAAAAGTCATCCAAAACATCTAAAGTATATATTACTCTACACACTTTTATATTGAACTAAATATAAAATTAATATAGAGGGACCACATGGACAACCTTTAAAGTTGCGTTGGAGCAAAATTTTAATAAATGTTGCCAAAAGTGACATGAATGTGAAAGAAAATTAAAAAATAATATATTTGATGATTTGTCATGGTTTTACTACTTTGTCAGCAACCTCTATTGGAGATGCTCTAATATGTCATGCAGTGCTTAAAAATACAGTAAGAACTTTAATTTTAAGTTTTAACATAAAGATAAATAGATAATCCTTTTAATTACTCTCATTACTATTACTACATTCTGCACTGAAGGAAAAAAGATTGGTTTCTATTTGAGACTCTTAACAACTCATTGGCTGGAAAACTTAATACCAGTTTAGTGATATTGAAGTTGGTGGATTCATCTATATTTCCTGAGTGCTGAATATTATTGCAAGGTAAGTAATTACCCTATCGTCTCTACAATTCTCTCGTCTACTTTCTCACTATAAATTCGTCATAGCCTCTCTTTTTATTTTCTGAATGTCCCTCTACATTCCTATATCCTTCTCGCTCATATCTTTCACTGACTACTAAAGATATAGTAAGGGGGAAGAACTTGAAGTGTCAACAGCTAGCAGGCAAAAGCAAGATAAACACGCTCATACAACAAAATAACTAATAATTAGTACTAATATATTACAAAAAAAATAAAATAATTTATGTTGAATATTGCACCCTAGTAAGGTTTGACTAGAAAGAGATACAGGGGTTCACACCCTATGCATGTCCTGATCATACATCTTAGAAATTCTGCAAGGGCTCAGGTTTTTATTTTTTAACATAGAGGTAGTTCTTTTGAATACACTCAATAGTCTTACTAACTCACTAGCTGTGCACTCAATAAAGAGCAAGTCATTAAATTTACCAATTTTGTGAGTTTAATGAGTATTGATAATAATCAACTACTAGTAGATATAAATGTGTTGTGAAGTTACCTCTAGAATATTTCTTTGGCATTTTCCACTTTCTCAAATCCATGGAGTGAAACAAGTGTCTCTGTGTATTTGCAAGTTGCGTGATAATTTATATGATTGGCGACGTAATCTCCAAGTCCATAACATTTAGTCTCTTTCTTCTTCTCAGAGTCGTACAGAATTTCATACAAGAAGCAGGTTTCATTCAGTAACTTTGTTCCATAAAACTGTCTTGCGCCCAAATAACAAGAAAGCCATATCTCTGTTTCTGAATCATCCAAACCATCTTCAAAACTAAACTTCTTCGTCCAAGACAAGTTTCCAGAAACATATATGATATAAGGTCCATAGATCAACAACTCCAGGTCCCGATTCAAAAACCATAGCAAGAGAACCTTCGAAGTTCAAAACATCTGACCTCTTTCTTCTTTGAACAAGGCTGGGAAACGAAATCAGTCCAAAACCTCTTCATGTAAATCAAACGAGACCAGCTCATCTCCTCCATCGAAATACAAAACATTGTTTATAACAATATTAGTTCGCCTCATATGAGTCAACTTGTTCTTTACTTGCATGTTCGCCATCGAGTTTTTCAGAACAGAAACATGAAATTCATTAAAACAATCAGCATTACTGGAATAGACTTGAACAATTGGGAGAGAATCATCACTACGCTTTTCGTACAAAATCCTGATGGCCTTGTAGTCATTGGAGATATAATCGTACCCAAACAACATCAGTATCCTACTAGGGTTGTAACTGTAATACTGACTTATGCGTGGATGGGGAAACGAAAGTTTCTTGCATTGCCTGATTGATGGATTCCAAAGGCAAAAACCATTACAAGCGAAGCGATCCTCAAACAGACAGACAATGCCATTATAACAACCAATAAATTTACCATAGACAAGAGATTTCGGCATATTGATACGAACAAAGTGCACAGGAGATGTGGACAAATCTCGGGCATTGGTGTCCACAAGTGCCTGGTCAATAAGTTGTCGGTGTCGCTGCTGATGTTGCTTTTCAACGCCCAACCACTGTGGGATGAGTACAGGAAACAAGGATGGTATGGTGAAGCTGACGTTTAATAAAATTAGGGCTAGAGATTGTAGATAGCCATGACTTGCACACGGACTTGCATACGAGCAATAAAAGTATTTCTGTAATAATCTCTCGGCAAATAGCCCAAGAATTTCCTCCGCCGCCATGCATCAACTTGAAAAAGAAGCGCCAAGAATACCACACACACATATATATGTATCACGCAACTACGAGAAACAGTCTGGCTGCGCTGAATGCCATAAAATCTTTACCCTTCAGAGTTCCGGCAAAAGCTAAAAATAGTTTTTCCCGAAAGGAACACTTTCTCTGTCAAAAGTGTTTTTCCTGGGCAACTTTTAAATTTTACCAAACTAAAAAAGCTGCTATGCAGCACAGCATATCAAACGGGCCTTAATAATTTGAATATCTCACAAGTTTGGTATATATTTTTGTTATTATTATTATTTATGTATATTTCCTAATTTTGTTCAAGTCAGTTTTTCATGAAATATATATTATATATTTAATATACATATATATTTTCTTTTATGAAGATTTTGATTTTTATTTCTCATTATGACTTGTTATAACTTAAAAAATATTTCACTTTTTTCAAATCAATTTACCCCACTCAAACTTATATATTTAAATTTAGAGATATTGTCGTACAATTGGTTTTTACTAATGTAACCATTACATTATTGATTTGTATCCATGGTTCCCTCGTACATTTGGTTTTATATCTAATACTTTTTTCTCAAATAAAAAGTAATGGAATTGATTTCAAACTGTAAAAAAAAATAATTATATATTTGAAATCTTTGCGAAAAATTATATAAAATAGACCCTTAAATTATGTAAAACAAAGTCAAAATGAGTGAGATATTAATAGTCAAAGTTTAGTTACGAAGTTTGAATATATATCAATTATTTTAATTCTATTTTACATGATTCAATAGTCTATTTCATGTATTTTTTAGTAAAAATTTCAAATATACAATTTGTTTTACGATTTGAAATCAATTTTATTATTTTTTACTTGAGAGAAGGGTATTATATATAAAAACCAAATGTGTGAGAACACAATGGATAAAAATTAATAATGATGTTAGCATTGGTAAAAGGCAATTGCACAAGGTACCATTTATAATATACCGCTTGTTTGACATATCTTATAAGTAACTTATAAGTTGATATATATATTTATTTTTCACTTATAATGAGCTTTTAAGATATCCCAAACAGTGCCATAATACAATAGTAGTTTAGATCAAACACAAAACACACACAAACACACATTAATCTCCTAATTAAAATAAATCTATATAAAACATACACAAACATTATCCTATTAAAATATAATACAAATAAATTATATAAAAATATATACGTATAATATTAAATAAAGTTTAAATTATTATACAAATAAAAATAAATTCAAATCATATTAAAAATATTAAAAAATTGAAAAAATTTCACACAGAATATCCCTAATTTATCATAATTTAATCTACAAACAATGCACCTGGAAGACCATATATATGTATCAATGCAAATATGTAAAATTATTTAACTGGACACTCAGATAGTCCGATATAATAATATGCCATCTTACAGTTCACTTCTTGAAAGGAAGAAAAAAGATTTATTGTTTTTAAATTATTTATAAATAAAAATATTTAATATTTTGACTAAAAAGATTTAACTAATATTTTAATTTATAGGAAAAAATATAAAAATAATAATTTAATTATATAACCTTAAAGTATGTAAAAAAATCAAATATTAAGAAATACAGTACAATATGAATGAGGGTTCATTCTAAAAATACTGTACCTGAGTGGGAATTTTTATGGAAGCTTCAAATATCAATATTAATATTGATAAAATGATAATATTATTATAAATATAATTTGAATTTAATTTAATACAAGTAATAAGTTTTAATTTTAAATAAATTTAATAACTTAAATAAGGGGGGTTTGAATGATGGTAAAGGATGATTTAAAGTATAATTATATACTTAATATTTAGAATTGAATTTACGTCTAATATTGTAACGACCGAGAAATTTAAGAATAAATAAAAATATTTAGTTATGTGTTAAATATGATTAAATGTCTTTTATATCAATTTTAATGCATTATTAGTTAATAATATTTTTATTAGATATGATAATTACTCGTTACGTGATCTGTGACTTTTGTGTACCTTATCATATTTTATAGTATTTATTAAAAATGGTAGTGTATTTTAAAAATTGAAATTTCGATTAAAAATTTATCGGACCGGGGCCTTACAGAGATTTCGGAGCCCCTGTTTTTGGTACAATTATTTTTATAAATTTATATATTCATCCAAATTTATATATTTTAGTATTTCTGGAACATTTATAATTTTTAGGAAATTTTGATATATTTACTTTATTTATTTAAAAATAAAAATTTTACAATTATATCCCATTATTATTATTTTTAAGGCTTTTAAAATAAATTATGGGGGATTTTTACCCTAAATCAACTTTGGGGCTTTAATTTTTATAAAATATAAATAGCTAGATTAATTATTAAAAATCATAAAAATTTATTAAAAATAGTAAAAATTCTGGAAATTGGGGAGGATGTTTTGCAATTAGGGTTCTTGGTGTTCTTGAGGATCAAAGCAATTTTGAAGGTGATTCCGATATCTGTTTTTCAAGTATGAATAGTCAAATCGAAGCTTATGATCTATACTATCTGTTTATACTTGCAATTTCATTTAAAAATCATTGCTCTGCGATTTTGTAATTATCTGTGCTTGCTTCGATTTTCCATGTTTTTATGTGTTGATTTCTCATATGAATTGAAGTCATGGGGTTATAGATCGTGTCCTTGCAAGTCTATGCATGATTTATATATTATTTTTTATGAACAAATTAACCTCACCGGATTTTGGCCGGAGGTTCATCGGGTTTGACCGGAAACAGGGATGCACAGCTCGGTTCTTGTTTCTAGTAACACGAGTGAGTTGTATGTGAGTCTAGAAACTTGTGGGCATTGATTTTGTTGAGGTTGGGTGTTGATTCCGGTAACCGGAAAATTATATCCGACAGCCACGTTCTTGAGGTTGGCGGACAGTCAGTTTTGGCTTTGTTTGGTTGATTTTGTAATTATTTTGTGTAGCTAGCTTTGTGTAGAGCATTTTAGCATAAAAACCCGTTTGATTGGAGTCGCCGGATCAACCACCGGAATCAGGCGTAGTCACCGGATTCTGGAAAAATCCGGTGACCTTCTCCAACTTTTGCGATGGTGTTCTTGAGCTGGACACCCTTTGATCTTCAAAACCCTAAAGCCCCTTTTCTGAAAATGTTTTTGGATTAAAAATTGTTTATTATTTATAAAAATTAGTTTTAAATCCAAAAATTATTTTATAAATTATATTAAATTCGAAAATTGTTTTAAAAATTAAAATAAATTATTTTTATTTCAAAAATTAATTTGATTTAATTATTTTAATTAATTTAGATAATAATTTAATTAATTATAATTAATTGGTTAATTTATTTTAATTAATTAATTTAATTATTTAAATATTATTTAAATATAATTAAAAATAATTGGATTTAATTATTTTGAAAAATAAAATAATTTATTCATTTATAATTATTTAATAAATAATTAATTTGAATAATCAATTGATTTATTCTTATTAATTAGTTATTAAAATAACCGTTTATCTGCTTCAAATAAAACGAAAAGCCTTATACCCCTAAAAATAATCCGGAGAGAATAGTAGTGACCCATGTCAATCCGAGAATGTGTTAAAAATATTTTAAAATATTTTAGAAATATTTAGACGAGTCTTTTAATTGTTTGACTCGTGTGTTATGTGACTTACATGCTACTTGACTTACGTGCTTATTTGTCCTAAATATATTATATTATTTGTTTGATATCGATAGACCGCATGGGTAGACACTAGAAACAAAGTAAGGTTTGTCTGACACCTTGAGTTGACCCATGTATCTAAAATAATATATTTTATTTATAGATACGAGCAAATTGTGAGCCACCCAGTCAAGCAAGAGTAAACTTTTGTACTTATCAGGCAAGTATCTTCACCTTGATAATCTTAAACACTTTTATTTATTTTTATTGTCTCATTTGTTCATATCATGACAGATAGTTATTGTTCAGAGCTATTTGTGAATCTTAAATATTTTTATTGTTGTGCAACAGAGCTTTCCAATATTATTATTCTTGATATTGGAAGTTGTTTATAATAAACATATCATATTCAATATTATAGTAATAAATAATATTGGAATATGATATTATTTTAGAAATGTAAGCATGCCAACTATTCTGGATGCTCTATTATGGATTGAACCGTTAGCGTAAGTGGCCAGGTATGAGGTCCAGCGTGATTTGGAAGCCACGGTAACCATTCCAGCTTCTGGTAGACTAGAGTTTGTCTACAATACGGTACCATTTGAAATCCCGGTTTATGCGATTAGGCATAATACGGTCCTATTGCTTTTGAACCTGATCAGGGGGCAATATTGGTGTGGGTTCTTCGTTCAATCCGTCTGCCCGTTTGGCTATTACGAGATTTGTTTATCAATCAGCTTTTGATATGCTATTGATAATGGTTTACGAAACATATTGGTTATTGTTTACTGATTACATATCTTGTTCAGCTCTATCTGCTTTTATCTAAGAGTTTACTATATACTTGCTGGGCATATTTTTGGCTCACTCTTGCTTTTCATCATACACATTTCAGACAGGTGATATCATGTATCCATATCGTCATACCGCTAGGATGAGGGTTCGAGGTGAGCACCAGGCGATAGTTCCCCGCGA
This sequence comes from Oenanthe sinensis, assembly GCA_028671895.1. Lineage (NCBI taxonomy): Eukaryota > Viridiplantae > Streptophyta > Magnoliopsida > Apiales > Apiaceae > Oenanthe > Oenanthe sinensis. The sequence continues at coordinate 28,724,174 of CM053812.1, read as the reverse complement.
GCCTCAGGTATTTTAGTTACAGCTCAGGGCTAGTGTAGTTTAGTAATGGAATAAAATGTACTAGAGAATGTGAGATAACCCAAACTTTTATTATAATAAATTTGGTCTGTAATAATGTTATAGTTTGGATTTGAGTATCTTGTTTCATTACCCTAACCTGTTCACGGTCCTTGATTGAGGTGAGGGGCGGTGATTTATATTATATTATGGATGGTTTGATATATTGGTTGTTGTGATTCGCACGTGACCCCCGAATCTGGGCCCCGGATTTTGAGGGCGTCACAGGTTGGTATCAGAGCTACAGGTTATGGGTCAATGAAATAAGAGTAGGTTATGCCTAGGATAAGACAGGTAGATCACATGAGATAGGATTTTCTTACCGTCATTAGGATAGAAGCATGTTGTGAATAGATTTTGTGATATTATGTTATTTGGGCACTTTAGGAGCCAGTTGCAGCACTAGAACAGGGTCCTGCTGCAGACCCTGAGCAGATGCCAGTACCCCAGATACCAGCACCAACGGTGCCAGTGCCAGTGCCACATATGTCAGGGCTGCAGGTGCCAGTGTTACAGCCCGTGCCATTGAGGGCAGTGGCCCCAGTTGAGATACAGTTTCCGAGGATAATAGGAGATGAGGTGATACCAGATTACCTTCAGGACCCAGATGAGGGTGGAGTGGTAGAACAGCCAGCTCCGATGCAACAGATTCCAGTTCAGGCTCATTCCGACTCTTCGATCAACTATCTTCCTATCCAGCCTTTCGCACAAGTAGAGCAGGTTATAGCCGGTATTTTTGGAGAGGATCCATCCGGGTCATCTGCAGTGATAGGAGAGCCCCGTATGGTTCCGTACCGTGTTCACGCTGATTTATTATCCGACTACTCCTTTTTGCTAGGCCAGAATGAGTTGTTTTCACAAATGGTGGATGATCTGAGTGCGACCATAACTAGAGGATCCCGCCATGTTGAGGCACAGTTTAGAAGCCAAGTACGTATCATCGTGGAGGCAGGAACTTTTGAGTTGACCACGTTGACTGAGAGTGCTGCATATGTGGATTTCGGACGAGCATTTATTATACTGCAGAGGTTGCTTTCAGACTTGAGGCGGGAGTTGGATAGGGGAACCTAGGGACATCAGAGAAGATTCTGAAGCGATGAAAAGACTAACATGTTTAAATATTAGTACTTTTTAGCGTGTAGTAGTTTGTAGTAGGTCATGAGTGTGGTTTGCTATATTAGTGATAGGGTGTAAGATAGTTGGTAGTAAAAATAAAACATCAAGGCGTGTACCGTTGTAAGATAACCACTGTGTGTACTTAGATGATAGGATGTTTATAAATAAAATGTGTGTTGTGATATATCTCTCATTACGATATTGTCTGCGATATTGCTTATTTGTAGCAACAAGCCCATTTCCATTAGTGAATGTGCAACATGTGACTGTTATACATTTAAATGGAAAAGATTTGTGTTAATAACAGAATCTTGACATTTTTTTTAACTTATAATACTTGAACATGTTTGCCAATCGCTGAAGAAATTGCTTGTTTGTCTATCAGAGAGATGGCAAACCCACACGCAGAGAATAATCTGTTGGGGGAAGTGAATAATAATCAGAATCCAGTAAATAATAATCAGAACCCAGCGGAACAGGAAAACTTGGGCATTATGCAGCAGATATTAGAACTGTTCCGACAACAAACAGATAATCTTACTAGACAGCAGCAACAGCTAGCACAGCAGGCGGTAACTTTTAAAACATTTCAGTCCGTTAAGCCACCTGAATTTAAGGGAGCCGCAGACCCGGTAGAAGCGAGAGCATGGCTGAAGGAAATCGAGAAAGCATTTGCATTGGTCAAAGTAGACGCGAATCAGAAAACAGAGTTTGCCAGTTATTTTCTTAAAGCGGAAGCGAATTATTGGTGGGAATCCCGAAAAGCATTGGAAGGAGCAGGAATTGTTACTTGGGAAAGGTTTAAAGAGCTGTTTTTGGAGAAATATTTTCCTCGCTATATGCAAAATCAAATGGAGATCAAATTTCTGGAGTTGAAGCAGGAAACCACTGTTACTGACTATGAGACCAAGTTCACGGAGTTAGCCCGATTCGTTCCAGATTTTGTGGACACTGATGAAAAAAGGGCAAAGAGGTTTCAGCAGGGATTAAAGCCATGGGTACGAAGCAGAGTGGCTGTTTTCGAGTTAACTACCTATACGGCAGTGGTTCAGAAGGCTATGATTATCGAAGGGGAAAGTGATATGTCCGAAAAAGAAAAGGCCAATAAGAAGAGAAAAGTTGGCAATCAGGGAGAAGGTCAGCATCAAGATAAAATTCAAGCTAATTTCAATAGAGCACCTGGGTTTCAGTTTAGAGGAACGGGGGGATTAGGAAATGGTAGACAAGGATTTGGTAACCAGGGGAATCGATTTCCGAACAACAATCAACAGCAAGGGAATCAATCTTTTCTGACAACTTGCAAGATATGTGGGAAAACCCATATTGGAGCATGTAACAGATCTAATGTGACATGTTATAAATGCAACCAGAAGGGCCATTATGCTAACGAGTGCAAGACAACTACAACAATCGCAATGTTTAACAACCGGGAAGTTGTTTGTTTCAAATGTGGAGCTAAGGGCCATTTTGCTAGAAATTGTAGGGCTATTGTCACGGTGGGGAATACATCCAAGGCAGCAGAACCAACAGTAACAGGACAGCCCAAAGCCAGAACTTTTAACATGACAATGCAAGATGCAGTGTAAAATACAGATGTGGTTACAGGTACGCTTCTTGTGAACTATATTAAAGTCAAAGTACTTACTAATTCGGGAGCTACCAAATCTTTTAGTTCTGAGGAATTTGCTCGTAAGATAGAATGTGAATGTCAGATGTTGAATGAAATTTTAATAATAGAAATAGCCAATCAGAAACGTATAACCGTAAGTTAGGTTTATGCAAAATGTGACATTGAGATATGCGGAAAATTAAACTAAACATGGGTACTGCATATCATCCTTAAACCCACAACCAAAAAGAAAGATCGAATTGATACATAAACGTTTGGTAGCAGCCCAAAACCGACCGAAGAAATATGCAGATCAAGCTTGAAATGACCTGAATTATGAAGTTGGAGACTTGGTATTATTGAAGGTGTCACCATGAATGACGGTAACTAGATTCGGCAAAGGAGTAAAACTCAACCCACGATACGTCGGGCCATTTGAAATACTGAGACGGGTCGGAAGAGTTGCATACGATACCCTCACACATGCAACATACCCATAAAGTATTCCACGTGTCAATGCTTAGAAAGTAGAATTCTGATTCTCAACATGTCATAGAATATGAGCTCGTAGACGTTCTACCCGATTTACATTACGTAGAACAACTCGTAAAAATATTAGATCGTAGAGATAAAATGTTAAGGAATAAGACAGTACCACTAGTTAGAGTGTTATGGATGAATCCCTTCGTTGAAAAGTCAACTTGGGAATTAGAAATAGAAGTATTAGGAAAACATCCTCATTTATTTTCTTAAGTTTGATTCTGGGGACAGAATCCTATTAAGGGGGGAAGAATGTAACGACCGAGAAATTTAAGAATAAATAAAAATATTTAGTTATGTGTTAAATATGATTAAATGTCTTTTATATCAATTTTAATGCATTATTAGTTAATAATATTTTTATTAGATATGATAATTACTCGTTACGTGATCTGTGACTTTTGTGTACCTTATCATATTTTATAGTATTTATTAAAAATGGTAGTGTATTTTAAAAATTGAAATTTCGATTAAAAATTTATCGGACCGGGGCCTTACAGAGATTTCGGAGCCCCTGTTTTTGGTACAATTATTTTTATAAATTTATATATTCATCCAAATTTATATATTTTAGTATTTCTGGAACATTTATAATTTTTAGGAAATTTTGATATATTTACTTTATTTATTTAAAAATAAAAATTTTACAATTATATCCCATTATTATTATTTTTAAGGCTTTTAAAATAAATTATGGGGGATTTTTACCCTAAATCAACTTTGGGGCTTTAATTTTTATAAAATATAAATAGCTAGATTAATTATTAAAAATCATAAAAATTTATTAAAAATAGTAAAAATTCTGGAAATTGGGGAGGATGTTTTGCAATTAGGGTTCTTGGTGTTCTTGAGGATCAAAGCAATTTTGAAGGTGATTCCGATATCTGTTTTTCAAGTATGAATAGTCAAATCGAAGCTTATGATCTATACTATCTGTTTATACTTGCAATTTCATTTAAAAATCATTGCTCTGCGATTTTGTAATTATCTGTGCTTGCTTCGATTTTCCATGTTTTTATGTGTTGATTTCTCATATGAATTGAAGTCATGGGGTTATAGATCGTGTCCTTGCAAGTCTATGCATGATTTATATATTATTTTTTATGAACAAATTAACCTCACCGGATTTTGGCCGGAGGTTCATCGGGTTTGACCGGAAACAGGGATGCACAGCTCGGTTCTTGTTTCTAGTAACACGAGTGAGTTGTATGTGAGTCTAGAAACTTGTGGGCATTGATTTTGTTGAGGTTGGGTGTTGATTCCGGTAACCGGAAAATTATATCCGACAGCCACGTTCTTGAGGTTGGCGGACAGTCAGTTTTGGCTTTGTTTGGTTGATTTTGTAATTATTTTGTGTAGCTAGCTTTGTGTAGAGCATTTTAGCATAAAAACCCGTTTGATTGGAGTCGCCGGATCAACCACCGGAATCAGGCGTAGTCACCGGATTCTGGAAAAATCCGGTGACCTTCTCCAACTTTTGCGATGGTGTTCTTGAGCTGGACACCCTTTGATCTTCAAAACCCTAAAGCCCCTTTTCTGAAAATGTTTTTGGATTAAAAATTGTTTATTATTTATAAAAATTAGTTTTAAATCCAAAAATTATTTTATAAATTATATTAAATTCGAAAATTGTTTTAAAAATTAAAATAAATTATTTTTATTTCAAAAATTAATTTGATTTAATTATTTTAATTAATTTAGATAATAATTTAATTAATTATAATTAATTGGTTAATTTATTTTAATTAATTAATTTAATTATTTAAATATTATTTAAATATAATTAAAAATAATTGGATTTAATTATTTTGAAAAATAAAATAATTTATTCATTTATAATTATTTAATAAATAATTAATTTGAATAATCAATTGATTTATTCTTATTAATTAGTTATTAAAATAACCGTTTATCTGCTTCAAATAAAACGAAAAGCCTTATACCCCTAAAAATAATCCGGAGAGAATAGTAGTGACCCATGTCAATCCGAGAATGTGTTAAAAATATTTTAAAATATTTTAGAAATATTTAGACGAGTCTTTTAATTGTTTGACTCGTGTGTTATGTGACTTACATGCTACTTGACTTACGTGCTTATTTGTCCTAAATATATTATATTATTTGTTTGATATCGATAGACCGCATGGGTAGACACTAGAAACAAAGTAAGGTTTGTCTGACACCTTGAGTTGACCCATGTATCTAAAATAATATATTTTATTTATAGATACGAGCAAATTGTGAGCCACCCAGTCAAGCAAGAGTAAACTTTTGTACTTATCAGGCAAGTATCTTCACCTTGATAATCTTAAACACTTTTATTTATTTTTATTGTCTCATTTGTTCATATCATGACAGATAGTTATTGTTCAGAGCTATTTGTGAATCTTAAATATTTTTATTGTTGTGCAACAGAGCTTTCCAATATTATTATTCTTGATATTGGAAGTTGTTTATAATAAACATATCATATTCAATATTATAGTAATAAATAATATTGGAATATGATATTATTTTAGAAATGTAAGCATGCCAACTATTCTGGATGCTCTATTATGGATTGAACCGTTAGCGTAAGTGGCCAGGTATGAGGTCCAGCGTGATTTGGAAGCCACGGTAACCATTCCAGCTTCTGGTAGACTAGAGTTTGTCTACAATACGGTACCATTTGAAATCCCGGTTTATGCGATTAGGCATAATACGGTCCTATTGCTTTTGAACCTGATCAGGGGGCAATATTGGTGTGGGTTCTTCGTTCAATCCGTCTGCCCGTTTGGCTATTACGAGATTTGTTTATCAATCAGCTTTTGATATGCTATTGATAATGGTTTACGAAACATATTGGTTATTGTTTACTGATTACATATCTTGTTCAGCTCTATCTGCTTTTATCTAAGAGTTTACTATATACTTGCTGGGCATATTTTTGGCTCACTCTTGCTTTTCATCATACACATTTCAGACAGGTGATATCATGTATCCATATCGTCATACCGCTAGGATGAGGGTTCGAGGTGAGCACCAGGCGATAGTTCCCCGCGAGCCTCAGGTATTTTAGTTACAGCTCAGGGCTAGTGTAGTTTAGTAATGGAATAAAATGTACTAGAGAATGTGAGATAACCCAAACTTTTATTATAATAAATTTGGTCTGTAATAATGTTATAGTTTGGATTTGAGTATCTTGTTTCATTACCCTAACCTGTTCACGGTCCTTGATTGAGGTGAGGGGCGGTGATTTATATTATATTATGGATGGTTTGATATATTGGTTGTTGTGATTCGCACGTGACCCCCGAATCTGGGCCCCGGATTTTGAGGGCGTCACAAATATAATACAGTGTACTTAATTGCATATATTGTAAAATTTGTGTTATTAAAAACTAATAAAGTGAATATAAAAGATATTAAATTCGATTGTTGTAATATAACGACTAGTGAATAGGATTCTAATTATTGTTACATAATATTAAAAAAACTTAACCAAAATCAAGTGAACAATTACAAAAAAATAAAATCTTAAACTTGATTATTAAAATAATGAGTATCATGCTCCTAGTGATAAATTTAGGTAATTAACTAATTTCAAAAGGATTTACATGCAAATACAACATGACTTTATTATAATTATATTTTTTTTATATATATCTACAAAAATGTCCCAAAAAACATTCTAACCCTACCCTAGAGTGGCTTTTTTATCTTAAAAAAAAATTGAGTTAAAATTAATCATCATGAAATGTACAAGTATAATAATTTAAGTAGAAGTCCAGAACAACATCCTTGTCCTTGTCAATGGCTGCATCCTCTCCCCTGGTACCCTCTTGTTCTATACTACTGTAATAATAATAATAATAACTTCGTAATATTAAAATATTATGATCTACAATATCTGTATGTATACTGTATATATCATTCTGATTTTTTTTTTTGTAATTGTTGTTAAAGATTGGATTTTTGGTTCCTGTAAATGATCAACTTGAAGAAATCACTTCAATCCCTAATATCCCAATTATAATTGGGCCCAACATTGTGGGCCGTGATTGTATTCCGGTTACCGATAAAAGACTCAGCCGGAAGCATCTTTCCATTACTGCTTCTCCAAATGCCCCGGCCCAGATGATTGTAGTAAGTTTTAAGCTTAATGCACGCAATGTGTTTGAGATATGTACTGTTTGAAGTTGTTATGTGAAATGTGATGGTGTGGATGTTTAAATGTTGTAGCTTTTGGTTGTTATGTTTGGTTTGTAGGAAGGGTCGAACCCGGTTGTTGTTAGATCGAATGATCAAAGGAAGAAGCTTTTGTCGAGAGAGAGTTGTGTGATTAGAGATGGTGATGTTATTGAGTTGATACCGGGGTGTCACTTTTTTAAGTTTGTGACTGAGAGGAATAGTTTGGCACCCAAGATTCAGAAACGGGATTGTAGTGATGGGAATAGAGTAGGTGAAGCAGATGTGTCGAGTAGTCGGAAGAGGGCAAGACAAGTTTCTCATGATGAAGTTTTTGCAAGAAATTTGCAGGTATCTTTTTCTTTGGTGCAGCTTGATAATTTTCATGATATAAAATCAGCTTAATAGATGAAATGTTTGCATTGTGCATCCGAAGTGATTTTTCCTTCATTTATTATTTTTTTACTGCATTTTCTCTTCTTTAGGCTGAGCTTAACAACGGTATCCCCGTGCATGGAAGATCTACTGAGGCTATCCGTTACTTCAGGCCAACTAATGATAAATTACCGTCAACTTTTCGACTTATGAAAGTGAAAGGCCTGCCACCCTGGGCAAATACAAATGCTGTTTCTATTGGTGATGTGATTCAGGTACTATCTTCATCCTGGTTTGGCACTAGTCAAATCCATTTCCGGTACTTGGACTCGGCTGGAATTGTCCAACATGGATAGATATCCAAGTGTCGGACTTGGCAATATTTTGAAAATTTTACATGTTTTTGGCCTAAAATAAGTTTCCAGTTGTCCATACCCATGTCCGAGTGTCGAGTGCCCGGCGACACGGGTAATCGAGGCAAAATGAAGAGTCGGGGTAACAGAGAATTATGATCAAATAATCATATGAATTGTAGCACCATGTTGTAATCTTGACTTAATATCTGCTATTGCCTATTGCTAAACTACAGGGCTGTTCAGAATTCACTGTCTAACTGTTGGTTTACCAGTACATGCGTATTATGTTAGATTATTATATTAGATTCACAAGATGGGTTGAAGATCTTCTGAACTTTATTGTAGGGAAATGTACAGGTTGCTATCCTTTCAAATTATATGGTGGATATTGACTGGTTGACTTCCGGTGAGTTCCCTGTTATAGTTCTTATAGTTCTAATGTTAACAGTATAAGGACTCATCTGCATTCTTATGATCATCTTGTTATCAAATGTATCTTATTTATATGTTTATTTTCTGAACTTATTGTATATTATTTGAATCCTGTTGTCTGGCATTTTTGTAATTTTAACTGGCTTTCACTTGCAATATAATTATCCAAGTTGTTGTTTATTTCAAAAAATGTGGATCTGTTTCATTAATTTCTGATACACTGATCCTTTTCTTTTCATAATGTAGCTTGTACAACACTTAATAAAGTTCCTCATGTTCTGGTCATTCATGGAGAGGGTGATGGTACATTGGAGTACATGAAGGTTTGCAGTAGCCTTAAGTAGTATATATCTTGGCTTTGGTGTTTCTTACTTCAAGCACAAGCTTTACCCATGTTTACTGATTATTTTTCTAGAGAAAGAAGTTTTCAAATTGGATTCTACACAAACCTCCATTACCAATTTCATATGGGACACACCATTCAAAAGCCATGCTTCTTGTTTATCCTCAAGGAGTGAGGATTATTGTCCATACAGCAAACTTGATATATGTTGATTGGAATAATAAAAGCCAAGGGTTATGGATGCAAGATTTCCCGTGGAAGAGATCTAATGCTTCAGATAAAGGATCTGGGTTTGAAAGTGACCTAGTTGATTATCTCACTGCACTGAAGGTACTAGTACTATTAATTGACTATGCAATATGTTATCGGCTTCATACAGTTGTTTCTCAAGTTCTTAGCTGGGGTTCGATGAAAACTAGTTCACGTTATCCACAAGGCTTAGCTTAGTGATACCCCTCTCCTCTTGGCAATAAGAGGTCCTGTAGTACCTTCACTGCAACAATTTTGGTTGACAAACATGATGTGCCTCAAGGAACTTTGAAAATATGATATATGTTAACTAAATTGTATATTTCCTGATTTCATATGACTATTTGCAGTTGCCGGAATTTTCTGTCAGCCTTCCGGGCCTTGGAAACTGTAGTATCAATGCATCGTTTTTCAGGAGATTTGATTACAGCAGTGCAACAGTAATTTTCTAATTTCTCTATTCTTTTCAATTTTCCCCAAGATTTTAATAGATTTGATTTTAGAAATCAGACAAGTGAAAATAGATAGTTTGCTAAAAACTTAGATTTTTAGTTGACACACTCATCGTGTAATTCTTAAATATAATAACTAGTGTTATCTTCTTTCTACTTGATATGTTTAATAATGCAGTATATCAACATTGATTATGATTCTATATTCTGGAAACTGTATTAAAGACCTTATTTTTGTAATATATAATTTCAGGTCAGGTTGATTGCTTCTGTACCTGGTTACCACTCAGGTTCCAGTTTGAAAAAATGGGGGCATATGAAACTACGGACTGTTCTGCAGGAAAGTATTTTTGATCAGCAGTTTCGAAAGGCCCCTCTTGTTTATCAGGTATATTTGTTGAGTACTCGAGTTATTGATGTATAATGTATTGAATAGCATATATAGAAGCGAATCCATGGGTTATTTTAAATGGCATCCAAAGAAGCCTAGATTATGGATATTGTTGCTTGATTTTGATCGGCTATGCCACTACCACATACCAATGTAATTCGATAGAGAATTGATATGTGGAAGTGATGAATTGTAAGTTAGAGGAGAGCATATTAAGCAATATTAGTTGCCCACTCTATGATTTACTTCAGGTAACAAGTTGCTAGTGAGGCTTGACAAAAAAACAGCAAGTTAAGAACTTAGCCAGCAAACGATTATGGTGAAGTGGGTGGGGCGTGAGAACATGATGCAGGGCAATTTATGAATATGGACTGTGTAATAATCATACAGATGGGTTCTTTTTTTTTTAAAAAAAACTTTATTTCATCTTATACTTTCTGCTTGTCACTTCTAAAAATTATAGATATAGAACACTATGTATAGTAGCCTTCTATAAATTATATATGTAACCTTCTCAAAGTTATCATGTACCTGTTTGTGCTTATATCATTGTTCGATACCGCATATTGCTTTAGTATGTTATATCTACCAAATGAAACTAATATTAAGGGCCTGGTAATTTTTTGCACAATAATTTTTTTGAGTTTTTTCAAGACTATAATCCGGCTTTATTGCAGTTCTCATCACTAGGTTCATTGGACGAGAAGTGGATGACAGAACTAGCATCATCAATGTCATCAGGTGTGTCAGAAGATCAAAAGCCACTAGGTGTGGGGGAGCCATTAATAATATGGCCTTCTGTAGAAGATGTCAGATGTTCACTAGAGGTATTATATTCCAGACCTGAATACTTAATTTACTTAGTATTTCTAGAACGAACAACTGTCCAATATGCCTTTCTCTAACAGTATATGTACATGAACTGTTCATGGTATGTCTTCGTTGGATGTAGCAATGGCGATGCTTAGTTAGTTAAAGGTGGATTGTATATTCCATCTGTATGGTGGCCAAAAATATGTTTATTATATTTAATTTATAATTATCCATAAATGGATATACTCTGTACTTGTTAGACTGTGTGGTAGGTTTCTATTGTAGCATATCTTCCTTATTCTCCAATTCTACAAGTCGCTCTCCACGATCTCTGTATTGCCGTTTGTATATTAAAGTCTTTTAAGTACTCTTAATATATATGTAATTAGATATTATCAAATTCCAAATGCTGTCAAGGTTTCATTAATCATTTATACTTTTCTAGTATGCAACGTAATCTGATGGTATCATTTATGCATTGGGCTTATTCGTATGTCATTTGAATAGCATAGCTTCCAATACCAATTACACTGATCATCAAATTTACTGGTGGGAAGAATTAATTACAATCGGAGTCGACAGGACATTTAAGGACAATACAGGCTTGTAAAGAACTAATGATAAATGAAAAGACATATATTGGAATTCTACCTCATCAAATAGGACATTTTCCTCTTGATATACGTGCTTCATCTACTTGTACTGGAAATACTGCTTGCAGTTATGATTGAAGGTTGATTGTCATTTAGGGTTATGCAGCTGGAAATGCCATCCCAAGTCCACAGAAGAATGTTGAGAAAGAGTTTCTGAAGAAGTATTGGGCTAAATGGAAAGCACGCCACTCGAGTCGTTGGTATGGTTTCATTCCTAAAGAATGTTACAAGATTACGTTACTTGATGTAGTATATGACATTCATGTCTCCCTGAATTGTGTATCACAAAAAAAGTTGCCTTGTGGCATTTTATTAGCAAGAAATTAAGGCTTGTCATTCTATGAATATATTCTATGATGTCTTGTAAATTGTTATTAAATCATTTCAAGACTAGAATGTATTTAATATATTTACATACAATCTTCGATTGTGATAATCCTCAACAAGTTAATTTCTAGTGCTGCAAGCTGGAGTTGCTGACCTTCCATATGGTCAGTTCCCTAGGATATCGACATTTCATTGATTTATAAATGGGACTGACAAGTAGACATTATGTTTCAGTCATGCAATGCCGCATATAAAGACGTTTGCGCGTTATAATGGCCAAAACCTTGCGTGAGATTCCTTTCAGGCTTGCTTGTTATTTCAATTGCAAGTCTTGACTTTTATACTCTCACTTTTCTAAGCATACTAACATAACCATTGGCTTTGTATCCATGACTCAATTCTGTCAAACAGGTGGTTCCTACTAACTTCATCAAACCTCAGCAAAGCTGCCTGGGGTGCACTCCAGAAAAACAATTCTCAGTTAATGATTCGTTCTTACGAGGTATTTAAGTCAAAATATTGTGTAATGAAGGCAAGTGTTTTTCTAATTTAGGGATGTATAATTATTCAAAATTCGTGAACAATCCCAGCTCGGAGTACTGTTTTTGCCTTCTAAACCGCAAGGGTGTAGTTTTTCTTGTACAGACAATGGAAATCAATTAGAGGTAACATTTTTACCTTGTTTCTTGATTTAGATCTATGTCCTCATTCAATCGGCGAAAGTCTCATTTTTCTATAATCTTTAGGGTAATTGTGAGTCAGCTAAAACTTCTGAAGCGGGGAGAACAAAACTGGTTACCTTGTTATGGGACGGAAACAGGAATACAGAATCATCAGAAGTAATCACATTACCAGTGCCTTACGAACTCCCACCACAACGATATTCCTCAGAAGGTTATACTGTTATAAAAGCTTGTGCCATACAGTACTTCTTAACACTAACATCATTTATCTTGTCGATGCAGACATCCCCTGGTCTTGGGACAGGCGATATAGCAAGAAAGATGTTCATGGCCAAGTTTGGCCAAGACAAGTGCAACTATATACCACTCAAGACTAATAACATTTTTGACTCGGTGTGTGTGTTCGAAGTAGTTGGTTATTTTAAACCTCTTGATGATATCCTCAACATGACATTATCACCGTTTGTTGTACATATGTTAGATTATCCCAAGTCCTTGTCTAATACTATGAGTCGTGGTGGTTTTCAAAGAGTATTTCAAGAAGTTACGTATCCGCGGATAAAGAAATTACATGTTTTTTTCTGGATATGAAAAAATGTGGTCCAAAACTATTGCAATTCAACAGAAACAAGTCAAATAATAATTGTGTGAAATATGCAAATGAATGGATCAGTAACCCGGGGTATGTCTTTTCGTACCCTCAATTTCTAAATACTTTGTTCGTCATGGTCTCAGCACTAAATCATTCAAACACATTATATTCCCTTTTTTTTTTTTGAACAGATCTAACACATTGTAATTTAGTCGAAAAAGATGTAGGAATATTTATTTTGGTTTGGCAGGTGGGGTGGATAAAGTCATAAAGCCAAAGAAAATTGTAGATAGCGGGTGTATAAAAATAGCGAGAGAATATCTGCGGGCGAACAAATAAATAAATTAATTAATTAATGTAAACCACCTATGTTTCGAAAGCCCACAGAAAAACAAAACACCAATAATAAATAATACACTGACCTGACCGACCCCCAAGGCCCAATTATAAAAAAAAAAAAAAAAAAAAAAGAAGAAGATGAAGAAGATAACAAACGGCCCCGTTACTGAACCCAAACGAAACGTTCCCCTAAAGTAACGGCGTCCCAATCCAAATACGTAACCCCAAACGTGTCACAAATTATATCCACCGCTAATTATAAGTAGAATACGTATTCTCCCCATCTTCTCCGCCTATATATACAACCCTCTTCCTATCTCTTTTTTATCACAGTAATCGTTGAATATTATTATTATCTCTCTCAACTCTCGAAAATCTCTATTTTCTCTCCTCTTTCAAGGTACATCTCTCTCCCTTGCTTTTCTTATTTCTTTTCATTTATTTACTTGTTAATTATTGTTTATAAGCATGTATATGTATGATCAGATCTGTATGTCTTCATCTATATATATATGTATATCGATTTGTTCAATTCATTGTTTATCTGATACTTGTACGTGGATCTACTCTAGCTGACGTGATCGTGTATTTATATCCGTTTGATTGTGTTTCTCTATCTTTATATATCTTGATCTAGATCTAGGCTTGTTTATGTATGTATGTATGCAAGTATGTAAAAATATATCGGTTTGATTGTGTTTCTGTATCTATATATATATCTAGATCTAGATCTAGAGTTGTTGTTTATGTATGTATGTGTGTATGTGCAGATGCAGATATTTGTGAAAACCTTGACGGGAAAGACAATCACCTTGGAGGTGGAAAGCTCCGACACAATCGATAACGTCAAGGCCAAAATCCAGGACAAGGAAGGCATTCCTCCTGACCAGCAACGTCTCATCTTCGCTGGTAAACAGTTGGAAGATGGCCGAACTCTGGCTGATTACAACATCCAGAAGGAGTCCACACTTCACCTCGTACTCCGTCTCCGTGGGGGTATGCAGATTTTTGTCAAGACCTTGACAGGGAAAACCATTACTCTCGAAGTTGAGAGCTCTGATACGATCGACAATGTCAAGGCCAAGATTCAGGACAAGGAGGGAATTCCTCCAGACCAGCAGCGTTTGATTTTCGCCGGAAAGCAGTTGGAGGATGGCAGGACCCTCGCCGACTATAACATCCAGAAGGAGTCTACACTCCATCTTGTGTTGCGTCTCCGTGGTGGTATGCAGATCTTTGTCAAGACCCTGACTGGCAAGACAATCACTCTTGAAGTTGAGAGCTCTGACACTATTGACAATGTCAAGGCCAAGATCCAGGACAAGGAAGGGATTCCCCCAGACCAGCAGCGTCTCATCTTTGCTGGGAAGCAATTGGAAGATGGCAGGACCCTTGCAGATTATAACATTCAGAAGGAGTCCACTCTCCACCTTGTGTTGCGTCTTCGTGGTGGTATGCAGATTTTCGTCAAGACTCTGACCGGAAAGACCATCACCCTGGAGGTGGAGAGTTCGGATACCATTGACAATGTCAAGGCCAAGATCCAGGATAAGGAAGGGATTCCTCCAGATCAGCAGAGGTTGATCTTTGCTGGGAAGCAGCTAGAAGATGGGAGGACATTGGCAGACTATAACATCCAGAAGGAGTCCACTCTTCACTTGGTGTTGCGTCTCCGTGGTGGTGATTTCTGAGCGGCTTCTCTGATGGTTTCTGATTAAGTTGTGCTTGTGTTTTTATGTTATGCGTTAGGAAGAACAATGTGTTGGTGAATAAATGTTTCCTTTGGGGTTACCAGTATTTTTCTCTTGGTTTCATGGTTTGGTTTGCTATTGGTTTTATAAGCTGTGTTGGGTTGAAAGATTGTATTTATCTATAACATGTTAAAGTTGGGTTGGAAGATAACGGTCTGTTGCACAAATTATCATTTAAAAAGACTAATTTTATAATGCAGGCAAAGAGCGTGGAAATGTGATAAATGTCATGCAGTAACAAAGGTTTAAGTTTTAACATCAGGGAACTTGTCAGTGTTCTCAAATCTCAACCACTTGTTGAAGTGTTGAAAACCCTTTTGACTTGTCAGTGTTCTCAAATCTCAACCACTTGTTGAAGTGTTGAAAACCCTTTTGGTATGCTGGTCGGAGGATGTTTTGGTTATCTTAAAGAAATTTCTTTTACTTGTAGTATTTTTATTTTCTATAAATTAAAGTAATTTTTGACATATAAATACTGATTTGTATTGGTTACTTGCGGAACAAACTAGGAGCCCCATTAAACTTAAAATTGTGATTTATGATTTATTTAAAAAATATAAAAATAAAAGTGACTTGTAAGTAATTTATAATATATATATAACTTTTATTAAAATAGAAAAATAAATAAAATAAATCACTGAAAAAATAACCTCAAGCATACTTGTGGTTTTAAGTGGCTTCTTTTTTTTTTTTAATCGACTTATTACACAAGCTAAGTATTTGTTTAATTGACATGTCAATATTTAAAATCTTGCAAAGTTTTAAAATGCGAGGGATCTTAGTTAACAAAATAGAATTTAATGAAATTTTGACTTAATATTCATATAAACTTTTAATTATTTTATAAGTAATTTATAAATTATTAAAATATATATCTATACTATATTATTAAAACCGAAATATTAAAAATTTGGTAATGAGCTATGTAGTTATTGTTAAGACTAACTTTTTTAAAATTAATCTCTTAACTAAGGCCTAACCTTTTTAGCATTAATATCTTAATTAAAACAATTCTCACACGAGTCTTCTAACTAAAACACACTCCTAAACAAAACATACAAACACTATCTTATTAAAATACAAATACTCTTAACTAAAATATATGCAAAACACGTAAATATTATCTTATTAAAATTGAAATACAAATAAAGTATATGAAAATTTATAAAATATATATGTACAACATTAAATAAAATTTAAATTGTTATTAATGAAAATATTAAAATTATTATATTAAAATAAGCTAGTATATATATATATATATATATATATATATATATATATATATATATATATATATATATTTCATTATACTTATAACAACCCCGAACAATCCCGCAAAGACAGACTAATCTTATACAGTAGGGTTTTTTTTTTTTGCGTATATATTGTATAATCGCATAATGGTTCAATGAATGCAATGTTATGTGAGTGTTATTTCTATAATATAGCATCAGTTATAGAACATAACACTCTAATATAATGTTATAGAAGGTATTAAAATAAAAAAGTTATATACTTGGTTCTATAATTAGAAAGCATAGATTGTCACATAAGCATGAGAATTAGAGGAAAATGAATATAAAAATACATGTTTTAATAAATTTAATGTTATATTTTATATTATTGGTTAAAAAGTTACTTAATTTTATATATATTGGTTCTATTTTGAGACTATATATTAGAGCATAAAATCTATTTTAATATTAAAATATATTTTTTGATTTCATATTATAACAATAGTTATATCTATTTTAACATTAGATTGGACTTGCTCTTACGATTCCGTTGGTCAAAACTTAAAGATCCAGTATTTGTGGGCTACTTGTATTTGACTATATATCTTCTTTCTACCGTTTGCTTCAGTAGACTAGCAATATAGATTGTGAGTTGGTCTGTGTAACTGTGTTTGCGGATAGTGTCTACATAGGTCATATGTTCTAAATGAAATTTTAAAATAGTACTCCCTCCGTCCCGGCCAAATGTTTACATTTGGTCCGGGCACGGAGACCAAGGATAGTGGGTGTAATAGTGATTTTATTGTTAAAATAAATGAAATAGTGGGTGTAATAGTGTAAAGTGTTGAAAAAGTGGAGTGAAGTAGTGGATGTAATAATATATTTATTGTTAAAAGTTACTATTTTTAGTAATGTAAAGAATTGGGTGGGACGTCCCAAAAAGGAAAGTGTAAAGAATTGGTTGGGACGGAGGGAGTATCTTTTTTTAAGGTTCTAAAAAAATAAAATTTTAAAATGTATATATAACACATGTATATAACTTTTTTGGTGCTCAATTTACGCAGTCTTACCATTATATCTCGTATAGAGATTGTTTTTATGCTTCAAACTCGTGATTTAGCAGTAGCTAGTAGACATATAAAATTGGCTGGCTGCGTTATAAAATAGAAGTTTTTGTGAAATTAATCAGCCCAAACAAGATGAAGACTACAATCTCTTCTATGCTATCACTTGCTTACTTTCTCTTCTCTATATATGCAGTCAACGCTTCTTCTCCTTATTCCAACTTTACTGAGAGCCTTGTAGCTGAGCATTTTCGTGATGTCACTACATATGATGTTGTGTATACCCCTGTTAACAGTTCATTCATATCCCTATTACAATCCAGAATTCAAAATCTGCGTGTCAGCTTCCACACCTAAACCTCTAGCCATTGTCACACCAAAAGATGAATCTCGCCTGCAAATAGGATATACCTGTGCATATGAATTCAACGTGCAGATTAGGATACGAGGAGGTGGTCATGACTCTGAAGGTCTGTCTTACACCTCACCTGTCCCATTCGTAATATTTGATTTCATTAACCTCCTGAGGATTGATGTTGATGCTGAAAATGGCTTTGCCTGGGAAAAACCTGGTGCAACTGTTTCTGAACTGTACTACAGGATTGCTCAGAAGAACAGTACTCTCGGCTTTCCAGGATGTACATGGCCTAGTGTTGGCATGGGTGGATTCTTAAGTGGAGGAGGATACGGCAGTTTGATGCGGAAGTATGGCCTAAGAGCTGACAATGTTGTCGATATCCAATTTATGAACAAAAATGGTAATATCTATATTGGCAGAAGTTCTATTGGCGAGGATCATTTCTGGGCAATTAGAGGAGGAACAGCTTCTAGCTACGGAGTTGTTTTGTCCTGGAAGATAAAATTAGTTCCTGTGCCAATCATTGTCACTGTTTTTGAGGTCAAGAGGACTTTAGAACAAAATGCAACCAAACTTGTTCACAAGTATCAAACTTTTGCAGCAAAAACAGATAGAAATGTATACATCAGAGCGAAAATCAAACCCGTAAACATAACTCCGGATGGTAAGAACAAAACTGTTCTTGTTTCTTTCCAATCCTTATTCATTGGCCGAGCTAACAGACTACTAAAGATCATGCAAAAGGGATTCCCTGAGTTAGGTTTGACTAAAGAAGACTGCCGAGAGATGAGTTGGATAAAATCTACTCTGTGGTTTGCAGGAGATGTTGGGTTTCCCAAAGGAGAGTCACTGAGTTTGTTGCTGAACAGAGACTTAGCTCCGAAGTTGTATTTTAAGGCAAAAACAGACTATGTCGAGGAGCCCATATCTGAGAAAGGCCTTGAAGGGATGTGGAAAAGGCTAATGCAGCAAAAGGAAGGAGCTGCAGAGTTGTTGATGACGCCGTATGGTGGAAAGATGGATAAGTTTTCGGAATCAGCCATTTCATTCCCGCATAGAGCTGGGAACTTATACATGTTATATCAAGGGGTTTGTTGGAATGAAAACACAACAGCGGCAACCCAAAAGAAGAGTTTGAATTGGCTCAGAAGCTTGTCAAAATACTTAACTCCTTGTGTTTCTAAGAATCCAAGACGTTCTTATGTTAATTTTAATGATCTTGACTTGGGAATTAGCAATAAAAGCTATGAAGAAGCTAGCAGTTGGGGTACTAGATACTTCAAAAATAATTTCAAGAGGCTGGTTCAAGTAAAGAACGACATTGATCCCCAAGATATCTTCCACCATGAGCAAAACATTCCTCTTTTTCCATCAATATCGTAGAATTGAGCAAGAACATGCTCATATACTTTGCTCTATGTTTTGTCATGCCTATCTGATTTCCATACCACTTGATTCCATGCTCATCTAAATTGTTTTACTTAATAAGATCCATCCGGTTAAAAATGTTGAGGATTTGGAAGCCTTATAATATGATCCTTTCCTTTGAACTATTGGGGTGTTTTAAAAGCTTTGATCAACCGTAAGAACGTAACACCACATTTTGTTTTACCTCTAAAAAAAAGGAATGACAACCAAAATGGAATGGATAGAATAATTGGCTTCTATATTCCACTTATACATAATTAAGATCTCAAACGCAACATACCACATTCACAAAATTAAGGCGTTCACACAAAGTTATAAAAAGAACCATCATTGACTCCAAACTTTAGATATATCATTGTAAATTTGTAGTACAAACAGGATATTAGCGTTAACATTGATATGACAAGTACACATACAGTGGATCCCCGCCTCCCGATGAAAATAAAAGTTTAGAAGCAAAGTTTTCACCTCCAACTAAAGACTAAGGTTTGGAACAGTCATCTCTTTACAAAATTCAGCAATCACCACAAAAACAACAATGTATAAAGCTAAAATGGTAGAACCACCTAAACGTTGCTTTGTTTGTATAATTGGGTATCAAGGACCTGCTTACCGCACATAGCACAGACTCCTGCAAAATAAACCCATGTCAGAACATATTCTGAATTCAGAAATTATAGATTTCTAAAGCAGAAGAAAACTGAGGCAAGACAACACTGACAAACAAGCTCGACTGGGCTGTACGAAGGAGAACAGTCCATGCAAATAGACTATACTGGATGTAATAGTTATTTGATTTATTTTAGTTTTTCTTTACTAATTATCAAGTTAGATTAGAGTTAGGTAAATAATAATCGTAGCAAAGGAAGCAAATTGTGCCAGTATGTAAAGCCTTGGATATCCCTTCTAAAAGAATAGATCATTATTTATAAATAATAATGTAATTGTTATACTTTTGCTTAGTTAATATCCTCAATCTACCTATTAGTTTATTCTTGAAATTAGCACATTAATTACCTTTGGTGTAAGCACAGGTATGGCAGTATTTTCCCTCTTGGTGCACCTGCTGCTTGCAGATAATGCATTTTGTCGTCCCATATGGCGTCCATCTGCAAAATTGTAACCATATAAAGTAAATGCCAGAGATATAATCGTAGAAATAGTTTAGTAACCAAGGCGTGTGAATAAATGAAATATTAAACAGGACAACCACATTTGAGCATACAAAATGAAATCACATGTAATAATCTAGAAGTATTTATATTCCTTATAGAGTGTGATACATGTTAGATCAGGGCCAATCCATGTATCTCATCAGTCAACATGCAGCCACATCATTCTATATAAACACTATGAAATGAAATGAAGAACATTGGCTCCGTTGATATTTAATGACAATTTAATTTTGCAATTGCAACAAAGTATTCTCACTTGTGCCAAAGAAATAAAGAATAAGTAAATGAAAAAGACCCTTTCACTATAATTTATTCTCGAGATCAAAATATTTAATTTTCATGAAAGAATACTGAACTGATGACCTTAAACAACAGGAAAAAAGAAAACATGAAAAACTGGAAAAAAAAGGTGTTTATCTACAAGACTGCGAGAAATGGATCCTATGCAAAGCATGTAAAAATCAAACAACCTAAACAGGATAAGATTTTAAAGATAATATAATTAAGTAGTGAGCACACAGTAGTTGTAGGCATGATACTGAATGTACTTATGCAAGTATGTGAAAATAGAGGTTTTAAATGGGAACAAATGTATACCAATATATGAAACAAATATGGTTCTAAGGTCATAACTTACAATGTTTACTTAAAAATACGTGCAAGTTAGTAAAGGATGCTATCGAAGAAGAAGCATTGTGAATTTCACATCCTGTATATCAATTTGAAAATTAAAAATATACTAATTATTTGTAATTCCTCACACTTTGAAGCACCATCAAACATGTCATACAAATAAGCTATATATTTTTTGGTCCCTCCTATATTATTCTCTCATCGATCATTAAGTTGAAACTGTGTAACTTAAATTGCTGTAACTAGTTACAATTTGTGAGCACCATCAAACAAAGAACAAATACATATCGTGAAGATTAAAATCATAGAGCTTCATATCAAACAATTGCAAATTAAATACTACATAAACATACATGTAAAAAGAATAAACAATTTGCAACAGATGAAAAAGAGAGGAAACCTATTTTTCTTGGAGAGCAATTTGTTTTCGTTGATTTTGCGACCACCGCCTTCGGTGGTATTGCTGGCACCGTCTTTCCACTTGTCCGGGACTATCACCTTGCCTAGTTTCTTCTCACCTGTCAATTTCAATCTCAATTTCAGTTCAAAACCCTAATTTATAAATATCAAACTTACACAATACATATGAATACACGCGCAATACAATAGATACAGGGACTTACACTTGTCGCAGACCATGGTGATTCTTGTCTTGATCAGCACAAAACTCAAACAGATCAATTCTGTCTATTTATACTGCATCTATTGCTTTGGGTCGGTTAATTTATTATTTTTTTAATTTACTTTTTGAATCCTATACTTTTAATTTTATTATATATATTAAAATAATTATAGTTTTTTTTTAATTTTAAGAATGTATAAAATATTTAATTAATATATTTTCTACAAGTTATGTTATATTTTAAGAGTAAAAAAGTTGTTTTTAACATTATTATATCAAAAAATTTAACTTAAATCGCTGTACTATAAAGGAATTTAAACTAATGTAGGAGTGAATTGGAGATTCTTAAACTTGTATATATTTATTATATTAGCAAATTATATAATAATTATGCAAATATTTAATATTAAATAATACTATTGAGATCCAAAAATATGGTATTTTATCGCATAATAAGTTTTTAAATTAAAATAATATTACAAAATTATCAAGTAAAATAATACAAAATTACGGAGAAATTATCGTAATACTTTTCTATTTTAGTTTTTCCAAGCGGTGTTGTTTGATATTTTTAACTTACGACTCATATCGCTGAAATATGTGGTTACATTAAATCTACTGATTTATTATTAAAACGTTAACTAAACGTTTAAATACAAGAATAAATGATTTGAAAAAAATTGAATAAACTTATCATGGATTTAAAACTTATCATGTCTCGCATATTTGTGAGTGTCTTGTTCATGTGACAAGGTTATTAGTTTGATAAAGTTTTTCTTTACGTCTTTGTACGAGTGCTCTATGGCTACAAGTCCAATGGATCTAGAGACAATGTATGCACGGTTAACGTTGGAGGAAGAAGAAGGAGGAGGAGTAGTGATAGGAGAATCAGAGGGTGAAATACAACAGCCAAGGTTTGTATTGGTGGGGAAGTTCTTGACAGAGAAAAATATAAACTTTCAAGTGGATTTGGAGGAAAGGATGGAAAATTCAAGTGGGCTGGACAATGCAATTATTGGGTCAAAAAACTTGCTAAAGGCGGGACCTGGTTTCCAGGCCCGCCTACAACAATGAGTCTGCTAGCGTGGAATTGTCGTGGGCTGGGTAAGCCACGTACAATTCGTTTTTTAAAAGAACTTACCTAACAATTAAAACCCAATATTATTTTCTTGTCAGAAACCCTTTCAAAAAATCAAAAAATAGTTGACGTCTGTAAAGTTTTAAATTATGCAAATTGTTGGTTAGTGGATGCACAAGGTCATAGTGGCGGATTAGCTTTAATGTGAAAAAATGAAGGGAGTTGTGATGTTAAGGGAGGAGGCAATCATTATATCGATTTTGAGGTTTTTAATGAGCAAGTCGAAAGATGGAGATACACTGGTTTTTATGGCTGTCCGGAGCGAGGAAGAAGACAAGAATCATGGGACTTATTACGAGATTTGGCAAATAAATCGGATTTACCATGGTGTATTATTGGTGATTTTAATGATATGATGAGTGCGGATGAAAAACAAGGGGGTAGGCCGCATCCTTTTACTCTGCTTCAAGGTTTTGTGGATGTAGTGAATGATTGTGGATTGGTTGACCTGGGTTTTGTAGGGGAGAAGTACACGTGGGAGAAATCACGAGGTAAAAAGAATTGGATTCAGGAAAGGCTGGATAGAGGTTTAGCGAATCGTGCTTGGTGTGGCATGTTTCCACAGGCTGAAATTCAAGTGATGGATGTGGCCACATCTGACCATTTACCATTGCATTTACAGTTGCATAAACAAGTTTTTCAACCAAAAGAACGTCGTTTTAGGTTTGAAAATTCCTGGCTTCGTGAAAAGGATTGTGAAATTGTGGTTAAAAATGGTTGGAATGATGCATCAGGGCTAGGAATAATGGATAAAATTAAATTTTGTGGTTTAAGATTGCAAGAATGGGGAGGCGGCCTAGCTAATGAGTATAAATAGCAGGGTAAAGTGTATCGAAATAAGCTAAGGAAGCTTCGATCCCGTAGGGATTCTTGGGGGATCTAAATGTACAATGATGTAAGGTGGCAGTATATGAATCTGTTGGAGAAACAGGAAATATATTGGCGGCAAAGGGCAAAAAACTTCTGGTTGCGTGAGGGTGACAATAATACAAGATTTTTTCATAAATTTGCTTCAGGCCGAAGAAAAACTAATACCTTGCAGCGAATTCAAGATGCGAATGGGGTATGGAAGGAGACAACTAAGGAGGTTCAAGATGTTGTAGTGGAGTATTTTAATCAGTTGTTTACGGCTTCAAATCGTAGTGGTGCTCTTTCAGATAGAGAAGCCATTTCACAGTTAACTGCAGGAGAGAATGATGAGTTGATAGCTGAGGTGATAATGGAGGAAGTAAAATCTGCGATTTTTTCCATGCACCCTGACAAATCACCTGGTCCGGATGGGCTTAATCCAGGTTTCTTTCAAGCATTCTGGAGTGTGATTCAAGAAGATGTGGTCAAATTTTGTCAGCAATTCATAGCTACGGGAGTACTTCCGGACGGTATTAATCATTCTCTTATATGTTTAATTCCAAAAAAGAAACTTCCTCAAACGATGTCTGATCTGAGGCCTAAATCACTATGTAACGTGTTAGTAAGAATTTTATCTAAAGTTCTATCTAACAGATTAAAAGTGTGTCTGGGTTCGATTGTGTCGGATAGACAGAATGCATTCATCGAGGGTAGACTTCTTACGGATAATGCGTTGTTGGCTTTTGAAATAAACCACTATATGAAAAGGAAAACTCAGGGGAAGCGTGGTTTAACAGCTCTGAAAATAGACATATCCAAGGCGTATGATAGATTGGAATGGGATTTTATCTTTAACATGATGGTAAAATTCGAATTTCATACTTTATGGGTGGATCGAATAATGAGTTTCATTCAGTTTGTATCGTATAGTTTCTTGCATAAGGATGGAGAATTTGGTAATATTGTTCCTCAACGGGGTTTACGTCAGGGAGATCCTATTTCGCCATATATTTATATAATGTGTGCGGAAGGTTTGAGTTCTATAATCAGGAGGAATGAACAGGTGAGAATGCTTCATGGTTGTACGGTTGCAAGAGGAGCGCCAACAATCTCTCATTTGTTATTCGCCGATGACTGCTACTTTTTCTTTCGGGCAAACGCAGCAGAAGCAGGAGTGATGAAAGGAATTTTAAATCGATATGAGCAAATTTCTGGCCAGATGGTGAACTTTAGTAAGTCAGTTATAACTTTCTCACCAAACTCAACGATTGAATGTAGAAGAGATGTTTGTCAGGAAATCGGAGTGAGGGAAGCAGACTCACCAGGAAAATATCTTGGTATCCCAATGAATATTGGAAGAAATAAAATGGCAGACTTTAGTTTTTTAATGGAGAAAGTTGACCAGAAATTGCAGGGATGGAGTCATCAAACTATATCAAGAGCCGGTAAGATGACATTGCTCAAGACGGCGGCACAATCCATACCAAATTTCTGGATGCAGCTGATGTTGATTCCGAGTGGTATTTGTGATAAAGTAGAGAAGAGAATGAATGCGTTTTGGTGGGGTAAGGGAGGGTCAAATGGAGGGATTAAATGGTTGTCATGGGATCGGATGTGTACGGTTAAAGAAGAAGGTGAGTTAGGTTTCAAGAAGTTAGCGGAGTTTAATTTGGCAATGTTGTCAAAACAGGCATGACGGCTAATCAATGAAAGTAATCCTTTGGTTAGTAAGTTGATGAAGGCTCGTTATTACCCTCAGTCTGATTTTTTTAATGCAAAAATCGGCTCGAATCCGAGTTATGTATGACGGAGTATCTTCGAGACTCAGGAGGTTATGCAACAAAGTATTAGGAGAAGAATTGGAAATGGCTCGACAACTATGGTGTGGAAAGTACCTTGGCTTCCGGACATGAATAACGGGTATATCACTACTGAAGCTCCTGAGCAGTTGCAGCATATTCTGGTGCATGGTCTGTTACATGAGAATCAAAAAATGTGGGATAAGGAGGTGGTTTCTGACCTGTTTAATGAAAGGGATCAGAAATTAATTTTGCAAATTCCGATTCCTGTTCGAAACAAGGAAGACTCTTGGTACTAGGGGTTAGAAAACAAAGGGGACTTCTCGGTTAAAAGTTGCTATAGAAAGTTATGCGGAGAGTTTGCTTGTGTTGAAAAACGCTTCTGGATGAAATTATGGAGTTTAAAATTGCCTGGGAAGATACTGAATTTTCTGTGGAGAGCAAGTTCTAATGTGCTACCAACAGCTGCTGCTCTGAGAGGTAGGAGAGTCGAGATTCCGGATGTATGTCAATGGTGTCATCAGGAAGTCGAGGATGCAGTTCATACCCTTTTCAGTTGCAGCATTGCAAAAGAAGTATGGGGATCAGTTGGGTTGCGGGATATGGTCCGAATTAGCTCAAATGACACAGTCTTCAAAATTCTCAAACGGGCGTTTACTGGTGGTACAAGAGAGCAGAGTGTAATGGTCGGGCTGTTGTGTTGGAGTTTGTGGTCAAGGCGCAATAAATGGCTCTGGGACAAAGTGAATATGTCCGTATTTGGAATTAAGGCGATGGCCTTAAATCTGGTGGCTGATTGGAAACGAGCTCGACAAACGGAAGCCACAAAAAGGAATACTACAAATAGTCAGTACATAACATGGTGTCGACCGCAGGAGGGATGGGTTAAAATAAACCTGGATGCATCATTTTATGCAGGGACTGATACAATTGGTATTGGTTGCGTGGTCAGAGATGACAAAGGGTGCTTCCTTCGTGCAAGAACAAATGTTTTGCAAGGAACAACACAAGTGCGGGAGGCAGAAGCATGGAGCTTGCGAGAAGCTTTGGAATGGGTGAGAAAATGGCGAACAACTAAGTGCATCTTTGAATCAGATGCCAAGCTACTAGTGGATGCTATTCATGGTGACAGAGGACGTTCTAACTTTGACACTATAGTGGAAGCTTGTAGCGAAAATCTTAAATACTTTGAGGAAGTGTCTATTATTTTTGTGAGTAGATCTGCGAATAGTGTAACTCATGCTTTAGCTCAGGCTGCACGTTCTATGTCAGGTCCTATGACGTGGTTTGATACTGCTCCCGAATTTATTTCATGTAACCTTGCTTTGGAAGCATTTTAATATATGCAAGTACGTTTTACTTCAAAAAAAAATGATTTGAAAAATAAAAATTCACTTAATTTTTAATAATTATAATAGTTTCTTACATTTAGAAAGAGGATGATACTTGTAAGTCAAAAATATCAAATAAAACTATTTAAAAAAAGTTAAAAACAATATTATTAAAACATTTTTATAAAAATTGATAAAATTAATAATTTGATTAACATAATATAATTACATAATTTATAGATGTCACTCATAAATGAAAAATACAAAATAATATCACTTAAAAAAAATCAGAAATTGAAAGGAACATGATATGAATTTTGTTCCAGGGAGAATACTAATTATTGGAACATATATGTCTCATATTAAATTTCGAAATATATTATAATTAAAATATAATACAGAATATACATGCTTACACACACGTGAAATTTATTTATGCTGTTGAGCAGCGAGTATCCAATGCATTCTTAAAACTTAATTTATGTAAAAAATTATTATCATAGGAATGCATTTAAAAATTAAATTTTGTTTGAAGTCATTTTAAAATTTACTTTAATATTGTTATAACAAAATTTACTTTAATACGAGTAGTAATAATAATATAATTTTATTCCACATAGAGTTAAATATTTGTTTTAGCATCACGTGAGAAGACTTTTCTTTTGATTGAGATAAATTTATTGGGGGCAATTCAATTAAAACCCACACGCAACCTACCTGCCTCTGCACGCGTACAACAAACAACTAACCTGCCCTCTCTCCTCTCTCCTCTCTCCTCTCTCACTCTCTCTGTAAGTATCTTTGTACATGTATAATGTATGTTTTATCAATTTCATACACATATGCTACTCTGCTTCATATCGATCTCAATAGCCATGTGCGCTTTCTTTATTTTCCCTGTTTTATTTCTATATCTGCTTCATTTTGTTAATTCTTTTAATTTCTGCTTATGGTACGAAATAGATTGATAATCTTTGTTTAGCTGATTGTTGTTTTTTTCTTCTGATTTTGTGTGTAAATATGTAAAATATTGATGTTGTTTTGAATCTGATAGTATTGTAATTTTTTCGAGGTTTTGTTAGGTCTTGATCTTCTGTGTGCGCGTGTCCCGTTCTCTTCTCCAATATTATAAACCCTAGAATTTATATAATTATATACACACGCATTATCAGATGGATGTAAAACTATGGAATGATAAGCAAGAAAGAGAAATGTACGAAAACTTTGGGGAACTTTTTGCGATTATTAAAGCTACTGAAAAGTTAGAAAAAGCATATGTTAGGGACATAATTTACTCTTCCGAGTATGAACTCGAATGCCAGAAATTGATTGCTCATTTTAAGACATTATCGTCTACGCTTAAGTATGCGATTCCTAGTGTGGAGAAGTTTCACGAGACTTATAAAATGGACTGTCCTGCTGCTATAAACCGTCTCGTGATTTCTGGTGTGCCTGCCACGGTGGAGCACAGGGCCACGGCAGAATTTCATTACGGCGATGGATTCGCTGAAGCTGAATATGGTGGCTGTCGATCAAGTTCATCCGTTGTTGTCTGATTTGTCGGCTTCTCTTAACAAGCTTAATTTGTTAGGGCCTGATTTTGAGGAGAAGGTAAAGATGAAGGAGTGGATTGTGAGGCTGGCGATGTGTTGACAGAGCAGCAGGCGCGGCAGCTTCACTTTGATCTCGAATCGTCTTACAACTCTTTCATGGCGGCATTGCCTAATGCTGGGACTTAGTATGTTCCTGGTGTTGTGTAAATAAGTGGTATATTCCAATGCTTGAATCTTATGTATCATTTTGTGTTCGCGCATTAGTGTTTAGCATGGAGATTCACTACTGATTTTGTAACTTGGGTATGTTTGAGTGGCTGAATTACTGGTTTTCTACTGACAATTGTCCTAGTACGAACAATATATTCGTATTATATTGTGAAATTTGATTTATGTTTTATATCTGATTGCTATTTTAACTGAAGTTCCATTTTAGTTTGTGCTTGGCTCATATATATTTTCATTTTGTTTTCCTACATGTACAATATGAAATACAGGGCATGTCTCCCATTTTCTGTCATCATTTTGCATTCTCATTCTGTAGACCTCTGCAAATATAAAATATCTTGTTCAATGTATAGAAAAATAATAATTCCAGTGGGATATTACTAATTTACTATCACCTGTTTTCTAGTTTGATATTCACTCTACAATTAAATGAGATGGATGCTTAGAAAGAGTTTAGTAAGGTAGTTCCGTTGTTGGGCTTGGTCTTTTATTAACTGGAATGAATTGATAGGAGCAGGCTTGTAAATGGAGGAAGGATGATTGGACCATCAGAGTTGATGATAATTTAATAACAAACTGTTCATGTGTTTTACGAATCATTATGTTTCCAGACATGTAGATCTCTGTTGTATAATGCTCAAGCGCTTGAGACATTCATAGTCGCATAGTCAATTGGGCTTTAAGTTTTTTTCCAGCATCCTCTTATACCACACACACACATATCAAGAGGAAAGGTAACCATCCTCTTCGGTTGGCCTTGCATAGTTTGGGTATATGTGCACCGATTTTTCAGTTTGATGATCATATTCTACTTTACATGAACTCCATCACACTTCAAGCTTTTCTTAGGCTCTTAGCGATGACCATGTAATCAACTATTAAATCCTTGGGGTTACAATGCATAATTGTGTAGTCTGGAATGTGGAATGCCAAATGGCAATCTCTGTTAACTCCTTTACTGGATTAAGCACTTTTTTTTTAATCCATGGTAGGCATCATTTTCTGGTATGTATTTGTAGTTATGTATAGTTTTTTGCTGGCCACAATCTTGACAACAGGTAGGCATCATTTTCTGGTATGTATTTGTAGTTATGTATAGTTTTTTGCTGGCCACAATCTCGACAACAGCATACAAGTTTCTCGACAGTCAGATGTACAGCTAGATAATCGCTCTCAGTGGGTATTTGGTTCATATTAGCTTTTAGTATGGTTGCCCTCTAGAATGCTTGTAGCTGCTTCACCTTTCTATTGAGAACTTGGTCTTGTGCAAATGCAGTTGATTCTCGAGGCCAATCTATGTATAATGGGCCTTTCTCAAATTCTATCGAGAACTTTGTTTGGGTAATTAAGGAGCATCACGCAGATTATAGTTTGAATTTTTTATATGCGTTATCATCTTTATGCTCTATATGATCTTCAACTCTCTGACAGTGTCAGTTGACTGAGAGGCTGAGAGCTGCTGAGCTCTCTAGCGATACAGGGACTACATATCAAAATTATAGTAGAGGCCAGAGGGTAGAGCACCGACTCTCAGACTAGCACCAGTTTTATGTACATCATATCTTGAGATATTGTATTGTAATCCGCTGTTGCATAGCTTGATGCAACCATAGTGTATTGACGTTCTCACATTTTGTACAAAAAGCAGCTAACAAACTAACATCACAATGGTTCATCGGTTTGTTACTTTGTTTGCACCCCTTAATTATTTTTTAAATATTATTTACAAGTGCTTTATCTGGATAAAACCACAATATACTAACCTTACCGAGATCCATCGAATTATGGTGAGAACTGCAATTTAAAAGTGTTGTTAATATCTGACAAAAAAAAGTGTTGTTAATATTATATTACTGTTGAAATAAAGAGACGCTTTAAATTTATTTCAAGTTCAATATGTCATTTACTGTTAAGATTTGGAAAAAAAATGTCAAAACATATTAATAAAAAACGATCTATTTTTATTCCCAACAAAAAATGACCTTTTTAATGGCTGTATTTTAAAATTGAATGTAATTTTATAATTTTTTGCATTTATAATGCATGACAGACACGTACTTTGTGGGTGAAGTCATGTATGTAACACATGTAAACCACATTTTAACTGCGTTACATACTTACATTGTACATATATTAATCTGCTTTCTAATATGATAACAAATTTTTTTTTAAAAAAAGAATATGGTATTATTAATTATTAAAACGGGCTAATAAGTAATAACCATCAACACAGATTTGACCGATTAATTTGGATAACTCAAGTGGTAATCCAATAAGCCTAATTATTAAAAAAAAACTAATTCAACAAAGTTATATCAAAATAATTAAAACTTTAAAAAAAACAAAATAATTAAAAATTCAAAACTCACCCGTTTTACACCGTACAAAAATCTACCATTACAGTATAGTTTTTTACTTTTTACACCGGTGTCCAGCTAGTAAAGCCACATCATCAAAAAGTGGACCCCACAATATTTTCTTCAAATTACCAAAACCCTGCATAACTAACCTTTCACGGTTATATAAAACCACGGTCCCTTTATTCCCCCGGCCACAAAACTACCGCCCTTTCTCCACCGCCGCAATCCGGCCACCGCCATCAGATCTCCGACGATCTCGCACGCTTCCTAAGGTCCAATATTTCTTCAATCCTCAAATTCCTTTCCTCTCCTCTCCTCTCTCCTATCATATACATCTCTCTAATTCTCTATAATCATCACATTAATTAAAAAAAACCTAATTTCCCCCAAATTCATAACCCTAATTTATTGAATTTATATGTATACATACATATATGTGTATACATGGATCAATTAAGGTATGTATCATCAACGGCGGAGAATTCTAGAAACCTAGGGTTAACTAAAAAGCCAATGGTGAATGATTACTTAATTCAGAAGCCTATGACTACGATTATCGATCGCTTTAAAGCTATGTTAAGACGTAGAGAAGAAAATATTAAGGCTTTAGGTTTATACGGTGGAGAGGATGATGATGATACGATTTCGCCTCCGAGATGCGAAGAAATTGTGCGGTTGTATGATATTGTTTTGTCGGAACTTACTTTTAATTCGAAGCCGATCATTACTGATCTCACGATAATTGCTGGTGAACAAAGAGAGCACGTTGAGGGCATTGCTAATGCAATTTGTGAGAGGATTATTCAGGTATTTAGCTGAATTTGAAGGTTTTTGAGTAGAGGGATTGTAATTGTATTTAGCTATTGCAATTCGTTAGGTTTTCTGGTGAAACTTGTTATTACGTCGATTATTTTATCTCTTGTCATTTATGAACTTCAAGTTGTGTTTTATGTTCCAGAAGTACAGTGTTATTGTTTTTTTGTTTATGAATTTTGGAAGTTGTTAACGGAAATTTTATTAATTTCTCTTCTGTTGGCAATCTAACTAGTAGACTTTAATTAAGCAAATATCACTTTTATACAATGCATTCTTCCAAAATTATAGTGCTCAACAAATTTTAGTGCTTATCGTAATCT
The DNA here is from genome assembly GCA_028671895.1 of Oenanthe sinensis. NCBI lineage: Eukaryota > Viridiplantae > Streptophyta > Magnoliopsida > Apiales > Apiaceae > Oenanthe > Oenanthe sinensis. The sequence goes on along the minus strand of CM053812.1, from coordinate 28,692,017 downwards.
CTAATTATGTTAATGAGTTGCAAGAAAGTAAGAAACTACTAGCACATGTAATTAACTAGAAGTGTAACATGAGAAGTTTTAGGGATATGGTTTAATGATGATTGTGTTCAAAATCTGGAACTCACCTTGTTTCTGTCGAATAAAAGTTGGCGAGGCTTGAGATACATTTGTTCTTTAAAGGCGTCTCCACAATTGTTTTTTGACATGTTTGCAAAATGCAAACTAGAAGTGACAGCTTTCACATAAGTATCAATACAAATGAATTATAAAATTTTATAAAGAACTTTATGTTTGTAGATATGTATATTATAAGTACTTTATATATTCAAGTTGTGCAAGTATTATGCATTTACTTTCATGTTAGAATTATCTTTTTCAGGTGAGTTTTAAATTCATTTTATTTCTAACCCATCACTCTTTAGTATTTATTTCAATCTCACATGATAGTATGGATTGTAAATATTGGAATCCCGGACACAATGAATTTTACAAAACAAGCTAAAAGAATTTTAGCACAAATAGAGAATGCCAAGATTAGGTGCATGATATGCGTCTATTATGACATATGCAAAATCATCGAAGTGTAAAAGCCTGAAGCCCTTTGTTATGCAAACTGCGTGGAAGTTTATGTTTACATATTTCCCTGCACATTTTACTTTACCTTATCAGATACTAAACAGATGTTATGAAATCAAGATAACATACTAGCCTTCAAACTATTTCCAAAGTTAATAATTTCTTGTGTATATATCATCGATCCTTTATATAATTTATAATTTTTCTCGTTTGGTTTAATAATTTGTGTTCTTTTTTAGCTTTGCATCTTTTATTCATTTTGATCAGCGATAACTGTCTCTATATAGGCCCCGGTTGATCAGAAACTGCCTTGCTTATATCTTTTGGATAGTATTGCTAAAAATATTGGCAAGGAATATGTTAGATACTTCTCAGTGCTGCTCCCTGAGGTGAGTCAATGCAAATCTAGATAAATAGTTACCGATTTTCAGTTTTATGATTATAATTCATCCCTCGTGTACAAATATCTTTACTATTTCTTGTAGGTTTTCTGTGAGGTGTACAAGCAAGTCAACTCAAGTTTGCGAACTTGTATGGGACATTTGTTTGGTACTTGGTCAACTGTGTTTCCTCCTTCTATTCTATGCAAGATTGAGGCTCAAATGAAATTTTCTCCTACCGCAAATTCTCAATCTGTTTTGGCTTCTTTGCAACCTTCTGAATCTCCGCGACCAACTCATGGGATACATGTTAATCCAAAATATTTGGAAGCAGGGCGTCAGTATGAACATACAAATCTTCAGAGTGTAAGTCTTTTTCATAGTTTCTACTATCTCTGGGGTTAAGAATCAGTTTGCATTTAGAAATTAGAATCTCCAAATGGGTATTTTTTAGATGAATTACTTATATGATCTTGGAAATTCATACAAAAGTATTGCCTCTGTATCTGCCTTCTGCTTTAACATTCAATGTTTTGGCTACTCTTAGTCCTATTGTTTATTGCCAATTTTTTGACTTAATTAAATGTGTGAAGTTTTTCATTTCATATTTACGTCATTACTGTTATTGGCCTAGGAGGGTTCACAAGTCATTTTTGCACTTTTTCCTCTATTGTATTATATGATTAACATATTCCTTATCTATGTTTGTGTATATATAATATGTATTGTAAATAGATTGTTTTTTCACTTTTCTTGGGTATGGGTTGACATTATATCTAAAGTTGAGTTCTTTTTCTTGCCCTCACAGGACATCCTGCATTCAAGTGGAACATCAACTTTGAAGATGAACGGAAAACATGTTCTTGAACTTGGTGGATATGGCTCCGATACTTCAGAGGGTGTACCGACACAGGGCGGAACAAAACGAATCACCTCAAGTATTCGATCTAGCAAATCTAATGCTGAGAACATGCTTGCTTCTGACAGGGATGCAAATTCCTCTGCGCCCTTTGTCACTGGTCATGTTAGATCACCGGGTTCAGACACTGAGTTTGATTCTACAAGTAGGTTTCTCAAAATTTCTTCACCATCTCGTCGTGGACTAGATTATGGAGGTGTAGTGAATATTGGCAATAAGGAGTCAAGTAACTGGCACAGAGGTTACAAGTCTCACGATAACCATCAGGAATATGATTATCATGATGCGCTGAGTTACAGTAACAGTGCGGAGCTTCGAGGACCTAGAGCTCTGATTGATGCATATGGGACTGATGAAAGGGATAACTGTAAGCATCCAAAGGCTGGACACCTGAATATGAATGCCGTTAATAATAAGATGGTTGTGCAGACATGGAAGGATAATGAAGAAGAGGAGTTTAAATGGGAAGATATGAGTCCAACATTAGCCACTGGAAACTCGAATTCTAGTTTGTTTCCGTCATCTAATCCAACTTCAGGAAATTTGACCACAATACCTGGAGCAGAGCCTCACCGCCCGGTGCTTATGGAGAATAGTTTCAGGAGAGGCCATCGGTCTGGTCCAGAACAAATGTCTGCTTTCAGTCATTCATCCCTAATTAGTGATGTATGTTTATTCTTGTTCCTTTGTGTGCTACCACATGTGTTATATAGTCATTCTTGATTGTTAGTCCAAAGTTTCATAATCATATGTAGATCAAATATGTTTATTCGTAATTATAATTCTAGTTTTTTTTCTAACAAGACTGGAGCTTCCAAGCATACTTTCTTAATAGTTTTAATTGATTATTTCAGTCACTTTGTTGTCAGTGACAATTTATTGTCTATCCAGATGAGAATCCAGCTGCATTTTATTTGTTCTGCACTATTTACATGCTATATTTGTTACTCCCTCCGTCCCACCCATTTGTTTACGTTTCGGAGAGAGGGTCCGTCACACATTTTAAGGTGCATATAAAGTATAGTTCTGTAACTTATTTTTACAATTTTTTGTTTTTGAATAAAAATTGAATGTTTAAATTTTTATTCAGAAAAAAAAGTTATGAAACTATACTTTATATGCACCTTAAAATGTGTGCCGGACCTTCTCTCCGAAACGTAAACAAATGGGTGGGACTGAGGGAGTAAAAAAATTGTTTTCTTCTTTTTGGATGCATGTATGATTATATTAGTCATTTAGATGCTATCAAGGAGCATAAAAATGAATGAATGCCATTCACGAACTTCACAAATTTCCATTAATTAGATTTCTAATTGATGCTTCAAGGACCTAGAACTTTAGTCAGTGCTTATCCCTGAATGTTACATACTTACATGTGCACCTTTCTTCACCCCTATGAAATTTCTTCCTCTGCATCTCTAAAATTGATTTTTTTTGCAGTCTGTTCATGGATTGATCAATAACATAAACGGGGTTCGTAACGAGGCATCACAATTTCCTGCTTCTCGCAACCCTCCAGAAGTCTGGAACTTCCCACAATCTTCCCAAAGAAATTTACAGGTACCCTTTATACCAGCGGCTGGTGAACAAAAGATTCCCCCGGTTAATGGCTATTCAGGTCTTGATAAAGAGCGTGGGTCCTTGGACTTTGCATCAAGAATGAGTTCTTTAAACTATGAAATTATGAACCCTGAGGTTCCGCTAGCTTTGCTGCCACAAAAATCTAATCCAATTCCTCAATTAGCTTCTTATCCATTGCAGAAACGTATGTGGCGTCAGTTGGAACCATTGAATGCTGGTTATTCAAATGTTGATCAAAGTATGAAAAATTCATTTTCAGCTCCGAATCACCAGCCTCAGTTTTCTAATCGCCAAGTTGTACCAATTTCATCACATCAGCAAACTCATGCGCAAAATGCTGTCTTGCGTCCACCATATCAAATGCGTCCAAACATTCATCAAAATATGGTTCCACCTGCTGGAATATCAACCCCATCCCAGGTAGCCTACCAGCCCTTCAGTCGTGGATATATACCCCCAGGACAGAGGCCATTTGCAAATACTGGCTTTATGAACCCAGCTCCCGGCATGCATTCATCTATGCCAATTCTCAATGTCCGAAATTCATCTGCACACTTACCAGGGGTCGTATTGCCACCTCTACCTCTGGAAGCTCGCCCCATCTCATCGCAAATGCTACCTGCTCAAAATCCTAGTTTGGTTGCACTCAACCCTCCTGCTGGGGGTGCACTCTCAGGGCTGTTTAATTCGTTGATGGCCCGGGGTTTGATCTCATTGAAAAACCAAGTGCCAGTTCAGGTATGCTGGATAAAACTTTATATTTAGTGTTTTTTGAAAACTGATTGTGGTATGGGATAATGATTTTATCGGTTAAAATGATGTAATGTCTAGGATCCTGTTGGACTGGAGTTTAACACTGACATTCTTAAGGTGCTCCATGAGTCTGCCATCAGTGCCCTCTATGCTGATCTCCCCAGGCAATGCACAACTTGTGGCCTTCGGTTTAAGTGCCAAGAGGAGCACAGCACTCATATGGATTGGCATGTAACAAGAAATAGGACATCCAAAAATCGTAAACAGAAACCTTCTCGTAGATGGTTTGTAAGTGCTGACATGTGGCTTAGTGGTACAGAGGCATTGGGAGCTGATGCTGCTCCAGGATTTCTACCCACTGAAACTGTTCATGAGAAGGATGATGAAGAATCAGCCGTTCCAGCAGACGAAGATCAGATTGTTTGTGCACTATGTGGGGAACCGTTTATTGATTTTTACAGTGATGAGACTGAAGAATGGATGTATAAGGGCGCTGCATATATGAATGCGCCAGCAAGATCAACAGCTGGAATGGATAGGTCCCAGTTGGGTCCAATTGTGCATACCAAGTGCAAGTCCGACTCTAATGTGACTACTGCTGAAGACTTGAGCAAAAATGAAATGGTACGTATACTTTTTATATTTTTTGACGCATTTTGGTTTTGCTTTTGTCTCTGTCTTGTCTTTATAAATTATTGTTCTCTGATGTGATTTTACGTTTATTGCTATGAGCTAAATACAATCATACCAAGGTCCCGTTTGGAGTTCATTATAAGTGGCTTATAAGTTAGAAAATACGTACATTTAGCCAAACGGACCCCAAGATTGTTATGCACATATAGCACTGCTTGAGATGTATGGTGCGTGAAACATCACACAAAGAGCAAAGTAATATTTTAGTGAGAGTTATAGTTTTATACACATTTAGCAGTTGATTATTTTAGGCATATTTTTAGTTTAACATGAGGCTATCAACAAACTTTAACGAGCATCGTAAAAACTATAATAAAGAAAATAGAAAAAGTGAAGAGTGTTGGGAGCTTGAAAGATAGTAGTAAGGTTTTTTTTTTCTTTTTGGTTTGGGAGTAGAAATACAATACAAGAATTTTACAACTGCATGCTGCAGATTATGGTTCTCTTTAAAGTTAAAATCATCTCAATTTTAAGAGTCCAAAGAGTGGGTACAAATTTCTTAATTTTTGTTGTTTATACCATGTAATTTCTCCATATCAACCCTTCATACACAGAAGTATTAGAGGTCTGTAAGCGAAACATACCTAGTACTTTGTATTTAGTCTTTGGCATATTTCTATTAAAATTGCATCTCACGTCTTTGTAGAGGAATATATAATGTTTGTTGTATTAAGTGGTTTTTTTGAGGCTGAGAAAACTTGAACTCTCTCCGTCCCAGCTTTAAGCGTGCCATTCATTTTTCGCACGAATTTTGTGTGTGCACGTCCTTTGAGCAATTTACATTGTCTTTGCAGTAGAGGTGTAATGACATGCTTTTGTAGTATTGGATAATTGATTTAGATAAATTCGTTAATTTTATTTCCTACTCTATTTCCAGGGTTATACAGAAGATGGTGGTCGAATGAAACGGTTGCGGACTTAGCGTATAAGGATCAGCATTTAGTTCCCCTTGTAGCCTATTGAGTTCTTAATATTATTGATCTTTTCTATACATAGTTCTATGTAGCCTTAACTTATTGGTGCAAGGCTAAAAGCATGTACATGTATAGTTCAAGTTGTACAATCACCAGTTGGTAAAATTCACCATAGCATCTCACTTTTGATTTTTATTCTGCACCTCTTGCTAAAATGAAATAAAGAATGAGATCTAGATTTGCAAAGGTATATTTTTGTTGTTGCTGATCCACGTATTTTGTGCTTATTGAATCTTTAAATTTCCGAGATCAACACATTTGGTTGAAGAAAAAGTATGTACCCAACCAAATTGTGCCAAGTACCAATACTTTATGCTGTTGCTTTAGATTTTGCAGGAATGCATCTAAGCCGTTTCTATTGGGCTGTCGTTAGAACTCTATTGAAGTGGCAGGCGATGGTGGATTATTCCATACTAGCCGCAGACACTGTGTACGTACGAGTAGAAGCTTGATACATGTAAACCTTTTGTTTTTCCTAGATGTTTAGTTGATGTAATGTAAAAGGACTTTTAGTTGATGTCATGTAAAATTACCTCTGATTCTATTTCTGATGAATCTCAGTACTTTAGTGGTGATTATTTTTGTGAGATGAATGATTGTTTACCGTGATTTGAGTTGTTTGGTTTGGTTGTTGGTTTATGGGTAAATTTTGACTTCTATTCCATTTAGTGTAGGTAATAGTTATTACTAAATAATTCGATCGATGAGTTTATCCTGTAAAGAATTTATGGCTTTGAGAATTAACACTCTTTAAGATGATGAATTGTGAACTGCCCAGCTCTATTGAGTTTTGCTACTTGGTTACAATATTTGGATGAATGAAATTTTCCTGATGAAATCGATGACTTAACCTATCTATAAATGAGAGATTTTAAACACCATTGTTGTATCTATACTTGTGTAGTAATTTGTTAATATAATTTAATGGAATGAACAAAATTAAAAAAAAAAAAACGGATATTGAGGGAAGACTTTCAAAAAAAAAAGAGTGATTGCAAAGTTGTTATGATAAAAAAATGTGAAGAAAATGAATTTTTTAAATTTGGGGTTTAAATTCTTATTTAGATGATTAAGAATGCAATATAATAGTAATAATAAAATTTTAAATATATATATATATATATTATTATTATTTAAAATTTATTTTATTCTCTTTAATTTGTTTCATTTCAACTGAACACAACATATCTAAATACATCCGTGGTACAAAAATGGAAGGTTAAAAAAGTGTAGACATACAAATGCACTGTTAGAGCATCTCTCAAAGGATAAGAACTAAAATTATTAGCTAAAGAACTTGTAAGAATTTATACTCCAGTAATATTAGGTATAATCATTAACTATATTTAAACTATTATATTATTATTATTTTTAAATATACAATTGAAAATAAATTTAATAAATTTTATTCAATACAAGTTAAAATAAAATATATTTAGAAAAAAGATATTTAATGATAATATTATAATATTTTTATATTTATGTAAATATTTGAAAGTAAATATTATAAAACAAAAATATATTAGAATATTAGAATTTTTATAAATTTAGTTAACAATAAAATAATATTTTATACTTAATATTACATAAAGTCAATATTTATAAATAAAAATAAAAATAGTACATCGATACATATAATAATGAATATATATTATGTATATTATAATATTATATATTTAATAAGTGAATTATATAATTTAAATTAAATTATTAAAAAATGAATAAAGATAGAATGTTATATGCAATAAATAAATAATAAAATTTAAAATAGGGTTTAGGCTAAGATTAGGGTTAGGAGATATTTTGAACGGATGAGGTAGATTGATTTAGATGATGGACTCTCCTCTTGTTATCTAAAATTATACTCGAGTATCTGTTGTAGTGATCAATATTTTATATATTAGTTATAACAAGCTTATAACTCGTGTTTCACACGAAATAACTAATATTTAAGTAAATTAATTTTTTATTTACATTCTTGTTGAAACTTAATATAAAATTTTATAATATTAAGAATTTATATTAATATTATATGTTATCTTATTTTATATAAATTTATTTTATTTAATAGAAATATGTTCTAATTTGGACCCGTGTTATAATAAATATATAATTGGACCTAAAAAGTAAAATTTTAGTTAATATAGATATGTAAAATAGTTATGGCACATATTATAATAAATAAAATTATATATAATACATATATTTTTTAGGCCCGTGGCCTAGTACCGACCGATCAACTAACCAAAATTTTTAATATTTCGGCTATAATAATATAATATAGATTTAAAGAGGTTGAGTGGTAATAAAACTGATGTAGTTGTGTTAGATATATAATACTATAGTAAATTATAAATAATATTTAAAGAGGTTAAGTGTTAATGAAATTGATGTAGTTGTGTTAGATATCTATACTATATTATTATAAGCGAATATGAGTTTAGTTTGGTTGGTTCAACGCTTTCCAAAAAAAACTATGGTTGGTTCAATGCCTTCCAAAAAAACTAAACGTCTTCCAAAAATAATTAAATGCATATAATTTAGTATGATATTATATATCTAACACAACTACATCAATTTTATTATCACTCAACTTCTTTAAATAATTAGATATCTAACAAAACTATATAGTTTCATTATCACTCAACTTTTTTAAATATTTAATCGATAATTAAAAATAATCTATAAAGTAAAAATACATATATTAGTATTTTAAATAAATATAATTGATACAAAAATAATATAAACATGGATTTATTTGATAGTTTGGCAACCCAACATATTAAGTGTATTCGGACTTGACAGCTCTGCTATAGCTTCTGGTTGTCCGATCTTTTCCTTGCACACTATGAGAGGTACGGTACTTTCCTCCATCGAATTTATTCGGTCAAGTTAATTTATTAGCTGTTAAATGAAATTATTCTGAGATGAAAAACGATGACTATATTACTGTTGCACCCGATTTTGTCTAGGCGCGCCCTGTGCTCTAGGGCTCGCCCTAGGTTGAACCGATGGGGTTGAGGTCTTCATATTTGGACTATTATGCTCCTGGTAAATAAATACTTAGTTATGGATTGAGCTCTATTATGCCCATATTTGGTTTAGGGTGCGTCCTCTATAATTGGCGGGCGCGTCCCGTGAGGTTGCTTTACACAGACTTTATCTTGAATAAATAATATTTGGAGTTCGGTGTACACTGGGTCTTAAGTCTGAGGACTCGTCCTAAGTCTGATAACTCGTCCTAAGTGTGATGACTCGTCCTATGCCTGAGGACTCGTCCTAAGTCTGATAACTCGTCCTATGTCTGAGGACTCGTCCTAAGTGTGATGACTCGTCCTATGCCTGAGGACTCGTCCTACGTCTGATAACTCGTCCTATGTCTGAGGACTCGTCCTAAGCGTGATGACTCGTCCTATGTTTGAGGACTCGTCCTAAGTCTGATGACTCGTCCTATGCTTGAGTACTCGTCCTAAGTTTGATGACTCGTCCAAAGTTTGATGACTCGTCCTATGTCTGAGCACTCGTCCTAAGTTTGATGACTCGTCCTAAGCCTGAGGATTCGTCTTAATCATGATAACGTCCTGATCATGGGAACTCGTCCTGAGGAGGACTCGTCCTGGTATAAGGACTCGTCCTAAGTCTGATAACTCGTCCTAAGTGTGATGACTCGTCCTATGCCTGAGGACTCGTCCTAAGTGTGATGACTCGTCCTATGCATGAGGAATCGTCTTAATCATGATAACGTCCTGATCATGGGGACTCGTCCTGAGGGGGACTCGTCCTGGTATAAGGACTCGTCCTAGTATGAATACTCACCCTGAGGAGACGGCTCGCCCTAAGCATGAGGGCTCTCCCTGAGGAAGAGGACTCTTCCTCGGCCAGGGAGAAATGCTTTCATATTATTGATACATATCATGCTTGGAAATATATTTTCATATCAGACACTTGTGTAACAGTTATTTGAAGACTAATTGAAGGATAAGGAGTAGCTTGCATTTTAAGGAAGAATGGGCCTTCCCTAAACTGGGGAGGACGCGCCCTGGAAGGTGTCAAAGGAGGGCGCGCCCTATTTTGGTCGGCGACTCTTTGGACTCTTTTTGTATAATCTTGGCTCTCAACCTAATTACATGTATCTTGGAAGGCCCTCCGGGGTTAATTGTTGAAGGCCCTCCGGGGTTAATTATTGAAGACCTTTGCTCTGTATTCCACGGGTTGTCCTCGGCGGGGAGCTTTGAGATGCAGCTGACCTCAGCTTGGAAGATCCTTTCCCTGTACTCAGGCGGGTTGTCCTCGTCTGGGGGCTTAGGACGCGTCCTGCATTCGGGGTGGATCTAGTGCTAGCCTCCAGTCAAGGTATCCGGGAAATAGCTGTAGTGGACCGACTAGAGCCCATGGTTTCCGAGTCAACGTCGGATTCATGAAGTCCTTGGACCTTATACTGGGCTTTGGACTATCCAAACAAGCCTCCATGTAGAGACCTCTTCCAACTAGGTTTTGATTATCAAATCAGGGTTGAATAAGGTGTTGAATAAGGGGGTGGATAAGGTGGACTTTTCCTAACGGGCTTCTACTTCAGCAAGAACTACGTGGGCTTGATCCCCTATAAATAGGGGTACGTAGGCACATTGTGAGGGGTTGGAAGTTGGGGAGCTCAAGGAGAACAACTAAAAAACCCTAGCAATCTCAGCCCCCAATTACTCACAAACCACCACACTCCAGTGATATTCAGCCTTGTTTGATCTTTTTCCGGCAAAGAATCTCAATCTTTGTTGATTACCAGATTTCTCCATCAACAAATTGACGCTAGAAGGAGGGGATGTTTACATCTTAGGAGAAAGGATGTCACAACAACTTGATCAGAAAACGGATTGCAAGGACGGAGATGACGAGCACACTTCTGACCGGAGGCCAAGCCATGACTTCAGAGGCTAGAGACTAAGCCATGACTTTGGAGGCCGGAGACCAAGCCACAACTTCAGAGGCCGGAGTTTAACATGGGGCGGTCAGTTGCTGAAAATCAGACTGAGGATGAAGCAAGGCGGATCGTGATCGCAGGAGGAGCTCGATGGACTTCTCACCCAAATCGATCAGGCCGCATCGCGAAAGAGGTACGTAGTGTCGAGGTAATCTCTGAAAACCCTATTGAATATTTACAACATAGATTTGGTAGGACCCTTTTGCAGGATGTAGTAAGAGATCTATCGAGGCTGAAGATTGTGAATAAGGTTTGAATCATAATCGAGGTTGGAGATGGTGAATAAGGTTGGAATCATATTCGAGGCCGGAGATTGTGAATAAGGTTTGAATCATAATCGAGGTTGGAGATGGTGAATAAGGTTGGAATCATAATCGAGGTTGGAGATGGAGAATAAGGTTGGAGTCATATTCGAAGGCGGAGAAGTGAATAAGGCTGTAGTCATATTCGAGGCTGGAGAGGTGAACGAGGTCGGAGTCATATTCGTGGTTGGAGATGGTGAATAAGGTCGGAGTCATAATCGAATCTGGAGTCATGATCGAGGCTAGATTCATGATTGAGGCTGGAGTCGTGATCGAGGCTTGAGTCATGGTTGATGTTGGAGATGTGAATAAGGTTGGAACAATAATCGTGATATATGTGGCCAAGGCTGAGGCAGATTCTAGGCAGATGTCGCTCAAGCCTCAACCAGCTGCCAGGCAGATGCCGCCCTAGGCTCAAACTGCATGATAGTGATTTTCATGATTCTCATCAGCCACGCCGTAACAATGTTTTCAGGGCACGCCCTCCATCAGAAAAGCGACCAATTTCAATCCATTAACTTCTAAAAACGCATTGAAAAGCCGAAGCCAGGGCCAATCTCCGCAGGGCGTGCCCTGGAGGCCAGTGGCCGAGGCCACTGTGGGCGATGCATTTTCTCTCAAGAAAGGTGAATAAGGTTGAAATAGTACTTATAATAGAAGAGGTGAACAATGGAAGGATTGTTTGCGTGATTCTAAGCCGAGAGTTTGTGGAGGTCCTAGAAACGGAAGGATAAGGGATATATATGATTTTTTCGTGATTTTATCAACCCCCACAATGGAGACATACTTCAGGGCGCACCCTCATTTGAGAGAGCACTACCCCCTCAGATGACTACTCATCCTTAGGGTGCGCCTCATCCTGCCACGACTCAGGCCCAGGCCACGCCTGCTTCGAATCGGCCGCCTAGTTCTCAGGCCACGCCCAATCCTCAGAACGCGCCTCGAGCAAATGTCATGACACATATAATGCCTCGGCAACGGCCTCTATTAGTAACTCAGGAGGAAGAAAAAGTTGTGTTACTTATACTTCATGAATAAGGGAGTGCTTGCCCAAAATATGGTTGTATTTACTACTGACTCTTGTCATTATGGGGACTCTTCTAGGGCGCACCCTAGAAGGCGCGCCCTGAGGGAGTTATTTGGGTTACTTAATTTCTATGTTGAAATGATAGCATGGTGTTGAAATGATTATGAGAATGACTACCTAGAAACTGAAGAACAAGGGGTAGGAATGATTATTGTAATAGAGAGTTTGGTCGGCCCCTGCATGGAATATTCTGATGGCGCGCCCTCCAATAAGAGGTCGTCAAGTGCCAATTTTATAACTTATACTACTCTTTATATATGTTGGTTGTGTCCTCCCTTATTTCGACACAATATCTATTTTAGTGAAAACTCCCCATACTTCGGATGCCTCCTATAGAGATGCCTCTGCGTGAGATACCCCATTCGGGATGATTGTGATAGGTTAGAGTAAATTTATGAAGTATTGAAACTCATTTATGTTAAATTTGTATTGAAGGCCACTTCCCTATCACGGGTCGACGCCAAGGCCAAGGCATTATAATACTTCAGGGCGCGCCCTAAAGGGGTGAACACCTTTACTTTGGTACTTAATTTATAAATTTTCAATTATGTGCTTAAATTCATAGATGTATATTGTCTGAAGAGGCGAGTCCCAATGTTTATCATCATATAAAGTCTATATGAAGATTTGATTTGGTGAAGGAGATAATTATTGAAGATATAAGGAATGTTGCTTCTACAGGGCACGCCCTGGAGGGGTCGCGTGTAAAATTATGCATGTTGATGAAACTGAAGATATAATTCCTCTTATATTTACAATACTGCAAGGAATAGGGGGTGGAGCATTTACACCCTTCTTGATATGAAGAGGTGGGCTTATAATGATCAAATTTCTCATTGATTTTTAAAAAACTTTTAGTACCAATGTGGACATGTGAAAGACTCGATGGTCTAAAGAGGCCAAGCCCTACTACTAGCATAAATGTATGCATGAAGTCAATGATAGAGGCGCGACCATTCTATGCATATACACATAACATACTAGTTGATGCCTATATTGGTAATTGATGTGACAGCAACACACAACTTGATAGGGGAAATTGCGTGATATAAATCAGGGCGCGCCCTGCATATATGATTTATGTTTTAGATGACTTTGAACAGCTGATCACATGGGAAATAGTTAAAATACAACCGAGAATTTCATATTAGAGGAAAATTATGAGTCATGGCAGGAGAGTACCTTTAGTCTTCTTAAAGGCGTGATAGGGCGCGTCCTTCACAGGGCTAAGTGTTGCATAATCCCCGAATGCAGCTGGGATATTATTCATATCTGTAAAAATATATAATTAAGAGATATGTCAAGGTGAGTAACGCGGATAATAAAGTAAAACAGATGAATAAGGTGGATAATTGTGAATATCATGATAGACATGAGAGCAACTTGAACATGTGATCTAAGTTGAGTATAGGTCGCGCCCTTACCTCTATCAGTAGGGGCTGATTTTGAGTATGTGGCTTTATCCTTTAAAATGGTTTTCCTTGTTCTTTTCTTGTTCTTAAATTTAATTTTTGATGGCTCGCGAGGGCCATGAGTCCCTACTCCTGAGGAAAAGAAGTTGGCTTCAGATCCTTTTGCTCTCTGAGAAGTTCAAGGATGTCCTCAGCCTGTTTTAGGACGTCTCATGTCAACTCGGTTGGGAAAATTATGTTTATAAAGGAGAATGAACGGTTTGGTTTCAGAATTTTATAGAGGAGAATAAGGGGTAGGAAACTAAAAAGAAAATAAAGTTAAGGTAGGGCGCGCCCTAAATCTTACTTGGCACTTTATTGAATCTTACTTGCACCCGCTCTGTGCCATAAACATAAAAGTATCTGGCCTTCCAGTTCTTCATGTTACATGTCCTTCCTTCGTTGAAACCTAGTTTGTTATGACGTTTTGGAACCACCAGGTAGAAGTATCTGATGTTGATATTGCGGCGTAGAGTAAAGAAATGGTTTAATTTATCTAAGTTGTGTGGTTCGTAACCCTGCTTGATGTAGAGTATGTACAGGCAGGCCACATATTTGTATGAGTTTTGGTGACTCAGGAAGAATTTCTTCATCCGAGGATGCACTCTCGTTGTCTTCATTATTTTTTGTTGGAAGATTCTTCTTTCCCCTCACCATCTAGCACGACCCGGGAGCAATATCAGGGCGCTCCCTGATATATGAAGTGTCATCTTCGTCTTGGGTATGTTGGGAGCATAAGGAAGGGTTTGTGGATGATATAAGGAGACTAGGGCTGGATGATTCGCCCTCGGTTTAAGTTAGCTCTTTTTGATTTTGATTCAGGTGCGCCATAAATTCAAGAATTTGTTGGTAAGTTCTGGAGGACAAGGGTTTTTTTGGAGGATAAGGGTGGCATAAGGGGTTGATGTGATTGAGACGGAAAAAAAAAATCAACACTTAGTATAGTCTTGTGAGGGCGCGCCCTGAAGAAAAATAAAAATGGTAAAGAAATATAAGGTGGAGAATCTTATGTTAACCGTCATACTTTGAGGCCTCCCGGCTATTCAAGGGTGTCCCCTTTCGGTTAACTATTTGGAGGAAGAGGAAGGGAAGAAAAATTACATGTTGTACGTTACTAAAGACTTGGAGGGCGCGCCCTCACAGGTAGTGGGGGGTGAAGCCGACTTCAACTTAGACCTGTAACCTAGAATGTCTCTTGCAGTGGAAGAATTCACGCCGATGAAAGATAAAATTTAAATTTTCATTGGCTCCCGCTTGGGGCGCGCCCTGTGGTATGCCCTCTGAATTATGATGGTGAGAAAAAAAAACAAATTTTTGAGAATGCTTCATGAGAAGACATTGTCATACAAAACACGTTCGTTGCCTTCTAAGTTGTATGATAGTGAAATGTATGCATGTAATCAGTGATGGAGGGAACGCCCTGATGCACATGCTAATGGGTACCTTCACATTTTTTCTCTTCCTCATCCTCCCTCTTTGATGAAGTTCAACATGTGTCATACGGGAAGAAGAACCCGTAAAGGGTAGGAGATAAGATTGTGTTGTGGATAAAAGGCTGGTTCGATAAAGAAAGATGTAGTGTGAAACCTTAGAGGGCGTGTCCTAAATTTTTTATTATCACTATATGGCTTCTCAAATGTCGATGATAAGATTTGACCTGGTAATATAAGGGGTCGTCGTTGAAGTATAAGTAGTTAAGGAGGTATATGGCATACACATCTCAGGGCTTGCCCTCATTAGGTACGTATATATTAAATGATGAGTGCAAGGGAGTTACAAGTAAGATTTTTTCTATAAGGTGCATCCTAGAAGAGTTGCGCATGAAGAAGTAAATAAAAGAGACATAAATACATATCCTAAGGCGTGCCTAGATGTAGAAAATTGCTAAGGATGAGTATCAGTAGAAGAGAGAAAAGAGGGAAAATTAAGTCTTTAATAGTGAAGAGACAACTTAATGGGGGATGATTACAGTTGTTAGAAATTAGTTAGAAGGGCGCACCCTGAGAAAGTAAGTGTCTTAATGGGAGATGAATAATTTTGATTGATGGCATTAAAGTCCTTTTACATTCCTAATATTTCAAGGACTTGGGGGGTTCAATGCCTTCCAAAAAAACTAAACGTCTTCCAAAAATAATTAAATGCATATAATTTAGTATGATATTATATATCTAACACAACTACATCAATTTTATTATCACTCAACTTCTTTAAATAATTAGATATCTAACAAAACTATATAGTTTCATTATCACTCAACTTCTTTAAATATTTAATCGATAATTAAAAATAATCTATAAAGTAAAAATACATATATTAGTATTTTAAATAAATATAATTGATACAAAAATAATATAAACATGGATTTATTTGATAGTTTGGCAACCCAACATATTAAGTGTATTCGGACTTGACAGCTCTGCTATAGCTTCTGGTTGTCCGATCTTTTCCTTGCACACTATGAGAGGTACGGTACTTTCCTCCATCGAATTTATTCGGTCAAGTTAATTTATTAGCTGTTAAATGAAATTATTCTGAGATGAAAAACAATGACTATATTACTGTTGCACCCGATTTTGTCTAGGCGCGCCCTGTGCTCTAGGGCTCGCCCTAGGTTGAACCGATGGGGTTGAGGTCTTCATATTTGGACTATTATGCTCCTGGTAAATAAATACTTAGTTATGGATTGAGCTCTATTGTGCCCATATTTGGTTTAGGGTGCGTCCTCTATAATTGGCGGGCGCGTCCCGTGAGGTTGCTTTACACAGACTTTAGCTTGAATAAATAATATTTGGAGTTCGGTGTACACTGGGTCTTAAGTCTGAGGACTCGTCCTAAGTCTGGTAACTCGTCCTAAGTGTGATGACTCGTCCTATGCCTGAGGACTCGTCCTAAGTCTGATAACTCGTCCTATGTCTGAGGACTCGTCCTAAGTGTGATGACTCGTCCTATGCCTGAGGACTCGTCCTACGTCTGATAACTCGTCCTATGTCTGAGGACTCGTCCTAAGCGTGATGACTCGTCCTATGTCTGAGGACTCGTCCTAAGTCTGATGACTCGTCCTATGTTTGAGTACTCGTCCTAAGTTTGATGACTCGTCCAAAGTTTGATGACTCGTCCTATGTCTGAGCACTCGTCCTAAGTTTGATGACTCGTCCTAAGCCTGAGGATTCGTCTTAATCATGATAACGTCCTGATCATGGGGACTCGTCCTGAGGAGGACTCGTCCTGGTATAAGGACTCGTCCTAAGTCTGATAACTCGTCCTAAGTGTGATGACTCGTCCTATGCCTGAGGACTCGTCCTAAGTGTGATGACTCGTCCTATGCATGAGGAATCGTCTTAATCATGATAACGTCCTGATCATGGGGACTCGTCCTGAGGGGGACTCGTCCTGGTATAAGGACTCGTCCTAGTATGAATACTCACCCTGAGGAGACGGCTCGCCCTAAGCATGAGGGCTCTCCCTGAGGAAGAGGACTCGTCCTCGGCCAGGGAGAAATGCTTTCATATTATTGATACATATCATGCTTGGAAAGATATTTTCATATCAGACACTTGTGTAACAGTTATTTGAAGACTAATTGAAGGATAAGGAGTAGCTTGCATTTTAAGGAAGAATGGGCCTTCCCTAAACTGGGGAGGACGCGCCCTGGAAGGTGTCAAAGGAGGGCGCGCCCTATTTTGGTCGGCGACTCTTTGGACTCTTTTTGTATAATCTTGGCTCTCAACCTAATTACATGTATCTTGGAAGGCCCTCCGGGGTTAATTGTTGAAGGCCCTCCGGGGTTAATTATTGAAGACCTTTGCTCTGTATTCCACGGGTTGTCCTCGGCGGGGAGCTTTGAGATGCAGCTGACCTCAGCTTGGAAGATCCTTTCCCTGTACTCAGGCGGGTTGTCCTCGTCTGGGGGCTTAGGACGCGTCCTGCATTCGAGGTGGATCTAGTGCTAGCCTCCAGTCAAGGTATCCGGGAAATAGCTGTAGTGGACCGACTAGAGCCCATGGTTTCCCGGTCAACGTCGGATTCATGAAGTCCTTGGACCTTATACTGGGCTTTGGACTATCCAAACAAGCCTCCATGTAGAGACCTCTTCCAACTAGGTTTTGATTATCAAATCAGGGTTGAATAAGGTGTTGAATAAGGGGGTGGATAAGGTGGACTTTTCCTAACGGGCTTCTACTTCAGCAAGAACTACGTGGGCTTGATCCCCTATAAATAGGGGTACGTAGGCACATTGTGAGGGGTTGGAAGTTGGGGAGCTCAAGGAGAACAACTAAAAAACCCTAGCAATCTCAGCCCCCAATTACTCACAAACCACCACACTCCAGTGATATTCAGCCTTGTTTGATCTTTTTCCGGCAAAGAATCTCAATCTTTGTTGATTACCAGATTTCTCCATCAACAATTACAATGAATGATAAATGTTACAAATATATATAAGATGGATTTGTTTCGGTGTGGCGCTAAATAAATTTGAACAAATTTTGGTCGTCCATGAATTGTAGTATGCACCTCTCTCCTGGAGCTAGGCTTTGTGCATGTATAGTCATTCGTAAGAGGAGGTCTTAGTTACTTTTACGGAATATGCATGAAGCCTTCCATGGTAATGTTGTGAAGCCCTAAGCATGTGCATGAGCAATAACATTAATGAATCAACATCGAATTTAACATTATTAAACGCGAATGAATCAACATGTGTATATCAGCACATATATATGTTCATATGTTTCCTTACTGGAAATAAAAGCCAGCTCTAGATTTAAATCATATACCAGTGCTTGATTGCATAGAAAATCAAGGTTGATCACTTTAACACTTAAATTTGATAAATGAGCACCAATTGTGCATGAAAGCCTTAGTGGAGACTGTAGTATCTAAAATTATATTGTCAGTACTCAAAATTTATTAGTGGTACTCGGGATACTTGATGCTTAAACAAGAAATATTATATTATAAAAGCTCGGCTACTATGTTAGGTTTTATCGAATTTTCCAAATTCTAAGATTTCAAGAGAAGCGAGAAACATATTAATAACCGATGCTTTTTAGCTTTTAGGAATTTAAGACAAGTAAAATCTTTCACATTATTGAACTATGTTCTCTCTTAATCTCTGTTAATATTGGCCGGCCTGAGATTCTTTATTGTTATGTAGTGTATCTGATTCTCTGCTTAATGTCAATAAATATTGCCCCCAAACGACTCTAGCCACTAGGTTTGTCAATTCTCAGAGAAACTTAGCAAGAGCTTGAGCTTGAGCTTGAGCTTGCATCCGAATCATATCTTCACAACTGAACGAAAGTGTGTCCTTGTTCAATATTCGTAATTATACATTACATGTAGAGAAGCCTGGTTAAGTTCTAACATTCCTCTATATTTACTTTACTCGAACAGTGTTTGCCATGTTGACATTGTAAAATTGTCTGTTAAAAATACTACAGAAGATTAATCTCTTCAACCAATAATTCGATCGTTCATTTATCCAGGAATATGAACAGTACAACGTGAAACTAATATATGTTGACAAATATTCAGTTAAAAAAAGTTCAATTGTAGCTTATTGGTTGGAGTTAAAACTTTATCCAACAAACAGATCAGTCTGACGCCATTGTTCTGCCCCCCCCCCCCCCCCCCTCCCCCCACACACATGTTAAATTAGCGTTTTGAAAGATGGTTAGAGGTCTGTTATTGACTTGTCAGATTACTAATCTCTTGCAGTTGAAGATTCTTAAACATCCATGAAAGAAGGTTGTCCTTTTTAGATCAGCAAGTAAACAAAATCGTTAATCAAGCTCAATTATGCATAAAAAAGTATTGTTTTAACATACTTATTATCAAACATAATCTTGCAGATTTACCTCTGTCACACCCTCAGTTAAAGTCGCTTCCGCCCACCAATATCCAGTTTTGCCGTACCTTCAACTTTATTATAAAATCAATCTCAACTTACAGTCCGTTTGTTTTTGCAAGTTTGACGTTTTAGGAATGATCTGATTTTCATCAAGTTTGGTTCTCTATCGATCAATGCATTTTGACTTTTTCTTTCATTAATTACTACTTGTCGTTTCCATAACTGAAATATCTATAAATTCGAAAGGATAAAATCATAAATCATAATTATCATACTACAAATTAAACGTGTGTAGAAAATTATTGAACAAATTTGATTTCAAAACTACTGAGCAATTATGCAGTTAACTTTAATTTAAGTTCCTCTACATGAACATTTGATCAATCCATGAACAGAAGAATAAATCGTATTAGAATTCTTGATGTAATTCTCTGAAACTTTACAAAATAAACTTCAAAAGCTGATGTTTGCCATAAGCAATCATGTTAACTGCAATAAAGTTCAAAAATCCGAAATATGTATAAAGCAAAAAATAGAAGCAAGTTATTTGAGAGTGCCAATCATTCCAAGTTTCTCATAAATTCTGAATCCACAATTCGGAAGAGAGGCTACACAAGAGAGGCTACACAAGAGAGGCTACACAAGAGAGGCTACTAGTTTTTATCACTTCAAATAGCAAAACGGAACAATTGTTGGTAATAAGTTGGTTCAAATTCAGAACGCAACTACCCAAGAGTTAAGGCTATAGTCTACCAACAAAAACCTCTGTGCAAACATATACTTCCAAAACTATTGAATTACTAAGTCTAGAAGGAAACAAAATTAACAGAAGTTATGGTTTATATAAGCTAGGTTTAAAATGATCCATCTATGGGCAAAGTCAATACCCGAACCAATTACCCTTGCTAGCTGGTGACGCGCACTATTGCTTGCGGCTGCATTACCTTTGACAAACACCAGATGACAAAGGTTATGTTACATATATGGTGCGTTCTTGACTTTCTCGTTTGGTTATAAAATCCACGATAAACAAAGCTTCCATTGTCTTTCTTCTTCGCCCCTACTCTAACTGCAAATCAAATAAAAAAGGGTAAGAAAAAAATAGAATGATATGATTAAAACAATTCATGAGTCATGACTTGTCAAATCAAACGTAAGCCACTAACAGCATTATTTGGAAGATATCCTAATACTACGCATATACTAATGCATATGATGTACTGATACTGAAAGTCTGAACGTGAATACTCTAATTCTCAATGAATTAAACAATATCATCACTGATCAAAATTCTCCAAGGAGAGACCTTACCTATTTGAAAACTTAAAACGAGTCGCCCATTGACATACACATAAACCAACATCTTAATTGTATTCTTGTTCATAATTTGCCTCCGGCTATAGTTCAAAAAGAAAAAAACAAGTCTTATTACCCATGAACTAAATCATAGGCCATTATTCAAGGAAAATCATAGCTTTATCAAAATAATCGGAGAAGATCGAGAATGATCAAGTAGCGGTTCTAGAACATCTAGCTTGTTTTTTTTGATGCACCATACCTCAAACTTAATCACAAAAACTTAAGCTTATGTAACTAATCTTCCAAGGAATAATGTTTTTAATGTCAAAAAGGAAACCATACCTCATGTATGACCCTTAGGTCAAACATTTTGATCAAAAGTTACTGCACTTTTGATCCTTTCTACCGTGCACTTGATAAGGTTGTTAACAGTTGCCACTGATCCAAGGGAGAGTTTTGCTGTGGGAACCGAATCGACCAGAATCTGAAAGGCGACAGTCAGTAAAGATCCACCTGATCCGGCCTCAAGAATTGCTCCCACATTCTGCCCAGGACCATCAGGAAGTATAGCAAATCCAGATGGCAAAAGAGCAACATAGTCAGGGTTGCCACCACTCAAGACCACATTCATAGCAACAATGTCAACTGGTGCATATATCACGTATGAGCCAGTAGGATCCGCACAGCTCTCTTGTAGAATAAGCATGTTGCTTTGGCTTGAGTTAGTGCTCTACAATTTCAAGTTGTTTGATAGTTCAGCATATATAGAAGGCACAAAAACGATATTAATTAAGCTTAATGAATAGTTTTTAACTTACATTAACACGCAGTAAGGAGACACAGTTCCCAGGATCACGGCCATTAGCAGTGTGTGCCATTTCCTGCACTAGACCATTGTTTGACAGGATGTCCCACTGTAAATGCAAGGTAATTTAGTGAAGTGTCAGCGAATATTATTGTTTTACTTAATTTCTAGGATAAGAAACAAACATGCTACAACAAGAATTTTCATAATTAATCATTTGCTTAATGGTAATTAATTAAAGAAATCATAGTGATTCTTTAATTTCATCTCAAATAGGAATTTGTCCTATATGAGATGTTGTACAGAGACTAATATATATATGGGACAACATTTAATTTGCCCTTACGGTAAAGCTATATGCATTCCATACAGCTATCTCGGTATATACATACCATGGACATTATTTAATTATGACGGCCATAGTAGCAGATAAAAAGAAAATTCTGCAAATGATCTAAAACATACTTCTTACCTCACTTCTGGAATTCTCGTCTCTGAGGAAATCGAAGACCCTTTTTGGAGGAACAGGAATCCAAAAAGATGTTGCAGCGCTGAGCACAATACCAGGAGGCCTACCCGGATCATCTATACTCTTTCTGGTCATGACTCTTACATCATCAGCACCGCTTCCTGATAAGGTGGTCCATGTATGCGCAGTAGAAGCTCCAACACCAGTGCAAAAGCTCAACACCATTCTTTCCGCTAGCTTCAACATGCTCTTTCTGCCTTCAGGAGTTGTTATAACTGTTTCATAGAGCAATACAATATAATTACACTACATAAATATTTTTTTGTCGATATATATATGTGTGTGTACACTACATAACTCCACTCAAAAGAAAGCATTCTTTGTGTTACGTATATATACCTCCTACATCTCCGGCTGGAATGTTGTTTGCCATAGCACTTGCAAGGCGTTCACATTGCCTACCTAGTGTTGTTACCCAGCGCTTTGCACCAAAGGCAAGACCTGAATTGACTAGTGATCTATATATATCATGAACAGCACTATCATCAACTTCCACATGTTCAACCCATGTAACCTAAAGAAGTACTCATATCGTAAGAAAACAAAGAGAAGAGAGATCTGCATATTATATTTAAGAGAAACTACTGAAAACGAAAGCTGTACTTTGGAGTAACCATTAGGCAATTCGTGGATCAAACAGCCTGATGGCCTTCTTCTGCATCGAGATATGGAGGCAGGACGCAAATTGTCCAAGGAAACATCAGCAACTGCCCACATCCCATTATCGTGCTGTTTGCAGTACCTTACAAAGTAGTTTTCTCGGGTTGGAACTAATGGCGACGGAACTTGAAACTCAGCTGTCATCTGGAGAAGCCCACCATGTTAGTGAATTTCAATACCTTTCTAAACAAACTTATCACTATATCGATCAACTAAGAAATGTTAAGGAGTGTGCATATCTTATAATTAATTGTCTAAGAATTAATGCAGGTCAAAATGCATGTATTTGTACCACTTGTAGCGCTCCATTATAGTTTCCAGCCACACCAATGGAAAGAACTTCTATCGTCATTGCTCTTGAAACAATACTTGAAAAAACAGTTGACCATTGATTCTGAAATTCATGATTGATCATGCAAAAAATAGATGATCAGAGAGCTAATTTATAATCATAAATTCCAACTGCAATGAAAATATAATACCTACCACATCCATCATGATTTCCACAAGGTTGATATGATTCATGATAACAATTCCAGATTCTCTAGATGCCTCTGATTTGAGTCCCATGGGTTTTGGTCCAATCCCTCTAGGGAAATTACGCAAGTACTCATCTTCACTCAAACACTCAATAGTATTGCCTGTGTTTCGAATCCACAAGGGTTCTCCAGCCTGAGCCATTCTAATGAGCTCCTCCATAGCTGCAACTGCAAGCTCAATTATCAGGGGTTTGTCAGCCTCACTAGGCCCAGAAACTGTCCTGAGAAGGTCACCAGGCCCAAAAATGTCAGGGACACTTATACCCGACTGTGGTCCAAAACTCCCTACCCCGAGATCAAGTGACCTTGACGGTCCATGAACAGGAAGATGAGGATATGAAAGCATAGGCTTGCCAACATATTTTGCAGCAATTCCAGATATCTTGTCAATCTGTCAAAATTCAAATTTATATATGATCACTTAAATGTACTAGTCTATAATTAATGCACATCATCATAGTTGTTGAATTCAAGCAAAGGATCTGTCTGAAGCGCAAAGCTAAGTGTGGCTCATCAAAGAAAAGTGCAATACATATAAAAATAATAGGTATATTCAAACTTAATTTTGTATCATCTTTAAATTTTGATTTTTGAAAATTCTCAATCAAGCTTCCTCATTGATGCTATTAACATGAAAAGGGCCTAGCCCAAGATCTATGCAAGCACACATAAGAGTTCAAGAGCGGTACTCAGGATTACTAAATTTACTGCTTAAAAAGCCAAATTTAAACAAACCAAACAAGATAAAGATACATATCAAATAATTACAAGTAATAAAGCCAATTAAGCTATGATTTAGCTAGCATACATATCGAACACCACTAATTATCTAATATATATAATTAAACAAAAGTTATCCTATATATATAAGCGAACCATAACATGAGTTTATACTTAATTAATTAGACTCGACTAAAGCATCACTATTAAGGTAGCAAAGTAAAGCTTCAAGCACCTAATTATTGCTATGTAATGACCAACTTGGAAACTAGAAAAAAAGTAAAAATTTGTACCTGACTGTGAGACATTTATTATTCAAACACCTTGATTGCTCTTAAAAGTGTTCATAAGTTAAAACAACTGTATTAATTGGAGAAATATAAGTAGCTGCATATATATATAATAAAAGTACCTCTTCCCTTAAACGAGCATTCTCGATCCTCAAATGCTGCTCATCAAATGACATTTCACCTATAGCAGCTGGTCCACCGCAGTTGGGACAAGAAACGTTGGTTAGAGCTTCTTTGTATCTTACATTATCTGCACGGAGCTTTTCGTTTTCATTTCTCAGCTGCGTGTTCTCACAGCGTTCATGTTGAGACTGCAGTTACAAATTGATGTAGGTAATTATGATTTTTAACAACCATGCATCATTAATTAAATTTACAAATTATAGCTAATAGGATATATCTAGAGTGTTGAAGAGTAATAATTACACAATCAATGGTACAATAATAAAGAGATATATGATTAATACAGAAGACTTTAGACACTAGAAGTCATTAGTACTGTATATGAAAAATTAAGTTTCACTGGACTTATAAGCTAGTTAAGCTAGCTAGCTAGCTAATCAGGCACTTGTTTAAATAACCTTCATTTGAGTACGCTTGTTTTGGAACCAGAACTTGACTTGCAAAGGTTCTAACCCTAATCTTCGGCCAAGCTCCTTTCTTTGTTTATCATCTGGATGGGGACACTCTTTAAAAAACCTGTAAGATGACAATTTAAAATAAGGAAAGCTAGAACCAACAAATTCCGGTTAATTTAAAGATGAAAAGAAAAAAGACAAAATATATTTTACTAGCTAGCTAGCTAGCTTAGTAAAGAAGTTGAGTTAGAAATGTAAAGCTTACGATTCCATTTCTTGAATTTGATGTTGAGTGTGGCGATGATAGCGCTTCTTCTTGTTGGGACGTTGATTAGGATCTTGATCGTCGTTGGGACGTTGATTAGGATCTTGATCGTCATCGCCAGATGGGTTTTCTTGGATATCAGTTCCACCAGATTTGTTATCAAACTCATCATCTCTCAGTATATCAAGTTGATGATCATTTTCTTCTGAGGTTTTGTGGTGGTGGCTCATATGATCCAGAAGATGGTGATGGCTTTCAAACATGTTTGGCTGAAACATCTTGATTCTCAAAATAGATATGTGATGTTTTCAAGTTAATTAATTATAAATTCTAGGGTTCTTTGAAGCAACCACCAGCTACAGTTTTGCAACCTGTATATGAACCAAAACGTAAATGAATTAGCAACAATCAAAAAAACCTCTTATAAATTAATATTTCATAAATCTTGACTCATTCGGCCAAATTAATTATTAAGAGATCCTGAACAGAAACCTATCAGCAGGCAGAATTAAGACAATATAATTTTACCTTGAAGGTGGAAAAAAACAGATGATTACAAGTGCATCTATATATATATCCTACTCAATCAAACTTCAGATAAATAGTTGCAAATACATACATATATGTCTATGCAAAGAGGAGAACGATATCTAGAAAGATTTCTTGAGTTATCTGCATATTTGGAATAAAATAATACTGATTGAGCTCAGGATCTAGATTTTGCCTTCTGAATTTTTTTAAAGAAAAATATAAAACGAAGTTGAAGAAAAGGAATAAAATTAAAAATAATAATTTATACTATATATTAAAAAAGAAAGAGGCATATTCATATATGATTATATAGGTCACATATATATAAATAGTATTAGTTATATTACAAACCCTAAATCATTCTCTCTCTTAAAGTAGACTTACTTTTGTGGTGTTTGACTTTGTCACTTAGAAAATATGCGCGCATAGAAAATCAATATAGATTCTCTGGCGGTTTCTGAGACTACTAATAAAGTTGATTACATATATATAATAACAAATCAAAGATGACCGTATTAAGGGTTTTGAAGACTTTTTCAAATCTCTCAAGTCAAAATGACAGTACTGGGAAAATTTAGCAATTAAAAATTACGTTGATAAAACAGTTTAAATAGAAAGAGTGAAAGACCCTCAACTTATGTAAAAAACAATTAAGACCCTCCTTTTAGAAACTTAAATTACTGCTAAAAAATTTTATAACCCCCACAAATATTTCGCTACTTGGAGTGTTATTAATTGTTTAATTTAACTTGTCTCTCTTCCTGCAAAATGTAACTATAACCGAAAACAAAAGCAAAAGTACATGCAATTTTAAATAGTAATAAATACACAAACAAACATGTATATATATAAACGAGAAAGAATTACTTACCAGAACTTACTGGTTTCGATGAGTTGAGATGTAAAGGGAGAAATCTGTTTTAGGTTATAGAGTAAAATAAAACCTACGAAAATGAAACAAAAGGGTGGTATTATATCAGATCTGTTTCTCAGGCTAAAGTAACATTAAAACCCACTTTTTTATATCAGTGATATGCACACACGTAAGTGATGTATATATATATATATATATCAGTGGTTTTCCGGCGGGGTGTTAGGTGGGAGAGAACATTTTCTTGTGAAGAGAATTAAATAAGAATAGTTGTTAGGGTGAAAGAGAGAGAAACAAAAAAAAACAAGTTGAAAAGAGACAGAGAGACCGAGAGAGAGAGAGAGAGAGGGGTTGGGTTTGAAATGAGGGAGGGAGGAAGGGAAAATGAACCGGTAGGAAGTTAATGCAGAGCGTGTAGAGGGGATGCCATTGCATTTATGGAGGTTGGAGGAGGTGTTTAATGTTACATTGCTCATGACAGCCTAGCCTTCAAATAAATTTCTTTCTTTTTTATTATTAGTATCTTTATTTTTTTATTATTTGTATTTTTTAAACTTTTTTAGTATATCTTTTATTTATTATTAGACTATCTTTAATTCTTTTCCCGTTAATTTTGTCCATCTTCTTGAGTGTGCGTTTTTTCTTTCCTAACTTATTATATATTTATTTTTTGAGAATAACGAACTAACATACATTTTAGGTAATTTTCTAATATTTTAATATAAAATAATAATATATTATAAAATTTTAAATGAATTCTGATTTTATAAATATATCCTTCCATTTTTGTATATAAAATCCTAATTTACCTAAAATATATGTTAGGCTCCCTAATCTCTTTTTTCTTCCTTAAATCTCTTCAACTACACCGGTGTTTGTGTATGGATTGACAGTAGAAAATAGAAATGCCCACAGAGTAATCTGTTTTAGTGCTGTGCATGGTTTTATATTCAGATTATTATTATTTTTAGTTATTTTATCCAATTAAGGATAACTAATTATTTTATACCCGTTCTATGCATGAAATATTTTATAAATATTATTTATATAAACATATTAGTAATTTTATTTTGAATATATGTATAATTATAATTTAATTATTTAAATTTATTAAATTTTATTCATACTCATATAATTATATTTAGTATTTTAATTTATATTATAGAATTAAGTTTAAAATAGAAGTTCTTTATATTTTTTTATTATTTTCTGAAGAAGTTTTTATACAATTTCAATGATTAAATTTTATTATTTTCATTCAATATCATAAATGAGTGTTTTTTATGAGTGTTTTAATGTAATTTAGTTTTTTATATTATTGAAAACATATATAATATTGTAAGCTAATAATTCAAATGTTTTACATTTTAATAATATATATTTTAATTTATACTATAATTTTAGATTTGAATTTGAGTTTATTTTATTTTTAAATTTAGTATTTATTTTTATTATTAAATTTTTATTTAAAAATATAACATTATAAAAATTGAGCTTTTAATTAGTTAATAATAACAAATCATTTATTTAAATTTTAAAAATTATATAATTATAGATGTAATATATATATTTACTTGAAAGATATTAAAAGATGTATATATGTAGAATTTTAAATATTAGATTATTTATAAGCCCAATCCTAATTGATAACCAAAACTACCAAACTACCACATTTAGGGGTGATATTCGGGAATTTGGATACCGAATCGAAATTAATATAGATATCCAAATATATAAAATTTCATATTCAAATACCAAACCGAATTATTTTTGGTAAAAAACCGAACTGAAAATTTTAATTCAATTCAGATTCAAAAATATCAAAAAAAACAAAATTTATAAAAGCCCAAAAGTGGTTCAAGTAAAATGTTAGGCTTTGTAAATTAAGTATTTTTAAGTCTGGATATAACATTGTGTCTCTTAAATTTGATTGGACATTGGAAGAAATAAAATAAGAAATCATGAATTTACCAAAACTATAATTAAATAATTAAATAAATAATATGTCAATGACTCCATTAAGTAAATCATGACCCTACGAGATTATGAATACAAATAATTTAGAGTATTTGATAAAGATGTAATGAAAAAAATAAGAGTTATATATTGATATTGTTTATCTTGTATAAATCACAATTACATTAAAATGTAGGTAAAAAAATATAATATATATATATATAATTAATATTTAAATAAATTAATTCAGATTTATCAGATAATTTGGATAATCCAAAAATCCAAAAAAACCGATATTTCAAAAGAATCTGCATTCCAAATACCGAACATATTTTATCAAGTCGGTATATATCCAAAATAAATTATTTCATATTTATCCATTCGTTTTATGAATATCTGAACCAATGATCATCCTTAACCACATTAACCTTTTTACTCTAATTGTATATATGATATAATATCCTTGTTAAAAATTAGTTTCACTATTTTTTAATATAGACTTTTTGATAATATATT
This sequence comes from Oenanthe sinensis, assembly GCA_028671895.1. Taxonomy (NCBI): domain Eukaryota; kingdom Viridiplantae; phylum Streptophyta; class Magnoliopsida; order Apiales; family Apiaceae; genus Oenanthe; species Oenanthe sinensis. Next base: position 28,662,919 of record CM053812.1, on the reverse strand, counting down.
TTATATATATTCATAACAAATTTCAAAAATAATAATTTTAATATTATTAAAACACTTTAACTCTCTGTTTGAGATTGCTGTTAAAAAGTGTTGTGCTGCCTTGTGAGAAAAAATGTTGGTGGAAAAAGTACTATAATGAAAATGGTTGATAATTTTTTTTTTGATTTGTGCATTTTTTGAAATATAATATATAAAAAAATAATGTTTTTAGAGAGGTTTGATGGTGAAACTTGTAGTATTTTCTACAAAAAACAGTTTTTACAAAAACAAGAGGGACATGCTTTCGCAGATCAAAAGCGTTTTTACATACAATAATTTTTGAATTTTATCAAATACCTTACTCATAACCTCCTACTGTCTATGTCTATAACACCAATAACAAACGAGCCTAAAGCTTTTGTAAAACAATTAAAAAAAGCCTAGCTCTATATTTAGAAATAGAGGGAGGAAGAGGTAAGAGTGCTTCACGTTTAATTCTTGGTGTAACATTGACAAACTATACATCCTCGTCATATATCATTGGTGTATACTTGTAAGTTGTAACCTTATGTTTGCTGCACCAGTAATTAATGTATTCACGTACTTTGCTCAGGCTCATTCTGCATGGGTCGACAGGAGCAATATTAATAGTCAAAAATTTGAAACTCAAGTTGTTTGTTTTTAATTAAGCACTTGTTCATTTTAATATAATCTAATAATGAATATATATCAATTTGTTATGATCGTTATTAATATCCTGATATTTATATAAACATATCCCATGCATACACATACACAAACATGTATATTTATATACAGTAAAATCTCGATAAATAATAATTGTTTCCGGTCCCGATTTGGGCCAATGGGATAAATTAATATTATCGCTAAATGTATAAGATAATAATTTTTTGAGATGTCATTGAAGGCCCTATATAAATATAAAATAATAATTCATTAAAAATATTAATTATTTCATATATAACACATAATATTTAAATATTTTCTAGACAACTTTACTAAAATATGTGTCAGTCATAGTTGACTGTTTCCATTTTTCGTGAGAATCAAATTCATTTTCACTCCTAATTTAATTTTACGAAGGACATGGAGTATACCGCTAATTTTTGTATGGATTATAATAGTTTAATCTGCATTATCTAGTACATGTGTTTAATTTTATAATAAAATTGTTAATTCTCTCATTGAATCACGTTATAGTTTACGATCATTAATGTTATTTTTGGTAGATAAATCAATTAATTAACACTCGAACCAATATATATAATTTATTGTGGTTGTTCATATGCATACGGTATTGGATTTTAAATAAAAACATTATTTAATATGAAATATTATGTAAATTAATAAATATTAATTTATTGATAAAATAATAAAATATTCATTAATCGATAAACTAATAACATCGCTAAAATAATAAATTTTCCCGAGTCCAAGGATATTAATTTATAGAGGTTTTACTATATACTATATTGTTGGGGTTTATTTGGTATGGTTCAACACCTTCCAAAAAATTAAACACCTTCCAAAAATAGTCCAAATACAGTATAGTATTATATATTTAACATAACTACATCAGTTTCATTACAACTCAAAATCTTTAAATATTATTTATAATTTAGTATAGTATTATATATCTAACACAACTACATTAGTTTCATTACCACTCAATCTCTTTAAATACTATTTAAATTATAAATTTATAAATTATTATTTGTTATAAAATGAAAAAAAAAACACATAAACTCAAATTATGTTAAGTCGTTTGTTAGATTTTTTTTCTTTTACAAGTAGGGGGCTCGATCAATTAATTAATAAAGTTTTTTACCAATTCAATTGTTCAATTAATATATACTATATTATTAAAGCCGCATGGGCAAATATTTGATTCGTCATCCGTCTAGTCCTTTTGTGTCTTACTATACTTCAAATACATGTGTATGTCTTTTATTCAATTTCAAACTCATTCATTTAATCAATATACTACCAAGCTTTAATTTCCTCATTAGCCAACCTCTTTAATTTATTTAATATCAGAATTTATTAATTAAATTTTATGAATATTAAAATAATATTATTATTTTATTTATATTAATTGAATTTTATTATTATACTCTATCTATATTATATATACTTTTATATTATATTACTTAAAAAAACTTCTTTTTTAATTAAAATATAAAGTTATACTCACAATCTAATATCATGTTTCAATTTTCTCATCGTTCAAATACTTTAATTTATTTTAAATTGCAACTTTATAATAAAGATTTTTTATTATTAAAATTATATTAATATTTTATTTATATTAAAACATACTCTTTTATTTAAATTTCAATTAAAATATTTAAAATATATTCGAAACTCTTTTTATTAATAAAAATTTATTAATGTTTTGCACGGGTTATTAATCTATGTTAATTAATATAAATATATAACAATATATTAATGAGACTTTAAACACATAATATAAATATGATGCAAAACTAATTTATCTCATGTACAACATTATATAAAAAATATTAATAACATAAATAATTTAATTAAATATTTAATTCATTTAAAATATATAATATATTATTTATTACTCTTCCCCGGTCTTTGCACGGGTTATAGGCTAATATTCATTATTTAACAAGAAAAATTATTAGACCACACATTTAATGCAGAGAGATTTTTTTTAATTTTCATATTTTTATAAATTAAAATATTAGTTAAATATTTTTATTAAAAAATTTAAAATATTAATTTTAACAACATAATTAAATTTTATAAAGATATTTCTCAAAAAGTCAAGAAATAACTATTTAAAGAGGTGATTATTAAATTATTTTTCTTAATGTTTGTCGGGATAATTTTAGAGCTCGTAACATGGGGTTAAGACAAATAATAATGTTATTTTAAGGGTATTATTGTGAATGTAGATATCATTATTACAAAATTGTCTTTGAAAAATTATATAGAAAGTCTTATAAGCTTAGTGAATAACTTGAGGGTGACCTCACGCCCATTTTCCTTTTTTATAATAGAGAAAAATGGGCATGAGGTTGTTCTCAGACATTTTCCCCCAAGGTTATGTACTTTCTAATATAATATTAGAGGGGTAAATTTGTAAATGTAATATCTCACTCAAATATTTATAAAAATATCCATATTTTTATATTAGATTTTGTTTTAGCACCTGAGATCATCCTCAGGACTAACAATCCCTTTACAATATTATAATATGAAGTTAAGACAAAATGAAATAGTAGATTTTTTTTTAATACAGCGGTTTGAGAATGATATATTAAAATGTGAGGGGGTGAATAGGTGTTATACATGACTAACAATGACCGATTTTAATTTTACCAAGTTATTTAACCTATCAGCTAGCTAAGTTCAATTTCAATTCACTTTCAGTTAGCTACTATATGCAATACGGTATAGAAAAAGTAAATAACACCATAACTTTTAGCTAGGTTCGACCCTTATCCTCTATAGGTCTACCTACTAGTCCCCTACCAACTGATAAGAGAGAATATTATTAATCACTGAAAAATTGATTACAAAATTACAATAATATTCCTCCCTTTCTCCCTTGCAACTGATACTAGCTTGATGAAACTCATGTTCCTTGAACAATCTAGTTCTCTAAGCTCTATACTACCTTAGTACAAATTTCTCTAGCTTCTAGTTCTCGAACCCTTATTTCACAAGATCAGATATCCAGCCACAATAACAATTATAACTCAATCACAAGTGAATAAAGTTACAACTCAAACTATAATATATATATATATATATATATATATATATATATATATATATATATATATATAATACTAGAGCTCGAAAGATGTTATCTAATAAAAATGGATGAGTTGAAATCTGTGTGTATAGTTTTAGCAAATCAGTATATGTTCTTCACTTGGTGAATATGAAAGCAATACACACTAAATATATATATAAGAATGTTTAACGTTCGAATTAACAAAGCAACAGAACGTTTGTAACCCAACGTTCATGTTTGTTAAGATAATTCAATTGTTACTCGTTCAAAGCTACGAATACTGAACAAGATTTGAAAATAATAAACGTTGAAAGGTATCCTCAATACAAGTTTAATTATAATAGATAATAGTTGGTTAAAGGATAAGACTTTAAGATAAAACTCAACTCCTATTAAATAAGAAATCTAATTTGAATAAAAAAATAGGTTTGTATAAATAATATTTGAGTTCTAATATAATATATACAGATATATATATTAGATAAGCTCATACAAGGAAGATTATAAATAACTTTCATAAAATTTGGACTCCTATGCACATCCAAACAGTTTTTGCGTTATCAGTAATATCTTGTCGAGAGACTCTGATTTTTTCTAGCTGTCAGGTTGTTGTCATGTACTAAGCTGTTAGTAAGCTAATTTCCTGCAAAACAATTCATATTAGTACACCGAGACACTTTGCTATTTTATATGAGTGATTATCAAAATCCTAAAGGGTTTCAATATATATATATATATATATTTACCATCTTATTTTGTATTAGGACGTAACTCAACTGCCAAACTGCGAGAGGTCATGCTCAAATCAGCTTTTTCTAATTACAATAAATATTAATTACTATAACTTATATTCCCTCCATTTTATTTTAATTATTTACTTTAAAAAATGTATCATATATATATATATATATCATCCCTTCTTTATTCAACATATATTTACTAATAATTTTTAAAAATTACCTTTTTACTGTTATTTCTAATTTTGACATCTTTTACATATATATTGAATTAATGTATTAATTATGAATAAATAAATATAAACTATGATATTTAAAATTTTAAGAAAAGACTAATGAAATGAGACAAAAGAAAGATTTACAAGTATTTTTGACATTTTATATAACTTTGCATATAAATTAAAAAATATATATATTTGCATATAAATTAAAAAAACATATATATATATATATTATAATATAAACTAATGGATCCTAAGGATGAAAGTTGCATCCTAAGATTTCATATATATACAAGATCGAGTCATAGTCTAAGTCAATATAATCAAACACACATTAATTAACTATAATGTACGTAGACAATGATGTTAATAATTAGAGAAAAGTATATCTATTGGAGAATATATCACGTAGTAATGATATTTGAGGAATAAACGTTATTTTAAAAGATGAGTCCGAAAAATCCATTTTTTAACAAAAAATTTATTTTAATTATTCATCATATTTAGATTGATTCGTGTAATATTAACACTCGCATAAGAAACAAAATGTCTTTGTGAAAGTTATAAGGAATAATTTTGTTACAATTGATTTCTCCAACAACAGTCAACATTAATTAAACTTTATAAATATAAGAATAATTAATCAAAATATTTCCTTCAAAATATTTAATATTTTAAATTTAATTAAAGATCATTAAAATGATAAAATGTGCTTGACACTTCAATTTAGGATAAGTGTGGGATAATCGATATACCTCATGTCTATTAATGCTTAATCTCAAAACCCTTCTTCAAAATACTATCTTATAACTTATTTATGGATTTTTTAAATATATAATTTATATTTTAATAATATATTTTAAATATTTAGTTTTATACTTTTAATATTTGTTTTAACTTTATTTAATTTACATGGGTTATAATTATATTTTTTGAGATTATAATATTAATGATATACTATAATTTTGACAAAATTTTATAATAAGTAATAATTTATAATTTCAATAGAATTTAAAGAGTTTGAACGATAATAAAATTGTAATATGTAAATCAATTATATTGGTACAATTATGTTATAGAAATAAATATATGGAATTTATATTATAATTTAAATATAATATAATATTAAATAATATTGAATTAGTAAAAGATTTAAAATAATTTAAAAATAAATATAACACAAAAATTGAGATAATAAAATTGATTATAAAAATCTCAAAATTCAATTATATATAATACTAATACATTAGTAAATAGAGTTGCCATTGTGTTGCAGGCTTGCAGCAAGAATGTATGCGTGTTTCCCTCTTGTCCACCACATAAATAAATAGTGTCGTTAGAATGTGACATTAATATATAATAATACTAGTCTCTATCCTTTTTCTTCCCAGCTGGGCAACCATATCACTCATTTTCTGGAATTATTGCTCTCCGATAATTATATAGTTTCTAACAACGACTTTGATAATTACTCAATATGTTTGATTGATAAAATTCTATATCTATTACTAATGTGTACTGGATTTTTCATCTTACAAATTAAAAATAATACTTTTTATATATTGAAATTTTAGTTCACATAATTAAAAATACATTTAGATAATATTTTTTTTAATAGAACCCAAGAGCCTCCCCAAAATCCAACACTTTGCGGTACACAAATGATAGGAAATTACGGACAAAAGGAGTCAGTCGAGTTGGGGGCAATGCAAGGTCAATCCAATCTACAGTTGGGTTAGGGAGAGCACAGTCGGTTGGATTTGATTTTTAGATAAAATCGGAACCGAAATCGCATACATTCGGTTTTAAAAATTGAAAATCGTAACCGAATCATCGGTTTTGATTTTAAATATATATATATATATATTTATTTATTTATTTATTTATTTACTTACATATATATATATATATTAATTTAAACATTATATATAAATTATATACAATAAATTTAATAATTTTAATAATCTGTTCGGTTCGGTTTAAATCTTCAACCGAAACCGGAACCGATCAAACGGTTCGGTTTTTAATTTTTCAATTCAGTTTCAATTTTATACGAATCGATTTTATCGATTTTTACCGGTTTCGATTTTATTTCGATGGTTTTTTGTTCAGCCCGAAGTTGCCCTTATTTCCTTGATATAATTCAATTCAACAAGTTAGGCCCAGCAGTTTTCGTTTTGCTGGTTAGTTAGGCCCAACTTCACTTGCAAAAGTTTATGTATATAAACTCAATAAATAAAATAGTAAATTGCAAAGTGGTGGCTGAACTTTACACTCATTTTCAAAAAAGTGGCCAGACTTTCAATTTTGTAAAATAGTGGTCAGATTTGCCTTTTTCTTTTCAAAAAGGTGACTGGAGGCGATTTTCAACTTTTTGGCAGGGGTAAAATGGAAAAACAATGCTAGAGACCCTAAAAATTATCCAAAAAAATTTCCGAATTAATATGTGTCACCATATGATTGATTATATTCGTAATAATAATAATAATTCGCCTTCGGCCACCATTTTGTAAAATTGAAAGTCTGGCTAGATTTGTCTTTTTCTTTTCAAAAAGGTAGCTGGATGCGATTTTCAGCTTTTTGATAGTGATAAAATAGAAAAAATATGCTTTTTGACAGGGGTAAAATAGAAAAAAGAATGCTCGAAACCTCAAAAAATTTCCAAAAAAATCTCCAAATTAATATGTGTCATCATATGATTGATTATATTCGATCCAAAAATTATAAAAATTTAAAAATTATTTTGGATTATAAAATTATAAAAATCAATCATATGGTGACACATATTAATTTGGGAATTTTTTTGGATAATTTTTAGGGTCTCTAGCATTGTTTTCCCATTTTACCCCTGTCAAAAAGCTGAAAATCGCCTTCAGCCACCTTTTTAAAAGGAAAAAGGCAAATCTGGCTACTATTTTACAAAATTGAAAGTCTGGCCACTTTTTTGAAAATGAGTGTAAAATTCAGCCATCACTTCGCAATTTACTCTAAATAAAATATACCATCACTATACGAACATACCCATTTCTATGTAAAAAGATGCACCATATTAAAAAAAAAAGATACACTTCAAACATTACATTAACTCTTTAATAAAAGCGGAGATGGATCATCCTGAAACTTCTTTGAATTAAAAAAATTACATCTAACTAAAAATAATAATATTATAATAATAAATGAAATTTTATTTAATTCATTATTTCTGATACATTAAAAATGCTTCTGGCCAGGGTTTACTTCAACTTTACTGTGTTAAATTATTTTATAAAATAAACATGTGACACCATCTAAGTTTTATAGTATGTAATATATACCTGTGTAACATAAATCAGTCCTTGAAAATTCCACATGAAAATAGACCACAAAATTAAAAAAAAAAAAATGATCAAAATAATCTTCAAAAGCTATCATCCCAAATTTCTCCTCTCTCCAGACTCCAGCTATATCATCATGTCTTCCCTTCATTATACTTGCTAGATTCACATAAGAAATGCAATTGCCAGCTAAATGTACATAATTTTTCAACAAACTCCATTCACTTCAACCAAGTACAGGAAGAGAATTCCATGAACTTTTTTCGTAAGTATTTTAGTAAAAAAAATCGCAACTTTTATGTCCGAAGTAGCTTTCACATTTCCTTCGATGAATTATGCCTTTAACATTGCTAACCGTGAAGACCTCGTCGACGAAGAGGAAGATTTGGCGGAGGAAGTTGATTTGTGCTTCTTATGCTTCTGCTTCTTTGGAATATTGGGCATCTCTGTTGGTGGTATATCAGTGAACATGTCAGATGCTGTTTGTCGTCCCAGCCTCTCTCCAAAATCTGTTCCATTAATCCATAAAAAGAGAGAAGCTTAAGTTTTCCTGTAGACTGTATGCGATAAATTCAGCATCATAGACAGTAAGGTAGCAAATAATTTAAGTAAAAAAGATAATATTATCTCGACTACTATTCTCAACTAGTGGCTTTTCTATCATAATTGACAATCGTAATTTAAAACATATGAATGGGGCATCATCAAAGTTGACAATTATAATCTATATATGAAGTTGGCATCAGTGTGAAACTGTGAATCCTTATAAACAGACAAGTTTAGCCACATAATTGCAAACGTGAAATTTATTTTCTTGGGTCTATAAATGGTGCATGGTTGATATCACAAGATTCTTAGATATAATGGGTGGCTTCTTTTAGCAGACAATCTATGCAATCACTTAGCGAAGATGGAATGTTGTATGTGATCACTCTATGATAAATTCAATATGCAGATGTAAAATCATAGTTATAAACTTGATCCAATATATGAATAAATCATTGCAACATCAACACTGAATTTCAATACTCTAGAGTGGCATCTCTATCATACTACCTACTTAGTGGAAGCTATAATTCTTACTAGAGTAATCCTTGCTGGCTTGCCATTACCGACCCCTGTATTTTTTTCAACAGTCTTTGGGACTACATGAATTATTAACTCCACTACCAAGAGAAGTGATTAATAAATGAATCACATTGCTTTGAAGATGGGATAAAGAACTGTATACTAACCCGTGATCAAGAGTAGAATGATTAACCAGATATATCTTAAAAACATATTGTCTTGTCCTAGTAAAATATAAATACTACTCTACAAATGTTTAATTAATAAATGCATCACGTTGCTTCGGAGATGGGATAAATAACTTTATGCTAACCCGTGATCAAGAGTGGAATGATTACACATACATACCTTAAAAAACATATTGTCTTGTCCTAGCAAAACATTAATACTACAAATATTTATCAGGTCCTTATATGATAATTGAATTCTACTAACTAATACTCCCTCCGTCCCGGCCAGTTGTTATCATTTCAAAATGGGGTGTCTGGCACGCATTTTAAGGTGAATTTTAAGGATAGTTCCATAATTTATTTTTGAAATTTTCCTTTTTTGTATAAATATAGAACAATCCTATTTTTATACAAAAAAAGAATTTTTTAAAAATAAGTTATGGAACTATTCTTAAAATCCACCTTAAAATGCGTGCCAGAAAGTGAAAAAAAAGTGATAACAATTGGTTGGGACAGAGGGAGTAATATATAGTGGTTTGGACAATGAACTCCAATAAACTCGACATATAGTCCTCTAGATTCTAGATTCTTCTTGACAGAGTCTCGTGACACAAAAACCAAGCTCTCCTACATGAGGCAAAATATCCAAGAAAACTGTACTCTTTAACTTATATTGTTGGCTTTATTATAATGCATGCACCAATAGATGACAAATTATCATTTTTCTGTCAACATTCCAACCCGTGAAAAGGTTCCATCTTCTCTTGTCTGATTAAAAACACTGCACATGATACAAATTAATAAATTAACTGCCTACTTTTTCTTGCAATATGTACCTTGAGAGGACCACGGAGAGAAAGATGAACCAGAATTAGCAATAGACTTAGATGCAAAATTTGGTCCTGTCTTGAATTCATTCATCTACAATTGAAGAAAAGGGGTACAAAGAAAAGAAAAAATAGGTTAAAATTTAATGTTTTTATGAAAGGCAAGTGGGAATTTTAACAAATTCCTCTGCCCCTACTCACTCACACATCTGACATTTCTACGCTGAAAGAACCCTCACTCCCACCGGAGGAGGAGGGCATCATATTTATAACGCTGGAACACTGCCAATTTGGAAAATATACATTTAATAAGACATTTACGTCACAAATTAAAATTATTCTAAAGGAGAAAAGCAAACTCACCCATTTAGGTGCATTGCCAGACTGATCATCCCACCCAATATGCGAAACATGTTTAACATCTGTTGGGTACCCAATTTCCATTTCCCTATCCTTCACAGCTACAAGATGAGCATTTTCTAGATTATTTCCAAAATGCCAATAATTGCTAAATTAACTATAGAAAATGACATCCTAATAAATTGCATAGATAACTAGTGTGTGTGTGTACGTGCGCGTGTGTTAGAGAGAAAGAGAGGAGATTTACCAAAGATTTGAGTAATGAATTTGAATCCTTTATAAATTCCTCTGATTGAAGTTGGCATGGTGAAAAAGTATAAGCTTTGTTCAATTCTCTTCCTCTTAAAACAATTACAAGAGAGGCACTATAGAGAAGTTGAGTGGTATGATAATGTTTTTACCCCTGATGAGAAAAGCAAACATAGGTTAGCAAATGTTTAATCTATGGAGTATATACCATCATCTTGTCCTTTAAAAAAGATGAGCTTGAGAAACAGATTGCCTGTTGAATAAGATTTGTATGCAGTATATCCTCACATATAACAAGAAGAAAGTAAAAGTTTTTACATATACTCCTATATTTTGCATAAACCATTAATACCTGATGCTGATGAAAAGGAGAGAAGGTTTTACAGGGCCCTTCTAACCACACTCCCCTACTTCATAAATTTCTTGATATACATATATACAGAACATGCATGCAAGAAGATAGGAAAATCAATATGGGTTTTGGTTGAACTGACAAAAGATTCAATCTTTACAAACCTTTTTTGTACAAGTACTCAAGAAGATATGAAAACTGAAAATGGACACCTATGGAGTGTGGTTTGAAGTGTGTGTGTGTGTGTGTGTGTGTGTGAATTACAGAAAATGGACAGCTATGGAGTGTGGTTTGAAGAAGAGGAAGATTTTGGAGAGAAACTTAAAGGTGGACAACCACTAAAACCTCTCAAAAGCAAGATGAGGGCAGGTTTTGAAGAACATGGAACAAATGAATCATTTTGGATACACCAGTACTCTATATACTACTACTATATAGTATATGTTGCAAGTATTAGTGTATTACTACTATTTTTCATGTTTATTTATTCATTATTTATAACATTCAATTAATTGCATAATTAAACATAAATTAGTTTTTTAATAATAAGTGCTTTATAAATGAATATTTGTTTTAATAAATTTTAATATAAATAAAAATTGAATTCAAAACTTGAAAAGATATTATAAAAAATAAATTTCTATCATTTAAACTATTCAATCACACTCAAATACACAGATTACTTAATACAGGAGAAATGGAGATACTGTAAATGGGTTGGTGAGTTCGTTGTTAGGAGGAGTTATGGGGGGTTACAGCCTTTTTACAGGTGTTTCTGTTTCTGACTTTCTGTGTGTCCTAAAACTTAAGGTATGCCTCTCGATAATTTAATTATTTTCTTATGGGAAGAACCGAAGAAGTGTATCAAGAAGTGTTCTTTTTTCTTCAAAGTTGACTAGTGTATTTCAGATAGCTGCAGAGGCGCAGAGCTGCTCTTCATATTATTATATGTGCAGCATAATCTTAATAAATGAATGTCTCAGATTTTTTTTATTTTTAATTTCAACATGACAGTCCTGTGTTTTTAATTTTAATAATTCATAATAAAAAAATTAGAGAAAATAGAAAATTCAATTTCAAAAATATTTATTTGACAAGATTTTACTGTAGTTACATTATTGATATTGTGGCCACTTGGAAAATTTTCCAGTTTTATCCTATTTGGCAACTAGTATGACCTGTAGAACAAATTAGAATTAGTTCTTATATTATAACACTAAAATTCACACACAAAATTGCTAACAACAATAATTGGGCTTCTTATTTGTGATATTATGCCATATGCATCAATAGCTGATCTGCTGATTAATTATTACTTGTAAAATACTTATATAGTTAAGTATCTACTTTCTTCACAGTAATGAGTAAGCAGGACCGTACACAATGCTAACTCAAAATTATGTCATTTTTAAAATATATACTATGGTAGTGAAATATTATATTATTCAATTTAACCTTACAAATATATTTATTTTAATTTCACTTGATGCACACTGCATAGTACCGTTTGAAATCTGCATCCCCCCCCCCCCCCTCAATTAATACACATGGTGCCGTTTGGATTTATTACTTGCAAAAACGATATTCAAACATCTATTACAAAATCAGACAGTACCACTATTCTATCAGCTTCTTCAATGTTATGGGCTTTACTATTACATATCACATAGTAATAAATTTCTAGAACACATGCATACATCACAATGTGAGATACTCCTATATTGTATAACCACATAAATACATGTAAAAGAATCATATAAATGTAGATTCTGAATCAAAAGAAATATGCAAATCAGCTATAAAAAGTAAGAAAAAGATCGAACCTGCAGGTTGTGGTGTAAATGAAATACTTGGTGGAAGGTTGGCATTCAACTTTCCGGCCAATAATATAGTGAATTCATAAGCATCTAAACAACAAGGGCCTGTGAGTAAATTTATCTTTTTAGAACGGACTGTCGGTTGGCAGTCCAGTAAAAATTTACACCAAATTTACAAGATATAGATATAGATGAATCTTTTTTTTTAACAAGTATTGGTGCCACATACGCGTATATGTTCGAAATCACTCATCCATCACAAATTCGTCCATTCTACTTGCGTGATGTGGCAAGTAAGCGCCACTTATCTCTTAGCAGACTAGCAGAGTTCCAAATTTTTATTTTGTAAACCAACGCTACAAAATGCAAGAAATTAAATTAAATCCGAAAAATAGGTAATTTTATTTTCTTATTTTTAAATTTCACTGCCTCGATAGTATTAAAAACATATTTGCTTGCTACTCCTGTCGAGCAAGTTATATATTTAATCAGCCTAACTGTCAAATTAATTATTTAGATTCATGTTATATTAAAATTTTATGATATCACTAGTACCATTTATTTATGTATATAATTAAGCAAGTAAATTGTACTCTCATATGTTGGTAGGATTCATATCATCAGTCCCAAATTGAAATCATACCATATCTAAAAGGACGGACATTTAATAAGATCGTTTATTTATTTTTTAAGAGGGGAAGCATTTCATGTGCGATTCCCTTTTAAAGCCTATCACGTAATATTAACTGAATAATCTAAAGTGTACTATATATAGTTGTCGCCACGTCTGATGATTACATATCCATAAATAGAAGTTGGCCACTATCACTTTTTATAACAAAATTTTTCCCAAAAAAAAATAATTATATTGTAATCAACGATAGTTGACATAAAAATATATACATATACCCATATACGGCATACATGTCTTTCTCTATTTATTTATGGACCCTACTCCCTTTCAGTACATAATTAAAAAATATTGAACGGGGAGCATTGTTAAGAAGAAAATTGACAACTTAGCTGGAGCCTGGAGGCTGGGGTCAGTATTATAGAAATAGCTAGGCGGCCTCGTCGGATGGGTACCGCCTAGCGCCTAATCGAGTAGACGGAGGTTAATTGGACAGATTAATTGATTGTATTTAAATATTATTTTTAATATTTTTATTTATTAAATATTTTTATCAAATAATTTTGTCGATTTTTGAATTTTTTACCGATTTTTACTATTTTTTGACCGATTTACGGAAAAACCGTCTAACTTTCCGCCTAACCCTATTTCGGGACGTGTCAGTGGCGCCTAGCGCCGCCTAGGCCAATTTTTAGAACAATGGCTGGGTATAAAATTATACACACACGTACAGGAACAAGGCCAAGATTGTATGGCTTCTCTTGTTGGAATATTTCTACATTTCTTGGCCATCACTACATGAGACTATTGTAATTTGTATGAATACAAATATAAACGCAAGTAGCATTTATATTGTGTTACTCGACAAAATGCTCAAGAAAAAGGGAGGGAGGGTATTAGACTATTAGCCTATCAGGAATTAGTTTTTTGGAACCAAAGTTTAATTTAACAACTTGAAAAATGAAAAGTAGTACAGTAGTAATTTGCAGAGCCTCTTTTCTCTTGGAATAGGTAAGAGCTTTTTCCTCATTTCACCATCATTAATATAATAACACGCTCTAGATTGTATCTGCATATCTTGTTAATAATAATCACATGGAATTCAACCTTGGCTGGCTTGGCTTGTATCATTACTGCAAACTAAATTTGATTATTTTTTATATATCCCAATTAAATTATGATTTAGGAGGATGCTTTTTAGCTTAGGACAGTTGGAAACAACTCTTGTACTCGATTCAATCCTGTAATCTATCTCGTGGGAAATAAGAATAAGGGGGTGTTTGACTTAACTTATAAGTAATAAGTTACTTTTTTTAAAAAATATTTTCATATTTTATTTTGAAAATTAATATTTATTTTAGAAATTTAAGACCAAATTTTATTTCCAAATTTGAAAATAAGTTACTTATTTTCAGAAAAAGTACATATATACCAACTTTTTCAACTTATAAGCTGACTCAAATGTAAGCCAAACGGGGCCTAAGACTGTCATACTCATACATACATGCATGAAGGTTGCCTTCCTTTTTCTTTTTAATAGTAGTGCTTAGCAGTCTAGGCACGGGCAAGTAATGTTACAGGCAATCAAATGAATTAAAACCTAGCCATTACAATGAAAACTAAATAGGAGAGATGTGATATGTAAATTCTGGTTGCCCAAAGATCCATAAGAATTATTTCGTACTCCTCGTATTTCATCAGAAATTAAAGAACATCAATTTGATTGGTAAGGAAATCTCATAAAGAAAGTTCTTTCAATTGGCAACACAAATTTATCCATAATTAAGGCGAAATATGTCATTTTGAATGAAAAAGTTCCCTTCTGCAGCTGGGATCAAGTGAAACATCTGCAACATAATTTATTTACAATCATTGGACCCTTATAAGAAAGAAAAGAAGCAATCTCAAACAATTACCAAAATCTAAACAAATAGAGATACATATACATATATGATTATAGACTTTTAAACAAGAAAAAGCTATGGGGTAAACCAACTGTATATAAAAAAGGCAACATATAGTGGTGGTCCTCTTTAACATAATTTGAAGGTAAAGTGCTCATCAGATAGCATTTTTGCAAAACTGGTCCACTTTACCACCTCCATATAACATTAAGTAAAAATATAAAAATACTAGAACAATGCTACATACCCCAAAATTTATTCCAAATTTTTTTCCTAAATGACGTATGGCTTGTTTTAATTCGTGGGTGCATATGTATGCACGCGAGGTCCCATATTATTATAGGAAAATTATCAATTACACGCATGACAACTCATCATTTGAGACAATTTTTGGAGTACCTAGCATTTTTCAAAATACTAGAGCAAAACACAACATGAGTAATGTGTTACAACTTACTCTACTAAAACATACTTTTATGCATGTCTTTTTTTTTTGCTCCGTTCCCCACGCAATTTGTGTTTTTGTTTCTGGAAAAAAAATCAATATATACTTTATTTGCATTCTACGCTAAAACATGGTAACTTAATAAGATGTGTGATTTTAGGATGTTCCTTTTCGTTCTGTGTTATTTTAGCCTTCACTTATAGTTATATTCTTATGTCAACCCATTTAGAGAGCATGTAGCATTGTCAACCCACTTAGAGAGGATGGAGAAAGATACCTGACTAAATCGTAGAGGAGACTCTTGTCCCGGCAACAGTAGCCTGCCACTAACAAAGACCATGATGCCTCCTGGAAAAGAGGAAGGCTGAGTATCAATAGTGCTAATGGCATGGTGGCATTGGCCGAATGGCAACTGATTAAGCTTGTTACATATATTTTCAATCCCCTCTAACCTCTGACCTTCAAAGCTCAGGATGGACATAGGTTGGTATAAAGAAGATAGAGAGGGCCTGTGATTGTCAAATAGATGGTAGTAGTGATCCACAAAGGCCTTCCCTACTGTTTCAACTTGTTCTTCCATCTCTCCCTTCCCCCTCCCCACTATAATATAATATAATATATATATATTTTTTCTGTATGCTAGTAAATCCCTTCCTGATCTAGCACGCCAGTAGGAGAAGTGGCAATTGTTGAAAAAGAAAGTGTATATATAAGCTAAAGCCTAAAGTTATGGAGTAAGGAGTGAGAAAAGGAGAAAGATGATTAGAATATATTAAAGGGAATCATCTCTTGCTGCATAACTACGCAGGCATACTACATAGATTGAACCACGTCTACAAACGCTTTCGGTCATCAAAAGCACTTTTATTTTAATGTAGACAACCTTGAATGGTTAACAAATATGCATCTGTTTACGAGAATAGAGATTTGAGTCGAGAAAAAGAAAAAGTTTTGGATCTACTGTCAGTGTTATCAAAAAAATTAGTCCAACAATAAACTAAGGTATTTAGTCATTCACAAAGAAAGCAACTCTGATAGAAGGAACTAGAGCACTACTGCAAGGGTAATTACTGAAAGAGCAAAGCTTTATAACATCTGGGCTGATCACTGTCCTCAAGTCCTTGTATCTATTCATTGGCCCAAAGTTGCAGCTATCCAAACAATGATACATCCCAGCTTTAATCTATATCTCTGCTTAATCAATTGCCCTCCCAACTGACAAATTATCTAGAGATCATCGTAGATATATAAAACATATTTGAGTTTTAACATCAATAACTACAATGCTTAAAGTTGCACTCACTGAAGGAAAAAGATAAAGCTGCACTGAGAAACCAAGGCCAGTCCAAAAAATACACCAAAAAACAAGATTTTGGGCTAACCTGTACTCTGTTTACATCCCAGAACATCATAAATCTTCAGAGCCTAGAAATTCAGTAGTAGCTGCCAATATCATCTACAACCAAACCCAGCTTCTTTTACATGGCTAAATTCACATAATCTATAAAGTTTATACATAAATCTTTTGACCATACGGAATGTGACAGACAAACTGACAAAGTAAGAATAACTACTAACAACAAGCATTGGAGGAAAAGTTGATTCATTTGATTCATCCATCTAACATCCCCGTAGTACTTGATGCACTTACATGTCAACAAAACATTGCAAGCACCTACACAGCAACAAAGGCATTACAAGAACAACAAGCACTAAGATAGTTTCCTCAATCGTTTTGGGCTGAGCTACTCTCAGGTGTAATTATGTCGCCAATTATATATATATAATATGATCAATAGAATTAAATAAGCCCCAGAAGTAATTAAGGGGCCTTTTGATTCATGGTATTAAAACCTGGTCAACAAGAATCAAAATGTTACTCTCTTCTATTGGTATTGGGTTGAGAGGTTTAATTGTTAGAATGAGAAACTCATTCTTATTAACCGGGTCTCATTCTCCCCACACCCTTGACATTTCCGCTGCCTAACCCCATTCGGCCTTACCATCAACAATCCATAGACTTCGAAGGTAATTAAATGTCTTTGCTATGATATTACCACTAGCTATTGCCTTATGTACGCTTGTGCTCTATTGATATGACCCCAGAAGTTGTATTCCAGTGCACAGCTGTAAACTACTTTTATAACAGACTTTAAAATACAACACTGCTGCAGTAACAAGAATAGAAACAATCCCACAAATTTTCCAATCTTTAATGTAATGTTCGGCTTTCTGACGTAAAATATTTCCAAAGATTAATGACATAGCATATAATATCAGAACTAAGAAGGCAAAATAATAGAGTAAAACAAGGAACAACTAAATTTCGCCTGTAATAGCTTAGGGATACATACAAACACTGCCCCTGATAATCAAACAAGACCTGCCTTTTCGAAATATTTGGGGGTGACTTTTAGATTTTACCAATAATTAAAATGCCAACTAATTATTATATTAAAGATCTGTATTCAATAATCTGTTTGGTATAATCATTGATCACCTAATTCAGCAATTCAGCTACAGCAATAACTATAACATTTGGTTGCTCAAGCCTTATGTGGTTAAGAAGAATAGAACGGATGTCATCTAAACATGCAAGTGAAAATCTTCAATTATTCTAACCAACTGAAAAAGAAATATACTGTACAATACCAAAGTAAGACCAACTTTCTCAACATTCCAATACAAACACACGATTGAATGAGCTGTGAAATTTTGAGTGCCTTGACAGATAAACAAGGATTAATGAAATATACCTCTCATTCTTTGATGTGTGCTAATGCAGAGGAAGTATCAGCCAATACCACCGCAAAACTCTGACCATCAGAGGAATTGAACTCTCAAATATTCAGAACGATGACTTTGAAGACTTGGGTGGAATTGCAGAATAATTGGCATGCATGTCAGCATGCAACTCATCTATTTTGACATGCTTTTCAGCATGTAACTCATCTATTTAAAACTAGATATCAGCCGCTTGTAATTTTTCAAATCAGGTTTAAGTCCCATCTTCAACATTTCGTCGTGAAGTTTCATGGCTTTTCTCAAGTCATTTTCATGGCAAAGTCCCCTTATCATAGCAGTAAAACTCTCTCCATTCAGCAAATTATTAGTTCTCATGTATTCAAATATTTTAAGTGCTTCTTCAACTTTACTTTCTTTCAAGAGCCCCCTAACAAGTACATTATATGCATTTGTATCCAAGGTACCCTTCAAATGTTCCAACTTATTATGTAAACCAATAGCTGAATCAATCCGTCTGCTAGAGCAATAATGCTTAACCAAAGACGAAGAACAAAATGGATCTGGCACGAATCCTTTTTCCAAAATTATATTTAAAAGGTCCTCTGCTTCTCTCCATTGTCGATTTTTACATTGAGAAATGATGTACTTAGACAGTTCTGATAAACTAGGGCAAAACCCTCTTCCAATAATGTCTTTCAAAAGTTTACTAACTTTCTCTGTTGGATCTTCCTTGCAAAGAACACTCACGAATAACGTATAACAGCTACAGTTTGCAACAATTCCACTTTCCAACATCTTGTCATGTAACACAATAGCGTCCTTAACTCTTCCTTCTTTGGAAAATGCTCTTAGCATGCACTCGTATGTAGAGTCGTTTAACTTAAACTTTTCATCAGAAGCTCTCTTGAAAAATAACTCTGCTGCATATGTCTTTCCCGTGCTAGAAAGTTTCTGTATAATAGAATTATATTCCAATGAAGGAAGTTTTTGAATGTATTCATTTTCCTCCATAGAATCCATCATGACTTCAATCATCTCAACATTTCCATGTTGACATGCCCCATCAAGAATTGAGCTGTATGTACCAAAATCTGGCTCAAGTTTTCTATCAACCATTTCATTGAGGCGGTCACTGGAAGCTCTAAAATTCCCACTTTTACTATAACCCCCTATTATCAAATTATATATCAAAGAATTATAAACACCCATGTCGATAACTTGTCCAATCTTCTCAAAGTTTCCATCTTTCGACAGAATTCTCACAATTACAGACCAAGTAAACTGACTAACTAAAACCCCATTACGCAACATAGAAGCATAAAAACACCAACATAATCCAATCTCATTACTTTCTTGTAACAAATTAAGCAATCCATTACAACTATAGTCCGAAACAACATATCCAAAATCATTAACTTTCCGAAAAACTTCTAAAGCTTGTAAATACAACCCATTTTTCGAATAACAATCAACAACAGAACTAAATACACTAGAGTGACAATCAGTACCTTTACATGATACAACTAATGAATCGACAATTTCTGTTGGCGGGTGAGTTTGAATTAATGAATCCAAAATGGGTCTAGCGGGTTGAGACAACCCGAACCGAACCAATGTCTGGGCTAATTTGCATTCAACTCTTAGGTCTGGTTGAAACCCTAAATTTATCTTGGACCAATTGAAGAAATTGAGGGAAATTTGAGGGTTTGATTGGGTTTTGTGAAGGATTTGAAGGAAGATATATGGGGTTAGTTTTGTAGAGAGATTTAAAGAAAGGAGAAGTGGGGCCCAGTTGGTTCTTTGTAAGAGAATTGAGGAGATTTGAGAAACAAGATGGGTTAGATTGAGTTGGGTTCTCCAATTTGAAGAAGATGTGTTTGGTGTTGTGGTTAATGATGAAAAGGGTAATGATTTAATGTAGAGCTTTGGTCTGAGAAGAAGGATTTTCATGGGATTGAGCTAATAGTAGTGTCTCATCATTGCTAAGCTACAATTTCAAACTGCTGGTCTATCCCTCCTTCCTCGTCTAATTTTTAAAAGGGATAAATATCAATCAGGGCATGTCTGGATGTATTAAATAGGTGATTGATTGTAAATTTGATTCATTTTGGTCACTGATTGCATAATTTGACTCATTTTGGTCTTGTACAATTTGACTCATTTCAGTTTTCCGGCCACCCGAAAATTTTTCGACGATAAAAAATTTGCACAAAAAGATCCGGGAAAAAAAATTATATGTAGTAAAACACCCAGACTTTAAATCTCCTAAACTCAGAATTATCGAAAGGAAATTCAAAACTTAAAATCGAAATTAAATAAATCTGGTTTAATTTCGATTTTAAGTTTTGGATTTCCTTTCAATAATTCTGAGTTTAGGAGATTTAAAGTCGGGGTGTTTTACTACATATAATTTTTTTTCGGATTTTTTTGTGCAAATTTTTTATCGCCGGAAAACTGAAATGAGTCAAATTGTGCAATCAATGACCAAAATGAGTCAAATTGTGCAATCAGTGACCAAAATGAGTCAAATTTGCAATCAGTCACATATTTGATACATCTGGACGCAATCAGTGACCTGATTGATATTTACCCCATTTTTAAAAGCATCAACTAGGCCAAACTATTGCAAAAATAATGAATACTATTATATGATTTTAAGTATATTTTTTATTTTTTTAACTCAGGAAAATATTACCGCTTATGAGTCACCTCTCTCTCCCAGAACCTCGCAGCTGCCCCAAATATTTATCGAAGGGATTCCATCGGTCTTAATCGGTAAAAAGTCTCAATTTTTTTTTATTTTTTCATTTTTTTAGATTAAATTTTTATTTTCCTTCCATAAATTCTCAAAATTTTTGGATTTTGTTTAGTCTCTCTTACTTCTGAGAGTTTGGTTTTGTTTTGGTGCTCTTCATGTCCGAGATTATAGATCTGTCGAATTTTCATGGATTTGATTCTGTGATAAATATTTTTATGGGATCAGATTTACGATTGATTGCTCAAAACAGATGACAACAAGTACATATATTCGTAACATCTTCAAAAAATCGTTTGGTTGTCTCTTCAAGAAAGAAGGATTCAACAGCGATATATTTAAGCGTTTGTTAAATTCGATTGTATTTGTAGATCTTGTATGACTTTTCACTATTCAATTGATTTCCCCTTTTAAAAAAAAGAGTATACTTTCAAATTTGTCAAAAAAAATATGTTTTTAAGTTATCAAAATTATTTTTAGCTTGGGATGTAGCCCATCAAAAATTTACCGATCCCAAAAATCATCACTAAAACTTTTTCTCATCTATACTATATTATTATAACTGAAAGATTAAAAGTTTTGGACATCAGTATGATAGTATGATACTGGGTGAACCATAGAAAAAATCTTAGTCGTCCAATTTTAAGTGAACCATAAAAACAATCTTAATCATTGAATATAAATATATATCTTTTCTGAAAATAAGCATTTATTTCTTAAGAAATAAGGTTAGCAAACACCCCAGAGCATCTTCAATGCTATTAGGTAAAATGTATAGGTAAAATAATGATTTGTTGAAATTTGCTCGACCCGTAAGACTTGGATTTCAACGATTTTATCTATAAACATTAGCTATATTTTAAAATAATATTTTATTATTATTTTAATTAGTAAATATATATAAGATTATATGAGATTGATGATGTGTAACAATATAAGTGGATATGATGATTTTTAGAGGTTATGTATAATTTTTGAGTATTAGAGTATATGTAATTTGTTAGGTAAAATTTTTGCTAACAGGAGAAATGGTCGAAGAAGGAGAAATATAGATATCAGGTAAAATACAATCACACCTCACTGTTTTAACTAATAGGAGGTAGCATTGAAGGGTGGTTATTTATTTGAAGCATATCTAGCTCTGATTCATCGAGTCCATCATATCTATTTTTGCAGTGACACTTTGAGAAATGTGAGAGGAGAGGGAATATATAATAGAGTAATATACTGTTGGAGAAACGAGTGACATTGACATTATATATACTGTTAGTTAATTATTGCCTTCATCCCAACTAATTATTTATATTTAGATTGAGCACGGAAATTAAAAAATTTATATAAAATATTATGAAAGAGAAGTAAAAATGGATAAAAGAGAAAAAAAAAGTGGGTAAAGTGATGAAATCAATTGATAGAAATTTGAAAAGTTGGAGGAAAGTAGTGGATGAGAGTAAATTTTATAATATAAAAGTTTACTATTTTTAGAAAGTTTTGAAATGTAAAAAATTAGGTGGGACATCAAAAAAAAGAAAAGTGTAAAAAATTGGTTGGTACAGAAGTAGTAATAAATATGAATGCAATTACTTGGAAAATGTTAGATACACAAAGTTGTAATTCTCCTGTCTTCATCTTCTTACATTGTACTGTAGAAAATAAGAGAGGTATTCTGCAAGCACATGGCCGGATGTGCTTTTTAAAGTAGATATTGATTCAAATATCATGCAATTTAGACGGGCATTTCGTGTGATCTCAATCTCGTGTACTTTCTTGTTTAATGTATTTCAATCGTTACACGACACGAAGTAAATTCGTGTACCTGAAATCCAGATACGTACATGAAAAAATAATATAACACCAAACGACACAAAGTACACGAACTTTCTGTAATTTTCGTGTACACGACATGAAAGTACACGAAAATGGGAAAAAAATAAAAATTAATATATATTTTATTAATTTTAAATATTGATAATTAATTAATTTACATATATTAATTGATATTATATTAATTTTATTTATAAAATTCTAATGTTAACATTAAAACATTAAATTGTACATAAATTATTTATTATAATATATATATATATTTTGCCACGATTATAATATATTATTATTATATATATTTTAAATTATTTTTATTTAATTAATTACGTCGTGTAGTTTCGTATCGTGTCGTGTAATCAAATAATAAACCCAAACATAACACTAAATTTGACTGTATACTTTCGTGTTTGTGTTGGTGTATGAAAAATGTAAATACAAACATTAAATTTTGTTGTCTGTGTACAAAATTGTCCGGCAATTCATGCATGTTAGCAACTTGTGTTGCAGGCCCAATAGCTAATCGAACACATCTCAGCAAAAGAAAAAACGAGTAAAAAATGAACTTACAAATCAAATTAACATTAGTGTGTGGCAGGTGATCAATTCCATTTTTTTGGCCCTGTATATAATCTTTAGATCAGTAAGTATATAATTAACACATTATTATATATCAACTTTTATTGTTTGCCTTAAAACGTAATTAATTTTGCTTTATTCATCATGTGTATGACATATATAAAACATGCAAGACGTGCACTTGTTCATGATCAATGCAAATCTCATTAATTTCCTAGAGCCCGTAACATCAAAGAACTTTTCTTTTTCCGATCATAATCGTTATCTCAACCCATCCTAATCAACACTCTTGCACAAGATTTCAATACCCGCGCGCGCCTTACCAAGTCTTGATGCAAAGTAACCCGCCCCTAACATGGACAAAGAAGCCGAAAACGCCACTGCAATAAAACCTCACATGCAACATGGGACAAACAATGCAGTCAGTATTGGAACAAACTCACCGATTACATATGCTAGTGAGGCTGCCAAACCTATTTGGGTTGGACTGGGGGTAGCTAGGCGCCCTCCAACTCTACCACTTTTTCGGTCGCTCATTTTGAGCCTCTACAACATCTACTTGCGTGTAGACGGATATGTATTCTGCAGTTGCTATAGCTAAAGCTCCAGCAATCAACCCTACAAGACCAGTTATAATTATGATCCTTAGTATTTATTATCTATTGTTACAGTCATCCTAATAACATATGTGTATTCTCACCTCATCTAGGCCTGATATAGTCAATCCTTACATGCTCCCGGAGTTCAACATTTTGAAGCAGCTCAAAGAGTCATTCGATATCTTAAGTGCACTGTCAATCATGGGATGTTCTTTCCTGCTAATAACAATTTGCAGTTACAAGGATACAGACTGGGGAGGAGATCCCAATGATAGAAGGTCAGTTGGAGGATATAGCTTCTTACTTGGGAATGTTGCTATATCCTGGCGAGCTAAAAAGCAGTCTGTCACTTCAAGAAGCATAGCAGAGGCTGAGTACAGAGCTTTAGCAGATGCTTCTTGTGAGGTTATATGGTTAAAATGTTTACTTTATGATCTTGGAATGAGCACATGTGCTGCTGTTCCTTTATTTTGTGATAACAAATCAGCCATTGATCTTACAGCAAATCATGTTTATCATGCTAGGACCAAACATATAGAGATGGATTGTCATTTCATCAGAGAAAAGATTCAAGCTAGAATTGTTACAGTTTCACAAATTGCTTCCAAGGACAACTTTGCAGATACTTTAACTAAGGGTCTGGGAAAAGTATTACATTGGTCTTGTGCTAACCATCTTGGATTAAAGTATGCATCAAAGGAGGACAATGGAAAGAAAACAAGTTCAGCCAATCTAGCAATGACAACAACATCCAAAGTCAATTCAGTCAAAGGGGAGGCTAATAACATATGTGTATTGACTCCTGAATTAAAGCATAAGATACAGATAGCCTACAACCAAACAGTCCCTTATTTTGTTTAACTGATTCTGTTAAAGAAGACACTTAGATACAGTTAGATCATCAGCTCTATATATAGAGTATTCATGTACATTTATCATTAAGTTAGAAATATACAGTTTTACAATGTTCATTTCTCTCTCATAATCTTTCTTTACATTTCTAATAATACACAAGGCAATACATCCCCATCACCAATATGGACGAAGTCATTATGCCTTCGTACATTGCATCCAAGCACAACTCCTCCAAGCCATTGTGCTCTTTGAGAGTAGTCGAATGTCGAAACGTCTCCTGTTTGTTGATCAATATTGGCCTCAATATCTTTCTCATTAGTTGAATGAACTTTCAATGAGTTCGATACGTATTTGGTTATATGTAATTTTGTATTTGTATTTATGAACCGTACGTGTAATATTATACAAGATATTGGTATTTTAGAATCTATAAATTAAGAGAGGAAACATGCATGCCTGCCGACGACTATATATATAAGAGATTTTAGAGTATCTGCATGATTAGTTATTTTCTCAGTTTTTTGTAAAGTGTACTGTGCGCGTTGGGCACAATTTTTATGCACTATTTTATGTAGGATTGTTCACGAATAGAGTTGTTCGCGAACAAGCTCGAACTCAACTCGTTAAGGGCTCGTTCGGCTGGTTTGTTAAGGGATCGAGCTCGAGCTCGAACACATTTTTGTGTTTGTTAAGAAAATGAGCTCGAACCGAACTTTCGGCTCGACTCGGCTCAAGCTTGATTTGCTAAAGCTCAAAAAATAGAATATATTTTGAATATTTTTCTAATATTTTTAGCGTTTTAAGTTTAAAATTATAATTCAAAAATTTAATATGTAAATCATTTGGGATAATAGATTAAAATTTAATATTAAGTTGAGTAAAAAATCGATAATTAGTTGGGTGAAATGGGTTTGAAACTTTTTTTCATGTAAAACTTAATTGTTCGCGAGCAAGTCGTTAAGGGCTCGAGTTCGCCTCTGTTCGATAAGAGCTCGAGTGCGGCTCGATTCGTTAACGAGCTCAAACTCGAATACACTTTTTGTGCGATAAGAAAGCTCGGCTCGGCTCGTCACGGCTCATCAGAAGAAAAAAAAAGTTAAGCTCGGCTCGTTTAAGACAAAACTTGGTTCGGCTCTGTTCGTGAACAACCCTGATTTTATGGATACTTTTTTTGTTAAGAAGAGTTAATTTAATAATAAAAAGTCATACGACATCTAAAGAACAAAAA
Source organism: Oenanthe sinensis (assembly GCA_028671895.1). NCBI lineage: Eukaryota > Viridiplantae > Streptophyta > Magnoliopsida > Apiales > Apiaceae > Oenanthe > Oenanthe sinensis. Next base: position 28,636,470 of record CM053812.1, on the reverse strand, counting down.
TAAATCTTGGCACACGTACTAAAACACTACAAATTCGCTGTCGAGTGTTTAAAAATGGCATGATCCACTTTTTTATAATGAATATTATTCCTATTTTTTAGCCTTTATCACAGGTAATTGAATTTTTTATTATTATTACTGTTTTTAAACACTTGGTATTGAGTTTGTAGTGTTTTAGTACGTGTGCCAAGATTTATTCAAAAAACAATCGAGTCGAACAAATATAAAACAGATCATATGACTGATTAATCCAGTCTTCTTGAAAATACAATCAAACGATTTATTAAAGTTGATATATATATATATATATATGTATAATTAATTTTGTGTATCATGAATCTCTTAAACAAAAAAATCAACTTGAAGCTAGTTTATTCTCTTTTTCAATAGAATAAGAAATTATTCCCATTTTTGTGTGATTTAAATTTTTTTCCCACTTATTTTAATATATAATATTCCCTTTGTCACATCCAATTATTTACATTTTCTTTTTTTGGATGTCCGACACAATTCTTTACATTTCAAAACTTTCTAAAAATAATAAACTTTTATATTATAAAATTTATTCTCACACACTACTTTCATTCCCTTTTCAAATATATTAATTAAATATCAATTAACCCCACTACTTTACCCACTTTTCCTTCTCTTTCATCCACTTTTCCTTCTCTTTCATAATATTTTATATAATTTTCTTAACCTCCGTGCCCAACTCAAATATAAATAATTTGGTGGGACCGAGGGTCATGTAATTTGAATATACATACATTTCCTAGATCCCGTAACATTCAAGAACCTTTGTTTTTCCTATCATAATCGCTATCTCAATCCATCTCCCATCAACACTCTTGCATAAGATCTGAATACCGGTGCCTTGCCTAGTGATGCTGCAAAGTAACCCGCCCCTAGCATCGCCAAAGAAGCCGAAAACGCCACCGTAATGAACCTCAACGCCTGGTATCTTGCGAAGAATGCAGTGAGTATCGGAACAAACCCTCCGATTAAATAGGTGAGTGATGCAGCCAAGCCTATTTGAATTGGATTCGGGGCTGACGCCCTTCCAACTCTACCACTCCTTCTGTCACGCTCATTTTGAGCCTCTACAACATCTATCTGCGTGTACACAGATATGTATTCCGCAGTTGCTATAGCTAAAGCTCCAGCAATTAAACCAACAAGACCGGTGATAACTAGATCATTTGTATTATCAAAAAATACAGACATCCCCATCACTAATAACATGGACGAAGACATTATGCCTTCGTTGCATCCAAGCACAACGCCTCGAAGCCATTGATGATCAATATTATTGGCCTCGACATCGTTCGAATACACTTTCAATCTGTTTTCCATTATATTTTATGTACGTGTTGTGGCAATTAAATTTGGTAAATTTGAAGAGGAATGGTTCGATCAGAAGACCGAACAGATCGAAGATGGTAAATCGACGGAACAATATGATTACAGTTTAATTACACATGTAGTAGGTGAAGAAATGAAAATGGGAATGGATTATGTTCAAGGCACAGAAGCTTGGGATGGCATATATAGAGAAATGCTAGCATGATATTTTTACTAGAAACAAAATAAAAATGTACCTACCTGGACACTTGTTAAATTTTAGACCACTAAAAAGATTTGCCGCTTTCAAATACAATTTTTATAATACATGCAGTGTATTCAAATTCACGAATCTTTTAAATTTACATAAACATGGTTATGTTTGTACATATAACCTAGAGCTGAGTGAACTGGGCAGTATTAGAGAAGTAATTAGAGATACTCACTATCTAAGAATTAATTAGACGGGAAAGGCCAAGCAAATGCAACCCATATCTGCGGTCAAAGTTTTGATGAAGAGGAAACTCCATAATGGCCATCTAATCAAGACAAAAGTATTCTGGTTCATGAAAATTTGGCTTTAAGTTGTTATCATCTCTGTTAATTAGAAGATATTATGGGTCCGTTTGATTTATCTTATAAGTAATTTATTATAAATTAAAAAATGTATATATTTTTAACTTATAAACGGCTTATAATTAGAGTTGTTAAACAACACCCTATCTAAAATTAGGCACAATAAGTCATATTCTATAAACACAATTATATATTAGATATGTTGTTTTTCTTTGCATTATTATTTTTATATGCATCAGATGTAAAATATGCATTATGATTTAAAATATAATTAACGAAACATATGGCTAACCATGCTAAACTGAAAAAATCTTCAACATGTATATTGCTAATTAACTAAACTTTGTTAATTAGTAGGTGTAGATGTTTACCTGACAAGTGCTCTTACAAGTGCTCTTTCTATCGAGTATGTGCTTCATGGCCATCTGCTACAAAGATATATCATTCTTCCAGCTTAAACTGTCGTCATTTCTTCGTTCGAAAAGGTTTATATGATCTAAGAAAATCATTGATTTAAAACAGATAAATTTAATGTTAAAAATTCAAAAAATCATAAATTTTATAATTGAATTTAGTGATTTATGATACCCAATGATCACTGATAATGTACAAAAGAAGATTAATCCAGATAGTTTTTTTGTTAATTTTAATTATATGGAAATTAATGATTAATCACTAATTTTGAAGAAAGAAGAATTAAATTATTATTTATTTAATTTAATATTTTATTATACTTATAAATATGCCAATAATTTTTAGACTGGACTTAATTTATAATATGAAGTGGTATCCTATAGAGGGAAAAAAATATTAAATAGATTATTTTAAATCAGCAAAAACAAAGAGGATAACTGGACAAGTCTCTAGTGTGGAATTATAGGTTCATAATATTCATGTTTATATCGAAGTAATAATAAATAGATAAATTTTATTTTAATATACTGTTTATTCTATTCATCATTTTAATATTAGTTTTAAAAATACTTGCCCCGTGTAATTTAGTTGAGTGTATTCCTGTACAGTCTATCTTGCATATTATTACAAGTCTACTGCAAGAAAGAGGGGGCGATCGGAAGAATACAAGAAAAGGAATGGTGCTTGACTATGCCAAAGATTGAATTACATGCTCACCTTAATGGCTCCATCAGAGACTCTACTCTACTGTATGTATACATATCAATTGTGTCTCTATCTCTTTATTTAATTACCCAACTGCCTTGATTTTCTTACTTTATAGTTCTTGTTTTAGGTAATCAACTTAACTCATTCTTACACCTACTTGAGATCAATATCATGCTTACCTTATTTTTTGGGGTGGGGGGGGGGGGTCAATTTCTACTGTATGTAAATATGTAATCATCTTTATTAACATCTGTCTTATTCCCTTATCTGTGTAATTAGATTTTAACATATTGTTTAGTGCATTAGAGTTTTAACTTTTAAGTATGCTAATGAGGGGGATGTTTCGAATTCCTGGCGTTTGGCCACGAGGGGGAGGGGCCTTGTAGGGAATCAGTCTTGCCTCTAGGATCCTCAAAGTTGCAATCTTTATGGTTGATGTGGTTTTTTGTTTTTTGAGATTTTGCTCTACTGTATGTATGTTTCTATCTTCATACTTTCATTTCCATGTACTTCTTTCTGGTTATGAAAATTCAAAAAAATTCTTAGATACTGAGGTTAGGCTGAAATATTGATCCAGATTTAGGCCTAATTCAGATGAATGGTATGCGTACCTTAAAACTTCTGTATGCTCGCTGGGCTTTCTGCTTATGAGATTGGATGAAAGAAAGTATACTCGATCATGATTATCAATTCCCCAATATTAAATAAAGTATAGTTCTGAAAAGGTAGTTAAAGTTGCTGTCTTTTTAGTTAAGGAGGTTGTATGTTTTGATCTATATAGTACACTTTTATTCCTGCAAAAAAGGGATTTCATTTTGTTTTATGTAGCTTCCTTTCTAATTCAATGTCATTTCCATACGCCCAATACGGTATTTCACTTCCTGGCTTTGGTGAATTGATACGATTAAATTTATTTACTTCATGAAGTTGTGTGCTTACCCTGGCTCGAATTTATTTATGGTTGAAATTTTAATATTGTTGTACAGGGGACTTGCTAAAGCTTTGGGCGAGAAGGGAAAGATAGTTTTCTCAGAATTTGAGCATGTCATTTTAAAACGTACAGTTGTTTTTTAAATTTTGATTTTCATGGTAGAAATTATACTTTTCAAAATTGTTTGCTGAATCTCGGAGAAGAATCTATTTGTTTCTATTATGTAGATGATCGGTCACTTCGAGAAGTGTTCAAGCTTTTTGACCTGATCCACATGGTGACTTCTGACCATGAGATTGTGACAAGAATCACTAAAGAAGTATGATTGTTCCCTACTTCAATTTTTTTAAATCTCTGTACTTCATACTGATTTTCCCCATTCGCAAAAGTAGGTTGTTGAAGATTTTGCAGCGGAGAATGTTGTCTATTTGGAGTTGAGAACAACTCCAAAGGTACTTGTATTATGATTTGGAAATCAGATTCTGCTTACCAAATATTTTATCAGTAGTTTATACTAAATTATGAAGGTTGAAAGCAATATTAAAGTTGTTAGATATTGTATTTGGAAGCATGTAGACAATTAACTTGGTTAGTTTAGAAGAGTAGCATTGTTATTATCAGTTGCGATTCTGTATGTGATTCAGTTGTAATGATGCCATAAATAATTGTTTTCTTTTCATTTTATATAGAGAAATGAATTGATAGGCATGAGCAAGCGATCTTACATTGAAGCAGTTGTGAACGGTTTAAGGGCTGTAAGTACTGTCGAAGTTGATTTTTCTTCTTGTACCACAAGAGGTCCTCTAGATCCTGTTTGTAGAAATAATACATGTGCTGGACCTGCAAAAAAGAAAATATATGTCAGGCTTCTTCTCAGTATAGATCGTCGTGAGAGCACTGAAGCTGCAATAGAAACTGTATGTTGGTGCAAGTGACCATCTTGATAGGTTCATAACCTTGCAATTGTTTTGATGGTTAGTTGGTAAACCTCTTGCTTTCTCATACTGCTAATTAAAGGTCAAGCTTGCACTTGATATGAGTCATTTGGGAGTGATGGGTGTTGACCTTTCTGGCAATCATATCATTGGTAAATGGTACTCTCTCTTTTTTTCTGAAATATTTTTCATATTTCTCGACTGGTGTTGTAACTTTAGATTGGTAGAGCAGTACTCCTTTGATTATTTGTTACATTTATGGCAGGGAAACATTTTTGCCAGCTTTAAAATTTGCTCATGAGCAAGGTCTCTCCGTCACTCTTCATTGTGGGGAGGTTTGTTTAACTAACCCCTGTCTATAGATTTCCAACTCAATTTTATTTATTTCTCATGTGGCCTGATTAATCTATTTATTCTGTTGGTGCCTATAGGTACCCAATATGGAGGAAATTCGAGGAATGCTCGACTTTTCTCCTGAAAGAATTGGCCATGCTTGTTTTCTCGGAGAGGAAGAGTGGAAAAAGTTGAAATCTACAAAAATCCCAGTATGGTATCTGTATCCAATTGTTTGCTTTTAGAGGATGTTTCGATACTTGGTGAATCTTAAAGCATGTTCCTTAAGTGGAATATTAAGGGGCTGCTCGGCATTCATTATAAGTTGGTCAAACCAACTAATAAGCCCAAATCAATTTAATAAATGGTCCGTCTGTCAAATAGCCTATGACTTGACATAAACTTACAAGTTGAATTTAAGAAAGTTGAAAGCGGGACTTATTTATTTTTGAATTATGTTATGTTTTTAGTTTGACTTTCTTTTTGCCTTTCATGTTTGTATTTATATTTATTATCATCGGCTGTAATCTATGTGATTATTGTGTCAATATAGTGTGTTGACTGGATTGGTTGGTTCCTTGAAGGTTGAGATTTGTTTAACATCCAACATTCGAACTAACACAATTTCTTCCTTGGATGTTCATCATTTTGGTTAGTGTTCTTTATTATATGCAGATTGTTATGCTGTAATTCCATTGCTAATGCTTTAGATAATTATATACGTAAAGAACATGCCAGTACTAATAAATCTTCTCTTCATGAGTGTAATTTCAGATCATTACATTTTAGTTACGTCACTTTTGAAACACTACTGTGCTTATATCGCAGAGGATTTGTACAAGTCCAAACATCCAATAGTCCTCTGTACAGATGATGCAGGAGTATTCTCCACCAGTCTTTCCAAGGAGTACAGTCTTGCCTCATCAACATTCAGTAAGTATCACTTTCTTAAGCATGAAGAGAAAACAGGTTAATTAACGTACCAAAAATATGACTCGTGATTTATTTGTTAAATACAAAAGGTATTGGTGAGAAAGAGATGTTTCACCTCGCAAGGAATGCCATCAACTTTATATTTGCTGGAGATGGAGTCAAAAAGGAATTGACGCACATATATGATTCTGCTGCAACTAAGCTTGATTTATGAGAAATACCAGTGAGTTATGGCATAGTTAGGCACCTCCAACGGTGGTTGGCTTAAAAAATCTAATTCGTGTGCAAGGTGAAAATACTTCTATTGATTCAGTACCAATAGAATATTTACTAGGCCAACTATCATTTACATGCATGTACTGCATTTGGTCTGAAGAATCAAGTTCTCTCTAGCCTTTATAACTGGTGATTGTTATTTATATGCACCTTGTGTATTTATTATGAGCAGTGTTGTTAAAAAATTTAACTTGCAATATTACGACTTTATAAGTTGGTAAATTTGGAGTTAACTCTTAAAATTTGCTGAGTACAATTACATCAATTTCAGAAGTTAATGTTCAAATGCACATAGTTTTGTGTAATTTCTTATCAATAAATTATTGTTTAAATAAAAATTGTGCCCTCTTTTTGGCACAATTTGGTGAGGATGAAGTTAAAGATGAGGTGCAGAGCCTGTCTGACAGAAGTGGGGAGTGAGGAATGTTTTTCCGGGAGGACGACAAGGATGAAATGCCTCCCGTCGGAGCCTACGATTCATGCCATATCCCCACTCAACAATAAATTGTTAAGGGGACATGTACAATAGCTATGGAATTGCTAAATAAAGGAGGGAAAGTAGAATAATTGAAATTTGACTAGGAACCGACATTAAAGCAAGGCTTCCTGGAACTTTACCACCAAATAAAAATTGCACTACATGGTTTACCTGCGAGTTTCCCTTGGTAACTTTAAATTTTCATGATTGCGTGCATATGTAATTAACATAAGCATAACGAATAGTATAAATCTGGTGAGAAAAAGATTTACTTGATTCAATCATGTCAAAAAGAGTGAAAAGAAGCTTAAACTTTCTTGCTGCCAAGAACCAAATATATGATGATCACCTCTGTATGGAGAAACTCATTTTTCCCTTAGAATTTCTATAACTTTCAATTTTCTTCAGAAGTCGATAATTAAGATGGGATAGTTGAGTAGAGTAGTTGCGTTCTCCGTTTGCACATTTCTTACTATTTCCTTTAATTTTTATCTTTAACATATAAATTAACAATCGTGTTGTCAGCAGAAACATGTAACAATGAGTCTGGAGGTTTTGCTAGAACAATTAGAGTTAGACAGGGAATAACTACACATAAGTACTTGTCTTTTGATTGCAATATCCTCTAACTCTTTCAATTTATCCTTTAAAAACTATTTTTGTAGATACTTTGATTTAAATAATATCATCGAAATATATTTTTTGATTTTGTACGATTATTTCCTCTAAAATATATATAATAATCCTGAATATTCATCTGATTTTGTCCAGATATTTATGAAGATTACAAAAAGCATGTATTTGTAGAAAGTTTTGATCAATTATATTATTATTATTAGAAATATGGACTTAATTAAATCATGAGTCAGGGCCAGCCACTACTTAATCTCACTCTTATCTGTAATGGGATAACACTAATTACATTTGGTAATTATCTTTGGCTTGGCTATTCTGTATGAAGAATCAGAACCCCATCATGCAAAATGTTATGTTGTCCACTCAAATAAAGCACGCCCAGGTCTTCAAGGCAACTTATTTACTTAAAAACACTCAGACAACCACTGCCCTTAGGCTTTAGCTTTTAAAAAAATTGCATATGATGATATATAATGCTTCCATCAGGACCAGTGTTTCGCCTGCGAAAACGGACATACCAGGTCCTGTTAAGGTAGGCACACGAGGTACAGTTGGATCACTTATCAGGAAAGAGATGGAGTACTTTAAAAAACTTGAAAGAAACGAAGTTACATCGCCAAACAATATGGTGGATAAGTCTTGTGGACCTGGTGGTGTAGGCAAGTCATGGCTTAGTTTTGATTTCTTGATATGCAAAAGAAATAAGAAGAAACGGAGTGGCCGGTTTCTCCCTAGCTTTTGTTCTGTTTCTAAAGTTACCGATCCCCAACAACAGTTGAATAGTCTTGCAAGTTTCAGTTACAGAAACCTTAAAGCTCAAGCAAAGGAATAACTATGGGCATGCAATGCTTATAATGCAGGACTCACTCCTGAGGGTAGGTTGCAGATACAAGAGAAGGGGGAGTGAGGATATGAAATTACTGACTGGTTGGGATTAACCTTCACCAGTAGGCTATTCCTGGATTCTCCGTTTTGATTTTTTTGTTGATTTCTTATATTGTCTATCTCCCTTTTATTGTGAGGGCAAACATATGTTGTTAGACCTGAGCATCTGCTAGTATAACTTTATTTTTAAGTTTACTTCGTTGCAAGGACACTTTTATGTTAGATCCGGGGGTGGATCCTGACAATATTTTTAGGGGGGGCACCGGATTATTTTTGAGAAAACACCCTTATAAAGTTTAATTTTAGAGGGGGCACTCCTATATTTTTCTAAAAATTTTAATGGTAAAATTTTGCAAAAAAAAAAAATTTAAGGGGGGGGCACGTGTCCCCCGTGCCCCTTATTAGATCCGCCCCTGGTTAGATCCACAGTCTGTGCCACCAAAAATGAAATTGAGTTTTAATATCAGGATCTTCTATCTCTATTCAAATAGTATTGTTTCATTTTGAACTGAAACATTTCTCCCAACTTTTGTAGTGCTAATTTGGTTATATGTATATAACTAGTTTTTGTTTCATGAGTTATTATCTGGTTAGAGATATAACTAGAAACTACACAACTCTCATAAATCACACACAAAAACTATTAGCAGGAAAAAAACAAAAGGGAAAGACTATGGTTAAGGCCTTTCTCTGCTTTTAGATGTTGGTCGTTGCTAGGTTGTGTCCTGTGATGAAGTAGCATTATCTTCATAATCTCCATCATCATCTGTAATCTCGAATCCTGAAGCAAGTTCATAATCTGCTGTAGTAATTATCTCATCAATTTCACCAAAATCTTCCATGGATAAATACTCGAGGGCAGTGACAACATCAGAAATCAAGGGTCTGGTGTTAGCTTCTTCTTGTAGACACATTGCTGCAACAGCTAGAGCTTGATAAAGACACTTTACTGGATATTTTCCCTTCAGTAATGGATCAGCTATCAATTTGAACTTTCTTTTATCTTTAAAAAGTGGGGTTGCCTGCAAAAACCATATAAGATTCAAGGTTTTTTGCAGTTTTTGATGTCAAAATACAATGCATTTGAAGGGAGCTTGGTGTGTGAACGCTATATTTGTGACCTTGTTCATAAGTTTGTTCCAGAAACGAACAAGATCCTCCTGTGATTTGAACATTGTATCATTTTCCTTACAAACTCAGATTGTTAAACTTACCCATGTAACCAAGTTCTGTTGTTCAGTTGGTTTTGTTGGATCAATAGCTCTTTTTCCTGATATTATCTCCAGAAGAACAACTCCAAAGCTATAAACATCAGACTTAGTTGTCAACTGTCCTGTCTTGGCATACTCTGGTGCACAATACCCATAAGTTCCCATCACCCTTGTAGACACGTGGTCTTGCTCTCCTGTTGGACCTAATTTAGCAAGTCCGAAATCAGAGAGCTTAGGATTAAAATCGTTGTCTAATAATATGTTGGATGCTTTGAAGTCCCGATATATAATTGGAGGGTTGGCAGTATCATGCAAATATTCTAGTCCTTGTGCTGCTCCTTTCGCAATTTTCATCCTACTATACCAATCAAGAGGTGGTCTTTCTGCAGAAATTTCTGAGTGAAGACTACAGAATGGGTTAGTGCTTATTAAATAGAGACGCAGTTCAAATAACACAATCCAAGTTCAGAATCTTACCAAGAAGGTGATTTTCTAAGGAACCATTTGGCATGTATTCGTAGACTAAGATTCTTTGTTGGCCATCAGCACAATATCCCAAAAGATTGACAAGGTTTGGATGGTGAACAATACTTAGTGTCAAAACCTCTGCTAGGAACTCTCGATTTCCTTGAAATCCATTTCTGTCAAGTTGCTTTACTGCAACAATCTGAAGGACAGAACCAAAAGCCGAGTTAATTAAGACTAATAAAACTAGCGCACAGATGGAAGAAGAGACAAATTAAATACTTCATTTGTGCGTGTAATTTGTCCTTTGTACACTCTCCCGAACCCTCCTTCGCCTACTAGTAGTTCAGGATGGAAGTTTTGTGTTGCAGCAGCTAGTTCGCGAAACGTATATACCTGCGGTACAATTTTTACACGTTCATGTTTGAGAATGTCCTCAGCTATCATTTTCTGCTTGTTGTTAGCTGCAAAAAATTAAAAATGAAAGAAGTCACAGATCTAAGCCATGTTTATGGTCTATACAACTTTCACCATTGCATTCCTCTTTCCCAGATATAAATTCTTAAATTTTCTTGTCAAATGAGTTTAACACTTTAACTTATGAAAGGGCAATAGTTCCAACTACAAAGATGTGTGCAGGGTGGACTTTGCTAAAGTCTGGCACTGACGGTGGAAACCCGTATTTGTATCTCTGGAAGTATTTCAATTTATGTGCGTGTGTGTGTAAATATCTAGGATTCTTTTATTCAAACAAAATTATGGAGATTTTCCACAGCTTTTATGAAGTTTCATTACAGACACTTGATATTGATATTTAAGAAAATCAATCCGGAAGATGCTGAATTAGAAACTTCTTTCAGAATGGGCCTTTAAAATAGTTGCAGCATGCTAACAAGTTCTAACAACATAACGTTTTCAGAAACACTAGACTCTCACAAGACAATCATCTATAAACCACGGCAATGATCTTGAACTTGGATAACACGCACTCTACCGGCAAGCAATTGTCATTGCCCTCACACCATGTGTAGATATATAGGTGGATTTGTCATGCTTGGAGCTGCTGCACATGTTATTTTTATGGTATCTAGGAATTCTCATAGTCAGGGTTGCTGCGCATGCAGCCATTTTTAAGCTAAGAGGATTTCTGATAGCCATCGCTGCTGTGCATGTCGTAAGAAAATATGATCCTTATATTCGTAATCGTACAAAACATCGTAATGCAATCATATCACATCTCAACTGTTCATGCATATTCTAATTTCTAGGCTATCACATTTTTTTATATAAAAAAGATTGATAGCTAACCTGCAGGTTGCATGGACCTGCTCCTAACAATTGTGGTGGACTCATCATCATGGCTCTTTCTTCTTCCATTTCTGGAGTTCCTGGTGTCCAGAATAGAACTTTTTGTAGGTCTTAAACCTGTCTTCTTCATCGAATCAGTACGTACAATTCTACAGCAGATTAAAATTCTCGTCTCCTGTTCAAGTCCTATTCTCCTTGAGCTAAAGAATCACCACAAAAACTGAAACTCCTCCATTGCAAATGTTCATCTATTTCCCATATATACTGGCAATCTTGTACAATAAAATATACCCAAGTTGACATGCATAAAGAATATTATATGAGATATCGATTACTGGAAATATTGCATACTCGAAGATTATTGGAATTACATTGAAGATAGTATGTGGAACTTAAATTTTTTACACATAATATCCATATGGTTATTATTTGTAATATTGATATGAGAGTTTGAAAGGAGCTGAAATTTCGGTTTAGTCGTGGGGCGCTCATTGTGGGTCAACTAATTTTATATTAGTAATGTTAAATTACCAACTAAATTGTTCTGTTATTCACCATATTTGTAGTCTTGTATATTATCTGTTTTGTGTTGTTCATTACCATAGTTTAATGTCAAAACTGATGATTAGTGGCAAGCACACAATGCAATGCATTTGATCTCTTCAACATCTAATTACGAAAAAGAAAAAAGTATCATCGCGTTATTAAATCCCAAAATAAACCTTATTGTATGAAGAGATTTCTGATGCAAAAATGTTCAAGTTAACCAAAAATTATCCGGATTTGGGGATTGAACCCGACGTGAATCGAACACGCAACCTTCTGATCTGGAGTCAGACGCGCTACCATTGCGCCACGGATCCGTATACTTTGAAACGGCTAATTAAATACTTTTCATGATAGTAGAGTCCAGAAATTTATGTTCATTTTAAGTTCAATCCATATTATATTATTAAAGACGACATTAAAAATTTGGTAGTTGATCGGTATTTGGGTCTGATACTTACTTAATTAATGAGCCTAATTTTTAAATATCAATCTCTTAACTAAAATACATCTTTTTTTCTGACAAAACTAAAATACATTTTTAAACAAATAAATATTAATCTCCTAGCTAAAACACATTTCTAAACAAGTAAACATTACTCTCCTAACTAAAACACATCTCAACAAACACATAAAAATTATTTTTTCAAAATGTAAATACAAATAAATTATATAAAAATATTTATATATATGACATTAAATAAATTCAAATCATATGAAAGTTTGGTAACCAGTCGTTGATCAGTATTTGGGCCAGGTATTTATTTAATTACTGGGCCTAATTTTTAAATATTAATTTTTTTAACTAAAACACTTTCTAAATAAAATAAATATATATTATTCTTTTAAAATAAAAATATATATATATATAATATTATATAATAATATTTATGCATATAACATTAAATAAAGTTTTAATTATTATTGTAGAAATTAAAAAAATTATATAAAAAAATATTATAATAAAAATAATAAAATACTAAAAAAATTTGGTCGGTGCGATGCACGGGATATAAACTTGTATTCTATTATATCCTAACAAAATAATAATTTTTGAAGTCGGAAGATAAGAAAAGTACTCTCTCTTTTTTTAAGTGTAATGGGTCGAGGTTAGTTTTGGTGCAATGACTTAGAGAGGTCTAAGAATGGAGCCAAAATTTTATTCAATATAATCGGTTATTTACGGTCATATTTCTATATACCAACCAAAAAGGAAAATACACTCCACATTTTAGCTACAGAAAGCATCACAAATTTTCATTGGCTGCTAACTTAACATTAGAATTCACAGGTAAAGTACTATATGTGTGTGGTGATTTTTCTCTCAACAACAGATTCTGTAAGATTGAAACAGCCTAATTACATTTTAATGAGCTTCCTCTACTGGTGGAGCAGCAAATCTCACATTAGCAGGCCTTGCAACTACTACTGGATCATCTGCAAAAAGTGATCTGATGAATGAGGGAGTTTTGAGGAGCCGACGACCAGTCATCTTTGGATACACGTCTTCAAGAAAGTAGTAAGCATGCCCAGCTATCATGCCCTGTATCACAGATGAATATGGGTGAACGGGGTACTTCAAAAAATAATGAGTCTAGAGTTTTAAAAAAAAATTATAATAGACACATAAATCATCCGCATAATACCCAAGGTCCATCATCCGCTAGTACTGATCTGCCTAATTTAAGGAAGTCCTGCTTCTTTACGACACTGAGATATTACTTCGGAAGATCATAATCCAATATCTTTTTGCACTAAAAATCAGCGAGGGTAAAATGTGGATGAAATGATCTTCAGCAGTGATACCAAGTTATATAAGATGGTGCATGGTCTATTGCTATCTACTGATATGGTTCATCATATGCCTATGTAAATCTTTTGAAGGAAGAAAAGATCAGAATGCTAATGCCACAGGTGGAATGTCTGGTAACACATGAAAGAAGAAAATTCTGGTTCATGACAATCTCCAGTTTGCGTTCTATTAAATTGCTACAGGGGAATTTTACGCATCTTCTAATTTCAGACTATCTCAGGTTCAACTGCTAAAAGCCTACCACATACTACAAATATGCATCAGATATAGAGTATGTGATATACTTACCAGTAAGTCTACCCAGGCACTGGCGCCAACAAGGACAGAGAATCCCAGAAGAACCTGCAGCAAATAGCAGATATAGGATCACATATTCCATACGATAACTGATGTAGGACAAGGGTGGAAAGAGGTTAAAAACAAAGGGATAAACCTATCTCCGCAGAGAATTGGCAGGAAACACAATAAATCCACATATTTAATTTATATAATTAATCTCTAATGAATAAAGATGATTACAATTGTATATAAAGATATGCTAATACTTGGAGAACAAGTATGATCCTAAATAATAACAAACTAATCCTAATTGATAACTACTGCCTAATAATTCTCTACTACTATACTGTATTTCATAAAGCTGATAATTAGCTAATTCTAATATATTTAAACTAAATTAATCACAACTAATTTATCTTTACAATAAATTAAAAATACTAAACAATCAATAACATAACTCTGTGTTCCGCATCAATAACTGTCAAGGAACCAACATATTGTTGTAGTTAAATTATAAACTTTACATATTACTTGATGAATCAGTTAGCTTCTGACATTAATAATTAATATGTTCCTTGCTTGCTTTCAAAGAAACATAAAAAATAAATAAACTTTACACACTGCTATTTTACATTTAAAATATAAGATATGTAATAATGGCTTTTTCAAGCATAGTCAAGAAAACAAACCATGAATAAAGTGGAAGGTAAAGAACTTGCATGCTCAATGAACTCTTTATTTGGCACAGAGAAAGCTAGGCACAAAATTACTAGCTAGCACCATTAGCATTATGGAGCATCACATTAAATATTTCCAACAGGAAACAGGGTTGTTCATCAAACTCATAGCTAAGGCACCACTATCATTATGGAGCATATGGATATATATTTCAGCATTCAACGAAGAAGCAGGCAGTTAAACAAACTCTTGCCAAAAAAGCAATGCTGTAGATAGTTTGATGCATCAGAAAAAAAAAATTAGTATATAAAACAAAGACAACTCCATATGCCTTATAGTTGATCAAAAAACTGCAATAAACACTGGACTTATGAAGTCTATATACATTTATAGACACAAAACCATCACGATCCCTGCCCACTTAAGCTCAAGCATTCAATGAAGTTTTTTTGTTCAACATGAATGTTAATGTGTCTATACTCTACGCCATGAGAACAGAGAGAGAGAGAGAGGTAGCTTTTCTACAATTCACATGTACTAGAACCCCCTATGTACCAAATCACAATGTTTATTGCCATGGACCTGTTGTCCGGTAGTTCTCATAAAACTTTGAAATAACAGATAGACGTCCATCAATCAAAGTATATGAACCATTTGACAGAGCTTCACTACTTTGGAAAGGAAATACAAATGATGCAGTGCCTATTTTGGAACGAAAGAATTGATGGCTATGGGTTATTTTATTTTCTTAAAAACCATTTGGTTGGGGGAAATACACAGCATGCTGGAAACTGCCAAAGTAATATAAGCCTTATAAGGTTGGTATATAATGGTTCTGAAAGGACTGAAAATTCACAAACATTTCGTACTAATTGATTAGGACCATGGATGAATATACAGAGGAACACTAACCCATGGGAGGTATGCTGCTGTGAAAGTAAAGAGGCCCAAGAAACTCATGTGGATAAATGGATTTTGCTTGCTCCATACATAAACCTGAATTTTAAAAGGGTAATATTGAAATATATTCTGCATAAGAATCTGATACGACTAAGATGTATATCTCGTGTAATAAACACAGGCTAACTGACCATCATGAATGTCAGTGAATTGCTGAGAAATATAATCTTTGCAAAAGACTCTGACACGTAAGGTATCATCCCCCCAACAAGAACAATTCCAGTTAAGACAGTGGCACCAAATAAGAGCATGTAAAAAAAATCCGCTGTCCTTCCCCTGAAAGAGTTCTCCTCAAGAAGTTTGCAGTATCGAGCAAGAAAGAACATGTGGAACAGAAAGTCCAAGTCTGATCATATTGAATCAAACAGGTTATAAATAGTCAGCGGGTAATAACAAGTTTTGAATCTTTTCTACAAAAACTAAAACATGAAAAGATACATCTATATGCGCAAATGCCTTCTTGAAAATAATGCCACATTTATTATATACAAAAACAGTGACATGCTGATGGGTTCATAAATTAAGTGTATATACAGAGCAAATGTAAGTTATACTCCTAAGCGTGTTTAATTATGTCTACATGTACCATTATAAAAAGGTGATGCCTGCATAAATAAATAAATATTATCAAAATCACGGCGAATGTAGATGTCCTTATTTTCTACTACTATTTTGAAAAACTATATTTATTGTAGACAATTAATATTAAAATTGTAACCTAAACATTTAAAAACCAGATCATCCCAATAAATCAACAAGTACAAAGAGTGAATAATAAAAATATTGAAGTCGACCAAATACCCATCTTGCGGAAGTACAAGAAATTAGTAACCAGGCGCCATAATTGATAGTGTTTTATCACAAGCCTTGGATTCAAATACAAATTATACGGCGAAATAATCTGCAGCAAAAAAAACATAAAAAGATACATAAACAGTAGTTGAATAATTTCACAAACACAGAAACTGAAAGTACTTGCAACCAGATATAACCTCAACAGCTAACACCAACTAAAGACTAATTTAAGAAAAACCCATGTCTGAAACGCTAATAGAAAAATAGCCAAATGATCAAACAGCTAATACATTCACTTAGAGACCAGATCAAGCAAAACCCATATCAAGAATGCCAATACAATGAAACCCAATTCAATAAAACCAATATAATAGACAAAATTACATAAAGATGAATAAAAAGATGCATACTTCAAGAGAGCAACCAATTGTTGTAATAATAGCAGCAGTGAGATAGGAACGAGTGATGATTGGCATCTGTTTGTACCATTCTTCAACAGCTTCAGCCATACCCTTTTCTTTTCTTTACACAAATTAATTAATCAATTGGATTTGATTGGATTCGAACCCTCGACTCAAAATTCAACAAAACACCTACCCAGATTTCACAAACAGCTTCTCCAACACAGCCAACCTCAAAGCAGATACAGTTGCAGATTTATATATCGATGTTTACAAATTTTATTTTCTAATTAAATTAGATGTATTCAAAATGATGAAAATAATGAAAAATAATATATTTATTTGAAGATCTTTGTGGTGGATGAAATACGTATTTAACATTTGGATACTTATTTTAAAAAAATTGTTTTTCTAATTAGAATATACTAAAAAAGTGTTAATTTGGACATGTATTTTTATTGGATTTGTAAAAGAAAAGTTAAATTTTTTAAAATAAATTATAAGTTGATATACATACATATATATATATATATTTAAATTTTAGTAATACTAATTTTAAATTTGGTGATTCTGATTTGATTTTTAGTTCTCTATAACAGTGTTCTCATTGGAATAACCTACATATAGTATATATATCAAATCTCATATTAAAACACGATGGTACTATAGTAATTTCAGAATATTATGTATAATTACAAATTTGCCATTAAAAATTTATACTAAAATACATTATTAACTTAGAAAATTTCATGAGTTCAATTTTAGATTCATTTTTCTCATATATATATATATACACACACACACACATATATATCATTCCTCTGAAGAGGAACACCTTATATAGAGTTTCACAGAGAACCACCTTATATACACATAAAATAGATATTTTTTATTATTCATCAAATATAAGTATAAATGAATTAAAAATGAATTTATATATAAAAAAATATTGAAAATAACATATTATAATGAACAAATAGTAAAACAATTCTACAGCAGAATCATATTGCTCAGAACATAATTCTATAGTAGAATCATATTGAAAATCATATTTTTCTCTTAATTTTTAAATATTAAATTATTTGTAAAGCTTATACATGGTTTGTATGTTACATTATAATCAAAATTTATTCATTATTAATCACAAATATGATTAATTTTAAAGTTATTTATGAGATTCTACGTTAGAATCAAATGGTTCTCTCGGGACCTCTATATAAAGTGTTCATCTTTAAAGCGTCACCTACACACACACACACACACACACACACATATATATATATATATATATTATAATTGAAATAGTAGAAGATATGATTGAAATTTTTTATTAAAATAATTAGAATAATTAATTAATTTTTAAATATGATTCAAAAATTGGTATACTACTTTGCTAATTTGTTGGGAGGTGTTTTCATTATAAATTTATATATCTTTTGTATATCTTTGTATACTCTTTTTTCTTAAAGTGTTATATGTTTTTTATAAGTTATTAGTTAATATTTGACATTTTTAAAATTTGTTTTTTTATCGTATATTTCATGTATATGTTATTTTAAGGACTTTTAACTATTGTTATTGTAATGTCAAAATTTTATAAAACAATTTCTCTACCCTTTAATCTAAAGGTAAACTTCGTATATATCATACATCCCACAAGATCCCTTTTACGTGTATGATACTTTAGACATATTTAAATTTGTAAAAGATTTTCATTAATAAAATTATAAGTTATGAAGCGATATGTATTAATTGGTCATTAAAAATTTTAAAAATATAATAGGATATTGGAAATATATTATCTCTAGTACATTTGAATTTAGTAAGTCTGAAATTTTATTTTGATTCAACACTTTTATTTTTTTCCCTAATATACCCTCATTATATTATATTTAAACTTTCAACTCGTTCATTGTAACATTGTTACTGCAAATTTAAACTCCATAAATTAAGACGAGATTGTGAAAACAAAGAGAGAAGTTATGGCGATGAAAAGGAGTAGAGATGGTCATGTCAAATCTACAAAAATGGCTGTAAACAAATGACTTGATTTGCCCGGTGATCTTCTTTTTAAAATTTTCTCCAATCTAAACCCAATCGATATGTTATTTGTTGTTCCGCTTGTTTGCAAATATTGGGGTCAAATTTTATGCAAGATCTTATTTTTTGATGAAAACAAAAATTTGTTGAATTTCAAGCCACTTTCGTCTAACGAAACTTTTCATCCCATTTTCTACCAATTTGGAGATGTGAATTCAAGGGCAATGAAATTGATGAATTTGATTGTCGGGGTTATGCATGCATTTTCCTCAGATGGTGATGTCGGCACTTATGCCGTTCAAACTGCTTCGATTACTAAAATTGTCTTTCCTGCTCATCTTCCTTTATATGATAAACACCTCACTTATATTGTAGAAAGGTATGATTACTACTCCTTTAATGTTTATTTTACATGATAAAGATATAAATTTTTGCTAAAAATAGAGTGATTATAGTCATAATTAGTATTCAAATTGAATTGGGGCGATCCCAAATTGAATTGAGGTGCAAAAATATTATAGTAAATTTTAATTTTTACTAACTGTTATGCGTGTATGTGAAACTTATTACAATTAACACTTTTAAAAAAGATAATTACTCTTTGATGTTCTTTTTTACTTCTTTGATTAAACTTTTAAAATCCCAAATTTATTCATTTAATTAAAAATCTTCTAAAGATCCACAAAATGTTATAACTTATTAATATCCAACAACTTAAAATTTATAAATTAAAAATTTAACTAAATTCTCCAAATTTCGCAACTCGCACTCTTCCAAAAGTGCCACCTAAATTGTCGGGAGAAACAAGAAACATAGACTGGCAGTGAGCGAAACGCTCATATACAGATATTAAAATCATGAGTGATAATTATATGAAATTTATCAAGTGCTTAGACAAAAATATATAAACAATTTAAAATTGACCATAAACATCGGTACTTTTTTTTTTGACTAGATTGCCTTATAGCCTTACAAATGATATATATTCTAACAAATCTCGCGATGAACCAGAGTCAAACCTAAGACGACAGAGGATAAACATTTTACCACTTGTGATATCCAATCGTGCACATAAACATCGGTATTTAATTCACCACATAACAGTTATATTTAGTGATTACTCAACTTTTTCAATCAAATAGATACATATATAAAAATACATATCGTCAAGCCCTCAATCGCCACCATCACCTCTGATAACTGTCATCATATCTGATTAACACCATTGATCGGAGAAGATGAGAGATCGTCGGAGAAGATGAGAGATCGTCGGAGAAGATCATAAAAAAAAGAAGGAGAAGGAACGGGGGCAACTACCAACAACTACAAAAACCATCACCTCTCTTGAAAATAACCAGATTTAAGTACGATATATGAACATGAAATACCATATCGATCTACGCTAAAGTTACAATTTTATAATACACAAATCACTAAAATACAAGATCCACGCTGAAATCATTAAGTTGTCTTAATTCTTACACAAATCATTAATGCGTATAACAAAAATCACTAATTTATAATACAGAAATGACTAAAACCAACATGTGTATATCCACCATTAAATTAACGCGTCCTGCCGTGTCATCATCAATCTCAGACCTACCGCAAACATAGCCATCACCACCGTCTTATCACCTCTAACTCTTTTTCCACGCAATGTCATCATCAATCTACCACAACAATAACCACCATCATTCGAGGCCGGCATTTCTTATAATCGATACTTAAATCTATATAGTTATTGCATGTAACCATACACTTCATATCGTGTATACACTGAACACAGAAATATATACATACAATCACAAAATTAATCAACTTATAAATTGAATAACGACCTTCATCTCATCTACGATTACCGTTGTTTTTTCTCCCTATTTTTTTAATCTATTCGATGTTGTTCTAATACACGTATGTAAAGTTCATATTCGTATATTGGTCTTCAATCTACAATTTTTTAAGGATTTTCGTTGTTTAATGTCAGAGGTTTTAATTTGTTCCTAAATTTATGATATTGGTGATTTTTCCAAAAATCGTAATATTAATTTGTTGCTAAATTTATGATATTAGTGATGGACTTTTAAGGTTTTAAGTAATAGCAATAGTTCACTTAATGATAATATTGATTATGGTAGTGAATGGATGTGATATAAGTGTATATGAGCGGCAATAATGGTGGATGAACGGTTGTCATGTTAGTTTTAATTAACTTGAAATCAATCTGAAAATGACCTGAACTCCAAAAATTATGATTCGGAATTATATTTTTCGGATCGAATCGTGTCAGAATATCAGATCTAATATGGTTTTATCATCCTTACATGTTATCAATTACTGTGTTGCTAGCAAAATTTTCATTTGAAACCACATTTATGTTGCTTTTATTTTATTTGTTGAGCCCATTTTTGAAAAAAAATTGTGCCTTTCAAAATCTCATGTTCGTGCTTTGAAAAAATGTCTCTCTAAAGTCTGACACATCTAGTTGTTTGAAATGTATCAACATGAGTCAAACCCTGAATATTTTTCAAAATCGGATTAAACCTCAAATCTAAATATGGTAATTTACTAGACTTCTAGTCCACCATAAATCATCGCCCTTGTCCGAACCGAAAACCAAAATTGTACCAAAAATTGCATATAACCGCAAAAAACCGCATTAAATAAAACCTAACCAATTAAAAACTTAATCGAATAAAAAACGCATCGATACTTTAGTTTCGGCTTGGTTTTTAAAATTTTATGAATCGAATACAAACCGAACTCAACCGCAATAATATTTATATTATAATTTATTTTAATATAGATAATTAAATATTTATAGTTAATTATATATTATAAATATGTAATATACTAATATTAAAATCCATAACAAATTGACAGCCTATTAATATTTTGGGCTGGCCCAATTAGGCTACAACAACCAACTGACTCAACACATTAGCACATTAACGTTTATTGTGTCTCCACCAATCTGACTCATCTGTCACTAACTCTCTATTACTTCTGTCTTCCGGAATAGGTTAAAGTTTTTCTCAATTAAATATTAAAATATAAATACAGTGATCTCTTAATTATGAAATATGATGCATGAGGTCTATAATGACTAAACTCCATCATCACAAAGTGAATCAAATCTATTGATAAAGTATGGACTTTTTATGTTTTCGGGTGAAATATTTTTCGCTATACTTTTTTTTTGAAAAATTTAAATTATGCGCAACTAATATAATGAAAGAAAATAATTTTTGGTTCAAAATCGAAACCGCAACACTTAAAACCGAAATCGCATATATTAAAACTGAACCGCACCAATAGTGTTTAGTTTGGTTTCAGTTTTTACATTTTAAAACCGCACATATATGATTATGATTATGATTGCGATTTTAGGTTAAAATCAAACTAAACCGCACTATACTCATCCCTACAAGATAACATGATTTATTAATACATTTGATTTGATTATAGTACTACACTTTATATGTTAAACTAAAGTTTAATCGTGTTTCAATGTAAGGGTACGGTGTTACAAACTCTCTCACTTAACTTTTTAATATCTTCGTCAAGCCCTTAACTTTTTAATATCTTCGTCAAGCCGAACAACTAGTACATAAAGCCCAAATCATACCCCCTGTATATTATGGGATAATGTCAGTTAATTTTGTGTTCACACTTCTGAAATTCTGTCATTATGAGATAATAGGATCAGTCTTTATATTCCCATCTTCCATTATTATTTAAATATTTTTCCCTGCATTCTGTCGTCTGGTCAAAATTATGTCACCCATTTTTCCATGGTTCACATTGTTTGACACTGGTAGTGAGTGGCATATATGTGTCATCAAGGTGGTTGCATGTAGAAAAAAAATGTTTTAGTAAGTTTGTGCAATTTTTGCTTTACACAAAAGGTTTGTAACCTACTTTGCAACTCTGTCTGGGTGGGTTTAAAGTACATAAACATAACTTGATATATATTATTTGTGGGAACTATTTATTTGTTGTTACCTATATTATTATAAGATGGTACCTAGTTGTTCACAACCAGTGAAGTTTGTAATGCTCACGTACAGATATTTGCAGGTGTCCAGAACTCAAATATATCTTCCTCCCCTGCGCGGGAAGAATTACAGGTAAAGGGATTGCAAGGGCAATGCGGTTCTGGACTGGCATGAAAAGGCTGAGTTATGGACCATTTAGTGAACCATTTCTGTATACTGATATCAGTGCAAGGTCAATGCGGTTCTGGACTGGCATGAAAAGGCTGACTTATGGACCATTTGGTGAACCACTTAGGTATACTGATACACATCTCTCCCGTATAATCGAGGAGATTGGAATAAATTGTAAAAATCTCCAGTTCCTTCATTTAAAAGTTTTTGAATTGCATTGGCAATCAGCAGATATCATCGTGCGGAATCTGAAGTGCTTGAAGTTATTATGCTTTTCTCGTGTTTATATTCACAAATGTGGGATGAAAATTTTCTTGTCAAGATGCAAGAAACTTGTTGCCGTGAAGTTTGCTTACTGTTTCTTTGCAAATTCACGAGTCGGGATTAGAACAATAATCTTAAGGAGGGTTCAAGACGGTCGTAGAAACAGGTGGATGACTAATATATATCCTGATGAAATTGACAATTCGTACACCCCTAAGGAGCTGGTGGATCGACTCTGGATGTGATAAGATTAGACATGTTAAGGATCCTCAAGTCATATTAGTTGTGTTACAGACATTGGTCACATGAGTAGCATTTCAAGTTCTTGTTTTCTGTTTTGTACTAGAGGAGTTCGTTCGGTTATAACAGCACATGACTTTAAACGACTTTGATTTCAGTATCCTTTTTGTTTTTGCTTTGCGGTTGAATATGTTTATGCTCTTTTGTTGCAATTTGCAATTTGCACATGGAGGAAGCAGCAAATTGCTAGTATTTGCTATCGTTTCTTTCTCCTTGTAATTTTTTGCTCTCAATGTTTATTTTTTTTTCTTAAATGATTCAAGGGATCCATTTCAAACTAATTATTTGGTATATTTTTGTCATTATAAGTGAGTTTAAAATATATTAACTTGTGATCTAATTTAAATTTAGATTGTGATATGACAAATTAATATTATACTTGTAAAATACAATTTATTGTTGTTATTTTTTTAATAACTTGTAAATTATCAGTTAAATTACCTAAATATATTATAATGTTCAAACAAAAAATGTTTCACTTATATTTATTAAATATATACATTATTATATATTTGTTCCGCTAATTTTCCCTTTCATGTCCAACATTTTCATTATGCTTACGGTCATTTATTCACAATAACCGGGATAAATATGAAGCTTCACAGTTCACAGCATCGAACCTGAACAAAAATTCATCAAACAATTGGAGCATGAGATGGATATGAATTACATTAATGGCTTGTTTGAGAACGTGAATTTCATTTAAAATTATTTAATCAAATAACATATTTGAATAATCAAAGAATTTGAATTTGAAATTCAACAATTTCAAATGCTAGTACAAATTTGGGGATTTGATGACAACTCAGTTGTCATTTCAAATGACAACTCAAACACATGAGTGAATTTTATGAGGTTTGGTTTACCATCTTTTATTTTCAAAAAATAACTACTTATCTTCCGGAAAAAATAAACATTTTTGAAAAATAAGATAAAATAAGGCAAGTCAAACACCTCGTCACCTGGTAGCCTGTGTAGCCTCTTTTGACATGCATGTTCTAGAATTTGGAGATATTTCTAGTGAGTTTTTTTTTATAAAAGTATTGTTATCTTATTTTCATCCAATCAATAAAATCTAGACAGTGAATTATTAATAAAGGCTTTGTGAAGGCATGAATTGCAATTCCCATTCCCAAAACACTGACCTTTTCACAATAAAGTGCATCTAGATAGAACAAATTAAGAAGCATTTACATGCTATCCTTACCCTAAAAGTGTTCAAAATACTTGATACTCAAGAAATGTGACAAGTTCTTCAGCTCGGACCCGGAGAATGCAAAATGATGCTGTCTACTCTGGTCATCAATCAGGTTTCTTTAAATTGAGGCTGCTATCTGCTGCTTGGTTGAACAGCTCCTGCACTTGTTTCAATTCATTTTCTGACCAAGAAGCAACAATGGACTAAATATGATCAGTATAATCATAGAATTTTGTGTTATTTTCAGCTCCACAACAACATTTAAACATACACATATGCGTATCAATGCTGCTTGTATTCTAAAGAATATGTAAAAAGATAGAAAGTGAGGGCAAATATTTTGATGTTTAAACATGAAGCTGATTGATCTATTTCTTGAAGATTTGTAAAAGACTAAAAGTAGTGAGATCAAATATTGCTAAACAAGCAAATCAATTGAAGATATCCATAAAAAAAAGTAAAAACTGTAAAGAGCTCAAGTTAACTTCTTCTTCCTTCCTCAAAATCTTCCCAAAAGAAATTCGGACTATCTGTTATTCTATTTGGTGCCAAATTGTAGAAAATGATCAGTTTCTTTGAAGAGATGCACACATGCTGTCGATAAATATGGTTAGTAGCTTACCTGCAGCCTCCAGTTGCTTTTGTAGTTCTTGGCCCACCGTATCATTTTCCGCCTGCAAATAAACTCACAAAACTAAAGTTACTCAGCCCTTGCAGCAGCCAAACCCCTTCTCATAACTTAAGTAATATACTAATATAGTACTATATTTGTTTTGAATCACTATACCTGTAATTCTGCAATTCTTCTCAGTTGAGCTTCTTCACCTCCCTCTGACAGAGGAAGTGCCGCCACTAATGCATCAAACTGTCAAGGTGTGTGAGTGAGATTAGCAAGGAGACGGTTAAGTATTATATATCTTAGGGGGTAAAAGTAACAGGCAAAGACAAAATGACAAGTTTTTAATGAATAGGTTGTGGAGCTTGTTGGGTGGTGTCAACCCAAGTACCACATCGAATAGGCAAGAGAAAATACTCTTGTATATAAGCTGCCAATTAACTCCATTAGTATGAGGCCTTTTGGGATATGCTCAAATACAAATCCGTGCGTGCTCGGCCCAAAGCGGACAATATCATACTATTATGGAGTTAAGGCTTGCTTGCGGCCCAACAAGTGGTATCAGAGCCTAAGGTTTGGAGATGGATCTTGGGGGTTACGGGTTGTGGTTGTTCGATGTGGGTGGCACTCGGTGAACACACGAAAAAAATTTGTGGAGCCTTGTGTCGAAAGTCTTTCTGATACGGTGATGTGGTCAGGTCAGGCGGCGTGTCTCGCGGGTGATAGCGGCGGTACAGTGGTCATGAGATTTGTGGTTCTTGGTTTGAGGGGAGAATTGTTAGGTAGTGTCAACCCAAGTACCACATCGAGGAAGCAAGAGAAAATACTCTTGTAGCATCCAGTTAACTCCATTAGAATGAGGCCTTTTGGGAGATGCCCAAATACAAATCTGTGCGGGCTCGGCCCAAACAATATCATACTATTATGGAGTTAAGGTATTATGGAGTTAAGGCTTGCTTGCGGCTCAACAAGTGGTATCAGAGCCAAGTTATAACGGTTCATAACAATCTCATATGGGCTCCCAAAATAGGCCTAGGAAGAGGCAGGAGGCTTGCCCCAATGATGAGCTCAAGGGGGAGGCAGATGGGCCTTCAAGAATGGGCCTAGGAGGAGCCAAAAAGCCAGATGGACTTACAATATGGGTCAAGGGGGAGCTTGGTCACACCGAAGGAGTCAGATTCGACAGGTGTCGGGCCCGATGTGTGAAGGGAGAGATTGTTGAGAGTTATCCTACATCGTTTGTGGGAGGGGAGATTGTTGGGAGTTATCCCACATCGTTTGTAGAAGGGGCAGTTTGCTAGTTAATAAGCAGTCAAGTTAACTTTATTAGTATGAGGCCTTTTGGGGTGTGCCCAAATACAAATCTGTGAGGATTCGGCCCAAAGCGGACAATATCATACTATTGTGGAGTTAAGGCTTGTTGGCTGCAATCAAGCCTTAACTCCATAATAGTATGATATTGTCCGCTTTGGGCCGAGTCCGCCCGGATTTGTATTTGGACATACCCCAGAAGGCCTCATACTAATGGAGTTAATTGGCTGCTTATATACAAGAGTATTTTCTCTTGCCTCCTCGATATGGTACTTGGGTTGACACCACCCAACAATTCTCCCCTCAAACCAAGAACCACAAATCTCGTGACCACTGTACCTCCACCATCACCCGCGAGACACGCCGCCTGACCACATCACCGTATCAGGAAGACTTTCGACACAAGGCTACACAGATTTTTTCCGTGTGTTCACCGAGGGTCGCCCACATCGAACAACCGCAGCCCATAACCCCCAAGACCCTTCTCCGAACCTGGCTCTGATACCACTTGTTGGGCCGTAAACAAGCCTGAACTCCACAATATTATGATATTCTCCGATTTGGGCCGAGCCCGCACGGATTTGTATTTGGGCACACCCCAAAAAGCCTCATACAGTCGTACTAATGGAGTTTACTTGGCTGCTTATTAACTAGTTTATTAATTAGCAAATTGCCCCTCCTACAAACGATGTGGGATAACTCCCAACAATTTCTCCTCCCACAAACAATGTGGGATAACTCCCAACAGAGCTAAGCCAGGTCAGCTGACCCATGCATTGCATGCAAATATAACATTTTTTAGTTTATGGGTTGTATTCACTTCATAAAAGTTTGATAAAAGGTAGCCTGCTCACCGCACAATCTTACGAACGAGTACAAAGATCTATAACAAGACATGAGAAGCAATAGATAAATATCGAGTGCTTTAAATTTGCTTATATCCATATCCCAATCGAGTGCTTTAAATTGCTTAAATCCATATCCCAGTATATTTCGGTTGTGTCCTTTTCCCTGTTTATGTTTATATTAAGCATAGTACATTCTGAAAGAGCTGCCACGTTGATACATGCACAACAAAAATGACTTTGTTTGTGACAGTCTAAAAGAAAACATATCAAATGAACTGGACAGATGGAGTATGCTGTTCAGTGTTTCACAGGTTGACATGCAAATATAAGCTACGGCTTGTACTAAATGTTTGGCCACATCCACAAATAGGTGCTGGGACATAAATGCTTGATCAAGTTATGAAGTATAAGGAATGTGTCATAAATTTAACGGATATTCTAATTCTTAAGCTACAGATCTGACTGCATGCCAAAAATTAACTTTAAACTGCCGGTATAGTATCAACTTACTTCTTTTCTATAAACCCCAGAAATTTGTTTGGCTTCCCAAATCTAAATTTGTTACTGCAGAACCAACCTTGAAGACACGTTTCAGAGACAAACGATCTGTTTCAATACTTTAATAAGGCATACAACAATTGGTATGTTCTCTTTAAACTAAAGCAACTAATCCTCGATCACGAGCAATGCCGAATGAAACTAAGAACTGATGACAAGTATGTATTGTTAATTGATCTCTTCCATTTTATCGGTTATTTCCAGATCCTCTTTTTCTTCCAAAAGAAGGGGACAGACCTAAGCACAAACCTCCATGCCTAATTCCAATATTCCAATAATGATCTCCTGCAAACTACTCCATCAACTAATGAGCCTACGATTTAGATATTGGTGATATGTTTTTTATTAATAACTGAAAGAACTACTTAATTTCTTTCTCAAAATATGCCTAAGCATTAGTTAACAGCTTACATAAAGGTTAGGTTAAGAAACTCTGTATCACAGAGAATACAATGCTTGAAGACAATGACAAGAAACATGATACGCCAAAAGTATTTTCTCCAGCAAAACATATAAGTTCTTACCTTGGCATGGTGTGCATATAATTTTTGAGCAACATTTTCCCAAATAATGTTATTTCAGGCCACCTAAACTATCAATATCGTCTTAATTAGGTGTTGAAGAATCACCCCAACATTGCCAATACAGCACACATAAATCACAAATCCAAGTAGAAAATCAAACTCTAAGAAACAAAAACACAAATGGGTCATCACAAAAACACAAAAAGATTGAAACTTTACGATACCTTCTTAGCAGCATCAACAAGAGCAGCGCTCATGAGCTTGGGTTGGTCGGAAAAGTTGGTATCGTCGGCGGGAAGGGTGGTGGGTGGGGGAGGCTCAGGGTAATTAGGAGAGAGACGAACAGGGGGAGCATCTCTTTGTAAAGTACCATAAGTATTCACTGCAAGTCCTGCTATTGTGCTTACTTGTTCTTGTAATTGTGATATTATGTCCATCTTTTTCTTACCCCCAATTTCTACACACGAGAATCCTCCGGTGATACAGTATTTACAGGCTTTTGTCTAATAACTCTTCGCATTAATTACAAATTTATGCTATATTATTAATTAATTTTCTATTCAAAAATTAAAATAAAGATAACTAGTATGTGTGTGATTTTTATTTTATATTAATTTTGTTGTAATTACCCACAAAATTATACAAATATACGGCGTACATGGTAATAAATTACAGTCACAAAATTTCTTTGAATAACAAATCTATTCTTCTACTTATATATTCAATTCATGACTCATATTTTTCTAAACTCACTTAAAAATTGTCAAAACTAAGAATCTAAATATATTAAAAATAAAAAGTATAAATTTATATTAGTCATGTTTACGCACCTTTTCCATTATTTTAGTCACTCAATTAATATGTATAACTTTTTTTATATATGTTTAATAATATTTTTTTATATTTTATGACATTAATTTTTTAAAAATGCAAAAAACATATACATTTTTGTAAATTTAAGAAATATTTACTCATATAATATGATTCTATTTTGGTTCAATCATAAAAATCACAGTAAATATTATTAAAATTTTACTTTTTCAATTTATATGTCTAATAAAATCAAAAGTTCATAGCATATTTATTTTGAACTTCTTTTATTCAATTTAAAATAATATATTTTTCATCAATATATTTTTGAGTTAGAAAAAAACATATAAATAATCATTAAATTATTATTTTACCCTTGTACTTATAAAATAATAAATGAAATAATATAAACATATTTGTACATTAAAACTCTTAATAAATCTCTTTCTCGAATTATTATCCAAATTATTTTTTCAAGAATAATAAGTATATAAAGTTAAAAAAAAAAGAATAATAAATCCGCATTTTAAGGTACATATAAAATGTAGTTCTATAACTTATTTTTTATTTTTTTTATCTAAATAAAAATTTAAAATTTAAACTTTTATTCAAAATTGTTTACTTAAAAAAATAAATTATAAAACTATATTTAATATACAGATTAAAATGCATACCCGACGTCTTTTGCGAGATATAAAGAAATGCGAGAGAGGGAGGGAGTATTGCTTTCAGGGTGAGGCCTGTGGTCAACATACGCCAAATTACTGAACTTGTGGCCACAAAATAACCCCAAAAGCATATACACACACAGATACATACACATCCCTAACCAAAACTGGCTTATGTTTTCATCTCCTACAAAAGTCATACACAAACCACATCCATGTCTTCTCTTCTAGCTAATGGGATTTCCCATTTCCCCCCCACAGAATCACCTTGTTTCTCAAAAGGGTTTCTCCCAAAACTCATAACCCTCAAATCTTCAAAGCCCAAAACTCATAATTCAAGAATCTTCAAGATTAGAGCTGATGTTGATTACAAACCTCAAACTCTTGATTCTGATGCTTTCAAAGGTAATTCTGATACTGACCAACTTCATAAATTTCTTAAACGTGATTATAAATGGGGGTTTAGTGAAGAAATTGATTCTTTCTCTATTCCAAAAGGCTTAACTGAAGAAACTATTAGATTAATTTCTTCTAGAAAGAATGAACCTGATTGGATGCTTGATTTTAGATTAAAGTCTTATCAAAAGTTTTGTAAGATGACTGAACCTAGTTGGTCTGATAATACTTATCCTAAAATTGATTTTCAAGATTTGTGTTACTATTCTGAGCCTAAAAAGAAACCAACTTTGAATAGTCTTGATGAGGCTGATCCTGAGCTTGTTAAGTATTTTGAGAAATTGGGTGTTCCGTTGAACGAACAGAATCGGTTGGCTAATGTTGCTGTAGATGCTGTGCTTGATAGTGTTTCAATTGCTACTACGCATAGGAAGACATTAGCGAAAGCTGGGGTGATATTTTGTTCGATATCTGAGGCTATTAAGGAATACCCTGATTTAGTTAGGAAGTATCTGGGAAAAGTTGTTCCGCCCGAGGATAATTTTTATGCTGCTTTGAATTCAGCTGTGTTTAGTGATGGGTCTTTTGTGTATATTCCTAAGGGTGTTAGGTCCCCTATGCAAATATCTACTTACTTTCGAATAAATGCGATGGAGACCGGACAATTTGAGAGGACTCTTATAGTAGCTGAGGATAGAGGTTTTGTGGAGTATTTGGAGGGGTGTACAGCGCCCTCTTATGACACTAACCAGCTTCACGCTGCTGTAGTTGAATTGTATTGTCACGAAGAAGCGGAGATTAAGTACTCCACCGTGCAAAATTGGTATGCTGGTGATGAGGAAGGAAAAGGTGGAATCTTTAACTTTGTCACGAAGCGAGGTATTTGTGCCGGGGATGGATCAAAGATATCTTGGACCCAAGTGGAGACAGGCTCTGCTATTACTTGGAAGTACCCAAGTGTTGTACTAGAGGGTGATAATTCAGTGGGTGAGTTCTATTCTGTGGCATTGACTAATAATTATCAGCAGGCAGATACGGGGACAAAAATGATACATAAGGGAAAGAACACAAGGAGTAGAATTATATCAAAGGGAATTTCTGCTGGACATTCTAGAAACTGTTACAGGGGTCTTGTTCAGGTTCAGTCCAAGGCAGATAATGCTCGGAACTCTTCACAGTGTGATTCAATGCTTATTGGTAATAATGCAGCTGCCAACACTTATCCTTACATCCAGGTAATGTTTTAGATATATCAAATGCATTCTTTTTCCATCTTTTGTTCAAAATTCTGATTCTACATTATTCATTCTTTTCTAAGAACGCTTTTCTGGTTAGGCCAAACTTTGCGGTTCTAGACTATAGCTGATGCACACCTTTTTTTTTTATTAATATATTTATTCATCATTGACATAGGAAAATTTCAAATTGAATAGTTCTGTAAGAATTGTATGAATCAGCTTTGTAAACATTAGCAATAAACTTTAGTGAAAATATCTAGATCATCATCAAGAGGTGAATTTGCTGAAATGGAGAAAATAATCTGCAATCTTAGATGAATAATAAGAAAGTTATAAATGATGTTGATAGTCTTTTGCTGAAATTGTACATCTCTTTGAGTACTAATCTATACAAAGCAAAATAACATTTATTTAATCAGAAATTTTCTAGAATAGTACATTGTAATTAACTTTAGGCTGCGTCTGACAGCTTTTATAGCCATAATTAATCCAACTGTGAGTAACTTTATAACTCATTGTTGCCTCATATGCTCATATGGCAATCAATTTCATACATAGTTTACCCCTACGAATATTTAAGATTGTGTAGCTATGTTCAGAGGGATGATTCCCGCAGGAAGGCTGATTTGATACAGAAAATGATATTAAAGGTGAAGTTCTTAAAGATACAGGAATGTATAGATTAAAACTAAAGGACCTTGATAGTTGATTGATAATTCAGCAATAGCAACAAAATTTTATGGGTTATCAGTTATCACACTAGCTTGCTTGAAGGAGCTGCACTAGTGGGTTTATGCTTCTAGTTAATTAATTAGAGTATCTAGGTAGTAAAGGTAGAAGATGTTTCCAATATTTGATTAACATTGAGATAAAATATTGTGAATACTTAAAACGCAGCACTTTTTGCAAGGTTCATGCTGGTTCTTTGCAGACTTTCAAGATAGGAGGGAAAAATTAAGGAACCAAAATAGGATTATAGGATTATTGGCCAAGATTGAGAATAATATATTTAATTTGACATAATTTTATTGCGTGTTTTGGTTCTTAGATTATCAAAGTCATTTCAAAATTAACCTTGTTAAAGCCAAAGTGATAGATGAAATATTGAACATGCATACTATTTTCACCTTTTCTGTGTGATCATTGTCCTTTTATTATTTGATCTTAAAATGCTTGTTCTGTTGTTCTTTTGACCCCTAGTTCTGGAAATAAAAAATTTCATCAGAGGCCAAATTGAGAATGTCTTGAATTTATGCCCTTTTTTGTTTAAACAGGTGCTAGTTTGCTCCTAAAAGTTGGGATGTTTGGATTCCATGATCGAGAGATCATTTAATTTTAAGTATTTATTGTCTAATATGTTAGGCATTAGTGTTAGCATTTTTCGGGAAGGCAACTTTTTGCTTATTAATGTCGTTATGCCGAGTCGTGTTTTTAGGGAAAGATTTACTACTGCATGTTATGATGTTAATATCAGTCAGATATCATTTACCAGATTTTAGGTGTATGTGTCAGCAAAAGGAAGTGAATGGAAGATATTTACCGAAAATTTTACTCTTTCGAGAAACAAATATTAAAATAAGTAGAATGGAAAATGAAAACAGTAGTCGTTGTATATTATTTGTTAATCATCGAGAAGTCAAGAAGATTTGTTTTTACTTTAAAATTTTGATAATTTGCCTTTCTCTATTATCCTTCCTTGCAAATCCTAGATCAATCTATTGACCTTTGACTTCCTTGTGATGTTGCATCTCCTCAAATACCACATTTCTTGTATAGATGTATCATAATTTCCTTTTATTTTTCCTAGTGCAATAACCAAAATCAGTTTCTTGTTTAATTATGTATACTATGGCTAGTCCACTATCCTTGACTAAATGTTGTCCTTTATATTAAAATTGTGGTGATGGTTCTTTGCTTATTGCTTAAACTCGTGCTCTTAATAGGGGAAAAACCCTACAGCCCGAATTGAACACGAAGCCAGCACCTCCAAGATCGGTGAAGATCAGCTATTTTATTTCCAGCAGAGGGGCATCGACTACGAGAAAGCCATGGCAGCTATGATATCTGGCTTCTGCAGAGATGTATTTAATGAGCTCCCTGATGAATTTGGGGCTGAAGTGAACCAACTCATGAGCTTAAAGCTTGAAGGATCAGTTGGTTAGCCTGCAGTTTGTTGGTTAGTCGATAAAGCTTATTGATTTCAGCCTAGTCACAGGTATAGTTGTTGTAGTTGATGAGTAAGTTTGTAAAATTGTGGAAGATATTGTGGCAATCACAAGTTTTTACTATATACTACAAAAATAATTTTACATCACACAGTTTGTAAATATGAGTAATTTGTATGGTACCCTTCTTTCTTAGAATTGTTTTCTTTAGTTCTAATTACTATCCTTTTGTTGTGAAATTTATTTTAATATTTATTGTTAATTAATATGTAACATACATATTTAGTATATATGATAAAAAAGATTTAAAAAAATGCTGTGTTGTCGTATTGAAGCTCATCAAAGAGCTTGTTGAGGTACTGTATCTGCGTGTTTGGGTGAATGAAATGTTACATCAAAATGACTACACCAACGGTTTGAAATGCTACATGATTTCCCCTTTTTAAATTTTATTGTATTATAATATGACGTGAACATCATTTTCGAATGAACCCTCAATAATTCACCTTTTTTTAGAAAAATAACATTTCCATCTTTAGAGTTTACTTCTTGTCCGGAATCAAATATTTAACTATATTATGTAGTGGCCATTTGGGGTTTCTTAAACTTAAAATAAGTAGCTTATTTTATTTTTATTTTTTACATATTTTTATTTTTTTTTAAAGATAAATATTTGTTTTAGAATTTTAAAATCAAATATGAACTTAATTATTTCCGGAAATAAGAATTTATTTCTGAAAAATACATACATCCCTACTTTTTTCCGGAAATAAGGACTTATTTCCGGAAATAAGTGTTAGCCGAACAGGCCCGTAGCGTCATTGAAATATAATTAATAGTACTATTAGTCTATTACTATACTCGAGTATCTTCAGATTTAAAATTTTGATCTACAAGAAACCAAGTACATTAGATAGTTAGATTTGACCCCTGTATTATTAAAAAGCATTTCACAGTTGACCTCAAAATTTAAAATATGGGAGTGATTTGTATTTAAAATATACTACCTCCGTCTCACCCAATTGTTATCCTTTCGGAGAGAAGGTCGGTCCGGCACATATTTTAAGGTGCATATAAAGTGCCCGTTTGGGGTTCCTTAAACTTAAAATAAGTAGCTTATTTTATTTTTATTTTTTACATATTTTCATATTTTTTTAAAATATAAATATTTGTTTTAGAATTTTAAAATCAAGTATTATCTTCAAAATAAAAAATAAGTTACTTATTTTCAGAAAAAGTGCATACATCCCTACTTTTTTCCGGAAATAAGAACTTATTTCCGGAAAAAAGTTGCAGCCAAACAGTCCCAAAGTATAGTTCCATAACTTATTTTTAATTTTTTTTCTGAATTAAATTTTTAGTCAAAAAAAAATTTAAAAATAAGTTATGGAACTATACTTTATATGCACCTTAAAATATGTGTCGGACTTTCTCTCCGAAAGAATAACAATTGGGTGGGACAGAGGGAGTATTAAAGACGGAGAAAATAACATACTAATTTGGAAGGTTGTATTGTTTAGTAATATTTTTTAATTACAACAAATCGATAATTAGTTACTCCCTCGGTCCCATCTAATTGTTTACATTTGGGTTGAGTACAGAGGTTAAGAAAATTATATAAAGTATTATGAAAGAGAAGGAAAAGTAGATGAAAGAAAATGAAAAATAGGTAAAGTAGTGGAGTCAATTGATATTTAATTGATAGATTTGAAAAGGTGGAGTAAAATAGTAGGTGACAGTAAATTTTATAATATAAAAGTTTACTATTTTTAAAAAATTTTGAAATATAAATAATTGGGTGGCAAATCAAAACAGAAAAGTGTAAATAATTGAATGAGACAGAGGGAGTATATATTTTGATTTTTTTGGTTTTCGATTACTGCTCGTCCTTCACATTTGAATATTTTTTGGAAGATTAATTTGACTAAAATTTAATTTAGTTCATCTCAAAATTTCAAGTACACGTGCTCGTCAAAATTGATCGAATTTTGTACTCGACGCTTATATTTTTACATAAATTTGAAATAATGAGGATATATAAGACTCATGTCGAACCCACCAAAATTTTATATACTCCGAGTCTCCGAGAATGAAGTCATGAACCAACAATACTAATGCTCAGTTCTACCTCTTCATTTTAGGCCAATTCTCCACCAATTCATGCCAATGCCATTGTGTGATACTGTGATTGACTGATTGGGGGAAAGCCTGCGTCTTCCAGCTTATGTAGATCAGTCTTGTACGTATATATTATCCAAATACTATTCAAAAATTGGATACTTCTTAACAACATATTTTTTACTCTAAATAAACTAATTATATTATTATATATATAAATAAATAATTATAAATTAAATTATAATAAAAACGAAATTAATCTAATTACATCGAGATCAAAGACCATGAATTTACAACGTGCTCCAGGCTTGGCAATTAGTCCGCATATACCCGACTAGGCTGTTTAAAATAATGAATTCGAGCATAGTTCTAATTATATGATGCATGTTGTTGTACACCATTTTATGCGGTATGGAGGCGCGCCCTCATTCCCTTTCTGCAATGGGCGCGTCCTCTAGTAAAGTCGATCAGAGCTGATGTCGAGCGGGGTTCAGGTTGATGTCATCGGAGCCTATGATCATCATGGTTTGGTAGATGGGAATCGGTAAAGCAAGGATCAATTGCTGGTGCCTAATGTCGGATAATATCAGGCGCGCCCAAGGCTATAGTGTATGTCGTGGCGCGCCCTCTATGGAGGTTGGTCGAGCTTTGCTGTTCCTAGTCCGGTCAATTGTCAGTATTTATACGTATTAAAGATCATAGTTCCATATTCCTCGGGTTGCCCTCGTAGGGGAATTATGAAGGCATATTTGGCATAATCTTGGAAGATCCTTTCCCTGTACTCAGGCGGGTTGCCCTCGTCTGGGGGCTTAGGACGTGACCTACGATTTGTGGTGGATCTAGTGTTGGCCTCCAGTCAAGGTATCCTTGGAAATAGCTGTAGTGGACCGGTTAGAGCCCACGGTTTCCGGGTCAATGTCGGATCCATGAAGTCCTTGGACTTATACAGGGCTTTGACCTATCCGAACAAGTCCAAAAGTAGAGTCCTCTTCCAGGAAGGTTCCACTTGCCTTTTCTGCATTCGATTCGAAGAAGGAAACTCAGGTTTCCTAATGGGCCTCTGCTTTGCCAAGAACTACGTGGGCTTGATCCTCTATTTTGCCTATAAATAGAGGTACGTAGGCACATTGTTGGGGGTCAGAATTATTAGAGCTCACAAAGGCCAGAGAACACAAAGCTCTAGTTATTCTAAAACCCAGCAATCTCAGCCCCAAATCTCATACAAACCACCACGTTCCGCCGCATCTCAGCCTCGTCAGATCTTTTTCCGGCAAAGAACCTCGATCTTTGTTGATTACTAGATTTCTCCATCAACAAATTGGCGCTAGAAGGAGGGGACTCCCAACATCTAAGGAGAAAAGATGTCTCAACCAAAAGATCATCAGACGAAAGGTGGAAGGGAGCAAGAAACACGGTCGCCTGGCCAGAGTCATGGTCAGAATAGCAGGAATTACCATAACCATGATGAATATGTTCCTGAGTACACGGATGTTGGGCGAATTGTTGGAGGACCTCCTCCCGTTATGATGACCAACTCTGAGATAATGGAGCAGCTGTTTCTGATTGGTGATACGGTCAGGAGCCTCCATGAGAACTTCAATGGATTTGGCGAGCGCCTGCGCACCCTTGAGCGGCGCCCTGGGAAAGAAGTACTGATAGAAGGGAGGAGTCATACCCTTGATGAAAGAGGCAGAAGGCTCGAAAATAATCGGGATGGAAGGTTTCACGGAGTCACCCCCAGGAGGCTAGAATTTGGGAGCGGTGCTACCAATCAGTATCATCAGGAGAGTGTTGAAAGGGGTATAGTCCTAGCAGGAGAAGTCCAACGTCCTCCACACCCACATCGCTTGGGTCATGCTATCAATCGAAGGCACAATATCCAGGTAACCTCGGAGCACCGTAGACCTTTTATTCGTGATAGGAATGGAAGATTGGTTTTGCAGGGAGAAGAGGAGAATCAACCTCACAGGAGAGGGAGGCAGACAAAGGGAGGACCCGTCATCAATCCTCTACCCCTAAGGTCAGTCCATCCAGATGAGGGCTTTCCACGAAGAATAAACCCACGTAATCGTGAGGCTGTGTCAAATCGACAAGGAAGGAGAGAGAACGGTTACATGAGTGAGAGGCCCCTCCCTCATTGGAGGCGCCACAACGCCGAACCCATCATCACCCCTGTCTATTCTGAAGACTCATCCGAAGGCAGACATCACGCTCCTCGGGGGCAAAATACCCAAAGCAATCGAAGCATCCTAAATCCCAATGAGGGCGCGCCTCATAATACTCAATTAAATCAAAGTATGGCTCCTCCTATTGGCCAAGTTCAAGGCGCGCCTACTCCTGGTGCAATACCAGACTTCCCTCCAGTACCTGTCACTCAAGTCACACCGCCTCTCCATACACAGCCGGGCGCGCCCCTTCCCCTCTATCAGGCCACGCCTATACCTCAGGGCGCGTCCGCCGTCTCTCCCCAAGTAAGCCTTTTATCTCAACTTTCAGGAATGCAAAATATCCCTGGTGTAGGTTGCATAAATGTTGATGAGTTAAAAAAGCTTCTCACACTCCTCGACGGGGGGAGGCCTACTACCTTGATGCAAGCTCCATCTCCCTTCTCTCAAGCAGTAAGGGATGCCCCACTCCCACAAGGCTATCGAAGTACTACTGATCTCCGCTACCATGGAAATTCAGACCCAGTTGAATATCTGGGAAAGTTCAATACAGACATGGATGTTTATCAGGTACAAACTCTGGCTAGGTGTCGGCTCTTGGCTGCTACGCTAAGGGATAGCGCTCAAATATGGTTTCAGAAGTTGGGAGCAGGAATAGTCACAACCTGGGACCAGATGCAACTTCTCTTCCTAACACAGTTCCAAGCCGCGGTGAAATATGCTCCCCCAGTCACAACTCTAGCTAATGTCAAACAAAGGGACGATGAATCCCTCCAGGCGTATTTCAAAAGATTTAATTCTGAGGCTACGGGAGTTAGAGGAGCGACGGATGATACCTTGAAGAGTTTCCTCATTGCAGGTTTGAGGATATGAACATATTTCTGGAAGCATTTGCAAGGAAAAGAGCCACCAACTTTGGCCTCCTTGTACGCCGAGGCAGAACCCTTCAAAAGAATCGAACAATATTTGGAAGACAACAATCAATCGAATTCAAAGTCCAAAAATTTGAAGAAGAGGGACAGAACTCCACCATCCAACTATAGAAGGAAGCCTACAAGTCCAAATCGGGTGAATATGACGGATAGTCGAAGGAACTGGAGCCCTCCGCAATCCTATGAAAAAGGGAGAGATAGATATACTCCCCTGGTAGCCGGAGTAGAGCATATTTATGAAGTCAACAAAAACAAGGGGTTGTTCAGGAGATCTCCTCCCCCGTCGGCTTGGCAAAGCAAGGATCAGAAGAAATATTGCGAATATCATGAATCTGCGGGGCACAACACTCATGAATGTCGGCAACTGAAAGACGAGATCGAAATGCTAATAAGGAAGGGCACCTCACCGAGTGGGTAAAGAAATACAGAGTTGATCATCTCGTTCCAAGGAAGGAGAGTAAGCCCGACTTAGGATTAAATAATGAGAAACCAACTTCATAATCCGCTTTTGTTAGAGCTGACAGCATACACACTATATTCGGCGGACACCATATAGCAGGTGATGGAAAAAACGCAATGGAAAGGTACGCGAAGGAAGCCAAGTACCGACCTCTCACTAATGTCAACAGCCTTTCTTCAAGGCCGACAAAGCTTTTCAAGGGAGAATCCACAGACATTACCTTCACGGAGGAGGACGCCAAATGGGTACATCACCCACATAATGACGCCCTAGTAATAGCAGTAAAGATCGGGACGGTGAATGTCCATCGAGTCTTCGTGGATAATGGAAGCTCAGCAAACATCCTGTACTACAGCACATATAGAAAAATGGGACTTCTTGACAAAGACATGACTATGGAAAACATCTTCCTATATGGTTTTGGAGGAGAGTCTATCCCCGCTAAGCGAACCATCCGTCTGCCTGTTACTCTTGGAGAATGAGCGCTCTCATCAACCCAGATCGTCGAATTTTTATTAGTGGATCATGAGTCAACCCACAACGCTCTGATTGGAAGACCACTCCTGAAAGAGATGAGAGTCATCACTTCCATCTACCACTTATCTATGAAGTTTCCCACACCTGCTGGGATAGGATGTGTGAAGGGATGCCAATTCGATTCAAGGGAATGCTATAACAAATCACTAAAGGTGTTTGAGAAAACAAGAAGTCTTAGACAACCTCAGTCAACCAACATGATGGAAAACCAAGGAGAAGCCATAGTGAATGTTCTGTATACTGTGGAATTCCCCAAAGAAGAAGAGGCCTTGTACCTCGAGGACAAACCATGTCCTCAAATTCTAATGTTGGGAGCACCTTCCACACCGGAGCCCGTGGAAGAGATTGTGGGAGACACTAACGACGAAGAGACTGAAGAACAAACTTTGGCCAGAAAAAAGAAGGGCAAAGCGGTAGTACCCGAATCTCTTCCCGTCATTGAATTAGAAGAAGATTGTCTCAGTTTTCCAAGGAAGGAGGGCGCGCCCTCTAAAGGTGAGAAGGAAGAAGACGATGTCAGCTTTGACCTGGACCCTCGAATGCCTCTTGCGATAGAAAGATCAGGGCCAGCAGAAGATACATTATCCATCCCAGTAGATATGAAGGATCCTTCAAAAGTTTTGAAAATTGGTTCACACCTTGAGCCCGCCTTACAAGAAGAGTTGATAAATTTCCTAAGATCTAACCTGGATGTTTTTGCATGGAGTCATGCTGATATGGTAGGGATAGATCCTAAAGTAATGTGCCACCATCTTAACATTGATCCCACAAAGAAAGGGATGAGGCAGAAACGTCGCTCAGTCAGTGGTGAAAGAGCTCAAGCATTGCGGGAAGAAGTGGACAGATTATTGGAAGTTGGCTTAATTAAGGAATCCTACTACCCTGAATGGCTGGCGAACCCCGTCTTGGTAAAAAAGCCCAACGGGAAATGGAGGACATGCATTGATTTCACTGATTTGAACAAGGCATGCCCTAAGGATAGCTTCCCTCTCCCAAGAATTGACCAGTTGGTAGATGCGACGGCTGGCCATGCACTCCTTAGTTTCATGGATGCATATTCGGGGTACAATCAAATTCCAATGCACGAGTCAGATCAAGAACATACCTCCTTTATCACAGACAGAGGACTATATTGCTACATTGGTATGCCTTTCGGCTTGATCAATGCTGGGGCGACCTATCAAAGGCTAGTGAACATGATGTTTAAAGATCAAATTGGCAAGACAATGGAAGTGTATGTGGACGACATGCTGGTGAAATCTAAAGAAGCCAACACTCATGTAAGACACTTGGAGGAGATGTTCAATATTCTCAGGAAGTATAGAATGAAGCTTAATCCTCAGAAGTGTGTGTTCGGGGTGGAATCAGGAAAATTCCTTGGGTTCATAGTTAATCATAGGGGAATTGAAGCAAATCTTGTCAAAATCCAAGCTCTACTCGACATGAAGTCACCAACCACCGTGAAGCAGGTACAGAGCTTAACTGGAAGGATAGCTGCTCTCAACAGGTTTGTGTCAAAATCATCAGACAAATGCAAAGAGTTCTTCCAAGCCATCAAGGGAGTAGCTAAGGACTTTGTGTGGACTCCAGAATGTGAAGAAGCCTTCCAGAAAATAAAAGAACATTTGGGGAAGCCGCCTCTGTTAGCTAAGCCAACTGAAGGGGAAACATTGATTCTCTACTTGGCCATTTCTGAATACTCAGTTAGTGCTGTCCTAGTAAAAGAATAGAACGACTCGCAGTCCCCAGTCTACTATGTGAGCAAGAGACTTCTCGACGCCGAAACAAGATACTCTAACATGGAAAAACTGGTGTACGCCTTGATACTGGCAGCAAGAAAGCTAAGGCCCTACTTCCAGGCTCACAAAATCGAGGTCAGGACAGCTTATCCACTCAAACAAGTCATGCATCGGCCAGAGACATCAGGGAGAATGCTGAAATGGGCAGTTGAATTGGGGCAATTTGACATCGAGTATAAGCCAAGGAGTTCTATTAAAGGACAGGCTCTAGCAGACTTTGTTTTAGAATTTCCACCAGACTTTGAAAATTATGAACGAGCCATGATTCCGGTAGAAGCGGCACACACCTCTCTAAGGAGAAAAAGGGAAATTCCAAAGGCATGGTGGACATTGCATGTTGATGGAGCAGTGAATAATGAAGGAGCTGGGGCCGGCATAGTCCTCATCAGCCCTGAAGGACATCATCTTATGAGCGCAATTCACTTTGCCTTTCGAGCCACTAACAACGATGCGGAGTATGAAACCTTCATTGCTGGAATGAAACTTGCCCTTGAAATGAAAGCAACTCATTTAGTTGTCAAAAGTGATTCGATGTTGGTAGTATATCAAGTGAAATAAGGGTATCAGGCAAGAGGACCCAAGACAGAGATGTATCTCGAATGTGCCAAGCACCTGATAACGAAATTTACAGAGGTTCGCATAGAGCAGATCCCCCGAGGTCAAAACTTCGAGGCAGATGCCCTGGAAAAACTGGGATCACAAAAAAATGCTACAATGTTAGGAGTCACCCCCCTGGAAATTCGGGAAGCGCCAAGCATTCCAAGAGAAGAGTTTATGGCAATTGATGGAGAAACTCTAGAAGAAATCACATGGAAAACACCTATTTGGGAATTTTTGAAGAAAGGAAAACTTCCAGAGGACAAGGGAGAAGCTAGGAAACTTCGGTACAAAGCAGCCAGGTATGTGGAGTATGATGGGGCATTATATAGAAGAGGATTCAACCAACCCTTACTTAAGTGCATAGATGGAGAAGAGTGCACTTACATCATGAGAGAGGTACATGAGGGTATCTGTGGCAACCACTCGGGGGGTAATTCCCTAGCCATGAAAATTCTCAAGCAAGGATACTATTGGCCTACAATGAAGAAGGATGCCTATGAATTCGCTAGGGCATATGACAAATGCCAAAGATATGCCAACTACATCACAAGCCCGGTGGCTTCTCTTACCTCCATGACAAGCCCATGGCCGTTCGCCATGTGGGGGATCGATCTAATAGGAGAATTACCAAGAGGGAAAGGAGGAGTCAAATATGCCGTGGTAGCAGTGGATTATTTTACCAAGTGGGTGGAAGCCGCTCCTCTTGCAACCATAACAGCCAAGAAGATAACAGACTTTGTATTTAACGCCATTGTTTGCAGGTTTGGCATCCCATACAAGCTGGTCTCTGATAATGGAAAGCAATTCGACAGCAAGGAATTGAGGACCCTATGTGAGAACTTATCTATAAAGAAAGATTTTGCGGCAGTATACCACCCTCAAAGCAATGGACAAACCGAAGCCATCAATAAAATCATCAAGCACACCCTGAAAGCCAAGTTAGAGAAAAGCAAGG
This sequence comes from Oenanthe sinensis, assembly GCA_028671895.1. Classification (NCBI taxonomy): domain Eukaryota; kingdom Viridiplantae; phylum Streptophyta; class Magnoliopsida; order Apiales; family Apiaceae; genus Oenanthe; species Oenanthe sinensis. The sequence continues at coordinate 28,592,897 of CM053812.1, read as the reverse complement.
GAAGTTGGCCGGAAGAACTACCTCAGGTATACGAAAATTTTTCAGTGTGCGTAATTTATGGTAGGATGGTGTATGTTAAACACTTTCAAACTCCAGGTGTTATGGTCTTACAACACTACTCCTAGAAGTACCACAGGGGAGTCGCCTTTCGTCCTAACATATGGTTGTGAAGCCATGGTGCCAGTTGAGATCGGAGCCGGGTCCTTGAGGAGGGATAAATTTCAGGTAGAAAATACAAAGTTTTATTTGAACTCCACTGAAGAAATCATGATTATTATAGTAGTCGAACCCCATAATTTTTCAGGAAGAGGTCCAGGAGGTGAATCACAGACTCTACCTAGACTTGCTAGAAGAGACAAGAACTAATGCTCAGGTGAGGTTAGCAGCGTATCAGTAGAGGACGGCAAGATACTACAACTCGAAGGTTAAGGAAAGGCCAATTCAAGTAGGTGACCTGGTGCTGAGGAAGGTGATGCCTCATGCTAAGACGGCAAGTCATGGAGTATTTGGACCTAACTGGGAAGGACCATACAAAATTAGAGCAGCATTATGGAAGGGTACTTTCTACCTAGAAGACTTGGAGGGCAAATCCATTCCAAGAGCATGGAATGCGGAGCATTTGAAGAGATATTTTCAATAGGGCAAACCCTCTATATTTTTGTTTTGTTTTTCTAAAGACAATTTTTGAATTACCAGTACTAGAAGTAAAACTTAAATTTACTCCACTCTAGGGGGGTAACAGGCATATGGTGTGCTAGTTTTGATGTATGGTAAACTATTTTCTTTGAAATATCTTAACTATGCGTGCTGGATTAAGGCAAATATGTGTGCCAGATGTTGTTACATGCCTTGTAAAACTTTACCACAGGAATCAAAGGGAGAAAATTATCCAAGAGGTGCGAATATTTTCATAATAATCAGGAAAAGGTAACAAGAAGGATAAGGCGCGCCCTAAGTCGTAGATCGATGAACAAATTTTAAACAAAGTATGCATTAAAGTGATAATACAATGTCCAATTGATAAACTACGCGATGAGGGCGCGCCCTCCACCCTTCTGCACAAAACACTAACACCTGCATGAATAATAAACGAGAAGAATAGTAATTTGACCACAGGGAAATAAGGCGCGCCCAACAAAGTAGATAAAAGTCATTCATAAAGATAAACGAGTCAAAATGTTTACAATTTGTAGGGTTTTACAGAGGACCCACACCTCGAAAAGTAAATGTTTTCATTCTTGCGGAGAAAAGGAGTTGATTGGAGAAACTTCAAGAGCAGTGGTTATGGGGGCGTCGCCTTGGTCAGGGCGCGCCTGACCTCCTTCAATTGGAATATCCTCAGTTAGTTGAAGGACCTCTGCTAGCTGGGCCTGGACGTCTTCTTCCAACTCTGATTTCTTGGCTGCGATGGATTCAGCCTCCTCCACCTTGAACTCCTCTATAAAGGTCTTTGTAGAGGGACCCCACCTAGACCAATCAAAGTTTGGTTCAAAAGCCAAGAACCCGTGTAAAAAGTCGTGAAAACTCAGCTCCTTGCCTTCCTCCTTGCCTTCTTCCTTGACTGCCTCTTTCTCCTCTTGCCAGGCGCTCTTCTCTATGTGAAAATCGTCAATGATCTTCATCATATCTTCCTTGTCCTTTCTAACCTGCTCCAAGGAGGTGTTTGCTAAGGCAAGATTGGCTTCAGATGTGGAAAGCTTGGCCTTGACGGAAGTCAACTCAGCCTCTAGGCGCGCCCTAGCCTGGGTTGCAACTGTCAGCTCTGTCTGACGGATTTCTTCATTCTTCCCCAACTGTGTTAGGCGCGCCCTGTCCTTTTTCCAAGAGCGTGACCTGTTCATCACATGGAAATATACTTCTCCAGCCGAGCGGATAAAGGCGTTATCAGCCTCATCTTCCTTCAGAGAAGACCAAAATGACAAGTCGTCATCCGTTATCAGGGGGTGAGCCAATTCTCCAACAACTGTTGAAACTAGCAGACTGGAGGCCGAACTTTCAATCATCTGCTTCTTCGAAGAGGGCGCGTCCTATTAGTGGACTTTTTATCCACTATATACGTTCCAATTCGACTTAAATTGATCGCTTGTGCCCAAGTATGTAGTGTCTTCTGATGTATTTTGTGTCTTTGGTGTGCAGATTGCCGTTCGTAGCAAAATTGTTGAATAATTGTATAATTTGGTGGTATATGAGCTGGGATTTCAAATGAGGAAGATCGGGACTTGAGTTGAGATCAAGAGAGGGCAAGACGAGTCGTTAAAAGAGCAAAAGCACAAGAAAAGCAGTTGCTGGACAGAAGCTGAAGGCGCGCCCACGCTCCGTCAAGCGCGCCTGCGCTGCAGCAAGGGAAGTTCAAGAGCGCCCGCCCTTCCTCAAGCGCGCCCGCGCCCCTGTCGAAATCAGAATTTTTATTTTGCAGTTGTTTAACTTTTAAGGCCCAGTTAGAGGCAGGCCCATGGATATTTGGTTTTTATGTAACCTAGTATAAAAACGTCAGGGATATATTATTATGGATTATCTAAGTCATTATCATAACATAAGTAGGGTTTTTATTATCGTACAAGAGGACAAAGTACTTTGTGAGCCGTCAAGCTATTTTATTCTGTAATTTTCATCACGTGGATTATCGGTTGTTTCTTTTACTCTTGCAATTAATATCAATAGTTTATGTATAATTGTTTATTTTACTATGTTTTCAATTGAACCCATAATGTCGCCTAGTCCAATTATGGGCTAAACGCTGTCGTGGGGTTTTAATGGATTTTTCTATCGATTCTAGATTTTGATTGTCTTTATGCCAAGGTGTGTGATTGTTATGGATATCCTAGTATGGTTAAGCTTATTCGTTGTAAATGCGTCGCGAACATTTATGATTGTTTGTTGAACCCTTGTGAAGGCGAAAGTGGATCTAGGGTTTAGAACATGTCATGCTAGCATAGGTTTTTGCATGTTAAGAGCATGTATTAATTTGTGGTGTAATTCTAACCGTCTTGCACTGACTATGTGATTTTATGGATACTTGTGCTTAAGCCATTATGTTTTCAATCTCTATAGACATATAGGGACTAATCGTAGTGGTTGACTCTTTGACTTCTATCAATTGTGGATGTTCATTAGGATGGTATGCGTACAACGAAAGTTGGCGTTTATCAGTTTAGAGGGTCTGATCAGTTATCATCACTTTCACATGCTAGGTTGAAAAGGCATAAGCTTCTAGATGAGATAGATTATGAAGTTAAAATCCCATGTTTATTCTATATAAGTAATTCGTTAAGTTTTAATTAGTAGTGTAATCAAAATGCCAATTGTTATTTTCTTAGCAGTGAAACTTAATCATACTCTGGTGTATAAGTGAACTAAACGTAAGCAAGTCGAGTCTCTGTGGGAACGAATCCTACTTATTACTGTATTACTTGTGACCACGTTCTCTTGCGTGAATAAAGTGTGAACAAGTTTTTGGCGCCGCTGCCGGGGACTCGGTTCATTGTTTTGTTTAGTTAATGTGCTTATCATCAGTGGTCGTTAGATATCACTGACTGAGATTTGTTACTAATCGTTCTTGTTTGCTACGTGAATTCAGGTAATTGATCGTGTATGCGTACTCGTTCTCAATCGAGTAAGGAAAAACTGGAAGAACACTTAGACGAAGAAGAGGGAATTGCAGTTCCAGAAATTGAACCAGAAATAGTAATGGGGGATCCAGTGAAAGCTCTTAAAGATTACTCTCATCCGAAGATCAATAATATTCAGTCAAGCATTGTTAGGCCGGCTATTGCAGCTAATAATTTCGAAATCAAGCCGGGCACAATTCAAATGGTTCAGAATTCTGTGCAGTTTGGGGGTTCACCTGCTGAGGACCCTAATATGCATATCAGAGACTTCATCGAGATCTGTGATACCTTTAAAACCAACGGGGTTTCTGAAGATGCTATAAAACTGAGGCTGTTTCCATTCTCTCTACGATACAAGGCAAAGAGCTGGTTGTATTCGCTGCCAGCAGGCTCTATAACTACTTGGGAGGATCTCGCATAAAAGTTTCTGACTAAATTCTTTCCTATGGCTAAGACGGCAGCCATGAGGAATGCTCTTACACAGTTCAATCAACATTCTAGAGAAACGTTGTGTGAAGCTTGGGAAAGATATAAAGAGATGCTTCGAAAGTGTCCCCATCATGGGATGCCAGATTGGATGGTCATTAACGGTTTCTATAATGGATTGAATCATTCACGACCTATGCTTGATGCAGCATCTGGAGGAGCTCTTTGGGCCAAGAGCTATGAAGAAGCTTATGACTTGATTGAAATGATGGCTGCCAACGAGTATCAGAATCCTACTCAGCGATTGCCGCAGAGTAAAACTGCAGGTGTTTTTGAAGTGGACGCTGCCACGGCTATAACAGCTCAACTACAGGCTTTATCTATAAAGGTGGACGCATTATCCAAGGCAGGAATTCAGCAAGTCGCTATGGTTTGTGATCTGTGTGCAGGTGCTCATGATACAACTCAGTGTGCTATTTCTAGCGATTCAGCGTACTTTGTCGGTAACTTTCAGAAGCCTACACAACCGGCACCTAATACATATCACCCCAACAACAGGAATCATCCTAACTTCAGTTGGAGCAACAATCAGAATGCCATGCCGCAACCATCGCAGGGTTAGCAATTCGGAACAAGGCCTTTCAACAATTCTGTTCCTCAACAATCTTATGCACCAAGACAATCATACAACCCTCCTGGTTACCATCAACAACCTCAAGGAGGACAAGGGCATTCAAATGAAAAGTCAGAGATGGAGGAACTGAGAATGATGTATAAGAGTCAAGCTGTGACACTGAAAACATTGGAAAATCAAATTGGTCAACTAGCAAATGCTCTTCTAAACAGACCTCAAGGACAATTACCAAGTGACACAGAGGCTAACCCAGGCAAGAAAGAAAGCAAGGAACAAATACACGCTATTACATTGCGTTCTGGAAGGGTTACGAATAATCAGGAGGTCGAAATTCCACAAAACGAAGAACGTCAGCATTCTGGGCAGGAAGTGCAGGGCGGGCGCGCTTTCTCAGGCGCGGGCGCGCCTCACCTTACTGCTGGAAGGGGATTTTCTGCAGAAAAAGATACGCAGGAGGAGCCGATTAAGAAAAAAATGAATGATTCAGAGGAGAAAAGCAGTTCAGAGACAGACAGTGTTCACAAGGAAGTATTTCCTCCTCCACCATTCCCTAAAAGGCTTCAGAAGTAGAAATCAGATAAACAGTTTGCTAAATTCTTGGAAGTTTTTAAGAAACTACACATCAACTTACCTTTTGCTGAAGCGCTGGAACAAATGCCAAGCTACGCCAAATTCATGAAAGGCATTTTATCTAGGAAACTAAAGCTAGAAGAGTTAAACACTGTTGCCTTGACGGAAGAGTGTAGTGCAGTATTGCAGCAGAAGTTACCACCAAAGTTGAAGGATCCTGGTAGTTTCACTATACCATGCATAATTGGGAATTTGTCGTTCGACAAATGTTTGTGCGATTTGGGAGCGAGCATCAACCTCTTGCCATACTCTATATTCTTACAACTTGGTCTTCCTGAGCCAAAGCCGACTAACATGTCACTGCAGTTGGCGGATCGTTCAATCACTTATCCGCGAGGAATTGTCGAAGATGTTTTGGTGAAAGTCGACAAACTAATCTTTCCAGCAGATTTTGTCATCCTTGATTTTGAAGAAGACAAGAAAATCCCTATCATTCTTGGTAGACCATTCTTGGCAACGGGAAAGACATTGATTGACGTACAGAAGGGAGAACTCACCATGAGAGTGCACGATCAGAATGTCACATTCAATGTGTTCAAAGCAATGCAATTTCCAACAGAAGAAGATCAATGCTTTAAAGTAGATGTAGTGGAATCTGCTGTGCAAGTAAAAATTGAACACATGCTTATGAATGATACACTGGAAAAGGCTTTAAGTGGGGACTTTACAATTGAAGAGGATGAGGTTGAAGAACAGGTACAGTCTCTGAATGCTTCTCCTTGGCAACAAAAGTTTGAGAAACCAGAATCGTTGGGTTTATCTGAATTGAGAGAATCACATCAGCGGTTGAAACCATCTATCGAGGAAGCACCGAAGCTAAAGCTCAAACCATTGCCTGATCACTTAAGGTATGCTTCTCTTGGGGAATCATCTACTTTACCTGTGATTATTACTGCTAACCTTACAGGTCCTGAAGAAGAGAAGCTGTTAAGGGTTCTCAGGGAATTCAAATCAGCCATTGGTTGGACTATTGCAGACATTAAAGGAATCAGCCCTGCCTATTGCCAGCATAAGATTCCGCTGGAAGAAGGTAGTAAGCCAACAGTGGAACATCAGAGAAGGCTTAATCCACTCATGAAGGAAGTAGTGAAGAAGGAAATTATCAAGTGGTTGGATGCAGGGATTATTTATCCTATTTCTGACAGTGCTTGGGTGAGTCCAGTTCAATGTGTGCCAAAGAAAGGAGGCATGACGGTGGTAACTAACGAAAAGAACAAGCTCATTCCTACGCGGACAGTCACTGGTTGGAGAATCTGCATGGATTACAGGAAGCTGAACAAAGCTACTAGGAAGGATCACTTCCCTCTTCCTTTCATTGATCAAATGCTAGACCGACTTGCCGGCCATGAGTACTATTGCCTGCTGGATGGATATTCGGGTTACAATCAGATCTGCATTGCTCCAGAGGATCAGGAGAACACAACATTTACATGTCCGTTTGGTACCTTCGCTTTTCGAAGGGTTTCTTTTGGGTTATGTGGTGCACCTGGCACTTTTCAGAGGTGCATGATGGCAATTTTTTCAGACATGATTGGTAAGACAGTGGAAGTCTTCATGGATGATTTTTCAGTATTTGGGTTTTCTTTTGACGAATGTCTACACAATCTTAGCATGGTTCTGAAAAGATGCGTGGAGACTAATCTGGTTCTCAACTCGGAGAAATGCCATTTCATGGTACAAGAGGGAACTATTCTTGGACACAAGGTGTCACGGCGAGGCCTGGAAGTGGATAAAGCAAAAATAGAGACAAATGAAAATTTTCCACCGCCCAATTCAGTGAGAGGAATTCGTAGTTTCCTCGGTCATGCAGGTTTCTACAGAAGGTTCATCAAGGATTTCTCCAAAATTTCCAAACCTTTGTGTAAGCTATTGGAGAAGGATATTCCCTTCAAATTCGATGATGATTGTATGACAGCTTTTGAGACATTGAAGAGGAAGTTGATTTCAGCACCTGTGATCATCGCCCCAGATTGGAATGAACCTTTTGCTATGATGTGTGATGCTAGCGATTTTGCAGTAGGGGCTGTTCTTGGTCAAAAGAAAGACAAGATTTTTCATGTTATCTACTATGCAAGCAAGACACTCAATGATGCGCAATTGAATTACACAACCACGGAGAAGGAGCTGTTAGCCATTGTATATGGCTTTGAAAAATTCAGATCATATTTGCTTGATACGAAAGTGACGGTGTACACTGACCACGCAGCTATTAGATATCTGCTCTCCAAGAAGTATTCTAAACCCCGCTTGATTCGATGGGTTCTTCTACTACAAGAATTCGATGTTGAGATCAAAGATAGAAAGGGGACAGAAAATCAAGTAGCTGATCACCTCTCACGATTAGAAGATCTTGGTAAATCATCTCAAGACAGTACCCTCATCAATGAATCATTTCCGGATGAACAACTGTTTGGAATACAAGAAGAAGAACCATGGTATGCTGATATTGTGAATTATCTGGTGAGTCAAATTGTTCCACCTGAGTTGTCGCCAGCTCAAAGGAAGAAATTCATGCACGACGTCAAGTGGTTTCGTTGGGACGAGCCATATCTGTTTAAACAAGGGGCTGACCAGGTTATCAGGAGATGTGTACCATATAGTGAGACAGACAATATTCTGAGGGATTATCATGCCACAGCTTATGGAGGCCATTATGGAGGTGAAAAGACAGCGACTCGTATTCTGCAGGCTGGATTTTATTGGCCATCACTCTTCAAGGACGCTCATCAGTTTGTAACCAGGTGTGATCGTTGCCAGCGAGTAGGCAACATTTCGAAAAGGGATGAGATGCCCCTTAATGTAATGCTAGAGGTAGAAATTTTTGATGTGTGGGGGATCGACTTCATGGGCCCATTCATTTCATCATGCAATAACCAATACATCTTGCTAGCTGTGGATTACGTCTCCAAATGGGTTGAGGTCAAGGCACTTCCAACTAATGATGCCAATGTAGTGCTCAACTTCCTTCACAAGAACATTTTCACCAGATTTGGGACTCCAAGGGTCATTATCAGCGATGAGGGTTCTCACTTTTGCAATCGGAAGTTCACTAATCTGATGGCAAGATTCAACATCAACCATCGGGTGGCGACAACATACCACCCTCAAACCAATGGCCAAGCTGAAGTATCAAACCGTGAGATCAAACGCATTCTGGAAAAAGTGGCTTGTCATCTGCCAGCAGAACTGGAACACAAGGCTTATTGGGCATTGCAGAAGCTGAATTATGATTGTAAAGCCGCAGGGGAAAGGAGGATGGTGCAAATCAATGAAATGGATGAGTTTCGTCTACAAGCTTATGAGAATAACAAGCTCTACAAGGAAAAAGTGAAAAGATGGCATGATCGTCGGTTGACAACAAAGGTATTGGTTCCTGGTCAATTAGTTTTATTATTTAACTCTCGTCTGCGATTGTTTCCAGGAAAACTCAAGTCAAGGTGGTCAGGACCCTTTGTTGTGAAGACTGTGTTTCCACACGGAGCTGTGGAGATTTATGAAAAGACCCCAGATCAAGCGTTTAAAGTCAATGGTCAGAGATTGAAGCCTTATTTGGGAGACCAAGTAAATTGCGAAGCTGAAGTCGCGATTCTGTCTACCTCGGATTGAGGAACTGAATTAACGTCCGGCTAAATGACGTTAACGACAGCGCTCGTGGGAGGCAACCTACGGCTTGACTGGTAATTTTTATTCTTATAAACAAATTTAAAAAAAATTCAGAAAATTGGGCAGTAGTACCAGGGGCGGGCGCGCCTGGTCGACTGTTCCAGAAAAAAATAAAGAAAAAAACAACAGAAAAAAGGAAAAAAATAGTAAAAACAGAAAATATTTCTCTTTTATTTAGTGTTTCACTCAAGCCCAGCCACTCTCAATTGTTTAAAAGCCTTGCAATACTCTAACCCTAACCTCTATTTTCCTTCCCATCTCTCATTCACACATATACATACAAATATACACGCACTGCATCTCATCTCTTCACACATCTACAACTCAATCAATGGCACCCAAGAGATCTAGGCGCTCAGGGACATCAAGTTCTTCTTCGAGTGGGGGAGTTGTGCCCCAATTCAATTCACCGGAGGCCCAAATTGAGTTTGCACGCTTGATGACCAAATCTGTGGTCAAGGAAAGGGGATTCATTCCGGGTGTTCTTGATGGGTCTCTAATCGCGATGGTTAGTGAGCGCGATTGGGAGACCGTGTGTGAGGCTGCGGAGGCGATACCATTGAGTATCGTTAGGGAGTTCTATGCCAATGCCAAGCAAGAGAAGAATGGGTATTCTGCAGTTCGAGGGTATGTAGTGGATTATACTCCTGCCGCTATCACTAGGGTTTTGAATTTGCCTGCACTGCAGGAGGGAGTGGAAGATTTTGGGTTGAAGACCCGTGGGGAGGTTGACCTTGAGGCCATTCTGCGGGATATGACAGTTCCCGGCACTACTTGGAAGCGCAGGGCAGGCTCTACTGAGCCGGTTACCTTCTCCGCCATGGCTTTGAACCCGTATGCTAAGGCCTGGAACCTGTTTCTGTGTGTTAACATTGTGCCGTCGTCCCACACTCATGAGGTGACCGTGGATCGTGCTATTTTGTTGTGGGGTATTCTTAGCGGGCGATACATCGACCTGGGCTCCCTTATCCACAGGCACATAATCCGATTTTTGCAGGGCAGTACCACTGGAACGATTCTGTATGGCTCAGTGGTTGTTCGTCTGTGTGTTGATGTGGGTATTCACTGGCCGGCGGAGGAACAGTTGCAACTTCCTGCGAGTGCCATTGACACGGCGGCGATAGCTCGACTACCTGAATGGGACGGTGGTGTACCGCATCCCAGAGGCTTAGGGTATATTGTGGGTGGTGACGTGCCGCCTAGACAGCAGAGGGAGGCTAGGGCTGGATCTTCTAGGGCACCGCCAGCTGTGGCTAGTACTGGTATGAGTGAGGCCCATTTTCAGAGGTTGGCACGGCAGTTGGACGCAGTTGATGATAGGCAGAGCCGGTTTGCTGCTGACCTGACTCAGGCTCTCGGTGCAGCCTTTCTGGCTACTGGTGTACAGGTAGATTGGCCTGTTTATGGAGCTGGCACCGTGTATCCACCACCGGATTCACCCGAGGAGGGTGACTCTGCTAACGATTGAGGTATATCTGCGCACTTTCTTTGTTTCTTGCCTTCAATGGGGACATTGAATATTTTAAGTTTGGGGGTGGAAAATAGAGATTGTAGTTAGATGCATATAGGGCATGTAGTGGTAGTATTTTTCATGCATTTGGTTTTAATTGCCATATAGAGCATTTTGTTTGCATTTCTTGTTCTGTTTACCATGTGAGTCCATTTTAGTTACATTTCATAGCATGCATATTTCATGATCCCTTAGGACGAGCTAATTCTGATTGTTAGGACGATGTCGAATTGAGTGTGGTATTGATGAGCAAAGGGTTGATTTACAGTCCCTATGAAATTGAATTGCATGTTTCAGAAGCACTTTCTTTGCACAGTCTCATCGGTTGCTTTTGGGCTAGGTTGAGTCATGCCTGTTCAGTTGTTTTAGATTTAATCGCATGTTTATATCTAGAATGTTTGTTATTCCCTTGATAATGTAAGAATGCCAAAGTATAAGTCTGGGGGTGGCAGGGATTCATGCTAATTGTTAATGATTGTCAAGTATGGCTAGGCGTCAAATGGCTAGTAGCCGGCTCATATTTTTATGAGTAGTCTAGGGTTGGAATTGAGAATTCTCATTCCAGATTCTGTCCAAAAAAAAAAAGAAAAAAATAGTCATGTGAATAATTCGAGGCAAAATTAACCAGGGTGAGCTCTTTAATACTCGGGCAATTAAGTTCAATGGGGACTTTGTGCCTAGTGACCTAAGGCTTTTTATAGTCTAGGATCCACTAACCTAACGCTCGCTACATGGGTATTATTGTATAAGCCTTTAGTGGTCTCATCCATTGCACGGTTAAATAAGCCTATGTATTGTGTTATGTGTCCTAGTGGTGGTTTAGCAATTAAGTGTGATTCCCTGTCTAACTCAAATGAATGACGGCGGTGTTTGTATGTTATGGAGTGTTTACCACTCATTCTGTTTATAAACAGGTGATTGTCTTGGCGAAAAATAGGTATGATTTTGATCTAGTGTCAGAGTATATTTGATGAGCATCACACACACCCACGTTTCTGTTCGTGTAGTACTGGTATATGGGGGCTTGGTCGAGCTCTGTTTGGATGTATTGCATCTCTTTGAGGCTTGGCTTATCGATTGGTTTTGGTGATTTCGAGGGGGTCCTTGCATTTTCATAGTAGTTGCATCCATGCATTGCATTGCCTTAGATTGTTTAGAGTCTGTTTATGCTTGGGGACAAGCATCGGTTTAAGTTTGGGGGTGTGTTAGTGGACTTTTTGTCCACTATATACGTTCCAATTCGACTTAAATTGATCGCTTGTGCCCAAGTATGTAGTGTCTTTTGATGTGTTTTGTGTCTTTGGTGTGCAGATTGCCGTTCGTAGCAAAATTGTTGAATAATTGCATAATTTGGTGGTATATGAGCTGGGATTTCAAATGAGGAAGATCAGGACTTGAGTTGAGATCAAGAGAGGGCAAGACGAGTCGTTAAAAGAGCAAAAGCACAAGAAAAGCAGTTGCTGGACAGAAGCTGAAGGCGCGCCCATGCTCCATCAAGCGCGCCTGCGCTGCAGCAAGGGAAGTTCAAGGGCGCCCGCCCTTCCTCAAGCGCGCCCGCGCCCCTGTCGAAATCAGAATTTTTATTTTGCAGTTGTTTAGCTTTTAAGGCCCAGTTAGAGGCAGGCCCATGGATATTTGGTTTTTATGTAACCTAGTATAAAAACGTCAAGGATATATTATTATGGATTATCTAAGTCATTATCATAACATAAGTAGGGTTTTTATTATCGTACAAGAGGACAAAGTACTTTGTGAGCCGTCAAGCTATTTTATTCTGTAATTTTCATCACGTGGATTATCGGTTGTTTCTTTTACTCTTGCAATTAATATCAATAGTTTATGTATAATTGTTTATTTTACTATGTTTTCAATTGAACCCATAATGTCGCCTAGTCCAATTATGGGCTAAACGCTGTCGTGGGGTTTTAATGGATTTTTCTATCGATTCTAGATTTTGATTGTCTTTATGCCAAGGTGTGTGATTGTTATGGATATCCTAGTATGGTTAAGCTTATTCGTTGTAAATGCGTCGCGAACATTTATGATTGTTTGTTGAACCCTTGTGAAGGCGAAAGTGGATCTAGGGTTTAGAACATGTCATGCTAGCATAGGTTTTTGCATGTTAAGAGCATGTATTAATTTGTGGTGTAATTCTAACCGTCTTGCACTGACTATGTGATTTTATGGATACTTGTGCTTAAGCCATTATGTTTTCAATCTCTATAGACATATAGGGACTAATCGTAGTGGTTGACTCTTTGACTTCTATCAATTGTGGATGTTCATTAGGATGGTATGCGTACAACGAAAGTTGGCGTTTATCAGTTTAGAGGGTCTGATCAGTTATCATCACTTTCACATGCTAGGTTGAAAAGGCATAAGCTTCTAGATGAGATAGATTATGAAGTTAAAATCCCATGTTTATTCTATATAAGTAATTCGTTAAGTTTTAATTAGTAGTGTAATCAAAATGCCAATTGTTATTTTCTTAGCAGTGAAACTTAATCATACTCTGGTGTATAAGTGAACTAAACGTAAGCAAGTCGAGTCTCTGTGGGAACGAATCCTACTTATTACTGTATTACTTGTGACCACGTTCTCTTGTGTGAATAAAGTGTGAACACGTCCTGAGCAGGTGGTGCCCTGAGAGAAGTCTGGGCTTTGATAGGGGATTTTTTCTTGAGGATTGCAGGAGGATCAGATTGTTTCTTTGAAGCCTCAACCTTCTTCGGCTTCGAGGAGCCCTAACCCCGTGGAATTTTCGGCATACCTGCAACACAAATGGAAAATGTCAGTAAAAAACGTGCAAAGGAATAAATACATGACTCTAGGCGAGCCTTGAAAAGAAAAATACAGGAACGTGCAACATCCAAGCTGAGATGAAATTTCAACTTTTTTAGGATCCTTAGGACGCGCCCTAGAAACTACAGAAATTTATGGACACCTTCTAGGTCGCTGTCATTTGAGGAGACGCCTTGGGAATCATCGTCACCTGAGGACGCGTCCTCAACATACGGAACAGGCTCTATTGAACCCACCTTCTCGGAAAGAAACCCGACCTCTTTTAGTTTGTCAAGGGTGATTAAATTCTTCAAATATTTTTGGTCTTGGGGAAGGCTCAAGACAGTTTCTGCCCTAGTAAGGGCGTCGCCATTCAAATGGACTTGTGTCCTGGTAACTAAGGAAAAGAAATATGTTAAAATAAGAAAATAAAAGTGCGCAAACTGGTATAGGTAGGGCGCGCCTACAAGACTTACTTGGGACTCTGTTGAAGCGAACCCGGACACGCTCTGTGTCATAGACGTAAAAATAGGGTTCCTTCCATTTTTTGACATTCGAGGTTTTTCCCTCAGAAAAACCTCATTTGTTATGCTTCTTCCATACCACCAAAAAGAAATATCTGATACTGCTTTGCCTCAAGGAAAAGAAATGGCTGAATTCTTCCATTGTGGGCGCGCCAAAGTTGAGGGAATGATACATAGTATATAGAGCAATGGCGAATTTCCAGCCGTTTGGAGATAGTTGGATAGGAGCTATGTCGTACCATTCGCAAATTGTTCGGAAGTAAGGGTGAAGGGGCGCGCCAATCCCCAACTCGACCAATTTTGGCGTGATCACCATCCTGGGGATCTTCATAGGTTGAAGGTCAAATCTATGGGGACGCATTCGTCTTGAGGGGTCGCCCACATGCCTTCTTGATCAAAGTACTTCATGGTCCAATCAACTTCAATATCAGTGACTGTTGACCTTAGTCCGACGCATGCCAACTTTCCATGGCGCGCTCTAATTGCGTCCTCTTTTTCAGTCGCTTCTCTCCCGGCCCAATCAAGATCAATCTCATAATCCGCAACTTTCCAATGATGGAAGGGAACGGGCGAAGGAGGAGGAGATAGGAGTGAGTCATCCTCTTCAGGCGCGCCTTGATTTGTAAGAGAGGTCTCTGCTGGTTCCTCCATTGGCTCCTTGTTTTTTCTTCTCCTGTTGAGTTTTGCTACTTCTTCTTCCTCTATTTCGGTTTCAGGATCTATGTTCACTGAGATAGGGCGCGCCTCATCACGGGACGCCGTCTTTTGGGGGACGGCCTCGGGAATGACTGGTAAGACAGGCGTCTCTTCGTTGAAGTCTAACTCATGTCTGTTCTTACTTAGGTGCTCCATGAATCTTTGAACCGCTCTTTTTGTTCTCGAGGAAAGAGGTGGGGGAATTCGTGTAGGTGTAATGGTCCCGCCGAATCTTTCGAAGACAAATTCGCGAAAAGGGTGGAAAGGGAGTTGAGACGCGCCTTCACGGACCATCTGAAATGAAGACAAAATCAACACTTAGTACGTCCTTGGAAAGGCGTGTCTCGAAGGTAGGGTAACAGGAGCCAATGTGGTATTGGGCGCGTTATAACAAAAGGTAAAAAAGAAAAATAGGACGCGCCTGGGGCATACCCGGCTATACTCCAAGGGTAATTGGGCGATTAAAACTATAATAGGTCTAAATTGACGCAAAGGTGCCCTCGTAACATGTAGGGCGCGCCCTAACTCTATGACTTAATTCCAAGAACATATTCTAATTAATAGAATAGTGAGTAAATAAGATCTACAACATATATATACAATTATATACACGAAGAACACTGATGAACATGCAAGAACTCGAACAGGCCTTTTTGAATTCCAAGAGCAATATTGGGTGGAATTAAACAAAAAAAGTGGCATTACATACCTACTAAAGTGGCGAGCTTTTTGAACCCCGAATCGTGATTTTTGAGCGGAGGAGACGCCCTGGACGATCCTTAGAAGTTTGTTGCGGTTGAAAAGAGAGTCTTGAACTGTGAAGAATAAAGATAAAAAAGAAAAAAGAGTAAAACAATATATATATAGGCGGGACAGGAAGGACACGTGGCGGCTAGTTATTGGTCCTCGATTCGAGGATCGAGGAAAACATCATCATTTGCCCTGTCCGTGTATATGTATGTATAAACTGACTAATGAACTTCCTTAAGCCGCGCCTTGTTCTTGGGGCGCGCCATGATCAGCCAGAATAGTGACTAATTCGAGTTTCCCAAGTAAATGTATAAGAGGTCCAATTTAGGGTATGGCGCGCCCAAGTATGAGGACACGGGGAAATTCTTTCGAACATTTACAATGATCTCAAGACTTAGGGGGTAGTTGTTGTACACCATTTTATGCGGTATGGAGGCGCGCCCTCATTCCCTTTCTGCAATGGGGGCGTCCTCTAGTAAAGTCGATCAGAGCTGATGTCGAGCGGGGTTCAGGCTGATGTCATCGGAGCCTATGATCATCAAGGTTTGGTAGATGGGAATCGGTAAAGCAAGGATCAATTGCTGGTGCCTAATGTCGGATAATATCAGGCGCGCCCAAGGCTATAGTGTATGTCGGGGGGCGCCCTCTATAGAGGTTGGTCGAGCTTTGCTGTTCCTAGTCCGGTCAATTGTCAGTATTTATACGTATTAAAGATCATAGTTCCATATTCCTCGGGTTGCCCTCGTAGGGGAATTATGAAGGCATATTTGGCCTAATCTTGGAAGATCCTTTCCCTGTACTCAGGCGGGTTGCCCTCGTCTGGGGGCTTAGGACGTGACCTACGATTTGTGGTGGATCTAGTGCTGGTCTCCAGTCAAGGTATCCTTGGAAATAGTTGTAGTGGACCGGTTAGAGCCCACGGTTTCCAGGTCAATGTCGGATCCATGAAGTCCTTGGACCTTATACTGGGCTTTGACCTATCCGAACAAGCCCAAAAGTAGAGTCCTCTTCCAAGAAGGTTCCACTTGCCTTTTCTGCATTCGATTCGAAGAAGGAAACTCAGGTTTCCTAATGGGCTTCTGCTTTGCCAAGAACTACGTGGGCTTGATCCTCTATTTTGCCTATAAATAGAGGTACGTAGGCACATTGTTGGAGGTCGGAATTATTAGAGTTCACAGCCGCCAGAGAAAACAAAGCTCTAGTTATTCTAAAACCCAGCAATCTCAGCCCCAAATCTCATACAAACCACCACGTTCCGCCGCATCTCAGCCCCGTCAGATCTTTTTCCGGCAAAGAACCTCGATCTTTGTTGATTACTAGATTTCTCCATCAACACATGTGATACAATTTCTTTTTCCAACTTTATAAATCAATGGGATTGTAGTATTTAAGAACCAGCCGTACATATTTCCTGCTACTGTTTGGTTGTTCATCAACACACATTTATATCTGCATGCACCCAAGAGCTGGAGGTTATAATTAATAATCTCAGGTTTTTTAACTCGTATATTTACATACATGCTCATCTCTCGGCCCACCGACTTTCTGCAAGTGCACAGGATTACAAAGATCGCAACCAACGGCTCTCTTGGATGATACTAATATTTTATTAAGACAAAGGCCAGGTTGCATGTTTTTACCAACTATGCGGTGTTTGGGGGAACTTTTTTCCAGAATAAGTCAGCTTATTTTAAGACAAAATTAGATATTCCTAACTTTTTTCTGAAAAAAGTTAACTTTTTTTTGCAACTTATAGAATCTCAAATATACATTAAATATTTGTATAAAAAATATTTATCAAAATATGAAATTTTTACCCGAAAATAAATCCAAAAAAACTTATTTTAAGGCAGGCCAAGCAGACCATATATATATATATACATATAGTGACTGCATGCAGCTCATTTTTACTAGTATTTTATTAAGACAAATGTAGTACTCAAAGATAAGAGTAAAGAGCACTTCGTGTACCCGCAGTTTGTGTGTCAGACCACTTGGGATACCACACTTCAAAAAGTACGACTCGCTATACTGCACTTCTTAACGTCCTAGCACTTTGTTGTTTTCCGTTAAATTGGACTAACGCCGTCATCGTCTCCGGTGACTTTGAACGACGGCAAAACAAAACCCAAACAAAACTTGTCATTTTTTATACCAAAATAACGCTAGCCTTACCAGGAGTACGTATATAACAATTATACATACAAACAAGCAACCATGTGGCCGTAAATTAAAGAAATCCGACGAGTTTTACCGGAAAAATAATTTTCCGACGAGCTCCAAAAACAACCCATAAACACAAACAAAAATATCACTAGCATGTCCTTTCACCGATCTACGTACCCATGTAATTAGTTTATGCAACAAATTAACGGAAAAATAAATAAGAAATTCAAGTATAACCCGAAAATCATGAATTACAAATCAAGCAATTTCTAACGAAAACGGAGCACGTAGTCATGTACTTCAACACATGGGATTCAATTTGGTTACTCATACGAAGAAAACTAAGTTCAGAATCATCTTCAAAAGTTGCTTTGATCTTCAAGAACACGAAGAACATCTTCTTCTCCAAAACAAAAAAACTGACGGCGTTAGTCCAATTTAACGGAAAACAGCAAAGTGCTAAGACGTTAAGAAGTGCAGTATAGCGCGTCGTATTTTTTGAAGTGTGGTATCCCAAGTGGTCTGACACACAAACTGCGGGTACACGAAGCGCTCTTTACTCCAAAGATAATGTAATTTTACAAACGCAGACATGTCATGTCACACATATAGCCAGCGTAACGGTTAACATTATTTTTTAATATATTAAGTCAATACATTAATATAATCTATATTCTATGTTCTATGTTATGCCAGTTAGTCAAATTCTTCTTCAGGCTCCAACTATAGTTAGCACCTAAGTTTATATATGTGGATCCTGCCTAGCTAGTTCTCATTGGTCGGATTGATTACAAGGATAAGAATCAAGAAAACGACTCATGCTAATGTAAGGCATGCAATTCAGTTATGTTCTATGTTATGCCAGTTAGTCAAATTCTTCTTCAGGCTCCAACTATAGTTAGCACCTAAGTTTATATATGTGGATCCTGCCTAGCTAGTTCTCATTGGTCGGATTGATTACAAGGATAAGAATCAAGAAAACGACTCATGCTAATGTAAGGCATGCAATTCAGTTATGTTCTATGTTATGCCAGTTAGTCAAATTCTTCTTCAGGCTCCAACTATAGTTAGCACCTAAGTTTATATATGTGGATCCTGCCTAGCTAGTTCTCATTGGTCGGATTGATTACAAGGATAAGAATCAAGAAAACGACTCATGCTAATGTAAGGCATGCAATTCAGAAGCTCGTAAAACATCTCTCTCTCTTTTCTCCGCTAACCAGCCTTCCTTTCTTTTTCCATAAACATAGTTGTCCGCGCTTCCACCGATTTTCTCCGGTGAAAAATCTTGGTTTCCTTTCATTTTTCTTATTAATCTTACTATTAAAGACTTGATTTTTATCATTTTTTTCAAAAAATAAAAATCAAAAATCTTAAATAAAAAACCGTCGGAACATCCGGATTTTCTATTTCTCTCCGATCAACCGGATGGTTCTTCGGTTTCGAGCGGTCCGGTTTATCCTATTTTTATGATTTCATTTTCTAGATCTAAAGCTTACTTTTAGTTTGTAATTTTTATTTTGTAATTTTAGTTTGGTTGTATCCTCTCTTTAGTGTGAGAGTTTTGGTGTTTCTCTACTTTATTTATGATAGTATGACTTTTGATTCAATGATAAAAGTTTTTAGGGGATTCGAATTATGATCGATAGCTTAAACTATATATGGTGAACCGAGTACATGTAAATATATCATCTTCAACAAATAATGTGATTGTATCTTTAAAAAAATGAATTAATCAACTATTATTTCTGTTTTAGCCTTTAGGTTTGTTTGACGCGACTATTTTTATAAATGTCGTATGACTTTTTATCATTAAATTAATCTCCGCTGGAAAAAAAGCTGGTAAAATGGGGTGAAATTTCTATTATTATATATATATATTTTATAACGTGCCAGATTAGTCGTTATAATGATCATTTTATTATAAAATTTGTATATTATTTTGTTCACATGTCAATTGCATCGCATTTGTAACATTTTAAAAAAAGTAAGATCTTATTTAATTCAAGGTAAATGAACTATATATGTAATCAGAATTTTCATAAATTAAAATGGCAGTGTTTTTTATTTATTAAGATTTTAAATTCGACAAGAAAATTCTACAACTTCATTAAAACTTATACCTATATACTGTATTTTTTATTTTTATTTTTATAACGAAACAAAAAAGTCCTACATTATATTTATAAAATTAATAAATAAATAATATAAGTACAATAATTGATTATCGAGAATAATTTGATTGGAAGAGTCAGATATTTGGAAGTGGCGGAGACGTGTGTTTTGTATTTGTATTTGGTTTGACATTCCCATTTTCTAGGGTTTATCTCTCCATCTTCTCTCCTGTAAAGGTACGCTTCAACTCATTTTCACCCGCAATCCACTTACTAACATACATACACACATACACACAGATGTATGTATATATTATATCTCGTGCTTTGTTTTGTATGATCTAATCTCTTCTGCTTTAAGCAATTCAATTAGCCTTTTACATTTTAATTTAATCACTGTACACTTAATTGTGTTTTTATTTACTAAATTGAGTGTTTATTGTAATTGCTACTTTGTAGTTGCTAAATTGTTTATCAAGCAACATTTGAATTGTTGTATGCAAGTATTATATAGAGATGAGTGCGGTAGGGTTGGTTTGATACGAGAGTGAGAATTGTGTAGTTCGTGTTTCCGCTACAATACACACGCATTCTATTTTGCTTTATATCTTGTGTTATGTTTATCGTCATTTGATCGGTTTAAGTTTAAGCAGTTTAATTAGCCTTTTACATTTTGCTTTAATGATGATGCTGTCGTTTCTTTTTTTATTTACTTAATATCTTGAGCTAAAGGTTTATTATAACAGCTAATTTGTAGGTGGTAAATTGGCTACCAAGCAACACGTGGTTATACTCGTTGGGGTTTGTATTCAGGGATTAAACAGAAATGAATGTCGTAGGGTTTGATATCGGGAATGAGAATTGTGTTATTGGTGTTGCTAAGCAACGTGGAATTGATGTTTTGTTGAATGAGGAATCTAATAGGGAAACACCGGCTGTGGTGTCGTTTGGTGAGAAACAAAGGTTCTTAGGTTTGGCGGGAGCTGCTTCTGCGACTATGAACCCTAGATCGACTATTTCTCAGATTAAGAGAATGATTGGTGTGAAATTCAGGGAGATGGAGGAGGACCTCAGGTTGTTGCCTTTTGAGACAAGTGAGGGTCCCGATGGTGGAATCTTGATTCATGTGCAGTACTTGAATGAGAAACATAGTTTTACTCCTGTTCAGATAATGGCAATGTTGTTTGCACATTTAAAGCAAATGTCTGAGAAAGGTCTTGAGATGTCAATATCTGAGTGTGTTATTGGGATACCGTCGTATTTCACGGATTTGCAAAGGCGTGCTTATTTGGATGCAGCAGAGATCGCTGGATTGCATCCGTTAAGGTTGATGCATGATTGTACTGCTATTGCTTTAGGTTATGGTATTTACAGGAGTGAATTCTCTGGTAAAGGGCCTAGTCATGTTGTGTTTGTTGATATTGGTCATTGTGATACTCAGGTTACTGTTGCAGCATTTGAACCTGGACATATGAAGATATTGTCTCATTCTTCTGATAAAAATTTGGGAGGGAGAAATTTTGATGAGGTTTTGTTCAAACATTTTGCTACGGAGTTCAAAGAGCACTATAATATAGATGTTTCTTCAAACACCAGGGCTTCTGTAAGGCTGAGGGTGGCATGCGAGAGACTGAAGAAAGTCTTGAGTGCGAATCCTGAAGCACCACTTAATATTGAATGTCTGATGGATGAGAAAGATGTCGAGGGATTTATAAAGAGAGAGGATTTTGAGAAGCTCTCTTCTGACTTAATCAAAAGGATTAGCGATCCTTGTCTTAATGCTTTGCGTGACTCTGGTCTGTCTGTGGATAAGATTCAATCTGTAGAGCTCATCGGTTCTGGATCTAGGATACCAGCTGTTAAGAAGAACTTAGCTTCTCTATTCAGAACAGAACCTAGGCGAACTCTTAATGCAAGTGAGTGTGTGGCTCGTGGCTGTGCCCTTCAATGCGCAATGCTTAGTCCGATATGCCGTGTTAAAGAGTATGAGGTTTGTTTTATTTGCAACAATTGTAAGGTGTATGAATGCATAACCTGATTAATTTATTTTAATGCTATGGGGTAGGGGTCCTCGTCATCAACCCCGCTTGCTGTTCAAAAAAATAAAATAAATTGCGAGGGCTGATAATAATTTGATTTGATTCGATCATGCTTGATAGGTTGGCTATTTCGTTTGGTTTTTCTGAAATTTACAGTAGAGACAATGTTTGTGGAACATATTTTGTCAGAAATAAGGTGGTTAATTAACTGGGGTACTAGTATCTTTTCCTCAACTTGCGTAATGTCTAGAATATACTGCAGTCATGGTTTGTGCCAATGATTTTTTTAGATGTTTCTGGCCTACCTTTGGGCAGTTGTGCTTTTTCTTATCCGATTAATTCTTCTTATACTGCAGTCTTATGCTTTGTAAAGTTTTGATAGGTCTACTTAGTAAAGAAACATGAAGACTAATTCTTAGTTCATTATTTTCTTTCAAAAAATAGATCCTGATATGATATGACTCGCATCTAGTATATACCATATATGCTGTCTTAGGAGCTGAAATTTGAAGAGAGCACTCGATTTTGTGCATATTAGCTGTATATGTTACTAATTTCGTATTTGATGCATGTTTTTGAGTAATAGTTTAAAGTCTTCCTTATATAGCTGTACTATTGACATGCAACTGTCACTAATAGTCCTGTAATCAGATATGGATTGGTGCGTATCATGACAAAGTCGCTAAAGACTAGTCTCAAGTCATTTAATGTAGTTTCTAATTACTGTAATGGAAACTCATCCTTTAAACTAGAGATATATGGATCTAGAGCTAATAATGGGGTCAAACTTTTCTGAACTTGACTGAGAAATTATGTATAAATTTTATATATGAATGTATTCTCTTGTATATCTTTGACGTTTACAAATTTTATTTTTCTCGTCACATACAGGTCCAAGACTCATTTCCATTCTCTATAGGAATTTCATCAGGCGAAGGTCCAATCAACACACCTTCAAATGGGATTCTGTTCCCAAAAGGCCATCTATTTCCAAGTTCAAAGATCCTTCAACTACATAGAAGTAATATATTCCATATGGAAGCCTTTTACGCTGATCAAAATGAATTGCCTTCTGATTTATCACCCAAAATCAGCAGTTTTACTGTAAGTGTGACACTATTATCTATTTTATCCTTTTTCAGACTTTCTTTTTTTTTTTTAATCTGTCTTAAGGTTTTGATGAAAGTATGGTTTAAATTCTTGGAATTTTTTCAGAATATAAAATGTGAGTTCTTTGCAAGAAATCAATTAGTCACTTTGCATGGTTAAGCTGATGTTATTTTCATATTGCAACCTCAATATTCTCTATTGTGATTAACACTTTAATAGAAGTTTGGGCAAAGCAGGAATACTTTGCATTTGAAATAAAGCAGGACAAAGTTCAAAATAATAAGGAATCCAATCATTGACCGAAAGCTGAAAATAGCATTCTCAAGTTATTTTAAAGTCTCTCTATGTATCCAAACTAGGGGTACTAGTGGGATGGTATATTTAAAACATTAAGTTTGTATTAATATAGTTATGATTTATTAAACATAATTCTATATATAATGTTTATCTATTGTCTATTTGTCTATATTAAAGAATTATATAATCAACCTGCTATACCATAAGGATCATATATAATATATGTGCTGTAGTGAAGTATCTAACCATTAGTACTTGTTTCTGGTTGCCTCCTTGTCCATTACACTTGTGATTTTTAGGATATTTAATTGTTGGAAGATCATCAGGAAACTTGGTGACTGTTGTTGATTTTTTTTTGTTTATGTGGACCTTTGCACATTGTACGAAAATAAAGTGGGCCATATACTTGCTAGTCTTTTACAGGAAATCTGTGTCGATGAATTGAGATACACTGGAAAATAATAGTGTTTTGTCTTGTTTGTGTGTGTGTGTGTGTGTGTGTATTAGTATGGACCTTTTCCCGTTATCTTATTTTTCTTTATTTTTTATTAGGTATAGGCGACTCTAGGCAAAGACCTAAACAAATATGCATACAAACAGAAATAGGAATAACTAATAAGGTCACCACTGTAATATAAATACTACTAATAATCTTAATTTTAACAATCATTTATCATCTGTGTATTCTTATTGTCAAATTAATATCAGCACTGGATATGAGCTATTAAATTGATTAGATATCCTCTTATAAATTGTACCAAAGCTGAATTTGTAAGCTTGAATGGACATGTAGGTGATGAATGACAAGGTGAGATTGGATTAAAATTAATGTACATACTTGAGATTTTAGGTAGGTAATCCCTGATTATATTTATGTGCATTAATATCAAAGGCATTTTCGTATTACACTTGTTGAAACATTATAGATTGTGCGTAACAAAGAGATGTTTGTTTATCCGAGAGCTTGGGCTTTTATACTTATAATGCCCTGGAGCACAACAGTAACGTTGATTGAGTTTGACCACCTAAATATATCATTGTCTGGTTTCTTTGTGGTGTTGTAACTGAAGGGGTTTATGGTTTCACTCAAATTGTTTCCCTCAACTTAGCAAGCTTTGTTAGCCTGTGTGGACCATATACCTTTACCATCTGTTTTTAAAGAATCTTGCCTTCACTTAGGTAATGGCCATCCATTAGGATCCTGTTTGTAACTGAATTGAAGCATTACAATTTGATTTCCTAACCAGAATATAGTAACATTCTATATTTACCTTCATTAAAGATAGTCGCATCCCTGGAATTTACAATTTTTTTAGAATTTCTCACCTAAATTCAAACATTTTTTTACCATTGTAGATTGTAAAATACAACTAAGAGAAGAACAAAAAATAATAAGAAATGCCTTCCACATATAGGAATTATATATGTTAGACTGTGTTTCTTATATATGTTTTTTCATTTATTGTATATGAAACTGAAGATTTGTTGTATAATTTTGTAGATTGATCCATTCCAAGTATCTGATGCAGAAGAAGTTAAGATTAAAGTCAAATTCCAGCTAAACCTTCATGGCGTTTTTATGATAGAGTCAGCTACTGTAAGTATAGGTTCTTATATTTCAGTCTATGGGCACCTTGACCTTGGCTGAGAACAAATTTTGAATGAAATTTTATGGCTCCTTCAGCTTATAGAAGGTTGCAGGTGGAATTCTAGTGCAAAGAGTAAGGCTCATCCGACTTCTGAACACATAGAGGGTGACAACCATGTGTTATCTGATGTGGCAAAGGGTGCAAGTGATTCTTGCAATGCGGACTCCAACCTTTCAACAAAGCACAGTGTATTTTTTTTTGACAGTTTATTTCTTCATGTCGTTTCTTGGGATTTAGGTTTGCATATGGACATTTAATTATGTTTTTAACTCCAGGACAGGAGCCATGTTTTAAAGTAAATTACACTTGTGATTTATTCTCTACATGACTAGTGCTTATCCTATGTGGCATGTTAGACTGTTCTGATAAGTCTTGCCTGCTTTGTTTACTAGATATTTAGGTGGAGTGTCTGGTGAAATGTCACTAAGAGTGCTCCAGGAAAATGTTTGTGGACCTGAATTCCACTATATTTGTTATATTTATTTAGTTTGTTTGTAAGCGCTGAGCTTTTTGTTGATTTTACTTTTCGCATTAACAGTGGCATGTGCAGATTATATCGCCGATGGACACTTTAAGTAGTTTAGACTAAAATGATTTTTTGAAGTTGAAATTTTATATATATATAAAGTAATCGACATCTATGTTCAGGCTGATGATATGAGAGAGGGAAAAATTCGGAGGAAGGTTATACCAGTTAGTGAGACTGTCTATGGTGGAATGGCGAGGGCTGAACTGTCACAAGCTCAAGAGAAGGAACTCCAACTGGCCCAGCAAGACATAAAGATGGAGCAAACTCAGGAAAAGAAAAATCTGCTCGAGTCTTACGTCTATGAGACACGTACTAAGGTAATAATCTAGATATTACTTTGTCTTTTTCTATTGTTTCAAGAATCAGTTCCTGGATTCTGATTTTTCTGGAGTACACATGGACATCATTTTTTTATGAGATGTTCTGTGGCATCTTAAAACCTCTGTATGCTGGAAACTTACTATGTTAATTGGCTTGTTTAGAACTTGTACCTGTGCACAAAGAAGAATTCCCTTTCTTTAAGTGCAATTATGTTTGACTTTTTTAAAGGCTTTACCCCAATCTATTTGGAGTTGCTGATATATTAGGGCACATCATATGTGCTGGCAAGGTATAGTTCATTCTGATCTGATCTTAATTAACATGTGGTAATTAACTTATAGTTGAGATAATGCTTTCGAAATCTTATTTTTCTTTTCAAAGCGAAGTAGTTTGAGGATTATTTTTTTTAGGCCCCTTAATCCTGACCTGGATAATTGACCAAAAGACTTGTTTAATGTGTACGTGTGCAAGTTTATGCTTATATGTATGTCATCTGTGTTTCATACTCTTTTGTTTTTTGCAAGGATTTATTGAATGTGACTATAACAGATGTTTTACATATAGCTTTTTAACACATATCGGAGTTTTGCCACGGAATCTGAGAGGGAGGAAATATCTCTGAATTTACAACAAACAGAGGATTGGCTGTATGAGGATGGAGATGATGAATCTGAAATTGTGTATACAGAGAAACTAGCACATCTGAAAAAGGTTTGTATTAAGTTTTTTGGTTTAATTTATCTCTCTTAGTGTCAAGTTATTTCAGCCAATTAACTTTCTTGTACCAGCTAGTGGATCCAATTGAATGCCGATACAGAGATGAAGACAACCAGAAGGCTGTAGGGTCACTTTCCTCCAATCAGAAAGATGCGGTATGGTTCTACTTGTTAACATCTATTAGATACTAACTTTCAGAAAAGTGAGTCCCGAGTGTTGCATGTTTAATTTAATGGATTGAGGTGTTGCCGTGTTGCATGTGTAATTTAATGGATTGAGGTTTAATCGCGCTTGAGACTCTTGTTTATTTTGCAAGACAACTGCAAATGCTTATAAAGAGGAAGGACACGAAAAAAAATCTGCAAATATGTCTGGAGCCTGTTAACCTAACCTTTGTGGATGACATTTTTGTTAGCAAATTTTGAGTTTCCAAAGGATACGCCGAATTTGTGTGTGTGTTGTGTGTGTGTGTGTTAAATTGCATAATTTGTATTCATTTATATGTTTCACTTTTTCATTCTAAAATAGACTATCCCTTCTGCTACAACTGCAAAAATAAGTATGAACTTTATTTATCTGTCTGAATTGAATTGAGACTTACCAGGTATCGATTCAGATTTATCAAGGCAGAACCTCCCAAGGATAAATGTATTCTGATTAAATTTATTAAAGATATATGGGCTTTATAAACTGAAACAAAGTTTAAAATTGTTTATTCACATCACTGGAAGAAGTATTTAAGGTCTACGACATCAATCTTGATGTTAGTGTTGTGGTTGATTTTAAAGTGAATTGAGTTATACTTTGTAGGTTATGGTTGAATGTAGCAAGGCAGAACAATGGTTATCGGAAGAGAACCAGCAGCAGGAGTCTAGTGAAATCAACAAGAAAGCGTATGTATATAACACAACTTTTACAAAATAATATATTGTGCATTAGGAAACACAATGTCAAAATCTTTTGTGCTGGTATCCTGACCCCCTTCTGTATATTAGGATGTGCAAGCATATAATGAAGTCCAAGGCTTCAGCTACAAAACCAGACGAAATAATGGATGATAGAGACGAAGAGGATGATAATATGTCAGTGGATTGAAGTACATACATTCGGAGATGTGATGCCACAGAAACATTCAAACTTAAAAGCTCAATAAATTGGGCCACCGGTAGTGTGCAGATCAACCCGTAAAGAAATGCTGTTTTGATCATCAATCCAAATTAGCACATAAATTATAAGAGGACCAACTTTGTTGATATGCCTTGAAGGGTCGGTTGACATTGTTATACCACTTGTGTTTATATATATGACGGTTGCTATATTAATGATCAATATCTTCCATAACAGAGACTCAGGTCCAGTGTAAATGATGGCTGGAATATTTGAAAGTTTTTTTTAAAGCTTATTTGTGTTTGTAAGTTGGTTGTAGCTTCAAGTTTCTTTCAATTTCATGGTTATCATAATGAAGTTGAAATTTGAAAAAAATGTGTCATATCACTGTTTTCTAAAATCATTGTGAATACATTTAGCACAAGATTAGTATTAATGTATTATATCGTGCCATACTCATATAGTTTTGAGCTCCATTTATTTGAAAATGGGAAAGAATAGAACTGGAATTCGTTTGAGCATTGCATACAGCTTTTAAAGCAGGATCATGCGTTTAGTGTTGTTTTTGTACCAACTCTGTGATGGCAGATGACAGATTTACAACCCCCAACTCAAGCTAGGGATTTGAAGTCTTTGTTTTGAATAGTGTTTGACACAATTTTATTTGGTTTATTTTTTATATTTAACTTCCAATTCTTTGTACCTATAACTCTATAAGAGAGTTTTTTTCCTTTTATTTGAACTCTACAAGACAGTTTATTTGTTTTATTAATCATGTTATTAGTATAATCATTTTTTTTGGAATAATTTGGCTTATAGGCTTAAAAATGAGTATTTATTCTAAGAAATTCTCGGATGAGTCAGAGTCGAACGACAAAAGATAAACCCTCAACCACTGGTTGAGATATCCAATCGTCCTCACTATAATCATTGTTGAAGCTTTTATTTTTGTATGTGATGAATGTGTGGAATACTAATACTAGTAAGATGATATTTATTATAAATGCAAAATAAAAGCTTCAGAAGTATTATTAAGTTACTAGTAGTTATTACTAAAATACAGAAACTTGGATATTTTAAATTTGCAGCATGTGTTTTAGCTAGAGTTTTTGCAATTGTGTCATGGCCTATGATGACTTGTTTAAGGTATGCATGCTCCAAGTTTGTCCTTGCAATGAAGAATCAATTATTAGATGGCTTGGCTGATACTCTAAAAATTTGATGAATATTCTCATTCCTTTACTAGAGCTTCTTCGGCATTTCCTTCCCACTTGTCCAGCCGTTTTCTGGCTTTCTCCACCTGAAAAACTCCACACACGCATCTATTAATTTACATACAGATCGATTTGTCCAGTCTAGCGCACATACATAACCACATACGGCTTGAAAGACAAATTCTACTGAATTCGAACCCACCTCCCGTGGAGGAGGTGAGGAGGAAGGCACTGATTGAAAATTTGAAATGTTTGGAAAAGAAAAATGACCTCTTTATTCCAGTCCGTTCTGTATGTAGACCAGAGCAAGACGAGGGTCTGCATCATTGTTCCTCCGATCATTCCACTCCATATTCCCTGTAATCATAACCATTTAAAAATATCGATACATCACATTTTGCACAAGAACTTTACATGTTCACGTAGCTACATGTATGTACATCAGCCATGCAGCTAATACAAGATCAACACATTTCCCTTCCATAACATTCAAAAAGTTCAGGCTATAATCATCTTTAAACAACAAGATACCTTGACACCGAATTTGTACTTAAATCCGAGAAGACAGCCAAGTGGGATGCCCACGCCATAGTAACACCCCACATTTACATACGCCACGAACGCTTGCCACCCGCACCCAACTGCCACACCTACATTCAGACTCGTAGAATCACAGACTCGAATGAGTAGTGCATTGGCTAAACTCGTAAAAAAAAAATTGCATCATTTTGTGGTAAATACAATTATGGAGTCGGGGAAAGGGTGTTGCCCGATAAAACAGGCTGAACACCATTGAGAATAAGTGTGACAGCCATGAGTGGGCAGAGCTCAGAGACAGCTTTAGCGACAGTTTCACCACCAGTAAAAGCGTAGCTTATAACATTGCGCAACGAAAGCACGATTATAGAATTCACTACAACTGAAAATGCTGCTGACTTGGGATTTCCACCTCCAAGCTCATTTCCAACTCTCACACTGTAATTATAGTATGTCTAGTTAGCTTTCATCTCGATCGTTTAACTTTTTACATTTATGCGACACTTGAATAGTGTACAGTTATTTGATTTATTTCACATGCTGACCTTGCTGCCGCGTTGAATCCAACTGAAACCATGAACATCAACCCATTTACTGCCGAGCTACAAGAAATATGAAAAGATAGATACAGTTATTACATTCTTTTCAAATTTTTTAGAATAATGTTTTACTATATTACTGAAAGAAGATAAGTTTTATGTACAGGTGTTGATGCAAATTGCCTAATATATAATTATATTGAACGATCAAAATAATTATTTTTCATTTGTTTTTTTGCTAAATCAAAATACCTATTTTCATAAATATGATCCCAAATATCAACGTGATATGTAACGTATCAGCGTTAGTGCGACATCTGTATCTATCGGCTGATATTTCATACCACAACTTTGTGTATCTTAACTCAAAAAATATGGAATAGATATGCATGTCTTGGATCGTAACCATGTTTTTCACGATTTTGGGTCATTGAACCTACGAATTAGTGTAATTTGTTCTTTTCTATCCTGGGATCATTGTTTTAAAAGTTTGGAATTGGAATAAATCGGTTCAGATTTTGAGATATCGATCCGGAATGAATTAGAAAATTGGGAATTAATCAGGAAGATTAGTCGGAGTAATAATTGGACATATTTCAATATTTTAATAATCGGACTCAAATCATGTAACCGGTACCTCTCATTTTGGATCTTACTTGTTTTTAGTCAAAAAACTAGTATGATACATTTACTTATTGTACATCTATGTGCCCATCTCCTGAATTAACAAACAACAGAGATAATGTATTTAATCGCAAAAGTAGAGCAGCTTCTAGATTTTAGAAATGTTACTCCATGATTACTCATAGCTTCACCTCAAATTGAGCCTAAATTTTGTTATAGTGGAACTGTTCTTCTATGATGGGTCACACAACTTCATTTATTGTGGGGTTATCCTATACTAGTTCTGGGATGTGGTATATTGGTTGTGGAACGTGGTGCTGGTTAATCAGTGAGAACAAATATACCATCCTGCGAGCTAATTTTGAGTTGAGATAAAAACAGTAGTACTTGTTAACTTCTGGTTGACCTAGACAAGCTCGATCACAAAGTAGGATGGAGCTAATTTCAGTGCCCGAGTCCCAACACTGGCCCTTACCAATTCTCTATGACTAGTATTGTAACTAATATATAGTCATTTGTGTGGATTAAGAAATCATACCAAACCGAGAGTGCGTCCAAGGAGAGCTCAGGGTTCTCCAGCAACCCGGAAATCAACACTAGTATCTGCATATACCATGTCTCTAAACACAACATAACAGCTGATCCAGCAGATAACTTTACAAACTCCCAAACCCCGTTAAATGCCTCCCACCGTAGCCCTGTCCACGTGGCCTTACACCTGTCACTCATCAAAATGTAAACTAACTGGCCCGCAACGATGATCCACCACGACAAGCTCAGCACCAATGATGCACCTATCAACCCCATACCAATCTTGTACACTGCAATATAACTTAAGATCTGGTGCACAACTAGTGTGGCCGCTGAGATACATGCACTTGGGATGACAATGCTCTGTGATTGCAGAAATTTTTGTATGGGGAAATTCACGGCATAGGCAAAGATCTGGGGAATAAGGCCATAGACGAACAAGGATGCAGTTGATGCCACCGCCGCTGATTCACCTAGTGAAAGTAAGATTTGCTTGGAGAAAATGTAGACAATGGTCATTGGCAGGGCAGTCAAAGTGAGGACTATCGTTGATCTTTGGAGATAAATTCCAAGCATCTCGTATCTGTGGGCTCCATAAGCATGTCCACAGAGAGTTTCTACTGCACTTCCCATTCCAAGCTGCATTAACCACAAAACTGATTAACATATGCTAGACTATCAACTACAAACACAAAGAAAATATATTAGGAAAAAGTATAGTATGATGATCGAAATAGTAAACCGGGCTACTTTGAGACCAGGGGAACATGACTCCCTGGATATCTTGTCAAGTACTGAATCCTACTTATATTAGCATTGAAGTTGGGTAGCTGAGTTGGTCCGGATCATGTTTGATCTTCAATATCTTCTTAATTCTTTTTGGATATGTCTCTAAACTTATATCACAAGTAACTCATAAGCGTAAATAAGAGATACTTATCTTTGTTTTGGTAAAGTGAAGGAGAATCTATATGTTACAATGAAACAAATAACAAGTAGAACTGTAGAAGAGTAATGAAGCAGTACCATGAGGCCATAGGCAAATAATTGGATGCCTTGATTACCAAGAGAGGCAGCTGCAAACTCAAGGTTTCCAAGTTGACCAGCAAAGATCCTAGTGGACATAGACATGGAGTTATTGATCAAGTATACAAGCACGGTTGGTGCAGCCAATCTAAACAAAAGCTTGAGCTCAATCCAAGCCGCGACTCGGATGCGATTCAGAAAGGGCAATTCTGTATCTGACAACACCTTTTCTAGCTCTGTGCTTGTGCCACTTACCTGCAGTGGCAATGGCAACGACTCAATGGAGTGTAAGATAGGCTTATGGAGTTGGTCTAAGGACTCCATGTTTGGTTTGTTGCTATCTCTCTTCTATTCTGAAGCAAAACAATTTAATTACATAGGACAATAAGTAGCGTAGAGTTGCTACGTAAGTGTCGATATAATTTTGTATTTATATTATTTGAGATAAGTATCAACGGGCTGAACATCAACAAAAAAGTTGTGTAATACTCATCAACTTTTTACCTGTATGCAGTCACTGTTAAAACGTATGCATCAACATACCTACTAAAAGTCTTTCAACTCGTGTTTTTGTGGCAGAGTTGGCTAACATTATGGATAGAGTAATAAGAGGTGGCCTTTAATCCAGACTCAAAAATCCTAAATAATATGATAACAAAACCTTCCTATTATGATTGTCATGCCCTTTAGAAAACCAAAAATCTTTACCTGTCCCCCCAACCTAGTCCACCACAGTGCAACAACCCCGCTCATAATTTGATCCTGCATCCGCGTCCGCTTAAACATGGCTTGTGAAATTTTTGGTTTAGCGATTTCGAATTCCAATAATAAAATCTCGAAATTATGGAATATGCGTCCTAGCTTACTCACCAACTTAAAACGGTTTGCCAATGAAATGCTTATAAACACGAGTGTAACAAATTCAAATGTTTTCGAGGAAAGAAAACATTGCACATGTCAGTTAAAAATGACAACGATAATTCACTGAATTCTGATCAATTGTTCAAGTGAGACACTGATATGAGACTTCTTGAATGGACGCTTCAAATAAAATAGTACATGAATGAGTAATGGACTCAACTCGATCATAGTTAAGGACGCAGAGAAAGTTGCCACTTACGACAAACAAACCATGTGACTATATGAGACATTAAAAACTAGCAGTTGCAATATTCATATCCTCCTGAATGTGTTGCTAGTTAGGAAGAATTAATGAACAGGTTAGGTTTCGTGTACTTCCGAGTTTGAATTGCGCATAACATTAATTAAGATATATAGTACTCTAATTAATTTTTACCATTTTAAACTCTAAGATAATTAATAACCATATTTATGTAGTGTAGTTGAGAGTTTAAGTTACAATTGATTAGGTATAATTTCTAAAATTGAAACAGTAACCCATAGTTGCACAACATTTTAGGATCAAAACAAAAAACGAAGAAGAAATTAAAATTTAAAGGTTAAGCAAGCTATGATTATTATACATATTTTAACTTTCGAATAGTTTTTTTTTTTAAAATTACCTCTGAAACTCTTACCACCTCTATCGAGCTTTCTTCTTTTTTAAAAAAAAAAACCCAGAAATTACTTCTCTAAAAAAAATAGTGTTTCAACTAAACACCAGACCCTAATAATGAGAGAATATGCCCTGAGCCCCTGACATAACAGCATTAACACACCAACTGATGTAAAATCATCACTAAACAAAAAAAACATTCCCCGCCATCTAATAAATAAAGTGAGCAGCAATCAGCATCGGGACGGGATTAAATTGAACTTATAAATCAAGACCGTATATCTGATATTCTGATTTGTTTACAGGAATTCTCAGACTTTATTTGTTAGGCAAAGATTAATCAGGCAATGTAATATTGGAAATCATAAGGTGGGTATCGGCCAATTGTTCAATACTTGAGTCAGAAAACATATAAAATGAGACAACTTTAGCCATTTTCTCCTATTTATTTCAGATGTACAGAGGCAGCTCTATCTGTTTACAGATAACATACAATGGTATTATCTTTTTATCATATAATCCACATTTCACCGGTCTAAAGAATATAATGATGCAGATCTAAAATATAAGATGAGATGCAAATTAAAGACTTTACATCTACGTAATCCATTAATCTACAAATTGAGGAGAGGCATTGGGCAAACTTTTAGTTGTCCTTGGCCTTTTCTCCTCTGGAACATATAATGCAAATTCAAGTTGCAGTAACATAGCTATCCTTTCCTTTTGTTCTGCTAAATTTTGATACAATTATAAAGCATGCACTCTTCAATCACTGCCGAAGTTTTAAACCCCAATCTGTTGGCACAATGGGAGCAGTCACCTTTAGTTGTAAATATAGAACTCATGGAATATATTCAAAGCTTTTTTAAAGGGAAAGAATAATGAACTATATATATGGTAAGACTTCAAATTTCTCCGATAGATTTGCTCTGAAGTTTAAGACTAATCAGAGTTGCTCAACGTGGATTGAACCTACCTTCATCAGTGTGATTACCTTTGATTTTCTTCTAGAACTTCAGATATTGATCGGACACATAGGAATATCTTCTCACCATAACAAAAACAAAAAGAGCTTGATTGGCATTCACAAAATTATCAAGAGAACCACCGATGCGACAATGAGTTGGAAATAGTTTACATCTTTGTTGTGAATACCTGCGAAAGAACAAATGCCAAGTCCATAACAAGAAACTGATTAAGAATTTTTGTAATCTAAACATTTATGCTAAGAACAAAAAAAGTTACTTGTATGTAAGGTAATTGCTCTATTTTGTGAGTAGATTTAATACCCCCGTCAAAATAAAAAAATTATTTTAAAAAAAACATTTGAACATTCATGAAACTTCATCTGTTTTCCTGCTAAATTATGAAACTTCATTTTTGCATTTTCCGATGGTAAAACTGTATAACAGGACTTCATATTTACCTTACTTTTTTGTATGAGATTAATTGACAAGCACTAACAGTATAAAGATCACACAAAACCAAAAAGGCATTCAGGCGCCGAAGAATTAATCCTTTGAAACCTTCTGATAAAGATTCTCCTAATTATTACATAGCTTAGCAAATTCTATGCATACTTGTTTGTGTGTGCGTAGTTAGCTTGCTTGCTGCATTACTTCGACTCTTCGGTTTTGGGCGCCATAACCCTAGGACACTTAGACACGAAACTTACTTTGTTATGGATCGTTTGAATGAAATGTGGACATTGTAACAACTGAAAGACCACATATGAGAGCTTAGGATACAAAGAAAAACTCACTTCTTTGTCCAGATGCTGCTGCAGGAAGTGCCGGAATTTTTACTGCTGCAGTGCAACAAATTATATTTCTGAGTATGGATGCTAGTCTATATAGGCTGAATGTATACAGCAGGTGAAGATGTTGTGATCTTTCTGTTTAAACCAATTTACATACTTTTATTGCATGACTGTATTGGCAACTGATAAGTAGATGGCCAAGGAGCAGGGATGTTATCATTTAAATCACAGAGGAAGCTGATTCCTGAATATTTGTCAAACACTACATCGGATGGCATGCTAGGTAAAAGGCATCCTGATTCTGAAACGGAAGTGAATAAGTTAGTTACAAAAGGGACATCAGAATGAAATTGATAGAAAAACATATTTAATCTTTAAACTGAAGAAATAAACTGGTCCCAATGCCTTCCTTGGCTAGTTAGCTTCATTGAAATATGTTCATCTTCCGCAGGTTATTTATGTTACAGGTAGTTAGCGTTTTTAAAGTGTCTTAGATTAGGACATAAGAATCAGAGGGCAAAACACATTCTGAATAACTGGTAGATAAAGTTGGTGGGTACATACAATGACAGTCAACCAAGAAAAGCAAGATAAGCAGACATGCAGGAAATTAAAAAACCACAGCTCACAGGGGGGGTCCCTGAAAAATAATAGACAGATTAATGGGAACCCTAACTTCATGCATATAAATAATTTTGAAAATGAAGTTCAATTAATGTTCAGATTAATTATTTTTCAGGAGAGCTGTAGTTAGTAACGAGTATAAAGTCTTTATAACACAAATGGTACAATATTTCACCAGCAAAAACTCTTAAAAAGATTATAGAACAAGATAGCTATAAATTTAATGTGTGAATATTGATAATCTGACAACTGATAATCCAGACGTCAATTAATTTAATATCGTAGTTTTAAGTTAATGGTATCATTTCCTAGTCTTGTGATGATCTAACAGAAATGAACTGTAATGAAAAAATAACTTGCAGGCTGAAATCTACGAGTTTTAAATTGCTCCTAAAAGGCCAACAAAAACCATCTCTGTAAGGACAAACTCTTTTCATTCTTTTTTTAATGAAAATAACTTGTTAACAGGATAGTTACCTTTTGGTCCAACTGGCGCATTCAAGAGTTGATTCCCGCATCGTATCAACAGAAAAAGAAAATAACCACGCACAATGATACTTATTAGTATTAGCATTGATGATAGGACATTAATGCACTTGTTGCTTTTGCTGAAAGGTGATTTTATCATACATGACTAACCTTGGAGAGAAAAATCCTTGAGGCTAATATGGCAGAGCTCATAAACATTTTTGGTGATATTTTCTTTCTGAAGTTTCATTCCAAGTGTTGTAGCACAGTCTAAAGCTTGCAAGTTGGTTGTAAAGCTTTGTTTCTGCAAATGTGATACATAGCCCGCTATTGCATTGCAGCATGCAGTTTGGTTACTTATCCCATCTTGACAACCTTTCAAAACAGGGATTACAATGGGGAGAACCAATGGGCAAGCTGAAATTGAAACAGAAAAAATGGGATTTAGATGTATTTATAGCATGATAGGGTGTAAAAGCAAGACAGCAGCATCATCTATGGTGATCATATACCAACAGAACAAACAAAATTTCTCAGATTTTTTAGAATAATAAATAGTTATGAAAAAAATAATTTCAAACTTTGAAAATCTTCACTGGAGCTAATTTCATGTAGCCTCTCAGTCATATTGAGAAGGTAAAAGTCTAACACAGCCAAACAGGGAAGGGTCTATAATGACCTTGAGAACGCTAATTTAAAATTAAATCATTGTTAGCTAGTGAGCCCATCCCTGAAAAAGTGAAAGGCGGATTAAGAAGGTAATATCACCCTTTTCTCAGTGATTTAACTGAAGACTTTTCAAACCTTTAAACTTTCTTAGATTTTTTAAAATAATATTGTAGTTTCAGACGTTAAAATTCTTCATTGGGTCGATGAGTTACAAGACTAATTACATGTAGCCTCTAAGCCATATGGAGAAGGGGAATGACCTATAGAAACTGAGCTAGATTAAATCATTGTTAACTAGCAAGCCCTCTCCCTCCCCCCCTAAAAAATGGAAGGTGGATCGCTCTTTAGATATGATCTGTATACCGACACTTCAAAATAAATAGCATATGAAAGGCATATTCAAAACTTGGATTAATTTTCTATAAAATTAGATTTACATGCTGCAATGCTATGTTCATTCCCAGGTTACCTTTGTTTATATTGCAATTTGATAGCCCTCTAAGGACCTTTTTTGCTTGAGAAGGATTGTGTTTATTTGCCAACCATCGGAGTACAATATTTCTGCAATCACCAACCCTAGTTGACTGGTCAATCACTGCATGACGCCCATCAACGCCCATAAGATCATAAGCTTTTAATGCAAGCTTTTCAGCAGCTTGTGATATGGCATTCTGACAACCTTGCTCACAACATTCATTGACGAGATCAATCTTTCCACATGCGGTAATAAGGTTAGATGAATCAACTATGCTCTCAAATTCATCAACATCTTTGACTGGGCAAGTACCTTCTGTGAGGTTTGATGCATGAATTGAGCATATATGCTGCAACCTATTATTGGCACCTTGACTCCCCAGAATTTGCTGAAAATCTGAGATGCAGTGTTTTGCAGATGTCCCATTCAAAGCAAGCTCTTTGCTGTATTTACTTGATTGACCAATAAGGACGTTTAAAGTCGCTTCCACTTGTGGACAGCATACGACATTAGCGAGATATGGAGCAAATGCTGCAACACAATCAATGGCTGCATCGCTCATCATGCTCTGAACTGCACCAAAATTTAGCAAGCATTGTCCTGCAACACCAAAAATGGGACTCAGTGTGCAACTGATTGAGACTTGTATTAAGAGAGTGAATAAACAAACCTGATAACTTTGGTACACTGTTATTAGTAAATAGTCCCAATGGAGAAGGGGCTAAAAGAGGAAGAAATGGTTGAGGAGCTGCATTTGGGGAGATCACAGGAAACAGAGGTTTGTCCTTTCCATTCAATATGACAGGTCTCAAATTGTTGGATGAACTGCAACAGGATCCAGATAGGCCTGTGCACACCAGATTCAGGAAAAAGTGTTACATTTATTTTGTCTTGCTGAGGAAAATTACACATTTTCCTAATATTTGTGCAACCCTGAAGCATTGCAATGGCAGCATAATTTACAGAATAAAAGGCAAAAAGTACAAATACAAAAAGGATAGAAACTAAACTGACACAGAAAATGTACCAACAAAATCTGAAATCTAAGCCCAATAATGTAGAAAGTTTAAACTTTCAAGAACAAGCATCTAGTAAAAAGCTTAAAGAGCACAGATCATACATCAAAAAAAACAAAAGTCATTTCAGTGTGTAATAATACAAAAGAATTATCACATTTATATACTTACATAGAAGCACAATGAGAAGATTGAGATAGATATAGACACTTTGTATCAGCATTGGTTGTGTCATGCCTGCTCTGTGCAATGTGATATAAACACTTAGTATCACCACCAGTTGTGTAATGAGAGCAAAACCCCTGAAAAAGTTTATAAAACTGAGAATGATAAAGATTATTACAAGTTGAAACTGGGAAATAAAAAAAAATGGTGGGTGGGGTAGGGGTATATGTTGTTGACTTGTGGTAATAAAGATCAAGGGAGGTTGGGGCGCCATGAATGAGCAGCAAGCAAGTGTGTATGTGTGGGGTCAATAGCAGTCATGTAGCTGTGTGTGCAAGTAATGATCTTAGTCTGATCATTTTAGAGTACTGTATTAAACATAAGTTTAAGTGCCCGAATGAATATCTTTAATACTTTCGAAAGCCCTGTAACTGGAGAAAATTTAAATTGACGAGATTATTTATTTATTAAGGTTAAAAATATATTTTTTATTATTTTTAGCTTGAAAATAATTATTTATTTA
Source organism: Oenanthe sinensis (assembly GCA_028671895.1). NCBI lineage: Eukaryota > Viridiplantae > Streptophyta > Magnoliopsida > Apiales > Apiaceae > Oenanthe > Oenanthe sinensis. Next base: position 28,553,940 of record CM053812.1, on the reverse strand, counting down.
TAGAAATTTAAAGTTATGATGTATACAGATGTGACAATAAATAATTTTTCAATTTTCAAATATATCATGTGTGAGTTTTTTTGTAACATGGAATGGAATTTTTAAAATATACTGTATATATATATGTGTGTGTGAGTTTGGTTATTAGAGTAGTGTAGGCTCGTCTTTATTTTTTTCATAAATTGATTTTTCAAGTTCTGGGTTGGTACAGTTTTATACCGAGTATTTTATAGGATTGGGCCACGAAGGCCTGCTAATTAATTAGACTGGTCCCATAACATAATTGTTCATTTGTTTGGATTCTAGATTATCTCTAAGACATTGTTGGGTTTGTTGCAGTATGCATCTAGCCTAGCCCAATCTACTACTGTCTTGCACTCTTGCTTCCTTTTCTTTCTTCTTTTTTATTGATGCCCAATTTATTTATTTATTTTATTGCTAAATATCTAATTAAGCATGAGAAAAATGGCCATTATAATGACCTCGGTAACTCCCATGAGGTTATAAACTCCTTCCATGTAAATTTAATAGCATTCTTGTAAATATTAAAAATTTATTCTGAATTTACAAATCTATTATTTTGTATTTATATATGAAATTGTTACTCCCTCTAGTCCTTTATATAGGTCATTGGACTTTTTACACCTAACTTTAGGTGCTTTGACCATATATTTAGAATTGATATTTTAAAAAAAATCTGAATAAAAATATAATATTTAAATTTTGATTCACAAAAAAAAATTAAAAAATATTAATTTTAACTATGCAGTCAAAGTCCATAAAATTACGTGAAAAAAACAAACGACGAATAAATAGGATTAAAGGGAGTAGTCTTAGATAGTAGGTAGGATCTAAGTTCACCCTCATGATTTCTGTTAAGTATCGAGAAGAATAACAATTCTTATCTCTACATTAATTTCGATCATTATTATTATTTAAGTAGCTGAATTATGTAAAAAGTAAAAATACATGATCCACGAAAAAACAAGCCAGTAAATTCACTATTGTGTTTCGAAGTTTTCAAAGGATGAGTACAAATAGAGAGGAAAATAATACTTGAATATTAACCAAAGCATGCTTCATTCATTTTTTTTACCCTTTTTAAGTTATTTGAGTTTGAGGGTGTCAACACGTCGGGTTAAAAGAAAATGGTAAGAGCATTTCTAACCGCGATTCCTAATTTGACATCCTAAAATATAATAAAATAATAATTATTTAAAATATAAAGAATTAAAAAAATTACTCCAGTGTTATTTATAATTTAAAAAGTAATATTTAATCAATATTTTAATAAAGGGTAAGAGGGTTGAAATAGACACATGTTATATTATAGAAATTAATGATCAATTGACATGATAGATAATTGTAATTTAGTTTATGCTAATGGGTTAAATATATCTTTCAATTAAATGATTAAATGGAATATGGTTAGAAATTATATATATATTTTTAAAATCTCTCAAATATTTACATCTTAATGAAATATAAATAAGGATTTTAATCATCACTTAAAGTTGCTCTAACAAGCCAGGTTTGTATCAAACATTACAAGTTATTTGAAGTGGGAATTAGTTGGTTTACTAAATCAAACAAAAGATGCATAGAACGGGGGACCCCTAGATATCCAAGGTATAGAATAATACTCTCTGGTCCCCAGTTTGCAGAGAGAGAAGCCAGTGGCTCACAAAGCCCGTGACTGTGAGTCCAATAAAATACACGAATGTCCTTTTCTTCACAAAGCTAAATTAGCCAGAGGGATTTGTATCAACCAGTCATCTATTTTTGTTTATTGCTGCAACCTTTGTCTACACGCGTCGCTCTTCAAATGCATTTTCAGTTTCTCCCATTCTTCTCTTGCGCCTTCCTTTAAAAATAAAATAAAATTGCTGTATATTTTCTGTGTACACATATCAGTTTTCTATATTAAAAAATTTAATCGCCTTTTCACTATATTTTTATTTTTATTTTTTATTCTATCTTAAAACTGAAATATTTAGACAGAAATACAATAATCCCCACTTATAATTTATCATATTTCTAGATCGCCCATATCGCACTTGAATTATTATGTTGTGTTTGGTTGAAGAGATTGTAATGGAATGAAATGAGTAAAAAGAGAAGAAAATAATTAAGTTAGAATGAGAGGTTTGAAAAAATATTAGTGAATGCAAAATTTCTACGATGAGAATTGACAATAAAATGAGTAAGAAGTAGAATGGAACATTCCATCTCAAAATGAAATATTTGGATTGCAGCATAGGTTAACAGGAATGAAATGAGAAAAAGAATAAATTTTTTAAAAATTCACCTAATATTAATTCAAATCTCATTCCATTCAAACCTCATCGACCACAAAACATTAAAGTTGATTTTGCGGTTCAAGTATGAGTTGCATTAATCCACCGAGTACACTTTAATGGTGACAATTTTTAAATTTGAAACGGAGTGATGTGACAAGTTAAGTGCGATATATTATGGCAATGACAAGAGCTCTTTTGTCCACACATAAGAACCTTGTGGATCATAAGTTTGATTCCCCCATTTTATATAATTTTCATATCAATATTTAATTATTAAAATTTGTACTGGATTTAATTTTTTATACGATAAATATGGACATTTTAATTTACTAATTTTTCGTGCGCTTGACCACTAATCTGATGCATACATGTGTTGAACTTGAACACACCACACTTATTAATCAGGTGGATAAACCAGGGAGATTTAACCGGAACACCTAACTTTGCTTGGGCTACCGAGTTGACTCACTGAATTGAGTTGCTACAACCGAGTAGTCCCAAATAATACCAATACAAAAACCTAATCTTGACACTGATTACTATTACTAAGCCATATTTTACCCACTAATGTAAAATATTATTAATTGACTAAAACTAATTCTAAATCATAATTAACCATCAAATCCAGTTTGACTCCACACGGCATCTCGAACTCGACTCATGTCCCTGCCTTTGAGTGTTCTTCCAACACCTACAAACACCGAGTTGGCAGCCGAGTTTCTACTGCGAGCTAAGTACTCGTGCGGTGGAACCTTCTCAAACTCCCCATCATCACACTCGTCCGAGTCACGCATTGACTCAACTGGCTTCCACATATGCGTCCAATCAGGCACGTTGACCGGTGCTGACGTGGCCATCTGTCTTCCACGTGGCGAACCGCGTATTTGGTGCAGGATCCGAGGTGATGCAGTCCGACCCGGATCATCAAAAGCGAATGACAACCCGCCCACGTGGCCAGCCTCATTATTACCACCACGCACGTGGCTCCTGATGCTCAAGCTCTTGTTGGGAGCGCGTGACATCCACTCTCCTTGAGAATTGTTAGAGAAATGATCATCATCATCATCGCCGGTGACTACGTCGACGGCGGACCACACGTCATCTTCGAGAAAGTCGGAATCTGCGTTGACGGTAGCATGACTTTGAGCGTGATTATAGCTCCCCAAAAAACGTTCACTGCGACTGATGGTCAGTTTCCTACCTTTAGCCATGTAACATCACAACTGATGTTCGATCGATATCTTAATTTTCCGGTAACTAGAATAAAAACTGACTATACAAGTATGTTTAATTTATACTAAGAAAATATGTATATGTATGTGCTATAATAGCTCCATTAGAATTTTAGGAAGAAGCACATATAGAGAGAGAGAGAGAGAGTGAGCCATTACGCGAATACATACATGTGTATAATATAGACACACAACATAACACAACGATCGATCATCGATGATTGCATCAGTTGGTCCCACCCCATGAATAATTGGTTTTCATTTCATTTGAATTTGGGCTACATTAATTTGACATGCATTTTATATTTTTGTCCTTAAAAAACACAAGGTAGGACTACTTAATTAATTAAGAGAAACAATAAAATGCATGATTAATTTTAGTACAGCACAACTAATTTTATATGCAAGGGGTGGTTACATGTATATATGTGCATATTTGGTGGACTGTTAAACAGGTTACGAAAGTTAATGTAACAATGTAGAAACTGGGAAGATCGAAGATCAGAGGTGTTTAACCTAAATACTCTTATTATATACAAAGTCAAAAATACTATGAACCACAGTCTGTTATGTTGCTGTACGTTGTTTAACTTGCACAACTTCAAGAGCAACCCCACCGGGTTGTTGGCTGTTTTTTTAGCTAGTAAAATGGTAATTTTTTACCAACTTCAACATTTTGACATGCACCGTAAAAATGTTTACTCGGTCTTTTTCTTTTACCTATATTTGACTTTCCAATCACTTCAATGTATAGTAAGTGTAGAACTATTGAGAAATGCCAGGGAACCCAAAAAAATTCATAAATGTTAAGTTGTGTTAATAGTAATTTTCTTAATAATAATAAGGGACTCCGCGTATATACATATGTCTCCACGAATCAAAACTTGTCATATGTAATGACATGTCATTTGAGAAAATTTTTGAAACAATTTTTTTTATCTCTAACACTACTCAGAATTATTTTCGAATTTTCATACATGCTGAATGTGTTTTGGCTGATTTTAAGCATGCTAACGCAATCAAATTCGGACGATACTGAAGAAGAAAAAAATGAATGTGGACAAGATACCCTGAAAACCCTTCCCACATATTTTTGTACATTTTGGTCAAGACAAGCTTCACTGTTACATCGTACCTCTTCTTGAAAAGAATTCCTTCAATTGTTTTTTTTATGTGGGACACGTCACACGAGTAAAACATGGACACGTTGAATTCATGCATTTAAATTATTTCACGACTTTGCGATTAAAAAAATAGAGAAAATATCGTGCTCTACTGCTCTATACAATTTCGGGTTCTGGGTCGGGTTCGTATCGGGTCAGATTGTATTTGGTTATTTTGGATTGATTTTTTTTTAACCCTAACCCGTATCTATCGGGTTCGTGTCGGGTTTCGGGTAATTTCGGATTTCACCACCTCTACTGTTTTTTAGATTGATTGAAAATATACTTCTATATTATATAATCCATTTGTCCCCATTTATAAGGATTGATTGTTTTTGCACAAATTTTAAGATAAAATAGTTCATTTTTCTTTCATTACACGAGAAAGTTACAATTCAAGTATATGATATGTACTGTACCCACTTTGTCAGATGTAAAAAAAGGTAGAACATATATAAAATATTGTTATTACTATTAAATAATTATGAACCAACTAACGAATCTCTATCATTGCACGTTAAAGTTATTTTATTGTACTTAAATTTAATTATTTTAAATATAAAATATTTCAAAAGTAGAATTATAAATAAAGGGTTCATTAATTTTCGGATCATTTTCAGGTTTTGGGTTCGTGTCTGATTGTACCTGATTATTTCGGGTTGAATATTTACTGACCCAAATTCATACTTTTACGAGTTGGGTTGTTGTTAGATTTTGGGTCCGATCAGATTTTGTCACCCATATCCTCTGTACTGTAAATGATCATGAATTCATGTATCAATTAAGGGGTTCGGTGCTCTGAAGTAATGTTGTATATATCCATGCATATTGTATATTAACTATCAATTCTTAAGCTAATTTATGAAACGGACTATTTTTCTAAAGCTAAAAAAATGGAATTCAGATTAAATATGAAAAACAAATTTAGTAATTGATGGTCAACTTAATTCAAATTCTTAAATTTGTGTCTAAATATGTGTAATTCATTTTAAATAATATAAATTAAGTGTTGTTTATTTTAAATTCTCAAATTTATAAAAATAATATTTTAAATTACATTCAAAATCTAAATTCAAATTATTTGCTAGTTGAAACATCTGATCATTTGATTAAATATAAAATTTCAAATAAATATATGTTTAAAATTGTTATATTGTGGATTTGTGGGTACGAGTACAAAACATCAAATTATTTGTGGCATCAACGAGAAAGACATAACAGGTGCGGTTGTCCCAGGAATCAGGATAAGGCCAAGGTGGCCCGGCCAACTATTGGTGCATTCATTATCAAGCTGACGATCCTCTGTATCTCTTTATAATATAATTTATATATATCGTAAAAATATTAATGATATTTATAATTGTTTGATAGCATAATACGTACTTGCTAGATTATTATTGATTTATTGTTATTAGAACCGACAATCGTGTCGTTTCGTGTACTCATAGTTAAAATCGAAAATTATCTGAAATCATTTTGTGTACTTGTTTAACTAATCCGAACACGAAACGAAATATTTTGTATCTAAACGAAACGAAAAGTACACGAAATTTTTGTATACTTTTGTTTATACAAAACGATCCGAAATAACACGAAACGATTATATCCGAATACACGAAATACTAATTAATACATAAAATGAGTGAATTGTTATATATTACGTATATAATATATTAATATTTCATGTATTTTCGTGTACTCAAAATGAAACCCACATCCGAGACTAAATTTATTGTGTAATTTCGTATTGGTGTAATTTCGTGTATCGAAAATCAAAACAAATATCAGTTTTTTCGTATCGTTTCGTATCGTGTTAATGTGTCATGTGTTAAATTATCAAGCCTAATTGTGATCGTGACATATAAGCAATTGTTTTATTTGTTTTGACACAAACCAAGGAAGGAGACACGTGTAATATATACTGAATTTATTTTAAAATAATAAAAAACCATTTCCCATTGAATTATTTTGTTAATCAATCATTTTAAATCTTATGAGTGTCACTGTAATACTTTTCATACCATTATCTAATAGCGCAAAATATTCAAAAATAAATCTAAATATTAATAAATTGTAATAAGAAAATGACTGATGATAACCTTGATAAACATGAATCTCTAAATCTCTGAAATAAAAATACTAATAAATCCAAAATTAATTAAAGCAAGTCCTCGTAATGGTCTAGACAAACTGATAAACATGATTGTTGTCAGCTCGTGTCGTGAGATGTTTGGCTTTCCAATTGGTTCACGGAGTGGAGGTCATCTTACCCATTGAATGTGAAATACCTTCCTTGAAACTAATAATAGAGCTCCTGCCTGAAACCACCCGTTCGGTCAAAGTTTCCACGGCCTTTTCACACCCCTTTACTAATACTAAGAGGTGAACTTCCAAACCAAAGAAATGCAACATCAACATGAGAAGTCGCTTTTTACGTTACGCTTTCATTTTAATAATAGAATTCGGTATCATAGAAGCCTTGCCCCTTGCTTTACAAATATTGTTATGACTAAATGACTAGATTCTCCCGGAACGCTAGTTAAGTAGCCTTCGGGCTTTACCTGCCCTTTCTAATAGAATAAAGAATTCCGGCTCGGCCCGGGAAAGCGCTGGCAACAACAGAAAACTGATTTCCTGTCCCCACCTTTATTTATTATATCTACTATAGGCTAGCGTTGCCAGAAAAAAAGGTTGCTACAACACAGTTCACTCTTGCGGATTCTTTCACAACAGAGCATTTCCATATTTTGTATTGAACACATGGCGTAGAAGTCTCATTCGAAGCTTTAGACAAAGGTGCTAAACTGAAAGTAAGGTCTGAGTAGCACTCATCACTCTTTCCGCTTATCCCCTGAATACCTACGGAAAGAATATAATACGAGTGAGGCAAATGCCCAGTATAAATATATTTTAAAAGAAAAATATTTTTTATAACTGAAATGGATTGTGTCTTACCAACACAAAGAGAAAAACACAATAATAAGTGCACTGAATCGATATAAAGCGAGCAGAACAAACAATACAAAACAGAATATATGACTGAATCACAATTAAGGTAGGTATCCATAAGGGTCTCTTATACAATCATATATTCGCATAAAACAAGATACAAAACATAGAATTCTTCTCCGGTAATCCAGGAGAAGAAAACACATAAAATGCACAAAACATTCCTACAATACAGAGAATCCTTCTCCGATCATCCACGAGAAGAAAACCCATAATAGCGATCATTATCAATACACAATCTCATACTTCATAGACGTACTCGTATACTCACAACACCGATACGAATAAGTGCCGAGTTCACCGGACTTCCAAACTACATGAACTCATCTGTGATTTGATCACAGAGATAGTTTAAGAGCCCAATACATATGTTACAAAAGTTGTCGACTCTTTAATCATAACAGAACAGAGTCGCAATAAAAATGCGAAACGAAACAGACACAAGCCAACAATAATTCCAAAAATAATGTATATGAAGATCAAATTCCAGTTAGCTTAAACAGATATATAACACTATAGTCCAAGTAAAATATCTTATATATAAATTGGTCAAGAATTAACCCGATTGAGTATTACATAATATGTATACACAGGAGATTTAATATACTCCTTCGATCCCAAATTACTTGTCCTCTTTGATTTTTATGCGTAATTTAAGGTACATTAACCGCATAGTTATATAAATTATTTTTTAATTTTTTTTATGAATAAAAATTTGAAGACTAACTACGAGGGAGTACATTTAAACAATTACTGTAATAGATATGCATGTTTTGCAAATCCTGGACATGTAAATATATATAAGACTAATGTGTGTGCAGGTAATTGACTAGCCCAATAAATAACTGATCATGCAAATAAGTATATTAAATACTTAGTCAAACATAGTGTACTCATTTGACCGATATTTAATAAAATGTCAATTAATATCCAACTAGTGATTAGGCTTAAATGTAAAATATACATAATTAAACATGTATGCATGCATGCGTATAGGCATATCTATCAATTAATAAATTAATCACTCGAAATTTTAACAAAACATTTAAATCCGTAAAGTATTAAAAATAAACTCGTGCAGATATCAATTTACACATGAGTTAATGTAATTTCATGCCCATTTTAATATATATATTTATAAAATTCACAAGACCTGTAAATATCAAAGAATTTAAATATATTTAATATTGACATGCATTTAGGCTCTGAATATACATATTTGAAAGCATGATTTTAATAAAAAGAATTTTAGTAGTTGTTGGCCGAGTACATATACTAATGCTTAATAATATAAATAAAATCAATGAATGAACTAAAATTTAATATAAACAGAAACATATAAAATTATGCAAGGATGAATAAATAATAATAATAAAAACATTGGAGCATTGTACCTGTTAATCCAATCCAGTAGATCATCACATATCATAGGCTGAGACACGTGACATGCAAAGAAATCAATTTAGATTCACACATGAATTATAAATAATTAATATCATCAATGAGTAAGAGAACACTGTAAGCTGTACCTTAACTCGTTTGTGCTTCTCTTTCGCCCACTTAACCCTCTTTTCTTTTAGTAAGGCTAAATACTATTTATATAAGTAGTTTAGATAAGTCTATCATACTACCGAAGAGAAGATTGCGGTTTCACGTAATCTACTACTATATATCATCAGTTTGACCATAATAAGGATATATCAATGAGAATAGAATTATAAATTATAAAAATGTGTTTATCCAAACATAAAATTAAAAAACTAAATTAATATAAAAATATAAAAATATGGGATGTTATAGTCACGATCAGCAAAGCTTGTATTTTTTTCTTAAGCAAGCATGAATGCAACGTTTAGCTGCCCTCATATATTTAGCTTTCATTATGGCTATGCATTGCTATGACGGGGTCACTACACTCACTACTCACCATATTAATATCCACGGACTATATTAATATCCACGAATTTAGAGCAAGTCCAACGATTTTTCTAAATAAACTTTAAGCTCAAGAATATAGAATATGACAGAAAATATCACTCCAATAATATTTTAGTGATTTTCTAAATTAATATTTTAAATTTTATTACACATGTCCTATTAATAAGGATATTTTTATGAATAAAATATTTGTTTTCCTCTTTTTTCAAATTTATTATTATAATAATAATGAAGAATGAGAATAAGGATGATTGTTGGAGTTAACACTAAAATTGGTGCTGTTAAATTACTACGATCCATTATTTTATAATATTTTATAGCCAATGAGTTATGATACTGTTGAATTTCCTCTTTTTTGCTGATCATGGAAGCGCTTCACTTTCACTACGTAACGTAGTTTGATAAATAAAATTTTGTTTTTAAAAAATATATATTTATATATTTTTTTAAAAGTTAATATTTAGTTATTGTGCCTTACTTATCAATAATTAGTCATTTTTTTAGAAAAAAATATAGTAAACATTTACTTTTTCAAATTAATTTAAACTAAACGCCCCTCAATTAAAGTGGATATAATAAAAGCAGATATCAGCTACTATTATCTATTTTATTCAACGACAATGAAATTCCAACCACACAAAATGCTTTACTGATTATGTCCATTGTAGGGTGCATCGGTCAACCTCAGAGGTTCCACTTCCACGTATAATCTTTTAAGCAACAAAATAATGTCCAATTTAATTAAGTTTAGTTATAGAGACGTAACCTTAATGTTTGACAATTAACAGAAAACCTAGGTATTACCATTCCGTTCGTCCACTTTCGTGTAAATCTGTGGTTGTAACATTCTTTCCAAGTCCTTTTCTTTAATTTGTTTGGTTTGCTGGGTTCTCTTTGGTCGCGAAGCTTCGAAATGGCATCTTTCTATTACTTAATTACTCCATTTCGGATTTAAGTACAACATTAATTAAACAGTCGATACGTTTGGAATCTTAATACTTCAATTAAAAACTATTGTGGGCTCCAATTGGTCGTGATTAAACTTGATAATGTTCCTTCAGTTTTAAATTATTCTAAATAATTGCGCCTTTATTATATTAAAATGGGTTCTAATGATGTTAGACTGAATGATTTGATCGTTTGTCTTATTTTAGTACGATTATCGCAGATCAATACTCATACGCGACGGAAATTTATGACTTCATTTGGATAAGGAATTTAGAAAATTGTAGAACAGAAATAATTTTTAATGGCAACAAATCAAATACTTTACGAGCCGAATTTAGGCTCCGTTTAGGATTACGGTTGAAAACTGTCGTGTTCTGATAAAAAATGCGGTTGAAAAAAGTGGTGTTAGAAAAATAAGATAATTGTTTGAATTTTTTTTTGATTTATGTATATTTTGAAATATAATATAGAAAAATAATGTTTTTAGAGATATTTGATGATGGAACCTATAATTACTTATTGTAAATGCTGAAAAACAGTTTTTTTTTCAAAAATGTGAGGGACGTGATTTTTTTAACAACAGTTTTTAGATCAAAACGTTTTTTGAGACAACAACTTTTAAATTTATCAAATACATTTATGACCGTTTTTTAATAAAAAATTATTGTTAGTGTCTCTACGTGTACGGAGATAACAAACGGGGTCTTATCCACAAACCGATTGGCTTGTTTACTTGTTTACGCCCTATTTTAAACATCGAATAATAGCGGCAGTCGGCAAATGTGAACTCGCAATCCAAAGTCCAAAATGCAATGTCGCAATCCAAAGTCCAAAATGCAATGTATGGGCTCAATAGTTGGGGGACTCATACATAAGCTTGTAAATAAATTAATAAAACAGGAACCACGTTTTGCATTGCCCAAGAGTGTCAGTTCTAGCTATAGCCTCCGTTTGTCTTACTCGTTTCCAGTCGGACACTAGATTTAGTGTCATCGCCTTAATACCAAATGCAAACATGTTTACCTTATCCCATAACCATTTGTTCCTCCTCGACCACTAGCTCCAACACAGCAATCCAGCCATCACACTTTGTTCCCTAGTACCTACAGCGAAGACTCGCTTGAGTATTGTCATTACAGTATCCTTTAGAGTGATTAAAATTATATCTAATACATATATATATTCTTTCGTCCCATTTTAATTGGTTTACTTGACTTTTACACATGTATTAAGGAAAATTAAATTAAATTTTTACTTTAACTACAATACCCTTATAATTGCATTAATGTATTAGGTGAAAAAAGAAGTTCATGCATTAAATAATACAAATAATAGATTACCAATGTATAATTAATAGGTGTATAAATAGAACTTAAATTCATATTAAAGGAAAGAATATAAGTTTTTGAGACAAACTAATATAGTAATCAAAACAAATAAATTGGGACGGAGGGAGTATTTTTTAGGTCCGTGGCCCAGTACTAATTTTAGTCAATATAGATATTTATATAGTTAGAATCTGTATTATAATAAGTAAAATTATATTTAAAACATATACTTCCCCAGTCCCACCCATTTGTTTACATCTGGGAGAGGGTGTCCGACACACATTTTAAGGTGCATATAAAGCATAATTCCATAACTTATTTTTTAATTTTTTTTCTTTGATCAGAAAAAAAAATTAAAAAAGAAGTTATGGAACTATAATTTCAATGCACCTTAAAATGCGTGTCAGACACCCTCTCCGAAATGTAAACAAAAGGATTGGACGGAGAGAGTATATTTTTTAGGCTCGTGGCCCAGTACTGACCGACCAAAATTTTTAATATTTCGGCTATAATAATATAACATAGATATAAGAAAATTTTCATTACAGACCACCTTTTAATTGGAGACTCGCAGACCAAATAATAACCGTTGGATTGATATAATATAGATGGTTTAAATTTTACCACATTCTAATCTCTCTTAATTAATCCAAACATTAATTACAATCATATAAATACCCATATATATATATATATATATATATAATTTTACTATAAATATATTATATGTCAATTTTAATCATAAATTATATATTTTTTAATTTCATCCAAATTTCTAATTAATTAATCGTTGTGGTATGTGAGTGATGATCGAAAATAAATGAATTATAAAAAATTGCTTGAACACTAATTGTTCTGCACTAATTTATTTAACAATTCTGCAGTTGACCCATACTTGTTCTGCAGTTATGAACTAAATTATATAATAATTCTGAATGCATTTAAAAAATACATTGTTTTGCAAGCAGAACAATGCATAACATTATATAATTTTACAGTTCAGCTCCACGTTCTGTACTAAAATAATATATTTTTATATCTCAAATTTATATTTGAATAGTTATTATATAATTATCACTAACATTTGTAATAAGATATATTATATATAGTAATATATTAAAGGGTCATGGTCCTGACATTTTTTCTGCCATTGGATCAACCCAAGAATGACTCATATTTTTAAAAAAATCTTCCTTTCCGTGCTTATTAACCACGGAAAAACCATCTTTCCGCGTTTTTTAATCGAGGAAAACCAGATTGAATGAAACGACACGGCTAAGGTACAAACGACAACTAACCTTTCCGCGGTTTTTAAGTGCGAAAAGACGAAAAACAGACTCCCGCCACTGTCACAAACAATTCCACTAGCTTAAATCCGTAACACCTTGCTGCTTCAATATATTTGCGCTAGTTGTTAAGCATGTTGTTGCAATTAGTAGCACGCCAAGTGTATCTACATGTCAGATTGTAGTACAAGTTCTTACAAAACATATCAAGTGAGGTACATGCATGTCATTATCATTTTTATCACATTCGCTACTTCAACTACACACTTATACATACCCATTACACACACGAACAAGCACTGCATTAATCATTTCAATATAATTTATTAAAAACTTCTGTCAAACAATCAGTCGAACACTTAGTGTGCAGTCAAAGAAACAATAGGAAAATCGAATTTATATTGTGCCAAACTAGCCACATATCCATCAGTCCATTATACACAATAATTCATCGATTTTATTCATCACAAACCATAAATCAAAGTTTTGTTAGGACACAAAATGAAGAAAGAAAGAGGGAAACAGTTAGTTTTAGTTTCTCGTCTTTCCGCAGTTTTTAATCGCGGAAAGGTAAATATCGTTTTATACTTTAACATATGTCGTTTCATTCAAACTGGTTTTTCTCGGTTAAAAAACACAGAAAAACGGTTTTTTCGTGGTTAATAAGCGCGTAAAGGGAGTTTTTTTTTTTAAAATTTGAGCCATTCCTGGATTGATGTAACGGCAAAGAAATAGATTGTTTCTTAACTGGTCCTGACATGCGAGCGATTATCAAGGATCAGGACCCTATATTAAATGTAGGTATTTATTATACTAATAATAATATAAATTATATATAGTAATGTAGTAAATATAGACAAGTCTTAGGCCCCGTTTGGTATTACTGTTGTACACAGCTACAACAACTTTTTGCTGAAAAACTGTCAGAAACGTGTTTGTAAATTCTAAAAGCTGCTGTTTAGAAAAGGGTTTTTGGTCTAAAAACTGCTGTTAGCAAAAACATGCCCCCCATGCTTTTGGAAAAAGCGGCTTTCAGCTTTTGCAAGCAGGAAGTAGGTATCAGTTTCATCATCAAACCTTTCCAAAAATATTATTTTTATATATTATATTTCAAAATATGCATAAATAAAAAAAATTACCTAACAGTCATCTAATTTTTCTGATAGCACTTTTTTCACCAGTACTTTTTCTCAAGCACATCAATTTTCAACAGCACTACCAAACGGAGTCTTAGAGTCTCCAATTTATATTGGTCTCCGTTGAACACAACTCACACACACATATATTTTTGGATATTTTTAAAATATTTACTCATAATATAATTTTAATTTCAATTTATTCTCTATAATTTCATTCACAAACCAATCAATTTCCAAAAGAATGAAATTAAATAGTGATGAACATATTCATTTTTGAAAAATAAATAAGAATATTTGATTAAAAATACCCATACAATATGTATTTATTATTTCAATATCATCATTCATCAATAAATATTTGGTGAATGAATATCCGTATTAAAAATTATCCTTTGCAAAAAAGCAAACCGAGGAACTGAGGAGTGAGGAAGGGCCGAAGGGGTACACATTGATTCACGTTACAACAAAAAACATGCATTCTTCACATGCTTATCACATTTTCTTAAAAAAAATTGTTTTTTCAAAAATAAAAATGAGGATATTAATATAAATAAATGCGTATTTTATCACTAAAAAATAAAAATATCTAAATAATGGCCCTGTTTGGCCATCATTATTTTCCGGAAATAAACATTTATTTCCGGAAAAAAGTAGATATGTATGTACTTTTTTTTTAAAATAAATAACTTATTTTTTATTTTGAAAATAATATTTGGTTTTAAAATTCTAAAATAAATATTTATCTTTAAAAAAAATATAAAAAATATAAAAAAAGATATGAAATAAGTAACTTATTTTAAGTTTAAGGAACCCAAACAGCCACAAAAGTATTTAAAATAGGTGTTTTCGTTATTTTTTTTAATAGCATTTTTGTCCTTTTTTAAATTCAAATAGTATTTTTTTGAGGAAAAACAACCGTACAAAAAATATGAAAAACAAAGAAGTATTTACAAATTACAATTATTTACGTGGTATATAATTACAAATTTATAGGCTTTTTTATAACATATTTATTACTTTTATATCGGGTATTACAAGTGAATTAAAATTTTGTGTCTAATAATAAATTAAAATCAAATACATATTATTTATTATTTAAAAAAAGGTTATTCTTCTAGTAAATTTATTTTTGCACCTGCCCTGTTAAATTCAAACACTTTACTTTTACTGCGGTGACAATTCTTTTTCTATGCCCACCTTCCATGTCTTAGATATTTACTTATACAATTTCAACTAAAAATCTAATCTTTTGCCCTCTCTTACAATTCAAACACTTGTTTTACCAGTTCTTGATTCTTGGCGTTTCACAAAACAATAAAGCTTCGAGATTTTCCATTAAAAATCTAATCTTTTTGCCCTTTTGGTTCAGTTCTTGAATTTGGGTCTTCCACAGATATATTACATATTCTATATCATATTCATATCTATACATATATCTCTCTTGATCTTGGGTTTTTGAACTGTAAATAAATGGGAGGTTGTTTCAGCAAGAAAGATTATCAAGCAGATGGTAATGGGTATAGATCAGCAACCACTGCATACCATACTGTTACTGCCCAAAGTAATGAAAAGTCATCTCAAAGGTCTCAACAAGCTCAGGCCCAGCCTCAGGTTCAGCAAACAGGCCCATCACTTAAGCCTAGGCAAGTTCATAGACAAGAGCCAAGCAGTATCTTAGGTAAGCCATTTGAAGACATCAGGTCTAATTATACTCTTGGTAAAGAATTGGGTAGGGGTCAATTTGGTTGTGTATATCAATGTACTGAAAATTCAACTGGTCAATTATATGCTTGTAAGTCTATTTTGAAAAGAAAACTTGTTAGTAAGAGTGATAAAGAGGATATAAAAAGAGAGATTCAGATTTTGCAGCATTTGAGTGGGCAACCAAATATTGTGGAATTTAAAGGTGTTTATGAGGATAGGCAATCTGTGCACCTTGTGATGGAGCTTTGTGCTGGTGGGGAGTTGTTTGATAGGATTATAGCTCAAGGACATTATTCGGAGAGAGCGGCTGCTACGATTTGTAGGCAAATTGTGAATGTTGTTCATGTTTGTCATTTTATGGGGGTCATGCATAGGGATCTTAAGCCTGAAAATTTCTTACTTTCGAGTAAGGATAAAGATGCAATGCTCAAGGCAACTGATTTTGGGTTATCTGTCTTCATAGAAGAAGGTATATATGTCGTTTTTGTATGTTTATTTATGTTGGTTGTAATCATTTTTAGTATGTGCTTTATTGCCTTATCTGAATATTATTTTCTGTAGTAAGGTACCAAAAAGATTAAATAGAACTGCTGTTATAGTAATAAGGATCTGTCATTAAATGATTAATAGTATTAAATGGTATGAGCATAATGTGAAATTCAAATGGATGCATATTGATGTTATGGCTTGAAAAGTGTTTAAAAACCTGCCAAGTAGAGGATAATTACTCAGTGTAGGTTATGGCATGTGTACTAAGTTTGCAGGAAATCAAGCATGAAATATATTTGAATGTTCTGCTGTAAAGTAATATGTCCTAGTTTTGGTACGTATACTAGATAGTTGGACCACTTGAATATTTATGATATGGTTACTGTTATTTATTCAATTTTTAAACTGATCTTCTGCAGATCATTCCAACACATCTGCATCTAATTACTAATAAGATTTTACTGCATGCAGTATATAGCATGCGGATTGATTCAACACTCCAAGCATGAAATCTATTTCAACCAGCATTACTCAAATAATTAGAACGGATAAATATACAAGCTCATCACCCTATAAAGTTCCCTTTCCAAATTGTATAGGGTGTGGTGATCTGACCAGTTGTGTGCATCATATTTTTCTATGGTTTTTGCAAACCATAATTACCAATGAGAGGAAAAAACAATCCTGTATTATGAGCTAAATATGTCAAAGGTACAGGTCATAATTATTACGGAGAGCAAGTGTATTAGTGCACAATACAAGTATATTTCTATTCTTTAGAGCAAGTGCACAATACAAGGAAAAAATTATATGGTAGTCACAAGTTCTGTGATAAGCACATCCCTATATAGGAAGCCTGGAAGTAAAGATATAGTAAATTAGTAATCTGAAGTTTTTATACATAGATTTTATTTAGGATTGTCTTTACTTGAAAACATCGTTCATATAGTTATATGAGTTGTTGTTTTCTTTTCCTGCAATCATCCAAATGCTGGTCTTTTTCTGGTGGATAAAGCAGTCACCTATATATAAAACATACTGTGCCGGAATTAGAGCTTTTACCTTTTTTATAATTTTTTTTCTTTCAATTAGCTTACATTTCAAAACTCCTTATCCCCATTAATGTTTCGAAGTACACCAGAGGCTTACTGGCATCATTTTGTCTTCCATATGTGCCTTGTTATACTGACTTTGAAAAAATTGTTTTTTCTTTCATATTTTCATGTTTAGAGTATCTTCTTGTTATTGATCTTATATTTTTTTATTCTCAGGAAAGGTATATCGTAGTATAGTTGGTAGTGCTTACTATGTTGCTCCCGAAGTACTACGACGCAGTTATGGAAAGGAGATTGATATCTGGAGTGCCGGAGTTATTTTGTATATTCTACTTAGCGGTGTACCTCCATTTTGGGCCGGTAACTGAAACATTAGCAATTTTTTTAGGCTTTTCAATTTGATAGTTTCTTTCATGCATCGGATGTGCACCTAAAAGGGACTCTATCTTTTTTTTTTTTTGCAGAAAATGAAAAAGGGATATTCGATGCAATACTCGAAGGAGTGATTGACTTTGAAAGCGAACCATGGCCATCAGTCTCAAACAGTGCAAAAGACCTTGTTAGAAAGATGCTGACACAGGATCCAAGGAGAAGGATTACTTCTGCTCAAGTTCTTGGTATGTGATTTCTTACTTAAGAGCG
Source organism: Oenanthe sinensis (assembly GCA_028671895.1). Lineage (NCBI taxonomy): Eukaryota > Viridiplantae > Streptophyta > Magnoliopsida > Apiales > Apiaceae > Oenanthe > Oenanthe sinensis. Next base: position 28,535,707 of record CM053812.1, on the reverse strand, counting down.
TTTTTTCATGTGTATTTTCTTAGCTTAGATTCATCTACCATGGTTTCCGTTTTTTTGGTAGTAGCGTCTAATTATTATATTTTTTTTGGGAAGCGTGTAAATGTTGGGAACAGTAGAGGATATAAACTGGGTAATTTGTCTAAGTATGTAGAAAGTGTTTCTCATGTAGGATGTTTGGAGTTATAATATAGATCTGCTATTTCTGTATTGTCTTTTCTCAGCGTACTTGGGCTGGGAGGAGTAATGAGCTTTTGAGGGCAAGAAAATGCCTGTGTAGTTCTATACTGCACATTTTGACGTGGACAAACAAAAATGGGAACCTTTTTTTCCCCTGTTTCTTAATTTATTTTGTTGGTTAATATGAAATTTAATGACTTTTGGGCTCTGTAAATGACCATTTCCCTTGTCGTTTGAATTGAGGATTTGTGACAGATTTAACCCAATGCCCGTAACTGTTCTCAAATCCAGTAGAGAATTTCAAGAGATTTTTTATTCCATTGCATGTTGTATGATTGCATCATAAAGTGGTTATAGCTGTTACTCATTTACCACTAGTGAATTAAGTCCCTTGTTATTCAGATTGAGTTTCCTGTACTGGCTTTGCTGTTCTTAATGTTATTAAATTCTTCTTTTAAATAGAACATCCATGGATGAGAGAAGGTGGAGAAGCATCGGACAAGCCAATAGATAGTGCAGTCCTCTCTAGAATGAAGCAGTTCAGAGCAATGAACAAGCTCAAACAACTTGCACTTAAGGTAGGCTCTCATAAGCTCCTGTATCAATGTTTTGCAAGTTTTCCAATCTCAAGTCGGCTTTTAATGTTTGTAAAATCGTGAAAGGAAACGTCTCTGTGAATTTTTTATGACGACCACTTATTAGGATTCTATTCAACCTTTAGCGCGGGACTTCGTTGATGCAACATCTTTTGTAACATTTTGAACTTTTTTCTGTCTCGTGCTTCCGCATAAAAGTTTCAAGATCTAAGGATAACCGTGTACAGTCCAATCTTGCCTATGCTTGACAGTCTTAAATGATATATGATCCATTTAGTGGCTTTTACGATGACCATAAATTTTCTATCGAAGCTCAACTTTAGAAGAGCCAAAGTGGTCTCGAGTTCAAACCCTGCATCTTCTAATAATTATCAAAGTCTAACCCCCTTTGTTTTATGTTGCCCCTTGGTGAGATTCTGCCCCTTATTGGAGTTGTTATGGCGGTTCCCTCATGTGAGTGAGGGGGAGTGTTGTATGATATATAATTCATTAGTGGTTTGCTGAAACTCTAATGTTTTGGTAGAGTTGGTCACATAGTTAGTCGATGGAACAATATCAGCACGGCTTTACATGTGATTATGTTTTTTATTCATGACGAAAATTTTGATCCCCAAAAGGAATATTTCATGATTCTGGTCAAATATCCAGGTCATTGCTGAAAGTCTATCTGAGGAAGAAATTAAAGGTCTTAAATCCATGTTCGCAAACATGGACACGGACAATAGTGGTACAATCACTTACGAAGAACTGAAGTCAGGTTTGGCACGGCTAGGCTCAAAGCTATCAGAAGTGGAGGTCCAACAATTGATGGATGCTGTAAGTTTTGTGCATCCAGTATATAACCAGAGCTTTGGACCTATTTACTTGTGCTGTACTGGATGTAATAAGTTTTATTCTACATTTCAGGCTGATGTAGATGGAAATGGCACAATTGACTACCTTGAATTTATTACTGCTACTATGCATAGGCACAAGCTTGAAAGCTATGAGCATCTATATAAAGCATTTCAGTATTTTGACAAGGATAATAGCGGGTAGGTTTGGTCTTCTCATTTTGTCTTGGGAATCTTATAACTTTTTTTTTGTAATTAGATCAGCATTAGATGCGATAATTGCTGCCATACTCGATACCTCAAGAATTGACCTGAATGAATATTTAGGATATGATAGTTGACATAAGTGTGATGATCAAATCATGCAACTCTCTTTTAATTCTTGATTTGAAAGGCCAGAAGGGAACATAAAGAATCTCGTTAATAATGGTATCTATTGCACATATATGATAAACACGAGGATACATTGATATAGACAAAGAAAGCCCCTTTCCCTTCCCCAAAGTTTGTGGGTTTGAATTCTCACTCCCCCTTCCTTCGTACCTTTAATATCTAAGGCATTGAGAAGTTTGTACTTTGTAACATACTTAAAAAAGTTGAGATTATGATAAACTCAACTGTTTTTAGCCATACCATGTCTAGCTCTTGTTCAAGTACTTGTTTGGAAGCCTTGACTTCGTTATATGATTGTAACAGATTCATTACGATAGATGAACTGGAATCTGCAATGAAAGAGTATGGAATGGGTGATGAAGCCACCATCAAGGACATAATCTCTGAAGTAGATTCAGATAATGTAAGTGAGTTTAATTAAGAGTCTCAAAATTTCTCCATGGAATTATGTATTGAGAATGATTTATTTTTTTTCCAACTCACAGGATGGAAGGATTAATTATGATGAGTTCTGTGCAATGATGAGAAGTGGCACACAACAAAAAGGGAAGCTTTTTTAGTGACTCACTAACCTCTTAGCTCCAAAGACCGTCTACTCGTTCTCACTCAGTCAAGGTCCAGCGAACAGACGAACGAAAGGCAAGTTCAGTGACAGATACAAGGTTCCCGGCTGCCTATATTAAATTCAATATAAGAGGTGGTTAGTTAGAGTTGATGAGGGTTTTTTTTGGTTCGGTAACTTCGGTTCGAGTTATAATATTCTTGTTTACATATGATTCCTAGAGCTTATTTCATTCTGCAGTGTACTGAATTTTTTCTTCTCCCCTTCTTCAGCCACTATTGTTAATTAAGAGGTTTGTGTGTGAGATGTTAAAACTGTTCTTGAGGTTGACAAATAAATGTTTGTATGAAGGAAAGCATACCATTGATATTTGATGAAAAAATTATGATATTAAGAGGGTACCACATTCTTATTTTTTATGGTAAAGCCAATCTTGAGTTAGGCTGCTTAATATTGTAATATGAAGAACTTTGACATTGTGTTTGGAACATGAACATTTCAAATAACATGTTATTACGGTTAAATTTATACTTAATGCTAAGCTTATATCTTCTGATACACGAATTATCTTTAATATTTGTTTTTTTTATCATTTTTATTATAATATTTTATTTTTAAATTTATATTTACTTTTATTTTAGAGATTTATATATATTAAAAGAGTTATATGTGTTTTAATTAGAATGAGCTTTTAAAATAGTTATGTAGGTTTTTTAAAATAAGTTGGCTTAATATTATTAGACCTGATTACATAAATATTCAATTTTAATATGTTGTTTAATAAGATTCGAATATAAAACTTTAGTATTAATTTTAATATTAAAATAAAGAATATTTTTTTAATATAAAATATGACACATCCTACTCGAATATAAAATAATAATAAAAAATTAAAAAATTCTACTTGAATAGCCACGTATTCCATCAGTAAGAAAACAAGTTTAATTTATGTGTAACATTCTGTAAAAACGGTTAAAAGAATTTTTGCAATCTTAAGGCTTCAAACTCCTTATCCTGAAACCTCATCCAAACGTTTGCCCACTCCGTTCATCTCTCCTATGCTGCATTACTAATTTACTACTACACATTACACACACACAACAAAACAAGCCCACATATCTTCTTCTATTCCATTGCTAAAACTCTTGCACAAACCTTAAATTTCAATGGCTTGCTCAAATCTAACCATGCTGGTGTCTTCAGAACCTTCACTTTCTGACTCATCTCCACTCTCTTTCAGTTCTTGTTTCAACCCTTTCCAGCTTTCTAACCACACTTCCACCACCATTTCAAACCCCTCAAGGTCTTCATCAGTCACTCCTGTTCACTGCAATCTTCGCGATCTTCGTGATCGTATAGCATCCGTTTCAAACACTCAGAAGATCACCGAGGCTATGAAGCTTGTAGCTGCAGCTAAAGTTAGAAGAGCACAAGAGGCTGTGGTTAATGCAAGACCATTTTCAGAAACACTTGTTGAAGTTCTTTACAGCATCAATGAGCAACTACAAACAGAAGATGTTGATGTTCCATTAACTAATGTTAGGCCTGTTAAAAAAGTTGCATTAGTTGTTGTCACAGGTGATCATTCGCAATTAGACCTACTGAACTTGTAATTACGTATACATTTTTATTAATGACCTCACTAATACTAATTCCTGGCTATGCTTTGCAGGAGATAGAGGCCTCTGTGGTGGTTTCAACAATCAAATTATCAAAAAAGCTTAAGCAAGAATTAAAGAATTGAAAGCTTTGAATCTTGAATATACTATCATCAGTGTCGGTAAAAAGGGAAATACATATTTTATCAGGAGACCTTATATACCGGTAGACAAGTTTCTTGATGGTAGTAATCTTCCAACGGCAAAAGAAGCACAAGCAATAGCAGATGATGTGTTTTCACTTTTTGTGAGTGAAGAAGTTGATAAAGTAGAGCTTTTATACACGAAATTCGTGTTGTTAGTTAAGTCCAACCCGGTCATCCACACATTACTTCCATTATCACCAAGGGGAGAGATTTGTGACATAAATGGAACATGTGTCGATGCATCAGACGATGAGTTTTTCAGGCTAACAACAAAAGAAGGGAAATTGACAGTCGAAAGAGACGTGGTTAGGACTGAAACTGTCGATTTTTCTCCTGTTTTGCGATTCGAGCAAGACCCTGTTCAGATTCTTGACGCATTGTTGGCACTTTATCTCAACAGTCAAATTTTAAGGTCATTGCAGGAGTCATTAGCTAGTGAACTTGCTGCAAGAATGAGCGCAATGAGTAGTGCTACTGATAATGCAAAGGAGCTGAAGAAGAGTTACACGCGAGTGTACAATAGGAAGCGCCAGGCTAAAATTACTGGAGAGATATTGGAGATTGTAGCTGGAGCAAATGCAATAGGTTAACAAGTATAATTACTCTATTCGCTGCTCGGTTCTGAACATATAGAGCATTCTAGTCTTCTTTTTTTATATACCCTGTTGAAATTATTCATTATATTTGTAACAATAATATTTTTGCTCAATATAGGGTTCTTACACACCTTTTTGTTTTTGTATTAAATGCATATTCATTTAAAAAACTAGTATAAAGATTGTACTATAGGATTATATGCAAGTGCTTATAACAAGCACACAACATGTGACAAGTACTGAATTAGAATTTTATGTAAAAAGCTAGAAAATCAGACTTTTACTAACCGAAGACAATTTCATATCAAGAACTAGGGGACATTCTAACTTTAAAGGCTTAATCTGGTGTTAGTAAGAACTCGTCTTCAATTATCGTATTTCGCCCTCAAGCAAAGAATAAAAATTAAGAACCAAATGTTCTTCCTTTAACCAAGTTATAAAAGTTCAACACAAGAGTTTATTTTGTGAGTAGCGGGTCAAAATTAGACTGAAGTCAACTAGAAACATAAACTAGTTCCGGATATGATCAACCGCTGGGAATTCGGAAGTTTATTTATATCCGACTCATTATTTTAACAAGGGAAGTTATGCATGTTAAAATATGTGTTAAGAATATTAAATTTTTTTGCGGTGATAGAACAACATGTATTACTATAAAAAAATCTCGCGTACACATATAAAACACGGAGTATATTATATCCATGTGAAACATGGGTCATAAATAAAAATCAAAAAAATTATTTGACGAGGGTCACACATTTTCGAAAGATAGATAAATGGTCCTCAATGCACAACGCCTGACTCTTAATAATATAGCATGAGTAACGTTCTTATTTCCAAAATATGAGTTCAGTCAACTATTTTTTTAAAAATATTTATATAAATATTTGTGTATTAAATCAGTTGGTATTTAAACTCTATCTAAAATTTACATAAAAATATCGAATGGTTGTTAGTTGTCACGGATCATTATGCGTTTTATTTAATATATGACAGCAAACGCACAGTATTTATTATTAGCAGAAATTGACAAGCATGTCGTATACACGAGAAGACATATTTTATCGATTCCAAGTTGAATTATCACAGATTGTTTGAAGAGCAAACGTATATATATATATGAGAATATTGATTAACTAAAGTAACACTATTTTACTAAACTAAATTAATATATTAAAAACCTAGGGCAATCAGGTCCATCATCTTCACGCAATAACGAGTTTCTAAGTTAAAGTTATAAAAGTGGTGATGCGACTAAAGTTTGTTAATCTCTCTCAAGCATTAACACTCTCGAAACATGCTTATACAAATAATAACTTTTAGTAATTCAATCAGGTAACTAGAGCAATGTTAATCTCTCTCGAGTATCAACGCCCTAAAAAATCCAATGATACTCTCGCACTCAAATTCAATTCTAATAATCGTATGTATGCTTCTAGTAAGTAAATCTCTCGATTCATATCCCTATTTACATAGAATTAATTCATGATAACGGTCGATTACACAAATAAATAATTAAAACATATCAATTAAAATTACACATAACTCATCAAATCACTGTAAAAATTATGCCAATATTATAGTACAAACATGTCTTCCCCTTGAGCCCTAGAAGCAACTACTCGCTAATAATTAAACAAGTAAAACAACTAAGAACAAAAAGAAACATAATTAAACTAATAACAATAAAAAAAAGATTGTATAAGAAAACCTTGAATTATCCTCGTCACACGAAAAAGTCATGGTCTCCATCCATCTCTATCTAACCCTAATATTAAACTACTCTAATCTAATAATAATATCTAATAATACATAATGATAAATAATCTAACATGTCTCTATATATGTCTCTAATATAAAAAGTATTTTAATGTTTTAAAATAAATATAAGTAGGTTTCCTAAATCGAGTAGAATTCTCAATGTAAAATTCATAGCGGTCTGTTCTGTCCAGTTTTCGGGTTGATCCAGTTGGATTCTGCTTCTTGGCCCACTTCTGAATTAAAGAGAATTCCATAAGCTTCACGTGGGCGGTAAGATCATCTAATTCTGACTGACTTCTGGAACTCAAGATATGGTCCAAACAATTTAAGGAGCACTTGCAACCTAATAAATACAAATTTCCTTATATTTTGTCTTCAAAATAGTTCATTAAGCCAAAATTCTTCCAATTAGAGAAATTCCATTTTTTCTGCAATAAAACATTAAAATCTATTAAATAAATATCCAATTAATGCAAAATATAATTAATATGAGTATAAAAATAAGATAGAATATATTTTATATATATTCTATCAATCATGAATCATGAGATTTTGAAAAAAAAGATATTTATGAAAAATATTATGTGAGAGGTTGCTCCAGATTATCCTAAAAGGAGGAGAAAACAATCTTTCTTTCCTATTTACAATTTTTAGGCACGGTAAATATTCGATTTGGCTATTAGTTTTTACCTTTCTTTAAGAGGTTAAAATTTAATTTTTATTCCAACAAAATAATGTGTAAAAACCCATTTATTATAATCACACTTTTCAATTTATTTATTATAGAAAGATATCCACATTTAATTAGTGTAATAAATTAAATACCAATTTCATTATATATATATATAAATAACGTAAATTTTTAACCAGTATAATTTATTCGAAATAATCAAAAAATTTAAAATTTTATCAATAGACAAAAAGAAACTCAAATCCGAAAATGTATAACAAAATATTAAGCCGCCTAGAAATTCTGCACCTGCCTTATTAAGGCCCCATTTGGCTACCATTATAAGCAGTTTATAAACTGAAAAAGTTGGTATATATGTATTTTTTTTGAAAATAAGTAAGTTATTTTCTAATTTGAAAATAAGATTTAGTCTTAAATTTCTAAAATAAATATTAATTTTAGAAAAAAATATGAAAATACATTTTAAAAAAAGTAACTTATTACATATAAACTAAGCCAAACACCCCCCTAAGTTAATAAATACCGTATATAGAAAATGAATGGGAATAATAAGTCCAAAATATCACCTATCGCCATGTGCTACATTCCCAATGGATAAATGAAATATTGTTGAAAATTTGAGGGGCACAATAAACTAGTAAAATCTGTAACTCTGAGAAGCGATCCCAGGCGTTAAAAATGTTGAGGAATCACGGTAACAAAGATGCACCCACTAGTAGTATGCACCAATCCAAATGGGGTTGACATTATCGGGACTCTCCCACCATCACTTCCTGTTATCTCACACACACACACACACACTCACACTCTCTCTCTGTTTTGGTTCTACTTGCACACCTTCCCATCACATATATTCAGTGACACACAGAGAGAGACACGGAGAGAGAGAGAGACACGGAGAGAGAGGGAGCAATTAAAGGGATCAGGGAAAATTTGATGTTTTAGGGATTTTGTAGTGGTGGTGGTCAAGTATGGAAGTTTCTTTACGACTTGAACGTCCTGTTTGGTGTAGAAATGCATTTTCTCAGCTCAACCTTAAACCTTTTCTTGCTTTCCCAACAATTCCTCCTCCTCCTCCTCATTTATCACAAGTAATCTTCTTTTCTTTATAATTATAATTATTAATTACCCAAATGAACATTATTATTCATCATTTCATTTAATAATCTAATGTTTTATGCCCTTATGGTATCTACTTTGTTCTTTCACACTTCCATTTATTCATACATACATACTATGTTAACTTATCAGCTCTCGATAAATGTTAAGGTATTAGAGCAACTCTAACAATTTGCCCTATTCCCCTGCCCTATTATTAAAATAATACTATATTTGAAAAGATAAAAAGAGGGGAAAAAAGTATAAAAAGAGGAGGGAAATGAATATTTTATTGATAAAAATGAAATGAGGCACGTATAGTAGTGCCCTATTAATAAGGTTTGTGATGGTTGTCCTAGTGTTTTAGGGCACTACTAGTACATTATTGGAGCATATTTATTCAAATTGCCCTAAATTTTAACTTATGACAACACTTTAGGACATTGTTGGACTTGCTCTTAGAAGGCATTAAGCAAGTCCAACAACATTCCTAAATGAGTTCCTAAGCTCAATATAGGGAATATGACATTATCCTAGTGATTTCCTAAATCACTAGGATATTCTAAATTTTACTAGTCATGTCCTATTAATAGGGATCCTCTAGTATATCCTAGTGAATAAAAATTCATTTCCCTCTTTTTTCTCACATCTTTTCTCTTTTCTCCTTTTTAAGACTAAGTAGATTCAAATTTATTATTATTATAATGATAAGGAATGAATATAGGGAATATTGCTGGAATTGACATGCAAAATAGATTATCTAAATCACTAGGACCCATTATTTTATAATATTTATAGAGAATCAACTAAGACACTGTTGGACTTGCTCAGGAGAAGTGTTTAACATGTATATCGTGCTTATTTGATGAGAACAACATTTAAATGCACATGTATTGTGGGCTGGGTTGAGTTGTGCTAACAAGATCTCATTTTGATGTTCTTGTTGCAGTCCTCTTCTATTATAGCTACTCAAGCAGCTGGGCTTCTGTATCGAATATCTGCAACTGCAGGTTACTTGCAACTTCTAGTGGTTGAATATATTTTACTCGTGCTGCATTGGAACTAATGTCTGTCCATTCTATTTAATATAGATTTTTCGAGGAGAAGAAATGGAAAAGCTTCAAATACTAGGCCTGAAGGCTCCACCTCTAAGAGATTTAGCCGAAAACCCCATATAAGAACTACTAATCAGAGGAAAAGTCAGAAAGCTGATGACAAGAGAGAAGATTCAGGGAACGTTAAAGCAATCAAACTTAATGTCGATACTGATGAAGAGAAGACTATTGAAATTAATCAAGCTACTAAAGTTGAGGAAGGACCTGGTATGGATGATATCGTGGAGAAGGTGAAAAATTCATCTCCTGTTGGTAAGCTTACCAAATCAACAGAAAAAGGAGGGATCAGTACAGTTGACGAGGTCAGCAGTGAGTCAGCAAATGTAAAACATATAGCGAAGAGTGATGCATCTGCAGCGGTAGTAAATATAGGAGGCCTTGAAAATAAGAAATTGGACGTTGAGATAGATGGTCTGGAACAGATTGAATATACCAATACCAACATTGATGATAATGTAAAAAGTAAAGTTGGAAAAGCTGAGTTAGCTAAAGACAGAAAGATATTAGGTAGCAATGAAAGAAAGGAAGATGATTATTCACTACAAGCGAGACTAGAAATGGAAGCAAAGGTTCGTAAACAGGCACTTCAGAGACTTTCTGGAGTAAATTTTTCTTTAGGGAACAAAATGTTCTTTTACCCTGAGAAGGCAAAACCTGGCCAAATAATAGAAGTGTTCCTTAACAGGAGCCTTTCTACATTAAACAGCGAATCTGATCTCATAATTATGGGAGCTTTTAATGACTGGCGGTGGAAATCTTTTACAATAAATTTGAATAAGACTCACCTAAATGGGGATTGGTGGTCTTGCGAGGTTCATGTTCCTAAGGAAGCTTATAAGATGAATTTTGTGTTCTTTAATGGAAAAGATGTCTACGACAACAATGACAAAAAGGATTATTGTATACCTATAATAGGGGGAATTGATGTGCTAGAATTTGAAGAGTTCTTGCTTGAGGAAAAACGAAGAGAGCTTGAGAAACATGCCAAGGAGCAAGCTGAAAAGGAAAAACATGCTAACGAACTAAGGCGAATAGAAGCAGAGAAGGAGGCAAGTGAAGCTGACAGAGCACAGGCAAGAGGGGAGGCTGAAAGAAGAAGGGAAGTTTTGCAAGGAGTCATAAAAAAGGCTGTGAACTCTGTTCACAATTTATGGTTCATAGAACCCGAGGAGTTCAGAGGTGGAGACATCATCAAACTATATTATAATAGGAACTCTGGTCCTCTTGCTAATGCTAAACAGATATGGATACATGGAGGCTATAATAATTGGAAGGATGGATTATCAATAGTTGCAAGGCTTGACAGCTCTGAAAGAAAGGACGGTGACTGGTGGCATACTAATGGTATGCATTATCATAGATATTCTGACTTGCATATATATCTGCACTTTGGAAATGGTTTGTGGTAGATAATGAGTGACCTCTTCATGGCACTAAAATATTTGTAGCGAACATGTACATTGCTGACATAAAACTTAAATCAAGTTAGGTGCCACTCTAAGGAAGAGTTTGAATTCTATAGCAAGGGGTCAAGATAATTTTAATGTCCCTGTTGTGATTTTAATTAATTTACATATTGTTGCTCTTTTTGAGTCTTGACTTGACATATATATATGACCAAGAGTATGTGTTGGATGCTTATTTGATATATTTTATTAGAATTTGTACTTGTAACAAAGGTTGTAAATACAACCCCTAACATTTATATTGTATAACACATACATTTTCTTTCAAATGTGAAATTGCTAATTTAGTTGCCTCATTTTAAAATGGACTGATAGGGGACAATCTTATTTTTCCTCCTTTGATTATATTGTTTTTTTTTATTACAAAGAGGGTTCTATAATGAAAATGGAAATAGAGTGTACTCGGAATATAATTTATTGCTAGTACTTAAAAATCTATGGATGTTAGGATGTTTTTATGAGGTCTAGGTCCATAATTTTAATATTATAAATTCATAAGACTTTCATTATGTATATGCATTGTTCTTTCAAATTTGTAATTCATGTTCTCCTATATTACAAGTTACACACTAGCATTTATCTGGCGAACTTCTTGAATTTTTATAGTTGTTGTACCTGACCGTGCCCTTGTCTTGGATTGGGTGTTTGCTGATGGCCCTCCTCAGCATGCCTTAATTTATGACAACAATCATCGCCATGATTTCCATGCTATTGTTGCTGCACGTGTTCCTGAAGATAAATACTGGATGGAGGAAGAACTTGAAATATACAAGAAGCTTCAGGAGGAGAGAACGTTAAGGGAGGAGGCAGTACGTGCTAAGGTGAGTTATTCTTGAACAGTATAAAAGGTAAGGTTGGTAGCTGTTCTATCTCATATTACAGCCACAGCTCCAATTACCTTCTCGAGAAACTTGTCTCGCTGCTCATCCTACTTTAATTCCCACGTCCCAACTATCAATTTTGACTTTATTCCTAATACATTTGCCTTTATTCACAGGCTGAAAGAACAGCACGTCTCAAATCTGAAACTAAGGAAAGGACTATGAAAACATTTCTTCTGTCTCAGAAGGATATACTTTATACTGAGCCTCTGGATGTCCATGCAGGAAGCACTGTTTCACTTTTCTATAATCCTGCCAACACAGTCTTAAATGGGAAACCAGAAGTTTGGCTTAGATGTTCATTTAACCGCTGGACTCATCGCATGGGTACACTGAAACCTCAAAAAATGTTGCCTGCAGAAAATAGCTCCCATGTAAAAGCCATCGGTAAGGTTCTGTTTTGTTCATAAATTCTTAAATGTGTATTATTTAGGTTTATGAGATTCAGGGCAACCTATGCAGTATTTTTTCGGGTATACATGTACTTGTGTGTGTCTGTTTGTGTGCACGTGTTGTCATATTTAACATTCATTTAGTTTGTGTATCCTTATCCTGCACCTATAATTGCTCCAAATCCACGTGCGTGGTTCACATGGATTGCTAGCTACCAAATACCATACTTGATTTTCTAAACAGAAAAAGTAGAAAATTTCCAATTTTGGGGTGCCAAAATTCTGTGGACACATCATAGGTGTCTTTTACGGTTTGACTTTCTACATTACTGTCTGAAACTAAGTGGATGCCGATGCTATATGAATTTGAGTAGTAAGATGTAATATATAGTTTGATTCTTCTTTTGACAGTCAAGGTTCCACTAGATGCATATATGATGGACTTCGTATTCAGTGAGAGGGAAGATGGAGGAGTTTTTGACAATAAATTGGGTATGGATTACCACATCCCTGTCTTCGGAGGAATATCCAAGGAACCACCTATGCATATAGTACACATTGCTGTTGAAATGGCTCCCATTGCGAAGGTAACATTTGGTCCTTTAATGAGTTTAGTGCTAAAATATAATTTTAACTGATTTTTCCTGTAAAAAAACCTATTGTGGTTGTGTATAATTCAGTTGTTTCTTATTGAACAGCATTCCATATTTTTGCCATGTTTCTTGCACGAACAAGAATGGCGGGCATTAGTCGTTCGGTATATCTATATTTAAAATATATTTGGATCTGATAACTAAAGAACAACTGTTTTTGTTTCATAGTTTTAATAATAAGAAATCCATACACTAAGCTAAGTACCATATTCAAAGAAGGGTACACAAATTTATTAAGTACAGAAAGGTACTTATAACTTTGAGAGGTATGACATTTCTGTTTTTCCTTTTTTTTTCCTTCTGTTCCTCTTCATTTGCAGGTGGGAGGTCTTGGTGATGTTGTAACCAGTCTTTCCAGAGCTGTTCAGGATCTGAACCACAATGTTGACATAATTTTTCCGAAGTATGACTGCTTGAACCTAAGCAATGTAAGCTCAAATCATTGGTTTTTCTTAAGTTTATTATATTTCTCATGGTAAAAGTCTGATGTGCTTTTTCTCTGTAAGAGAATTTCTTTAAAATCCACTGCGAGGGGCCAACTTTGACACCGTTAATTTTTATATTTTTTTTCAAGGAATGAGCAAGTCAATAATTTGAAAATTGTTTCTAATATAATGAAAGTTGATAAATCTAGGATTTAAGATTTAGGTTCAGTGCTCTTAAGATATATCCCCGTCCTGTACCAAAATGGTAGAGAAACAAAAGATAGGGAGATAGACATTGTGGAAGTCCTCTATTTCATAATCTCAGCATTAAATTATTTAAATATATGGAAAGGATAATATGTAAGTTGTAACAACACTTTTCCTATAAATTTTCTTACAAGCATGTGATGTGCAGTAATATATACAATATTTTTCAATCAACCCACGTGCTAAATACAAGGAAATTATTATTTCCTTCCAACTTAAAATGCCAAGGAACACCATCAAAGTTATTATATTTGTAAAAATTTTCACTTTGTAAGTATCACTTCCCTGATTGTTCTATAAATTTTTTAGTTGGTCCCCTTAATAAATTCCCTAATTCTGTTGGTCAGGCACATGATCAACTGAATTTTACTTTGTAGGAAGTGTAATCATAACACCGAACAAAAGTTTTGCTCTGTCTTAAGAAGGCCTCTTCCTCCATAATATGGCTCTTGGCCTGTTTTTTTTGGGACACGAAGTTTGATCTTGCTTTCTCTTAAATTACTTTTGTGGTATTGAGATAGGTGGAGGATTTTCAGTTTCACAAAGGCTACTTTTGGGGTGGGACTGAAATCAAAGTTTGGTTTGGGAAGGTAGAAGGCCTATCTGTCTACTTCTTGGAGCCTCAGAATGGGTAATATTTTCTTGAAATTGTTCCTTGGGCTCATCATACTTATCTTATTTTTATATGATTATTTCATACGTATAATCTTGGCAGCCACTTTTTCTTGATTGTTGACAATGAAAAAACTTCTAGTTAGGTAGTTGATATCACATTTGTAAAGTTTCTTACATTTTTGTTGCCTTGCAGTCTCTTTTGGGCAGGTTGCATTTACGGCTGCAAGAATGATGGGGATAGATTTGGTTTCTTTTGCCATGCTGCTCTTGAGTATCTTCTTCAGAGCGGATCTCATCCTGTAGGTGTTGGATTTTAAGTTATCGAGTAATATTTTACCTTCAGTATTACATTAGTTTATCGGGAGCACGGGTTGGGAAAGTAGAAAAGTTGGTGTCAGTTAGCAATTTAGCTATGAACCCTGTACATTCCAAACATGGGATGAGAGGGCTACTGCTCGTTCTATCTATTGCTTTCTATGTTTCAATGTCAAAAAAACATTACTGATAGATTCAGTCTTTATAATTGAAAGACATTGATTGCCATTACTTATATATATGTATATCATCTATGACTTGGCAGGATATTATTCACTGCCATGATTGGTCTAGTGCTCCAGTGGCATGGTTGTTTAAGGATCATTACGTGCACTATGGTCTTAGTAAAGCTCATGTCGTCTTCACGATTCATAACCTTGAATTTGGAGCACATTTAATTGCCAAAGCGATGGCATATGCAGACAAGGCTACAACGGTTGGTGCTTTAGACAACCCTCAAACACTTCTAAATGATATAGCAAATTTAATTTATCTGCATAACCCAACTTTTCTAATTTTAATCATAGCTGTCTAGCATACAAAATAATCTAGTTTGCTCCTGCAGTAATCTAGTTTGCTCCTGCAGGTATCTCCCACTTACTCACTAGAGGTTTCTGGAAACCCTGCAATTGCTCCTCATCTTTACAAGTTCCACGGTATATTAAATGGAATTGACCCAGATATATGGGACCCTTATAATGACAAAGTCCTTCCTGTAAGTTAGTCATACTTTGTTCTAGAAGTCCCTTCACATGTTGAAACATATTACTGTTATTTGTGAATGTTTTTGTAATCTAACACGCACATATATGAAATAATTTTTAAGAATTGTAATACCTTAAATAATTGAATTTATTTATACATTTGTTATGCCTGGAGATTATCCACCTCACTGCTAATAATTGGCACTTTTATATCAGGTATGTTACACTTCAGAAAATGTTGTTGAAGGTAAAAGGGCTGCTAAGGAAGCCTTGCAGCAAAAGCTTGGTCTGAAAAGAGCCGATCTTCCTCTGGTAGGAATTATAACTCGTTTAACTCATCAGAAAGGAATCCACCTTATTAAACATGCCATCTGGCGCACTCTGGATCGTGGCGGACAGGTAATTTATCTCTTCTTCAGATCAGATCAGATTTTATTTACTTTTCTCATTTGGCAAATTATGTAATATAGCCATTTTATACTCAGTTTCGTGCATGCAGCATTGCATGTGATGCACATGTATATACTCTCCTCTTCCTTTCTACCTAGAAATTATGCTCTGAGAGAACTGGGAGCATGAATTGATGATAAGTTTTTTTATGATTTCTCTTCGCTTCTCTTTGCTCTCTACCAAAATTTAGGAGCACAATGTATTATGATTTTAGGAGAATTGGTCACTAATGTGGTATCATGGTATCAAAGCAGAGGTTTACTGAAAGGTCTCGAGTTTGAAGCTTGGTACCCCCAATATACTCAAAGTTTTATTTGGAGTTTAGACACTCTATTGAATATCGACCCAAAGACAGGCTCCTAGTCATGCACTCTTCAAACCAAAATTGTTTTGTGTTTGAGGGGTTGTTAAATTTATATAATCCAAATCAGTGTCTCTTCCCAACACCTTAAGATTTTGGGGGAGTCGGTAAATTCATTAATGCTACGGGGTTATAGATACAGTAGAACCTCGCTGGATGAATATTCAATAAATTAATAACCTCATCAAATGAATAATTTTTCCAGTCCCAATATAATAGTGACAGTGTATTTTGATTCTTGATAAATGAATAAAATTCTCATGTCCCAAGGGTATACGACTATATGTTTATCGAGGTTTAACTGAATACCTAAACCATTTTCTACAGAGTTATATTTATTTATTTGGTACTTTAATGCATTAGATTTTAAGTACACTAGGAACAGGGAAGAGAAATTAGGGAGTGGTGAAAATAAACTCTAGACCTCATCTAACATTATGAATGCATATGCAGTCAAGGTGGTCATGGAGGCATTTAAGTATAACTAACCAAAATCACTTGTGAAGGATAAGGCACTCGTTATTTTGCAATATATGTATGTTCTGTGCCAATGCTGATAAATTGTTATTACAGGTTGTGTTACTAGGTTCAGCTCCTGATCCTCGCATTCAAAATGATTTTGTTAACATGGCTAGTCATTTGCACTCTTCCCATAATGACCGTGCACGACTCTGTCTGACCTACGACGAGCCTCTTTCTCACTTGGTATTATCTTGTGGAACTTTTAGTATTTAGCTTCTTGAATGCATAATTATTTTTTTCCCTACAGCTAATGCAGTGCAATTTTTGGGCATCATTAGATATATGCAGGAGCAGATTTTATTCTGGTCCCTTCAATATTTGAACCGTGTGGACTAACTCAACTCACTGCCATGAGATATGGTTCAATACCTATTGTTCGTAAAACTGGAGGTACATGGATAATGCATATGTTTTTCTTTCTATTTTTATTTTGTGAACATCAATGCTACTTAATTTTTGATGGATATAGATCCTAGTCCTACATCTTTCAAATTGTTTTGTAAGTATTAATTTCTGGGATATATTTAGCACTAGGTATGAAAACATTATACTAAACTTCTTTCCCGAACCAACTGTGGCTATGGGTCACTTTCTATCAGAAATGGTTTCCGGTTTTAGAAGTAACAGTGCTAAATTTGTATGTACATGCCCATAGAGAAATATCTTCCTTTTCCCCACTAGCAAGCTATTAGTGCACCACCTGCTCACAATTAACAAAGGAAATTTTAGGTTGTTGAAATGAGAGGAAAAGTTTGCTTTTCAGGATATTTGTTATCAACTTATCATGTTCATCTCCAACATAAAATGCTATAAACGATTAAAAAATACACTGAGAGCATCATAGTGTGATGGAAGTACATCTGGATTTGAATTTCTGCTTTGTATTGAAAAGGTTTTTTATTTTTGAAAATTGCAATGTTACTATGCTGCAAGTGAGCATCACAGATAAATTGCCAAAAAAGCCTCTAAAGCAAGCATAACCATATTTTCACATAAGAGCTTTTTTGTATGTTTTTAAGTGGTAACAAATAATTGTATCTAACAGCAACATATGAGTTACCTGCATTCTTTCACAATTGTCATTCACCATTAACTTGTGAATTTGATAGATCCTATTACGAAATAAGACGTTATTCTAGTTAGATTATATGTATTTGCAGTAACCTTGACCTTGTTCACTTGTAGGGCTTTACGATACTGTATTTGATGTTGACCATGATAAAGAGAGAGCACAAGCACGAGGTCTTGAACCAAATGGATTCAATTTTAAAGGAGCAGATGCTGCTGGCGTTGACTATGCTGTCAATAGGTAAGTAGCTAGCTTGATTAGTAGAGCTTATTTTTTATCTAAAAGTTGAATGGTTTCGGGCCTTATATAGTAAACTCAAGTCTCTCACTTTTTTATGCACACACTTGTTTCATATAATGTGGTTTTAAATCCGGTCCCCGTCCATATATATATTTGAAAGCCGCATAAACTCTTATCATCATTGATGAGGGAATTACAAATAAAATGAGGATGGACATGAACCCATTCCTCAGGACCAGTCTGGAAACCAACAGCCTTAACAAGAAGATGAGCTTTATGATTAGCTGATCGCCTAGTAAACTGAAGAGTAAGATTCTCAGTACTCTTGAACAATATGGAACAATCTCTCATTAAAGAACTGAAAATAGATAGATGAGGAGAATGATCATCAATGGCCTGATGCACATTTGGCAATCTGTTTCAGTGACAATATTATGAAGGTCACTATCCCTAATCCAACTCACGACCTCCGTACACGCTAGAGCATCAGCTGCACTTGGGTCTTGGGGACATTGGAGGAAATCATTCTTAGCAAAAATAAAAGCTCCAACCTTGTTTTGCATGACAAAACCAAAACCAAAACCAACAGTTCCTCTAAATATAAAAAGAACTGCATCAAAATTTATTTTCAACATACCTGGAGAAGGTCTGCACCATTTCTCAGTTGGGACATAGCTTGTCCTACTATTTCTGCTTTGAACTTGACGAGTAGAATTCCATTACCCTTATAATGCTGAAGAAGTTAACATTGTTCCTGCAACCAAGGCTTGACCATTTTTCCAAGTATCATTGCTGCGAGTTCCCCAAATTGACCATTCTATAAAGGCTGCTGTATTGACAATTTCAAGGGATTGAGATTGCAAAATATCATTCCACCAGGAAGCAAAAGATGTAGCATTAGAATGAAGAACACCACAGGAAGAAGTGTTTAGAAAAAAGACAACCAACCAACCATCAAATGAAATGGATCATCCTGTTACCAATTTACCATTGCACAAACAACAAAAATTATTCAACTCAATTCGCTTAGAGATAATATTGGATAATTTTGGTAAACAGTTCGTGCAATGCCACAGAAATTACGAATCTTCGGAGTAATGCACAACTTCCACAGACGCTTCCACGAAAATCCATTTTGAATCTAAACCTCATCATTTCTAGTTAAGCATCTGTATCCAGACTTGACTGAATAAAAACCATTCCTTTCCAAAGTCCTGACCCACCTGTCTGCTTCTACATAATGAGGTAACGGAATGTTGATAATAGGTTTAGCATCACGAGGAGAAAGTATAATGAACTATATCTTCATCCCAGTTTCTAGAGTCAATTTTCATAAGAGAATCAGTCGTGCAATTAAAGAAAGCAGTAGTAGTAATTGTTTCAATAAAAGGGTTACTATGATCCAGAATTATGTGAAACACACACAAAGTTGAGTTTATTATGTCCTCTTATCTATGTACATTGTTTATCTATACAAAATGAATTCATTCAAGCTCTTTTTTCCAGAGCACTGACTGCTTGGTATGAAGGTCGGGATTGGTTCAACTCATTATGCAAGCTTGTGATGGAGCAAGACTGGTCTTGGAACAGACCAGCTCTTGTTTACCTGGAGCTTTACCATGCAGCTCGAAAGTTGTAGGGACCAGTTAGGAACAGCTGGGTCAATGAGGGGAAAGTAAATCTTCTCTTGCAACTGTACAGTTTAGTTATAATTCCTTGTCTGTTGTCATCCTTTCTATCTAAATATAAATACAGCTGCATATAATATATTTTATTACGATCAGGTATAGAGAAGAAGAGACAGCGTTAGTAGAAGTGTAATTTGTGCTACACACATTTTTGTTCAGCATATGTTTAAAGTTTAGTATCCAAATGTGGCACATTAGTAGACTGAATATTATTGTCAACTTGTAACTCCTATGACATTAATGACATGAGGAAGCCAAAGATAATCATGTAGCTGGGAATATCTTTACATATTTCTTATTGTTCTATTTTAGGTGGTGAAATGGTTGCTATGTATATAGAGGCCTGCAGGGCATTGGTTTAGCTATATTTCTTCTGATAGTTGAGTAAATGTTGCAAGTGCGTCAAGGGTTCGCCTCTTGAGGAAACATGATCGTGTTGTTGCCTTGAGTTATCCAATTGTATCACTATCTCTCAGCCTTGGCAAGAACCTAAATATGCATTCTGCAATCACGGGCATCACTCTGGTGAGTGGTGACCAGCTACTAATATTCTGAAATAGTTTAAATTTGCTAGTGTTTCACAAGGAAGCTGTATAAATAAAATAAACCATTGAGGTGACCAACAATAAGATATTTCTTGAGTTCGACTCATTGTAAACAACCTCATAAAAATTATCAGGATATTGGAAAAAAAATCAGATTGTCAAGGCAGAGGTTTTATGCACTGGTAAGGCTTGGAGATTCATCTCTCTCTGCAGGGACACACACAGAGAAACTATGTAACTGTTCTTCTCTCGTTACATATATGTGTACGTGTGTGTGTGAGATACTCCCTCAGTTAGTTTGATTTCTCTGCACACATCTTAAAATGCTTTGATTGCACAGTTATAAACTTTTATCTTGACTGGCATTGAGGTGATCAACAACTATATGATAATGAAAGTCACCATTTATAAGAGAAGTTTATGGGGGTGGAAGTCACTGTTAATGGGTGTGAGTTGGGGACCATGCAGTATTATATGAGTGGACAACTTAGGGATGAACAATGTAAGACCCTACTTATCTATAAGTTAAAAGATTTAAGTGAAGAAAGGAAGAAAGAAAAAGGTGTATACTTTACAATGTCCTGTGTATCATCAGCCAAAAGCATCCTATGGTTAGATTCCATGAGTTCAATGGGCCAATTATTTGTTATGCTGAATTATTTATTATTCTTTTTAAATCAGCAAGAGATTGAAATTACACTAATAAGGTCATGGATGTCTCTGTCAGCAGTATTGTTATACACTTATTATACAGTTATGCTGCATCATTAACTTTTGTACAATTAAAAAAAAACGGAACCTTTTTTTTTTACTAACAATAAGTCTTTTAAAAAAATTGCAGTTAGTTTACAGATTTTTTTTGACTCACAGTAAGTTTTTACTTATTTTTTTGGGTTGGGGTGAATTTGTTTTGTGGGTTGGGGAACATAGCCTAGGTAGTGGAAAACTATAAGAAAAAAGAAATGTGTTTTCATTGATGTAGGTGAAACTTGAAAAACACACATTTCTGAGCTGGGGTACGTATACACACACCACATGATATGTTTTAATATATGCTCTACGTGTGTGTGTTACTTGGATAGTACAACAAATCACACACCATATGATATGTTTTAATATATGCTCTACGTGTGTGTGTGTTACTTGGATAGTACAACAAATTATGGTACGAGTATAAAAAAAATTACTACTACTACGGGTACTAGTAGGAAGAAAAGCTGAGGCATACCCATATAAACAGTGAGATGTCAACATCCATGTAAAGGCCCTCAATTTGAGTTGAGAAGACTCCTCACCTTGCTACACTCCCTTAAATAATACTGTACTGCACTAGTAACACTACTACAATATAGTATATCCATAGAGGCCATTTGTAATTTGTTGTACAAAGGCTTAACTGTATTCATCCATCCCATGCCCATTTATAATTCTGTACTGTAAATCTCTAGTGCCGTAATTATATATTGGCTTATTTACATTTTAATCCTTAAAGTTTATTAGTTTGTACACATAAATATTTAAAGAAAATTTTCGTATCTTTTTATGCTTTAAATATGAGATTTGTACCTTTTAACCCTTTTACCATATTTTCTTCCAATAATACCCTCAAGAACTAATATGTTCGTGACTGTATATTTTAATGACAAAAGTGTTCGTCAATGAATTTTTTTGAAAGCTTTTTTAAAATAGATTAAATGAATATTTTTTCAAACATAATGACTACTCGTAGGATAGAAAAGAACTTTTCGACTATATTTAAACTAAGAAAGTTATTTTTTATAAGTTAGTATTGTTGATATATTTTTTTGTTATTAAATTAGTTTATTATCATATATAATGGTTACACTAAGGAATAACAGTGATTTCATGTAACAAATAATTTTCTTGATGAATTTAGTATTTATAAATAGTATTCACTGTGCGCTTATACTAATCACTTGTGTAAGAACAATGTAACTCATTTTAATGAATTTTGTTAATACAAACATTCATTAAATTGAATAAGATTAAAGAAAATTTTCGTATCTTTTTATGCTTTAAATATGAGATTTGTACCTTTTAACCCTTTTACCATATTTTCTTCCAATAATACCCTCAAGAACTAATATGTTCGTGACTGTATATTTTAATGACAAAAGTGTTCGTCAATGAATTTTTTTGAAAGCTTTTTTAAAATAGATTAAATGAATATTTTTTCAAACATAATGACTACTCGTAGGATAGAAAAGAACTTTTCGACTATATTTAAACTAAGAAAGTTATTTTTTATAAGTTAGTATTGTTGATATATTTTTTTGTTATTAAATTAGTTTATTATCATATATAATGGTTACACTAAGGAATAACAGTGATTTCATGTAACAAATAATTTTCTTGATGAATTTAGTATTTATAAATAGTATTCACTGTGCGCTTATACTAATCACTTGTGTAAGAACAATGTAACTCATTTTAATGAATTTTGTTAATACAAACATTCATTAAATTGAATAAGATTAGTCAGGCAACGAATATTGATGATATTATTTTTTTTTAAATTAAAAAAATACCCTATAAAATTAGTAAAAATAAAATAAATCCTCCAATAAATTTAGCAAAAAAAAACTCCTACAGTACAGTATTGTTATTAAACTATGCAGTTACGAACATATTAGCTCTTGATGATAATATTGGAAGAAAATATGAATAAAGAGTTAAAATGTATAAATATCATACTTGAAAGGTAGAAAGATACATAATTTTTCTTTAAGAATTTATGTTTTTAAATTGATAAATTTTGAGGATTAAAATAAAAACAAGCCTCGTGTATTTTTACATACAAAAATCTGTATATTTGAGGTGCAGCCTGCAGTAATATGGCAGTAGTCTGCAACTGCGGCAGCTCAAATAATCCCAACACCCGTAGGCATTAATGGATATAGTGATGATGAGTAGAGCATACTGTGAGAGTAGATAAGAATGAAAAATTCAGCATTAATTCACACACCTTTAAATCACAAATTACCCACCACAGATTTCGATGTCACAGGAAGTGGTGTCAAACTTGAGGGACCTTGTACAATACTACTCCTCCTTTGCACCATTACACCTTTTTTTTGTATCATGCATAATTAATCAATGAACTTAATGAATGACTAAACACCAAATAGAAGGCACGCATGAATAAAATTAACAATATCCAATCAAGTAGGGATTGTATCAATTTAGTGAACAAGGCAACCAATTTCTTCTAGTTATTCGTTTCCTTTGGACAACCAAATGCTGGTGCTCTCTTATTTATTGTGCTTTGATTTTCTTTCTTCCCTCCCATTGGTCTGGATAAAATATTAACTCCCGAGTTGGATAAGGTTATGTTGAGGCCAATGGTTCATCTCTACCTTTTCCAATCAGAATCCAGATTTTTGTCATAGTACTACACTACTACTCTACTCCCTTGAACCTCATTACCATTCAAAACTTACATACACGGACACTAGCTATATGCATACAACTGCAAGGCTCATTAATATAATGTACTGTAACAAAACTATGCATTTCAAGATTTTCTCTTTTCTTTTATATACTGAACCCCTTGTCTATATTTAGGAAGTAAAGTTGTGTTTCACCACTTGGTTTTCATATTAATTTTTCCATTTCATCTGCGTGTCACCCCTTTCACAACACAATCAGAAAAGGCACTCTGTGTGAGTCAGACACTTGTGAACCCCCGTTCTCTCTCCTTCCCTTGTTTGGTGTTTTGTACTCGGTTTTGAGAAGTCATAGCTGTTGTCCAAGAAAGCCTCAACACCCTTGGGCCTTGTCATGTATATCATGTACTACAGTACTAGTCTTATATTGTAGTAGTATAAATACATCGATACAGATACAAATTTTTACTATCTCTGTTGTGGTGGTTGTCTATTTCTGTTCTGAATGAGCAGAAACTAGTTTTGATGTTATTGAAAGATGTGACAGGTTTTGTGAGAAGGTCACTGGTTACTACTCATGCTTGGTTGTTTTTTGGACCTTTCCTCCATTACTCCATATCATATTTCCCCTTGAACCCTTTTTTACGCTATCTTATTTTTGCTCTATATTAGCTCATTAATTATAAACCATAAAGAAAAAAGTTATTGAGCTTTAACTTTAATTTTTCTTATATATAGAGCTGTACTTGTTCAAGTAAGGGAATGGGATCAATCAATTTCACCTATTATTCTATTTTTTAAAAGTGTTGTCATTTTAAAGTATACACTTTTTTATAGACCCCATTTCATCTTTTTTAATACTGAGCTAGCTAGGCTTCAAGTATGGCAGATCAAGAACATGAGTTTCAAGAAGAGGAAATGTGGGGTGGAGTTTTGAAGCAGAAAGAAGGAAGAGAAGGCTTCACTACTAAAAAGAAGAAATCATCTTCTTCTTGTTGTTTGTCTGCTGCATGGCAGTTACCTATACATACAGCTCAAGAAAAGATGATTTCAAAGGCTAAAAATGTGGCTAGTGAAGGTAACAACTTAACTGTTCAGCAATCATCAGCCCCTCTAAGAATCCCAGGTTGGTATAATATGAAAAAATCAAACAATGGATCTAGGGTTGATGGTGATAATGGTAAAGATATAATGAATGATGGTGATGGATACTTTGTTGAGAATGAAGATGATGATGGTGATGGTGAAGATGAAGCAATGATTCCTCCTCATGAATATATAGCTAAGAAGATGGCTAGGACAAGAAGTGCTTCCCACTCCATGTGTGAAGGTATAGGGAGGACTTTGAAAGGTAGAGATCTTTGCAAACTGAGGAATGCAATATTAACACAAACTGGATTTCTTGAAAAATGATCATCATCTTCTTCTTCTATCTGATAATGCTAATGGATCCCACACATTTTTTCTGTTCTTGATTTTTACTTTGCTTTTTTTTTTTTTTTTTCTGTTGTAATGGGTTTTCTTTTTTGCCAGTTTAGAGGAATGGTAGACTGTAGTTTAAGCTAGACCTATGGTGGGATTCCAATTTTTCAGTATGGGTATTCTGCTGTATATATATATATATATATATATATGCAATGTTCAGTTTCACTGTTCTACTTTGTAATATGGTTTGGATATCTTAAATCTTCTAGTTCTACCACTCGTATTTAGTTTCATGGCCGTATAAAATTTGACGAATGAATGATAATATAGTTTATAAATTCCTATTTTTTTCCTCCTAGATTTTGTGAGTGAGGAAGAGTATCTAAAATCAGACAACCAATTTCAGGGGGGAAAAGGGAACAAAGAAACTGAGAATTTGTACTTACTAGGCATTTTCTCTGTTAAAAATGTACACATAATGTTATTTTATAATTTTATTTTTTTTATGAAAATCTATTACAAATGAAGTTTGCTAGTAGTGTAAATTTAGATGATGAAAATGAGTAATGACGATTTCATAACATCAAATGTTTCCCTAGAAAATTTTAAGGACATTCTTCCTCTGCTGCTACATCACCAAAAATATGATATTTTCAGTTCCTAGTTCCTACCATTATTGTCCAAAGATTATTAGACTTTAAAGGGTGTAAATGACAGACGGAATTTTACAACAATTTTTGGAACCCTATTACATACTGTAGAGTGTAGATACATGTATGTATGCATAAGATAAATACATGTAAAAATATTAGTTCAGTTTATATGATATATACTTCTACTAACAAGTGGTAGAGCTATTCCTTTCTTTTCTTAAGATCTTGTTTTCGATTCTCACATATATTGAATTTAATATTGAATAGATACTAATTAGCATCCTTAGACTTAATAAAAAAAAACAAAAAAACAAATCGTGATATTTATTATGCGGATCGGTAGATTATTCAAATTATGGGCCAGTATACTTTAAGTTTAATTAATTATGTGTAATCTAACCGTAGAGTTTAACCTAATTTCAAAACGGATTCAAGAACTTAATCCGCGTGGGATCCAGTTTTAAAACGGATTGCCGCAGCACCCATTCATCCTGTGAATATATGAGAATAAAGTTCTTAACTCGGAAAATTACCTTAGTTACTGATAATTTTTACTGCGAATATTTTTGTAATTGTATATGATTATTTATAATTACAATAACCTTTTCATATATTAATCTTAGGAAACTTACATGAGTACCTTAGAAATATTAATCTTTAATTATATTATATATATATATATTGGGTTTTCTTCAAATGAGTTACGGTTGGTGTTCAGAGGTGTTTTTTTTAATGAGATTGGGATGAAGGATTTAAATATGGGTACGGATTGGGTGTTTTGACTTGAAATGCTGATATAATCCAATGGAACTTAATAATTGCAACTAATGGGTAATTTGGATTCATGATTTAGGTGTTTTGTTAATTTTTAGAACATATAATTTAATTTAATATGGTCTAATATCTTATTAATTGGATCTTGATAATACAAGTGCTGATTTTTGATTTACAACATAATGTTTGAATCCTCAAAATATAGGCATATAAATACATTTTTATTTAACTATTTTATGAATTATTTAAAATTTCTTTCGGACATGATTTGAATAATAAAAATATAAATCTGTATAATAAAATCTTGTATGATATTATACATTTTAGAGGTTAATTTATACATACAACTTAATAATCATATTACAATAATTATATATACATATTCAACACAATTTAAAATTTATTTTATACATGCTAATTTTTTATATATTATATTACATGGTCAGGTATGAAGCGGCTAGTATCTATCTATACTACTATATTATTATAAGCGAACACGGTTTATTTGGTACGATGGTTCAACGCTTTCCAAAAAATTAAATAACTTTTAAAAATAGCTTTAATACAGTATAATATTATATATCTAACACAAATACATAAGTTTTAATACCACTCAATCTCTTTAAATATTATTTATAACTTAGTATAGTATTATATATTCAACACTACTACATCAGTTTCATTACTACTCAACCTCTTTAAATACTATTTAAATTATAAATTAATAAATTATTATTTGTTATAAAATGAAATAAAAAAATTAAAACACATAAACTCAAATTATGTAAATTATAAACAAATCTTTTAGGCCAATTTTAAGCAAACATTTTAGCCCAATTTGAAACTTTTATAACAAATATCAAATAAAATAATGTTCAATTACAAATAAAATATAAATCGATAATAATCATACGGGTAAGATAAAAAATATGAATTAAATATAATAATTAGCCCGTGCATGGCACGGATTAAAAACTAGTATAGAATAATCTGTGGAATGACATTTTTGCACTGTGATGATTAGATAATTTAGATCCTCCTCAACAACAAAACAACACTAAAAATAGAGAAACCAGGTCTCTAACTTGAGGAGGTGAGGTGATACATTTCTGGCCCTCTTTCTACAAGAAATATGTCCCATTTTGGTTGGTGAATATCGCATCCATTATGATCACAACAACTATGATTGCTCTTGTAGAATTTTGGCCATGGTCCAATATAATTTTTATCTACAACGCAAAATGCCAATAACAAAGTAATTTAGAAGGCCATATATCACGTAATGAAACTACACTGTGCATAAATTTGGGCCATGGCACAACAATGTACATGTTGATTTATGGCCTCTATCAATGATATTGTAACCTGATTATCTAAATCTTCAGTTTAATTTTTTTAAGTTATATTAAATTAATTTTGATTATTAATCAAAAAATATTAATTTAAAATTTTATAACATTACAAATTAATTCATAAAATAGAATAATCAAAATTTGTTATGATATTATTTTAAATATATATTATTATACAATATATTTTATTTATTAGTCAAAATTAATTAATATAAGAAATTATAAATAGAATAATTACTAAACTGATTATAAGAAATTTTAATGCTGAAAACTAAAAATTTAAATTCCTTATTCCTTATTAAATTCGGTCATATACTTTTGATAATAATCAAATAAAGCATGTTTATTAAGTAAAATTAGGTCCGACCCAACAATAGTGTCGGTGTGTTGTGTATTATGTGTTGTCGTATACACTGACCACAAACACAAATTTTGGTGAAACTAAAATTTACAAGGCGTCTTGGGCTATGATCGGAAAAGTTATCTTTAATTTAAAAGCTGCAATCCCGTAGCAATGCCGGTGTTCATAGTTTAATATACGTAATTGAAGTTGCAGTTCGCATCTAAAGTTGTCACAAGTTTAATATTGAATCAGTGAAGAAGAAATAACAAGCTCTATGAACTAAACCTCCATTAAAATGACTGCACTTCAAATTATATACACATTGTATCCATGAAGGAGATAAGAGAGAGATTACCGAATTTTGAAACAATGAAGGGAGCTGTTTGAAATTGAACTCCTCACCTGTAGTAGAAAAGAAACGGAGCCTAATAATTTAGGATTATATACAAGACCTTGTGACTTGGTGAGCGGCCCAGAGATTGCTTAAAAACTGCACCTAGCTATGCTGCTAAGCATTAGCCCCAGAGACAATAGGACGTAGGTGCATGTAATTAATTAATATTATTATTAATATAATAGTATGCAGTATGCTGTTCATTTTATATACAGTTCGATCGATAGGACCATATATCATATGCTAATTAAGTGAGTAATTGATAATAGACTATCCCTTGACAGAGAGGAACACAATGCAGTAATGCACAGCAATGACAACATGACTGTATTCGTATATATAATGTTTATAAAAAATGGTCCCAAGCTAAGGTTTATTCTTAGTAAAACACATATAGACGAGACTCTTTAGCCATCGCTCTTGCACTCTTATTCTTAGTTTTTCATAAAGAAATCACATTAAATTTTAACCGATAACATGCAAGTAAACATTTGACAAACACGTAATCTCGTGAAAATAGAAGCTTCTTGATTTCTTGACTTTCAGGAGCACGTTAAGTTGTTGGGGGTATATATATATGGATCAAGGTTTAAGCATGCAGATTGGAGACCCTGGAACTAGTGCCTTCTAACACCCATACATCGAGTATCTTGTAGTAATGCAATATTTCAACATTACATAAAACAAAACTGTGCTTCTACGCATTTTTTCTGGGGGCAAAATGCTTGATGCTGGCTAAAGCATATTTTAATCTTTCTCAAAGGCCACCAATTGGCAACCCGCGAGTTGGAAATAACCCGTGTTTGGCTAGTACGGAGTAATATATTATTCAAAAATGTTCTAGCTAGGTCCCAAATGCGTGTATAATTAATAAAATAACCAAGTATCAATGTAATGTTAATACTTTTTGAGCACCTAAACTACATAAAGAAGAGAAAAAAACAAACCACTTGCTATACTATATTTTGGACTAGAATGAGTATATATTCCAAGCTACTTTTATTCTCTCTGTCGTCAAGACTCATCACAGCTGCTTCCTTGATGACAGCAATGTGCTTCAATACAGGGGATCAAGATGCCTTCCTTTGAGTAAATTACGAGATCAATCTGTACCTGATAATTTTAAGTGGTTATTCCAATAATTAACATTTTGTTTTCAGCAAAAGAGATCTCATTGTTGCTCAACTCGACCACTGATGTCATGAGTGGATTTAGATTAATTCAAATATTATAGATTATAGATTTAAAGGCAAAGGAAACTGGTATGTTATTTCTGAAGATGCTGCATACACGATGACTTGAATGTAACAACTACACATTTGATTGCCTGTAAAACTACCAAGATTTACATTTACATATATAATATATCAACATTCAATTATGTGAATTTCCATCTGAGTTTTTCTTCTGAACCTTGTTCTTGATCCATTTGATCCCCATGGTCGTTCCGTTCTTGACCTTCTGTGCTCCTCCAACAGCTACTGCCTTGGCTTTACTCAGCCCCGCTGAGGAACTTGACCCTTTCTTTTTATTACCAACATCTTTATTGTTATCAGGGTCAACTTGTTCGACGGCACCAATGCCTCCAGCGCCCCATTGATCTGCCCAGCTTGGTGCTTCCGTGCCCATATCACCTGTAATTCATTGTTAAAGGAGCAAGAAAAAGCAGGCACCGGGAATAATAATAAATTTAAATTTATGGATATCAATCATACCTGGAGTTTTGTGGACGCAACAGAGCTTTGAGTTTATGGTAGTTGTAGAATCTTGATACCAAGGAAACAAATATAAAGAGTTTTTGAGAGAATAATTAGGCAAGGTTTATTAATATGCTTTTTCGATAGTTGGCATGTGGATAGGCTGTCAATTGTGTTTGTTTAATGCCTTTTATATAAAGAACATTGCCAACTAACAACAGCTTACCATATTGCTAAGCAAAGTACATACTATTCATCTTTGTTTTCCTGGTTACCAATTAGTATTTTATAAATAAATCACAATTAATTATAATTACAGCAAGTTAGACTAATAATGAATTGCTATAATGATGAATCTGCAGTTTTACTTCCATAAATAAGGAACTGCAACCTAAATCATAATTTTTTTTTTGCCAAGAACCTAAATCATAATTAAGATGTATATTTTGATAAGAATAAATCTTGGCACATATACTAAATCACTACCCAGTGTTTAAAAATAGTGCAACCCATTTTTTATAATAAATATTATTCCTATTTTTTAGTCTTTATCTAGGTAATTGATTTTTTTTATTATTATTACTATTTTCAAATATTTGGTAGTGAATTTGAAGTGTTTCGGTATTTATGCCAAGATTTATTCTTTTGATAAATCAGTCGGTGGCTCAACCTTTCTGGACTAATGTGCTCGAGGATTATAGGCTAGCGACTATCAAGGGTACACAATATCAAATTATCAAGTACGAACAGGTAAGCATCACTGCATATGTAAAACTTCCTGCCTTAAATTTGGTAATATTTTAATATGGCATTAATTTTAGAGTTAATGATTACTAATACCTAACCCTTCATATTTTTATAAAAATAATGCAACGTATCTTAAAAGTTATTTCAAATTTTAATTTTTCTTTTTCGAATGCCTTGACATAACATATGTCTTATTTTAATTTATAGGCGCATACATATTCACGCAGAGTGTCATATTATTATAGGAAAATAACAATTACACACATGACAACTTAAAATTTGAAAAAATATTTGAAACAATTTTTGGAATATCTAGCATTTTTATTTTTATAATTTGAACAAATCTATATTCGAGCACACCCTTAATATAATGGACACTGGCATTTTATTAAAATATAGTGGAATTATTTTAAAAAAATTAATAATAAACTATGTATCAGGTGCAAACTAAAATGAACTATGTGATTAATTTAGTTTTAATAAATGTAGAAAATGGATGAGAAATATGTACATGTCCACTTGTCCAGAATGATCGAGGAACCAAAAGTGAGGAAGCCTAGAAATATAGATATGATTGCAAATAGAATGTGGGATAGATAGATATGGAAGCCTAGAATGTGGTATGATTGCAAATAGGAGAACAGAGTGAGACTTAATAATAATATTACAGGCGAGATAATTATTCACCCAGATAACAGTGAGACAATGAATGATGCTAAACTGATGTAGCAGCCATGTCTCTCCCAACACAGCAACTGCCACAGCTCCATACGGACCACTACTTCAAACAAACGACAAAAATGGCTCGCAGTAAGAAACACTATATACAAACCAAACCCAATAGTTTAATCAGTACAGTCTACAGAGATGACATTTATCAGCACATAAGTCTGAAAAATTAGTTCATTCAATTCAACTGATGGCCTAAAGATTTTCAATTGAAATCCGTAACGATCATGGTTATCAGTTTTGAGAGGATTTTTAGTCGTGTGTGTGATTATGTGTGCTTAATTTCTTTGTTTTTCCTTTGTTTTTCTTTTATTTTTCTCTTCCACCTCTTTCCTCTCTTCTCCTTCTCCTGGTGACACCTGTCCTCTTAGTCACTGCCTCTAGTCTTGCTGACTTGAAGGGGATTATTTTTCTCCTCAGGTGAGTCTGAGTATTTTATGGTCCATCATCAACCATGTCAATCTTGTAGGCAAGAGTGTTACTTTCATGATAGAATACATATATACAATTACAGGCTTCCAAATTTAAAAAATGAACTTCCAGGGTTCGTGCTTTTAATTACCAGGAGCCACGGTCACGGATTTTCAACTCCTTGAATAAAGGTAAGGTGTACTCATCCGGCGAAACATACTAGGTTAGGTACCTTTGGTTCATTGTTAATAAGAAAATACTAAATCAACCAAAGAGTAAGGGAAAGTGGCAATCACTTGATATTGATCCATGCCCATGCCCATACCCATGTCCTTGTATTTTCTGTTATATGAGTACCTGTTAGGTTATTACTAGGGTGAGTAAAAAATCGAATAAGAACCGAAAACGAATCAAAATCAATAAAAATCGAATCGAAGAAAACCGAAACCGATAAAAATCGATCCAAAATCGAAAAATAAAAAATCGAACCGATTGATCGGTTCCGGTTATAGGTTAAAACCGAATCGAAAAAAACCGAACCGATAATTAAAATAAATAAATTTATTATATATATATATATGGTAAAAGGTATCTACTGTTATTTTTAGAAAATTTTCTAAATTTAATTATATAAAACTACATCATTTAAACTCTATCAGAAAAATCTAAAATTAATTTTGAGTTATAGTTGTATACAAGAGTTGTCTCTCTTATAAATGAAGCAATATAAATCACAATACATATTCATGATTCATTGTTTAAAATAAACTATTCTGTTGAAAATCTCATAATTAGTATATACAATGCCGATTGACTTCACAATTAAAAATGTGATAGTTTAATAGAGTTGCATATTTGAATATTTGTATGAGAAGACATAATTCTAATGATATAAAATTTATATAAATTCATTAAAGTTTCTTACATGTTACAATAAGTTTAACTTGTTACAGTTTCTTATCTTTTTTTTGTAGTGTTATTATGCAGAATGTAATTCAAATATTTGAATGTAAATATATAATAATTTAAATTATATACTTTTTTATTTTTTTATCCGGTTTTTAACCGAACCGGTCTTTTTAAAACTGAAACCGATGGTTCGGTTGCGATTGCAATTTTTAATTTTTAAAACCGAAAATATGCGATTCCGATTCGGGTTTTAATCAAAAACCGAACTGAACCGAACCGCGCTCTCCTTGAGCTATTACTACTGTAAAGAAGCGAAACAGTAAACAGTGTTGTGCAATAAAACTACTCTAAGTTGACAACATCATCCATAATCCAGCTGAGATGACCCCACAAACTTGGTAAATAGAGCAGTAACTCCAACCCCAACGAGCAGGGTTTCTACTCTGCTTCACCACCACGCCCACATCTTCCACTGTCCAACCTGTCCCGACCTAATAATGGCAAGTGCCAAACAGCGACAACAGTTTTGCCATAAAGTAATGAAAAGAATTCTTACTCATACAAAATGCCAAAACTAATGCACAATATTAGAGCAACAACCAATGCCCAAATCTTAGTGCTAATAAAAACTAGTGCATAAATTTTGGTGCCAACACTAATCAAAACAACATTAGTGCTAAATCTTTAACTATGGATCCCCACCAAGCAGAAACAATAGCACTAAACTCATGATTAAAAAACCTTGGACTACTTTATATTCATGATCTAAACACTGTATAGTCAGATAAGCACATTATAATATTAATATCACCATATTGGATCTTAAGCCTAATCATTCTGTCCACTCTTTACTTTGGTTTCCTAGTAGACTTAGATTTCTTCATCTTCCTATTCTTGTCATCAAAACTACTCCATGTGTATCCACTTGGTATTGCAAAGGGATTCGCCTGTTCCGGCTGCTCCCCTTGACGCTTGCTCGTCGAGCCCGATTTGTTGCCATTGAGTGAGAACCACGACCAAGACGGCCCTGTTGCGGAGTTACTCTCCATTTCATCCCCTGAAATCCTCCCATTTACAAACTGCGCAGGACTTGAAAATGGTGTATAGAATTCTTCAACAGGCTGAAGCTCAACAAACTTTGTGAATGTTATCACCACTCTCACCGTTGGAACCACGGGAATCGCAATCTGTTCAATCAAAAAACACAGCGTCAATAATCAGTTTTATCAATTACCCAATTCAAATCTCAAAATAGGCCTCATTCACTATATACAAATCAACAAATTACAAACAAGAGCGAGCACGTAAGATTTGCATATATCTCTCCCTCCACATTCACCAATTTCGCCCATCCACACACATTACTCCGGCTCTACTAATCCTATAGGCTATATATATAGCCCAACAATAAAGAGTACGCAAGAAAAACATACGAATTATTCAAACAAGTCCATTAATAATATAAAATACACTAGCTATATCAGTATATAAGTATATCTAGGATCCACAAATTACACCACTGCTGGCTGATAAAATAAACAAATATTAGTTATAAAAATCCGCCGATTTTTCAAAAATCGCCGCTAAATTCCCAATTAATCCTTATAAAATATTTGACTGATATGATTTATAAAATCCGATTTATGTTTATAAAATATTTTTAAATAATATGTTCTATAGTAAATTAGATAAATATATTACATTTTATTATAATAATATAATAAATCTAATTAATCCTTCCAATTAATCCTCGATTAGCCGATTAATCCCAAATCGATAAGTTCTGATTCCCGATTTTTACAACCATGACAAATAATTACAATTACAGTAATTAATCTAAAGCTCAAGGCAGGCACTTTGCTTTATTTGTTGCAGTACAACTACTTGGAAAAAGAGAAAAGCCAAAAAGAGAAAATAAAGCGAAAAAATATCAAAGGAATTACATGAAGCAATATCAAGTGACGAAACTACCCATACCTTTACAGGAAATGTCCCGAGAGGAAACTTTGTCGTCAACAATTCTCTCATCCGTCTAACAGCTTTCACTTTATTAGCCAGTATGTCAAGTAACGGCAGTAACTCCTCCGTCTTTAACGGAAAATTCTCCGTTAACCAAACTGACGGCCTTAAACTCTTCACAAACTCCTTCTCTTTCGTCTGCGGCGGTGGCGCCGCTGACACTACCACCGGACACGGCGGTCTCCGACGTTCCGGTATTATATCCACACTCTTCCTCGACACAGACACGAAGTCTCGATCCTCGCGAACAAAGCTACTGTGTCTCCGCCGATTATTGTTATTCGACACGCTGTATCGCGGATTTTCCGCTACTAAAAAACCGTCGTCGGAGTCTTCTTCTAGTTCTAACGGTAAGATCTGTTCACTTCCAGGAAAATCGGAGTCACCGGCGGCTATTTTACGTGATCGGAAACTGAAAACGACGTTGTGAATTTCGTAAACCCTAGCTTTCCAGTCACCAACACTTTCTGTCTTGTCCTGTCTTCGCCAATTCGTCCTTCCGATTAGTTCAGCTCTCGTTACGTCCATTCCAGGACGATAAACACTAGTCTGGGAACAAAATGCAGCTACATCGGCGTCACTTAACGGCGCTCCGGCGTTCTCGAATGCGTCGAATATTTTGTGATCGTCGTGATTGAGAACTAGCAGTGAACCTACCGGTATGCTGAGATCAGGATCGCCGTCGCCGAGGAATAAAAAACTTTGATTCGCGCGTTGAATTTTGAGACCGTCGTAGCCTGCGAGTGAAGTATCGGCTCTTAAGTTTCCGTCGCGTTTCCAGATCTTGTAAGTATCCGACGGTGCGATTTTTCCGACGAAGGGAACGATTGAGCTCTCGAAGTGAAAGGAGATTTCCATGTAAAAGTCACGCATACGACGGAGAACGGCGAGGAGACGCGGAAGGCGGCGGCGCCACTTGCACCAGGCGGCGATGTGGTGATGCTGCACGAGAATCGATGTAATCTCCGTGCATCTCCTACACACAGCTTCCTGCAACGCATTCCATCCGGCGGCGTTCTGTAACGAAATGTCGGCGCCGGCATTAGCGAGCGTCTTAACGGCGAAGGCATCGTTGAGACGAACGGCAAGATGAAGAGCCGTTTCGCGATTAGGATTGTCGCGGCGATCGAGGAGAGCAGAGATTTGCTCCGCAAGTGCCTCCTGTTTGATTGAGTTAGACTCGCTCTGAATCTGAGTCGGATCGGCGAGCTTAGGAACCGTAGAAACGAGTTTCTTCAGAGTTGCGTGATCGGAGACCACGACGGCGTAATGGATGGGACTGTGTCGAAAAAACTCCGGCTTAATCGTGTTCGCCGGCGAGGATTTAGACATGTTGTGATGTCCTTGTGTGTGAAAAGGAGAGTGTGTGAAGCTGTGAGCAGATATGGATACAAAATCTGTATGTATATAAAAAAGAGTTTGGAGGCTAGTGAAAAATGAGAGAAAGAGTGAGGGTAGTTCAGTCATTTAGTGACTTTACGAGCAGTGAATACGTACCAAAGCGCACGTCTTTTTGTAATTTGTGTACAGGACAAAAAGGAAGAATGGGAACTCTCTTATTTGTACTACTATTGTTTACTTTGTTTTGAATCTATAATTTTTCCCAGACTGTTTTTTTTATTTTTAATTCTTTTGGTAAAAAGAATAGATTTTTTTATTGTACATGAAGTGTTTTGTTAGTATTGTTTAAATCTTTTACCTGGAATAATCCTTCATGGAATATTAATATACTCCTTTAATATTAGAAATGTATTAAAGATAATGATTTTTAAAAGGAATATTATAAAAAATAAAAGGGAAAATGTAAAGGGAAAAAAGAATATATGATGCAGAACTAATATACAAAATGGATACTAAAAAAATATGTGATTGGTATGCTCCCTTTTATGCTTATATATATTTAGCACAGGTTCAAAATTAGTAAACTTTAAAAAGAAGTAAAATGTGAGTGTTTAAATAATTTTTTGTTAAAACTAATATCTGTATAGTTTCTTACTGAAATAATGCTTAACAATAACTAATTTGTCCGAATTATATTTTGCTATCAAAGTCTGAAAGAAAATAATACGTGGTTTGGTAATCTAGACTTATTGAACTCAACAATATGGATTCTTACAATAATACAATTTATTATTAAAATGTAAAAACTTTTTTTAATTAAATAAAAATAATATAAATTAAAATGATTGAGAAAAATATGAATTTTATAAAAAAATATCTACATATGAAAATATGAATTTACTGCAACTTTTTTTAAAGGGAAAGGGTAAATTGCGAGGAAGAATTATGGTCGGTATCGTGGTGTTCAGAAGGCAGAAAGGCCCATTGGATTTTTCATGGGACCCACGGGCTGTATAAAGCAAAAGAACAGTTGACCGATTTGATTACAGGGAACAGGGGTGTTGTTTGGTGACCGCGTGTTCAAAGTCATCCACTAATTTTTTAATTAATACTATAAAATATTATGGTTATTTTAAAGAAATATTAATATAAGTGCTGTCTCTACCTCCTGCACTTTTGGCACTTGTTGATTCACTAACTTGGCACAATTTTAGCACAGTTGGGAATGCCTTAATTCTCTGTATTATTAACTTTTATTATACCTGGCACCCTGGTTTTTATTTCTTTTCAATTCGTTTATTAATATTTTTTAATTTTTTACCTCATCAACCCCTTTCTCTTTTCTTTTAGCTCAGCCTCTTTAATTTTTTCACCAACTTTAATTGACTGCTTTTGCAATCTTTATACATTTTAATTAATATTTACATTTATCATACAGATTGAGTTGGAGGTTTGATATTTTACCAATGTAAGATATCTTCCGAAATTAGTAGCATTTTCAACAAAAACAAAATCGTATCGAATTAATTGTCTAGTCCGTGAACAATTTTTCAATAACCCCCACTTTATCTCCCTCATAAATATGAGTATATATAATAATATAACTTTACAAAGTGGCTAATATTATGTGTGACACGTGAGTGTAATGCGGGCATGATTTTTTTTTAGTAAATTTCTGTTTTTGAATGTCCCAATCAATAGTGACTATAGTGAAATAAATATTATCGTTACCAACACACATAATATACTACTCGATAGACAATAATCGTGGCATTGGCTTCTAGTTTTTTGGCTGCTTTTCGGATTCAAGGCCAGCCCAGGTTGCCGACAAAGGAGGTCATGAACTCATGAATCGTGATAGTATAAAGTGCTGCTGCTTCTACCCATAGCACATATGTGAGAAACTGCAATTCTGATTCAACAATGTTATCATTTCCATGGAGTACGTCTCATGCACTTCGGATCCCACTATCTACAACATTTCACCAAAGATACTGAATATGTTTGGTTTATGATGGTAAAGATGTTTAGTTTTACGAGTGATTCATAGTTATTATGTTCAGCACAGTCTACCATACTATCTTACCCATCAAACAAAATCTTCACAAACTTGAATGATAGTTTCAAATTCTTAACCATGGCTGGCTGCTGATATCCAAAATCCAGGATTGGTCATATTGTTGATAAAGGCTAAACACGAATACACGATATTGATCTGGTTGATCATATATGTATCTTACGGTTGGATTAATTAAGCTGCTGATGAAAAACTGTTTCTAAATTAGAGGTACAGTTTTTTACAATGTTTTCACCAAAATGCTTGCACTGATGACGAGAAATTGAGAAAAACTCATCAGTCTAGGAATAGCAAACTATTACTACTCATCCCAATCATAGAGCTTTTGCTACAAAAGAATACCTCTATTATCATCTTATTAGTACCTATATAAATTGAACCGGCTAAGACAGAAAATGTATCATGCTATTATTTTGGAAAATATATGTATCTTTTGTTTTTTCAAGTACTAGTAATTGTTCAAATAGTAAGAATATGGTTTGTTATACCCAAGGAAGGAAGCCATGATATGGAGTTTTCCCACAATATCTGAACAAACCTTCGATTTCAGGGCAACCATTTGGATAAGGGATCGAGCGATGAAAGGGATCACGACCAATCTTTTTACGACGAAGTGAACCTGAACATCCATAGGGATCATCTTGGAATTGAGCCCTCACCAATGCTTCGCCTTTCAAAGCTGCTTCTTTTGATGTCAACGATGCTGGGGTACCTGCATAGAAGAATCTAGTCTCCGGAAATCCAATTGCAGAGCGGTGAAAATGTGTGAACCTCTCTTTTTTGAAATCATAACCTACAACCTGAATTTCACATTATAAAAACACAAACATATTAGTTTTATATCTCAAACATACGAATGCAAGGAAAATTTTATAGTATTGTGAAACACATGATATGTGTAATGGAATGGAATTAGGCAAGAACAATTGTAGAACTAAAAGTACAGCACAGACAAGAGAAGAGGATCTGCCAGCGAGAAACGAGGCTATTGTAATCTGGATAATGACAAGGACCAAAACTAATAAAGTGCGAGGTGCTGAAAAAAGTGTAAAAGTGTAACGGAGGCTATTGTAATCTGGATAAATTAGATTTACACGATGATGAGGAACAATAAGATATAATATACTTACAAACTTACAGTTATATTATGTGGATATAATCCCGTTAGTTCCCGGAAGCGACACACGCTAAATAGAAGATTCTCAAAACTGTCCCTTGCATGTTCTTCTGTTAGCGCCCTCCATTTTACAATCTCTGGCTTGCCTTTGCAAAGAAAAAATTTTAAATACAATAATAAGATTTGGCTTTTTACAATATCTACCAAGTGTTCTTAATGGATTCAACTTATATATTAAAAAAAATCATTTGTATGCTATAATGGAAAACACTAAAATGCTCTGCCACTCCCTAAAATGGAACACAAACTGGTGGAGCATGATAATAGTCTTAATAAGAGGCTAGCATGTGTTTGGTAAGAACATCTGAACTAGGTACACCATGTGCGAGAGTTAGAGTGAAACAGATACAAAGAACCAGAATGATAACACAAGGTTTAGTTCTACACTTATTT
This sequence comes from Oenanthe sinensis, assembly GCA_028671895.1. Lineage (NCBI taxonomy): Eukaryota > Viridiplantae > Streptophyta > Magnoliopsida > Apiales > Apiaceae > Oenanthe > Oenanthe sinensis. The sequence continues at coordinate 28,495,640 of CM053812.1, read as the reverse complement.
TCAGTGGATTTCCCTTCGTTTCGGAAAATAAAATTAATGGGTATTTTCTTTAGGAATGAAAATGATAAGGTGTAGAGTATTGTCAGATTAAATCATTCTCTCCATCCATATAGATTTACCAAAATCAAAGAAAAGAAAAAGGGAGAACACCCGAAAGAACATTTATTATTAATGTAAGTTGCTGGAAGAGTGGGCTAGCTGCAAACATTTGACCACAAATGCAAATTCCAAAGCCTTAGCTATATTGGACCTTACAACAGTGTTATCTTTACATACCACTGATTATCAGTTATGGCACGTGTGGAATATTTATTACCAGAGAACCTTGAACTACAATTTTTTTAAGGCACTGATAAGCAGTGGCGAAGCAGAAAAGCCCGAAAGGAGAGGAGGATTCTTTTTTCTAATTCTGAAAGGAGGGATTTTATTTACAAGTGTCTTAAAATTCAGAAAAATAATTTAATACATTATATTTCTTTTTGAAATTTTAATTATCTTGAAAGTTAGGATGAAATTAATATGCGTTATCAAAATCAGGGGGGAAATTTGTGAACTCTAAAAAGAATGAGCAAGAAATATAGCAAAAGAATAAGGAACATGTGTTCTTTAGGATTCCAACCCACAGCATCATGCAGAAAGTTTTTCCTACAAACCATCTAAGCTACTCAAATTTCTATCAAAAGTTACAACATTTAGTACTAATAATTAAAAAAAAATGGAGGCAGACAAACCCTTTTTTGTCAAAAGTACAAGTAACTATATAATCAAACAGGGGCAAGTGACCTAGCCCCATCTGCAGCCGCCACTGCTCTCAAGACAGTTAGACATCCCCATGTTGCAAGAGAATCAACAAGATTAAACCTTTAAGATTCCCAAGTCCCAACTACAAGCATACAGCTTTTTTTCTATTTAATGTTGTACATATAAATAAAGTATATAATTATATCTGTATAAATGAACTTATATAAGCTATTAATACCATAAATAATATAGCTATTTTGGAAAAAGTGACGCAATCAATAACCCTCAACAATGTTGGTGTGCTTCTATTAGTTTCCACTTTTTAAGAGATAATAATGTGTTGTTATTCCTGATGATCATCCTCATTCACACTTTGCTCAGAAATAGAAGTGGTATAAATGATGCCAAGCAGGAAGCTTATGCGTGGGAATACAAAGCACACTACACACTGATATACTCGGAAAAAACCTATTAAAGAAACAAGACTGAAATAATGAGGCTATTAGGCAAAAAAACCTTTAGCTAGTGAGGTAAGCTACCCTAATTTGTAGATTTGAAGTGTGCTCCAACAAGATAAGCATCAACGACAGTGGTATGCTTCTATGACATTTCCAATAATCTTGAACACCAAATTACTGGATAGACAGAAGTCTCTTGATGAATTTTTAAGCTTCATGCAAGATATTAGATCTTTAGAGACCTTCAGGTCTCTGGAATATATGCAATAAAAATGAGTGGATGAGGTGAGAATTTCAAAGTTCTTTTCTGGAAATTTCCTCGCTTTTAGTCCACATATATTAGATCCTAAGCTCGTTTGCTCTTTTCTAATTGAAAACTATCCAAGCAGTTGGGTAGACATGCTAAAATTAATTTTTCGACTTCAGAACTAGCCTACTGGATGACAATGGCAAACTGGAAAACCCGGGCATACTTGAGACCTAGGTGCACGACAAGTGTGGAACTCGTAGTCATTCACAGTTCACACTATCCAGGACTGGAGCCTAATCTAGAATAGCTATAGAACCTGGACTTGCCTGGTAGAATTTCTCATCTACTCCCATGAGCGGCTACATTCTCTTGACCAAATAATAAAATACATAATAAGAGTACATAAACAAATACATGCAGGCATCAAAGTAATACAGGCGCCTGAATTTTTGGCTTATATTTTGTTTTGATTTGATAACATGGTTATCATAAGAAACCAAAAAATAACTCACCGAACCATCCTTTGGATTCAGCAACCGACCAATAACTCTGTGCCTCGCTACGGGGTCCAGCATCTTTCCGAGTTTCACCTCCACTGAACAAGAGTAAAGCCTGATCATCATTCGCTGTAATATCAACTCCATCTTTTATATGTGTCACAAAAGTAGCAGCCTGACCAGGATGCTTCTGATAAGACTCCAAAAACCAAGAATCCTCCTTATCAACCTTTTCACAACTACTACTGGTATATACAGAATGTCCAGCCACCATTACAAGATTCCGCAGCTTATCAAACGGATACTGACTCGTTTCCACATCTAATTTCTTAACATCCCCAACCACATGAAACCGAGTCTCATAGAAAGATAGTATCAACACAACCGCAAGTCCAAACGCCACTATTATAAAGAAAACGACAAATGGGTGTAGCTTATAGTAGTACCTAATTTTGCTACCGAGATTCTTAAAAAGTCTCATGGGGTGAAATCTTGATTTTTTATGTTTCCTTGGTTTCCTAACAGTTCCAGATTCAAGATCAATTTCACCTCTAGGGTAAGCTCGAAATGACTTCGGACTATCTGATTTAAATTGATGATTTAGCATTATAAATCAAAAGCAGCTAATGGGTTATTGCCAAAACAGAAAGAAAGTAAATAATAAACATCCCCACATAGAAATTCAAACACCAAGATCTGCAAATTTACAATTTTTATCAAATGGGTGATTCAAAGTTCAAATCTTTTGCAGAAATGAATCATAAATCAGGCAAAAGATCTTGTGAACAAAGTGAATGAGATATAAATCAAGAAAAGAGAATGAGATATAAATGAGAAAGACTTTAAATTTACAAGGATGAAACTGAGCCTGAAATTGCAGAGAAACGTGAAGTGATACCGGAAAAGCAAAAGGCTGTGATGATCAGTGTTGGGGATGAAGCAAAATTGCAAAAAAAGAAGGTAATTTTGGGTTAATGCACGTTGTTCATCACTACAGTACAATTTGACTCGGACTTCACTGGAATTTCAGGTTTGCCGATTTCTTGTTTAAATTATTATAATTATATTTTTAATGATACTAATATTTGATAAATATAGAATCTTTTTTAATATAATTGTTTTTTAATGATAGTTGATATGTAGAAAAAGGTTGTTTTTATTTTAATAAAAATTTCAATTTTTATAATATTTCTTTTCCGATGCTTGATTACAATGTTGAAAATTATTAATGACTATTTAAATAAATAAAAATAAAACCTACAAAATTTGGATAATATTTTGAATTTTAAAATATAAAATAATTTTATTATAGATTTTTTAGATATTTTATTTATTTGATTCAAGGTTTTTACATATTTAATTTTGTGATTTAATTTAAATTTTATAAAATTAAGATACATTTTCTTAATTTCCTCCGGCTGTTTTAGAAAGGTACACTTGACTTGAGAGTTGACACCAAGGACACGCGCAACCAAACTAATTTCATAAATATAATATAAAAAATTAGTTCTTAATAACTTAGAAAATGATAACTAATTTCATCTCCAATAATGTTCCTTATCATCGTTCCTGTTTAATAATTTATTATTAAAAGTATCATTTATCATTAAAGTATAATATATAATAGAGAGAGAAAGAGAGTATTTGTAATAATTTATAATAAAATATTAGTTACAGTAGAACCTCGATGAATGAATATTCGATAAACAAATAATCTCGTTAAGGTAATATTTTTTTTTGGAACTAACATAACAAATACAATGTATTTTTTATCTCAATAAATGAATAATTTCTATTAATAAATATAATTTTTCAGGTCCCGAGCATATTCATTTAGAAGGTTTAATTGTAGAACAAAGAGATAGGTTCTTAAAAATAAGAAACTAAGGACATTGTGGTAGCACTTTTTTGTGCACTTCCTTACGTTTTAACTTAGGACACCCTTTACTAAAGTTTTTGGACTTCGTCTTAAGCCAGTTGTTACGCCCAAGTTTGTATTTGGAATTTGGATATCTTTTAAATGGATTTGATAGGATTGGGTTTTAATTAATATGTGTACAAACTGGACTAGAGCAACTGGGCCTGGGAGCGCCATCAGCTTAGGGAGATATTTTGAGTAGCCCATCGAGGTTAGTAGCAATGCACTCTGTTGTTTTGGGTTTCTTGAATTTAAAATAAGATATTTATTTTATTTTTATATATTTTTATTTTTTTTAAAATAAATATTTATTTTAGAATTTTAAAACCAAATATTATTTTTAAAATAAAAAATAAATTACTTATTTTAAATTAAAGTACATGCATACCTAATTTTCCTGAAAATAAGCTCTTATTTAAAAAAATGAAGAAATAAACGGGCCCATTGTTTTTATGGAAGGAATATCCAAGATATAGTAAATGTCATTTGAAGAGCATTAATTATTTCTTACTAGGAACTATGTCATTCAAGATTATCGGAGGCTTCTGTTAGGGTTGAAAACGAATCTGAATAATCCGGTTCGAACTCGGATTCGACTTGTTAAAAATGAATATAATTTATATTCGAATCTTGTTTTATAATTTGAACAAATACCGAGTTGGATCTTACTATTATGATATTCGATCATATTTATTTTAAGTAGTTCGAATAATTTTAGAGTACTCGAATACATATTTATTATATATACTTGACTCGAATTCGTAAGTATGTATATTATTATATACAATATATAATATTTATATTAAAACAGTACTCTACAAAATGATCACATTTTAGTTTTTTAGTAAACAGTTATTCAAGTATTCTTAATTTTATAAAATTATTACATATAAATTCGAATATGCTAATACGAGTAGTTCAGTATCCATTCGAATCGAGCCGAATCAAATACAAATTTTGATATTCGAACTCGAATCGAATTTGAGCAAAATGTTAAAATTTTGATTGGAATCCGGACCGAATCTGAACGAGTAATTGTAAATTCGAGTAAAATATAATCATACTGCTATTCGTACTTATTCGACTCAATTTCACCCCCTAGCCTCTATTCAAGTTAGTTGGAGTATTTTTATTGGAAAGTAATGAAATAATATTTGTCTTTAATTTATAAAATCATTTATTTTATATTTTAGTGAATTATCTTCGTTTAAAAGGTCAGAACATATCTTATATTTATCATCAATTATGAACATATCCGTAATTATAAAATTTTAGAAGACCGTTAAAGAATCAAAAATGAATTTATGAAAGAGTAGTTACAGGTGTTCAAAAATTATCCCATTTTTTTTTCTAAATGATGTGACAGGACATATTGCTAGTTTTGATTCGTGAACGTATACACGCGGAGTCCCATATTATTATTATGAAAGTTATCATTGAAATATCTATATAACAACTCAGATTTTGAGAAGAATTTCAATTTTTTTTTTGAGATATCTGGCATTTCTCTTTATAAACCCCTCAAAATCGAATCAAAATTCTAGTAACAGACCAGTATTATCGACCTACCCATATTTTGTGATTGGTCATTGGTGCCTAGAGAAAAAAGAGGAGAATTTATTAAAACACGTGATTAGGCCCATTAGTTGAAATATCTCTTTCAAATTGGCAGAGTATAATTACGCGCTGTCTATCTCAATCAAGACTTAGTAAGCATGTTTTGTAGAAATTCGTGCCCAAACTACAGGCAGTAGCTGTAATGCTGTACCAAACATGGACATTAATACGGCCCATAATTCATTCACCATACATTTAAAAATATTCAATTTTTTTAATTTTAAAATATTCAATCTAAATTTAAAAATATTCATTAAAATTTAAGAATATTCAATTTAAATTTTAAATACTCCGTACTGTTTTAAAATCTGAAAGTATTTAATCTGAATTTTAAATAATATTTTAAAATTTAAATATATTTCATATAGATTATTAATAATTTATTAAAATTTAGGGTTATGTATTAATTTTTCTTATAAAAAAAATGGGTGGTGATATATGCACACCCTAAAGTTATTTATGCACACTCTTTACTTGTTTTAGACTAAATTACCCTTAACTTATTTCCTTATCTTATTTTTCATTAATTTTTTTCTTATCATATTATCTATTCTGTTTATAATTTTCTGTTTCGATAGTCGAATTTGATAACTGGATTATTCATACCTGAATTTATAATATAAATTTAATATTTTCATAGATTTTAATATTTTTTTCTAGTTTTATATCGAGACAACATAAAGTTTTTTTTATTACATTTAATATTTCATGTCAATACATCTTTTAAAACATTATATTAGCACACTAATTTTTTTAAAACACTTTATAGTAAACTCGAGTCAAACTCGATTAACTCTCAATTTCTTATGTTCAAACAACTATTTGTACAATGCTCATTCTAGTTTTTTTGCAACTGATTATGAAACTCTCGAGTTCAAGTTCGAAATGAATAATTTGTTTACTAATATTATTTATTAATTAATTTTATATATGGTATTTATAAAAAAGACCTCTTTTTAAATTTTTTTTTGCGATTTTACTATCTTTTGAATTTTTTGCAAAAATACGGTTTGCAACTAAAATTAACAAAATACAAATTTTTTTATCTACAATTTGTAACCAAAAAAATATCTTTTTTTGATATTTTTCAAAAAAACCTTTTATATTTTATGTGTTTTATTATTTATTTTTAAAATGCTCCTTGGTTATTATTGCAGAATTAAATATTTATCCAACCAGTTTATTGTCTTAGAAAATTAGATTATAAGAATTTTAAAAATAATTAGAAACTAATATTTAAATATTATTCCTACATTATTCTCTAAAAATATTTGATATTTTGATATTTTTTTCTGGAAGAGAAATTATAATTATGAAGAAAAAATGAATAATATATAATTCAAATCATTTGTTTGAAATATGTATCTTACATATTAACATGTTGGTTATTTAAATTAACAATTTTTGTATTAAAATATTAGCTCACGGGTATGAAAATTATAAACATAGTAAGCACACAGAGAAATAAAAATATAGTGAAGATGAGTGGGGAAAAAAGATAATAGAAAAATGATTAAGTAGAGAGGGTAATTTAGTCCAAAAGAAGATAAGAGTGTACATAAATAATTTTAGGGAGTGAATATATCACTACTCTTAAAAATTCATGAATTCTGTTAGATTTTTTTTTATATTTTATTTTTAAAAAAAAATCTCATTTAAATACAAGACATTCTATTAAATTTGGATCAACCATACGTATACTTTTATCGTATTGAATTTGGATCAACTATGCATATACTTTTACTCTAAGAATTATGTATAGACTATATTATTTCTGCACTCACTTTATGTGAAATATTAAATTAAATATAATTAATAAAAATAATTAATTAATAATAATATTTTAAAATATAAATTGAATATACCCCTAAATTTCACTCTCCTTAAAATGTTAACATCTTCTCATGAATTTTTAACTTACATTTATAAGAGAAAAAAAAATGAATACTTGTTATTCTAATTTTTTAAATTCTATTTTGTACACTAGTTTTAATTCTGACGATCTGACCTAAATTTAATATGCTTACATAATTACTTTTTATTGTTTTACACAAGAAGTGTAATATATCATATACTGTCAATTCAATACCAAAAGTTGAAGTGTAATTTGTTTTCTTGTAATAAAACATGAAAATGAAAATCATAATAATAGTAATAATTTATCATACTTGTATAAAATGCCGAACAACCTATGTCTATGTGAGTCGGCCCCTCCTCCTCGTTGTTTCTTACCTTACTCTTTTCTCAACATCTTTCCGATTCTTTATTTTCCCCACCTCTCTGATTTCTCCCCTTTCCACACGATGGGAGAGATGTTGATCACTATGAGTGTGATTAATCACAGGCCCGACACTATTAAACTTGCAATATTTGCACACCATGCTGATAACAATGCCTTTGTTAATGTTCTCCATCAGCAATTCCTTCATTGTGCGCTCTCGAGCATGTCGTTTGTGCCTGCCCTCAACTAGCTAAGCTAATTTGTTTTCGTATAAGGAAGTTCATATGCTTCCAAGACCTTGTCCCAAATACTCCCGCCTCCGGTGATTATCGTGATGAACCTTCCATTAAATCGGATGATGAACTCTTTAATTAAGCCCTGGTTGCTAATTAATCTCTTATGCATGATGGAAGTTGGTAGTTCATCTGATGGAGGACGTAAGCCTCGTGGTCAGATTGAGATTATGGTTGAGGGCATAAATTGTTATGGTATTGCTCGATTGTATGTTGATGCTCATATTAATGTCGCCAACAATACTGTTGTTGCTGGCATGGAGAACTTGGTTGTTGGTGAGTCCGGTGGCAGTGCTGGCATGTGTAACATCCCGTATTTTTTTAATAATATATTAAGTTAATTAATTTAATATTAAGAATAATATTAGTGAATTATTACTAATATTATTATTTGAATATGAATATATATTTTTTATAATTAGGATATTATTTAGATATTATTGGTTAATAGAAAAAAATAGGAAAAAAAGAGAAATAGAAATAGAGGAAAAAAAAGAAAGTGAAAAAGGAGTTAGAGTTTTTTTAAAAAAAGATACGTAAGAATACTAAGAGCGACTATGGAGAAGAGAGAGGAAAGAAGAAAAAGATGAAGAAGAAGAAGAAGAAGAAGAAAGAGAAAGGCTTTAAGAGAAGGTTGATGGCATTGAACTATGATTCATATGATTGGGAATCTGAATTTCTTGAGGATCATTCACATCTTTGAGTTTTAAGGTACAGATACATTCTACACTCTCTTTTTGTTCTCGTATTGTTAGTGTACGGATATTTCTATACACTCTTTGTATTTGTAACACTCTCTTTGTTCTTGTTTTGTTATTCAATTCGTATGTATACTGTGTATAGTTTGTATTCATTCAGATTCTTATAAAATTCGTATCTCATTCGTTCTTTATCTGATTGCTGCGATTTTATACTACCTAGAAAGGTATTTCAATTATCTACAACTTTCATTCTTTACATTTTCTGAAATTCGGTTCGTAAGTATATTAAAATCTGTCGTTTGTATAATCTGGTTGGTTATTGAAATTGTTCTGCTGTAACTTCAGAAATTCATAATAAATTGAATATTTGTTCAATATTCATGTGTAATATCATTCTGAAAAGGTCTTTCCGAGCTCTTCGTTCTTTGTTTACATTCCGCTGTCAGATTCTGTGGTTTCGATGTCTTAAATCTCAAAATACTACTGTGATCAGGTGCTGATTCTATTCTAACAGCTCATCTTTGGTTGTTTTCTGCATTCGTTTCTTATCCGTTTTTGACGAGTCTTACCATTCTGGAAAGGTCTCGGAATCCTCTACGAGTTCTGTGTTTTGTGCTTTTTCATTTGAGTTCATCTTTATAGAGTAAATTGCTAAATTTCTGGACTAGTCTGATCTGATTTTATTTGTAGAGTCCGTATTGTATGATATTTGGCGTGTATGATATTTTTAGTAAGATATTTTCAGTTAATTTATGATATATGCATGATTTGGGAGATTTCGTAAGACCTCCGTCATGAGTGGATAATCTCATGCTTTGGCACCATCTGTACGGTGTATTTAAATTGTATGGGCGTGTCGCCGGAGTTATGAGACACGTAGAGTCATGACTATTGTGTATGTTTATTTGACCAATTGGGTAGCATTGTGTTTTGTACCGTGCAAGCCCCTGTAAGATTTTGGGTAACATTTGATTTGTTCTATGCAAGCCCCTGTAAGTTTTGATGACTACATATTCTGGAGAACCGAAATGTAGGACATCCTGTAAGTGTAAGATTGTCTCCCATATCAGTAAGTAAATTTGTATTTCAATATTTGATCATTATAATATATGACTAATAAGTGTACGAGTAAGAGTAATCATTCATTATTTCACCATTCAGTTTATATTCATATTATCAGCATGTCTAACATAGTATGACCAGTATCTTTTGTCTCTTTCAGTTTGCTTCATCATTCTTTATTCAGATATTTTATTTGTTCATATTGTCATCGTTCTAACCCTTGTACTCTTTGCATAATTTTATATCCGTATATGAGCCTTTTGCTCACTGTCGGTCTATATTTCTTTATTTTCCCCGGCAGGTTAGGTGGACTAATTAATGGGAAGAGTGCGAGTTGCTGATTTTAAGGAGTTGTAAAGTTTATATTTAAGTTTGAATTTGTATAGTTGAGTTGTAACTTTTATTTTTGAATTGTAAGTTGTTGGATATTGAGAACTTGTATCGTTTATTGGATTTTTGGAGAATTTCATTTAAATGAATAAGTTCGGGATGTTAAAACATGGCTGCCGGTGGAGTTGGTGGCGATGCCCATACTCTGATGTTTGGGACTCCGTCGGTGGAAGTTCCTAGTTTTTTCCTCGGCTAGTAATCGTTTTGTTAATAATGTAATGACTAATGAGTAATGTTAAACCTTAATGCGTGTTCTACTTCATTACCTATAAATAATATAAAATAATGAGTTGGTTAAGACATATGAACTCCAACAATAATTCATATATTCATTATCTATCATTATAATAATATAAAAGGGTTTAAGGATCCTAAAGTACCTTTAAATAAGTCTCTAAAGTTAACATTCATTACAACACAATATCAATGTTATTTTTGTAAATATAAGGGGACAAATTCTATTATTACAAAAATATCATCCATTTTTTATATTTAAAATACTGGTGACTTTAGGTAATTTATCTAAAATTAATTTTAGATTCCTTTTAGCCTATATAAATTATATAAACAAGTTAGCTAAAAAAAGAGACTATGCTCATGAAATCATTAATTCATGAACTTGGTTAGAAAGATATCAACGAGCTTTTGAATGAAATTAAATTCATGTAATTTATAAAATTCACTCTAAAAATCATGTTTATAGAGTACAAATTAAGCCAATCGTAATCAAACTTTATGTATATCACTGATTCACAAATCCAAGTCAAAGACAACTTTTTTTCAACCGAAACATCAAACTGTTTACGAAGGCGTCAACTCAGTTCCGGCCCTACTTGTTATCATCCTTTGTATGTAGAACTGTATATATATCCGTCTAGAAAATAGAAAAGTAGTCTCGCGCACACACAACAAATTGCTAGTCCCCCCTCTCTCTCGTAGTCTCTCTCCATCATTACCCGCCGACTCACTAGAAGTTTGTTTCAACGCTCTGCTTACCTACCTAACCCTCCCTCCTCCCCCCCAACAACCAATTTCTTTCTCTCTCAACCCAACAATGTACAATTTGTGTTGTCCTCCAAATTTACATATTCTTTATAATTAAATATTTATAATAGTAATAATTACATATACAGATTGGTATAAACAAGGAGAAAATAATGTCTTTGAAAGCCGTACCAATCTGGATTTGTGCCACTCAGCATTCTCAATTGGGGAGTGTTTCAGATTTAGTGGTTCCTAAACGATGTCGTTTTGTTGGGTATTCAAGAATGGAGTGTTTTGGTGCTTTGTCAGCTCAAAGAGCAAAGACCCCTGTTGAAGATGATAAGCCATTCACTAAACCTGACTTGGCTTCTGCTTCTGTTCATCCCACGCCCACACAGATTACTCAGTCTATTGCCTTTCACAAGGACTTGAATTCTCTTCCTAGTGAGCTCCATTTTAACCCCTTTTTCACATTTTTTGCTTTCAGTTGTTGATATGTTGTTTTGATAGTGTTTGGTGGGATTTTGGGTATGGGATTCGATTTTCGATATGATTATGATAATGCTTGTTGGGGTTTTGGATTTTGTACATGATTTGATTTTAATGGTAGAGATAGTTATAATTAGACTAGAGTTTAAGTACAATTATTTGCTTTTTTAGGATGCTAGCTTAAAATGGTGTAGATAGGGTATGTTTGTTAAAATTACTTGTAACGAAGCATTCAATTTATATGTCCACATTCATTTTATTTTAAGCAAGAACATTATATTAACTAGTAAGTTGAATTTTAAAAAGTAGTAAATTGGTGATTTTTTCGGTCACTTGTTATAAGTTTGTAACTTAAGTAACAATTACGTTCACCATGTTGGTTCTCGTATTTTTTTATTCTACTTTTTGTATGATATGTAAGTTTTACATCGAGTCAGAAATAACTCTTTTAAGTAACAAGTAATCTTAAGCCAAATGAGTTCGAAGGAAGCCTCGTGATGTCTGCTGTGTATTCAATGTATTTGGTGTTTATTGTTTAAGTTGTAGGATACATGATAATACATTCTAATGCTTGCTATTTTGTATTCCTGGTGTCCTATTTATCCCTCTACTTAATAACCTGGGAACATCATGATATGCAGAACCGCTATCTGCAACAGATCTTTCCTCTTCTCCTAATGACGGTTCTAAAGTGCGGGTTGCATATCAAGTAAGTTTAACTCTTTTACATTTTCTTTCTGCATTTTGTCATCTTATGCTTATATTAGTCTTGTTGCTTAGCATAGGGGGTGCCAGGTGCATATAGTGAGGCTGCTGCACTTAAAGCATATCCTAAGTGTGAGACTGTCCCATGTGACCAGTTTGAAGCTGCATTCAAGGTCAACGGTTTTAAAGAAAATATCTTGACTTTGTTGAGCAAGTGTAATTTCCTGCAATCTTTTTAAAAGATTTTATTTTGCAGGCAGTTGAGCTCTGGTTAGTGGACAAAGCAGTGCTCCCTATTGAGAATTCTGTAGGTGGAAGCATTCATCGTAATTATGACTTGCTCCTTCGGCATAGGCTACACATAGTCGGGGAAGTGCAATTAGTTGTTAACCACTGTCTGCTAGGCTTGCCTGGGGTCAGGAAGGAGGATCTAAAGCGTGTTTTGAGCCACCCTCAGGTAGAGCAATTTCCTTTGACATTTTATTGTATTGTTTTAATATTTTCACATATGTCAAGTAAAGTGAAGAGAAACATTGAGCAACAATTAAAATTGTTACCTAGTAAAAGCATGGAGGGAAACAAATGCAAAATGCTTTTTTGTATATGGGACCATCATGTCAGCTTTGTCTTGAGTAAATATTTGAATGGAAGTATATGAAACCTTTTGACTGTTAACCTATAAATTATCTGCAGGGCATGATGTATATGGTTTAGATTTATGTGCATTGCTGTGCTGCTATCATGCTATGCTAATCTTGACTTTACTTTCAGGCGTTGGATCAATGTGAGATGACATTAAACAAGTTGGGTGTTGTCAGAGTCAATTATGATGATACCGCCGGTGCTGCTCAGGTAATGACAAGATTCGAATTGATAACTCAACTGAATTAGGGTAACAAACCAATCTGATGACAACAGGGCCTGTAATTTGACAGATAGGCCTAATTTCTCCCTGGTCTACGATCTAGATTATATCATGATTAGTAAAAGGTATCCTCCTAAAGCCTGACGGCTAATGCTTGTAAATTACAAAAACCAAGGTAGATGATTAAAAGACTTTACTGCCCGTAAATGAAACAGAGACCAAATTCCTCTCTGCTTCCCAACTTGTGCCTGTAATGCGTATTAATAGGCCTAACAGGTAATCTGTAAAATTCTATGGAACGTGTCTTGATTTGTTATATGAACTATTAGCTTTGGGACAGGTTGTAGCCGCTGATGGGATAAGAGATACCGGGGCTGTTGCAAGTTCCCGGGCGGCAGAAATATATGGGCTTGATATTCTTGCTGAAAGAATGCAGGTGCTTTTCTGTCTAATCTTCACATAGAATTTCATGTGCCCCCAGGCTTATTTCATAATAGGCTGCTTGTCAAAATTTTGGTTTCAATACTTACAATCTATTTTACAAACATGCATACATATTAGGGCATGTACCTTTTTGTGAAATAGCTGTTACAACTGAGATTCCATTATTTACGTTATGAAAAAACAATGTAGACATCTCTACTATTATGGCATTGCCGGTAAGAGGTGAGGTTTCCCCATCTGTTATAATCTCATATCTTGTTAAGAGGTTTATATTGAGTCAGTGACATCTCTATATGATTCTAGTGATGTTGACATGGATTACCTGACATTGTCAAGTTAGAATTATAAATATTACTTCATAAATTAAATTTAGTTGACATATTTTTTTAAATGACAATGTTCAAGTCAAATTGCCCAAGAATAGCTTGTAGCTATATTTGACAAATTGTTTGTAAAAGATGAAGGTACCTATTTTTATTTTTTTCATTTTGGTGGAGGCTAATTTCTTATGCCAATACTATTCGTTAGGTGGTTTGAACGACATATTTCCCTTTTGTCGCACTTTCAATAAAAAAATTGATGTTTCTCTTTCAGTTCTTCCCCTTTTGTCACTATCTAAATTGTACTCCATTTCAAAATAACGGAACATAGTACCATATTACAATTAACTTGCAAGGATTTTAAACTTTTCTTTGTCCTCCTGATGGACAGAGTAGTGTTTTCAGAAATGAAAAATAAACAAATGTTTGCTTTTATAAAACTCTTTGTGGCTTCCCAATAAAAATATTGTTTCAAAAGTAGTTGGATGCAGATGCTAATGCTTCTTTTTTTCTTAGATGCATATGTTATTTTAAATTTGAAACATTCAGCATTTGACGTGGTTCTGGTGCAAAAGACAGTGCCATTTAGTTTCATTTTTACTTGGCTCACTATTGCATATTTGCATGTGACATCAATTCATGCAACTTTATTGTCAAGTTTTCACTTAATTAGACCAGGGGATGATATAGGATCATGCTATATAGTCTATACAAACCCAATAATTAATAGTAAATAGGTGTCAAAGCATACAGAATACCGCTGTTTATACTGTGAGACCATAGGTATTCAGTATGTGTTTGTGTGGTCTATATATGAAGGAAGCATATGTTTTTCCCACTGTAAAGGTTATTAGTCCGAGCCTTCTATTTTTGCAAGTATTACTAAACTACTGAGCTTACTGTTCCTCTCTATTCATTTTTACTCCTTGCGATTACATATTTATTCATTTTTGTTTTGTACGCGACGTGCAGGATCAATCTGATAATATTACTCGTTTCCTGATACTTGCAAGAGAACCTATAATCCCAGGAACTGAGAGACCCCACAAGGTACAAATATTTACATTTTTTAGGTAACTGTACTAGAGCAGATTAAACAATTGATGTTTCCTTTGAAGACAAGCATTGTCTTCACTCTTGAAGAAGGCCCTGGTATACTATTCAAAGCCTTGGCAGTGTTTGCATTAAGAGAGATTAATTTATCAAAGGTATGCAATACTGATCATTGGTTTTTATAGAAACATGCTCTAAATTTTCTGCTAATTTAGTTTACTCTCAGATTGAGAGTCGGCCCCAGAGAAAGCGTCCACTGCGAGTTGTGGATGATAGTAACAAGGGGAGTGCCAAGTGAGTATTTTTACTTCGTTCAGGATGGATTTTGTATAGAGAAAACATGATCATGGTTACAACTCTCACATCTATTTAAATATTGCAAAGTGAAGAAGGCTATTATGTTTGATTATTGGAATTGATGATGATGACAAAATCATTCCTTAAAGTTCATCACTACACACATTAATTGGATGAAAATAACATATTCCAGTAATTTGATTTTCCTGATGTACCAAAAAACTCCATTCTGCCAATGTTATGTGTATTCTCATGTCTTCTTTATTCAGTGATGTAAATGTATATGGCGAAGTCTTCTGTCAAATTATGTTCTCCTGCAAACTGCAACCTCTGCCTATGTTAGACCAAACTATACAACCCAAAGTATGTTTATGAAGGTCCTTTGTGAGCTTGTTTTATTAATATACAGGTATAAACATGTCTGGCAACCAAGGAAAAGTTAAAGTACGTAAAAGGGTTCATTAGTTGAAAATTTAATTTGTTTGAACATATAACAATGTGTCGTATTTAATGAAATCATTCTTAAGTACTTGCGGGAAAATGTAAGATTTTCTAATTTAAAGTGTGTATTAAGGAGTAATTGGTTTCAGGTACTTTGACTACCTCTTCTACATCGACTTTGAAGCTTCTATGGCCGAGCCTCGTGCTCAATATGCTCTGAGCCATCTGCAGGTCTGTCCTAATTTGTGGCATGATTTTAATTGTTTACTGTCCATATATAGTTTCCTGATTCCAGAAGTATTAGCTGTTAAAATTTCTTGTCTTCAGCATGCTGCGGATTAAACATTTTTTGTTAATTCATATTTCTAAAAGAGTGTCAATTTTTTTTAAAATTTTTGCATCTTTTAAATTTTGCATGTTAAGGATGCAATATTGTTCTATTTCTCATTGCAGGACAGAAGACTAGTTTACTATATCATGACAACTAAATTAATTATAATATCATGACTTATGATAATGTTATGAATAATGAATAATGTAATATTCTATTAGCATTAAATTAATGAAATCAGACACAAGTCATTAAGTGAAACAACCAACTTCATATAAAACTCTATTAGACTGGAAAGGATATTGCTGGAAGGATGTCATGTCTATAAAACTTCACAATTCAGCAGTACCATTAGTTTTTGGATAAGGTCCTACACTATTATTTGAAACAAAAAAGCCTACTTACTTTCTTCAGTACGGAGGAAAGCTTTCCGGATGAAAAGGATGAATAGGGCTGCATAAACTGCTTAGGTATCTTTTAAAACGGCAGGAAGATATTTTTGCTGCTTGTACTTAAAGCCGTCATGCCTTTATAACTTTGCAATTCGGCATTACCAGTGGTTTTGGATTTAGTAATACATTAATAAGACAAATCATGTTATAGTTACTTATCCGTTGGGATTTGGTAATGCACGTTTTTGGTTAGTCTTTATATTATAATTTATGTTTGGTTGAACTTACAAACCCCTTGTGCATATGAGAAAATAGTTGACTTACATTGTGCTGGTGGCCTCCTGTTAACTATTTATATTTTCTCTACCAGTTTGCAATATACCTGATAATTCTCTCTACTGCATGATAGCTCTCATGATGTTTGTGACATAAGGACCATGATATATATATGCTTGCAGGAGTTTGCGAAGTTTATCCGTGTCCTTGGTTGCTATCCTATAGATACAATTCTATAAATGATTATACACCGCAATTCTTTCCCCAACTGCAAGAAGATGTTGTATGTAGTGTACATTTGATCCTCTGCTTTGGAAGCAAGTTACGGAAGGATCTTCTCTTGGAAATGGTGAAACCTCTGCAATGTAGGCACTTCTGCTTGCCGGATTATCTGGTTTTTGGGCCATATTCTTTTCGCCTTCATTCTAATGGAGGTGTATCCGTACTTGAGGCTAGTATAAACAGAGAACCAACAACTCTCGAATCTAGTCCCTGTTTTAGAGCCATAATGCAATTTATAAAAAATAATACATGTAATCTCAAAGTAATTTTTTCATTTTTGTTATTATCATAATGGCTGAAAAATATATAGATGACGTAAAATGAGCTATATTATGACCGGTGAATACAACCATCAAGGCCTAGAAAGTGGTAGATTCCCTTGAAGGACATCATTCTGTAACAAATGACTTGCCCGAACCTAGAATTTGTGTTTTAAAATGTCAGGTGCATAAATTTCTAATTTTCAAGTGGTTCGAATTTGAGTTGTACTATTAAATTGATTGAACACATTTAAACACTTGAGCAAAACTAATAATAACAATGATATGAATCTACTCAAAGATTTTCATAGAGCTAACTAATAAAACCCAAAGTAAAATATTCAACATCATCTAAATGGGGGTGGCACGAAGCAAAGTTCTAAGGCTAGGAATAAATGAAAAAGGTGTATATCTGAAAGACGCGCTCTCACCAAATCTGATAGACCTGAACCTTCTTGTACTTGGATTATAAGACATGACATGGTTATGAAAACGTAGTGTCATAATCTCAATATCTCCATTTTCCAGACATTTGAGAGGCTCTATTATCGCTTCAGGATAAAATCCAAAATCAGGAAGAACTAACCTCTTGGTCCACGATTTTACATCACCATACTCACTCATCACCCAGAACTCAATGTTACAGGTCTTGACACAAATGCAAAGACAACCATTTACTAGTCCAAGGTTGCAAGTGAGACAGAACTTAATACGAGGTGTTTGAACTCGCTTGAATACCTCTTGTTCCGCGTCAAAAGAATATATTATACGTTTTCTTCCGTGGATCCAATGGTACAATCCATTTGCCAATGTGGGATTCGATATTTGGCTGGGATTAAAAGGGATTTTTCCCATGCTCCTCCACGAATTTGAATTTGTCCCGATTGTTTGTATATCTATCTCCACTCCATCCGTTTCGTAATCAGATCTCCAAGGATGAAAATACAAAAACTTGAACTGGTTGGTTTTTTCAACATAGAGTAAAGCACAACGTGCCCACCGATAACTATTTGTATTATCATCCACGAGAATGTGCTTACCTGTTACGGAGTTAAATATGTGGCACGAGATGGGTGGTGATGATTCATTCCTGCCATCATATGTAAATGCAGCTATATAACCTGTAACACTACAACTAGTAAAAACTTTGAGCAAATATGAACGAGGATCCGGAATATAATCTAGGAATTTTAAACAAAGTCGTGTTTCGCGAGGAATTAGAAAATCAGCAGGAGAAATCGCGTTGCATGCAGCTTCGTCAATTTGCGCCAAGATTAAATTGTTGGAATCACATCTATCCTCGATCAAGATTTGAGTAAGGCCTGATTTTTTTGTCGAATCGTAATATTCTATAAAATACGGCTGGGCAATTAACGTGGCCCAGTCTTTGCACACACATCTGCACCTCATGATGCATTTTAGGGGAAGAAATATTAGAATATTGAAGAGTATCGATTCATTAAAATCTCCAATGCTGCTCTCTTTCGATATTCGATTGCTTTTCATTCTCATCATCACAATGGTGGACGGGCCTGCCATATCTTTTTTTTCCTTTTGCTAACCAGGTCTGTTATATATATCTTTAACCCTATTAATATAGCGCTAATATATAGTGCATGACAGAAACCCTGTTGGGTTGAAATATAAATTCCTATTTGCTCTTCTAATTAGGAGTTTTATAAAAAAAACATTAATTTATTCTAATTCAAAGTCCAAATAAATTAGTATACTTACTTTCTACTATTACTTTCTATCAGGATTTGAATTATTTTTAATTAAATCTGACCGTTGAAAATTCAAATAAGACACTTGAAGTGGGACGGAGAGTATATTTTTATATTATACAGAGTATTACTCTAAACGAACTTTTTTTTTAATTAGAATTTAGAGTTGTACTCCCATCTAATAACATGTTTCAATTTTCTCATCGCAAATAGAACGGTTAACAATATTGCAATTGACATAATATTTTGATTCTGATTGACCATACAGAGCCAAGAGCAAATTTACTCACATTACTAGAGATAGTTCAACATACACAACCGTTTCTCTATAATATAAAGAACTCTTTCTACTTCAGTTCCTTCAGAAAATCCTCATTGTCCACCATAACCTGCAACCACAAGAAAGACAAAAAACAAAATGTTACCTCGTTCGTAATCTAGTGAAACAAAGCTTTCATGCCCAAGTCAACAAAACATGGCTTTTAGTTTATGGGATTTAATCCTGTAAATGGAAGATCAGGTTGTTATTCCCCCATGTATTGGTGTTTCTGTGAGGGGTTCAACTAGCCCATTAACCATATTAAACATTTCCTACACATCCTTCGCTCTGAATGGTAATGACAATTTTTAGTTAGCTAAAAAGAAGGTTTGTTTGTTTAAACACAACTAGCCATTCCATGCTCTCATCAGTCATCAACCCCGAAGGCCTTAAATTCACAATGCATGCTAAGCAATCTGTACTCCCTTTTAGTTCCGTGCATGCAAATATCTTGGTTTAGTTGAGGACTTACTGTCTTCCAACCATCTGGATCTAACAAAGCCACAATCTTAGTATTAATTCCAGGAATTGATCCTGCCTGCCTAGTGATCTTCCCTCCAAGCTCTCGGGTAACATGATTGACAACCTCTTCACTTTTGTAAACATCATCAGTACTGATTGCAACCTATATAGAAATTTCACATTTATCATATCCAGGAAGGAGAGGCAGGTGAAGATTATGTACAAGTACAACTCCAAAGTGGACAATTCTTCTAATGATTTCACAATAAAAACATATCTTACTTGTGCATATGCATTTCCTTTGGTATATTCCGTCACCCTGTAGTTATACGTCAGCTCCAGAACAGTTGTTTCATATTCATCAGCATAGCCCATCATGGCTAAGGTGTACTACAGAGTACAGTTATATATCTATCTCAGGCAATCAGAACTTATCCGTAGAGTAAACAAACTAACAAAAGATTATATACCTTCTGCTCTGGTCTATCAATCTTCCTTAACATTTTCATTCCCAAAGCCTGAACACAATGGATGTTCGAAATCAAACTTGGAAACAATATAACACAAATGAAAATATCAAAACACTTGAGCTGTAGAGTTTTGAAACACAAAATTTATGCTAGCACTATAATATATGTGGATTCACAAAATTAAAATATTGGTTCCCTAATTCCAGTAGTAAAATCGTGCATTTTACTCCAAAGTGATGCTTCCAACATCAATGAACTTCCAACCAGAAAGATGTAATAATTTTCTTCTTTGAAGACCGTATAAGTAGAATACAAAACATAACTTCCACCATCTTGCACCACATAGTGGCATAGTAAGTAGAACATAACTTTTATAATTCAACTCAGCAAAATAATCACTTTAATAGCTCATTATTGCTACAGCTGCATATTTTTGGATAGTCTTGTATATTCAATTGCTTGTCATGTCATAATCGCTTCCTCAATTGTGCCCAGAAGCAACACTTAACAACAAGAAACACGGTGGGAGTACAATTTAAGTGCCTACAGTTTAATTATTAAACTTTAAACTGACAGAAACATGACAAAATTTATATATTAAACTTTAATATATAAAAACATATCAGTTTTTCAGTTTTACCTATTTAAATTTGATATCAATTTCTTCCTGCTAGAAAATTCTGCATTTATATTCATCATAATTAAATCAAATTGATTTAAGAATTGAGAGACAATTTTTACATGGAATAATTTATCTTTTCGTAAAACTTGATAGAACGATCTAGGTCACCAACACGAAGCATGACTTGGCAGAGTGGTTCAGGAGTAGAAGCTCTTTGAATGATTTCAAAAGCATAGCCATCAGGATCTTTGACAAAAGCAATAATACTTGATCCACCTTTGACAGGACCAGGCTCCCTTGACACATTTCCACCCTTAGCTCTTGCATTCTCAACAAACTTGTACACCTAAAGGTAGAAAAAGTAAACGAACCGAATTTATAAGATGTGCACCTACTATGTAGCAACGATAGGGGCTTACATCTGGAGTGGCAATAGCAAAATGTCCAAAGCCTGTCCCGATGTCATATTTATCCACTCCATGGTCTGTGGAATATCAAGTTAGTTGGTACTTGAAGAAAATAATAGATGCAATTATGCAAGAAAGTGAAAAGACATGAAGAAAACCTGATAATCAATATGTATACAAAATGCAATACTTGAACAAGTAAAGACTTGTACATCGTCATTACTCTTAATATCATATGGAAGTAAGAAAATACACATGTTGAATAGAATAGAAGAGCAGCACTTTCGAATTGATTCCACAAAGCTACCACCCCTAGTCCCCAGTCCCTACATATGGTGCCTTTTACTTTCCTATGGTAGAAGGTGAATTCAATTTAGAGATATATTTTATTTGCAGCTTCTACATTGAAACTAAGAGTAACTGGAATCAATATCATTACACAGGGGATCCACGAAGCCAGTAATATAAGTACTACAAGGAATCATTACACCTAAATAATAGTAACAACATCTTGTAGAGAGAAAGACGTATACAAAACAGTATTCCTTGCCCTTAATTGTGTCTAAAAAGTTTGAACCTATGAGTTTACAACGAAATCCTTATAAGAAGTTCAAAATAAGTGCGGGCATCACATAATAAGGTTTAGACATACTATAGGTTAGCTCCACCACAAACTGAGATTCCTCTGGACCAAACCCAAGAAAGGCTTTGGAGTAGTTCTCTTCTGGAATATCTCTCTTTCTCAAAAGCTTCATCCCAAAACCTTCCGTATAAAACCTGTAAACATCAAAATGAATGCCATTTAGCCGCAAATTCATACAACTATAACAGTATAACAAATTCAATATAATTTATTTCAATTATTACAATGATGGCATACTTAATCGTGCGATCAAGGTCACCAACACGATACACAGCATGTAAGAACCTCCGATTATCCTTATTTGGCCATTCCAACAACTCGCTACTTGGAACAACAGGTGTAGCTTCAGATTCAGCCAGGAAAACATTTTTCCTGTGTGTAAATCGACAAGTGGATTTCGAATAAAAAGCATAATCACAAACACACAAACAGAAGATAAGACAAGCTAACAGTATATTTTGCAAACGAATATAAGTTCACCAACTTGAAATCACCTTGCAATAAACTTATAATTAGTAGTTGTTGATGGAGAAATCTGGTAATCAACAAAGATTGAGATTCTTTGCCGGAAAAAGATCAAACAAGGCTGAATATCACTGGAGTGTGGTGGTTTGTGAGTAATTGGGGGCTGAGATTGCTAGGGTTTTTCAATTGTTCTCCTTGAGCTCCCCAACTTCCAACCCCTCACAATGTGCCTACGTACCCCTATTTATAGGGGATCAAGCCCACGTAGTTCTTGCTGAAGTAGAAGCCCGTTAGGAAAAGTCCACCTTATCCACCCCCTTATTCAACACCTTATTCAACCCTGATTTGATAATCAAAACCTAGTTGGAAGAGGTCTCTACATGGATGCTTGTTTGGATAGTCCAAAGCCCAGTATAAGGTCCAAGGACTTCATGAATCCGACGTTGACCCGGAAACCATGGGCTCTAGTCGGTCCACTACAGCTATTTCCCGGATACCTTGACTGGAGGCTAGCAATAGATCCACCTCGAATGCAGGACGCGTCCTAATCCCCCAAACGAGGACAACCCGCCTGAGTACAGGGAAAGGATCTTCCAAGCTGAGGTCAGCTGCATCCCAAAGCTCCCCGCCGAGGACAACCCGTGGAATACAGAGCAATGGTCTTCAATAATTAACCTCGAAGGGCCTTCAACAATTAACCCCGGAGAGCCTTCCAAGATACATGTAATTAGGTTGAGAGCCAAGATTATACAAAAAGAGTCCAAAGAGTCGCCGACCAAAATAGGGCGCGCCCTCCTTTGACACCTTCCAGGGCGCGTCCTCCCCAGTTTGGGGAAGGCCCATTCTTCCTTAAAATGCAAGCTACTCCTTATCCTTCAATTAGTCTTCAAATAACTGTTACACAAGTGTCTGATATAAAAATATCTTTCCAAGCATGATATGTATCAATAATATGAAAGCATTTCTCCCTGGCCGATGACGAGTCCTCTTCCTCAGGGCGAGCCCTCATGCTCAGGGCGAGCCGTCTCCTCAGGGTGAGTATTCATACCAGGACGAGTCCTTATACCAGGACGAGTCCTCCTCAGGACGAGTCCCCATGATCAGGACGTTATCATGATTAAGACGAATCCTCAGGCTTAGGACGAGTCATCAAACTTAGGACGAATCCTCAGGCTTAGGACGAGTTATTAAACTTAGGATGAGTCCTCAGACATAGGACCAGTCATCAAACTTTGGACGAGTCATCAAACTTAGGACGAGTACTCAAGCATAGGACGAGTCATCAGACTTAGGACGAGTCCTCAGACATAGGACGAGTCATCAAACTTTGGACGAGTCATCAAACTTAGGACGAGTACTCAAGCATAGGACGAGTCATCAGACTTAGGACGAGTCATCAAACTTAGGACGAGTACTCAAGCATAGGACGAGTCCTCAGACATAGGACGAGTCATCAGACTTAGGACGAGTCATCAAACTTAGGACGAGTACTCAAGCATAGGACGAGTCCTGAGACATAGGACGAGTCATCAAACTTTGGACGAGTCATCAAACTTAGGACGAGTACTCAAGCATAGGACGAGTCATCAGACTTAGGACGAGTCATCAAACTTAGGACGAGTACTCAAGCATAGGACGAGTCATCAGACTTAGGACGAGTCCTCAGACTTAAGACCCAGTGTACACCGAACTCCAAATATTATTTATTCAAGCTAAAGTCTGTGTAAAGCAACCTCACGGGACGCGCCCGCCAATTATAGAGGACGCACCCTAAACCAAATATGGGCACAACAGAGCTCAATCCATAACTAAGTATTTATTTACCAGGAGCATAATAGTCCAAATATGAAGACCTCAACCCCATCGGTTCAACCTAGGGCGAGCCCTAAAGCACAGGGCGCGCCTAGACAAAATCGGGTGCAACAGTAGTAATACTTAAAAGGCTAGATTACACACGTGAGAGTGATATATAGGAAATGATTGAATACAGAAGCCCTAAAATCAGATAAAAAAGTGATGATAGAAACTCAAAGCAAGTCTTGATTAGTCCAGTAAATAAACAACCAAATTAAGCCAGGTATCACTTGATTATAAATGATTTTACAATAATATACATACGAGAGAGAGAGAGAGAGAGATAGAGGAGAAGCTTACCTGAGAGTGAAGAGTGAGAGGAGGGAATAAGAGGGGGGGAGTATATGAGTTTGGTGTGAATGCCCTTGTTGCATAATATAGTTAAGTGGGCAACATAAATGAACATTACAACAGCATCTCCGCGGGGATTAGTTATACTCGCCGGCTATAATGGTATAAAATAGATATGAATAGTTATATTTAAAAAATAGTTATTTATTATTTTTAAATTTCAATATTGATCATTAAATTATTAAATAAATATAATACACACACACACACACGCATATAGAGGTAATTTTACAAGTTAAAATACATTGACTAACTTATTTTTTCAATACAAGTGAAAATAAAAAATATAATTAATGAAAAGATATAATTTTGTGTGTATGTACGTATTTTAAAATAAAAATATAAATAATTTAAAATATAATAACATATTTAAATATGAAAAAAGTAATTAAAAATATTACTTTTATACATTATAAAAATACTAAGATCATTTCAAATTCATTCTCACTTCTAAAGATAATAAAACAAAATTTTATACTTTCTTTGATATTACACTTAACATTATATAAAATTAAAATATAAAGTTAAGATAATAATATATTAATTCTAAAACCAAACCCCTAATTTTATATAATTTTCATAAAAGAGTCTAGATTTTGAAGGGAAAAAATAAAAATAAAATAAAGGATAAATAAAAAATGTATTGTAGAGTTGAGCGGGAGAGTTGATTTTAGTGGAAAATGACGTGAGTAAATATAGATGATGACTTTTCATTCAACATACGTAGCGTGCTTATCCCGTCATCTAAAATTTTGCCTAACAAGTTTAACCCCTGTAGTGGTCATTTTTTAGATATTATCTATATTTTTAAAAGATTCTTGCCACCTAAACATTATTGCTAACAGGTACACTATCGTCGGAGATACTCTATTAAGTATTCAGAGGTTTGGCTGAAGATACCGGTTGTATTGTTTTTGTCGGTGACAATCCAGTGAGAGGGTGGATGGCATGACATATACTGTAATATTCTTAGAACAACTCTAATAGGGGTTGTCAAACTTAGGTGACATGACAACCTTGGTTGCCACCTATTGGAGTTGAGAGATTGCTTTTTGGTTGCCAATCAAGGTTGTCAAAATTTGACAATTTTCCAAAATAGTTAATATACATATAAAATTTTAAAAGCATATTTTACTTTATCTACTTTAATATTTTTTATTTCGTTAAAGGAAATATAAAACATATTTTAGGGCCCACATTGCCAATCATGGAAGGTTGTCAACTATTGAAGTAAATTTGGTTTAAAGTTGCTAAAAAGATAAAGACGTGAGAGAATTTTAAAAAATAATTTATGTGATGAGTTGTCACTTTTTGACAACCTTTGAGATAACATCTATTGGAGATGCTCTTATATTTAGATATGTGATCGATTTATAGTAGATTATGAAATATATTAATCATCATGAAAAATAAGTAATAGATTAAACACCTAATCAGAAGAAGAAGAAGAAGAGATGAATGTCAATTTAATTAATAGTAAATAAGAAGGTTAACTTTAACTTAGAGAAGTGAGATAACTTACTCCTAAAAATGTGAAAGTATTTTAAGAGATTGTTTGGTTCAGGATTTCTGAAATAAGGTATGAGTTTAGAATGAATAAAACTTATACCCAATGTTTATTTCAACTTTTTTAAATTTCAAACTCATATCTCAAACCCGCAAGATACGAGTTTTTGATATTAAGGGAGGAGGGAGGAGGTAGGTATGAGGGAGAGGGTATGAGTATCAACTTTGTTGTTATTATTTTGTTATTGATAATTAATATTATTATTAAGAAAAAAAATATACAATCAAACATTATTAATAATAATAAAAAATATTTTTTATATAATAAATTAAATTATTTTAACTATTAATTCAATAATACTTTAAATTAAATAATTTTATTGCAGAACTAAACCAAACACATGATATCAATAATGAAATTTCATATACATACCACCCCAACACGATTTCTGATATCAAACTCATATCATTTTTTGAATCAAACGACCCCTAATAGTGTTTAAGGATGTAGGCTAAGATTTATTCTTCATTCCATCATTCATTTTGCCTTTGTATTGATATTTTTCAGCAAAAAGGGCAACTACAAGTAGTGATTATTAGTGTAATTTTTATCCTCGATTGCATATTGTCTTATTTATTTATTTATTTATTAAGTCTCGATCGCATATTCGTGGACAACTACAAGTAGTGATTCCAAATTGATATCTTTACATTAAAAAAATAAATACATTTGGCCTAAATTTCATTTGCATCTTTCAAACATACGCTCAGGCTCATATTCTCTTATCATTGATTGAATGAATACTTTGTCTAATGTAAATTTTTCGATCACATCTTTTAATTTGTAAAAACAGAATAAATATATGATTTATATATTTTTGCCTGAAATAAAAATAAAAATATTTAATTTAAAACTAATTGTACATGGCAATTTGAGTTGGGTTTTATTTAGATAAATAGTCTCCAATTTTAGAGCAAGAGTCCCATGTTGACCAAACCGATGACGAAAGCGCTGATCAGAGAAAGAAATAGAAAAATCAAAGAAAGCCCCCGCACCCAATAAAAGAGCGCCACGTAGACATAAAAGTTAAGCTAAAAAAGAGTCCAGGTTCAATGAACCTAAAAGGCCGCCTGGCTCAAGCTATTTGCACCTCCCCTCTCCGCTGTTTTCTCCCTGCACCTGTATATATATATAGATACATACACACACACACAATCACAAACCTATACATACACCAATAACAACTCCATATATCTATCTACATTTTACTCCCCTTGTAATTCATCACTCAATTCATACATCCATCTCAATTTCTACTCTCTATCACATTACATATAAATCTCGGCGAGATTTAAAAAAATGGCGTTTGCTGCTGTAACTTCATCTACTTCCCTTTCTGCTTGTTTTGAACAAACCAAAGGTAATTTATTATTATTGTTTTTATTCATTTAATTACTTATTTTTTGTTTATGAAAACCGAATATTAAATTAAATTAAATTATGTTTATGTGAAATTTGCAGTAGCGCAGCAGCTGGGTTCATATCAGCCATTGGAATGGACACATTCATCAACGGTACTGAATCTTTCTCGGAAACGTTCGTCATGCGTCAAGGCTTTACATGCTGAGCCAAAAAGGAATGACTCAATTGTGGCTTCTGCTGCAACATTACTTGCTTCTGGTATGCGCTTATATCTTCTTTATAACGTCTAACTAAGTTATTATTACTCTACTTTTTGTTTTTAACAGTCATTTCACGACTTGTAAGTTATTATTATTATTATTTGTTTTTAATACTTGCTAGATATAGCTTATAAGTTATTATTTATTAATACGCGGATATGACAAAAATTAATGTTTTGTTAGTTCAGTAGAATATATAGGTGAATGATGAATTTATAATTGTGTTTAGAAACTGGTGATCATAATTTCTGTGTCGTTAATATACAGAAATGACAATAATGATAAATCTATAGTTGTGTTTAGTAGTTGGTAATGACAGTTTTGTTCTTTATTTGCTGAAACTACAGAAGTGGTGGAGAAAGTGGAAGCCGAGGTGGAGGACTTTGAGAAACTGGCTATGGAGCTTGAAAATGCATCCCCACTCGCGATTATGGATAAGGCTCTCGAGAAATTTGGAAGTCATATTGCGATTGCTTTTAGGTATTGTTTTTTATTTGCTTCATTATTGGCAGAAAAATTGCTCATTTACTTGTGTGGCATATGTGGTGGTTTGCTGTTTAAGTTAAGTTCCAATTTCGTCAATCTTGCTGCAGAGAATCAGTTATGATTTATTTGTTATCCTTAACTTCATTTTGAAGCAATTGTTGGTGTTGGAATGCATTCTCTCGATATATTTGTAGCAACGCAAGTAATTAGATGCACATTCCTGATTATATAGACATCTATGTTTCTTGGAATTCCAATCATCAGATCATGCATATACTCTTTGTAGTTAAATTTAAAGCTATTATGTTCATCAATTGCTGCATTGCCTTATGGGGCAAGAGATGTTGTGATCAAGTGTTGCGTTTTGTTGCATTCTTTTAAGATTAATTACTAATCAATTTTTGTATGAAAAAATGCTACCAAATAGTTCAGAAGATTGATCAGTTATTACTTGCTAAATTTGCAGTGGAGCTGAGGATGTTGCTTTGATTGAATATGCTCATTTGACTGGTCGTCCATTCCGAGTGTTCAGCTTAGACACAGGAAGACTTAATCCTGAAACATACAGGTTATTTGATGAAGTTGAGAAGAAATATGGCATTCACATTGAATATATGTTTCCGGATGCTGTTGAAGTTCAGGACTTGGTGAGGACCAAGGGCTTGTTCTCATTCTATGAAGATGGACATCAGGAGTGCTGCCGTGTGAGGAAAGTGAGACCTTTGAGGAGAGCCCTTAAGGGCCTGCGAGCATGGATTACTGGGCAGAGAAAAGATCAGTCACCAGGAACTCGATCGGAAATTCCAGTTGTGCAAGTGGATCCTGTATTTGAAGGGCTTGAGGGTGGACCTGGGAGCTTGGTGAAATGGAATCCAGTGGCAAATGTGCTAGGTACCGACATTTGGAAATTTCTCCGTACCATGAATGTACCTGTGAATGCATTGCACGCACAAGGATACATCTCTATTGGTTGTGAGCCATGCACAAGGCCAGTTCTGCCAGGACAACACGAAAGAGAAGGAAGGTGGTGGTGGGAGGATGCTACTGCCAAGGAATGTGGGCTACATAAAGGAAATATTAAGGAGGGAAATGTGAATGGCAATGGTACTCGAGCTGTCCAAGCGAATGGTACTACTTCCACTGTCGCCGACATTTTCAACAGCCAGCATGTGGTGAGCTTGACGAGGCCAGGAATTGAAAATTTGATAAAATTAGAAGATAGAAAAGAGCCATGGCTTGTTGTTCTATATGCACCATGGTGCCGTTTTTGCCAGGTAAATTGATTATCTAAACTATCTTCTGTAAATACATATAATTCTGTTAGTCATGGATCATACTTACAAGCCCTTCTTCAATTTTGAGCAGGCAATGGAAGGGTCATATGTTGAATTGGCTGAAAAGTTAGCCGGAGAAGGCGTGAAAGTTGCAAAATTCCAGGCAGATGGGGACCAAAAGGCATATGCAGAGAAAGAATTACAGCTGGGGAGCTTCCCTACGATACTTTTCTATCCCAAGCACTCATCTCGAGCTGTCAAGTACCAATCCGAAAAGAGGGATGTTGAGTCCTTGTTAGCATTTGTGAATGCACTCAGATGAGAAACATCAAGCTGTATACTATCAAAGAATTTCAGTTTTTCTCTGTTACATATAAGTTAGTTGTGTCGGAGATGTCCACCATGAATGTAACCAGAAGTTCATAGCAGATTAGCAGCAATCAACTGTAGATGATACAGCACTGTATATTTCTCTAAAATGTATCTTCTGTGTTCCTGGTTTAGGCAATGATTGTTGCTATTGTACTCAGTTTTGTCTTCTAGTTCTCCTGTTTAAGATATCTTGTGAGCTTTTCTGCCTTGTGAAAATGTATACTTGATGCTGCATTGAACAGAATGGTACTTCGTACAGTATATTCTTGTTCCACTTCTCTTATTCTGTTTTCAATTATTATCATGATTCATCACAACAGATTTCAAGCACATATGAATGCACACCCTAAACCGTTCTATGTAATACAGTGGTTTTGTACTAAATACTTTTGTAATGAGTAATTGCAATCTTGAAACTATTAAAGAAATCTCTAAATTATCACTTTAATTATAAGGGCATACGAGTGAAACGGTACAAATGGACAGGCCAGGTCCTCTAACTTAACATTTTAATCTGTCACATTACTCGATTATAATGTATAGAACAGTGAGTGAGAAGATCAATAAAGATTATAATGTATAGAACAAGTAGTGAGAAGATCAATAAGGATTAAAAGTAAGAATCTCTAGGCCGGAAGCAAATATCACTGGCTGTCCTTGTATTATATTTTTTGTTAGCAACTTGCTCACTTCATGCTTCTTAATTTGTCATCTGATACAGAGCAGACACAATTTACTTGTACTCCTGTCCCAAGAAACTTATGCTGTTCAGATTCATGAATTGTTTACCGGAGCTTCCAGCCTTAGATAATCATATAGTACTCCACAAAGTGCGTCTCCTTCCCTTGCCTGTGTTAGAAGTATGGAGTTGTCTCCCACTGTCAACAAATTTGACGAGATGTCGATGTTAAAAAGTCGATAGAGGCCATGAATTCCATGTCGACAAACAGCATTGTCCATCCCTAACATTTGAACTTCAAATACTTGGTGATGGTTATCTCTATGATTGACATGAACCTGCAGTAACGAACACATAATACATATGAAGAATGAAGTTACCTGAAAGATCTTTGATTATTTACTTGAACATCGGTATATATGAAAGTTACTTGAGTTGAAAAGTATTATATGGAGGAATACCTCGAGATCAGAACGGTTTACAGATGCTGTAGCTAATCTTAGCTTGTAAAAACCAGTAGCCACTGATTGGAGGTTAAATTTGATTCTCCATGTGGACGGGTAATATTTACCTCCTACCCTCCTAGAAAAGCGTTGTTCTTGTCAAAATACTTATTGCTTTTTTTTGGTTTATTAATAAATGGTGATGATACAAAAAACATGAAGATGGACAGAAACCTATCCACTTGGGCAAAGAACCAGTCTTTCTTTGGATCATTGATGCCCACGGTGAAGTCCTGATCAGATTCAGGGTGCATGTCTGTGTATCTGTCCCACAATCCATATTGCCTATACCTAATTTTTTTTTAATACGTTGTGAGAATAAAGTCAGAAGAGCTGTTTCGTTATGGAAGTTGAATAGTATATTATGTATATGAAAAGAGGATTCATATGCAGGTTTACAGAAGAGTTGCTTACTTCTCAGTGCTGTGTAGGAATAATTTGTTGACATACATTGGATTAACGTCAGGAACGTAATAACCCAGAGCTGTTCTGTCTGGATAGCCAATTTCCCATACAGTTGGACCATCTCTATGGGGGGCATAAATTAAATTCCCAAGTTGTATTTCTGAACCTGAGAGCATTTATCACTCTCAGGTAAGTGATTCACAGCAGTTATCAGGAATAATTGTGATTAATCTATGAGCATAGAGTTTCTTTTTGGTAGACATAAATGAATGCATAATTGTGATTAAGCATAATAGTTCCTCTTGTTCTAGATTTACCTGCAGTGATAGTAACAAGTTTCTGACCAAGATAGTCTCCAATGAAGCCAGGAACCCAACCATGGATCGCGTATATTCCAGGAATAACATTCTTAATGGTAAATTTTCCGTTGGAGTCTGTTGGCACCCAAAATTGATATTCCTAAAAACAATCAGCGTTATATTTCAAGTTTAGTATTACTGTTCAATCTAAATATGTTTGAGTCTATTTGAGCCTAAAAGTAGTGTAACCTTGCTTTCAGTCTGCCAGGATCCTTCAGTTCTTGCAGCTGACAATCCAATATATGCCTTTTGGGCTGGTATTAGAGAATCAGAAACATACCTGAGAACATTTTATATTAGTAAATAACACAAATCTGTTCATTTAATGATTTACGCGTCAAACTTGCCTGTCTTGTACAAATAATTGCCCTGAAGCTGAACCGCGTTCCCTAGCATTTAGATAATAGGGTGTTGTAACAAAATCATATGGCCACTCTGATTCTTCAAACAGCCTCTAAGATTAGTTAAAAGTCAAACAGGTAAACTTTCAAGTTAGTGAAATCTTCAGATTTTTACTAGCTGTTTCAGTTGACAGTAAAAACTGACCTGCTTTTTGGCGTCTGACCACAAGTTGTGCGCTTTAGATACATTCAGGGTTGAATTTAGATACACAAAGAAGGGTCCAAACACCTTTCTCCATGTCTCCCCTTCTTCAAAATGAGCTAGTATATCATTTCCAATGTAGTGAGTTCCATGGAACATCTGTTTCACCAATATGGACCTCTTTCTCATATATCAATAAATTGGAATGTTGCATCTTATTATAAAACGGATAGGTCCTAACTTTAAGCAAACATTTGTCAAATATAATCACCTTACTTGTTTGGATGCATTATACCTTTGTCACCTGATTCTCATTATTATTATAATTATTTAAACATGTTTAAAGTTCAAGATAAGTTACAGCTAGGCAGTTAGGTCCAGTATGAACTGTAAGATTTTGCTTTGTAGGACCACCATTTCGGAACTCCTGGCTTGGGAAGATAACCCAGAATCCGATTATAGGACCAGAACTAATCCAGCCATGAACACCAGCATCCTTGTTATCCATGGAATACTGATACTTGTCATCAACCTACACAGAGGTACATCAGTTGACAAGGATTCTGTAACTACTTGTGCCAAAAACTGATACACATTGTTGCGATCTTTTTATAACAACTTGCGCCTTAGAGAGAAATTGTAAAAATGAAAGCAGATTTAGTTTAAGTTTCCTCGACCTCGCCTTTAAGATCTGGATTGATGGGATTTGTAAGCAATCTTGATTCAGCCACTATTAGCTGTTTGCTTCTTTTATCGTCCATATCCTCTGGCATTGGCATTATTCTTTGCTTCTCATCGGTAATAGCCATGTAATGGAACCTATTTTAGAGAATTAATATACTGTCAAGTTCCACTGTTCCAGTGCGGATAATCAATCAATTCTTCTACTTCATTATAATAATCATAGCCAAGCGACATAGTGCGTGTTATTTACCTCTCTCTTTGCAACTTAAAAACCATCCTGGTTTGAGCAAGATCAAATGCACGGCATCCTGGGGGGCGCTCGTATATTCCATAACAATAAAAACCTGAATTGCCACTTCTCAAAATGTACCTGAAGAACACTTTATTACGTATATATGAACTGAGTTGGTAACTTGATTTAGTGACAAACAGATGATCATGAATATAGACCTTAAGTCGAAGGTGAGGGGTAGTCTGATGCCTGAAGCTGAAGCATTGTAAGTGCTCTTAAATGAAACCTCTATCTTATCATTACTCGAATGAATTGTGCTATATACTGATCCCTTTAGCCTGTTTGATACGTTACATGTTAGTCCTTTTTTCCCGTCTAATGGTAGTTATAAATTTTCTATCGTGGCAGAAAAAGAATTAAAATTTCTATCAGTTTAGTTGCATAACAGAAGAATGACCAAAAGCTAAAATGCTGCTAATAATTAATAAAGGAAGTTTTGCCAAAGCAGATGAATGTTTTATCATGTCTGATATGCGCGTGCATAATATACAGCACCAAAGAATAAGAAGGGTACTGTTGATATCTAGGCTGGCCTCCTGGTAAGCTCCAGTTGATGTCCCAGTATCTGCAGGGCATAGACAACCTTGAGCAACAAAATCCTTGTGGAATTTTATTTTTAATTACAAGCAACTACTTGGAATGCAAGAAAATATGATATAGTAAGCTATTTTTAAACTTTAAAATCAATTGAATTCAATGCATACGGAAATGTACCCTCTGTCTGTTTCACTTGACTTAAGGTCAAGAAGGTTGTCCATTCCTCCATACTTAATACCAGCTAATATTCCTTGTGGTTTCAATATTGTTAGTTTTACAAGTCCATTATCCAGAATAACCTGCAAATAGCATTAATTATCGAAAAATTAAGCAGAGAGTTGTAAAGGTCTCTGTAAACTCAGGTTCGATCTACATGACTACATTCCCACATATAATAGATGCCTAGACGAGTGCTGTGTCTTGCCTCGCCTTGAGCCTGTGACGATTGACAAACACAAACACATACATAAATTCTACCAGACTTACGTAAGAGTTTTGGATGACAAGCTTTACATTATTTGCCATGAGGAAGTGCAGTATAAACCCAGTTTAATTTCTAGTTTGCTGGTACATAAATGATTTTAATCCCCGTCAGTCAGTTTAAAAAACATGGGAAAATGCAGTGGAGTTTTAAATGTTACATTGTTCTCTATCTTGTCTTGTTATTAACTTGTTGCAATCGTTTACATTGATCGACCTAGTTTGTATCAACCTTTCTATGCTTTCAACAACTAACAGCATCAAACATTTTTCTTGTTAAAACAGACAAGGTTTCGAGAATAATATTAAATTTTTAACGTAACTTTATAAATTATCATCTACTCTCACCAATAATATTTGGGGAGCGGAAAATCGAACCTCGAGTGAAGTGTATGAGGTGAATTTCGTAAATTTATGAAGAATTTAATATAATAATATAAATGTACCTAAATTTGACCCAACAGTGCTAATATGTTATATGCTGTTATGGTGATTAATCTAGCTACTCCATAATATATATATACTTTTACTTTAGCACTGCGGTACAACGCAAAATTAGCACAAAGTGCACCCCATGAAACTTAATTACTACTTAATTAGAGGTCCTAATCAATGCTGCCCCCTCAGGGCCCCGAAGATCAACCCATGATCTGAGAATAAAGAGTAGCACCTTTTTCTTAATTTTGTTCTGACTTGGATTAGTTTTATATAAACATGCTTAAGAGATAAAAAGGAATTATAGTACTGTTTTAAAGAGTAAAAAAAATAAAGGAAGTGGATATCCAAGTAGAAGAAGTTAGGAAAAGCAAAAGAAGAGGGACTTTCGTATATAAACCCCCAATGCATTAATGCATATATGTTTTCCTACGTTTCGACCCCCACCCACCTATATATGTTATCTAACTATCTATCTTGTTTTTAGTTGGCTCCCATGATCAAATCTCACGACTTTGTTAAACTTACATGCATGAACAAGTGCGTACCCAAAAGTTGGTAGTGTCTACGACTGCGAGGTTACAAATTTTAAGATATTTAGTAACTTATGTGAATTAAAATTTAAATATATTTCGAGATCTTATATAAGTTTTGGTTCATCCGAAAACTAGTTTTATCTTCTTGTCAACCTGGGAAATATAGTATGTAAAGAAGATAGCCGACTTATATAAGCACTTGGGAAGACGAGGTTCATACATGCAATGTACGTGTGCCAAGTGCATATGTTGGACACCATGCATACATTTATCAACGTATTATACAACTTCCTGCACATTTGCTCAAAGTAATATGTTGATCAGTGATTCTTATTATAAATTTTTACAGGACCCAAGTGACCTTAATTATGGACGAGCCTCTCCCCAGCACGTGTGATCTAACTTTAGCCCACCACAATCTAACTTTAGCCCATTCATGAATCACTATTCAGGTACGATTAGAGTTATATTGGTCGAAGTGATGCCTGATAGCTCTCTAAGCTTGTAATATATATGACCTTAATTACTCCATTTTAGAGTCGAAGTGGGTTCTTAAAATCTACTTCTTTTATATAATTATATTAATATATTAAAATTAACTACAAAAAGAGCTATATATATTTATTTTTTCTTTTTTGAATAACATATAGACATATAGTTAATTCAAATCAATGGAAACCACATCACTGCTAGAAACGGGGCCAAAATCAACCTATCATTTTTCGACAAACAAAATAGTCCATTTTTGATTAGTTAAGTTTTGACATACAGATTCGTTTGACCCTTTTTATAAGTAATATATAATTAAGTAAAATATATAATTTTTAATTTATAAATTATTTATGAAATAAACCAAAATATAAATGACACGTGTTGATGTAATCTACACGTGACATTAACATGTCAGCAATGTGATCCGTGTGAGGATAACAGAGACCCTAGATAATTTTGGGTCAATCAACGATCTAGCCAACTAAAAAAGACAAAATCGATTATGTTAAAATTGTGTTTGAAAACATGAATTTTATTTTAAATGGTAGAATTTGATTTATCATTTTAAATTTTCATATTTGTACTAATATTTGAATTTGAATAAAATTCAAACCCAAATTGTTATGATTATCCAAACATGTTATTTGATTAAATTTAAAATTTTAAATGAAATTTATGTTTCCAAACATGTCATAAATTAAATTGACCATTAAAATTAAAGCGGTTGGTTAGATGTTTTGATCGTCTTTTGACTTCAACTGACCGTTTTAACGACGGTTTGGACACTACTTTTTATAGTACCAATACCAAAGAATGTAAGAACAGCTGTTTTAGAAAAATGACAAGTGAACGTTACTTGTTATTACCATACTATATAAGTGATATAACACAAGATATCATGAAGGTTTATAGATTAGTTAAAAAGATTTAATTTTTCTTATTGTTTCAATTTTTAATCGTACGCCTTCTTTGTTTATTTCTGTTCCGTATGTTTGTGTGATAATGGTGTTTACCTTTTTTTATCGGAACTTTTATTGGTTTGATCGGTGAGAATGAAATGGAATGAGCGAAAATAATGGAATTCGAAAGTGATGAAATGAAATATAAATAAATGAGAGTAAAATTTCTCTTATGAAATTTGGAAAGAAAATGGATATTAGGGAGAATGAAATATTTCATCTAAATTGATGAGTTTTATTTCTACTTTAAATTGTTATGAATGAAATGCGGAAAAATGAAAATTATGATATTTTTTATTTAATAAATTCAAATTTCATTCCATTCATTCATTTATCTCAACCAAACAAAACGTTGAGCATTGTCGAATGATAATTTAATTTCCTACTCACTTTCCCCCCCTTTTTGGTTGAGTATTTGTACTGTATGATATATAAACTGATAATATAACTGAATATTCACTTTCCCTTTAACAACGGCCTGTATCAACACACAATAATGGACTGATATATTTTGTGTTAACATGAATTTTAAATGTTGTTTAAAACTTAAGATAACTGGTAAGGTTCTCAGATATACTTTTGAAACGGTCAATTTTGTTACCCTCAAGCTAATTTCATGGAATTTGATCAACAGTCATAGTAAAATTTGGGAGAAACATAGTTTGACAGTCTTGAAACTTTCGGATTCTGTTCATTAATTTGTAAATCAAGACTCTATAATCTCCCACAATGGCATCATTATAATATATATGCGTGTGGGGATATTGAGATACAGTGTGTATATACGCTTGAAATCTTTCTTTGACGTTTGCATGTAGATTTTTAGCGAATGTTGAATGGAGCTACCCAACAATCTTACGTCTGCTTTTGTCCTTTACCAGATAGACAAGAACTATATAAGCTTACACTTAGTGTTACATGTAGAGCAACTCATTTCATCTATACATATCAATATATAATAATCATCCCAATGGGAGATCATATAAGTGCTGATCATCAAGAATCTGCAAAAAATGTTCATATGATCGGTATCAATTTGGCTCACAATAAAAATCAAGAAAAAATTTTGAAGCCCTTGCAAGCATTCCATGCAGGTTATTTTAGAATATGCATCTCTCTTGGTAGCCAAGCTTTGTTATGGAAGACTCTAAGTGAGCGCAAAGATATCTCTAAATCTCTCCATCATGTATCTATTGAATTACCCTCAGTAGTTTTCCTTTTACTGTGGTATATTGCACTTTGCACCTTAATTGTTCTCTCTGTTCTTTACATTTTGAGGTGCTTTTTCTACTTTCACCTAGTGAAAGCTGAATTCTTGCACTTTGTTGGAGTGAACTACATGTTTACCCCTTGGACAGCATGGCTTCTCTTGCTTCAATCCGTCCCGATTCTGCATCCAAAACAACCTATATATCAAGGGCTTTGCATGCTCTTTGTGATTCCCCTGTTGATTCTTGATGTAAAGATATATGGACAGTGGTTTACAACGGAGAAGAGGTTTCTTTCTGTGGTGGCGAATCCAACCAGTCAGATATCGGTTATAGGGAATTTGGTGGCTGCAAGAACAGCAGCTCAGATGGGGTGGGAAGAGACTGCTACTTGTATATTCACCCTGGGGATGACACATTATTTGGTAGTTTTCATTACCCTTTATCAACGTTTATCCGGTGGGGATCATCTTCCAGTTAGGCTTCGGCCAGTTTATTTCTTGTTTGTAGCTGCACCAAGTATGGCAAGTTTAGCTTGGAGTTCAATTTCTGGCACTTTTGATACTCCATGCAAGATGCTCTTTTTCCTCTCCCTATTTCTCTTTACATCTTTGGTAAGCAAGTATAGATTCTCAACTACGTACAAATTTATTAAAATATATTATTATGTAAAGTTAGATTGATGTATATTTATAAATATATTACACATATTATTTCAATCTGTGTATTTGAATCGCTTAATTGCCTGTGAACTGTATGTAGGCTTGTAGGCCAGCATTGTTCAAGAAAGCAATGAGAAAGTTCAATGTGGCGTGGTGGGCGTATTCGTTTCCTCTAACCTTCTTAGCAATGGCAGCATCAGCATATGCGCAAGAGGTGAAAGGCATAGCAGCTTCAGGATTAGTGCTCATTCTCACTGTGCTTTCTGTATTCATTTTCATCTGCTTGTTGCTCTCCACTGCATTAAATATTGAGATGCTTTTCCGCGGCTCTGATCCAATTCTTAAATTCGAAAGCAAGGGAAAGTGAGTTCATGCCCTGCTTATGTGGCTTCAATTGTACATGGCCTCTGAATCAAACAAAACATATTCAATGTATCCCGCTCGAAGAGTGAAATTTGGGGGAGAGGGTAAGATGTACGTAGACTTCACATCCACTACTAGTAGCAGAGTTGTTTCTCTAAAGACCTCTGACTACATGGCCCTGAATGTTGTACCGTTCAGTATGTTGTTTTCTGTAATGTATTATGTATGCAAAGATCTTTTATAGGAAACCTTTATATAATATTGGGGATTAAATTGATTATCATGTAGTCTGGTCTTCGCAATCCACATCCGCCCCTAACAAGTCTCAGGGCTTACAGTAAAAAAAGAATTTTGTAGAGTAAAAAAACAAACTTTCTTTTATGGCCAACAATTTTTGGATCACTTTTACCAACGCTAGACCTTCATCCAGCTTCATTGTCTCGTGTCATTAGCATATAACACGCCTTGTTGCGTTGCACAACGCCAAGTAGCCATCATTTACGGTTAGGACTACTAGAGTATCTAATCTCATTTGCTCCCCTAACTTTCATCTCTCCGTGTCAGTGTTTATTGTCCCAACAGAGTAATTTCGTTGTTGGTGTCCTTTCCTATCTATCTTTACCCATTTCACCACTCCACTGGAAATTCCCCATTTCCCCCTTCCCCTGCCGCATTGCAAATATGACACCGGAAAGTATAACATGTTCCAGCGATGAAATCCAAGCTCTACACCTATCAGTTGTTGATATATAATGGTCTAAATCAACGAGTAAAGAGTACTCTTTTGAACTGTGTTTAGAAATTATAAGTATTGTCGCATGCAGCAAGTATTACGAGGCAGAAATGATGGCGTCTATGTTGTGCTTGAAAAGAAAATTTGGATGTGATGAAATGAGGCCATCGACCACTATGTGCTATTTTCCACACATTTAAGTTATTTAGGTTACTAATTTTTCTGAGTTTAAAAAAAATTCTCATATAAATATACGAGAGTGTTATTATAATTATAAAAAATTATATACAATTACAAAAATACTCACACTAAAAAACACTAACAACTTAAGTAATTTTTATGAGGTAATTACATTATTCCTTTTAAGAAAATGGATCAATTACATTCTCAAATTTCCGTCGAATTTTAAAACAGGCAGTAGTACTTTAACGTATAGCGCATAATGTAAAAAGTAAACAAGTGCATATAAAATGTTGGATCAGAAAGTGGACCCTCGAGATCTACATAAAGTTTGGGAAATTTTTTAATCTGTGTGGAAGCATCTGAGGTGTAAAGAAGTTGCATCGAGTAAAAAAGTTTAATGTTACAAGTTACAAATGACCAGCTAATGTCCACTTCATACTTTAAGCCATTATTTAAAAATTAAAACCTTTGTATTAATATTATTCAATTGGTTTCAAGTGTTTTTGAGGTTTTTTGGCAATCCCAGTTGGTTGCTCAAGAACTAGATATTCTGAACTAATTTTCTTTGTCATCCACTCCCCCTACTTTTTCCACATCTAAAGTGACTCCCAGTGCTGGTTACAGTGAAAAACACATTGGTTAATGTTTTTTATATGCATCTAGTTTTAAATTTGTTGGACAAGTGGAAGTATTGCAGATTGGGAGTATCAGTTTTATAATATATTTTCTTCTTCTTTTCTGAAAAATATTAATAATTTTCAACATATATATATCCCTCCATTCCAAAATGATAATTTTTTTTGATATATATATACATATTCCACATGTCAATCTCTACATCTAATACAAATTTGTTCCGAAACTACTCCCAGTTATTCAATAATTCCAATATTAACTTCTTTGTCATTTTGGTTTTTCTTTTTTGCCTGTTCAATATGGAGTTGATTGAAATATATATTTAATCTTAATTTCTTGATTTACAATTTTAATTTTCAAGTAGAGAATTGTGTTGTGATTCTTCATCAAAGACTATGGTAAAACGTCATATTACAATACCGTACTACTTTGCTTAGTCAAAAACTTCAGTATTTGGTTCCCTTCCATATAACATCATCACATGTACTGTGTTAGCTACCCAAAAGTATAACTACACTTCATCCTCTTTAAATTCTTTATAATAAGTCACACAAAACTCTCATCAAACCATTTAGTCTATACTCTCGACAACACATATCAAGAAAAGTACATCAATCCGAAGCATAAATCTTACATAACCTTCTTGCTACCAGAATGTGACAGTCTTCGATCCACTGATTGCAACTGATTCCTAAGGTTCTGGTTGTCCTCGAGCAAACGGTCGTACTCGAGAAGAAATCCTTCAGATTGCTTTTTCAAAGCAATGGCATTGGCTTCAGCATTGTTAGCTTCTTTGGTCTTTGCCTCTAGTTCTAACTGCAATTTCTTGTACTTCTCTCTCAGCGTGACAGCTTCGTCTTCCAATGCTTTAATTTCATCAGAACCTCCAGCTTTGACATCCTCAAAGACTCGGTTTTGCTTTTTTACAGCTTCCATCCCTTTTCTTCGAATACGGAGCTCCCTGATATAGTGATGCAATCTGTCTATCATTAAAGCAAGGAATAGGGAGAAACCTGCAAGTATATGACCTCTAAAATGAGATACAGTTAACGAATACAAAAAAACAAAAGAAAATGTTACTTCCTCATTTAGAAACATAATACCATAACTATATGTCTAGACCTCTATAACTCAAAAAGCGGTCCATGTAATTTGACAATTTTTTTTGGATATCATGCAGTGATTAGTGATTACTATATAAAGAGACATGTTAATTTTTAG
This sequence comes from Oenanthe sinensis, assembly GCA_028671895.1. Lineage (NCBI taxonomy): Eukaryota > Viridiplantae > Streptophyta > Magnoliopsida > Apiales > Apiaceae > Oenanthe > Oenanthe sinensis. Next base: position 28,453,805 of record CM053812.1, on the reverse strand, counting down.
CAGACTTCTGAAGCTTAATTTTAGGTGAAACATATTAGACAGCAACAGGGTTTTTAGCAGACTTCTGAAGCTTAATTATAGGTGAAACATATTAGACAACAACAGGTATGTGCAAAACATGAGCATTAACAGTGCTGTTACTCTACTTAAAGAGTCACAAGAAGTTTTTCAGTGAGCTAAATAAAAGCAAAGTCATGTCTCTTTATACAAGCCTTGTAATAGGTGTCCATATCCGTTAGCTGAACCTAGGGTATTCCATATTTTACACCATATATTTCACCAATGAAGAAGATTATATCATGAAAATTCATATGATGAAAGCATTTGCAACTTACTTTACAGGTCAATTTCAAGAAATAGGCCAAGTCATATATCACAAATTCACAATACGTTGAAATTCACAACATAAAATTATGTTGCACATAAGTGTGCCGTTCTAGTCGAATACAAGAGCACAAGAGACTACGGCATGTTAAGTATACAAGTCAAAAGAAGCATTTGTGATAGAAACTTGTGTCATAGTCTAGTATTACATCTGTTACACTTGACACTTGATGCAGGACAAGAGAATAACACCAATATAAATCCCAAGAACAATTGATTGCAACCCCCAAGAAAAGTCTGTATAAATGCAAGTACAAAATCAAAAAGTACGTAAAAGAGAATATAAATAGTGATAAAACAACCCTAATGGTAACTTGTAAAACAATCGGGTTTATTAAATATTAATTAATAACTAGAGCATACATAACTATTCTATATATTAATATTCTCAATATTAAATATATATAACCTATATAATAAATAATTTAAAAACTCTTATTTAAAAATTTGTTAGCACTGTCGTGTATATAAATATTTCCTTTCTCATTTGTCCTGTACACGCACATATGTTCAACAACATTTACTAACCTTTAAACTACCCCATGTCAACCACATCACAAACTATTGACAAAAACGCTATGAAATTGACATTCAAAAACAAACAACCAAAATGTATCCAAGTTCCTCTAAATCGGTATAAATTGACATATGAAAAAGAAGCAACCAAAATGTAAACATATTTCCTCAACTCAAAATTTAGCTGTGCTTATACATAGATGCATAGCAGAAAATCAGAAAACAAAATAACTTGTTAAAACCTTCTAAGAGGTTATATACTCCGACAAACTGATACAGCTTGCTAAATAGGTCCTGTAAATAACAGTACCCGAGTTTATTAAAAACCTTTTCCTTTTCATCACTTGATATTTTTTATCATCAGAATGAGACACTAACTTATACACAGATTTTAGAGGATTCACAAAACTATATTCTAAACCTCAAGATATTAGCCGATCATATAATTTAAATGCAAATATCACTATAACTACAAATCACAGGTTTGTAGCTTAAATTACTTTATATCAACAAAAACTTACTTTAAAGTACCAACTTTTCAAACCTTTGAAAAATCATTATTAAAATATACACGATTCACTAAATATACAGATACCAAATATGCAAATAAGATCCACTAAATATAAAAATTAGATTCTCTCTCGCGAGAGAGATGGGTACCCATGAGAGAGGCTTCGAGGAGAGACTTAGCAGAAAGAAGCTGATCGGTAGGATTAACATATTCACCATCTTCAATCCTACGCTTTTGTATGGACATGACATTATACAAGCTTGATATCATCACTACACCAACTGTTCCTCCAACCGTTTTAACCACTATCGGACCCCGACCCCTTTTGACCCGATCCAAACCCATTATCACCAGCTTCCTCAATGGGGTTTTGAATACGAACATCACGATCGCACCCATCTCGATTAATATCACAAAAAACAGTAACTGAATCATATCTCAATCCTCAAAATTCAACCACAATTTTCAACTCTGTGTTCTACTTTAGTGTAAGTAGATCTTTCAATCTTTTTTATGTTGGGGGCTTTTACCTTTTCTTTTTTATAGTTAAGTCCCTGTATTTTTAACTTTTGCACATGATACACATTATTTTTAGGGCCCCAACGTGGGTGTCCAAATGAATAATTGAATACAAGACTCCACAGGCCTGTTGAATAATACAACTAAAAATGGTATTTATAATATTTTCTATTAAAATTTTGTTTATTAATTATTTTAAAATTTGATGATATAAACAACTGCTTGATTGGATTGAATCGAAAACCGAAAATAAAATTTAGTTATGGATCAAGATTCAAGTTTATTATATTTGAGTTTAAGATTGAGCAGGTATAAATAATTAATTAATAAAATATTATAATAATTTATTTATAAATTAAGTCGAATGTAACAAAATTACAATTATTGCATTCGGATGCTAATATTCTAATTTTGTAGAATGTAGTATTAGGTACATCTCTTACTTTTTTTTGTAAAATCGTAAATGTGTAAATATTTTTATATGTTACTAATGTGAATATCTCTGTTTTTGTCACAAATTGCGATAAATTAAAATCGGTATTAATTGATGAAGAAACAGTCAATTTAAAATTATATAGTCACCCCTTCTATATATTTTTATATATTTAATAATTTTAATTCCAGATCTTTTATAGTATGAGTGAATAAATATTTGTTAGACTACTAATTAGATTATTATATTTGCTACAAAAAGTAATACGGCTTAAATTCAACCGAGAATAATTCTAATAATTACAGTTAAACCTTGATAAATGAATACGCATGGGATTGGAAAATAATATAATAATATTCATTAATTGAAATTATTCATTTATCAAGGTAAAAAATATAATGTCTCTATTATGTTGGGACCGGTAAAAATTATTCATCTGACGAGATTATTTGTTTATGAAATATTAATTTATCGAGTTTCTACGTAACTACTCAAGAACCTCACTGTATTTTTTTAGTGAGAAGTTAGATGAGGTTTGATGATTGAACTTGATTGCCCTAAAAATGATCTTAGGTAATAACAAAATATAATATAACATCAGGGTATTTTTATAAATACGGGGTATGTATTATTATTACAAAATTATAACTCAAATTTTATATTGAAATAACTTATACCTTACGTAATTATCTAAATTCATCCTTGGGCCTTTTTCTCTTAATGATTTTGGTTGCCCACTATTGGTATGGTTGGTTAGTGTTATTATTATTATATAAATATATGATAATATTGTACTGTATATCATAAGTGTGTGTTCTTAGTTAACAATGTTCGTAAATTCTGATTGTCCTGGTGCTTAAGAAAATGTATGTATATTTTTTTTTGCATCTGTAATGTATATTTTAAAAGAATAATTTCGTAGTAATCAAGACATTGAAAAATACCAATATATATTAGCAAAATTCATTTAGGAAAAAAAGTATTCAACAAAATAAAAAAGTATTAAATAAATTTAAAATTGTTATAGGAAACTACAGTTCATTTGGCTACTTTTTAAAAAATATTTATGATTTAAATTACTTAAAACAAAATTTAAAAATTTTATTTATAATTTATTATCTATTTAAATAATTTTATTATTATTTGAGCTTACGATTTATGCAATTTGAAAATAGAACCCCGACAACTTATTGGATTTATTAGCCTGATCCAACTGGATATCTTGGCCAAAGCCCAAATGTTGTAAAGGAACAAGCTAGCTTTGCATCCTATATTCCTATTATTATTTCATCACACTTATAATTTCTCAGAATGTGTTACTAGTATATATATACAAATATGCATCAAATTTGGACAATACACTATCAGTTCATTGGGATAAATTTTTAAGAATTAATTACAAATAAAAATCTTACTTAAAAAATTAATTAGAACTTAAAATCATATTAATTAGAACTTAAATTTTGAAAATTAATTAAAATATAAAAATTATATATGTGAATGATCGGGTAAGTTTCAACCGGAACCAGTATTACATTAGAACTCTAGAAACCATCTAATAATTAATATTTTTTAATGTAAATATGTTCTACACTATGTTCTCTATATTATATTATTAACACATGTTCTATAATTTATAATTTATTATGTTTTTAAACATATATTTTATAATATGTTCATGTTCTGTACTACTATAATTCTATAAAACATACTTCTAATATTGTTATATAATTATTAACATGTATTACCATTCAATTAAACATTAATTCAACCTTAATAATTAGTTGGGTCGGATTGAAAATTAAATTTTTTTGTTAGTGGTTCCTATTTGAACCTTAGCCGTGAAAGATTTATTAATTTGTATAATATAAGTAATTTTATCTTTTACCAACTTTTAGCTTGACCCCTATATATATTCTTTTAATGCTATGTATGATATAGTATTGTATCACTGTTTCCATAAATGCACACAGTAAACTTGTAGAGTAGTAGTTCTTCTTCAATTCTTTTTACAGAAATATTTGTTGAGTGTGAATGGTTTAAATTAAATATTTTAAATTTCTGATGTAGTATAGAAGAAATATCTAAACAATTTAATATCTGAATTCTCATCTTGATAGGAAATTATTAATGTGTAAACAAATGACTCTTTCAAAAGGATGACTACCCACTCTGCTAGAAGTTCATGATGACCATGAACCCAGTTTGGAACTGCATTTAAATTTAGAGGTAGAAAAACATAATTTTATACATGTTTTTATTTAATAAAATAACAGCTTTCTAATATATATATATATACACTACATACGTACAGTACATTAGCTTTCTGATGTATCTATTATGAAAGAATGCCAATTAATTAAAACAAAAAACATAGAAAAGAACTGTGATTGGATCAGTAAAGATGCATTACAGCTAGTAGTTGCACCAAACTACTTGAAAACAGTGATACCAAATGAGAACATAACGACTTATTAGAGTATTAATTTAAAATTTAATCATCTTTTGTTGTTAAATTTTGTTAACCAATGGGGTTGGGCGTCTGTATATATTAGCAAAGTCTGAATATCACTGAAATAATTCAACCCACGGGTTACGACTTTCAGTATTTTCTAACTTTAGTTCTGTAACGCGACTCATATAAATACTGGGAAAGTGTTACTTTTTTATAATATAAACACAAAAAATGAATATACATATAGAGTCAAAATATTACCGAAATATATTAGTACAAATTTACTATATATAGTGGATATACATGTACAGCGAACGATATTCGCAGTACAGTTTTGAAACTAAGAAAACGACCCAGCTAAGTGGAAGTCAATGCAAAACAACACTGTTTCTTCTAACCATTTATGTCGTCCCCCGACAATTTACATAATTATATATATATATATATACATATACACACACATGCATAGTCAAACTTTCCATAATTTCAATTTTTGGAAGTAGAAAAGAAAATTTGTGTTTTATTTTAACAAATTTTAGCTTCTAAAATAAAAAGAAAAGAATGTAATGTGGATGGAAATGCTAGAAATATATTATATTCTACGCACGTATTCAAATTACAAGGTATGCATGCATGCAACTTGTTACACGAGATCCAACCAACCACATGCCACTTTGGTATTGCAAGTCAGAAACTCAGAATTAAATTAACTAATATAATAATGTCCCCTACTCATTTCTCATTTTTGGTGGACATAAAAATGTCCCCTACTCATTTCTCATTTTTGGTGGACATAAAAATGTCCCCATGCATGTGATACTGATAAGTTCTTGATAATAATTGGTATTAAATAACCCCCAAAATTATTGGAACAAGATATGTTTAATAATATTATAATGAAGATTCATATGCATTTTTGAGAATATGCATGTGTATAAGGCACTGATATGCGCACAGATACTATTGCAGGATCTGTTTCAGTAATATTAAAGTAAAAGTAAGCTTCAGATCGATGTCATTGTGCTGTGATATGATGCAGTCACCTGAATGATTAAGAACAATTAACCTGTATATTTTCAACGTTAATTATTCTTAATAGATAGTACTAGTTGATAGTTGATACATTAAGCATGCAGTTCTTCTATGAGTTACGTTGAAGAATTTTTGAAATTAATAATACATCTCCGAATTAAAAGTACATTTACTTGCTCCAAATATTAGCAGTGGTATACATGCAACAGAATAAAATTTTATAATAATTAATTACAATTATTAGAAGTGTTGGGAGTGTATAGCTAGCATAAAGTTTGTGTTTTTTGCACGCAGGAACCTATTTAATTAGAGTCGAGAGCTGGGCTTTGCCATCGTTGGCATGAGTATAAAAGAGAATTAATTATGTTTCATAAGTAAATTCGGAAACTAATTAAGTGGGGTTACTCTGGAAATCATGTCTTTGAAATAATTAAAGAGTACTCCTGAGTCATGATCGAGTCCTCACTATATATATATATGATGACTTAGTTAAGCAAGTCCACCTATTACTCATGCTGTCATGCAACACATTCACAATTGGCATTGCACCAGAATATATATATAGCTAGCTAACGAGACAAGTGGAAATTTACATGGTCAGAAACCAATGCTCTCATTTTATTTTCCAAGTAGTCTTCATTTCATCGATCCATTTACTAATTAGCTCTTTGATTGTACAGCCACTAATTAATTATACCTGGTTGTTCATCTTCTTCCCGTCGACGTCTTTAGGGCCACCACAACAACAGATGGAAATCTGTCAAGCATATATATATATATAGCACCACCGAGTAAAGAAAGTGGACATGCTAAATACACTTATCTGTTGTGTCGTCCACATGCACCCAAAGCTGTGGGAGATCCGGTGTCAGTAATTGTCTAAAGCTAGCTGTTTTTGTACATCCACGCAAATTATGAATCTTGCAGCTAGCTAGCATTTCTTTGTTCTTCAGCAAGCTCAGATATATGCATGGTTGCATATCTTGTTCGTAATAAGCACCATTTATCCTATTAGAATATAATATAAGATTTGTTAAATTAATCCTCCTCCTATAAAACCTCCTATAAAATCGATAAATTAACATGTAAAGAAAAAGATACACAAGCAATTCAAGATGAACACAACTTGATGCATTCTGCACAAATTGTATAATAGTTTGTTATGTTATCAGGAATGAAACACATTCTCTACATATTCTCAGCTTCCCTCTCTCACAACTTCTAGCAGACAAAATAACAGAAATTTTATGAATTGACCCTTGTGCCCCTGTTTCTAATTTTCCTGTACTTATTTACCCTTCATCTTGCAATACTCCCCCTCAAGCTGAGTGGAGGGAGAACCTGCAACTCCAAGTTTGGACAACAGGAACTGATGTTGCTTCACAAACACAGGCTTAGTAAAGATATCTGCTACTTGAGAATGGAAAGGAACATACTTTGGAACAATATCACCAGATTGAACCTTGTCCCTGACAAAGTGACAATCCAATTCTATGCGTTTAGTACGTTCATGTTGAACAAGATTTGCAGCAATTGAAATTGCTGCAAGATTGTCACAGTTGAGAACAGTAGAGGGTAAGCTAAGACTCATATCTTTGAGCAATGCAGTCATCCAGGCGATCTCACAGGCAGTATGAGCTATTGCTCTATACTCAGCCTCTGTAGTCGATCGTGCCACCACATTATGTTTCTTACTCTTCCAAGAGATAGGATAATCATATAGCAACAGACAGAAACTAATTGTGGATCTTCTAGTATAAGGGCAACTAGCCTAGTCACTGTCACAGTATGCTGTGAGTCTCACAGTCGATACTGAAGCCAGTAATATCCCCTGCTCCCTTGTGCCAGCCAAATACCTCAACAACCGTTTGGAAGTCTACATATGAATATTAGTAGGCGGATGCATAAACTGAGCTAGTGTGTGAACACCATGATTGATATCAGGTCTAGTGACTGTCAAGTAAATGAGCTTGCCTAGAAGTTGTTGATAGGCCTGTGGATTAGGAAGAAGTTGGCCTTGATTAGGAAGGAGTTTCAAATGTGCATCTAGAGGCACTTTGAGAGGTGTAGTATTCAACAAACCATGTTCCTTCAGTAAATCCACGGCGTACTTCTTTTGAGAGATAAAGAAGCCAGCCTCAGATTTTTCTATCTCCAACCCTAAAAAATATCTCACATTACCTAAATCCTTCATATGAAATGCTTGAGAAATCATCTGTTTCAAGTCAGAAATGACTGAATCACAATTTCCTGAGATGAGTAGATCATCTACATAGACTAGAACAAGAGTAATTGTTTCCCCTTCATGCTTAGAAAATAAACTGTAATCACTTTTTGACTGAGTAAAACCCAATTCCAGCAAAGTACAAGAGAGTTTCTTATTACACTATCTTGGAGCCTGTCTAAGCCCATAAAGACTCTTCTTCAATCTGCAGACTAAGTTAGGAACAGTTTCAGACTTTGAAATGTCAAGCCCATGCACTATTCTGCTACCAAGTCCTGTATACCCTTGAGGCATTTTCATATACACAGTTTCTTCTAAATCTCAATACAAGAAGGCATTTGTGACATCCATATGAACAACAAAACAGTTGTATATGGCTGCAACAGCCAATAAGGCTCTGACAGTAGACATCTTAGCCACTAGAGCAAATGTTTGCTCATAGTCAACACCATAAGTTTGTTTGCAACCTAAAATAACAAGTCTAGTCTTGTGTCTCTCAATGGTGCCATTTGGATTGTATTTAGTCTTATACAACCACTTGCAACCAATAGACTTGTGTCCAGGTGGAAGAGGAACAACCTCCCAGGTCTGGTTTTTTCCAAAGCATCCAACTCTACATTCATGGCCTTGATCCAATGATCATATTTTACAGCTTCATAAAAGGAATGTGGATCCTGTGTAGAGGATACAGACGCTTGAAAACATTGGAATTGAGGGCTGACACTCAGAGTTGCAGTAGCATATATAGATGTGACATGAGCCAAGGAAGAGGTGTATGCCTGCAACCAACTAGGAGGTTTACCCTGCCTGCTTGACCTTCTCAAATTTATTGAGGAATGTTGTTAGGTCCCGAAATATTGTAGAAGGGGGGTTGAATACAATACTCACTAAATTTAAAAAAAAAATCTTTCGAATCTTTTGCGGATAAATAATTTAGAGTTCAGTTAGTGGGTTCGAATTCATGAGGTGAATAGTGTTTAGGAGGCTGGCTTACTAATTTTCTATTTTTATGAATAATCATTTAAGATCTAGAAAATTAGCAAGTAAATAAACAAGACAAGTTTCGGGGAATATATCTTTCGTATATAAACTCAGAGGGGTGCTACACTCAGTTAAAAATATAACTAGTTTTCAAAGAACAAATTAGTTCTTTGCTCATACAAAGAGATATAACTTAATCCATATACAATATTTGACTATGTATTTACAACATAATGAACCGTCTAGAATATAAAACTGAGGTGAAGAAGGTATATGTATGGCTTTGTATCTTCTTCTTCTCCGGCTTCAATTTTTCTCTGTATCTCTTTGTTTGGTTGTATATTTCTTTTTTTTTTTCAAAATGAGCACATCATTTTGTTTCTATGGTGTAGACTTTTCAAATCAATTAAAATTGACTTGTTCTTCACAATGCTAAGTCATATATTGTTCCTCTACAAGGGAATGAGAGTGTAGAGAGTAAGTTGTGCCAATAAGCCTATGTTGCACCTACACTCTGTACTCTATGCGCAGGAGCCACTTGAGGACTTTAAGAAAATATTTTCTCTCTCTTATGTTGCGTTTACACTCTTGTTATAGAGTGTAGGCACCACATATTTTTGCCTTGGTGCCTTGTTGTCTTAGAACATGTTCTATCAACTTATGTTGCGCCTACACTCTTATTATAGAGTGCATGCGCCACATATCTTTGCCTTGGTGCCTTCAAACATATTCTGTCAACTTATTTGCGCATACACTCTTGTTACCTAGTGTAGGCGCCACATAAGTCAATATCCTTACTTAAAATATTTCCCTGAGGCTCAGTTGTTATTATGTTGTTCTTGCACTCTTGTACCCTTATGTAGGAACGACATAACATGTACTTAGCTTATTTCATGAAGCTTTTGAGTATAACTTTAAATGTTCTTCATGTGGCTTGATCAACTGATTTTCTTCTGATACATCAAGGTAATTCTCTTCTTGCTGTGCTGACGCTTAGTGCACTGGTCTGGTTCACAAACGACTAACACTGAATTAAATTCTATTGACTTTTATTCTTTTTCAGCTGATTAACATTGGACTGTTGCATTGCTTCAAACACTGACTGTTAATAAGCACTGTACTTTCACTGAAATCTTTTCTGGTACTTCGAAAACGTCTCCATTATTACCACAATCTTGAATACTTCATTCTCTGTTCTTCACTGACGCTTGAACATATAACTAAACTTCTTTCAGTGAGTATAGCTTCAAGACTGCAGTTGTCTTCTTTAACCTTTGTCTTCACCTTGTCTTTAATCCTTCTAGATTCCTATGCTTCGAACATTGTTTATCTTCAATCAATGCTAATACACTGAAATCTTTTAGTGACACTTTATACTGAGCCTTCAACACTTCTGAAACCCTGAAAGTCTTTACACATTATTATTCACTAAGGCTTGAACATATTAATGAACTTCTTTCAGTGACCTGTAGTAGACTTCAAAACTTCTTCTAATGTCTTGATTCACTGTATCTGCCTTATCTTCATTTCTTCTTGATTTTCGTATAGACGTAGTATTATTTACATGTCATGTTCTAGTGTTGAGTTATTACGATTACTATTCATACGACTTCATAATCTCACCAACAATCTCTCCCTATTTGATTGTTAAACTTAGCAAATAAATCCCATAGAGAGGATAACTCAACTAACAACTAGAAAAAGTAATGGTCCGAGACTTGTAAATAATGCTACTGGTTTTTCTGGATCAGATTATGCATTTCCAGAATTCTTGTGTAACTGAAATGAAAGATGTTTGTTCCTCTAGCACTGAATTGATATTCATGTAGTATCATATTCATTTTTATCTGTGTTTGAGCTCTCTCTGCTTCAAAATCCTTCATAGTTTGAACTTAAAGAACTTATCATGAACAAAGTTTCATAAGAATTAAAATTCCTGGGAACGTTTTCAATAGAACATATAACATAGCTCAAATAATGTTCTCCCTCTGAGAATGTGATTCTTCTTCTTTTTCTTCTTCTCCCCTTCAGATGAACAATGGGAGTGTCAATACTTTTATGTACATCCCACTTGGATGATGAATCCTCTACTGACAACTCCTTTCAAGTATAAGATACAGTTTCTTGATTCTCCCATAATCTGTTGTTTCTCATAAGGATCAGAAGATAAGATTTTCTTCTTTTTCTTGTCTAAATTCTCCCCCTTAGTTTATTAACTTCTCTCAAGGATACGAAGATTAGACTTTCTCCTTTTTCTTGTCTGCTAAATTCGCTTCGTAATCTCACCAACAAAGGCTGAGATGAAATGTCATTCTGATTAGATGTGCCAGGTGGGATGATAGATTCAGATGAAGAACCATGCTCAAAGTCATCTGAATAGGAAATAGGAATTGTATGTGGCAGAGATGTTGAAACAGGTTGCATATAGTAAGTGGTAGATGCTTTGTTGAAAGGAAAAACATTTTCTTGAAACTTAACATCTCTAGATACAAATGTAGTATGATTTAGCAGATCGAGTAACTTGTACCCTTTTTGGCTAGGAGGATAGCCCAAAAACACACATGGCATAACCCTTGCAGCAGATTTATCTAGATTTGGCTCAGAAGGAGGTGCAAATGCTAAACATCCAAATACTTTAAAAGTATTATAGTCTACAGATTCTTAAAATAGTACCTCATAAAGAACTTTATAATCCTGCACCTGTGTAGGAATTCTGTTAATGATGTACACTACAGTCATAATACACTCCCCCGAATTTCAAGTCCAATCTAGCTTGAAACCTCAGTACTCTTGCCATTTCCAAGATATTTCTGTGTTTCCTCTCAACTCTAGCATTTTGTTGAGGTCGGCACAGGAAGTCTGATGCAATATAGAAAAAGATACACAAACAATTCAAGATGAAGACAACAAATGAAACAAAGCTTGATGCATTCTGCACAAATTGTACAATAGTTTGTTATGTTATCAGGAATGAAACACATTTTCCACATATACTCAGCTTCCCTCTCTCACAACTTTTAACAGACAAAATAACAGAAATCTTATGAATTCCCCGGTTTCTAATTTTCATGTACTTCTTTGCCCTTCATCTTGCAATAACATGGTATCAGAATTCAATGAAATTGGTTTTCAAATAAGATAAATGTTAGAAGCGCCTGGAATTCTGAAATATTATACGAGTAATTCCGGTTGTATTTAAAAAAATACATGTATTATATTGTAACGACCTCATAAATAAATTTGACTTCAGGCCGATCCTAATCCCACTAACGGTGCACCATTTGCATTAGTGGGAAGTGCAATACCTGCATATATATTGTGTAATTTGACTACTGATCGATAACACCACAACTGTGTGCCCCCCCGTAGTTTATATTCTGATTAGCTCTTTGCAACTCGAGATTTGACACTGAAAATACAGATTGCATGGGCCAAACGTATATATATATTTGGTGTTTAGGTTTTGAAAAACATAATGCTCATTTTTTATAATTTTAAAATACATAACCTATTTATTTATTTACAGAACATATTCAAAAAACTACAGAACATAGTTATAAATTACAGAATATATTAAAAAAATTACAGAACATATTTTAAAAAGTACAGAACACACTAATAAAATCAAAATTATATTTTAATATAAATAGAATACATATTTTTTATTTAAACTGATAAATAATTTATTTCTATTTTATGATAAATAAAAACCTAAATTTAGTATATTAAAACAAAGGATAATAAATTTTAAAAATAAATTGAGGTTTATAATTTTTTAAATATTTATAAAAATCAAGTTTATAAAATACAGAACATATATATTTTAATTTTTTTAATTGAACAAAGAACACAATATATTTTCATAGCACATAATTTATTATACAACAATATATTTTTAATGAACACAATTAATTTTATAGAACACAATACATATTTGTTTACTGAATATATCAATTTATAAAATGTTGAAAAATTAAAGAATACACAAATTTAAAACATAAGTTTTTTATTTTAATTTTTGTTTGTCAATTAATATTATTTCCGGGCACTACTTTTAGTATATATTATTTTATAAGTAATTATTCTTTTGTATTGTTAGGGTAATATATTCGAAATTCTGTACAATAGGGTAGAGTTTATTAGCGGTTCTGTGGGTCTTATTCGCGTGTGTGTCTATCATCCATTAACCATGTACTTTCAATCTACACCGTGTCTTTTCAAATCAATCTAAAGGCTAATTTAATATTTAGATACTTAGTTACTCATCTTATCATGTTAACCCGCCTTTCCTACACCGTGTCTTTTCAAATCAATCTAAAGGCTAATTTAATATTTAGATACTTAGTTACTCATCTTATCATGGTAACCCCCCCTTCTCTCTACTTAGTTACTCATCTTATCATGTTAACCCCCATCCCCCTCTCTCTCTCTCTCTCTTATAATGAGAACTAAGAACTTATCACAGAATCATCAAATTTAAACTCAAATCACTAAAATTTAAATATACCTACATATACATTTTATTACTCGGTACATTGCTATTGTATTACTGTCACCGTCATCACATTACCCCATCGTCATCACTACACTTCCATTGATACCTTTAACAACAATACTAATATCAACCTTCACAATCATCACAACCACATCATTGACACTATATTGTACTCGTAATCTTTATCTACATAATCATTCAATTTAAATATAAAAGTATTATATTTAAAGCTTTCACATCAACATACACCACCCACTTCATCGCCAATGGCATATCACCAGAAATAAACAAAATTTATTTCAAATCACCAAATCTTATATCAAATTATCAAAATTTAACTACAAATCACCAAATTTTACACGTGAATCACTAAAAATTTCAAAAGAAAATCAAAAATAAAACAAGCACCGAACATATCTCATCGATATTAAAGTTTTAATCAACATAAAAAATATCTACCATCAGCTACTTCCTTCATTCATTATCATCAATTCCACCAAAGCAGATTTACGTGAAAAGTTTGTCATCTTCGATAAAATATAATTGTAAATTACAAATCTGGAATATAGAGAAACATCGTCAGTAACACCTTCATACATTTCTGATTCGTTAACTTCGGATTCGTTGATTGACTATAATATCAAAAAGTATGATATGGAAACTAGAATAGAGAGATGAAAGGAAAAGATATGAGAGAGAAATGGAGGAAGGCGACGCGAGAGAGAGAGTTGATATATGTATGTATATATGGGTTTGTATGTATATGTTTATGAAAATCATGACCATAATTATTATTGGATTTATGACTCTACTAGGGAAGGAGGAAGAAGAAATATGAACGGGTGAGATTAAAAAAATTAATATAAAATAAAGGATTGTGATTAAATTTAAGTTCTAATTATAAATTGGGTTCTCATTTGAGCACCTGTTTATATATATATATATATATATATATATATATATATATATATATTAATGTATGCTCTGGGGACATGTACGTTTGGTCGTCATATTAGGTTCTTGGTCAATGGCCATTATGATTTACCATTGACTCCTCAATTTATAATTGTAAGTTGTAACATACTCCTGACTAAAACCAAAATATTGACAATTGAAACCAAACAACAGAGAAAGGGTCGCGAAATACACAGAACGCCATATCGAATTTACAATAATAAAAATTTGTTATTGCCAAACACCTAATTACTCCACTGAACCATATTTTTATATCATAAATCTAAATTTAGAAATACGATTGAATTCTTAGGTGGGAATACATGAATAATTAAGTTGAAAGACATCCAAGTGTAATTATTTTTATGCCAAATGTTCGATCTCTTATTATTTCTCTACAAGATTTTTTACAAATCTTAAAATATCTGTGTTGTGGAACTGCGAAAGAATCCCATTTTTAGCAAAGTTCGATTCAAAAGTTGATGAAAAGCTAGCTCAAGCTGAAATGCAGTCCAAAACTTTGTGTTTTAAAGAAATCTATCTAAAAAATTTACTTTGTGTTAAAGTTGGTCGGGCTGGGCTAGTAGCAGTGATGAGTCTGGTGAAAATACGTATAATAATAATTAACGTATACATCAACGTGGATATATAAATTTTTAACAACTTTCGAGCATACAGTATATGAAATGTTTATATAACATGATATGTGTGCATTTATTTGATGCAGGTGGTTCGATAAAGACAACCAAGGGGATCGTCAAATCTTGATGAGGTATAAACAAGGGAATTTAATTAAGAATATGTCAATATCAATATATATGATAATCAATGAACAAATATGATCGCTACACAATATACAAATTTGTGTTCTTCCTAGACCTAGACAGTTAATCACACGATTAATCAGGGTAATTTACTAATTAATATTACTAAATATTTATCAAAATAGCTTGCTTCCAAACTCTTCACAATCCTTCCCTTGTCTCTTGGAACAATCGGCAAGATCTCTTAGTTCTGAAAGACTCCTCCCAAGATTCAAAGCCACCTTCATCTCAAACAACTCTCCATTTTCTCTTCTCTCTACATCTCCTTCCTTCAAATTAAACTCAATATCTTCCTCCATTTGCTTAAAGAATCCAGCATTACTTCTATACAACTCCACCACCATTCCAACCTGACCACCATGCTCCAATGTGTTCACTACACTAGCCAAAGCTCCGGCCGCAACGCCGAGCAACACAGCCCATGAACCATGAGAAGGACTCCCCACAAAAGCACTACCAACAGCAGCTAAGCCTGTTAGTAAAGGCCCTGCTTTTGCCATCACTTTATTTATCTTCAAAGCCTTTTCACCTAGTCTCAAGTAATCAGCTTTATCATTCTTGTTCAAAACACCAACTATTTCCTTCATTTGCTCCTCCATTTTTTCACTCCATCCATTTCCATTACTTTTCATTTGTTCCCCTTTGAGTTGTCCTCTTCTGTGTTTAGGCCACCACACTGTTGGCTCTACCGAAGATGGAAACTTTTCGATCATTTTACCAAGTAAAGGAAGCGGGAATGCCCTGTCAATAGCCAAAACTTTCTCCAATGCTTCATCCACATCTCGGGCTGTTGGATTACCAATAGCAATCATTGTTTGAATCTGGTTATGAAGCTGCTTACACAATCTTGTCGCGTTTCGTTGTTCTTCAGCCAATTGAGATGGTTGAATCTTGTTCATAATTATCAGCATTCCTGTGGCTGCTAAGTACATCAATGTAGAGGAAAGTTTTAGTGCCAAAAGAGGACTGCCAAGTGTGGTGGTTGCAGCAATGCCAGCCATTGTTGCAGCAGAAAGAGTAATTGTATTAATACAAGTCAAAAGAAGGCTGTTCCAATTATTTCTCTGCTCACAAATATTCTTGTGCATCTCAACTCTATCAGCTACAGCATCCATTATCGCGTAAAGTTTGGCGATGACAATTGGATCAGAAACATAAGGACTAGTAGGACTACTCAAAGGAGACGCTTTTTCAGTGATTGGTTTTGTGTAACCATTATTTCTGATCAAATCTAAATCATGCACAAGACCTCTCGCATTATGAAGCTTTGGAAAAGCAACAGAGCTTATGTTTAGTTTTGGTACGTTTATAGAAGCCTTTGTAATCCTTCTTTGGCTACACAAGAAACTTGATGATTGAATAGCTGCCATATATAATTTTTTTTTATGATCACTAATGAAAAGGTGGTTAACTGTGTTTGATGTATATAGATTTGTAGGCAGAGAGAGAGGGAGAGGGTAGCGAGTTTAAGATTTTTGATAACAAGTTAGAGAATTGGATGGTATTTGGCTTTCAACATGTCTAGGTATTTATAGAAGATCTTAACATATAGTACATACATACATTGTACATACGTGTGATACAAATATACGATACATGCAAATAACTGGGGATAGTGCAAAGGAAAGACTTACTGAACGGGGCATACATGTCAAAAATTCAACGTTTGAATAAATGGGGTCTTAATAATTTACTCGACATAAAATATTGGGTGGACCATTTCTTTTCTCCTGTACACCCAACCACTTAATTCTCTTACTACGTATACCATACTCTCCAATATTGACTTTTCAACAAAAATAACTCGTGCCCTGATTTTCAAACGTATGTTACATAGTAGTATTCTATATTTGTATACGAAGTGCGGATCAAGTTAAACTTGTTAGAATGATTCATATTAATTTGTTTGAATATGTATTTTATGCAAGATTAAATTAAGACCATATAGACCACATGGCTCAGCGGACTACGTAGACATGTCCCCACGATGACTGTTAATATTTTTGACATCATATAGGAGTGTATTAAAACTATATTTCAGAAAAAAATATATAATAAATATCGTTTCGTTTTACTTACTCTAAAATTTATTAAAAATAAATTATTTATTAATTTATAAATTATAAAAATATTATATTACACATGGTGCAATTAACCTATGGGAGCCTACATTAAAATTTGACATATGCATAACTATACTTTTTATGATAAAATAATATAAATGTGTATATGTAAACACGCACTGAAATCAAAAATATCAAAATATAAAATATTTCTTTTGGGCAGTTTAATTTTTATTTTTAAAAATTCCACACATATTTATAATACAAATTTTTAGTGTCATATTATATTATCCATAATTGTTATATTAATTTAAAATGTAACTGAAAAGTAATGAATATTGAAAATTTATATTTACTTTAGAAATTAATAAATAACATCGAATAAAAAGATTTGTAATCATTATATTTGGACGAAAGTACTCGTACTTATTTAAAAAGAATAAACATTTATTTATATGTATTTTGTTTTCTCCAAGGTGAATTTATCCACACGTCTCACGTCTTGCATGCCTTTACATGCGTGTCTATCGATCTCCACCAGGATTTTTGGAGCATTGTATAATTAATTAGCTATATATTACGTCAACAACTTTTCACTCGGTGATTGGTAACACAATTAGTTAAATGTGTACACACTACACAACACAACCAATTAACTTCAAACCAATTTAAAATTTAAGCATAACATTAATTTACCAATCATATAAATTATTAATTTATGAAAAGGTTACATTAGTTATTGTTAATTAATCATTAAGAAAATAATAATTTATTATGTGATAATATATGTTTGTGTTAGTAACGTATATTTTATTTATTACAAATAATAGAGATTCTTTTTAGTTGCGTAACAAACTTTTGTGATATTTGCATCTAGCTTTTTGTACAAGTAATATATTCAAAATATCTGAAATATACATATTTTGCAATTTATGTATCTAAATAATTAATTGTGTATTTTATATATCTAAATTTTATGAAAACAATTAATTCATGTATTTAAACTTTAATAATTACGTCCTTTATGTGCATAATATTCAATTTGTGTACTAGAACTTTATATGCATGCGCAAAAAATTATATTTTATATTAAAATTTAAAAAGTTATTATTGATCGAAAATTAAAACTAAAACAATTATATATTATATAGAAATAAGAAAACAACTAAGAGATGAATAATATATTTGTTATTTATATCTTACTTTATATGTAATTTATATACATTTTAGTTTTAGTTTGAATAAGATTTTTTTGAATTTTAATACAAAATGTTGCACATTATATATATAAATTTCAGGTACACAAATTGAATATTTTATAAAACTCAAGTACAAAAAATCTATAATTAAAATGTAAATATATAAATTAATTATTTTATAAAATTTTAATATACAAATTATAAAACGTGCATAATTTAAGTAAACAAATTGTATTTAACTCTAAGGGGTAAGTATCAATGTTATCTTACAGTCTCTTTTAATTTTAATTTTTATAATTATATTAACTTTAAAACCCTTTTGATATTTATAGTTTTAGTATTATAATTATTAGATTTTAATATGTTACACTTGAAATTTAATTATTTTTTGTTAAATATCTTTTAAGTTAATAATATAAATATATATTAAATTTTTTTATAAGTTATTGATAGTTTTAAATCATAAACTTTAATAATATATTCAAAATTAATAATATAAATATTAAATTTTGAAATATATCTGATGAAAGTCGAAACTTGCATATTTGTTTCAATCTTAAAAATTACTAGTACTATAAATATAAACTTTTTAATATGTTTGTTTATGAAGTTTAGATGCCACCTCAATAAAATTATGATTCAAACTATATATCATCGCTCTATTATAATTTAATTCATATATGCAATTATAATAGGATTATAAGCATGTATAAATAAGATATAGATATATATCATGTACGTATAAGTGTATAACGTATACCCATTCCCCCATTCGCGTATCTAGAGCTAGTCCGGTTTTTGTTTTGCATTATTTTTGCGCACGTTTCAAATTGAGTCACTGCTGCATTTTTTTTACGGAGTCCCCTGCAACAAAACGAGTGAAGAAACTAGACCGGTATTATGATAATTAAATGCCATGAGATCCAAGCTTTCCATTAATGTTTGAAAAATTAGTACACTACAACATCTCATTTATTACGTTGATTGTACCACTTCAAAATTTTATCTTCGACCATAATCTTATTTTAAAATAATTTTAGAAAATTATCCCAAAATTTGTCGTTGAGTCATCCTATGTAATTGACAATTTTTCTATAATAATATGAGATTTTTGCATACTCACAAATTAAAACAAGTCATATGTCATGTTACGTTATTTGAGCAAAAAATTTGGGATAATTTTTTGGATAAGTAGCATTGCTCATAATTTTATCTTTAAATTTTTACTTTTTTACTATTTCATCTTTAATTATTACTTCAAATAATTTTCCAAATTTTATTTTATGTATAAATATTTTTTTATACCTTCTAATCGTTAACAAAAAGGAAATTAAAAATCACTTCCTTATATAATTTGAAACTTTCTTAATTTTTTCATATATAAAAAATATTTTTTACAAATAAAGTACGTAATTTTGGAAAAAGGAAATATAAACACATATATACAGTTTTACGTACAGATTTATAGTTACACTGTATACACACTCATATACATAATAGAGTAAATTGCAAAGAGGTGGCCGAAATTTACACTCATTTTCAAAAAAGTGGCCAGACTTTCAATTTTGCAAAATGGTGGCCAGATTTGCATTTTTCCTTTCAAAAAGGTGGCCGGAGTCGATTTTCAGTTTTTTGGCAGGGGTAAAATGGGAAAAAAATACTAGAATCCCTAAAAATTATCCAAAAAAATCCTCAAATTAATACGTGTCACCTTATGATTGATTATATTCATAATAATAATAATAATTCGCCTCCAACCACCATTTTGAAAGGAAAAAGACAAATCTGGCCAGAATTTTAATTTTACAAAATGGTGGCTGGAGGCGAATTATTATTATTATTACGAATATAATCAATCATAAGGTGACACATATTAATTTGGGGATTTTTTGGATAATTTTTGGATAATTTTTTACTCTTTTTTGGATAATTTTTAGGGTTTCTAGCATTTTTTTCCCATTTTACCCCTGCCAAAAAGCTGAAAATCGTCTCCGGCCACCTTTTTGAAAGGAAAAAGGCAAATCTGGCTACCATTTTGCAAAATTAAAAGTCTGGCCACTTTTTTAAAAATGAGTATAAAGTTCGGCCACCTTTTTACAATTTACTCTACATAATATTATGTAGGAAATGGAAGATGTGGTAGTAGGAGATACTTGCTTCATATGACAGTATATTACTTCATATTTAAAGTTGCACAATGTATTACTTCAAATATAAAGAAAAATAGCTAATAGTTCTTTGGGATATAGTTTTTAGAGATTTCTACGAGTAAAGTTGCTATTGAAGATACACTGTGTTTTCTAAACAATTCTATGTTACAGTGGTTTACTTTATCAACCTCCTAACTTGGAGGTACCGTAGTAGCTAACGCCCATGGTGCCGGGGTATTCGCCTATTCGTTCGAGTATTTTCGATTTTTTTATATAAGTCTACTCATACTCCATTACTCCTTTAGGCTAACAGTATAATGTTTGTTGGTTCACATATAATATAATATAATATAATAATACTAATACTAATATAGAACTATAGAAGGGGATAATGATATGCTTCTTTCATGTCGAAGTAGAACAATAATTCACAACTTACTTTTCTTTACTAGTATTTCATATGAATCAT
Organism: Oenanthe sinensis; assembly: GCA_028671895.1. Taxonomy (NCBI): domain Eukaryota; kingdom Viridiplantae; phylum Streptophyta; class Magnoliopsida; order Apiales; family Apiaceae; genus Oenanthe; species Oenanthe sinensis. The sequence continues at coordinate 28,432,596 of CM053812.1, read as the reverse complement.
GCATCCACTTTTTCTTTCAATATTGTTAGTATAAAATGGGTTTAACACCCTATAATATTGTTATTATGTACGTACTTTCATATTATTTTATTTAATTCACAATATTCTATTATTATATAAGATCTTAAATCAAATTCTTGAATCAATTTGACAATATTTGGTTTTATATTTTTTATAAAAAGAATTTATGTATTTTCACGCTCGATCAAAATAGGTATATTATATACATACATATCTACACCGGATCCAATCCTAGATGTTGGGAGGCATATGTATTATGATTCGCATAAGTAGAAGTGTACAACGGTTAGTTAAATACAAAAAGAAGTTTATTACTCTAAATTTTAAATTATATATTATTGAAAATATGATTCAATTTATTTCTTCTTTATATTTTAAAATTTTAAAAAATCGATAATTTATCATAATGACTTTAAACTACTCTACATGGATCTACTTTATATCGTATATACTATAAGATCCATTTGAGATCCTCTAACATGATATATTATTGAATAACCTAAAATTTTAAGGTGTTAGAGTAAGACTCAAATGATTATTATAATATACTTTAACAATATAAATAAGCATAATAAAAAAAAAAACATGCCAGCAGAGTATGAACAATCTCTCGGGATTTCATAGCGCAAGATCTCATCATTCATAGTGAAATATATACGAGTATGTTATAAGCTTGTGCCAAAATATACAAGAATCTCATTATCGAGTAAAACAAACAAGAATTGCAGGTTTTTGGTCCCGTGTCTAATAAAGGGAATAAACAAAAGACACAATCCATCAAATTAGCTACTCGTATAAAAAAAAATACACGTACTCCATCTGTTAGCAATAAATTTATTCTTTTATTTTATAATAATGTGTTCGTTTGTCTTATTTTATAAGTAATTTATAAGTTAAAAATGTATGTATTTCTGTTTAACAATATCCACTATAGTCTATACAGGTGTTGTATTATCATTTACGTATTTTATACATTTCTATTTGGTGATGTTGCTATATTAGGAGCATTTTTTTATGTGATTAATCACGATTAATTACCGATTAATTCATGTTTGATACATCACCGAATTGATTAAATTCTCAATTATCCAATTAATTATTCCGATTAATGTCCGATTAATCTGATTAATCTCTGTGCCTTCACCGACTAAGTCCGATTTCCGCTTTTTACAACACTGATTAGGAATAATATTGTGACATTTTAATGTAGGTAATTAATTAGTTATATTTTTTATATTTTCAATATTTTATAAAATACTATATTTACATTATAAATTTTATTATATGTTAATATTTTAAATTTTATATCCTAACCAAATATTATAATGATATTTAAATAAACAAACAATTATATACATGCAATAAGACCTGCCTTAATAGTAAACACTAAACAGGGACCTGCCTTAATAGTAAACACTAAACAGGAGTCAGTAAAACACATTATGCGCGAGAGGTATTGCAGTATCTTATATTTTACAGTAATTAATATTAAAAAAATTAATGCAAACATATTATGTGCGAGTGGTAGGGTCCGTTTGGTTGCTTTTAAAAGCTGATGTCTGCAAAAATATTTTTGGTCTAAAAGCTACTTTTAGAGAAAGCATGTCCCCTATATTTTTGAAAAAAAATGCTTTTCAATTTTTACAGTAAATAACTACAAATTTCATCATCAAACCTTCCCAAAAATATTATTTTTTATATTATAATTTCAAAATATGCATAAATAAAAAAAAATACCAAATAGTTATCAAATTTTTCTTACAACACTTTTTCTCACATCACAGCAATTTTGAACAGCAATACCAAACGAAACCATAGTCAAAGTATTGTCCTTATTAGGGGTGTACACGGGTTGATTAAACTGATCCAAACCGATCTTATTTTACCCGATCGGGTTTTTTAAAACCGAAACGTATTTGAATTAAAAAATCGTAAACCCGATTTAAAAGGGTTGGATATGGGTTTCAATTTTTTTAAACCGATCCAACCCAACCCGATTAAAAAATATATATGCTAGTTATTTAAAATATAAAACTACAAGTAAAAACGCCTTAAACACACTGTTATGTACTAAACACTTTATCTAATTATTTATACTAATTTTATATTTCTTTTAAAGTATTGGGGTTCCAATAAGTAAAGGATTTAGTGAAATGTTCAAAAAAACTTCTGTTATAGCTAATATAGAGAAATTGCAAAGAGACTACGCCATCCCCAACTTTTTAATAACAAGAGTACAATTGATAGCTTGCTAGACATTATTAATTTGGCTTACATGCAGTTTTGTTGACTAGAATAGATGCATAAATTGCTTACTATCTTTTTTTTGGTTAGGAATTACTCAATCTTAAATAATGAAAAATATAAAAATTATTTTCAATTTACTTATTGTATGATAGAAAAAAAATAATTTATTTATTTATTAACTCGACCACCCTAACCCAAACCGATCCAAACCGAATGGATTGGATTGAATTATAAATTTAAATTTAATAGATTGAGTTGAAAATTTTTTAAATAAATTAAATTGAGTTGGGTTATAAAATTCTCTCAACCCGCCCAACCCGAACCATGTACACCCCTTGTGATTGTCCTGTTGTGTGAGTATTTGTTTTCATACTGGGCCTGGTGGCCTTGGACCTGAGAATGGAATTGGTTAATATAACCCAAATCCTGATATATCCTCGGTGTACTGGACTTTCAAAGTTCATAATATATAAGTCCTTTTCACATTCGAAGACCCATGAGCCGTCAGAAGGATTGATACGCACTACCACTAATTTGTACCGTGCGAGATATTAGTTGAGTTTTAAACACAACACTTGTTTCGCAAAATAATACTAATATATACAAAAAATCAGTTTGAAATATGATACAAGTCAATTAAAATGGAATTGCTTGTTTGAATACACATATTCAAGTAATAAGACTCGGTAAAATTACAAGACCAGCAATATAAAAGTATATTTATTGTTGGTAAATGTTGAAAATAAGCTTTAACTCCACCATTGACCAGCTGCTTGAACGTATAATTTATGTTATGTATATTGCGATTTGAGAGTCACTTCTTTTAGTGCCATTTGAAACCGACACCATACAATACGCAATATTTTCTTCTTTAATTTATTCTTAAGCTGCTAGAATAATTATAATCTTTAATGTTGTTTCATCCCAAGTATAATTAGTAGTATATTTACCCATATACTAATTATGGAGTTTATCATATGTTAACCTACCCTAGAATTAATAGTAAAATATTTCATTTAAAATTGAAGATAATGATATATAGTATGATAATGTTCCTTTGTTTCAATCAAGGCATGTAATGAGGCGAATATATGATCATAAATATATTTAATTTTTAATATATATAATCTAGCTAGCTAGCTAGGTTTCCTAATATTGCATTTCAGTCGTGTTCATGCCCTTTTCTGAATCCACAGTGACAATACATCTTTTGTTCAAAATCATTACTGTTTGACTGAAAGATTGTGATTTAAGTTTAATTGATATAATATTAGCAGACAGTGTAAAACTTCCTACGTATATATAGAGTAATTAACAAGTTAAGATCGAAAATTGTATTAGTCCATTTTCTTCGGTTGGAAAAATAATTGCTATTATTTGACTGGCTTGGAGTGCTCATACATTCGTCTACTTGTATTTCACGCATCAGAGGCCTTGCGCAAATTATTTACTCAATTTTGAAACTGCAAATTATTGTATATATGTTTTTTTTGACAAAATTATTGTATATATGTTAATTTCTTTCATAATAGTATATCTTTTATATATAAAATATGCTTTAGTAATATTTATAGAGAAGTAATATTTATAGGAAAATCATTAATGATCCATTTGGAAATTAATTAGGAATTAATTTAAAATTTTGAATTTGGTCAAATAATATATTCCAATTATAATTTGAAATTAAATTTTATTTAAATTTCATAATATTTAATTATATATATACATAAATTTGAAAATTTAAAATAATAAATCAATTATAATCTTTTAAATTTCATAATATTTATTTCCTTGTTCGTCATCTTCAAAATCTTGTTCTAAAAGAACCTATGCTACCATCAATCACATCCCGAAGCTAATAATATCATCTAAGCTTTCAGTTCCAAAGCTCGGCAACACAAACTTGTTAATTAAGAACACAATACTAACCAAGAACAACAACCCTAGTTCATTTACAGATAAAGAACAATATGAACATGAATCCAGCAATTCCGATGTTATCACTGCTAAGCTTTGGGCAATTCTCGAGGAGGTGTCAAATAGAATAGAGATGCATGCAAACATACGTGATCAGCGTGACAATTGGCATTCCCTCCTTTTAAACTCGATTAACATAATCACTCTTTCGGCAACAACAATGGTTGCACTTGCAACAAGCCATGCCATGGGAATGTCACGTGATTTCTCGATTAATTTATCTTCGTCTCTATTGTTTTTTGCAGCGACCGGGATGTTGGCTGTCATGAACAAGATTCAACCATCACAACTTGTTGAAGAACAACGTAATGCTACGAGATTATTCAAAAGTTTACGTAGAGAAATCGAGAACTTTCTCGTCCATGGTTATGTTCCAACTCAAAAAGATGTCGATATTATGATGGTGAAAGTGTTGGCTCTTGATAGAGCTTACCCTCTTGCTTTGCTCGGGGCAATGCTCGAAAAATATCCTAAAAATTATAAACCTAGTACTTGGTGGCCTAACAATAATTTTCAAAGTCTAAATAAACCATTTAACGACTCGGGTGATGCAAGAAATGGATGGAGTCAAGAATTAGAAAATGAAATGAAAGAAATCAATCAAGTTGTGAGAACTAAAGATAAAGAAGACTACGAGAGACTCGGAAACATAGCTTTAAAACTCAACAAGGGTTTGGCTATCTCCGGTCCGCTTCTTACCGGTGTAGCTACAATAGGGTCAGCCTTTTCAGGGTTATCTCCTGCTGCGGCGGTGGTGGCGGTGGTTGCTGGTGTAGCCGCAACCATAATAAACACGGTGCAGCATGGTGGACAAGTTGGAATGGTATTTGAAATGTATAGGAATTGTGGTGGCTTTTTTGAGTTATTAGAAGAATCAACGAATTGTGCACTTGAGGAAAGCGAAATGGATAAGAGAGAAAACGGGGAGGTTTTTGAAATGAAGATGGCTTTGAAATTGGGAAGAAGCTTATCGGAGTTAAAAGATCTCGCCGAGAAATCAAGTTCTTCGCGAAATGATCATGAAACCACCTTCGGTGAATTTGCAAGCAAGCTTTTCTAAAATGGAGACAAATAAATATTCATTTATTCTTTAGTTCCTTTTTATTATTTCGTTTGTTTACATATTTTTTTATTCATTTGTACTATACTGTATTAATTACTTTACTAGCTATAGCTGAATCTATATTCAAATGTAATCGCAAGTATCTGTATGAAAGCACATACTACGAACGTAATATGTGTGCATGCATGTATAGCCGGAGAGAACGATAGATTATTTATTTATTTAATTCAAATCATGTTATGATTTGGGTCTTGTTGTCAGTTGCATTAGATTTAGGTTGTTGATGATGTGTGGATGATCGTTGACAAAAAATTAAGTGTTGAATTCAAGCCGTCATTTTATTCAAAAAAAGGCCCATTGCAACCTTCGAATACAAGGGCAAAGAGAATATATGTTGTGCTGTCTCTGTCATTTTTAACTATATACATGTTGAATAGTTTGTTCATTTGCCGTATGATACAAAATGTGCACAACTAAATATTAAAAAATATATTGTTTATTAATTAATATTATAAAATATCACTGTTACTGATATATATTTTGGAAATTGGGGTTGTTTTATAATTTTTTTTGACAAATGGTTGTTTTTATAATTGTAATTCTTTAAATATATAATGATTTCTTAGAACGAAAATCGGACAATTTTTTTAATATTAGCTTTCTGGTACACATGATTATATGAACAACCAGCATTTATGCACTCGCGAGGTCTATTTCATATTTAAATTTCACTAATTGTTTCAGTTAGTTACTTGAAACAATGCAAAAGATCAAGAAAACGATGATTAAAGGTTGGAGCTTAATTTCCGACCCATAAAAAAGGCTCAAACTTCCAAAAAATTGTTTCAGAGTTGCAGTTTATTTAACTCTGAAGTATACGGAAAGGAGATGCATAAGCTGATAAGAATTATCCAAAATCCGGGGACACAAAAATTAAATGAGAAAATCAAGATTAGTATTGATTGTAGCATTTTCAATTTCAAAAAACATACCAAACAAGACATTAAGATACAGAAAAGTAGCATTTGCCAAAACTAGCCAGAATTAAGAAGGCTTGTAATATTTCGTGGCGACAAATGGCATCTTTGTGACTGCTCCCTCGTAAGCTTTGCCACGAACAACAATCTTAACTTTGGTGCCTGCCTTGTGGTTTCCAGATTTTACGTAACCCATAGCAACGTTCTTCTTCAAGCAGGGGCTAAATCCGCCGCTGGTCACTTCTCCAATGGTTTCTCCTTTCTCATTCTGAATCTCGCTGTGACCTCTTGCTGGGGGTCCTGGGGAAAACAAACCAACACGCCTGATTGATGGACCATCTGCAATTTGTTTAAGTATCACCTCGGCTCCTAGAAATCCCCCTTCCGCTCTTCTTCTCTTCCCGATCGCCCAGGTAAGACCAGCCTCTACAGGGGTAATGTGCTGTTCCATGTCATTGCCATACAGGCACAATCCAGCTTCAAGTCGAAGACTGTCTCTTGCACCGAGCCCTGTTAGCCTTACTTTACCTTCGGATTTTTCTAGTATTGCCTTGGCGAGATCAACAGCATTCTCTGAAGGTACGGAGATTTCAAATCCATCTTCACCTGTGTACCTGAATAACTCGTGTGACTCAAAGTTAGTCACATCGCTTGCACAATTCTGAGTAACAGTACAAAGTGGGGAACATGTACGTTTCCACAAATGCAAGGATGCGTGGTTTTTAAGACAGAGCACTCAACAAATCATGAACTTTACAGCAAGTAACCAGATCACAAATCCGTTTGAGAGCCTAAATTATTGTTTCTAGAATAGCTTTTGAAACGAATTCATATACAGTATGTTGCATTCTGAAACAGTAAAGATCATCTGTTGTAGACCAAGACAAGTATATAGATCATCTGTTGAAGACATTTTCATTTTCTTGAGAAATCCATTCTGTGTTGCCTAATACTGACTTCACAAAAATGAGATACAGCATAAATCATGGAGAAACTTTAGCTTCCATGTTGCTTTCATGTATGCTTTAAACAGTTAAGTATATCATCAGAGGCTAAGGATTCTACTATTTATAAACAAATAGGCATCTAGGTTAATAAGCACTTTATCTCTAGGTTAATAAAAATGAAATCCTACTATTTATAAACAAATACGCATCTATTCCAACAAAACCAAATCAAGGAAATAAATCTTATATTAACAAAAATAAAAGTAAACAAGAATGAATTGATTTGACATACCCTGTTCTAGTAAGAAAGCATCTTGCCCCATTGATATCCAATATCTGGAACTCCCCAAAGTAAAGCTTGCTTAAATCCTCCTTTGTAAGGTGTTGAAGAACTGGAGCTGCCAGAGGACCCTGCATATAAATGTCATTACAAAAACATGCATCAAATTTTAGGTACATAACTACATACATATTTTCCTCCAGCAAACATCAGTATAATTATGCTGATTTAGGATAATCAAGACTTAGTTGGGTTTCTTGACTGAATATACCTCTTATATTAATGTGTACCCTACCACAACAAAATACCTGTTTGGAGGAATATATTTTGCTCGAACAAGGTTTTGTTTAAAGAATGTATTATGGACAGGTGTCAGAAAACATGTAATGAGATTATTGTTAACATGCTCAAGCACCTAGGTGAAAAGTGGTTTTTTTATGCAAATTGAGGGGAACAAAACACGAGCAGCTATAATGTTTTGCAGAGGCAGATACAATAACATATGAAGGTTATATGAAGGTGATAAAAAATTAACCTGGAGGGCTAGAAGAGATCTCTCATCATGAATGTGCCATGACACATCCCCGCCTTTGGATTTGAATGCAGCCATATGCTCCTCAATATGTGCGAGATCCTTGTCTCTGCACCCAGCATTCACAACCAAGTATATATGATCATCAGTCACTTTGGTTATCACAGAATCATCAATTGCCCCTCCTTTCTCATTTGTGAAGACAGTCAATGTACCGGTCCCAGGGGCAAGTCCAGCAACATCAGCAACTACCAACTTTTCAAGAAATGAAATGCTATCCTTCCCCTTAAGGCTTAGCCCACACATGTGTGACACATCAAAGAGGCTACCATTTGTCCTGCAATTCAAGGTTGAATCCATAATTGAATCCTTGTACTGAATTGGCATGCTCCAACCAGCAAAAGGCACCATCTTGCCACCATGGGCAACATGGAAGTCATAAAGAACAGTCTTCTTGAGATCAGCTTCAGAAGCGTAGCATCTCCGAGCCACAGACTTCTTGTCAGCCTGAGCAAGACGACGGGTGATGGACTGCCCAAGTTGCCAGAAACCAGCTCCCCTCATCTTCTTTAATGAGCTAACCTGATCAAATGATAGCAAAAGTGCGTTACAATCAGCCAATATAATACCTTCAGGTTGAGAGAAAGTAAATGAACACTACCCTGCAGCTCGAATGTTTGATTACACACACAAATCAGTGATTTTAAATATTAAAAACAAGATCAAAATTGGTAAAAAGTAAAAACTATAACTTCAAAATCAAACCTATAAGCAAACAAATCACTTCTGCCAATGAAGCCACATTAATGTTAGCTTTTCTTGAATAATATACCAATTAAGTTAATGCAAGAGAATCAAACCTATATCGACTTAGGATTCATTGATAGCCTGGTGGCGACGCATTTTCCCCTTTCCCTTCCCCTCCTAGCCAAGGTCCATAAGTTCGAATCCTCACTGCCCTCCATTATACTTAAAAATCTAATGCATCGATAAGTTCAAATCCTCACTGCCCTCCATTATACTTAAAAATCTAATGCATAAAAAAATATGTAACATACACATTATATGTACATATATCAATATGAGCCATAAAAAGATTCATTTACAAAAGATGATCACTCCACTCAAAACAATCTAATAATCAAATCACCACAAAAATTACCAAAATAAATGTCAGAAAAAAGTACTAAACTAAAAAGAATCAATCTGAATCTGCTAATCAAACACTAATGGTACATAACATCTGGGTATAAAATGACAAGTGAATTATAAATCTAGTAGTTTCATACAGATCCCAACACCACATTTTATTACCTCTTATTCAACAGAGTATATACATACACAAAGTTGTAAAGTATAGATATACAAATGTTGAAGAGCATACTGGAAATCAAGAACTTACTAGTGAGAAAGCTTCAGTCTTTATGGGCTTCTCTCTTTTCTTGCAAAATAACAAATGTTTGGATATATAGAAAACAGGGTAGTCTATTATAGTATTATACAACACAAAATTAATGGTAAAAAATAAAATAATTATTTAAAAAAGAAGTGCCCTTTATTTAATATACTACTAACATGTATATAGCCAAAAAGTAAATAAATAATCGTTATATTGTGTGTGTGTGTGTGTGTATTGGAAAAAAAGAGTTACAAATGGGTGGGTATGTAGTGGGTGGAGGAGGCTTTTTCTTAGCCCAATCGTGAGTGAGTGGTGATGGCATTTGTACTTGTAGATCAACCCTATCTCTTTGCTCACTCAGATCATATACAAGCCCTTGGGTCATAAATATACTTTATATTAATATTAATATTAATATTAATTTTGTTTAGTGACATGTTAATATTTACATTTTTTCCCCATCATTAACGATTATAAATGAAATTTAAGTTAGTTTATTTTAAATATTAGATGGAATAGTAGATTTTAAAATTACTTAATTAAAAAATACAATTAATATTAGAGTGTACACACTATTTAAACATCAAAAAAATATTTTTTTGATATCATGACAAATTGACAATGTTTGCCTTTCGCGCGGAATTACTTTTAACAACCAACGAAAGTTGGTGAGAAAAGAAAAGTTGGTAAGATATCTGGGCTTACAAAGAGGTCTGATAATATTTAAGACCTACAAATGGGTTCTAGACTTCTAGATAGCCCATTAGCATAAGGACAGGGCGGTTCTTTCATTCTAGAGTTGCATACAATTTTTTTTTTTAAAGTTTCGATGAAGGTTTTTTATTTATCATATTTTAGTTTATATATAGGCATAAAATTATTTAACTTTTTAAAACACACACAATACCGAGATATATTTTAATCATGACATAATACCATTTAAAATTTTAATTAATACTAAAATAAACGAGGGAACTAAACTAAAAGGTTCAAGGTTTTATATTTTAGGTAGAAATAGGTTTATCACAGAAATCTAGCTTTAGCGCGGTTGTTGAGTGACTGGTATGTTTCTGAATAAATGCAGTTGGCTGTGTATATTGAACGAGCTATAGATCATAAAAATGCATGAACTTAAATATCATCTAACTTTGACATCAATGCAATTCATTCAACTTCAGTGCTTCAGACGCTGCAACTACTATATAATAACATAGCAAATTCTTGCATTTACCAAAATTGTAACAATGAGATTAGAAGCTCTGCTTCTGGTGGTGCTGGTAAATGCATATATCTGCACTTTGGGTGCTCGGGAACTTCCAAGTGAAAAGACCTCGTTTGATGATTCAGCAACAATATTCCATGATCCTTTTTCTGGTGCAACTGGGAGTGATGAGCTTGGTGCTGGTGCACTTGGGAGTGGAATAGATGTCCCTGGACTTGGAAGCCTCCTAGGTGGGGGGCTTGGGGGTGATGCTGGCTTCAGAGGCGGGGTTAGGGCTGGCTTTGGAGTCAGAGGTGGACTTGGTGGCAGTGGCTTTGCTATTGGCGGAAGTCTAACCAGTGGAGGTGCCAATGTTGGTGGTGGTTTCAGAGCTGGATTGCCATGACTTTACACGGGCTTGATAAAGCACTACCTTGTCCTTGAATATCATGTTTTTACTTTTCATATTTGATATAAACTCATCAACCCATGTTTGAAGCAAATTAACTACTAATATGAAAAGCTAGCATAGTTTGTGTTGTGGTTTGATAACAAGCAGGCCAAGTAACACAGACAAACATATGTAACAAAGCACTAGAGATGAAGCGAAAACACACCAATTACAACCACCTCCCATATATACATGTCATGTTTAAAGGTTCATCCCAATAATTTGCAGACTTTTTTTGCATTGCTAAATGCTAATGCACTAAATACAAATAGAGGCCAGAAAAAGTGATATAAAAAAATTACTAATAAGAGCTAGGTGCTGAATTGACACATCCATTTATGCTGCTCTTGCAAATCCAACTCTCGCATTGCCATGATCAAATACAGTGTGGTAGTAACCCATAAAGATGTCTCCCAAGATCCTGTATCACAAGATTGCCTTGTCATTTAAAAAGTAATGATCGCCACTTAGGAAATACCTGCAAAATTGTAAAAGCCAATATTGCCAAAATAAGTCAAACACGAAGAATTGCATACCATAGAGGCCCTTGAGGAGGTGGAATATCCATAGCAGTAAACCCACTGATGCACTGCGCAGCCTGTCCCTCACCCACCTTGAGTATGTACTGAATATAGGCATGAGAGAAATGAATTATCGCATGGGTAATGCTTAGTAATTCTGCTGTAGTAAAACTATCCAAGGGGCACAGCGCACTACATATATCTAACAACAAATGTTACAGATCACTAGTTTAGATTTAACGAGGCCCTGGAAAGTGTAACAAAAGTGTTCATCTATCACCAAACCTCTAAATAAAATACCGACGATCAACATGTTACATGATTACACCTAAAATGACAGGGAAATGCAATTTGCTTAATATGTGAAAAAGTGAATTATCTGCTCAGAACTATATTGAAAACAAGGTACGAAACTATTAAGCCTGCTAACCTGTATAGCATAAGAACATATGTAAATAATGCATCAATACTATAAACTAAAATTAAATAAATGGGAAATATAATAATATGGGCAATGCAGAATATAATTCATCAAAGGTAAAACTTATGTCATAAGAGCTGCAGGCATTTTTCAAAAAAAAAATTGCAGGTAAAGTTTTTTTTAAGAACATAACTGATGTACTCCCTATTTACTAGTAGCTGCAGGTAAAGCTATATGCAATGTGAAATCAACAGAACTGACGATGTCATGGCATCAATGTCATCAGTGATGATGATGACAGTGAAAGTGCAATGCCTAATATAATATTATAAAGGAGCATTCATGCCTAGTAAGCTATGTGAAAATTAGTGGTCGATAAACTTCTTACTTGACAAAGCTTGAGAGACACTGTTTCAGGGGAAAAGTTGGCTGAAATATACCTGCTCAGCTGGAAGTGTGAAAACCTTTCCACCAATAGTAAAGGAGACACTGGGCATGGAGGAAATCTTTCCACAGTCAACACCAGATTGCCCTGTTGGGCTAGGCAAACGATCACACAACTGCAAAATTTTCGAAAACCCTCAATCCACATGAATCATGAAAGTAATACATTAATTGATTTCAATCTCATTTACACTTTTCCTCCCACTTTCGGGTTAAATGAGATCATACTGAATAGTGCATAGTACAATACACAGTGATACATACCTCATTGACATATGTTAAAATATGATCTTGGGTCTGGTTTTGCATAAGCTGTTTCTGCATCCACGACACAGTCATTTCACAAGTAGAGCACATAGCATCACCAAATCCAGATGAGCTGCCGCTGCTCTCATCTATCACGCTCTCTATGCCCATGCTGTATAGACAAAGTTAGAGCCACAAACCATATAAGCACGCGTATTTGTCTATATACAAAGTCCTAAAAAAATTGTTTCTGTAACAAATGTCAACTATATATTAATAATGAAGTAAGCAACTGCAATCCAAAATCAAAATTATTGTGTAGATATCTGAGTCTGACCTAACACCACGTGTTCCATCAAAGATGCAAAGACCAATTTGGGAGCATATCTTCTTAGGTTGTACCTGCTTCGAATAAATTCAGTTGGAGAAAGCATTACAGAGCACAATCGAAGGTAATATGGCTTTTTGAGTCCAAAATTGTATTTCTAGTAAAGAACCAACATAATAAAAGTGAAAAGGTATAGATTTTACTACCCATGATGAAAGCATAACCATAATTGTTGGCCCATATTGTTCAACCACAGCCTTGCATTCCTTGCTAACAACACCAGATGCCCCAATGGCATGATTAATCATTGTGATCACGGTCTGCAAAATTTGGTATAGGTTGAACAAAATATATTAAGGTATATTGTAAAAGAGATAAAGAGGGAGAGCCGTCAAAAGATTAATAGGAAATGCCTAACATCAATGCCAGTATCACGATAGACCAAATCATAGTTTTTTACATTTTAAAAGACAGAGAATAAGCCATTATAGCACCAGCTTCGAATTCAGAAAAATTGTAGCAATATGTTTTGCACTCCAGATAAACAAGAGATTCATGTGTAATTATTGTACTAATTACACAGTACCATAATATATAGAAAAGCTGAATGTCAGAAGATAAATTAGTCCAAATGCATACAAAAAACAGCTATACGTTGATACTAAAAAAGATTTCGAGTTTTTGACAGAAGTATAAAGCACAACATACCGTTGGACCTGTTAGCAAAGAAGTTCCAGAATCTGCTATAGCGGAGCATCCTTTTTCACAGTAACCTGAGATGCAGCATATGCTAATGTGAGAAGAAAGGATAAGAGATAATCAAGTTCTCACAATAAGATGAGACACTGATCAAGGCTCGGTAGCAAAGTCACTCCTTTTCTTTTTCCTTTTTAACTATATGTTTTCCTCTTTTTCATTTTAAGAACACGGGTATATGTGGTAATGAGACTAAAAAAGAGAATACCAGTTTCTTTCCCATCAATGAGAACGTCGCCCATATCGAACTACCACCATAAGAACAAAGAGTTAGGGAATGATGAACAACTAATTGCATATCAGAAATTTGACACCAAAGGAATGGTGACCAACCTGCCAGTAGCCTTTATGTGTCACTGGGACATAAGTGTGTTTTCCCTTGTAATGATTCGGATCAACCCCACCAAACACAATCTCCCCCCCTTCTTCCCCCTGGGGGTTTCGGTTTAGCCAAAATGAAAAGACCGGCTCCTTTACTAGACCTTGTTTCACCATGTTATACCTGTAACATTAACTAGATATCTTAAACTTGTAATCCTTAACAAGTGCCACTATTATGCTCTATCAGTTTCCTTTGACTTCTACAGAAGACGAAACATTTATGCGTGCAAAGTCAAATAACTGAAATGTTACCAAACTGGCACTGCATATCCAACAGAAATTCCTTGAAATCCAAGGCCTAGAATACCATCAAACTTTGCTGCCACGAATGTGACACCGGGTTCCTTGGTTGCCTCAATGAAATCCTGACAAAGTCGCACCAGGAGTCAATGAGAAACCTAGATCTCACATATGAAAAATGTTGCAGAAGTTAACTGATTTTTTTTGCAGAAAACATTGCTATTTTAAATTGCGTGTTTCTTTTTGCCAAGAAGTTACCTGTTTTTTAACAACTAGATCACCAACTTTGACATTGTCTTGACTGAAAAAACCAGATATAGCTCCAGTACCATACTGAATAGCAGCAGATGTTCCTGCAGGATGGATCATATCAAGCATTTTTAGAAATAATTCAGCAACAGTTATATAATCAGCATACTTATATCCCACTGTGGAACATGTAATCAGCAAAGTCAATTTAGAAAGTGTAAAGCAAGTCATTTGCTCCTCTAAGTCAGTTGACAAATGTAATTTTTAAGAATTTGTCAGCTTGGAGTTGAGTCCAGAAGAGTTGTCACCCCGTTCACATAGGTCATCCCTGCCACCACTATATATGTTGGAAACGGTCAATTGCAGAAGTTTAAATATTCGAACACACCCATGCATACACTGGCTCGAACCTTGAATCTCTCGTTAACAAGAGAAGAGGGTTATCCGCTACCACTAGGCTACAAGACTTCATATATAATTAGACATAAAGTCAGGAAGATTTAACCTACAATAAATCTTCACATGTTACTATTTGTTTTAGTTTTTTAAAGGAGTCCGTCCTCAGAAGACCAGAAATAGTAAAACTTTATGGAGAAACAGATACTCTATAAATAAACAGAAACTTTTATCTAGATTCCAGACCAGGATCTCAAATTATATAGAATGTTTCTGTTTCATGCGTATACACCACTAGAAATATGAAAAATAAATCAGCTAATTCTTTGCTTATATACTACAAAGGTGAACTTGGTTGTAAGAGGATTAAAACCAACCATTTTTCTTGTAGGTACTTGATTGGCTTGCCTTGTACTTCGCATGAAAGAAACATGCCACCTGCGACAAAAATTAAATTTGACAGTTTTCATACTTATAGGCAGGATATTTAACCAGGTTTTTTTTCATATATATATATATATATATATATATATATATATTATATATATAGCATGCGAAGCTCACCGATAAGTGACACTTTGTTGATGGCACCCAAAGATTAGAACTGCCAGTGTCAAAAATCACAGTGAACTTCTGAGGGGGAGTCCCAATGCCAATATCACCAAAGTACTGAGCATCCATGTAGTTCTTTAATGCCACAATATCAACATCCTCCGAACTTCCGAGTGTATCGCTGAGATGATACTTGTTAATGGAAGCCTTCTTTACAAACTCCACATCCTTTGAATCAAGCCGTGACGCAAGGCGGTTGTTTTGATCATATTTTATTTTCTTTAGTCCAATCCTGACAAACCCATCATTTGTTTCTGAAAACACAAGAGGGAACAAGAGGTATGAAAAGAACAGAGCTACTCCAATGGTTTTCACTCTGGTTCCCATGACCCTCTAATCTTCTATTACCTATAAGAATATATCAAAGTGTCAGATGTTAAGGGCATAACACAATCTGCTTATTCACACTTCTGTACATTTGTGTATTGGTAGCATATTACTTAGCATCAGCTAATTACTGTACAAAGTAACAATGTGTTTATTAATTGTATAGCATGGTCTAGGCATATGATATTTCAGCGCATATATATATATATGTGTGTGTGTGTGTGTGTGCTGTGGATCAATTTTGGGGCACATGACTTCTGAATCGTTAGATCAGTTTTTGGATGGCTAGGATTAAAAGAGTTTTTAACATGAGCCTCGGTAAGTAAGCGAGGCTCGTATAACGGACCCCGGATAATTACCGAGGCTCGTCGAATCTCAGCAACTCTATCTTCATCCTTCACAATCTTCATACCCTTCATCCTCCTTTTCTTCTTTTAATCTTCCTCCTCACCTCCTTTTTCGCACCAATTTTTAGTTCATCATAACCCAATTGTTTCACACCATCTTTCTCATCTCTCTTCCCCTCTTTTTCATGCCATTTTCCAACCCATCTCATCCCACTTTTTTCACGCCATTTTTGACAATCTGAGTTTCTGGATGAGTGAATCAGAAAGTGATTCAAAATCTGTTAATTTGGGTTCTGATTTTTTTGCTTCAGTTTCTTGTTTGGTAATACCATGTATATAGTTTTTGTATGTATAGTTTCTTGTTTGGCTTCCTTTATCGCCTCATTCATTGCAGCTGTGTATCTGTTTTGTTCTAGTCGGTAGCGTATGTATAATGGGTATGAATGAGCCGTACCGGGGCTCGTATACGAGCCGCGGTAAATTACCGGGGTTCATCCTATTTTTTTTTAATCTGGACCGTTCATGTTCTGATCCAACGGCTTAAGAGGTGTATGCTGGAAAAAGCTTATCCAGCATACACTTGCTGTGGATCAGGACCCTATATATAATACAATGAATCAACATCACTCACCAGAAGAATGATTGCTTAGTTCGCAGAGTAGAGGAAAATACTTTGAATGTTTAATACAGAATTACAGAACATAAATTAACAGCAGAAATAGATATATATGTATGTTGGTATATATCACATAAATAATTAATACATTTATAGACAGGTATGGATAAACAACAAAAAAGACCTTTCACTACAAGCTTATGCGACTCTGGATGTTGAACTTAATCCTGACTCTTGAAAAAACATAAATAAAATGTGCTCATCCGTCAGTAATATATAGGTATTGCTTTCACGTTATTCTTGTTACTGGTACCTGGGGAAGAGAGGCCCAATAATAATGTTCAGATGCTTTCCGCGGCTTGATCAATAATGAACGATGACGATTACTAATAGATACAATGGTGGGGGTGTTTTTTTTTTTGGGGGGGGGGGCCTTATGATAGATAAGTATGATGGCAAAAGACAGATAGATTGTAGTGTTTGCAACTGAAAAAATTTCATAACAAAATAAATATTTTTCTGGTTATAAAAGCAGCCATGATCCTGTATATGAATAGTAAAAGGTAATTACTGAACATAAGAAGGCAGTACTTACACTCTCATGAGTAAAACTCAAGTAACTAACTATAAGCAGGCTAATATATAAGGTAGGGAGTAATACTGTAATCTGGGCACTAAGTCTGGCACTGACATCTGGACAAAAGCAACGTTTAATAGTAACAGCTGGGACAGCTACTTTCTGAAAAAGCTGTAAGTTGTAGCTTTTGCCAAAAGCAGTTTTCACAAGTTATGGTACAAATTGTACTAAATTAACCTTTCAAATTAATTTCGAATTAGTCTGATATTTGAAAGGAAAAAAAATTGACCTTCCAATCCAAACTTTTACAAAAATTGATGAAATGCTTATTAGATTTTCTCTGAAACACTTTTTCCCAGGAAGGTTGGAACAACAATGTCAACTGTCAAGTTGACTAGGAAGCAGGGATTTTCTTCCCTCACCTGCCGCACGCACCCTTCTTGGGGATTCTTCGATTCTCGGGGATTCTTGTGGTTAATTAATTAAGTTATTAGTTAATTATTTAATCAATTAAACACTTCATAATGCATCACTTATGTTTTTACGTAATTATTATATTAATAGTTAAGGATAGTAAACTTATTTATATGACTATTTAGTTTAATTTCAATGCTACTCTTAATATATATATATATATATATAATATTTAAAATAATTTAAAATTTGCCGAATCCCCCCGACCCCGCACCCGTATCCCCATATTTTTTGATTTGCCAAATTCTCGTATCCCCGTATACCCCGCACCCGTATCCCCATATTTTTTGATTTGCCGAATTCTCGTATCCCCGTATCACGCACCCGCACTCATGCTTCTTAGGAACAAACATAGCAAGTTGACATTAAATAGATTTTATACTTTTATCATCACTCGCATGACTTTTAAGTAATTGTTGACTTATAAATTACTTTTAAGCTTAGACAAACATGCCCACAAATTGCGTGGTTATAATAAAATCTACCAATTTATTCTTTCAGCATGTAAGAAAGGAATTACAACTTTATTCACAGTAATCATTTCATGTAACATAAATAAAGTTACAAAATATTAATATCTTTGGAACACACACAGGTCACATTTCAATGTAAATATAGTTTTTATATAAGAAATTTTCCTAAATTCTACCTTAGGATCCTTATTCTCCTTAGATTTATAGTTTGTATATTTGATTTTGAATGTATATAATAAATTAAGGATATCTGTATAGATTGAGGAATATTATATGCTCAATATTGTTGAAAGGAAATTAAGGAAATCTGTATAAATTATCAAAAAAGAATATCCATATAAATTATCAAAAAAGGATATCTATATAAATTCAGGATTATTAGATACTCAATATTGTTTAAATTAAGAAGATTTTAACAAATAAGCAAGCATTTCCCTTGCATATATAGAGTGCTAAGATAACTTGCTTGCATATATAGAGCGGTAGAGATCATTTCTCTCTCTCACCAAGCAAGCAACCTTTTTCTTTCTATCATTTCTAGCTGGTGCATGATTCTTTCTTCCAGGCTTTCGCATATCAACATAATACTAAATGAGGAGAGGTCCAAAGCTGAATTCGAATTCCGTCTGGGTACTCTTCATTGGTATCTGACTCCAAAACTTTTTTGTTGCAGATACTTGTCATTTTTATTTAGCTCATTGTTTTAAAATAATTACTATTATTCAGCTTGTTATTTTGATTAAATGTATACCTTCCTAATATATTTTTTTTCAAAAAAAATAATTACTACTCCCTCCGTCCCTAATTACTTGTCCATTTATGATTTTAAACACGTATGTTAAAGTGCATTGACCGCATAGTTCAATGCACTTTAAAATACATGTTTAAAGTCAAAAATAGACAAGTTGGTTCATAAAATGTTGCACCAAGATTGCACCAAATGAGATTATTTATGTCCACTTGTATCTAAAATTAACACAAAGGACCTCAAACTTGGTATCAGTTTTAGTTTAATAATCTTTTCCAAAATGTCCATACTACCAATCTAATGACTGATATATATAATTTTCAATATTATACATATAGGAACAATTGATTTAGGAGCATTACATGTTTCTCAAATCACATCCTTCAACAAAGTTTGGGCTACCTATGAAGGGGGCCGGACAATCTTGGTGCAACATTTTATGAACCAACTTCAATCCCAAAAGATTTTTTCATGCTTGGTTTCTATAGCCAACCAAATAACCAACCTCTATATGGTTGGGTCCTTGTTGCTAAGGATGTATCACTACCTATGGAACCACCAGGGCTACAATTACCAACTGATTATACTCTTCTTTGGAGCAGTGAGTCTCAAACTATCAAACAAGATGGCACTGGCTATATTTGGGTTCCAGTTCCGCCAGATAATTATACGGCTCTGGGTCATATAGTCACGACCTCGCCACAAAAGCCTCCCCTTGATAAAGTCCGTGTTGTACGGTCAGTATTAGCTGAGAGCGTTGAAACTGACACTTGGATCTGGGGTACAAAAAGTGGATTTAATGTATTTAGTTCTAGGTCAGTAGATAGAGGATCTGAAGCTTTAGGTACATCTATGGGGACATTTATTGCTCAAAAAAATGGAGAGGCAATGTCTTTGTCTTGTTTGTCAAATTTGAACTTCAGTTATCCTAGTATGCCAAATTTAGATCAAGTTGAAGCGCTGATACACGCTTATGCTCCTGTGGTGTACTTTCATCCTAATGAAAAAAATTTCCCCTCTAGAGTAAGTTGGTTTTTCCTAAATGGAGCACTACTGTATACAAAAGGCCAAGAATCTAATCCGGTTAGGTTAGGATTGCATACGATGGCTCGAACCTCCCTCAAAATGGTTCTAATGATGGTGCCTACTGGATAGATCTCCCATTTGATACAACGGCCAAAGACAATCTCAAGAAAGGTAATTTGCAATCTACAAAGGCTTATATACACGTTAAACCAGCTGCTGGTGGCACATTTACTGACATTGTAGTGTGGATGTTCTACCCTTTTAATGGTCTTGGGAGGGTTAAAATTTCATTTTTAACTATTTCTCTTGGATCAGTTGGTGAACATGTTAGTGACTGGGAACACGTGACGCTAAGGGTCAGTAATTTTGATGGGGAGTTGAAAAGTGTATATTATTCAGCGCATAGTAAAGGGATTTGGGTCAGTGCCCCCAACCTTGAGTACGAGAACAATAACAAGCCTGTCGTCTACACCTCGCTTTACGGACATGCATCGTATCCTAATGCGGGAACAATCATCCACAATGTTCCACTACCAGAGAAGATTATAATTGGGGCACAAAATGATACCTCAAAAGGTGACTTTAAGCTGGACACTGGGGAACAATTTTTGTTGCTTGGCGCAAATTATTTAGGGGGATTAGGCATAGTTCAACAACCATGGTTGAATTATGCTAGGGAATGGGGTCCAAAACTTGCATGCGGACTTAGCATTTTGATAAAGAATGCAGAAAAAGTGTTACCTGATAATCTAAAGCCCTTGTTTGAGAATTTTGTAAGACACCTTCCTCCTGAGACATTAGGTGAGGAAGGACCTACTGGCCCAAAATGGAAAGATAATTGGAATGGGAATGAGAGGGTTTGATTTTTATTTACTCATACATACTATTCTTTACACCAAGCATAGCATGTTTGCCTTGGATTTAAATCAATTCATATTGTAATATGTCAGTGCCTTCACCTTCTTACCCACCCGAGAGCTTTTTTTTGGCTATTGACTCATCATGATCCGTTGCCACAGAAACAACTAGATTAGTACCCGTGCTAAGCAATGTTAATCAAATTAAATTATTAACATTTCAATCATATTTTAAAGTTGTGGATTAATTTTTCAAGACAATTAATATATTTATTATTTTTACTATTTTTTGAAATTTGACATTTAACAAAAATAAATTATACATATAAGTAATATAAAAATTAAATAAATACATGAAATCGAAATTGAATTATTCTTTACCCTGAGGAAATAAATATAACACGATATAAAAAAATAAAAATCAAACAAATGATATTCAATATATCTCCATGAGACATAAAAACTTTGAAAGAAAAATATACTTCAGTTATAGATTTTCAAATAACTTAATTATCGAATCTATTAAAATACATAACTAAAAAAATTAATCAAAATTGAGAGTGAGCATTTTAATCTTTAATAGGACAAATAAACATGTCATGTTATTAGGCAATTGATTTCTAATACTTGTTAATATGTGATAGTGACAAAAAATAATCTCTTATTTAATTGTTAATTGATGTTAATTTGTATTTTCTAAATATTAATATACTTACAATGCAAATTTATAGTAAAATAAATAAAAAATTAATCTTTTTACTTTTTTTAAAATACACATTTCAATTTTTACATTTGTAAAATTTGCATAACTTTGGTTTTGAACAAATTACATTTTGTTATTTTATGTTTTGTTTGAATTAGATAAAAATGATAATGCAAAATAATTATAAATTGTATTTATAAAGCTATAATGATTTTATATTATGTTTAGATGTTCCATTTCAAATTTATATATAGCTTAATTTATAGAAGACTTAATATTCCCTGCAATACATATATAGTTTTGTTGCATTCTAAAATGGTAGTAGTCACCATCAACCTCAGTAACATCAAGAAATAGTCTCCATTAACCTCAATTACAAAAGGGATAATAATTAATGAAGCCTGTGAATAGGGATGGCAAAACTATTCGACCCGACGGATAACCGATCCGAAACCCGATTTTTTGGATTTACCGAACCCGATTTTTTGGATTTGGATATGGATATGGATTTAAATTTTAAACCCGAAAGATTTTGGATATGGATATGGATTTCATGTATACCGAGCCGAAATCCGATCCAAACCCGAGCCGAACCCGAAACCCGAAAAAAACCCGAATTATATTTATTATATTTTATATTTCATATATTGTATATAATTTTAAATATGCTTGTAAACCTTAATTATTTGATTTGATGTAAACTATGTTTATTTTTAATTTTATAAGCTCTGCAGACTTATTTTATAATTGGATTTTATTTTCGGGTTTTGGATATTATCCAAATCCAATCCAAACATTTTCGGGTTTCGGGTATATCCGAATCCGATCGGATATCCGTTGGATTGGATATGGATATTAATTTTCGGGTATGGATCGGTTTTGGCTTAAATTTTCGGGTATGGATATGGATATTGACATATCCGAGCCTATCCGACCCGAATGCCATCCCTACCTGTGAAAATGATATAAAGCAAGATAATAACCCATTTTCATATAAGGTTTTGGATCAGAAAATGAAGCAGGAGACTGAGAAGAGACTTAGAAATGACTATCGTGCTAGAATTAGAAACTTTATAAAACAGACCTCGAGCCACTATCGAGCAGCAGAAAATTTTGATGAGCACGAAACATTTCATAGTTGGTTAAACCTTTTCACAAGAGGCAGCAGATTTAAAGGATGTGATTTTGGACATTTCCACTACCATAATCAAAGACATGACATAGTGTGGTTTTCTGTGTGTATTTGATTTATAAAGAAGGATTACAAATTGGCTAAATTGTGAGGTTGTAACTTTTTATTTAAATTTGCACCATGCATGTTGGATTTCTTTTATAAAGAATGATCTCAGATGTCGAATTTAATTTGTATAGAGTTCATGAATTAATCTTAATTGCATGTTATCCTATGTTATGTTACATTTCGATTCGAAAGTCAATTAAACTACACCTTTTTAAAGTTACATTGCACCTTTTGCACGTACACGTAATGACCAGCAGATTTCCTAAAAGAGGGATTACATATCATTCTGTGTCCTTAATTTCCAGTAGAATCGTACAAATCCACAAATTAAAAAAAAAAAAATCAACATCTCAATCAATTCAACTAAATCCATATAAATGTGCCTCTCCCTCCAGTGATGCATTTTTAAAATCCACAAATCGATGATAATTAAGTCGCTTTAAACTAGATTATATCAGCATTATTCCATGTGAAGGTTAAACAAAAGCATAAGCTATTCTAGAGCAAAAATTAAACAATAATCTAAATAACCAAATATCATAAACTAAAAACTGAGAAAAATCAAGCAACACAAAGCGATTAACTAATACACAATTCATCAACTTCACTACACAACTTGAGTATTACATACAACTAACATCGCATTACTTGAAATATATATACAACACAAACTATATTTATATAAGACGATAAATCAAAATTACTTACCTGAAGAATGATTGATCGCTTCGGTTCTCAATACAGATGAGCAAGCTTTGATACAGAATTGTAGAATTAATAGGAAGCTGTAGGCTCTGTGCGTGTATATGTGCGTATAGTTTATGGAGAGGGAATATATATAAACAACAAAAAGAGTGTGCTCCAATATTACGCGATTCTCGAGGCCGAGCTTTTAATCCTGACTGTTGGATTAATTTGATAGAGTTTGCTGAGCCGTTGATTAGAAAAAGGTGTTGCTTTCAAGTTATTTGATGTTTCTGGTAGGGAATGGAGCCCACTAAATGTGTTCAGATGCTTCGCGGTTACTATACGTTTATGAGCAGCCGTTCGATCAAGTAATGAGAGTAATGAACGGTGATGATTGATTGAAGAATGAGAGTGGGGTCGGGGGATTATGATCGATGAGCATCATAGAGAGGTGTTGTTACATCGGGAGTTGGCGAAATCTATATATTATATTATAATTGAAATAAATGAGATAATATGGTAGGGTAAATTTTTAATTATTATTAATTAATTAAGTATTTGATTGAGGTTGAATTTTTCGTGAGTACAAAAATTAATTTAATAATATTTATAGATTTATTTGTTAATAAAATGATTAAGGTTTGAATATAGGTCAGTACTAGTAATTAATTTAATATTATTTAAAAAAATATTAAAATTGAATAAATATAAATTTTTAAAAATTTCAATTATAAAATTATTATTAAAAAAAAATCTATGCGTCGCAGGGGTATAAACCGGTATATAATAGCTGGGGAATGGGGGCGATGATGTGGCGGATAAAATTATTTTAAGCAATATTTTAGACTTTCTTAGTAATCAAAACCCGGATTTAGTGGCGCACGAACAGAGCACCGCATCAGTGAGCATAGATTCATAATATCACGGATCGATTCCGCACAAATGAATTAATTGATTATATTTTTTAAAAAACAGTTAATTAATTATTTAAAAAAATATTATTGATGATATTTAAAAAAGATATTATAAATAAAGTTTTATATATTTGATATTTATTTTTTATACTTAGTCATTAAATTTTCTTTTTAATTCCATCATTATATCTCGTGTGAACTTTCCTAGTTGTAATTTATAATTATTAAATACAATTAACAAAAAAATATATATTAAAGCTAGATATCATTTTATTCTTTTAATTTATAGCTATCAATTTCCTCATTTATTAATATGTCATAAAAAATCTAATATCTTCTATTTTCATTTTCTTTTTTGATACGCAATTTTTGTCATTAACAATTCTTGGGGAAGAAATCCATTACATAACTTGTAATTGAAATTTTGAATCGGAGATTAGTAATTATTTTTTTACAATTTTAAAAAGTTAAAAGTTATATTTTAAAGTACGTCGTATACTCTTCAATAATATATAATTTTAAGTTTTTATAATTATTAATATACATAATTTTTAGTTAAGTATGTGTTAATTTAATTACTAAAAATTAAATAAAACACTTGAATTGAAACGGAATGAGAGAATAAGAATAAATTATATATATTGAGTTTCGTATCTTCCTCTATAAAGTGAGTTCATAAAAAGGGCAGTTCTGGTCATAAGTGATCATAAGTTTCTAGCACATGGATCAATACCCTCACGTTGCATTACATTGTTTTCAAATATAACATCAATTTTCAATATAATGATTAGTTTATTTTAATTTTTATATTACTGTAGTTATATTATACATTTTCTTATATTAAATTAAAAATATCTAAAAAAATTACTATTTAATTATTATACAAGTAACATTTAAAAATATATTGAAATAATAATCGACAATTTATATCTAAAATTATTATAAAAAAACTTATCCACTTATACTCACATATAAATTGAGAGTAAGTAAAAAATTGTCGGCTCAAACAAATCGTGATTATGAAAAATTTAATAATTTAATAATTTTTACTTTTTGAATATGAATTATATTATAAGTAATATTTAAATAAAATACGAGAATGTTATCTCAAATCAATTAATTTATCCAGATTCAATTAAAATATTTACAAATATCATGTAAAAAATCTTTTACTTTCTAATTATTATTTGAATACTACTTGAATATGTAAAGAAAATAATAATAAGTAGCTTATATCTAAATTTGTTAAATTTTTTATTTGTCATTTTTAAATATTTTAAATAAAATTAAATAATTATAAAATTCTTTATCAACTTATCGACTTATATTCATATCATAGAATAATTAGAGGGACGTCGGCTAAATTTAAAATATGTTTAAAATAAATATAATAATTTATATATAGATCCAATTCGAGTTCTTTTATAATTTTTTTAACTTTTATTTAATATTTATTATTATTATTTGAATAAAATATAAAAATATTAATTTGAATCAATAACTATACAGTTATTTTTTAATATAATATAATTATCATATATAATTTTAAAATTATAAAATAAACAAAAAATATTAAATCATTGAATATAAATTATAAAATTTAATAATTTTATACTTATATAATTATCGAGTTATTATAGTAAGAAAAATGCTAGAGTCCCAAAATTATTTCCCAAAAACATTCCCAAAAAACACTTGTATAATTTTAATTGGTTATCAAAACAATAAATGAGATGGACCCCTTGTGCATTCAAATTAATACACGAATTAAAATTTTCTATTCTGCCACGTCACTACTGCCACATCATTTTGAGAAAATATTTTGGGAATTTTGTTTGGTTCCCTAGCATTACTCTTATAGTAAATATGAATTTGGCTAACTTCCATAATTATTGATTAAATTATTAGTTTAAACGGCAAGACTTCATATTAAATATATAGTATTTCCACTTACTATTATTTAAAGTACAAACAAAAATACAGTGAGTTTACTCATGTTGTCACAACTTTTCCAAGTGGATAATTTTGAAAAATATTTAAAATAGTCTTTTAAAATAATTTCCAGTAACTATCAATTTTAACTCATTTTTTCGGCCGCACGTAGCGTGGCATTGTTCCCCAATTTAAGTAATGTAAGAGCTTTTTATTAATTTATTAAAAAAATTTAAAAAGTAAATAAAATTAAAATTCATCAATTTATTATTTTTTTAATAAAGGAAGATTTCTTTAAAATCAAACATCTAAGTGTCTCCACAACACACAATGAAGGAGATAACATATCAATAATTTTTGTTGGAATAATTAACTGTCGTCAATTTGTGATGTTATCAAAAATTTATTAAAAAATAATATTTTAAATAGAATAAAATAATAAATATAAAGAAATATCAATTAATTGAAATTTATAACAATATTTAATAATAAAATATATTAAATACTTAAATTAAATATATAACATATTATATAATATTTACTTCATTGAATCGTAATTAAAAAACTAATAGCCCAAAAAAGGGTAATAGTCGTTCATCATTAATTTCCACAACTATTATTGAATAGTATAATAAATCAAAAAAGTCTTTAATGAGTCATTTTATTCATTATATGTAAAATGAACAAAATACTCATTTGTTTGTTAAATTTAAAAAGTTGTTGTTTGAGGGAGTAGAAATTTTTTTCATTCATAATTTTCACAACTATTCGCCATTGAATAGTATAATAGCCCAAAAAGGTCCTTGTTTTATTCGTTATATGTAAAGTGATTAAAATACCATTTTGTTTATTTAATTAAAAAAAAATATTGTTTGTGGGAGTTAAATTTTTGTCATTCATTAATTTCCACAACTATTCATGATTGAATAATGAGGGTGTTTGACCAAGTTTTTTTCCCGAAAATAAGATCTTATTTTATGTATATACTTTTTCTGGAAAAAAATAACTTATTTTTTAATTTTAAGATGATATTTGGTTTTAAAATTCTAAAATTAATATTTATCTTTAAAAAAAATGAAAATATGAAAATAAGTAGCTTATTTTAAGTTTAAGGAATCCCAAACGGTCACAATATAATAACCTAAAAAAGTTCTTAATGAGGTATTTTATTTATTATATGTAAAATGAGCAAAATACAATTTTATTTATTAAATTAAAAAATTTGTTGTTCGAGGGAGTTGAAATTTTTTTCATTCATGATTGAATAGTATAATATCCTGAAAAAGTCTTTAATGCATCCCACTAGTTACACTAAAAGCAAAGCAATAATAACAAAGAACAAAAACTTGGATTAAAATAGGCTACTAGTGAAATTAAAGTGAAAAATTCAGGGCAAGTTGTGTAATTAAATTAAGTATTGCACGGTTTACTAGTGGAACAATCAAGAACACCAGTATCAGCAGTTAACACAGGAACCTACAGTAAATAACTGGGGTCTGGTATAAGATGGGGCACAGCTTCCCCATCCTGATGGATTAAAATAAGCCCCATTTATAAATACATCCTTAGATGATCTCCATTTCCAATTTTTCCAATAATCTGGACCTTCTTGGGTCTCTCTTTTCGTAACCTGTAATACAAGTAACAGATCAAACATAAATATACATATATATCATCAAGTTCGATTCAAGATATCTGTATATACACACATATATAAAGTACGTACCTCTTTGTTGGAAGGATCAGTTGGAGCTAGAAAGTAGTTGCCTTGACTCAAATAGTTGGATCAGCACTCCCTCCTTTTGCATACATTATCCATTGGTCATACCTATTGTTCGCAACACGGGCGTACCCATTTCTGACCCTGCACATAAGCATATAAATATGATCAATTATATAATGTAACTTTTAGTAGTACTATTTGGTGTATTGCATCAAATTCTTCTTTGATATGTTTTTTTAGTAAAGTGATATATATATATATATAAATTATTTCATCAGGAAATTCTTATAGATGTTAGATGTATTTGGTAATAAAGAATTAAATAGATAGCCATTCAGACGTGCCGAACCATACTGATGAAATTCTCACCGTGGCATCCTTTGAACTAGAGCAGGGCCAAAACTGTTAAACACGACGGTAACTCTCATGTCTTTATCTGCTGTGAAGTCATCTCTATGTCCAAGCAGCATCACCTGAAATTAATCAAGCTGATCAGTATAACCAAGTATTCGATCATATTCACTTAATTATGCAATTTTTTTTAATTATACATGCACACTATCATTTACTCTTTACTCTAACTCCTAACTATATATATGAGCAAGTTCAGCATAAATCTCACTCTCCCAAACCTTAAAGTATGATCAGTTTGATTTATACATGAATGATGTACGTGTATGCATAGTGAGTCGAAGACGGTACGTGCTAAAAATTAGTAAAAGAGATTCATGCTGATTGCTGCCCTTCCTGAGCAGTATACTACAGTAATTAATAAGCATTCTAGAGGAATATATGTTAGAATTCAAATTCTCTGGATGCCATAATAAATATAATGGATTGAATAAGTTGATAAACACAGATACACCTATATGTTAGTAAATAAATAAAAGTTTAATGGAAATCATTGGTTGGCAGTAATGATGGATTTGAGAAAAATAAGGTAGCTTGTGTATGAAAATTCAAGGATGCAAAGCAGCTGAAGGCATGATCTTAAATGGAATCCAGGAAATAAGGTGGGCTAGTAAAATCAATGTTGGCGGCAGGTGTGAAGCAAAGAATTGTTATACATGCAGCATGCAGTAGTTCTGGTCAATTGTAAACTTGTAATAAATATGGTGAAATAAACAATGACCTCATGTACCAGGATGAAACCTATAAAAAGCAGGTACCTCATTTTAGTTATTACCAAAGCAAAAAAAAATCAGAAGATATAGAATTGAGAGCAAGAGTTGTAGCTTTGGAGAGAAAAGAGATATTAAGGCCATAGCCTTTGTGTGTAAACAAAATATATATGAGCTGTAACTTTGTCTTTGAGGAATAAAATATTGTGTGTTTACTATATTTTTAACTAGTTACACATCATATAAATTTTTTGACAAGTGTTTGAGGCCCGTTACATTTCCAACAATATATAGGCATATAGAACAACAGATTACTAAAGTATTAGTGATAGTACTGTGTGCTTACTTTACCATGCTCAGTCAAGTAGTTAGACAAAGTAACAGCAGTAGATGCATGAGTAACATCAATAAGGCCATCACTACACCGAGCTAGTGAGCAATGATCAACCCAAACATTTGATGATGCAAATATACTTACCCCTTCTCCATCACAACCTAGCCTATGTCCAACATGTTCCGTCGTGCTACGAACAAGCCCTGCCTTTCCTGGCTTACAATCATGAATACTAATTCCATGAATAATCACATTATTCACACCATCCAAAGTAATGCAAGGTCCATCCGCAATCTCAACTTTTACTCCTCTTCCGTCTATAGTCTTGTAACTATTCACAATAAGCTCATTTTCAAGTCTAATTACCATTTACTTCTCAAAAATGATCCAAAGAGGATCGGGTTGGATCACTCCATATCGAAGTGTACCGGGCTTTGGGTCAACTGCATCGTCAGATGGGTCATCGACAATGTATATTTCCCCGTTCTTGCCTCCTAATGCAGATTTTCCAAAGCCTACGGCACAATCAGCCAAGGCTTGACGATTTGATGCCCAAATCTGGTTTGATCTCCAACAAGAATCTATAATGTTCATTATCTTGTTTTCGGGTTTGTAATCTATTGGGTTTTTGGCATGCATGGTTGAAAGAACATGAGTTAGAAGATATGAGAGGAAAAGGAAGAAACTTGGATGAGCTAATGCCATGGTTTGGAATTAGTTGAATTTGAAAGACAAAGTTGTAGTAAATATATAGTATATGTTTTTGGGTGTGAAATTTATTAAAATATTGGCTACAAAGAATCGTGGTTGCCATGTTGAATTATATAAGGGGTGTAAGTTAGAAGGTTGGTATGAGTTCGGGACTTCATGCTAAGTTGCTAACGTGTTTGCACGAGGCATTTAGCTAGACCTGTTTTAAAATTACATGCATATCTATATATATATATCTTCGCTATCAGCCTATCAATTAAGATTACACACTGAAAAAAGAAGCTATTTATTAACGGTCTCTAAATGTTTATTTTTCCTGGTATGAAAAAATTGTTCTTTTTCTTTAAAAGATACTGTAGATCATATATCCAACTTGGTGCAACATATACAACAGACTTCAGAAAGGAAGCACAAAAACTCCATGTACTAAACAGGTCAATGTGTACTCAAATCACGGACATTATAAAGGCACCATTAAACAGAAAAAACTCCTGTGACACTAAACAAGCAGTCTGGTCTACTGAAAAGCATGCACAAGATTTTTTTATTTTATAGCATTACAATGATATCGGAACTTGAATTAGCAACCACGAACATGCTACTATATCCCATACGAGAAGAGATCATGAGTGCGCCTGAGCTCATTCTTCAACTGCATGTTTATGTTAAATGATCAGTTATAGGTTGTAAATAAATCAACCACTTAATGGAACTGCCAATATATATAATATCAACTGCATGTACTGGTTGAACAGAAGGCAAAACAACCTGCATCAGATCGGGTCTATGAAACCTGGCTTTCATCCTTTGCATAAATAGTTTGATTATATCCTGCCTCCTCTGCAGAATTATAATCATAAGCATTTGCATAATAATTTATGTTTAAAAGCACCTACAATTCCAACATTTTTGAGCATCATGAATCAAAAAAATTTAGGTACATATAAAATTAAAATAAAAAATAATTTAGTATATAAAAATTGAAAATATTATTATTTTAATACATAATATTTGATTTACCAATGTTTTTAACCCTATCATATACAAAATTACAATAAATTTAATGAGACGCACTGTATTTTTAAAAGTTGATTCTATTTTTTTTAAAGAAAACTCACTTGTGTTGTTTATAAAAGATCTAACTGTTCAAAATAACGAAGCATGTGTGTAATTTTTTGAATGAACAAGATGACAAAACTAGAAAAAATTATACATATAATAGAAGAAGTTTACAAATGGGAAACAGTACTGGTTACCAGAAAGGCTACGTGATTGAATGATTAGATTGAACGAGTTATCTAAGTGTTGAATCATCATAAATACCATTTTTTCCATGCCACCAAAATATTTGCAGAGCTGGTGCAATAGTGAGATACCAAGCAAGACAGAAAACCCACGACCCATGAAAATTTAAAATACAAGTACGAACCTCAAGAGTACTTTATGGATGAGATTAGATGGAAATCCTCTGACGCGTTCATGTAATTTACTTCAAAGACTTGAATAAAAGCAATCACAGAAAAACAATTGTAAAGAAGAAATGTACCTTGCGTACTAAAATATCAGAAGCTCTTTTGTTACTCGCATTTGCACATTTTACCAAAAAACCGTTCTCTCTCCAGAATGATTCATCAAGTCTGTATGTCATCCCAAATTTCACTGTCCTCAGGATCTCAGTATCTTCAGCAAACTCTTTCCACTCTTTGCAGCTATAAAAAATTTAAGCAATATTTCTTATCACGTGGGAAAAACACCATTATTCTTTTAGAAGCCAACATGTTACAACAAAAGTGCCGCTCTATATTATGTTTTCCTATATTTTTGTGTCAAGTATCGATCCGTTAACCACTCACATGAAACATAAAACTAAGTCTGACCTGGAAGTTGCTCGCACAAAGTCAGCTGCCCCATGATTTGTAGCCAACAACTTCAATATATGTTTTTGTATATCACTGGGTATATCGGTCATTCTTGTGTCATCTCGTTTCATCTTGAACAATAATTACTGAGATTAATTAAAAGCATGATATCAAAAATCTTGAACACCTTTGACAATGAATCCTACGTTCAATGTTTCTATATAACTTCTATTAAATTAGAGCATAAGTTCGAAAGTTAAGAGACAGTGTATATATACACACACATCTGCAAATTTTAAACACTGTAAAGATGCTTCAATGGCATATCTAACTTGCTGACCAACATTTCCTTTTTGGAAACAGCTTGATGTTCCCTCACCTTGCCTAAAGTGCAAAGCTTATAATTACTCAAACAAGAGAATGGATGATAACGATGCGTGATAATACAACACAAGGCCCATTAAATATCAGAGAATAGTTTCAACAAAAATAAGCTAAAGGTTAAATCAATAAACAATTCGGGTATCAATAAATCCTTAGCATACAGGATGAAGATTTGGGATTTGTATCAGATCCTTAACATGTTAAATACTTACCAACACCTTACTTCAGTATTACATACGAGTATATAAAATGGAGTTTTCTGTGGTTTGCTAAAGTCTACAGTGCCCTCAAATAGGTAACTGGTTGCTAGTGATTTGTTGATAGAACAACAGACTTATTATTGGTTTTTGCTCAAAAATCACAACAAGCTGATCCATCCTTTCTTTTGGTTTTTATCTTTTGGGAAAATTATATTCGGAGAAAGCAAACATCATCTCAAATGAAATGCATCTTCATCACACGAGTCCCAAACTGGGTCACCTTTACTGGATCTTTCACCAAACAATTATAAGAATTCTTTTGTAACAAAATAAAATTCAATACCAAATTCCACCTTAATTGAGACTTACAATCAATAAGATACATATATAATATAAGATCAAGGAAATACTGGGAGTTTTATAAAATGTGGTACACAAACCAAATATACCCAAAATATGTCCTAATCTGAAGTAGAGTTTGGGAAACGTTGTGAAATGCATAAACTAAACATACCCAAAATGTGTGTTGCCAAAAAAACAGTAGGATACTTCTAAATTCTAATAGATATACGCTTGCTGGGCAGACTTTCAGTGTTGGTCCAAATACTTTAACTATGTAATGATATGTGGGATGTTAACAAAACATATATAATTAATACATATACTATACATAACATCAATAAACCAAATATAACAACTGAAATGCTTCAAAACCATTTAGTTGGTTTTCGGACTCCTCAAATTTCCTATCCTCTTCATCATCTTCTTCTATAAGAGTTAGAGAAGAAGAAGCTCAAAGGAAGATTTGAGGTGGATGTGTTACTTGTCACATCCCAGTACGATAAGTGCTTCTTAAAAACTGGAAGCAACACGTACATCGTTCCAACAAAGGCCTGATTCATCCACATAATTGATGTCCACATCCTAGTCATCATCATCATCTAGGGTCTTCCCAAAAGACCCCTCATTGGCTCATTGCAATCAAAACTTATATTCAAAGCAATTGGGTTCTGTACCGTGCGTGCATCGAATCTACACTCCATTGCTCTATCCCCCAACACACACACACACACACACACACACATTTTTGGCATTAAACAAGTGTGTATGCTCATGTTCGAGAGTGTACGACTCGGGTACCCAAGATAAAATGAAGAGTGGGTTCACCCCCCTTGATCGTCCACTCCTCACCCTTTCAACCGGTGTGGTCTGTCTTCTGCAGACAGACGAAGACACTGGTTAACTAGATAAATAGGAATAACCAAGATTTTTTCATTCCCCTTGACCTTCAAGTGAACAAAACAAGTAGTCTTTTTTTCATATAAATCGAATTCTTCCATTATCATATAAATAAAGTAGCAGAGCTGCAACAAATTGATGTAAAAGGCACATTTTGACTAGAATCAACGCGGAACTCGAACTGTGTACACAAACAAAATCAACAGAACACGTACGCATGGGAACTAATTAACCAGAAGATCGTGAAAAGGTAAAACAGGTATATACACATAACCAAATATTATGTATCTGGAACATAAAAGTGCACAATATAAATTCGAATCAAAGATTGATATAATTCGGGATACGGGGAAGGGGAGAGAGAGAGAGAGAGAGAGAGAGAGAGAGAGAGAGAGGGACCTTTGAAGCAGCGGGTAGTGTTGTTGGAGATCGAAATTAACGGGATAGAAATTGCAAGCAACGCGACAGTGCTAAGTAGTTCGGTGGATTATATTGCACCCATGACAAGTGTCCATTTATTCAGATGCATGCAATTCCCCCTTTCGTCTCCTCTTTTCTTTTCTTTTCTTTTTAATGCGCTTCATTGTTTTTTTTCAGAGTAGGATGTTGTTTTTCTTGCAATTATATCCTATACTTTAATTTATTTATACGTTAATTTGTACATAATTAATAGACATAGGAAGGCATGTTATCACAAAATTAAGAAAGTTAAAAATTAATAAATTATAATGATTGAAAAGGGTAATATATATACATTATTTATTTAGTAAAAAATTTAAATATTCAATTATAGGATTATGATATTTTTATACATATATTTTATAAAAAAAATACAATTAACCAGTTAACATAATTGAATATAAAAATATTCACTTCTACATATTATATTAAATAAAATTAAGAATATTATTAAGAATACAAAATAATTCTAATTGAAAGAATAAACTATTAAAACATAAATTATAAAATTATATATATATATATAAATATTAATATAATGAAATTAAAATTGCCAACATAAGATTTGGTAAAATCACAAGTGACTGTTCTCACTCTCAAATTATAAAATTTAATTGCAATGTTACAACGTATATTTCTTTTTGCAAAAGAATAAGAATATTTAAAATATAATTTCTTGAACTATGTAAAAAAATGTAATTTGCAATTTGGAATTTGTTTTTGATTAACTAGTGTGTGGTGTACAATTTGGAGTTTAGTATTTTTACGGGTGGGAATTAATGATTTGAGATATGCAAGAGTGTTGGAAAATGGAGGTTAAACTATTATATTTAGTAGTATTATAGCATGCGAATGGATCGTTGTCTCTCGTATCGTATAGGCTATGGATGTGCACTTTTTCGTATTATCTTGATAAACTCTTATGATCAATTCCAACTATTGGTGCTGAAGCTCAAGACATTGAAATGAAGAGTACAACTACAAACACAACTTGCATGGTGTACAGAGAAAACCGATTTTATATCTCCCTGCCTTGGTCATCATTAATTAGACCTTCTTCTACTTGGTAGCTACTATATACAGTTGGATAGTTATCAATTGAGTGGTTCTATTGTATTCTTTAGACCCCCTTCATCACTAGTCACTGACTCAATAATCCCTTCATCACTAGTCAGTGACTCAATAGTCACTGGATCTGCTTCTGCATAATATACCATTTTCAGTGAAATATATTTCGATAAGCTGGACCATGCATGTATAATCAACCTCCAACACTTGAAATCTTTGTCCCTGCACATATCTTAGTGTTCATTTCTGTTAGTATCCATCACTTTCTTTAGTGATGTTTAGTAATAATAAGGGTGGTTCTAACTTCCAAAATCTTAGCAAAAGCACATCGAGATAGATGTTCGTGGGATGATACAAGGGTGTGTCATGAATCCAATGGCTCCACTTGGTTATGTAATTACAATATTTAGGCGAGTGTAAGTGATACTGTCCTGTTCAATGCTCTACACATTCGAGTCAAAGTCTATCAAAGTAGCACATCTCTAGTATTTGGCTTTGAGCCAAACATGTTTGAATTACTACTACTTGAGCTTAAAGTAGCAAAAGAGCTGTGGTGCTCGTTCAATTTCACTTATAAATGGCGTTGGACACAACTGTATACATTAGATAGTGTGCTCTTCTTTTTCACCTCTGATCCTCTTATTTAAATGCCTAGTACTGAATTTCAGGCACTCGTCTTATTTTCTTTACATCATTGGTGATGACGGTGTATTGTTCAAATTTCATGCTTCCTTTATGTTTCACTAATTGATGTCATTTCCAACATTTTCAGTGCTACAATGGCTATTTATGATGTTGTAAAGCTAGTGCGAGCTGATGTTTCCACAATTGCACTTGGCATTTCAGCATCAACAACTTCTGTAATCCTTGCTGGTGGCACCAAAGGCAAACGACTAGCAATGCCCAATGCTAGAATAATGATACACCAACCGCTTGGAGGTGCAAGTGGACAAGCAATAGATGTTGAAATCCAAGCCAATGAAATCATGCACAACAAGAATAACGTCACCCAAATTTTATCAGCAGACACTGGTCGCTCGTTTGAGCAGGTTCAGAAAGATATAGATAGAGATAGGTACATGTCCTTTATTGATAGAGATAGCATTATTCCACTCAGCCTGTGCCAGATAGGGTGAGAGCTACACTGAACTACGAGGACATGAATAAAGATCGAAAGAAATTTTTGACTCCAGATATTCCAGATGACGAGATATTTTAAGGGATTTCAATGCAGGTCCACGACTTACAAAGCTTAGGTTTAATTTACTTGTTACAGTGGTTGGAATTAGATAACAGTGAAATTTATATGAATTTGTCAACTTTCCACCTTTAATTGTGCCTGTAGCATTTTAAACCATCTTGAAGATGGCTTTGTGATTCTTACAAGTTACTTATCTACTATTGTGAATGGTCAAGTTACACTACTAAGTCTGCTATTATCCATGCTGCATTTTCAGAGCTGGTGCCTGGTGATAGTTTTTGAGGGGATTTGTTCTTTGCCTTGATTCTTTAACATGCTGCAAATTCAAATTTAAATGCTCACTGGAGGCTAAAATACTTCTTAAAATTTTCAGTACAATTTTTTTTAAAAACAAGTATCATGTGAATTGGAATACTCCAAAGCTATATAAATAATAATGCCAGCTGAAAGTACACATCCATGCCATTCACAATATTCTTTTTTCATGGCGCGTAAACACTTCCTGCAACAACACAATTCACGACTACCAAACACTTCTACACTTGCCAAACAATCGTCTAAGACCCCTACAACAAATTCACACTCACCTCATAGTCTCCAACTCTTTTAAGTTTTTCAATTTCCAAGCCTGACTTTTCTTTCAAGCTCCCTCAACAATTCGTTGCCTTCAAATTACGCCTTTACCGCATTGTCAAGACTTCAAGGCCTGTGCTAAATTGTCTGTTTTGGGCTTTGGCAGAGTTGTTCATTGTCATGTTTCAGTACATGGGTATAGTCTGTATTGTTCTCTTCCAAAGTGACCAACTGGATATAAGACATTGCCTATAAAGTATTATAGAATTCAAAATTTTACAAAAGCTGATTGTTTTCATATATAGATTCTTCTACAATTAGATCTAAGAAATGACAAAAATAAAGCTCCTACTACAAAGGAAGAAAGGAAAATGCACAAGTTTATGACATGATAAGATGACTAGTCAGAGAATTTGATTTCAACTTTTGGAAAAGCTCGTTGAAAATGAAGCACTTGATTCACCATTTTCATTTTCCCATTGTTGTTTTCACCAATGAAAATGCTCATCACCTCAAGCACCGGAGAATGCCCAAGCACAAATTCGAGAAATCCCATAACATTTTCGTTGGCCAGGAATGACATGTCTACTATTTTAAGTTGCTTGAATGTGAAATCAGCAGGACATTCTTTCTCCCAGAAATCCAAATCAGCAACTTTATCATTAGCTTTATCATCACCAAATCTGAGTCCGAGAGTCTGCGTAATCAAAATGGATATTAGATATGTAAAGGCTGATAAAAGAATAATATAATAAATATAAAACCAAATTATATAATGCTGGGAAAATGCTGGGAGTCCCAAATTGGTTCCCAAAAAAAATTCCTATATGCCACATGTCTTGAAAATACTAAGATTCATTGTCTTTTCCAATCCACGTCCCAAACGTGAATGAAGACAAATTCATTAGGATGTGAACTTCTTCTACTATGATGTGAACTCTCTCTATGATGGAATGGAGATATGAGGAATAAGGCCATGTTTGTTTCCTGGGATTATAATCCCAGAATTAGTATCCATTCATTATAATCCTTCACTATTATCCCTAGGCATTATAATTCTTTAAATTATCCAATACTATGTTTGTTTCGAAGGATTAAGTTGAGGATTGGATTATAATCCTTTAAATTATAATTCTATGTTTGTTTTGAGGGATTAACATATGGATTGGACTATTATCCTTTAAATTTTCTAATCATTTGTTTGTTTGACATTGGATTATAATGAAGGGATTATAATCCTTTAAAAAATGACTTGTTAGAGAGGATTAAATAATACATCCTCCAACCAAGTATTACAGAGGATTATAATCCTATCCCTTATCCGATGAAAACAAACAAGGGATTAATATTTCAAATGATTATAATCTTTGATCTAATCCCAAATAAATTTTTACAAAACAAACATAGGATTAAAAAACTTAAAAGATTATAGTCATATCCCCTATTTAATCCTATGAAACAAACATGGCCTAAGGATTTAGACAATCTCTATGAATTTATTGAGGCTTTTGTGAAATGCCCGGATTCTATCAAGAAACCATTTCCACCCTATAATTGAAATATGCTCGCGATTTGGGTTACACCATCCACCCTCTACGTGGCTATCTCTTTAAGAAGACGGAAAGCCCTTTCAAGACCTTTGCCAACAATCTATATAATAGCATGATAGAGGCTAAGAAAGATGGGAATGAAGCAATGCTTATGTAATAATAAATGAGATAGACTCATGATGATGACTGAACAAAATAAGAGGACATAGGACTTACTGTGATTTGAAGTTCTTGTAAATTGGGGGACTTCACAATCATCTGAAGCGCATACAACGTTTCATTCAACTCTTCAAAATTTATATCTCCAAGTTTAATAAACTTTAGACAGTCATATGTAACTGGACCTTTCACAAGGAAATTACCTTCCAGACCCTGAGCAAAAGTGCAATCAAAAGAAAGTGAGTGTACAAAAAGGGTGTGCATCCTTCGTAAATTCAAAGGAAGGTGAGCAAAAATGTAAAGCCAAGGGAAAAATACTTCCAGCATTTTACCGTTGCAGGTTGTATGCTTATGGAAACCAGCCGTGGAGTATGCTCCAGATATACATCTTTAAAGGCATCACATATTTTAAGATGCTTTAGATTTGGAGCACGGATGGTCAAAGCTACAGGGTCAAACATATTTGAAAATTTAAACTTCTCAAGAAGAGGGCAACCTGAGACAAGGCTTTCAATAGCTTCAACAGGAACCGTGCCACCATGTATGTTTAGGTATTTTAAACATGGAAATCCTTGAAATCCTGAAGGAGGTCTTACTTCAAACCCGAAAAGCTTCAATTTAGTCAGATTCCGACAAGAAAATATACAAGAAGGTATGTGAAACCTTTGGCCTTCGAACCACCAATTGTCTCTCCATACATAAAGATTTAACTCTTTTATATCTTTCTTTGATATGAGAAGTAGCCATTTCTCTATATCAGTGGACGTGTTCAAGGTCGATGTATATAGTTGGAACTTATGAATAGGGCCGTCATGACGTAATAGAAATGGCATGATAAAGTTTACAATTTCCTTGTTATCTTCCAGTATAACATCTAAATTTTCGTTAAATGTGAGTTGCGTTATGGTAGTCCATTGATACCTCCACTTGGTAGACAAAATGCTGGTTTTAACAGCATCCCTAATCGGAAGTTTTGTAAGTATAGAATCAATAATATTCGCGGGCAGATCACTAATAAAATCTTTCCTTGAGAATTTACCCATTTTATATCCCTGGAAAAACATACAAATTATGATTGAAAACAATTTAAATGACTTGTATGTTACGAAGCATATAATACATTTAAAGAGACAATTTATCAAACAGTTGATAGACAACAGAAAGCATTGAGTAACAAACTAACCCAATAAAATCCAAAGTAATCCTCTTAATCTCTTGTGCGATGCCACAAACCCCGAAGAAAACTTGGAAAAGACGAAATAGTTCTCACAATCAGGTGTCGTACTTTTTTGTCTTTATCTATTAATTTTTTCGTTAAATTTAACAAAATTTACGATATTAATTTAATTTTCTGCTAGCATAAATATATTGGGAAGAAAAAAATAAATATATATATACATACATATATATAGAGAGAGAAATTTACTTCCAAATTTCAATAATAATAAATAATACATAAAAAAAATGACCAATTATCACAAATTCATACACAAAAAAAGTGTTGTCATGGATAAAAAAATAGGGTTGTATATTACATACCTTAAAACTGGTTTTAAGAGTCACATGTACCTAGAGCGTGGGTGTTGATCTTCACATGAGGATTGGGCCGTTCTTGCATTTTGTGACTAAATCGATCCTCACATCTCACATCAGGGGTTAAACCCTTTCTGTAAATATTGAGAGACTTAGAATTATATTTGATGGATGATTTCGGGTAGAACATTTTACGTAGGATTATGTTTCCCTGTTTGTTAGTTAATGTGTCTTGGGAGTTATTTCTGGCAGAAATTTCCTTATAGTTGGAACCATTAATTATCTGTATATTTAATTAATTAATTATGAATTAATTTAATAATTAGGATTTTGGACCTCAATAAATGAGCCTACCTTTAAAACCAATCTAAGTCTAACTAAATAACTAATGCTACATTATGTCTTTAGGGCTTATTTTTAGCCCACGTCAAGTATAAAAAACAGTTTACCTTATAAAATACTCACTCCATCTCAAAATAATTGTTCCATTTTGACTTTTATGAGTTAAATTAACTGAATTTTGACATAATATTACACATAATATATAATTAAGAAAATTTTAAAAGTAATATCATTAAAAAATATATCTAATCTATTTTAAAAAATATTTTTTAGTTTCTAGAAATTATAAAATATTGTATAATAATATAATATGATATGTAACTAAATGGGGAGAACAAAAGATGACTCCATTTTTTATTCATCTCACTAGATCAATTACAAGTAGGTCTTTTTATAGCCACCGCAAGTATAAGTTACAAAGAGATATGAAAGATCAAAAGACTATATGCATTAATAGATGAAAAGCAAAGAGTCATCTAATTAATACATAACACTCCCCCTTAGATGACTCGTACAAGCATCATGCCTCGTTAAAACCTTACTAGGAAAAACCCTGTGGGAAAAAATCCTAGTGAAGGAAAAAGAGTACATGTGTTGCACGTGTATCATGTCTCCCCCTCAATTTAATATGACTATGAATATCACCATACATCTCGAAGTTTACGCATTCCAATCTTGTATACCAATTTCTCGAAAGAAGACGTAGGTAATGCCTTTGTGAACAAATCTGCCGGGTTTTCACATGATCGAATTTGGTGGACATCAATTTCTCCCCTTTGTTGAAGTTCATGGGTAAAGAAAAATTTTGGATCAATGTGCTTCGTCCGATCTCCTTTAATGTAGCCTTCTTTAGTCTGAGTGATACATGTTTCATTGTCTTCGAATAGGATAGTAGGACTTCCCTTATTGATTAAAAGACCACATGAATCTCGGATATGGTGGACCAAAGATCTTAGCCATACACATTCCCGACTTGTTTCATGAAGAGCCAATAGTTCAGCATGGTTGGAGGAAGTTGCTGCAAGGGTTTGTTTTGTAGAACGCCAGGATATTGCAGTACTACCATATGTGAAAATGTAACCTGTTTGTGATCTTCCTTTATGAGGATCTGATCTATAACCAGCGTCAGCATAACCAATTAATTCTATTTTTGAGTCTTTAGGATAAAACAAACCCATATCCATTGTTCCTCGAAGGTATCTAAATATCTGTTTCACACCAGTCCAATGTCTTTTGGTTGGAGCAGAACTATGTCGTGCCAATAGATTAACAGAAAATGCAATATCAGGACGTGTACAATTGGCAAGGTACATTAGTGCACCAATGGCACTGAGATATGGTACTTCAGGACCAAGAAGTTCCT
This sequence comes from Oenanthe sinensis, assembly GCA_028671895.1. NCBI lineage: Eukaryota > Viridiplantae > Streptophyta > Magnoliopsida > Apiales > Apiaceae > Oenanthe > Oenanthe sinensis. Next base: position 28,390,167 of record CM053812.1, on the reverse strand, counting down.
CCCCCTTTTCTCTAGGACGAAATGGATCCTTTTTCTTTTCAAGTGAGCGAACAACCATGGGTGTGCTCACTGGATAAGCTTTATCCATAATAAATCTCTTAAGGATCCTCTCAATATATGATGACTGGTGAACAAAAATTCATTTTGATAAGTGTTCAACTTGAAAACCAAGACAAAGTTTGGTTTTACCCAAATCTTTCATTTCAAATTCCTTTTTCAAATATGCAACTGTTTCATGAAGTTCATCTGAAGTCCCAATGACATTAATATCATCAACATATACTGCAATGATAGAAAATCCCTTTTTTGTTCTTTTAATAAAAACACAAGGGCAAATTACGTTGTTAACATATCCATCTTTCAAGAGGTATTCACTGAGACGATTATACCACATCTGTCCTGATTGTCTCAGCCCATATAAGGATCTTCGTAATTTGATTGAGTATACCTCTCGGGGTTGAGAATTATATGTTTCGGGCATCTTTAATCCATCAGGGACTTTCATGTATATGTCATTGTTGAGTGACCCATATAAGTATGCAGTCACGACATCCAGTAAGTTCATTTGAAGCCCTTCCAAAATTGACAGACTTATTAAGAATCTAAATGTTGTTGCATCCATTACCGGTGAATAAGTTTCTTCATAATCAATTCCCGGTCTTTGTGAGAAGCCTTGTGCAACAAGACGTGCCTTGTATCTCACAACTTCATTTTTCTCATTTCGTTTGCGAATAAATACCCATCTATAACCAACGGGTTTCACACCTGCAAGTGTTTGGACAACAGGTCCAAAAACTTGTCGTTTTTCAAGTGATCTTAATTCTGCCTCAATAGCATCTTTCCATTTTGGCCAATCATTTCTTCTTTTACATTCATAGATCGATCTAGGTTCATGATCCTCTACTTCTTCAATAATATCAAGAGCAACTGCGTATGAAAATACATCATCCACAACAATTTCTTTTCTATTCCACCTCTTCCTTGAAATCACATAATTTATTGAGATCTCATCGTTGTCAACAATTTCAGGTGTTTGATCATCTTTTGAAGACGTCTCTTCAGTGATCAATTTTATTTCTTTAGAAATGATGTCTTTCGATGTACCATCTTGTTTGTCAAGCTTCCTAGCTTTTCTTGGATTTTTATCCTTGGATCCCATAGGTCTACCACGCTTCTGGCGTGCTTTAGACTCATTTGCTAGCATTATCTTCTTTTCTTTATCAGGAAGTTTAATCTTACAAGGAACATTGACAGCTGGTATGTGTGACTTAGTTACTGTCTTGACATCAGTAAATGTATCGGGCAATCTATTTGCCACTTCTTGTAGGTGGATAATCTTTTGAACTTCAAGTTCAGATTGATTTGTGCGAGGATCATAATGAGACAGAGATACTGCATTCCACGAAATTTCTTGTCTTTCTTTTTCAAATTTTGACTTATCTCCCCCTAATGCAGGAAAAACTGTCTCATCAAATTGACAGTCGGCAAACCTTGCCTTAAATAGATCACCAGTCATGGGCTCCAAATATTTAATAATTGAAAGAGAGTCAAACCCAACATATACCCCTAATCTTCTTTGAGGTCCCATTTTAGTTCGTTGGGGAAGAGATATTGGAACATAAACTGTACATCCAAAAACTCTTAAATGAGATATATTTGGTTCTTTACCATTTACAAGTTGCATGGGGGAATATTTATGATAAGAAGTCGGTCGTAACCGAACTAAAGAAGCCGCATGTAATATTGCATGTCCCCAGGCAGAATTTGGTAAATTTGTTCCCATAAGTAAAGGTCGAGCAATCAGTTGAAGCCTCTTAATGAAAGATTCGGCTAGACCATTTTGAGTATGTACGTGTGCAACAGAATGTTCCACTTCAATCCCAATTGACATACAATAATCATTAAAGGATTGGGATGTAAACTCTCCTGCATTGTCCAATCGAATTTTCTTGATATTATGATCAGGAAATTGTGATCTTAATCGAATAATTTGGGCAATGAGTCTTGCAAATGCAACATTACGAGTGGACAACAAACTAACATGTGACCATCGTGTCGATGCGTCAATAAGTACCATAAAGTACTGAAATGGCCCACTTGATGGGGTAATAGGTCCACATATATCTCCTTGGATTCGCTCCAAAAAATTTGGACATTCGATTGAAATTTTTATAGGAGATGGTTTTGTTATCAATTTTCCTTGAAAACAAGGAACACATGAAAAATCTTTGGTCAAAAGAATAATCTTATTCTTTAAAGGATGTCCATTTGTATTTTCTATAATTCTTCGTATCATTGTTGAACCTGGATGGCCAAGACGATCATGCCACATAATAAAATTTCCCCGATCAGCAGATTTTTGGTTTATCACCATGTGTGATTCAATTGGATGTATAAAGGTATAATACAATCCAGATTTATATGATGGGAGCTTTTCAATTATTTGTTTCTCTCCTGAGACAACTGATGTTATATATAAATATTCTTTTTCATTTTCATTCGTTGTCTCAATGTGATAACCGTTTCGACGTATATCTTTGAAACTCAAAAGGTTTCTTTTTGATCTGGTGGAAAACATTGCATCATCAATAATAAACTTTGTACCATTAGGTAATAATATATTTGCTCTTCCGGAGCCTTCAATGAGATCTGATGCACCAGATATTGTATTGACATTAGCTTTAGCTAGTGTGAGATACGAAAAATATTTTTGATTTTTCAATATTGTATGTGTTGTTGCGCTATCCGCTAAACAAAGTGATTCATCATCTTTTGCAACACATGATGAGGGGCTGCTGGCCATATTTCTTCACAAGAATAAAATAGAAATTAGAAAGGTAACATCTCAAGATATTCAATTGATAATAAAACAAGTAACATATAAGAACAATTATAGTTCAAACATAAACACTGATAGTTCAAACATAAATACTTATAGTTTAACCATAAACAAACACTGATAGTCCAAACATAATTATAAAACTTAACAAGTCAAAACAAGCCCTATTATTTAATTATTTATATCTTCTCCACATTGCCATCTTCAAAAAAATCAGCCACCTCCATGTGGGTAGAGCTAAGAGGATCAATTGGATTTCCTTCTCCAAGATGTGCTTCAAGGTGGGCTAGGCCCAAAGGGTCACTTTGTTCTGTAAAATTAGTCTCAACACCTTTTAAAGAAGCTTGATAGAGATCAACAAGGTGCTTGGAAGTACGACAGGTACAACTCCAGTGACCTTTCATCCCACAACGGTGACAAGTACTTTCAACCCTTTTAGCCGTCATATTTCCCTTTGATTCTTCAGTCTTTGTCCACTTCTGGTGGTAAGGTTTCTTTTTAAAGTTTGAGAAATTTTGGTGATTATGACCTCGACCATGCCCAAAACCACGTCCATGGGCATGTCCACGACCACATCTAAATCCACGTCCTCGTCCACGTCTGAATGGCTTATTTTGCCCAGAATCATTACTAGTCACAACATTCGCTTCAGGGAATGGTGTTGAACCAGTTGGACGTGCTTGATGGTTTTTCATCAAAAGTTTATTATTTTGTTCAGCAAGGAGTAGGCATGAAATAAGTTTAGAATATTTTTCAAAGCCTCTTTCACGATATTGCTGCTGCAGGAGCATATCATTGGCATGAAAAGTAGAAAAAGTCTTTTCCAACATATCCTTATTGGTGATATTCTCCCCACATAACTTTAATTGAGAAGTGATTTTAAACATAGCCGAGTTATACTCGCTTACACTTTTAAAGTCTTGTAAACGTAAGTGTAACCAATCATAGCGAGCCTTGGGGAGTATCACGGTTTTCTGATGATCATATCTTTCTTTTAAGTCCTTCCAAAGGGTTGAAGGATCTTTAACAGTTAAATATTCGGCTTTTAAATCTTCGTGGAGATGATGACGAAGGAAAATCATGGCCTTTGCTTTGTCCTGTTCAGACTTTATATTTCCTTCTTTTATGGTGTCTCCAAGACCCATAGCATTGAGATGAATTTCAGCATCAAGAAACCATGTCAGATAATTTTTGCCAGAAATATCAAGGGCGATGAATTCAAGCTTTGTAAGATTCGACATCGTCACTAAAAAATAATCTTAATCAGAATCGTTGTATAATATAAGCTCATAAATGCAATTTTATTAATAAGAGTACTATTTGCGAATCATCTACTATAAAAGAAGTACAGTAGATTATTTCATATAAATTCAATCAAGAAAGCTTCAGAGAATGATCCTACAGACTACAGAAGTGAAAAACCAATAAATAATTTCAAGAACTCATTATGTTAAACTAGCAAACAAATTCATTTAGCAATGATGTCACTTGTACATGTATATTTTATATGTTCTTAATCATGATCAATAATTATATATAAAAATTAAATAATTAAATAAATTACAAAAAAAAAAAATCCAAGACAGTGCACAAAATTAAACTTTGTGTACATAAAAACGAGAGTTGCGTCCTTTGAGTACAACATCTATGCATGCACACAAGACATAAGGTTAACCAAAATGATACAAGCATCACGTAATTGTTAGGTATACGAGCATAAATATAAAATATCAATATGGACTAGTTGATTTCTAAATGTAGAACATGCAGTCTGGACTAGGTATGTTGTAGAGACATGAATCAATATTACTAATGGAAATGCAAACATTTGATTTCAGAGAGTAAATTAAATAAACAAAAGAAATACAATGATCTGCTTATTCAGCGATTTTAATAATAATAATAATAATAACAATAATAATCACTTTATCATTTACAAATATAAATATTAAAAATATATATATATTATTTTTTTAAATTCAAATCAGATTTTCCAAACCGATATATTCTTCTAAAATTTAAAACAGAATAATTGTCATGCAACAAAATTTGAGTTTAAGATATATTATAATTATAAAAGAATACACACATATATAATATTTATTAATAAACAGTACAAGAGTATGCGGAACAAGCTACCAAAAAGAGACCTCGTATACCTCAAAGACCGGGAATAATTGGGTTGCTTGAGCAATTCTGGTTTTTCACTTTATACATAAACCACCCTAATGCTCTTACCCTGCTGTTCTTCAATGTGCCGTACTTACCCAGCAATTCTTCAAGCCACTTGTTTTAATTTCCTTCCCCTTCCTTTTCGTGCTGATAACGTATTGTATAATAATATAATATGATATGTAACTAAATGGGGAGAACAAAAGATAACTCCATTTTTTATTCATCTCACTAGATCAATTACAAGTAGGCCTTTTATAGCCACCGCAAGTATAAGTTACAAAGGGATATGAAAGATCAAAAGACTATATGCATTAATAGATGAAAAGCAAAGAGTCATCTAATTAATACATAACATAAAAGAATAAATTTTAATTTACGATCAAAATTTAGTTAATTTGATTATTAAAATTTTAAATAAGACAATTTAATTGAAATGAAAGAAGTATAATACTCAGTTTGTCTCATAATATATGTCACTTTTGTAAACAAAAATTGTACCAAAATATTAAGGGTATACAAGAAAACAAAATATTTATCTAAGTTTCTCTTAAGATGTGTAATTTTTTTTAAAATGACATATAAAATTGGACGAAGAGAGTAATTGATAACCATACTTATCTATACTATATTATTATAGCCGAAAGATTAAAAAATTTAGTCGTCGTATTGTACTGGGTGAACCATATAAAAGATGTTAACCGTCCAATTTTATGTGAACCATAGAAATAATATTAACCATTGAATTCTAATAAAATATAATTTTAAAAAGAATATAATCATACATACAACTCTAACCCCCGGTAGTCCTCCTTTTATACAAGATAAGATAATAAGATATGATAATATTATATTATATTTAAATTATATTCTATATTTTTTTTTACGAATTCTACTTATCCTATAATTTTTATTTAATATATCATTAAAGTTTATGATAAACAATATGCATTTTTTAATTTCCATCTATTTCTCTGTTTTAATCGCATAACACAAATTATTTATCAAAACACAAGCTATATTCAAATTAAGATTGCTCAAACTAAAACAACTCGTTCTCATCAATACTCGTATGTTCAAATTAGAAGACCGACATCAACACCCTATATACAACTCTAACTCCCGATAGTCATCTTTTTATACAACTCATCACAGATATAATAATATTAAATTATATTTAAATTATATTCTATGAATATTAAATTTTATGAATATTAAAATAATAATATTATTTTATTAACATTAATTAAATTTTATCATTATGTTATATCTATATTATCTATACTTTTATATTATATTATTTTAAAAAAAACTTCTTTTTTTGTTAGAATATATAGTTTTACTCATAATCTATTAATATGTTTCAATTTTCTTCATCACTCAAATACTTTATTTTATTTAAAATTAAAATTTTTTAATATTAAAATTATATTATATTATACCTACATTAAAATATACTCTTTTATTTAAATTTTAATTAAAATATTTCTAATATATTTGTAACTCTTTTTATTAATAAAAATTTCCTAATTAAATTTAAAAAAAAAATAAAAAGTTTGGTCAATCGGTCGTCCGTCCGGTAAGTCCTCTTTTTATACAATTATTTTTATCATATGTAATTTTTCTTTTTATACAATTTTTTATGCAATTATGATATAATTATAATTTAATTTTAAAATATATATATTTTACAAATAATTCTATCATCGGTGAGTAATTTTTTGTACAACAATCTATTAACATATTTCACTTCACTTCCACTTGAAATTACAACTTATTAATTAAATCTCATGAATATTAAAACTTATTAATTAAATCTCATAAATATTAAAATAATATTATTATTTTATCTATATATAATTTTTATTATATATTATATTATCATAGCCAATATAATTAAAAAAATTAAATTATATATTTAAATCATATAAAATAATTAATATATAATTTATTATTTTCGCTCGTGCTTTGCACGAGTTATAACCTAATTTATTTAATATTCATAATAATAATAATAATACTGTAATAGTGAATCATTTTCGTATTCCCCTCATAGGTTTATCAATTTTGAATATATTCATGAATATTTTAGTTGTAAATCTTTATTTAAAAAATTATACATTTGAATTTGAAGAAATGAGGTTACTGAGTTGGCAAAAGAAAAATAATCATGTTTAAATATATCATAGATTCATAGCACATATTAAATTATACTTTACACACTTAAAAAATCACATTTTTCGAGAACACAATGACATGAAAAAGGTAGACGTAAATTGTAAACAATTACATTAAAACAAAGGGAAGAAAGGAAAGGTAAGAGACATATCACAACCTATTTTCAAATTTTATATCGACTTTTGGAGAAGCTCGTTGAAAATGCAGCACTTTTTTTTTTTTGCTAAGTGTGTATATAAATATATAATTCGGATACAAGGGGAGGGAGCAACCCTTCCACGCCTCGGCTTTGCCAAGGCGAATCCTAGCTATTAAACGTGCCCACGCAGGGACAAGAAACATGACTATGAAACAGGTCCACGCAGGGACAAGAAACATGCCCACGCAGGGGAGACACTACATGGAATGAAATAAGAAATACAATCAGATTGTGTCTTTCCTGTCGCTATGCACAAGCAGCTTGAAGACCACCAACAGTTTGACAAAGGCCAAGGCATCTCCTAGGCTTGTTGACTCGGCTTCCAAGTAATACCAAAGCACCAAGAGGAAAAGAGCACTTAATCCCAACGTTCCCTCTCGAAAACCAAGACACTGAATTTTTTTGCAACCATCCAAAACCTAAGCAAGCATAACCAGACCAGGGGCTTAAGTGGCTTTTTATCATTGATGCCCAAAAGCTGAAACCGAATGTTGGCTACCAAGCCTCAAACAGCAGCAAATTCAAGCAAAGACAGGCCCTCAGCCAAGAACCGAGTAAAGGAGAAAATCCAACCAATTACAACCCACAACTTCTATCGACCAAGTGGCTCAAGCTTGCATCTACACCAAAGAACGTGGGGAATTAGAGAGATCACTCCCGGGACTGAGAAGACATATTTGGATCGGCAAGACAAGGCAGGCCCAAACCTCAAATCAACAAGCCAAATCTATCAAATCAGACCCAATACCAGGAACCGAGCTATGAAGCAACTCTCAACCAGTTAAAACACAACTTCTATCGACCAAGTGGCTCAAGCTTGCATCTACACCGAAGTAAGTGGAAACTGAAAAGAAGCACCAAAGGACTGAAAAAGCAAGAACTAGCACCACAGAGCCAAGGTAACCACGAAACAGGAATAAACTAGCAGGCACCAAACAATTAAAAAAACACAGCCCTAGAAAAGCCATGGCAGCAAGGAGAGATGTTCAACCATCATGCAGACTCCAAAATCAGACCCAGCGCCCGAGAACCGTGACATTGAATAGTTGACAGCACATACAAGTCAGCAAACACACACTGCATCCAACAAGGTGGCAAGGCTTGTGAGTACAGTGGGTTGGAAGAGAAGCCAGCGAAAACTATCCCCAAGTTGAAAAGGAGAAGCACCATGGTCTTATAGCTCAAAACCATCGCCAAGGAAGTGAAAGAGAAACTGGGAACATCCAAATAACATGTGACACAGCCAAAACTCAAGGGACCATGAAAAACCCTACAGCTTCACCATTACACCATCATGACCTGGCAAAGCGAAGAAGAAACCCAAGATCCATCAAGAAAAGCTACGACACCCAAACAATAGTGGCTAATCGCATAAATTCACAAGACAGCACCAGCAACCACCCATTACTTCGAACAGACCTGGGATATAGAGGCACAGCTGTGCAAATGTAAAACAGAATAGCCCTAAGGAAATCAAGGCGCCAAACCCATCAGATGAAGCACCAAATTTGAATTTTAAATTTAAAACAGGGCGCCAAAAAGCACCAAATTCAAATTTGAATTTTAAATTTAAAACAGGGCGCCAAAAAGCACCCAATTCAAATTCAAATTTAAAACAGGGAGCCAAAAGCACCAAATTCAAATTTAAAAACAAGGCGCCAAACCCACTGGATAAAGCAATGCGCCAGAAAAGTAGATCTAATAACCAAGCTAGTTATTGTCCAAGCAGCCTGCTTTTACCCGCTGGTTAAAGCAAGGCACAGCACACACCCAAGAGTCAAACATGCTCAGCGAACTAGAATCTTCATACCAAGCTAGACAACCCAGAAAATGAAGAACACGAGCTCCATTAATAAACTGAGGCATGAGTTCGAAACAACCCAAGAACAGCAACAAAGCTAGATGAAGCCAAGTGCAGCACACCTCTAAAACCCGAACAAGAACTCAGCAACACCTTCAATCTCTCCCATTACAGCTTCGTGACCTGACAAGGAGATGTGTTTGATGTGTAGAAACTCATGGCCAGAATCGTACAAGTGAACAGCAACAAGAACCCATCTGCTAAGAGTGACAGCCCAGCAAGAACCCAGCTTGTGAAGGACAGTTCGAACTCAAGAGAACGAAACAGACTAAGATGGAAGGTGGAAAACGAAGTCGAAGCTTCAAACTTTAATGGGTAACCAAGAAATCACTGAAAATCAAAGAAAATCAAAGATTTCGAAGTCCCAAGAACACACAAGAAAAAAGAACAGTTTTGGTGAAAAACGAGTTAAACACCAAAAAGAGAAGAGAACATGTTGCTAAGCAACAAAACAAAGCTGAAAATCAAAGAACAAACCAAGAAATAAGAGTAGATCTAGGTTAATTCAAAGATGCGGCTAAGTTTTTGAAAAAAAGAGGAAGAAGAAAAGAGGAGAGAGAAGAGAGAGAATTTTTGCTAAAGTCGACTCTCAAAACCGCAACTAAAATGCAGCACTTTATTTTCGAATTCTAAATTTTTTCCGGAATCATTGTATTTATCATGAGAAACTCTCATCACCTCGAGAACCGGAGAACGCCCCAACACAAACTTGATAAATTCCATGTCCTTTTTGTTGGATACACCTGACATCTTAACTATTCTAAGGTGCTTGAATGTGACATCAGTGGGGCATTTCCCCCCCCAAAAAGTTCATATCAGCATATTTAAGGAAAGCACGTCCGAATGCTGCAGCCCATGTAACAAGTGGATAATGAATAATAAACAGAAACCAAAATTTAAAAATTTCAACAAATAAATGATCAAGTAATTGGTCTGGACATGTGACTTACTGAGATTTGAAGTCTTTGTAGATTAGGGGACTGCAAAATCAAGTGAAGAACATACAACACATCATTCATCTCTTCAAAATTTACGCCTTTTAGTTCGATAAACTTTAGAAAATGATATTTAACTGGAACTGTCACAGGGATGTTACCTTCGATAGACTGCACGGAATGCACAAAAAAAATAAAACGGTTTAGAAATAGTGCATCCTTTATAAACTCAAAGAGAACGTTAGAGAATATAGATTATCACAACGTCTATTTTCTATCTATCAAGTTTATTAAGCTTGGAAATAGTTTCAGCATCTTACCAACATATCGATATCTCTGCTTATAGTAACCAGAAGTGGAACATGCTCAAGATATATGTGTTTAAAGATCCCATCAAGAATAAGATGCTTCAGATTTGGGGCACGGATGGTCAAAGCTAGCTTTTCCATATTACAAAATTCAAACTATTCAAGAAGAGGGCAACCTGAAATAAGGTTTTCAACAACCTCAGGAGTAGTAACCATGTCAAGTTCTAGGCTAAGGTACTTCAAGCATGGAAATCCTTGAAATGTTAGAGGAGGTTTCACCTCAAACCCACAAAGTCTCAAGCTAGTTAGTTGCTGACAAGAAAAAGGTGCAGGTAACTCTTGTAGTTCGTTGACATCTATATCAAGATCTAACTCTTTTATTTCTTTCCTTGACAGGTAAAATAGGCATTGATCCATTTCTGGAGGCTTATCCAAGCAAAAAGTAGATAGCCTGAACTTGTTAATAGGGCCAACATGAAGAAAAAGAAATGAATAATAAAGCTAAAGATTTTTTCCTCAGTAACCGTACTACCAAGAGGAAAAGACAAACCAATTCTGTCAAACACGAGTTGTGTCATGGTAGCCCCTTGATACCTCCATTTGGTAGACAAAACGCTGGTTCTTACAGCATCCGTTATTGGGAGTTTTGTAAGGATTAAATCAATGATGCTGCCAGGCAGATCACTTATAAAATCTCTCCTTGAGCATTCACCCATAGTATAGCCCTAGGAAAGCATAGAAATTACGAGTCAAAAACCATTTTCATAATTAACCAATTAGGAATAATTAATGTTGAACATGTGTGTGTGTGTGTGTCTTTGGTCCCTTGCAAGTTTCCCACAAAGTATCTGAAACCTGATAAAGTTTATGGCTCAACAACAAGGAATTTTCAAGACATTCTGGAAATGTAGGACAGTATTGTAGTGGTTTAGTTGGCAGTCCAAACCACTTATAATTTGTTACTCGTATGTTACAGAAAATACAAATTTGTCAAACAATTGATAGGCAACATGAGGCATTTCTTGTCTACCGCTAGTCCTATGTACAAAAAAATAATGCATCAAACTAAAAAGAGAAGAGTTGGGAAAATACCGGAGACTGGAGTTGGAAATCTTCGTATGCGATGCAAGAGACTCAAAACTTCTTCATTGAAAGTTGATTAATCTAACTTAACATTCAAAAAAAGAAGAAAAGTATATAGTATGATATAAGATCGAGAATTGGGTAATATAAGTTGGAGATAATAGTTCTTTAGTAAAATACTATCCCCATCCAAGTAAAGCCAAGTTCCTTCTTACCCCAACAACATTATAAATGATCGACTGTATGTTATATAGTGGCCGTTTGGGTTCCTTAAACTTAAAATAAATTACTTATTTTCATTTTTTTTTTTACACATTTTCATTTTTTTTAAAGATAAATATTTATTTTAGAATTTTAAAATCAAATATCATCTTAAAACTAAAAAATAAGTTACTTATTTTCAGAAAAAGTACATACATACTTACTTTGTTTCCGAAAATAAGAGCTTATTTCCGGAAAAAAAGTTTGGCCAAACACTCTCACAGTACGTTATATATATACTTTTTACTTTTTTAGAGAAAAGAAAAAAAGTACATATTTTATATGTGTTTTAATTGATTAATTTTTTTTAAAAAAAATTATACGACGATCACATTTTTTTCGGAGACATCAAACATCATATATGTATGGCTTGTAAAACATATTTTGCTCCACATAACTTAACCCAATTTTTAAATAACTAAATTTATAATTTTATAAATTAATAATTATTTTAATAAATTTCAGAATTAATAAAAAATCAAACTCATAACCTAGACAATAGAATATAAGCTCTTATATTTATATCTTACAATCTAAATACATATAAAATATCGTGTATTTTTAAAAGTAAAAAAGAAGGTGAAGGCCCAAAATAATTATTTTTAGGGAGAGGACGACCGAAATACCTTTTTACGGGATAAGTGCGGTTCACAACAACGTATCATGCAATTATCTTACTTACATAACATAGGCGCTTTTTGATGTTACATCCACGATACTAGCGTGTATCCTTCTAATACGTTGATGGCAATAGCGTGACATAATAATACATATTAGCATTATATCCGATAGAGCAACACATTACTGGATTAGGCATCAGACATACTCTCTGCAAATACCTTTGCAATTACATATCGATGGTTTTCCTCTCACATCCACATATATAACTTCTCTTTCTCTCTCTTACTCCCTCTCCCACAAACAAACACACACTTCTACAAGTTATGTATCTATCATTGTTGTTTTTTTGACAGAATGTATCTGTCGGTTTATATACACTAATTTGTCGAGAAATACCAGAAAGAAACAATAATATCAGATGGACTATTACTTCTATCCATCTAATTTGTGTGCCTAAATCAGTGAGTGGGAAGGGTCACAAATCTAGAATGGGGCAAATTGGACATGTTGATATAAAAAAGTGGGTATTAAGATCAGTTTCCCTCAAAAGAATTGATTACTTTTCATTAACATTTTTAAATTTTAATTTTATTAAAATACATAAGAATATTATTAGTATTAGAATACTATATAAGGATACAATATGTTTTTAATAGTAAAAGATATTATTCTTTATTTGATGAAGGAGAGGACAAACCGATCTTTAAGACCGAAAATAAAACTATATCGGATGTTTGGTGGAAAAAAATCTATAATAATTTGTGAGTTTGAGAGAGAAAAAAAAAAGGTATATATGACAGTTTATGATAATGAGAAAAATCTTAGAAGAATTTGGTGGTACAAGAAAAAGAATAAGAGATGAGAATTCGTGAATGTTAGAAAAATTATATAAGAGTTTGTGAGTGCGAGAGTTCATAAAAATTATACCTTGTAGTCTTACAAAAATCACTTTTCTTGAAAACACAATGATATGGAAAAGGTAGACGTAAATTTTTACAATCAGATTAAAACAAAGGGGAGAAAGGAAAGGCAAGAGACATATCACAACCTATTTTCGAATTTTATATCGACTTTTGGAGAAGCTCGTTGAAAATGCAGCACTTTATTTTCGAATTCCAATCTTTTCCCGGAATCATTGTAATTACTATCATCATGCGAAACTCTCATCACCTCGAGAACCGGAGAACGTCCCAACACAAATTTGATAAATTTCATGTCCTTTTTGTTGGATACACCTGACATCTTTACTATTCTGAGGTGCTTGAATGTGAGATCAGTAGGGCATTTTTTCTCCCAAAAGTTCGTATCAGCAGCTTTAAAGAAAGCACATCCGAATGCTATAGCCTACGTAACAAGTGGATAATGAATAATAAGCAGAAACCAAATTTTAAAAATTTCAACGGATGAACGAGCAAGTAATTGGACATGTGTCTTACTGAGATTTGAAGTTCTTCTAGATTAGGGGACTGCAAAATCACGTGAAGAACATACCACACTTCATTCATCTCTTCAAAATTTACGCCTTTTAGTTCAATAAACTTTAGACAATGATATGTAACTGGAACCGTCATAAGGATGTTACCTTGCGAAGACTGAGAGGAAGGCACAAAAAAAAGGTATAGAAATAGTGCATCCTTTATAAACTCAAAGAGAATAATAGATTATCACCACGTCTATTTTCTATCTATCAAGTTTATTAAGCTTGGAAATAGTTTAACTCAGCATCTTACCTCTGTATCGATTTCTATGCTTATAGTAACCAGAAGTGGAGCATGCTCAAGATAAATGTGTTTAAAGTTCCCATCCAGAATAAGATGCTTCAGATTTGGGGCACGGATGGTCAAAGCTAGCTTTTCCATATTATCAAATTTAAACTTTTCAAGAAGAGGGCAGCCTGAAATAAGGTTTTCAACAACCTCAGGAGTAACTATGTCATATTCTAGGCTAAGGTCCTTCAAGCATGGAAATCCTTGAAATGTTAGAGGAGGTTTCACCTCAAACCCACAAAGTTTCAAGCTAGTTAGTTGCTGACAAGAAAATATAGCAGAAGGTGAAGGTACCAATGGGTCGAGGACTTCTATATCAAGAACTAACTCTTTGATTTCTTTCCTTGACAGGTAAAGTAGGCATTGATCCATTTCAGGAGGCTTATCCAAGCACAAAGTAGATAACCTGAACTTGTTAATAGGGCCAACATGAAGAAAAAGACATCGTATAATAAAGCTAAAGAGTTTTTTCTCAGTAAACGTACTACCATGAGGAACACAAAAACAATTTTTGTCAAACACGAGTTGTGTCATGGTAGCCCATTGATACCTCCACTTTGTAGACAAAACGCTGGTTCTTACAGCATCCATTACTGGGAGTTTTGTTAGGATGAAATCAATGATGCAGTGAGGCAGATCACTTATAAAATCTTTCCCTAAGCATTCACCCATAGTATATCCCTACAAAAGCATAGAAATTACGAGTCAAAAATCATTTTCATAATTAATCAATTGTAGGAATAATGTTGAACATATGTTTGTGTGTATCTTTGGTCCCCCAAGGCATTCTAAAAATTTAGGACAGTATTGTAGTGGTTTAGTTGGTAGTCCAAACCAATTATAATTTGTTACTCATATGTTATAGAAAATACAAATTTGTCAACAATTGATAGGCAACACGAGGCATTTCTTCTCTACTGCTAGTTCTATATACAAAAAAGTAATGCATCAAACTAAAAAGAGAAGAGTTGAGAAAATACCGGAGACTGAAGTTGGAAATCTTCGTATGCGATGTAAGAGACTCAAAACTTCTTCATTGAAAGTTAATTAATCTTATATATAATATAAGATCGAGAATTGGCTAATAAGTTAATAAGTTTTCGGAAAATATCCTTTGGCACTATCCAAGTAAAACGAAGGTTCTTCTTGGACGAAGAACATTATACATGATTGAGTTTATGTTTATAAAAAAAACATCCAGGTCTGATAGTGAGAGAGCTTCCCAACATCGAGGTCATGTCGATATATTTTTATTCCTTGATATTCAAATTAGGAATAGTGCATTCATTTCACGCGTTAAATATTAATTCATGAGTATCATCCATCATGTGTACGACATACTTTTTTTAGAGAAAGAGAAAAAAACACATGTCTTATATGTGTTTCAATCTAAATACACATAAAACACGTGTTTTTAAGTACCGAAAAGAACTAATTTTTCATGACGTTTTTAAATTGCAATTTAAACTTCTGTGGAGTGTGCGTACTTCTAGTTTCTCATCAGTTTGTAAAAATACCTTAAGATTCAGTGAAGTTGGTCATTGACACTCTATCAGAGCTTTTAGCAGAGAATTTGTTTGTTTATTAAGGTCTCAGAATGATTAGCCACCATTAACAGTATCAACTACCACTCCAGTCTAGCAAACAAACAATTTTCCCAATTAAACTAGAAGAGAGAAAAGTTAAAGACATACCAGGGGACACTGCAGCTACAAAGCTTAGTATGTGACTCTGGAAACCTGGCAGCAAATGAAGAGATAAATCCATACGAAAAAGGAAAACAAGATATTTAGGGTGATAAAGATATATGTCACCTATAAAACTTTTGAACTTGATACAACCACTCACTTCCTGTCGGGGTCGGGGTCAGACCAAAAAAAACTAGCAATTTCGATATACATTAATTATACGTGTATTTTTATAAAAGTCTCAAAATTATTATATCTCGTCGATGTGGGATGTTACCTTTCGTGCTAGTCAACTTCCGAATCATAGCTAAGGTGGCTGATTATACATAACTGAAAGCCATGCTCAACCCAACCATTTACTAACAAGTGTGGCTAATGGTGTAACTACATATGGCAACTAAACACTTACTCAACAAATATTACAACTACCAATCACTTCTCCAATCATCAAAGGGTCGTCTAAAACCCCTACAACAAATTCACACTCATCTCATTGTCTCTGCCTCACACCAATCTCTGTATCTCTTAACTAAACTACTTGCATTATATTGCACCACTGGCTCAATTAAACACGCCCACCAACTCTTCTTATCAATCCCTGATCCTGACTCTTTTCTTTTCAGCACTCTCATTAATTCCACCACTAAATTTCATTTTCCACTTCATTCTATATACTTTTATCACCGTATGATTAGTTCTTGTGTGTGGCCTTCAAGTTATGCTTTTACTGCTGTGATCAAAGCCTGTGCTGAGGTATCTGATTTGGGGTTTGGTAGAGTTGTTCATTGTCATGTTTTGGCATTTGGGTATGGTTTCAATGTGTTTGTTCAGGCTAGTTTGGTGAGTTTTTATGCGAAATGTGGCGAGTTGGGTGTTGCCAGGAAAGTGTTTGATGGAATGCCTGAGAGAACAGTTGTTGCTTGGAATTCGATGATTTCGGGGTACGAGCAGTATGGGTATGCTAATGAGGCTGTAGGGTTGTTTTGTAGGATGAGAGATTTGGGTGTTGGGTTTGATTCATCTACTTTTGTGAGCGTGTTGTCTGCTTGTTCGCAGTTGGGGGCTATTGATTTGGGTTGTTGGGTGTCTGAATATGTAAGAAAACATGCGCTGAACTTGAATGTGGTTCTTGGTACTGCATTGATTAACATGTATGCTAAATGTGGAAATGTAAGCAAAGCTAGGGAGGTATTTGATTTGATGAAGGAGCACAATGTTGCGTCGTGGACAGCTATTATATCTGGTTATGGAATACATGGTTATGGTAAGGAAGCAATGGAGTTGTTTGAACTAATGAAATTCCAAGGGCCACCTCCCAACAGTGTGACGTTCATTGCTGTGTTATCAGCATGTGCTCATGCAGGGTTAGTCCAAGAAGGACGTGAAGCTTTTGCTACCATGACATGTGATCATGGCTTAGTGCCTAAAATGGAACATCATGTTGCTATGGTTGATATGCTTGGGCGTGCTGGACTTTTAGACGAAGCATTTCAACACATAAAAGATTTAAACTGTGTCAGACCAGCACCAGCCATTTGGACAGCAATGCTTGGGGCCTGCAAGATGCACAAGAACATGAAACTTGGTGTACAAGTTGCCGAACATCTTTTAGCTGTGGAACCTGAAATTCCTGCTCACTATGTATTACTTTCAAATATATATGCGATGGCAGGTCGGACTGACAGAGTGGAAATGATCAGAAATGTGATGATCCGAAAAGGCCTAAAGAAGCAAGTTGGATATAGCACAGTTGAGATTGATCAGAAAACATATTTGTTTAGAATTGGTGACAAGTCTCACCCAGAGACAACTGCTATTTATAAGTTCTTAGATGAGTTGATGCAGCGAAGTCGAGCTGTGGGTTATGTGCCTGTATGTGAGTCTGTAATGCATGAACTGGAAGAAGAAGAAAGAGAGTATGCCCTTAGATATCATAGCGAGAAGCTTGCTGTCGCATTTGGTCTTCTTAAGACCGGGCAGGGAATGACGATAACAATCATAAAGAACCTTCGTATGTGTGAGGATTGTCACGCAGCTCTAAAGTTCATTTCAGTTATTTGCAGTAGAGAGATTATTGTTCGAGATAAGCTTCGATTTCACCATTTTAAAAATGGTTCATGTTCTTGTATGGATTATTGGTAACCACACGGCAGATTTTTTTTTTTTTTTAGTGTAACCACTTTTATTTGAATGACAGGTAAGAGAAGTTCAATGTTAATGTTAAAATAAATATAGTCATTGTTATAATATGAAAATTAAAAATAAATTTTAATTAAAATAAATTTTATGCTCCGATGCATGATTTTAAAATAAAATAAATTAGATGTAAAATTGTCTAATTTTTCAAGCAACAATTAAAAGTATACCATTGAACTTGCTAAAATAAATATTTTTACATTCATTATTCTCCAATTTACCAATTATATACTCATGTGGCAATTATAATCATGTCTATACTTGGTTCTATATTTAGAACCATGTATAATATTTTTCTATTTTAACATCTTTTTTATCATTACAGGAGAGTGCTATGTTTTATAATTAATGTTACATTATGGAAATAGCACCTTCCGCATCTAACTTACTCTAAACTCAAAAATATGTGTAAAGTGTGCTTTACCGTTGGATAAAAAAATAATCTATCATCACAGTAGTTTAAAAGGAACCAAAACAGGTAAACTTTATTACTCGATGTTGCATAATATAAAAAAAAATGATTTGGCGAAAACTCTCATGGGCAACTTTGCTGGCCAGGAATTTATTTATTCTCCGGCCAACTAAGATGGGAAAACCAAAATATGGCAACCCACTCCTAGGAGAATCCTGTCCAGGCTCCGGTGGTGATTAGTCTCACCCAATGTGGTGGCCTGGTGTGGATATATACCACACGAGAATCAAGGTGAAAACTACTCCCACTTGTAAATAAATAAATGAGGACCTGCTAATATCATCGTTATCAAAGTCTTGTAGAATCCACAATTTCCAAAAGCTGATTGTTTTCATGTATAGGTTTCTTCTACAATTAGATTTGAGACATGACAAAATAAAGCAGCTAAGAACAAAGGGAGAACGAAAGGCATGAGATATGTATGCTCAGGACTAGTCAAACAATCTTATATCAACTTTTGGAGACGCTCGTCGAAAATGCAGCACTTCATTTGCCATATTCATTATTCCAAAGTAATTCTCATGAGGTGAAA
Organism: Oenanthe sinensis; assembly: GCA_028671895.1. Taxonomy (NCBI): domain Eukaryota; kingdom Viridiplantae; phylum Streptophyta; class Magnoliopsida; order Apiales; family Apiaceae; genus Oenanthe; species Oenanthe sinensis. Next base: position 28,371,056 of record CM053812.1, on the reverse strand, counting down.
CACTCATAACCTCAAGCACTGGAGAGCGTCCAAGCACAAATTTGAGAAATTCCACACAATTTTTGTTGGACACGCCTGACATCTCTACAAATTTAAGATGCTTAAATGTGAAATCAGCAGGACATTCCTTCTCCCAAAAATCCAAATCAGCAGCTTTATCGTGAGAACATTTGATTACTGTAGGCTATGTGATCAAGAGAGATTAAAGAAGTTCAGCGGGAAAAAAAGAGAGAGATTAAAGGATACACAAAAACAAAAGGATGGTAAAAGAACAATAAGCAATAAACAAAAACCAAAGTAAATAATGGACAGGTAAATGTGCACAGAAAATAATAACAGGACATGTAACTTACATCAATTTTAAGTTCTTGCAGATTAGGAGACTGCAAAATCAAGTGAAGAACATACAGCAATCTATTCATCTCTTCATAATTTATATTTTGAAGCTCAATAAACTTTAGACGGTCATATATAACTGGAACTTTCATAATGATATTACCTTCCCAAGCCTGTGCATGAGGGGCAACAGAAAAGGGCGAGTGTACAAAAAGAGCACAAATTTTTGTAAATCAAACACAAGGTTTAGAGAAATTGGCCAACCATAACACTTAACCTTATTTATGAAGTTTATTAAGCAAGTGCAAATGCTGTTAGTACATTTACCTGTGAAATGAAGTCTATGCTTAAAACATCAAGGAGTGGAGTATGCTCGAGATATAAGTTGGTAAATTCCCCATTCAAAGTAAGATGCTTTAGATTCGGGGCACGAATGGCCAAACCTAGAGGGCCAGTGACATTTGTAAAAATAAACTTTTCTAGAAGAGGGCAACCTGAAATAAGGTTTTCAATAACCTCAAGAGTAAACGAGCCACCAGATAGGTGAAGGTACTTCAAACATGGAAATCCATGAAATCTTAAAGGAGGTTTCACGTCAAACCCATGAAGCTTTAATTTAGTCAGTTTCTGACAAGAAAATATACAAAAAGGTATCTGTCGATAGTATCCATGCAACTTGACAACCAACTCTTTTACATCTTTCCTTGATATGAAAAGTAGCCACTGATCTATATCACTAGAATTCTTGAAGCAAAAAGTCGATAGTTTGAACTTAAGGATAGGGCCATGATGAAGAAAAAGAAACCGCATGATAAAGTTTCCAAGTTGTTGCTCAGTAATGTCACTAAGATAAGACATACGGTATTCGTCAAATTCTAATTGTGTCATGGTAGCCCATCGATACCTCCACTTGGTAGACAAAATGCTGGTTTTAACAGCATCCCTTATCGGGAGTTTAGTAAGGATGCAATCAATAATATTGTCGGGCAGATCACTGATATAATCCTTCCTTAAGCATTTACCCATTTTCATATCCCTGTACAAGCATACAAATTATGAGTCAGAATCATTCCCTCTTCACAGAGACATTTTGTCGAACAGTTTACAGGCACACGAGGTATTGGTCAACTCCTAACACTATCCTAGTCTAACAAAACAATTTATTATACCCAAATAAATTTAAGACTAAACTAAAAGGAAAAGGTGGGGTTAAGGAAATAGTACCAGAGACTGAAGCTAGATATCTTGGCAGGCGCTGCAAAAGGTCTCCAAGAAAGGAGAGATAAATACAACGCCGCTATTCTCTGGTTTGCCGCTTAACGTCTCATTCGATAATACTCTAGTATTTTTAATGAGAATTAATTTATTAATAAAAAGTCATCCGGCATCTAAAAAATAATCGAATCAAACAAATATTAAATATAAATAATTGCTGATTAATTCATTACAGTTAGAGATAATATAATCAAGTAATCAAGTAATTTATTAAAGTTGATATATGTACAAGTACCCGTTTCACCGCATCCCGTTTGAGCTATCGAGCATAAATGCAAACTCATAAAAACTATAATCGTCGAATCAAAAATCTGAAAATCCTGTAAATCTAACATACCATATATTAAATCACACCAAAATAAATAATGAGCTCTCACAAGGAGAATATAAACAAAATTATTTGGGAACACAAATCTTACCTAAGGAAGAAGATTTTTTTAGGGGAAAACAAAATTTAGATATGAAAATGGAACCAATAAACAAGAGATAATACTCTAATTAAAACTAAAATTTTAATTATTTTACAAAATTTAATTAATAGATTAAATTTTTACCGTAGCAGACTTAAAAAATTAATTCACCCTGTTTTTTTTGTACTTTTGTCTTCTGATAAATTTTAGACTCGGTTTAAGTTTATTTTATAAAAATTGATGATTCTAAAAATTAATGATACTTTTTGAAAAAGTTGTTTTTATTTTATAATTGTATCTGATAAAAAATTAATATTATTGTTCATATGAACAACTTAAAATTTTACTTTTAGTTAACACATAAATTACATATTAACAATAGAATTATTTAAATAATATATAAAATTAAATATATTTTTAAAAAGAAAAATGTTTATGAAGATAAACTCGAGCAACATACTCAAGGTTATAAGTAGACAACACACTTAAGGTAGAAAGTAGTTTGTATGTATATATTAATGATAATTTTATTATTTTAAAGTTTATTTCTAATTATAAATATGCTCCCATATATTTTGTATGATTTTTTTTATTCAGAGGCAGTTAGCTGTGAGGTCATCTTCAGAGGAATATGAAGCGCATTTTTTAAATAAGATTAACCTTTTTTTAATTTCAGAAACTCTATTGTGGGTTTGCGCGAAAAATATACAGATTCTATTTTTCTACCAATCCAATCGTCTGAAATGACCTTCCAAACACGCATTAAACCTCCGAATTATAATCCTTCCCAAACCCAATCGATCAACCCATCAAGTAAAAAAAATATAGATGTAATCTCGTTTGTCTTTCATTACAAGCTATTTATAAGTTAATTTTTTTTAAAATTTATTAATTACTTATAACCCTTAGACTTTTACATTTAGTTATAATTTTCGAAGGGAATGGTAAGATAAATAAATTTAAAAAAAACATTAAAAAATTATTTGAAAAAATGTATACGGAAAAACTTTATGACTTTAATGTTTAAACTCTTGTGGGTCGTACCATCTTGTTTAAGCTGCATCTTTCTTATACTACTAAAAAAAAATAATCCCTCCGTCTCACCCATTTGTTTACATTTCGGAGAGAGGGTCCGTTACGCATTTTAAGGTGCATATAAAGTATAGTTCCGTAACTTATTTTTATAAAATTTTGTTTTTGAATAAAAATTGAATGTTTATATTTTTATTCAGAAAAAAAAATTTAAAAATAAATTATGAAACCATACTTTATATGTACCTTAAAATACGTGACGGGTCTTCTCAAACAAATGGGTGGGAGTAATAAATAGCATTCCACGGATAAGCGAGTATATATTAGAACCAGAGCATGCAAAACCTCGACTTGAAAATGCATGACACAGCAAGTCAGTCAGTGAGTAACACACTCACACAACATAATTATAGAATAATGCTCCCTTGTTTGTCCCAGGGGAGTAAAGGACCAGGTAAAATGGTAATACATCCAGATGAAAATCTTGTAAAATCCATAACTTGCAAAAGTTGATTGTTTTTACGGATACAAAAGGTCTGAGAACTAACAAAACAAAGCAGCTAAGAACAAAAGGGGGAAAGGAAGGCATGAGAGATGGATAAGATGACTAGTCAAACCACCTTAATTCAACTTTTGGAGAAGCTAGGAGACGCAGCAGTTCATCTGACATATCCCTTCTTCGAATGGGAACAAAATTAGGTGAAATTCTCATCACCCCAAGCACCGGGGAACGTCCAAGCACAAATTTGAGGAATTCTCTGTCATTTCCGTTGGACAAGTATGACATCCTAACTATTTTAAGGTGCTTGAAGGTGAAATCAGTAGGACATTCTCTCTACCAAAAATCCAAATCAGCATCTTCATGATGAGCAGTAATACGCCCAACTATTCTGGCCCGTGCGATCAAAAGTGATACAAGATAATAAAGACAAACCAAAGTATATAAAATTGAACAGGCAGATGTAAGCATCAAATAACAGGACACCTGACTTACTATGATATGAAGTTCTTGTAGATTAGGGGATTGCAAAAGCAAGTGACGAACATATGACACTTGGTTCATCTCTTTAAAATCTATGCCTCCAAGTGAAATAACCTTTAGACAGTCATATGTTACTGGAACTTTCACAAGGACATTACCACCTTCCCAATCCTGAGCAGAAGGTACAAAAGATAGAAAGTGAGGTACAAAAAGAGCACATAAATTTTCAAAATGTTAAGGTTAGAGAAGACAGAAAACCATAAAACAATTTCCCTATCTATTAATTTAATAAAGCTAAATGGAAATAATAACATTTTACCTTTGAAAATAAGTTTATTGTTATATCAACCAGAAAAGGAGTATGCTCAAGATACAAGTCTTTAAACATCCCTTTCACAGTAAGATGCTTCAGTTTGGGGGCACAGACTGTCAAAGCTAGAGCATCATCATTTTTAAATATAAACTTCTCAAACAGAGGGCAGCCTGAAATAAGGTTTTCAATAGCCTCAAGAGTAACCGTGCCATCATATAGGTTAAGGTACTTCAAACATGGAAACCCTCGAAATTCTAAAGAAGGCTTCACTTGAAACCCATAAAGCTTCAATCTGGTCAGTTTCTCACAAGAAAATATACAAGAAGGTGTGCGGAAAAACTCACGGTCTTTCCACCCCCACACAGTAAGAACTAACTCTTTTATATCTTTCCTCGATAGGAAAAGTAGCCATTGATCCATATCAGCAGAACTTACGTCGTATACAGTAGATAGTTTGAACTTATGAATAGGGCCGTCATGAAGTAAGAAAAATCGCATGATAAAGTTTGCAAGTTCTTTCTCAGGAATTTTTCTGTCATCAGAAAGAGATACACATTCTTATATTCTTTGTCAAACACGAGCTGTTTCATGGTAGCCCATTGATACCTCCAATTTCTCGACAAAATGCTGGTTCTTACAGCATCTCTTATTGGGAGTTTTGTTAGGATGGTTTCAATAATACTTTGCGGTAGATCACTGATAAAATCCTTCCTTGAGAATTTCCCCATTTTATATCCCTAGAAAAGCCTTGAAATTATGATTCTAATCATTCCGATAATAAACCAATTTAAAAAATAATGCAGTATATATGTATATCTACAGTCTCTTAGAAGTTTTCAGTCAAGTCAAATATCTTAAGTAATGCTTTTACATTTCCCATTCCATTTGTTCCAACCAAACGAAGCGTAATACTTTGTTTCATATATAAATAAAATCCCAAAACATATCGACTGAATAAATCAATCTCTGGCCTTAAGGCGATTTTATTTTTAAATATGATATCCCAGTTTGATATATAACAAGAACTTATTTCCTAGGAATGGAGGAAAGAATCTCACCCTCCTCATACCCTACTTTAAGAGCGGTACATAATGGTTATGTTTTTATATATTCCCGTTAATGAAAACCAAACAAAAACAAAGGAAATGTAAGCCTTACTTCTACTTCTAGGAGTAGAGAGGACTTTTCTGTAAACATATGCCAGTTAATTCTATCCTATTGTTCTTGGAAGATCTCATAGTAATAAAAGATTGAGCAACTTACAGAGTGGTTGCCAGAAACAATATCACTTACAGTTTGATAACTAACTTTTGAACACTGCAAAATGGTTGCCAAACATCATGCACGCCTATCAACTTGGTGGCTGCCGTCAATTATTAAACTCGGTTAAAAAATGGACTAACCAGCTTGAAAAAATTAGGGATAATTTTTCTAATATGCGAATAAAGTATGTACATGCACAGACCTGAACTTGATTTTGGGGAAATGATGGAGATAAAATGATAAATTAACTAGGTTAGGTAGGCCGGGTCTGTTTAGGGTCGGATATTTAAGTATGTAGAATAAGTAATTTCTAATAGATTTACTAAACTGGAATATGATCAATTATGTTAACGGAGTTAATTAAATTTTTGGCGACCAGATAAAAGATTGACATGGGATTTAGCTACCAAATTTGCCAAAAGGTAAAATTAGTCACTAATTTGCTCCCGAGGGTATTTTCCAGGCACCGGCCCACCGTTGTGCATTTTAATAAAACAAGAACATAAAATTTCAATATCTGAAACAGTTGACAGGCAACAGCCGTGAAACAAATCACTGTGTATCCCCCACTAGTCTACCGAACAAAACAATAACCTATTAAACAGAGAAGGGTTGAGCGTATACCAGAGATTGAAGGTAATAATCTTCGTATGCGATGCAATAAGCTGACAAACTGGAAGGGGGGAGAAATCAGAATGGGAGAGGAAATATATATTTTAATCTATACAGGGCCCATCAGCAATAGAAACCAACTCTAAAATCATTGGATTAGCAGCCCACTTAAAATAAAATAAAAAAGTGGATTTTTTAGGGGGGAAAATAATAAAAGAAAATGGTATTAAGCAATGACAGCTCACCTTTAAACAGACCACGCCTTTGATAACTAATCATGAGAAAATTTATAGGATAGTAAGAGATAGAAAAATGACCCAGATTTTCTTGCCACTTCGAAAACTTTGAACAGAAATGAAAGACCACAATTCATGTTAGAAATGGTAAGAGCAGAAGGGAGCTTATGTAACATAGCAGTTACCACTCAGTTTCAAAGGTGGTTCAGATTCCTCGTGTCACGGATCAGTGGAGCATAAGGAAATTAATAAGTTCTAGCAGACCAGGTGTTCAATTAGTGAAGCATTTAATTGAACAGAGTAGCATAGCATATATGTTGATATATGTGCACGAAACATAGAGTCGCATAGCATATATGTTGACATATGTTTCGTGCACATATATAGAGGTGGCTGTAACCTGAGCATAAAATAGAGGACAACCTAATAGGTAAAGTGCAGGTTCAGCGGTAGGAAAGAAAAAGAAAAAGTAATATATATAGGCTGATGCTCAAACAGAATTGGACTAATATGATTGGTGATTAGTACTGTTACAGCTAGTGTTTTGTGGTACTGTAACTGTCTGTAAGTGGTGATTTGTACTGCTCTAATTGGTGATTTGCGTCTAGTTTCTAGAGGTCTCAAGATAACATTGTTTCAGTAGAGAACCGCCAGCCTATATATAGTTGCATGTTCCTTCTAACTTGTAAAAAATTGAACAATCTGTCAAATACACGATAAGCACAGAAAGCATTATGTATCTACTAAGAGACTGCGAAAACAAAACAAATCACAAATTAAATTAAAAGAGAGAGGTTAAGGAAATACCATGTAAGAACAAAGGGAGGAAGGAAAGGCATGGTGAGAGATGCATAAGTTGAGTAGTCAAGAGAATTAACTAGTCGAGAAGATCATCGAAAAACACTTTGTTATCCAATATCCTTTGGTAACCAAAAGAAGGTGCAACGCTCATCACCTCAAGCACCAAATAACTTCTAAGCAAAAATACGAGCAATCCAATGACATTTTGGTTGGACATCTTACTACTTTAAGGTGTTTGAATGTGATACGTTCTTTTAAGGACACTTTGACAATGTAGGAGAGTGTTTTAAGTGGGTTCAGAGGAGTCCATTGTCCAAATCAATAAAAATGTAGGATAGTTGCATGTTGCTCGCATAGTTGTATGTATGTATATGTGTCATTAAATTCCTCAAGAGACAGTATGTCGAACAGTTGGTAAACAAGAGAGTTTACCTGCTTGAAAGTTAAATTAAAGAGAGGAATCCAGCCTATTTTGGACTTCCCTACTACCCGACGTACTAACAAAATTTGTGAGTTTTTACATAACTATACAATATCTTTGAGAAAATCATTTTTTCCGTAAATTGTGATTTTTAAAATTTCGTTAAAGAATTACAATTTATTTTTTTGGTTTTACAAAAAAGAAAAAGAAGAATATGTTTGTCTCGTTAAATTTTGTGGTTATAGACTTACAGGTACAAGTGTTAACCCGTGCTTTTTAGGATGTTCCCAAACCAAAAAATTGATGTATATGTTACATTTTTACCGTAATTATTTGTTTGGAATAATATATATATATATATATATATATAAACTTTTTTATATAATTAATAATGTTTCTGATTGTTTTGTACATCCTAAAAATGACAATTTCCTAAAAACAGTCTTGTTTTATAGGTCTAGAACCCAAACAGGGAAAGCCATCTACTTAAACATACATAAACATACCACAAACAAGATTATAGAAAGGAAATACTGCCTCGTTTGAAAACGAGGAAAGGACCTGCTAAAATAGTAATACATTGTGATCAATGTCTTGTAGAAGCCACAATTCGCCAAAGTTAATTGTTCTTTTGTATAATTTTCTTTAACAACTAGATCAGAGAACTGACAAAAAAACCCAGTTAAAATGAAAAACAAACGAGAGAAAAAGGCATAAAGATATGCATAAGAATATGCAGTACTTCACCAGGGGTCCAAGAATTTTATATCAACATGTGGAGAAGCTTCTCCAAGACGCAGCACTTCATTCACCATATTCATTTGTCCACGAGATTCATAAGGAGGCGAAACAGTAATCATCTCAAGGACAGGAGAACGTCCAAGCACAAATTTGAGAAATTCTATGTGATGTTCCTTGGACACGTCCAACAGTTTTACTGCTTTAAGGTGCCTGAATGTGAAATCAATAGGGCATTGTTTCTCCCAAAAATCCAAACCAGCAGCTTTATTATGAGCACAACTGCCTACCTCCTATGTGATCAGCAGGAATATATGATAACTAAAGGCCGATAAAAAGAATGAATAGTAGACAAAGACCGAGTATATTATATTGATCAGAACAATAAGCACACAAAATAACAGGTCATGTGATTCACCGAGATTCGAAGTTCTTGTAGATTAGGGGACTGCAAAATCAAGTGAAGAGCATAAAACATAGCATTCATCTCTTCAAAATTTATGCCTCCAAGTTCAATAACCTTTAGATAGTGATATGTAACCGGAAATCTCATAGAAATATTATCTTTCCAAACCTAAACAAAAGAGACAGCAGAACGAGAGTGAGTGAAGAAAAAGAGCGCATCATTTGTAAACTCAGAGAAGTTTAGAGAAAACATAACAGCAAAACACCTTTTCATCATCTATTAAGTTGTTTATGAAGCTAAAAAGAACTACCTTAAAGAAGTCTATGCTTATAGAAACCAGAAGTGGAGTATGCTCAAGATATACGTCTCCAAAATTTCCACTCAAAATAAGATGCTTCATATTCGGGGCACGGATGGACAAAGCTAGATAATCCATATTTAGAAATTTAAACTTCTCGAGGAGAGGGCAACCTGAAACAAGGTTTTCAATAACCTCAAGAGAAACTCTGCAATGTACTAGGTTAAGGTACTTCAAACATGGAAACCCTTGAAATTTCAGAGGAGGTTTCACTACAAACTTGCAAAGCTTAAATCTAGTCGGTCGTTGACAAGAAAATATATGGGAAGGTGTGTGCATCTCATTTATAAAATTCCAATTTTCACCAAGAAGTACCTCCTCTATATCTTTCCTTGATAGAACACGTAGCCATTGATCTATATCAGTAGACTTTCTCAAGTATGAAGAAGATACTTTGAACTTATGAATAGGAGCATCATGAAGTAAAAGAAATTGTGACAAAATTTGCAAGTTTTGTCTCAGCAATGTTCTGCTCATCAGGTTTTTCGTGAAATACGAGTTGCGTGATGCTAGTCCATTGATACCTCCACGTAGTAGACAAGATGCTGGTTTTTACAGCATCCCTTATTGGGAGTTTTGTTAGGATTTCTTGTATAATGTTTTGAGGCAGATTACTGATTTTGTCCTTCCTTGAGCATTTACTCATCTTATAATAGCCCTACAAAAGCATACAAATTATAAGTAAATTTATTCCCATAATAATAAAGCAATTGGAATTATAGCATATATAGTAACTGCATGTTACGTATTTGTTATGAAAGATTCAAAGAAGACAATTCGGACAAGCACAAGACGAATTGTGAATTCGTATTTATCTTTAATTAGTCCAACAAAACAAAACATATACTATACATGAACCAATAAAACTACAGTACAGAGAGAGACAGTGTTGAGAAAATACCAACCAGGGATCAGAAGTAATTCGCAGAGAGGAGATATATAAACCGTCAAGCTTTCGGAGCAAGTTATTTGTTTAAATTTAAGGTTTATCAAAACATTTAAATGCCTGATTTGGTCGGGGGCATCTGAAACCTTGTATGATTTTTGACATTTGTGTATGCAAAATTTTATTATTTATATTTTATTTTTTAAAAATATATAATAATATTATTTAATATTTGATAAATAACCATGATCTATTTTTTATACTAATTATTTATTAAAAATATAAAATTGAAAATTTTATTTCACCACTCAATTAAAAATATGATATTATTATGCCACATTCGAAGTATATAGGACAATTAAAAATAATACAGCAACTACGAACAAAGGGAGGATTGGACAAGTGAAGGCATGAACTATGCCTAGGATGATTGGTCAAAGAATTTTATTTTAACTTTTGGAGAAGCTCGTTGAAAATGGATCACTTCATTCACCATACTCATAATCAGGTGAAATGCTAATCATCTCCAGCACCGGAGAACGTCCAAGCAGAAATTTGATAAATTCAATGTCATTTTTGGTACAGATGTAAGACATCTTTACTGTTTTAAGGCGCTTGAATTTGAAATCAGTAGGACATTTCCTCTCCCAAATGTCAAAATCTGCAGCTATATAATGAGCAGGATCGGGTGCCTCACCATAAGCCTATGTGATCAAAAGGGAGACATGATAAGTGAAGGCCAATAGATGAACAAAAAACAAAGACCAAAGTTAAAGTATATAACATGACATGTGACTTACATACATATGGCGTTCTTCATCTTCAAGATCAGGGGACTGCAAAATCAATTGAAGAACGTACAATATATCGATCATTTATGCTGTCATGTTATGATGTATACTACATTTTATATTGTTAGATAATTATATTTTTATATAACCACGTTCTCTTTCTAAACATTGTAATCTAATGTAATAGAGAGTAAATTTTATTCATAAATTAATTCAAAAGTGTAACATAACATATATTATATATTAAATGAAGAAATACCTGTATTACTCCATAACACAACATGCAAAATAAAATGGCATGTGACTTGCTGAGATTATAAGTTCTTGTAGATTAGGGGAGTGCAAAAGCAAGTGAAGAACAAACAACACTTTATCCGTGTCTTTAAAATCCATTTTTCCAATTTCAATAAGCATTAGATAATCATATGCAACTGGAACCTTCATAAGGATATCACCTCTCCAAGCCTGAGCAAATGCGACTTCAGAAAGAGAGTATAAAATGAGCCCATCAATTGTAAACTTAAAATAAAGATAGAGAAGATGGAAAGCAATAAAACCCTTTTACTATCTATTAAGTTTTATAAAGCAAAGTGAGAATATTACTGCAGTTTACCAATGGATAGAAGCATATGCTAAGAGCAACCACAAGTGGGGTATGCTTAAGATATAAGTCTTCAAAATTTCCACCCGCGGAAAGATGCTTAAGATTTGGGGCACGGATGGTCAAGGCTAGCTTGTCCATATTACTGAATTCAAACATTTCAAGAAGAGGGCAACCTGAAATAAGGTTTTCAATAACCTTAAGGCTAATTGTAACACCATCTAGCTTGAGGTACTTCAAACATGGAAATCCTTGAAATTCCAAAGGAGGTTTGACTGCATACTCAGAAAGCGACAATTTGGTCAGTTTTCGAAAAGAAAATACACTACAAGGTATAGATAACCTTGGTTCATTCCACCGCCATTTGCGTCCGTATACATCAAGAACTACCTCTTTTATATCTTTTCTTGATATGACACGTAGCCATTGATCAATATCAGTAGAGTTTTTCAAGTACGATGTAGATAGTTTGAACTTTTGAATAGGGCCATCATGAAGTAAAAGAAACCGCATGATGAAGTCTACAAGTTTTTTCTCAGCAACTTTTTTGTCATTGGGAAGATGCAAACATTTTTCATCAAATACAAGTTGTGTCATGGTTGTCCATTGATATCTCCACTTGCTAGACAAAACGCAGGTTCTTACAGCATCCCTTATTGGTAGTTTTGTTAGAATAGCATCAATAATGCTTTGAGGCAGATCACTGATAATATCCTTAGTTGAGAATCTAGTCAATTTACCCATTTGGATCCCTAGAAAAGCCTGAAAATGATAATTCAAAAAGTAAAATCATTTCCACAATCAACCAATTTTAGATATATCGCCGTAAATATGTACTATCCACAGTGTCTTACATGTTTCCTACAAAGTATGCCACAGTAAGGCAGTGAGTTAACGAGGTCAATTAAGACAGTCCAGAAGTTGATAAATTTTATGGCTCAGAAATAGGGAATTTCTGGGACATTTTAAAAATTCAGGACAATATATGAATATATAACTGGACTAGCCGCTACAGTTAAACCTTGATAAAACAATACCGAATACATCTCTATTAAATAATATATTTTTCAGGGACAGACTATGGTTGATAACATAAAATAATATTTTTGTTAAATGCATTATGTTCACGTACTCCTTCCATCCCAAATTACTTCTCCATTTTGATTTTTACGCATAATTTAAGTAACATTTGAACGCATAGTTACATAAATTTTAAAAAAAATAAAAATAATTAACGAATCTATGTGTTCAATGCATCTTAAAATATGCGTAAAAGTGAAAGTGAGCCGGGATGTAGGGAATATTTTAAAATAAATGAGAGTCCAAACCAATCAAAACTTAGGGGGAGTATTCAATCTCGATTCTATATATTTTTTTTTTGTATTTTAAAAGTCTGGGGATGTGAATTAAAAATAATTCATTAAAATCTCGAGATATGGAGATATTTCAATCAAGATTAAAAAATATCCTAATCTGATGATATTCAATCTAGATTATATATAATGTTTTAAAATCTAGAAATATTCAATATGGATTATTAACAATCCATTAACATCTGGTGGTATTCAAGATTTTAAAAATTCATGGATTATGTTGAATTTAAAATGTATTTTTATCTCACTAAAATATATGAGATTCTATTAGATTTAGACTCAACGCAACTCTATCATCGACTCTACCATCTACGAATAAATTGTGTGTAAAATCATTAATCAACTGTAATCTATTACATTTCATGGATTAAAATAATCCGTTAAACTATGAAGTGAATACACCCCGTTGTATGAATATATTTAAAAATCGTGATAACAGATGACTTATTAATCGGGACCCTTAAACTACTTACTTCGTTTAATATCCACCAAGCATTGCCTAACTACTACTTGTGCACCAGTAGTCTAATTACAGACAAAACGAATTATTTACCCAATTAACTTAAACAAAGAGAATAAAGGTTAGAGAAATACATACCAGAGACTTGAAGCTATAAATTTTAGCACTCGATGCAAGAGCCTCAAAAAAAAGGAGATGAATTGAATCCAAGTAAAAAACACTACAGGCCCGGTTGTAAAGTTCCGAAAATAAGTAATGTTTTAACTTTTAAGTTGAGAGTTTCTCAGGACTATAACAAAATATAATACAACATAGGTTTATTTTTGTAAATATTGAGGGCTATGTATTAGTGTTACGGTATAAAAATTGCTACTCGATTTTTGTATTTATGTAATTGTTAGGACCCTTTTTCTCTTTAAGTTATAAGTTGTATATCTTGTTACTTTCAAAAAAATTGTTTATCTCACAAGTCAAACAGGATTATAAAAGATGTATTGTTATTATTATATTGTGATAAAAATGTGTATTAAAAATATTAATTTATCGTATTTGAAGCTCTTTTATTTGAAGTTTTGAACATTGTTTTGTGTTTGAGAAGTTTCCCTCTATATCCCACTTTGCTAGGGAGGGTTTTGGAGTTCTGAAACCACGGTTTCACCCATTCATCATTTTCTCCATTATTATTCCGTTCCATTTTATATATGGATAATTACAACAAAATATCCAAATTAATGATAGCATGCACAATAAAATTAACAATTCTGTAAACTTTATATGTTGATATACAAGGTCTTTTGTATATTTACATAATTTTATCTATTACCTTTCGTTAATAAACATACTATTCCTCCTATATCCTATTATATACTAATAAAACAATTAATTTTGGAAGAATTAAAAGAATATGTGATAATATGGACAAAATATGTAATATTTCTTTGGGTAATGTAATTTTCACGTCAAAATAATGATCACATGACATAGACCTACAAGATTATACCTGGTCATGTAAGATTCTACAATTTGCAAAAGCTCATTGTTTTCATGTCTAAATTTCTTTAACAATTAGACCTGAGAGCTGAAAAAACAAAGCAGCCAAGACCAGAGTGGAAGGTAACTAATGAGAGGGCTAGTGGAAGAATTTCATATCGACTTTTGAAGAATTTCGTCGAAAATGTAGTTACTGATGATTTAACTAAGGCCTGCCTCCTCTACTGCTATAGATAACTCCTGTTATTTCTGATCGAATCATTTTTTATAATGACCTTCCCAAACATTATTCAAGAGGAGCATAAACTTCCAAAGCTCAGTAGGAAAAAACAAGCAACTCCCTTGCTTGCACACAAGAAAAGAACCTTGTGATATACTAGTAAATTAGGAAAACATCCTGATTGAAGTCCTGTAGAATCATTTCGAAATTCTGATTGTTTCATGTACATATTCAATCTACAATTAGATCTAAATAAAGCAGCTAGGGTATAGGAACAAAGGGGAAAAGGAAATGCATGAGATACGCATATGATGTCTATTCAAAGAAGTTAATATCAACTTTTGCAGAAGCTCGCCGAAAATGCAGCACTTCATTCACCGTATTCATTATTCCAGTGCAATCTTCATCTAGTGAAACGCTCATCACCTGAAGCACCGGAGAACGTCCAAGCACAAATTTGATGAATTTTATGTCATATTCATTGGACACATATGAAATCTTTACTATTTTAAGGTACTTGAATTTAAAATCAGTAGGGCATTTCTTTTCCCATAAATCCAAATCAGCCACATTAAATTGAGCTTCTCCAATTGGTGCAGCCTGTGTGATAGAAAGGGATACAACAAGATAACTAAAGGCTGACAAAATATTAATAATAAACAAAAACCAAAGTAAATAATGTGCATAGAAAATAACAGTACATGCAACTTACTTCAATTGTAAGTTCTTGGAGATTAGGGGACTGCAAAAGCAAGTGATGAACATACAACACTTCATTCATTTCTTTATAATTTATGCCTGTAACTTCAATAAACTTTAGATAGTTCTATGTAAGTGGACGTTTCACAAAGACATCACCTTGCCAAGCCTGGGCAAAAGGGACAGCAGAAAGAAAGAAAGTGAGTGTACTTAAAGAGCGATCCGTTGTGAAGTCAAAGAGAAGTTTAGAAAACATGGAAAATCATAACAGCTTTAATCTATCTATTTATTTACAAAGATTAATGGAAATGCATTTAGCATTTTACCTCTGAAAAGATGTTTATTCTTATAGCAGCAAGAAGTGGAGTATGCTTAAGATATAAGTCTTTAAAGGTCCCATCCACAACAAGATGCTTCAGATTTGGGGCATTGACAGTCAGAGCTAGTCATCATTACTAAATTTTAAACTCTCAAGAAAAGGGCAACCTGAAATAAGGTTTTCAATAACCTTAAGAGTAGCAGTGCACCAATTTAGGTTAGGACACTTCAAACATTGAAATCCTCGAAATTTTGGAGGTGGTTGCAATACAAACCCACTAAGTTTCAAGCTAGTTATTTACCGACAAGAAAATATAGTAGAAGGTGCGGATAATATCTGTCCAACTTCGATTAGTCCATTAAGATCTAACTCTTTCAAATCTTTTCTTGATAGAAACCGTAAGCACTGATCTATTCCAGGAGACTCACCTAAGTACGGAATAGATAATTTGAACTTACTAATAGGGCCGTCATGAAGAAAAAGACAGGGCATCATAAAGTTTATAAGTTTTTCCTGGGTAAAAGGTGGAGAAACACAGTTTTGGTCAAATACAAGTTGTGTTATGTTAGCCCATTGATACTTCCATTTGGTAGATAAAATGCTAGTTCTTACAGCATCCCTTATTGGCAGTTTTGTTAAGATGGTTTCGATAATCATTTGAGGCAGATTACTCATAAAATCATCCTTCCTTGAGACTTTACGCTTTTTCATTTCCTAGAAAAGCATGCGACGTATGAGCCAAAATCATTCACATAATATAACCAATTTAATGCAGTATATACAGTCCCTAGTTATATAATCAAACATCCTAAGAGCAAGTCCAACAGCTTACCTAAATGGTGTCCTAAGGTGAAATATAGGTAATGTATCAAAAAATTACACTCCAACAATGTCCTAGTAATTACCTAAATCACTAGAACATGCATCTCATTACCTATTTTTAGGTAACCACTAACCATTACCTATTTCATTTATATGAATTAAATAATCTTTCCCCTCCATTTTTCTTCATCTTTTCTCTCTCTTTTTCTTTTTCTTCCTTTTTAGATTCAAATTTATTATTATAATAATAATAGATAATGAATATAGGGATTATTGTTGAAGTTCTCATGTCCTAGTGGTTATCTAAATCACTAAGACTCATTATTTTATAATATTTATAGGTAACCAACTAGGACACTGTTGGACTTCCTCTAAGCAATGCTATATATATGGTCCCAATAAGTTGTATATTATTTTTAATCTATTAGAAGCTCATTATGTCTCGTTTGTGATTCCTTAGAACAAGTCCAATGCATAGCTATATTTAGTCATATAGCTATAATATAGAACCAAAATCATAAAATTCAACTCCAATGCATAGCTATTCTTAGATGGATAAATGCATAAATAGATACTTGGTCCTATATTTAGGACCAAAAATGGCTATAGACATCCTTACCACATTATTAAATAACTAATAATAGAGTACAAGGAGGTCCACTTTAAATTAAAGTGAATGAGTTGGACAAATGTTAAGTAAATATGGAATTATTTGGTTGTATAATGCAACTAGTATCGGAGTGCAAGTACTATTTTAATACCAAATACTACTTTTTGGTGCCATGTTATAGCAATGGCTATGGTCATTTTGCATCTAGCATTGGACCTGCTCTTGTAAGTTGAAAAATGTATGTATTTTTTAAATTATAAGCTAGTTAACAGACAATTTATAAACATTCGGCAGGCACACAAACACAAAGCGTTGCGCATTACTACTACGTCCTAGTCCAAACAAACAAAACACCTTACGTACGCTTAATTAAAGCTAAAGGATAAAGAGATTAAGGAAATACCAGAGACCGAATGCAGAGATCTTCCTTTGCGATCCCAAAAACTGAAAAGGGAAGAAGATGTCTAGGGCCGTTTAGACTACTCGAGGTTCATGTTCCTATTAGGTTTTACTCATAAATTCTATGTACAGTAACACTATATATAGAGATTAAAGTTGCATTACATAATTATTTTATAATATAAAAATAATATTATTAGAATTCAAATTTCAAATATAAATAGCAAGTTATCCATAATTTTTTGTGAATCGATAACACTTAATAATGGGTCGTTTGATTTGAGGTTTTTGAAATGAGAAATGAGTTTAAAATAAATAAAATACATGATATTTGTTTCAATTTTTTAAAATTTCAATTTCATAACTCAAACCTCAATATATAGGTTTTTTTATACCCAATGCATGGGGTATGAGGAGAATATATGAGTATTAATTTTATTATTATTATTGATAATTAACATTATTAATGATAAAAAAATAATAATATATACAATTAAGTATTATTAATAATAATAAAATATATTTATATTTTTTATTATATAATAATACTGACTATTCTCAGTTTTCACCTCCTTTTCATTTACTCCGTATCATTTTTTTTTGGCCAATTTGTTTCTTTTTATTTGAGTAATTTTTTTTTGTCTAATTTGTTAGTTAGTTCTAACCTTTTTTTGTAAAACCCTGCAAAACCCTCGGGTGACATTGAAGAAAATCAAGAAGCTTCAATTAAATGGAAGTTCCACTCTACAAAACCCATTAACATGACACTCCATTTTAAGCTTCTTTTACCACTCCTCTCTAAGTCATTCTCACTCTCTCCTCGTTCACTTTCACCTACATTTTTATACTCCACTACTGTGTCTAAACACTTGATTCATAAAATCACTGCTGCATTTCACCAAGAAGATCTCAATATATTAGACCCTTTTTTGACTTCTAATCTTCAAGAAAATCATGTGGGGTCTATTCTTTTTAATCTCCGCTCAAAACCCAGTTCAGCAATTAGGTTCTTTGAGTGGTCTGAAAATATTCTAGGGTTTGATCATAATCTTGAATCTTTTTGTGGCCTTTTACATTTGTTGCTTTCTAATCGTTTGTTTGATCCTGCAAGGCAGGTGTTTGATAAAATGGCTGCAAAGTTTGGAACTTTTGATTGTTTCAATGCTTTTTACGGAGGTTTCGAGGTTTATAATTCTAATCCTAATACTGTTTATAGTTTCTTGATTGATAATTTTTGTCGAATTAAGATGATTGATATGTCGGTTGAGATTTTTTATCGAATGTCTGTGTTGGGTATTTCAGTATCACCATATGCCCTGTGTTCATTGCTGAGTTGTTTGGTAGACTGCAAGGGGATAAATGTTATATTGAGTGTTTGTCGAGTTGCAGGTGATGGATTAAAAGGGAAACATAATGAACGTGCGAATTTGTATGGTTTTGTGATGGGCGGTTTCTTTAAGAAAGGAGATATTGAAATGGGTCTGCATTTTCATAGAGGGATGATTGAGAGCGGGTTTTTACCTGATATTATTACCTGCAATAAGATATTGAAAGGTCTTTGTAATAATAAGAGTATAGAGTTGGCATGTAAATATTTTTCATCCATAATAGAGATAGGTCCTAATCCGAGTTTGATTACTTTTACCACATTGATTAATGCACTCTGCAAGGATTTAAGACTGGAAGAGGCATTTAGGATTTATAATTTTATGATTATGAAGGATATCACTCCCGATGTGTTCATCTATAGTATTTTGATTAATGGACTTTTCAGAGTTGGAAAATATGAAGCGGCACATAAATTACTGTTAGATTCATTAAAACGAGGCATCAAACTAGATCTGGTATTTTTCAGTTCCATAATTGATGCGTACATGAAAATTGGGCATGCTGGAAAGGGAATTGATGTATATAATAATATGTTGGAAGAAGGTATTAGACCAAATATCGTTACCTACGGTATTGTTGTAAATGGGTTGTGTCGAAGTGATAGACTTTTCGAGGCTCTTGGGGTCTTTGGCCATATTATGAAATGTGGTATTGAGCCATCTCTGATAATTTACAGTAGTATTATTGACGGCATTTGTAAATCCGGAAACTTAAAAGACGGGCTTGGTTTGTTCTGGGATATGGTAAAGAATGGACCTACACCTGATGCTTTTATTTTTAGTATAGTTATTAATGGTTTTAGCAAACAAGATAGGATATGTGATGCAATCTGCTTTTTCTACCAGGCTCTGAAGGTGGGGGTGAGGCCTAATGTTTATACATTTAATTCCTTAATTAATGGTCTCTGTAGATTGATGAGAATACATGTTGCTATCAAAGTTTACCACCAGATTGGTAACTATGATATTCGTCCAGATGAAGTTACTCACACTCTGCTTATTAAAGGGATATTTGAGGAAGGGAGATCACTTGAAGCATTAAGTTTTTATTTCCAGGTGCTAAAGAAGGGCTTCTGTCTTGATGTTGTAACATATTGCACCCTAATTAATGGATTTTGCAAACAAAAGAATTTAACTGCTGGATTACGGGTGTTTGAACTGATGCTCAAGGATAATGTAAAACCTGATATTGCCATACACAATGTTGTATTGAAAATGCTTCTTAAAGAAAACTGTTTGCAAAGAGCAGAGGAGCTATTCATGCAGGTGTCTGACAGTGGTCCTGAGCCTGATATTGTGACCTATAACACAATGATTTGTGGATACTGCACTTTCAAATTGTTGATGAAGGGCATTCAACTGTATGAAGAGCTTAAGCATAACCACATCAGACCAAACGTTGTGACTTATACCATTCTTATTGATGCATTTTGTAAAGAAGGCAATATGGAAGATGCAGCATCATTATTCTCCACCATGCTTGATAAAGGTTTAGAACCTAATGTCTTTACATACAGTTGTTTAGTTGATGGTTATTTTAAATGCTATGATATGAAGAATTCCCTTGATCTTCATGATGAGATGCTGGGTAACAACATCTCTCCCAATATTGTGAGCTACAGCATTCTGATTGATGGACTGTGCAAACGGGGATTAATGAAGGAAGCATTGCATGTTTTTTATCGCGCCCAGGAGATGCATATACTGCCTGATATAATAACATATGGGATTTTGATACATGGGTTTTGCAAAGCTGGAAAATTGTCGGATGCTATGATTTTTTATAACCAAATGTTGGGAGATGGAATCATTCCTGATAGGTTTATACAAGGTATACTAGCTGAATATCATCTGCAAGAAAGTCAGGATGAAGGTATATGTACTTCTCCAGAGACTGTGCGGAAGCCTTCCCCATAATTGATCAATGTTGGTTTTGAACAGTGACTGGTATCATGGTGAATAGACTTCCACTTTGTATATTATTAGAAGTATGTGCACCTTAATGTTCATTTTTATCATCTGTGAAGTCATATATGTACCCATTTGTATATTCAATATAATCATTCTTTTGTAGATAGTCTTATCTGTACTAGGTCATATTAACAAACCTTTCAGACGTATTGGACCAATTTGCCGAGGGAATTCATTTTTTGTCTAGTTCTTTAGACCATTGTGTCATAACTTTTCTAGATAGATTCTTCTTGTTCTTATCTTTGCAATCAGATTTAGTACCGACTGGTTGAACCCAAATCCACATTCTAGTTATACTTGGGTTTGTTATGCTTTGAATGAAAACTAAATTAATAGTCTGATGTTATCTGCCACATCCACGACTGTTGCTGGTTTTCTCCCCTTTGAATATGCATTTAATGTATATTACATAGTGACCTTCATCCTGTTCAGCTATATCATGATTCATGATAGTCTTATGGGGAAAGTGGGAGACTTTGCAAATGCAGTTATAGTTTCCCTATATCTGTATGTGTAGATATTTTATGATTCACTTCTGTCCTAACTGGACGGAATGGATAATGAGTATATGTGGTGTATTCTATGACGGCTTAGAAAATTGTACGGCCACAAGTTAATTTTTGCTTGAATTTCTGGAAGAAAAGCCTTTATCACTTGTGGCAGTGTTGAAATTCCAAGATTAAGCTATAAATGAATGTCTAGAGATTTAAGCTTGATTGGAGGGGAAACTAATTTTAAATGATAAGGTATGGGATTTCAGATGTATTGCTGCTATTCAATTTTTTTTCCATTCTGAAATTAATATCAGTGATGCTGCAAGGAGAATGCGACCCCTACTCTTGTGATTATTATGCAATATTATATATTAGTCTATCTGTATGTTTTTGCCATCACAAAAACGCAAAGACTTGTACTATAATTATAAGCCTGCAAGTTGGTCCTTTAGATGCCTGCAAAGATTTCTCTTCTTCTCTAATCGTGAAATTTTAAATAACAATTGGAATTTATATGTCTTTACATGGTATATGCTTATTTTAGAGAGACGGCTCTGAACTCTATATCAACATCAGGCCAGAGGAGGTCAATGATTTGTTTATTGCCTACATTACTGTATTTGTAGAACTTTAATTAAACGTTATGCAATGTTTCTCTCAGTCTTTCCCTTTACCTTGGGATGTGATGTGCATGCGAGTAATAAGAAGCTATACAACTAATAATGGTTTTTATCAGTCTTAGTCGTACTGGGTTTTTAAACAAATAAAATTCTGATACTGGGTTGTAAGGTATGAAATTTCACATGGTACCTGTTCATATATGTTTGTAGTAAAAGCAGGGTCCGCACTTTAGGAG
This sequence comes from Oenanthe sinensis, assembly GCA_028671895.1. NCBI lineage: Eukaryota > Viridiplantae > Streptophyta > Magnoliopsida > Apiales > Apiaceae > Oenanthe > Oenanthe sinensis. The sequence continues at coordinate 28,348,994 of CM053812.1, read as the reverse complement.
CGTCACTACAACTGTTACCAGAGTCTGGTCACCAATTTAGTGTGCTGTTAATTATTGATTTTTCTGAAGGTATCCTCTGAAAGTTCACTTTGCGGATGGTTAAAGGATTTGTACGATCAGAAGATTACCAATGATTTGACCACTGATTGAGATCAGATAAATGAATGATTCCATTTAATACACGTCCTATGAATTCTTGTGTTTAGGAGGCTTAAATGTAGAAGGTACAGTGTGATTCCTATATAACAATGTTAGAATAAGAGAGCCTGTTGAGTTCTGAAACTGTGCTTGAGCAGATACTAATATATTATTCTATTTATATTTCTTTATAAATAGGCATACTGACTGTAGCTTATGTATTTCTTAGTTATATATTTGTTACTGGCCGGGGGATCTTCTGCTCTTAGTTGGGAATAATTCTCTGCTTAATGAGACAGTAGGAAACTTCTTTTTGTCAAGTCTTTGGGGTTGGGAATGGAAGAAAAGGCAACTCTGCATTATAATAAGTTAATTTAGAAATAATAAATAGAGAAATATCACTGTTGCTTCAACTGCCGGCACAGCCCTGTAGGTTGGAATATGTAAGCAGATCTGACCCCAAGATGGAGATCTTTTGGTCTTTTAGTATTTGATAATATCAACTTGTGGATTTGACCTCGTTGCTTTCATATTCCCTAAATTTTGGCCTCGCGGATTACTAAGATACTTCAACGTATAAGAAACGTTGTGAAATCTACCAGTTGATGTCTGTGCATTGGGTATGTGCACAACGATCAGTTGCATAACAGAGTTGAAATGGAAGGAGAAAATTATGTATAATATGCTGTCATTCTTTGTTTGTATACTTTAGTAATTAGTATTATGAAGCATAAGTAGTTATCCAGTTAACCTTATGACTGAGGATTATTGCATTAAGAAACTGCTTCTTACAATTTAATCAGACATTGAAATTCATGTACTTAGCAATCAGTGAAACAACTCTTTGAATCAGATCATGGCTTCCAGAAAAATTGGTAGTCAAATATATAGCATTTCGTATAAAAAATGCTAACATGATCAGGGAGTTGTTCAAGAATGTCAGATGCCTTGTGTCTAAGATTAGTCTTAAACAGGCTTAAATTAATTTTTGTGTGTCCTCCAATCAGCAACATATTTTATTCATGAATTTAAAATGGTAGTTGCAGAAGTCCTTGTCATGTCTTCTGTCACTCCCCTTTTCTTAATCCAGCAACTCCCAAATAGTTCTTCGTTTTTATTCAAGAAAATTACTGAAAAGTCCCAAGCCTTCTATATGACTTGCACACACTGAATATATACATACACATTGATATTACATACATATTGCATATCTATATACATTTGCTCACACTTCATTCAGTGTTCTGATTGCATATCTATATATGTACTTTTTGCTATGATATTTGGTGAAGTGCTGGTGGTGTACATAATCTGTTCACCTTTGTAAAGTGTCTTGGTTCTCTTTTCCACTTTTCCCTTCTTTTTTTTGTACAAGCTTCTGAGTTCTGACTGCTTGACTTGTGTTTAAATATTATGGTACATGATAGAAAGAAGACAAGCTCTGTTGATAGTTCATGTTTAAAACCTGAACCTAGTCATCATCATTTGACTATGCCTCAAACTCAAGCAGATCAAAGAAGTGAAGCGGGAAAAAATCTCAAGGATATGGAAGAAAGAAGGTGCTCAGATTTATATAGAAACACAACCGAAGAGTTGTTTATAAAGACCTTCATGGAGGGATCAACAGCGCCAACCATGGATATGCTAGGTTTTAAGAATCTTACTCAAAACTTCCGTGCTGATAGTGAGGAACTCTTCAATAGCTGGCTTACAAATGGAGAGGCAAGAACTTATTATAATATTCTTTAGTAAAAATTCTCAAATAATCCCTGTAGTAGCAGTATTCAGTGTTATCAAACATTGGGGGATTTTTTAGATAGCATATAGCTGCTGGGGTCTAGAAACTTTCTTCTGCAATTAAGCATACTTTATAAATAATTCTGGTATTGTTCTATATACTTATCTCTCTTTGATGGTACTAAAGCTATGGAAATTATGGCTAGACTCTCCCTGAAAGACAACTAGGATAAGGAAAGATTGAATTTTTGATTCACACATGTGATATCAGGGCTTAAAAGAGATTTCAGGAAGCTCATCAACTTAAAAGTGCTTCTAGGAACTTGATATACACGTTATTTCTCATCTCAATCCTTCAGATTCTATATTAACGTTAACAAGGATAACTACAAGCTAAAATAGATTGATTTCCTTCCACCTACTGGCTATAATATCTTTATATTAAATGTGTTCCTCACTGTGATACCTGGATTTTTCACTCTATCCTGAATTTCTTATCTCTGGCATTCACAATCGAAACTCTGGACACAGGAATGGGAATTGGACACTTCATTATAGTGTATTAAATTGAAAAAGTTCAGGGATACTGGAATCGGACTCTTTAGAGTAAAAGCTCTTACTGAAAAAATTGTAACTCAGATTGATCTTTTACTCAGCACCACTATTATCTCATGACCAAATATATTTTGGTCCATCTCCATTACATTATTGACCTTGATCTATTTTCTTTTCTAGAATCAAGTCAACAATTCAGCAAGCATAGCTCATCGAACTCGGCAGGCATCACGAAGGTTTGTCAGTTGAAATTTGAAAATCTATAAGTTGGTACACTAAGATTTTACAGAACTAGTTAGAATACATAATTGGCTCTTCACGAGAATGAAACACTAGATCTTGATATGTACATTTTTATAGTTCTTTGTTTCCCTGGGATTATATGATGTCTAAAAGTGAAAGCCAACTATACGGTCTCAAAGTAGTGTGAAGTGTGAACCTATTCCAGAAAATATAAACCTAATTGAATTCCCTTATTTGTTTACATATGATTCTTTTTTGTTATACAGAGCTTTGATAACAAATCTTGTTCAATGGATTTGATTATAATAGCAACTTTTTTTGTGAGCTTTGATAACAAATCTTGTTCAATGGATTTGATTATAATAGCAACTTTTTTTGTCTTATTTTGATATGTCCAATGTTTCTTTTTGTGTCAAAGTAAGCTGGCCCAAATGAAACAACTCGAGTTAATTCACAAGCCTACCACAGGCCCCCAAAAATCATGATTTGTTGGTGCACTTAGTAGTAGTACTTTTACTTATATACTGAACAAGTTATCCCAGTCTACTCGATGTGGGATTGGGGTGTCACAGAGGCATAAGAGTTTTTAGTAAATATTGGTTAAAGTGTGTGATATTCTACATGCAGAATTACATCTGAATTGACCCCTTTACCTAATCAGCACAAACTACTTCAGAAACGAAGCAATGAGAACCCAACTTCAGAACATGCTTGCATTGCTGAAGAATCTTCAAATGACTTCAATCAGTATCCCGCCAGGTAACTCTTCCTTTACCTACTCTTTCTATATATTACAAGGAAATTTGAATGACATGATCATAAACTCAGCGAGGCGCTTCATTATAAATGAATCTTTGTACCCACAGACCAGTCAGAAAGTACTGGTTATCTGTGTCATGCATTTGTCATATGTGCAACACTTTCTACATGATCATTATATTACCTTGTTTTCTCTATTTTATACAATATGAGGCCTTCTTGAATATCTGAGTGTAATTAATAGATTCTAACTGATTCATATCATAATTTAAGCAGCAGCTCGGGGGAGAGAGGGGTACCAACTGGCAACCTGTACTTGGCTAAGGTTTGTATACATTAGGCTATGCAAATGCATCGGTTTCAATATAGCGTCTATGTATATAATTTATATCGTACCTTATATGCAGGCATGGTTCCATAGTTCTCAGCCCATGACTAGAAGTCGCTCCTCTGAATTAAGGTACACTCATAACACATGTTCTTTAAAACTTATAGCAACCGTAGTATACTAGTATCTCTCACGTTTCACTTCACTTCCTCAATTATATAATATGTTTTACTGTAAATTAAAGTCGTGGAGTTAAAATAAAAAATGTAGAATGCAAATAGTTAATGTATACTTTCTTTCTTTTATTTAACTAAACTTATTGCAGGAAAAGATATGTTGCATCACAGAATTCACAGACAGCATTTGGCATGGAAGCCATGTATGATATATATGCTTCTGGACATGGTATCAGTAATTTGCAACAAGATTTTACAAATTTAGATGGATTATCTAAAGTTCCATTTCCTGACAACCCCAGTCAGCTCAACACATTTATGTCTCCATCAAATTCCTCTTCATCTAATTTTAACTCTCCCCATATGGGTACTGTGGATAATGTGTCTTCTGTTGTGAGCATGCTGAAGGGTACACTAGAACGCAAATGGCTTAATAACCAGAATGAAAAATATGGTGAAAATAATTCGTTAGGTTATTATGGTGCTCAAGGAACCGTAGCTAATTCTAGTCTTGAACAAGAACAAGAATTACATAATTACGAGGCACGAGGAACTTTTCAAGATACAACTACTCTCCAAGCTCTTGATCCTGAGGTCCTGCAAAGAGTTCAAGGATTGTTGGATATGGAATCAGAAGAAACAGTAGCTCCTATAAATCCAGTAAAAATGAACATTGTATCTCGGGAGCAGTCACAGAGTGAATCTTCTGCTGCTACACCTGCAGTTTCCATTGGTTTTGATGCATATGATGGTCCCAGCAACTCGGGTCAAGCTCGAAACAATGGTGAAAGCTCTAGACAACAAGTTGGAAATAAGAAGGATGCCAAAAATGGGATTAAAGCCAAAGGTAGGTGCAACTGAGCAAGCTAAGCCTATCTGAAACTATCTGACAGTACGCTTTTCAGATATTCTGATGTTTTTCTTGTTTAACTTAGTCTGCTGCAGCTAAAATGTTATAGAAGACCACACTTTACTGTCTCTTTAGTTCATCTAAATTGTATTCACTATTTATTACAAAACTAACTCCCATACTTTCATAGAATTTAATATATTATAAGTTCAGTCGCCATACTTTTGTATCCTAGAAGATAAAAGTATCAGTAGAGTGACCTGTCATTTTCCTAGCCACTCTCAGGAATTAAGTCGGTTCTTTTATTCTTTCATGAATCACTGCCCTTGCTCTTCTGCTCAAATGGAAGTAGATTTTCCAAGAACCCAAACTACGAGAGCATATGATCTGTATAAGAGTTCAGATCAACTTTTAGTTGTAATTCCATATTACATGATGTTAGTATATGCCTGAGTAATGCAGTGTAAATCAGTCTCTCAGAAATTGCATCCGAATCCATGTTGTTTCAAAAAGGAGTATATGTATGGCATTGTGGTTGTCCACAATGAACCTGTTGGCTACCTACCAAGTACCATGTCTCCTCCAGATTTTCTTATCTATAAATATATTTGTAGTACTAAAGCATCTTTATTGCAGATATCCGAGAAAGGATACACGATAACCTAAAAGAAGATTGTCAGGTATAGTTTGACCATCCTTTATTTCTGGTGTCACTGTTTTCTTCACATTGTTACTGGGATTCTGCAATTTCCATTTCTCATTAGACATTTCTTAATTTTGCTTTCAGCAAAAAGGAGGTTTGGTTCGATATGGCTCTGTAACATCAGCTGGTTCAGGTAATTAATATTTGTTTAAGATGTCACAGATATAGTTCTTGCATTCAATGTAGCTGCGATTTCCCATTGTAATTATTGGTCTAAACAGAAAAATGGTGTTTCATTTATGTGGAGTTACTTCTGTAGTTATGGATTTATGGTTGAAACTTATAATTTCTCGTAACATGTCATCAAGTGTACCTATTTCCTTCATGATTCATGATAGAGTACAAGTAATTTTTTCCTTGGATAAAAAATTATAGGTTTTTTAATTACTGCGAAAAGGAAGATTCAATTTGTGAAATCCGGTGGAATAAAAATTTAGCACTTGACATAAAAACATTTGATTACTACCAACTATTGCAACTCAACAAGAAAAAGGCTTTAATTTCACCATTTAGATTTTTTAGTACATGGTCAATGATATATAAAATTCACATAATCTTCTGCAGATAGAGAAATTGACTTCGGAATTCATAGAACAAATTGTATGATTAAACATGTGCAGTCCTATTATATGTTGTTTATTCCTGGTGTAACATAGCATTTTCATGGAGTACATGCATGTGCTAGTTTCTAAATATTTGTTGTACTGCAGCAGATAAAGGTGATCCCACAAAGAAGCGAAGAGTGGAACGGTCGCGAAAGTAAGTGTAGTATTGCATTCTCCAAACATTGCTGCTAACTCTTGTGCATGCATTATATTCTGTTCTTTCTTTGAGACTTTCAAAGGATTATGCCTTTCTCTAGAAAGTCATTATAAGAGCATAAAGAGGATTATAATTAGATCTATGAAACTATCCTGTGCTTCCTTGGGGGTGTTACTTTTTTGTTCAAAATTAGCTGGTTAAGTGTATAATTGATTTGTACAGAAACACTACTCTCCACTTTGGAAGATTCATTAAACAAACGGCATGCCTAGAAAAAACATAACTACATCAGACTACATTACTACTTAGATGTACAGTAAACAACGATAAGAGGAGCTGTACAAATACCTGATGCTCTAATATCGATCTCAAGCATATCCAACAATCCATATATGATTAATTAGTTGATTACCAAATAAGCTAAAAGCGAACATGCATCTTCAAATTACGTTTTCTCTGCTCAATCTTCCATTGGAATGAATTGCAAACCGAGAGAATGTTCATCCATTAACATTGGGAATTGCTAGAATCATTGCCCACATTGTACAAATATGTAGTATCAAGGTCTATTTTGTCATGAGATCAGTTCAGATGCCTAGCATGTGCTTGTGTTAACAAGGTTAATTGACATTGCTTTCGTGAACGAATGATCCAGGATGGCAGAGGCAAAGGAAAGAGTCCAGACACCAACAATCCCTTCAGACATGCAATCTGTTTTGAAGCGCTGCGAAAACCTGGAGAAGGAAGCACGATCACTGAAGCTAAATTTGTCTTTCATGAACAGGTCACAACAACAAACATGATTTACTTACCATATCCAGTTTTCCAAAAGATAAACTAGTTATTACCTTGTAGAATGGTAGGCAACATAAAGCAAACATGTGAAGTAATAAATTCTTCTTACCATTCATCTATTAGTCTATTACCTTATTGTTTAATAAACTAGAAAGAACATTGTTCAAGATTGTCCTATTTTATGGGGTTTTATCTGTTTGAATCTGTATCTTCCGGCAAATGATGTTCAGATCCAAATTAATTAGACCAAAATTTCCTTTTGTGTACAATTTTCTACTATACCAGGTAACTCTACTTGCAATATCATGTAGAGGCAGTAACAATCATGTATGTAATATAGTCTGTCAATTGTCGAGCCAAAACTGTCAATGGGAAACCATGCAAGTACAGTAAATTATTTTTGCACAATTTCTTTTATTGTTGCACTGAGTTGATTAATTTAGAATATACATATTGTAAGATAAATACTTGTACTAAATGTGCTGTTTATGTATATTTCAGAAAGGACTCTGAACAGACTAAGCAGATAGAAGAGCTTCAGAAGCAGAACGAGGAATTGACAGATGAAAAGGAGCGCCTCCTGGAAGAAATCGAAAGGATCATCTCAGAGACAAGCAAAATGTAAGACTTGATCAGGATTTTTCCACTTAGAATACTTCTTACTGGATCAAAGACCAAGCAAGGATCACAATTGTTATGGACAACTTTAAGCAGACATTCTTTAACAGCATCCTCAAACTAGAGTCATATTGAGTTCAGATTCCGGATTGAAACCCCTCCATCTCAATATGAGAACCGTGTGGAGTCTGGAGATCGTTATACAGTAAACATCAGAAATTTTTGTGTGCTTAAAGTAGACATATAAATTCTGACCCCAAAAAAAAAAAAGTAGACTTATAAATTCTCTTCTAGTATTTTACTTGCAATGCTTCTGGAATAATTTTGAAGGAGGATTACTCTTTGCAATTTTCTTAAGATGTCACTCCCTTCCCTTGCGCAACCTATTATAAAAATATAATTATACTCATTATTAAATTTAAAATTTGTATCCAATAAGCCTTTGGAAATTTAGATTCTAAATTTTTGTTTGATATATAAAATTAATATTGTGCCTTTTTTACACTTCAACACGTGTCAAAAATTAAGGTGACACTTATTTAATAACGGGAGATGGCAGATAATATGTCGCCACACTACAATCTCAAAAATTATTTCAAGTGGCTTCTTTCATTACATCCTCCCATAAAAAAAAAATCCTCATATTTCAGCAGCTCTATTTCATCTAATGTACATATGACATTTCAATGTATTTGATTACAGAGATCCTCTATGATACAGTACATAAAGTCGCTTTTTCACAAGCTACTACTACAAGTATATTTCAATTATTTCACATAAGAGTTTTTAACATTTGGGAATACTTTCTCATGGGAAGCAAGCACTTGCGTAAATATGAGTGCTACCTTCCACTAATGAGCTCTTGGATACCTGGGAGGCCGAGCCTTTTCCCATATTTAATGGCTAGCCAACCCGCAAAAGAGAAGTAAGCTACAAAAAAACAAGTTTTCTTTAAGCGGGCAGCCATTGGCAGTGCCCATGCTGCACAGATGCTACGAATGGGAGAAAAGGCTTGGTGTAGAAGTCTAGCTAAGCTGATGGAGATTAAAGAGGTTGAAAAGCCAGTAAATACTCCAATGATTACGTCCCATCTCCAACGCCTTACTCTTGCCAAGCCAGCCAGCCAGGATATTAACATCTTTGAGGACCTATAAGCATAAAAACCACCAGCTAAAGCGAGAAAAAAGTACACGATACTGAAGCTACATACTGTTAAATTCTCATAGATGTCAGTCTTGCATATCAACGTTAACTGAATGGCAAGGCCATGATCATGCATTTGATGGAGTAAGTAGACAATAATGTGTCATCTTATGGCCACTCAAGCAAAAAGGGGTTAATTTAATACGTAACGCCCTTCAAAGCGGATTAAAAAAATGCATTTTCGCTGTATCGAATTCCAACCAATTACTTGCACATCACACACAAACAAAATAATAGAATGAGCTGTAGCTTTGTTAGTATCTCATCCTTTAGGGGAATTATTAATGCTATGGAGAATATAACTATACTAGTTGTCACAGGCTCAGTTGCCTTAAGTGCTTGCACTAGTCTACTTCTAATCAGGCTAAAGTTAATCATAAGAACCATTAGGGTATAGAACATCTTGAGAAACAAAATATTTTAAAGACGGTCAGTATAAATTATTTTCCACAACTATATATTTACTTACAGGAAAAAGTACCGCCTGACCATCTCAAGCATAGATGGATCATTTGCATGACAATTAAATAGCCCGTCGTGATATAGGTTAACTTTAGAGATGCCCAATGTATACCAACAATCGTAAGTTTCATTCACCTAAAAAGCAAACAATAATATAAATCATTAGATCATCATTCAGAGTATGGGCCAAGTGAACTTCTCACAACAAAAAATAAAGCACAATGTAGATTTGCATAATTATGGTAAACCATGTCTGAGCCATGTAATCTTTAAGATGGGCAAGATCTACCTTGAACACATCTTTGGATAACCAGGCAACACCAAAATTGGGCCTGCAATCATGTGGAAGGGCCTCATTAGGAGCTTCTGCTGATGCGAGTTGAACTTGACCCAAAAGATCTATGTATTCTACCTGAAATTGGCATCACAAAACTCTCATATGCCTCGAAAAAAGAAGAAAATAATATATTGGCTAATAGTTAAAATGAATTGAAATCACAATCAGAAAGCCAAATATATAATCTTGCTGCTATTCAAAAATTACAAAAATTAACTAAACGTGGGAATTTCTATTCTGAAACCAATCAACATTGCTTAATACACCAAATATTAAGGCTGAAGCAAGGACCAACTGTCAAGGCTCAGGTTCTTTATATAATAAAACAAATTACATACAAGTTAAAATATAATTCGAATATTATACCGAACCGCGTCTGATTAACCTTCTACCCGCTAGTGTTGACTATCAATTCCTCATATCCAAGTACGTTTCGTGGATCATAACCAATGATATAATCAGGCCCAGTCCATATATAGACCCTAACAACTGATTCTTGAGTCTAATCATAGTCTTGTTGTCCATTATCTGCCTCTCCAGACCCACTCATTGACACTTTATATGCCTCTCTCGATCTTACTCTGTACTCTTAACTCTAAGGAGTCATTTGTTAAATCTGGATGATTAATTCTGAATGGTTAAAATTTCTGAATGATTATTAAATCTGAATGGAATGAATGAAATTGTTTGTTAATTGATTTTTCTGAACAATTTAAAATAATTTTAAACGTGCCAAAATATAATATAAAATATTGTTCTATGGATAATCTTAAATGGAGTACTGGTTGGAAAAAATATTTCTTATATTATATTCTGCAATATATTATGAGCAGAATATAATGATTTACATATATATTCTACAATTATTACTACATTTAAAGTTTTCCATAGAAATTTTGTCGAGTTAATATAATTGGTCATTAGTCGATTCGTAAACAAAAAATAATATTAAGAACAAGTATAATAAAAAAATGAAAAAAAAGTAACATACTTTACTTCTATTCAATAAAAAAATGTAATTAATTAAAAGATATTTAATAATAGTATTTTAATATTTAATATTATACAAAATTTTAAGTTATAAATATAGATAAGTAGTTACTCTATTTAACATATAAAACATTTTTAACTCGTAAGATTCAATAAAATAAAATTATTATTAGAACTTAGAAGGATTAACACAAATAAGAAAGATATTAATAATGAAAGGAAAAAAATTGAAGATTAGCAATTAAAGTGTACACGAGACAGGTACAATATGTAACATGTATCGTCCAAATAAATTTGTAATCGTTCAGAATAAAAAATGTTAAACAAACATGCCGAGTGGCGCTCTCGTCCAGAAAAAGGCTCGTTCAGCACTATTCAGTGGTTATCAAATGTCCCCTAAGAGTTTACTTTCTCATAGAAAACCCATATATCAGTAATGATAAAATTGTTTGCAAGTTTTCATTCAAACAGAAAAGAATATCAAATACTCCTCAATTCCCTCCATGTCAAGAGTTTACTTTCTCATAGAAAACCCATATATCAGTAATGATAAAATTGTTTGCAAGTTTTCATTCAAACAGAAAAGAATATCAAATACTCCTCAATTCCCTCCATGTCAAGTGCAAGTTCAGTCCATATCACGCTTTTTCTAGCTCCCTACCTCTCTACATATATTTATTTATCTCTTCTTCTGTGTATGTGTGTGTTTGTTTTATAATATCTAATTTTCCATCCTCTGATTTCACTCAAATACACAACATGTCCAGAGAGTTTAAGTTCCTGGTTGAAATTGAATAATGGGAGAGTTTTTTTCAATATTTTTTATACCGTATCGTATTCGAATTGAATTCGAATGGGTTACAGGTTTAATAGAGTCTCATTAAGTAAAAGGAAATAAATTGCATAATCTATATTCTGGGTACCCCTCCATTGTAGTCATTTCCTGACGAATTTCGAAGAACGCTTTTAAATTTGTTACTAGATTTTTTTTCAGGAACAAGACTGTAAGTTTTTCAAGAATATCATAATCATAATATATTAATTGGCCAATGGGGAGATGTTGTACCATTACTATAGTAGATATTATGCACAAACTTATCAATTAGAAGACATAGGATTGACTGTCCATTAACGATCGCAATTTATGTTCCTGACGTGGTACGACTTGATGACCTAGCCATGCAATTATTTCCACATTGTAATTAATTTTCAACAAGAAATAATTTTTTTTATTAATGACAAAAAATGAATTTAAATATAACTATTACTGTCATTTATATCCATCAAAAGCTAAAAGACACCAGTCACACCACACTAGAATAAAATTACACAAGCTGGTCTACATCTGAAATTATGATATAATTAAGGGACTAAATTATTACCTTAAAAATAGACGCCCAGTAATAATCATAACGACATCGGAATTTCTTTCTCTCAGATGGATAAAACACATTTTTGGCTTTATAATTAAAAAATCCAAGTTCACAGATCTTAGATGACATAAGATCCACTCCTGTAGATAAGTTAAAATCAATTGAACAGGCTGTAATTTTATATGAGCCTATATAGAATATATACCAACCACCACCTGTGATACTAAATAACAATAAAAACAATGGAAAAAACAGTAATAGTGTAATAACGATCACAATAAAAAACACCAGTATTGCTCAGCCAGCAAGAACAAGAATCACAAGGAAGCGGTCGAATAAGTATGTACAGAGACTATTAATCACTTTTGACATGTAAGAGATTGTGTCCGATGGAATAGAAAGAAAAGGGAACAGGGAAAGAAAGTGGAAGCCACAGTTAAGTTATCGGAGTAGCAGAAAACAGGGAAAGAAAGTTGGAAGCAAAAGTTAAGTTATCAGAGTAGCAGAAAAAAGCTTAAACTTTTAGTTAGATACTAATATACTATGGCAATTTGTCTAGAAATTCAATATATTTAACTTAAGATACTGAATAACCATAGAGGTGAGTGAATGAGGGAAACGTAACAACTAGAATGGTGGTAACACACATAAAGTAACTCCCAGAGACATCAAAAAGACAATAGTGATTTCAGTATTAAGTTAGTTGTACAGTTTACGTAGATCACTGACTACTCACCAACCGAAATTAATAGAATTTGATCTTCACACGCATTACCTCTCATAAAATAGTAGCTTAACATTGTAAGAAAATAGTCATGTAACAATTCAATTCTTCTGCTAAAAACAATTTTATTACCGATTTTCAGGTACTTTCCCCTTGATACGCAGGCAACCTTCAATTCAACCACTAGTTAAATTTATTAAACCAAAACCGGCTTGTTACTAAACATTTTCCTTCATCTGTTTCATTATCCTGTAAAGACGTAGTCTAATTTCTAATCGAAACCTCAATTCAGATTCTCTATTAAACTACGACTTCTCCAACCAAAAAACAATCACCAGAGCCAACCTGTAAACGAAAAACAAAACAAAACTCACATTCATTTAAAATTCCACTTTCGAACAAACTCTATTTTGCTTTCGTGACAAAAACTGAAACACACACATTCTATCATATAGAACAACGGATAAAAGCTTTACAACTAAAAAACTCAATACAAAACCTAATTTAAACATACAAGCACGTGATATCATAAATTAAACATCAATAATTCAAATTGAGTAGAAATTAATGTAAGGAGTACTTACTACTAGATACAATTTTGCAGTGAGAAGGAACAGAAATAGGATCGGAAATCGAGAAATTTCCGATGAAAATAGAGAACAAAACTATTGTAGAGGAAGCTGATAGAAACACCAAGAAAGTGAAAATTAGGGCACACGAGCAACGGAGTAAGCCGGTGAGATGAGGTTTCTTCCGGTCGGGGTCCATAGTTGTGAGAATTGTATTGTATTGGTAGGTTGAGATCAATTGCGAGATTCTCCGGTCACCAGAAGAATATTCCGGTGATCGGCATGTATGTATTTATCGGAATGTGTGTGTAATTTGGTGAAAGTTTGACTCTGTTATGAAATGTTTTGTGTTTCCCCAAACCAGGATATTTTACGAAAAATGTTTGAAATTTGTCCAAATAAATTTCTTTTTTTGTTGTGTTTTATATGTCGTTCACTTTAGACACATATTTTAAAATATATTTATTATATATTTAGAAATAATAATTTTAACTATATAATCAAAATACTTCAAAATATGTGATAAAAAGTCAAACAACATATATTTGAAAATGAATAGAGTACGTGTTATAGACTTTAGTACAAATTATTAAAAATAAATATATTTTAATATATATTATGTGCAAGGAAAATGCAAAATATCCAACAAGAAGAAACTCACGAATATGAAAACTTTAAACTCCCCCCAAAAAAAGACCTAAATGATACTACTAAGCTACACTAGTGTGCTGGTAATACTCGTTGCTCTCAAATTAAAGACCACAAGTTAAGCTTCATAGTAGTCTTAGCGGATGTGAGCCTGGACTTGAATATATGGGCCACCTTATTATTGTACACTGTATAGTAGTAATTAGTAACAAATAAATAGTTTCAAGGAAGTCTAATGGTCCGGTTATTCTCGGAAAAAAATGTCTAATGGTCCGGTCCACTGGAGATTATGGTTTTCAAAGATACAGGCAGGGCCTAATTGTTACACTCATCTAGTTATTATAAATTTATTTATATCTTCAAATTAACTTATATGACAAATAGCTTTTTTATTTAATTCCACCCAAAATTAATTTTTTATTCTAATACCGCAACATTCCACATCGAATAAAATGAATATATTTCAGGTATTTATAAGAATATGCCAATAAATAATGTATACCAATTTACTATAGTTCTTTTGAGATGTCTTTTGATAAATTGTTGGCTCTGGTATGCGTTCCTAATTGGCTTTTGAAATCTCTAATTCATTTCTTAACATTTTTTAAGATAATATTTTTTTTATTAATTTAATAAATTCATTATTTTATATACACTTTTTTTATATATAGTCAACAAACATGCATATAGCTCGGGTCGGGTCGGGTCGGGTCGGGGCGGGGCGGGGCGGGTATTTGAGATATCCAAATCCAAACCCGAAATATTTTATTAAATCCAAACCCGATCCAAATCCAATCGGGTTTCAAAAATCAAAATCTAAATCCGATTTAACGGGTTTTGGATCTGGATCGGGTTTTTACCGGGTTTATCAAAATTTTAATTTTAAAACTTATAATAGAGCAATATTTTTTATTTTAAATTTGAATTTTATGATATTTGAAATTTAAACCATATTTAAAATATTACAAATTAAAAACTTTAAGTTTAGCACAAATGTTTGAAGATTAAAGAAGTCATGACATAAAAATATCGAATTAAAATATTATAACTAATAATTGGTATTGTGAAAGTAAAGGAATTTAATGATGTATGGGTAATATGTCATGTTTAATTAAAATTTTATATTATTATAATCAATAATAATTAAAAAATAGTAAATTAAATATTATAAACTAACTATTAATATAATATGTGTATGTATGTATATATAACGGGTTTTTTCGGGTTTCGGGTTGAAGCGGATTTTGGATTTCGGATCGGGTTTCGATACAGAATACTTAATATCCAAATCCAAATCTAAATTAAGTTGGGTTTAAAAAATAAATCCAAATTCAAAATTGCGGGTACAGTAAAATCGAATCGAAACGAATCTTGTATTCATCAAATCGAATTTTTTTATCATCCCTGCGGAGCCCAACACATGCCGAGGTTTTTGATATGTGTAATTATTGAGCTTTAAGATTGCATCTGTTTCACACGTAAAAATATGATGCCCTAGCAACCAATTCAGCCAGTTTATTCCTAATTGTTATATTATTATATATTCCTTACGTCCTATAATAACTATAATAACTGGCGTTGTATAAAATTTGAAAGTCATAAAAATTTGATCAATAATTATTAATTATTATTAGACATAAATTATGAAAAATTAAAGTTAATTTATTATTAAATGAAATTTTTAAATTTTTAAAATTATTAATAACTAATATATAATTTCCAGTCAAACATATAAGTTTAACTTTTAAAATTTATATACGGTCAATAAATTGAGGATGGAGCGAGTATATGATATATGTTTCATCATCCTCCGAGCAAACGCGTAAATATAGGGGGTGTTTGGGGGAACTTTTTCCAGAATAAGTCAACTTATTTTAAGACAAAATTAGAGATTCCTAACTTTTTTCTGGAAAAAATTAACTTTTTTTTGTAACTTATAGAATCTCAAATATACATTAGATACTTGTATAAAAAACATTTATCAAGGGAATAAGATGTAGGATATGTGGCGTTTGTTTAGGAAGGTTTAGTTTGCCACGTTCAGTTATTTCATCTATTTAAATAGCCTGTATGCAGTTGTTTTATTAAGGGAATAAGATTGTAGTTTCTCTTCAACCAAACACTATTGTTCTTATATTTGTGTGTGTATTCTGTGTGTATACATTCTGCAGTTTATATATAAACAGGTGTTTGTTTGTTTAAGTTCAGCTCAAACACGACTTAGTGTGTGTTTGTGTATACGTTTTTGCAACAGTGGTATCAGAGCTCCCAGGTTTGTTACGTCCTGTGCATGCCTAAGTATCAACCTCTACATACACAAGAAGCCATGGAAACACCAAAGACGAAGGAAGGAGTTATGGGCTTGATCTATCCTATGCTAACGAAAAGCAACTACACAACATGGTCTCTCAAGATGAAGGTATTCAAGAAGGCACAAGGAGTCTGGGGAGCCATCGAGCAAAAGATCCTAGAGTGGCTGTGGAAGAAAGAACAATGCAGATGGCTCTTGCAGCAATCTACCAGGGGGTGCCAGAGGACATTCTACTGGTCATAGCTGAGAAAGAAACGGCTAAGGAGGCTTGGGAGGCAATCAAGACGATGTGTATGGGTGTAGAGCGTGTCTAGGAGGCAAAGATACAGACATTGAAGGGAGAATTCGAGTCTCTTACCATGAAGGACTCAGAGAAGATAGACGAATTCTGCATGAAACTGAGTAGCATTGTGACTAATATACGCGTTCTTGGTGAGACAATGGAAGAGGCAAACGTTGTGAGAAAGATCCTTCGAGCTGTCCCTGATAAATTCCTCCAGATAGCTTCAAACATTGAGCAGTTTGGAGATATCAAAGCAATGACAGTAAAGGAATTGGTGGGACGTCTCAAAGCTCATGAGGAGAGAATGAAGGGCAGGTCTGACAGTGTAGATAGCCAACTCCTCTTGACGTCTCAGAATCAAAGAACCAGAAGTGGCACGTTTCGTGACAAAAGAAAGATAAAATGCTACAACTGTAACACCATGGGCCATTATGCTTCAGAATGTAGCCAACCACGATGGGTATGGGAGAAGCAACTGGAGGCGAACATGGCAGTCATGGAGGATAAGGAACCAGCTTTATTGTGAGTAATGTCATACGGGCAAAGAAGTGAAGCCATAAGGGCTTAGCCAAATGGGCAAAGAAGAATAAGCTATAAGGGCAAGTTAATGGAGCCAAACAGGCAAGTTTCAGTTAGTCAAATGGGCAAGAGAAGTCTACCATATGGGCAAATATCATGAGCTGCTAGATGAGCACAAAATAAACCATACGGGTTGTATTTAGTTTGATGCCATACGAGTTTTATCAATGCAATGAAGGTCATACGGGCTGCTGCAACGTTATATGATTCTAGAATTAAGGGGGAGAATGTTGGGATTTTAATTCTAGAATTATATGTTTAGCTTTGTTTAGTATTATGTTTGAATAAAAGCATGCATGCAAACGTTGTATGAATGCATGCATGGTGTAGTTGTGCTGTTTGTCCAAGTCTCACGTTGCAGATAAGCTGTAGAAGCATAATACCGAGTCTTATGGGTTGTTACAGCATGTTGAGTAGATGTAGGATATGTGGCGTTTGTTTAGGAAGGTTTAGTTTGCCACGTTCAGTTATTTCATCTATTTAAATAGCCTGTATGCAGTTGTTTTATTAAGGGAATAAGATTGTAGTTTCTCTTCAACCAAACACTATTGTTCTTATATTTGTGTGTGTATTCTGTGTGTATACATTCTGCAGTTTATATATAAACAGGTGTTTGTTTGTTTAAGTTCAGCTCAAACACGACTTAGTGTGTGTTTGTGTATACGTTTTTGCAACAAATTAATCAAAATTGTTAGTGTCTATCATCATGAAAACTATAGCATCGTCAAGTTTTGCTTCTTAAGCAGATAGCCATAGCTATAGTTAAATCTTGTCATTTACCCTTTCTAAAATAGTTATGATTATTAACCAAGTTATTAGTGCATGTCCACTGATTAATTATTTGTAGTTGGTGGATTATAATAATCATCAGCACAAAGTACGAAAATTGTGCTTCAAAGCATATATTTTCTTTTAATTTTTAAAAACTGGAAATTATATTTTAAAGTAGATAAATATATTTTTAATTATAATATATATACACATGTAATTTTCAATTAAATTTTAGTAATTTTTATTATAAAAAAACAAACAAATAAAAAACTTAATGTGAGACGGAGTGATTAATTGCTTAGACCCCTCTAACTATTTTTTATTTGTAAATGGACCTACTTACAAAATAACAATAATATGAAACAATAATTTTAAATCATACCTGATAAACTACAATCTTCAATTCATAAAAATATTTTTTTAATCGAATACCTTGTTTTTTGTACTATAAGAACACAATGAATTAATGTTTATAATTAATTAATTTAAAATAGGATTAATAATAATTACTTGAAAAGTTGAACACAAGATATTTTTATAGTTCAACTATTTGCAACATATGCCCCGTTTGATATTGTTACAACAGTTTTTCAAATGTTTGATAAAAATTAGAAAACCGATGTCTAGAAAAGTGATTTTAATCTAAAAATTGTTATTAGAGTAAACATGTCACATAATTTTGAAAAAAATTGTTTTTCAAATTTTATAGAATGTAACTACAAGTTTCATCATCAAACTTCCCAAAAATATTATTTTTATATATTATATATCTAAATATGCATAAATCAAAAAAAATTATCAAACATTCATTTGATTTTACTAACATCACTTTTTCTTTTTTAATAGCAATCCTCAACACAGCCCTAATCAAATAATTCAACAGTATTATATTGGGGCAAGCCTTTTAAAAAAGTAGACATGTATTGTCAGTTAAGCTTTCCAGAACTAGATCTAATTGGTTTTAACTTTCTGGATTCTTTAATCCACAACAAACAAACAAACAACATACTATTAATATCATTACTATAATGTATACGGAGTGTCAAAATAAATATAAATATATACAGGTGTATTGACATTTGACGATGCCCAAGCAAAGAATAAAATAAAACATGAAAAGCATAGTAGGAGTATATTTACTGTCGGTGTACAAGGCTTTTTCATTACCAGATTTTATTAATGCTACCAGAGTAGTGTTAGTTAGGAACGACATCGTGCGTGCATGTCCTTCTTAATTATAAATAGTACTAATCCAAAGGGATGAATCTTTATCATATTTGGAATCGTTTATTAATTGGGGGCGGTGTTGCCTTACCAGGAGGAGCTCTGATTAAGGTGATCAAGACAACTGTTTAGGGGCTATGAGTATCAAAAAAATTATCTACATTTTTTATATATACATTTTTTATTTTTTATTTTTAGAATTATAAATAAAAAGGGGTACCATTTTAAAATTTCGTCTAAGACATCCAAATCTTTAAAGTCGGGGGCTTACTATCATGCATGTGAATACGTGATGATAGCACAACTTAGAACATGAAATTAAAGTCAATTATAGAGGTGGGAGAATTATTTTTTTCTAAGTAATAATTATATTAACTCATAAAAAATACGTCATACTAGGATATTCCTAGACAATCAATAAAAAGTGGAACACACTCCAACTCGCCTAGAAGTACATCATGCCATTACATTAGATAATTAATATAACAAACTAACTAGGTGGGAGGAAAAGTTGTGTAGAGTTCCTCAACAATTTATTTGTTATGCGATAGTCTCAGAAGGCATTAGAACCCCGTCTCAACAATTTATTTGTTATCCAATTTATTTATATATAATTAATTATAGATAAGCAAACGGGGCCTAAAAGAAATACGAGGCTAAAAGACATTGCACATAGCGATAGTGTAATGAATTGCATCACTACCACCAAATGATAAGATGTATTATTATTGCAATAAATTCCAACCATATTTCGTTTGGTTTCTCGTAGGGCAGGTGAGTTAATGAAATTCCATGTCAAGTGTCGTGCACTTAGTGGAGCCTAACCCGTGACTGCTAACCACAAGTCCACAACACAATATACGATCCTACTGTATGAAATTAGAACAGCATATATCCGGCCGTCACATTCTTTTATGTCTTCTGTCCAGTCTCATACTACACCCAAAGTTACAAACTGCAATTCAATTCTGTCTTTACTAGCATATGCGGCTGTGTACATAACAATTTGTAAAAATATATATTTCGTTAACGAATAATGTCAGAGTTCTTTTATAAAAAAATGTCCGCAAATATTTCCAAAAAGATTTGTATAAAATTTTAATTGGTTTCATCCATAACTAAAAATAATAAACCTCTTTCATATTTACATAAATATTCTAATTAAATTAAATCAACTCAATTTTGAGTTTTTTTTATATCTCTAATATTATTTTTCATTAACCATGATGTAGATGGGAGGTAGTATAGTGGTGAAATTAAAATTTATTGTGGTGAAATTAAAATTAAAAATGATTCAAAATTAAAATTTATTATTTATTATTGAAGATTGTTCATTGTATAAAATATTTTTTGAAGATAAAATGTACTCCCTCCGTCCCGACCAAATGTTTATATTTGGTCCGGGCACGGAGACCAAGGATAGTGGAGTAATATTGTTAAAATAAATGAAGTTGTGGGTGTAATAATGATTTTATTGTTAAAATAAATGAAGTAGTGAGTGTAATAGTGTAAAGTGTTGAAAAAGTGGAGTGAAGTAGTGGATGTAATAATGTATTTTATTGTTAAAAGTTACTCCGTACTATTTTTAGTAATGTAAAGAATTGGGTGGAACGTCTCAAAAAAAAATGTAAAGAATTGGTTGAAACAGAGGGAGTAATTTTTTTTAAAAAAGCATTCCTAATTTTTTTAATTTGTCTCTGCTTGAATTCACCACTATATATATTAGTGGGCTTAGCGAGTTGACGTGTATATGTATAGACTATAGTCCTATCCGGTAGAACCGGACATCCATGTGTTCAAATATCAGATCATTTTAGTTTTAGTGTGTTTAGATTTGGATTCAGGATCATTTTATTCGGATACAAACTGATTCCGGGTATATGAGGTTCGGATCCAAACCAAATATGAGTCAGTACCGTATTTTTTATTTTTTAACCGAGTAGTTTATGATCCACCGAAAATGAGTCAAATATGATCCACTAATATTAAGTATCGTTTTATTTCAACTATTATAATGATTATCATTTACTCAAATAAATATAATACTATAAAAACATAATAATTATGAATTAAAACTTATGTATATATAATTTATCACGGTGAATAAATCATATTTTGTAAAAATTTAAACTTATATAAGATATTAAGAAATTATAAAATCACTGTTTACTTAAAAATTTAATGGATTAAAAATATAATTTATATATGGGTCCGAATCGAATATGAATCGGGGATAATATTCGGATAAGATCATTTTATAAAAAATAATATGATACTTAATCTGAACGGGTATATGAGTGCTCATATCCGGAATCATATTTTAAGCGGGTTTAATTTTTCCGTCAGATTTGGATCATTTATAAAACGGATATGAGACATATATTGTATTTTCGAGTCGAATATAAACTGAGATACCGGATAATCGGATTAATTTACAGCCTAGTACTGGTATTACATTTAGACAGTTTAACAACTATAATTTTAGAAAATTACAAAATGAGTCCTGCTACGTATCTAAAAAACATCCTAAAATTCCCCCCAGACATATTACTTATTTTAATTCATTAGCAAGTGAGATCTTATGTTATTATACAAAAATTATCAATTTTTATAGATAATTTTTTACTGCCTAACATTTTTCTTACAAAATTGTTTAAAAAAAGGGTAGATTAGAGCTTTGAAGCTGAACCGAATAAAATAAGAAAGAATAGATTTAAAACAGTCGACTATCCCAACACGGCAACACACGCAGCACTGAAGTAGTACAATAGTCGTATCCCTCCGTTCACTGCATGCATTTATTGACGATCGTGATTTGTTTTCCACCGTCAAGAGTACCTGGTTTCACTAAAGTACATTGTCGGTAACCAGTAGGCCCAGTATGGGCTAAGGGACGAAGTGTTTGGTACAGTAACATTTTGTTTGTTATTATATCCTATATATAATTAGACTAACAAATTTGACATGGGTTGGTTGTCAAGATGCAAACTTAATTCTTAAATATTAAGTATTAATTGTTTGGTTTGATTCTTCGTGAATACATGAATTAATTTAACAATATTATTTATAAATAAAATGATTAAAATTTAATTATCAACTAATATGAATAATTAATTTAATATAATTTAAGAAGAAAATATATTTAATTTTAATATTAAAATTGAATAAATTTAAAATCAAAATTTTTTTAACTATAAAATATTATAAAAAGAGAAACTCATGCATGAGGTATAAGCTAGTATATTATATTTTTAAAATATCATGTGAGTTCTCATGTAACATTTTGTTTTTATATATCATAATTAAAATGGTAATTGTAAAATATTAGAGTATGTGAATTTATCCGTTTTTTTAAGGTTTTTGGGATGCGTTAGTAATTTATCCTAGATAGTGTAAAAATTTGATGGGAGGTAATTTCTTCAATTAATGATCACCCGCGCGTCAATTAGGACATGTTATAAGTTCAGATAAATGTTCAATATTAAATCTATACATATTACATAGTGTTCAAAATATAATTTTTTTAAGTATCGAAATACTACCGGAGAACTAGATACACTATTCACTAATCAGGAATATAATTAACAAAAATTTCTGAAAATAGAAAATTCAAAACAACATTTTTATTAATGAATTTTTAATTTATTTGTAATATAAATATTATATCATAATTAATATAAAATTTTACATTATAAATAAAATATAACTTATTTATTTGATCTTTTCAATCTTTGAATAATTCTAATGTTTCTGTCAAAAAGTAGTTTTAATATTAATTTTTGACACATCATGTATTGATATGAAAATATAGAAATTATGTGATGATATTTTTATCAAATTAATTAAATTTTAACCTTAAATTTCAATTATATTTTATAAATTGTATAAATATAAAATTATATCTCGTACATTATCATTTACAAAATTGCATATTGTAACATTTATAGATATTATACAATTACAGTCTTCAGCATTAAAAACATGCTAGTAATAAATAGATACATTGAACCCTTTACAAGTAATAAATTCATACATACTACTAGTAGTAGTAGATTGTAACGTTTATAAAGTGGGTCATTTAATTAAATATGAAAATAATAAATAAATGAAATTTTCTACATTTACATCAACTAAAATAATTAAAATATTTCATTATGTCATATCATCCTACTATACTAATTAAAAAAAGGAAAGAAAAATAGAAGTTGGGAAGTCAAAAAATACAAGTGGGAATAACACTGAAAGCTAGGTGGAGGTGAAGGAACAAAACACATGCAGAGTTGAAATGGAACTGAGCGGTGATTGCGGAATGCTGCAGATAAATGTAGTACTGCTGCAATGGAATGCCATACTCGTACTAGTGAATCTAAACAAGAATAGAACAGGAAGAGGGGGTAAGAGGTCTCTGTCATGGACCTGCCCCTACTTTGAACTTTTGCGACCAAAACAAAACTTTGGCCCCACACTTTTTACTTTTTACTTTTTACTGCCCCCCACATCTCTTCCATACACAATTATTACCTCCGTATATTTACCACATTCATAAACTTCAAATTTCATGATTTCAAAGTTGCACCGTGTTATAGTTTCTTGCTTTTTAATCCAACTATTTTTAGTTCTTTACTACCTTCAATATATTTGCACATGATTTCGTATTGAAAATCGAATGTAATTTTTCCGATTAAATATTTAAAATGTAATTTAACGTAAATACTAGATGAAAATTAAATATATATATTTTCGAATTTTATTTGCTTAGACAAAGTTTTTAGTGGTGGTGCATGTTTCATAGTAACTGGATTTTTTTTAATTTCTTTTGAAGATTACAAATGTTAATATCTGTTACATTATCACCTCTAAAAATCTGCCTTTTTGACGGAGGGGAGAGAGAGACGGAGGAAGAAAGAAGGAAGGAATCTTGAAATGGTAAATTAAACAACTGTAATAAAGATTTTAATACTGAATTAGACAGCTAGGCTGAATGCAAAGGGCCAGTACACTTCTTTTATGATGCCTTCCTTCCTCTCTATACACACACACGCTTATAAATATATTGTGTGTTTACATAAACTTATCTATGTGAGGCCATAAATCTCATTCTTCCTCTTCCCATTATCTCCATTTCTCCTGGAGCTTCGGGGTTCTACAGAAGAGGGAGTATACACACACATTCTTACATATCAGAAGCTAACAAGTCTGTTTTTGTATAACTTTTACTCGAGGTACTTGATCTGATCTCTTCTCTGTTTGTTTTGATATTTTCTTTGATTTATTGCTTTATTCCTAACTTTGCTCAATATACTGTATGTATTGTATGTGTGGAAGTGGAGTAGTTAGTTGCCGAACTTCTAACTCTGTGTGTATGTGTGTGCCAAGTGCTGAGTTGCCAAAATGTTCTAAACTGTGTGTGGGGAGTGATTAGTTGCCAAACTTTTAAGTTATGGGTTTTCTTTAGTTTTGTGTATGAGATCTGAATCAGGTGAAAAAGTCAAGATATTATAATGCAATCATTTTTGCTTGTAATTTTCTTCAACTTCAAATGATATTAGAAGTTGAATTTGTAAATTTAAATGGTTGTATAAAAAGACTGGTTCTTTCCCTATGTTTATATCTAATAGTCATTTAGCTCTGGTGGGACTACTTTAACAGTACCATGTTTTTTTTTCTTGAAGATGGTCTATTTGTAAGTTCTTTTTTTGTATGGTATTTGATCACTGACATGCGAAAACAGCTGACTACTTAGCACATAGTATAATGCAAGAAGTGTAGTTTTTCATTGGCTTCAAGAACTATTGACTTTAAATGCATATTCAACTTGTATAGACTATAGTTAATTACATACTTCATTTTCTCAGCTTATGCATGGTTGTTGTAGTGAAGTTGATTGGTTTTATTTTCTTTAATCTCCTAAGACTTAGTGGGTTGGAGGGTCCCTTCAAGCCGGCTGGTTTTCATTTATTAAAGTCTCGGGCCCAGTATCATGTGAATTGTTATTAGGCATTTTGCAATTAGATCTTTAAGTTTTTGGAAGTATATAAAAACAATTTGATGTTGGATTTGAACATTGGATCTGCTTTATTCTCTTAACACTAGTACTTGTGCATGTTCTGGTGCTCCTTTAAATATTAGAGTATTCTCAGAATCACCTTCAACTTGGTTGGAGAAATTGCACATTCTAGTTTGCTATTATCGTGTCCTCCCTCTACAGTCAGGTCTGTGTTCCAGTTTCAATCGCTTTTAGTAATATATATGATTATGAGTGATATGTATTAGTAAACTTGTCTGATCACCACAAATTTTTTGTAACTTCTAAATGCAGATTATGTTAATGTGTGTAACACTTTTAAGTCGCGTAGATCTGCTTAATTAGATACATGACTTTGCATTTGTTTTGCTTTTATTCAGACATCTGAGTAGTTCCAAGACCATGAAGCACAAGGATGGAAAACCGAAATATGAGAAAAATTCCAGGGTTGTTCCCTTGACAGTATTGCTTGTTGTGCTCTGTGCATTTTCTTTCTATCTTGGTAAAATCTATTGTCCAGAGGAAGGCAGAATTGTGACTAATGGCATCGGCAAAGCAGTGGAATCATCCAAGGCAGCCGTTCCTGTTCCTCTGCAAGTGAAATCCGTTTCCTTCCCCGAATGTTTAATTGACTATCAAGATTACACTCCATGCACAGATCCCAATGTACTATTACTAACTGATTTGATGATGTGAAGCTCTCTCTATGACCTTGTTTATGTATCTAATTTGTAATTTTACATGTATTATTTTGTGGTACAGAGATGGAGAAAGTATGATGTTCATCGTCTTACATTCATGGAACGCCACTGCCCTCCATTATTTGAGAGGAAGGAATGTTTGGTTCCTCCCCCCGATGGTTACAAGGTACCAATCAAATGGCCTACAAGCAAAAATGAATGTTGGTACAGGTAATACATATATCTTATTCTCATAGATTTTATTACTCAGTTGAATTCACTCTTCTTCTTCTTCTTCTACTTCTTCTACTTCTTTTGTGTTTTTTTTTGTATATTCTCCTAGCTTTTAATTAATTGTAATATTTCAGGAATGTGCCATATGATTGGATTAACAAGCAGAAGTCTAATCAACATTGGCTGCAGAAAGAAGGGGAGAAGTTTCGCTTCCCTGGTGGAGGTACTATGTTTCCCAATGGTGTAGGTGCATATGTTGATTTGATGCAAGATTTAATCCCCGGTATGAAAGATGGGACTATTCGGACTGCCATTGATACTGGATGTGGGGTAAGTCTATGTTGTTGCCATTACTAATACAAACAAAACATATGTAGAATGCTATGAATTATGTACTTGTCTGGGCTTTACTGAATAGTAATATTTCACCTTCCAATCTTCCCGTTGAGCAAACAATTCTGATGAGATCGATGATTCAATAATTAATGGTTATCCAGGTTATGTGTAAATAACAAAATCTATACAATTGTTTCTACAGGTTGCTAGCTGGGGAGGTGATTTACTTGATCGTGGGATTCTAACTGTTTCTCTTGCTCCAAGAGATAACCATGAGGCTCAAGTCCAATTTGCTTTGGAACGAGGAATCCCTGCAATTCTAGGAATTATCTCCACGCAAAGACTTCCTTTCCCTTCAAACTCATTTGATATGGCTCATTGTTCGAGATGCCTTATCCCGTGGACAGAATTTGGTATGTAACCTCTAGCAGCGCGCTTACGCTGATAAATATGAAGTTATGAGGCATTGTTTGGGTTTTTTCTCTTGGACGGACATTTAGTTTCTTAAGTACA
Organism: Oenanthe sinensis; assembly: GCA_028671895.1. Taxonomy (NCBI): domain Eukaryota; kingdom Viridiplantae; phylum Streptophyta; class Magnoliopsida; order Apiales; family Apiaceae; genus Oenanthe; species Oenanthe sinensis. Next base: position 28,322,068 of record CM053812.1, on the reverse strand, counting down.
CTGCAAAATGTACTTTCACTAAGTGCTTAAATCTAAGAAGATCTGTCATCATTATATATAGTTGCTTGGTTTTTTTCTTGTCTGCATCACAGAAATGGACTATTTGTAATTATTCCCTCTAGATATATGTATAGGATTACATGCAAGTATGCAACTACACTGCTTTTGATTTAGGGAGTGGCATGCGGTACAGGCGATTCTGTTCCATGCATGTATTGAGTAAAATCCTCACTTGTATTGCACCATCTTGCTACTTCCAATTTTTTATGCCAGTGTTCTTGTGATCTGTTTTCAGGTGGAATTTACCTTCTTGAAGTTCATCGTATACTTCGTCCAGGAGGATTCTGGGTTCTCTCTGGGCCTCCAGTGAACTATGAAAACCGCTGGAGAGGTTGGAACACTACTATTGAAGACCAGAAATCTGATTACGAGAAGTTGCAAGAGTTACTCACTACAATGTGCTTCAAGTTATTTGACAAAAAGGATGACATTGCTGTGTGGCAGAAGTCTTCAGATAATAGCTGCTATAAGCAACTTGATAGCATAGACATATACCCGCCTAAATGTGATGATGGCACTGAACCAGATTCAGCATGGTACACCCCACTTCGGCCATGTGTTGTTATTCCAAACAAGAAGAGGAAGCTAGCGCTACCATCACTTCCCAAATGGCCCGAAAGATTGCACACTGCACCAGAACGTGTTGCTGATGTCCGTGGTGGCAGTGATGGTTCCTTCAATCATGACGATAGTAAATGGAAGGTGCGGGTAAAGTACTATAAGAAGTTGCTTCCAGCAATTGGGACTGATAAGATTAGAAATGTAATGGACATGAATACACTTTATGGAGGATTTGCTGCTTCTGTGATTGATGCTCCATTGTGGGTGATGAATGTTGTCTCGTCCTATGCTGAGAATACACTTGCGGTAGTATATGACAGGGGACTTATTGGAACCTACCATGACTGGTAATTTTACTGCATTAATGTAGAAATGATGCATTAATAGCACCTGTTGGCCTTGAACTAACAGTTTTTGCTGGACTATGTGAATATTGAGATGATGATTTATTTATTATGCAGGTGCGAGGCTTTTTCAACATATCCTCGAACATACGATTTACTTCATGCAGATGGCCTCTTTACTTCTGAAAGTCACAGGTAAGAGATTCCTATTCATCCTTCTCAAACTCGTCAAGACAATTCTTGCATTTGATCAGTTTTTCGATGTTACGTCATTGATTAGTTTTTTCGACGTTAGATCATATGACTAAAATTTACCATAAAGGACCAGTTTTTGCCGCCATTCTATTTGTAGCCTGGATGTTTGATGTTGGATATTTTACTTCGGCAGATGTGACATGAAGTTTGTGCTATTAGAGATGGATAGAATTCTTCGGCCTAACGGATATGCAATAATCCGTGAGTCAAGCTTTTACGCAGATGCAATTGCAACAGTGGCGAAGGGGATGAAATGGAGCTGTCGTAAAGAAGACACTGAATACAAAGTAGATAAAGAGAAGTTGCTGATTTGCCAGAAGAAGCTGTGGTACTCTAAACAAAACTCTTAGACAAACAAGCAGCAAAATACAAGTTCTGGTGATAAATATCATACGGATTGCACCAGCGTTATACAGAAGAGAAGGAAAGAAAGGCTCTCAAACATTTACACAGAAAGGTAGTTTATTTATACATTCTTGAAACCGGAAAGATGGTTCCATTCCCATAATATATTTTTTGTAATGATTCGCAGTTTCCTGTTGTAATCTTTTCATTCATGAAACTGGAAAGATGGTTCCATTCCCATAATATATTTTTTGTAATGATTCACAGTTTCCTGTTGTAATCTTTTCATTCTTGAAACTGGAAAGATGGTTCCATTCCCATAATATATTTTTTGTAATGATTCACAGTTTCCTGTTGTAATCTTTTCATATTCCCCCCTCCTCCTCTTTTACATCCTCGTATATGTTCTTAAATTGGAGATGTGTAATGCGTTCGAGAACTCGTAAAATTACAGTTATCGATCTAACTGTATTTAATGAAATGGATACAATTATTGTAGTTTCTTTTCATGGGAACTGAGAAGCATATTTTCTTCATTCCATTATATATGCAAGGGTAGATACGCCTTTGGCTAAAAGTCAATCTAGTCAAAAAAAATAATAAATAAAATTGAGTACATCTAAATTTCATCATATGATATAAAAAAATTGTCCCTAAGAATACCCCACTCCTATTTTCGACTCTTTCAAAATTATTTCATTATTGGAGGCATTGATTAGGTGCAAACATAAAAACGAAACATATAATTAAATACTTTATTAATATATATGTTTTTTTTCATAAGGGTGAAGTAAACGGAATACCTTACTCAAACTTAATATAGCCGACCAATTTAGAAATTGGATACAAGTGCATGTAATTTTGGATGTTAATGATAAATGATACTCCCTCAGTCCCGTAATAATAATATCTTTTGGGAAAAAAAATTGTTTTACAATAGTTATTCATTTCTACTTTCAATGTAAAAAAAATTCAAATTTACCCTATTTTTTTTGTCATTTCCAATATAAAACTTACTTTTTAGTATAAAATAGTCATAATAAATATAATACGCACGAAAAATTATTTTACAACTAACATTTTCTATTATGCGTTATTTTTATAAAAGAGACTATTTATCAGCGTATAGAAATCACTAGGCGGCCAGGGAGGTTGGGGTACTACCTAGTGCCTAATCGAGTAGATAGAGATTAATCAGAGCATTAATCGGCTATATTTAAATATTATTTTTAATATTTTTATTTATTAAATAATTTTGCCAAATAATTTTGCCAAATAATTTTGCCAATTCTTAAATTTTTCAATGATGTTTATCGATTTTTGCCGATTTTTTGTTGATTCTTGATCTTTTCAACCGATTTACTCGAAAACTGCCTAAATTTTCACCTAATCCCGCCTCGAGGCGTTTCGGTGGCGCGTAGTGCCTAGACGGCTGCCTAGGCCAATTTTTAGAACACTGCTATTAACATGAGATGGAGGGAGTATCGTAATAAACTAAGAAGAGTAGTAAAATAATAAATTAATAAAATAATAGAGTAATATGGAACGGAGGGAGTACAATAATAAATCAAGAAGAGCAGCAAAATAATGTGGGTGTTTGGGGTTCCATAAACTTAAAATAAGTAGCTTATTTTTTATTTTATTTTTACATATTTTCATATTTTTTTTAAAGATAAATATTTGTTTTAGAATTTTAAAACCAAATATGAATTTACTTTTTTCTGGAAATAAGGACTTATTTCTGAAAAGTAAATATATCCCTATTTTTTTCCGGAAATAAGCCCTTATTTCCATAAGTCGGCAGTTGCCAAACAGGCCCAATATAGATACGTACAGACATCCAGTCGTGCATGACTCGGCTTTTGCACTTCATGTACAATGCATTTATACGTGTTCTGTTTTGAAATGTACTATAACTTTGTGAATTTTTTAGGATATAGAAACAAAACATTTTTATTGACATCATATCCCTCATAAATAAAATCTACATTTTTATTTTTATCTACAATACAATATAATCTACCTTTAAGATTTAAGAAATCTCATATTCTAATTTTTAAAAAAGATTAAAAATAAAAAAAGCCTCTCGTTTATTTCAAAATAAAAAAAATATACATCATATAATCCAAGTAGTTTAGAAATAAAATCGACAAGAGATATATATAAATCCGCAAAACCACGTGTCTTATAATTATTGGATAAGTATGGTGCGTAACGCTGTCAGAGGGGAATCATCATTCCATTATATATAGGCGGTCTCTATATACACACACCAACAATTGGTGGCGGTGGGCTGAGCTTTCTGTTAACAACAGAGCGAGAGAGAGAGAGAGATTGAGAGAGATTTAAAAAAAAAGAAGAAGAGGTCTAGAGTCATGTTTTAAATATCAGCGGTAAATTCTTATTTACTTTTTCATATCATCATCATCATGGTTATTACTATAGATTCATGTTTATTTGCTTTGAAATTGATGTATTTGACTTTCAAATTAATTCTAGGGTTTTTAATATCGTGCGTCGGTTGTATTTTGTTGTAAATGATGAGAATACTACTATATCATATTAGAGCATGTCCAACATAGTTTGCTAAGAAAGTTGACAAGCCATGATAAATCATCAAATATATTATTTTTTAATTTTCTCCCGGATGTGTCAATATTTATTAAAATTTTGCTCCACTAGTTAAGGTGGTCCTCTATATTAGTTTTATATTTAGTTTAATATAAAAGTCGGTAGAGTAATATATATTTTAAATATTTTACATGACTTTTTGCTAGTTTAAGAAGTTGTCAAGGCTTTCCAACTTTTGGCAAGCTTGGTAGGCAACCTCATAAGCTTGGCAGCCCCTACTGGAGATGCTCTTAGTAGCTAGTATTTTTAGGGTTTTTGTTGGTATGTGTTTTGTTGATTCCATTTCGTGCTTTGTTTCTGTAATTTTCGTTTTATTGGCGATTTTCATAGGTTTTGATGTTCCTTTATTATTTTTCCTGAGTTTTATGGTTTGGTTTTAGGTTCGATTGAATGATTGAATGATGCTCAGTTTGCGGTTTAATTTTGAAATAGAGATCAAAGTCATCTTTATTTGATATGTCAATTATTTTGACAAGTTATTGTTTGAATAGTAATCATATCCATAATACTATTAAATTAAAATTTCACATAGGAAGCAGCATATGTAGAGTTTCATAGAATTAGGGGTGCATTATGGGATGTTTCTCGGATTATTCTTATTTAACCGGGGAAACATAGAGAGTAGGTATTGTATTTAATTGATACTCCCTCCATTCCTGTATAATAGTCGTTTTCAACTTTTTTACACAGATCAATGAGCTGCAGTCAGGGGCGGACAATAGTATGGGCTGAGGTGGGCTGGAGCCCGGGTGAAACAATTTTTTTTTAAAAATTTTCTATTAATATGTGGTAGAAAATCAACTCTAGCCTGGGTAAAAAAGGTTTAAAAGCCCTGATATATTTTAGGTTTGAAATATTTTTATTATTCATTTTTTTAGCAATTTTGTCTAGTCCAAATAAAAAATAGTGACTGAAAAAAAAATTCATTTATATTTAATTAATATAAATTAACATAATTTTATAATTATATAAATAAAATTAGTTATGGGTGGAAGTTTTTTTGTTAGTGGTATATGATTATGCGGATAAGATACCTAACAACGAGGAAAGTTTTGTTAAAAATGACATTTTATTAGTGTACGTGGGTTAATACATGAAAGTATATAAATATATGTGATACCTATCAGTAGAATTACATACAAACAATTAAACAAATGATTGAAAATAGTATGGAGTTTTGAAGAAAAAACTTGTGAAAACCAGTGTAGAGTTTTACATTTACACAATCGGATTTTTATTAGGTTCGTATTTTTACTGTAATACTTCATTATTATTTGTTTTCATTGTATATTTCTATGTTGAATTGTTAATTTTTTCCTATCAGGATGTATTTTCATCAATTACCAAGCTTCCAAGAAAAAGTAAAAGATATTTGGAAATTTCACAATTCCTAAACAATCAGGTTAGTTTTTTAGAATATTAATTTATTTTACTTTTATTGTTACATAATAATTATTATTTTATATTATTAAGAGTGCATTCTCTCATCAATTGCAAAATTTAAAGAAAAAAATTAAAAAAATATTTCATAAGATCAAGTTTACTAAATTATCAAGTAAGTTTAATATAATAATTTATCTTTTGTTTGTTTGTTAGATTATTTCAATTTGTTATTATTGAATAACTATTTATTTTATTATATTTTTTGTCTCATCAGATGTGCATTCTCACTTCGAGAAAGGAGAGCAATTTTTTTTAAGAGATTAAAATCAGGCCTTAAACAACCAGGTTAGTGATTGTAACATAATATGTTTTTTTTTACTTTTTAGTTAAAATATTTAAATTATTTCTTTTTACATGTTAATTTTTTATTGATTAAATGTGCATGTAAATAACAGTAAATATTAAAATATTAATATTTTAATTTTGTATATATTAATAATATATTTTTAGTGCTTATACATATGCTATGTTATTGTACATCTCTATTATTTTTTTATTTTTGTGATAATTAATTTCATATACGTGTTTTATGTTTTTTTTTTTGAAACAGTGTGTTATGTTTTTAAAAAAAAATAAAACATAAAAGTTTACTTTTTATTAATACTTTATATAATACTTCGTTGTAAAAACTGACTAACAATCTATGCAATACTTTTGAGCCAAATTAGCATATTAGTTTAGTTATATAATTGAAAACATATCCTGACGTTTCATAATTTTTTATTTATACATTTGTTCGAGTATGTTACTTGATTATAGTAAACGGAATTTTTTTTGTAGCCCAGGTGAAAAATAAATCATGAGTTTGCCCCTGGCTGCAGGCAAATACTTCAATGTAATTAATTTTATATCCTTATAAATTACTACTCCGTATAACACAGGGGCGTGCATCCTAATTAATACATGGGTATATTGTGGAAAGTTTTGAAAGGTTCAGCAGTTAATGAGCTTTGGAACTGTAAAACGACTATTATAAAGGAATTTCAACTAAAATATAAAATGACTATTATATAGGAATGGATGGAGTATCATTTTCCTTTTGTACCATAGTAGTGATTCAGTTTACCTATTCTGTTAGAATTATATAAGATCCTGGTAAGTCAGTCTCCTAACACTTTGGGATTTTAGGAGAACTGGTAACTTAACATGGTATCAGAGCTCAAGTGCGCAGGAATCTCAAGTTCGACTCCCTGCTACCCCGTGATCCACTCTCGACTCATAAATGGGCTTTCGAGTGAGGGGAAATGTTAGAATTATATAAGATCCTCCCTGCCACCCCTAATATTCTCATAATTAATTATGGACACGAAAGGCTTGTTATTGCCCCAAAGACGGGCGCCCGTGATGGCGTGATCCACTCTCGACCCATAAATGGGCTTTCAGGGAATGTTAGAAAACTGGTAACTTAATATATTCTTAACATACGTGGAACTAAAAAAATGTTTAGTACATATATAAAATTTGGTTGGATCTTTGATATATGTTTAATTATTCATCTTGTGCTTACAGGTTCAATCCGACGTCTATTCAAAATTATTAATCTCCTCTAAGACATGGAGAAAGTTTGCACATGGTCAGATTGCTTCCAGGATCGGGTTTTTCATTCCAGGAACTGCTTCATTGGCGTTTACTCAACCTCAGAGAATTCTTTCTTGTTTTCTTTGTCAATTGCACATAGTGAACATACTTTTAATCAGTACGGAAGGCGTGATGCGATTTTCTTCTAAGATAGGTGTTGAATCTTTAGCTCATATCTACAAGTAAGTTGATTGTACTTTGATTTAAAGATTGGAATATATTGTTTCACTATGTCTTGTTGACCTTTTTCCTATAAATTTTGGATGCCAGTGCTTTGCCGATAATCATTGATTCAACATCCTTCAGAAATTGTGTTCTGGGGTACACATTTAATTGTATTTATTCATTATGCCCTAAATTGCCAGTCTGTTGAATTTCGAAGATAGTGCTAACTTCTATGCAATTTATCTTCTTTTGATCACAGGGCTGAAGTCTGCAATCACGTGAAGCATATTGAACACTTCGTCAAATATTAGAAGTATTTGGTCCAATGTATCTGTCTTAAGAAATAGCTTGTCCTTGTCCTCATCCTCATGTTTAGACCTACCATATTTTGTTGACGAAAGATCGGGGATCAGATTGAGTATTTTATAGTGAAGATTGCTGTTGGCAACCTGTGATAGCTGGTTCTAATCTAGGAGTCCCATCTACTGTGTAGTACTATGTTTGACTTTCTCGTGACTGGTGTCGCAATGATCCGTTTTTCTAGATTCTTTGGTTTTTGTTCCTGATACTTCCTGGAAGCCAGTAATAGCTATATATAGAGAATAAAGCTGTGATACCTGTCTATCTCATGCTTCTAGTTTTCTGGTCATGCCTGGACACGGAAGAAAATGAATAATGCATTCAGATATATAAATCTGGCTGTTAAGTTTAAAATTTATAAACATCGCCAATAGTTACCTAGTACACTAATAGAGATAAACCATACGTTTTGTCTATCTCCTCATTCTTTCCATTCAAATAAGAGGTTGATAGCAGCTGGAAGTCACACAAATGGAAAGGTGAGACATGTCTTTTCATTTCTATTTGGGAGTGTCTGCACTTGCTTTAGGTTGCTTATGTCAATCTCGTATGTAGGTACGATATAATCAAAGAAGTTGGCAATGGAACATTTGGAAGTGTTTGGCGAGCTATGGATAAACAGACTGGTGAAGCTGTAAGTACCTTCTTTGGACTGATCAAAGTTGTTGGATATAGATTTTGAAGAAAACCTTGTGATGATGCTGCCAGGCTATGTACTGTCTTGTTGTTTAACGTCTTGGTTTTTACAGGTTGCAATTAAAAAAAATGAAGAGAAAATACTATACATGGGAAGAATGCATTAATCTGAGAGAAGTCAAGGTAACTGATTTCATTTTTTACTATTTACAGTTAAGCTCTCTTTCATTCAGTCGAATAAATATAGCTTCTTTCTTGGCAGTCACTTCGGAAAATGAGCCATTCTAATATTGTGAAGCTCAAGGAAGTAATTAGAGAAAATGACATCTTGTACTTTGTGTTTGAATACATGGTAATTGGCTGCATCTCATCTTGCTTCTTTATTATCGTTTAGTTGCCTATTTGAGTTGCTAAAAGACATTTTATATCTTTCAGGAGTGCAATCTCTATGAACTTATGAAGGACAGGCAAAAGCTTTTTTCAGAAACTGAAGTAAGAAATTGGTGCTTTCAAGTATTTCAGGGACTTGCTTACATGCAACAGCGTGGATATTTTCACCGGGACCTCAAGCCAGGTGACTTTTTTTACTTCATAAAGTGAACTAGACTGGTACCTGTCATGGGTAAATATGCAACAGGCTATCTTTGCTATGTGCAAACATTATTGTTATGTATAATTTTCTAGCAGTTTGATAAAATATAGAAGTAATTGACAAGTTTTGCCAAGCTATTAAATTCACTGCACACATGAATTACCTCCATGTCAAAGATTTGCAGAGGAGGATTGGGTGTGGTGTGAAATGTGTGGAATTAAAGGGGATAGGCCGAGAGGAATAATAACTTAGTAAGGTGTGTAAAAAGGAACAAAATGGACCTTGGCAGGCCAACGGTCAAGAAACCTAGACCCTAGAAACTAATTAGTGACCTACAAGTTGTGCACTCTCAGAAGGATACACATTAAGTGATTAGAACCGAGGTTCTAACCATTCAATGGTCAACAACGAATAAAATGGTAGAACCCACATCAACCCCTCAGTCCTTCACTAGTTCTAGAATTAGTTTTACCTGCTTTATCTATTATAGGTAGACAAAAAGTACTTCCTCCAAACAGCATATGAAAATATGGAATGAAGAAATATATGGTGTAGGGATGTCATTGGTCATAGTTTGCTTTAGACATAAATTGTCTTTTAACTTGAATGAATCCTTCATAAATTACTTTTATATTTCTTTGTGCTGTAGTTTAACTTGAATGAATCCTTCATAAATTACTTTTATATTTCTTTGTGCTGTAGTTTGTTTGATGCTACATGTAAATGCAACTGTTTTTGGGCATGCTTTAGTAAAGTTAGATGCCTGTTAAAAAAATTATCATCTTGTTTTAGGGTGGATGTGCTGAAGAAATATATTATGCATTTGGCATTTTGGCTTTGTCTTAGATTCGAGTTGCATCATGAATGTCTTGGTTTTTTTTCTTTCTAAATATTGGTACTTCATATCATACTTCATTAAATCCTGTTTACATAAATCTTGTTTACCTTATGTCTTTAATGACTTGTTACTCATTTTTAATTGTTAATGAGTATCAGTTTATTGAAATCTACTTTCCACTTCCTCAACTGGCAGAAAACTTTCTAGTTTCTAAAGACTTGATTAAAATCGCTGATTTTGGTCTAGCTCGTGAGATCAATTCTTTACCACCATATACAGAGTATGTGTCAACACGCTGGTAAGTCCTAACGATTCCTCTTCCTGTTCCTAGTTTCAGCCATTCCCCTTCTTTTTTTAGTGCTAAAGGTCTTAATCTGATCAGGTATCGGGCACCTGAAGTTCTGCTTAGTTCTCCAGCATATGGTTCTGCAGTTGGTGAGTTCAAATAAAAAAAGAGAGTATTATTTAGTAAGCTGCTGTAAAACATAACACTAATGCTCTATTTTGCATTTTTTGTCATGCGGGACAGATATGTGGGCCATGGGTGCAATCATAGCTGAGCTATTAACTTTGCGTCCCCTTTTTCCAGGTTCAAGGTATATTGTTCACCCCTTTACTTTCTGTTCAATCACGTCCAGCTTGACATTATAATTATTTAAATTTTGCTTACATTCTTATATGCAGTGAAGCAGATGAAATTTACAAAATATGCAGTGTCTTAGGTACCCCAACCAAAATTTAGTGGGCTGAAGGGCTTCAACTAGCAAGTGCAATCAACTATCATTTTCCTAAGGTGATTTAGAATCCTTGCTTCCTGGTGCTGCAACTCAAAAGTCTTATTTTCTAGAAATTGTGATGTCACTCAAAACTCGAAAGTGGGGGAATATAATTAACAATTTCCACTGCTATTTTTCTATTGAAGCTTGCTGGTGTTCCTCTTTCTATACTTGTACCATCTGCAAGCAAGGATGCAATCAGCCTTGTTACAGTAAGTGCGAGTTTGTATAGTTTTCTCTGTCGGTACCTATTTCCTGATTTGATTTTTGCCAGAATCATATTTTCTCCTTGTTTCACTCTTTTGTTTTCCTTTTGAAAATTTCAGTCATTGTGTTCTTGGGATCCTTGCAAAAGGCCAACAGCCATGGAGGCTCTTCAGCATCCTTTCTTCCAGGTATATATTTTATTTTTTGCTTGCAGAAATCATGATTATCAGTTTGCTTTGTTCCTTTGTTGTTAATTGGAAGTTATTTTGACAGGGTTGCTATTATGTTGCTCCGTCTCTTCGCTCCAAACTCGCTGTTGTGAGGACTCCTCCATCGAGTTTGTCTCCTCATTTCACTCTACAAAAGAAGAATCCGCAGGTCCCTGAATTATTTGGAGTTGCAGCTGGAAATAGAGGTTCTATGCAGCAGAAACACGTGAGGAGATTTAATGGAAATTTGTCATATTATAAGCCACCAGGTATGTTCATTCCTCGGTCAGATCACATGCATCTGTGTGATTGCTGGATGATTATGGGCAATGTGTATGTTGCATTACTTTCTGAGGATGAAATAATATAATCCCTCATCATCATCATTACAATTTGAAATTATTATCCTTTCTCCTTCCTTTTAGGTGACGATAAGAATTATGTTAAAGCTATCAATCCTATCATGATTTTATGACCTTAAAAATAAATGTCACTCCTATATTGCAAAGCTTTAATTGCAACATCCATGTATAATTTACAAAATAATTAAACCATGTCCTTCCCCGTCTTACTCGATCCCAACATAACGGTACGACTCCTCAAATGTACCCTTTTCTCTTGCAATTTCTTGTCAGCTTCCCCTTCACTAAGTAATTTTTTTTCCCTTTATGCATATGTGGTTCATAACCTGATTTAATATTGCTACAGCTGTGCAACGGAAGTTGAACATGGATTATCAGGTAATGGCCTTCTTCAAACTATGCACTGAATTTGCCTCGGCCTAAGTTTCTTACCTGGCCTGAGAGTGAAACTATATTGTTTCTCTGTTTTAAATTTTGTTATATATATATATATATATATATATATATATATATATGATTTTTAGGAATCAAATAAGTATGATATAACTGTGAAGAACACTGGTGTGAAACAACCACCAAGATACCAACCACCTATGGCTATGAGGAATAATCCAAGTAAGTTTCTGTTGCTTTGCTTCTTCCATTTTTGTCTTGCCATTCTAGGTTTTTTATAGTACAAGGTAGCTCTCCATTAAGTATATGCTGTTTTCTGCAATGTATTCTGTTTTGCTGTTACAACTTACAAGTGAACTTATCTGGCTTTCTCTCATGCGACTCTAAATGTGGATTAAGATACTTGTTGGTTAATGGTTGTGACATTTCAGGCACTGAAAAATGCTTTTGCTTATTACGGATACAAAAAGATGTACATTAGTACATACACCTTGCACCTGTTTTGTGCTGCATACGTATACTAATAAAATAAGACATTATTTTGTTGCAGCAACAGTTCACTCTTGGAAAACTCGTGAAGTTTTTAATACAGCTGAGAAGTTGTCAAACATGACAATTGGTCAAAACAGTCAGTCTCCTGGCCCCTGGGCAACTGCTGCCACCACCCATGAAGGCTAGGGGATGGGAACCCCAGTCCGACCCGTTTCTCGGGCGATCTCAGAATTTTAATCATGGACAAGCCTACAGCAGGAAAGTGGCAGGTTGAAGAACAGCTATTTTAAGTTGTTACAGTGGATGCCTGGATGGAATGTAGTCTGGATGGAATGTAGTACTTGTTTTTTTATTTACATCTACTGTGGAGATATTGTGATTAAAACTGTTTTATTTTAATAATATATATGTTTGTACACAATGTGATAATAATGACAATGACAAGCTTTGGAAAATAGGCAAGTCGTCTGATATGTTTCCATTTTTTTTTGGGTTAATTGTTGGTATTGAGTTTAATTTTGCCCTTGAATGCTTCATCAGAGAATGCTAGGTATAGATCAGAACATGGTATTTGCTGTTTGGGTGTTGGCCCTATATGTCACAATTTGGGAAGAAAATGCCCTAAATGGCACATCCCAAAAAAATGGCCCTAAATAGCACTCCAAAACGCTACATCGTGTAGAGTTTTGAAAAAAAAAAAAATTCCCCCAAAACGCTACTTTAAGTTGCGTTTTTTAGCCCAGAACTCAAGATAAAGTAGCGTTTTTCTCCAAAGAAATTTTAAAAAAAAATTCAAAAAAATTCAAAACGTTACACGAAGTAGCGTTTTTCCCCGAATTTTTTTTAAAAAAAGTGCAAAACGCTACACGAAGTAGCGTTTTCATCCCTTTTACAGCACGCCACACTATGTAGCGTTTTGGAGTGCTATTTAGGGCCATTATTACGAGTTGTGCCATTTAGGGCATTTTCCTCTCAAATTGTGACATTCAGGGCCTTTTCTCTTGCTGCTTTTACTTTTGTTGAAAAAAAGTCTTTTGACCACAGACTCTGAATGACAAAAGGGGTGGATGTCAATGGAAGCATCATGCATTCTTACCCTGCAAACCTTGAAACAGTGGAAATGATGGTGAAAAAAAAGAGCTTATGTAATTGCACAGATTGACAACAAAGAGCTAAGAGTGGTCTCTAAAAATTTGACGGATCATGTATTATCCTATTTGTATTACAGTAAAGTAAACCCGTAACAAAAAGTTTCATAAAGGCTAATAGCCCACTTATGAAGAATTTTATATTTTCAGTGCCGAAGTTAAGATGAATGATGCAGAAGCTAAAACATTGAACTCATTCCACCACCTAGAAAAGAATCTGGAAAATATCATCCGTCTGGGGGGGGGAGGTGAGAGCTGATTGAATATTGATCGACTTTGTTCTACCAGGTAGGATGCTACCACATTGCATGTGAAAGAAAACTTGAACTGTACTTGCTGCCTGGCAAACATGCCAGTGCCAAACAGCCAACTGTCAACTGTTGTATCATTCAAAGGTAGTGAACTTGTATCAGGAGTTCTGGACACCGCTGTAGACACATTCTGCCTATTGCTCAACCTTTCCCATACATGTACGTATAGTTCTTTGTAAAATTTGTGATTGTAATGGACTCTAGTCCAATACTAGACTTGATACACATGAGTGAGATCATTTAGTTTCAACAAGGCAACAGATTGAGTTATCTGATATTGATACAAACCAAGAATCTTCAAGACAGTAAAACAACTTTACTGTATAGTTTTCTAAGATGCAAGCATCAGGTAATATTGATGGTCACTCAATCTGAGTTTAGAACACAGCACATATGCAAAGTAGAAGAAGAAAGAACTAAAAACTGCACCCACTGCTGATGGATAGATGCATTAACTGTTGCTCTCTTCTACCATTTACCCTGAAATACAATCTGGGACAGGCAACAGACAAACAATCAATAATTAAGGCCAATGAATATCATGTAGATTTTCAGATTCATTATATTGTACATGAACACATTGACAGATAACTTGAGGCGAAATGTTTCAAAAAAAAAAGGATGTATTTCCATCTTAAAGTAGGTATGTATCAGTTATGTCCGGTTGTAAAAATTATAGTACATCTACTGATCTGCACTGTGATTAACATGCATGATACATCACAACATTGATTCACCTAAAGTGGAAAAGATTATCTAAATACAACTAAATGAAAAAGTACAAAGCAAGTGTTTACTGTTATTAATTTTCCGCTGCAGTCCCACCGTATAATCTGACACATTAAAGCAGATAATAATATTCTGCAGCTGTGTTCACCGACAGATAAAACAACTAATTCATCCGAATGAGTGTTCTTTCTTAGTTGGTAAAAAAAGCACAACCTTGAAGGGCGGAAATTAACACCTTTAGTACAAATGTGAATACAGAAAATGAAAATAAGCAGGCATTGTATCTACAGGAAAATAATGACTGCATAGAATGAGAGCTGACAAAAAAATTGAAGAAAGATAAGGACTGGATAAAAGAAGAAAAAGATTCTCACCATTGGATCAATCAGACTGGGCATGCTATCCTGAAGTTGATGCATTACCATAACGGCTGCGAAGACTTTCAACGGACTTCTCCAAGGATTGGGCAAGCTCAGGAATAGATGTTTTGCACACTGAAACATGACATCAGTGCAATGTATAGTCTAGTATAAGGTGCTTATATCACATCTATCTAGTTAGTCTAGTAATTCTATTATATAAAAGCAAATATTACATATCCACTTCAACAGTTAGGATCTTTAGATCTTAAATGAACATCAGAAATTAGTCATAAAAAAAGCATATTAAACTTTCGTTTATGCAACTTTTTAAAAGATAAGTGCAAGCATATGTACCACGAGACGCACTAGCCTGTGCTTCTGCTATGAACTCCAGATATGATGCCTGAACAGACACATTACAATTGTTAAAAAAGTGTATAGAACATAAATACACATAGTTGCACAATAAAATTGATAACAGATGACCTTCATTGCTTCCTGGCTTTCAGTAATTTGCTCAGTAATCTTTCTGTATTCCTTTTCAGCTCCATCCATAGCTTGCTGACATCCTTGTGTTTGAATCTATTGATATTCGAAATCCAACAAATAGCAACAATGAGCTCTATTTGAAACGGAATAATGCTGCATTGAAATAAACAAGTAATCGATATGTACAGATATACTGGAAATGTGGAGCTCAGCAGAATTATAAAGGAAATCCTATCTAATTTAATTGCTTGAAGTAATACACGTCCCAAGAGCTAGCACTGTGACAACTGTAATGTTGAACAGAACGGATTGTAAATGCCTAACATAACAGGCATCACACTGAACAATCAAACTATTGTAAAAGACACTTACAATACATGGATCATCGTGCAAAATTAACGTAATCATTATGAATAAGCATATATTAACCTTGACACTTAATTCCACGTAGCTTCAATGACAATCAGCATGTGTATAAACACTCAACACGTGATTATCAGCCAAAACACATTAATCAACACACTGATCTCTGCGTAGATACATTATATATACAGAGGTCATCAGAAATCATAATCGAAGTATCTTTAGATTCTCAATTAATACAGAAAATAATTAAATAGTACTGGATCAGCTCAAACAAATACAATCTAAAAAACCTAATTGAACAGGTAGATCAAAATTGCGATAATCTATAAACAATCAGTAAAATAATTCAATATATTAATTCAAGCTCACAATTACAGGCACAAATCTAATCCTAATTACAGATAAGCTATAGATAGAGGATATATAGCTCATAACAACAGGCACACACACATACACCTAATGAGAGAGAGAGAGAGACGGAGACACACACACACACACACAGAGAGACCTTGAGTCGTTTATGGAGACGAGAGTGAAAAGCCTGGACGTCCTTAGCGAAATCAGTGTGCGATCGTTCAAACTGGCGCTTCACCGCTTCCAATCGAGAAGACGCAAGAGCCTTGAGATCGGCGATCGAGCTAGGATTATTCATCGGCGAAGGCACCGAAGCAGCAGCAGCAGAGGTCATATTAGTGACGTCATTTCGCATCGTCTTCTTCGACGATGAGGTAGGTTTAGTAGTAGAGGTAGGATTGTTGAAGGAGTTGAGATTGAAAGAGAATTTGATCGGAGGTGAGTCGGTTAGCGATGGATCTGGACTCGCCGCCGGCGGTGACGATAGAAGATCAGGCGCTGTGGTTTTTTTGGTTCCTCTGGTTTTCATCTTTTCAATTTTTTCAGGTGGAAATGGCGGTCATGCATGAAAAGTGAAGGGCAGGGAATTGTTTTAATATATTTTTTATATAATTTGAATATATTTTGATTTGTATAATAATAATTTAAATTTTATTTAATATTATACATATATATTTTATATAATTTTTCATATACTTTATTTATATTTTAATAGAATAATATTTGTGTGTTTTGTTTACAGATATATTTTATTTAAGATATTAATGCGAGATGTATATTAATTAGGAGATTGATATTTAAAATTAAGCCCAATAATAACTATTTAAACCAAATACCGACCAATGACAGCTAAACTTTTAATCTTTTAGTTTTAATAATATAGTAGCTTATATCCTGTGCGATGCACGGATGAATTTTTTTAGTTTTTTAATATTTTTATTTTAATATTTTTTAATGATTTGAATTTATTTGTATTTGTATAAAAATAATTTAAATTTTATTTAATATTATATGTATATGTTTTTATATAATTTATTTGTATATATATTTTAATAGGATAATTTTTGTTTGTTTTGTATAGAGATGTATTTTACTTAGGAGATTAATGTGAGATATTTTAGTTAGAAGATTAATATGAGATTGTATTTTAGTTAGAAGATATCGACCGACTACTAAATTTTCAATGTTATAATAAATTTTAATGATATATTAAATTAAAATTATAGGATAAACTTTAATGATATATTAAATAAAAATTATAGGATAAGTGAGATTCATAAAATAAAAAATATAGAATATAATTTAAATATAATATAATATTATCATATCAACGGAATTATATTCTTATATAAAAGTAATGTTTATATTCTTTAGAATTATTAAGTTTATGAGTTGTTTGCATAAAAGGAGGACTACCGGTGTTAGAATTGTATGTATGATTATATTCTTTTAAAATTATATTTTATTAAAATTCAACGGTTAAGATTGTTTCTATGGTTCACTTAAAATTGGACGGTCAAGACCTTTTAATGTGAGATATTTTAGTTAGAAGATTAATATGAGATTGTATTTTAGTTATAAGATATCGACCAACTATCAAATTTTCAATGTTATCATAAATTTTAATGATATATTAAATTAAAATTATAGGATAAACTTTAATGATATATTAAATAAAAATTATAGGATAAGTGAGATTCATAAAATAAAAAATATAGAATATAATTTAAATATAATATAATATTGTCATATCAACGGAATTATATTCTTATATAAAAGTAATATTTATATTCTTTAGAATTATTAAGTTTATGAGTTGTTTGCATAAAAGGAGGACTACCGGTGTTAGAATTGTATGTATGATTATATTCTTTTAAAATTATATTTTATTAAAATTCAACAGTTAAAATTGTTTCTATGGTTCACTTAAAATTGGACGGTCAAGATCTTTTAATGTGAGATATTTTAGTTAGAAGATTAATATGAGATTGTATTTTAGTTATAAGATATCGACCGACTACCAAATTTTCAATGTTATCATAAATTTTAATGATATATTAAATTAAAATTATAGGATAAACTTTAATGATATATTAAATAAAAATTATAGGATAAGTGAGATTCATAAAATAAAAAATATAGAATATAATTTAAATATAATATAATATTATCATATCAACGGAATTATATTCGTACATAAAAGTAATGTTTATATTCTTTAGAATTATAATGTTTATGAGTTATTTGCATAAAAGGAGGACTACTGGTGTTAGAATTGTATGTATGATTATATTTTTTTAAAATTATATTTTATTAAAATTCAACGGTTAAGATTGTTTATATGGTTCACTTAAAATTGGACGGTCAGGATCTTTTCTATGGTTCACCCAGTACCATTCCGATGACCAAAAGTTTTAATCTTTTGGCTTTAATAATATAGTATAGATTATAGATATTTTAATAGAATAATATTTCTTTGCTTTTTATAGAGATATATTTTAGTTATATGAAACCCAATAATTAAATAATTATTAATAGGATAATGTTTGTGTGTTTTGTTTAGATATATGTTTTAGTTAGAAGATTAAAGTGATATATGTGTTTTAATTAAGAAATTAGTGTTTAAAAATTATTAGAAAATAGTTGTTTAATTGAAATAGGATACTCCGATCAAGAACGACCAAGGGTCACCAAACTTTTAACCTTTCGGTTGTAATAATACTAAATTTTAACATGTGCGATGCACATATATTTTGTTTTATTGATTAAATTATTTATTTTAAAATTATTAATATTTTTACATCAAATGAATTAAATATAAATAATATTATAAATATATAAATAAGTAAAATTTTGTGATTCAAAATATTATGAACATGATTTTTTAATATATCAAACATATGTTTAATATATTTAAGATTATACATATTAGTTTTAAATATATTTTTATAAGATTTTTATTATGTTTATTTTATATAAAATTTAATAAATATTATGATATACTAGATATAATATACATGTATCTGTTAATAATATGATAACATAATCATTCATTTGAATAAGTTTTTTTATGTTATTAGATTTTCAGTAGTATAATATTAATTACAATTTATAAATAATTATATAATATATATAATTTAAACCTTGCATCCATAAATAATAGATGTTACAATATTGCTAATGAGATTTAAACGTTAAGTTAATATTAAAAAAATAAAAAGATACATAACAATTATTATCATAATAATTTTTATATTCCATTTTTTCGTACTAATATATGACAGGTTCTTTATTGAACTAAACATATTACTCAATATTAATACTTAATGTATGTTATGACAATTTGACCAATGTAATACTACCTCCGTCCCGGCCAAATGTTTACATTTGGTTTGGGCACGGAGACCAAGGATAGTGGGTGTAATATTGTTAAAATAAATGAAGTAGTGAGTGTAATAGTGTAAAGTGTTGAAAAAGTGGAGTGAAGTAGTGGATATAATAATACATTTTATTGTTAAAAGTTACTATTTTTAGTAATGTAAAGAATTGGTGGGATGTCCCAAAAAGGAAAGTGTAAAAAAATGGGAGGGACAGAGGGAATAATATTCTTTTAGAAATATAAAAGACTTTTAATTATAAAAATAGTTAACAATAGTCCTCAGTTATTAAAAATTAATTCAATATAATTTTTTCATATATAAATTGCTTAAATTTAAAAATATATTAATATTTATTAGTTTATATTATTTTAAATTTAAATTTGATTTATTTTATTATAGTATTATATATGTACTATACTTTCAAAGTATGTGATAACATGTTTTTGATATAGTATTATATATAATATAGTAACAAAATAGAATGTGTATTTAACATTTTAGACTAAGGTTGAACTCGTAGTCGGGGAACTCAAATAATTATTTTAAAAAAAATTAATTTCTTCAATTCTATCCAAACCAATGAATTAATAAAGTTTCTGAGTTCTCAATATAATAATTTAAAGATTTGGATAAGAAAAACTTTAATCCTCTCTCTCACAAGGAAAATTCACCGACTCCCTTCATCTCCCTCTATGTAAAACCTTAATACTCTATCTACAATAATCTAATAATAATATCTGATATATGATATGTCTATATATATATATATTATAAAAAGTATTTTAATATTTTAAATCAATTATAAAAAGATTTCCTAAACGGAATATAATTCTTTGATAAAAATTCTTAACTGCCTTTTATGTCTAGATTACGGGCGGTTCCAGTTGGATTTTGGATGTTGGACCCCCTTAGATTTAAAGATAATTTTGTAAGTTTTGCATGGGCCGTAAAATCGTTCAATTCTGACTTCTGAAATTCAAAATATAACCCAAACAATGTTTGTCGTTTAAGTAGCACAATAATTACGATTTTTTTTAATTTAACTCTAAAATAGCTCTTTAAGTTCAAATTTATATATTACTAAGATATATAATAGAGTTTGAGTTATAATCTGAAGCGAGGTAAGAAAATTTATATTTAATAATAATTATAACTTATAAATAATTAGTATATAATATTATATAGTTACGAAAAATCGATCATTTGACATTTGGTAGTATTTGGATAAGATCTTTCTTACTCTTACCGTATACTCCGTATGATATAATAGTACAGAGTTTCAAGACTAAAAGTTCAATATTAGATGTACAAATTTCTATCATTACTTTTTTATAATAAATATTAAAATTTATAAAAAAAAATTGAGAATTTTTTTATAAATTCTTAATCTATAAGTTATATAGCATTTATGATTTTTTTTTTAAAATATTTATCAAAAATACAGTAATCACGTTCTATTTAACCAAATTGCTAATACGAATATTAACATTTGAGATGACTCATTGACCATATATCAAATGTTATTCAAAAATAGTAATCACTAAATAATGAAATTCAAACTTTAGCCACTAGAATATATTATATTAGCCAAAATTCGGAATTACCGCCCCCGAAAAAACAAGAATCAGAGATATATTTATTGCTGTTTTTTTTCCGGGTACTTTTATAATCCAAGTATGTAAACAGGTAAGCCGGATAGAATCGAGTCCGGTTATAAATAAACACAAAGCCTAGCCAGCCCATTACAGATGTAATATTCTAAGTGGCCGTTTGATTGGGGTTTTCTGGAAATTAAAATGAATAAAATTCATACTTAATGAATAAAATGAACAAGGCAGGAGAAACAAAACAGATTATAAAACTCAAAGCAGTGTTTGATGGTAATGTAAGATATCAATTTCTCTATTTCTTTGTATATATATACACATATTATGCATACTGTTGTGTTTTAACCATACTATTCTACAAATGCTCGATTTACTTTGTTTTTGTTTATAATGAAATGTTGCAACACTATTCTGGAGCAGTCAAGATAGATTATTGTGTGCTAGCTAGCTGGGTTTCCAATCGTTTTGCTTCAAAAGTTTCAACAATTTAAACAATTTTTTTTTGTATGTTTCAGCCTTTTTATTTTGATTGATTCTAACCATTGGAGTAAGGATATATTGTTTCAACCCTTTTAAATTGATTGATCATAATCATTCTAGTACTCGTTTATTCGTTTATCTGTAGTACATTGCTGCCCACTGTTTCTGAATTTTATGTGCAATTCTACTATATATATATAGTCAGATAGCAATCTATTAGAAGTAAGAGACTAAGAGTTACTTGCACATAAGTATGCCTCTTCCTATCGGTCATAAGTCATAACCATTCTTCTAAAAATTGGTGATTAATCGCCGATTAATCCCTGTTCGGTAGTTCATCAAACTGATTAAATTCCCGATTATCCAATTAATCATTTCGATTAGTACCCGATTTATCCGATTAATTCCTGTTCCGTGCCTTCGCCGACTAAGTCCGATTCGCGCTTTTTACAACAATGGTCATAACTGATATACATTAGAGAGTTATTAGCTGTTTTAATACTCGTTACTTCAAACATGTGCATTATTGTTTTTTCTTAAATGCTTAGTTAGATGAACTGCTAAATGCTAATACTGTTAGACAGGTTATATACAATTCATGTAAGAAAAATCTCTTCTTTGCTATTTGATTATTGTTTCCCAAATTTATTAACTTCAATACAGGTACTAATGATCATAAAGGGGTTGTTTAGGAGATACGAAATATGGAACCCAGTGCATCCAACATCTGGAGCCCTTTGGGGAATAGGAATAGGCGTCGGCTGTGGTGTTGAGTGGGGCCCTGGATTTGGTCCTTAGGTGATTGGTTATGTGGGAGCTGGCTGTGGTGTTGGTTTTAGTGTTGGCATCACCTTACTTGGTTTTGGCCTTGGTCTTCCTGCTAATTTTATCTATGAAGGTCCCTATAAAGGTATTTTTATTTGCTTATTAATGTCTTTGTGCAATTGTTTTTTTCTTGTTAATGTTCTTTATTTGCATATATTGGTTGGCTACATTTTATATATTAACAACTTTCTAATATTTATATGTTTCTTAATATATCTTTGTTCAAGAGTGTAGTAGACTAGGGGAGAGAAGAAAAAATTTAACCTTTTTCATCTCCATTATAAAGGAGCTAAAACTTAAAAGAAACAATAAGATGCATCACTCTTCTAGCCTTTCCTCCTATTAGATTTCATAAATAAATTGATGGATGGGTGAATTATGCATTATTTTTTTAAATATTGAATCGAAAACTTAAGCTTGCCCATCAGTATAATTTATACAGATATTTGATCTCCAAAAAAAAAACCCTCTTTAGTCTTTATGGTGTATGCGCTACATGCTTGTTAATAAACCTGATCATTTTTATGTCTCTTAAAGTGCTAAAATAAACCTCTGAGTTACTAAAATGCTGTGGGACTTTTTTTACCAAGCTTTTATGGCTACAAGAAGTGGTGCAATGGCTATTGCTCATTCTAATGGTCTACCTGAGATGAGAAAAGTTGCAGTGGATGGTTGGAGCGATATAGGAGTGCGCATATCTGGTTTGAAAGAAAAAGCCAGCCAAAGTTTTTTAAACTTAAGGCATGAACAATGTACGGCCGGAAGGATACATTTTCCTGACATGAGGACCATCATGTCTTCCCATTCCAAGTCAATTCAAGATTATTTGAAGAAATTCCAAAGCAGCATTCGTCCTCCCAAGGGTACGTGTATTCGGTCAAGTTGAGCATCATTTCGAACTGACTCTCTTTCTTATTAGATGCCAGTATTTCACCTTCCTGATTTATATCCTTGCAAATTCTATTCCTTCTGAATGTATTGGAGTAAAAGGTTTTCAATTGGCTGTTTCAGGCTTCAAAGATTGAAGAAACAGATGACTTTATCATGTTCAATTTTGACTATCTGTAAACCTTTCATATGGACCTCAACCTAGAACTTAATGTACATTAATCATGGTAGACTGCAGATAGTTATTTTGCTAGATTTGTGATTGCGATAAGAAAAAGCACATTGGATAGCACTCAGAAGATCGCCGTTTTGTAAGGTACCTCCAGAACTTGGCAGCATATCAATTGCATGAATAAGTTTGTACAGTAACAATTTCTATTATTTTACCCAAAAAATATTTGTGCAAGTTTGTATTATAGAATTCCTATTTGTTTAGGCTTCCGCTTTGAGCTCTGAAAAATACCAAAATATTTAACTTGCCATCATTTTTTATTACTAACAGAAAAACCTAATGATGAACATACTCTGAGAACTAAAGATTGCATATGAATATATTATACATCAGATTCTCCCTTTTCATTGCAAGAGAGTGAAAATTGTTCAGCTGCTAAAGCTATAATTATAAATATACATATTTGAATTTATACTCGTACTCAGATTGGTGCTCTTGTCGTAGAAGTTTTTCTCTTGCCACATATAGTTGTTTGAGAGCAACACTAATGTTAATGCGGTCTCTTGGCATCTCAACTGAACATGATATCCCCACTTTAAATATTAATGTCAGGCAGGTCTCCATGGCAGCTCTGCTGTATGATTGATTTACAGTTAAGCAACTAACTTCTGGAATCAGTGGGTCAGCAACGTCTGTCACTCTACGAGGGAGTGCCTTCCTCACGTAACCATGAAGATTATTAGCATGGTTCATCAGAATGTTGCTGCCTGTAGGTCTTTGCCCTGAGAACATTTCTAGTAAAAGAATTCCATAGCTATACACATCTCCCTCTGTAGATATCTTCCCACCCATTCCATACTCTGCACAAGTAGTGCGTTAAAATTGACAAATTGATGTTTTATAAAATTTATAGTTTTCTTAGTTCAAGAACACCCATGACTTATTATGTAGTAGTAATCATGCAACTTAATTAATTGTGTGTAGCAGTAGTAAACAATGAAGAAAAAACGATATCGATGGTTACCTGGAGGAACATATCCAACTGTTCCATGGACACCAGTTGACCTTGTTTGTGCTTGATTGATGTCACTTGACTCACTTGTAGTAGCGAAGGAGAACCTTGCCAGACCAAAATCACCAACACGAGCAACAAAGTCATCATCAAGAAGAATATTACTTGGCTTTATGTCGCAATGTATAATACTGGTTTGACTGCCATGATGTAGGTAATCAATTGCAATATTTAGCCTCTGGTGCAGAGTCAAGCTTATTTCATTGCCTTTATTGGATGGTAATGGATGCAACCACTTCTCTAGACTTCCATTCTTCATAAACTCAAACACTAACGCCTTGAAGTCGTTGCCTTTAAAATCAGTGCTAGAGCATGTTGTGATGATCCTGATGAGATTTCGGTGCCGGATATTCCTCAATGTTTCACACTCTGCCAATAAACTTTTATTGGCACCATGTACTTCAACATTTAGTACTTTCACTGCAACGGTCTGTTGCAGTGACTCGTGAACTCCCCTGTAGACCGAACCATATATTCCCTCACCAAGCAAATTGTATGGGGAAAACCCGTTTGTTGCTAGTAGAAGATCTTGGTATGTAAGCCTGGGGCATTGTTCATCTTGCAATACCGAGCTTGTGATTTTCTTCCGATTGGACTTCTTTATTTGATAGAAAATCAATGCGAAACATGCTGACAAGATGGCAAGCGGTAGGACTACAAAAGGTATTATTCGCACTGCAAAATGCTTTTTGGTGGTTCTTTTGATATTTGAATGACATGTAGGCAATTGCAATGCTTCAATACCTCTACAAAGTTCTAAATTACCAACGACTGAAAAAGCACTTACATTTAGGAACACTCCTTTTGTAGGCACTTGACCTTGAAGCTTGTTGTGGGACAAATTGAGGTACAACATTAAAGGAAACCCTCCAAGAGAGTTTAGAATATTCCCGGACATGTTATTATCGGAAAGATCTAGAAACCCGAGATTTTTTAAATCATTGAAAGAAGATGGAATTCTGCCTTCAAGAAGATTTCTGTCCATATGTAGTTCCTCCAACATTACACAATTGCCCAGACTACTGGGTATTTCTCCCGTAAGTTTATTGTCTGAAAGACGTAGGTCAACAAGATGTATTAAGCTTCCGATGTTGGATGGCAGTGGCCCTGTCAATAAATTTTGACTCAAGTAAAGAGCCAGACATTGTGAAGAAAGACCTATAATCTGTTCGGTATTACGCCACTGAGGTGGTTCTTGGAGATATCTAACCCTTGTAAAGATGAGATGTTAAATAATGCAGTAGGTATGCTTCCGTAGAGTTTGTTACTTTCCAAAGTGAGAATAGATAATCTGGTAATGTTGCTTATGCAAGCTGGAATTACTCCTGAAATGTTGTTATCACCTAAAGACAATAATTCTAAATTCGATAACTTACATACTGATCCAGGAATACTTCCTGTTAACATGTTTAATGTCAACACAAGTCCTGTCAATTTCGTAAGTTTCCCAATTTCTCGTGGTATGCTTCCATAGATGTAATTTCCGGAGAAGCCTAGGTAATCTAATGTTGTTGAGAGATTGACAATGGAATTTGGGAGCTCCCCACTTAAACCGTTCTGATCTAGACTCGAATACTTAAGAAGGGTACTGTTAACCAATTCACCCAGGAAGCTCAAGCCACCAGGTGACTGATTACGTCCGAGCTGATTACCACCCAGACTTAGCCATTGAATATTCAAAAGACTTCCCAAATTCATCGGTAAAGGGCCAGTAATATTGTTAAATGCTATTTCAAAATAAACAAGTTTTGAAGCATTCGTTATGGATGGCGGAAAAGGCCCTGATAATTTGTTTTCGTTAGCAAGGAATATTTGCAAGTTAAGAAGGGTGAGGGCGAAATCTGTTGGAATCCTTCCTTCTAACTCATTTTGAGTTAGGCTAACAAGAGAGAGAGACGAGATATTGTATGGTTGCAGGGAAATTGTACCTGACAACTTGTTTATTGACAATTGAAGATACTCTAAATTTAAAAGCTGGCCAACTTCCAAAGGTATGCTCCCCGTTAAATTGGAAACATGTCATATCTTCAATTGTATCCATGCTGTTACCACAATCCGAAGAGCTTGCTAATGTTAAAATGAAGAGAATGATACACCCGAAAATCATTATGAAGTGTCTTATCAAACGAGTGAGAAGTAGAGTGGATGAAAAAGCAGATACAGGACTAATTCAATTTATAGATACTTGGGTCGATCCGCTGATTTGTTTGCTTTCGATATTCTTTTTATACTAATTTCATGCACGTTATATTCGGACCTTTCTTCATGGTCCAGCAGCATTATGTTTTAACATATATTTGTTCTAAGTTTGATTTTAGACTGCAGTTCCAGTTTGTAGTTACTAGTATTAATATATTTTTTTTAAAAACTTAAACGGGAATTCTAAATTTCCAACTGTTATCAACAATTTGTTGGAATCTTATCACAGCAACTAATTATACATGAGAATCAACTAACAAGTATCAAGAAGTGTCTCAATCACTTTTACCACCAAATCATGCACTTGACTTTCCAAATTTCAGTTAGTCTTTGTTTAAAGTAAAAAATATTAGCTGCATTTTGTCAAATATTGTTTAAAGTCTTCCTTCGTAGCTTCTTCATATGACAAAATTGTTAAAATAATGACATGTTCTAGTCAGTCCTTTTCACATCTTTTGACTTTGAACTTCCCCTCGAGTTGTTGCAGTCTCGCTGATAAACTCGAGATAAGAGTTTGTAAATTTGTCAATTCACATCTCCTTTCTCTAAGCACATTTATATATATTGGAATAATAAGTTTCTAATGGTAGTTGGCTAGTTGCAGGCTTCAGACATTTAAGAAACACAGGACTTTATCATGTCGGCCTCGCTTTAGACTTGCTAAATTTGTGATTCCAGAGGAGATTAGGAACATTTAGCATGACACCAATAGGTTGTTCTGAATGAAAATTTATTTTGTTAATGTTAAACTCGCGTGCTAAACCAAACTAGAACCAACTTACCGTATAATTTATATCTCAATCCTAAAGAGAGTATAAATGGGATTCTACCCCTACTCTTGTAAACAATAACATCAGAGCCTTGATAGGTTTCCCATGCTGCTCTCTTCTTAGAATGGTGAGCTACACTAAGCTTTCCCCGACAGTTTTTAATACAATATTGTATACTTGTACACTTGTACCTTGTGCATCTGGTTAATACATGATAAAACATATAATTAAGAGCGTGTTTAACAGCCACAAAACATATTATGCAGCTGCTACAAACTTTCTTGACTGCCTCTCTCTTCAATGTGCATATACTAGTCCCTTACTTTCTGTTCTGTGTACGAATTGAAGAAAACAAAAATTAGTATAGCTGTAGGCTGTACTCCCAAGTACATTTCAAGCCGCAATTCAACAAGAAGCCCATCTAAGATAACGAAATAGGGTGATAGAGATGATGGCTAGAACCCCAGATTCATAGATAAACTACATATTTGCACATCATCTGCCAAAATAAGATCCCAGAAGCATAGAGGCTGATAAGACAACAGTTCTACAATCATCACAGAATATGGCACAAAGAGCATTTATTCCGGAATGCGTATGTAAGCATAGTTTTTGTTACAAAGCAATTACTAAAGGTAAAGCAATGTTAACAAACAAACAAGCAAGCATCATCTTAGAATGTAAGTAGCAATCTAGTCATGCATTGTGGATATGCTTGGTGCCTTTCTGATCACCGGCTTGTCTCATCTGTAGCAAGCAAAATGGTGTTTCAGAGCCTTGTTAAAAGCTTGTCCTCCCACCAAAACCCTCATGGAGGGAAATAAGGTAGTAATAAAAAAAACATTAATTTGGGGGAACTTTGAACTCACGATCTGGGGAACAACCAATTCCTGCAGAATATTCGGAAGAAGCCACTGGAGTAGATATTGATAGCTGAGTGGTAGAGAATGAACTCTTGTTACAACTAACATTATCAAGTTCACTCCATGATTCTCTAGTTTTTGGCCACTCGTCAAAAAAAGGACGCATTGAATGATGCTCTTGTTTCACTGGGCCTGGTGAGCTAATTTCATTGCGAAAGAAGCAATGTTGCTGCTGTCGCTGATTTGACATTGTAGAATCATGTTCATAAGGTGTTGGTCCCTGTGTATTAGAAACATTTCTTGGTTTCAACGAGGAGCTTGAATGAAC
This sequence comes from Oenanthe sinensis, assembly GCA_028671895.1. NCBI lineage: Eukaryota > Viridiplantae > Streptophyta > Magnoliopsida > Apiales > Apiaceae > Oenanthe > Oenanthe sinensis. The sequence goes on along the minus strand of CM053812.1, from coordinate 28,293,478 downwards.
AGATGGCATCAGATGCCATGCATCGAGACCCCTGACAGTGCCCGAAACTTCAGGAGAGAAATTATGCACATCTGCATCAGGAGTCGGACCCTGGAGATACCTGCATATTTCATCATTTCATAATGCATTTTATTGGTTTAGAAGTTCTATAATACTAAAAATGTATATTTCGAGCATGGTAAGATTTTCAACTAAACTTGAAACCATAGCCCTTGATCCAACATAAATTTACACATTTATATTTGATAAAAAGAGAGATAAACAAGGATGCTTAGTAAAATGCTTACCAACTCTATATGCCTCCTAGGTTTGCAAGAGATAATTTCAAAGTTCAAACCAACTGATGCTTCTAATCAAACTTTCAATTAATTTCTGACCTTCTCAAATTATAATCTACTTGCTTTTTGTTTTTAATTTTATATTTCACTTTGATTTATCAGGAGTCTGAGACAAGTCAGCCGGCACACAGCTCAGCTGATCAAAGGCGGATTGGGGAATAGAGACTAAGAGAACTATACCCCATGTTAATTAATAATCAACCCATATGACCCTATGTGTTGACACTAAAATACAAATGCATAGCAGTGTATAATTTTTTTTAAGCATACAACTGATTTTTGGGCAATTTTGAGTATTTTCATAAAAGATCTAATTCCAGCCTGATAATGTACAAAATAATTGAAGCTAGCATCCTATGCACACTTGATAGTGATAAATAACCCAGTTGGGATAACATATATCAACAACTAGGTGCAGGTCTATAACCTACATGGCTGGTTTACGAGTAGCCACGCAGGCCCAGGTTGAAAACAATAATGCCTCAAAGGGATAAGTTTAGGGACAAACCTGTATTCTTTGTTTGCGATACCATAAGGCAAAGGTTGTTCCATCTGCAACGTTGATAGATTGTTTCCATAACATAGAGTCTCTGAATTAATATTTGAATACAAGGGCAAATTCTGAAAGCTTCCACTCCCATTACTCTGAAAGCTTCTACCACTACTGCTGCTCCCAGTTGCTATGTGGGACATTGCAGTCGACAATGACTGCGAAGTAGATTGAGATTCCACAGGCTTTCTTGAACGGTTGCGGCCACGATGCATGTGCCGCTCACAATATTTGGAGTCTGGATAGGCATCTTTGGAGCACCTCCACTTTTTGCCATCAGTCCTGCGGCACCTACCCGGCTCAGGATCGAATTTTTTCCCATAATAGGAACAATAGCCCACTGCACACAAATGATCATTAAATAAACAGAACATGAGTAGAATGAAATCTTTACAAGTATAGACAGAAAAATTCATTACATATACAAGATTAAACAAAAGCCCTGAAGGTGAGAACATATATCTGCATTACATCCATTTTAGCATTTTATAGACTACAGGTACACATTTATCCAAATGTGATTTATTAACTGTTCCCCTGTATTTTTGTGAATCCACTTCTTTAAATATTATGGATTCAGCAATATCCGACTAATCACATGTGTTTACAGATAAATGATAATATTAATATATTATTGTAACGCAGTTTTAGTACCAACACTTCTAACCAAATGTAATTGCTATGTGACCAAAAATACTTCAGCAGATATAATAGCAATTAACACATCATTCAGACCCGTTCAAGCATTAAAAACGGTAATTTATTAACAGTTTAACACACAAGATTAATATACATCATAACCTCATCTACAAACACATTAACATTTTAGAAGACTTGGTAACTAACAGAGCTCCCAGCAGTCTTGAGCTGGAATCCCAATGTTCTCAAAAATAAATTTATATACTAAGGTTATATACTGACTTAAAAATGGACTCATAGTGGTCCACTCTACGAACTAAAAAATGGTGCTTTCGAGTGAGGGTAATTCTACATAATCTATTATCAGAATATAGGTTTTACATCTAAAGATTGTAAACATAACAATTGAGTATCGAATGCCAACCAATGCATCTAATGATCTAAGAAACCCAAAGAAACTTTAAAGAAAAACTTAATTAATCCCCAAGTATAACCAACAAGAACCAGTAATCCAGGTAACATATAAATAACACAAGTGAAGAAACATAAGAAGATTACAAATTTGCATCATAATATAAATAAAATGCTAATGGTCATAAAAGAAACAAGTACATTATTTGAGACTTACAGGTGGGGTGATGAAAGAACCTAGCTGACAGAGCCTCCAAACTCCTCCTAACAGTAATAACAAGTTCAGGTGGCACAGGTAACCCTGCCATCAAATACTTATATATCAGTGCTTGTTGCTCCAGCTCCTGCCATTGCACCGCCGTGAAAGGCGGCCGGAACCCATCTCCGGTCATGACCACCGACACTGAGCTGCCACTCATCTCACCCAACTACTTGAATATATGTATAGAGAGAGAACTGACTTTACTTATAAGCTGCGAATGAGTACTTGGTTGGTTGGTAGTACTTTGAAGAGAGCTGCAAAGTCAAATATACAAACTCAATATCAGACACTGACCCAGCTATACTACATATCTAAATATATATACATAAATATATAGATAGAGAGATATGGGTTACCTTTGGGGGGGACAGATCTAGGGTTTGGCCATACTTGGAAATGGGAGGCAAGAGAGAGATAACGAGGAGGAACAGCGCAAGATGAGAGAGAGAGAGAGAGAGAGAGAGATGATGTCTACTCGAGGGTAGTGACTAGTGAGCTTATTCTTGTAATTCAAACACACAGAGTTACTAGTTTAAACTAGGCATGTGTGTTACTTTATTTTGACTATTACAACTGCGCCATCATTATCGTTATGAGTTACATAAAATTATTTGTCTATACTAAAAAATTAAAATCGAACTAAGACCTTAGTTTTTTAATTCCATCTTTCTAATAAATAAATAAAATGATGATGGTTAGTAGAGACTAGAGAGGAAGCAAAGTGAGGATAAAATTGGTGGGGGGGGGGGGGGGGGGTACAAAGAGGAGAGCTGGCTGGCATTTGGGAACAGAGGAGTATGGGGGTGTTTGATGTTTACTGCTCTTTCATTCAACACATCTACTACTTACTATTATACACACCCCTCCTCCACTGTCCTTGCTAGATTCCGACACTGATTTTACAACCCCGTTTAGTGCTCCCATTTATGCTCTCATCACTTCATCTCATACGTGTACTATTTATTTTATCTTGTGGACGCCTAGCTCCTAGGAATATAGGATAGCCTCGCAATTTTTTAAATTTTACAACCCTAATACAAGAGTATGTTTTATCTGTAGAGGCTGTTTTTAATCCAAGTCTTAAAGAAAGATTTATTTTGAATATAAATAATTAAAATAACTCAATTAGTATGAGGTATTTTAAAATGTACCCAATAATAAATCCATACGGACTTCACTTTTAATGCAAAACAGACAATATCATATTAATTCAGAGTGTTGCATGGTCAAACATTTATTTTTACTTAAATTTAAACTCTAAACCTCTTATTATCATAAACATGAACATCTCTCGTCTACTATATTTGAAATTATAATATTCATCACCCAGTATTTCGTAAAAATACTGACTGTTGATAGAGTCATAGGAGTATAACTTATTATTATCATCATTATATTTGGTCCGGAATATAAATCCTTTTAGCTTTCGGTACTGGACTATTTTTGTCCCCTCGCATCAAATCATTAGAACTTCAGACTGATGCTCATTCACGTGACTCCTGGGCCAAAAAGGCTGTAACTCATCATAATCACAGCTCATATGGGCCTAGAGAGCAACAAACAATCCTTTAATGGGCTCCAGCAACAAAAGTCAGAACCAACTTCAAAGGACAGAGAAAATACTATGAATTCTCTTTTCAATATAAATTAATGTACCATAAAGTCTTCCAGTACTAGGAGTCTATGACCATGAATTTCTTTAAGTAGTGCTTACTGGAGCGGGTACATGTTGCTGTTATACGTGTAGTGATTGGTATATTTTGAAATCAAAAAATGAGTTTTGATGTTAAAATAGAACTTCTATTCCAGCGATTAGGTTAACAATGACATCAAATAAATTATATTCAAGAGCAAGTTCAATGCAATGCATATATGCATTGCATACTTGGTTCTAAATTTAAAATCAATGATGTATGTTGATGAATTTTAAATAAAATTTTGAGAGAGATACACAAAAATTAGTTAAATTTAGAATTATTTGGTTACAAAATACAACTAGCATTGTAGTTGAAGTTTTATTTTAGCACCAAAAAACACATTTTGGTGTCAAATTATAACAATATAAATTTAGCATCTAAGCATTGGACTTGCCTTGTGTTAAAAGGGATGCTATTGTTATAATATAACACCCACAAAAAATAACACACTCCAATGGGATTTTATACTTGAATGCAAAATAGCAAAATGCTATAGTTGGTGCTATATGATGTTGTTTTTACTATAATATAGCATCCACAAAATATTACTCACTCTAATCAGATGATATACTTGGATGCAAAATAACAAAATGTTATTGTTGATACGAACACGACACGGTTTAAAAATGATCCGACCTGACACGAACTGAAGTACACGAATTTTTTTCCAATTAAATGAAAACGAAATAACACGATCTGGTACACGAAAATGAAAAACCATGAAATGTATACGAAATAAATATGAACTGGTACACGAAAATGAAAAAACATGAAATATACACGAAATAAATATTAATTGGTATACGAAATATTAAAGTTTACATTTTTTGTCCAAATTCTAGTTTTATATATAATATAATATTTATTATTTATTATGTAATATTATATATATAATATTTATTATATATACATATACAATAATATTTATTTATTTATTTATTTCGTGTACCTCGTGTCGTGTACCCGATGGGTAAATACAAAACCGACACTAAATCTTGGTCATATATTTTCGTGTCATGTACTCAAAATCGAAAAACAAACACTAAATTTTCGCGTCGTATGAAAAATTGTTGATCGAAAAATAAACACTAAATTTTCGCATCGTATGAAAAATTGTCGGGTTTAGGATAAATTGGTTACTTACTGGGTGGTATGGCTCATTACTTACAGTTTTTCAAATTTGATGTAATAGGAAGATAAAGTGCATTAGAGTTCGAGAAACTTAGATTTAGAATAGATTGATTTTTGAATTATCATTGTTAGCTGCGCTTTTATAATAGTTATCTTTGTAATGGAATTTTGGATTAATAAATTATTTTATAATTTAATTTTTGTAAGATTAATAATTCGAAAAAGGTTGGGGTACAACAGTATCACATGCTTTTCAAACCAATATTAATGGTGTAATGTTTAGTTTAGTTTTTTTAGTTGTGTAGTATAAACTATGACCTCGATATATAAATTTTAAATTATAATTAATCTATTAAAAAATCTTCTCTCCCTCCTAGGGTTTTACATCTCTCTACAGCGGACTCCCTCCTCCATCAACGTAGCCGATGGGACTTCCATCAGTTTTTTCGGTGAAAAATTCAAATTTTTTTAATTTGTTTTGTTTGTTTTTGTTTCTTTCAATAATCTTTCCTTTTGGGAAGGATTTCTATTTATTTAGTTTGTTTGGTTTGTTTTTCAGATCTAAAATTATCGAAACTTCGGGTTTTCTTTCGTTTTCGATTCAAGCGGAGCTTATTGGATTAGAGAGTAAACCGATTATCTCTTATTATAGTTTCATTTTCAGATTTAAGTTTTTATTTGAAATTTCGGTTTGTTTACTCTCCTTTGTGTGAGAGAGTGTTTATTCTATCTTTTATTATGAGTGTTGGTTATGATTTAATGATAAAAATTTATATTTGATTGCATTTATGGTCGATAGCTCAAACAGGTTGTGATAAAACAGGTACATTTAAATATATCATCTTCAATATATCACTTGATTGTCTCCGCATGAATACAAGCGATTTAATCTATTTTATATTTATTCGACTGGATCATTTTTGTAAATACCATATGATTTTTCATTATTGAATTAAATCCATTTTTTCTTAAAAAAAAACCTATTAAATTTTAACATCAATATACAATCGATTCTATATTAAATGAAGTGATTCTCGCTTAAATCCAATATAAAAACATACACACATATATAAATACATATATTTTTCAGTCGAAAAATGATAAAATTAATAATTTTTTAAAAATTATTTTTAAAAAGTTAAATATACGGTATTTAATATTAAAAAAATTCGAATCTTATATAGTTTAGTAGCTTAAGATCAGAACAATTCAATAGCTTTACGTGTTATGTTTGACTCTAGCTAATCTTGAAGTAGATACTAAATTGTAAGGTTATAAATCTAGTTACCAAAAAAAATACTCTGCTGAATACTCTATAAATTGTCACTATTTCCTTGTGTTTAATTTTTTAACACATATTTTTAAGAGTTTTGATTATATAGTTAAAATTATTGTCTTTAATAAAAATATTAAACTAAAATTTTTATTCATAAAAAATAATTAAAAAATAATAATTTTAATAATTAAAATTGTTAAAAGTATAGGTCAAAAAATCAAACCTCAAATATTATTAGAATGATTATTTATGTTGTAATATCCAAACTAGATAAGGCTTTGGCATTGGGAAACAAGACAAGTTAATTTTTTGTCTTGGCAAAATTGGGATCAAGTTTGGTTTTATAAGGGTCGGTCTGGTCAGTTGAGTCAGCGTGGGTTCAGCTTTTTTCGACGCTTCCACCTGTTTAACTAAACCCGCCTCGCTGCCTTGTTCACACAACACACACACACACACAAGCACACACATCTATATCCATATCTCCCCTCGCAGATCCGTTACTCAGCCCCTCTCTCTAATCATGAGTCTCTTCGGACTTGGAAGGTACTCTACATAACATATGTATATTTATTTATTTTATTTCGATTTAAGTGTTGTTGATTTACTCTACTTGATCACTATTTTTTATCCGATCTATATGTATATGTATTGATTTCTGTTTTAATTGTATATTTGTATATGTAATCAGTTGGGCAAGTGATTGATCAAATGTTATTTGGAGGTCTTCGTGTTTAAGTTTTCATGTTATGCTTTTGTAACTAGTGATTTCAGGTTTTGAGCTACTAATTAGAGTGTGTTTATCGTTTCGTGTTTTTAAATTCACTTATAGAATCTCTAGTTCTAATGATCTTGTCAAAATTTAATTTGATTAGGAACCCGATTGTAGACTAATAGATGACTTGGATGGACGAGAAAGGGTTTACATCCAGTGGCTTAGTAGGGGGGAAATGATAAATAAAGTAAGATATAAGTAATTTTTAAATATTCCGGGAAACGATAGGAATATATTACGTTCATGACTTTAATAAGATTCAAATATGAATCAAGTCTATAAGCAAGTTTTCTTTTTGGCGGTTGAGCTACGACAATGTTATAAATGAACATATTAAGCATTAAATTATTAGTAATAAAATTTTAAAACTTTAGTGGGGGATATGCCATCCCTAGTCCTTACCTAGGTCTACCTCGTATAACGAGTTCAACTTTTATCCCGTAAATTTGTTAGGCGATACTGTGAAATGCCACATCCTTTTGAACTATGTTTAGCTTATTAATTACTACTCCGTATATAGGATTATTGGACTAGCGATGAAGTTGTTTATGCGTTATTAGTATATTACATATGGTTATCACTATCAGTGGCGGACCTACCCTATGGCCAGGGTAGGTCTTGGCCCTCCCTGAGATTTTTAAATTAATGTAGTAACTTCAGTTTTTCGGTATATATTTTAAGTTGGTCCGGTGGTTTTGCAAGGTTTTTCATACACATACAGATATTTGGGTGAAATGCAAGTTTCCAAACACACCGTCAAAATATTATAATTGAATTTTCCTCCCGGATTAAAGACTAGCTATGACATTTTTTTATTCAGAAGTTATGCTTGGCCCTCCCTGGAATTTGAGTCTAGGTCCGCCACTGATCACTATAACAATGATATTTACCGAAGAAGTCGTTAGCATCTAGCCTATTTTTCTACTGGCTTGGTGGAAGACGATCAATATGTATTGAACAATATATTATCATTTAGCAACGTGGTTTTTGTTATACTTGTTTCTTTTATCCAGTGCAATATAAGTTACCTTATGTATTTGTGAGGTTAATTACGTAATCAATCACTTGAGATATGTTAGGATGATTTGGTGATTATAAATGATGATTAAGGGTGAATCTAAATCGGGTGGTGCCGTGGTGAACAAGTAATTAGAAGAAAAAAATTCAAGTACTTAACTTTTGCGCACTGAACCTTTTGATATGCATGTGTGTGTGTATACATACTATAATTTCTTTGCCAGTCCCCACAGATTTTCTTCCAATCAATTTGTCGAGTCAACTGTTATATTAAATCCCTGCATCTTTTTTTTTTTGTGGGATCGTTTTTTGATTTTTGCAGTTCAGAGTAGATATGGAAATTGGTTACCCTTTTTTGGTATTGAAATGCAAATATATCTTTAATCAAAGACATAAATGAAATAATATGATTAACTTATAGCGGGAAAGAGTACTTTATTTACATGCATTCCACATTTTCTAGTTGCATGTAACTTCATGTCCTTAATTTTTCAAGATTACTGTTTACAATGGATTTAAGACTTGTCTTCTATCCCTTTTCTTATAATTTGACCCAAACTTTATCTTTTTTAAGTAGGAACCAACGAACATTTCGTCCCAAAAAAAGCGCGCCTTCTGGGAGTAAGGTATGATTCTCCATAGTACTAGAAAATTACACTGTGTTTGTTCTTTGATCTCTTGCTCAAATGCTTTCTGTGTTAGTTGATAATTTATTCTCTAATTGGAATCTTTAAACTTTTTTTCTATTTGTTATCTTCGGCCATGAAAATTGTGGATTAAATTTTACTCTATAGGTTTTGTTCATTAGCACATATGATATGGCCAACCAGGGCGCCCCTAGGGCCCGAAACTTAAATATCAACTATATAGCAATTTGCGTGTGTATATAACATAATATATGAGTTACGACTCTTTCTCTAGACCAGGGCTGTAATTCTAACCCGGCAGCTTGCGAGCTCGCAAAAGCTCGAACTCGTTTGAGCCCAAAGTGGGCTCGACTCGGCTCGTTTAACTAAACGAGCCGAGTTCGGGCAGAGGTTCCTGCTCGTTTAAGTTAATCGAGCGAACCAAGTAAGTTAATCGGGCTGTAATTGGCAAAAATAAATAAATAAATAAAGTTCAAAACTCGCGAGTTACCCGACTCGGCTCGTTAAAGTCCGGCTCGTATAACTCGCGAGTATACTCGACTCGGCTCGTGAAATAATCGAGTCGAGTTCGGTCAGAAAAGCAAGCTCGTTTATTTAAACGAGCTGGCTCGCCCGACTCATTAACTCTAACTTGAATTACGCCCGACTCGAAACGCGGCTCGCTCGGCCCCAATTACAGCCCTACTCTAGACTATAATTAATATATTATATAGAGAACACTGCAAATATGTATTCTAATTTTAATAAAATTTAATCGAAATGAACACCATGGTTTTGCACGATTGTATCACAAGCTTAAACAAATAACCGCCAAGTCGACTCTCTCGCCTATCTTACTATATATTCATTGTTTCATATCTATATGTTCGTTTTTTTAGAAAGTTTTGTTGAAGGGCAAAAAAATCCTGATTATCATAGCCATCACAAAAAATTCATCATATAAGTAAATTGGCGAATTGTGCTTTAACGTCATTCCCATTGCTGCTGCTTCCCTTTTCTAACCGGCGTGAATTTGGCCCCTCTGTTTTTTTAATAGTATTATTAGATTTTAGAAGGAGAATGATTAGTTTTTGTAAGTAATATAAAAATAGAAAAACAATTAAGGGCCCATTTTTTATCTTTGCCCTTGGACCACTATTTGGACACAACAGGCCCAAGTTATGCTCCGGTCCAATTGCATCTTTTATAATCTCAGCTATTTGGGTCTTTTACTTGTGGTTACCTATACGAGTTTCTTGGGGGGAAATTTAGGTTTTTATTCAAATGCAGGGGGCACAACTGAGGAAGCACATTGATGCTACTTTAGGCAGCGGAAACTTGAGAGAAGCTGTAAGGCTTCCTCCAGGGGAGGATATGAATGAATGGCTTGCTGTGAATAGTAAGTCTCTCTCCCTTTCTATATGAACTCGGGTTTTAGTTGTCTTAAATATCAACATGCTTCGATCGTGAGTGTGTGTGTGTATATTAAATTTCATACCTAGTATGCTGCTGCCTCTTTTCTTTGTTATCTTTTGTTATGTGTTATGCCTATGGAATGCTAATTGAATATAAGATTTGCTAGTCTACTCATTGAATAATTGTATAGTAGTGCAGTAAAGGGTCATAGCTATCTTTATACTTATAAGTGAATTAAAATCCCGGAAAAGCCTGCAAGGCATCTGAAATGCTGTTTCTGATTTTTTAAATCGTTATTGTTCATGCATCCTAACTGAAAACATGCTTGTTACTTGTATCATAGATTATAAATGTCCCACCTGCAGCTTCTTTGTCTGTTACTGAGGTTGAGAGTGTTTTTGTCGGATTATTTCCACGTATTTACTCATTTGAGTAGCAATTTCAATTATTTGAGTATTTGAGTGGGTAGTCACATATCTGCATACTGTGTCTATTTGCCTGTGTCTATGGAAAATGTCAAGGGGTCCAGTTCCAGTATGACTTTTAAGTCACTATATAAAAAGTCTGTCTTTAATAGTTTCCGAATCTTGCCAAGGAGCATCTTTCCTCTGGGCAGTGTCATTTATTATGTGTTGTCATTGTTTAATTATGTGTTCTCATTTTTTGCAAGGTCCATTTTCCAATCCACATATATGTATCATTCTTATTTTTCCTTTTTAGGTGCATTATCTACAATAATTTTTTCTTAGATAATTAGTCCTGAATAATTTTCTACCATTTTGCCAGCTGTGGATTTCTTCAACCAGGTGAATCTTCTCTTTGGCACCCTCACTGAGTTCTGTACAGCAGAAAACTGCCCTACGATGACTGCAGGTCCAAAGTATGTTTCGGTGAATCAAGTTGTATAATAAAATTTTCATTAGATATGAGAATATTGGTGGTGTTATGTTCTAAAAACAATTCCTGTGACTTTAATTTTTTAAGTAGATATGTTCTTCAACTATTTTTACAGTACCACCTCTCTAATAGTTGAAACAGCTAATATCTGTTGCCATATCCTTGTGAAAAAATATCAGGTATGAGTATAGATGGGCAGATGGTGTACAAATCAAGAAACCTATTGAAGTTTCAGCTCCAAAATATGTGGAGTATTTGATGGATTGGATTGAATCTCAGCTGGATGATGAGTCCTTATTTCCTCAGAGGCTGGGTAATAGCTGGCAGTTTATCTTGAATTGTCTTCTACAATTTTATTTCTAACACAATGAAAAGAGCCTCCTGGATAAAATGTAGATTACTTTGAGCTCATAACATGTTTATCTTTATTTTGCAGGTGCACCCTTTCCTCCCAACTTCAGGGATGTTGTGAAGACAATATTTAAACGTCTTTTCCGTGTATATGCGCATATATATCACTCTCACTTTCAGAAGATTGTGAGTCTTAAGGAGGAGGCCCATCTAAATACCTGTTTCAAACATTTCATATTATTTACATGTGTAAGTGTCATCAAAACAATACATTTTTATCTTCATTCAAACTTGCTATATTTTTATGCATCTTTAATTGAGCATCTCCAGTGGGGCCATATTAGGTGTAACTTTTACGCTATTTAGGTGTAAAATGCTCTTCAACACGACACTAAAATGGTGTAGAAGTTGCACCAAATGAACAGTGTTAAACCATATTTGGTGTAATATGGTTTAACACTATTTATTTGGTACAACTTTTAGTCTTTTACACCAAATTTACTTTATAAAAATTCTCATTATATCCTTGCACTTTTTAATTGGAATAAATTTATCTCATTTATATCCCAATTGTATTCATTTATGTATAATTGTATGTGAAAGATCTATTTTAGTTTGATATATAATGTAATTGCTTGGAGTTGTTTTTTGAAATTGCGCCAAAACTTAGTTTAAAAAAAAGTTGCTGTGTCTTTTAATCTAGTCAATTATAAGGCACACATTCCTAGTTTTAATTTATCGGTTGCATGTCCATGCAGGAATTTGCTCTGATTGACAAGAAGGAGCTTGCTCCACTTCAGGAGCTTATCGAGTCCATCGTTGTCCCTTACTGAGTGGGCTGATCGTTTTCTTATATAAACTTGATTTACAAAATTTATAGACGCAATAAGGTTACATGATAAGAGTGTATACATGTGCCAGCTATATAGTTTGCATCGCAACTATGTGATTGATGTACTTGTTCAATATGATACACAAAGATGTTCCATTTCAGGTTCACATTGCCCATCACTCTATCAGCTCAGGATAGAGAATATGAATATGCTAACTTGCTAAGCAGTTGCCGAAATTTTAAATTTTACTTTTTTTATAATCGGAGAAGTGCAGTCCATGAGTAATTGGTTTTCCGATTGTAAGGATCAAGTTAAAAAGGGATAGCCAACTTTGTACTTATCTTGTTATGCAGCGTCTAAAATATCATCCAGAATTTGTTTTCTATATAATTTTTTGACAACTTCCAAAATTTTCAAAGTATGTCCAAAAAATAAGCGGGGTTTCTGACTTTTAGGAGTGGATGTGAGATTTGTATTAAATCTTATCCGAACTCTGCGTATTTTTGATTTGGTTTGTCAAGATGCTTAATAAGTTACTAGTCATTATTCACGTGGAAGCTGGGTGAGCTCAAAGAGCACACTCAAGGAAGTACCAATAGTGGAACCAAGCAGCCAGCGCAGTTTTGAGTTGACAGTCAATCCACCAGGATACTGGTTTCAGGAATTTACATCTTGTGCCTGGCCAAGAAATGTTTTATACTCCCAATAAGAAATCTTGTTTGGTCCTGCAATCATATACAGTAATAGCTGTTGTAAATCTTCATCAAATAATTAACACATATTTTGTCTGAGATATATTTATTTACATAAACCATGGCAAAGGTAGTTCTGGTGATGGGAGAGAGAGGCGAGCAATAAGTTACATAGTACTGTACTATTAGTTTAGCTTTTGGCATTTTCAAAAAAACAAGTATGTCTCTTTAACACCGGCAAGATATATGTTTTTTATTTTATATATGGTAAATTGAGGTGGTCCTTGAACACTATACAGTCAAATTAACATAAATGTATCTGCAAAGTTGTTCTGAACTTGTGATCACCTCTTCTTGCAACGTTTATGCCCCCAGGCCTGGCCGTGGGGACAGGTAGTCAAGATATTTGTCCAATGCCTAAAAAATAGTTGATTCAGTTTCTTTGATGCACCGTATTATATAATTATTATCATGATTGATCGAAAGTTATTATATATATTATTAATATACAATCTACACATGTACGAGGTAGACGATGATTCGGACGCTAGTTTTCGAATTTCTTTTCCAATAACGTTTCTTTGTTTTTTCCCATTTTTATTTTTTCAACATACTACTTGCTACTGATTATTTATACTCAAATCGAGAATTTTATTCGATGGGATTGCTGATCAAGACTTGAGGTAGATATTTAAAAAAGCTCCTCTAAAAATGTGAAAAGGAAAGAATGTCCTTGTCTAGAAATTTAAAGAGGGAAAAATGAGTAATGGACGAGTGGGGCGTATCGCAGGCCGTATTTGTCATTTTCTTTATTTGATGATGCATTTCAAATCTCAATGCAGGCTTTTTGTTAAATTTGGCCCACCCTCCCCAGTTGGCCAGTTCCCCCACCCACCACCATCTAGGCTCCGTTCTCTATTTTCATTTCCATTTTCAATTCAAAATATATAAACATAAATTATTTCTCTTCTTTGTTTATTTGATTTTTATTTTTATAAAAATATTTTTAACTTATTTTTGTTTTATAAAGTATTTATTATCTAAGCTAAATAAATTTTAAATTATGTTGAGCAATATCAAAATTATGAAGCGATAGTTTAAAAATACTCCATTAGATAGTTTGCAATAATTCATTTAAGCTATCAAATCGGAGATAATGTTATTTATTTACAGATTAATTAATTGTAGATAAAATAAACAATGTAGTTTCTGATTTGAAAACAAAAAAGCTGAGATCGCATACCCTTATAAATCTATAATAATCATTTCCTTTGATGATCCCACTGTCCTTTATATCTGTATCTATAATCCCTGTATATGTATAAACACACACACACACACACACAAATGTGAATATAAATCATTGTACTCCGTATTATATACATACACACGTCGATGCGAAGCTAGTGCCTTGCCGGCCGATTTGTAACAGTAAATTTACCGAGTAGATCGTGTGAGAATCTCTTTACATGTGTATACATATTCTATATATATATGATAATTGATTGTACATTTGCATAATTATTATTTGTTTTATATATTATAATGTATAATGAGGACAATTCGATTTGAAATCAGACACAAGAACATGTTAAATGTCCCTTTTTACTCTCTCTCTCTCTGTTGATATATATATATATATATATTATATTTGCGTGGAATTTTCTCTCTCTACACTGTTTGTTTTTGCAGATTTTGGCCTGACAAATCGTTGAAATTCTAGTGGATTTTAGTTGATATTCGTATTGTGCTTCGGTTTTTACGAGAAAAAATAATCGAATTATAGTAGTTGAATTGTAATGATTTTTTTTGTGGAAATGTGATTGTTATGAGGACTGATCAAGTATTGTGAATCGGAGGAATTGAAAATTGTGATGTTCGATTTGAATCTGTGATTATTTTTAGGTTGTTTTAGTTGTTTATTGTTGAATTTTTCTTGATAAGGTGTTGGTAATGAGGACTGATCGAGTTTGATTCGAAGATTGGTGATAGTAGATTTTGAATTCGGGATATGATAGTTTGCGTACTTGGTGGAAATTGAGGGTTTAAATCGGTCTGCCATGTCTAAAGTAGTATATGAAGGTTGGATGGTTCGGTATGGACGGAGGAAGATTGGCCGATCCTACATTCATATGCGGTATTTTGTTCTTGAGTCTCGATTGCTTGCTTATTATAAGCGGAAGCCTCAGGATAATGTGGTAATTCTCTATTTTAAACAATATGTGATTTTGTTATGGATATGTAGCTGTCGTAATTGAGTTAATGATTGCTTGGCCTCTGTTAGTGACTGTAAATTTTGTGTTGCAAATGCTATATACGTTTTATATGGAAGTAGGAGTATGCTATTGCAATGTATTTTTCTTACATTGATAATGTGGCTTGAACAAATGAAGTTGAATGCTTGAGTTATTCTGACCACATTTTTCCTTTCATTTTTTAATGTGTTTCAAGCTCTGCACTTGATATCAATACCTAATCGTATAATGTAGGTTCCGCTCAAGACACTTCTTATTGATGGCAATTGCAGGGTGGAGGACCGTGGATTGAAAACTCATAATGGACATGTGAGTTTCCTTTATCGTTGATTGCTTTTTTCCATCATTTTGTGTGATTGCAGCATGTCAGCAATATAGTAGATAAACTATTCACATAATTTAAACATACCAGTCACCAGCAAATCTGGATTTAGCTACAGAAGTGTTTTTGTGTAAATTTGAGGAGATACTCGCTAAAGAATTTCCAGCCCTGTAAGCTTGGTTATCAGGCAGTTTTGACTAATATATTTATTTTATCTCTGTATCAAAGATGTAAAATGAGGTAGCCCACATGAAAGAGAAATCCCTTATCGCAACAGGGAGATCACTAGAAGACATATCATAATCCAATGGACCATGACTTGAATGGATTAGCTGTAAACTTTTTCTCAAAGTGCTCGTGGTTCTCTTGATAGGAAGTATTGAAGTGATTGTTGTACATGTCGAGAAAGTAGTAGGTTTTGTATGTAGAAGCTCTTCCATAAGATATATTGGAGAGATGCGCTCATTAGTTAGTAGTGACAGACAGTCACTAAATAGGCAGTGGATGATTTACGAACACTATATGACGGGCTTGACTTTTTGCACTAGTGAAGGATTGAGTGGGTAAACCCAAATAGTTTAATGTGCAGAAGGGATCATCGTTCGGATGTGGTTGGGGAGATCTGCTTGGACAGACTTTTGAATTACTGAATAAGAGGGAAATCACACCTCAAAACACAAGAATATCTAGAAGACCTATAATACTCCACTGGATCATGATTAAAAGTAGCTTAATCTTTGGGGCCAATATGCGGTTTAAATTACTTAAATAATGGTATTTCTTATTGATGCAAATATGCCAGCATATAACTTTTAATTGGTCCTGAATAATGCTGCTTTAGTGTTGTCAATCGTCTTATGTATGGAAACACACACATCTTCCCATCCTTCTGCTCAGATGCACACATTATATAAATACTAACATATGCGGACATGTACTCATATCTCTGCATAAATTTTGATTTTCTGTGTTAGATACTAGATAGCATTGGATAATATCACCTTCTTACCTGTCGAACATTTGTAACTTCATCTTTATTTGTCTTTGACCATGCTATTCTGTTTGGCAGATGGTTTATGTATTATCAATTTACAACACGCATGAGAAATACCATCGAATTACGGTACGTGGATTTTTTCCCTGCTACATATTGTAAAAATTTGTTGCAAGTTATATATACAGACAAGTCTAATGGGAAGCTTGAAAATGGCAAGACGACGCTGTTAACTTGCATAGTTTGTAATACTAATGGTTGTCAGAATGTTATATTATGAATAATGTATGGTATAGGATCACTCACCCATATTGGGTAGTTTTTAGAATAATATAAGATCCAATTAAGTCCTCCTCTTAACCTTGAGGTTTTAGGAAAACTGACAACTTAAAATGGTATCAGCTTAAGTTCGGAGAAGTCTAGAGTTCGAGTACCTCCTACCCCCAATATTCTCAATATTTATAATTTGGACACCATCCCTAATTGTTGCCCCAAAAAGAGTAACTTAACATAGTTTTTCTTTTAGATGGCAGCATTCAACATCCAGGAGGCACTAATCTGGAAAGAAAAAATTGAACTCGTTATCGATCAGGTATGTAATCTTAAACTTTTGACACCCACCCCTCCTTAGAGTTGGAAAAATGAACTCCTGCTGTTCCTGTTTTTGTATTTTATTTGGCATTTGTCCTTCATTTTGTGGAGGGATGCATTTGGTGTCCCTGAAAATGTCAATTATATGCAGCATCAGGAATCAGTGGTTGCCAATGGTAATAAATACCAGTCCTTTGGTTATAAATCTGGGATGGATAACCGAAGGAATGGTTCGTCCTCTGATCAGGAAAGTCAGTAAGTATCTACTTGTACATTGTTCATTTCTAGTATTGCTACAGTAGTTATTTAGATTGTCAGCTTTAACTTTGCTCAGTTAAGATCTGGCATATGTCGTACTGTAGGTATAGTGCTGCTGAAGACGAAGATGATTCTCAACCAGATTTACTCCGGAGAACAACCATCGGAAATGGTATTTTATCCGTTTTTCATTTTATTGGGCTTCCAATAATTTGTTTTGATTGTGTTTAGCTGAATATTCTCATCAATGACATTTGGCAGGTCCTCCAGAATCTATATTTGACTGGACACAGGAAAATTCAGACTTATCTAAGCAGAATACTAATAGTCAGGCTTTATCGAGAAAACATTGGCGTCTTCTTCAGTGCCAGAATGGTTAGTTGTCATGTCCTTATTCATTACAGGGAGTCCTGTCATTTTCAGAATTTATGGAACATAATGTAACAAACTTAGCACCAATTGTGTTACAGAGTCTATGAGATTCACTAATAAATTCCTATGCATAATTTCAGGACTACGCATATTTGAAGAGCTGCTGGAAGTTGATTTTCTTGTATGGAACTATTTGTCTTCTTTTTCTTTTTTATTTTTTATATACTGGGTTGAACTAAAACATACATATCATTATAATCCTTATTGCAGCCAAAAAGCTGTAGTAGAGCAATGAAGGCTGTCGGAGTCGTGGAGGCTACATGTGAAGAAGTTTTCGAGCTGGTTATGAGCATGGATACAACACGGTTTGAGTAAGTGATGAGAGAGAGAGAGAGGTGTGAAGCTTGATGGGAAGAAAACAGTAAAATAGTATTGTCACATAAATTATCTATGTATGTAATCTCAACTGCTATCTGTGTTGTTTAATTACTTGTGCAGGTGGGACTGTAGTTTCCAGTACGGCAGTCTGGTTGAGGAGGTTGATGGGCATACATCAATCGTTTATCACAGACTTTTTTTGGACTGGTTTCCCACGTAATATATGCCCTCAATCTAAAACCCTTGTTATTGCTTAAGTATTCTACAAGAATATGTTTACCACTTTTACCTAGCGATTCAGTTTAACAGATCCTGTTCATATTTGGTTATTAATGTGTTTAAGCATTAATAAGCAAGGTACATTAGGTGTAGTGGCGTGGAATTTTAGCAAGGGTTTAGTCTGCGACGCTCTATGTTCTATTCTCAAAGGAACAAAGACTTCTTTTTCTTCTCCTAAGAGTTGAAATTTTTATTCTGTTATGCGCTTCCCTGTTATAATGCATGCTCGTTGATAATGGTTCTGTGCATTTGTATGTTGGTGAAGTCTTAAATAAAGAAATTCATGCGGAAGTTCTTAGACTTTTCGAAAACAAATGCCACAAGGACTGTTTTTGTGGCTTCCAAAAAAACGAGGAAACAGGTTAATAGTTTCTAGTTGTTCAGTGCTAATAAGTTGCAATGAAATAATGACTGGACACAAGAGCACATGCGTTAAAGAGAAAATCTATTTAAAGTGTCTCTTCTTATGCGACTAATGTACAGGGATAGGTTTATCTATTCACTCTTCATGGTTACAATTATGATATGCGTGTACTTCTTTAGCGAAGCACATACTATACGATACAGTTTGTTTTACTAGAATGAGCTTGACACAAATTGTCTGCCTACACTATAGCCTTTTTCATTCGGATAATTACTATTTTTAAAGCTGTTGTTTATCTTCTGGTAGGGCTTCCTAAGTGCAACTGACCTGATGGTTTTGTTCTGTAGAAAACCTTATTATATTTTTAACATATACAAAGTCTTAGTTAATTAATGAAAGAGCAGTATTATATTGAACTTGTATGAAATGTAGATAAAATGCACTTTGTCATCCCTCTTTTAAAATGAATGCTATTTACTGCAGGTTTGTGTGGCCTCGTGACCTTTGTTATGTGCGTTATTGGCGCCGGAATGATGATGGAAGTTATGGTGAGTGTCGTTTATTATGAATATTTTTACATTAATATCGAGATTTGAAAGCAACTAGCACAAAGTCTAGTTTTGAAGCTTATCTATCTTTGTTACTGTGTAGTTGTGTTATTCTGTTCAAGGGAGCATGAGAACTGTGGCCCACAACCAGGATTTGTGCGTGCTCATATTGAGAGTAATGTTTTTTTCTGTTTATCAGTATCCAAAATTAAATTGTTCGATGTTAATTGGTTTTCTAGTCATACAAAAGCTATTTTGGCAATCCTCTATATCTTGTTTGCAGGTGGAGGTTTCAATATTTCCCCAATGAAACCTTGGAATGGCAGGCCGAGAACACAAGTGCAGCATCTTATGCAAATTGATTTAAAAGGCTGGGGAGTAGGTTATGTGTCATCATTTCAGCAACATTGTCTGCTTCAGATGTTAAATAGTGTTGCTGGTGAGTCTTTATGATTGTGTTCAACTTTATTGTCAAGACAAAACAATGATTTAGTAAATTTACTGTTAACCACAGATATTTTGCTTTGTTGTCTTGTGTGTCATATTTTACTCGACCTTTCTGGTTGAGTGGTTGTTGAAACCTTTATAATCCACCTCTTTCTTCACTCTATTCGATAGAGTCTATTGTTCCATTTTGCCTTATATTGGTAGTCATTACTTACATTTACAAAAAACTCGCTCAGGCTATCTATTCAGTATATTTCTTTCGTCTTCTCTTGTCATTGCTATCCCATTTCCCTTTCTACAGTAAGTTTAGTTGAAAGGGGATGGTGGTGACATGTAGAAAATGTTTGGATTTCGGGTTGTACTCTGTAGGGATAGGGGGGATGGATGCCATTGTTGGAGTATTGTGCCGAGAAGTTGATTTTGCTCGAGGATCGAGGGAGGTTAGGGATTTCTAGTTATTGATTATCAGGGCAATAACTTCAGGAAAGAGAAAAGGGGAAGATCGAACTTTCTTTTTCCTTCTTAATGTGGCAGTCCATCCGATAAACTGTAATTGCTTATATGTGGAAAATCGTTGAATTTATGTGGCAGTATATTTGGTTTTTGGCAACTAGAATTTAGAAGTCCATAAGTTCGATTTATCTGTTTGTAATTTTCTATCATCAGAGGATGAAAAGGGTAGTACACGTTCAACAATTATTTTACATTGTCATACGTTTCTGACGATAAACTTGCAATGTATCTACAATGTTCTATGATAATTTGGAGTAAGGGCGCTCGTATATTGTTATTTTGTTGTCTGTGTTTTCTAGTACACTGCAACATTACATGTTTTATTTGATATTTTGTTCAGGTTTGCGAGAATACTTTTCTCAAATAGATAAGATTAATGCCTCGCCAAGAATACCTGTTATGGTTAATTTGGCATCAGCTTCTGTTCCTGCGAGGAAGGGTCTGAAGCTGCAGAAGCCAGTCATTCATAATCGTAGTCAGTCTCTTGATCAAATTAGTGCTTTTAATAAAAAGTCATTGATGGATGAGTACTCTGATGATGAAGAGTATCAAATGGCTGATGGCGAGGTTTGCATTAAACTTTGCAACAGTTACTTTCTACGTGCTTCGTCTGAAAGTCCTTTTTTTTTAATGCGTCGTTTCACTTGTATATTGATCCTCTTTCAGGCATCCACGACAGTCCTTGAGAATGATGTTAAGATAATCGGTATAAAATGAGATCATATTATATTCAGACAATTTGATGCTTTCCCTATGTGGTGAACCAAGTGGTGCATTAACTAATAATCTTGTTTGTCAAATGAAGCGATCGAGGAGGAACCTAAGGAAGAGATTGATCTATCCTGTTTCTCAGGAAACCTTCGTCAGGATGACCATGAAAATGGTCGTGACTGTTGGAGGATTGCTGATGGAAACAATTTTCGAGTTCGTGGCAAGCGTTTCTGTTATGACAAATCAAAGGTTTTGACACTTCACTTGTCTCCTTGTTATGTGTGTCACTATAATTTTTAGTCTTCCTCTAATGTCGTCGTCGTTATATTATTAAAGATTTCTGCAGGTAAACATCTTATGGATCTAGTTGCTGTTGATTGGCTCAAAGACACAAAAAGGATGGACCATGTTGTTAGACGCCATGGTTGTGCAGCGCAGGCAAGTTGTCTTGGCATAATATCCCCTCTTTTGATGGTTATTATTCTTGATCAGAGTATTAATATCTTATGTACTAAGTTGCTTCCTCATGTACCTTTTGACTTGTCACTGACACTACCTTTTTACTTGTCACTGACACTGATTGCCTGTTTGTCTTGTAAGATTCAAGATTCTTACAAGCATTCTACTTCTTGAATTTGTTATCCTCCTCATTAGAAATTCCATTTTTGGGTTTCAAGAGAGGATCATTAGGAGCCCTGTCTTTGGGGCATTATCGAACCTCAGTGTCCAAATTAAATATCAGGGTCACTGAATTTCGACCCATACTTTCTATTTAAAGGGTTCGTTTGACAACTTATTCTTTGTAGGTAGCATCAATATCATAAAATATAGTGTATGTCTTTAGAGAGAATTATGTTCAAAGTGAGTTGAATGGACTAGATAATATCTTAGTACATTTATTTGGTACCTAATGTACATAGAACAGTATTCTTTAAAACTTTTATAAATAAATTGGGCTCTCGTTAAATTATTTTGAAAATAATGCAATCTTGTTATTTAATAGTTAATTCAATGTAGTAAAAACAGATTAATCACGTAAAAAAAATTCCATTTCCTTGCCATACTTTGGTCTCAAAAAGGGAGAATATGGGAAATTATGTCACACTACTTATCACACTTGATTGATGAATAGACCGAGAAATAAGATATTTAGTTATGATGCAGTGAGAGTCCTTGGAATGAGAATGAGAAGGGGAGAGATAATCGAGTAATCAGATAAATAGTTGACATTAAGAGTTTGAATGGCCTTTTACGTGAAATTTTGCCTTTTGAGTGAAACTATATATTACGAAAAGTTTGTTGTAGTAGGAGTAATAGTTTCATGCTTTCATGATAAATAAACTTTTAGGAAGCAATTTTTTTAAAATTCACTCTCATCTCCTTTTGTGCATATATATATACGACGTTTGATTTTATTTTATACAATTCAATATGTAATACGTTTAAACTTGTCTTTGTTTAATATCAAGACCAGATCAAAATTGTTTACAATAAAGAATACTCAGTATTTTAATTAATTATATTATAGACGGCGGGGAACTAGAAAATCGTGGAAGGAGTTCACAATATTTATCACATTTTTAATATTGCAAGTAATTTTTAAAAATTGAACCATGTTATATTTTTGTTTCAATGAACTTTAAAATTTTCATTTTCCTAAATCAATCATATTCTAATACATTTTTCAATTGTCAATTAAATTTTAGCTATTACGCACATTCCGATACTTTTCTAATATTGAATACGGAAGTACTGCAAGTTGTTTTAAACTAAATTGAATACCATGCTCGTTATCATAAACAGCGATTAAGTGTAATCATTGATTCATTTCAATAAAAATGCTTTAACCCATTGTCAAACACCAATCAACAGAGAACTGTCAGCGTCATAGAGATGATGTTGTTCTCTTTTGGTACCTTTTGGTTTAGGGATTCTGATCCATTCTGCTTCAAAGTTTGAAAATTTTAGAAAAATATTAGTGGTATGATACCACGTAAACGCTTGAAAGGATTATGTAATGATCTTTAAATTCTTATAAATTCTATGTAGGTTGCCTCTGACAAGGGATACTTTTCCTTGGTGATCAATCTACAAGTAAGTGGTTACATAGTTAATGTAATTAGAGACATGCATCAGAATGCCAGAAAGGAAATAACAGTGTATTACTCAAGGTACCGGGCTCGACAAATTACAGCATGGTTTTCTATTTTGTAACGAGGGGATTGGTACCTGGATCTCTCTTGCAGCAGTTTGTTGACGGGGATGATGAGTTTCGTAATAGTAGACTAAAACTCATTCCATCAGTTCCAAAGGTAGATGTTTAAAATTAAATGGTTCAACTATATATACTTTTTTAATCTATATTCATTATAATTTAAATGAATTCACCCTTTTCTCGATATGTAAATTTGTTACCTTGTAGGTAATAATATCTTTAAACTCTAAAGTAACGGGCTGAAGAGTCTGATATGCTTGTATAATATGCCTTCTGGTCGTATTTTTTTCTTGTTCATCACACAGGGCTCTTGGATTGTCCGTCAGAGTGTAGGAAGTACCCCTTGTCTATTGGGAAAGGCAGTTGATTGCAACTATATACGCGGTCCCAATTATTTAGAAGTAAAGCTCCTCACTGATTTTTTGATCTTTATACGAGTCCTTGGGTATATGTATGTGTCTGTGTGTGAGTGTGTGTCGTGCACATTAATATATTCTCCACATAGACCAACTCAATAATGTCCTATTATTCTTGTAGATTGATGTTGATATTGGTTCTTCTACCGTAGCTAACGGAGTTTTGGGACTTGTAGTTGGGGTAATAACAAGTCTTGTTGTAGAAATGGCTTTCCTTGTACAGGTATGTTTGTTCAACTCGTGAATCATGATCATTATATGGTTTCCAGATTCTATTTGTATACTATGATAATTGATGTAGGTAACTCTACCTTAGTTGAAAAGATGTCTAGACTACTTGCCTTTGTAAGCAAGGAGCGATTGGACATTTATGGTGATATCATTCTCGAAGTTGATAAATTAGATGTTTCTTCTTTGTAAATGACGTAGCACGTAGTACTCGAATTTTATTTTGTCATTTTCCCGAGATGGGGCAGTATTTCGCTATCCAAGTATCTATAATATTCCTAATTAGTAAAAAGTTTAGCTTAAGGAAGAAGCTTGGTTGTTTTAGTTTATATACTTTTTCACAGGCAAACACTACAGATGAATTACCAGAGCGATTAATAAGCGCTGTCCGTGTTTCTCATATGGAGTTGTCATCTGCTATAGTTCCAAAGCTGGAGTCAGATCCATCTGAATAAATCTAAGCTGCTTTACCTCTTCCAAGCGTACACGGTTGTTTTTTCTCCAATGTGCGTATTCTTTATCTACGGTTCCAGTGATTACCCTCCCTTTTTATGCTAAAATAACTTTGACATGATTATCAATTTCTTACCTTTATATAATTACTGGCATAGAAATATTAAGAAGGCATTTTATTATAGCTCAAAGATATATTAATTCTGGTAACAAACTATGTGATCTTTTGACTGTTTTTCCCCAAATATTTTTAATGGATTTTATGATCCATAAATTTTTAATGGTTTTTTTTTTTTACCGTCTAATGGTTTGTGCAATGATGCACAAATACAAATATTAATGCTTGTTTGGAAATAAATTCTGTAAATACCAGATCTCTACTTTTGCAGCTTGCTACTATTACTTTAAGATGACAACAATGATTCCCCCATCTTTGTAGTTTAAAGGAGGATTCCAAAGCTGCGAACCAAAGGGATGCCAAGTTTTTTGTATTTATTTCTGACAGGTTAACACGAAATTTGATGAAAAATGTTCAAGTTACCTTCAACACTGCGAAGTAAGGTACATATTCAACTTCTGTGCCGGATGGGGTCTACGGAGCTGAAAAGAAGCCTGATAAAAAAACCGAGCTCCAGAAAGTGCATGTCAAATAATGGAATGGCAGAGAAGGTTTTTTTTACCATCAATTCCTCTTCGGATATGTAAGAGGATTTTTTTTCTTCCTTCTGTAAATTCTCTTGTATTTTGTTAGCGTAGAGTAGAGAAGTACAGTTCTATAATCACAGTCCAGAATATTAACTGAGGAAGCAGTAAAATTCTTTTGTTCAATTGATATATAAAAGAGATAATTTACCAATCGCTTGTGCATTACTCTCTCAAGTAAAAATTGTTCTACATATAATATCATTCCATTAGAAAAATAAAATATGAAATGTTTAATACATATTGCCTTTCTTTCGATTCAGAATCAAATACTGAATCAATGCTGAAAAGAAATAACGACTCCAGAGTGCTTTATTGGAAATTTGGATACAAATTAATTAGTATCATATTCGCTTATTTGATTAATACTTTAAAAAATGATACTCTATTTAAATCAATTATTTTTTGTCAGAGACTCGATTATTAAGTACGGTCTGTTAGATTAGGCATAATTAATAAATGTTGCTGATAATATTTTTTCTAAAATATTGACTATGCAGAATATAATTCAATAATGAAGAGCTTCTATTATAATATTAAATATAAATAACTAGTGTACATATTAAGCATAAATGCATATATAAATTGTGCCCATCGTTATATAAAACTTAATAAATTAAGTAAAAAAGTTATCTTTTTATATATTTTATGACAAAATCATCTAAAAAAGATCATTGTCAGTTGCTATCACAAAACAAGTTTACAAACCTTTCATGCAACATGATTATTCATAAAAATACGAGTTCAAACACCTTCAGTTTCAAAAATCTCCTTTTTACAAAAGTAACAATACTATAAATAATTAATAATGTTCAATATACAATTCTTATATTATGAAAGCATGCAAATCGTTTTAAAATTTCTTTTTTTTTAATTACAAATCGTTTAAAAACTTTAATACATCTAATACTCTCATTTTTTTAGATAAATTTTTTAAAACAATTTTAACTCAATAAATAGTTCAAGTATACTAATATTAGTTAGATAATTAATATTTTTTAAGAGTAGATTCAAAATGAATATATGAATTATTAAAATATAATTTATATTAAATATTATTTTAAACCATAATATTTCCAATATTTTCCAACTTTATTAAGAATTCATAACTTTTTTGTTAAATTTGAATTTTATAAAATGCTGATAAAACCGTGTGCAATCAATTACCCGCGCTATCCAGCACCATCCCATATATCATGCATCTCTTGTATATATATTTTGCGTAACAAACTCACTCTCTCTCTCTCTCTCGTGAATGTTTGCTATTGTTTATCTTTCGGTAGGCCAAAGGTTTGTTTCATACAAATATTTATTTTAACTTTGAGAACTTTAATTAGTTAATTTATTGCGACATATCATTAACAACTTATAGTAGTAAATACATTAAAAGGAAAATTACAAATAAATCAAGCCTAGCTAGAAAAGTTGGCATTACAGGCGAACCACTCATCCTCGATTAAGAATTAGTAACCAACTTCGTCTACTTCCACCTAATTAAGCACATAATATTATTGATTAAACCCCCACCAAACTTGTTATGTAGCTTGCACAGCATGCATATCCAAATATATAATAAACTTATTAATTAATCTTTAACTTTAAGTAGGCGGTATAAAATCTGTATATATAATGTCAGTTTTCTACGCCTGCAAGCCACAACTTGAGAAAAGAACGTGTACAGGAGCAGGACAATGGAGAAAAGCAAAGTTCTTGTAGTTGGCGGTACAGGTTATATTGGCAAGAGAATTGTAAAGGCTAGCTTAGCTCAAGGACATATTACCTATGTTCTCCAACGCCCTGAGATTGGTTTAGACATTGATAAATTGCAGATTCTGTTATCCTTCAAAAAGAAAGGGGCTCGACTCGTGGAAGCCTCGTTTTCCAATCACCAGAGCCTAGTGAACGCTGTTAAACAGGTTGATGTTGTCATTTGCACCATGTCCGGGGTACATTTTCGGAGTCACAACATAACAATGCAGCTCAAGCTTGTTGATGCCATCAAAGAAGCTGGGAACATTAAGGTGTGTGCACAAATAATATACATGTACAGTATTTTTATTAGAGGTCGTGATTTTAATTAAACCTCAATCTGATAAACAGTCCAACGAATATATAAAGTTATGAAATGAAAATTCATGTTATATATTAATATCATAATGTATGTTAATTACCCGATGCATTTAATCCGGTTTATGAAATGAGAAATCATGTTATATATTTAAAATTGACGAGAAGAATAATGCAGCGTTTCTTGCCATCTGAGTTTGGTATGGACCCTGCACGAATGGTGAGCGCTCTTGAACCAGGAAGGGTAACATTTGATGAGAAGATGGTGGTGCGGAAAGCAATAGAAGACACTAACATTCCTTTTACTTACGTCTCCGCTAATTGCTTTGCCGGTTACTTTGTTCCTAATCTCTCCCAACTTGGCACTCTCCTTCCCCCTAAAGACAAAGTATGCTTGTATGGTGGTGGCAATCTTAAAGGTAAGTACGTACTATTTATGTTTATATAGGCTCGTCATATGGAGAACACGTTTGAGTACACACCTCCTATATCAGGGCTGCTCTAACCAGGGTACCTCACAAGTTGTCAATACAGCAATGAAGTGAAATACTACGAATTACAAATCTTCATTTACATATGAAATCTGAGCATTTTATCATTATATACATAGCGGTTTACATGGATGAAGATGATATTGCTACGTATACGATTAAGAGCATCGACGACCCTCGTACGTTGAACAAGACTTTGTATATTAGGCCAAAGGAAAATATACTCTCTCAGATGCAGCTGATTGACAAGTGGGAGAGTCTCTCAGGAAAAAAGCTAGAGAAACTCAACATCTCTGCCGAGGATTTCTTGGCTTCCATGGAAGGTGACAATTAATAATTATCTATTATTTTTCTTTCTAAGTTATTGTATATGATGT
The DNA here is from genome assembly GCA_028671895.1 of Oenanthe sinensis. NCBI lineage: Eukaryota > Viridiplantae > Streptophyta > Magnoliopsida > Apiales > Apiaceae > Oenanthe > Oenanthe sinensis. The sequence continues at coordinate 28,265,589 of CM053812.1, read as the reverse complement.
TTTCTTTAATTTAACATCTAAAAATGCAGGAATGGACTATGCTTCTCAAGTTGGAGTTGGACACTTCTATCACATATTTTATGAAGGTTGTTTAACAAATTTTGAAATTGGGGAAGATGGGTCAGAAGAAGCTTCTGAGCTTTATCCAGAAGTTGACTACACTCGCATGGAATCCTACTTAAAACACTTTCTTTAAATTGTAATCCTAAACTCAATGTCGTCCTTAATAATCTGTTTACTGTTGTAACATCTCATCTTCACTTGATGTATATTTTTGTTTCCTATATATCACATTCATTTATATTAAAATGAATAATTATGCTTCTCTAAAGTTGCTCTTAGTAACACTCTTGTGATTAACACCTTTATCTAGAAAGTTTGATCTAAAATGACAGTGTAATAATGTTGCTAGTAAAAGTTAAGCACAAAGTTGTAAACATTATAATTTAACTTCATGGAATTATTCGTGCGAATACCATGTATTATACACCAACAATGCATCGATTTGAAACACTTACAATCGTATCCCAATACTATTTTACTTATACCAGAAATATTCTTGAAGGAACAGGACATTAAGTGAAGGATATTTATACTTAACAACCAACCATATGCAATGCAATTAGAGCTTATAACATTGGCATTTAGGTCAATGAAATTATATGCGAGACTATTTATGTATTTTGATATCTACCTCGTATATGCGGGTGGCTTAGGTTCTAGTGCAGTTTCATCTGTGCTAAGAAAGTCGTAGCTACCTCTCATATTCAAATCAAAGTTTATAGAGCCTTCTTCAACCTTAAATTTGACTTCTTTCTTTTCTGCTAATTCTCCATTGCAATGTGATGTACTAGCGTTCCTACTACTGCCTTGAAATTTTTCCATTTCTGAAACGTTTTGATTCCTTTCTTCTTCATTCAGGTTTTCCATAAAGTTTGATAGAGCCAAATTGAAGCTGGTTAGTTGGACCCTTCTTGCCTCTAAGTTTCCAGAACTATTCATATTGAGTGAGAGGTTTGTTTGAGCTTTTTCTAGTATTGCCTGCAAGTACTTTCCTTGGGCTTCTATTCTCATTTGTAATTTCTTCTGTACCTGTTATGCCATGATTTTTGTCAAAATATCAAAAAGCTCTAGGTAGAGACAAATGGAAGTTGTTAGCAGAAAAAAGCTACAAGATACATACATCAAGCTGCTCTTTTGATCTTTTCTGTACATCAATCTCAGATATTAATGCCTCGCCAAGAGAATATTCCCTGTTAAGTATTAGCAGAGACCCATCAGTAACACATTATGTTTGATAAGCAGTTTGCATAGACTAAAGTTCTTTATAATTAATATCAGGCCATCACTTTTAATCATGTTTAAAGCTATTGTTGAGTTCTGCTGTTATATATACCGATCTTCAGATATTAAACTAGTTGTTTATCCACATTCTTTAGATGAGTTGGGAGCATATGTTCTTCTATGGTGGTAAAGTAACGAAGCAACTTTGTAAACATGAGTTCTTGGAGCACATACCCTCGTTCACTGTTCAGTTTTGATGAGTTGTCAATCATGCTTATGGAATGGATATTGTAACGTCCATAGGAATCTCCTAGAAATCAAAAAAAGTACACCTTAGAAAAGTGCAGCTCCAGGAAAGAGATTGTGTTCACTAATTTTTTTTTAAAAAATGACGACATTGTTTTAGAGACAATCTGACAGGAACTTCTAGCATAATAAACACAATAGGTAATTCTTCCTCCTGTCCTCTTAATAACCAAGCCTTTATCACGGTATTCAACTACTAACAAGTATTTTTCAACCTAATATTTATTAGTGGCCTATTTAAAATTTTCTTATTCTACTTCTGGAATATCTGAACTGCATTCGTTAATCATGATGTGATTTTAAGCACAAAGATTATGTAATGAAGGTGTTTGATAATTTAATCATTTTTTCCACAAGTGGTACAAACTCTAAATCATGGTATAGACTCACCACTGTTCTCAATGTTTTGTTCTGCCGTGTCCTGTTTCCTGGCCTGCTGCCCAAGTCTGTATTTCTGTACATGGAAGGTTTGAAGCAACATTCTTACATCAGGTTTTATAGAAGGCATAGTATTATGAGTCTAAACAAAATATATGCTCTCATAAAGGAGACAAACATGTAACATATATGGTATGTGTATACCTGCAAATGGCTCTTCAAATGGTACAATGTTAATCCCTTTAAGCCCATCAGTCTCAGCACTGACTTAGGAGTTGCTTCTGCATCATGTAGATGACTTCTAAAGTGAGTTACTTCACATCTACCTTGTTAATTAGTGAACGGATTTAAGAAGCACTAGCAGAGGAATTGGTAAGGTGTAACTATCTGTTTTTGGGACAACACTACCAGACTACCAGTGGCAAAGCTAATCTAGAATGCGCTGACATAATAGTAAGAATTTGAACAAAAAAGTATTTGAATTTTGATCATATTACTGTGATTCTAGTTAAACAATTTCTGGTGGAAGCAAGAAAAGCCCATAACAAATGATTTGAAAAGTATTTAGCTACTCGTTTAGCTTCTTAACACCAAGATATGGGGATAATTATATATAATCAGTCAAAATTTAAAGTTAACAATTATCCCACAAGCACATTGACAATGCATAATGAAAAGCACATGAAACAATAAGATCATTCAGTGACAAAAGCTAAACGAATTACTGATAAACGTTCTGCATGCCCTTAAAAAGAACCAACCTTACCATTATTAACAATTTCTTTCCTGTAACATTTTTAATTGCTAACAAAAATATTAAACAACTACAAAGTATCTTACTTCAATAGTTCAATTCTGACCAAAAAACATATATATGTTAATAACTTAGCAAATGAAGGTTGATTAATCCCTTCATAAATTTCAACTAATAGCTAGAAGACCACAAGAAGATAATACCATTATCATAACCTACATTTGTAAGTACCAAACTTAACTACCATAACCATCAACTTTATACTTCATAGATGCCAAATCAGGTAAATGCAAGTCATATAAATCCTAATACACAAAGCCCATGTTAATAAATTCCTAATATACATGATAGGCAACTAAAAATAGTTTCATGTCGCCACAAACTCTACACCAGTCACAGTGCTACAAATCACCTTGTTGCGGCGTGTTATTACAGATCACTAGTTACAATACTACTAAGCACAAGTCACAATATTACAAATCATCTGTGATCTGTCACTAGTATTTTGTAAGATGAATTAGTTTGTATCCGAACGAACACATGTAAACAAACAGATTAAATTCGATAGTGAATGAAAATAGAGAAAGCTAAGAGACTCACTGTCAGGGCCACCAAGCTTAGTAACAGCATGAACAAATCGATCATGAAGATCACTAGTCCACCTTAACCTTGGCTTTGGATCTCTTGTCATCACAACTCCACTCTCATATTCATACAAACTTCCATCACCACCACCACCACCACCGCCATACATTCTCTCCATTCTCCACCACCTCTTGATCACTTTTTCACACACTAAAATTCCAACTCTTCCACTAACTATATATGTTGTGCTTCTTTAACGAATGATCTTGATAGGTTTCACTAAAAAACAAGTGGAGAATTAATTCCACACCCAAAAAGTGAAAAAGTGCATAGCTTCTACAAAACGAGTGTTTGTGAAACAATCATTTGACAACAATTTAATGTGGAAAGTTTAAAGATTCTGGAGTAGAACTGAGGCCAAGAATGGAATAAAAAAGTAGCCTCTTTTCTCTTATTTTTTTTACTCCAAGAAGAAGAGCAGAGCTATATAAAGTAAATGGGTTAAATGATAGCAGGTCACTCAACTCACTACTAACTTGTAATTGGGTTATTTAATTGAAAAACTTTCAGTTGGGTCACTATACTATTAAAAATATTCATTTCAATCATTAAACATAATAAAATTTTCATAACCGTTAAATTACATTGACTTTAGACGGAGTTCCGTTAATTATTTACAACTCAGCTGCCACATAATAAAAATAACCCAATGTATGTAAAACCCGACCCCATTTAAACTCACACCCCTTTTATTCAATATCCCCAAATTAATCACATCTTCTTCATCTTTTTCCACGATCCACTATCTTCTTTTATCATCTTTCTCCAACCCCATCAGTTGAAATGTACTTCAAACTCTTGCTTTAGCATAAAACTTCCCAACTACAATTTCAAAGAGCTTCTTTGAAGATATTGATATAATATACACGCACAAAAAAAGATATGTTAACTCATTATCTTCTTTTTCACAAAATCCAAAATTTTAATCTCTTCAACCAAAAATCTCCTATTTTTCTTCAACTTCCCCCATTCCATCGTTGACCCATCAAGAAACTGCTAATTCTCAAAAACCCATCTTCATCTTCAAATTGCACTTGAAATCGATAAGAAGATGATGCCTTGGTTGATTCGAGAAGATCAAAGTCACAAGAATGAATGTGTGTGTTGGGGGTAATGTAAATGTAATTAACCAAATATAATTTCATCAGAATTTTTGGGAAGCAAAAAGGGCGGTTGTTGGAATTATGTATAGAGAGAGGGGCATACAACAATGAGATCTTTGAGATTACTTTGCTCCAGAAGCTCAAGAACATAAGTGAGTACAAGTCTGTTAGCTACAGGTAGTAGGGTTTTTGGAACCTCCTACAAAAGAAATACATGTAAATTGGTAAGATGGATGGAAGAGAGTACATACATACATACCCTTGTAAATAAGAGGGACCAATTCTTTTGAAGTCCCCCTGCTAGAACCATTACTTGAAAATCCATCCATGTCTCTATGTGTATGCACTAGAGAGAAGAAACACAAATGAGTTTTGAGTTAATATATAGATAAATGTGTTATGAGTTATAAGTAATTGAGTTTGGGTCGGATTAACGGGTGTGCACACCACATTGGACAAAGAGCAGCCAACTCACAATGCCATATTAGCTTTCTGTAAAAAATTTAACGTTTATAACGTTTAGTAACCTGATTGAGAGTTTTAACGTGCGTAATGTTTTGACTGAAATTTTTTTAAATTGGATGATATAATTGCAAGTTAGTGATGAGTTGAACCTAAAGCAAGTAATAGTGGCAGGGTGAGGGAAAAAAAACAACTTGGGAGTAGTTATGATGACAAATTATCTTCCAACACCTTTTTTTCTTACATGTAGTGAGTAATACATTGATAGAGAATATATGTGTTAATATATATTTACAGACCACGTATGTAACATAGAGAGCAAAGACCGGCGACGAATCTGAAGAAACATGATCTAGCCGAATATTAATATTAAAATCCTTGTCAAATTGACAATGCACTAATATAGGGCCCGTTTGGCCCGACTTATAAGTCAACTTATAAGTCGAAAAAGTTAGTATATATGTATTTTTTCTGAAAATAAGTAACTTATTTTTAAATTTAAAAATAAGATTTGGTCTTAAATTTCTAAAATAAATATTAATTTTCAAAAAAAATATGAATTTTTTTTTTTTAAAATAATTTATTACTTATAAGCTAAGTCAAACATCCCCATAGTATTATGAAGGGTTAAAGACCTTTTACGGTTTCACCCACTTGAATATATAAAAAACTAGTGGTACAAATATAATTTGAGTTTAGCCCTGCAGCTGCTAAATAAATTTGAGTTTGATTATTTTTAAACGAATCAAGCTATTTGTTTAAATTAAGAAAGTTAAATTTTTTAAATTTTGTTTAATTTATTTACGAATTAATTAAATGGAGTTTAAACTAAGTTGATTATATTTCCGAACTCATCAATTAATATATTAACAAAAATAAAAATATAACTAATGTTTGATTTATAAATATAACAACAATTTATTTATAATTATAAACAAGTTCCGGTTTGACTTCGAATCAAGCTGGACTTTTGAGTTCTAGCTGAATCTTATGTCTGTATGGGATATCACATAAGTTATTTATAAGTTAAAAATTATGGGGGTGTTTGGTTTAGCTTATAAGTAATAAGTTATTTTTTTAAAAAAAGTATTTTCATATTTTTTTTAAAAAATTAATATTTATTTTAGAAATTTAAGACCAAATCTTATTTTCAAATTTGAAAATAAATTACTTATTTTCAGAAAAAAATACATATATACCAACTTTTTCAGTTTATAAGCTTAGACAAACGGGGCCTATATATATTTTTTAACTTCTAAGTGAAACAGACAATCTGTATATACTTTACCTAACTTGTTTTTACTCTAGTTAATTAATTAAATGGGTTTGAACTTGTGTTTAAATTTGGCTCATGTCGATTGCCGAGTCAAGTTTTGTTAAACGAGTATGAGTTTTAGTTACGAATACTTTGACTTGAATTATAATTCTAATTATATATATAAATAAAATATAAAATTATTATTTTTATAGGGTGTAAAGAAAATTATATTTACTATATAATTCTAAAGAGCGAGTCAACTATTGGAAATTAGATTTACATTAACATAACTTAAATAGTTTAAAAAGTCTATAAAATATTGTTGAAAAAGATATTAATCACTAATTTTACCAATTACTTTAAAATTTATATGAATATTATTTTAGATGTTAAATTAAAAATAACATAAATTAAATTTATATTAATATCTAAATATTTCACATGAACTCTAAGAACATCTCCAAATTTCCAATATGAATGTCAAAATCTATGTGGTATGACACTCTTGGGTGCCTCCTTCCTTGTTAAATTGACAAGCATGAGCGGACCTACATGCAAAGGAGTGGGGGGCGAGGCCCCACTCAATTTTGAGTTTAGTAGTTAAATTATAAGGTTTATTATGCCCCTATTGAAAAATTATGAGTGCCGCCATAAAATTTGTCAAAATAAGAAAAATGAATGAAAAATATTAGTAATAATAAGAGGAAAAAAGAAAATACATATAAATATTATCAAAAAAAAGGAATAAATATTAAAAAAGAACATATTAATGAAAATATTTGTATATAATTTATTATATTTTGTAATAATATTATATTAATTATTTATAATATATTATAATTTATATGGTGTCCCCACTCAATTTTTTTCGGGTCCGCCACTGTTGACAAGAGTGCCAAAGAGAAATTGTCAAATTTTGGCACACCTTGACACCCCTATTTAAATAGATAAAATACAAACACTTGCATTAAAAGTATATATCACATATATCTATTTTGTTATATCTAGTTTTTTTTATTGTTTATATGGGGAGTATTTGGGTGCCAACTATTGGAATGAAATGTAGCCAAATATTATGTGGATGAAAGATAAAATAAAAAATTATCATTTATGATGAGTTATATGTGGTTGGCACCCAAGGTTCAAAAAATCGTTAAGCGTGGAATTAATCGGTAAATCAGGACATTAATCAGATGTATTTAAATATTATTTTAAATTTTTATAACTATATTAACTATAAAATATAATTTTTCAAAATTACTTACATATATATTAACCATAGAGAATCATTGTTAATGTTATAAATAATAATTTCAATATTAATAATTAAATAATTAAATATAATATATAGATATACATATAAAAATTTAAAAAAAAGCAATTTTTACTGCCTAATACCGATTTTAACCGATTTATACCGCCTAATACCGATTTTGACCGTTTAATCCCGATTTTGACCAATATTTTAAAAAACATCTAATACCGATTTTGACCTATTTTTTCAAAAAAACCTAAATCTCCGTCAAAGACCGACTCGAGGCGTTTTGGCAACCCACTAGGCGGATTTTTAGAACACAGATGCTCTAACATGCCATAACATTTTCTACCCAGATGTTAGTTTCTTCCCGGATTGCATGCGGTAAGGTGCAGGGTGGGGTTGATTCTACCTGTAACATTCACGTGCCACGTCTGCTTCAAGCTGTGTTCTCACATGAAATGAAATTTATATAAACAATTAAACAGTCATATAGAGTAGAGACTAGAGAGGTTGAACTAATTTGGAATACGACCAAATAATAAATTGTATATTATAGTAGTATAGTATAGTATAGTATAGCATAGGGAGGCACGTCTTGATGTGCGAGGGAGGGATGCCTGTTTGGAGGTAGGCGACTTCAGACTATTCGTCTAATACTATAGTCTATATATGCTGTACATCATTGCAAACATATAATGCTATATTTTCCGTTGGATTATCATGTCCGATGCATATAGAATGTAAAAACGATATTATGATGTTGTTTGAATTAATAAATTTTAAGTCGGTAAACAAAAATAAAAAATAAAGTATTAACATATTTTTAAATTAAAATCTCATTTTTATTAATGGATTCAGAATTCCATTATCCAAACTATCGCTATGTTAAATTGTTAAGGTCAATACATTTCTTTTATTTTGTGAACTAATTACCAATTATGTTGGTTGATATGCATTTAATAAAATCTTATCATGGTATTAGAATTTAATTTTGCTAAACTTTGTTGAGTTTGAATCATGAAATAATTTCTCTTTTTTTATTTCTTTTAATGGTATTTGAATTCAGTTTTGAGATCTTTATAGACTTTCGTTGAGTTTTAAATTATGAAATGTGATTAACTCACCTTTTTTTTCAAAAATAATTCCATATTCATGTATAAATGGTAACACGACTAACAGCAGTGTAAGAAGAGGAGGAGAGACTCCACAGGTGGTAGTGTATGAGGAGAAGTAAAAGTGCTGACTGTGCTGGAACTTAAAAGTTGAAAATTAACGTGCAATTATTAACTCCATTTGGACAAACACTGTGAGGGGGGGCACAACACACCCTAGGTTTTATGCAGATCTAAACTATTTATTGGCACATACAAATTTTTCACATCAACTCTTGTCTAACTTTTCTTTAGGATGTTAAAATTGGCACTTTTAATATATTTTAGGATGTTAAAATCAAAAAAATGTTTAAAATAACATTTTTTTAAAAAAATAACAAAAATAACATTTTTTAGGTGGGAGATTTACCGGATGGGATACGCATTTGTAGATTGGATATCCTATTTTATATAAGATACCCAACTCACAAATGCATATTTGTCAGTTGAGTATCACACCTGAGATACCAAACTCATAAATGCTTATCATATATATTTTTGAATATCCATTTATCAAATGCGTACTCAATCCGTTATTTTTCGCCATCTACCTCCGGAATCGATATTTTCGTCAATGTATGAAAATGGATATTTTTCTCCATCACCCTTAAAATCAACCCTCTTAAATGAGGTTTATTTTGAGTAATATATACTTTTTTTAAATATTCCAAACCCATAAAAGAAGGGCATTACAATTGCCTTTAGCTATCCTGATTTCAATACAACATTTTCACATTCACGCATTTGCTTCTGAAGCTAGAAAGGTAAAAAAAACATGAAATGCATAATAGTGACAAGACTAGTGTGATATGAAACTAAGCAACAATTTACACCTTCAAAAATTTTATTATCAAAGAAATAATCAAATGGTTTGAACGAGGGTATTTAGATATATATATATTAACAGGCTTATGATAAACATGTGAAGCCCAAAGCATAAGAACTGGCAACAGGTTTTACAATTTCACCTAGACGGGGTTTCAGATGGCTGACTATTCAAGGCAGAATTTGGGGGAATGCAAGGTAGGGATCCATTTTCTTGGGGGACTGGTCCACCCCACTTAGGCTCTCCGTCTGATGGCTCAATGACATGAACTGAACCATCGGTCATTCCAAGGGCAAACTGGTTGGAATCAGTTGGATGTGCTGCAATGACCACCGGAAAGGCATTGCTGTTGTTGCTGCAGAATTATAAACCATTATCATATTGTTAAACCAGACTGTACCTCCCAACAATATATAAGCACCTATAATAGACATTTGTGCATCAAACTTCAATAACTGAGAAAACATCCACTCACAGGTCATAAAATGTGTGCAAACACAGAGGTAGGGAACAATTAAGTTTAGTTTTTTTGGCTATTACACCTCCCAGTATCTTTTATTAATTACAGATCATAATTAGATCAGAAGTACAAAGGTAGATGAATAGATTGCATTAACATTACACTACCATGCCAATTAATACTTTAAGAAACTAATCGGCACCAACAGTCTAAAGAACGACCAAGAAAGATTTATGGCTTTCCATTAACTTTAACCTGGTTACCATATTGGCAAAGCGTAAATTGGCCGAGTCAAAGAAATGAAAGAATGGCCGAATGTGTTGCATAAACTTTGTACAACAACAATCCTATAGTTCCGTACAATTTTCTCGAACTAAATTGAAGTAGTAATGTAAATCGCAATTGATTATCAAATTGTTAAGCCGCAATTTATAAGCAGGATAAGACTAAGCATGATATAACCTCGGAAAACTATTAACGCCAGCAAATAACAACATTTTCAATTAATATTTCTACTGGCTAAAGAATAATTGTCGGGGAGAAAATTTTATCATAATATTAGAAGTATCAACAGAGGAAACATTCTGTTTCTATAAATAATTATATAAAAACGCATACCTTGACAGAGAAGAAGCAATATAGGCAGCAGATGCTACACGACATCGAAGCCTCAAACCATCTACATCAAAGATTCCAATAGCTCCATCAACAAATCCAACAAAAATCAGCAGCCCATCACACGAGTATATTGCACTTGATATGGCTGCAGGAAGGGAGTCTCTGGGAGACCACTGTAACAGTTTATGGGTTAAAAGCATTAAGAACACTCTAGAATTGATATAAAAATTAAAAAGGTCAAAAAGACATCGATCAAGTTGTATTCTTATCTTAAGGTAACTGTAAGCCAATCCCAATAACCGCATAATGTTGTTACTTGTTAAGAATTGCCAGCCGCAGAGCATAATTAACATATATCGGTTATGTAATAAAACATTTAGATGAAAGGAATTAGAGCATCTAGAAGCACCCTTTATGAGTGTCATACATTGCCAAATCATTATAAATAATATTTTCCTAATTTCTCTATCATTCATGTAATATTTGGAAACTTCTTGTGCAAACTTGGATCGCGTCTAGACAAATAGAAGCAAGTCAATGAGCAATGATACGGCACTTAAGAAGTGCATACATGGTCCCCACAAAAAAATAGATTTAAACAAAATAGGCATGTAAGATATTGCTTTCTAAACAAAAATTTGTGTTTCGTCCATTTTGATGAGGTGCCACAAGTTGACAACTTCTCTTGGCACTCTTTAGACACCCTTATGACTCCAATAAGAAGGCACCCAAGAGAGCAGTGCCACAAAGATGTTGGTACCCCTATCATAGTCTTCATAGATGCTCTTAGAAACTGGTCATACAGGGTAACAGGAGTGATGAAAGACAAAAAGAAACAATAGCATGTCCACAAAAGTTAGATAATCCAAAAGTTATACTTGTGTATCTGAAGACAGATTTCTTGATATTATGACCAGAAAAATCACTTACCAATCGCAAGCATTCAAGTTGGCTATCATAAATACCAATTTGGCTTTCATGAACAACAAGTAGATGAGTTTGATCGTTATGGAACTGAACTTGTGTTTCACCAACCAGGGGAGTTGAGTGACTAGGCGGTGTTTGTATTGGCCTAGCCATTCTCTTTTCCCAACCCTCAATGTTCCAGACGCATAGCTGTGATCCGGACAAAGAAACATACTATTAGTTATGCAAATTACCTTAAGAGATAAATGCTTAAATTTATTATCTGTTCTCTAGCACTTGCCTGTGCATCAGCTCCAGAGGACACCAGTATATTCAAGGTCTTTGAAAAAGCAAGCCCTGTGATTGGTTTCTGGTGACCCTTTAGTTTGGTTTTGACCTGTAAAATCATTGAAGTATATACAATCAACATTTCTACTTAGGAACATAAGAATTCGAGAATTTTGAGGACAGAGACAAGGATCGATTCGATTTTTTTTATATTAACATCAAGATAAACCCCATGATATCGAAAACCTCATGTTTAAAAATGCATTCCCATCTAATTTGTAGTGTTTAATACTGCAGAAAAATGATTAAACCTCACTATTTACACCAGTTTCTATGCTAATTCATATCTAACAAAGATTCTAAAATTGTTACCGTCTTATTGATGCTATAAACCAAAAACACTCAAGTACTAATAAGTACTCTTATCTAATAAAATATTTCTCATAGTTGATTATTTTCCCTACGTTGTCTCCTTGAGCATTCAATAATTTAATCCGTTACCTAATATAAACTAAACCAACACCTTGAAACAAACTATGATTCAGCAACTGTCTACACAAAAGAAACTGTGACCATAAGACTATGATCGCAATTAACATATGCAGCATTTCGTTACAATTTTCCAAACAAATACAACAGCCTCTCTTTTTCTTTATTTTGCGAAGTATACAGCAGCCACTTGACATCAAAGTATAGGCTAATTACCTCATCAACCCTAACATTGTATATCTGAATAGTTGAATCCTCCATTCCAATGGCAATAATATTATTATCTTGGGGATGGAATGCCAAATAGGTGGCTGCCGGAGGAGGGGGCATAAATGTTGTCATCACCTGGGGAATTGAGTTCATATTAAATAATTGAATCATTTTTTTAACATATATAGTGCAATCATTGTGTAATATGGTACTGAATAAGCAACAAATACAGGGAGAAAAACAGAAAAGATTACAACAGACCTTGAAAGTCATCATGTTAAACAAAGATACTTTCCCACCCGAAGCAGACATGACATAAGAATCATTTTTTGATAAAGCAATGCATGCAGCTGAGTCTTCAGCTGCTTTAGCATCATTCAAGTCATTAGACATAGGAGCTCCATTTGGGGGCTGCCATAACTGTGGCATGACAGATGCTGTAGACTGACCAAGGAAAAGCAATCAAACATCAAGGTCATAAAAAAACTTAATTGTTATTAATTTATTTTATTATTATAATACTAACTTTCCCTGATGGATTACGCTCACTACGCTGCCATTTCCAGAGCTTATGAGCGGCATTGGAAGCAAGTGCCAGCAAAGCTAACCCTGAATTTGTGTAGATTAACCGCATAACCTGTAGTTCATGTTTTTGCAGTTAAGTCTTGGCAAAATAAATGTTAAATACATCAAGAAAGCTCCAAAATAAAATTAAAGCAAAAAATGACATTCAAGGAATTGAAGTCATTTGAATATTAACAGTGCAACTTAATTTTTGAATCATTAAAGACACAATAAGAAACTAAAAGTACTTGTGATTATCATCTTGACTAAATTTATAAGAATTTCATTTCTGCATCTCCAAAGCATGCTTATTGAAATACCTTACTAGCTGTAAATGAATCAGGTAACCGTATTGTCCTTAGTTGAGTTGAGTCTTTTATATCAGGAAACTTCCAGGCTATTATTTTGTCAGTGTTGTCTAAAATCCTTGGTTTAATATCAGCCATCTTGCTGCTCTCAGCAGTAGCCTGTATAAATTTCACAAAGAAAGAAAGCATATGAACTCCAAAAGGTACCTAAATAAAGAGGATTAGAATAAACTGAAAATAAGGAACACATACATGGTTGCCAATAGATAATGGAGTCTGCATTCTTTCAGCACGCTCTAGAACTGGCTGTATAGGGTTAGAAACATTATGGCCCAAGGAGCCAGCGAATGGAGGCTGTGAAATAAATAATAAGATACTCAGATCCAGAGCCATGACTAACAAAAAGAAAGATGTTACAAGATTAAAAAAAATATACTTTAATATTGGCTGCTTCTGAGAAACTGCGAGACCCATCGAATGTCCTGCCCTCCAGCATCCTCAACATGCGCTGCCCATCGTGATTTGCAATAACCTTAATAGCATTTTCATTGGCTGTTACGGCCAGTAATGAACCTTCCTTGTTAAATCTCAACTTAGGACTTGCCTGCATCATAATATACATAAATTAAATTGTCAAAAAAAAAAAAACTAAAGATGCATGCTTTGTTAACTAGAATGTTTATATTATGTGTACTAACAGGCAATCCACCATCAGCATCGGTAGTTGTCAGAATGTTGTTGTTATCCATGTCCCAAAACTTAATCTGAAATTCATCACCAGCAGCTAGGAAACGGTTCCTAGTTGTGTCAAACTGAACAACACCTAGTGAACGCTTCCGAAAACCAGAGTATGTCCTCTTAATAGCTCCTTCACTTTCATTCCACTCAACAAGGTGTGATTCACCTTCTTTGCTTGTCCCACAAGAGAAAAGTCTAAAAAACAAGGCCATTAGGAACATAAGAATTACTCAAGAAGACGTTCAAACTCAGATGATAACAGTATACCATATAAATAAACTTGGGAGGGGGTATAAACCTGGTTCTATCAGCACTATAAGCCATTGTGGTGCACCAGCGTCCAGGGGCATCATAATCAACTCTTGACCCCAAACAATCATATAGCCATGCTTTTATTTTCCCATCAATTGCAGTGGAGAAGATAAACTGCAAAAAACATGGGGAGGGGAAGCGATGTGATATATTAATTCAGCTCATTCTTTAAATGCGTAGGCAGAGAAAAGGCGAGATATAATTTATAATTAGTAAATTACCTGTATATTTTCTTTGGAGTGAGGACATACAGAATAGACAGGAGCTTCATGACCCTCAAATATATATTGTCTTCGTCCAGAAACAGCATCCCATACCTATTACATGGACATGCATGTTGTAAAATCATTTAGCATGCTTCATTTATATTACTCCCTCCATCACCTTTTAGTAAACCAATCTGAGAATATTTTTTTTGTCCCATATTACTTGTCCATCTCTTCATTCAATACAATTTTTAAATAAATTTCCAATATTAAACCTTTAGTTTGTTAGTTCCAATGTTGACTTTCTTCACATGCATATTAAATAACGCAATAATTAATAATTATGGGTAAAAGTGGGAGAAATACAAAATTTAATTTTTCTTAATATGCATGAATTACAAAATGGACTACAAAAAAGGGATGGAGGGGGTATATTTATGCCCGACTAATTGACACCTTGATCGTCTTGTCATCACCACATGTTACAATGCAGAGTTGCTTGTTGGGATGAGCAAAGGCTATATCATTTACACCACCAATGTGAGCATCAATCTACAACATACAAAGAGTCTCATGAATTTGGATTTTTCAATTACACATACATAGCTTTCGGTTTAAGGATAAAGACAACAGCATGCTCATGTATCAAATTCAGGGCTTACCTCTAAATGCTGTCTCAATTCTCCTGCCGGATTATATGTGTATATCTGAACTATATGCTTTGAAAAAGCAACACCTAAAGATGTGAAAATAGGTTAGTTGCACATATCTAAGTAAGACACTCTACAATAGAAAAGATCTGCAAAATAAATAAATGTTCCTAATAAGTAACAGATTTAGCTTTACCAAGTATAGATCCATCAGGACCCCATATGCAGCGATTGACAGATATTGTTGCATCTTTTACCAAATTTGTCTGGAATATTCAATTTTGTAATTATCAGAATAGTTATCGTAATTAATAGGCAATAGCTCATTTATTAAAGGGAAAGGAGCTGAGGACTACGAATTTCTCACCTGCAATGGCATTGAACAGGCTGACAAATCCCACACCTTGAATGTTTTATGCACTAGCCGTTCACGAGATCCAACTTCCCAGATGCTAATATCACCAACATTAGTTCCAACTACAGAAAAGGATGATATATTAGTCATCAAGTACTGAGAACAATTGTATATATTGTTCTTTTTTACTATTTGTTTACGCATCAAAGTTCAACTTTGAACCAACCCAAAAGAACAGTCTGCTGCTGTGGATGAAAATCCATGCTCATGACATTGGACCCCTGATTAAGTATCCGCACAACAGTTTTTGGAAGATCATCCGGTGAGTACATATTGAGAGGATGGGTTGAGCCAGAGAAGGACACCTGTACAACATAATTGAGCATTAAACTTATTGTCAGAAATCAACATCTGGATGAAAAATCAAACAGTCCCGTGCAATAGAAAGAGCTTTCATATATCTCGAGGCAATTCAGTTCGTACATACCTCATCGGACTGACCAGTGCGCAGACGCTTCATCAAGTGTTCTGAATCACCCATTTGGTACTCCAATCCAGGAACACCAGGGGGCATTCTAGGGTGCTTCAGGAAAGAAGCTGCCGATACTGGTAATAATTATTGTGTTGACACACAACATATAATAATAGCTTGAAAAGAATCTATTAGGCACTGAAGACCAACCTGCACCAGGAGATTGGACAAGACCAGGGGGGGCTGATGGAACAGCAGCATGAGGCATGGAAGGATTGGGACTTGACATCCAACCTGCGATTGCACTCGGAGGAGAAACAACAGGCTGGAATGGCTGTGCACAAGAAAGTATTTCTTAAATAATTGTTGAATGAGTATACAAAAACAATTACAAACAGATTCATCTTGCTTACATTATGACCTCCAAGCGGAGGAAAACCCCCAGCTTTTGGAACAGGCCCAGCAAGTAGATTGTTAGCAGGTGGAGGAGCACGAGCTCCGTTGCTAGAAGCACAAGTATGATCAATAAAAAGTGTCTTAATATCAGGGTTTGGACGTGGGTTCTTGCAAAGTTGATGCTGCCAATTAAGACTGAAAATCACAAATCACTATAATTAGACAGAAATTCCTACTGAAAACCAAAACAAATACGAAGGTAAACCATAGTGCAGCTAGGCGGGAACCTTTGGTTAATCAATGTCCGCAAACGCGAAGCTTTAAATGTTGGGAAGGCAAGTTTGTCACGAAACAAGGGATTCGCCTCTATAAGTTTTTTCAGTTCAACCAGCATAATGCTGCGTGCTGATTTTGTGTCCCCATACTTGGAAAGCTGCTCGTTTTGCCTATTGACCAGGTAAAAATGGATAAAAATGGAGTTAACAGAAAGCATCAGATTTGCTGATGCATATATTTTTCAAGTGAATCACTGTGAATGGACCATAGGATACGAAAAAAGGTCTTTTTCATAAAAAGTCTTGCTATAAGACGTACGTAATACCTAAAATTATCGAGAGTAAGCAATTGAGTGATTTCCTTGAAAAGTTCTTCATTGAATGAGGAGAACACCTTTAAATCTTTCACTAGAATCTCAGAAGCTTTAGAACGGTCATTCCTGAGAATAAAACAAGATATTAAATTCAAAAAGACTTGGCCTTTGTCAACAAATTGACAGAAAAATCAGCAATAAGATTTTACTTATCGAGAGCTTCCAGATATTTCTGTTTCCTGAGTTCGAAAAATATCTTCATTGAGTAGCGGTTATCCTCGACCTTTGTGAAACCGCATAAATAGCGTTCAACTTCATCCCACTCACCTGCCTGAACTTGATCTTCAAAGTATTTCATATTGAAGTAGAAGCCAGACTCATGTTCCAGCCTGATAGGGATAATATGCACGGATTTTCCATTATAAAAATAGATTTTTTTAAAAAAATACGGTATATACTTAAATTTAAATAGTCTATATTTGGACCAACTTATATGAGATCCTATATCGCATAACCTAAAAATTAACAACAGAAGAGAGCCTAAAAGCTGAAATAAAAAATACTAGTAACTTACTTATGGACAGTATCTTTGAATTTCTCCTCGTCCAAGAATTGCAGTATCAGGAAAACTAGTTCCCGACTCAAAGATGACATGGTGCCTGCTCCCGGGATCCCGAAATACTCCAGTGCAGAAGTCCGGTATTAACCAAGAAACACGATGTGGATAACTAACACAGGCAGATATGCAAACTATAATTATCTAATTTTCTTGGAAAGCAAATTATCCAGAACACGTACTCTTAAATTTGAATTCTGCAAGATTTAAGCATGAACCTTATAAATTCTTAAAATTCAACACACAACACTTTTACCAGCAGTATACTAATAAAAAAGGAACCACCATATAATCCACGGAAAAGAGAAGGTGATCCCAGTTCCTGCATAAATAAACATAATTAAAGCATCAATATCCAAAATAAATGAGAACTGCTTATACTGTAACTACCAACTATAATGCCACAACAATTAAGACCTTAAATTCAAAACCCCATTTCTTTCTATTTAATTGAACAACTCCAAATAATCATTACAGCAAACAATTAACCTCATTACAAAAAAAAAAAAAGAACTCCAATAAACACAATAAAAAGCTACCTTGCTAAGAAGAAAAATACAGACTTTGCTACAAAATGAGCCTCTAATCAACCCAAGATTTATCTTTTAAAAAATAAAAACAAGAAACAAACAACATTTACACTAACCAAAATAGGATATCAAAGATTCCATCTTTATCTCATTTTTCACATAAAAACAAAAAAAAATCAATGGGTTGCTGTAAATTAGTGAAAAATTATGAAAGCAAGCAAAACCCATATCAGATCCATAGCCGTGAATAAAATTGCATGTTAAATGAAGATAAGGGTTTGAAAAAGAAGCTTACCTAGGAGCATCAAAAGTAACAAAGCCGCGGTTTTTACTTTCTCTTTATTTTCTGTGGCAACAAGACCGGAAACAAAACACAAAAAACCTCTTTGTACTTTCTCCTTAATAAGTCTGTCTCTCTCTATAAATAAGTATGCAAGTATAGTTGGGATTTTCTTTACTTTCTCTCTCTAAAACACCCTTTTATACTGGTTGGGTGTGTCTGGGGTTTCTCACTTCTTTCACTCTCCAAGTCGCATCACTGATAATGTCTTTTAATGCCTTGGGTTTTTTTAAATTCACGGGGCTGTCTTCCAACAATAGATGCAAATACGAAAATATATATAATTGGTTACTCCCTCCGTCCCACCCAATTGAATTATTTTTTTCCTGAATAAAAATTTAATTAAATTTTTATTCAGAAAAAAAATAATTCAAAATAAATTATGGAACTATACTTTATATATACCTTAAAATGCGTGCTGGACCATCTCTCCGAAAGGATAACAATTGAGTGGGACGGAGGTAATATGTACTTATGTTAATACAAACAAATTTAAAAATATTTAACTAGTACATCAAATCATACGGAGTATCTATTTAGTAAACGATCAAAATTACATGGTTGAAGAAGGAAAATTTATATGAAGGCCCGCTTTTAACTGTAGAATTGGAGGCCGAATAATAACTGTTAGATTAAAATAATATAAATAAATTATATTTACTTTTTCTCTCATCCCTTTTTCTTTAATACACACATAAATATGTAGTATACAATTAAATATAAAATCATATAAATACTCATAAATACTAATTTATATATTCATAACAATGTAAATGTATTCTGCATATTATTTTATATTATAGATTTGTATAATATTTTATATTTATTTTCACTCAATGTATTTATTTAATAATACATATATTTGTTCTGCAAATATAAATATTGTTCTACAAGTATAAATATTATGTTCTGTAAGTATAACAGTATTTTGTACTACATTATGCGTATATTCATAACTATATAAATGAATTCTACTTAACTGCCTAGAAATTGAACAATTAGCTATCACTTTGATATAATTAATAATTTAGTCATTTTATATAAAAAAATTAAATTACAAACCATCAATCTGCAATTAAGTCCTCTATTAAAATGTAAAGTGGGTGACAGTTATAAGCCTAGGCTTTTACAACGAGCTGTGCATTGTTAATTCATATATATCTAACCATTTTTACACCTCCATATTGATATGAAATTTGCTATAGCCAACAAGATTTCTACTAGTCGCGCTCTACAACACGCGAACTAAATGGAAGAAATAACTGATGTTGAAGGTGGAGAACAAACGCGACATTCAAGAGTGTTAGAAGAAGAGGTCAAAGACGTGGACACACCAGATGTGCATAGTGTGACTATGAAACTAGAGAGAACTAAAGAGGTCCAATGATAAATTCAAAACCTCAAATGAATTAAAATTTTGTGTTCACTAAATTTTTTTTACTTATAAACAAGATTATTTTTGAAAAATTATCATTCTAGAGGTTTTGCTAATAAAATCATTCATAAGTATTTTATAATCAAAATTTGGAAGCATATATTTCTCAATGGATATCATGGACAATCCATTCAATCTCTTTTGTGACATGCTCGAAAAAGATAAGACTTGATCAACTTTAATTTTGAAAAACTTCTTTCCGCGGAAGCCACTGTAACTGGTATAATTAACAGAATCATATAAGCAATAGTGGCATTCAGATAGCATTCTCCCATCACTTTCAAATAATTTAGCATCTCAATAGTTTTGTTAACTTCAATTGGTAAACACTTTCTTAGAATTCTTAACTCAAGAAACAAGATTTATGCGTCAATGTCAGAGACATCATCATGCTTCAAAAAATTTTCAAGATTAATGCATGAAACTCTTAAACTATCATCACTTGCATACTTCAATTTTTTCACACTAAATAAAAAATCAAAGGTTTTCTCATACAATTGAAATTGGTCGAATCTAAAATGAAGTGATGAATCAACATAATCAAGTAAGTGCATAAAATAGTTAACTCTAAGATTTTGTTCACCCGATAAAACGACACATTCTTCCTCACTTTCATCGTGTTGTCTTTTTCTTTTTTTAAAATGTGAAGCACCAGGATTAGGTTCAATCCCTAACTCAGATACAATTCTTTTAGCTTCTTTCATAGCCTTTTCGAATCCATCTTCCTTTGCCTTTTGAAAATAAGACATCTTCTATCTTGTTTCTCCTCATTACCCAATTTTCGAGTGTAATATGAGCATGTAAAATGTCTTCTATTAGCATCACGTGCAAAAGAATCATCATCAATTACCCGAACTCTTACTGGATCTTTCTCAACATTGAAGTCTCTAAATTTGTTATCAATTTTATCCCAATTTTCAGGATCATAGATATCTATGTAATCATCTTCCTGAGTTTTGTTCTCATGGAGACCATTATCCTCTTTTTCGTTGTCAGACAATAATTCATCTTCATCAACAATTGGGTTCTCAGTATTAACCAAATTTTCATCTTCTTTGGCTTCTCCAATATTAATATTTTGACTCCCACCACTAACATTAACCTCTTCATTATCGGTGAAAGTTGTTGATTTCATAAATCTAAGAAGTCCTCCACATTTTGTATAATCTTTTAAAAAATCAACCTTTTTTGATTGATTTTTCTTCCTTCAGCTCCAGATCGATGTTTTTTCATCTTAACTAAATGTCACTGTAATTAGAGATTTGGAAGCCAATAATAATAATAAGAGGAAGCGTTAGTTTTTACAAAATATGGAGATTGATATCTAATATTTACATATCTTTAATTTTATTGTGCTTCTTTACATAAAAAATGACAAAAAAGAAATTATTTTGGTCCTAATTATTATTATTATTATTATTATTTGGTTCTTATATCTTAAAAAAAATTGGTGTTCTTTTATAAAAATATTGTGCCCCTAATTTTGTTTGTGTATTTACATATATTTTTTATTTTTTTTCACTCTTTTATAAAAAAAATATGACCCTAATTTTTTTATTTTTTTATTACCACATTCAAGAGTATAAACAGCTTGCCCCTCGAGGGCGGCTCGAATAGGCCCAGCAAGGGTGAAGTTATGCTTTGGTGTTTCTATGGACTTTGTTCATATTTTATTCAGACAGTTATAAGCCAGATTTTTAAGGCACCAAAGCCGTCGCAAGGGTGGGAGAAGAGCTATAAGGGATTGAGTTGTACCAAAAAGGAAATGCAAGTGTAAGTATATATTGTTATATAGACAAGTTATTCATTAGCACAATTACAAGGTTTGAACTTATGTTTATTAGTCAAAATCTACAATGATGAGAATTCAAATGTTTTTTTTTGGGTGGGTATTTACCCCGTATCTCCTCATGGAGAGGACGTGGTACTGCTGGGGCACTACCCCTTTAATGGGGAATCAATTGTTGTTTCAATGAAATACAAAACTGCACTAACAAATAAAAAACTCTACTCGCGTGTTTCATTAACTGCAGGTACCAAGGTCTAACATCAAAATTAATAAGTTTTAGCTACTTAAAATTCTCAGCATTGGAGTGGATATCAATTTCTTGGTTTATAGGGATAATCCTATCAGCACCAGTTCTTGGTATCATCTCAATTAACCTTGACTATGGCATGCATCCTCAACTCCTAGCAGGAGCGGTCACAGCTCTTGGAGCTATCTTCTGCCCCCCTGCTGGATTTTTCAAAACGTACTGGATCTTTCCACCATATATTGCTGCCATTGTTGTAGCTGCTACTGTTGGAACTGCATCTCACACGCGTTCCCTTGGCCTCATGGTTCGCTGATTTGTTGGTTTCACCATTTCTAAAAGTGAATTCACATCAAGGATAGGAATTACTAGTTGGCTTTCCCTTTATGCCACTGCTGCTGGCTCTTTAGGTTCTGCCATTTTTTCTACATTCACATACCACATGCTCCGCGGTCCAGACAAATTTACAAGCTTATGGATTGTTGCCATTTTCAGTGGTTTAAAGTGGCTCACAGGAACAGTACATATATTCACTGCTAATAGGCCTAGTGGGAATTCAACAACTTCTCCTAGCTCTGTTGATAAAACACATGTTGTTACCATTTTCAGCTATCCTCATGCAGCAGGCAGTCTTGCTAGCGTATTTCTTTCTTCCATGTCTACAATGTCCATATTCACAGGAGGGGTACTATTTCTAGTAGGACAAATTTGCTTGGAGCCAAAGACCATTTTGTTTATATGGTTAACATACTTTGCCTTTCCTTGATTGTCTCTATCCCTACTACATCCACTCCAACAACTTATTAGGGCAGATGCAGTGAAAATGCAGCTGCTTGGGTTTATTTTTACCACAATGACCACCGGGTTTGGGCTATACTATCGCCACAAGAACTGGCAGAGCCATCATGTGTTGCTCTTCACTGCATTTCAAAGCACTGCCACTGGTGTCTTGCATGCATTCGGAAGAAATTTGTTGTTGGATTGTTCTCCACCTGGAAAAGAAGGATCATTTACAGTGTGGTTTTCATGGGTGAGAGCTCTTGGAACATGCGTAGGTTTCACGCTTGCAACAGCTGGTGTTGGGTCAATTGGAAGGTCATTTGGGGTTGCTTTTTGTGCTTCGATATTTGGAATTCTTGCGTTGATATTTTCGAATATTAGCAACTCTGAGGGATATGTTGCTGCTGGGAATGTAAGCGAGCACAGGGAAAATGATTACGAAAATGCGGACGAAACAGCTTCGGCCTAAGTCTCAACTTTTAAATCGAATTCAAATACAAAGAAGATAGTTAAAAGTTGGGACCTTCAATACAATTTGGAATGTATTTGTTATATCAATCTGTATTCTTTTTGTAATAAATAGGCTAAATCCTCTGTCTTGTACCATTATAAATGACATTAATTGATCTGTCTTAAGGATCACTTTTCCTGGTGTAGAATTCAGTAATATACTGAATTTATGATATATTCTTCCATGATACATTGTTTTGATCAGTACTCATTAAGTGTACCTTAACAGTTCGAAGATTTTGCTCCAAAATTGGTTACTTGTTTTTTGACACAGGTGAAAGTAGGAAGGAGCAGTCAACTTGGGAGAGATGTTTAATTCACAGAAATCTAATGTTTATAGTTTGGCCGTTCTGATTCTCGAAATCAACAGCTTCAATCATGTTGAAAGTCCATCTAACATGGTAGCATTTGTAAGTAATAGTGTAATACTATATGTACTTTTTCTACTAAAATTGAATTTTACACATTGTATGTTTATGTTATCTGGCAGGCGTGGGAGTTGTAGGACAAACTAAAGACTCTTCACTTGAAATCAAAGAAAGGCACATGCAAAAAGAAAAAATCAATAATTTGTTGACTATAGAATACATAGAAAATTATCAAAATAAATGAACAGTAACTGTAATACCAAAGATCTAGTGTCAAAAGTACATGAACAGAGGGAATATATATGCAAGGAACTTCTTTGACTTCAACAACAGAACTACCGCATAGTTTCATTGCCAAGCATTGAGATGACATATGACATGTCTGGTCTATCCTCTGCACTTTCTTGTACACATAAAAGTCCAATATGAATCGTCCTTGACAGTTGTTTTTCGACATCTTGACCTGTGGCTTTGAGACTTGGATCTTTCAGGTCTGAAACATGTCCTCCTTTCCATAGCTCCCAGGCCTGAGTGACACATTTATCAGTTCAATTGCATGCTTTACTTCTTTCAGTGGAGAGGGATTATAACATTATTGTGATAATAACTTACATAGCCTATTAGATTGAGTGGCCGTTCATGATTATAGAAGCTATTATTTCTTTGCCCACTAACAATTTCTAATACCAAGACTCCATAACTAAATACATCAGATTTTACTGAGAATGTTCCTTCCATGGCATATTCGGGAGCCATGTAACCGCTGCATGAAATGATTTACAAAATTACTATATAGAGAAAAAATGCATGATTAATATGAGTTTGTGTGTGTGTGTGAGAGAGAGAGAGAGGGAGAGAGAGAGAGAGAGCGAGAGAGAGGGAGGGAGGGAGAGTTTAACTTACTAGGTTCCAACTACTCTCATAGTATTTGCTTGGGTTTCATTTTGCTTGAAAATTCTCGCCATACCAAAATCAGATATCTTAGGATTCATATTTTCGTCCAATAACAAGTTACTAGCTTTTAAATCTCTATGTATCACACGCATCCTTGAGTATTTGTGAAGGTAAAGCAATCCTTGACCAATCCCTTCAATAATGTTAATTCGTTTTTGCCAGTCTAGTACATCTCTTCTAT
The DNA here is from genome assembly GCA_028671895.1 of Oenanthe sinensis. Lineage (NCBI taxonomy): Eukaryota > Viridiplantae > Streptophyta > Magnoliopsida > Apiales > Apiaceae > Oenanthe > Oenanthe sinensis. The sequence goes on along the minus strand of CM053812.1, from coordinate 28,240,856 downwards.
CTTCATCTGTACAAGGGGAAAAAGTTTTAAGCTAGCTCAAATATTATAGATTGATATCAATACAGAACTAGAGCTTCTTGATTAATTAAGAGATGCACGAGAATGTTGCATACTGAAAAGGAAGTAGTCCAAGCTCTTGTTGTGCATGTATTCATAAATTAACATCTTCACATCTGCATAAATGCAGCATATCCCAGGACGCGAACAAGATTTGTATGTTGGAGCTTTGCTATGAGTATAAGTTCATTTTTGAACTCGACAAGCCCTTGTCCAGATGTTTTTGCAAGCCTTTGAACTGCAATTTCTCTCCCGTCAACTAATTTACCCTGGATTCCAGTAAAGTGACATTGTTCAACATTGCAGATGGACTGAATCTGTGTCTGTGTAGTAGCAGTGAGTGAAAACATAAAATGGAAGTTGTAGCTTAAATACCTTGTAAACAGGTCCGAAACCACCCTGTCCCAGTTTATTTTCATCTGAGAAGTCATTTGTGGATGCTGCAATTGACCCAAAGCTAAATATATTTAGATCATGGCCTTCTCTCCTATCACCCCCAGACTCATTTGAATCTTTAAAGCTGTCAGAAGCTATTAACTCCTGTAAATATTCTTCACGCCTTTTTTTCTCCTTTTCTACATGCAACATGGATTATCCTATAAGCATATTTGATATATCCAGAACATTAGAAAATACAGAAACATAGAAAGTAATTCACCTCGTAGTCTTAACTTTCTGATCCTGAAAAAACACAACGAAGCCAATATTAGCAACACCACAGGTATGACAACAGCAATGACTATCCATACCCACTGGTTTCCTGCAAAAATGTAATATACAGGCCATGTAAGTGGACAGGTCATGTAACCTGCACAATATTTAGCCTTGCTATGGGCAACTAAAATTCTCTGAAATCACATTAGACTTGAAAAAATTATCTACAAAACAGTCTATGATAAAAAAGTATTCGTGCAAAACTAACAGACCTTTGGCTTTGGAGTCTTCGGATGTTTTACTAGAAACCAAAACATATCTTAAAATGGCTCCACGACGGTCGTTAATTCTATACTCGGTATCGAAATACATTATACAACCCGTGCCATTACTGTTATTGTTAAAACCAAAACAATTGCAATCTTTCCAACAGTTTTGCATACAACCACTAAGACAGTCTTGGGTTGTCATCGTTAGTACTATTGGTGCCAATAAAATCTGCACTCCTTTCCTTGAACTTATCGTTTCGGCTCCGGCATACAGGCAAACTAGAATTGGTGGAACACCCATTATTTGAGTCAGACCCTTGACAGAAGGCAGTAGGAGTCATGTAAGCAAAACTATCACCATTTTGAACCTCCCCTTCTGATTTCAAGATCCACATAGGAAATTTCCCATTAATAGCAAAATAGGTGAAATATGTTGCTTCAGCATCATATCTGATGCTGAGTTTGTAGAGGTATTGGTTAAAAGGAGCATTCAGCGCGGTCATGAATTCAAATGTTTGTTTGTCCTGTATTAGTCTCCCACTAGTCCAGTAAACCTCTCCCCATCGGCGAATAACTATTTGATTTGATCCGTTAATAAGTTCTCAGCTGAAGTCGAATGCCCCAACCTTGTCACTTAGCCAAGAGTTTAAGGTCCAGTTTTTATCAGCTGTGAGATTAGAACCCAATTTCATCCCAGGCAAAAGTGTCTCTGTAGGATTATCAAAGCTTTGCCACAAAACCATATTATCAGATTCATCTGCCAACACAAAGTTACCATCATCTTGTAGTGTAGCTGAAATGTTGCCTGCATGACCTTGATCAGAAACATTCGAAAGAGTTCTCCCTGCACTAACGATTATCAGCTGTCCAGTTTTGTCAATTGTTAGAGCAGTATGTTGGAATTATGATTCAAAATTGTAACTGAAATATTAAATGAAGTTATTGTATTTTAATATTGTTTGATTATACTTTAATATTGCTGATTGTAAAAAGATTTGAAATTGATTAGGCTATATGGGTGACACTAATCATGCAAATCTGTGTGATGTAAACTCTATATAAAGAGTTCTATGATTAATAAAATAATAAGCTTCTGAACTTCCACTACATGGTTCCCACGAATACTATATCTCTTCCCTCCCTTATATAAAAAATCAACATGGTATCAGAGCTTCAATGATCTTAAGGGATCTGTGAGTGTAATATGACTTCTAGTAAGAGAGGTTTAAGTTTGTGGAGGGTTGAATTTGAGGGGGAGATGCAACCTCTTGAAAACAACTCAACACTAAGATCGCTTCGGGGGTCACTGTGGTGTGTTCAAATCATGGTTTTTGAAGATGAATCAACAAAAGCTATCGAATAACAATATGAAGGAGGGTCAAGAGGATCTGATAAATATAGACACCAAAAAAATGCGTGTCACAATGATGAGAAAGAAATCATGGCGCAAGTGGTCATGGAAGAATTTTGCTGGTGAAAAACTTCACCACGGTCCACAGAGAGAAGTGTTCCAAAATTCTAGTTATTTAATATTGATGAGAAGTTTATAAAAATAAAAACTTGAAATTGGTGAGAAGTGCATCAACAAAGGAATCCGGTGAGAAGTGCACCGGAAAAAATGTTTGTGGAGAGAAGTGCTCCACGATGATGATAAGGAAAGTTTACAATTTCGAATCAAGAGGGAGTGTTGGAATTATGATTCAAAATTGTAACTGAAATATTAAATAAAGTTATTGTATTTTAATATTGTTTGATTATGTTTTAATATTGCTGATTGTAAAAAGATTTGAAATTGATTATGCTACATGGGTGACACTAATCATGCAAATCTGTGTGATGTAAACTCTATATAAAGAGTTCTATGATTAATAAAATAATAAGCTTCTGAACTTCCACTACATGGTTTCCACGAATACTATATGTCTTCTTCAACAATAGGTGTGTCTCGATTGGCAACCTAAACTTTCCTGACCTGATCATCATTTGTGTACCATATTCCGAAGTAACTAAAATTCATCTCGGGGATAGTGAAGAATCCCAAAGTAAAGTTACCATGTTCTGAAACAAGTTTACTGTTGGAATCGACTTCATCACCAACTCTAATTGTGGCAACTCCTTGTGCAAGATAATATTTGTTGCCTCCATGGCTGCACAAGAATGCAAAGATAATGAAAAAATTAATCATATACATAGTCATAAACAAAATTTAGTGCTAGGAATGACTAGTGTCATGTTGTAATTGTAATGCAACTACATTACACAGATGATGCCAATATGTCAAAATAACACAAGTTGATCAAACCACGTTATTGACTTCTTCTTATTAGAAAAGAAAAATGGTTCAAAAAACTTCAGGTAAAAAATGTAAATGAGCCGGCTATCTTGAATAATCTATCTAGCTTTGTTGATTTTTCTGACCATTGCTATGATGCTATCAGGAGTAATGTGTTGTCAAATCCTATAACAGTACTTACCAAATAACACTTTCACAAATTAGAGTACAGGTACACATATATTCCGCTGTTAATTGATGTACTGTATGTAAATGTATAAATATTAATACGTTCTCCTTACAATTTCAATAAACTATCTACTGTGATTTATTTTATTAAGTATCTATGTTTCCTTTGATCATATAAAACAAATATGAAAATTTTGGGAATTAGACAAAATTTGATGGAGAGAATGTTAACCAAAATAATGGTGTGTGTAAATACTTCTGTATTTTTCAATAGTGATTAGCTGGTTTTAAATTCTAATTGTATTACTCTGGATAATAAAATTGTGGTGAAGTTCTGTCACCACTTTTTTACAGGTTAATATTTATAAATGCATACTTTACCCTATAGGATTAATAACCAAAAAGTTTTAAATAATCAAATTCTTCTTTCTTGCTGCAGTTATTATTAGATCGAAATTTTGTGTTATACATTTGTTTACAATATTGTCCTCAACAGTCTTGATTATAGATGTGAATATGTGATACTAAGAATCACTTGTTTTTCTGTTAAACGTTTCATTTCTTTAGCCTCTAATTGCGTACTAAGCTATAATATGAACTTGTTATTGCAGACACCAGTGGCATGTTAGCTGACCCACTGCAATGCCATATCAGCACTGGGGTGTAGCAGAGGCAAGGTACTGGTACCATATAAAAACTTGAAAATATTTGCAAAGTTACCTTCATATTAGCTATCACAGACTACATACACAGACTTGTTGTAAGTGTTATGATCATTCTACAAATTGATTATATGTCTCTTGACATGTCACATTTATAGTGTAACATATTTTCCCTTTAACCTACAAATACCTGCAATCATAATAATCACCTTCGTTACCTTTAATCTATATATGTCTCTCAAGCTCTACCACAAGGTCTGAATTTAATCTCCTCATCAGTAAAAGTACTCGGAAACTTGTTAAAAAATAGACAGAATAATACTAGAAATTGTTGAACTATAAATGTCCAGGACAGTGCATATATATTAGAACCAAGGCAGCAGAATGAAGTTGCTTCGCTAAACAAACGCGAATCATTGCAATTAAGATATCTAAGTTTCACTCTTGACAAAAAAAAGAAGATATCTAAGTTTCACAATAAAATTTAAAAACCAATTTATTATTTGCCCATAAAAACTTCAGCAGAAAGCAAGTAATATTTCGTGATTATAAATGAGAAACAGTACTTTCTATCTGGCTTCCATTGTAGTAATTGACATGCCATTTGCCGAAATATTTTGTGAGGAATTGTTCTGTTTCGTTTTATGCTCAGATGACATGCTTCCATAATAATTTGCTGGTCTCTTAGGGAAAGGTAAATCTGCGGAGTTAGCTAACATAGAAATAACTTCATCCATTGGAGGCCGATCAAGAGGAGAATTTTCAACGCATAATAGGCCAACATGAACACACCTCATAAATTGGTGTTGGATACATGAATCAGTTAATGATGGATCCATAAGCTCAAAAGCAGCATTTCTGTTCCACAAGTCCCACACCTACCCAATAATATCATTAGACGTAATGTTGACAAGCACAAAGAAATATGTTTATGAGTACAATGTATGGTACTTCAGCATCACAATAGCTTTTATTCTTTCGACCACTTATGATTTCAAGAATTAGAACTCCAAAACTGTGAACATCGGATTTGAGGGAGATTATTCCCTCCATTGCATACTCAGGGGCCATGTAACCACTGCTTTGTGAATTGTAACGAGGATTAATGTGCTAATTATATATTAAAACTAAAGTAATAATTCAAGTCTACTTACTATGTGCCAACAACTCTGCTTGTATTTGCTTCTGGTAAATCCTGCATGAAAATTTTAGCCAAGCCAAAATCGGAAATCTTGGGATTCATGTTCTGATCGAGCAAAATATTAGCAGCTTTTAGGTCTCTGTGAATTATTTTCAATCTCGAGTACTTGTGAAGGTATAGAAGTCCTTGAGCAATTCCCTCTATGATGCTAAAACGTCTCTCCCAAGTTAACTGGATCCTCTTACTTTCATCTGCATCATGTAAATGAGTAAATGACGACAAATATTTTAAAATTTTATAATGTTGCCAACATTACAAGTAAATGTCTTGCTTACCAAATAAAAAAAGATCCAAACTTTTGTTGGGCATGTAATCATAGATTAACATCTTCTCTTCTCCGTAGATGCAACAGCCAAGAATTCTAACCAAATTTGTGTGCTGGAGCTTGGCTACAAGGTTGATCTCATTTTTCAATTCATTAATTCCCTGTTTAGACTTTATTGAAAGTTTCTTTACAGCTACTTCCTTTCCTCCGGGAAATTCTCCCTGTGATTTATTTAAAAGTATGTTGTACGTTCATGTTTGGTTTCTTTGCATTTCTTGGATTATTAATTAATACAAACATGCACGCTAGCTACTTCTTAAAAAGGTTAATTAATAGATTGAATGTACCTTATAAACAGGTCCAAATCCACCTTCTCCTAGCTTACTGTCTAACGAGAAATTTCTTGTAGCAGTTGCAATACTTTTGAAGCTAAAGAATCTGATATCACTAATGCTGTTTCTTCCGAGTTCAGTAATCGCAATTGAGTCTCTATCCATTTCCAACAGTTCTTGAATTTGACCATCCTTAGCTATTCACATGTATAACAGGAGAAAAAACAAAACCAAATTTATTTACCAGGTATGTAGTAACAACAAACTATATTAAATCCAGTGATCGATGTACCTTCTTTTATGTTTGTAACTCGATCACGACAAACTCCCAAGGCAAGCACTAAAACAACGTAGAATGACGAAATGAAGACGACCACCAATATATCTATTCTCCGTTCTGCATCAAAGTGTACGTACCAGTTTTATTAGTCATTACCTTCGTAAATTGGCTGCGAGTATTAGCAATATAAAATTGAAAGTTAAATCCTCTCTGAGTTTGTGCTTGGAAACCTTGAATTCAATTCAAATGACATGAATTGAGTCATCATTTCAACTTCTCAAATTTGCATGGGCTCAAATTTAAATGTCACGTACCTGAACCAAATCTTTCTAAATATTTCGCATTTGTTAATATGTAATAATAATCTAAACAGTGGAAGGGGGTACTTTGAACTTACTCTTGGGAGAAGGGTTGGTAGTCTCGGTTGTAAGAATGTATATTTTGTTAGAATTACCATCGCTGTGAAACTCTGTACCAGCACTTCCTCTATAGAATATGCATTCAGTTTCCTCATTAGCCATAAAGGCAATACAGTCACAATCTTCCCAACACTTTGCTTTGCAATCACTGTAAGCAGTTATATGATCATTAGTACAAAATTTGACGGTAGTACTATTAGTAAAAAAACCTGTTTGGGGTTCAAACTTCTGCGAGACATTTCTGCACTTGGGATGCTCGAACAACTCGCATCCTGTAATATTACTGAGAGAAGTACTTTTTGAACTTGTTGTGCTGTATCCATAGCAATTATCAACTGCTGCAATCACTCTTTCTTCATTTGCATGCTCATATATATTTCCATTATATGTCAATTTCCATCCTGGTGAATCAGGCATAGATGAATGTGCATCTTCATGGTCAACTGTATAAGAAAAGTATTGTTCGTTTTGGACATCTGAATGATTTATGTATTTGTAGTCGACATAATATACAATGTGTTCAAAGATACCGTTCCTTAACTTTCCACTAGTTCAGTGAACCTTTCCTCGAAACTTGACTACCAAGCCTCTCTCCGTGGGATCCCATTCAAGAGTAAAAGCTCCAGCTGATGGATCTTTTTCATTCATCCAAGAAGTCAAAGACCAGGCGCTGCCAGTCTTGTGATTGAATCCAAGTTTCATTCCCGGTAAAAGTGTATCAGTCGGATGATCAAAACTTTGCCATAATGTTATACCCCCTTGTCTAAGTACAAGATTCCCCGTATCCAAGAGCGTAACAGTTCTGTTGAAACCCATTGAACTGTTATATAAGACCACAAGGGGAGGAGAATCAGTGGTTCCCAGGTCACTGTTGACTAGAAGATAGCCTGATTCGGATTCTATCGAGAGCACAGAGTTAATATTTACTGGTGTGTTTCTATTACCAACCCATAGTGGATTCGGATCAAACTGAATATTACTGTAATAGATTCCCAAGTGACGTCCCCCATAACCATCAAAAAATCTCATGGAAAACTTTTCTTGGGAGGACATCAGTGAGTTGGAAGCATTCATCAACTGATCCTGTTGCAGAGTGTCTCCCAGAACTTGTGCATTTACTACTACTGCATGAAACATTGTTAAACACAAGATGATAAATAACACCATTATTCAATAATCTACCTAGCTACACCTTGAGGCTTATGTGATTGTGGATGCATTGGGTAAATGTCAGTATTATACACAAGTATAGCTAATGTTTTCTTTTGGACATTACTATATTTAAGTAGCTAGATTTTTACTAATTGATTCAGAAATCACTAAATTGATATTATTAATATATCAGAATATAGATTACTAAATTACTAGTATTAGATAAGATAAGCTACTCAAAGCCATACAGGAGTACAGGACAAATAAAAGAAACTACAAAAGCCCAAGTTCAAACAAAAAGCCCAAGTTCAAACAAAAAGCCCAAGCCCAATTTAAAGATTTCGATAAATACAGGCCTAAAAACCCAACCCGTTTTAGTTTTACCAAACATGTAGGGCAAAAATAGTAAACAGACTCCGTAATGGATAACATAACTCCGTTAATCATCGAACGAACCCCGTAAAAAGCAGATTTGGCGGTAAAATAAACCCCACGTGGCACCAATTCATTGGGTATCTATGCATGTGTATGTGTCTTATACGCATCACTGTTGTTTTTTTCCCGCGCAATCAGACAGAGAGAACCCTAGAGAGAGAAAAGGCCACAGTACTAGTAGCAGACATGATATATATGTAGAGAGAGAAGAAAAAGAGAGGGGGAATATACAAGATAAGGAGTTTACAAAAGAGGGCTTTGCTTCATTTGGTAAATAACTTGTAAAAATTGTATCTTTATTCGTTAGATCTGTGTATTCTTGATTACTGTAAGTTGGGTTTTTGATAATTGTTTTTCTTGGTTTGAAGATTTTGGGTTTGTTATTAGTTGAAATCTTGGTTTTTGAAAGTTGGGTGTTTTTATGATTATAATTAGTTGAAATCTTCAAGTTTGGGGATCTGGGGTTTGTGAACATCTTCTTGATTATAAATATGTGTATGAATTTTTGGTGGTTGTAAGGTTGGATTTTTATTTTCATTTGAGTGTTTTAAGATTATATAATTGGTTGATTTGGTGAAGTTTGGGATCTGGGTTTTTGATTATATAAATTTGTGATTTTTGTACATATGAATTTCGTAAATTTGGTGCTTATGATTATGAAATAATGGTTTTTGCAGATTGAGGTTTTTAGGGTTTGATAATCATGGACAAGGCGAAGCCTATGGCTTTGGAAAGCAATTTGCAGATAGACATTGAAGCTCGATTTACTGATTTTTGCAAGGTTTTGTAATTGAAAAAACGTTTGATGATTATTTATGTTTTGTTTTTAAATATGTTATTTTCATAGAATTTGTGTGTGATCTGTTTGCAGAGTGGATTATCAATGGACGAGAGTACTATGACAGAAGCTATGAAGCTGTTTAATGAAAGTAAACACCTTTTGCAGACTAATACATCCACGACTATTGGAATTGGAACGGTAAAATGCTTTTGTTCTTTAATTATTTAATGCTACTTAATTGTCTGTATGTCACTAAAATTTATACTGCGCAAACTGGGATTAAATTTATATGTCGGTTTCTGATTTGTATTTATGGTTCAGCCGGAAGAAGCAGAACGTTATTGGTTTGCGTTTGTTTTGTACTCAATGAAAAGATTGAGTGAGTGTGATTCAAATAAATCAAATTCAGAGATGGATGAAAAAGGGATTACCTTATGCCAGATATTGAGAGCGGCAAAGCTAAAGTAAAGTTCTATTTACCAAGTCTAATGTGTAAGGGCTACTTTATTTATAATAATGTCATTGTAACTGTGGATATTTTGTCGCCTTTGTAGCCTAGTGGATTTTTTCAAAGAAATTCCTCAGTTTATAGTTAAGGTGGGCCCAATTTTAAGGAATCTATACGGCCCAGATTGGGAGAAAAGACTTGAGGTACATACATCTTGTATTATGTTTAATTGTTCTAGGACTTGTGCCATTGTAGTTTTTTTTTGCTAAGCATCATTGTACTTTTTTAGTTGGTCATGTACATTTTTTTTGTAATTGTATTTGTTTTTTTTTCTTTTTACTCATCTGAATCAGGCAAAGGAGCTGCAAGCCAATTTTGTGCATATGAGCCTTTTAAGTAGGTGGGTACTATCATGTTGTTATCATCACTATATTTTTTTTCTAAAGTTTTGGATGTACTAGTTTAGGGTAGTAATATATTATATTTAATGGCCAATTGTGTATTATCTTTGTTTTAGTAACTAGTCCATTATCTATCTAAAAATTCCGGAGGAAGTAATTAATAATATTTGGCTTATATTGGAGGGGTGAACTGCTTCACATATTCTTTAAGTATGTTACTAAATAGCAATGGACATCTGCGTTTGTGCATTTTTCTTAGATTATAGTAAGAAAGGTCACATGAAATCAACAGACTTTGACACCCAATAAATGTCATTCCACTTTTTGCCACTGCATTTTATAATACAGTAAACATTAGAAGTTCAAAAGTGTTTCGGGACTTGCATATTTACCTTCTTTTTTCTTATTTAATCTTTAGTAGGTATAAGGTTCTTTATGGTTTTTCCAAGTATAAACTATATGTCTATATCTTATTTTAATTTTCTTTACCAGGCACTACAAACGTGCGTTCCATGAACTTCTTTTGGCGAAGGATACAAAAATCGATAAACAATCAGCTATCAGTGACGTGTCAGACTATTTTCGTTTTGGATGGTTGCTTTTTCTAGCTCTCCGTGTTCATGCATTTAGTCGTTTCAAGGATTTGGTGACTTGCTCAAATGGTCTAGTTTCCATATTGGTTAGTTACATTTTATTATGATAAGTGGACTATAATGTGCTGTTTCAGTTGAACATTGCAATATAAGGGAAAGATACATTAATCATTCATGTTAAAGAAAGACATGCCACCACTCATCCTTCTATGACAACACAAACCTCGTCCCACCTCTCTCCTCAAGCAGCATAGAGCAGAAATATATAGCCTGTAGTGGATTCATTTGTAGTTGTATCACTTTCTATTTTTGAAAGTTTGTACCTTGTGTGGAATGTAGTAGTGTGTGTTGATGTTGATTGAAATTTTGTACAGGCCATTTTGATTATTCATGTCCCTGTTTGCTACAGAAAGTTCACCATTGATGACTCTTCATGCTTCAGTAAGTATCTCACAAGATTTATTATACAAATTCCATAGCTCTTCTCTTCTTTGTGAATAAATGACTTTTTTATACTATTTTGACTACCTAACAGTAAAGAAAGGCAACAAAGGTGTGGATCTGATTGCATCACTTTGCAAGATGTTTGAGACTTCGGAAGATGAGTTGAAAAAAATGATGGAAAAAACTAATAAAGTAATAGAAAGCATTTTAAAGAAAAAACCTTGTTTGGCCTCGGAATGTAAAATTGAAAATCTATACAACATCAACACAGGTATCACTTTTTTTTAATTATTATTATTATGATTGATTGCTGGTTTAATCAGCGTGCTATTGTAGTATATTAACCTCTCTTCATTTGCTGACATTTCTGTTCTATGAAATGCAGATGGTTTAATTTACTATGATGGTTTATTGGAGGAAACAGCTTTATCTACTATTTTAAGCATTCTAGAAAATGACTACGAAGATGCAATCCTTAACAAGGTTGAATTGGATGAAAGAGTGTTTTTGGATGAGGAGGATAGTTTGCTTGGCTCAAGCAGCTTATCTGGAGGTGCCATAAATATAAGTGGGACAAAGGTATATATTTTCTATACAAGGTGGCCATTAAATAAGTTCAATTGTTTAACTTTGAATTATTTTCTTTTCTTAGAGAAAATCTGACTCAATAGCATCCCCAACAAAGACGACAAGTCCACTTTCTCCATATCGCTCTCCTGCAAAATCTCTTATGATCGGAAACCTTGGTACTGGAAATTCAAGAATTGCTGCTACCCCTGTGAGCACAGCAATGACAACAGTGAAGTGGCTTCGAGACGTTATTTCTCCACTTCCATCAGAGCCTTCAGTCGAGTTGGAATCATTCTTGTCAAAATGTGATAGGAATGTCAGTCACGATGTTGTACGCAGAGCACGTGTAATACTGGAAGCTATATTTCCAAGTAGCTGTCCAGGTGACCGTAGTGTTACTGGAAGCTTGCAGAGTAAAAATCTTATGGATAACATATGGGCAGAGCAACGTAGATTGGAAGCAGTTAAGCTTTATTATAGGGTATTGCAAGACATGTGTGCAGCAGAGGCCCAAATTTTAAATGCGAACAATTTGACCTCTTTGCTTACTAATGAGAGGTTTCATAGGTGCATGCTAGCCTGTTCTGCGGAACTAGTTCTTGCCACTCATAAGACAGTAACCATGTTGTTTCCGGTAGTGTTAGAAAGGACTGGCGTTACAGCTTTTGATCTTAGTAAGGTGATAGAAAGTTTCATTAGACATGAGGAATCACTTCCAAGAGAACTGAGAAGGCATCTGAATTCACTGGAAGAGCGACTTCTGGAGAGCATGGTATGGGAAAAGGGTTCTTCACTGTACAATTCTCTGACAGTAGCAAGGCCATCCCTTTCTGCAGAAATTAGCCGTCTTGGGTTGTTGGCAGAGCCAATGCCATCTTTAGATGCAATTTCTATTCATGTCAATATGTCTAATGGAGTTTTGCCTCCTGTGACCCCTTTGCAGAAGCAGGAATCATCCCCAGGTATTGCAATAGTTCATCTTAGTCGAGGAATTTTTCTGGTTCAAAAAAAGATTATTTGGGATAACTCAGACTTTTACTGTCAAATTAAAGCACACTGCTAATTAGAAATTTTAGAGTATAGTTGTTTGTGATGTAATAATAAATATCAACAGATGAAAAGCTTTCTGTGCTGTATCTATACTGATCGAAATATATTTGTTAACCATTTTCAGCTCAGAAAGGAGATATTCAGTCTCCAAAGAGAATTTGCTCTGAAAACCGAAGTGTATTAGTAGAGAGAAATTCTTTCACATCACCAGTAAAAGATCGTCTTTTGGCAACCAACAACCTCAAGTCAAAATTACTGCCTCCAGCTCTGCAGTCAGCATTTTCAAGGTATTTATGACAATTCCAAGGTGCCATAAATTAGCATAGCTCTTAACTACAGTATGTTCCGTGGGGGTGCTGCTTCTTTTCATAATTTTTTTTCATATAAATGATCTAATAAGGAGAATTTCAATTGACTAATTATCTGCAGTCCAACAAGGCCAAATCCAGGGAGTGGAGGGGAAACATGCGCTGAAACTACTATCAAAGTATTCTTTGGCAAGGTAGTATTAATCTGTGTACTTCTAGAATCTAGATCGTAGAATACCTCTAGTAGATCATTTACCCTCTGCATTAACATTACCGAAATGGCTTGATTCTTTTTAAAGTTGCAGCATAAATTAATGTCCCTGCTTAATCTTGTCATAGGGAGGAATTCTACGTGTGAATAAAATTGTACAACCAAATCTTAAATTCATGTACGACCATGCCTAATTGTGTGGTATAATTTTTTTTCATGATAAGCTTCCTAACAAAAATAGATAATGGTACTAAAATAACATTAACAAGCTAGCTACTGTAGTATCAGTATATTCATTTTTTTTGAGTGATTAAACGCATTGGTTTTGGGTTAAAGTTCACATAAAACATTGTCCATTGTCATTATCTGTCTTTATATGCTAAAGGTTGAATATTATGTACCTCTTTGAGTTGCCAGATTGTAAAGTTAGCAGCTGTTCGAATCAACGGTATGGTCGAAAGGCTACAGTTATCACAGTGTATAAAAGAGAATGTGTACTGTCTCTTTCAGAAGATTCTTCTGCAGCAGAGTGCTCTATTTTTTAGTCGCCATATAGATCAGATCATCCTAAGTTGTTTGTATGGAGTTGCAAAGGTATGCCAATTAAGATAATTGTGACTTTGTGAGAACTTGAGGCGCTCTTTTATCATTTTCCCAAATGCTGTTGTTCGGAACTGCAGATTTCGCAACTGAATTTAACTTTCAGAGAAATCATTTACAACTATAGAAGGCAGCCACAATGTAAACCTCAGGTTTTCCGAAGCGTTTTTGTCGATTGGTCAACAGCTCGCCGAAACGGGGTATATCTCAAGTCACTGATTCTCGTTTATCTTCAATATTTTAAGAAAACACTAAAATGTTTTATGAGATTTTATACAGAAAACTGGGAAGGATCATGTTGATATCATAACATTTTACAATGAAATATTCATCCCAATGGTTAAGCCTCTACTAATGGAACTTACACCTGCTGGAATTGTTAAAAAGTGTAACCAGATATTAGAAGCTACCAATGCCAGTGACAAAGGTACGATCTTCTATACTCCATAGGGTTTCTCAGAAATTTAACTGGACATTATATATCCTTGATTCCTTGCTGTACCCTTCGAATCTCGTGTCTTCTCTACAACCTGTCTCGTGGTTCTTATTATGGGTCTTATAGTTTTAATTATGTACATTTAGGCCAGTGCCCTGGATCACCCAAGGTATCTAAATTTCCCAGTCTCCCAGATATGTCTCCCAAGAAAGTATCTGCAGTACACAATGTATATGTCTCTCCACTGCGATCATCAAAGGTGATGCTATATGTATTAATTTGATTGTTCCTTCTACTTGATAGTCATTAACCAATGATTTAGCTTGATAGTTTGAAAACTATATTTAGCCATTAAATGTTTCTATGATTATGATGATACAGTAGTACATTGGGAATGTTTTCTATTCATTCTTTTTGGTAAATCTTCAAGAACAAGTAACAGAATAGTGGCTTCCACTGGATATATTATCTTTTATAGGTCTGAATGGGCCCTAGTACATTAGTGAAACTACCAATTTCCATCTGTAAACACTTTTTATCTGTTTTTTGCATGCATACATACATGCATTATTTTGGGTTGGGGTAATTGGTATTTATGGATTAATAATATATTAATGATGTTACAAACGCCTAACGAGGGGATCAATTTGCTATGTAAAGTAGGTGTATATACCCTAGTTTGCACTTCTACAGAGATAACAGTATATGATTTGCATGTCTGTACAGATGGATGCTCTGAATTCTCATAGCTCTAAAAGTTACTATGCTTGTGTTGGAGAGAGCACTCATGCTTACCAAAGTCCTTCAAAGGATCTTACAGCCATTAACAACCATTTGAGCAGGTATGTTTTTTCTTTTCATTTTTTTGTTCAAGGTCAATCACAAAAATATATATACAGACATAATCATGCCTCCACTGAGCCTCGAATGCTGGGGATAGTAAACACACTACGACATTATGTAGTACTATAAAATAAATATATACTGAATAGCTGCATTTACTTGGATTTCAGTCCCAAGAAGTTGAGAGGCATGCTCAAGTTTGATGGAGCTGGAATTGTTAGCGACTCTCTGGTGTCCAAAAGCTTTCACCTTCAAAATGGGAGTTGTGCATCCTCATCAGGGACAGGTGAAAACAGAGCAACCTGATGTGTGATTTTTTTTTTAAGGTTTGTGTAGGGGGGTTTGGTGGAAGCGGTGTAATGTATATTTTTCTACCTCATCCGCCACTAGCTCGAAAGGCTTTTTAAAAATTGATCATGAGATTGTCTTTTCCCTCTAAATCACAAATGCAATCATGTTGTTTTTGGCTGCTGCTTTTAGGCTTTTGTTAATTCATTTTTAAATCAAACGCTCTATTTAATTTTTGTTGTTTTTGTTATTTCGGTCATATTTTGATATCGAACTAGAAATCATAAAAATTATTTATATTTTTTAGTATTTATAATCTATAGTTTAATTTATTTATTTGTTTAAGTACAGTACTCATTTTTCTCCTTGTACATGAACTACGTACTTTGTTGGAAGATTATGCAGAACATAATGCATGTGATCCATCATCTTATTGAGTTATCGTGCATTGAATGAATTAGGACCCATATGTGTAAAGATTTTCTAACATGAGCTTATCAATAAATCCTCGTGTTCAAATTTTTACCCCTATTTTTAATCATGCATGTACAAGGGATAGTATTTAGAAATAAATAGTACAGTAAAGGACAAGACATAATAAGAAAGTTATTTAATTTTTTTTCTCCGTTTTCAAGTTATGTCATTTTATTTTTTTAAAAGATTTGAATTTTACATATATACAAGTACTTTATAAAGATAAATTATATTTTTTTCCTAACAAAATATTATACAATGAAAATTTGACTAAAATACTGTATTCTAAGTACAGGTTTAATATTTCCTTTCTAGAATTTCACATTTATAAGAAGAAAAATACAGAAAATTCCATACAAATGACTCCTCATATTCATTTCCTCCAAACAATTTGTATCCTCTTATCGTTGCACCAATCTCAATAACACCAGTACATCACCCTAAATATAGCTGGGAAGTTAAATCGATTGCAACTCTCTAATTTTATTCATTTGTAAAGGTAGAAATTATTTGTCCAAGGAGTTGTGTAACAAACTTGAAAATTTATTCATTTGTGAAGGTGGAAATTATTTGTCCAATTGTCAAAGAGTTGTGTAACAAACTTGATTTTCAACATATAGAAATTATACACTAATAAATTGCATGTATAGTTCAAGTAAAATGAGTATAATTTGTAACTCTACTAATTATAGTAGAGATTAAATTGGTCAATATTATTTTTTTATAACCAATTTTTATAATACATTAAATTATTGTTTCAAAAGAAAGATATATGAAAATTTTGAAATTATTATTAGTTGCATATGATATAATATAGAATAGCTTTGTTTCATGCACAAAAGTGAAATACCTTCTCAAAATTCCTACCTAGGAATTACAGTATCATTTTTGTTGAAACTTGGGAAGAATTTTTTTTTGAAATCCTCCTTGATATTTTGTGATATTTGTCTAACTCTATTTATAATAGTCCTTTCGTTTCAAAAATACTTATTTTTTATATGTATTTTAAGTTGTATAAAAAAATAAATTTATAATTTATTTAAAAAATTTCACTTTTAATTAAAATTTTATATTTTTTATACACGCAGAAAAAGTTAATGAAACATAGTACGTACTATTTTAAAACGATTTTTCTACTGTGTACCCAATGATACACAATAGAAAATGTGTTGTCAAATTTTAATTAATTCTTAATTATTAATGATAATGAACATCTGTATACCAAAAAAACAACTAATAAAAAAAGTCACCATATCAAAATAACATACATATATACCTTTAAAAACATTCCACCTGAGAATCTGGATCCCATGTTTGTGTATATATATATATATGTCTCTACAGTGATTTTATGGTCTTTAAAACTGTCAAACACACTCCTAACTTTTGTATCAATGGCAACTTACACTCGTACCCAAGAAAACAAAAAGACCCTCCATATTCAAACCCCAAATGCTCAATCTCAACCCTCTTGGTTTTCTCCACAAACAGGGATATATACCTCTATACACTCCCCTGTAACTCTACCGTCTGACCCTTTTCTTGATGTTATATCTTTCATTTTTTCAAGAAAACACAATGGGGTGTCTGCTCTTGTTGATTCTTCATCTGGGTTCTCAATTTCTTATCAAAAGCTTTTTTCTTTGGTTAAATCAATGGCTAGTGGTTTGCAAAGAATGGGTGTTAAACAAGGTGATGTTGTTATGATCCTCTTGCCAAACTCTGTGTATTTTCCTGTTATTTTGTTGGGTGTTCTTTATATGGGTGCAACTGTGAGTACTATGAATCCTTTATCTAGTTTCTTTGAGTTGAAAAAACAAACACTTGAGTGTCATGCAAAACTTGCTTTTACGTTGGTTGGTAATGTTGATAAGTTGAGTGCATTGGGAGTTTGTGCAGTTTCTGTGCCTGAAAGATTTGATTTTGAGTCGATCCCAAGTGAATTTTCTTGTTTTTATGAGCTCATTTGTAATGATGGTATTTTGGTGTCGAGACCGGTTATTAGACAGGAAGATACTGCTGCAATAATGCATTCATCGGGGACTACTGGTACTTGTAAAGGAGTGGTGTTGACACATAAGAATTTTATGGCAATGGTTGAGTTATTTGTTCGATTCGAAGCTTCACAGTATGAGTTAGTGAGTTGGGAGAATGTTTATCTGGCTGTTTTACCTATGTTTCATATTTATGGACTTTCCCTTTTTGTGATGGGATTGTTGTCATTGGGTTCAAGAATTATTGTGATGAGAAAATATAATGTTGATGAGGTCCCAGTTGTTATACATAGATACAAGGTTACTCACTTTCCGGTTGTACCGCCAATATTGGCTGCATTGACAAGAGTAGCACAAACTGATGATAAAAGTAAATTGAAGAGTTTGAAGCAGGTTTCATGTGGTGCTGCTTCTTTAAACACAAAGAACATCGAGAATTTTGTACGTGCTCTTCCTCATGTTGACTTCATTCAGGTACTACAGTCAAAATTGATTGACCTCGATATTATAAGATAATTCCTTATACCTTTTTTAGTAATTTTTAGTTGTTACGAATCATTTGGCCCGTTTTTTGTTACCTGAAACATTGTGAACAATAAAGTGTGGATCTAAATTAGATTTCTAATAATAACCCCTTTTCAAATCTCTGCTAAAAGAAGTTAACGTCCATGACATAATTCTACCGTGGTATCTATTTGTAGCATATGCGTGAATGCCAAAATGGAAAAGATGTCTTTGCTTGAAGAGGTTGTGACACAATGAAGCAATAGAGTGCAAAGAACAGATGTAGAATGTTTATTCATAATCTTATGAAACTAGCTTGATTCTTAGGTTTCTCAAACACTTTAATTTTAGGAGTTACGCTATGATTGGATATAAACTTCTCTCAGTGAGACACTAAGATGGAATAACTGGCTTCGTATTTGTTCCATGCTGTGTTTTTCTCATTTTTTTTGATAAAAAAAACTATTGTTTTTCGGATTGATGTGTAAACATGTTCTTTTTAAGGGTTATGGCATGACTGAGTCAACTGCTGTAGCAACTCGCGGCTTCAATACTGAGAGCCTTCATAATTATTCTTCAGTGGGGCTTCTATCTCCAAACATGGAAGCCAAAGTTGTAGATTCTATAACTGGTGTCTTCAAGGGCCCGGGCAGTATGGGTGAGCTTTGGTTACGTGGACCTTCTATCATGAAAGGTAAAGTTAATAGTTCAATTCGATACTTATATTGATGTGCAAAGATATAATTAATGCTTGTTTTATATTTATGATGCAAAGTTGCTTAGATTATGGATAAAATTTGGTCTGCAGTAAACTCTCCACCTATCACTTCCGGAAGAACTGGTGGGGAAAAAGCACTTTTCTTTCTCTATTTGCCTTATATTGAATTTTGACACAGGGATGAGTTTCATTTATCTGTTCATTAATCTATATACTAGTTAGAACCCTTTTTCAGCAAAAAAAATGGGTGCATTTCTAACAAACCAGCATATCTCCTTGTGAAAGTAATGTACATCTTTACTGGTATCCCTGGTTATCATTTTATTAAATATAATCCTTGCCATCATCAGTCTCCGTCATCTAAACACTTTCAATTTTAGCTAGGAAAATTAAAAAATAATATTAAAACTGCAGCACTTTTACCTGTCCAACAACAAATAAAAAGTGGTTACACTTCTAGTTTACTTGGAATTATATGCTTCCATTAAATATTAGCAGATTTTTCAGTTTTTTTTCTTTTTATAACTTGGCAGGATACTTGAACAATGTAGAGGAAACTATGTCGACTATTGATAAAGAAGGATGGTTACATACCGGAGACATTTGCTATTTTGACAAGAATGGATACTTGTACTTAATCGATAGAGTGAAAGAGATAATCAAGTACAACGGTTTTCAGGTATACAGTTTACAGGAATATGTAAGATCAATATTTTTTCACCTTTTAGCATAAGGTTGAAATTCTCCTTTTCTTTTCACGCCAAGTTGCAGGTTCCATGGTACTCTGATCTTTGTTTAGCATAATAGTGATAGTAACATAATACTGATTATGGCGGTATTTTCTTGATAATTCTTTGCAGTGTTGCTTTCTTAAGATTATGGATTTTATGGAATTGTCAATTGTCTTTGGCACTAAAGTATACTCTAATAAGCATGTGAAAAATGTTCGCTAAATATCTTGCTTGATACCAATCTATTATTGTAGATTGCTCCTGCGGAATTAGAGGCCATATTAGTTGCCCACCCGGAAATAGCTGATGTTGCAGTGACAGCGTAAGTGGAACCACTTCTGAATGAATTCTGCCTAATGACAGTTCTCCTATATATTCTTTGTGAGAAACATTTACTAGATTATGAGCAGTCTTTGACTAATAAGGTATTATATTTAATTTTTCAAAGAACTAAAAAGTATCAGAGTGAAAGTCTATAGCCCCACAAACATAGGTGAAAGTGCTTTTATTTAGGCAAATGGTTTTTTTTTTGGTTGGTCGAAACTTATATTAGGAAAGAACATTCTTTTTTTCTTTTTGCGATAATAAACTCTGGTGTCATATTGTCTTATTCTATACATTTATAGGTATTCTTGTGTATTATAATACAAATATGATGAATTGTTATGTTGTCAAATTAAATGATTCAAGACAAATGCAATTAAATTATTATGCAGAGCCAGAGATGAAGAAACTGGAGAAGTTCCTGTAGCATTTGTTGTGACAAGGCATGGAAACAGGGTTTCAGAAGCAGAGTTGATAGATTACATAGCCAAGCAGGTTTGATGGCTTTCAGTTCTAAACATTGTGTCAATTCTACATTCTAGAAATCAGCTGCCCTTGGTTTAACTTTATTTGTTCCAGGTTGCACCTTACAAGAAAGTGCGAAAGGTTGTGTTTACAAACTCAATACCTCGCTCAGCAGCTGGAAAAATTCTCCGCAGGGAACTAAGGAGCTTCTTACTTTCGAAAATTTAAGGCCATCATTCTTGGTATCAGCTTTAGAGAATGTATGTGCATTAAAGTTTTATATTCTCCTTAGCACTACTTTGATCCAAATTATGAAAAAAGTTGTTACATATTGACCAACATAGATTGATATCCGTTAATGACTTTTATTTATTGTAATATTTTAAGAACATGTTCTACATTGTAATATTTGTGTTGATCCAAAGTTGTTACATTGATATATATCTTTGACAAATTTAAGTATATATAATAATGGCATCATAGCAGGATAATTATCTGCGACAGAAGCATCAAGCAAATTTAAGTTTGTGAAGCATATTTATTTGAAATACTTTATGTCAAGTTTTCCTAGTGAAATACTTGGGAGTAGGTTTAATTTAAGTTCTTGTCAAAAAAAGGTTTAATTTAAGTTGCACACTCGGCTACCCACTGTTTTTTACTCAACCATCCCACTCCAAGTGATAAGAGAATGGCAATAATCAGAAGGAAATCCATACACAATTGAGTCCAGAGATGCACAAAAAAAACCCAACCTGAAACTCTGGCCTGACCCAATTTAGAATAAGCCCAGAAAAGTCTGACTCGTTTCATATGTAGTCTCCAATCATTTTTCTTTCAATGACTCAAACCTATCTACCTTCCTTACAACACTTATAAGCAGCATATTACGCACATCCATTTGGGCCAAATCCTAATTTTCCTCCAGCCACGTCGTAAACAACTTGCATTGTCTTCTGCTGAACATTCCCATAAATTGTGAGATTAGTGATGCCTGTATTCGTAGCAAAAGCCAAACACGTCTGTGACAAACTAAAGAAATAAAAAATTCCTGTAATGTCAAGATCAATTTTCGTATTCCCAGCAAACACAATACTGATCGTCGGTACATTCACTTGTGTGTATCTACTGAAGTCATAACAAGTATCAAGTATTCGGGATGGTTGTCCCATTGAATACATGGACATTTGTTGTCGAAAAGTGTCTCTTAATGCAGTATAGACCTCTGATGAGAACCGTGTGATGACTGTGCCAGAATCAATGACAGATCCATAGGTAGAGAATACAGTTGGACTTATTGCAAGTTTTTGACCGCCAACATAGATTGCTGTTATATCGATCAAGTAAAACTCTTCTGAATTAGCAAGCGGAATATACTGCATGGCATTTGAAATTTCTGATTTTCCAAAGGTTAGGTAACCAGGTTTGCTAGACGTAGAAGGTAGACAGTACGAGAATATTTTCCCGAATTTCATAGATGTTTGTGAAATAATTGAAAATTGATCTCTGCCTAGTCCGATTAATCCAGCAACTTGACCAAAACCTTGATTTAGTTGACCACATCCGAAGTAGAAATCGGGGACTATCTCCGTTGGAGAGAGCGTTAATGTATCTTTCGCCAAGTAACCTATTGTGGACGATTTATCACCATACTTGATTTTGTAGAGACATGTAGTCCCGCTGCACCCGTGGGGTTTAAGTTGATTACAGGTTGCCGTATTGCATGAGACATTTGCGTAACCAGTGGATTCTGAGGGATTGAAGATTGGATCATGTTGCTTGTAGCAGAATCCAACGCAAGGCTCGCATTGTGTCCATGTTAGACTGCTGCCTGTGTCAAAAACTAACGATAGGTCCTTTTTTGGTGATCCAAGCCCGACAGTGACTATGTAATTGCCAACGCCTAATAATAAGCCTGATTTGGCAGGAAGTGTGACTGATTCGGTGGATGTAAATGTGTTTCCAATTGAATTGAAGCCACTGATTTGTGCGTTGATCGACTGAACTCGGACCTCGTCGTGAGCTAGTATTTGGGATGGTGAAGGTGGAGAATCTGTTCTGTGTTGTTTGTGACATGGTCCATATCTATGCACAATTTTGAGTGACGATGGTGGTAAATTTTGACCTGTTAAATCATAAATTTGTTCCATTCAAGGAAAAATTATTAACTAGGGAGACAAAAATTGTGAAATTCCTATCAATTTAGCTATTAATATTTATCACTTTCTCTAGAAAAAAAGGTTGAGGGTTCCATATAGAAAAATATGTGAGAGAATTTAATTTTCTTTTAATTGACCTTTGTCAAAAAAAAAGTATAGAACTAGTAAAATCATTTTAGCACCGATGTATAAGGTATAGTAGATAAAGGTTACCAGCAGCAATTAATTGGTTGTTTAGTAACAGACCTGTGTGTATACATCACATGGCCGCAGACCCACAGCACATATTACAGCATGCATGTTTGTATGTGTGTGTATTATATCTTAGAGTTTGAGGGGAGATACGAAAAGAACCTTCTGAAGAGGAGTCGCAAACAGAGTCCGGTAGCATAGAACTAACTTTGATGATGTGAAAGTCGTGTGTTTCTGCAGCCATGTGGTTTCGATCAGCAGCTGCATCTCCATCAATGAAAGTAGAAACGAGAACTAGACTTGATATTATTAGAGAAAATAAGTGAAGAGATATGGTGGTGGAAGCAGAGGGATATTTCATTGTGAAAAGCAAGTCTTATTTTATAAAACTGTTGCTGCACTACCAACTTTTATCCTGACTATACTACCTATCATCAACTATATAGCAAGGATTTGCAACAAGTTAATATAGTCCACAACTCTACATTATCACAAAACGGCCATTGTTGATCACATCATGTCTTGAACCTTGCTTTACCGAAGACTACAAGAATAGTTATTGCTTCCTATGTCTTCAAGCTATCTGTTGTTATCACCTTGCCATGTGATAATAACAGCTAGCTTGGTTTCTTCCTCCTGTAGGGCCTCTTGAGCCTTTTGCTATCCTCATTTTTTGCCGTCTGACAAATACTTGGTTGAAATGATTTTGATTTTTTCTGGAAAAAATATCTGTTATGCTTCTTAGTTTATCAGAACTTTGTGCAATTGTACCCATTGTTAGCATTCAGCCACTCAGCACTAGCAACTATATTATTATTGACACCTTATAGTTAAGTTGAATTTTTTTATTTGCTTTTTCTCTTTTTCCAGTAACACCCCCTTGAATGGCACAAATTTGCGGTGAACTGCATGACTACTACAGAAGTACATATTAAATATAATGGAGTTGCTTATTCTTAATAGAATATATTCACATTTTTCATATACATAAAGATATCTACTCTCAACCAAGTTGGTGCCCCCTAGGAGAAGTTTATCTCTTGCTACATTTAGGTGCTTAATAGCAACACTAATGTTAATGCGTTCTCTTGGGATTTCAACTGAACATAAAACCCCAACTTCAAATATTGAAGCCAAGCAAACTTCCATCCTAATTGATTCATCCTTCGGGGAGCCATGATCATCTGGTTGTAGTATAATCCGGGGATCAGCAATCCCTACCACCAATCCCTACCACATTGGGGGGAAGTGCATTCTTTACATAATCATGAAGATTAATAGCATGCTCCATCATTATACTGCTTCCTGTAGTTCTCTGCCCCGAGAACATTTCTAATAAGAGTATCCCAAAGCTATACACATGTAACACATCTCCCTCTGATGATGCATTCCCTCCTATTCCATACTCTGTATAACAAAAGGGTTATTGTTGGCAGAAGTTTATGATCTGTATTTAAATATTATCCCAGAATTGATTCTTAGTTTAGAAGTATTTGTCTAGTTATATGATTTCTCAATATTATATATGTGCACATTTAGTTTGATCAACACGACAGTCAGTTTTAATGCAACCAACTGCAATTTCATACTTATATTCATGCGCAATATATACAATGAAAATAAGCAGTACTAGTTACCTGGGAGAACATATCCAACAGTTCCTGAACACTGGTTGAACTCATTTGTGCTCGATTTCTGTCACCTGCATTAATTAAGAAAAATCTGGCCAAACCAAAATCACCAACATATTATGATATCAGTGTGTGTGTGTGTTGGGGGGGGGGGGGGGGGTTAGTAGTACTGCTACCAATGCAGCTGAACAAGATTCAACAATAGAAACTGCCTAACGTGCCTTAGTACAGTTACCAAAGAGCTGTCAATATGGTTAAATAATGACATACCAGCATAACAGAATTAGCTAGCTTAGTGTTGTATATATAGTATTAGCTAAATACAAAGAAAGTAAGCTAACTGCTACAAGAAATTTCCCGTTAGACAGTAAGCTAGGAGAAGGTGGATTTGGACCTGTTTATAAGGTACATTCAACCTATGAACTATTAACTAACCTTTTTAAAAGTAGTACGCATGTAATAGTAATATGCATGATGTTTGTCTAAATTAACAATCCAAGACGTATAGAAACCAAACATGAACAGCATTCTTTTAAATTAATAAGAGGGAGAATTTCCCGGAGGAAATGAAATAACAGTAATGAAAGTTTCAAATATAAAGTCTAAACAGGAATTAGTGAGTTGAAAAATGATCAGCTCAACCTTTTAGCCAAGCTCCAGCATACAAATTTGGTCAGAATTCTTGGGTTTTTTTTTTTGCTAAATAGAATTCTTGGCTGTTGCATATATGAAGAAGAGAAGATGTTAATCTATGATTACATGCCTAACAAAAGTGTGGATCTGTTCTTATTTGGTAAGCAAGACATTCACTTGTAATGTCGGCAACATTATAAATTTTAAAATATTGGCTTGCTTGTGTTTTTTTAGAATCAAAAGGTTAAGACTACAAGGTGATCAGTTTATTTTTATATTATGTTCTGTATATATCAAATATCCATGTTGCATGCAGAAAAGGAGAAAAAAAAAGCGTGAAGAGTATTTACAGGAGTTAATAGCTTCTGACAGCTTTAAAGATTCAAATGAGGCTGGAGGTGATAGGAGAGAAGGCCATGATCTAAATATATTTTAGTTTTGGGTCAATTGCAGCATCCACAAATGACTTCTCAGATGAAAATAAACTTGGACAGGGTGGTTTCGGTCCTGTTTACAAGGTATTTAAGCTGCAACTTCCATTTTATGATTTCACTCACTGATCTGCTACTACACAGACACAGATTCATTCCATCTGCAATGTTGAAGAATGACACTTTATTGGAATCCAGTGTAAACTAGTTGACGGGAGACAAATTGCAATTAAAAGGGTTGAAAAATATCCTGACAAGGGCTTGTCGAGTTCAAAAACGAACTTATATACTCATAGCAAAGCTTCAACATAATGCATTTTGCCTGTCTGTCAGTAATGAGATCCACATTAACATGCAGTCTTTATGAATCTTTGTTGCAACTGTCTCTGGTACTGTGGTACAGTCAAAGTTTCCTTATTTGCAGAGAAGTGAATATATTCTTGTCTCATTTTTGCATTGTCTTTTCTATATTACAAGCTTTCACATAGAACTTGGTTGAAATATTGCTCAGAAGGCTCTTGACGTAAATGAGCTCATCCAATCTATCAAATTGTCCGTCCATCTCCAATATATACAGAAACCTGAGGTCAACATTTAAGACCGGCTGGACATAACTCTTGGTTAAACCTCGATCAGTGTTATCTAGCTTTGACTTGGGCAGCTTCATAAAACACTCACAAATTACTGTTATACTACTCCTATAAGAAATAGAATTTCAGGAGTTCATGATTTAAAACTTGGACAGAAGTCATAGAATTACGTTATTTTTCCTTGTGCTAAGGACTGATATATATATATATATATATATATATATATATATATATATATATATATATATATATATATATATATATATATATATATATATTAATCAACAATTTTTATAGAGCTGCCAAGCAAATTAATAAATGGATATTTCTATTTTTTAAATAAAATAAAATTCTTACTAATCTTAATTTTCAAACTTTAATTAAATAACTAAATTCTCAAAAGATACTTCTTCCCCGGTTCCTAATTTATATAGGTCACTCGATATTTTACACGTAATTTTAGATATTTGATCCCATAATTATAATTAATATTTTTTAAATTATAATTTATCAATGAGGTGAATGGAATATTCGAATAACATATACAGACTCACGATTTGATCTATTTTACATTTATTCGACTCAATCATTTTTAGATGTTGTATGACTTTTATTATTGAATTAAATCCATTTTTCTTTATAAAAAAAAGAACTAGAGGAAAATAATGCAAAGTTTGACATAGAAGAATAATGATGAGATGGACTTTTTTTATTATTATTATATGTATCATAAAATCTTTTAATTTAATCGGTAAAAATATAACGTTGAATGACTCGTGTTGAATGACTCGTGAATTAGAAGAAATTTTAATAAGACAAAACTAAATAATAAAGAAACTGATAAAAACAAAAAAATAAAGGCAGCATGAATAAACTTTTTAATTAAAATTATTATACTTGGGCCGTAAAACCAAAAAGGGCCGTTGTTAGTCATGGGCCATTATAATTTTATCCATATTAATAAAATTTACTCCGTATAAGATAGATTACAGAGTATTAAGATTGTACAAATTTTGTTATCGTCAGGCCTGACGGATGCATAGCGATGCACGCGTTATTTTCCTGCTGGCAAGTCAAAAATGCACGTGTTGTTAAAAGTTGAGATGACAAGTGCGGTTGAAATGTGGAGCACTTAAAATAGCAAGTCAAGACTGATCTTCTTCTTCTTGTTGTTTGTTTTTTTGGTTATCAAATTTTAGAATATTAATGAGATGGCAGAGGCTGTGGTCTCTTTAGTTGTGACAAGACTTGGAGATTTGTTGATCTCTCAAGTACACTTTCCATATTTAGTAAGAACCCAAGTGGAGGAAATCCAAACTGAGCTGACAAGAATGCAATGTTTTTTAGCAGATGCAGATACACGACAAGGTGCAGACACTAGAGTTCGCAACTGGGTAGCTGAGATTCGAGAGCTTGCTCATCAAACTCAAGATGTTATCGAAATTTACGCACTCCAGGTTGAGAAAAAGAGAGGGCGTTTTCGAGATATTTCAAGAAGATTTGCTTGCATCATGTGTCAATGTGCAAGTCTCTATAAGGTTGGCAAGGAGATTGAAATTATTAAATGTAAGCTTAGTAGTATTACTACAAGTTTACAAACATATGGTGTAAGAGCTTTAGAGGGTGGGGATACCTCGAATTCGATGAAATTGGAAGTGCCATTGTTGCCCAGGATTAGTTATTCTCACTTGATTGAAAGAGATTTTGTTGGTATGGAGGAGGAAATGGAAACACTGGTGTCCCGTTTGAAGAATAAAAGGGATGGGTTCGAAGTTATATCGATATGGGGTATGGGAGGGCAAGGGAAGACTACCCTTGCTCAAAAAATTTATAATCATATCGAGGTTCGAGCCCATTTCCAGGCATTTGCTTGGTTTGTATTACCCAACAATTTGATAGGGAAAAAGTTCTTAGGAGCATTTTTAAGGAACTTGTTCCTGGGAGAAGAGAGGAGATTTCAAACATGGAAGATAGTGAACTTGTCAGAGAACTCTACAATGTACAGAGAGATACAATGTGTATGATAGTTGTGGATGACATCTGGACACTTGCCGCTTGGGAATGCTTAAGGCCTGCATTTCCAGTTGGCGAGGAGAGAATTGGTAGCAAAGTTCTAATAACTACACGTATTGGAAGTGTTGCTGGTGTGGGTTCTATGTATAAGCTTAGGTCTCTAACTGAGGAGGAGGGCTTGTTGCTGCTTTTTAGAAAAGCATTTCCTGGATTGGTTGATGCTAAAGGTGCGTTTGCCTACAACTTTTTAATTTTAAGCTTGTTTTTTAATCCATATAACTGACAGTTTGATGCATATTGGAATCTAATCCTCTTTAATACTGATGATATCATTATCATGATTTATCTTTACTTTGTCAAAGAAGTCGAATCTAATTTTGAATATAGTTAGTATTGATTTGTGCAATGTGGAAAGCTGTTGTTCAATTATGCTCCTATGATCAACTCAGAATTTCCATCTATAATTGCTTACAACAATGTTCATTGATCAACCTGTAGTCTACTAAAATTTTATTCTTTTATATAAAATTTTTTTGAATTTTGCTGTTCCGTCTTGGCTAACTTCGCAGTCTATATACATAGCTTAATAATAAAGATAAAAGAATGGCACAAAAAATTAATATTGTGACTCATCAACAATACTTTCCTGCCAGGAAATTTGCAATTTTCCATTGCAACATGCAGTGTCCAAAATATTCATGACATCTTCCGATTTAGAACAACCTAGCTCGGTTTACAGACTTTGCAGATGAGTACTCTGTCGCCCTTAAACTGTGCCTTGTTCCTTACAGTTTCTAGATACACGCGAACAACTAAGTAGTATACAGTTCCAATATTATCTGGGTAAAGGGTGTCTGCATCGCAATACAAAAGTAGGAAAACATTATAACTCTACTTGCTTTCTTATATCTTCACAACTGTACAACATAAAAAAATATACTATTTCCATAACTCCGCAAGATAATATACATGTACAAGTAGGAATTTTGACAAGTTGATAAATTATCATACAAACTTTAAATTTTGTGACAGTGATTCCATCTAAAGTAATCAGCTTTTTACAAATATTGTGTAGATTGTAGCATAGTAAGATTTTTTTAACTGTATGTAGATAATTATGAGTGATCTATATGACATGTATGCAGAAAGAATGACCCACCCGGAGATTGAAGAAATGGGGAGGAACATGGTTCGAAAATGCCATGGTTTACCACTAGCAGTTTCTACAATAGGAGGGATTTTGAAAGGCAAAGTTTCAAAAGACTGGGAACTGATAAACAAAGATATTTCTCTGTATCTAAGTAGGGGAGAAGGGTTGAAAGAGGATGAATACTTTACAGTAAGACAAGTTTTAGCTTTAAGCTATGATAATTTACCTCATTGCCTGAGGCACTGTTTCCTTTATATGGGCAATTTCAAAGAGGATGAGAAAATTTATGTCGAGGAACTGTATCAGTTGTGGATAGCTGAAGGTCTGGTAACATTCGGTAATCAAGCCGAAGGTGAGATGTTGTTGGACGTAGCAGAACGCTACATGGTTGAAATGGTGCAGAGAAGCCTTCTTGAAGTTGAACAAAGGGATGTTGGAGATTCATGGTCAGCTTTTCGGACATGTCGTGTTCATGATCTTATCCGAGACATGTGCCTGTCCAAAGGAAAGGAGGAAAACTTTCTTAACCTGATTGATTTTCAACACAAAAATCGTATGCTACTAAGTTCCGAATCTAAATCATGCAGAGACGTCGCCCGCATCCTCAGTATTTATTCATATGATGATAGTCATAGATCAAGTTTTAACACTTTTGATGAAAATTTTATTCGACAACTTCGATCTCTTCTGTTCTTCCGGAACTACAAGAGTTCACTCAGAGAGTGGCCTGAGAAAATCCTTTGTCTGAAGAGGTTTAAGCTACTACGTGTTTTGATGCTCACTGATTTTGAATTTAGAAATAGAAAGTGTTCACATCTTAGAAGTGTAGGAAAGCTAGTCTACTTAAAGTATTTGAGTTTTTTGAATAGTTCACTGGAAGAGCTCCCATCCTCAATAGGTGATTTGAAGAACTTGCAAACACTTGATTTAAGAGTAAGGGGTGATATTAATATTCCAAATGTTTTATGGAAGCTAAAGCAGCTTAAGCACTTGCACCTTCCTCTTCATAAAATACGTAAGCTGGACGCAGTCAAGAAATTAAGACTCGATGGCTTAAATGAGTTGGAATTGATGCGATATTTTGACACAACTTTCTGTGAAACAAATGATCTCATGAAACTAAGGAAGCTTCGGGTGTTTCATGGAAGAGTAATTGTTAAGGACCTTCAAGAACTTATGAGCTTCATCAGTTCAAACTCATTGCGCTACTCTATCCTTGATGTTAAAGATTCCAGCTTATGTTTAGCAGATGGGAATTCTTGTCTGGTTCAATTGTTGGAGTGTCCCTTTATCAACAGCTTATGGATTGATGCACATGTAGGCATACTACCTAAGAATTATGACCACAATCATTTCTCGCAGTTCCTCACTCGAATTGTCTTGGTTAAATGTGAGTTTGAGGAAGACCCTATGATATTATTAGAGAAGCTTCCCAGCCTACAAACGCTGCAAATGGCAAACAACTCATATCTGGGAAAGGAGTTGATGTGTTCTGATATGGGTTTTCCTCGGCTCAAAAAGCTATGGCTGCATAGGTTGCCCCACTTAAGTATATGGAGGGTGGATGAAGGTGCCATGCCTAATCTTTCGTCCTTACAAATTAACAAGTGTTGTAATCTGGTAATGCTTCCACATGGTTTGAGATTCCTCCGAGCTATCAAAGAGCTTATGATTGTAAATATGCCTGACACATTTAAAGATAGGGTTCGAGTGATAGGTGGTGTAGAAGGAGAAGATTTTTACAAAATTCGTCACATCCCTTATATAAGCATATGAGGCTGCTACAAGTAATTTATCAGTCGAAGTCTGTGCTTAGCTTTGTGGTTAGGTGTATGCTTGTTATCTTACTAGTCACATGTTTGAACTCCTGATAACAGCTTCTTGATACACTGAGTAAAGCTACTTATTTTTTAATTTAAAGGAACCATTTTGTTTCTCTCTTTATTTTGGCTTATTGGGACGACGTAATGCATTTTGCCTGTCAGTAATGAAGATACACATTAACATGCAGTCTTTATGAATCTTTGTTGCAACTGTCTCTGGTTCAGTCAAAGTTTTTCTTATTTGCAGAGAAGTGAATATATTCTTGTTTCATTTCTGCATTTTCTTCTCTATATTACAAGCTTTCACAGAGTATGTAGAACTAAATACATCTGGATAGTATTTCATCCTTATGAGAAATAGTAAACTTCAAAATGTGGGTGAGTACAAAATCTACAGAATTCACGGAAAATTAATAAATATCGAGTGGATGACATGCACAAGTACATGTAGCAGTTTGTCTTAGGCTTTGGTGGCTTGCAATGGAGCTCCAGCCTTACTGGCAGTAAGTTGCTCATAAAGGTCTCGGATTTTTAATCCAACAATGGTCTGGAAAAGACCTGTTCCATTGTTGCTACCAGGGAAATCAGCATGCTTTAGCATTTGTTGGGTTACCTCACCGTAGAACTTGGTCGAAATGTTGCTCAGATGGCTCTCGACGTAGATGAGTTCATCCAATCTATCGAATTGTCCGTCCATCTCCAATACAGAAACCTGAGGTCAACATTTCAGAAAAAGCAACTGTAAGTATTAATATGTACATTTAGCAAAAAAAAGTATTAATATATACTCTTGTTTCTAAGCAAAAGTATTAGTTAAGTGGCAAGATTTACCTCATTGCCAAAGTAGGAGTCAGGGCCATATGCAAACTTGATGCCAGGGTAAGAGCAAGTGAGTTTTCTACCACAAGGTATCCAAGAAATGGTGGAGCCTTCATCAAACAGGTAAACTGGACTGAAGAACTCCACGCCCTCTTTCATTATCAGCTTCACTCTCAAAACCTTCCCTTCATTGTCATCGGGAATGAGCTGTGTTGGCAGCACTTCTATAACTGCATCTGCATATTGCTTTTGTGGGTCTGCAAAATATAGAACCATAAGCTAGGAAGATCAAAACGAATATATATACCTATAAAAATCCGAATCAAACTCTCATGTCAGGTAAATAGGAAAACTCTAATTACCAATGTAAGCATCGAAATCAGGTTTTCGAGCTTCAATGCTGGCTTTAATACTCTCAAGGCTGTGTCCTCTTTCTGCCATGTCCCTCTGCAGTAAATAAAAAACAAGAGTAAGATTCCAAGAACTAGGTGACTTATACTGACTTGTGCAAAAGGAGGAAGAAACTAGTGGGTAATTTACCTGGATTTTCCATGCAAACTTAACCTCATTGCTGATATCCAAATAGATACTGAAGTCTAAGAGATCCCTCACCCTTTCATCATACCTACATACATTAGCAACCTAATTAGTATACTTAAATGAAGCTGTCACCTGGTTCATGCATATGCATAATGCATGTACAAAACATTAGTACCCCCACCAAATGAATTTTCTTTAACTCACCAGCAAGTTTAAGACAGACACATGCAGATTCTGAAGTACATTTTTTGTTTGGTATAATTTCTCTAGTGTGACTGCCCAACAAAGTTATTTCCCACCCCGTGACTTGCATGGATTCAAATCCTTACTCCTCGTATTTCCGTATACTTGATATTCTAATACAGTCACCAAAAAAATTGAATGCCCGTTTAAATTCATAATGAGTAAAAGAACAAGTGATATCGATTCTTTTCCTTAACCAGAGAGCCCCATATTCAAGTCTCCGAGCTATATAAATGTTGTTTCCCAAAGAACATAATATTATTTAACTTGATTTTATATCAATAAAATTGAGCATCCTTAAAATTGAGTTTCAATATCATTAACAAGTCGATCGTCCCTTGGTAAAATTACAAACACTGAGAGTTCTTGCTAATCTAGAGTTTTCCCTTCCTGCCTTGAAAAGAAATAATAGTGTATACTAAATAAAGAGCTTTAAGTTTGAGTCGTTGACACCTATAGTTCTTTAAAGTTGGCATCTAAGAAAAACATTAAAGTTTCTAATATATTTGTAGTACCGAATTGAAGGATGTAGTCTCTATTGGCGAGTCGATATTCATATATATGATGACTCGCTATCACATTATTCATTCGGTAAGATTATTTGATAAATATTTTGTAGTGCACATACAAAAAATCCGATATATCATTTAGCAAAGAAGCAATAACTGATATATCATCTAAAATCTAATCATTTTCGATCTTCGACCCATATTAGAGTATTTCCGATCATATGACAGAATATTCTACAGTGACTGAATTCGAGACGAATATTGAAAATGAATAAATATTGGTACATAAACCATAATAGCTGCAGTTGAAAAAATCTGGAAGGAAAAAACAAGAGAATGTATAATAAACACAAACACCAAAACTTACCATTAAAAAAAAAAAAAAACTCCAAAACTTGTAAAAGGAATATACATGACACACTTACATTGGGTGTAGTCCTTCAATGACAAGGATCTTTGGTGGCTTGATGAGCTCTGGAGGGTCCAAAAGACCAGAGACATGGTTGTAGATAGGCTTCTGAACAGCAATGCCATCTTTAATGGCCTTAACTTGTTCATACATAAGATCAAAGTCATTGGCTTTTGGGTCAAGTGCTGTCACTCCCTTTTCTTTTCTTCCTGTTCTGTCAAGTGAATGATAATCATCCAAACATATCACAGTTGTAGTGTCACTTATCAAAGTGTTTGAATCAGGGTTTCCACCCCTTGGTGGTTCTGCAGCACCTCCAAACACACTTGTCAATCTTCTCATAAAAGTACTTTTCCCACAACCTGAATCAGCTGCTAAACCAATCACAATTGTTCCTGAGTCTGCTGCACATGTTATTACTGAACTGCCTGATCTCTTGTAGTTTGTTTTCTTGGAACCAGTGCTATAAAAAAACACTTGTTTTTGATGAAATCCTAGGTGGGTTTTTGCTGGTGTTGAGACTGAGTAGCTTGAGTTCAAAGACTTGACATTGTAAACAGTGCAAACTGCCATCTTTTTTTTTTTGGCCAAGTACTTTAACTCTTCCTCTTCAAGTGAATTCCCAAATGGGAATTTCTAAGTATATTATGTGATGGTTTTTGTGAGCATTATCAAATAAGTTTTTGATTCTTTTGTGTTTTTTAAGTGGAAGAGTTTAGCTTGAAAGATATGATAAAAGAATAAGAGGTTATGGTTAAAGAAAAAACATGAGGCTATTTTGGTTGGATAGAAAAGTTCTTGAAATGATGAGTGGGGATGCTGATGTGTCACTGTACATAGATTTCTCTGACTACCCCTGCTTTTGGACAAGTTTGTAGGTAATATTAAGGTGTGATGAGAGAGGGACATGGTTGTACTTGATCATGTTGTATGGGGATATAATTGTCATATAATGTTTTTACAGTTTTGATTTATTGTTGTATGTTACTATATTTTGCTTGTATGTAAGGAAAAGGAAAGATGGAATTGTTTTTATTTTTTATTTTTTGCTAAATGGAAAGATGGAATTGTTGATGAGGTGAGGTGTATATGTGATAAATATAGGCATGGGAGAAGCTTGGTGGTCATTTGTTTGCAGTTTGGATATTTAGTCTGCTAGGTGGCATCAAGCTAGTGGCTATTTCAAGATGAGGAGATTATGGGGTGGAGTGAAAATGTAGAATGAAATTGAGTAGGCATGAGCATGGTGCGGTTTGGTGCGGTTTGAGCCTCAAACCGCACCGTAACCACTTATGTGCGGTTTTAAAAAATAGAAATCAAAACCGAACCAAAAATAATCGGTTCGGTTCGGTTTTAAAAAGTGCAGTTCGGTTTTTAATTGGTTCGGTTTCGGTTTTAAAACCATTACTATTTTATTATACTCGTAGTCTTACATAAATTAAAATTTGAAAAAAATAATTAGACTGGGAGCTTATCAATTATATTATGTATTGATGTGCTGTAATATTATATGTTTAGTATTTACATGTATAATTACAGTAGATACTCGATAAATGAATGTTCGATAAATGAATAACTTCGACAATTGAATAAATTCCTTCGGTCCCAATTTGGGCAAATGAGTTTAATGAATAAACTCACTAAATGCATAAACGAATAAATAAAAATGTAGTCTTTATAGGCCCTATGTAAATATAAATAAATAATCACTCTATTTCAAATAATATATTTTTATTTATATAATATATGAGTAAATTTTATCCAATAATAATTTCTAAATATATTAATAAGTCATAACTTTTCGAAAAATGTCTCTAAAATGTCATAAAAGTTATAACTGCGGTGAATTCTAAGTACATTTAAACATAATATATATAATAATATAATTAAGAAAAAAGTCTAAAAATATTATTTAAATGAATTAATATTCATTTATTGATAAATAAATATTATATTAATTTATCTATAAATAAATAATCTCGTTAAATGAATATATATTTATGGTCCCAAATGTATTCATTTATCGAGGTTCTACTATAGTTAAAAATATTTAAATTTAAATATAATGATATTATATTATTATTATTATATATATAATAAAATGTATTATAAATATTAGTGCGGTTCGGTTCGGTTTCTATTCGGTTCGTAAAAATTTAAAAACCGAACCAAAACCACAATATCGGTTCGGTTTTTATTCGGTTCAGTTTTTAATCGGTTTCATTTTTTTCGGTTCGGTTTCATGCGGTTTTCGGTTCGGTTTCGGTTTTCGGTTCGGTTTTGCTCATCCCTAAAATTGAGTATAGGAACTATGCCATCCAATGTAACATTTGGGCACTCAAGACTCAAGTTGACAAGTGTGCATGAATTTGTTAGCAAAGCGCAGTCAAGAAGTACACAAAACTGATTATTGATTAACATTTTTGCTTATAAGATTTATGACTTCAATTTTTGTGTGATAATTACTCATTTACTCTTGACTTATTTTTTCTAACTGTAAGGTAAGTAAATAAAAAGCTGAACAGAATCTGTATAAAATTATGTAAATAGCCTGTTAAAATTGTTGCGATGGTATTATACTAAACCATCAACTTCTATAGTCCAATTGTGCCTAACACTGTGTCTATCTATTTGCAAACTAAAATAGTACTTGTATGTTAGGTTTTCATCTACAGTTCTTGTATTGTATATAAAGTTCCATAAGATCCTTGTAAAATGTTCTTTGAAGACAAATTAGATACCAATTCTACACTGATACCCAAGTTCGAGGGCAATAAAAGTTACAAATATAACAATCAGTTGTATTTTTTTAATATAATTGCAGAGTTTCTGGAGGCATAGCTAAATGCTGGTGACACTGCCTGAAACCATATTGGTCACAAGTTGATAATTTTGAGGATCGTATATGGTGCAAGTGTGCAACAGAGCGATAACCAAGTGTCACTTTGAATCTATAAGATGTAGATCGTCTGCAAATTTCACCACTTGAATCGTTTTCAATACTGCTACTGCCTACTTGCATCTAAGCAGATCTAAGCATGAGTTCCCGTGTTTGTGAAGCCTATGATTAAGAAATTAAAACAAGTAAATTGAACGATTTTTTCAAAAAAGGGAGGGGTGCTTTGATATTTAAATTTATTTAAGAAAAAAGTTATATAATTTGGAATGAATTTTTAAAAAATAAAGTCATTTTACTACTACTTTTTATGTTATAGACTAGGGGGTTTGAAATATTTCAGATATAAAACTCTCAAGTATAATTTCAGGTATATTTGACTTGTATCTTCACATATCAGTCGACCTAAAATCAATGGTTTGTAAAATCAGCATTGACAAGTCCCACATTTGCAGTGAGGGAAAAAATCATCTTCAGATAATCAGGGGAAAATAAAATGTAAAACTAGGATATAATCCAAATTCAACATTTAGCATGCTGCAGTACTTTTCCTTTTTTACTCAAAACCAACAATCTCTTTAGAGAGACTATGAACAAAGCAGTAGAAAATTACACGCTGAAGCAGTCATGTAGCTGCAACACCAAAAACATCCGACTGCAACCCTAATCAATAATCATATATCACTTGTGCCCTCGGAAATACAGGTACACTTTCTGCAAAGACATAAAAAAGAGAAAACAATATAAGTAACCACATCATTTAGGCAGCAAATCAAATTGGCCCCGACATACCCTTTCTCCTTGACAACTCTGTCAAGACTCAAGGCTGACATTAAAAAAATTAACTTGGGGAGAAATTGAACATTTCCTCATTGACTCCTTAAATTTCTATTAAATGGTCCTACTTCCTTTGCTAAACTATACGAAGGTTCACAATTATTTCAGATGATTCCACGCTAATTTTAGCAATAATTCAAAATTCAATCAAGGCGGTGGTTCAACATTTAAATTCGAATATTATGTTTTATCACGCACAAAAATAGTACATTTTAAGATATGAGACAACAAAAACAAAGAACTCAAGAATAGAAGTTGAAGTGTTGAACCCAGTGTACTGGACTCTTGCTTGCACATAGCAGGGTCTATAAGGGTTAGATGTCAAAGCTTAGGGAAGCTAGGTCCCAGGTAAGAAATCAAGAGAGTGGCGACTACATTGAAATTTAGAGCAATTATGATATGCATTCGTTGCATCACTGAAAAGACTATAAATACTAGACAAGTATCCCAACTAAAATAGCATGCAACCTTCTCGCTTACCTGAAGTACCCACAAACTCAGAAGTGATTCGAGACAAAAGAAAGCAAAGCCAATTAGGTAGAAGACCTGCCAAAAAACAAAGAAATAAACATTATGCAAGTCATTTTGTATAAATGAGACATTGAAACATATAATTCAGGGTCTCTGTCTTCTTGAATTATAGGATTAAGTTGCGGGTACCATATCTTGGTGTTAAAACTTAAAACTCAAGAGATCATTTTCTAGTTAGGATGTTGGAAATATGACATACTGTAGTGGATTTTGGTGAGGACTTAATAACATTATTCTCTTATCTACTTATTTCCTGACATAATGCCATCAACTACAGAATATGAATGAAAACTAGAGATTTAAAATGTTTATTATGTCAAAAGTTTGATAATCACCAGGTCAAGTGCATTACGGAAAAATTAGTCTGGTATTGCCTTGAGCACAGACTCGCATCCCCAATTTTATTAGATATATACGAAACTTACCCCAACCAAAACATGGTCGGAAAAGACATCAACAGCTGCAAGAATGCCCCTGAAAATTGCAAAAGAGAAAAACATCAGCTACAAAATTTAAAACATGTTGTAAAGATTATTAACACGCAAGAAAAAATGATCTTTCAATTGGCACACAAAAAAGACTTCAGAAAAAGAAACTACAGAATATCTTCATTTTTTCTCATCAAGAGGCACCATTCAGCAAGTAAGAAGTTATAATATGATTAGCACTAAGACACTATTTAATGGAACTTAGGCATCCAATGTAGAAACCTTTCATGTATGTAGCGACGCCCAGCAAATGCAATCAAAAACTATTAAACACACATCATCAAAATTACAAACTAAAAGCTAAAAAGAACTCACGTCAATGACTTCCCATGGAAGACAATGGGAGGAGCAATAGCAGCAAATATGCAAAAGCCAATATGGAGCTGCAAATGACCAAAAAACAACTAATAGTAAATACAAATGTAACTGTGAACAAGCAACATTTGGTAACAGAACTTACCATGTAGAATAGAAAAAACCAACTAAACTTTAAAGCACTGTCTGTCCTGCAAAATCCAAAACGAAACATTGCATTCAAAAAGTCACGCGAGCAGCATCATGCAATAACCAAAGCAATGAAGTGTCAAACAATACTTGTGCGACAAAATGTACGTGTCAAGCCGCCAAACATGGAGAAGATAAAATAGTCACGTGGTTATGAACTCCAGTAAAAAATATAGTTACATAACCAAAGTCATCAATATAGGACAATCATACTAATAATTTTAAACTACAAATGGCTACATTCTAGTACACTATGCTAAATTTAGGTGCAATAAAGAATGAGGTTGATGTCTAACATTGACATGAGACAGACACAAGGTCATATTTCAAAGAATGCATTATAAGGTTAGAGACTGACAATTCGTGATGCAACTGACAAATGCCATCCACGTAATATACAGCCAGCATATTAGATTGAACTTTAGCTAGGGTCAAGTCATTGGTTGTTCCCCCTCAGTCTGATTAGCACACATATATATTAAAGAGGGCCTTTCAAAAAAAAATAATTACACCATGCTGTTGACACAATCCTTGAGTCATGGCGATGTTTTGAACTGCAGGTTGAATATTCAAGGATGTTAGAGGAACCATTTACATTTTAAAGTTAAGAGCCTCCATGGACTGCAGAACAATGAAGTTAGCATATTGAATC
This sequence comes from Oenanthe sinensis, assembly GCA_028671895.1. Lineage (NCBI taxonomy): Eukaryota > Viridiplantae > Streptophyta > Magnoliopsida > Apiales > Apiaceae > Oenanthe > Oenanthe sinensis. The sequence continues at coordinate 28,201,439 of CM053812.1, read as the reverse complement.
ATCTTTAAGTAGGTTCAACTATAGTCATCACTGACTATCATGTGGATTAAACAGGTAGTGTTCAAGTATAAAGTTCTAAGGTTATGCCATTTGACTTAATTCTAGGAATCGAACAAAGATGGTGCAATTATTTGTCAGGGTACATTTAATAGCATACAAGAGAAGTCAATTCAAATGCGAGGATAGCTTCTGGCTTGGGTCCATTGTAAACTTTTTATTAGTGAAGATGAAAAGAATAGATCAGTGACAAATCCAACCAAGCCAAATTGTCAGTAATTTACTCAAAGAAGTATCATATCAATCAAATGGATTTGTTAATCTTTTCAAACACACAAACGAACCTAGAGAAAAAAATGTTGGTACCTCATTGCACGATATAGTGGCCTGTACCACAAAACATATGAAAGGGGGCTTCCGAGTAGCATGTAGATAGTTGCAAGAAAGAAAATTTTGACACCTACAGATGCTCAAAAATGTTAAAAATATCTGAAGCTTTCTAACCTTAGATCTCTTTATCTAATCAAGGAATTAATAAATAATTTCCATATTATAAAGCTTACCACCGTGCTTAATCCAACAAACAGTCACAGCAATGAGGTTAAATACGAGACAAATGTTTATACCTGCATCAAACATAACAAAATAACTATCAAAAAAAGAAGAAAAAATACAGCAAACTAAAGCCTCATGAGGATTATTATCAGAACCTATTTTGTTCCCAACTGTTATTATTACAAACCATAAAACATACTGTTGACCAGTTACCGGTTCGGTGCATAAGCTTAACGATGTTGTACAAATTGGTAAAATTCATCGAGAGCCAACACCCTTTTACTGAGTTCTCATCTTAGAATGAGAATTTTATAAAAAAGTACAAACACAACAAAACAACATTTCTAGAAAAAGCTATACAGGTCTAAAGACTACAGACAGCAACTTTCCATTATTTTACACGCAGCAATTTTGTATGTGAATGCCACATCCATAACTTATGAAAACCATACATTAAAAGCTGAGTAAGCAGCATCAGCTAGAAAGAACTGTAAGCATCCAAGAAAAAAAGCCTTAACCAAAACAACACCCACACACACACACAAAACAATTTAAAACCATACCTAACCAGCTTGCAAAAGCCAAATACTGCAACCTCTGAGCATTTACTGGTATCTCATTAGCAATATCATGGTGTATAATTGGAAAAAATGGAGGCCAGTTTTTATCATCTGTCGGGACATTGGCTGAGAAGGAACACAGGAAAGACACATCAAAAGAAGAATTAATTAAGTTTCACAGTTCCATCAAGGCATCAACAGAATAATTGGTCAAATCATAGTTTACCACTAGCAACAGCATCTTCTCTGCGTTTGAGGTCCTGTAAAAGTACAAAGCAACATATAGTGTCAATTGAAATCAGAGAAAAAAATTGAAATATAGATGATTTGTAAGCATAATACATCCAGAAATTAATACTTAATAAGAAACTTTTAAACCAACCCTTTCTTTCTTCTTTAGATCTGCATCCCAAGCTGCAAGTTCTTTCTCCTTTTTCTTAGGATCCTACAGAATGACACCAAAATATATACCCAAGGATGCCAGGCAAATTCTAAGTAAGTTACATACATAAGAAACAGTTAGTTGGTTACATTCATTGAATCCAATGGTATATCCACATTTGCATCATGTTTTTGACCAAAACCAAGGGTATTAGCAACCATTTGCGGAATACGCGACTTCGATCCAAGAGTAGCAGTGCCATTCTGCAACCAAACGCAATAAAATGGTATTGGAAACACAAACTAATAACATATAACTTAAAAATAATATCAGTACAACTCCTATCTCATGTCAAAACAATCTTTCCTTGTTGAGCCCAAAATTTCACCTTGAGACCAAGACAACTGTAATATTTCTCTACAGTAGACCACACCATAATCTACTATGAATTGAATATTAAGTGCAAAAGAGGCAAGACTAAACATTCATCCATATGTTAGTAGGTGAGAAGAGCAAAGATCGTATCGGTTTGGGTAGTAAGGAGGATGGCAAGCCGTGGAGCTCATACTAGAAACGAAGACTTTAAATCTCTCTGAGGACATGGCCATATATAGGAATCAATATTAAAGTAGTTGATTTTTGCATAGGATTGGGATATTTGCATTTGCGGAATTGGGGGTCCAGTAAAAGGGGGAGGGAGGATAGAGTATTTATCTGTTAATTTTATTTAGTGTATCATCTCTTGCATGCTTATTCTTAGCTTTCTATAATATTATGAATGAAATCCCACAACATAGTTCAGATACCATTTAATTCTTGCCATATTTCATATTATCCAAACCAAACGGAACGCTATAATCAAGTAAAATGCTAGGGTCTAAAATATTGTTCATAATACACGAAACCCAGATCTATATCACAGCAAATGTAGCATGCATAATGTACTAGTGTAAAATATTAAACCACAAATTTTGCAACACATTGGTTCAGTCCACGCAATTAATAAAAGAGGCTAATAATAGGCAGATCTATATATAAAAATAGAAATATATATATATATATATATATATATATATATATATATAAACACACACATAATGGGGATTACCGAAAATGGATTGACGGCTTCCTCTTCAAACGGGTTTTCATCGTCCCGTCGATTCATTCTCTCTCCCCCTTTATCTCTCTCTCTCTCTCTGTTAGATTCCCGCGCTTATTATGCAGATTTTATCTCTGCGCAGATAGAGAGATATGAGTAATATGTTGTGTGTGTATTTGTTAGTAGTGTCATGTAATGTAATGTAAAGCTTAATAATTAAGCACCTTTTAGTTTAAATTATTTGCAGAGTCATCCTCCAACTTATATCTCTTATAATAAAAAAGCTCTAAAAGTGTGAATCTTTTTTCTTCTTTTGTTAGTTGGAAGTGTGAATGTTTATTCCACTATTTACAAATATCACCGAAAGGAGATATAAATTAGTTTTATTTTTACTCATATTTACATTCTCGTGTTTTTACATGAGGAAAGTAAATGTAAACGTTCTCGTTCAAAACTTTCACTATAAAATTGGGATGAAAGTATTTTACTTTCTCATTATTTATTTTTCTCATATTTTAAAATTAGAAAATAAAAATTACTACGAGTTTGAAATCGAATTTGAATAGTTGATTAAAGTTTAAGTCGAGTTTCAAAAAAAAGTTTAAGTCGATAAATTAATTTTAATTTGATTTATGTTCAATTTCAGCTTATGCATATATTTGAGTTTGCTAAAAATTTCAATTCAATTTTAATATTGAACAAATATAATTCAACTTCGGTCCATTTTAATTTGAACAATATCATTATTGTATTCAAAACGAAAAGGACGGATATAACATATTTTTATCGTAACTTAAATGTTGAGTTTGAAAGGAAAAAATAAAGGAAGACTTAAAATTTTAACTTAAAATTATCAATAATTCATATATATACATTTTTCAAATTACTAAGAAGCACAAGCACGTAGTACTAGCCGACATGTACAAAACCGTAATATCACATAAACCAAGGAGTATATATATACATTTACACGCGATATTTTCGTAGTCCAAAATTATAAACCCTAAAATAACATACAGCCAGCCTCCCTCCCTCTCAGTTAATAGGGCTTTTGTGGTTTTTGCTTCTGGGGTTTTGGTTTGTGTTTAATTATAATACATACACTATACACACATCAACTAAGCTACTTCTCCAAGCAAATCCACAAAACCCTAAAAATGGCAATTGACAGTGACAAAAAATTCAAGAAGAAGAACAAAATTACATCACAAGGTGAGCTTAAAAGAAAGCTTGAAGATACCGAGGAGCTACCAGCTGTTGTGGAAACTAAAAAAGACAAGAAAAAGAAGAAAAAGGAGGAAGCTTTGAGTGATGGGTCTGTGCTTAATGGGTCAGATGAGAATATTAGTAGCAAGAAAATCAAGAAACTGAAGAAAAATAATCAAGAAGAGGGTGAAAATATTGATGGGTCAGTTCAAGATTGTGATGGGGTGGTTAGGGAGAGTAATGAAGGTGTTGTGGTGTCTGGGAAAGATGTTGATGAATCAAAGTTTAGACCTTTGAAGTCTTTTGTGGAAGCAGGGCTTCCTGATGAGGTGTTGGAATGTTGCAAGACTTTCGATAAGCCTTCGCCAATTCAAGCGAATTCTTGGAGGTTTCTTTTGGGAGGTCGAGATTTTATTGGGATTGCTAAGACTGGATCAGGTAGGTAGTTTTATGGTGTTTTTTGATGGTTTGAATTTTGTTGTGTGTAAGGTGTAGGGTGGCTATGTGGATGGATATGTTGGCTACTGTTTGTGTTTTTTAAAGTTGTCAATTTTGTGTTGTTCTATATGATTCATTTATGTATATGTCATTGTCGGGTGTTGTTCTTGTGTGTGCTTATTTATGATTTTGTGATCACAGGTAAAACATTGGCATTTGGAGTTCCAGCTATTATGCACGTGCTGAACAAGAAGAAGAACAAAACCTGTAAGCGGGTGAATCCGCAATGTCTCGTTCTTTCACCAACTAGGGAGCTAGCTCAACAAGTATGCTTTTTGTCAGGAAGTTGAAATTCAGTGTGCCTGTTCTTATTCTATGATATTTTTAATGCTTGCACTATCTGTTGGCCAATTTTGAACAAGGTTCAGTTTGACCAGTGATGGTAACTCTTTGGATATGGCAAAGTCTTATGATATATTGTAATGTGCATCTTAAAGTGAATATATACGTCATACATGTACAAAAATAGTCATGAATCTTCAGCTTAGTTGTAAGGATTTTACACACTTTCAAAGAAGTAGTGTATTAAAAATTAAGATCATTCAAATCTTTGTAAAATTCACTATGGAAGTGTGCAGATTTTCCTATTCAATGAAGAATCTCTAGCATTTATACAGTTTTTCTTTGTCACCTAAGACCATGTATAACTTTTAGGGGTCGTTTGGTTCGCAGAGTGGTATGGGTTGGAACCAGGAATCGGGTTAAGAAGGTATGAGTTTGAGGTATCATTTCTGATATCATATGTTTGGTTGAGTGTAGGAATGAATAAATTTGATTTAATAAATTTTGAGTTATTAATTATAATTAATTTAAAATATTAATTAATTTATTATTTTAATGTATTTTTGTATCATTGATTTATTTCATATTAAATATTTACATTTAATTGCTTAAATAGAGATGAAAATATTAAAATAAAATGATTCATCGTACCCATAGTTATTAAAAGCGCGCTTAAGCGCAGCTTAAAGCGCAAAGCCCAGCGAAGCGCACCCATTGAGCTTAGCTTCAAAAAAGCTCAGAGTAAATTCAAAAGCCCAGCTTAAGCGCGCTTAATCGTGAAGCTCAAAGCGCAAAAAGCTCCAAAAAAGCGGGCTTTTATATAAATAGGCTTTTTTTATAAGATCTAAACATTATTTTAAAATTTGGGCCAATATTTTGTCTTTTTGGGCCAATATTTTGTCTTTTTGGGCTCTTTCTTCAAGACCCAATACAAAACACATGTTATATCTTTAAACCTAACTGCCGTTCTCAACAAAATCCACAAGAAGATACAAGCTTCCAACAGCTATAAACATCAGGTTTGTCTTCTCTCTTTCTCCTTTCTCTTTTCTCTTTCCTTTTTCTCTACTCTTCTCTTTCTCAATCTCATATATATGTATGTATGTATGTATGTAAGCGAAACTGGAGTGTGTTTGAGCATTTAAGTATTTTACAATGCTAACTGGTCTAAAATTCTAAACAGTAAATATACATGTAATAACTCATAACTCATTACTTGATGCACTCATTTTGCAGATTCATACCAAAAAAAGAAATCGACTAGCTCAACAAAAATTGAATGATCTTGTCTTTGTCAAATATAACAGAGCTTTGAGACGTCGATACGAACTCCGAGATACCATTGATCCTATTTTATTAAATGACATTGATGAAAGTAATGAATGGCTAACTGGAAGGCTTGAAGGAGAATCAACAAATGACGACTATGTTTTTGACGAAGAAGATGGCTTGACATATAGGGATATTTATAATGCTTCTGGTGTTAGAGAGCTATTATATAGATCAAGATCACAATCAAGAGCGGCCAATGCAAACAATAGGAACTCTAGATCCTCCACTAGGAGGTTGATAGACGAGATTGAGGATGAGGATATTGAGTATGAGGATGAGGAAGAGGAGATTGAATTTGCAGAGAATAAGAGCCTTGATCAAAATGAAGATTCAGATTATTTTGATGATGAAGAAGATGTTGATGGGCACATTTAAATTTTTACCACTTCTTAGTATCTTATAATAATATGAAGCATGGACCTATTTCTTTCTTTTGAGGTTATATTTATTAATTAGAATGTCTATCAGTCTAGCTCTAGCTTGAAATTCTAGTTCCCTCTAGGTGATCCCACTAATCTTTATGTTTACATTTATTTTAACATATATATATATATATATATATAAAGTATTTTTATTTATATAGTGCGCTTTTTTTACAAAAGCCCGCGCTTCGCTTCGCGCTTAAGCTATAGGAGACCCTTTACGCTTCGCTGCGCTTTTTGCCTTTAATAACTATGATCGTACCCATTTCTCATACCCACCTCCCCCTTGGGTTTGAGGTATGAGTTTCAAATCATATTTTTTCTCAACCAAACATCAGGTATGAGTTTGGAATGGACGAAACCCATACCTGGAATTCCAGAATGAGTTGAACCAAACGACCCCTTACTAGCTTATTGTCCTGATACTTAGGCAACACTTGGCGACATATAGACAATGTCTTTATCAATTGGGGCAATATTAGTAGGATTTTTAGGAATCCCCTGTTTTTCTTATGGTGTGAATTAAGGTCTTAAGTTGGAAATTACTTGACTTCTCTCCAAGATTTTCTGAAATGTAATGAACAGTAAAGTGGTAGTCAACATTGTATCAGTGAATATTGAGAAAAAATGTTATATAATTTGAATTGAGGGCAAGTTTTATATCAGGGCTTATCAGAGGAGGAATAAGCCATAAAGGATGTGTGTTTAGTGAGCCAAATGATTCTTAGCCTTTTGTCATAGAATAGGCAAGGGTATCAGGGTCAGTTAAGGTGAAGATTTTATTTTTTTGGTAGAGTAAGTTATTTTACTTTACTAATCGGAATGTGTTCTTGGGTTTTTGATTAATAGTTAATTGCTATTTGTGGAAAGTTGCTTGACCAAAAAAATTTAAAATTTTCTTTTTAACAGATTGCAGATGTCTTGTGTGATGCTGGGAAACCCAGTGGGGTAAAATCAGTTTGTATTTATGGAGGAACCTCAAAAGGGCCACAAATATCAGCTCTCAAGTCTGGGGTGGTAATATTTTTGTTTCTTTTGCTCTTATGTGGATGATTGGATTTTATGGCTTCCTAAAGTTAGGAACCTTTAAAGTGCATACCCTTTACAGAAAGCATTGTTTTTATATTAATTTCACCTGGTGTTGTCAAAGGTATATAAATAAATATTTGGTCATATTATTCATGCTAGAATGAACTAGTTTGAACTAGTCTTGAATTTCGGAATGTGATGCATGTCACCGAATTCCTCTTTACTGTTTATGGAAGCAGAAATGGTTTCCCAACAAAATAAAAGTTGAGTTGAAATAAGGATGTATCTAGAATTTAGTGTTTGTGTTTACATTTTGAGTACACAAACACAAAAATACACGGTCATATTTAGTGTCATGTTTGGGTTTACCCTTTGGGAGACGACATGACACGAAAGTACACAACATATATATATACATATATTATAATAAATAATTTGTATACAATTTGATGTTAATAGTAGAATTTTATAAATAAAACTAATATAATATCCATTAATATGTGTAAATTAATCTTTTATTTTTTCTCATTGTGTACAATATCGTGTACTTTTTGTGTAGACTAAAAAGTACACGAACTTGACAGACCGTGTACTTTCGTGTCATGTTCGTGTTACGGGTTCAAGTACACGAAAGTGCATGACACGATTGCCTGGTCTGGTCTATTTGTAATGGAGCAGCAGTGTTTTACTTCTTAGGTCGGAGTTGAGTTTTATATTTCTTTGCACTAATTGTGACGTCATAGTAATTATAAAATGATATTACTTGTTCTTATATATCAGTTACTTGTTAATTTGAAATTTATCTACAACAGGATCTATTAATATTAATTGTATAAATATATCGTGACTAAGAGAAGAATATTTTTCATATTGATTCACAATGTTGTTTTACTTCCCTATTAACGTCATTAGTTGGTTTTAATGATCGGTAGGTAGGTTTTATGTGATATCTTTGTTGTGAAATGCATTATTAAAATCATGGTGATGGGTATTGATCTTAAAGAAGGTTTGGAAATAAATGAAGCTTTTTGTTTCGTTTGTGATTTATGACTTTTTTTCCATGGACATGCCTAATGTATTATCTACTTTTAATGATTCACATATATGTTATAACCTAGCCCCCTGCAGGACATTGTAATTGGAACTCCTGGTCGGATAAGGGACTTAATTGAGATGGGTGTTTGCTACCTGAAGGATGTATCTTACGTGGTGAGCATATCTACTACCTTCTCTAGCTTGACTTGATCATGGCTAGTCATAACCATACCATGTGGTTCTATACTAATATTCTTTAGTGTTACTATGTTGATCCTGAATTTTTTATTTATAAATCATTTCCACTGTTAAATATTTTCCTGATGACTGAGAAATGTCGATATTTAAGGACGTGCGATGGAATAGAGAACTATTATAATTTCTGAAAAATACTAGCTTGAGATTTACTATATTTTTTTTATCAATTTCTTTAAGATGCAAGAAAATTTGAATGTCTTAAATATGCTAGATTATTTTGAGGCGGACAAGTAGTTTTAAAGTTGTCACTTATTATTATTTTGAGGCGGAAAGTAGTTTTAAAGTTGTCACTTATTATTATATAAAACCCATCTAACTTTTACTCCCTCCATCCTATATCATATGTCTTATTCGACTTTTGCCCTCATTCTAAATAAACTTTATCTCTTTAGCTTTTAGACTAACTTAGCCTCAGTTAAGTTGGGAATGTAAAATTTAACTTTGCAAGTAGTCGTACTATATGTGATGCAGGGTACTGGTTTTCAATCCATCTTTTTCCTTGTTTTATTCTTATCCTGCATCTGCTTCAAAGTCCAGAACTTCGCTTTCCACATCAATTTCTTAATTGTTGTGAGATCTAGGTTTTTATTTATGCATCAATATGTATGCAGTGCGGAATATGAAAAAGAAAAGATTGGAACAATGCATTTATTATCTTGTAGGAAATGTAAATCAAGCATTGACATTCATTTTTTTAATTTTAAATGAAGGCAGATAAAATATATGAAAGGAAATCAAGACATAATTTTGGGACAAACTAAAATGGAAACAAAGACAAATAATATGAGATGGAGTATATTAGGAACCATGTTTTGCATTGATGTGTCTAACTTCTGTTCAATTGCATGTTTCCAATTGTCTTCTTTTCTTGGATAAATAATTTAGTTCTTAAGTTCGTATATATGCACTTTCTAATGCTGGATTAATTGATTCGTAATTCTTATTATTTTCTTTCTTTATAATCTTTTAATGTTAAATTCTGCATAGAAATGGCTGCCCATGTGTCGTATTGCTGCTTGCATATGTTGATCCTTGATGATGATCTCTTATGCAGGTACTGGATGAAGCTGATAGAATGCTTGATATGGGATTTGAACCTGAAGTACGTGCTATATTGAACCAGACAAACTCTGGTAGGAACATAAAATATGTTATCTTATTATACTTGTCCATTTTCTACCTGCCATATTTTCTCCCTTTATATTGCATGCAACATATTATGGTTGATAACTTGATCAATAACTTTTGTGTTCTACCTGCGATCTTGCTTTTGTTTATATATTAATTTGTAGCTTGCCTAGAAAAGCCTTTCAAGAATTATCTTTGTTTGATAGAAGTGATATTATACTGGAGCTTTCTATATAGAAAGTACAATGATCTTGGAAAAATGTAATTACTGTTTTCCCTACCCCCGTTTATTCCTCTATCCCTGATGAGCTTGGAAAATAGCTGTTCTGTGTAAAGCCATGCATTATTGCATTTTTATAATTTTTTCGGCCAAATTGTATACTGGACAGAACGCCACTTCTGCATGGCTTATAATTGACAGATTATATTTTCATGCGACTAATACTGTTAAGCTTTCCAGTACGTCAAATGATTATGTTCAGTGCAACGTGGCCTGTATCTGTCCATCAATTAGCTCAAGAGTTCATGGATCCTAACCCAGTCAAGGTGCAAATAATTGTTAAATACTTTGTTAATACCCTTTTGGTTTGTCATATATTAAACAAAACAAGAATTATTATTTTCATTGTATTTAGATTATTATTGAAAAAAACAACTGTTTCAGGTGGTGGTAGGGTCTGAGGATTTGGCTGCTAACCATGATGTCATGCAGATTGTGGAGGTATATAAGCAACCACAATCGTAGATATTTGTATGAATACCTAATCATTCTTACTGCTTATGTTATTGGTCGACTCCTATTCTTGTTAAAATGTAGGTCTTGGAAGATCGAGCACGTGATGAGCGTTTGGTCACTTTGCTAGATAAATACCACAAGTCTAGGAGGTACTTGATAATATTTACTTTTGATGTTCCACATAATTTACCTAATTCGATAACGTTCCATTTTTCTCATGGCATTACACTTTTCAGTTCGTATTGTCACATACAGAACTGCTTGTAAGTTCTGTGGTGTTATTTTTACTTATTGGCTGCCATCTTACCTTTTTACGTTGTTCAAAAACTTTAAAGTGAGACTACATTTGCTTATGTCCTTTAGATCATCCCTAGTCTCAGCTAATGCAGGGACTTTATGTTGATGCAGTAATAGAGTCTTGGTTTTTGTTCTGTACAAAAAAGAAGCATCCCGAGTTGAAACTATGCTGCAGAGAAGGTATTTTCTACTTCAGATTCACATAGTTCGTGGATATGTTTATTGATGAAATATATCGAGTTGAGTGAATATTATACTCCCATGCAGACTAAATATTATTTGCTCTGCAAGTATAGGGATTTTAACAAACATATATGAGTTTTCCTTGACATTGTCTTTCTGGTATCTAGGGGTTGGAAAGTTGTTTCCATTAGTGGGGATAAAGCACAACATGCACGTACACATGCACTGTCGTTATTCAAGGATGGAAGCTGTCCTCTCCTGGTACGTTGGTATTAGAAAAGTAATAATGTTATGAATTTAGTAGATATCCTATATCTTTTGGTTTATGTTCTTGTACCTTTTTCACTTAATTATCACTTAATTATATCATCAAGTTGTATTTTTTCAACTTCCAATGACAAATCTCTGGCATGATAAGCAATAAGACGAGTCAGAAAGAAAATATTAGACAGTTTTCAGTTATGTTCTGATGATGCTATATTTCACAGATTGCAACTGATGTGGCTGCTCGAGGATTGGATATTCCAGATGTCGAAGTAGTTATAAATTATAGTTTTCCACTAACAACAGAAGATTATGTCCACAGAATTGGAAGGACTGGACGAGCTGGCAAAAAGGGTGTAGCACACACATTCTTCACAAAGGAAAACAAGGTAACTGTCCAAAAACTTATCACGGGCCTTGCATCAAATCGGAGTGAACTCTTGATGTTACTGTTGGGCTTTATTTCATGTGAACTTATTCATTTTAGGGACTGTCTGGTGAGCTGATAAATGTTTTAAGAGAAGCTGGACAGGTTGTACCTGCAGCGCTTATGAATTTTGGTACACATGTTAAGAAAAAGGTATTTTTCTCGCTCTGCACATTCTAATTTAAATATCTGTTCTGTCTTTCACCGTATTTGTGTTTAATCATCCAGTGTGCGTATTTGTGTTCTAATTTAAATATTTGTGTTCTGTCTTAAAGGTTATTAAAATGAGATAATGTGCATGTTCTCTTGCTTCATTTGAGTTTTTTAATAAAATTATTGTGCCACTACAATCTTTCACTCGTTACCTGGTAAAAGCAGTTTTCCTATTCGCAAGAGCTAGTAAAGTTACTGTAATATTGAAACAAGCGTTTAGGTTAAACATTATTTATTTTCAAAAGTTCATAAATAATATGTTGTGCTTTTCTGCTTGTAAAAAATAATCATTTTGCAAGTCTTGAGGGTTATAGTATTCCTCTTTGTTCAGGTAAACTTATTTTGTAACAAGTTGAGTTTTCATTTGTCTCTCGTTTCTTGTCCATTCAGGAGTCCAAGATTTATGGAGCACACTTTAAGGAAATTGATGCAAATGCTCCAAAAGCAACAAAAATAAAATTTGATTCTGATGATGAAGATTGACTCCAGAATTTTACAGCAATGTTGCTTTTGTACTAGTACTTGTTTGCCGCCCTGGGCAGTTTAATTTAAAGAAAATTTTATTATCCATTCCAACAGATATGTTTTTTTTTGTGATAGAACAGACATGTATTTTTTAGTAACAGTATTTTATATTATGTAGATTTTAAAATAATTTATATATATATATATAATTTTTCAGCAAATTGGAAAATTGGAGTTGGAGATTGATCAACTGAAGAAGGAAAATAGAGAGGAGGATGCAGTGGGGATGAGGGAGAGTTTAGATAATTTTTATAAAGTAAGAGATAAAATGCTTTTCCAAAAATCAAGAATTAAATGGCTTCAAGAAGGGGATAGAAATACAAAGTGAAAGAATAACAACAATCATAACAATCTAAATTTAATCCAATTTATTAAATTGGATCAAATTTAAGAAGTGAAAGAATAACAATAATCTTAACAAATTTTTATTAATAAAAAGAGTTTCGAATATATTAGAAGTATTTTAATTAAAATTTAAATAAAATATTAATATAACTTTAATATTTAAATTTTATTGTTATGAAGTTACAATTTAAAATAAATTAAAGTGTTTGAGCGATGAGGAAATTAAAACATGTTATTAGATTGTGAGTATAACTCTATATTCCAATTAAAAAAGAAGTTCATTTAGAGTAATATAATATAAAAGTATATATAATATAGATAGAGCATAATAATAAAATTCAATTAATATAAATAAAATAATATTATTATTTTAATATTCATAAAATTTAATTAATAAATGTTGATATTAAATAAATTAAAGAGGTTAATTAATGAAGAAATTAAAATATAGTAATATATTGATTAAAAGAATGTATTTGAAATTGAAAATGAAACAGACACATGTATTTAAAGTTGAGTAAGACACAAAAGGATCTAACGACAGTCTAAACATTTGCCCTTACGGATACTATTTTTATTTTTAAACACTTAGCAGTGAGTTTGTAGTGTTTTAGTACGTGTGCAAAATTTCTTCTTAAATCATACATACATACATACATAACTAATTAAATTTATATGTTTAAAAATTTTAACACTATATTTTTCAAAATTGGCTCCAAAATTTTGGACCCCGCTCAAATCATGTCCCAGGTCCGTCAGCAACCTAACCATATATTACTCGAACCAAAAATGTAACGAAAAACTTACAACAGCTCATTTTAATACATTGCCGAACTTCACACATCAATTTTGTTTTGATGCATTGCTATATCCTAAAAACTTAAAGACCTTTCTTTTAAAAATTTGAGCTAAGCTTGCAATTTCTGATTCCCTCATATTCCTAATCACTGTATCCGGCTGCCATAACCACTTGCTTTTCCGCGACAACCTGTTTGCAATATCAATAGTCAAGAAGGCCATGTCTCTGCTGTTTGTCAAGACTCGCAACACAGGAGCAGAGTATTGAGCATTTGACACCAATCTATTCAAAAATATCAGTGCTTCCCGAATCAGCAAGGTTCTGCACACAAAGAAAGAAAAGATGGTTAGAATGAGATACGTAGAGATAGCGGAGAAGAGATCTGACCAAAATCTTTACAATAAAATATTACAAAGGATGTTAGTAAATCATTAGAAAAGTTGCTTGATAAACTAAATCAGTTTCGCTCAAAAAAGAAGACACTACTTTGGTTATATTCAGAATTATATAATTATTTATGTCATATCCCAAATCAACAATAAATATAGTCATCAACACAAAGTAGCATATCAAAGTAATAGTATCATCGAGAGAAGCTTATATATAACAAAGCAACTAAATAAAATACATGTTAACTGCCATTAGCATCAAACTGGACAGAACATCTGTAGCAGAGGGAGAACTATACAATAACTTGCCTCTCTTTAAAAATTTCACATGAATGAATAGACTCTGAAGCTTCCACATCCATCTCCACTACCAACATCTTCAGTATTAATGCAAGGAAGTTGGTCCTCTTTGAAAACTCATGACTTAATAGAATTTCAAGGCCAGATTTTCCCGATGACACTAGAAAAGCCAGCAAAATAATAGCATTTCTTCGAAGTTGCAAGACCTAAAAGTTAGATGAAACTGAAATTTGTTAAAAATCAAAACTATAACAAATCATTCTCAAATTAATTATTTATCCAATACCTATATATTGAATACAAGTTCAAAAGACATCAATCAATGTCGCCAAACCTGAGAACCACAAGTCTCGGTATGAAGCTTACCAGTGTACCATCTCCATGGCAAGGTAGGCAATCTGCCACGCCCTCTAGAATTTTACAAAATTGTTGAGTACATGACGCCTTTCTTGTGTCGGAGATTGCAGCTCCAGCATTCTCCATCTCATCTTTACAGCCAGAACAGAACATTGACATTATTGGTGGACCTTCATTCAGCAAGAGAGCATAAGATATTTGGAATAGCACTACTTAAACGGTTCACCAGTACAAGCTCTACAAAGGATACTGCATCATATTTGCTGATAAGATACTGCATAATCACAAAAATAATGTACTGCAACATTATTGAAGAAAGAGGTTGATGGCTCAATTATTGTTCTCTACATCTATTTACAATCCATTCGAGATATTTGGAATGACTTAATCCGCAAACTCTC
Organism: Oenanthe sinensis; assembly: GCA_028671895.1. Taxonomy (NCBI): domain Eukaryota; kingdom Viridiplantae; phylum Streptophyta; class Magnoliopsida; order Apiales; family Apiaceae; genus Oenanthe; species Oenanthe sinensis. The sequence goes on along the minus strand of CM053812.1, from coordinate 28,186,420 downwards.
TCTAAATATATGCATATATACCTATATGAGTAAGACTCAGCGATGAACTACTTATTTGAGTAACTGAGGAACCAATTCCTATTTTATAAGAATTTGATTAACAAATAACTATAGAAGACTATAGAACATACAAAAAATCATAGAACACCAAAAATAATTCCAAAACAAACAAAAAAATTACATAATATACATAGTTATTAAAGGCAAAAAGCGCAGCGAAGCGTAAAGGGTCTCCTATAGCTTAAGCGCGAAGCGAAGCGCGGGCTTTTGTAAAAAAAGCGCACTATATAAATAAATACTTTATATATATATATATATGTTAAAATAAATGTAAACATAAAGATTAGTGGGATCACCTAGAGGGAACTAGAATTTCAAGCTAGAGCTAGACTGATAGACATTCTAATTAATAAATATAACCTCAAAAGAAAGAAATAGGTCCATGCTTCATATTATTATAAGATACTAAGAAGTGGTAAAAATTTAAATGTGCCCATCAACATCTTCTTCATCATCAAAATAATTTGAATCTTCATTTTGATCAAGGCTCTTATTCTCTGTAAATTCAATCTCCTCTTCCTCATCCTCATACTCAATATCCTCATCCTCAATCTCGTCTATCAACCTCCTAGTGGAGGATCTAGAGTTCCTATTGTTTGCATTGGTCGCTCTTGATTGTGATCTTGATCTATATAATGGCTCTCTAACACCAGAAGCATTATAAACATCCCTATATGTTGAGAACGGCAGCTAGGTTTAAAGATATAACATGTGTTTTGTATTGGGTCTTGAAGAAAGAGCCCAAAAAGACAAAATATTGGCCCAAAAAGACAAAATATTGGCCCAAATTTTAAAATAATGTTTAGATCTTATAAAAAAAGCCTATTTATATAAAAGCCCGCTTTTTTGGAGCTTTTTGCGCTTTGAGCTTCACGATTAAGCGCGCTTAAGCTGGGCTTTTGAATTTACTCTGAGCTTTTTTTAAGCTAAGCTCAATGGGTGAGCTTCGCTGCGCTTCGCGCTTTAAGTTGCGCTTAAGCGCGCTTTTAATAACTATGATAATATACAAAAAATATAGAACATAAATTACAAAACACTAATTCTGTATAGTGTTCTGTAACTTTGTGTTCTACATTTTTTGTATGTAATGTAATTATTTTGTGATTGTTTTTTGTGTTCTGTAGTTTTTTGTATGTAATGTAAAGACATTATTTTGTAATTTTGTTTGTTTTGTGATTGTTTTTTGTGTTCTGTAGTTTTTTCTATGTTCGGCAATTTTTTCATGTGTCCTGTAATTATATAAGGTGTTCTTCATGGGTTGCACTCCATGAAGAACACCGCAACCCATGAAGAACACCTTATATAAAGAACACAGAAAAACATCATCAAAACACTTCATTTTTTTTATAAAAATTCAAATGTTAAGATTAGAATCACAAAATTTAACAATAATTAAGCTTAACATATCAAATCTAACATCGAATCTTATCTAAATTTTAAAAATCAAATGTTACCGAATCTAACATAGAATCCAGCATAGAACCTTATATACATTTTTGTAACAATGAAATTTATATATAATCGGGTTATTTTTAATCCTAATGTATTGTTAACTTCGTGTTAGAATCTATCATTATTCATAAAAAAATATAATTGATGATAAAATTAGAATCTAAATGAGTTTTTATGCAAGATTCTATTGTGTTCTTTCTTGTTCATGGAGGCCTATATATATATATATATCAAGAAGACTTATAGGTCACGCGCATGTTATATAAAATAAAAGAACATACAAAAAGCACAATGATAAGAGATGAAAGGCAAATACAAGGACGTTTAAAATTTGTGTTACTATTATCTAGTAGAGAATTTTGTTATTAAAAAATAGTTAAGTGGAAAAGAAGGTAAAGATAGTAAATACTAGTATTATGATACTTTTATTAGCCCAAGTAATATTGAACATCAAATTTACATCACTTGTAAGTAATATATGTAGAGAGATTAATAACAAAGCACATGAAGAGACCAAGACTTTTGTGATTGACAGAGGAAATGCAAACTTACAATTTAGTAGCAGATAGACTAGATGCACAGCTTGCTTTTGCACACACAGGCCAGATTCCTTCCTCAAAAGTTGTGAAACATTATGAAAAACCACAACTTCTACATATCTAAAACAAGCAATTTATCATGATTAAATATATAAATAAAATAATGTCCGTCTAAGACTAGCACTTGCTTGAAATAACAGAATATGCGTCCTACCTCTGCCTTTCCAAATACGCATTAGACATCATCAGAATAATATTCATGATAGTAATTGCTTCAAGCCTCACAAGTTCTTCATGACGTCGAATAGTAATCTGTTGCATAAGTTCAAATAGAGAAACTAAATCTACCTCAGTACTTGACAATGTAGAGCAGCAATCAGGCTCTTCTTTCTTGAAGACGTTTTCAGGGTCAAATGATTTAATCACTGCATCTGAAGTCTCAGGGGCATTCCCGTGAAACAGGCTATTGTTGTTTAAAAAACTAGGCCCGCGTGTCTGAGAACTTTTGCTTATATATACAGGGCCCTCAACAATTACATTGTCCCTGAGTATAATACACTGGATATATCAAATCAAAGCTCGAGCAGATGTATAATGGCCTAAAAAAGTGAGTCTAAGTTTCAATGATAATTTGCTTGGAGCTATAAATTAATATTGATAGCAGATATAAGCAGAACTTCTATCTGGAACTAGAATTGAATAAGAAATAATGTATGGAAAACTGTGGAAAAGCATAATGAATAAAGGCCTAATGTTTACCAGTCGGATGATTGATGACTGTGATAAATACAGACTAAAACAAAAATGATGGTCTGCAGTCTGAACAAATTTATAACTTAAGAAAAGCACTACATGCTTGTTTAAAAAAATTCATCCAACATAACCTAGCCATGCACAAAAAAACTGTATGTTTAAATCTTAGATTCAAGATACTAAAAAAGAAAATAAATGATAGCAGGGACACAGAGCAGCACATGGCGTGCTGTAATAATTAGTCAACCACATAACAGTATTAGAGAGAGAGAGAGAGAGAGAGAGAGTTTTACTGTTTCTTCCATGTTCATTTTTGTTAATGCAGAAGAAATGACAGAAGGCAGTCATTTCGCAAATTTACATGTCTGTTAATCCCTTGAAATATTGAAGCTTAAGAGGTTTGAGGGGAATAGAGTAGAACAGATTAGTATTGGTCATGGCCTAGTGACGTGAATCAGTAACGAGATCTTAGATCAAAAAATTAGTTGGGTAGCTATGCATTACCCATATTTATACTGTATTCATGATGCTTCAAACTGAGAGCAAGTAATGTTGCGTAGTACTTGCAATATATGTTGAGAAACAAAGAAAAGAAAGGGAATACCTTTTCGCAGATCTTTTCTTCACGCTTGACAAGTGATTCAAAACTATATGTAGTATATGCAAAGATCTATAAACAATAACAGCCTGCACAAGATAGTTCACCAAATGACATAAGCAACTGTCATAAAATTGAAGTGAAGCTTTTACATTATAGTTCAAAATAACATTAGTTGAAATGAATCTCCATCGTCCATATGTCTGATTATGTGAGGTACCTATCAGAAGTTCAGCTTTAAATTTCCGCTCATCATATTTCAGTAAACTCATAACTGGAATTAAAATTTAAGCCTATAAACAGGAGAAGAAAAGTTGACTCAAGGTGGAATTTTCTTCAGCATGTCAGGATTTCGAGGTAGCTTTGAAATTATTATTATTTTAGAAAAAGAAGCGATTGTTATTTGGTAACCCATAAACCTATATAACCAGGCGTGTCATTGAATTTATGACTGAGGATCCATCAGAGGTAGGAAACATTCTTTACAAGGGTCGCCAAATATAACATGCACAAAAGTCTATGCGGGAGTATTTGTGATTATAATTATCCAAACTGATTTAGCATGCAATGAAAAGACTTTATAGCCTCTTCAAACTAAACAAAAAGAAGTGCATGTTTCTTCTCTGTCTCAAACCACAACTTTTGTGCCACTGCACTGTCATTCAACAATTGATGTTACTTATGTTGGTAATTAATTATCTTTTATTGCATTGTTGCATTGGGAGAAAGAACAAACAAAAAATGCAGAGATTTTATCAAAGTAAACTAAAAAAAATCAGTTCTAGACCTTACATTATCAAGGTGGCAGAGATCAATTAAAACTTCCAACATTGCCTCCAACTCTACTAAACCATTAGTAATCTGCAAAGTTGGTAAGGATCAGTCATCCATAAGCAGCCAGACAAAAAACATATTATCCATACCATAGACATGATGTATAACAAGAATCATGCAACAAACCAGAATACAACAAAGGAATTAGCATTAACACCCTGTAGGATTACTTGATGGAGTACCATAGCTGTTTAATAACAAAATTTCAACCTCTTTTCAGTAAATACCTTTGTCAGCACAGAGTATAGACTAGATATTTTTGCAGCTTCAGCTGAGTGAGGAGGTTGTGTGGCCTGTGGCATAGGAACATCGGAATAGGTCCCAAGAGAGTTCGCTGTTGTTTTGGAGGAGGGATTAAAGCTCAAGAATCCGAAAAGGACATGAAAATCTGTTTCACAAGCCACAAACAGCTTTGATACCAAATTTCTTCCTGTGAGCTCGTCAGAAGTTGAGTTCCACATACATAGCAACTTTCTTGTAAGTAGACAATTGGTAGATAGATCATTTTCAATTATCAAATCAACAGAGTCAACAGCTTTATCTGTCTGGACTCCTATAGCTTTACAAGATGGTAAACCTAACTTTCAAAAGAAGCAGAAAAAAGATGAGTAAAAATTTTTTGTAAACAATTCTTTTATGAAGATGACCAGAAAGAGATCTTACTCTTTGGTTGGTCTGGAACTAGATTGGCACCTTCATTAAACCGACATCCTACTAGGCGGTCTGAGAAATTCTTACTCTTACATTCTAAAAGAGCTGCAGAATACTCCTGATTATTAACTCCGAATGCCCCAGCATCATGGATAGCGTCATGCACCGGACTAGCAAATATAATGATATTAAGATACTTGTAATGTGTGTAGTTATAAGATGTGATCTTATCATCAGAAAGATAATAATATCAAAAATAAGATCAAGTAAAAATCTTCTAGAACAAATTCCTGTGATGTTTGTGTTTAAATGAGAGGAATGGATTTAAAGGTCAAGAATCAATTATTTGGGTTTCAAAGTATTCATTACAGTGTAATGATGAGAAGAAGTCAACTTACAGGTCAGTATTATCTCTGCACTGAACCTTAGCATCGTTAGCCTCAAGCCGTGAAAGGACAGATTGAAGCTGCTTCTCTTTCTTGTCCCTTTCCTTTTTAAGATCTAAGCACTCTTTCTCCTGGAGTTGCAAAACAATTCTTTATGTGTGCATAGCTAGAGCAATACTGAAAGGAGAAAAGAAAAGGAAGGCCTTCACTATACGTCTATACTACATTATGTGTATCAACCACCAACTCACTGATTTTCAATACTCACAAAATGAAATCCCACACTTATAATTTATAAACATGAAAAGAACTTGACAAATCTCACCCAAAATTTCACGCTCAGTCAAGTAACATGTTACGATATGGCACGTAAAATCTTAGATAACTTTAGTACAGCAAGTTACATTACATATTTACATCTAAGAAATTTAGAAGTGAACCGCATTCCTGGAATTCTAAAGTACCTAAACACTCAATAGTCTCTACTAGGCATGGCAGAAAATGGATTTGGGTTGGTTTTGGTTCAATAAATTTGGGTTTGGGTTGGGTCTTGACCCGAATCCATATTTAACCCATATTTAATTAAATATAGTTTAAATTTGGTTTGGATAAAAAATGGTTTAGGGTCAAAATATGGGTAAACCAGTTTTTTACATTTTCTATAATATAATTACATTAATGCATTTTATTTTAATTCTTTACTCTCATAAAAAAATGTTATATAATTTAAAAATGTGTACAACTAAAAAAATTAACAAAATGATAAAACCTCATAGACTCAGAGTCGATATGTTCTGTTTTATTATTATTAAAACAAGCTCCTGAAATGAGAAGTATTATTATTATTATTATTGTTGTTGTTGTTGTTGTTGTTGTTGTTGTCGGGTATTGGGAGGTCAACGAGAGTGGAGAGGTCAAGTCGGCAACGACGTCGTCTAAGAGGATGTCATCATCGTCGTCAACTGAGAAGCGGAAGAAGGTTTCTGATTGGGCTCGGCAGTGGTGGGTCCATCTGCTCCACTTGATGTTGTGTATGTCGCGTATTAATCTCAGAGACTCAGAGTCGATATGTTCTGTTTTGTTAAATTAATGGAGAGGTATTTCATATTTGGGTGTGGTTTAAACGGGTAATCCGGGTATCACGCATTTTTAACCCATATAATTTAAATAAATATATGACCTAAACCCAACCCAAACCCAAATAATAATATGTGATATGGACTGGGTCCAAGTCAACAAATATGGACCGGTTTGATTTGGGTTAATGGGTTTGGATAAAAATTGTCACGTCTGGTCTCTACAACCTATGAAAAGATCCCTAAAAAATATAATTGTCCACTTCTATCAAACACACATGCTTACAGAAAAACATAAAAAGTGACACAAGAGTCAAAATATATAACAGACTTACGAGATGAGTTAGTTTCTTTGAGGCTCGCCCAAGCTCTCTCTGCAAAAAAAAAAAAGGCCAACCAAACACTTTAAAATTAGAGATGTATGACAAAGAGATGATCATATGCTCATACAAACATTCAAGATTTGCAATATAAACCTACAACATCCACTAAATATACATATACAATTCATCACACAATCTACCTAAAACAGAATTTATAACACACAAATATGCAATTCATTAAGAATACAAACAAGATTAACAGATAAACAAATCCACCTAGTTTGTCATCTAAAGTCTAAATAACATAAATTAAACACAAATAATACTCTCGAAAAGTTCGAATACAATTCACCTAAACCTACGTTGTAGTTTGCAGTGTATTCGCAAACACATTTCTCTATACATACATAAATAAGATTCACAACGAATTACAAACGCAATTCACCTAGGTTGTAGGCTAAATTAGCTAATCGTAAAGCACATGCCTACACACACACACACAAAAAAAAAAAAAGATACACTAACAAGACAACTACAATTCATCAAGTTAGTAGAATAATGAATTAGTTAATATATAAACATAATACTGTGTATAATAATAGTAGTAATTGTAATTATAACCTTTAAGCTATCAATCTCCTGTCGTTTAGTAGCATTATTGTTAATTGGAGACGAGACAGTAACATCGCTGTGAGTGTGACTAATTGATGGCGCGTTAGAGAAATAATCGTATTGTTTAGCTGGCTTATCGTTGAGTTTCTGAGAGAATTGACGAGGCGGCGAGTGGCTTATAGTGATCGTTGAAGCGACGGAATGTTGAGGCGGCGGCGGCGGACAGTGGCGGTGTTGAGTGACGGAGACGATTTCTTCTTCGACTTGAATGAGTTGGTCTAGGAGATCGTCTGTCCATACTTCTAAATCAAATTCCCCTTGGCCGCCATTCATTTCTCAGAGACTGTGTGTTGTGACTGTGTGTTCTTGTTCTTGTTTATTCTTCTTTTTTCATGTTGTGTTTATTGACACAATTCAAATTCTAATTGCACGTAAAACAACAATTTTCTAATTCGACTGATAATATAATAATTTCATATATTAAATAAAATACAAATAATTATTGATAATATACAAATAAATTTATTAAAATATTATTAAAATATTAAATTAAGTAATATCTTTTATGGACAAACTCATGTTTGTTTATGCTATTTAATATTGGTTTGATCATTAATTAGTTATATACTCGTATGTTATTGTGTTATATTTATTTATTAATGTACAAGTAATATATTTGCTAATTTTATATATTTTATTACTCTTATTAATATTAATTAATTTCCAATAATATTAAATTTTAACTAGTATTGTATTGGAAGTTAAATATTATATAACTAGTTTATAAATTTTATTTCCAAATAATTATTATATTTGTTAAAAAGATTATAAGACCTTTGAGTAATATCCGTTAGCATAGACTCGTGAATAAATTGCAGAAAATGTTCATGAATAGTTCGTAATTCTTTTCTTTTTTTATTTTTGTAATAAATCAAACTAAAAAAGATATTTTATTTAATTCATATTTGAGTTTGAGGATAATTTTTAACGACGAATTGAATATAAATATTTCAAGTTTTTTATTGAAGAAAAAAAAATAAAAGAGAAGAAAAGGGGGAGAAGAGAAATAAAATTTTAAAAAAATTATCATGCTCTCAAGTTTTTTAAAAAAATGAGGAAAAGTTTTGAAAAAGAATATGAAATCTATATTAATTTTATTTTATAAAAATAATGTGAATAAATAAATATATCAGCAGGAAAATGATTTAATACCTTGGAATTGAAGTTTTAAGTATTTTTTGATATTGGAATGAAACTGCTGTCTGCGTCCGTGCGTTGTGTTTCATAATCATATATATATTCCTACTAGTAAAGGTAATACAATTGTATTGTATTTGTGGGTGTAAGGGTACTCTTCTGCCGTACGTAAACATAATCCAGTCAACTCATCTCTCATCATTAAAAAATAAATAGACAATTATGATTAAATAAAAAATGGCATACGCTCTATTATAGATACGCTCTATTATAGAGTATACTACGCTCTATAATAGAGCATATGTAATTTTATTTTTTTTATGCTCTTAATTTGTCATTTGTAAATTATTTTTAAAAAAAATAATCTAATAATAATATCTCTGCACATATGCTCTATTATAGAGCGGATGTATATGGATGAAAAATAATCTAAGCCAAAAACAGTTCTCCCACCTAATCTCTCTATACATACACTCTATTATATAACGGATGTGTAGAGCGGGTGTCCGCTATATAATAGAGCGGGTGTAATTTTATTTTATTTATTTTTCACCTGTTTCACTTAAACAAGCTAGCATAATATCATCAAAAAAATTCAAAATACAATCAAATTTATTTTTTCAAATAAATCAACTCCAAATCATAATGGAAAAGATTCAGGAGCCACAGTTGGATAAGTACTTTAATACAACCAACTCATCTTCTACGGTTAAAAACCCAAATCAACGGCTGAGATTTAAAAAAAATGACATACGCTCTGTAATAGCGCTATTATAGAGCGTATGTTACTTTTTTTTCTTATCATTTTATCCTTTTAATGATACGCTCTATTATATATCTCCATACAATACACACCCATATCTCCCAGCAACACATTAGTTCTTTTATCATACCAAATTTTTGGAGACTTTTACGAGCTCTCTAAAACTCATTTCAACTTTGCCCATCTCATAACTCATCTCATACCCATTTTATAACCCAATATACTTTCAACTATCTAAAATCAATTTTTTATAAATTTTGAGCTTAGGAGAAAATTTAATTTGTTCAAGTTTTCAAAATTTGAGTTTGGGAGAAGATTCAATTTTTTTAAAATTTCAAAATTTGAACTTGGGAGAAGATTTCAAAGTTGACGTTTGAGCTTGGTTAAAGCTTTATTAAGTTTTTGATGATATTATGATTTGGAGTTGATTTATTTGAAGGAAATAGATTTGATTGTATTTTGGACTTCTTTAGAGTTTTTTGATGATATTATGCTAGCTGGTTTAAGTGAAAAATTAAAATTAAAATAAAATTACACCTGCTCTATTATATAGCGGACATCCGCTATGTAATAGAGCGTATGTACAGAAAGATTAGGCGGGGGGAACTGTTTTTGACTTAGATTATTTTTCACCCGTATACATCCGCTCTATAATAGAGCGTATGTACAGAGAGATTATTATTAAAAAAAATTTATAATTTACACGTGGCAAATTAAGGGCATAAAAGAAAATAAAAAAAATTATATACGCTCTATTACAGAGTGTAGCATGCTAACAGAGCGTATGTCATTTTTTTTATTTAATCACAGCCGTCCGTTTGTTTTGTTAATGGTGAGAGATGAGTTGGCTGGATTATGTTACTTATCCAGCTGTGGTTGTAGAAGAAGACCCAATCATAATATCATCAAAAACTTAATGAAGCTTTAACCAAACTCAAACCTCAACTTTGAAATATTCTCCCAAACTCAAAATTTGAAATTTTGAAGAAATCGAATTTTCTCCCAACCTCAAATTTTGAAATATTGAACAAATTAAATCTTCTCCTAAGCTCAAAATTTATAAAAAAAATGAATTTAGATAGCTCACAATATATTGGGTTATGAAATGGGAATGTGATGAGTTATGAGATGGACAAAGTTGAAATGAGTTAGAAATTTCCAAAAATTAGGTATGATAAAAGAACCAAGTGTGCTGATGGGAGATATGTGTGTGTATTTTAGGGAGAGGTATAATAGAGGATATCATTAAAAGAGTAAATGAGAAGAAAAAAAGGTAACATGCGCTTTATAAAAAAGCGTATGTACGCTCTATTATAGAGCGTATTATTATAGAGGGTATGCCAGTTTTTTCAGGCTCCGTTTGGGAGTACTGTTGAAAACTGTTGTACTGTGAGAAAAAATGTTGGTGGAAAAAGTGATATCAGGAAAATTAGATAACTGTTTGATAATTTTTTTGATTTATGCATATTTTGATATATAATATATAAAAATAATATTTTTGGGAATATTTGATGATGAAACCGATAATTACTTCCAATAAAAGTTGAAAACAGCTTTTTCCAAAAGAATGAGGGGACATGCTTTTGCTAACAACAACTTTTATACTAAAAACGCATTTCCACACAGCAGTTTTTATAATTTAACAAACACCTTTCTGAGAATTTTTCAGTAAAAAGCTGCTGTAACTGTCTGTAACAGCAATACCAAACGGGACCTTAATGTTATCCATTTATTTGGATTTTAAAAAACAGGAGATGGGTTGTTGTCCAACTGTTGCTCCCGAAATAACCCCCGAATTTATTTATCATGACATTATGATCCTTTCTTCAACAAAAAGAAACCGAGAAATATACATACACATATAGTTGTATCTCTTCTTCTTAATCTCTCTAGTTTCACCAAATTTAAACACTCTGTGTGTACAATTAGAAGTGTAATTAGCCATGGCAGCACTAGAGTACCTAGATTCTCTACGCAATTCACATCCAGAGCTCTCTGATTGGTCCAATACGCTTGCAGATCTGTATCAACGCAAGCTATGGCACCAGCTCACTCTAAAGCTTGATCGTTGCCCTAGCTGTTTTTCAGGTTTATTTTATTCATTTTTGAGTTCTTATGTTTAAAGTTTGTATCTTTATGTTTATTTACATTTATTTGGTTGTCAGATTGTTATTTTTACTTCAATTAGGGCTTTAGATTGTCGAATTTGACATTTTTTGGTGGAATGTAGGGAGTTGTTGTTGAAAGAGTAGCAAAGTACGGACCTTTAATGATTTTTTCGTCGAGAAAGTCATTTTGGTATGATTTTTATATTGTTTTTAAAGTTATAACCAACATTTGGATGTAGATAATTAATAAAGCTTTAGGAAATGGCGAGTAGTATCGTTCATTTTGAAATAGACAGGAGGTTAGCATGCTGAGGTGCATAGGCATTTCTATTATATGGATTTTACACATATATGCATCTCATATACGGTATTGTGGTGGATAAAAGCAACAACCTTCCTTTTGTATATTTTCGTGTCCTGTCTATAGTATTGCCATTGCACAATAAGCGCCGATTCAGAGATTGTGGTTCTATTGTATGCTTTGTAAATTAGTGCAAGCAAACTTTGTTAGTAATGAACAAGGAAGTGACGTGGTGCATAACAAAGCATGAAGAGATAATTGCCAATATTTGGCTCTTAATTTGGCCTTTTTGCTCATTATATTAGTGATCTAGTCAATACTAACATAGAGACATCTCTGTATAACTATACTATATTTATTAAAAAATATTCACTACCTCCATGACTAAAAAACTCACTTTAAAATTTTGAATTTATTTTAAACTCTTAGTATTAAAGTTGAGGTGAGTTAATATGAATGTAGTAATTGTAATTGCGAATGTTCAGTATTCACTAGTCGACAAGCATGGCTAAAGTTTGAAGCCTTAATGTATTAACATTACTTCTTTTTTTGTTATTCCGTACAATCACATTGCCATGTCCTGCAGTTGTGTGAAAGGAATTATCGTGTTTTTTGGGTGATGGCACCATGGGAACCTTTTACTCATCATGCTGCTTTCTACACACACCTAATACTTGCATTTATTTGTTCATATTTCAGGCCGGTGATACTCTAATACAGCTTTATAATAATTTCATCACTGACTTTGAGACTAAAATCAACCTTCTCAAGCTTGCACACTTTGCGGTCATTGTCTCTAGGCAATATTCCGAGAAAGAGGCCGCCATTAGTTATCTTGATGGGATTATTGAGAAGCTTCGAGCTACTAGAGAAATGCGCATTGAGGAGCCTGTCCTTTATATCAAAATGCAAATTGCGTTGTTCAATCTTGAGAAAGGAGATCAGAAGGAATGCAAGAAGCTACTAGAAGATGGAAAAAGTACACTTGACAGCATGACTGATATTGATCCATCTGTACATGCCAGTTACTACTGGATTTCGTCTCAATGCCACAAATCTCGTCAAGAATTCGCAGAGTTCTACAAAAGTTCTCTGTTATATTTGGCATACACTTCAGTAGATACTCTATCGGAAGCATTCAAACTGGTATGCTAGATTTTGTGTTTACTCATTAGTATATAAGGAAAAGTATACTTGAGAAAAAAAGGTTGTGCATAGTGCAGAAGGATCCGGTATATACAGTACGCAACCTTACCTTTATTTTTCATAAAAAGGATGTTTCCAGAGGTTCAAACCTGTGACCTAGTGCATGGCAAGTAGAATAATCTGCTGATCAGTACAGAGCTCGAAACTATATCAAAGATCGTAAAAAATCGTAAAAAATAATTGGAGTTGCTCTATTTTATTTTGGCTCAACTTCTTTGTACTACAGGCTTCGTATTGCTTGATTCGATGTTGAATAAATTCAATCATTTGATTAAATTTAAACGTGTACTGTATGTTTCCAATATTAATTAGCTCCATGTTTTCTGCTTCTATGTTCAAGGAATATATTGTTGTACGGTACTGGGCAGACATGTTTAATTTTATAAGTGATGCTGTATAAATTGTGGTAAAATTAGCAACACGTAATTGGTAACGCAGTTATGGTTCCAGTTGTTTGGCGTTTCCTAGAATAGCATTACTAGCTATGAGCTAGATGATTGCTAGTAATACTTCATATCTGTTAAAACTGTTTTGATGGAGTAATCAGTTTTTGATTGACTCCACTTGTGATTTCTAGGATTTGGCTTTTGATCTGTCCTTATCTGCATTGCTGGGAGAAAATATTTACAACTTCGGCGAACTGCTTGCGCATCCAATTGTAAGCTAATATGTTTTAATGTTCTAGATTAGTGGTTATCTTGCAAATATGTAGATGTACTATTTCCTCTGCCATCTCACATTATGGATTGTGACACAACAATGTTAATAAAGATGTAATGTATGTCATATCTTAATGTTTTATTTGAAATGATTTCATGCAATTTGTCTTCACGTAGATAGAATTTATACTCTGTTTTGAATGTACAAGTTTATGAGGAAAAGCTAGTACTTGGTTAGCATTGCAACCACTTGGAATAGGAACCAAGATAAAGCAAGCACTCCCCACCTTGAATCATCTTCATCTTATTCAAATTGATCAAGTTAATTTAAATGAATCTACTTAAATTTGTGCTCATGTAAAATCTTGGACTATGGTCGTCTGCTGTGCAGTATGATGAGTATCATACTATGATCCTCATTAATCATGATATGCTCGTAGAGGACCTTGAGAGAATGTGAGAAATAAAAATGATAGATGCTTATCAAGGTCCAGTTGGTTTTTTATGGTATCAAGATGAAGTCCATCAGCATCTTCTATATGTTTGTCCTATTTGTAGCTTTATCTATGTATTTTTGTACATCTGAATGAGATTATATGCTGTATTTAGAAATTGACGCATTCTACTTGAACAGATAAAGAGTCTTCTAGGGACCAAGGTGGAGTGGATCTACTATATCCTTGAATCTTTTAACTCTGGTGATTTAGTTCGCTATCAAGAATTATGTCGTATCCACAATGCTTCTTTGAGTGCACAACCAGCATTGGTGGAGAATGAGAAAAAGCTTTTAGAGAAGATAAACATTCTCTGCTTGATGGAAATTATCTTCAGGTATTTGAACATAATCTGCACATGATTATGATATATTAATAATTAACACTGCCCAAGTTTAACTGAAATGTTCTCCCTTTCAGTCGACCATCGGGAGATAGAACTATTCCCTTAAGCATCATTGCAAACCGAACAAAACTTACTATAGAGGATGTCGAGTACCTTCTTATGAAGAGCCTATCGGTAAATTCACGTTTTAATTGATGAAATTAAATGAGTAATTTTTTTTTGTACCATTTCCCACCTGTTTATATGGCGTCTTCTGGTAATGAAGACTGCATGCTGTACTATTAAGTAATTCTGTTACAATTTTTTTTAATAGCGAGCTGTGTCCATTTTCTTGTAAAGTTCTTCAATCGAATGTGCTTCAGGTCTTGATCATAACATATAAAAGCAAGGACACTGGTTACTATGTTGTAAATTTATACATTTGTTTGAGTAAAAAACTGTGCAGGCAAATTTTAAAGATTATAGGTGTGACATATCTTCTTACTCATATGGTTCTTATTGATCTGAATTCTATATGTGGTTTCAATCAATCCCTTGCAACTGGCATGTCTACTTTAGAGAATAATCCTATCAAAGTGTCATTTTTCTAATCTGGTGTTCTGACAGATTACTACTACTTTGTATCTTGAATGTCAGCTTGTACATCAAATTGTAAATTTGTCATGCTATTCTGATGTTTCCTGTTCTAATATATCCATTCTGATGTATGTTTGACTAGGTTCGTAATTTTATTAAATTGGGTGCTCTTGCCATAAATTGGATATATGGAATACTGCAGGTTCATCTTATTGAGGGGATAATTGATCAAGTTGAAGGGACTGTTTATGTCTCATGGGTGCAACCAAGAGTTTTGGGAATTCCCCAGATCAAATCTTTACGTGATCGGCTGGACAGTTGGATGGGCAAAGTAAACACTGCTTTATTATCAGTAGAAGCTGAAACACCTGATTTAGTTGCCTCGTAATTTTGTTCCTGGCTTCCTTTCTGTACTTTTGTAACAAGCTCTTGGATATCCCCAAAAGAGCTGCAAAGGAGAGATGTAGCAATTTATTGTTTTGGGCTGGAGGTGTAAGCATCCTCTCGTACTGCATTACCATTTTCTAGTGTTACTTTTCTGGCAGAAGGTGCCTCCGCCATTTTTCTATTGTAATTTTGTGCCTTCTGTACTTGCTAAGTTATCGCCTTGTCAGGAGCGTGGGGGGAAGACACTGACTGATATGCCCCCAGCATGTTAATTTGTAGTGAATTCTTTTTATGATTATTAATTAGAAGGTTCAGACATCCCCGCTGGATGAATTTTAACGAACAACCCATTCCACGAGGGGTCAAGGATTAAAAAAAAATTAGACCATCTGCACTATTATGTCTCAGCTTAAATTCCTACTCCCCACTCGCCCCTGGTTGTGATCAGGTCGCACTGGGCTGAAGTTGGAGAAGCATTCACAAGTGCTTGGGACCCGGTTGACATTGTCTCCGAGAAGATCATATTTGTTTAAAATCAAAACAAAAGCTGGGAATTATTGTTTGACAAATTAGTAGACAGTTGTAAATATGTGAATTTGGCAAATTATTATTATTTTTACATTTCATTCCTGCCAAACTAAAATAAAACGTAATAGTTAATGATAATGCAATGGAATGGTAAAAGTGGACTGACTAACAATGACATCATAAATGAGGAAAACGCTTCAAGTTGGACATGTTGCGCTGGATCATAAACTTAATGTCTTGTAATTCCTCATACGTGAATTGGTTCCCATAAAAAGAAATTTCCTGTTCCAAAGAAAAAGCGGCAACTAGTCATTTTTTTAAAGATAATTGTTATTAGTCTTTTCCAAAATAAACTCGTTAAAATAACCTATAAAATCATGGCAATCAATAAAATACATTTAGAAGCTATAATTGGGCATGATGCAGAGCAAGTGGCTTGATTTTTTTGAATAAGAAGACTGGTGTCACCCATATTATATCAATCAAAACATAGCCAAATCTATAAGATTCATTTGGACCTTCATCTAACGCCTTAAAATTTTAGATAAGCTGGTTAGTGAACATAGTATCAGAACAGGCTCGTAGAGGTCCCCGGTTCGAGTCGACAAATCTTAACAATTACCCGGCCGCAAACATACCACATATGCCAATCATGGAGACATCTATATCTCTACTACACTATTATAGCCAATAGATTAAAAGTTTTGGTCCAAAAGTGAATCATAGAAAAAATTCTAACCGTCTAATTTTAAATGAACTATAGAAACGATCTTAACCATCCAATTTTAATAAAATCTAATTTTAAAAAGGATATATATATATATATATATATATATATATATATATATATATATATATATATCATACATACATACATACATACAATTCTAACCCCCGGTAGTCTTCCTTTTATACAACTTCTCACGGATAATATTATATTATATTTAAATTATATTCTATATTTTCTATTTTAAGGATCATACTTATAATTTTTATTTAATATATCATTAAAGTTTATGAATATTAATATATAAATATCATTGTATAATAATATACAACTTCTCATAGATAATATTATATTATATTAACATAAATTCTCAATGTTATAAAATTTTATAATAAATATCAATAAAATATAATATAAAAAATAAATTTATCTAAATATTAATAATTCATCTCGTGCTTCGCACGGGTTATAAGCTTGTTTTTATATATTTTAATTATTATGAAACTGTTTTTATATTTTTGTAGAAACTAAATTTTCAATGTTATTATTTTTATGGATACCACTCCTCCGTCTTCGTAAAGAGACCGTTTGAATTTAATTAGAGTGTAGTACTGTTTGATTATGAAGATGAGGCTCTGTTAAAACCCTACTTCAAGACAGTATTTTAATTACTGTAGTTGATTTACGTTCTAGCAAAGGATAAACTCAAACTAAGGTAAGCACCAGGTCTGTTGGATTGCTATTTCAGGGATCTGTGGAATAGAATCGTAAGACCCTTTCTTTAGGCATTTTACCTTCAAATTTGTGGTGCCAAAGTCGATTAGACAAATTAAAACCTCCAAGGAACTTCATTTGATATCCCTCCTACTAACAAGATTTTGAGCATTTGATGAGTCTAGCTCAGCAAGAGACATAGGTCCGTGCATGTTTAAATCGAGTCTAGCGACATAGGCATGTGCACATTAAAATTTTTGCATGCAAACAGTCATTACCTAGCTAAGAAAAAATGACCAATTTCGGTACATGTAGTTTGCGCATTACATAGGTCAGCAAGAGACATAAGTCCACGAATTGGGACTCAAGTTTAGGGTTTAGCATTTGAAAACTAGAAAGGCTATTTCTTAAATTCAGTGATAGAGAACCATTACATTGTTAGATGCTATGTCAAAACCAAATGCTAAAAACGGATAGCAAAAGTTATATAGAGAACCTTATTTGGAGTACTAATTGGAGAACATGTATGATCTGTATCATATTATTCTATTTATATATTGCAGAATCTAATGGATCATATGTCTTCAATTTGTACTCCATTGAATTCAACTTTTGAATTATAAACATATATAATATCACTTTTGTCATCGATCTAATATAATTAGTCATTACCAAAAAAAGGTACTTGACTAATCTTTTTTAATCATTTAAAAGTGGGAGCACTGGATTTTACTTTTAACTTTTATACAAGCAAGATCAAACGTTGTAATCTCATATCAAAGTTATACCGCTACAAAAGGGTACTAACTAAGGTAGAAGAATAAGCTTGCAAGTAGGTGGTTCGTATATGTATCTTTTTGGTCCTTACAGTCAAATGAATTAAGCCCTTCCAGAGTATAATGATCTTGGTAGCTTTGATAGTACTGTTCTGCAGTTCTCCGTACTAGCTTTAGAGGTGACCATTGTACTACCTTCTACACTAATTTTGGCCGCCTGAAGCTGCTTCTTTTCCGTCCTTTCAGTTGTTCCAATTTCTTATTCATCTAAAAAAATATTACAGCCAGTCTCATAATTAGAACTGGCCCATGTCTCCAAGACAAGGTGATCAAGATATAAAACAGATCTTTAGTGTATCGACACTTTCAGATGTTGTGGAAAGAAAGATGAGACCTCAGACCTAAAAGATCAAGCATAAAACAAAATATATATGACTTCAATTTATATGTGTTTGTGTGTGTAACATTTTGTATGTTCCAAAGTAAAAATAAATTTAAACATAAACGATGTTTAGATTTAAGTAATAAGAGATCTGGTAAAGCAACAATGAAATGACTGCAAAAGCTGAAACTTAAAACTAAGTATAGATAAGTAGGGAGAAGAATTTTCCATTAGAACAATTATAGATTTATAGGAGTATAGTTCAACTAAATAACTAGGGATGTTTTACTGGATTAGCAACTACTTCTGCTCCTGGATAAAAAATGTGAAGTATCTCACCTTTGGGAGTCCACGACCTTTTTTCTAACCCATCTTATTTTACTGTCCTCGCACTTGTGTGCTTATCTAACTTTATTATCATAGTATGACATGCTTTAGTGTTCTAATGTGATCTTAAGCATTGCACTCTCTCTGGGATATGCAGGGTAGTAGTTATATATTCATCCCACTATCTTCTGAATCACTTATGATCTAATGTTGTTATATATCTATATGTTTCATCACCAGAATGACAGGTGAAAGTGGCAGAAAACAAATTAATTACGGATAGCTTCTCAACTCCTACAATCAATTAGCTACAGATGAAAAACTCATTTTACCTTCAAACTCAGTATCAACAACGAAAAAACCAACCTTGAGACGATACTGGTCTGGCACAACATGCTTAGCTCGGGCCCTAATTAGGTCGGGATCAATCTTGGACGGAGGGCGGAGAACAAAATCCATAGGCATCGCCTCAGGCCTGGAAGTTTGCTGTCTAGTGGACCACTTGCCAGACTTTGATTCCCTACATTACCCTTATCTATTATATCGGGAAGTCGGGAACAAGTTAAACTTAATATTTAGTTAGCAAAAAAAAAAAGTTAAACTTAATATTTGTGCAGAATGTGTAACTCTAACTAATAGGCCAGATTTAAGTTTGATCTTATGTGCCATGGTAACATACTGTGAAAACTTAGCCAAATCAAGATCATCATCTCTAGAATGTTTTCTTTACATGTAACATGTCACAAATGCCACGTTCGCCAAAGGTGGGAAAACCATAACTCTAAGAAAGTTTTCTTTACAAGTTATATGTAATAAAAATAAATCATCATACAAGAACAATAAACAAAAACAAACTACCTTACTAAAAAAACAAAAAACAAAAACTACCTTATCCCAGAACCCCCCTGGAACAAAATCCTCTCATCATCAAAGTTTCTCATGTCTTCAAACCCAGTGCTCTTGTTAAAGATTGATCGACTCTGCACGATCCAAAAATAAGTCACAAGTATATATTTTCGCATATTAATTAAAAACAACATTCTTATGATGTGAAAATTCATATCGATTGGATAGAAACAAACAGAGAGGTCAAGCTCACTTGAAGAAAAACACTATACATTACTGCAAAGTTACAATTCCATAATTCTAATTTCTACCACTTCTTTTCTACGATATATTATAGTGAAAATACTAATATAGGCTCCACGGCTTTAAGCAAAAATCACATGCAGTAACAAGAGGTCAATATTGCTCAGCGGAGAAATATATGAATCGATAGGTAACAACTTCAAAGAATACTTACCCAGTTGTCAACCAGTTCCTTAGCAATTCGTCTGTTAGATGTTGTCTCTTCATCAGATTTTGACAGAAACATAATGACCTAAACCAAAATCAAGAAATAACAAGGTGATTAGTTATCCTTATTATTCATTTACAAAATATATAACAAACAATATGCCACTAAAAGTTATGAAATACTATAACAATCATTTTGCCAATTGAATATAAATGTATTTGAACATTTATTCATGTGGAAGGACTGACCTTTCCCAGACCACTCTTCTTCAGTTGCTCTTTTCTTTCATACTGTTCTAAATCAATTGGAAACTGTAATATATGAATAAACCACTTTCTGGGTTAAATTTTTCAGAGTGCGTGGCAACAAATATTACCAACTACCATATATCAAAAAGCATCAAGAATAAAAATAATACTAATGATAATGATAACGATTGCACCAAAAACGGCAATATTAGTGGTAAAAAATAGTAATATATACAATACATGTGAACAATTATGTCCATACATTAGTCAAAATCTTCAGTATTGCTGCACGGATGTTTATATTAGGCAAGCTCCCATCTGGAAGTGGTTCAAGCCAACTCTTTAGAACAGCTAAAATTCCATGATCTAAAAACTCATGTTGAAGCTGCTTCCTTAAACCAAGTAATTACAACTGGATAAGAACCAGGGTTACAACAATACATAGCAACTTAAGAAGGAAGAAGACAACTGGCTTACTTTGACAGGACTTCTGTAAGAAGATGCAGCTTCATAAGCTTGTTTATAGCAGGTTTTGACTGTAAATTCAGTAATGCATCCTCTTCTGCTGCAAATTCAAGCTCAGCCATGACCTCCTCAACTAGCAATGCAATTTCTGCAGCAGTTTTCTCACGTCTCTTTTTCTTCTTTCCTATGTTAAAAAGATTTGTGATATCAGCACCCTCTTCTTCCTGTCATCAAAACAAATGAAACTTAAAACAAGGAAGGTTAAAATTTTGCAGATGAGTACCAACTGAAGATCCTCAAATACGTTTCTTTTTAAAAAACTTTATTCAACCTCCAAGACACACTAGGCAATTTAAAAGTACTCATTCGCTAAAATGACCAAGCAAAGGCATCTCATATCTATTTCAAGAGCACAAAACAAGAACAATAAGTTAGCATGGTCCAATATGACTTCCTATTTTAGTTTTAATTTAAATGCAGTCTATCATACATGATGAGCATTACCAGGTGACTCTGGAGATATAAGTACTAAAAGACAGAACTCATATGATATATATACATTTCTCATACAGCAGGAAAAATTCATCTGAAATTTATGTAGCACGTTGAAAATCTTAACTCTCTGCTGCATTAACTAATTGGAAAGCAAACAAAACCATCTCTAAGTATAGCTTGTGTAAAAAGACATGAATTAGAGTTTCAAGTCATCCCGCATCTGCGTTAAGTAGAATTTAACCAAATTCTATTTCTAGTCCATATAAATCAAATTTAACCAAGAAACCTAAACCAAATTCATTATTGTAATGGCATTAACTAAATCCACAGGGCATCTTAACTACGCAAAAAGCCAGAAATAAATTGACAAAGAGAAAACAACGAGCACCAAAATATAGAACCATAATTTACCGAAATTCTAACCAAAGGCTACGAATCTTGAATAAAACTCAGCCAAACAAACTTAAAAACGTAAATGAACAAAACAAAACAGTAACCCGCATAAAATTATCGAAAATCCATAAGAAGAAAATATACATAACGCTAGAATCAGCCAAACTTTATAAAACAATATACATTTACACCGTAATATTCCACTACAAATCATCTATCGCGGTACTCCAAATCGTCGTCATAAACAACAAATCACCAGTTCATAGTTTGCATTTGAGGGAACACTTGTGTGTGTGTGAAATTAGAGGAAAGTACCTCAGAATCAGCACCAGCTACAGTACGCCACATCTCCTTGACCTCCATTTCAGCAGCGCTCTTCCCGAGGCGCTTCCGGCACTTTGAGCCTGAAAGTTCCGGCGTCGGAGATCGGTCACGGGGCCGGAAACCGCCGTCGTCGGAGTTCACCAACGGCTCAGCATTCTCATCACGATACCTAAAAAATGATAGATATATAGATACAATCATACAAACAATACAGTTGTAGTGTATCAAAACTACAAAACCCTAACTAAATTACATACAAAGTAGTTTTAAGTATAGATACACAATACTTACAGGTCGTTGTGGAAGCGCATAGTGAAATCGTAGGTTTGTAAAAGATGTTGATTAATTTGTTTTGAAAATGGCGGAAAACAATAGTGCAGTGTAGTGACTAGTGAAGAGGAAGAACAGATTGGTGTGATCCCCTGTATCGCACTTTTCTACACTACTATACACCTCCACCAGGTAACACCAAGTCACCAACTATGAATACACCAATTATACAAACATAGACACGCACGATTTTCATTATACTTTTAAATTACTGTAATTTATAATTTTTAATTATATGAGCTGTGATCAACTATAACTCTGGAAGTGTGGTATTTTAATTTGTTTTTTTTTTAGTAAGCTTATAATTTTATAGAATAATATTTATTTTTTGATTGAGTGAAAATCAAATCCAAAAATCAATCTTCTAAAAAAAAATAAAAATTGCTGAGAATCGATTGTCAACTTTGTTTCATTTTAATTTTTACAATTACAGAAATTTATTGAAACGAATGACAATTCCAAAATAAGTACGAAAATCAAATAAAGACCAAATACAATAGAAAATGTTCGATAAATGAATAATCTCGACAAATGAATAAATTTCTTCGGTCCCAATTTGATAAAATGCACTTAATGAATAACCTCACTAAATGTATAAACGAAACAATAAAAATGTAGTATTTACGGTCCTTATGTAAATATAAATGAATATTGAATAAACATTATATTTCAAATAATATGTTTTTATTTATATAATATATGAATACATTTCATCCAATAATAATTTTCAAACATATTAATAAATCATATCTTTTCGAAAAATGCCTCTAAAATTGATAATTTCTTCCCACAATCTTAATATATCATGTCCTTAATTTTTGTGTAATACATGGTACTACGCACTTTATCTATTCCATGTGTATAACTAATCTAGAATTTTAAGAAAATGAATGTAATTAAGATTTACAAAAAAAATTATAAACACCCTAAATTCTAGGTACATTTGAACATAATACATGTAAAATAATATAATTAAGAATAAAAACTAAAAATGTTATCTAAATAAATTAATATTCATTTATTAATAAATTAATATTATATTTATTTATCGAAACAATGAATATATACTTTTGGTCGAAAACCGTATTTATTCATGGAGGTTGTATTGTACACCGGAAGATATTAAAAAGCCCAAATATAAAAGAAGCTTGTGTATGAATGCGAACTTAATAGACATGGGTAATCATATTCAAGAAGGGCCCAAACTAATAAATAGGCCTAATCCTTTCATACATCTGATTATACTTTCTCTCCTACAAACTGATCGATGTTGGTTAGTTTGTGAGACTTAAGAAGCCAACCCATAAAATTATCGGTTTTTCTAGTAATAAAAAATCAGTTATTAAATTTTATTTCTACTCATTAATAATAATGGATCCCTCATGTATTTACAAAAAAATCCCACTAATAAAAAAAAGTCACCTCATAAAAGTGTCATTAAAATAAGTGATTAATAACAGTACACAATAGAAAAATCCTAAAATTATTGAGCTAAACACGTTTTGTAATTTGTGTACCTAAACTATCAATTATGCACTTTGTGTACCTAAATTTTATAAAAAGTAATCAATTTGTGTACCTAAATTTTAATTGTGCACTTTGTGTACCCGAACTTTATAAAAATATTCAATTTGTGTAATTGAACTTTATATGCATGTGGAAAAATTTATATTTTATATGAATATTTAAAAAACGTTAGTTGAAAATTTAAAACTAAAATAATTATGCATTATATATTAGATATGAAGTAAGAAAAAAAAAAGAATAATAATATATTTGTTATCTATTTATTTTAATTTAAAATAAATTTAAAACACTTTTTATTGTAGTTTTTTGAATAATAATAATAAATTTTATAAAAGTGGTGTAAATATACAATTGGTTGTATATTTACCATATATTTAGTTTTAATAATATATTTAGTTTTAATTGTATTAAATTAATTAATATATATACATTCAAAATAAATTAATGTAATATGATATATATATTTAAAATAATATAATGTAATGTAATGTTTTAAAATTTTAAAAATTATATATACACACCAGTTTTATAAAATTTATATTTATTCTCCAAAATTTTACAATAAAAAATGTTTCAATTTTATTTTAAAGTAAAATAAAAAAATATTCGTCTCTTATTTTTTCTTACTTATATGTAATGTATATACAATTATTTTAGTATAAATTTTATAATAACAATTTTTTTAAATATTCATGTAAAGAATAAAATTTTACACGTGCATATAAAATTTTGGTATATAAATTAAATATATTATAAAGTAATGGTATACAATATGCACAATTAAAACTGAGGTACACAAACTAATTAATTTTATAAAATTTAGGTATACAAAGTGCACAATCGATAGTTTAAGTATACGTGTATATTTCAGGTACACAAAATGTATTTAACTTTAAAATTATTTGAGTTATGGTTCAACTCCGTTCAAGTCCTGCTGATAGGCCATCATTTCTTACGTGTTCGAAACAAATAACAAAAAAGCCATCACTCATACTTGGCCCAAAATTTTAAAATATTTACACCATACCAAGATCTCCGATCTCCAATCAAACTCCCAAGTTTCTGGAGAGGTGATGTAGAGCAAGTGTCTTATTTTGTACATAAACATATATTAAATGGAGTAACAAGCCTAGCTAAAAAACCTCTATAAATTAGGAATCTTTCTCATTGAGCTCTACACGTACAATACAAATATCTCACTCTTCCGATGACTTATCATCATAACTCAGGCAAGTCTGTGATTGTTGTATCGACCCTGATAATATTGTTGTTTGCGTCATTGTCTCAAGGCTATACAGGGGTGCAGCCTGGAGTTACAGGTCTGCTTAGTATAGTTCAGATCCAATTTAGTGGCCTACTGGCCTGCTCACCTACTGGAAACCCTCCAGCAAGCGGTGGCATTATAGGGGCTGCCGGGGTTATTATCAGTGGCTCGTGTAACGGTGCTAGTGGCAGCCTTGGCCAGGCCACCACAGATGCCAATGGATTTTATAACGGTATCCTTACCCTTTTAGATGGTATTTTATTCGATCCGAGTCAAGGAGTGCCGTGTTTTCTCACCGTGCAGCTTCCTGTTATTGGAACCTCTTGTCAAGCGTTTCCTACCACGGGAACCTTACGAGCACCTCTTCAGTTGGTTAGTGTGGTTACTAATCTGGCTGGTGGTCTTGTTGCCATCGTCACTGCCGGGCCGTTTCAGCATGTGACCTAGCTTCTCCCCTTGTCGACCAGGCCAAATTATTATATCTAAGTTGATTCTCCATGTAAAATAACCATCTCCATGATGGACTCGTTTGTCGTTTCGTGTTTCTAAATGCAGTATGTATTGTTTACTGGGTTGAGTAAAATCTCATCACCACTATAAAAACGGGAATAATTAAGGAGAATCAATTAACATCCATGTGAAAAGTAAGTATTATAAGGAGTAAAATTTCATCACCACTATAAAACCGGGAATAAAGAATTATAAAATTTATTTTATAATTCGGACAAATACCGAGTCAGATCTCACCACAAGTTTAAAATACTCGAATACATATTTATCATAAGTAGTCGATTCGAATTCGTAAGTTACATATATTATTATATATATAATATATTATTTATATAATATTTATATTAAAATAATATTCAACAAAATGATCGCATTTTAATTTTTAGTAAAAAAAACATTAGAATATTATTAATTTTATAAAATTATTATGTTCGAATTAGAATATACTAAAATGAGCAAGTTTCTATCCATTAGAGTCGAACCGAATCAATATTTGAACACGAGTCCAATCCCAGTAAAATTTTAATATGAATCTGGACTGAATTTAAATGATTAATTATAAATTCGAGGAAGCAAAAGACATTTTTTCTTAAAAAAATCGGTTAAAATCATGTGACGGGAAAATCGATTGAAATACTCAAAAAACTGTAAAACAAATTGATCAAAATTAATAACTAAAAAGAAAAGTTGAAAATTTTAAAAAGTAATAACTAGTATATATTTTAAATATATGATATTTCTTCGTAAAGATCTTAACATCTAAATACTAGTATGAATTAATGATATGTGATATTTTCTTATTTGTAAATTTTATGGTAATTTTACGGTATTTAAATATAATTATATATTATTATTTATTAAATTAAATTGATCCGGCCAATTAATTAATATTTTGATTGATCAATCAAATTAATAACAATTATCTGATTAATCACTATAAATTTTCATTATCGATTAATTCTGATTCTCATCTTTTTAAACACTCGATTATACACTTCATCAGTTATATTTTAACTCCATATTTTGAAGGAGTCCCAGTACGGCAGTCCCCGGTATAGAAAGAGAGAGAATGTAAACTGCATGCAAATGAAGAAGAGAACTGGGATATTTTTCATATAATTCTAAAGGAGAATTATATATATATACTAGCTTATAACCCGTGCAAAGTACGAGTTGTTTCTTATTTGCTTTAAATGATTTTAAATAATGTGAAAAATATTGTTGAATTAATTTAAGTAGCACGGAGTTGGTTGTATATTTTATTTTAATAACTTTAAAATGGGGAAAAAAATTCGATTAATTTATCATTACCAAATTCAGAAATAATAAAATGCATTCAAATTAAAAAAGAATCTTAAAAAAATAAAATTTTCTACACAATGAGTTGGGCAAGTTGTATAAAAGGAGGACTACTTGGGATAGAATTGTATGTATGACTATACTTTTTTAAAATTATATTTTATTAAAATTAGACGGTCAAGATTTTTTCTATGGTTTAATAAAATTGGACGGTCAAGATCTTTTCTATGGTTCTCCCAGTACCAAACCAACCGACGACCAAAACTTTTAATCTTTCGGCTTTAATAATATAGTATAGATATATATAATTTTCTAATTTTCTCAAATTTTTGAATTAATAAATATTAAAAATTATAAAAAAATCTAAGTTATTTTATATTCTCCTAAACTTTCTCCAAATTTCTCGAATTTTTGAATTACTAAATATTAAAAATTATAAAAAAATCTAAGTTACTTTATATTCTTCTAAACTTTCTCAAAATTATGAAAAATCTAAGTTACGTTATATTCTCCTAAATTTTCTCTTCAAGTTGATTAAATTATTATTATCTATAAGATAAGTTTCAAACTTTTAGAAAAGATATTATTATACGTAAGAAAATTAGAAATTTTAGAAAAGACATTAAATTATTAAAAATCAAAATTATTTTGATTTTTCAAAAAAATACTATATATAATAAAAAAAATTATTCTTTTACCTAAACTAAGCGACATAACAAATTCTAAGCCCGAACTATATCAATATTGCAAAGTCAACTCTTGAGTGCAGAATCTTGGGTTGAACATATTGAGAAGATGGGCATGAGATCACGCTTTACAACTTACTCCCTGAACCTATACTGGGTAATGGGTACAATATTTTTTATAGTGGATAAATGAATATTTTAAAATTCTTATATTAAATAGATAGTTATAAAAATCGGTTGTTAGGAAGATGAACCACCTATACTATATTATTATAATTGAAAGATTAAAATTTTTAGTCGTCGGTATGGTAATGGGTGAATCATAGAAAAGATCTTAACCTTTTAATTTTATGTAAATCATAAAAATAATCTTAACCATTGAATTTTAATAAAATATAATTTTAAAAAGAATATAATTATACATACAACTCTAACCCCAGTAATCCTCCTTTTATACAAGATAAGATAATATTATATTATATTTAAATTATATTATATATATTTTTACAAATTCTACTTATCCTATAATTTTTATTTAATATATCATTTAAGTTTATCCTATAATTTTTATTTAATATATCATTAAAGTTTATGATAAACAATATGCATTTTTTTAGTTTCCATTTATTTCTCAGTTTTAATCGCATAACACAAATTATTTATCAAAACACAAGCTCTACGCAAATTAGAAGAACTTTGCTCAAACTAGAACAACCAGTTCTTATCGATACTCATATGTTCAAATTTAGAAGACCAACATCAACACCCTATATACAACTCTAACCCCCGATAGTCCTCCTTTTATACAACTCATCATGGATAGAATAATATTATATTATATTTTATGAATATTAAAATAATAATATTATTTTATTAACATTAATTAAATTTTATAACTATGTTATATCTATATTATATATACTTTTATATTATATTATTTAAAAAAAATTCTATTTTAATTAGAATATATAATTGTACTCACAAATCACAATCTACTAACACGTTTCAATTTTCTTCATCGCTCAAACACTAAAATTACAATTTTATAATTAAAATTTTTGAATGTTAAAATTATATTAGAATTGTATGTATGATTATATTCTTTTAAAATTATATTTTATTAAAATTAACGGTTAAGATTATTTCTATGGTTCACTTAAAATTGGACGGTCAATATCTTTTCTATGGGTCACCTAGTACCATACCGACCAAATCTTTTAATCTTTCGTCTTTAATAATATAGTATAGATTTTGAATTTGAGATATCTATACTATATTATTAAAATCGAAAGGTTAAAAGTTTGATAGATTCTTGGTGGTCCTTGGTTGGAGCATCCTATTTCAATAAAATAACTATTTTTTAATAATTTTGAAACACTAATTTTTTAATAAAAATGCATATATCACTTTAATCTCCTAACTAAAGCATATATCTAAACGAAACACTCAAACATTATCCTATTAATAATTGTTTAATTATTGGGTTTCTCATAACTAAAATATATCTCTTTAAAAAAAAACATTATCCTATCAAAATATTTATACTATTATAATAAAAGAGATCTTATCCAAATACTACCAAATGTCTATTTAGTACTAATATAATTTTAAAATTTAAAATTTATTATATAATTTAATTTAATTTTAAAAACAAGAAAAATTTAGAATAAAAAAAGAAAGTAAACACGGTCATAGATCTTATAAAACTCATATAATCATTAGTCTTCTTCATCGGAGTTTGTTAGTCTTCTTGATAGACGGAGTTCGTTAACCTCCGATTAATGTCAGCGGTATGCTTATCTTATAGTTTCATAGACATCAGATACATTCAAGTTAATATATTTTATATTTAATTATTATATATTACTTTAAGTTACTATATAAATAAATTTTATATAATAAAAAATGTCAAAAAACTAATTTATTAATAATTATATATAAATAAATACAGTTTTATAATAAAAATAGATATAAAGTTGAATTGATATCAAATTAATAAAAATATATAAAAAATACACAACTTATACAAAATAAGAGTAACCAGAGGAATTATCTTTTAACTACGTAATATCAAAATTTAAAGATTTGATATTTATTAAAAATATATTTAAATTTTATATTTATAATTCTAAAAAGAATTTAACATTGAAAATGTTTAACATTTTTTTTGAAGAAAAATAATAATATTAATATCTTATTATTGATAATATTCGATCTTATTAATGATATATAAAAATATAATATTTATATTATTAATAATTAAATTTAGAGATTTCAATCAAATTATCAACATATTAAAATTTGTAATTCATATTATTATTTATAAAACAATAACACAGTTAAATAATACAAATTTAAACAATTAAAAAATGTAACACCCCCAAAATTACTACACCAATTACTGATTAATTAACAATATTAAACAGATAATAGCAGTGATTGTATATATATATAACCCTGCCACCCAAACACAACCCTAGATCGCCATCAGGTTCAAGTATGAAAACAACATACTAATTAAATATTACAAGTCCAATTCAAAAAGTCTAAGTTCTAAACTTATTACAACTTACTGATCCAACTGGACCTCAACACACCTGCATACGGTCTCTATATGCTCTACATGTACCTCCTGTAACCTTACGGGTGGTTCTGTAAGTACGTACCATCTTCTATAGCTGCTGAAAGGGTTAGGAAGCAATGAGTGAGCTAAATTGCTCAGCAAGTGTAAACAATAATCGTAATATGCTATCTGAGAAGGTTCAAAATGATAATAAGGAAGATAGTATTGTTTCTGGTTCATAAAAGCTAAAGGTATTTTAAAACAGTTTCTTTTTTTTTTAAGTAAAGTAAATTCAGGGAACGTGCATTTTGAAACTGTAAGTGCATTTCCAAAAGGTTACTAAAAATAGAAGGTACTATTGTAATACTGGTAAATCTTATTTTTCCACTTGCTTTTGAAATCAATAACTTTTAGAACTATTTCGGAACAATAGTATTTGTATAATTGGGATTTAATTTGACGCTACGAGTTAAGCTAGGTGATCAGCCAACGCATTAACTCTGGGCCACCACGCAGAGTGACTCCACCTTTCAAACAATTGCGGATATCCTTGACACGCTTTGGCCGTTAGTATTGAGCTATATTACTTCACAGACCGGCGTCTCGGTCTAAAACATTTTTAATAATCCCATAACTTTCAAATCGTAATATAATATCCAGTTTCAGCAAAATCTCAATCTTTACGATATAACTGATACAGTAAATAAACTTGAACTGAATAAGGATATGAAAAGATCTTTCAGAATACTTGTAAAACAATTTCATCATAATTATTGTTCGTAAAATCATGGTATAAAATTGTATTCAAAATCAGGGTTCAGCATAGGTATTATATAGAATTGGATATAATATGGAACTGGAATGATAACGGGATATCAAGAGGGAAAAGGAACACTTGCCTTAATCTGAAGGGCTGTCTGACTAACTCTCGAAATAATCTTTGTGCGTCCTAACAACCGGGTCCTGGTCCACTCTTTTTACTCGTTCCTAATCATAAATTATACGTATAAGTCACTCTCTTATTCGACGAATAATTTAATAATAATATACTCATAGTCACATAAGCACGTAATCACTTAGCACTCAATGTACGTAATTTTATTATCAAATCATACTAATAAATTAATATAAAGCTCGGATTAGAAATCTAATTATACTAGTAATTTCGGAAAATTATTTATAATAACTTTCGTTTTAAACACGTAAGCAAATTCTTTACTTAAACCTCTCAAATAATTATAACACAAGATTTAATAATAAAAACCAATCACAATAAGCCACATCATCAATACTACTCAATCACACAATGCTATACTATTCTCAACCAATAACTACCTATACAAAGATGATGTGCCGTTAACCTTTTAAAGATCGTTAGTTTTGGAAAAAATTTGGCAGCATCTCCTTTGTATATCGAGCTATCCGTCGGAATACAACCGACCCAATTAATACCAATGCTTGCCAAAACAACTCATATAGTATTCAAATAACTCGAAACAATTTAACAATTAACTTCAACTCACTTGCTATTTACTATTACATATAGTCATTAACATTAAATTGAACCAAGCTCCATATATTAATCAGTTTTGATCATAAAATAAAATATATGCATAATTATAGAATTCAAATATAAGGATATATAATAATCCGAAATGTTATCCACAATTTATACATATAACTTAGTTAGCTAGTAGGACATAGCAATTATCACAAACTCATGTTTAGTCTCACCTATATCAAATTTTAAACTAATGTACATGTACCAACTCATATTCGAACTAAACATGCATATATATATATATTCGAAAAAAAATTAATTATACTAACATTTGAAAACCAAACTATATCCATTTAGATTTGTCCCCAAAAATCTGATTACTAACTAATACATAGCAACTAGCATCAAATTGGTTCAAGCTACACATACCAATTCATATTTGATCATAATTATATACATATAAATCATATAGCAATTAGCACAAAATTAAACAAAATTCTTGCATGCAATCACTATAAACCAATATGCAGACCAAGTTAACCATAAAAATTTGATAAAGAGCAGAACTAGCATGCATCCGATTTAAGCAAATCAAAACATGATTTTGCTTACTAAATTAATTAAAACTTGAAGCTACAACATCGGACAACTCAAATTCAACTTGCTGGGGACCGAAACATATACACAAATTAACATGCAAGACTAAATAACCATGTAATCGAGTTCATAGTACCATAATCATCTGCCTAAATATCATAAATAGCTTAACCCACTCTGTTGGCTCCCCGAAGGTCATTGCCGACGGTGGCAACTCCGGTGGAGACCGATTACGGTCATTCCTCACCGAAAATTGCTCTCTCTCTTCATATCCAACTAGCTCAGCTCACCATAGACTAAGATTAAGCCTCTAGTTTCATTGCATGTAGCTCTATCATACACACATACACACGGCACACACATATATACATGCAAACTTCACAATTAACATCCATAACCAAAAGGAGCATGATTACTAGCATAAATCGAAGAAAACACAAGCAAAACACTAGCATTTGTCATGAAAATCGAAAAGGAAAAGAAAGAAAGAAAAATCGTTGGAAGAGGGAGAGAGACCCGGGAAACTGCTGGATACAGAGCAAATGAGAAAGAAAGTGGCGGTGGCTGATGTTATAGAAGGCAAGGGTAAAAGAGTAATTTCACCATGGCTGTTTTCTGAAATTAATCAATTAATAATTCGAATTTTGAGGAGAAAGGGTTATAAAAATACGTTGTATATTTTTAAAATAAAGAAAATGAATTTAGAAGCTCACCCATATTTTTGAAATATTTTTCTGGTAGGTAAATATTTAAATAAAAATCTTTGAAGTTTTAGCACAGAAATAGAAAATAAGAGTAGGAAAATCATAAAAATAATTTTTGGGCTCAAATAAAATATACTTTTATTTTTCAAAAGTCCTAGAATATATAAGGAACATTTTGGAAAAGATTTCATGATTTTTGGACATTCCAATAATTAAATATGGAATTTAGAAGAGAAATATTTTCAGGATAAAATAGGATTGAGAAAATCATATAAAAATATTGAGACTGAATTAAATAACACCACTATTTTTAGAAAGTCTTTAAAATCACATAGAAGCTACATATAACATTTCATAATTATTGGACACACCAATAATTTTATAAAAATCAAACAGTTACTCAATTAAACATTTAATCTATGCACGTAGTTTCACAGATACACATGTAAACATATAATTGACTTTCTAACAGTTAAACATAGTTGACTTGGTCAACTAGTACACATAATTAATATAATCACATTTTATAATATATTCGTCGCACTCGTTAAACGTAACTAATCGGGACTAAAATATTATTAAAATTATCGGTTTATTACAAAAAAACTTATAAATATTTATAAATAAATTTTTATAAATAAATTTTTATATAAATTTTAAATTAATAAATACGTATAAGAGTCCGTGCTTTGCACGACTTAAAATCTAGTATTATTAAAACCGAAATACGTATGAGAGTCCGTGCTTTGCATAGTTATTATTGAGACTGATTTTTAAACACTAATCTCCTAATTAAAACACATGTCAGACATTGGACATAATTTTTAAACACTAATCTCATAATTAATATACATCTCACATTAATCTCCTAAATAAAATAAATCTTTAAACAAAACACATAAATATTATTCTATTAAAATACAAATAAAGTATATGAAAAATTATATAAAATATATACATATAATATTAAATAAAAATTAAATTATTATTATAAAAATAAAAATATATTTAAAATATATTAAAAATATTAAAACAATTCGATCAGGGTAAAAGCCAGTAAGATTGAAATTTTAAAAAATTTAATTATACTCACTTTTATACTAGCGAATCAAACCGTATTTAATTAAAGTGTAAATTTTCCGATACCACCGGGCCAATAGAAGCGTAAATTTTGATTTTCGGATGGTATTCGACTAGCATGTTTAAAAGAGAGACAAAGGAGCATAAAAATACAGTTAATCCTAAATAGGAGTAATATATTCACCAGGCGTTAAAACGGTAAAAAGTGAAAACACTCGAAGATTCAATCAATGATTCGCCAAAAATAAAATCAACCATACACAAAAAATCAAGTGCGTGTCTGTATGTGTGAGAGAGAGAGACGAGAAACAATACGACTAGACTTTCTTTTCTCGCGCTGCAATCACCTACCAACGATCTCCACCTGCAATTTCAAGCCCTAATTTTCTATTTCTTAATTACACTCTCTCTCTTATATCCTCACATCTCCATGTATGTTTACACACATATACTTACATGTATATTATGTTGATTGATCTAGTTTTTGTTTCTTTAGCTTAGCTTGTTTGTTTTACATATGCTGTTTCTTTTTGTTTTGCAGTTCTTTAAAATTGTGCTGAGTTGACTCGGGAGCTGAAATTTTGGATTTTGATTTTATTTGACGGTAAATTCGAGCCTTTGTTATTTGCACATATGTTGATGAATGAATGTTTTAGCTTAATTCCACCTCGTAAATGTTATCATATGTTAATTCTGTTTTGGTTTAGATTTAGTTTGATAGAATTTGCAGAAACATGTGCTTGTGACTAAAAATTAGGGTTTGATTGTTAGCTTAATGATTGAGTTGTGTTTGGAACTTAATTTGGGGGATTGTTGTTTATCTGAAAACACCTACTGTTACTGTAACTGAATTTTCCGTGAAAAATTATGGTTAGTCGGTGTGTCTAAAATATACATTTTCTTCTTGCGGAAGGAGTCACCGAGTCGGTTAACAGAAATTTTGGACAAAGAATATATGTTAAATATGCGGGTGGATTGCAGCTAAAGTGTTTTAGATGCAAATCCATATATAAAATAGAAATAATGTGTTTCTTTTTTTTTTTAGTTGGGATGTTTTAGTCTAGAGTACATAGGAAATGTATACAAGGCTTCACAGGTGGGATTTTACGTTTTCATGTTCAATGGTGAATATAAATGATTCAAGTGCTTAATGTGATGCAGTTCGTATTCTGCAGGATGGTTTCTAGGGAGTAATCCGTATAGATAATGGGCAGTAGTGGGATGGATAAATCACCCAAGGATGTAAAAGAGGCTAAGGAGCTAAAGATCCCTACTTCTCAGGTACCCCAATGGTTTTCATGAAGCTCTTATAATTTTCTTACATATTTATATATTTTCCAAGTAATTCTTTTCATAGACTCATACTATGTCTCTTGTCACAATTATCAAATTACATTTCCTGGTTATGTTCAGGAGCAGGCATCATCTGCTGCTGCTGCTGTCCCCGTTACTCCAGACTGGTCTGGGTTTCAGGTTCTACTTAACAAAGATTTCTTGTCAATAGCAATTGTAGAAACTATCTCCAGCTTATTTTTTCTGGTTTTCTTCAGGCATATTCTCCGATGCCTCCACATGGGTATATGGCATCAAGTCCCCAAGCTCCTCATCCTTACTTGTGGGGAGTCCAGGTATACTTCTATAATTTCAACGTCATCATATTTCATTTTTGCTATATTAAATATGGAGAACCTAGGATTTAGATTATCAATTTTGTAAATAGAAAATAAAAGAAACTTTGGGGATTAAATCTATGATCTGTCCTGTCACCTTAAAGAAGATTCATCACACATGTATTGTATCACTACTTCAGTAGCAGGCACACTTATTTTTCTTGGTAAAAAGTAATCGATATATGAACCGATCAGGCAGAGTGACTCTTTGGCAGGGACTCGAAAAATAAGTAGAATTGGTGGTCTACTTATTTCAGTTGGTGAGAGTGACTCTGATTCATAACATTTTCTGAGTATTATATCAAATATGCTCACTCCTTTTAAGTAATCTTAGTAACTTGATTTCACTTTTGTAGATTCCATTTGTTAAAACTAATTGACTATACAGATGAGCTGCATTATAGATCCATACTGTATGTTATTATGTGCATTTTGTTACTGGGCTTTCGGTGCATTGGTCTTCTTCTTTTTCAATAGTGTGTGGACCATTTGGTATGTTTGCCCTCAAGTGCAATATGCAAATGACTCTAAGAACATAGGAGAACTTGTTCGGACACTGATAGTATATCCTTGAAAAACATTTTGGAAAAGACACAAATCAATATTCAGATATTTGGGAAGGGATTATTGGATAACGTTCTTTTCCACGCGTTTAAAATCCCCAACAGTGTATGTAGTCAATATGTGCTATAATCATAAGCTATACAAGCTGTAGATGCCGTGATGAGGCTAGATCTGGAGCCTTTTAGTGGGATTTCATAATGCCTTAATGTCTTTACGAGGACAGTCAAAGCTTTCAAATGATGTTCTACATCTGGTGCCTTATAAAACTCTGAATTGTAAGCAATTTTTTTTCTGATTATTGTTTATGTGCAGCATATGATGCCGCCATATGGCACTCCGCCACATCCATATGTTATGTATCCCCATGGTGGAATATATGCTCACCCATCTATGCCCCCGGTAACTTATGTTTGATTGTAGTTACTGTGATTGGCTAGTTCCCTTGTCTTTTGTTAGATACTAACGTGTTGAAAACCAAACCACCAGGGATCTTATCCATTCAGTCCTTTTGCTATGCCTTCCCCTAATGGTGTTGCTGAGACTTTTGTGAGTTGCATAGATTTGTTTTGTTTTCCATTTAACATTGTTTAACTAGACATAATGACTACTTGAAGAATGACCTCTATGTACAGGTTAATACACCTGGAAGCACAGAAGCAGATGGTAAAGTGTCTGAGGGGAAGGAAAAGTTGCCTATTAAAAGGTCAAAGGGTAGTTTGGGCAGTTTAAATATGATTACGGGCAAAAACAATGAAGCTAGTAAAGCATTAGGAGCAGCTGCTAATGGAGGATACTCTAAAAGGTATAGTTTATAATGCAGTTTAGTTCATTGGTTGCTTTTCTTTGGACAATTGTCACTTCAGGAGTTCAGGTTGGGGCGATAAGCATCTAATGTGACTTGTGTCAGTAACTCAACAGTCAGATATTTTATTCTATCTCTCGACCTTTCTGTGAAATTTAACAAGGGCTGAATCAAGATACTTATTTTTTGGTGATCAAATACTACCAAGGATTGTAGGGTTCCATTAGTTTTCTCCTTCTAGTTCCTGTTAGATCTTCAGCTCGTATACAGTGCATATTGTAAATTCTCACCTTTCTTTTTGGTAAATTCCGTGCCCGAGTACTGAAGGTGTTTGTCAATTGTCATTGTACCATAGATGGTTATCTCG
The DNA here is from genome assembly GCA_028671895.1 of Oenanthe sinensis. Classification (NCBI taxonomy): domain Eukaryota; kingdom Viridiplantae; phylum Streptophyta; class Magnoliopsida; order Apiales; family Apiaceae; genus Oenanthe; species Oenanthe sinensis. Next base: position 28,148,959 of record CM053812.1, on the reverse strand, counting down.
GGCAAAAAGCCTTTGCTGCATATGCAGCTTATGCTTATATTGTTGCATAGTGATAATTTATACCGATACATTTGGTCTGAACTGAATTTGCAGCGGTGACAGTGCAAGTGATGGATCAACTGAGGAAGGAAGTGATGCAAATTCACAAAATGTATGTACAGCGTAAGCATAGAAGAATATTTACAGATATATTCTTATATTTGTGCGTTAGATTATGACATTGTCAATTGGAAGCATAGTTTCATAAATAGAATTAAGGACCCCAGTTTATGATTGGTCTCTTATAGAATTATGATGGCTTGTGTGTGTATTGTAAGCGTTCATAGTTAATTAGTACTAATTATGTTTTCTTTTGTCTGTGTCAACTCTTCTTTTGATACCAAGTTTTTTCCCACTGCGTATGGGAATATAGCACTACAAATATTATAGGTGGTGTCCACAAGGATTTTAGTGCTTAATGAATGTAAAAATTCTTTATATATATGTATTCAAGAATAATGTGCCTGAGGGTGACTTCAGGGCCCTACCTTTATTATGAGAAAGAGGAAGAGAGACAGATCACTACCCTTATGGTCAGTGAGTACAACACAGTTGATGACGAAAGTGGCAGCTTCATCTATGTCCATGTTTCTCCTCCACCACTCGCCTCACTATCTATGCTTTTTCCTGATAACTCTTGCCGCTGCCTACTTTATTGAACCTTAATATACTGGAAATTTATAAAAACAGTCATGTTCCGCTTGTCAGAATTAATATCCAGTCCTGCATTTTTCGACTACAGCAATGAACTGCCACAAACCCTCGTATATATACATAAGTCCATGCAGTACCTTCCTAGGCCACTGACTGAGAAAGAGAAAGGGAGGAACAGGTATTTGTGTTCTACTCCAACTTTCCAGGCTAACTACTAAGCTTTTCAGGTTCGTTACTTTAGTTGAGCTAGGGTTCCCTACAAAGTCTTTCTTAATTGGCCCTTACCTGCCCTGCTCGTACTATAACTAGATTGAGCACCAGAACCAAACTAAGGCTCGTTCCATTAAAAAATTATCCTACAGCTTGAAAGTAATGCTGATTAGCAGTCCATAAGATACCACAGCTTTTAGTGTTTAATGATTTTCTTCTGAATAGTAAGTAGGCAGTTCGATCCCTTTTCTTTTCTAATAGATATATAAAAAACAGTTGTAAAATATAGGACTTCGTGTTTGGCTAGGAAGATTTCGGTTTTTCTCGTTCCCTCTCTTCGATAAGAATAGGGATTTGAAATTGTACAAATTCCTCGTGTTGTGCTCAGTGAAAGAACTGCCTAAGCATACTTCTATGGATCCAAACTTCTTTGTTCTTTCTAAGTCTTCTTCTTGCATAGAAGAACGCAACTGTTGCAAAAACCAGTATTTTAGTATTAGGCGGCATCCCCTCTTAGTTTTGAGTAGGCGGACGTGGGGAACCATTCTGTTCTGTCTGCATAGTTTCCCGATAGCAAAATTGAGACCCTTTTCTGGCTCAACCGCATACTTGGCTGCATCCTTGGTGTAAATCAATACTCCAGTGTTGGACACAGGATGTAAATTCAAGCCAACGAGAGGACCTTGATTCTGAAGAAGTAAAGAAAATTTATGAAGGAGATCTTTAGATTGCGAGTAATTAAATATATGTTTTGTGGAATCTGTTAAAGGAATATAATTTAACTTGGTTATTAAAACATACAGCGCCATTTAGCTAAAATAACCTCACTATATATATAACTAGAAGTTAAACTCCTTTGCAAATTTTGACACATTGGAGTATTCTTAAAATGTTCTCTGTATGGTTTCATTTAGATAAATTTGCTAATGTCTATTTCTACTATGAAGTAGGAAGCTATTACATTGAAACAATGCAAATCCTTTGACTTAACCATGAGTAACATCTTAGCATTATTCCTTAAGGTATCAGCAATTCAACTCAAAGCTGCTCGTGTGATACTATTTTGACCGCTTAATGGTTATTAGATGGAAATTATTTTTATTTGAAAGTCCAGCATAATATTATTAGTGCCATATGTATCAATTTGGTAGATAGTTCCCTTTACCATTTGTTTGTGTACATTATATTGTACAGGACTCACAACTCAAGTCAGGAAGCAGGCAAGATTCTCTGGAAGGTGCACCCCTTATAATGTTTTGAAACCATGTAACAATTTTTGCAGTGATATTTGTTACTAAAGGAGCATCATATTTCTTTTGCTACAGGTAAAGCACCTCAGAATGGAAATGCACATGGTTTGCAGAACGGGCAAAATGCAAATCATTCAATGGTCAACCAGCCGACGTCCATTGTACCAATTTCAGCAGCTGGTACTGCAGGAGTTATTCCTGGTCCGACAACCAACTTAAATATTGGTATGGATTATTGGGGTGGTGCAACTTCATCCGCTGTTCCTGCAATGCGTGGGAAGGTACCTTCCCCTCCCATCACCGGCGGAATGGTTAGTGTGGGAGCTAGAGATAATGTGCAGTCACAGCTTTGGCTACAGGTTCTCTGTCACTCTAGATCTCACTGCACCAAATGTATTTTCAGCTTGTTTTACAGTTGGCTTCTTGTAGATAAAATGTGATTTATGCCAATTGCAGTAAACTACAAATGTAATATGACAGCAATTTGAAACCTCGATAAGCTCTTGCAAGACTAACCAAAAATTGTGTCATATTAGTACATATCATTACCTCATTATCTTTATCACTCCTGTTCCCACCCCTGATCTCACAGCTCATCTCCAAAAATACTTGCAGTTTTGCAGAGAGCTTAATTTATATTTGTCATAACAATATTAGCAGTTTTCCAAAAAGATGTATTTAGTGTTTAAATTTTAATGGTTCCTTTTTTAAGTGTGGCCATCTCCATTATTAACGAAATTTGGTTGCTATAAATTTAGATGCAATCCCCGTGTGTGTGTGTTGCGCGCGCGCGTGATTTCCTTTAAGTCTTTATACCCTATGCTGATTTAACTTAAACAGTGTAAAAAGCAAGTAATTAAGATGGTAAAATGTGGAACCTGGAGGCTCCTTTAGATTTTTCTTTATATTAAAGCAACTTCTTTCAATCTATTTTCAGATAAACATCTTTATCATCATCTCATTTTATGTTTTTGTTTTCTCATATTTAGGATGAAAGGGAGCTTAAGAGACAAAGAAGAAAGCAATCGAACAGGGAATCTGCTCGTCGATCCAGGTTGCGAAAGCAGGTAGAATTTTAGGGTGTCATTTTCAATTTATCAATGCATCTGTTTGTATGTCTTGTACTTTAAAATCATTTTGTGCTTTATCGATGGGAATTAGGCGGAATGTGATGAGCTGGCGCAGCGTGCTGAAGTTTTAAAAGAAGAAAATGCATCTCTTAGAGCTGAGCTGAGTCGTGCTAGGAGTGAATACGAGCAGGCTCTGGCACAGAATGCAGTTCTGAAGGTATAGATCGATGTCCAATCTAGAGGGGTGCTGTTTCATTCTAAGATTCAACTTGTATAATACCTTTTTGCTCAATTTCTGCACTAGGTTTATTAGATCTTCCACTGGAAAGTTTATCCGCAATGAGTGTGTTTACGATAAATTTACCATCACAAGGCCTACATTGTGTTATTGCCCATTCGATTTAATTTTTGCAGGAGAAAATTGGGGAAGTTCCTGGGCAAGATCAGTGACCTAGTAGGAATGACCAACACATTGGCAACAAAGGTCAAGAAACTGGTCATACAGAGCCTGGACAAAGTGGTCATTGAAGTTTTAGCCTTCCTCTGTGAAGATTGATATCGAGGGGCCTACCTAACCATTTAGTAACAAGTAGAAGTCCTTATTTACATATGTAGCTCAAAATTAATCAAAGCTGACCATCTCATAGTCTCAGGATCTATCTAAGGAAAATATTTGATCCATCGTTCTCTTCTCGACTGTTCTTTTTAAGTCGTAGAACAAGAATGGTATGTAGAGTGTGTAATCTGCTTAACGCCCTTAATTTGCTGGAGAAAAGCAGGGTTAGTGTTTTAACTATTAACCTTTTTTTGTACCAATTATTTGTTGTGATATTGTGTGGAATAATTACAGAGTAGAGACTCTCAAGTATTTATAGTGGGAATACATCTTTCTGTTTGCTTGCCCAAACTTCTGCTTCCCTGTTTTTCTTTGGACAAGTTTTCATACCAAAATTTGTTTGCAGATAGTGCTGAATTTGATTATGGATGCAGATCTACGTCTTAATATACCGTCATGGAACCTTTGTTTTAGTGCAAAGATTGAAATTACATGGAGTTCCAAAGCATCATAATTCAAAAAAATCATAATCATAATCTTTGCACTTTTATACTCTTTTGTAATGAATCATAATCTAATCAAATATCTATTGAATAATTATCTCCCATGTGGTAAAACTTACAAAATTATTAACAAAAAAGCCATTATAAACATATACACGTATAAAAGTGATAAGAGTTACCACCGTAGCCTTATTGGATACACTTCAAGAGGTTAAAGACTCTTTAAGTTCAAATCTCCAGAGTCTTTGGACTCGGGCCAAAACAATAGGAAATTATGGAGGCCTTCATAAGACCCACCCACGGACCAAGAGAGCTTCCATCTCTCAATTTCTCTTGGTACATGACAAGCCGAAGATCGCTCTCCTAGTCACCGTTCGGTGCTACCTGACCTACCTTAATTAAAACCTAGCGGCAGGACCTGTGAACTTATCATAATCTTATTCTATATTATATTCTAACATATTCAGCCCCTAGGCTTTACGACCATCTACTACATTTATATAAATATGTTGGCATAATATGTAGCATGCCAACATGTAACATAACAAATATATATACCGCTAAACAATATAATGAAAGACAATGATCATATCACCCCTACCAGGGAAACAATAAATCAAATTGTGTAACTTCTAAATTAACTGTTTTAAAGTGCACACTTCAGACAATTGTAGTAGGGGTGTCAACAAGATAAAAATTATATCTACAAACAGATTAGTTTCAACATGTACTCTTCCTGCTCAATTATACCAATATGTATACCCAACTTAATTTATCAGCAGCATGGCAATCTAATGCACCAGCATGAACATCTTACTCCGCATGAACATTTTGTCACGCCGGGTTTCAAACAATCTGGACATCGTGGTTGACATCCTTGGCTTTTAGATCCTGAGAAACATTTGAAGCAGCTACAACTCAAACATTTGAAGCAGCCACAAGGCGAACATTTGAAGCAGCAGCTAGGAGATGAACATTTGAAGCAGCGGCTAGGGGATGAACATTCTAGGCAGCAAGGTTTTGAACAACGAAAACAGTTACAGCTAGGTTTCGAGCAATGTAAACAACTAGGTTTCAAACATCCAAGGCATTTAGGCCACCTTAATCTGATTCCACAGCAGCAGCATTTGGTAGAATTTGCAGCTGTAGCATTTGGTCCTTTTGGTAAACGGAGAGTCTGGCGGATCTTTTTTAGGCGGATCTCAGTAGTCATGTTTTCCATTTCTTGGACAAACTTGCAGAGATGGTGGATGTAGTCTGGGTAGAGCTCCAAGTTGCAGTGACCACCACCTTTAATCCACAAGGGCTCATAAGGGTCTTTGGCCATTTTCCATAATCCATCACCGTGTAACCAACTTACTACATCATCTTCAGTACCCTGTAAAATGGGTATACAGGAAAATTCAGTCATCGATTACAATAGATAACAAGTGTAGCTTGGAGGACACGATTTTAAATAATTGCATTTTTTTACATGGTTTAAAATGATGTGAAAATTAACATCTTGACATCTGCATTCCATAAAGCAGATCTATACATAGGAATGGTTTTTTATCATATACAACCAACTATGAGTTATTTGAGAATGAATACGCACAGATATAGTATGAATATCAATGAGCTAAAAGGAAATACAATCTCCCAGGTGCTATTTGTACAAGATTAAGGATAGGAAAGGAGTGGTATGTAACTCATGTCACGGACAATTGAAGTTTTCACATTTTAGTGAATAATCATAGCATATAAATTCTCTAAATCATTACAATATAAATTCTCTAAATTATTTATAACGATATAGCAATGACTATATGTCATAACATCCTGGAAAAAAAAAATGAATTGATGAATTCTCACAAACAGCCTCTATATCCATTCTACCTACATGCACAAGAAATAACCAAATAAAGTGAAAACCATGTTAATTATGTATCACAGAAACTTGTAATAAAATTCGTCCAAAATCATATATTGTCAGTTAAACTTCCTGCCAGGGTATAGTTCAAAATTCAAGACAGAGATATGTAATATATGTTAATTGCCATTTAACAAGAAGTGCCCAATGGATGTACAAATTTATAACATTTATCAACAAACATGTGTGGCAGGAAAAGGTAATGTCTATAACAGCCCTGCAATGCCATCAAAGGGCTTACAGTACAGAAATGTTAAGAGCACACCACAAGCCCTATTGAGTGGAACAAAATCTCCCAAGACATTATACATCATAAAGGCGCTTAATCTAGCTTGTAACAGTACTATGCCTAAAGGAACCTCCCAGTCAAAATATTACTTAAACAGGCATATAAGCAAAATGTCCACACTGTTTTTATGAATACAACAATTATATGAATACGATTTGAATGACCATACAAAACCTGCTCAGGATAGGTAGCTACTGCTGCGCATATTAAGAGTATCTAGTTTTCTCAAAAGGCATTGCGTAGTTCCAAGTGTCAAGTAACAATCCAAACTTCAATTTAAAATGTTACCTTCCACTAATTGTTGTGACCACAAAACATTAGTTGTGCGGGCACAAGTGTTGAAGTATCAAACATTAAGTTAGTAACTAAATTAAGTGATAACTTTATAGTTTCAACTATTAAAACTGAGGATTACTTACATGAATCACTAGCACAGGGGACTTTACTTTCCGAATTTTGTTTATGTTCTGCAAAACAAGATAATTTGATAGGTTCAGGATGCAGCTGGAAGATACTATGAATAAAAGTATAGCATATAAAATATTGCAGGTAACTGTAATCACTTAATACTATTCATGTACAAAGCCTAAACACCATTATAAAACATTAATACATAGTATATAGCAGTTTGGGTCATGCACAAAGCAGAAAAGACAGCCAGACAGGACTGCAGCAGGCGACTTGGAGTTTCCAAATGTTAGCAAAAATCATACAAGACACTGAAATCGAACTCCTTTGAAACAGAGAGCATAATACATTTCCAAAAAAAAAAAGTGACATGAGTTTGTTTCTTATCCGAAAGCTGGTGTTACCTTCACCATAATCCATACAGCAATCTATTCATATTAGCAACTCTCACAAAATCACAATTTCAAGTCCTAACGCCAAAAGACAATAAAAATATATACAACAAGACTATTCAATAATATTTTGTTTTGATGGCAGACCATTAGAAAAAAAACTTTAAAAAAAATCCCCTATGCAATTCGCACCAAGTAGATATTAAGTTGGCTACTACGCATGCATTAAAACCAGAAAAAGAGCTACCTACCCTGTAGATGTCGAAACAAAGTGTGAAATTCACATGGCAGAGTACGCGAAGACCAGAAAGGATAGCACTATGCAGAACTACGCCTCTTATCCTTGGCAGTCGAGCTGCCAAATGCAGTGTTGGTCCGCTACCAACAGACTGCCCGTATAAGATTATATCTTCTTGACTCGCCCCATACTGAGTCTCAAGGCACTCATACACTGCCTCTATGTCTGCATATGTGTTCTGTTCACTTGGCTGAATAATAGAAGAAAATTTGGAATAGTCATGTCTAAAGTGCATTACATGCTTGCTCAAGCAACGGAACTGATATAACAATCAACTTGATAAAGCAAGCCGGACTGCCGTAGAATTAATGAACAAAGTAACTTAGACAAACAAGCCTGATAGTAATTTCTATGTATGATGATTGCACAATCCAATTTAAGAAGTAAATACCTACCTTGCCGGAAGAAGCTCCATACCCAGAATAATCGTATCTGCAAAAGGAAGATGAAACTATACATAATCACAGATCAAAAGTAAATCGCTTTATATAATGAGAGTCTTACCTACACAGGAACGCAGACAGCTAAACATCACAGAAAAAATAGTGATCAACTACTACTTAAAATTTTCCCGTGTTTCACTGTAAAATGGCGATTAATGCATCTCTAGTACAATCAGAAGGACCTGATCAAAATTTTGAATTCTAAAAGGACAAATGCTATAATAGCTAGTGCCAAGTTTTGCAGATTCTCTTACAAGCAACAATTATTTGTGAAAAAATACACTTGATTTGCATTGCTTTGAAAAATAAATATAAAAACACAGGGTGCAGGTTGCTCAAGTATGAGTAGCAATTTCAAGAACAACTGTTGCTGAAAAGACATTTTGAAAACAAAATTGACAAAATAAAGAGCTGAGATATATGCTAGTATTTGGCTTATTAAAGCACAACTCCCAATAAAAAGCATACAGTAAAACACTCATATGCACGCTCTGTTCTTTTTGTAAGTGTCTAGATGACCATAACTAGGCAAACAAACACATAACCTAAAAAGGTGGAAGAAGACTAGTAACAAGAACTGATCAAGAACACAACTTTGAGGTATTAACCAACCCATTTAGTAAAAGCAATGACAACCCCATGAGATTAAGTACCTGGATAAAGAGATAATCTTTACATAGCTAGCACAAAAGTGTAGATCTAAAACCTTCCCACACATACTAGACTCAAAAAGGAGTATTTTTTTCATAAACCAATTTATGATAAAAGCTGTAACCTCATAAACAGAAACCCATAACATCAAATAAAGAAGCCCAACTTAGAACTTTTACAAAAAAGTGACATTTTACCAAACCCCACGAGAGAGACATCTCACAAATCTATATATACACACACAAACCAAGATTTTTCACAATTAACTGAAACAGTAAAATTTATAAAGTTTATAAAGGAACATTTTTTAGCAAACCCATATATACTTACAAGATTCACTGTATCCAGACCAAGATTTTCAACAATTAATTAAAACAATGAAAAAAAGATCAAATCTTTACAAACCCAATAAGATTGACTCTGAGATTAGCCTTGAGTTGAGCAAAGAGATCATAAAGTTGGCCCAGATCAGCAGCATTTCCATGAGAGTAAAGCACAGTGAGTCTTGCAAGAGGGTTTTTAAAATAAAAAGCTACAATCTTGTTACCCCTTTTAGTCGTGAGTGACAAAACATCAAGTGACCCATCATCACAATAAGGTATAGTCATAGACGACGTCGTTGAGACAGCTACTAGCTTCCCATCATCACGTTTCTTGACCTGGTAAGTGGCTGGAGAAGGAGGAAAGAAGGCAAAATTTGATGCTAGTCGAGAAATAAAACACCCCATTAATTCATCGATGGAGATAATAGGTGGGGTTTTAGTGTTTTTATAAGCTGAGATTTGGAAAGATAAAGATTTGATTTTTATAACTGGGCCTGTGTTGAAAACTGGTAAAATGAGGTTGAATTTGATTAGGGTTTGAATGAAATTAGGGATATAGAAAGAGTATACTACTGGGTTTGAAACTGGAGTGAGTTGTGTTTGTGTACTTTGTGTTAGTATCGCAGTTCTAGTAGTAGTGTGATGTATGTCTGTGTGTTCTCTACTGTTGAAGGTGGCAGTAGCAGTGTGTTGTGACTTGTGTGTATAATTTTTTTTATATATTGTTAACTTTTTTTATTATTCCAGGACAGGAGGTTGTGTGTTCATGTAAACAACAAACAGCTGGGTACATATCATATATATTGAGTTAGATATGGAGATTAATAAAATATATAAAGTAAAAAAAATAACAAAATGAAAAAAGTTGGGAATCAATTAATATTTACTATAAAGTGAATATAGTGAATAAAAGTAACGGATGTAAATATTTATATTATTTTTAAAAATCTTAAAAATGTAAAAAAATTGGAAAAGATATTTAAATTAAAAAAAGTGTAAAGAAATGGAAGAGATAGATGAATTATATTAAAAAGAATTCCAGATTCAAAATTAGGATGAGATGGATGAATTATATTAAAAAGAACTCTAGATTCAAAATTAGGAACGAATTTGAATCCACAATAGAACGAATTTGAATATGAATGTTCTTGATACAACCATTATTTTAAATGTTATCTAATTTTATAATTTTAATAAATCATTAAAGACATTTATTATTTAATATAATAGTTTTAATTAATACAACTCTATTTACAATCATTATTTTTTAATAACTTTTTTATAATTGCATTATCCTTACTATCATGATTCTTAATTCTAACACGTGTTCATAGCATTTTAACCATTTAGCTATGTTTATACAATATAAAATTATTATTATAATATAAGTAAATTTTAATTTATATAAAAAATAATTATTAACCTTAAACCACACTATAAATTATGTATATATATATATAATAATAAATATCAATTCATTAATAAAAAATAAAATATTCATTTATTGATAAATAATCAATTATACAAAATAATATATATTTTTCCTCAATTTCAAGTGCACTGGGTAGAAAATCTAACTATAATTATTTTTTGAATAATGATAAAGGTCCCAAATTTGTTCACATAAAAATTCCCAAATCATGAGGTGTTAATATGCAGTCCACTAATAAAAATATGCCATGTGTAATTTATGAATACTTTTGAGATCTAATTTGGGATCTCAAACATTACTCTGAATTAAATAAGAGGAATGTCAGAGCTACCAAATGGATCCTAAAATTGTTCCCAAATTACACATGATTTAATTTTATTAGTGGGACGCATATTAATATACACGGGTCCGTATTATTTGTGAGTTAATGATGAATATGTTGGAACAAATCAAGCCTACTATGTATTAAATGCTTGTCTTGTTTAAGCATTTCTACGTTTTTTGTTATAGGGAAAATGATTTATTATATCTCATGTATTCTTGTAGTTAGAAGCATGTTTCTACTGTAAAGTCTAAATGTAAAGTATGTAGTCAAGAATAAATGGTAGAATATTCAAGTTAGTGAATCATGCACCAAATTAAGAAGACTTTGGCATAATAAAGAAGTTGCAGAATGAAATTATTCTAAGCCAAGAAACCATTCGAGAAGTCAACCTAGTAGAGAAGTCAGAAGTGATCAACTGATAGAGAAGTCACAGAATGAATGATTAGAGAAGTCCAAAGAAACAAGTCGAGAAGTAAGCCAATTAATATTAATCGAGAAGTCACATCACTGAGGTAATTCGAGAAGTGAAGGTCATGAGTCAATCGAGAAGTCAAGGAAATCAAGTCAATCGAGAATTCTAGTCTAATCGAGATGTCATCAAAGAAGTGTATGCATTCGAGAAGTCTAAGTCAATCGAGAAGTGATCAAAGCAAATGATTGATCGAGAAGTCTCTTGAGTACTCGACCAAGTAATCTACTTCAAGAGTTCTCGAGTGACAACATCTATGAGTATTCGAATGTTTTAAATGGGTTATTTTTTAGGAAACTTACAGAAGAACAAGACAAACATGTTGAAGCTCTGTCTTTACAGGACAAGTCAAACCTATGATGATAGAGACAAGTCTACAATGAAGCTTAAAAGATAAACAAGACAAATGACAGAAGGGATAAGGCTGGAAGCAAAGGACTGTCATAGTGTGTGTTAGTTAGAAATAGATATTAGTCAAATATAAAGTTGTTTTTGTCTATTTCTAGTTTTAGCTTAATTGATTAGTGAATGCATGTGTCATAGGACATGTTGTCTATATAGTATTATACAGCCTCATTAGTTAAGTGTTTTGAAGATCTTTAAAATACACACATTGTTATCTCCGAGAACAAGAAGCTGAAATTCACTTTGAATTTCAGATTGTAGCAAAGTTCAATTCTAATACAATTTAGATTGGAAATTAAATTATGTGTTTACTCGTCATTTGGTAAATCTTTTGGAAACAGATTTGAAATCTCTAACATTATTCTTTAATTTAATAAAACATGATTAAGATATAAGAGAATTATTTATCCATTAGGCGGGGATCATTTATTCATGTAAAAAATTGATTTTGAAGAAATATTTTTATAATATATATATTATCTAAAAAAAGTACAAAAAATCATTAATCGAGGATCACTTATTCATGTATAAAAAAATTCCGATATATATAGAGGGGGGAAAAAGTATTTAAAGTTAAGTTTAGATAACTTACCTAAAATTACGAGTATTTTAAGTATATAAAGTGGATGACATTTTTGTAATAGTAGAATCTGCACCCCTGTATTTACAAAAATAATATTGATATTGTATTACAATAGATGTTAACTTTAGATAGTTATCTAAAGTTAAGGTAATTTTAGGATCATCACACACACACACACACATATATATAATCAAATAAAAACTTACACGTCCGTACTGAAATACAATTCCAAAAAAATGGAGTTCTTTATTCAATAAAGTTTATCATCTAACCAAAAGAAATGCATGATGTCTTTGGAAATTTAGACAATAAAACTTTAATGTCTGAAAATAAGACACTTGTAATAAAAATTCAAAAAAATAATTAATACCACATTTAAGAGAAAAAGAAATGACAAAACCTTAATTATAAAATATATAATATAATATTATTTGAATAATATTTCTTAGTTGGGCACGAACTTAAAAAAACAAGAAAATGAAGAGAGAGAAAACTTATGTAATTTAATAAGATCTATTAGGATTAATAAAAAATATAGTTTTAAAATAATTGATGAAATAAATCCATATTTTACATGTTACAAATAAATTATTAATTAATATGTTATATATATACATATAAGGCTTGCGAGAAACTCCTTATTTAAATAACTGAGGAACCAATTCCTATTTTATAAGAATTTGATTAACAAATACTATAGAACACTACAGAACATACAAAAAATTATAGAACACCAAAAATATTTGTAAAACAAATAAAAAAATTATATAATATACAAAAAAATATAGAACACACAATTACAGAACACTATTCAGCCTGTATTTCTTATATGTTATGTAATTTTTTGTTTGTTTTGTGATTATTTTTTGTGTTCTGCAATTTTTTCTATGTTCAACAATTTTTTCATGTGTTTTGTAATTATATTTGTGGTTGGTTCCTCAGTTACTCAAATAAGGGAGTTCCTCATTGAACACACACACACACACACACACACACACATATGCAAATGCTTAAATAGAAACAAAAAATAGACTAGAAACTAGAAACTAAATCTAACCATTTATTTAATTATTATTTAAAATAATCATAACCATCGATTTTATACTTTATTTACCCACTCACCTAAATCCAACTCCGGTAACTTCCCCACCCCTATTTCACACTGACCTCTCATCCCCATCCCGTTCCTTTTCAAATTTTCACTAGAAAGTTATCTAATTCCGGTCATCTTGTCCGGCAATCATCTCCACTTACCCTCTGACTTCTTCCACCCTATTTTACGGTGCACTCATTCCTTACTCCTCTTCCGCCTATGTTCCTTCTTCTTTCCATTCTCCTATCTTTTCTTTTCCAGAAAACTTTTTAAACTCCGTTCATCTTCTCCGGTGACCTTCTTCTCCGACATGCTTTCATCAGAAATCTTCTCTTCCCTATCAACTCATCTCTATCTATCTCATCCCCTATCTTTATCTATGATCTTATTCTGATGTTGCATTTAATTTTAGATTTAAGAAATTTTGAAAAATTTACAATAAATTTCTATACATTTCATCTATATGAATTAGTCATTTGTATTATTAAAAGTTTAGATCTGATAGATTTTGAGAAATTCGACAACAGATTTCTGTTATGCAACTAGTGATTTCATCTATATGAATTAATGATTTGTATCATTGAAATTAGTGATTACTCTATTGAAATCACTAAATTTAACTGTACAAATCAATATTTTTGTGAAATTTAAAAATATAAAGATTTACTGATTATTATATCGAAGATTAATTGTACGACTTTGATATGATAGTTACAGGTGGTGATTGCGGTTAGATTGGAAGTAGGTGTGATGGTTGTAGAAGAAGGTAGTTTGATAGGGGTGTTGTGATGATGTTCGTATAATATTGAATATGTTGGTGGTCGGTGAGTCTGCTGGGGACTAGGATTAATTAGGTGAAGATGATAATATAGCTACTGATAATAACGTTTTGTATGTATGTTATTGTATGACCCAAAAATTGGATATTATATTAAGCTAATATTTTAGACTGGGTTAAATTATAACGGGTCGAGTTAGTTTTTAGTTTATATTCTATTTTGGTTTCTAGTAGAGTAGGACTCTCTCTCTCTGTATATATATAGGTAAATGATCATATAGAAACTAAGTCAAACGCAGAAACTAGAAACTAATATAATCTCGTCTAATCCCTCCGTTTTTTATTTGAATTTTCCTGCCAATTGGTGATTATTTTTTTTCAAATCTAACTTCACCATATTTTTTCTTATCTTCCTGATAGAATATATTTTTATATATATTCTATCTTATTTTTATTCTTATATTTAATAGTATTTTGCATTAATCGGATATTTATTTAATAGATTTTAATGTTTTATTGCAGAAAAGAAGAAATTCCTAAACTTGGAAGAATTTGGACTTAAAGTGCTATTTTGGAGATAAAATAGAAGAAAATTCGTATTTATTGGGCTGCACGCGCTGCTTACACTGTTTGGGACATATCTCGAGTTCTAAAAGTCAGAATTGAACGATCTTACAGCCCATGCGAAGCTTATGGAATTTTCTTTAATTCAGGAGTGGGCCAACCAACAAAATTTTACTGGATCAGCCCGGAAACTGGACAGAACAGACAATTACGAATTTTACATTGAAAATTCTACTCGGTTTAAGAAACCCCTTTTGTAATTGTTTTAAGTATTAAAATACTTTTTATATAGAGACATATCAGATTATTATGTATTAGGTATTATTACACATTATTATTATTAGAGTAGAGTAGTTTAATATTAGGGTTAGAAAGAGATGGAGGGATGCCATGACTTTTTCATGTGACAAGGATAATTCAAGGTTTTCTTATCCAATCTTTTCTTAATTCTTCTTAGTTTAATTATGATTCTTTTTGTTCTTAGTTGTTTTACTTGTTTAATTATTAGCGAGTAGTTGTTTCTAGGGCTTAAGGGGAAGCCATGTTTACACTATAATATTGGCATGATTTTTACAGTGGTTTGATGGGTTATGTAATTCTAATTGATATGTTTTAATTATTGATTTATGTAATCGGCCGATATCATGAATTGATTCTATGCAATATGAGTATACTCGAGAGAGATACTTACTAGAGGCACACATACGATTAGCAGAATTGAATTTGAGTGCGAGAGCATCATTGGATTTCTGAGGGCGTTAATACTCGAGAGAGATTAACACTGCTCTAATTACCTGATTAATTGAATTACTAAAAGTTGTTAATTGTGTAAGCATGTTTCGAGAGTGTTGATACTTGAGAGAGATTGACAAACTCTAGTTGTATGACAACTTTAATTGCTTTAGCTTAAAAGCTAATTAATGTGTAAGCATGGTGGACCTGATTGCCCTAGATTTTTAATATATTATATTAGTTTTATTGTATTAGTGTTATTTTAGTTTTAATTATTAGTTAATTAATATTCTTAAATATTCGGTTAATCTTGAAACAATCTGTGATAATTGACTTGAAATTGATAAAACCTATCTCCTTGTGGATACGACCCGCTTGCCATTCTCTGCTAACAACAGACACCGTGCGCTTGCGGTCATAGATAAAATAAAACGCATCAAGTTTTTGGCGCCGCTGCCGGGGAGACGGCATAGTTTTTATTGATTTTAACTTAGTTATTTAGATTGTTTCTGTTGTCTCATTGGAACTTTAGTTCCAATTGAGGCAGATTTTACTATTTTCTTGGCTTTGTTGAGTTTCACAGGTTTACAATGGATGAAGCTGATACTTTTGCCTTCTTATCTTCCCATCAAGAGGCAGTGCCTACTATGCGTCCAATGAGTATCAATGAGATGTCTCAAGTGGCCCCTAAAAC
This sequence comes from Oenanthe sinensis, assembly GCA_028671895.1. Classification (NCBI taxonomy): domain Eukaryota; kingdom Viridiplantae; phylum Streptophyta; class Magnoliopsida; order Apiales; family Apiaceae; genus Oenanthe; species Oenanthe sinensis. The sequence continues at coordinate 28,132,886 of CM053812.1, read as the reverse complement.
ATACACTTTCTGTCGAATTTGTGGTGTTCAAGGTCATTATGGTTTCGAGTGTTCCTACAATGTTTATAATTCTCATGATACCCAGCTTGGACAACTGAATGATTTTCAAGAAGAAGGATATGGGTATACCCAATATTTTAACACTTGTGATCAAGAATGGGTGGATCAATCTGATTTCTCTTACGTGGACAATGATGTTCAGAATTTATCATATCATGATCAACACCAATTTCAGCAACAGTATTATCAACAACAATATGGGCCACCACCACTGCAACAATATCAATATTCTTCAATACAACAAGAGTCACAAGCTTTTCTATCTGATGTAGATGTGCAAGCTAAACAGACGAACGAGATGTTGAGAGAATTGATGCAGGAGATCAATGAGTTAAAAACTCAAAATATGACGTTAGAGACTCAAATTGCACAATTGGTTAATTCTTCCATTACAAGTGAACTCGACTTTTTATCATCACTTCCTATCCAACCAGAAGAGGAAGAGAGTGTCATCACTCTTGATAACGATATTGAGAATGTTAATTTGTCAATGCTAGGTGATGATGTAACTATTAAAAAGGAGGAGTATACCATTGGTGATATGATTGATATGGTTGTTGAAGATGTTGTGAGTGAAGTAGAGGTAACGAAAGAAAGCAATACTGAGATGGTTGTTTCTTGTCAACCATATTTGCCTAAAATACAACTCCCAACTCAATTGTTTCAAGTTGATGTGATGAAAAATATTGTCCTAGATGTTCTTTCTCAAAATTTGATTGTGAATCCATTCAAAGTGGCTCTTACGTCTCAAGCTCAAGAAGATGGAGAAGATGAGAGTATTTCTTTCATCAATTATGTGATAAGTCAAGATGTTCTAATGGCTCCTGAGAAAGTGAGGAGTGCCGATAAACCACCACCTGAGCCTCCACCTCATGTGAATGTCAAGGGAGTTCCACCTTTTCTAGGCTGTGAATTTTATCGTTGTTTTATCACAAAATTTTCTAAAACTGCACAAGCACTTGCTCAATTGTTGATTATTGACGGAACATTTAAATTTCTTAATGCTTGTTTGAAAATATTTTGCAGGATAAAAATAATTATGGATGCTCTTGAAATTATTCTTGGTGGTGAGATTATGACCGAGAAAGTGGATGCTTCACTTTCTATCCTTTATCAGAGGAAATTCTGTAAGAAGTCAAGCTAATGACTGTAAAGTAGCGCTGCTTGGGAGGCAACCCAAGACTATTTTATTAGTTAGATTTTATTTTTGTTTTCGTATTCCCACAAAGTGCATTGATGAATTTTGTGTGAAGTGTTTCAGGGAATAATGAGTTTTAACAAGCTGATGGAAATGGTGCAAAATTGAAAAATTCGCAGCAATTTTTCTGGTTGAGTTAGTTATCTTGTTTTTTCGTTTTCCGGAATTTCAACGGTCGGATCGTCCTGAATTATGGTTAGTATCTTTATTACTCCAGTATCTAAATTCTGAACGGTGGAGATCGGATTTGGAGGTCCATAAAGTTAATTTATGATGTCCGGACAGAAATATTTGGCACCATGGGGACGAAATACCTCCCCATGGGGACGGTTGAACTGCCCATGGTGCATCGACTTGGAGCCGACACAATTCACTTATTTTTCAAGCAGAACTTCATGCTTATATATTTGGGGAGTATTTCTAACCTTTCTTTGTATATTTGTTTTCTTTATTTTGTATTTTATTTTTAGGACTCTTTTTGTTTTTTTTACATAATTATTCATTGAGGACAATGAACCGCTTAATTATAGGGGATTGGTTTTCAATGTTAAAAAATTCCAAAAAAATTAGAAAATTTTCAAAAAGCTTTTGTATATTGCCTTGTCTCAAAGTGTGTTAATAAGGATAAATACACATACTTGTAGATTTATTTTGCATGATTAGTTTATATGTCATCTCTTATATTCATTTGATATATGATGATTCCTTGTATGTGCTTGCGAAAATTATTAAACTTGAAATGCATCTTTGTTAATTTTAATAAGTACTGAAGCATGCTTTCACCTTGTGAGATCTTGAGCCTAATTTGTGATTGATACATTTTTATATCAATCAATTTTTTTTTCTTGTGTGATGTTCATCATATAGCATGTTGCTCTAGAACTTGTTTTAAACCTTATTAAAATTACATGATATTTGTATGCATGAAAATGATAAAGACACTAGGATTAACCACGTTTATCCAAACAGTACCCATGAGTTATATCCTTAGTGAGCCCCTTTGAGCTTATATCCGTTTTATTCAAATATCACCACTCTAAATTCTTGAGCCTACATATTTATTCTTGTTTTGATTTACTAGTAGAGCATTTTAATTTGTTTGAGGGTTGGTGAATATCTAGTGTGAGGATTTCTTTGTTAAAGTGTGATTATTTGGTGGGAGATGATATGAGAAAAAAAAATCTTCTAAAAAAAAGAAAAAGAAAAGAAAAGAAAAAAATAGTGCTCCTTTGAGATCAATGGGTGGCAAGTGCAATGTCATATGAAAGGGACGACCCATGTACATGTGCTGGTATTAAGTGCAATTGTACTAGAAATTAAGAACAAGATTATCTCCTATTTTTTATTTCTTGGTGACTTTTCACTGCCCTTGATTACTGGAGAAACACTTGAGATTGAAAAAAATGAGAAGAAGATTATTCGAAGAGAGTTTTTGTTCATTGTTGTTACAATATGGAAGTGGGAAAGTACATTTGTGCTTTGGGGTTTAATGCTAGCTTGTGAAAGCCTGATCAACTTTTACATGATCAAATTTCATGTTGAGTGCTTTAATTAAGAATGAACAATATGCTCTATTAGTTTGTCAAGTTAGCCACTTGTTAGCTTTTTTTATTGATTTTCTACCCTATACCTTAGCCTTGTTACAACCTTTAACAAAGACCTTTTGATTAGTGCATACATATATACAAAGTAATGGAGATTTAGTGGGAAACCAAGCCTATGGTAGCACATGACTATATTGATTCAACTTGAGTGATACACTTACACCCTAAACACTTGTGTGATTTGAGAGATATGTGAGCTTTCTATCTATAGCATGTTACTTATTAAATGCGACATTGATGTTTATTTCATGATTCTTTTGTCTATCTAGACAATGTGTGCATACTTGGATAGTTATGTACAAATGGATGCTCTAAGTGGAAAGGCTTATTTTTCTAAATTGTGTAATTGGGTTTACATCTGTGGTGTACTATGATATGTTGCATGCTTGAGACTTGGCAGAAAAAATGGACTTTGTGGGTAGATTCACTATAAACCCTCACGAGACAAAACTCGTCCTACTAGGGCTGCCTAGGGGTTTAACGGCTTGTTGCATATGCTCAATGCAATCGTGCCATCTACGAAAGTGGTGTTAGTTAGTTAGTTAGGATTTTGTTTTTAGTTCTTTTATTTGCCGAGGACGTGCAAATACTCAGTGTGGGGATGTTTGATAGAATATATTTTTATATATATTCTATCTTATTTTTATTCTTATATTTAATAGTATTTTGCATTAATCGGATATTTATTTAATAGATTTTAATGTTTTATTGCAGAAAAGAAGAAATTCCTAAACTTGGAAGAATTTGGACTTAAAGTGCTATTTTGGAGATAAAATAGAAGAAAATTCGTATTTATTGGGCTGCACGCGCTGCTTACACTGTTTGGGCCATATCTCGAGTTCTAAAAGTCAGAATTGAACGATCTTACAGCCCATGCGAAGCTTATGGAATTTTCTTTAATTCAGGAGTGGGCCAACCAACAAAATTTTACTGGATCAGCCCGGAAACTGGACAGAACAGACAACTACGAATTTTACATTGAAAATTCTACTCGGTTTAGGAAACCCCTTTTGTAATTGTTTTAAGTATTAAAATACTTTTTATATAGAGACATATCAGATTATTATGTATTAGGTATTATTACACATTATTATTATTAGAGTAGAGTAGTTTAATATTAGGGTTAGAAAGAGATGGAGGGATGCCATGACTTTTTCATGTGACAAGGATAATTCAAGGTTTTCTTATCCAATCTTTTCTTAATTCTTCTTAGTTTAATTATGATTCTTTTTGTTCTTAGTTGTTTTACTTGTTTAATTATTAGCGAGTAGTTGTTTCTAGGGCTTAAGGGGAAGCCATGTTTGCACTATAATATTGGCATGATTTTTACAGTGGTTTGATGGGTTATGTAATTCTAATTGATATGTTTTAATTATTGATTTATGTAATCGGCCGATATCATGAATTGATTCTATGCAATATGAGTATACTCGAGAGAGATACTTACTAGAGGCACACATACGATTAGCAGAATTGAATTTGAGTGCGAGAGCATCATTGGATTTCTGAGGGCGTTAATACTCGAGAGAGATTAACACTGCTCTAATTACCTGATTAATTGAATTACTAAAAGTTGTTAATTGTGTAAGCATGTTTCGAGAGTGTTGATACTTGAGAGAGATTGACAAACTCTAGTTGTATGACAACTTTAATTGCTTTAGCTTAAAAGCTAATTAATGTGTAAGCATGGTGGACCTGATTGCCCTAGATTTTTAATATATTATATTAGTTTTATTGTATTAGTGTTATTTTAGTTTTAATTATTAGTTAATTAATATTCTCAAATATTCGGTTAATCTTGAAACAATCTGTGATAATTGACTTGAAATCGATAAAACCTATCTCCTTGTGGATACGACCCGCTTGCCATTCTCTGCTAACAACAGACACCGTGCGCTTGCGGTCATAGATAAAATAAAACGCATCACTCCCCAAAGATTAGTTTGCATGTCATATGTGATATATTCCGACGACTTCCATTTTTTCAGCGATCTCCATGTATATTTATTTAACAAAACTGATGAATTTGGTGATTCTTATAATATAAATTAGTGATTCTTATTATGCAAATTAGTGATTTATCTAATATAAATTAGTGATTAATTTTGAACTCGCCGGAATATAACACATATGATATGCTAATTGATCGTTGGGACATGGAGAAAATGTGATGAAGTAAGATTTGAAAAAAAGTTTGCCAATTGGCAGAAAAATCAAATTAAAAATGGTGGGAATAAAGTTAATTTCTAGTTATAGTCAAAGTTAGTTTCTATTAGAGTACCACCATATATTAGACAAATGATCAAATAGAAACTAAGTCAAACGTAGAAATTAGAAACTAATCTAATCCAGATATTTAATCTAATCCAACGACCCCCTAGAGGGCACCCAATACTGTAACGCCCCCAAAATTACTACACCAATTACTGATTAATTAACAATATTAAACAGACAATAGCAGTGATTATATATATATAACCCTGCCACCCAAACACAATCCTAGATCGCCATCAGGTTCAAGTATGAAAACAACATACTAATTAAATATTACAACTCCAAATCAAAAAGTCTAAGTTCTAAACTTATTACAACTTACTGATCCAACTGGATCTCAACACACCTGCATACGGTCTCTATATGCTCTACCTGTACCTCCTGTAACCTTACGGGTGGTTCTGTAAGTACGTATCATCTTCTACAGCTGCTGAAAGGGTTAGGAAGCAAGGAGTGAGCTAAATTGCTCAGCAAGTGTAAACAATAATCGTAATATGCTATCTGAGAAGGTTCAAAATGATAATAAGGAAGATAGTACTGTTTCTGGTTCATAAAAGCTAACTGTATTTTAAAACAGTTTCCTTTTTAAAGTAAATTCAGGGAACGTACATTTTGAAACTGTAAGTGCATTTCCAAAAGGTTACTAAAAATAGAAGGTACTATTGTAATACTGGTAAATCTTATTTTTTTCACTTGCTTTTGAAATCAATAACTTTTAGAACTGTTTCGGAACAATAGTATCCGTATAATTGGGATTTAATTTGACGCTACGAGTTAAGCTAGGTGATCAGCCAACGCATTAACTCCGGGTCACCACGCAGAGTGACTCCACCTTTCAAACAATTACGGATATCCTTGACACGCTTTGGCCGTTAGCATTGAGCTATATTACTTCACAGACCGGCGTCTCGGTCTAAAACATTTTTAATAATCCCATAACTTTCAAATCGTAATATAATATTCAGTTTCAGCAAAATCTCAATCTTTACGGTATAATTGATACAGTAAATAAACTTGAACTGAATAAGGATATGAAAAGATCTTTCAGAATACTTGTAAAACAATTTCATCATAATTATTGTTCGTAAAATCATGGTATAAAATTGTATTCAAAATCAGGGTTTAGCATAGGTATTATATAGAATTGGATATAATATGGAACTGGAATGATAACAGGATATCAAGAGGGAAAAGGAACACTTGCCTTAATCTGAAGGGCTGTCTGACTAACTCTCGAAATAATCTTTGTGCGTCCTAACAACCGGGTCCTGGTCCACTCTTTTTACTCGTTCCTAATCATAAATTATACGTATAAGTCACTCTCTTATTCGACGAATAGTTTAATAATAATATACTCATAGTCACATAAGCACGTAATCACTTAGCACTCAATGCACATAATTTTATTATCAAATCATACTAATAAATTAATATAAAGCTCGGATTAGAAATCTAATTATACCAGTAATTTCGGAAAATTATTTATAATAACTTTCGTTTTAAACACGTAAGCAAATTCTTTACTTAAACCTCTCAAATAATTATAACACAATATTTAATAATGAAAACCAATTACAATAAGCCACATCATCAAATACTACTCAATCACACAATACTATACCATTCTCAACCAATAGCTATCTATACAAGGATGATGTGCCGTTAACCTTTTAAAGATCGTTAGTTTTGGAAAAAAATTGGCAGCATCTCCTTTGTATATCGAGCTATCCGTCGGAATACAACCGACCCAATTAATACCAATGCTTGCCAAAACAACTCATATAGCATTCAAATAACTCGAAACAATTTAACAATTAACTTCAACTCACTTGCTAACCGAATACTAGCTTACATTTATATACATATATAGTTAATTTCGAATAATCAAGAATCATAATATTCGAAAATTTCCAAACAAGAACTAAGGACCAACATGCAATCATCGATTTCACAAAATCAAGACTTAGAATGTACAAATAAGCATACATATATTCAATACTAATCGGAAATGTACAAAATGGTACTAACATTGACATGCAGCTCAAGTATATTACAAAACCACACTGCACAACTACTAGCCTTGCCATTAATCATAACCGATGCTAAATTCCCGAACGGGAAACATGAAGTCGTAGCCGGAAAAATCTAAAATTTTAACATGCAATTCGAATTAGGCTAAATATCAATACCATCACAATTTTAAAATAACAATTAAGGCGTGTTAGGCTCAGGAGTATCATCATAGCCCTCCACCGGCTCACCGGAAGTTCACCGCCGGTGGGGTAAAGATCGGAGGTGCTCGGTTTTGAGCTTCCTTCAACGAACTTCACCTATTTCTTTGTTTACAACTCAAATTAGAATCTAGGAACATGAATATGACTCTACAATTCATTGCATGCAAATTGCCCATTCAAACACACACATGCCGCACACATATATACACACGGTTGCATGCAAAGCTCAAGAGGAAGTCCTATGCAAGATTACAAGTCAGGTATTAGTACCCAAATTAACACACAGCAACACACCAAGCCTAAGCTATGAAATCGAGAGGGAATCGCAAAGAACTAGAGAGAGATAAAGTACACAGGAGCTGAACAAATTGATGCAGAGCAAAATGAGAAAGAAAGTGGATGGTGGTTGTTATATAGAAGCTAGGGGTAAAATAGTAATTTCACAAGCTGAGTTTTCTGAATTAAAACAATTAAAATTCGAATTTTGATATAAATGGGGCACAAAATAATTTTTATATTTTTAAAATAAAGATCATGAATTTAGAAGCTCACTCATATTTTTGAAATATTTTTCTGATGAGTAAATATTTAAATAAAAATCTTTGAAGTTTTAGCACAGAAATAGAAAATAAGAGTAGGAAAATCATAAAAATAATTTTTGGGCTCAAATAAAATAAAATTTTATTTTTAGAAAGTCCTAGAATATATAAGGAACATTTTGGAAAAGGTTTCATGATTTTTGGACATTCCAATAATTAAATATGGAATTTAGAAGAGAAATATTTTCAGGATAAAATAGGATTGAGAAAATCATATAAAAATATTGAGACTGAATTAAATAACAACACTATTTTTAGAAAGTCTTTAAAATCACATAGAAGCTACATATAACATTTCATAATTATTGGACACACCAATAATTTTATAAAAATCAAACAGTTACTCAATTAAGCATTTAATCTATGCACGCAGTTTCACAGATACACATGTAAACATATAATTGACTTTCTAACAGTTAAACATAGTTGACTTGGTCAACTAGAACACATAATTAATATAATCACATTTTATAATATATTTGTCGCACTCGTTAAACGTAACTAGTCGGGACTAAAATATTATTAAAATTATCGGTTTATTACAAATACAATTAAAATACACCCTCCCATACACAATCTCATCTAATCTCCTCCGTTTTTAATTTGATTTTTCCCGTCAATTGGTGAATTTTTTTTCGAATTAAACTTCACCAAATTTTTTCTTATCTCCCAATGATTAGTTTGCAAACCATATGTGATATATTCGGACGACTTCCTTTTTTCCGGCGATCTACATATATATTTATTTAACAAAATTGATGATTTTTATAATACAAATTAATGATTCTTATAATATAAATTAGTGATTTATCTAATATAAATTAGTGATTGCATTCTTCTGGTAAGAGTTCTGGTAAGGTATGTAATATAAATATGTGATTAATTTTAAAGTCATCGGACATATGGTATGTAAATTGATCTTTGAGAAATGGAGAAAAATATGATAAAATAAGATTTGAAAAAAAGTTTACCAATTAACAAAAAAAACAAATTAAAAATGAAGGAAATAAAATTAGTTTTCAGTTTATAGTCAAAGTTAGTTTCTACATCCGCCTGTATGTGTGTGTATATATATATACACGGGGGAGAAAGACAGGAATTCAATCATTCAAAATTGACAGTCGTCAGCATGTAAATAAATTAAAAAAGGTAGGAGTGCTGTCTATAGTAGTGGTAACGATAAATGAATTAAATTACCATAAAATATGCTATATAATAAAACAAATATTAGACAGAAAATCTAATTCTACTTTTTGATGCATGACATCCAAGGCAGTGTACGTACTGGTCTGAATAAAGTCGCTCATTATTGTACAACTGTACCGGTACTTTTATTTAAGTTTGTATATTCATTTACACCATACATGTATATAACTATATACTTACATAAATTTGCAGCTTATCATAATAATAACTTTGTAATTAAATTTTAGATACAAAAGTAAGTATAAGAAAAAAATAACGAAAATGCAATCTTAAATTTATGGACGATGTTATCAAATAGAAATTATTTTTTATGTCTCGTAATTATAGGGGTAACAGAATTTGACAAGAACCGAAATTCGACACGAAAAAATATGAATTAGTTCAAGGATTTTGAGTTTCGGGACGAGTTCGGGTGGAATAAAATTTTACCCGAAAAAATTGGGTCAGTTTCGGGTTGACCCCAAATACCCGAACCCGATCCGACATTTTAATATAATATAAACATTTATACTATATAATGTGATATATTGACATATTATTTAAATAAATATAATTCATATATTATTAAAAAAATGTTACTATAATATGTTATGTATAAAAATTATTTTATATAATTAAAATATTTAATTTTAATTATTTTCGGATCAATGAATCAATTTCGGGTTGATCGGGTTCATAATAGGTCGGGTTCGGATTGACCAAAAAACACGAATGTGTACAGTAAAACCGACATAAACCCGATCTATTACCTGAAATTGATGTCCCTAATCATATTTTTATCATAATTAACCTTTTTCACGTATAAAAAATTAAAATTATAAAAATTAAAGTTTAGAGCAGTAAATATTGGACTACGTAATACTGTATATTATGGAGGAGAAAAAGAAGTTGGTTAAGTGATAGGATCATGTTATGCGATGTTGATTTTGGTGATGGTGATGGTTCAAATTTGAGACATCACTAATAATCTATTAAAGTTGCAAAAACAAAGATAATGCGTTTCAATCATAATGTTGGGGCTTTTATTAAACCCTTACCACATAATGCGTGTTCTTATCATTTCACCTTTTTTATTTTGAAAAGTAAACAGGGAAAAAACAAAAAGAGCTCTGTCCTTCAATGCTTGATAAATTTATTCATTAAAAAAAAATATGAAATTGCGTATATAAAACTAATTTTTCTCTCAAACATTATTGAAGCATCGACATAAAATTAAGCGTTTTCTATGAGTTGATAGTCATTTTGAACATTTTTTAATATGATATATGTATATATGTGATGAGCGAACAAGTTGGTCCAAACATATCCAAGATTACAAGGGGGCACAATTTGTCAAATATATCAGCATCTTTGCTTTGCTTCTGGACAACCAAGGTTCCCTAGTCCCTACCACTTCACACATTATTATCACGTGAGGATGACGTGGGTCCACTAATAAATACTCCTACCCTTTTCCGGTTCCTCAAGTCGCACCAGATGTACTAGCCTCACTTTTCAACAAATACCCCTCCATTCTGAGTGATTTGGGGTGTGCAACAAATTTTTTTTTAAAAAAATTCTTCTTTTAAATAATAACTTAATATTTAATATATTTATTTTAAAATTAATTATTTTTATTATTCTTAACATATGCAAAAAAAATAAAGAAGAAGTAATTTAAAATGGAAGGAGTATATATCAGATTATCAGTATGGATAGTATTATAGATTTAGCTAAATCTAGATAATTTATTCTCTCGTTTTCAAGGAAAAAAATACTCCTATTTTCGAATCTCAACATCACAAATAGGAAAGAACAACAATAAATAGTCAATGTACCAAAATTTTAAATGTGTATTGAACAAATAAAGGGTTTAAATTATTATTTTTTTGTATGAAGAATCTTAGTGAAAGTGGGACCCAACTGATGATGATATCAAACTGTGACGTGTAAGACCAGGGCTAGTGACACGTGTAAAGAAGGAACGGCGTTGAGCAAGATACAGCTCAGGCTAAGCTGGCCACTGTGTATGTTTTGGCGTTACGTATTCATGTGCAGCTTCAGTTTAGTTGACGACCCTGGTCAAAACTCAAAAGCTCTGACCGAGCGAGCACTCCTAATTACTCCTTTTTTTTTTTGACAAAAAAGTGATTAAGTGAACCTACTTACTCCTATTTTAAATAAATACGAGTATTGATTTTATTTTTTATACGTATTTTATAATATATAAAAATATTAATTTTATAATTTTATTAAATAAATAATAATATTTTTATTTGAGAAAATATTGAAAAAAATATTCTTTTTAATATTTTAAAGAAATGAAAAAATTAATATTTATTTTAAATATTGGAAATAAAAGAAAATCTGATTACTAGATATTTATATTCGTAAATTGAAATATAAGCAGTGAAAGTAAAAATATTAGAAAACTCGTTTCGTTATATTTTTAAGTAATCTCCCTCCGGAACAAGCCCAACAGTATTTTTTATAAATGATCATTTTTTTAATAATTTATATATAAACTCTAACAATATTCCTCCTGTTTTTTCTTTATTATTATAATAATATTAAATTTGAATATAAAATGAAAAAGAAGTGAAAATAAAGAAAATGATTATTTTATTCATAAAAATGAAATTATAAGAAATCAGTAGTGAATTGCTGTACCAGTATTTTGTGCTGATTTTCATTCTAGTTTAACAACTCATTTATAATAATTATTTCATAATAAATATGTTCTCTCTTTTCATTATATATTGTACTTTTAATGATAAAAAATATTTTAATATTAATATTAATAAATATGAAGTGAATACAAATATACCATGATTATTATGGGAGTTTAAAATATCTAAGAACTTAATAATATGTTATATTATTATATATACGAAGTGGACTTGCTATCTTATTACTACTCAATATACTTCTAGGATTATCATAAAAATTAAATTTATGCCAAACTACTTTAGCAATATCACAACTGTATACTATATTACTCCCTCTGTACCAAATTAACTGTTTTATTTGACTGTTTTGTGATCAATTTAACTAAGAATTAAGAATTATTTTTTTATGATTTAAAAAAACTGAAAAATACATTATAAAATAAATTAAATATATTTTTCGATAATATACTTTTTATAATTTTTAATTATATACTATATATAATTTTCAATTAAATTTTAATTTTAATCGATTTGACCTCAAAAAGGACGGAGGGAGTATATCTTTTTTTGTAGGTATTTGTTTTATATATACCCCACAACCTCTTATAAACGATGATTAGAGGAGAAAAAAAGGCATGTATGTTAAGATGGACCTTTTCTCGCCTCTTACAAGTTCATACATCTCTTACAAGAGGTGCATCGTTCAATTAACCAGCTGTTATTTGTTATATTATTTTGGACCTTTTTTCCTAGAACTATTTCTAAAAACCACCTAAATTATCACGTTTTAGCCTTAACTCAGCTAACCAAATGTTTGATGATTACTAAATAAATTAAGCTAATAGCAACTAAAATGTGTTAGCACTTGAGAGTGAAAATTAGTTTGGAGACTTGAAAAAAATGATTTCTACACGTTTTCTTCAACTTATGTTAAGAAAAGTTTTTTTCCTATAACATTATTTCTATTACACTGATACCCAGGTTTTAATTTTATACATCTACATTCTTTCACAACGAACAACTATGACAAGTAACTAAGACAAAACTGTACACTATTTAACTAGTATTTATACCTATTCAGGGAAATTGGTTTGTAAGGAGTGTCTTCAAAAAGCTTGACTGAACATTCTACCTGCCAATGGTCAGTAAAAGTCATTGCACCTTTGGGTTGAATCTTGATCAAGTCTGTGTCGAAGAGCTATACAATGTTAACATTTTTCAGCCTGCAAGTAAATCGATTCTAAGACTCAGTAATTTTGATTGGTGACCAGATGATGCATGTAACAATTTTCAATTAATATGCTGAAAATATGCTTCCATTTCAGCATATATTATACTGCATATGAGAACTAACACCTCCAATTAAGTGGAGATGATATTTGCCTTGGCTCTTGAGGCATGTATTTTTCACATCTCCTTTATGTAAGAGCTCATACAAAAGTTGATTAAATTCTCGATTACATCTCCTTTATGTATGACCCTGAAAGATGAGCACGACAAAAAATTTAAATAATCTCCTTTGTGTATGACACTGAAAGATGAGCACGGCAAAAAAATGAAACAGAGACCATCCTCAGAAATTTTCAAAAAGACAGGGATGAAGGGAGATACAAGCTATTCTCACGAGCAAAACATTCCTCAGTAGTCAATACACAAAAGAGTGCAAGTGATTACATTTTATAAAGCAACTTGTCAACGATGAAAATTAGATACCATTTGTATAATTATCAACAAAAGCGCAGACCCTTTTTTCAAAGTTTTTTGTTAAACTTACTTTTCAGAAAGAACACTTCACATACACACACTACCAATGAGAAAAATCGGTGAATTTACAAGTAGAAGTCACACACAAAAAAGGTGATAAATGCGATGGTACTAAATTAACAGAAAAAAGAGACCTGATTATAAAGTAGGAGAAGATATGAGGTTCTTGCGGTATAATTTATTGCCATGGTCGTGACAATGAAACAGTAGGAATTGATGCATCTAGACCTTGTTTCCCATGTATAGCAGATTTTAGCACATTGTATTGTTGACTGACAGAGTCATAGAGTGCCTGTGAATATGCCACTTTAGCCTGTGGAAAATCAGAAAATGAGCATAGTCATTCCTAATGCCAGGTTAACACTTTCATATTCAGAACTCAGAAGGACGCCCAATCTAACAGATTGATATACATTGCTACTCACAAAAGTTTAGAAGCCTTTCCAATAGACATTTGAACAAACATTTATTGGATCAATACATAGTTAACATGACTCGAGCCTAAATAATAATTTATCTTATTGGCCCTACAGAATGTAAACACTAAACATTGTCCACTGGGACAGGAAGATTTTGCCTTCAAGAGCCATATCGATAGCTATGTAGCATCAATGTTATAAAAAAAAGATCATTAAGTAAACTTCAGCACAAAAATAGTGGCATTCTGAATTATCACTTGCCAGTATTGAGCAGAGGCAGGCAAAGTCACCAGCAAAATATTTAAAAGGAAATCCAATTGAGCAGTCGGAGTAAATCTTGGACCTAAAGCCAATCCACGTACCTCTCCCTTGTAGTTGTGCACTTTCATATTGAAGTTAAATTAACCCTACTTCTACAAGAAAATTTGTGTGTGTGTGTTGGTCTAATGTATTTGGTTTCAGGACAAACGTGTATGGACACAAGCCTCCCAATATAATAGTTCAATGATAAGCCTTTTAATAAAAACTTGCAGACTGGTGAAGTATATTAACCAACCTCTTCGGGGTTCTCACAGCCATCACTAATTTCATTGAAATTAATTGAGGGTGCAACTGATAATCCAGTCCCATGAAAAGCAATAACTCGTCTCTCTCCAATTTCTTTCTCAACCTGTAAAATTACTGTTCCGTAAGACAGGCAATTGGAGCCATAATGAACAGGCAAAGACAAAACCAGCAAGAAGAACAACCTGTGCTGGAGGGGGCATGATATCATGGCAAAGTAGAGCTACTGGATATATATGACCGGGACGACCAGAATGTTCGATTAGCCTTCTCATGTTGTCTGCTGAAGAAGCATCAAAGGGTGCCTGAACCTTTTGTATCAGTAAAAAACTAACAAGATCGCTTTACAAGAATAGTGAACTAACTTGAATTGCAGTCCATGAATATACAACCCTGAACCCCGATGGACAATACAACTATAGTATATAAGCATTCCGCGTTTATCCTTGAATCTCCATTATTTATAAAGAAAAGCAACGTAAAGTTTCTCAGCTCCGGATGACCAAACTAGACAGGTGAATGGCTCAACCTGTGTCGCTTACATGCATGCCATTTGTACATCCTTATTTGAAAATAGTGAAAATGCATGCCAATTGGCAAAATATATAGTTCTAAGGAAGATCTCTGAAAATGATATTATTTAGGAGAACAAATTGCCACCTTCCAGAGGTCTTTATGTACTATGCAAAAGTCAAAAGGCTGCGTTTTTTGCCATGGGAAGCACATTTTAACCATACTTGTAAGAAATTGAGAGAAGAAAATATGTTTCTGAAGAAATTAAAGTGAGTAATTACCATAACATAAAAAAATTTATGCAATCAATCATGTCTTTAAGGAGATAGTTTACCGGAAACCATTCTTTTGTGACAGGATCAGGACGGTCACGTCCACCACTTGGCGCAATCCATATTATTTTTGAGCCACTCCTGTTATATAAATTAGAATAGTTAAAAGACGTGTATAGACAAAAAGTAAGCATTGAAATCACCATGCCCTAACTAGATAATCACAAACTTTTTTTTTGTATGTTCAATGATCATAAATTCAGCAAGTAAATCGCATCCACTTCATGATGCATCAAACTGCTGCTTTCCTTGTAGGTATAAAAAAAATTCAGTATGAAAGTCCTACAGTTTGAAAGTGACAAGAATTAAGAACGTAATCAACACATTAACATTATTTCTCTTGCAATAATCTCCTTTTCAACCCCTACTAAAAAGTGACGGTTTATTGTTCTTAGATTTTCCAAGCTCTAAGATATCAATATCAATACTACGACTAATGATTTTTGTTGATAGTACAACAGGATTACAGATTTAATTTAGTCTAAACATTAGAACATACACATTCATGCTTGGACGATAAGCAGTTCTCAATTGCTTTATCATAGCTAGGTACAACTGAAAATATGTAAAATGCAACCTAAATAATAAACTATCAGGAAGAGGGAACAGAAAGGAAGTATATAATTATGGCATGATGCAGTACCATTGCAATTAAGTTAAAGTCCTTGCTGCAAATGGCTACAAAGAACGATTATTTGGTAGATTCTTTTTTAAGATGAAGTGATGAACCACTATACATTAGCACACTGCACATCTCTACGGAGTGTCTAAGCAGCTTCTTTTAAGCTTCATATCAATGAAGAAAAACTTAATTGTTCCTCTGGATATGTGTGTCACATATCTGGTGCAAAAATAGAATATTATTCGGAGTTGTAGGTTTACCTTAGTAACATAGCCATTTCCTTCAGACTCCTTGTGTTTGCTCTCTTTTTCATGTCTACAAGATCTGGGTCATCATTCATGTGCTTTTTTGAATACACGCACAAGAGATTTCTATAAAACATAATGTAGAACAAGCATATATTTTAATTAGTGAGAAAAAGAGAATAGAAAAATATATGGTCACTTTGGCTGTAGATCAAAAACTGTGATAAGCACCTGCCCATACTGAAGGGCTTGCAAAGTGGATCTGTTACTACTCTATCTCCTGCTATGTAAGTCTGCATCACAGTTTCTAGATATTGGTACCACAAACACATTTCATCGCACATGAATTAATTGTACTGTAACTTGAGCAAACAAAAATAATTATTACCACGCCCTCTCCAATATAAGGATGTGTAGATTCAAGAAGCAAAGCGATTACAGCTGGATCTGCTTCAGTTTGATGGTTGGAAATCAAGATTACGTTGTCACCCTGAATTTTTATGGTATAGAAGTATCGATTAAATTTTAAAAAATGCAGAAAAGAACTAGAGACATCAAGAACAAGGAGAAGTTCTACTATGGTGATCTGAATCATATTAGTCTAAATGTTCACACACATCAAATTTGATCATCATTATTGTAAATTGTCTGATATTTAACTGTAAAGAAAAAAAGGAACCAACAAACATATCTGAGCAAAATTTTAGGTCAAGTAATAAAAAACATAAAGGTGAACTCTCTGTATGAACATTTTTCCTTGTTTCTGTAGTCGCTAATAGATGCACACACTATACAAATATGAATGATAAAGACATGAAAATCAATATCAGCATGGTAACATAAATTAGTAATAAGAACAATAAACGAAGACCACAATGATCGGGGAAAACAGGAAGAAAAGATGAAAATGACATACTACAAACAATTTAGGTACCTGTCGAAGTTTTTCTTCCATTTCGTTGAAAATATCGATGTTTCCCACATACGAATGCCTAAAGGAAAAGATATGCTCACAGGTAAGTACTTTGTACACCAAACAAAAGGTAAAAACTGGTACTGCAATACCTCAGACAACTTAATAAGAGCAAGTCCAATGCATAGCTAAAATATAGAACTAGTTTTACAAAATGATCACTACGATGCATAGCCATAAGTGAATGAAAAATGCATAAATGAATAACTGATTCTAAATAGAACCAAATATAGTTATAGCCATCCTTGCCACATTATTCTCTATCAGAAAAAAAGGAGGGAAATTTCTTTGGTAGATGAGTTTAACTTAAATATAACAATAGCTATCACCATTTTGGCATTAACATTGGAGTATAAGTTCTATTTTAGCACCAAAAAACACTTTTTGGTGCAAAATATAAAAATTGCTATACCCATTGTGGCATTATCATTGGACTCGCTAATGTAATACAAAAAGAATCAAAGTGAACTGCATTACATGAAAATTTACATTGCTAAGAATATATCTTTGGGAGGAAAATAGCTACAAGATTAGAAAGACAAATATAATAAATGATCAGTAGCTCCCAGAATTCCCACATTATAAGCATATTTCAACTAGACGACAAACATGCAGGCTGCAATCAGATGAAACTTACAGTTGTCCATAGGTAGCGAACCTAACTTGTACTCTAAGAAACTCACAATTAGGAACTTACAACATTGAGCCAACTCCCTCTGTGTGTAACCAAAGTTTTTTTTTTTGCACAAGTTTCTCTGGGAACTATCACTCTATGAAAGATAATAAGATATACTTCCGCTATTTTCTTTATTGCATGCTGATGAAGAGGTGCAGGGAAAAATATAGGGTAAATTATATATCTTCCTCCAATGAAGAAAGACCAGGCAACTAATGTTAGTTACATACGTCATATTGTATCTGGGGACCGAACATTGTCATGGTTGACTAATTATCGGCAAATTAAGAGCCATGTATAGTAAACTTGAGGATTCAAATTTAGTCACATTAATTGATTTAAAAATTTATTGAGTGAGAGGAACCCTTTAGCCCTCAAAGGGACAAGCAAAAATGTCGGGTACTGCTGTAAAGTGAACCACGTGACCAATTCAATGTTTCAAGCATACCCTACAAACCATTATAGATCCAGTAATATAGAACAAAACAGCTAAACATGTATGTTGCTACTTACCCAAAATCAATCAGCGGACGGATATACTCTTGAGCAAACATGTAGTAGTCAAAAGGTTCCCGAATGGCCTCGTGATAAGGTGAGAAGACAAAAGGGTCCTGTAAATTTTTAGTTGCTTAAAAAAATTGCAATGATGCATGTATATTGAAAACATGAAGACAACTTGACTGGCCTATTGTGTAATACCTTCACAACCATGAAGATACGATCCAATGCAACACTCATGTTAGACAAAATAATCTCATCTGCATTTGGGACTCCACTTTGAAAAACCTGAAAGGTTACACTGTCATGATGCTGAACAATCTATTGAATAAATTCCTTCGAAATCTGAGATTTGTAGAAGAGAAATCGTCCCCATATACTTAAAGTATTACTTGTAACACTAGTCCCCATTAATATTTACTTAATATTTTCTTAAATCACAAAACAATTGGAGCCTTCTGTTTCTTTCTAATGAAGTTAGGACTGCACCGACATTGTTACCCAACATTATCAACATATTAATGAATGAGATTTAAAACCTCTTTGGTGCATCTCAGGCTCCACCAAGAAATAAAGAACTGAAATTTCTTGATGCTAAGAAAATTTTGATTCTGCTAGTAGACCAGTGCAGATTCTTGAAAATCACAATAATATGCAAAACTAGCCACTTGATGCTTCATCATCTAGACCCAAATATTACAAGGCATGTAGAATTGGCTAACACCTCACTGTCTAGACTAAAAACAATAGTAATAATAAATGCTCATATTTACACATATTTATTGTGGATGGTTTTCACATCAATATTAAGAACCAGATCCAAACCACGCAAATGATGCAATTTTGTTGTATTAAGCACGATAGAAATGATAATGAAGTCATGTATCTCTCAAGTTATCATTTATTAGTCCTTGCTCTATTTCAGATATCAGTGCACAAGCTTGGTCGTTTTGACATTGTATGAGCTGAATTTTGTGCATTCAAAGGTCAAATATTATATGCAAGTTAATTTTGTAAAACAAACAAAAATTTCTAAATGAATTTAGCCTTCAAAAATCCTCAGAAGCTTCAAAGAAACATTAAGCTTTTGCATTGATGGTACCAATCAGAATTGGCAATAATTTCTTTTTAAAAAGAAGGAAGAAAAAAGATGAGGCATGTCAGCTTCAACTTCAGAACAAATGCTGCATCAACATAAACAAATAACCATTTTCAATTACTGTCACAATGATAATAAAATAATGAATCCGGTGAGACGAAACATTATATGATTGTATACAAACAAGAAAAATTGTGTTCCAGTACAATGCTCATCCAGATCTCTTTCTTATGCAGCAAGTATATCAGAGGCAATTTGGTTATAAGATAATGAATTGAAATGAGCTTATGCTCAATGGGGTTATATAAACAATAATTACCATAAATCGATTTATAGTATTTAAATGGATCACCTCAATATTTGTGAGTCATTCCAAAGAAAGAAAAAGTGTAGAACCACCTTGAGACTTGAAATTTAATTAAATTCAGAGACTTATATAGTATATACATGGTACCCAGACATGCAATAACAATATATAAAAAAATCAATTCATATTCTATAATTTTGAATTATCTTAAATGATATCTCATGTAACATAGTTTTTGTTGTATATAGTTCAGAGATGGAATACTGATTATGAAGTCGAAGGGACATATAGTGTGCTGTACATGATATGGAAAGTGTAATCTACATCAGGGTGTCTAGTGTCTGCCAAGCGCACCAGATAACTTAAATATTACAAGTGAAGCAACCCCACTTAATTGTGAAATGTAAGTTGATATCTTACATAAGTTATGCTTAAGAGAGTGATCTGAGGGAGAAAAGAGTACCGCATCTTTATAATTATGGTATAACTCCTCCATTCCACGAGCAACATGTGAAGGCAGCTTTCCAGCTTCCTTCTCTCTTTGAATTCCAGAAAGTAGTTCTGCGGAAAGAGAACTCATAAGGCAAAGAAGCAATACTCAATCAGGTATATGAAGGAAGAAATTTAATCTTATGTCATTGAAGCATGTTTGGAATACACTGAGAAAACTTTTTTTTAATAAACATACTAACCATGTTGTTCATTATTGATTTCTCAACTGGCATGACGGGTTTTTGACCAATACTTGGATTTCTATTCTATTTGTATTCTGCTTGAGAGCGTTGCACTATTTTGGTAGGTATGTCATCAATTTGTTACTTACCGGTAGCGGCATGCTTCTCTGTTACATTTTTTTGTAACTTAATAAGTGGCGAAAAGCTGTCTACCGTAAGTAGTGTGCATTTAAATTTCACGAGGAAACAGGGTACTGCACCACGGTTTTCTAGTTGATCTCATGTTTGAACATATGCATATATAATATAATACAACATTCCAAGATATGCGGCGACAAAAATACATGCTGACACATCATAGTAATAGATACAGTGCTCCCCTCAATCATAATTGAATTGCCACGAGACACCTACAGATGATAATCAATATAGATATCACTCTCCTCAGTAGCTCACCCTGCTTCCACAGTTTCCGGATGATCTCATGTCCAAAAATTATAAATCATACAATACAAGAACCCGACATAACACAAGTGGCGACAAAAGTAGAGCGCCGACTTATCACATTAATAAATATATTATATCCCTCACTCTTGAATCCGGTTGCCACGAGGCACTAAACAAGTGGCAATCAAGGCAGATACCACTCTGGCGAGTAGCTAACTCAAAAAAGTGGATTTATATAGAATCTTTTATCTATAATTGCAAAACTCGCCATAAACTCCACCTGTCCTATTATGCAAAATGTGAATAACATAATTGACATACATAGAAAAATATATCTATACATTTCAACTTCAAATACTAGGTAAAATAATCACAGTTAAAAAATTTTCTAGTCTACAAATAAACTCTTCCAGTATATCATGTAGCTCTATAAGTATACATACATGTTGCATAAAACATCGCAAAAATTTAAAACACATGTCTCATTTAAGCATATAACAATTTAACTAAAAACACTCATCAATACAAATTTCAAACTAATTCAATCAAATTCACACATATTGAGTGCATACATGATACATGTATATATTACAACTAACGCTCATCAATACAAATGCAACAATTACAAATTTTAAACTAATTCAATAAAAATTACATTTATCTGAGTATATTTACACATACGCACACATAAATATGCACCGACAAATGTTAGCGGTGATGAGAAGAGTACCATCACCGGAGCGCGCATCGAGAAATGTGCGAGAATGCGAGGAGGAAAGAGTGGATTGTTTATCCACAACTAATTCAACGACGCCTCTGGCGGTAATAGAAGAGCAAAGCACCACCGCGAACGACGGCGGTCGGCGCCGGAGGGCAGATCGGAGAGAGTAAAAGCAGGTCGCCGGAGGTGGAAGAAATGAAAAGGTAGTTAATTTTGGAGAGAGAAGTGTAGGAGAAGATGAAGCAGAGAGAAACGCCATGGAGAGAGAGAGAGAGAGAGAGAGAGAGAGAGAGAGAGAGAGGTGCGCTTGCTGCTGCTGCTAGTTGTTTCTTATCTACGAGTTTGTATTCATATCATATACGTACGTGAATCAACAAAGCTGATGGGGGGGAGTCGCAGTAAATTTTGGGGGTAATTTATTTGTCGGAGAAAAGAGGTTAAA
The DNA here is from genome assembly GCA_028671895.1 of Oenanthe sinensis. Taxonomy (NCBI): domain Eukaryota; kingdom Viridiplantae; phylum Streptophyta; class Magnoliopsida; order Apiales; family Apiaceae; genus Oenanthe; species Oenanthe sinensis. The sequence continues at coordinate 28,110,767 of CM053812.1, read as the reverse complement.
ACAAGGGTGGGAGGGAACTATGAATATCCAACTCAGCTGCCTTCTATGCCGTGGCTTACATGTCATTTGTCCACGTGTATATTTTTAATTAAAAACAAAATCAAGGTGAACATGTGAAAGTTTTAACTCTTATTTTATTTTATTTTTACCCACTTTATAATTGAATTATCATAGTATTTTATCATTTTTTTCAACAAATCTGATATTTATAATAGCCAAGGGTTAAGGAGGTGTAATTAAATAGTTATATTGGCTCTTGCATAAATTTATACTCTAGTCTTCTTTGAAGATGTCTTCGAAGAATGGTAGAATTTTCAAATTCAACACTTGTTCAATTTGATTTTATTAAATAGGGGAAGAAAATAAGAAATCAATTAAAACAGCAACAGAAGTTGCTACTGTATTTGTTTGTGCCTTGTGGCATGGTGGTAGTTTACTTTTGTTTTCTCCACCTTTGAAATGAAATTAAAATAAATAACATCAAGGTCAGATACATACATCTCATAATTTATATAAATATATATTTTTTAATTCATTGATTATGATTAGTGCTCTTTCATCGTAAATTATTTATCTGTTTGACTTTTTATGTGAAAAAAAAATATTTATATAAATTATTTTATCAAAAGTTTTTGTTAAGTATATATATTGAAGTATTACAATTTTATTTTTAAAAATTAAAAATAACATATAAAATTATATTTTTTATCTGATTTAAAATATGTTAAGAAATCAAAAATATAAATAATTTAGGATGTATGGAGTATTTTATTAAATAATACTGTGAAAAAGGAACGGATGTGGTTTACCATCCTCCTTTCTTCTGTTCCGTGTACACCTTGGGAGCTGAAATGATACGATCCTAAATCCTTATCCCCTTCTTATCCTCAAACATCTTTTTACGGCTTTTTCAGTTTTTCACAACATTAATTGTTTAGATAATTATTTTATTAATGATTTATTTTTTTGCTAACTTAGATGACATGTTTTCTTTTCAACGAAAACTACATTTTTTTAAATAAAAATGCGTATTATTTTTAATAGCTTGTAAATTTATTCCAAGTTGTAAGTTCTCAACTAGCAGACTAACTTAAGTTTATAAATTTAATTCAATAGCGTATATAAAAACTGCATAACATACATGCTCGTAACAAAAAGTGTGTTGACTTTGTTTGGTATATACCGTTCTATTTAAGCAAAATAAAACTATTTTCAGAACAGGAAGAGTGGAAGGAAATATTTTGAATGTATCAAGTTATCAAGTAAAAGGGTTCCTTTCAGCCACATTTAGTAAAGTTTGTCATGTTTTCTCATCCAAAAATATGAATGGAACACAAGAGACGGAAGGATATACTATAGTCACGCTAGCTAAAACCAGTTGTACTAGAGATTTTTGTTGGCATCCCACACGGCCTAAACATTATATCAGATTAACTTGTGTTACTAATGGATGTTTTCACGGAGCTCAAATGGCAATAGGTTGGTGTTTTCGGAGTTGGTTTTTCTGCGTCTTCCTCACCCGGTAATCTAGATAGATGTCCGTCACATAGCAAGATCTTCTATCCACACCCAATCATTGATTCCTAGATCCTTGTTCGAACATTCAAGTTCCTATAATTTGCCAATCTAATCTAGAATTCAGAAATTTGTTCATTGACGTATCTCCCAAAAAAATAATAATAATAACAAAGAGACTAAACACAAGTAAGCACAGGCAGATAATTTCTTCATTCAGTATATGCCACCTTACGAGAGAATAAACACAGATCAATAAAATTTGATTTGTTCGCTGTCATGGATGCCAACCCATATCAACAAACTAACTCCAATTAATTTAGTGTTTGCTCATTGCTGTTTTATGTAAAGCATTGCTGCATTGAGCACTATCACCGGATAGGCCTGTAATACATTGTTCTTGAGAACAAAAACTACAAATGGTGCATGAAATTTTTTAGCCTGCTCATGTCCAACCCATTTGGAACCCATAAAGGTTCTAACCAAGGGGAACCTTAGAGGTATACTATTGAGGATATGACTTTTACCAGATACGCCTGCAAAGCTGTGTATTTCCGAAGAACAAAATCTGCAGAGGTTGCCTGTCTTCTAACCACGAGGAATGTGGATCCTAAAAATGCACTACAGTACTACACTCATAAATTTTAAATCAGACACATCTTATTTCAAAATCACATACAATTAAAGAGAAATTCAACATTTTCTAAACATCCGATCTAAATAAAAAGTCTATAAACTCATAAAGAGCTGTCCCAAATTCCATCCACAAATATAAAACTTCAATATAAGATGTGGCTTAACCCTACCAAGAGAGAAATCAGCAGCCTCGATATAGATTTGTCCTATCTCAATACTGTTGTCGACAATCAGCTAATCATCCAAGGAAGTTCATAATTACTAAATGGAGCACCAAGTTGCAAAGAACAAAATCTGCAAATGCACGTTCTGGAGGCAAATCCTGCAAATTTTGATGAAATAGATGTCTAAGAAATGGATGTCGAATTGATGTATATAGGCTTCAAACAATGCAGTATTGAATATCCCGGGTTAAGAAAAGAGAAACTGAGATATACGCTGTTTAGTTATGGTAGTATATCATGAAAGGAAAGAAAAAGCAATTTAGGAAAGTATGGCTCCACTTGCAGCCAAATGGTTTCTGGTTTCTTGTTAACACAAAAAGATATCTAAAAGGGAGAAGGCTTACCTTAAATTCCTTATTCTCTTTGTTGACTTGAATGCGAAGACAGACTGTTGCAAGGAAATAATCAGTAACAGTTCAATTTTCTCAACAACTAACCCGATTTAAAGTATTCTTACCAGCTAGGACTGCTGTTCCGACACAAGAGAGCACTCCAGACAGGAAAGAGTTGAAGGGGAATGACCCCACAATAGCCACGTATACTACCTATTCATAAAAGAAATGACATATATGATACCAGGGTAAGTTTGATATGAATAAGAAGACTAACTACAAAAGTGCACAAAAACAGCTTTACACATGTTTGTAAATTTAGTATTCTGCATTCCCTTGTAATCCAGCGGCCTAGGTTCCTAGCTTTTTACACTTGATTGCTGAGTATTTACAAGAGTTTACACACTCTTAAACTAATGATACAACTTTCCATATAAGTTGCACCAAGTAATCTATCAAATAATTTCATAATAATTTGTTGGAGAAGAAAAGAAGAATTTCTGTATGACTTTGGGCCTAGCTCAGCATAGGCTTATATAAACATATTCCGGAACGGAACCAACTATGCTCCCAAACCACGAGTTCCAAAGCAAATTTGGGTGGGTCAGCTAAACTAAGCTTCAGATGTGAGTAATTACAAAGTTTCCAAAGTAGTCTTACAGCCCTTACGCTTCTTATATTGTGTTATATAATTAAATAAATTTTCAAAATCACAAATTCCGATACATATTACACTATATCTTTAGAAAAATAAAGTAGCGTATATGAAACCCACTAATTTTATTCTTTACATATACAAGCCAAATGGAAATGAGATGTAGGAAGTAGGAGGTATATAAGGAACATTATTCATAACAAATAAATATTAGAACACGTGCCAAATTAACCAAGAATATTTTTTCAAACTGACGGTGCACTATTATGCAGGTTCTTGAATATCTTCACCAGGCAGACCTTAAATGAAGAAAAGGGCATCTAGGTGTTTAACATGGTAACTTACTCATACATTGCATATGCATTTACATATAATCTCATCACTTTAACTAATCTTCGATAATATTAAGTTACCCCTAAAGACTCGAACTTTATGCACTTCATACAAAAAAACATATTAGTGTAAAATCAAATCTGTTTTTCTATGTCTATCTTTTTTGTTTTGTTCCTCTGGTTTAATTGCATTTCTGAGTGTTGCTTATTTCTTATCTTTGTTTTTCGTAAAAAGGTTTCCGTATACATGTTCTACAACCTGGTTTAGAAAATTTTGCAATTAAGAAGTGTTTAGAAGTTTGATGTAAAAATAAATTCAGCCTAACTATAACCTAATATCAGCATTATCACAATATGAGAACTCAAAATACACATGTACAAAAACTAGTCCATCATTCAGTAGTGTACTGAACTCTTGTTGCTTACATAAAATATATCGAGACCTTAATATACTTTGAAATTAATTTATAGTACTTAATTACTGTCTACATTATTTAGACACTACGATTACGAAACACACATACAAAGACAATTGCAAAAAAAAAGAGGATAAAGATGGAAACTTTAAACACAAATCCAAAAACAAAACCAAAACAATACACACCCAGATCTACAAAATTGATGTTTAAAATCACCTGGATGAGAGCAGTGGCGACGGAAAACATGACATACAGATCGATGATCTACAGACAATAACAACGAATGTTAGAATTATTAAATGATATAAATGAAGGAGATTAGAGATGGATCTATGTGTGTATATAAATGGGTACCTTGAGATTGGTGGGAGTGGCGGCGTAAGCAGAACGGAGAGAGTGAAAAAGTGCTTGTGCATCCTTACTCGTCGCCGACGACTTGCCCATTTTCTTTCTCTCTTCTTCTACTTGATTATCCTCCTTTCTTTCGTTTTTTCTATTGATTCTTTATAAACATTTGTGTATTTTTTATTGATTATATTATATACTTCCTGTATCCAACACCAAGGTCAAAACAAATAACCAATAAAAATAATATACGAAAAAATAGTAGTAATTAATAATTTTATATGTTCTCTTGATTATATAGATAGGTCCTCTTGACTGTTATTCAAAAGCTCATACAAGTAAAAAATTTATTGAATTTGAGTTTCAAAGTTTTAAACTCCACTCAAATTTTTTATTGAATTTAAATTTTTTGTTCAAATTCATTTATCAAATCGAGTTGAAGTTAAAATTATTTAATTTGTATTATAATTTACGTGAAATTTCAGGTTTTATTGCTACATTTTTATTATTATATTCATAAATAATATATAAATAGTAGTAGAATTATAATTCAATATATATAGATACTGCCAAAGTTTTATAATAAAATGTAAAAAACAGAAAATATATACTATAGATTGTATTTAAATTTGTTACTATAACTTAAAAAACAGTGTAGTATATTATTTCAATTTATAAATGATTAACCCGCACTTGCGTAATTTATGCGTAACTTATCTTAAAGAGAAATCTGGTACAAATTGAGTAATTGCAAAACCTTGGAAATAGCACATCCATACAAAATAGTACCGAAAAACACAGTCCCCCGAAACATAACCAAACAGAAACACATACGTAGTTACACCATATTGGCAGTGCTGCTGAGCCTGAGCCTGAGCCTGAGCCTGAGCCCCAAAGAGATGATGATATCATCTGCTTCATCACACCATCATCATCTTGTATCTATATCTTCATCACCTCCCTCCTCTTCTCTCTATTTTAATCCTTCTCCCTCTCGCTGCTTCTCCCCACTTTCACTCCCTTCTCGGTCAGCTCTCTCTCTCTCTCTCTCTCTCTCTCTCTCTCTCTCATGTGGGTATGTCTAGTTTAACGATTATTGTTAATTGTTTGTTTTTATTTAATTATGATAGTTTTCTTAGTTAATGTGTTGGATTATTGTTTTACACTCAATTCTCAATTCATGACAGCAGCTTCTAATCATAAGTATATATAATTATCAGGAAAACATAATTTACTATTTTAACAATTTATATATGATGATGATGCATTTTTTAAAGTTGCTACATTTTAGCTGATCTATCCTACTTGTAATTGCAAAATAAGTTTCATATTTTATTATTAATTTTCAGGCTTCCTCCTCACATAACAATTCAACTTCAATTACTCATTTTAGACCCCCCGCCCCCTGTAAATTACCAAAAACAAATTACACACATGGGTCCTGATTTTATTCGTAGAGTGGTACTAGAATAGAAATTATTTTGCTAAATAAGGACTCAGAGGTACTTCAAAAAATAGAATTAAAAGAGTGAACTTTATGTGTATGATGATCGTATGATATACCAATCTCTCATGGTTAACACTTCTGCATCAGTTATGATGTTTACCAGAAAGAATTGACTTTGACAAATGTGCTTTATTTGACCCTTTTGGATTATGGTCTATCCGGTGTTATTCAAGCAAATGATTTTAGAAATTTCGTTTAGATCTATGGATTTTTCCGCTGGAACATTTAGTTCAGGATGTTTAGTTGGATGTGTATACTGAGGGCTCGACTTCATTTGACAACAATAATGCTGTTAATAAATTTGTGCCTTCAAAGTGAAGTTATATATCTTGTCTCAGAGTTTTGGTTTGTTATAGCTGCAATTCAATTTGGGACATGGTAGTATGCCTAATTTTCCTAATTTCTTGCGAGCATCATTTGAGCCGGAATATTTCTTTGTCTGTACATGCTCATGTTTCTGGTAGATGAATAGTGGATTTAAAACATAAAAGTACTAGATTTAATATCTTTGTTTCCTCGACCTCTATTTTTTGAAGTTCTTTTAGTTAATATTTTGTTGATTTTGATGTTTACCTCTTTAGTAACAGGCGGTGCAAATTGAGAGTCAAGTGCAGTTATGAAGGAGCAGGGGTAACGGAGGATATTAATCCCACTACTATAGACGTTGCAGCTGATATTAGGACTGAGCGAGTAATCACTTGTAGCTTCTGATTTCTCTTTTATATCAATTATAAAGCATGCTGTTAACAATTAGAAGCACACCAGTCACTAATATACTTTCATGTAGTAGCTTGTTGTATTAGGAGGCAGTGGTTTTGTTGGTTCAGCTATATGCAAGGCTGCAGTGGCTGAAGGTATCGAGGTCATAAGCTTGAGCAGGTACAACAATGTTTAAGGCTGCATGTAAATTAGTTCATGGTTATTTCATCCACACATGGTCTATACATTCAACAAGTTAGTTTATATATGGAAATAGTAATTTCATCTGCACCTGATCATCCATTTTAACAAGTTAGTTTCTATGTAGAAGGGGTTAGATAATTCTAATTTCTACATGTATTATTTTTAAAAGAAATCTGAACTTCCATAACCAAAATCAAATTTGAACAACTTGGCCAGAAAAGCCTGTGAGACATTAGCTCCATACTTGCACTCCTCAAAGAATGTGTTATGCTAATTAAGCATTTCTATAATCACAGGTCAGGGCGTCCTTCTGACACGAGCACATGGGTAGATCAGGTTACCTGGAAAATAGGTACCCTCATTTTCATTTCTGCTCGCAATGGATTAATGATTATGTATCAGCCATCATTGATGAATAATTTATGAATCAATGAACTATGGATTTTCTTTTTAGGCATCTTATAACTCTACTGTACACAATATTATGATATAAAAGTTCATAAGAAGCCTACATATAGTGATGCTAATTGGACATGCCCTCTGTTTAACTTATATTCATTCATATCTTGCAGGAGATGTATTCTACACAAACTGGGATGAAGTACTTCTTGGGGCTACTGCAGTTGTTTCAACTCTTGGAGGTTTTGGTAGCGAGGAACAGATGCAAAGAATTAATGGAGAAGCGAATGTTGTCTCAGTAGATGCGGCAAAGGAATATGGTAAGATATCGTTAATTACCACTCATCGACTATGTATAGTTTTAACTTGAGGACTTTCAGTTCTATCTTAAGATCCCTGTTTGTACATCTCTAAGTGTCCCATACTAGACTCTCCTATTTATGGAGCATCTTTTATGGTTTCTTGCTATTTTAGAAGTCATTCCCTGCACCAAAGTCGTGACTGGGGTATTATTTGAAGGAATCTAGAGTTCAAGTAACACATGTTGACTGTGGAGGCAAGAAAATGACCTTTCAGTCTGAGAATAGAATTGCAAATTCACTGTTCTGCAATTCAAAATCTTGAATTGTCATTGTTAGTTTGTTTCAGGAGAAGTAACCATTTTGTCAGGAAATTTATGATAGATGAATACATTGCTACATTTAAAACATGCATTGCAATATTGCATACTTGCTCTCATCATGGGATCAGGGGAGACACTTGAGATGGACCAATAATTCTATTAGATCATGAGAATTGAGGATGCCCTGTATATTAGGAATTTAGGATATTAGTGCAGTACCCTCGACCTTCGTCAGGATCAAGTCTTTCTTACATGGCATGCCCTGTTCTCAGGTTGGTTCGAAGTTCAAATCAACCTTTATCTGCTTATAATCTTATATGGCATGAAAATATTCTGCTATGAAGACGGATAAAGCATTTTCCTTCTTGAGTTCTTGACCTCTGACTCTTTGTGCTGAAACTCTTACTAGACGGTTCTGCTGAAGCAATTACCAATATTTGACATCTTCACTACCGAGAGATCCTGAAATTCTAAAGAGGATGAAATCATGTACTTACCTTTTGGTGTGTATTTTAGCTCCGACTATGCGTTGCCTATAATGTGGTTTTCAGGTTTTGCTACGTTTCATTATCCATTAACTACGTTTCTCAGTGATCATGAGTTTGAAAATACTTCCTTCAGGTTGCAAAAGAGGGTATGGTGGCTTGAACAGTTCTTCATAGACTTCTTAAGCACAGTTTTAGATAACTGCATAGAGTTTCAGCAATGATTCGGACATTTAAGTCCAGCAGTGACTGAGCTGCTCCAAGTGCTAGATGAGGGCTACATTTAGAATTTTAGATATTTGATGAAGTATTTGAATGGTTGTCGGATCGTAGATTTCTAATTTTACTTGCTTCTGCCTAACTCATTAAACAACCAAACAGGAAATTTCAAAAAAAGAAAGATCCTTGCACTGAGTACAATATTTTAAGTGAAATATATGAGGTTCATTACAGACATTTCTATTAGTTAGTATTGATATACTAAGGGGCCGTTTGGTTAAGGGTAATAAGTAAAGGGAAAGGGAAACAATAAAACTCATTCCTTTTGTTGTTGTTTGTTTTAAAAAAATAATCATTTCCTTTGACCCTTTTAAGTTTTGTGTTTACCCAAAAGTCTTCCGCTCTCATTCCCCGCCTCTCCCAAGGTATTTCATTTCCCTTTCCCTTATCAATTTTTCTTTCTCATACACCCACCCACTTCCAACCCCATATAATTATATTTTATATCAATCCCAAAAATAATAATTTGCTTAAAATAATTTATTAAAAATAATTATTTATTTTATTTCCGGATTAAAACCAAACAAGGAAAGGAATTGAAGGTCATTCTTTTCTTTTATCTTTAATTCCCTTTCTAAACCTCATTCCCTTTCCCCAATGTAAACCAAACGGCCCCTAAGTGGAATTATCATTCCTTGATATTTGTATTACTTTCTTGTTCTTTACAGGTTGGTTCCACTAATTACCTCTCTTTTCACACAGGAATTCCCAAGTTCATATTGATATCAGTGCACGACTACAATTTACCATCATTTTTGCTCTCATCCGGATACTTCACAGGAAAGAGAAAAGCAGAATCGCAAGTTCTCTCCAAATATCCAAGCTCTGGTAAGTGGTAATTGATAATTAAACTTCATAGTCTTAAAACAATATTACCCTGTGTTAAAACAAATTAAGAGTATTTGTATAAGGATATAATGTCGGTAGCTTTTTTAGGGAAACAAATCACAACCGCAGAAACAGAAAAATGTTTGCTTCTTGTTGGCATGGCTGCTTGCAAGCCTCTTATGTGAATGTAAAAAAAAATTAAGTTAGAATTTCTATATTTTGAATTGGAGGGAGGATGCACTAACACTGGAGTCCCGTCCTTTTTCATAGCACAAGTTGCTCATTGACCATAGATGCTGTCCCCACTTCTTGCAGAACTCTTATCACTGTCAATGTCTCTAGGTCCTCTAGGACAGTGTGATCCGATCGAAAACTTTACTATTTTTAAATTCTTTAAATTTTCACCATTTGGTGCTCTCCAGACAAAAAGTATGTTACTGCCACCTGTTCCCAAAATTTCGAACTTAACTAAAGTTAACTTTAAAATTTACAGGTGTTGTATTAAGACCAGGGTTCATATATGGGAAGAGGAAGGTTGATGGATTTGAGATCCCTCTGAATTTGATCGGGGAACCATTGGAGAAATTACTGCTTGCCACACAAAACATTACCAGGCCTTTAAATTCTCTTCCTGCATCGGATCTATTTCTAGCCCCCCCTGTCAGTGTCGACGATGTTGCACTGGCAGTAGTGAATGCAGTTAAAGATGATGACATCTTTGGCGTCTTCACAATTGAGCAAATAAAGGAAGCAGCTGCCAACGTAAAGGTGTAAGAAGGAAGAAGCAATATTTACCATGATGTATATGATTTGCGCCGAATGAGAAACAAATCCTGGTACCTTGTGTAATAGTGTATGTATGTAGAGCCAACATTTACAGATGAGATAAAAAAGACTGGTCTTTTGTTGTGACCTATGAATTTCTTGCTTGTAAGTTTAAAGTAGTACTAGCTAACCGGTGCAAAGCAAGGTGAAGAGTAATAAATAATATATTATATATTTTAAAGGAATTAAATATTTAATTGAATTATTTATGTTATTAATATTTTTATGTAATGTTGTAGATATGATAAATTAGTTTTGCATCATATTTATATTATGTGTTTAAAGTCTCATTAATATATTGTTATATATTTATATTAATTAACATAGATTAATAACCCATGCAAAATATTAATAAATTTTTATTAATAAAAAGAGTTTCGAATATATTAGAAAATTTTAATTAAAATTTAAATAAAAGAGTATGTTTTAATATTGATAAAATATTAATATAATTTTAATATTTAAATTTTTTTATTATAAAATTACAATTTAAAATAAATTAAAGTGTTTGAGTGATGAGGAAATTGAAACATGCTATTAGATTGTGAGTATAACTCTGTATTCTAATTAAAAAAGAAGTTCGTTTAGAGTAATATAATATAAAAGTATATATAATATAGATAGAGTATAATAATAAAATTCAATTAATATAAATAAAATAATAATATTATTTTAATATTCATAAAATTTAATTAATAAATTCTGATATTAAATAAATTAAAAAGGTTGACTAATGAGGAAATTAAAACATATAATGTAGTATATATTGATTAAAAAAATGTGTTTGAAATTGAATAGGAGACAAACACATGACTTGAAGTTGAGTAAAACATAAAAGGACCAGATCGACGACAGACCAAATATTTACAAGACAAATATTTACTCTTACGACTTTAATAATATAGTATACATAATGGAGAACAGACTATCATAGTTTTATTTGATACTCCTATTAAACAGCAAACTAATTATAAAATTATAGCTGAGGGTGGAACTGCTATAAACTATTTTCCAGGTTGACGCTGGGTAGACTATTTTCCAGGTTGACGCTGGGTAGCGCGGACAAACGATTGTACAGGGTCCTGAAGTTGTACATTCTCTATATGTAATGATTGTACTAGTAGTAAATTTTAGCTAAAAATAATTATAATTTAGAATTAAAAAGTTAAAATTTTAATTGACAATTCGATAGCGATCCAAAACTAGAAACATATTGTTATCCAGTATAATTTTAGTTTATTATTAAAAATTTCAATGTTTTTTTATACCACAAGGGGGCTAGTTTTTTTTTTAAGAATGGCATAGACCCCAAATCACTGTGGCCGTTTGGGGTTCCTTAAACTTAAAATAAGTTACTTATTTCATTTTTTTTATACATATTTTCATATTATATTTTAAATTTAAATATTTATTTTGGAATTTTAAAACCAAATATTATTTTTAAAATAAAAATAAGTTACTTATTTTCAGAAAAAGTACATACATACCTACTTTTTTCTGAAAATAAGGGTTTATTTCCGGGAAAAAACTGTTGCCAAACAGGCCCATTATGCCCTCTGCCCGGCTGCCCCTTCTATTTTCACTTTATCAAATATACTACTCCGGTGAGTCAAGATTTTTTTCTTTAAACGTGTAAGTCAAGATTCTACCCGGTGATGGCAAAATAATTTTATAAATGTAGTTATTGTTGTCCGCTTTTGTTGAAAATATTAAATTTATTACATTTTCTAATTAAATTTTGGATACCAGAAAAAAATCTCGATCCGATCTGACCTGAAACCCCATGAATTTGAATTTGAATAACCTGAAAATATTTGAATTTTAATTTGGGTTTCAATAAAATTTAACCGAACCCGATCCGTTGTCATCACTGTTCTACGATTCTACCTAGAAGGAAGAGTTTAAAATTGAGAACGACTCACTTGTAAATGACTCGCTTGTAAATGACTAAAATGACACGTAATTTTTTAGTACATGCTTGCCACACAAGTGAATAATGTTTACTGCAGAAAAACAAAAACAAAATGAAATACGTAAAATGCTTTTTACTTGGTACGATTGAAATATTATTAAGCAATAGCCAATACGCCTTGTTTCACTTCGTTGTACACGACTTTAAATTGAGTTTAATTACTAAAATGGACTTTAAATTGAGTTTAATTACTAAAATGGACCTGTTTTTTTCTCGTCCGCGCCTTCTTGGAAATTTGCTATAAAAATATAACCACTCACACGTATTATCATGTAGATGTAAAAATATGTTTTAACCTTTTAATCGTTTGCCCTGGTGAAACTGTATTTCCTAATTTGCCTATCAAAACTCAACCAATTACCTCCATAAACTAGACAGTAAGAGAATATTCTAATTTGAAATTTAGTATGCAGATTGAAATACCGAATTGATGACTTTTGGGTGTATGATATTGAATTCACAAAATGCATTTTCCTAGAAGAATATTGTTTGGGGCTTTAAAGAACAACATAAATAGATTTGCATTCCACCTCAACTAGCTCCGTCGTTCTTTTGCAGCAGACTGCTCCGTGAGATATCTACAAACACAATAAGCTACGAGATTAGAAAATTTTCAGCACAATACATTCAGCTATAAGATTAATATAATTCAATTGGCATCCTGCAGTTAATTATGATACAGCCTGGATATGGTAACTGCAGGTTTATATACAACAACATAAACAAAATGCTTGAAATGAGAAGAAAAATATATCATTAAGAAAAGGTACTTAGGTTCATGTCAAGGAATAAATGATGCTGACACAATTGTAAACAATATCAAGCAGCTCAACACAACAAATTATAACACAATCATTATGCAACTCCTAATACTCCCTCTATTTGTATTATGAGTACATCTCATTTGCAAAACAACTATACAAACTGGTAAAAAGATCAATTCTACAAAATTTATATCTCCTTCATCAAATGAACAAGTAAAAATCCAAATGGACTTCTTCAAATTCAACTTGATAGTCTTTTTTTTTTGGCTAAATAAAAGTCAGTTTTTTTAACTTTCAAGGCATACAATATATTTAACAGACAAATCAACTGTCAAGAATTGTTTCAAGAGTACTTCATTGGTGTAAAGTCTCTCTTCTACACCTATTAATAATTCTTTCAAGGATTTTTAAGAACAAAATCACCATCTTCAATAAAAGGAAGAGGCACGAGCTGCATGCCAGTGATTTTTAATCGTTTACCAGGAAAAATAGCCATTTTCAGCCCAAAAGAAGAAATTCCAGACACTTGTGGTTAATCTCATGTGTTTCTCTTTTATCTCCCACAGAATCTCTATCATTGTGGAACAAAAATAAAGAGAAAAAATCAAGCAATCTTAACAAAATGTGTTCTGAAAGTAACATCTACAAAATACATGTACAAACACTTGTTAGTAATATCAGACAAATATATTAAATTTCTCCAAGTTGCTCAGAATCACTTGCATTTTTTAAGATTAAATTTAATATTTGTATAATTTCTCATTTAGAGCACTGCATAAGTGCATATCAATATATATCTGCTTGTTTGGAAGCGTATTTATAATTGTTTTATCAACTCATATATTGTGTAAAAGGAAAGATGTAGTGTCTGTTTATAAGGGTAACTTTTAGGGGAGGTGAATTTAGTCCATGATCCAAGTCTTAGATACGACAACAAGAAGTTGAGGATCTTCACAAGAGAAGGAAAAGAATTAAGATCAGGAAGGGTACTCAGAGTAGTTCAAACAGCTAAAAGTTTTTAAAGTTGTGGGGAAATAACTTGATATTGCTGTCCAGAAACAAAACTGTACACTTTCAAATTTTTGACGGCTTAAAACCTCCAGTCCTCAGGAGGAACTCGGAGGGGACTGTTTTAGCGAGTTTATATATCTAGATAATTTTTTTCTTACTTTTATAGTTGTTTCCGCACATTTTAAAAGTGATCATACTAATGAAAAAATTGAAAAGTTCTTATCTAAATTAAAAACGGCTATAGAGAAACAATACTATGCGTACAAAAAGGAACCAAGCCCATTTAAGACTTACTTGCAAGTGTAGAAGCCTGCGGAATACCAAGCATTGAAGACAACAGTAAGGTCTGTTTTGGAGCTGCAACTTTGCGCCAATTTCCCTATATCTGTCTCCAGCTTTATCTCTTCATCTGTAATCCATGATATATTAGAGGTGACAAAAAACTAGATCATAATTTATTATCTTCTGAAATTTGAAGCACATCTTTTTATTATCATCTCATGTGAACAAACAATATTACATAGTAGCTAAATGATTTCACCAACTGGACATGCACACACAGCCCAGAGGGAGTATATCACAATAAGTTACCATATCTTAAATTCAAATGAACAATGAATGCATGTAAAGCATAATGCATAGCCCTTCAGTACGTTCCTCTTTGTATTATGACAGATATAACTATATGCATATATGATTCTCAACATCTGGATCACTTTGTTGGGTTGACCCCTTAGGCCCTTACCCTCTTGGTCACACAATAAGCTAGATGAGAGAACGAAATTGGCTAGACACACAGTGAAAAATTGAATTGCTGTGGGGTCAAGATAATTTCTTATCTACATTATACCCTTATATACAAATTGGCATCAAATTTATTTGGCTAGAAAATATAATATAATTAACCAATATTATTATTCCTAAAAATCCAGAATCCCAAAGTTCTTGCCATCCGATACATTTCTAATTAGGACTGGCAAAACAATATATGAATTGAAAGTAACAAGCTGTGAGAAAGATACATAAGCTTAGAGGACCTTAGAACAACAGACTCTAGTTCAGCTGCCAATTTGTTCTCGGCTATTAGATGATTACATATATACTCGCCAGTATCAACATAGTTTACAAGACAACTTACGTATTAGGTAGGTAGTTATAATGGTAGTAAAATATCATAGATATAAGAGATGGTAATCACTTTCAGATTAGTAATGGAAATATTTTTCCCATATTCATATCATAAAATTCTACAAAAAAATAATTTGATAATTTGTATTGCGGAGGCGGGGGGAACTAACCTTTGCTTGTGTTAGCATCACCAGAAGCTTTTGTTTTTAATGCAGAAAGTGCTCTATCAGCAGCTCTCAGTGCTGTATTAACCAAATCATCTGTTTCAACAGATGACGGATTTCCATTGTGACCCGTGGCTGAAGTATTTTGACCAGATTCATCAACACAAGTTCCACTCATATTACAACCACACAATGAAGTGCATGGACACATACAGGAGCAACAAGAGTGTGCTACAGCTGAGCTCCGCGCTTGGGGTCCTAGCACTTGATGCCCTTGTGAAGCAGAAGTGCCATCCACCTGTTTTATAGAATCAGTGGGACAAGATGCTTGTGCTGGTAATTGATGATCTTGAGAAGCTAAGTTATTACCCCACTGCATGTTAGAATCATAACCTCCATAATCCCAAGTTCCGTACTGGTAAAGTTGGTTCAGAATCTTTTGCCTCTGCTCTTCAACCTCATAATATTGACTTAGCAAGTGATTATAATCTTCTGTAGATTCTGTTTTTGAATAGCCGTTATGTAAATTTTGACCATCTTTTTCACCCACGAGACTACCAGTGTCTTCTGAAGGATTGGTGGTCTCTTTTGTTTCTGTTGTTGATGCAACAGTGCTCCCGTTGGTCTCCAAATCTCTTTACGCTCACAACGGAAAAAAGAGGTATTTTAGCCTAGTATGTACAACTTAATGGGCCGGTAAATATGTTTTGAGAAATCATAAAGCATGACATATAAGGTTGTGTTCACTTGGTGATAATGGAATGAGAAAGGAATGGAATGAAAAATTATGAACAAATTTTATGTAGAAAGAAGAATGTATGAGTAAATTGTGAATAAACGTGAAGGAGTTTAAATTTGTTATGATGAGAATTGTAAGGAAAATGGTGATAAAATGGAATGGAGTATTCCTTTCAAAACATGTGGGTTAGAATTCTAGTTCAAATAGTTTGGAATGAAACGAAAGAAGGAATGAAAATTATAAACATTTTCTCTAATCTCACCCAAATAAGAGTATAAATTTCATTTCATTCTCCCCTCATTCCATTCCATCCAAGTGAACGCAGCCTAAGGTTGTGTTCACTTGGTGAATGCAATGGGGAAGAAATGGAATGAAAAATTATGAACAAATTTTATGAATAAAGAAGAATGTATTAGTGAAATTGTGAGTAAACATAAGTGAGTCTAAATTTTCTATGATGAAGATTGTCGGGGAAATGGTGAAAAAATGGAATGGAGCATTCCTTCCGAAACATGTGGGTTAGAATTCTAATTCAAATCGTTTGAAATGGAATGAAAGAAAGAATGAAAATTATAAATAGTTTCCCTGATCTCACCTAAACAAGAGTATAAATTTCATTTCATTCTCCCCTCATTCCATTCCATCCAAGTGAATACAACCTAAGAGTTTCAATTGTATGGTTAAATGACCGTTCATGCAATCGCTTTGCCCAGTAACATATTATATGATCATATATGGACACAGACGGATGTTTCATGGTCTCGCTTTAGATCTTTCGTTTATTACTGTAAGTGAACAAAATTCACAAGGAAGAATTAAAAAAAAACTAGTTATTGAGGATACAGTTATGAATTTACTTGTACCAGAAAAATAGAAGTCGGACATGCAAAAAAGAAATCAACGAGGCCTAATAGATATATGCATATGTAGTTTGATTTAGACAATAACCTTTTAACCTTGTTACTTTCCGACACAAGACCTGCAGTATATTGTTCATGGCTACCAATGACCTCCCTTCCCGCAAATGAACTATTCCGACCTTCCTTTCCGTGCATTACCTGAGCCAAACAAAGAATCATCAAAACTAAACCACAACACAACAAAAGAGTAAGCAGTAATAAAAAAGAAGTAAAAACATAAATATACGCATACGACACTAGCTTCCGTTTTCATTTTTCATAGGCTGATAAAAAACTCCAATGTTCCATTATATGCCATAAATTCCAGTTTATACACAACTTTGTTACTATTACTAAATATAATTCACAAAAGCACAGCAGTATTGAAACAGCAGTAACTATGCATACAGTCTAAAGCATCTATTTTATTACATTTCGTTCGCTGATAAAATCTGTGATTGAATTGAATTGATATATAAGTAGTTGGTGTTAATAGCTTAGGACATGGATTGAAAGTAAATAAAAATAAAAAAAGAGAAACCCCGGAATTAAAAAGGAAGGAGGGGGGAGAGCGTATTTGCCTTGAAAGTGGAGATGGCCCTATCGAAAGCTTTGATGAGTAGAGAATCATCCCATTCTTCTTCTCCTCCTTTCGCCATTCTTTTTTCAAATTAACTTGAGCTGCGTGTGTAAGTCGCTGTGTTTAACTGAGCGAGTGACATAATATGTGACTTTGTGTGTTAGTTTGGGCTTGGCCCCGAAGCTACTTAGGCCTCCCAGAATATAAGCCCAGTAAATTGTTATCTTCGATCCATGAGGATTTTTATGTGCTTTTATTTACTCGGATGCGGATTGAAATATTGTTGAAATTCAATCGTTAAAATTAAAATCAAAAAACGTATATATTAGTTTAATATAATATATATGATGAACTTGTAAGTTAAAAATATTTTAAAAAATGTGATGATAGTCTCCCTCTTCTAAACCCTAGCCTCCCGTAAAAAAAATTGAAGGGGCTTTCATCAATTTTCATCGGTGGAAAACTTCAATCCCTTTATTTTTTTTTAAATCTTGTTTTGCTTCAATAAGTTCTTGATTTATTTGGATTTTGTTAGTCTCTTCTTGTGAGAGTTTGATTTTTATTTTATTATTTTTGATGTTCTCCATGATCGAGATTATAGATCGAGGTTATATATTACATGGAACATTATTCACGAAAGATTTAATTGAATCACCAATTATTATTGTTACTTGGGTAACAATGGTGTATTACTAGATGCCACTCATTGTTTATAATTTTATTATTAGATAATAAAATTATTGTCAACGTAATAATAACCTAAAGGGTCACACACAAAGAACATCAAAACGGGGATTTATTTAAATTACGAATTTAAATATATTATTATTTATTCAAATTTAATTATTGAATTAATTAAGTGAGACTTGATTAATTATATTAGAATTCGGATTTAATAAGTATTATTATTATTCAAATTTAATTATTGAATTAATTAAGTGAGACTTGATTAATTATATTAGAATTCGAATTTAATAATAATAATAACCCAAAATCAGAATGGGTTTTGGAAACCACGTAGATTAGGGTTAGACCCAAAACCTCTCTCCCCCCTATATATACATAATGATGTATAGTATTATGATTTAATCACCAGATTTCATTTTTAGAGAAAAACCCTAACTGCTCAACATCAAGAGAGACCAGAGAAAAGAAGAGAGAGAGAGAAAGAGGCAAGCAATTCGGCTAGTACCAACTCCGATGATCGTAGGACGATCGGACGTTCGTGTGGATTTCTTTGGAGAGCAGATCTTTGGACTGCTGTGATTCGTTTTTCTGAACCTCTATTAAACATCATACGGAAAGTTTTGTTAAGATACATATTTCTTTACCATAATCATCAAAAGTTATACATGAATCTTGCGATAGAATTTCAAATTTTTTTATTTTACGTTATATCCGCTGCGTTTTTATGCCCGAAACCCTTCCGTTTCAACAATAATAATATAGATATATAAACGAGCATCAATCGATGTGAAATGTATAACCAGCGAGTATCAATTGACGTGAAATGTCTAATCAGCAAAATTAATTGTTGCGGTAATAAATCGGCATATTTCGTTGTTTTTTTTTTAATGTAATGAAGGGCAAGTAATATTCTGTGTAATTTTTTAACAGAGTCAAAAAAACCCGCGATTCACTCCGAATGATTCATTTTTAAAAAAAAAATATCTGAATGATTCATTTGATCATTAATCCAAGAATATAAATATTTTATAAATTTATAAATATTTCATATTACGAAATTTAACATCAAGTTCTTGAGATTAAAATACACTAAATTAATGATTCAGAGGTTTTGTTCGTTTAATTTTTTACTCATTATATTTTGATACATTTTTATAAAAATGTTGGCTTATACATTAAATTGCATGAAATTTGATAAATGAAATAAATTAAAAATGTCTCTAGTACAACATATATCAATGATAATATTTTAATCTAAATCTATATTTCTTAAAACTTAAATGAAGTTAATGAAATTAAGTTATTTATTTGTTTGTCACGGGCACTTCTTCTCGTAACATTAATAATATAATTTTTCCTCGAAGGAAATGATTTTTCGAAATCATCGTGATGATGAACATTTGTAATATCCCACATCGAATAGATAAAGTGTGTTTGGGCCTTTTATAAGGACAAATCAATAACTAATGTATACATAAAATTGCTAGTTTTTTATGGGCTGACCTGTGTTGGGATGTTGGGCCTGGTAGGCATTCAGTTATGGGCTTGGGTTGTTATAAACGGTATCAGAGCCTTGCCCGACCGGAAGTGTTAAGGCACTGCCCGGGTTCCGTAAGTTTGTCTGTGGGCTCGACGAGGATGTCGACCCAATAAGATGGGGTGTTTGTAACATCCCACATCGAATAAATAAAGTGTATTTGGACCCTTTATAAGGACAAATCAATAACCAATGTATACATAAAATTACTAGCTTTTTATGGGCTGACCTATGGTGGGTTGTTGGGCCTGATAGGCATTCAGTTATGGACTTGAGTTGTTATAATATTAGCTTCCACAAATAAATAAACTCAGAATTGAAACAAGAAAAAATAATTTATTTTTCTACTAAATATTTATTTATATAAAAGATTTTATCGTATATCGGTATATGAAATTGTTCTCTGACCAGAGTGGCCGTTTGTGGTGCCTTAAACTTAAAATAAGTAATTTATTTATTTATTTATACATATTTTCATTTTTTTTAAAAGATAAATATTTATTTTAGAATTTTAAAATCAAATATTATTTTCAAAATAAAAAATAAGTTAATTATTTTAAGAAAAAGTACATACATACCTACTCTTTTTCCGGAAATACGAGTTTATTTCTGGAAAATAAGTGTGGCCAAACAGCCACTTTACTGACAAGACAAGAAGGCACGGTTATCAATTATCATCCACAGATTTCTCATTATTTCCAATTTACAAAAATACCCGTTATCCTAACCTACCCCTTCGCATACATCAAGGCCAAAAGAGTCAAAACAGAAGTAATTTATTTATCAAAAATTAGAAAAAAGAAAAAGAAAGGCGGTGGCCCCCACGAGAGGTCGCGTTGATATTGGCCGACTTAGGGTTTTCAACATTTCCTCTCAACGGGAGCCTAGGGAGACAAACAACGCACGCCGATCGATCAAATCTTTCTCATCGCTCTTCTGGTATAAAGCTTCTATATCTCCACTCTTCAATTTTTTATATGTTCGTGTATGTATATATCTGTTTATGCATGTATGTTCTCTTTCAAAGTTTGATTTATGATTTTTATAGTGTTTTAATTCGATTTTGTTGATATGCATGTCATTTTTGTTGCTTAATCACAGTAGATCTGTGTCTTGTTTGTCTATGTGAATTGAAAATGGTTGTAATTGCAGTTGATCAAATCTATTGAACTGTTGACCTCAATCTGTTGACAATCCTTGCTAATATTTGGGTGTTAGTTAACTTGAATAAGATTGTTTCGATTGTTTCTGCAGTGAGTATTATTTTTAATCTATTTTTTGTTGAATAGAACTTGTTAGCTTTTGTGGCGATCCTTGTGTATCGTTTGTGGTATGTATTTTACGAAATGTTTTAATTGTCACGTAAGGGTAAACTCTTGTTTTATCACCTCTTTATTCTGGTTTTCCCTGATAATTTGTTTACAATCATCCTTGAGTATATTTTGGTTCGTAAGAACTCCACTTTTCTAATTGTTTTTGCAGTAAAAATATTGACTCTCTTTCGTTAATGTATTCAGTTTAAAGAAATTGTTAAATTAATTTCAAGAGCTGGCATGATGATCTCAACGTAGTAGTTGTGGTATTTATTCATGTAATGTATTAATTGTCTCTTAATGGCATACTTGATAAGATTATCCTCCTCTTTTATTCCAATAAGAGTTGTTCTGGATACAGTGGCCTAAACCTAATTGTTTGGCAAGTTGTCTGAGTCTTGCTGTCTTGATAGTAGATTATGAATCTTTAATTTTTCAACTATTATGTAGGTTACAGCATGTAGATTAGTTATTTAAACATTTGTGAGTGCTTTGAATTTTTTCTAAGTGGATTTTGCGTGGAATATTCCTGGAATTGTTATTATATTTAATCGTTTTGTATTTGAAGATTCCTGTAAATATTTTGTATGTTACCTCGTACATATAAAGTTCAACGGTCCATTATTGGCTCAAACTCCTGGTATAATTTATATCACAAAATGACAATCTCATAGTCAGAAACATTCATTTATCATTTTTATGTAAGTGAATGTGTAACAAGCATTGTCAGCTGTCATGTTCAATTCCGTTTTGCTCCCAGTTGCTTGGATCCTGTACAATTTATTTTGTATACGTGTCAAAAAGGAAAAAAATTCTCATAGTCAAAGGCTTTAGATGGATTTTCTAGAGAATATATGTAATAATTGCATTTATATCTTGTAACGGAAATATCTTGAATGCGGCCTGTCTTAACCTATTACCATCCTACAGCTGTATATCCAAGAGGATCAGATCTTTCTATTTGTCTATTTGACTATCAGCTTTAGAAATATTTGGTTGTTTATTTTTCAATGTTTATGAATTCAAACTAATAAGAAATTTATGACCACATAATATCTATTATTTCCAATTCTGCTCACTTTTCCGGTCAAACAAACTTGTTTTTGAAAGTATGCTATCTTCATTATATATATTTTTCTTTTGTGCTCATTAAAACAAATATGAAATTTTAGAGGATGATGATAATTTTGTATCAGTTTTTGGAATCTTCAAGATATTGGAGTTTACAACAGTTCCCACTTCTAAAAGACTTTAATGATTGACTGTGTGCTTGCCATACTATAAATACATTATAGGCTGCTACATATAACGATGTCATAAAGCCTTTAATTATGCAGGGTAATGATTGTTTTCTGATGGTATTCTGGTATTCAAAAGTGTTTACGTGTTGTGGTCGACTTTGACTTGCTTTTTATAGTTTATGTTGAATGGTTTGAATTATTCAGGATTCAGGATTTTAGTGACAATGGCATCAGCTGTGGCATGGTTTCTTTGAGTAAAAACCAAACCGGAGTCTTCCAAAGTTGTTATTTTTGATCTATTGGCTTTCAATATTTTTAAAGGGGTAATATTTGTGAGTAAAAATGGAAAGGAAGTCCGTGAAGGTATTGGATAGCCAACGCCAGCTCAATGATTTGAAGAGAAAGAGGGCAGCTCAATGTAAGGCACAAACAGCAAGAGCTACTGGCACTAATTCAGCAGCACAATCTGTCTTAGGTTCTATGCTCAACAAGATCAGCAAGCGGAGGAAGCTGGATGTATCAAAATCTCAGTCTGGCTGGTGCAGTTCGCAATCGAACAGGTCTATACTAAGATATTACTCGAATTTGAAAAAGAGTTCCCCTCCGGCACGCCTGATGTGTTACCAAAAAGGTGAATGGACTGATCTTCCTAGAAAACTTGTTACTTCGCTTAAGAAAGATTTCCAGTTAAAGAAAGCAGCAACGGAGGTGGAGCTTGATGGGAAAATGTTTTTAATAGACTTTCTGCACATGATGAAACTGGACTTAGAGACGGGTGCGCAGCAGTCAATTGCCTGGATTGATGAAGAGGGTAGTTGTTTCTTTCCTGAAATTTTTGCCGACCATGACGAGATTAATGAAAATGAGAAAGTTCATGGACAAATGGTCCCAGAGTCTTATGGAACCAATGATATCAAGCTTCATCTTGAGATTGACATTAACGGCTTGGGTTACTCGAAGCTGAAGGAATCTGCTGGTCAATCAAAGGATCTTGTTAGGCAAATCAAAGTTGTCAAGAAGCCTGCTATTGATGCAGATGCAGAAGGCAACAGCAGTTGCATCAAAGGTTCTAATGATAAAATTTGTGAGGCTTTTGGCGAAAACCAACCGGAGGAAAACATTGTCCGGCGTTATCCTCTTCATGAAATCATAGATTTTGATACTGCTCAGGAAATGCTTCTCAAGGCTTTGAGCTCATATAAGGTAGACAGAGTTGAATTATTTAGTGGCCCAGGTCTCTTGATGCAGGCCCAATCAGAACTTTTCAGGAAGCAAGTTGAGATCATAGAAAAGTATCGCGGAGATGCAAATGTTAAGTATGCCTGGCTTCCATGTTCTAAAGCTGAATTGACCAGTGTCATGGCTTATGGTCTCGGTGATTGTGAAATGTCCAAAATGAAGACTTTATATGACTCTGGTGTTGTTCTTTTACCTGTAAATTGCGCTCAGACCAGGTCAGTATAAACTTCCTACATTAATCGATGATATAGTTGGTCTCTTCTTAGAGCAAGTCCAATGCAATGTTATTGGAGGTGCTATTTCTATAATATAACATCAATTATAGAACATTGCACTCCAATGCAATGCTATAGGAGGTGCTAAAATAGAAAAATGCTATACTTGGTTCTATATTTAGAACCAAGTATAGATGTAACTGTAATTGCCACATAGGCATGCAAGTGAGAAATTGAAGGGAAATGAATATAAAAACATCTATTTTAGCAAATTCAATGATATACTTTACATTGTTGGTTGAAAAGTTACTTAATTTTACATTTATTGGTTCTATTTTGAAACCATGCATTGGAGCATGAAATCTATTTTAGCACCAAAATGTACTTTTTGATTTCATATTATAGCAATAGCTACATCTATTTTAACATTAGCATTGGACTTGCTCTTATACATCGATTATTTAATATCTGAATCTGGTTAAGCATGATGTTTATGTATTTGACATGATAACCAAGAAGTCATATTTATTAGTTTGAAGTCGGTGCACTTGAATGGATCCTCATTTTTCTAAGAATTAACATGACAACAAGAGTGCACTTGAATGGAATCTTCATTTTTCTAAAAAATAACATGACAGCAAGACAATTTGGGTGATTAATATTTGGTTAGATGCCCTCTATTTATGGATATTTAGTGGTTTCTTGTACCATACAGATGTCATATTATTCTGATGATTTCCATTCTTTAGCCCATGTAGCGTAGATAAATGCACAATATTGTTATCTACTTATCTGACAGTATTGTTCATTCATCACTTACTGCATCTTTTGTCATGTTATGTGTTACAAACGAGCATTCATCATTTTGTTTTTCTTTCTTTTGATTTTTTCAGTGCAAGATACTGTGATGTTGACGAAAATGGGTTTCAGTACGTAATTTTATGCCGTGTTATAATGGGAAACGTCGAGGTGGTTCTTCCTGGATCTAAACAGGCTCAACCCAGTTGTGAGAGTTATGATAGTGGCGTTGATGATCTTAATAATCCAAGGCATTATATAGTGTGGGGTATGAAGAAAAATACTCATATTTATCCACTATACGCTGTTGGTTTCAAGGTTTCTTCTAATGCTGGAGGTATTAGTTTGATCCTTTAGTTCCTTTTTTTTGGCTCAAAAGCTCCTGTATGATATGTTGTGCCGAGCTGTATGACTCTGTTAATTGTTTATCTGATGTAATTTGCTTTAAATGTTGAGGAGGATGCGTCTCATTGTCTTTTTCTGATATGAACTACTTTTCTTTCTTAATAAAACTGTTTAGCACTTGGAAGTTCTTTTGTTTCTGCAGGACACATTGGGGGAAAAGAGAACAAGCTTGATACTTCAGGGGTCACCACTTCTGGTCAAGGACCTGAGGCTCAGTTGCAGTTAAATTCTGGTCCAGCTGATAAGGTGAGTATACCGTTCTGCCAAAGGCTGTATGCTTGTTCAAATTGATTTCTATAATTATTACAATAGAATTTTCATTGGCTACATCATGAATTTTAAGCACAGAATTCGTAAGTTTTATATGCTGCTTGACTTGATCCCTCAATTAGAGAAACATGCCTGCTCTATGACTCATTTGTATGGGCATGTGGCACAGCTAAGGTTACTTTAAGATTATTGAGAAAGTGAAGTACTATAATCTCAATGATGCACTTAAGGCTGTAATCCAAAGAGCTGTGCTTCATCTCAACAAAATGGTCTCAGGACGCAAGTTGATATCTACATGTTGAACAAGGAAGTATACATCGGTCAAATTGTCTCTTTTCTGCCTTCTTGTATATTCCTCTCTACTCCCTTTTTATTTTTTAATTTCCTCGAGCCGTAATATTCATTTCTCCATCTGTTCTAGACTTCTAGTGTTCCTTTGCGTTAGTACATGGGATCCATCTAGTTGGAGTCGAATTACCCTTGATAAGAATAATGTAGCTGCGGTTATGTTTATGTATGATGTATTTATCCAATTATGAAATAAATATAGTCTTAGGTCGAGTCTTGACAATTGTTTCGCACGGATCATATTTAATGTGATTGTTTTAGTTGCAATAATTTTTATTCTTTTACTAGCTGTCTTAATAGGTATGGTGATGTCTGAGTCAGAGTTATTCTAGGAAAAACGTTGAGCTTTGTGTATATTCGCCCGCATGGGTCCATAAGACAATATCTTAATTATAGTGGTTTTACTATCCAGAATATACATTGGTGATTGTATGATCTGCTACATTCTTCAGTACTACCACTGTCAGGTACTGTACTGTCAGTTTCTTTATCAAAATACTTGCTTTTGACTTTATGTACACAAATGATTGTCTCAGGTTCAAGTTCCAAATTCTCGAGAGCTAGTGGAGAATATAGGCTCAAGCTTGACAAAGACTCCTAAATCTCCGTGGATGCCTTTCCCAATGTTGTTTGCAGCAATCTCAAATAAAATTAGTCCTAGCAATATGAACCTTGTTAGTAGTAATTACGAGTTATTTAGGGTATGACTAGTTTATGGCTTTCGAATAGTTCTACCTGCACCTTTCTTTCGATCTCTTCTTCTAACTAATATGTACTTGCATTCATATTCTTCCCATTAATGTTGCTGCAGGGTAAGAAGATAAGTCGTGAAGATTTTGTGAAAAGATTGAGGGTTATCGTCGGAGATGCATTGCTGAGGTCATCAATTATAAATTTGCAGAGCAAGACATCTAACGATTGCAGCTTTTAAACAAAGTGGTAAGGATTATTTAATATTGGTTTTCTACGTGGTCTAGTGTTATAATGCGCATACTATAAGTAAATAATAAATTTAGCGGAGCATGTCCTCCTGCATTTTGGTTGCTACTTGATTTCTATCTAAGCAAAGTGCTATCCATGCTTGTCATGCATAATGGCATGTTTATAATGTGGTGGTGGTATGTGAGGATTAGTGAAATTCCTACATAATGTTATGCAAAGTTATGTTCAGACCCTTAATGACAGACCCTTATGTGCAGAGCAGCATAGGCTTAAAATGTAGCTGCCAGTGATAAGCTAGTTTCTTGGTGGGCCTGTATGCTAGAATTTAATAGGCTGAGTTGATTTCTGATGATAAATTGACAATTAATGTTTGAACAGATTCTATTCGCCACCGCATTTTCCACTTTTTAGCTTTTTATTATGTTACAGTCGAGCACTAGTTCTTGACACATTGACATCCTTGTAGTTAGTTTAGTGTCTACCATGTATATTGGTGTTTTGTTTTTCTACTGCTTTTGCATCTAGAGGACAAATTGATGCAATCTGCATTTGTTTACAGCTCCATTACCATATTTGGTCTATTATTACTTATTTTTCTGTTACTTGCAGGGAACAAAACGAGTGGGTGGGGACTGAAGGTGCCAGTTCTGCTCTTCTAGATCTTTGCAGCTTGTTTCTCAGAGGGAAATCATTTTTAATAGTTGGATACTATAGTGCTGTTACCCTAAAATGCGTCGACATAATGTTTTGTGATGTGAATATTTACCGGTCTGAAGATATTTAACTGTCTGGTTTTTAATTTGTTTGGTAGTTTATGTTTTCTTAACCTTTCAAACAATTTACTTGAAACTTTGTTGAAATCCTAGTCTTAAAACTTGTTATGGGCCTAATGGGTTTCTATAATAGTATTCTGTTCTCCCATATCTTGTATTTACATTTTTCTGTAGTGCAGCTCATCATTGTTCTTTGTATTTTGTCAACTCCCGTCTCTTGTATTTATATTTATATGTAGTGCAGCTTGTCATTGTTCATTTTTAGAAATCAACTTGCATCTGAAATAATATGTGGCCTAGATTCCGATACTCACCTTCAATAGCAATAGCCTGGTGTGGTAAATGATTTCTTGTCGGTAGAAAATAGATACTGAATGAATTGGAGCCTAAAGAATTGACACTTAAATTGAGTATTTTGCTTTCCGTGCATTTTAGATATAAGGTTTGTGATAAATGTTTCCTAAAATTTCTGTGAGTCGTCATAATCTGCAAATGTCACTGTCACCACTTGAAATGTGGAGTATGAAAATACCCCGTACTTTAGGTTACAAAAGCAACGACATACTGTTTCTTTTTAAATATGAAATGGGCGTACGGATTTCATTCATGTGTCCTGATAGTCCTCATATGAATAGGCAGGAATCACTATATACGTTGCACGGGCTTTACTTTCGAGTGTATTGCAATTTTTCTTGTAATATGTCACAATGCCTTTACCGGGAGGATTGATGTTCGGCCGGTTTCTTCGGCAGCCCAGCCTAGTGTACAGTCCTTTTTACCTTCAATTGAAAACAACACGGTATGTCAATGAGTTTGTTACAAGAGTGTTCACTGCAAGCGAGTTAGGGATCATTTTGAAAGGAAAGCAAGTCAGACCCATACTCGTTAATCACCAAAATGTGAGAGTGCAATGATGAACATTAGTAGCATAAATCCTATTGGCATGGCTGGAAGGGAAGGGAAGGGTAGGATCACAGTTCACAGCATATCAAGTCATATCGCGCGTCTTCCGTATTTTATGCATCTGTATATGATTTATGTCACCGTACTATAATTTTTCAGTAGAATGAAATTCAATTACATGGCAAGATGCATTTGTAATTTGTTGTTTTGACTGTTCAACCGCGACGCTTTAAACATTTTCTTTATATAAATAATGGTTCAGAGAACAAAGTACTAACTAAATACATGTCATATTAATAAATGAGAGTGTATATATATATATATATATATATATATATATATATAAACAAAAAAATTATGGATTCACTAAAAAAAAGAAGATATAGATGAAAATTCACCTATGAGACGTTTTCATTATATCATTATATATCCTATATACAATAATATACATATCCAAATACTACCAAATGTCAAATGATCGATTCTTAACAATTACATAATATTATATACTAATTATTTATAAGTTGAAATTATTATTAAAATTCATAACAACTATAACTTTTCTTACCTCATTTCATCTTATAACTCGAACCCCATTAGATATCATTGTAATATATAAATTTGAATTTAAATAAATATTTTGAAATTAAATTAAAAAAAATTCATAATTATTGTGCTACTTACACGACAGACATTGTTTCAACCATATTTTGAGTTTCAGAAATCAGAATTGGACGATTTTACGGCCCACACGAAGCTTACAGAATTATCTTTAATTATGAGATTGTCCAACATCCAAAATTCAATTAGAGCAGCCGATAATCTAGATAGAAAAAACAGTTACAAATTTTTATGGGAGAATTCTATTCCGTTTAGTAAACCTCTTTATAATTGATTTAAAACATTTAAATATTTTTCATATTAGATTTATATAGAGACGTATCATACATCATACATTATTATGTATTATTATTAGATTAGAGATAATATTAGGGTTTTACATACAGAGAGATGGAGGGAGGCCGTGAATTTTTCTTGTGGTAGGGAAAATTAAAGTTTTCATATCCAAATATTTTCTATAATTTTTTTAATATATTATATAAAATAATATGGTAACTTTATACAGAGAACCAGTTACACTTATATTAGAAATTATTGTATTGAGAACTCACAATCCTTATTAATTCATTGGTTAAATCGAATTGAAGAAATTAGGTTTTTTTTTAAAAAAAATTATTTGAGTTCCCTGCCTAGAAGTTCAACCTTATCCTAAGATATTAAATACACATTCTATTTTATTACTATATTATATATATAATACAATATCAGAAACACGTTATCACGTACTTTAAATCATGTTATTTAAAAAATAAAATAAATCAAATGAAAATTAAAATAATATAAATTAATACATGTTGAATCACGTGCTTTGAGAAAATTATATTGAATTAATTTTTAATAACTGGGGAGCACTGTTAATTATTTTTATAATTAAGAATCATTTATATTTAAAAAAAATATTATACATGATGATTTGTCATAAAATACATTAAGTATTAATATGGAACAATATGTTTAGTTCAATAAAGAACATTTCATATATTAGTATGAAAATGTGAGATATAAAAATTATTATGACGATAATTGTTATATTTTTTTATATTAACTTAAAATTTAAAACTCATTAGCAATATAGTAACATCTATTATTTATTGATGCAATTTTAAATTATATATAATATATAATTATTTATAAATTACAATTAATATTATACAACTGAAAGTCTAATAACATAAAAAAACTTATTCAAACGAATAATTATATTATCATATTATTAACAGATACATATATATTATATCTCATATATATACCATAATTTTTTTTAAATTTTATATAAAATAAACGTAATATAGATCTTATCAAAAATATATTTAAATCTAATATGTATAATCTTAAATATATTAAACATATATTTGATATATTAAAAAATCATATTTCTAATATTTCGAATCACAAAGTTATATATATTTATATATTAATAATATAAATTTATATTTTGTGTGATGTGCATATTTATTTTTCATAATTTATAATTTTCTTACTTATATTTAATTCGGTTAATGTAAAAATATATAATTTTAAAAAGTTAAAAACTATTATAATTATAATATATTAAGACTTTTTAAAATTAAAAAAATATTAATAATTTTAAAATAAATAATTTAATTAATAAAACAAAATATATGTACATCGCACGAGTTAAAATCTAATATATATAATTGGAATAAGGGAGTTAGACCCTGTTTGATATTACTGTTACTGCTACAACAGTTTTTTGCTGAAAAACTGTCAGAATGGTGTTTGATAAATTCTAAAAGTTGTTATCTGAAAAAACGTTTTTAGTCTAAAAGTTGTTGTTAGCAAAAACATGTCTCCCATGCTTTTGGAAAAAACTTCTTTCAGCTTTTGCAGGAAGTAGCTATCAATTTCATCATCAAACATTTTCAAAAACATTATTTTTACATATTATATCTCAAAATATGCATAAATAAAAAAAATTATCAAACAGTAATCTGGTTTTCCTTATAGCACTTTTTTCACAAACACTTTTTCTCACAGCACAACAATTTTCAACAGCACTCTCAAACGGAGTCTTAATGTGATTTGATTTGGTCGACATGAATAAAAGAGTAAATGTCTAATTATTAGTTGTTATTTAATTAATTGTTCAAGGTTCGATTACCCATGAATACAAAAATAATTTAAAATTATTCTTAAATATTATTTGTAAATAAAATGATCAATATTTTATTGTTAAGCAATATTAATAACTAATTTAAAGAAAATATATAATATTTTGATATTAAAATTGAATAAAATATAATTTTTTTAGAAATAAACAATTTAATTATAAATTATTTTTTGAAAGGAAACTCATGCATGACATAGGTCTAAGCTAGTAATTGTAAAAGAAATAGGCAATTCGTATCAAACATCAATCAAAGGTAATACAACAGGTAAGATATTATTAATTAAATTATAATATAGACTAAGATTTAGATATGAACTTATTATTAGATGGGGAATTCGGGGAATCACTAGTAAATAAATCTAATTTTCATAATTTGATCCGACCAAATTAATTATTGAGGTGTTTAATTGAATGTTAATATATGTTAATAATTTTATAAAAATACTAGAAATATGTTCAGGAAAATTATAACAGTACAGGACATAATAGATAACATATTATAAAATATATGTTTAAGAACATAATAAAATATAAATTATAAA
Source organism: Oenanthe sinensis (assembly GCA_028671895.1). Taxonomy (NCBI): domain Eukaryota; kingdom Viridiplantae; phylum Streptophyta; class Magnoliopsida; order Apiales; family Apiaceae; genus Oenanthe; species Oenanthe sinensis. The sequence continues at coordinate 28,079,239 of CM053812.1, read as the reverse complement.
ATATATGTTAATAATATATCACATAGTGTAAAACATATTTACATTAAAAAGAATATTAATTATTAGTGATTCCTAGAGTTACTCGTGTAGTAGTGGTTTCACGTGAAACCTTACCAAATATTTGTAATATACCACATTTTATATACAATAATATATCACATAGTGTAAAACATATTTACATTAAAAAGAATATTAATTATTAGTGATTCCTAGAATTACTCTTGTAGTAGTGATTTCACGTGAAACCTTACCAAATATTTGTAATACACCACATTTTATATACAAAAGAGTTCACTCACACCTGGTCAAACGTTTGAAATGAACAGGAAAGGGGTAGGTAATTTAAAAATAATAAGTGATAATGTTTTTCGTAAATTACGAACACATTTAAACAATTGATTTATAGATAGACTTTTTTTAGAGTGATGTATGAATACGATGTTAGTATTTTTCTTTAACATACTTGCATCATATTTTGTTTTGTACTATATATGTGTTATTGTATTTACATCTCATAGTATATCACTTGCTTGAATTTGGATTCGGTTATCCATTATTAATATTATTGTCCATGATTTAGATGTTTTTACAATATTTTGATATTTGCTGTACTAGTTGCTAAATATTTTAACTAGTAGTATAATTTAACATTAAAAATGCTTCATGGCTATTACTTTAATGTGTTAGTTTCTCTTTGCCTATGACATATTTACATACTTATATGTCGTGTTTTATCAAATTTATTTATGAAATATAAGTGCTTATTTCAGGAAAAAAATAGGTGTTTATGTATTTTTCTGAAAATAAGTACTTATTTCTGAAAAATAAATTAAGGACTAAACTTGTTTTTGAAAATTAAAAATTTATTTTCTTAAAAAAAATATATTTTTATAAAAATAAATATTTATTTTCAGAAAATAAATTTAATCACTGCCTAGCCATACCATTTCACGTGGGCAAGAATCCACAGTATGAATTTAATTTTTTCTTTTAAAATAAAAATAAGTATCGATTATATGTGTTAAAAGGAAATGATTTTTCGAAATCTTCATCATTAATTATAGATACAAGTTTTATCTCTATCGCTGATAGACGTTACTTGGAGCCCACTATACATTGACAGTATTTGACACGATATCATCCACTGATTTCACATCTTTTGAATTTACCAAAATACCCATTATCCATACACCCTTCCGTCATACATCAAGGACAAAACAGTCAAAACACTTGTAATTATCATAAATCAAAATAAGAAAAAGGAAAAAGAAAGGCGGTGGCCCCACAAGCGGTCGGGTTGATATTTACCGACTTAGGGTTTTCAACATTTCACCTCAAAGGTGCTTAGGGAGACAAACAAAGCACGCCGATCGATCAATCGCAAAATAATAAAGATCTAATCTTTTCTTTCTCATCGCTTTTCTGGTATAAAGCTTCTATATCTCTACTTTTTCAATTTTTTATGTGTTCGTGTATGTATATATCTGTATATGCATGTATGCTCTCTTTTAAAGTTTAATTTATGATTTTTATAGTGTTTTAATTCGATTATGTTGATATGCATGTCATTTTTGTTGCTTAATTATAGTAGATCTGTGTTTTGTTTGTCTATGTGATTTGAAAATGGTTGTAATTGCAGTTGATTAAATCTATTGAACTGTTGACCTCAATTTGTTGACAATTCTTGGTAATATTTTAGTTTTTATTAACTTGAAAAAAATTGTTTTGATTGTTTTTGCGGTGAGTATTAGTTTAGTCTATAATAGTCTATTATTTGCTGAATAAAACTTGTTAGTTTTTTGTGGTGATCCTTATGCATCGTTTGTGGTATGTATTTTACGTAATGTTTTAATTGTTACGTACGGATGAACTCTTGTTTTCTCACATAATTTGTTTACAATCATCCTTGAGTATATTTTGGTTTATTACAACTCAGCAAAAATATTTTTTGGTTGTTTTTGCAGTGAAGTATTGACTTTAATCTTTTGTATACGTATTCAGTTTTAAAAATATGTTAAATTAAAGTCAGGAGTTCACATGATGAACTTAATTTAGTGGTCGTGGTATGTATTCATGTAATTTGTTAATTGTCACTAACAGCATGCTTAATTAAATTTTCCTCCCCTTTATTAAAGTATACCTCAAATTTATTTGTCTTTTGAAAGTGATAGAGTTGTTCTTGATACAGTGGCTTAAACCTAATTTTTTTTAAAGGGATGGTAAATGATGATAAATTTCTAACGTTTCATCTATTATGCAGGTTACAGCATGTAGATTAGTTATTAAACATAAGTAAATCCTCTGAAATTTTTCCAATTGAATTTTGTGTGGAATATTTCTGAAAAGGTTATTACATTTTATCGTTTTGTGTTTGAAGATTCTTGTAAATATTTTTTATGTTACCTCATACATATAAATTTTGATGGTTCATTCTTTGCTCAAACCTATGGTATGATTTATATCAATATGACAATCTCATATTTAGAAACATTCATTTATCGTCATGTTCAATTCCGTTTTTCTCCGAGTTGTTTGGAACATGTACGATCTATTTTGTTTGCTGTTTGCGTGTCAAAAGGGATTTTTTTTGGTTAAAGGGTTTAGAAGGATTTAATAGAGAATATATGTAATAATTGCATTTATATCTATAACGGAAATATCTTGAATGTGGTCAATCTTAACCTAGCACCAATCCTACAGCTGTATAGCCAAGAGCCGTGTTGTGAAAAGCGCTTCAGCTGTATAGCCAAGAGCCGTGTTGTGAAAAGCGCTTCAGCTGTATAGCCAAGAGCCGTGTTGTGAAAAGCGCTTCAATGCATTTAAGCGCGGAGCGCCACAAAGCGCAACTCGCAAGTCACAACTCCCTCCCACGGGTTGAATGAAGCAACCGTTGCGCCACGGGTTGAATGAAGCGACCGTTGCGCCACGGGTTGAATGAAGCTGCAACCACGGGTTGAATGAAGCGACGGGCGCTTTGACTTTTTTAATTGGACTCATTTTTTTTGACTTTAACCGGGTTATAACAAAAAAACCCAAACCCATTTGTTCAAAACCCTAAATCAAATCCTAAATCAACGATCGACTAGCAGAGGCAGTTGTTCAAAACCCTAAATCAACGATCAACTAGGCTGGTCTACTTCTAATAACTTCTACTAATCGCCTTCTATATACATATACATATATGTAATATGTATAATATATATACTGCTATAGTGATATACATGTATGTATGCATATATATATATATTAATCTCCTTCTTAGGGGTCTTTATTTCTTTACTGTATGTATATATTATGTATATATATGGGCAGTGTATTAGTGTATCAGTGAATAGTTAATTAGCTATGTATTTCTTTTTTATTATGACTATAATGTGTTTTAGACCTTGAATTTCTTTAATTGGTTATTTTATGACAATATGGTCCGCTTATTAATGTGTTATTATTTATAAATTTATTATGTTTTACATCATGTACATGTATATATGTATATTTTCTTGTCTTCGATGAATCCGCGCTAAGCGCTTCTCGCTTAAGCTCCCGGAGGCCTTTGCGCTTCATTGCGCGTTGCGCGTTTAATAACACTGGCCAAGAGGACCAGATCTTCCTATTTGACTATCTCATGATTGGTCGCTTCATTGCGCGCGTTGCGCGTTTAATAACACTGGCCAAGAGGACCAGATCTTCCTATTTGACTATCTCATGATTGGTCCAGCCTCCTAGTCAGCTCTTAAGAGTTTCTTTCAGGGAATTTTTAAGTATTTTTTATATTTAAGGTTAAAGCAATTAACTTCATTTATGTCTGACCTCAAAGTGACAAGTTTTGGCTACACCTTGCATTCACCTTCCCGAGGTGACCTCAGCGCAACCAGAATAAATTTATTTTTAATAGACATTGCCAGTGCATGACCTCTACTGTTTTCACCTCTCCCGTCAGTTTATACTTCCATAATCTGTAGTCCTTTTTGAACCAATAAGTATTTTATTTACTTCCAGAATGAAATTTAGGAGCATCACTGTTCATGTATTTTAAAGTTGGTATATATATGTATGTATGCATGTTCATATATCATGTAATTTAACACTATTCGGGGCAGTATATTTATGTAATGATTACACGTTTTTAAAGGTTTTTGTTTGCCAATTACCGTGTCAATGGTTTTTACTTAACATTTTAATAATAGTATTTGGTTTAAAAAAAATTGGTTGTTTATTGTATTTTATTCTGCTGTGTTAATGAATTTAAACCCTTAGGAAACTGATGCCCACATAATATCTAATATTTTCACTTCTGTTTAGTTTTGTGTGGTAACAATCTTTGTTTTTCAAGTATGCTATTGTCATTATGTGTTTTTTTCCTTTTGTGCTTACAAAAACGAATATGGAATTTCAGCGGTTGATGGTAATTTTGTATCAGTTTTTGGAAACTCCAAGATATTGCAGATTACAACAGTTCCCACTTCTAAAAACCTTTAATGATTTTAAATTGCGTGCTTGCCATACTATAAATACATTATAGGTTGCTACATATAACAATGTCCTAAAGCCTTTAATTATGAAGGGTAATGATTGTTTTCTGATGGTATTCTGGTATTCAAAAGCGTTTCTGTGCTGTGGTTGACTTTGACTTGTTTTTTATAGTTTATGTTGAGTGGTTTCCATGGTTGTTACGTCGACGACTAGTCGATAAGTCGTTATTTTTGAATTAGTCGAGGCTCGACTAGTGAGTTTGTCGTTCATGTAAGTCGTTATTTTTGAATTAGTCGAGGCTCGACTAGTGAGTTTGTCGTTCATGGGTTTTATCCGGGTCGGATCCGACCCGGAACCCGGCCCAAAAACCGATTCAGAGACCGACCCACCCAGATTAGGAAATATAGCATTTTTTAGGTAACACTTATCCATTTGTTGAATCAAACATAAAGAAAGGCCGAAGAAGCCGATAAAGCGGCGACATCTTCCATCTCCGATCATCTCCGGCGATGGCGGCTCATCTCCGATAAGTCTTTCTTCCCTTTCTTCTCTTCTTCTCTTCTTCTGTCTTTCTTCTCTTCTTCTTCTCATCTTCTCTTATCTTGATTTCTCCGATCTTTTGTTTTGATTTCTCTGATCTTCTACATTTCTTTGGTTTTTCTTCGTCATCACCACTCAAGTTGTACCATGTAAGTATATATATGATATATACACATTTTTTTATATTTTATTTTAAAAAACTTATATTAATTTTGTTTCTTTTATTTATATACTTGCATATACAAAAAATGATTTTTCAATCATTTTTTTCATTTTTTTTTATTTTGAAATTATTCTTTTGCACATAGAACATTTTTTACCCATTTTTTTCATTTATTTTTATTTTTAAATTGTTCTTTTGCATATAAAACATTTTTCCACTGATTTTGCAAAAATTATATTTTTATTTTGTTTTACAAATTTGTAATCAACTTCACAATTTTTTCATTCATCTTTAAATTATTGATTTCATTATTCTGTAAACAAATTAAACAATTTTTACAAATTACAGAACTCATTTCACAATGAACCCAGTTTTACAAATTATCACACTTTCAATACAAGTCTTCAGTTTCACTCTTTACTGCAAGTCTTTCACTCTTTACTGCAAGTCTACTCCACCTGCAACACTACTCCACCTCCAACACTACTTCACGTGTCCAGTGTACACTACCACCCGAGGAGAATACTACTCAGGGAGGAGGATAATACTCATGGAGGAGGAGATGATTTCGAGATGGATGACTTTTGGTGCATGATTGTGTTTGTTTAGTTGATTCCACTCTTTAATTATGTTTTTATTTGCTTAGACCTTAGAGATGCTTAATTTAGAGTACTACTTATTATCTATTAATATTCATTTGAACTATGAAATTGACATGTGTTAAGTGTTAACCTATATTATATATTATAATTACTAAAAATGTATGTATATCGACTACTTGTCGACTTTTACGACTAGTCGGGCGACTTGTCGACTAATCAATTCCAAGGTACTCGGGCGCCGAGTCTCGACTTGTCGACTTAACAATCACGGTGGTTTCAATTATTCAGGATTTTAGTGACAATGGCATCAGCTGTGGCATGGCTTCTTTGAGTAAAAACCAAAACCGAGGTGTCTAGAGTTGTTATCTTTGATCCATTGGTTTTCAATCTTTTGAAAGGGGTGATATTTGTGAGTGAAAATGGAAATGAAGTCCGCAAAGGTATTGGATAGCCGCCGCCATCTCAATGATTTGAAGAGAAAGAGGGCAGCCCAATGTAAGCTACAAACTGGAAGAGCTACTGGCACTAATTCAGTGACACAGTCTGTCTTAGGTTCCCCACTCAACAAGATCTGTAAGCGGAGGAAGCTGGATGTATCAAAATCTCAGTCTGGCTGGTGCAGTTCGCAAACGAACAGGTCTATACTAAGATATTACTCGAATTTGAAAAAGAGTTCCCCTCCGGCACGCCTGATGTGTTACCAAAAAGGTGAATGGACCGATCTTCCTAGAAATCTTGTTACTTCGCTTAAGAAAGATTTTCAGTTAAAGAAAGCAGCAATGGAAGTGGAGCTTGATGGGAAAATGTTTTTAATAGACTTTCTGCACATGATGAAACTGGACTTAGAGACAGGTGTGCAGCAGCCAATTGCCTGGATTGATGAAGAGGGTAGTTGCTTCTTTCCAGAAATTTTTTCCAACCATGATAAGATCAATGAAAATGTGGAAGTTCATGGACAAATGGTCCCAGAGTCTTATGGAACCAATGATATCAAACTTCAGCTTGAGATTGACATAAATGGATTGGGTTACTCGAAGCTGAAGGAGTCTTCTGGTGAATCCAATGATCTTATTAGGAAAATCAAAGTTGTCAAGATGCCTGCTATTGATGCAGATGCAGAAGCCGACAGCAGTTGCATCAAAGGGTCTAATGATAAAATTTGTGAGGCTTTTGGTGAAAACCAACAGGAGGAAAACATGGTCCGGCTTGATCCTTTTCATGAAAATATAGATTTTAATACTGCTCAGGAAATGCTTCGCAAAGCTTTGAGCTCATGTAAGGTAGACAAAATTGAATTATTTTGTGGCTTAGGTATATTTATGCAGGCCCAATCAGAGCTTTTCAGGAAGCAAATTGAGATCACAGAAAAATATCGTGGAGATGCAAATGTTAAATTTGCCTGGCTTCCATGTTCTAAAGGTGAATTGTCCAGTATCATGACTTATGGTCTTGGTGATTGTGAGATGTCTAAAACGAAGCCTTCATATGGCTCTGGTGTTGTTCTTTTACCTGTAAATTGCACTCAGACCAGGTCAGTATAAACTTCCTACATTAATCGATGATATAGTTGGTTTCTTCTTATGCATCGATCATTTTTAATATCTGATTCTAGTTAAGCATGATATTTTTGTATCAGATATGATAACCAAGAAGGCATGTTCTATCAGTAAAGTGGGTTATTTTATATATTTGTCTTGTGGACATTTTTTCCTCACTCCTTGTGGATTCATCACCTATTGAATCTTTTGTCATGTTATGTGTTACAAACGAGCATTTATCATTTTGTTTTTCTTTTTATTTTTTTCAGTGCAAGTTACTATGATGTTGACGAAAATGGGTTTCGGTGTGTAATTTTATGTCGCGTTATAATGGGAAATATCGAGGTTGTTCATCCTGGATCCAAACAGGTTCATCCTAGCTGCGAGAGATATGATAGTGGGGTTGATGATCTTAATGATCCAAGGCATTATATAGTGTGGGGTACAAAGAAAAATACTCATATTTATCCTCTGTACGCTGTTGGTTTCAAGGTTTCTTCTGATGCTGGAGGTAATAGTTTAATCCTTTATGGTTTTTTTGGCTTAAAAGCTCCTGCATAATGAAATATCTAGGTGCTCGTTGAGGAGGATGTATCCTGTTGACTTTTTCTGAGATGAACTATTTATATTGTCTGAACTCTGAATAAAACTGTGTAGATAAAAATGTGTAGCACTTAAAAATTCTTTTGTTTTCACAGGACACATTGGTGGAAAAGAGTACAAGCTTGATACCTCAGGGGCCACCACTTGTCAAGGACCTGAGGTTCAGCTGCAGTTAAATTCTGGTTCAGCTGATATGGTGAGTATACCGTTCTGCCAAAGGCTCAATGCTTGTTCAAATTGATTTCTACTATTTTTGTAGATTTTTCATTGCCTACATGAATTTCAAGCACATAATTGGTAAATTTCATATGCTGCTTGACTTGATCCCACAATTAGAGAAACATGCCTGCACTGTGACTCATTTGTATCGGCATGTGGCACAGCTGAGGTTACTTTAAGACAATTGAGAAAGTGTGGTACTATAATCTCAGCGATGCACTTGCCTATGATCCCTATGCATAAGGCTGTAATCCAGAAGAGCTGTAATTCACCTCAACAAAATGGTCTCAAGACGCAAGGTGAATGAGGAAGTACACATCTGTCAAATTGTCTCTTTTCTGCCTTCTTGTATATTCCTCTTTTCTGCCCTCTCCCTTCTCCCTCTTTATTTTTTAATTTCCTCGAGCGGTAATATTCATTTCTCCATCTGTTCTAGTGTTCCTTTGCTGCTGCATTGTGTAATAAAAACTGAGATAATAATACATGGAATCCATCTGGTTGGAGGCGAATCACCCTTGATAAGACTAATGTAGCTGCGGTCAACATATATGATTTATATTTTATCCAATTATGGCATAATTATAGTTATGATTTTCACCAGGGACAAAAAGGGAATGTCATATATCCACTTCTGAACTTTCTCAGTTCTAGCTACAGTTGACATCCTTGTGCTCTGTATCTGTTGGACTACATCATTTTAGTTGTTGATACTTTTCCAGATGATATAATTGGAATCTTGGCCCAAGCAAACAATGTTATATGCACTTTACAGATGCTTGCATGTTTGAGCAGAAGTGACGTTTATTTGATTTGTTTTCTTGGAGGGATTAACAATAAGTTAATGCTAGGGGTCAAATCTTCTGTCCTCTTGAGTACATAAATTCTTACCTGGGAAGTGGAGAAGATAAAACTTTGTAGTCTTTTACCAGGCTTTTATTGTGGTTGCATCCTTGGGTGTACTGTGATTTTGTGACTTTCGTCGAGTCTAGTTCTGAAGGAATATAGCTGTTTGGAGGAAGAGACACAGTGGAAGTTAGAGAGCTTGTTTGTCCTGGATGAAATGATCTTGTTTTGGATGCAAGTAGTAGACGGTTCAAGGATGTGAAATGAAGTCTTAGGTCGAGTCTTGACATTGTCTCGCACGGATCATATCTGATATGATTGGTTTAGTTGCAACAATTTTTAATCCTTTTACTAGCTGCCTTAATAGGTATGGTGATGTCTGAGTTATTTTAGGAGCTTTGTGTATATTTGAGCACATGGGTCCATAAGAAAATACCTTAATTATAGTGGTTTTACTATCCAGAAAATAAACAGCTGATTGTATGATCTGCTACATTCTTCAGTGCTACCAATGTCAGGTACTGTATTGCCAGTTTCTTTATCAAACACTTGGCTTTTGACTTTATGTACACAAATGATTGTCGCAGGTTCAAGTTCCAAATTCTCGAGAGCTAGTGGAGAATGTAGGCTCAAGCTTGACAAAGACTCCTAAATCTCCGTGGATGCCTTTCCCAATGTTGTTTGCAGCAATATCAAATAAAATTAGTCCTAGCAATATGAACCTCGTTAGTAGTAATTACGAGTTATTTAGGGTATGGCTAGTTTATGGCTTTTGAATAGTTCTACTTGCACCTTTCTTTCGTTCTCTTCTTCTAACTAATATGTACTTGCATTCATATTCTTCCCATTAATGTTGCTGCAGGGTAAGAAGATAAGTCGTGAAGATTTTGTGAAAAGATTGAGGGTTATCGTCGGAGATGCATTGCTGAGGTCATCAATTATAAATTTGCAGAGCAAGATATCTAATGATCGCAGCTTCTAAACAAAGTGGTAAGGATTATTTAATTTTGGTTATCTACGCGGTCTAATGTTAAGTGTGCATATTATATATACTCCCTCTGGTCCCAAATAATAGTTTTTTGACTTTTTGGCACACATGTTTAGGAGTAAAAAACACATACATATATTTAATAAAAATTAAAAAAAATATTATATCAAATAAAAATTTAGAATTTAAATTTTTATGTGATATAAAAATTAAAAGGTAATATTAGTTATAGTTATGTGTTTTTTACTCCTAAATATGTGTTCCAAAAAGTCGAAAGACTATTATTTAGGACCAGTGGGAGTAATTTATAAGTTTAGTGGAACATTTCCTCCTGCATAGTTTTGTTTGCTCCTTGATTTTTATCTAAACAAAGTGATATCCATGCATGTAATGCACAATGACATGTTTATAATGTGGTGGTGGTATGTGAGGGATAGTGGAAGTCCAACACAGCTTCATGCAAAGTTATGTGCCAGACTCCTTTATGACAATTTACAAACTCCATAGCTGGTGTAATGCTGTGAATTCTTATGTGCAAAGAAAAGAAGCCTATAAATTATATCTGCCTGTAATAGGCCAGTTAATTGGTGGGCTTTGTATGCTAGAATTTAATAGGTATAGATGAGTTTTGATTATAAATTGAAAATAGGTGTTTGAAATGATTCCATTTGCCACCATGTTTTTCTGCTTCTTATTAAGTTACAGTCGAACAATTTCTTGACAAATTGACATCCTTCTTGTAGTTAGTTTAGTGTCTACCATGTATATTGGTGTTTTGTTTTCTGTTGCTGAGCAGCAGCAGGAAAAATTGATGCAGTGTGCATTTGTTTACAGCTTTATTACTACATTTGGTCTTATTAATACTTATTTTTTTGTTCCTTGCAGAGTTGCAGTGATTCGGGACTGAAGGCTGCAGCTTGTTTCTCAGTGGAGGGAAGTTATTTTTCATATTAGTTGGATACTATAGTGCTGTTACCCTAAATGCGTCAGACATGATGTTTTGTGAATATTTAATGTGTTTGCTAGTCGTTTTCTCAACTTTTTTATCAATCACCTTGGAACTTTGTTGAATGCTAGCCTTAAAACTTGTCATGGGTTTTTATAATAGTATTTTGTTATCTCCCATATCTTGTATCTATATTTATCTATGGTGCAGCAAGCCATCATTATTTGTAACAGTGTTAACTTCTATCTCTTGTATTTGTATTTATCTGTGGCGCAGCTTTTGTCATTGTTCTTTTTATTGAACTGAACATCCAGTGTCATTTTTGTGGCCTGAATTCCATTTTTTTTACCTTCAATAGCAATATGGCTGTAGTTTAGCATTATATATGTATTCTATAGCATGAGAATAAAAAAAGAGAGGAGAGACTAAGTATATTGTGCAAGTGAGTCACAAATACTGTAGTAAATTGATAGAGCCAAGTGAGTGCTTTCATTGTATGTTTTGAGGCCAAGTGAGTGCCTTAGTGTATATTTCCTTTGTATTGAGTTGAGCAATAAAAGGTTGGGCGTGTTGCCTGTATATTGTGTGTTTGTTTATGTTTAAGCACTGCACACACTAAGCCATCATTGGTAATTGTTGTTGTTGCATAAGTATTCCGCTGCATAGTATTTTCTTGGGTTGCTGAGTGTCAACCTCTGGGCTAGGCTGACTGGTTTGTGATAGGCGCACTGTTGGGCAACGAAGATCAAAACGAGGCCGCACAGGTTTCGATTTAAGGTGAAAAATTGACCCTGTGACAAGTGTCCGTACAAAATAGGTATGGAATGAGTTGAAGGCCTAAGGATTGACATCTAAATTGGTAATTTGCCTTCTTGGGTGATGTATTTTTTTCTGGGACGTTGATTTTATGTCTCGTTTGGTTGGGGTTAATGAAATTTAGGATTGGTGGAATGAATTTTGTACTATTTTATGGGGCAAATGAATATAATTTTCATTCCACAATTATATTCTTGATAGCCTGTGGAAGGCACGGGCTTGCACGGGCCATCATCTAGCAGTCTAAGTATAAATTTTGTCTTCTTGTTGTAAGCATGTCAATGGTGATCTGCAAGTGCAGTGTAATGTGTAATGCATGTGTGAATGTCAACGGCTTGTTGCTAATTAATCTGTTGAACAGTACGGCATGGTAATAGGCGATTATACCTTTGTGATAGCTTGTTTGATTGTAATTGAACTAAACACACATAATGATGAGAAATGGAAACAGTGTTCGGAAATAGACACAAAGTTATTCTCCAGTCCCAACAATAGTTTGAAGAAGGGGAAAGGTATATTATGTGAATGCGACCAGATGTGGGAGATATGTATTTGTTCGGTTGTTATTTGTTCGGTTGTTAGGCGTGTATAGTTGTTTATTCCCGTAATTATAATGTTTGCCCCCTCGTTGGAGACATCTTCGGGCGATAATTTCACAGAAAAACTGCAACGATTCCCCTTGAATTTTGTAAGCATGGTGGGTGTCTGTCCTGAGAGTAAAAGCATTTAGCATTATGGTATGGTGAAGTTGATGGTGCTACACATGTATGCTGTGGCATGCTATTATCATATATGTTCTTACCGTTTTATGATTGTACAAAGTCATTAACGTTGAATCTTGCTAGCTGCTTGAGTTCTTTTCCGCGAATGGTCATTGTCGCTGCACAAGTGTCGTCCCTGACAAGTAGTTCTTCTTTGACATTCTTCGTTGGTCCAAAACTTGTTGAGTTAATGTCACTTTAGGGCGACCTCTCTTCTTGGAAGGGTTTTCTGCATGTTGTTGTGCTTCAAACCACTCACGAGGCGAAACGCATTCTCCGCCTTCCATTTGATGACATAATTATAAAACATGGCATCAGTTAAAACCCGTGAGAAGGGGCGGTGTGCAATAAATCTACCGACAATAACTGCACACACACAGTGGTAAATAATAGAGAGCTTGGCAAAAAGATTTCATGATATGATTTTGAAGATTGAACTGAGAGATTTAAACAAATAAAAGAAATCACCTCCCATATATATTTCCTTCGTCACCGCCACTACATGAAGGTGATATTGAACGGAGGTGGGCCATGAGCCAAACTTTTTTCATTCATGCTGCAGTCGAGAAACCTGCGATAATCAAGTGAAGAATTGAGTGGGTTGCATGATGACGAAAGACCACCGTGGCAATATTATATATAAATGTGTGTCACCTAACAAACAACCATATGGACTCTCCGTTTACTTTGGATCCATTGCAGCACATGCACCAAGTTACTGACACAATATATTTTATATGATGTTATAGAAGGATCTCATATACTATAAATAAAATTCTTGAGTTTCGGGGCCCGTACTGTGACTCAGGATGAGACAAATAAAGAATACGGGAATACTGTAATTAAGTTCACGACCACAATTTGTTCAACTCATTTGTTAATTAGCTTGCTTCGTAGTTGGTTGTAATAGACGCGACAGTAAAAATAAATACCAAGGAAGGACCAAAGGCAGGGGAACATTGATAAGTGGTTATAAATAAAAGGTTAACATCGAACAAACATATCTCATTAATAAAACAAACACTCATTTATATATCTCCGGGCGACAATTCAGATTTAAAGCGAAGCCTGCTAAAAATACTTCCATATCAGTGATCTATACTCTTTATTAATAAGCAAAACCCATTTTCGACCCCAGAATTTGGTTTCTCTCCTTTTTGGTTTCACCCATCCAATTATATTTCTATTTAAATTCTATTTATTCACATTCTATTATTATAATTTTATTTAAATTTATCTATTTATTTTCATCCTACAATTTTATCTCTATTCAAATTTAATGTATTTCACTCTTTATTAATAAAAAAAAACCTTTTATCAAGATAAACAAAACCTTTTTTCATGTATTAAATTTGGTTTCACCACTCGACTCCTATCTCTATCTAAAATCTATTTATTCACATTGGACTATTAGTTTTTTTTGAAATTTTCCTATTTATTTTCACCCGAGAATTTTATATCCCTTCAAATTCTATTTGATTTATATCTTTATAATAAGCAACACCCCTCCAATCATATACCTTTCTAAATTTTATTTATTCACATTCTATCATTACATCTTTATTGAAAATTTTCTGTTTCTTCTCACCATATAGTTTAATCTCTATTCGAATTCTATTTATTTTAGTTTTTACGTGCCATTTTTATTATATTATCTGAATACCCTATAAATCTTTTTCTGAAAAAATTTCACCTTATTGATATTTACTCATATCCTCCTCTAAACTCAAACACTTTCAATTTCAAATACCCCATTGCAGCTTCATTCACATCTTACCAGAATAATAAAAAAGTTAGTTCTTGTACTACCATTTTGATTTTTTAAGCTTACCCGTGTCTGAGTTTCTCTCCATTTGATGTATCCATTGTACAACAAGCTTATACCTTTGTTTCTTGAATACAAAAGGAAATGGAGCTGGTGGGGTAGAATTTTTAGGTCTAAATTAGTAAATTGAACTTGGGATGTGCTCTTGCTATCAATTTGTAGAAACACATTTAGATTTTTCCCTCAACTTTGGAGATTTATAGTTTAATTTTAGGATTTTGTGAAACCCTAGTTTGAAGTTAATTATTTCATGAAGTATATTTGGTTTTCTTGATTTAAGGTTTGTCAAGGGGTAAAAAAATTTTCAATTGCATTTGTGTTCAAGATTTTTAGTTTGTTGTTTTAAGGGGTTTGATCTTGGACTGCTGGTAGTAGAAAGTTAGCTTCTTAAGATTTTTAGTTTGTTGTTTTAAGGGGGCTTATTTCATTATAATCACAAATGGGAGAAGTGTAACTTTCTGAAATTCGAGGGAAAGCTCCAAAATTTGCTGTTCAAAATCAGATACCAAAGAGTAATACTGCTAAAGGGAGCAACAATCCTATAAAGCCTAGGTCTTCATGGGGTTCCAATATCGTGAAAGGGTTTTCGAGGGATATGAAAACAAAACTACAGACCTCAGCACCGAGCAAAAAAATACCTCTTTCAAATAACTCGAATCTAAAAAATGTGGCGGTACAGTAGGTACAAAATACATATGAATCAATGCTGTGTATATATACATAGAATACTCTGGTTGTCCCTATAATATTTGCGAGTTATTAGTCATAGAAGCTACATATTAGAGACACGCTACCAATGAGTAAGTACATAAGCAGGTAATAACTTTGAAGCAAACAATTATTTCTGATCAAAGTTTCTGACATAGGACTAATGATCACTCAAATGCCTAAAGGACATACAGGTATGACAACTTATTATCGTCACAGTTTAATTTTTAAATTTTCCTCTCAAATGCCAAATTAAAGACCTCGCACTATCAAGTATCAACTCCTTAGGTAATAAAGTACGAAATTTGAACATCTTATGTTAACAACTTCAGGAAAAACTGACTTATTATCTAGATATAAGAATCGAGTTGCAATAATTCTACAATTGGCAGGGGTAAACTGAATTCAAATGACCTTCAAGAGCGTGGAATAACGGAATGCACTTTAGCAATTCCCAAAAATGAGGCCACTAATTGGTTGAGCAAGATGTCAAAGAAGGCAGAAGAAGCGCAGAGGATTCCGAGTTTGCAAGAAATCAGGGGGTTCAGGTAACACACAAAATTACCAACATTCATCATTGACCAGGGGGTCAGGGCATAACCCAAGAGATACCTGCAATTGAAGCGTGAGGGTGGTAGATGATATTCCAAAAGCTGTGAAATAAACAAAAATGATCTACACATCATCATTAAACAAAATTAATTTAAGTGGCAGCGAACATAATTGGTAAATCCTCATTCTACTCTGCAACACCCCACATCCAGTCCTCCAATATGCCTTCCTGAATAAGTTGAGAAAATTAAGAGGCCATGAAACAACAGAGCACACAAACGAAAAAAAGTATGAGATATCATATCCCTGAGGGAGAATGGTTCAAAGGGAGCCTCCCCCTTGCAGATATGGTGGTCAAACCCAGATCAAATTCTTCAAAAACAAGTAATTCCTATGCCCCATACACATCATAGCCCAAAAACAAGAACCCGGTACTAAAAACAAAGTAAACATACACACAAATATATACTTACAATTACAAGTGACTGGATTGACAGGAGCGGAAGGGAAAGACCAAATAGTATTCTTGAAATGAGGAGAAGTGAAAAGGGTCTTAATGGGTTCATTAGCAGGACCCGAATCACCTAACCCATTAAGCCACAAAATAAAGCTACCGCGCTGCTGCTTGCTTTGTCCCCACCTGTGCTCGCAATCCCCACCTGTGCTCGCAATCTGAATGAGCCTCGTCGATAATTGTGGGCATGTGGGTGCTGCTGTACCAGGGGAAAGGGGTAGATGAATGGGGCGATAAAGGCTTTAATGTTAAATTGGGCCGGGTATCGATGGGCAGGGAAGAAACTAAACCGGTTTGGCTCAAGAATAAAAATTCTCAATAAAAATTCTCATTCTCTCATCCTTGTTCTGCTATTATATATAAATAAAAGAGATGTCACTTGGAAGTGTTGTTGTATATCACTTTCGAAAGTTGGAGCATGAAAATACCCCGTACTTCTTTTAATATGAGAAGGGTGCTCATGTAGTGTATGCAAAGTTGTATATTCATTGGGATAGTGATTTAACAATGCAATACATAATAATTTTGCTGCAAATACATTTGACGGATTTCCTGGGTCTTGACAGTCAGAATCGGCGGTAATCACTAATTCACTATATTAGTTGCACAAACTTTACTTCAGAGTGTACTGCACTTTTTCTTGTAACATGTCACATTGCTGGAGGATCAACTCCACTAGATGGATCCCAACCTGGAGGGTTGATGTTAGGCCAGTCGCCTCGACATCCCAGCCTAATATACAATCCCTTTTTACCTTCAATAGAAAACAACACAGTATGTCAATGAGGGATCACTTTGAAAGAAAAGGAAGTCAGACCCCTGCTCGTTAATCACCAAAATGTGAGAGTACAGTGGGGAAGATTATTAACATAAATCATATTGGCATGGCTAGAAGGGAAGGGTAGGATCACAGCATATTTGATCTAAAGTCATATCAGCAGACTGCAGACCTCAAAATACGAAGTGCTTCGTAAGTATTTTACTTTAGATGCATCTGTGTATGACTTCGTCACCATACGATAATTTTTCAGAGAAAATTCAACCACACAAAAATAATACATGGGTTTCTAACTTCGAAGGCTAGCCGCATTTGGATAGGTTCAACTGCTGCGCTTTAAACATGTCTATTTAATTATCTTGGTTTTCATATCAAACCAAATGCTAGAAAATTAGCAATAAGCAGCCACTTAGAAGCTTCTTATCTTAAAAAATTAAGTGGTTCAAGGTGTAAATGCTACACTTTAAACATGTCCAGTTAATTCTCTTAGTTTTCATATCGAATTGTATGCTAGGAGATGAATCTGGTAAGAAGACATCACCTGGAAGCTTCTTGTCTGATAAAATTAAGCTCTTCAGGGCACTTAATGAAGCTTGTGCCACTTTTTTGGAATAGTCTGCATCCCAACCCCCAAGCTTGACTACCACATCAGCATTTGAGTATGCCTGACTGCCCTCTTGAATGTTTGTCCTAACTTCCTCTTTTGCTGAAATCTCATCTGCATCAATACATAATATCTATCGCAATCATTCAGCTATCCAGGGTCAAGGTCACTTGTCAAGGCATGCCATTATTTACGAAATGTATGGGGAAATCTTAACATCCCCAAAACATTAACCTTACTGTAAAGTTATTAGAGTTGTCCACGACATAGGCTTTTATATAGCACTATAGCTTGTATAGCACCTGGCAAACTTTAGATTACCTAACAGTTAATATTTAAGTACCCGTAACCCGGTATATAAACTATGATGTATATATAAGAGAGGTCATGGGAAGTCATGTAACATGTTTACTACATATTGTCTTTCATTGTTTTTAAACTTCATCGCTTCAAAATAAAGTTAGCTATTAAGCAGTAGTTGACAAGGATAATCACCTATAGCTTCTGATTTTGACAACCAGATAACAAATCCAGCATAAAGATACCTCCATTTATCAAATCTTCTGGCGGCACCATTCTTCCCTCCTAGTGTTGCAACAACAGCCCGGACATGGCTTTCACAACATTCAAGTCTCAGATATGCTTTCTCTAACTCAATAGCAATGACTGAGGCAAAGTACATACCTACTGAGGCTTTCTAGTATCACACCCTCGGCTTCTGCTACAGCGTCAGATCCCTCAGCAATCAACACTGGAATCGATTATGATTGTTAGTGCACTGTAATATGGGCAGTACAAATCAATTTAAGCAAATATCATATAGCCTGTACTTGATCTATACAGAAGAAAAAAAATACTGTTCTTTGCATGTTGTCAATATCTCACGGACACGTGTACTGCACACAACTGTTTTCGTGCACATGCTCACATACAGAATTATAACAATTAAACAAAACTGCCCTGTAAGATTGAGGGTGGACAACTCTTTGATACAGAAGTATAACACTTAAACAAAACTGCACTGCAAGAGTCTTACATATGCTCCGTATCGAATGTTGATATACTAAGAAACTTTGTGCATTCAACTTTTTCTACAAAATTACAGCTGACAGATGAAAGAAGGTTGGTCGATGCATAAGATTAAAAATCATTATCAATATCATAACATCATCTTATACAGGGAGTGGAATTCTGAAGTTTTAGTATGTTCATCATTTTCTTCAAAATTAATCTTGAAAGTAAAGTGACTCCAACATCAAGATAACAGAGTGGATATGCAATGTCCTAAAGATAATGTTAGAGGCAAAAGCGCCTAACACGAACAGAGGATATAGTAATGGAGCACTTAAATTAGTTCAAAATAAATTTAATTACTGTAGTATGCTAACTGAGAGTTGTTAAGAGACTGAACTTACATCTCTTCAGAAACTTTTGAATTGTATACTTGATCAATTTTCTTCAAACTAAGGGAGATTTAGAGGGATGGAGGCCAAAGTATATGCTATAAATAAATAAGTAATGCAGGCTAATCAGTTCAACAACAGGAGCCTCAGAATAATAATTTTTTCCCGTGAGAAACTCTACTTACATGAATCAACATCTTGCTTGGTAAAACTTTCCAGCAATGCCTTTGTGTCGAGTGGAGTATAACTGACATTGACATAAATTAAACAAAAAACTGATTATGAAGGGGATCGTAGAGCTCAGAACTAGAGCTTGGAACTATTTAGCCCAGAAAATACTAATGTGTCAAGTCAAGTTCATAATTCTTGTCCGGGGTTCCATCTGGGTTCTGGGGGTGATAACCTGTGACTAACCTAGAAACAATGGTATAAGATTAAAAAAAGAGTAGAGCATCCAGCAATATATAATTGAGTTTGGAGGGGTATTCCTTCTTGAGAGGACACTAAACTGTCCGGGTTTTTTTTTGGGGGGGGTGGGGGATTTCCCATAGAGCCTGTCCCAATTTTTCTTTTGTAGCGGGATAAAGTTAAAAGTTCTCAATAGTTATAAACTTATAATAACTTTGTTTTTTCAAGTCAATTGGAAAGAGGTATAGGAGGCATTGTTATCAATGTGTGGAAAGACGGCGAGTAAAAATTGCTGCACCAGAAGGATCCTCTACCGGAAGAAAGGACCATACCCAAGACCAACCGCTAGTTCTCGAGCAATTTTCTGGTTGATTTCAGTTGAATCCCCAACTAAGTAGATAGATGTTGCTTTCAAGAGTTGTGATAATCCTACAGTCAGGGATTCCCAAGATTCCATAATGTCAGGCCATTTTAAATCTGGATCTTGCTTTTTTAAGTTAACGACCAACTCGGAATCATCCAAGTACCTGGTAAAGAAACTTATGTAAGCAAAAGATGAGATAATTAGTGGTGGCTAGTAAACTTTACATGTCTAGTGACATACCATATTGTTTCAGAAGGTTTTATCTTATCATATAAGCTGGTTTCCATGAGAGTCTTGGGGGATCCAGAACACTGCAATCTAACTGTCAAAAAATTCTCGTTTGCATCAACAAATATGTCTTTAGTACTTTGGATGTCTCTGTCTCCAAGTTCTAGTCTTAACTCCACATCAGAAGAACCATCAGAAAACTGCATTACGTAATAACCTCATTTGTTGTTAAATAACACTCCAATAATTACTGCTTTCTTCCATATTAATTGTCAGAAATTAAGTCACACTTATAAAACCTTTCTCATGCAACACACTTTCAACAAAACAGTATTAGTAACTCATACAATGATGATCATTCCACTCTTTTTCGCTCCTTTAAGCTAAAGAAGAACTCGGAATCTCTAATAGAATTAGTCTTTGATAACTTAGTAATAAATACAAATAAATGAAAATGTTAAATTGGACTATCACATAGTGATGCACCTCATATGTAGCAGATGGCATGGTGATTCATGATCACATTCATTTCAGAAAAGGTTTCGTCGTTGGGTTTGGTTTAAGAGTATGCAACTTACATCTCCCTCTAACATGTCATACCTAATCCCCTTCCATTAAATTTTTAGCTAGAAGTTCAAACAGAAAATTATTGAAGCCACGAGTACAAGAACGAAACAGAAAATTGAAATTAAAAAATTCGATAAACATTCAAACCCCAACAAAGTTCAACTAACTACAGTACACTAAGCAAACCATATACAATCAAACATAGAAACTATACAACTATTCAACACTAGTAAATTCATGACCAAACAAATGCAGTCTTGTTAAAGAAATGAACTTTAGAGATTACCTCATAATGGGTGTTGTTTGGGGAAACAGTAGAAAGACAATTGCAGACAAGGGGATTGAGTCTTTTAAAAATGGAGGAGTTGTATGAAGCCAAACAAGGAAGTAAAGGGGGAGAAGAGAAAGGAATACAACTAGTAGTGAAATGGGGTTTGGAAAGTAAGAATAAAGGAGACAACTTTGAAGAATGAATGGGTATATTAAGATTTGGTTGAACAAGAGAGAAACAAGAAAATGTAGCCATTCCTAAACTTCAAGATTTTTACTTCAACAGATAAGAAGTGACCAGGGGAGGAGCTCACTGGACAAGTGCTAATTTTTTTCTTCTCAAAATTAAAACAATTTCTTATTTTTTGTCTTTTAGAAAAAAAATTAGATATTTATGACAGAGAGTGGACCAATAAGAGATTAAAAAAATCAATTTTTTAAAACCAATTTTCAGTATCATTAAAAAAATCAATTGGATAGGTCAAGTGTTAAAGTGCTTACCTTGTGTCCTCCCAGCCCCCGGTTATAATATGTCCTCACCTCGAAAATTTTGAGGAACAGGTACCCATTTATAAGTTTATAAATTAAATTAGTAAAAAAAATTAAATAGTCAATTTGTCTAAATTAATTGATTTTAAGGTGTACAAAGAAAAAAGAAAGAGGACATGATATAATTATTTGAGTCGGGTTTTCAGCCCCAATTCTTCTTGACGGGCCAGCAAATCTCACGGCTATAATGAATTAATTTGGATTCTGGAAACACTTGTAATGCACAAGGAGAAAAGCAAGTAGATGTCGGGGAGGTCCAACTAAACCCATGATATTTACAAGGCCCATAGAATTGTTAAATGCTTATTTATGACTCAGTTTTGGAGGGACCATGGCCCAATTCTAGAACGTACATTGTACGATATATGCAGAGCTACAATTCTCTTTGTACTGTTTTCATGGCTATGCTATTAATGTTGAAGAAGTCTCCATCATTCATTTTCTATCTACTCTATAAAACACGCAGAAGTTGTCTATGGAGATATAGTATATGTTAGTTTTCGCATCACTAGTAGTCAGTAATAAACATTAGTTACAGTGGTAAAACTACATCATCTCCCTTTTTTATCTTTTCGAAAAATGATTATATATATGTTATTTTATATATCTATACATCTTAATTTTCTTTTTTGACAAACTTCACATCTTAATATTTATTCAATTCAATAAATATAAATTTATGTCTGAGATCATATTGCGACTTTTGTAGGACCGATTTATTGAAATAAAATTGGAATATACATAGATAATCACTATTGATGAAGATTCTCTTAAATATATCATATATAGTGTACTGTCATCTTCGGTATATATATATATATATCACATATTGTACTATCATATATAGAACGGTGGATGCAATGCTTGTGCAACATTTACTAGTCTAATTAGTAGAACCAGTCTGAGTTTTATATTGTAATTGTCTTGTTGGATGGGAGTAGAACACTATCAAAATATAGGGATAACTCTTTTTTATGATAATAATTAGTAGAAAATTAATGCATGCTACTTTGATTAGCATTCTTACAACTTAGATGTTACTACGTGACTGAATACATTCAAAAACAAGAGGGGAGTGAGGGAGAGAGAGGCCGCTTTGAATGCCCGCGGACAGACAAAGACAGGAGGATTGAGAGAGAGAGAGAGAGAGGGAGAGGAGGAGGGAGGTTGGCAGATTGTAATAACAAGTATGGTCGCAATCAAAGCCTCAAGCACCTCTCACTTTCCTCATTCCCAGACAACCGTATATACGTATATCTACACACATACAGACACTAGTAATAAATTACACACAAGCAACATGTAGCATGCAGATATTGCAGCAGTTGGAAGAAGAAAATCGAGTGCCCCACCTCTGCTGCCCTAGCTCTGACCACTGAAACAACAAAAGGCTGCAATTTGTTTACGAAAAACATGAAATGAGTGAGCGACAGACCTGTTCATACATATAAATATAAATACACACAACTATTTATAGGTATGTAGAAATTTTGAAAAGAAAGGTGGGGTGGGGTGGGGTATTACAGTACTGGGGCAGTAGTGGATGGACAGCGAGGAGTCAATCATAAAACAATCGATTACAAAATCATTTGATGAATTTTGATATCACGCTCTCTCTCTCTCTCTCTCAGGCTCCTGTTCAAAAATATATAGGAAAATACACCTGTGTCTGCCTTTTTGTTTTACATGGCCATGACAAGTCCTTTCCAATTGCCATTGTTATGTTACTTTCACGTTTCAGTAGACATTTTTTTCTCTCTTCAATATCACCAGGGGTCTACAATTTTCTTATCTCACACATCCACACATGATACATGCATGTGTGTATATATATATATATAAATTATGAAATGAATTCAAAGGGCACCCGCGAGAATCTCGCCTTAATATGCGATAGATAAATGCATGGTACTACTTTAATTGTTATATCCCTTGTTCTTCTTTGTCCCTTGCAAATTCCTTCAGTAACCAGGGATCATGTAGACTGTCCGATACATCATATTATGTCCAGCATATCTATAGCATATCTTCAATCAGGCATTTGACTTTTATTATATGGATTAACTCATACCCCATATATCTCACGCAAAACATCACTGAAAACCCTCATATCCGAGATAGATAAAGAGAATAAAATTTCCAAAATTATCTCAGGATAATTATCTAAGGTACTAGTATTTTTTAGTGTGGTTATTTTTGCAATTGTATATAATTATTTGTAATTACAAGAACACCATCGTATATTTATATGAGAATTGTTTTTAATCTCAGGAAAATTACGTTAGGTAACCTCAGGAATATTAATCTCAAAGATAAATTCAGTTACAGAGTATTATTAGAATTTGGATTATTTAATATAATTTTTCCAAGGAAAACACTACTTCCTCCTTCACAAAATTAATGTACTGAACTTTGATACCATGTTAATTTACCAATTTTCCTAAAGAATAATGCTAGAGGTCCCAAATTCGTTTCCAAAATTAATGACTATGATCATTAACTCATAAATAATATGGACCCCGTGTGTATTAATATATATGTGCCCAACCAATAAAATGAAGTCATGTGTAATTCGGGAACAATTTTGGGATCTATTTTGGTACCTCTAGCATTACTATTTCCTAAAATCTTAAGATTGTGTTTGAAAACTTGAATTTCATTTCAAATGACGGAATTTGAGTTTTATTTTAAATTTTCGTATTTGTACTAATATTTGAATGCATTGGAATTTAAATGAAATCCAAATCTAAATTCTTACCATTATCTAAACACGTTATCCAATCATATCCAAAATATTAAATGAAACACATGTTCCCAAATAAGTCATATGAGTATCATAAAGAGCAGATTTTATGTTATTCTACTATTAATAGATACCAGATTACCGGTACGATGATAGTAGTACTTCTTCCGTCTCATATTAATAGTCTCTTTTGAAAAAATAACTCATATTAAAAAAATAGTTTTATAATAATTTTTCATGTGTATTATATTTATTATGGATATTTTATACTAAATAAAGCAAATTTTATATTGAAAATGATAAAAAAGAGGATAAATTTTAAATTTTTTATATTAAAAATAGAAATAAACAATTATTATGAAACAAATTTTTTTTTAAAAGAAACTAATATCATGGCACTAGTAGTACCAGAATGATATGCATGGTGGCCCGGCGGGTGGGTACATGATTTTATTAAAATGTGTTTATTATTACGACAAGGTCTACTGCTAAATAAGTACCCAGCTCTAACTTTTAAAGCTTTTTCATACAAAAAAGCTTCTCGAGCTTATCAAAAGCAAAATTTACTACTCTCACAGTCTCACTGCAGACTGCATTGCACTACTGGCATATTGCATTTATGAGTGTACTCGTACTAAATTGTGGGTGAAAACAATGCTTCAATAAAATTTTACCAGTCTATGTTAAAAGTGAAAACTACATCTGACGGACACTTTGTTTAATCGAAGCGCTGCGACGAAGGCACGTGTGAAGGGAACAGAAGGGTAGACGAATAATGAAAATGAGGGGATTAAATGATAGTGTAATCATTCATGAATAATTTGACATTCTTGGCCAGGCCTCTGCTCCCCTCAGCTCATCTGCACCCTACCCCACCCACTCTTACTCGTCTCTCTCTCCCTCAGCACTAAATGTATCCCTCATGTTTTATGCTTACATACAGTGTATACGCGTATGTTTATTCTGCTGTTCCGTTTGTTTTTTTTATTGGTTAGCTTTGATTTTTTGTGAATTAAAAAATATAATTTATATTTTAATTTTAAAAAAAAATAAAAATAATAATTTTTATTATGCGGTCTATATATGCCAAAAATTAAAATTATCTATAAAAAAACGGAGGGAGTATATTACTTTTGTCCGATAATTTGAGTTTGATTTTATATTTGGAGGTCCAATTTTGACCAACAAATTAATTATATTATATAAAAATTATAATATTTTAAAAATATCATTAAAAATTTTAACTAACCTATTATAAATCAATAATTTTACAAGACAAGAGAAAGGAGTATTATTTTGCTAAGGATTGCTACCTCATGCGCACCATGAATTTTTACGAAAACAATTTCTTACTAAGTATAAGTTACTCCCTCCGTTCCACTCAATTTTTTACATTTCGGTTGAGCACGGAGGTTAAGAAAATCATATAAAATATTATGAAATAGAAGTAAAAGTGGATGAATGAGAAAAAAAAGTGGATAAAGTGGTGGGGTCAATTGATATTTAATTGATAGATTTGAAAAGGTGGAGTAAAGTAGTAGGTGAGAGTAAATTTCATAATATGAAAGTTTAATATTTCTAGAAAGTTTTGAAATGTAAATAATTGGGTGAGATATAAAAAAAAGAAAGTGTACAGAATTGGTTGTGACAAAGAGAGTATTTTGCAAGGACGAACCCCTTATGTTGTGTTCGGTTGGTGAGAATGGAATGAAATGATATTTGAACTAATATTGGGTGAATTTTCAAAAATTTCATTCTTTCCCCCATTTAATTCCTATTAACCTATACTTTGAGATGAAATGCTCTATTATCTTTTTTACTCATTTTCATATCAATTCTCATCATAAAAATTTTGCATTTACTAATATTTTTTCAAATCTCTCATTCCACCTCAATTATTTTCTTCTTTTTTTACTCATTCCATTCCATTTCATTCCAATTTCTGCAACCAAACACAACATTAAACCTAATATCGTGACCGGAACATTAATATATATTCCTTCTGTATCTTTTTACAACACTTTATCTACTGCATGAAAGGTTTTAATAAAAAGAAATTTGTTCAATACTTTTTAATAACTTTTTTGAATAAAAGTATTTTTATTTTTTTTATTCAAAAGAAAAGTACTAAAAACTTTGAATTATGTATAATACTCCCTCCGTCTCATAATGGTAGTCTCACTACAAGAAAAACGACTAAATTCGACCGAAAATATTCGGTTAAATTTAGCTAATTTCGACCGCATCCGGTCGAATTTAGCTAAATTCGACCGCAAGGCCTCTGGTCGTAAATAAGGGAGTCGAAATTAGTAATGCGGTCGAATTTAAGTTAAATGCGACCAAATCTAGTCGAAATCAATATTATTAAATGCGACCAAATCTAGTCGAAATCAATATTATTAAATTCGACCAAAATTTCAAAATTCAAAAAATTTCAAATTTTGGCAAAAAAATCAAAAATTTTAAATTTGGCACCCAAAAGACATTAAATTCGACCGAACCCGGTCGAATTTAAGTTACTAAATGTGACCGAATTCAATCGAATTTAACTTACCACAAATTTTAAAAAAATAGCAATTGCTAAATCAGCAAAATCTGCTGTTACAAAGATTTGATTTGTTTTCTACAATTAGCAACTAGTTTTTTTCATACTTCAAAGATAATTACATAGAAGAATGATTGATACAATAATCATAACTTTTTCTAATCTTGAAATAATATACATTTACAATATATACAATTCATAATACCCCCATTTCCACTCTTTTTAAATCAAATTTACAATAAAACACTTTTATGAATAACATCCAAATCGCAAAAGAAAATATAAAAAAAGAGTTAAGTTAATGAGTGTGTATATGGTTAACATAAATATCCTCCAAGTTGCTTCAATTTTATTTTGTGGAGATGAACTCGTCGGAGGTGAACTCCCCGAAAGTGGTGGTGAAGGCGAGTGAACTTGCCGAAAATGAGAAATGTAGTTGAATTTAATCAAATAGTGTGTTGATAAGGAAATATAGAAATTAAATATGTATGTTTATGCATATATATGAAGTGAGTTGTATGTTTATGTGAGAATAAAATTAGATGAAGAATATAAAGAAGAAAGAGATAGAGATGGGTTAAAATAAATTAATGGTTTGGATGAAATTATGTTAGATTATAAATGGACGCTTTAGATTAAATGTAAAAAATTAACTTATTTCGGAAAGGTTAAATTCGATCGGGATCGGTCGAATTTAGTATTCGGTCGAATTTAGTAAATTCGACCGATTGTGATCGAATTTATTATGATTCGACTGAATATGGTCGAATTCACTGCTTAAGTATAAAAATATGTTAAGATATTCAAGATTAAAAAATTAAAATTATATAAACTTTTGCAAATAGTCTTTATTTATCGAAATCTATACATCCGTACGGTTGGATCGTTCCAAATTAATTTTAAATATAATGAAAATACGAAACCTTATATACACTTAAACTCGAAACCTTATATTTTCTCAACACTTTCATTTATGTATCAGATTAAGAAAATTTTTCTTTTATATTCATTATTATCGTCCCAAATTATTTTATTGTATATAGTATATCATCATAAGTCATCAATATTTATTATGTGATTTTTCAAACTTAATCGGTATTTATTATATTTATGCGAAAGTAATAAATGAATGAAAACTGAACATTTTCACACCATAATAAAAATCAAAACATGTTTTTTAGATAAAATAAATTTAAATATGCAAGGCATGTTATCCTTTTAATTCTAAAAATTTTGAATAATTTTTAAAAATATTTTTAATATTATTTAAAAAAATATAATTTTTCAAGAATTTATAAATTCGACTGAAAACGGTATAAAATATATTAAGATATTCAAGATTAAAATTTTTAATTTTTTTAAAATTTTGCATATAGTCTTTATTTATCAAAATCTACACATCCGTATGGTTGGATCATTCCAAATTAATTTTAAATATAATGAAAATACGAACCCTTGTATACACTTAAACCCTAAATACTATATTTTCTTAACACTTTCATTTATGTATGAGATTAAGAAGAATTTTTTTATATTCATTATTATCGTCTTAAATTATTTTATTGTATATAGTATATCATCATAAATCATCAATATTTATTATATAATTTTTCAAACTAATTTGGTATTTATTATTTTATGTAAGAGTACTAAATAAATGAAAATTCAATATTTTCACACCATAATAAAAATAAAAATAATTTTTAAAATAAAATAAATTTAATATTCAAGGCATGTTATCCTTCTAATTTTAATTTTTTTTATAATTTTTAAAAATATTTTTATAATTATTTAAAAAAATTCTAGAATTTATAAATTCGATTGAAAATGGTAGAATTTATAAATTCGACTAAAGGCGGTCGAATTTAACATATTTTAAATTTTGATCAAATAAGGCGGCAATTTTCCCGCCGAATATTAAGTTCGACTGACCTTAAATTCGACCGAATCTAGTTGAATTTAGCCTTTTAAAATTTTAAAGTTAGGTGGGAAGTTTCCCTCCTTTTTTGCTTAAATACAAATTTGATCGGAGAAAATAATAGTTAAATTAAGCTTAAATTCGACCGGATACAGTTGAATTTAAGTTTGCCCAATTATTTTTTACATTGACCTTAAATTCGACCGTATTATTAATCGGTCGAATTTGACCGTGTTTTCTTGTAGTGTCTCCTTTGAGAGATTTTCTTTTCGCATAATACATGTTCACTTCAAACTTTCAATTCAAATATGTTAACATTATTCCAAAATTACCATTCTTGAAAATTGTATAACAATGAATAAGGGGTGAGTAAAAGTCTAAAATAGCTTATATTCTTATAAAATTCATGCATTTATGATGGGTATAAGTGGAAATGTATCATTCAATTAATGTTTTCTTAATAAGCGTAAAATTTTGAAAAGAGACTACTATTACGAGACGGAGAGAGTACTTTATAAAAAGGATAAAGAGGATATTTGGCCCTTTAAGTACTAAGTAAATCAAAATCTTAATAAAAATAGTTTTTTTCGATACTTCTACTTTTTTAAAATATTTTTTTTGAATTTTTTTAATAATATATTGACGTTATAGATCAAAACAATATAAACTTGAACAAAGCTAAAACAGTACTAAAGAAGGTGTATATAGCCGAGCAATTACTTTGAACTCAAGATTTTGGACTTATTTATTTTTTGATGAGAAAACTGTGGATGTAGGAAAAAGTAGGGGTTAAATGACATTTTGATCTCTCAACTAACTACTAACTTCAATTGGGTTATTCAACTGAAAAAAACTTTCAATCAGGTCACATATTAGTTAAAAGATTTCATTTGGATCACTAAATAAATTAAAATTTTCACGACCGTTAAGTATAGTTGACTTTAGACTGAATCTATTAACATGTTGCCAAATTAGCCGATACATCACACAAAATAACCCGCCCCATTATTAAACCACCCTATTATAAAACGCGACTCAATTATAACCCATTAAAACAAAATAAAAACAAAAACAAAAACAATGAGTGCTCCTTTTGTATACTTCTTTGAATATTCATACATATACATCACTTTGTTTCATTCTTATTAACAGAAGATTTCACTCCATATATACATACATACATACATATACTAGTATACAACAACAAACACTAGATCTTTCAATTCAGATCAACCAGCTTCCATATGTGAACTACCAGATCATTAACTACTCTAAAGGTTTGATTTTTATGTTCTTTATGTATAATGGTATTTGTATATGAATGTGATCTTAAATTTGTATTTTTGGATTGTTTGTTACTTGTAATGATCTAGGTATTGTGTTTCTTGATTGTTTGTTTTGTTGATTATGTGTATTTGTATGTTTGATTTTGGACTGTTGTTTTGTGTGATTATGTTTGGTTTGTTATGGAGAATGATGGGTTTTGTGTATATATGTAGATAAATTTGTAATGAGGGGTTGTTATTAGAGAGAATAGTTTTTGGTTTGGGGTTGAGGTTAATTAGGGTTTTTACTGAGAAGGGTGTTTAAATAAAGTTTAGTAAAGATGATGTCGAGATCATATACGAATTTATTGGATTTGGCATCTGGGAATTTCTCTATGATGGATAATAGGGAGAAGGAGAGGAGGCGGCTTTCGAGAATAATGAATGTCCTTGGGAGTGTTACAGAGCTTGATGATGATCGGGCTTATGGATTGGATTTTATTGGTCAGACCTGAACATGTCACATCAATTAAAATTCAACCATGTCATTTTGTTGAATCAATTTTCAGTCTAATATTTAACGGGCCTAACGACCAGTGACTTGATTGAAAGTTTTAAACAGTATAATGAGTTGACTGAAAACTTTTTCAGTTAGATTACCTGAAAATTAGCAGTCAATTTAGTTACCAAAACGCCATTTAAGTAAACAAGTATAAAGACAGATTATGTTTAGTCGTGTATCTTGTCTAATTGATTATGATTTTTGCAAGCGCACGCATATTATAACCATTTTCATACCTGATTTTTTATTTTTTGAACTTTACGATATTAATAAATTATATATGGAGTATTATTTATTTTATTAAATTTTATGTTTCAATTAATATAATAATAAATATTAATTATGATAGATAAAAGAGTAATATTATTTCAATATTTATATTGTAAATATGATTCTTAAAATAAAAAATATAGAATATAGTTTATATATAATATAATATTATCCGTGAGCAGTCTGTTTTAAATATTATGATAGTATATTATCTTTTTTTTATAATATATTATTATTATTAAATTTATGACTAAACGATTCACCAAACATTTTAGATGTGACAAGACCCGGATATATAGCTGTGGTATCCTGGAATACATAATTAATCTATTTAGAAAATTAAAATTCTTAAAATTATTACTGTATAATATAAAATTAATTGTATACGTACGTTCAATATAGTCATATTTTGTTTTTTTTTAAATAATAGTCAAATGTTATCGGTACGAATTAATTTTGTTATTTCTGTCTCTAATTAAAAGATCTAAATCTAAAAAATTAAAAATTGACTGATGGATTTATGCATGTTACAAAAAATGGGAACAGTGGTAATAAATTCATACTCGATCAAATACTAGTTGAAGAATGAAGATTTGTTACTTGTATTGCAATAGATTGAAAAATTCACCACGCCTACTTGAGCAAAAAATTTCCTCCATAACACATGTTCAGTATCTCTTTTTAAGATAAATTTCTAAAATAACTACTTGACTAAAATATTGGTATTGATATTAGTAATTTTATGTGATAAAGTTATCATTCAAATTATGCATTGAAACAATATCAATCAATGTAATTAATATGGATACAAATGAAAAATAATTTTTATGTTAGAATTTTTTAGTATGCCTAATTGTATGCATTGAAACAATGAAGCATTTTTTTTGACTAATTTTGCTTAAAACCTTACAAATGACTATCTATTCAAAAAATTCTCGAAATGAGTCAGAATCGAATCCGGGAACTAGGAGGATAAGTTCTCAACCAGTTAGTTATCCAATCCTACTAGTAATGAAGTATTTTTAATACCAAAAGAGGTGGTCTTAAATTTTACATCTACCAGTTAATTTTTCTCTCTATCTGACCTTGAAAAATGTTTTGTGATTAGCAACTCTCTCCTTTCAAATTAAGTGTTTTTTGTGTTTTCTTTTGATTATGCTCATTGATTAAAATTTAATTTTTTTTTATAATTTTAAAAAAATTGAAAATTATATTACAAAGTAAATTAGATATTACTTTTAATAATATATATTTTTTTAAAAATTCAATAATATAATATAAATAATTTTTTAATTAAAATTTTGTCAATTTAACTGTAAGAAATTCAAAACAATTACTAGATCATCCGGGGCGGTAATTAGCAACGCACCTGAAAGTGTAAGCTTTGTGATTATTTTTTTTGCTTTTTTTTATTCTACTTTTACAACTTTAATTCTTTTTTCCTTTGTTATATTTTGTGCTTTAATTTGTCAGGTTTGCGGTTGCAGTTCTTTTCCAAAGTTTATGTTTAATAAATTTCTTTCTTTTTCCGCTTCGCTGGGCAATAGTGCATGGCAGTGTACTGCCAAGAAGAATTAAAGAGCTATGCTCCAACTACATCCATCCATACATCTTTAATGCTCCGTTTGGCGCAGTTTATAAGCTGAAAAAATTAGTATATATGTATTTTTTCTGAAAATAAGTAATTTATTTTGAAATTTGAAATTAAGATTTGGTCTTAAATTTCTAAAATAAATATTAATTTTCAAAAAAAATATGAAAATACTTTTAAAAAAAAAGTAACTTATTACTTATAAGCTAAGTCAAACACTCCGTAAAACTAGTTCATATAGCTTGTCAGATGTACACACACGTATATTATTATATTACTGTATATCTAACACAATAAACCTATATACATATTGAGTAGCAGCAGAATTAATATTAGAGATTTGATCGAAGTGCTCAACTCGGAACTAAAATAAATTTAGTTTCTTTTACTAATTTTTAAAAACTAAAAGAGAGCTAAAGAAAATTATTTTACTAATTTTTGAAACACGATTACAGGTATAAGCTAGCTTAATAATTTAATCCACCCCATTCATATATATAAATTTGAAATGCTCCACTACTAGGCATACTAGTAACACAATGCTTCAAATTAGAGGTTTCTATCTGTCTAAAATGGGGAAAAGAACATACAAAAACTAGTGATATTTAGGCAGGAAAAACATTAACTAATTATATTGCAATACTAGTATAGATCTCACTCCCCAGGCTTGCTTTGGTTGATTGAACATGACATTTAAGAAGGAATTCAAGTTCAAGTGAGTGATGCTGCTTTTTTCTGCCTTTCTTTAGCTCTCCTTTCTTTCCTTTCCTTTTTCCCCCTCTTTTCATTCCCCCTCTCTCTCATCTTTCCCAAGTGGGTACCTGATTCTCTCCACTAGCTTCCCATCACAACTTGTAAATATTTCAAAATAAGTAACATTATATATATTTATAATTTTATATATAATATAAGCTTTGAAGAGGTGGTAGCTAGCTAGTACAACTAATTTTATATATAATATAAGCTTGGAAGAGCCGGTAGCTAGCTAGTACAACTCTATTAACAGAGTGGCCTGCCTAAAGTAAACTCAAGATTAGGCTTCTTGTTTGGGCAGAATTGTAATAAGTTGTTGTTGATTGTTGTCTCTACTACACTTGATGAGCTCCTCACTTCTGATATTCTTTCATAGCTGCTCAAGCACTTTCCATTCATTTCCTCCTTTATAAACATTAATAATTTATATTATATATCACAACAATAATATTTTAACATAACAATTATCAGAAAACAACCTAACATAACAGAAGTGTGTATATTATAACGGGAATCAAAAGGACAGTACACATATATGCATGTGTGAGTGTGAATGGAACTAGATAAATGTGAGATACATTGGGAGAATATTTGTCAAGAAACCATATAGGTACAATGATTATAAAAGTCTGTTACGCTACTGTCTCTTCTGCATGCAATCTTCCTATGTAATTCATTATTATTCCCTAATCATGATGCAAAGAAACAAATATGTAGTATTATCTATCTTAATTGTTATATTAATCAATCAAGTTCACTACTCAAGACTTCTTTTTCTACTGTTTTCTTATAATCATTAAAATTAAATATATAGTTGTATTGATTATTATACTACAAGTTATAACTTTCTTGACACTTAAAGTACATCAACTTGCTTTAGTGAAATCGAATTATTCTCTTTCTTTCTTATTGTTTGTTAAAAAAGCATATATTTGGTGACCCCCTAATATATGTAATTCAAAGACTTGCCAGCTTTTCAAAAGCCTGTCTTTTTCCCTCCTCTCTTTCTGCTTTACAGGACACAATTATCAGCTGATAAAATATTGAGTTTACTATAGATCTTCAAATATATAAGATCCTCAGCCATATGTATATATATACACACATGCATACTGAATCTCTTTGCTCACTTTAGACATGAGGAATATATATACTAGTTTTTGGTCAAATGATACCTCATCTAGAGATGGAATGTTGTTATCTCCACAATCTCTTTGCTTCCCATGCAACCAAGCTTCCCTGCCAGAAGCCAACAAGGAATATTACCTGTCAGGGGAGGCCATGCAGAAGAGACTAGGGACTAGCAAGGCAAAATCAACCCATAAACAAATTTAAACTAGTAAAATAAAAGGCAGGTAGCAAACTCAGTAGCAAAAGAAAGCCATTTTTCATTTAGAATCTTATGTTTTTAAAATTAATTACTTCTATTCAAATATTAAAGTGAATCCACCCATGTGACATCCCAATTATCCCAATCTTAGTTAATTAACAACTATGTACTTAAAACTGTTGCACACTGCCCAGAAAAGTATCAAAGGTCTGTGCATGCATGAAATATCAATAAAAGAGGTGTCCAGATAAAGTCTTAACTTTGAAACTAAGTTTCCAATAGAATTGTGCGATATATTCAGTCATGAAAAGGTCTATCTGAACCCACAAAATCAAAGGGAAAGAGATTTAATTCATTTTATTTGGTTGTATACAATTAATTAAATCGTTTCTTAATAATATGTACATCGATCATATCCATTGTAAAAAGGGTATTTATAAAAAATACTACTTTTTTTACGATTTTACTATGTTTTAATTTTTTTGCAAAAAATATGGTTTTGCAACCAATGCAACTAAAGTCAAACTCAAATTCAACTGAATGCAACTTTTTAAAAAAAAATTGAAGTTATTCATATTTGCATATTTGAGATTGATTTTAGTTGCATCAGGTTACATTAATTACAAAACCGTATTTTTACAAAAAAAACTTTAAAAATTGTATTTTTGCAAAATAAAAAATAAAAAGTTCTTTTGTAAAAAATAATAAAAAGTTTGGTATTTTTCAAAAAAGACCAATAATAATTCACACACTGTGATTCTTAATTTTCTAGCAATAGTTAATTAATTAAATGCTGCATGCAGTACTAATTCCATGGTAAAGAGTCCAATTAATTATTTAAAAATACCTTCTTATATATGCTTAATAAACTCGGACCCAAAGTAAAAAACAGATTACTTTGTTGATACTAGCAAATGATAAAAGGGATTTACAATAACCCGTTAAAAGGGAGTTGGTGAAACCTCTTACTTTCCTAATTACCTTTTCCTTTTAAATCTTTTTCCTGCATCATTCTTTTCCGAATGCAAACCTCATCTAGCAAACAGTACTGAGTAATTTTAGGTTAAACATTTAAGATTGCCATTTTTCATTTTACAATAAACCCGGCCAACAGATCACATACATACGGCCGGTTCATCAGATATATAAGTACCTTACAGGTCTACACTAATCTAAATCATCAAGAACATATAAAAAGCCGAGAACTATAAATGCAGAACAATACATAAACATTAAAAAAAATGCGGAATATTTGTGGTTCTCCTATGCTCAAATTAGGCCTAGTTGATATGATCACGTACAGTTGAATCATACGTTGTTTATATATTTAGCTTTATATAGCAGGAAACGTGGATCCTCTAATCTCTCCATCCACGATGGAGTGCAAAGAATAACTATATAGGTAATTAAATCATGGTTAATCATAAGGTTTTACCTCGAAGACGAGTTTGTCCAGAGGCCTTGATAATTCTTATCTGACTGGTGAGCTTTAGATTTTCCTTGTTGAGACGATTCATCATCATATGACCTTCTCGGGTTTTGAATATTGTCAAACATTAGATCCTCAGAAGTATCACCAGATGAACCATTTTCAAATAGATCTGATTCTCCCAAATACCAATGAATATTCGATTAGATTCAAACTAATTCTACCCAATTTGCGCTTGGGATTTAGTAATTAATTAAATAATTTGTTCATGGAACAAAGTCTATATAAGAGATTAACCAGAAGAAGCTGCAGCTCTATCAGTTGTCTTTACAGTTCGATACATCTGCGGATTAAAAAAACAAACTCATGTAATCCAAACATAGAACTGCAGTATATCTTAATTAAACAAATTAAGTATTTTAATAAAACCATGCAATTTACAAACAAAGACAATTATACACACACACATATATATTATGTGTGTGTAAAAACATGGGCATTGGAAGATGCCAAGTGACTTGCACTACTATGCATACACATGGCATATAGTAATGCAGTACAATACTTTAGGTCTCTGGCGCGAATGTATGCGAGTGTATACTGTATAGAACGGATGTATGTATGCATAACACTGTACATGTACATACATATACATAATACATATAAGTCTTAACCATGGTTCCGAAATGTGGTTTCAAAACCCCTTGTAGTTTTGCATGTATATACACACTATCATTGAGAAATGATTTTTCTTCTGTACTCTCTCTTCTGTTTTACTCTCTCTCTCTCAACCAACACACACACAACTATAATAACTCATTTTTAGAAACGCATACAACTACAAAAATGAATATAATATTCACATTACTGCAAGTAGTCTGTTTCGAAGTTGTCCAGGCTTGGGTATGACTATTTCGATTCATTTGTTGGGCTTTGTCTTACCTTGTTTTCTGATAAACACGCATCATGACTCAATGACTCTCTCTCTCTCTCTCATCTTTTACATATCTTTTTCCCAAGCAAAAAACTGATTATAATAACAGTAGGTAGTATACTAGCTAGCTTCTTGCAGAATTATCAGATCTAGTTATAATTAACAAGTAGGTGGTGATCGGAGACTAGAAAAAGAGGGGAGTAGCATTCGAAAATGTAGAGAGATGGATAACATGGTTTTGGTATTAAAAAGGTCAAAATCTAACACTAATTTTCAGTACCAAAATTTTCTACCACGTAATACCTGCAATTACTGTATAATGTACTAGTAGTTATGGGAGTACTTCATAAAGCAAGTTGAGCCTTAATGTAAAAACAAACTACATTATTTCAACTGCATCACAGAAACAGTCACAATTACACACACACCCCTGTGTGTGTGTGTGTCTTAGCTTGTTGGATTTTGTAGCATGGAGAGAAAGATAAGTAAAATTATAATACCTGTAGATGAGATTTAACATGAGCCAGAGTGAGATCTTTTACATCCATGAGTTCAAGAACAGACTTGGGTGTTGCTCCTGATTAAACCCCCCAAAGAAAATGTAGTATAAGTACTAATCCGTTAAACAACCAAATGATAAATAATTTGCCATAATTAATGGTATACAAAACACACACACACACATTGCATATATGAAGAGGAAAGAATTGAATGTAACATGATAGCTAGCTATATATAAAATATACTTTCATGGCCACCAAGGAGCTCAACAGCATGAACGAAGTGAGCATGGAGCGTTGTAGTCCATCGCATCCTGGGGGCTCTCATACTACGTTTAGGCGGAAATCTAGAAAGAAATCTTGATCTCATGAGCCCTACCTGAGACTGGAAGCTGTTATTAGGGTTCGTAGAAGTAGGGGATGAAGATAAAATAGATGATGTTGAATCAAGCTGAGAACAAGACTGCTGGGCAAATGGAAAATTTAGGGAAGGAATACAAGGAGGAGGAGGGTTTTGTTGCTGGTAAACTGGAATTCCTCTTATGGGTTTTAAATACCCTATAAGCTCTTCTGAGCTTAACCCTGCAGATCTTCCTCCTGGATGATGATGATGACTTTTATTGTACATATGATGATGGTGATTGTGGTGAATTTGATAGTTTTGTTGGTAATTATTATTTTGATGATGAGAAGTACTGGAATGTTGGAAAAGATGATTGCTAATGTGGTGGTTGTTTTGGAGGAGATTATACAAGTTTTGGTTGTTAGAAATGATTGGCTTTTGATGAGAAGCTAGGCTTGGATTTGACAAAGAAAGATCAGAAAAGGAATTATTAGTAGTGTTGTTGTTTTCAATTGAGGGCAATTTAGAAGACATTGAAGAATTAAAGATGGGTGATGATGATGATGAGTTTTTTGAGTTATCTAAAGCTCTTTTCCAGAACCCCAAATCCACCATGCCATCTTCTTCTGCTGTTCTTGTACTTGTCCATCCTCGTCCTCCGCCCCCACCTCCTGGTGTGCCGCCTTTGTTGCTGCTTGGCAAGCTGATTTGCAAAGACAAGTCTGGTTGTGCCGGAAATAGCTCCATATATCTTCCTTTTTATATCAACCAAATCAACCCTCTAATTAGCTTAATTAGTTCACCTATATGTATGGATTCTATCTTCTTCTCCTTTTTTTCTCCTTTTACGATCCTCGGCTAGCTTGTGCCTGCTGTACCTACATCTCCACTTCTTTTCTCCTTTTGGTAATTTTGTTTACAAGCACCAAGCACTTTCCAAATTAAGATATGATAGGAATAATGCTTGTTGGGAATGTCGTTTTTTTTATATATAATCAAATGGGCTTCACTCCATTGATGATGAAAAACTTAAGGAGTGGAGTAGTTGCAGAAGTTTTGGGATATATGGGAGAAAGGGAGAGGGAGGGAGAGAGAGAATAAATGACAAGCTAGCTAGGTATGAAATGAATGCTTGTTTAATTCTTTTGTGTGAATAATTATATGTTGGAAAATGACACTTCTCTCTAGAGAGAGATAATTGAAAGAGAACTGATTGAGGATCGGAGAGAGATGATTCATTTGTGGACGTGGGGGTAGGATTAATAGAGAAAAGATAGTAAAAGATAAAGTAGTAAAGTAATACTCCCTCCGTTCCCAAAAACATTTCTTAGTTTGACTTTTGACACTATTCATTGTAATTGATTGACTACTAATTTACGCATAATTTATAAAACAAAATATAGTCATGAGTGATCTTGTTTGATTCATATTTGTAAATACTTTAATACAGTGAAGTTTTTATATTTAATACTAATACGAAATTAAAGATATTAACGGTCAAAAATGTGCGTTGGCAAATGTGTCCAGTCAAAACAGAAAACGTTTTAAGGAACGGAGGGAGTACTAAGAATTAATTTTTAGAGAGTCATTATTTTCTTTCCAACTTTTCTTTTTTGATTGGGTGGTTTCTTTTAAGAAAGAAAAGGAAATTTTAGTGTAAGCTTTTAGCGTCTTCATTTTTCAATCCAACTCACACTCGCTTTTTAAACCAAACACTCCACTACACTCATAAATTAAGTGAAGAAATCAATGCCTTGTTTATTTGTTTGTTTCTTATACCCTTTCCCGAAACCCTAAATTCAACACACCCGAATCAAATTTAGGGTTTTGCTCTATAATTACCTAATCATACCCCCTCATTCTTCTCTATATTACCGACTGTACACAAACATATTGGAATGCATAATATCTTTAATACTCCTTTTTTAGTATATATAAATAATTATCGCGTGATCTTTGTACGTACGTACGTTAAAAAATTTCAACAACATAATTAAAATTATATATGTTTATATTTTTCTTTTCTCAAATTAAAATATTAATTAAATAATTTTATTTTAAGTAAAGTTTAAAAATAATAATTTTAAATATGTAATTAAAAAAATTAATTGGGTCAGAGAGAGTATCTTCTTTTCCGTTCACTCTCTGGTAAATGCTTCTTTGTCTTTAATTGTTGTGCAACAGTACAGTACACTCAATAAGTACTCTGATAACTTTTTACCTTTACGGACAGAAAGTCAAAATACTTGTTGCTACTACTCAAGACCATCCCCTTTTGTTTGTTTTCTAGCTGGTAATTTCCCCCACTTGTTCGAGGGAGATTTTTGATGAATATTTCTAATTGAGTAAATGTTGGTTTTGGACGACAGTACAGTACAATTCGATCTTGTGCATTTTTATTTTGCTGTGGTGTTATTAAAATGTTATTCATTTTAACACAAACTTAATTAGTTATATCTGCACACAAAAATTACCTGAAAACCGACTTATTTAATCCATGATTCAACAACTCGGATTTAAATGAACAGTACTAAACTCATAAAACTAGTGAAAATACATGTATACCCCTCTTTTAATTAATTTTTTAATATTTAAATAATTAGGGAAGTAAAAGTCACAGTCAAAGAGTGATTATTATACATCGATATGATGTATTTATATTACTATAAGTAGGTAATAATGCAAGGTCCCATTAAAATTTAGAGTGATGTAGAAATATATATAATGCCCCTGAAACCAGTTTAGTATTGAGGTCAACATGATGTTTTCTAGTTTTTTCTTTTCCCCATGGCCGGGGATCGATCTCCATAACAAAAAACACATATCAAATCTCACCCACTTGAAAAAAAATCTATTATTATACAATTTTGAAGCTTCTTGCCTAAATAGCTTTCTTTTTAATTAAGAGATTCTTATTGTAAATATCAATTTCTATCCAATATGAAACCAAAGTTTTGGACTTCCTAGGGTTTCCGACAGCCTTGGAAGCGATGCAAATTTTTGTAGAGTAAAATTATACTCCATTTTGTAGACTTGTTTAGATTTTTTTTGCACTTTGATATACATAAATATAAATAATAAATAAAATATATATGTAATATAATTCTCCACCTTACTCTATTCTAAAGAATATACTGTATAAATTTGTACTGTTTTGAGTGAAATTTCTCAATTCAAGGAAAAGCAAAGGAAAAAAACTAAATAATTTTACTGTTTTGCATAAAATATTTATTTTTTAATCTCAATATTGACATTATATCCTATATATATAATTAGAGTAAAAGAGT
Source organism: Oenanthe sinensis (assembly GCA_028671895.1). Lineage (NCBI taxonomy): Eukaryota > Viridiplantae > Streptophyta > Magnoliopsida > Apiales > Apiaceae > Oenanthe > Oenanthe sinensis. Next base: position 28,038,510 of record CM053812.1, on the reverse strand, counting down.
TAATGTGATCTCGTGGTCGTCACCTTAAAAAATAGGAAACCATTTTAAGTATATATATACACACACATATAAAAAGAATATTATAAATTAAAATAATTAAAAATATAATAATATATTTAAACATAAGAAAGTATTATACAAATATTCTCTTTTATATAATATATATATAATAAAAATATTTTATTGTATTAGTATATTTCTATAAATAACTAGTATGTATTAAAACAATTATATTGTAGTTAATCTATATGGTTAATAATAAAATATTATTTTCACACTTAATATTATATAAAATTAAAAATATTAAAATATTAAATAAATATGATAAAATATGAAATAAATTATTATAAAATTATAATAACTATGTATTTTAAATATTTTAAAAGTGACTGCACAGTTTTAAGCTAGTATTATAAAATGAAATTAAGGTACATGGGCGCGATAGCACTTACTTTGAACAAAATAGAAGACTGACAAATTAGTTTTTCGAAACAAGAACTTCATCGCATCGTTAACGCCGTGTTTGGTTGATGGTATTAAATTAAGTTAGATGGGATAAATGTCAACCATTTCTTGGTAATGAGAAAACTTAATACTAGGGTTTTGTAAATCTGCCTGTTTTGTGGGTCGGAAGCATCTTAAGTTTATTTTTAATTAGTCAGCTGATTAAAAAAATAAGCCTAGTGTTTACATATAGTCATGGTTTCAGTTTTTCTAGGCAGCAGTAGCTCAAGAGGAATCTTACATTAATACTCTATACGACTATATTACTATGATTAATGTTTTAGGTTCGTTTGAATTATTTTATAAATTATAAAAATATTAAATTATTTATTAAATTAAAAGTACTAAGCCCTTGAAACATAATCAAACCAAGCGAGCAGATCCGAACAACAAATATAAGAATTTTATTATACTCCAAGAGTCCAAGGTACATGTGTGGAGAGATTGGGAGAGTAGGATTATCTATCTTTACTATAATATTAAAATCAAAATATTAAAAGTTTGGTAGTTGATCATTAAAAGTTTGGTGGTCGGTTGATATTTTGGCTGAATATTTATTACTTAATATTGGACCTTAACTTTTTTTTAACATTAATCTTTTAACTAAAACACATCTCACATCATTAATTTTCTAGCTAAATTGTGCCTTAAGTTTTTTAACATTAATCTCTTAACTAAACACATCTCACATCATGATTCATCTTCTAACTAAAACACATTCATAAAGATTATTCTATATTTGCTTCATGGATTGCTAACAGAGTAACAGTTCAATAGAATTATATCTGTGCATAGCACGAGATATAAGCTAAGTATATATAAAGAATAATGTTAACAAAATATTCGATCATTTCTTCATATATCTAGTTATAAAAAAATTGATCCTTTCTTCATATCTATTCATATTGAACAAATATAGACTATGAAACAGATTGTCTATAGAAAAAATATACAAACATTAAAATATGGCAGCAGTTATTTGATAGATAAAAATTAGTGATTCTCACTTGTCAAATGACTTCATATATGCCGCACTTTTCTAAATTAAAGTATGGATTTAACAGTACTTGATTTTTTAAAATAAAAAATTATCATTTACAGTAAATTATAAGGAGGCGAGATAAGTCCAATCAAACACTACATATATGCGCGCAGTAAAAAATTAATAAATAAAAATTCAATAAGTAAATAAACTAAATAAAAAATAATTTTTTCGTAAAAACATAATAATGATGTTGTATCTTTAAACTCAATAAATAAATAATTGTAATCCTAAAAGATTTTATTTATATATGCAGATTGAAGTGTAAACATAATTGAGCTGCTCTGTCCAGACTCCAGAGGGTACAGGAGATAGGGTAAAAATACAAACAAATGTATATCTATGTAAGATGTAATTTGTGTCTGTGTGATAAAATATACTTATCCGCATGTAACGTGTGTTTTTAAATATACAAGTACTCGTAAATCAATATATTCCCAGTATATATTGTTGTTTTTCTTTGTTATATATTCCATGTGTTTTGTTTTCAAAAAAAAAATATTCCATGCGTTTTCGTAATTCCATTGATGAGAGGTAGATGTGACAGGCATAGAGTATATTGTCATGGAGAAAAAGACCGACATATCTCGTGATATTACATGTAAATGCAAATGGTTGTCCAGTCAATTTTTAATTTGGTGCCCACCGGCTACACCCAACTCAGGACAGGACAATCTAGTCTTTTCATCTGCATATTTCACAATTTCTGACTTTTCAGTTTTCGCACTCGAAAATCTTATTTTTACGAATTATTAAGTGGTTTATTATCTTGTAAACAAGTGATCCGGCCCTTAATATCGTTAGATGTAATCATGTAAATATGTAATAATATGGACAAGGAGAAGAAAGGAGCTGTATGGTCATACCTTGTATATAGACTAAAATTTAAAGTTTACACTTCAGATTAAATTTTTGGCATACCATAAGCTTTATAAACACACCAATTTTTACGAAGTGAAAATAAAAGTTTACTATAAGCATATTGATAAACAAACTTCACATTCATCCACAACTTTGCTGCCTGCTGTCCTCGACGGTTAAACAAATGGGTTCACTGTTTATTCTTGCGAGCTCTCCGTACAGTTGATTTAACTTGCGGGCCTGGTTTGTTCATGAGTGATCGAAGCTTTTTTCATTAAGTGGTATCGTTGAACAATCAGAAAATACAACTCCAATTATATCTTAACAAATAAGATTCTTTTGAGAAATTTATCAGCCAAAAAGTTATTAGATTTATTTATAATCTTTTTTGAGGGCCGATTAGTAATAATTAAGTTTTATAATACCAAGTCTGTACAGAAATAGACCAGATTTCCTTGCAAAAGAATAAAACCTACTGGCCGATTTCACTTTTGTGTGATCCGAGCCTTGGAAATATTTGCTACAAGTCGTTTTTGGTAAAAAAAACAATGAAAATGTTATAAACTAATAATAATATTAATAATAATAATAAGCATACTAGAAATTTGTACAAAGCTGGAACGTTTTTGGGAAGAATATGTGTTAATAATGGTGTGTCCATTACAATGGACAATGTGTCCTATTTGTAGAGCAACACAAACCGACTTAGCTATTAAATTAATATATATATATATATATATATATATATATATATATATATATATATATATATATATATATATATGAAAGCTTCCGACTCATTGCCGCCTTAACATACTGGTAATTATTTACATAACAGAAAATATTATTTCTCAACCAAAAAACACTTTTTAAACCAACTATAATAAAAACATACATACCAACTATAGACACCAAATCACTATAAAAGCCCTGTGAACATTAGAACAGCCCAATTAAACTACTTCTGTTATTTTATTAGAGCATTCAACATCACTTGAACCCATTGCGCTATTTACTACAAAAGAATTTTTGAATCACTAAAATGGAAACATGAGAAATTAAAATTAACTGTGAGGCTTGTGGGAATAGCCCAATTACCTCGCAAGAATGGATTAACTCTATAATAAAATATAAAAAAATGTACATCAAAAGAAGTCGATACTGTACTAGTGATTAAAGAACACCGCAGGCGTTGAGAGCCCTTAAAATTACCGGTGCTATATGCCTCAAATTTGAGACCATGCGGATATGTTAGTTTCATTTATCCAAAGCTGGTCAATCTTCCACCACTGCTCCCACAATTGAACTATGTATTTCATCTTCTGTTGTTAAAGCCCTGGTTAAAGAAGCTGATGTATGAAATCCGTTTAAGATCTTTTAGCCGTCTCAACCAGATCATAGCGAAGTCTGGCTAAGATGTTTTAGTCAGGCCAATCAGATCAGTAATTATTAGCATTCAATGCACCCTGCCATCTAACCCAGAAAAAGAGGGACCTTTAATTTTAAGGCGCTTGGGCCCCATCTCTAGTGGAGGTGGGTCCCTTGAGGGCTTGATCATTTCTGGAAGAAATCTATCATCTTTTTGGTTGTCAGTGTGCTTACTCACTGCTTCTTCATGTGCCACTTTCTTGTACTCGACGGAGATAGGAATTGATGCTCCATTAGGATACCTATCCCTGGAAGTACTATTATGCGCTTCTTTAGAATAAATTGCACTTGAACAAGAATTATAGCCCGAATCATCGGTTGTACTACAGCTAAATGATGTCGCTTGCCCACGCTTTTCATTAGGTTGATGCTTCTTCAGTCGCTTAAGCCCCTGAAAGAAGCAAAGACAACAATAATACGTTGTTACAAATTACCCTAGATCATTATTAAAACATTCAGAACCTGCACCACTTGGATAATTATGTGAAAACAGATGCTACAATAGTTATTAACCTTATTATGCAGGAAGAAATCAATAAGCGCGCTGTATTTAGCTCAATATAACCATATGATTCGACTAAGTTGTCCGAATTGGTTGCTCAATTAACTTAAACACCACCGATAAGCTTAAAACAAATGTTAATTTCTATATCATAGGGTCTCAAGGCTTCTGGATGTTTCTGCATACAACAATACCACATTCCAAAATACAATAGCAGCCTACAAATTTTATTTAAAAGGTACATTAACATATACAAGAAAGACACTGACAGTACTTCAATCACTTGCAATATCTAATTCAAAATTCCTACTTTACAAACTCAGTGAAATTTTGTTTTCTTGATTTATACCAATTCCCGATAGTAAGAGGAAAGAAAAAATCAAAATCTCATTGATATATGGTAACCAAAGTATGCGGGCAAGATTGCCACCCCAAACTAATTTAACAGTGTGACAGGCTAATAAAAGCTTTTCCTTTTTATAAATCACTTCATAAAAGAGACAAAAAAACTTGCATAACACTTAAAAAAAACTTGGAATTAGACGCAAAACAACATATCCTGAGTAGCAATGTACCCTCCGTCCCCTTTTAGTTGTCCCTTATGGAAAAAAAATTTGTCCCTAATTAATTGTCCTCATTTTTCAAAACAATTTTATAGAAATTTTTCCAAATATTACCCTTGTATTACTATTTCCAATGTTTGACTAATTCAAATATACAAACAATTCAACTAATTTAATGTAATTATAAGGGGTAGTCATGGAAATAAGTTATGTAATTAATATTTTCTTAATATGTGTGTTTTTTTCAAAAGGGACAACTAAAAGGGGACGGAGGGAGTATATTATAAAGGCAGCACGGAGATTTATAATCTTATAATGCGGTAATACCTGACGTTTAAAATGTGAGGCAGCATCACTCAAGTTGATGTTAGCCATCTCAGCAGAAGATCGTCGTTTAACCCTGAATATCTCCGAGTCAGACTCGTCGCCATCCTGACTGTCAATTGGTTTGACCTCAGAGACATGATTACTTTGTTGGCGTGAAACACAACTTTCATTTGTCAACAAAGAGACTGAAGGATCATGAATGTAATCAGCCACTTCATCAGCTGATGCTGAACAAACCTGTTTTCCTAAGCTATTGTTGACATTCCCCTGTACCTGCTAAATTGACGCGGCAAGAACTTTATCTAAACTGAAGTGGAGATAATGATTTTCAATTAAATATGCAATGGCCCCAAAGGAGTCTGGTAAAGGTTATTGAACAAAGTCTTACGTATTGCGACATGAAGAAGTTTCCGGTGGGATTCATCAAAGTATAAGGAGTTGATGCAGCAGATGAAGCACGAGAGAGAGATACATTCAACACTTTTCTGTGATTTTCTATGGCTCTGCACAATGTAGACAGTTGAGAAGAAATACCTGCTGGATCTTGTAAATAATCATTAGTTCCAGCATATTTCGAACACAAATCAAATTTCAACTTGCAATAGGGAGTGTATCCATTTTCTTCTGCTCTTGGAAACATCTTAAAAAGCAGATACATATCGTCGCCTTTCTTACAATGACGTTGAGCTTCAAGAATTACAATCTCCTCCTGCTCAAACTTTTTCGCTGCAGCTTCCATATCTGAGATATCTTTCCTTACAAAGAGAGTTTGATTGCCACTACAAGGTAAGTCGAGTGACTTGACATCTAGATTGGACAATCAGAACCGAATCAATAAGCAGAATGTCAACAGATTACAGAAATTATGTAACTCTACTGGGAAAGGATTTGACAAAGAATCACATACTGTGGCGAAGGCAAATTGAATGCGGATGGTCACAGTTGCAGCTAAGATATGCTAAAAAACAGTCACGTTTGCAGATACTGCAGAGAATAGTTCCATAAGGATTCGAAGAAACAGCACTGCATGTTCTTGATTCCATTAAGCACCAACGAGCACGATGTTGGAATCGCATCAAAGTTACAAAAGAAGCCTTGATGGTAAGCTGACATATCAAATCTGCAGAAGTATAATATGGGTCTTCAATTTCCGAACTCTTATACAGAATCATTGCTTCTTTGCAAAGCAGCTCCTCATGGGGAAGAAGAGGCATCCTGTTGAGAAGTGCATAGCGACGACTAGCAATTGACCCTAAAGAAAACCAATCACCAATTGCAAAGTTTACAGCTTCCCCACAATTGAAACCTGAAAATTTAACACAATAGATTCTTGATATCCCTAGGAAAAGCTACTTGCTAACATAAGTGATGATGACAGGAAATAAAGAAATATGTGAAATTACTAAATAGTAGTGCATGCACACACTTGACCAAAACTCTACTTTCTATTTCTAGAACATCATTAACAGAGATTCTACTTTCAAATGACAATTTAACTCTGTAATTAATTACTATTTAATATGCAAAGTTGGTATATCCGCTCTAAAATATATTCAAGTTGCACTGGCGTCTTCAAGTCAGCACTCATTTTGTTCAGGTGCACAACGGGTCTTTTTTTTATGCCGGAGAACATAAAATAACATACCATGGCTAAATCCTGCATGATACGCACTAGGAAAAGTTATTATATATTCTCCTGGCTTCTGCACAGCTTTGTAGACAGGAACACCTTGTTCTAATAAGATACTTGGAGGAAACATAGTTGTCTTCCCCAAAAGAACATCAAATGCTCCATCCTCCCCTTTTTCTGATAAAATATCACGGGCATACACATTCTCTCGGACCACTTTCTCAAAATTCAAAGCTGAATGACCAGGAATGCCATACCAAGTTTTTGCTGCCCCACAGTGATGGTAATTCATGCTGCACAAAGAAAGCAGACATATGAGATCCAGTCATCACATTCATAGAACATTCCAAAAGTTATTATGAAAAACATATACCTATACAAGTAATGATCCTCCACATGCCAGGCAAACATACTAAATAGCATCCCAATATAAAGCATCGGCTCAGTAACTCCCTGCAAAATCCACAAAATGAGAAAAGAATAGCCTTGAAAAAGGTGAGTCAAATATTGATTTAAAAAGTCATCTTGTTACCGGAATTCTTGTCTCGAGCAGGCGTAGAACAGACTTGGGAAGACGAGATAGATTCTGAAACCAAAATAACACAATGCATAAATCATCAGTTATTTGATACAAATGAAACAATTAATTAAAACTAAAAATGTATAGTTTAAGCTGAACAAAAATAAAAGATTAGTAGTGTTTACCATACCAATGTCAATCACTTGTCAACAAAGCGTGGAGAGAAAAGAAGAGGATATGGAAAAGTAATGATATAATTTAAAGCTCAGAAAAGTCAACAATGAAGTAGACATTTTTGTAGAACTGTACTGCCTCAAAGCATTGGTCCAAACATTACTCTTTTAAGTAATTTAAGATTTTGCTCTTGCTTAAAAATAGTCTACTTTACATGTTGCATTGCATCATAATGAACCAACATTATAAGATACAATTATCACACAAAAGAAATTGCAATTACATCAGTACCTTCAAGTTCCATTTGCTTTTTCCAAGTTGATCGCTGGGAGACGATGAAAATGCGCTACCGTCAACGTCGCAGGCGTACTCAACACTTTCTGTCTTTCCACAAACTATTTCATTCCAAAATTCCTTTTCCATATATGAGGCAGGAAGACATCCAGCACTACAATATCTACGAACGAAAACCTTGTTCGCCATTTTTTCGAATTCCCGAAAAGTATAATTTCTGATATATTACAAATATTAAAACCTGCAGATACTCAAACATGCTATATACATATTTATTATCACCATGTTATATAAATCTTACCTTCCACTCTTGAAAAAGGTAACTCTGTCATCAGTATCCCACTGAGCAAGACGAAAAGGCAGCACTCTGGTGGTAAACTTGAAACCTGTGTTTTCTTTCATCAATACTATACCAGCAGGCACAGATGCATTCAGAGGGGAAACAATCTTGCAGATGCCTGCATGTTCAAATTATAGACTAAAACAATTAAAAATTGAAGTTATTCACCACAGCTTCAAAGTTGAATCATCTTGAAATACATAGCTACAATTTCTGATGCAGAACTGCTAAATAAAAAGTTCATCAGCAAACATTATCCCCTTTGCATTGTGTCCAAAGCATATCCAGAATTAGAATAATTGACAAATATAATTAGTCCAAACAATATAAAAGATTCAATAACATAAAAGCAGAAAAACAAGGAGAAAATTTTGGATGCTCGTAGAGCCAATGAAAGAAGTATTCCAAGTTACTATATGCAGAATAATATAATACGCTGAGCAATAATTGAAGCCAGCCCTAAATATTAATATCGTGAAACAAGAAATAAATATCACCATATGAGCAGAAATACAATACAAATTAGTAATTTAGTCTGATATATAACACACATAAGAACCTTTGAATTAAAACCTCTACTTCTACATAACAACAAAATATAAACAACTTTTATTTACTTAACTAGAATTCACAAAAGCACCAGAAACTAAAATGCGCATTAAAAAAAGAAAGATATATTGAAGAATATAAAATTATACGCATTTCTTACTGGACTAAACCAGTCATATATGCAAGTCTGAATATTTTAGGTTGAACATTAAGAATACAACTAAAGCACATTGCTGAATGATGCATATTACCGTCAACATACAGATACCTTTATGCACATATCATTTCAGCTATAGACTGTGTGTGTAAGAACTAGGAAGCATCATTACCAAATTTTGAAGCTTCTGGGGCTATCTTTTGCAGATAAACCAGCGGGTCCTCAAATTCCTCTATACTTGGATAGTAAACGGGACACTCTTCAATTTTATCAATCCACTCAAGATCAGCTGTGTGGAACCTATCAACCTTCTGTTTTGAGAAAAAGTTACGCCCACTAGAAACATCACCTAATCGAGTAAATGCATCATTCTGTGATCCCATGCCACATGATGAAGAAGCTCTTAAAGCATCTCCCCCGCTACTAGTCATCATCATATTTCTGACATGTAGTGTATCATCTACACTTCCTGATTTAATTTGCTGAAGTCTCTTGTTCTTTAGAAATTCTAATTTAGCCTCCCTCGATAAACGTGCCCTTCCTTCCACCTTCAACAGTAGAAAGCAATCAGAGCTTAGTTCAAAGGATCAGAAGGGAGAAATCAGATTTTGTGTTCAGTTTGAAGAGTTAAATAACAGTAATAACTCAATCAAGTCTGTAAGGCTACATATTGCAGATCACAAATGGAATAAAATTGAGATTGATACTAATTATTAAACCTAGTTCATACACAAAAAGTTCGAAAATATGTTTTACGTCTTTGGAGCAAGTCCAATGCAATGCTAAAGAAAGTGTTATTTCTATAACATAGCATTAATTATAGAACATAGCACTCCAATACAATGTTAAAGAAGGTGTTAAAATCGAAAAATGTTATACTTGGTTCTATATTTAGAACCAAGTATAAATGTAGCTATAATTGTCACATGGGCCAAGTAGAAAATTGGAGAGAAATTAATATAAAAATAAATTTTATTATTGGTTTAGTTAAAATAAAGTGAGGTGGTTGAAAAATTAGTTAATTTTACATATATTTGGTTCTATTTTAAAACCATGCATTGGAGCAAGAAATCTATTTTAGCACTAAAATGTACTTTTTTTGTTTCATATTTATAGCAATAGCTACATCTATTTCAACAATAGTATTGGACTTGCTCTTAGAAACTTCAGGTGACACCTTAGCTATGTGTGCATCATATATTCCTTAATACTACTATTATGCCATTTTTATTTATAGTAGATAATTGTCTTTTCCGAGCCACAAAATTCCACATGCAGGATATTCTAAAAAATATGTGCCGCTATAATGGATATGAAGAACCTACCAATTGGTGCAATTTTTCATGGTACCACGAACGTGGAACAATCGTAAATTAAAGCAACAAGACTTATACGCTAATCCATAAGAAATTCTCCTAAAACCCTACTTCTTCCAAGTCAAACAGTAAAACAACTATACTATTACCATATAATCATATATATCATTACTTCCTCATCTAAATAAATACACTGGCTAGGAAAAAAAGAGTCAGCTACATGTTATCCGAAGCCCATCAGAAATCTGCATTCCCGTCATTATAAAGCAAAGATATGCAAAACAACATCAATATCATTCCAAAACAACCTTCACAAAATAAGGTCAAGCACATGTATCATTCTCCGGTTACTGCAAATGCAGCTAGAAAAGTGGAAAAACTTCAGTAATAAACATACTTATGGTTTACGAATTTTTGGAGAAACTCCCAGTTATAAATTGACATTATTGACTTGACCAGGACAAATAATTGACCCAAAATTCCACCCAGATTGAATGGTCCGCGACCGCGTGTAAACCAAAGAGAAGTAAACAGTGCTGTCACATACTGGTCCACATATAATTTCATTGACCAACACATAAATAGAAAAATTATAATCATACAAGTAACCGGATTAAGCCGCCAGAAATATGAAACTGCAAAATTGTGTTACATACTCCCTCTGTCCCATTTTAATAAATCACAATTATATATAATTTATAACTATTACATTTCTACGTCTTAATTTATGTACGGAGAAACAGTTACAACAGAACGAAATATAAATTTTTTTGAAATTAAGTTCAGCCAAAAAATAACATAAAATTAATCAAAATTCGAGATCCAAGCGGTAAAAAAAAATTATACAACCACCACATGTATATGTATATATTATATATAACAACTTGTATACGCGGTAAAAATCACAAGACTGATACCATTTCATTCCAGTTTCCTTCTCTATTCACCTCCAAGTCGAAGAAACCGGACCTATAAATCATACAAAAAAAGCCTTAAATAAATCACAATTTCCAACAATTAATCACAAAAAAAAGCTCAAAACACTACATTTCCGTGTAGAACACGTTACCGAGTTCGTATCAGAGATCGGACGATTCAACTCTCTGAGTCACCGGAACAACGCCGGAGAAATTATGAAGACGTTATCAACAAGATAGTACTAGTGCACCGAAGTTTATAATAATTTCGCCGGAGAACAAGTTATTTTCCGGCGAATAAACGAAGGATTCCGGTGGAAGAGAGCGATATATATTTTAGAGAGAGAGGAACAGTAGAATAAATAGAAATCCACACAAAAAGGAAGGAGAGAGAGAGAGAGAGAGAGTGTTTTTTTTAATTTATATACTCAACCTTTATGCTTATATATACTGTAACGATGAAACTATACAGAGTATATAATATTTTAATTTGTAAAATAAAGAAAATAATAGGAGTAATTAATAATATTATTGATGTTGAGTTTAATTAATTAATTAAATAAATAAAATAGTGGGAAAAGGCAGAGAAGAGTAAAGGAAAGTAGTGGTGGTGGTTGGGTTTGTTCAACCAAATGCTGCCGGCCCCCTTAAACGCGTCGTTTTGGTGTTTCTCCGTTGTGTTCTCGGGATTACGGTTAAATGGTTTAATTATAACTCAACTCGTCCTGCACTCGTAACTCGGCGACCGAACACAAAAAACTTGCAATCAAATAAGCAAATTAATTATAACTTATAATCAAATAATTAAATTCTTAATAAATTGCACTTCTATTAAATTTTATTGACTTTTAACGGAACATCATTAATTCTATTTTCACTCATCTTATCAGGTGTGTATTAGGTTTGCAGTGATTTTGGTCTATTTAATTTAAATATTACTTTTTGTGTCACAAATTTTTTATTTAAAATTACTTTTAAAAAAATCATAAATTATTTTTATTAATATATATTAAAATATTAATTTTTTTATTTAACAGGATTAAAAATAATTTGTCAATTTTTTTCATACATCTTCGAATATGTATAAAAAATAAATATTTTAGGACATAAAGACTATTAAAATTGAGAAAAAGGAACCTAAGATGTATATTATGTAATTTTCTAAGATTTTAATAAAAAATAATAGTATATTAATAAAATTTTAAATGAATCTTGATTTTACAAAATTATATCTTTCATGTTTACATATAAAATTCTATGTATCTTAGAGCAACTTCATTAGCATCTTAGTGGGTTACTTAAAAATAATATTATTACATTGAATCCTAGTAACTTAAGATATTATATTGTATAACAATTCCAGCAACATTCATTATTTGTTGTTCCTTATTATTATAATGATAATAAATTCAAATTCCACTTATTTTTTATAAAGGAGGGAAAGGAAAAAGAAAATGAAAAGAAGATAGAGAAATGCATATTTAATTAATAAAATAAGATAAGGGATGATTAGTCATCACGCAAAGTTAAGAATGATAGTTGGATGCTAACTTTTTAAAGAACTACCAACACACTATTAGAACTCCATCTTTTCCAAATTTTCTTAAATTTTAGATAAAGGAGCAATATAAGAGAACTGTTGGAGATGTTTTTAGATAACTTATCTAAAATTTATCTCAAACTCTCCCATCTCATTAGAATTTCTCACTGTACAAAGCATAAGATTATTAGTCATTCACTCGTCTTTTAACTTAAAATTGTTACTACGAAGTAGAAGAGGATGGAGATGTGCTGGGTGGAACAATTCTTGTAATGGTACAGTGAAATACCCTCGCACAAAATGTGAACACACATCAGTATCAACCTATCAGGTACCGCTTTACTTTTGGGTTTTAAGTAGCAGCAGACCAGCAGTCGTCTAGTTGAAAGTTGGGTTGGTCCTGCATAAAAGTACTAACATAACAAGGAAATGTTTTTCTTACCTTCGGAAATCAAAACTTCATTGTTTTTGTGACGTAGGACAGAATCGAACATTAATAATCGAGATCGGCTCAAAATATAATTCGTCCACTTTAATTAGACTTGAAAACATCAATAATCAATATATCAATATAAAGGAGAAGACGGTTATCATTAGGTGGCGCTCCCAAATTGTTCTAATGTATTTTTTTAATTTTTTAAAATTTTTGAATTAGTAAATATTAAAAATTATAAAAAAAATCTAAGTTATTTTATATTCTCTTAAAATTTCTCCAAATTACAAATAAAAAAATATAATTCATGTTATGTTCTCTTAAACTTTCTTATTAAGTCAAGTAAATTATTATTCATAAGATAAGTTTTGAAATTTTAAAAAATACATTATTATATATAAGATAATTAGAAATTTTAGAAAATGCATTAAATTATTAAAATTGAAACTATTTTGATTTTTCAAAAAGACAGTATCTATAATAAAAAAAAAGTTAATTTTATTCTTTTACCTAAATTGAATGTGTTTCCATCTAAAAAATAATACACCATCACTTATCTATACTATATTATTAAAGCAGAAGATACAAATATTTGGTCCGTTGTCGGTCTGGTCCTTTTGTGTCTCACTCAACTTCAAATACATGTGTGTCTGCTACTCAATTCCAAACAAGTTCTTTTAATCAATAAACACCCATGTTTTAATTTTTTCATTAGTCAACCTATTTAAATTATTTAATATCATAATTTATTAATTAAATTTTATGAATATTAAAATAGTATTAAAATTTTATTTATATTAATTAAATTTTATTATTGTGCTCTATCAACATTATATATACTTTTATATTATATTACTCTAAACGAACTTCTTTTTTAATTAGAATATGAAGTTGTACTAACATCTAATAGCATGTTTCAATTTTCTAATAGCTCAAATACTTTAATTTATTTAAAATTGTAATTTTAAAATAAAAAATTTTAAATATTAAAATTATATTAATATTATATATATTAAAACATACTCTTTTATTTAAATTTTAATTAAAATATTTTCTAATATATTTGAAACTCTTTTTATTAATAAAAATTTATTAATGTTTTGCACATGTTATTAATCTATGTTAATTAATATAAATATAAAACAATATATTAATGATAATTTAAATACATAATATAAATATGATTCAAAAATAATTTATCCAATTTATAATTTTAAATAAAAAATATTAATAACATAAATAATCAAATTAAATATTTAATTCATTTAAAATATATAATATATTATTTATTACTCTCCTCTCGTGCTTTGCACGGATTATAGGCTAGTATAAATTAAAAATCAACCATCAAAAAATAAATCAGAACAAATTTATCATAGAGCTATTTATATTCAACATACAATATATCATGAATTACACTATCTTAAATGTTTTAAATAACAATAGAGACGATTGAATGATAAGAGCGAGAGTATGCACTCCGTGGGAGGTAATCGATACACAAACAGACGATCAATTTAGTCTTGACATGATTTTAATTGACGAGAAGGTTAATAAATTTTTGTTATTTATTAATTTATTACAATTATGTCTTCACACTAACTTTTTGATACTTTAATTTATGATGGGAATATCTTATTCATACAACGATTTAAAAGCATCTATTTTTTCGATTCAAACATATTTTGAAAGTATGTGTCAATAACACTAATATACTGTCAAGTATTTTACTAAAATAAGATATTACAAGTCACACACACATATATAATTTTAAATTACATTCATCAATATTTACATAATGTTACTAATATTTATCTAGATGTTGTGGGCTGCTTTACCTACATGGGTGGCATTGATACTGTTAGCGGCGCATAAAGAAGAAGAGATCTTAAGATGATAACAAATTAGTAAGTTATGAATTATAATATATATATATATATTAAAATTATTATTTGATTTTATAATATTTATAAATTTAATACTACTATTTTGGTTTAATATAATTTTGTTATATCAAATTTTATCATATGCAGTTCAGACACTAGTAATATAACTTTGTTGGAAAAATTTGTTTAGTCGTTTGATCAAAATCTATGCAAGGAAGATGGTGAATATCATATATTGATCGTTACATCTGCACAACTTAAAAAATTCAAAAGTGATAATCTTATTAGCATGTTCTTATAATTTGCAATTTTAAAAATTACAAATATATAATGTCATTTTTAATATTTGTTATTATTGTTGCCTAATGTTCATAATAATTTTATTAATTATTTGATTTATGTTATGATTTATTTAAATTTACCAAATGACCAATATAGCTGTAGTTGGCTTTTAATAAATTAATTAATATTTATTCATTTAAAAGTAAAATTAGTAAGTAATTTTTAAATAAATTTCTATAATATATTACAATTATATATTTATTAAATATTTTCAATGTCAAAAATAAAATTAATAAATTTAAAATTTATTATGAGATCGCCGTAAAACGCGGTTTTTTCACTAGTTATTTTAAATAATAGTAAATATTACAAGCTTATAACCCAAAAAAATTGCTAAACATAAGAAAAAAAACTACAGAACACAAAAAACAATCACAAAATAAACAAAATAATTATATAACATGAAAAAAATATAGAACACAAAATTACAAAACACTATTTAACATTAGTGTTCTGTAATTTGTGTTCTATAATTTTTTGTATATTATGTAGTTTTTTTTATTTGTTTTGCAATTATTTTTGATGTTCTATGATTTTTTGTATACTATGTTGTCTTCTATATTTATTTGTTAATCAAGTTCTTATAAAATAAGAATTGATTCCTCAGTTACTCAAATAAGGAGTTCATCGCCGTATATTTATTTATTTCGTGTACCTCGTGTCGTGTCGTGTACCCGAGGGGTAAACACAAAATCGACACATTAAATCTTAGTCGTGTATTTTCGTGTTCGTGTATTTTCATATCATGTACTCAAAATCAAAAAATAAACACTAAATTTTCGTGTCGTTTTCATGTCGTGTTTTCGTGTCGTATGAAAAATTGTCGAGCCTAATATATATATAGATATCAGAATGAATTCAAAAGAAAATTCATAATAATATAATGAGCAATGCTACGTACCCAAATATTATCTCAAATGACGTGATATGCTTATTTTAATTTAATTCGTGGGCGAATATGTATGAAACAATTTTTTGAATAATTTATAGATAACTAACATTTTTCATTTTTCATAGTGTAATTATCACCAAAGATATATAAAAGGAAGGATGATAAGATAAACATAAAACGAGAAGCACACCAGAGCTGACACGTAATGGATGGAAAAGAAACGGAGCCGCCACGTTATTAAAAACCAGTCTACGAGTGATACAAATTTACAATCGAGTACAGTAGAACTCCGATAAACAAATATTTGATGTATAAATAATTTTATTAAATTAATAATTTTTTTCATTCTTAATATAATTAATATATATTTATTTATTTAATTTTAATAAATAAATAAACTCAGCTAATGAATATAATATTTTGATCCCGCATATTTATTCATCAAAATTTAATCGTAATAGTTTATATCCCGTGTGATACACGAATCAAATTGTTTTAATATTTTTATATATATTTTGAATATATTTTTATTTTTATAATAATAATTTAAATTTTATTTAATATTATATGTATATATTTTATATAATTTTTCATATATTTTATTTATATTTTAATAAGATAATGTTTGTGTTTTTTATTTGAAGATGTGTTTTATTTAGGAGACTGTGAGATGTATTTTAATTAGAAAATTAGTGTTTGAAAATTAGGTCTAATAATAATTATCGCCCAAATATCACCATCAAACTTTTAATTTTTCGGTTTTAATAATATACTATAGATATATCACCTTATCTCATGTTATATATAATAAATTATATCAACATATTAGCGCTTATATAAGTTGATATTATATTTATATTTATGTAAAAAACTAATTTATAAGTAAATTTGATAAAGAGAAAATATAAATTTATTTTTCTTTTTACAATTTAAGTTCATTGTAATATAGGCAATCTCTTAAAAAGGTATTATTTTTTATAATCTATTATTTGATTTTGTAACTCTCACAATAATGATAATAAGTTTATTTGATTTTGTAACTCTCACAGTAATGATAATAAGTTTATTTGCTTATTTTTACTATAGAGGTTACAATATTGAATGACTCATTATTATTATAGAGTTTACAATATTGAGTTACGAGTTACAATTTTTTAATTTTATATAAGAGGCCTCTTGCATTTTTGTTAGGATAAGACCCTTCAAAATTTTCATTAATAATATTATATTTTAAAAATTTTCTACTATATCACATTTTATCAAAAGACAGTTATAACTGAAGACTATATTATTATAACTAAAATTGAAAATATTTTTTGTATTTGATCACACGGTTTTAGCTAACCCCAAAAATTGATTAATTCAATTTTAAAAACAACTTTTTGATTAAAATATATCTTAAATATTATATAATAATACTTAACATTCTAGTTATAATCTAAATCAAATAACAAAATCCTGCAAAATACGTTATACCTATTTATTTCAATTTTTTCATATCGAAACTCATGACATGTTTGATTTAAAATTGCAATTATTACAACATTAAATCTTATTAATATTAAAAGCTTAGACCAAATTGAATGGAAAAACTAACAACAAAACATTTAAAAAGATTGAAATTTGAAAAAAGAAAAGAAAATATTTTCAATTTAAAATAAAATTTTAAATCAAATACAATAAGCTATATAAAAAATTATGATCTCAAATGCGGTGTAATATATATATATATATATATATATTTAAACCTCAAAATATTTAAAAGTTGATAGTCATTCATTGATATTTAGACCTATTTATTTTGTTGATAATTGTATCAAATTTTAATTTGAATATAAATATTTTATATTAAAATATATTTGAATATTTAAAATACTAAATTGACTATATTCCACTTTTATTTTTGTAAGTCGCTTTGACTTTTGTAAAATATAAAATATATATTTTAATTTGATTTTTTTGAAAATCATAATTTTTACCATACGACCACGTATTCTTTAGTAAATAGGATCGTATGCTTGAAGTAAGTTCAATGTAGTAATCTAGCGGTTAGTTGAAGGTAAGTTTAAGTTAAGTTCAAGGATTGGTTGTTGCAGACTTAGAGCCAGAGCATGTTTGAATAAACTTAAAATTGTGATTTATGATTTTAAGTGATTTTAAGGTGATAAACTGGGAGCTTAAAATTAATGTTTGGGTAATTTTGTATAATGAGTGACTTATGAGTTTTTAAAAATATAATAATAAAAATAAAAATGAATTATGAGTAATTTATGACATATTGATAACTTTTATTAAAATAGGTAAAAAAAGGTCACAGAAAAAAGTACATAATACTTACTTTTGACTTTAAGTCAATTTCTGTTTTATTTCTAATTTTAAGTTAATTTCTGACTTATTACACAAACAAACATTTTTAATTTAAAGTCAGAAACAATTTTAAGCCACGAAAACACTCTTAGGTTGGGATGATTGTCCCACCATGTCTAAGTTTTCACGCGGGACGTGCTTTATTCGAATACAATTATTAGTTTACTAAAAAAACTTGTTCCAAAATTCAAAAGTAAGAGGAAGTATGTTACTCTATTTTTCAAGGTAAATGATTGGATATGGTTGTTGAAATTTAAAAATAATCATAGGACGCCAAAGTGCTTAATCTTCAAACATTGACCACTTTTAAGATAATAAGGATGTTTTGTATATTCAAGATTCTATTGGTGAATTTGGTATATTGATGTGAAAATGCATGTCATATGGTTGGGTGTGGATTGATATTTTAAAAATATATTTTAATATTCATTTCAAATTACTATAATTGGGATCAAATTTTTATAACACGTGTCATATTTAATTTATTAGAATTCTAGATTATGGGATTAGAATTCCACAGTTATATATATATATATATATATATATATATATATATATATATATATATATATATATATATATATATATATATATATATATATATAATTAAGTTTACAGTCTTATAAAAATGAACATTTGTTTTAACTAAAATTTTGAAATAAGTCAGGAACCAACCCCAAGAATGAACTTGAAGACAGATGATGTTTCCGGTGAGTTTTAAATATGCTTTCTTGGTAAAATGATAACCTCGGATTCGGATATTCACGATGTTGCTTTCAAAATTCAAAGCCTTCAAAAGCACATGTCAAAATGAAAAATGAAAAAGAAAAAGTCGTTATATTGGCATTTCAAAGAATTCAGCTGAAGCTCCCGTATGTTCTCTCCACGCCTCTGTACATTATTCGTCTGGAAAATTTAAATTACTTAAATTTACAAAACCACCTCTTTCTCTTTGTAAGGTATATTATCCTGGGAGGGTGAAGGGTAATCCATCCAAGTAACATACTGAATAAATAAAGAAGATCTTTTTAATATAAATAGTTAAATAATTTATTAATACAAGTGTTTTGGAAAGAATCTAAATATAAATAATCAAATAATTTCATTACTATAAGACCCTTCGAGAAAAGTCCAAAAATAAATTTACACATATTTATCAATTTAGATTTAGATTCAAAACGGATTATATCATATTACAAAACCGCACAAATTCGTTAATTCAATTCAAAATAAAAAAAATATCATTCTAGCGTGAATTAATAAATGTACATTATTATCTCATAACAATAATAAAAAACATGTTCTTAAAATATAAATTCATGAATCAGAATCAGTATATAACACAAAGACGTTTGACAATTGACCATACATCAGTGGACTCGAATAAAAATTGTTACATCATATACATATACGATTTGGGTAGGCACACTTTTTTTTAATGAAAATTAATTCATTATTGAAAAGACATCCATTATCTACAAAGATAGAGTCAAACAAATATTAGACAAAAATAATCGTGATTAATCTATTATATTTAGAAATAATATAATTAAACAATTTGTTAAAGTTGATATATGTATAAGTACTCGCTTCACCAGTTCACCACATTCGGTTTGAGCTATCGATTATAAATGAAAATTCATAAAAACCTTAATCGCTGAATCAAAATCTTGAAAATCTTGCGGATCTAACATTCCGAACATTAAATCAAACCAAAACAAACAGTAAATTCTCATGATGAGTATAAACAAAACTCAAATAAATTGGGAACACAAATCTTGCCCAAGGAGGAAGATTTTTTAGGGGAAAACAAAGTTTAGATATGAAAATGAAACCCATAAAAATAATTTAAATATTCATTTAAAAAAAATATAAATGCACACGCATTTATTTCATTTTGGACAAAATTTATACTAGTTTATATCACATGCGATGCACAGATTGAATTGTTTTAATATTTTTTTAATTTTATAATAATAATTTAATTTTTATTTAATTTTATATGTATATATTTTATATAATTTTTCATATAATTTATTTATATTTTAATATAATAATATTTTTATATTTTGTTTAGAGATGTGTTTTATTTAGGAGATTAATGTGACATGAATTTTAGGTAGAAGATTAGTATTTAAAAATTAGGCTTAATATTAACTATCCGGCCCAAATACCGACCAAAAACTACCAAATTTTTAATTTTTCAATTTTAATAATATAATATAAATCCTCAATCTTCTTTGAAAATAGCAATAAGATACCATTAAATTAAGAAATAAAATAAACTACATCTGATTATATTTATAGGTCGTTTGATTTTTTTATACAGAATTTTATGTTTTTTAACCGCATAGTTAGAATTAATATTTTTTTAAAAAAAATTTGTGAATTAAAATTTAAATATTATTTTTTATTCAAAAAAAGAAAATTTAAAAAATAACAATTCTAACTATACAGTCAAAGATGTAAAATTACGTGTAAAAAATACAATCATCTGTACAGAGGACCACACGTAGGAGAGGGTCTAGGAAAATGAATGCGGGTTGAAGATAAAGTGAGTGTGATACATGGCCATATGCTCAAGTACAGCCTTAGAAAAAAGTAAGTCATAATAATGTTATAGGTCTCCCGGTACACAATTGTTTTATTCACTACCTCATCTAAATTATCTCAGATTAATTTCAGGTTCCTTATTCTCTTAAACTAATTATCTTTATCCATGTTTATGTGAATAAATCATGTAATTTATTTTAAATTTACAATATATAATATATGTATATATACAATATAGGCTAAGGTTCAAATAAGAACCCATTATTAATTAGGGAACTTGGCGAATCACTCTCAAAATAACCTAATTTTCTTAATTCTATCCGACCCAATTAATTATTAATGTTGAATTATATATATTAGATATTTAATTGAATGCTAATACATGTTAATAATTTTATAAAATTATAGTAGTACAGAACACAAGAGAGAACATATTATAACATATATGTTCAAGAACATAATAAAATATAAAGAGAATAAGGATTTTAAGGTTAACCTTAAGATATTTTTCCTAAGATCACATAAAATACATATAAATAAATACATTTTTTTTTGAAAAAAAGGAATCAATTCATTAAACAAAAATCACATGACATCTACAAATACAATCGAAATTGGATAGACGCTTAAAGATATCGTTATTGAATACTTCATTCCTAAATTCCTAAAGAGTCAACCAAGTGATTTGAAGATGATTTAAATGTATGTACAAACAAATATATTTAGTCATTCATTGTTAAATATTTACTTACCATTTATTTTATATTATTCATAAATAAGGAAAGTAAATAATTAGGTATTAATACAATACACACAAATGAATCACTAACTTAGGAAAGTTTCCTGAGCTGAGCTCTACAATAGATCCTTATTCTCAAATATAAATTATAGAACATATATTAATAATATAGTACATACGGAGTAATATATCGTAGAACATACTTACATTAAAAAATATTAATTATTATTTGATTTATAGACTTCCCCAAGTAATGGTGATTCCTCATAGAACCTTATCCATTATATTAAAATAATAAGAGAAATCAGATTTTATGCCGAATTTTATCGGACTGGAATTTATTCAGAAAGGCCCATAATGGGGTTTTGGATCATGGAAGGCCTAACAAGGTAACAATAATATGGCCCAACAATTTATACAAGTGAGCCCGTTTCACTGAACTTAAAACTGTATGTTTGAGTAATTTGACTTATAAGTGACTAATGAATTTTAAAAAATTTAAAAATAAAAATAAAAGTAATTTATGAGCAATTTATAACATATAGATAACTTTTATCAAAATAGAAAAATAAAAAAAATAAGTCACCGAAAAAAATATCTAATACGTACTTCTCGCTTTAAGTCAATTTTGGGCTTATTTCTGATTTTAGGTCAACTTCTAACTTATTACACAAAAAGACATTTTTCAGCTTAAAGTCAAAATAAACTATAAGCTTATTTAGCTAAACAAACTAAGACCCCGTTTGGTATTTCTGTTGCAGACATCTACAGTAGTTTTTTATCGAAAAACTGTCAGAAAAATGTTTGGTAAATTCTAAAAACTGTTGTCTGGAAAAACTTTTTTGGTCTAAAAACTGCTGTTAGCAAAAGTATGTCCCTCAATACTTTTGAAAAAAGTTGCTTTCAGCTTTTGCAGAAAGTAACTATTAGTTTCATCATCAAACCTTCCCAAAAACATTATTTTTATATATTATATCTCAAAATATGCTTAAATCAAAAAAATTACTAAACAATCATCTAATTTTTCTGACAACATTTTTTCCACCAGCACTTTTTCTTACAACACAGCAGTTTTCGACGACACTCCCGAACAGAGCCTAAGTCAGATTCTGACTTATTACACAATTTTCCATGTTAAAGTCAAGATAATCCATAAGCTCATAAACAGGCTCTATATACTGAACCAGCCACTTAACTTGCTGTTCTAATCCTTTCCGGCAAGAGCAAATTATATAAAATATTTCCGTGAATAATTTCAAGAGAGTCCACTTTAACATTATATTATTATATTTAATTTATAAACTTTTTTTTAACAAGTTATTACAAATATTGAAACATATATTACTCTCTGACACCTGGAGGCTGGAGCCTATTATGCAAGTCACTTGATTTTTTTCATGTATTTTCAAACGCTTTGATTTCATAATTAAAATTAATATTTTTCAATTTTTTTAAAATAAAAGTTTGATATTTATATTTTTATTCAAAAAAAGATATTAATTTTTAATTATAGAGTCAAAACGCTTGAAAATACGTGGGAAAAGTGAAACGATTTATATAATTGATGAGAGGAAATACAATTTATTTTGAAAATGATATAATTTCATCAAATTCACAAATTAAAACTTACTGTATATAATATCGTAACTAGCAAAATCTTTCAAAAAAAAGATTTTTCCCATGCATGTAAAACATTCTTTTCCCCTTTAACAAGAATACAAGATTTATAAAAAAAAAATACGAGTACGTGTTTTAATGCATGCATTGATGTGGGTTATTGACTTATTGTCCGCTTTTAGTTAAATCCAACGAGATCGGTGATAGTATCAAGAGCTGAGGAAAAGGATCAGACCCATTATAATTCTCCACGTAAATGACCATATAGATCGTAGTCTAGATTATACGTATGTGATTTAGTAGAAGAGTAAGTTATCCAATAATCCAATATATTGAACATTGAAATTAGCTTTGACCCTGGAAATATCGCCAATTCATTTGTTTTTAGCTGCCATGACAAGTGTTTTTTAGCAACGATTTAGATCAATATAAGCCTAAGAACCAAATGCAAGTACAAGTACTTCGCACACACACATATATATACATAGCACATCACATTATCACAAGGCATCTTATCATTAGCCATTACCATTTCAATATATATGCGAACCTAGTTGTCTCTATTTGAGGTAGTAAGGAGATATTGAATTATTGAGGCTGCAGATTGGAGTTCGAGGAACAGGATTTGTACGATGGAAGGTGAGATTTCGATGACTAATTGTGTGAAAAGACGGAGATCTTCTCTGTTGGCTTCTTTCAATCCAGAGCAGCAACCACATGCAACTTCACTTGTTGATCAGCCTGAGGCCACCCCAGATACTATTCCTGTCAAGAGAAGTTCAAAATTTCACGGTGTCAGCAGGTTTGATAATCATTTCTGTGTGTGCCTATGTAGTATTACTAAATAAATCAGTGTTCCCAACATTGCTAGGCCTAAAGCTGCATAAAAGTATGCCTATAACTTAAGATTAGTAATATTTTTACACATTAGTTATTGGCATATGCGTAGGCCAAGTTGCTATGAAATTGAGATAGCAGGAGATCAACTGGTGCCTGGTGGTAAACCGGGGACTGCTCTGCCCTCTGGACTTTTTGTTCGAATTTACAAACAATTGTCATCGCTAAAACACAATAAAAAACACAAAAAATAGATAACACAATAACAAACACAAAAATAGATAACACAATAACAAACACAAAAATAGATAACACAATAATTGATGTAATGTAAAAAACTATCAGGGGCAGGTAAAAGAACATTCACCAACATGAATGCAACACAAACATGAAGTTGTTTCCTCATTCACCACTATTGAATACAATTAAATTACTATTATGCATTGTTTGTCAAAAATAAAATAAAATTACTACGAGTATTACGCAGAAGTCCTCTCTTGTTTGTATCTCCCTCTACATAACTAGTATAAATTTAGCACGCTTCTCACATATGGGTAATTTTCCACAACTAATAACCCAAAATTTTCTATTAGTTCTCGTATTTTCAATTTACAATTTCGAAGCTATGTTGTTACAATTTACATGTACATATGTTTCTGTTACAGGCACCATCACAATAATAGATGTGAAGCAAGAGTTGGAAGGGTGTCTGGAAACAAATACTTCTACCTTGGTGCTGGCAGTAAGTCTACAATATATTGTGGTTTCTATTTGGAGTTGATTAGTTTAAAGCTGCATAAGAAAAAATAAGAAAAGTGAACGACCATCTAAAAATTTGTCACAACTTGAGTACTTCTTTAGGTGCCCGGGAGGAAGCTGATCATGCTTATGACATTGCAGCAACAAAATGCAGAGGTATCAATGCTGTAACAAACTTTGACCTGAAGACATATATCAGGTGGCGTAGATCAGGTGCAGATTTAGTTTGTCCCCAAGTTCCGAAAACATTGAACTCCCAGGCTATACCATCCACCTCAGATCTCGGAGTAAATCAAAATGAAGAAACTGAATTCTCTTTCAATACTAATCCCTTCAAGACGGATATAGACTGGGGGATTCCTCGGAAACAAGAATTCATCGGAAGAAAGATGCAGAGTCACCCTTCTAACAAATCATCACCAACAGCACTTAGCATCCTCCTCCGGTCTTCGATGTTTAAAGAGCTGGTGGAGAAGAACATGAATGATGAGACTGAAGAAAATGAGAGAAAAAAGTTTAAATCACAATCTGATGATGACAATAATAAATTTCGTGGTATATAATTATTGAGGAATTGTGATAATGTAGTATGAGAATATTTCCCTGTGTAAATATTTCTTTAAATCTGGATGAGGCTAAGGAAGATACTGAGTAGCTACAGAACATAGATCAGATATTATATAATGTCCAGGGGTACAAATTTGAGAGCTCTGATGACAGACCAATTTCCCCAGAACCTCAAACAAGCATCATACATTAAGTTTCTTCGTTGATTCTTGCATCTTGCCTTACTGTGTTGATAGTTTGCATAATAAGATACAATGTTTTATATAAACAGGTGTCCTTAATCGCCACTTAGCTTCGTTACTTTACGTTTGTTTAATTGGAATGTAATTGGAATTTAGGAGGATTGTGAAGGAAGTTAGAAGTAAAGGATACAACATAAGCAGTTACTAATTACATTATAAGCTGTTCATATCCATAAATGACGAAAGTCGAAGGGGAAGCTAATTACCCTAAATTCAAGCAATATTCTGACCTGACTCCTAACAAGTTAAGCTGTTCATGAATCTCTGTCTGGTGGTTCATGATTGTATTAGTGAGATAAAAAAGAATATATTTTGTTGCCTTTCCACAGCTGATGTTATCCTGAACTAAGGTCCAGTCTTCCCTTGAGCGCTATGAGAATTTTCGAAAAATCCCAAACACATCTATAACAGGACACAATGTGGTATCAAGAAAAATGAATCCGTGCACATACAGACAATATAAATCTTGTCGCTCAAACATGAGAACTTGAATAACAGATGAAAATGATGAACAAGCTAGTTTTAAATCAGGCAAGAACTGTAGATCTATAAGCATATTATTTATCAAACGAAAAAGCCACTGTAAGAAACATTTCTAATTTTTTTTGTTTCTAATTTTTTTTACCAATATTCTTCCTAGACGCAATCATATGCAGGAAGTGCATATAATATGTGCGGGAATTTTAATATTAATACTGTGATTGACTATACAAAAGTAATAATGAACCAAAGTATGCGTGTGAGGAGGGTGCCACAAATGAGTGAAAGAGAAAAACATTATAACAGTAGTTGGAAAATACTGCATTCATAGAGTTTAAGAAAGTAGCACAAAAGAAAGAAGTCAATTCCCGAACCACCATCCTTGATAATTGGTAAAAGCCAACTGGCAAGGAATTTATGTGGTGCGTTCTTGACTTCCATGGACCTGCAAACACCTAACTGGTTACATCCCTACTATTCATTACCCATCCACATGCATTCACTAGGTCTGTACTGATGATGACGATGATGATGAAGATGAATCTTACAATGCATTTACTGCCATGCACATACCAGTTACCTACCTGTACAGCATCTTTTATTAATCCACCAAAGAGTCACTACCAAGTTTTTTGACATCTTTGTCCTTCAAAGATCATCTTAATTCCCATCATATCACAACCCAAAAAAAAAAAAGTAAAGGAAAAGAAAATCAAAACCCCCATATTGTGCTAAGAAGATTTCAAAATCTTGTTTTACTAGCTTTCCCTAGAGGTGCTAACAGTTTCTTTCTTTTGCATCCCAGAGGGTGATTCTGCAGATGATCTGCCACATATAAGGCCGGTGCTGTCATGGCATCCACTTGTGCTGGCACCACTAAGTGCGGAGTTGATTTGGTGAATAGTGTTGCAGATGTGGTTGTTGATAGCGGTGACACTTGAGAGGTTGAGTTTTGCATTTGGGATGGTGCTGGCGAGAACTTGGAGGCCTATAGTGAGGAGACAGCCAGGCTCTTCTTGTGGAGTAATGCTGTTGCTTTGGTTTATTGGGACAATCACAAATCCAAGAGGGAGGATAGGAATGCAGGATGGATCTTCACCGTTCATAGCTAGTTGAACAGCGTCTACATCAAGGGTGGTGTAGGCAACTAGACTTCCGGATTCGTCAGTGCAGCTCTCCTGCAGCATGAACTCCACGGTTTGGGATGAGTTGCTTGCTACCTGCGTGTGTGAAATAGTAGATTAACATGAACATCCTTAGAATAATGAGCATAATTAATTAAATGTCTATCACTTTATACTATTGCTCATTCAAGCCTAAGAAAATATATTTAGAGAGAGAGTTGAACTACTTGTAAAAAATAAGCACAGTGAGGTCTCAGACCAATGCAACTAATACAAAGACATTGCAGTAACTAAAAAGTAATGACATTTTTTACCACATATATGAATACTGCCACTACACTTACATTTATGCGAAGGAGAGAAATGCAGTTTCCGGGATGAGATCCATTTGCAATGTGAGCCACCTCATTCAAGGAATACCCGTTGGAGAGAACTTCCATCTGAGATATATATGAACCAATGTGAATATATTTTTCTCTCTTTTATTTTCCTCGTGTGTGCACATTGTCCTGTGTTTAGCAATCAAGGAGAAATATGAATTCACATATAAATAGATTGGTGTATTTACAGAACCTGAGCTCTGCTGCGTTCATCCCTTAAGAGATCAAAGACTTGGTAGTGAGAATATGGCAGCCAGGTGGTAGATACAGCACTGAGAATTAAACCATTGGGATGCCCAGGCTCTGTGGATTTGGTTGTAGTTATTCTGATAGTGTCTTCGGGACAATCTGAAAGAGCGGTCCATGACTGCCCACTTGAACTACTCAGACTAACACAAAATGTTCTTATCATTCTTTGAGCTAGAT
Organism: Oenanthe sinensis; assembly: GCA_028671895.1. Classification (NCBI taxonomy): domain Eukaryota; kingdom Viridiplantae; phylum Streptophyta; class Magnoliopsida; order Apiales; family Apiaceae; genus Oenanthe; species Oenanthe sinensis. Next base: position 28,010,202 of record CM053812.1, on the reverse strand, counting down.
TCATCAAGTTTGTTCTTGCTTCGGGAGATGATATCACTAAATTTAAACCACGTGCAAACAACACAAATATCACTATACAGGAAATTTCCAATTATGATCAAAGCAAAGTGTACTACTAGGACTGGGCAAAAAAAAAAAAGAGTGTACTACTAGGGGAGAAAAGCCAGTTCAGAAATTACAAAAGCCGAGCAAACAGCCAACTCAAAGTCTATTGGCATCAAGTAGAGCTTCTCTTGGTAATAAGGCGATCTATTAGGCGCAATAATTAGTAGTGAAAAATTGCACGTGTCAGTAAAGACGTGAACGTGCGAGTATTCTAATAATACAAACCTCCAAGGTCAGATATATTCCGGGCCATGAGGCTAGCGAGCCTCTCGCATTGTCGTCCTAAGACAGCTAACCAGCGTTGTGCTCCAAAAGCCAAGCCACAATTCACGAACTGGTTAAAGATCTGATGCACAGGTTTATCCTCAACCTCCACATGCTCTACCCATGTCACCTGTACAACAATTTTATCTAGGCTAATTAGTGCAAGTAATGATCTATGTGTTCATAGCCTTAAAAACTACTGCATTTAATTAAAAATGGACGATGAAAAAAAAGGAAAAAAAATTAAAGTGGTCGATCACGTCACCCTTGAGTATCCATTGGGCATATCTTGAATGATGCAACCAGAAGGCCTTCTCTTGTATATCGGAAACGAGGGTGTATAGGTATAATCGTGGAGGCTATCAAGGGGAAAATCAACTATAACCCAAGTTCCTTCCTCTACATTCTGATGGCAGTAGCGCAGAAAATGAGCTTCTCTTGTGGGTACTAGAGGTGACGGTACTTGCATTTCTGCGTACATCTGTTGCAAAAATTAATATTAATTAATAATTGCAATAATCTAGTAAAATATAATTATATGTTCAAATAGTAAAAACTATCTGTGATTCACTTGATACTCACAACTGGAATTAAAGCTTCCTTGATTAAGGAATTAGCTTCTTCTCTAGTTCTCTTAATACTAAAAATTGGTAATAAACAAAAAGATTGAGGCTTTTAGTTTTAATGGCGGGACTAATCCGTGCCTTGTATTTTTATATCTACCGTTGATTATTATTATTACTATTTAAATAAAAAGAGGTTCTTAACATATAGTTTACAAGATAATTTTCTTAAATTGTCCTAACTGTCTGACAAAAGTATCCTATATAAAGCACGTACAAAATTATATATAGATGAAGAGTATTTACACTTACCAGATGAAGAGAACCATCAGCATTGGCAGAAGCACCCGATGCAACTACTTGGAGAGTTCTTGCTCTTGATATAATGGAAGGAAACATTTCCACCCACTTATCCTATTAAGAATATGCACATATATATTCCAGAAGGATATATGGTATTACATATACAGTAGTACGTGCTTAATTGTATGAAGAGTAAAAATGAGTTGGTAATTTAAATGCGCGCATGGTTTGTATAGTAACATACTAATTAATTACTTACAGCATCAAGAAATGCATCGACTAAAGTGATACTATTGATGATAACAACAGCAGTGTCACGCGAGGCTTCAGTCAGCAGCTGCTGCTCACTTGGAAGCTGTCCAAGGCTCATTGGCCATGGGAACATCTTGTTGTACTCTTCAACATTAAGCAATTCTTTTCCGTCGCTGGTTTGGATCCAAAGTGGTTCAGCAGCTCCACACATCTTCACTAATTCATCCACCGACGACATTGCCAGATCCAATGCTAGAGCCTTCTCTTGATCCATGATCAAAAGTCCACCAGCACTCGAAAAATGAGATGAGTTTTCGGGGATCAGAGGGGACGGGAACATGGGGGTGCAGTTCACTAGCGAGTCCTCAAATGGCCTCGGATAGAAACTCATGTCCAGTTCCAAGGAAGGAGAAAGAAGAGGAGGAACTGCTGACTCTATTGCTTGCATTGAACGCCCACCATATCGTGAAACAATAGCACACACCTTGTCAAACTGAAATTAATTACGTACGTGCCTCAAATTAGAAAAGAGATTATATAATTAAGTAATTAACATGTAAAGTTACTGTTGATCAGTTCACACACGAAATAGCACACCTATATTGTATAATAAAATCATAAAAATACAACTTACTAGCACTAGCTTTTGACTTTTGTATGCATGTACAACAAACGGTACAAAATATAATACTTACAGATGTAAGTCATGTCTACATTCGGTTTATGTTATGTTTATGGCTACCGGCTACCCCACCAAGGAATTTGCACACACTGATCGGTAAATATATTAATTGTCATATACAATTTTAACATCATTCTTAACAATTAAATCGTTATATATAGAGATAGAGCGTGATGAAATAACTCAAGTGATAAGTGTTTATCTCTTGTTGTCTAGGTCACAAGTTCATTCTCACTCAATTAGTCAAAAAAATTCATTATACATATAATATATCTTTTCATTTCAGATAAAAAATAGGAATTAAAAAGAATTAAAATTTTATGTATATATATAAAATTAAATATATAGTAGAAGCATAAGTATTAGTAAATCTTTTGGGCAAGAAATATATCTTAGAATTATGAACCAAGCAAGTAAAAAAATGCTTAAATGATGTAAGTTGTAGAATGTCTTGGTATTATACTATAAAAATGTATAATTAATTATTAGTACTTGTGAAAACTAAGATACGTACATTATATGTATGTATGTAATAGTACAAACCTCCTCTTTGAGACGAGCATTTTCAAGGCGAAGTTGTTGAGCATCAAGACTCATGTCTCCTAGCATAGCTGGACCTCCACATTCTGGGCAGATTATGTTTCTTAATGCGGCCTGGAGTCGATAATTCTCGCTCTTTAAGTTATCATTCTCGGTTCTCAGTACAGAATTATCAGCCCGGTCCTGCTGTGCCTATATATACAATCAAATGAAAATTGGTCCACATTATTCACATACAGTATTTATTCATGACCACATGCATTTTAATGTTTTGACACAACTGGCATGGACATAAAAACACTAAACCCTAAATCTAAACACATTAATATTGTCTTCTCCTTGATGCAGGAGGTAATAGAGTTGACTGTTCCCCAACTGCTAGCTTGTATTTATTGGTACTGTTTCAACTTTTACAGTGAAAATATTTATGACACCATTTTTTACAGCTCAGTCTATTGCTTTGGATTTAAGTCTCGTCTGTGGAAAATGTGTACTCCACAATGTAAAGAGTTTCTAGCTGGGAAGATTAAATGAGATTTCGCAAACACTGTAAGTTACTAATATGAATGTGTATAGTTAAAGTGGGTCCTAGCTAGTAGGCAGTAGCTACCTTCATTTGGGTTCGCCGGTTTTGGAACCAAAACTTTACTTGTCTTGGCTTAAGGCCTAAATCTTGGCTTAGTTTCATCCTTTGTTTGTCATCCGGGTGCGGGCATTCTCTAAACAACCTGTAAAATTTAGTTAAAATTACTAATTAATACACAAAATGCAGTAATTATCCATATTTCGACGTGATTAATTAACTATATATAATTAAGGTGACACACTAGTGCAAATTAGATAAAGTTTATGTTCTCATACGCTTCCATTTCCTGGATCTGATGGGCAGTGTGCCTGTGGTAGCGCTTCTTCTTGGCCGGGGGTTGTTGCACGGTGTCTTGTTCGTTGCCCGAAAGTCCTCCCTCAATCTGTTCGCTGCCCCCAGAGCCACTTTCCATCTCCTCATTCCCCCTCTTTAGTGTTTGTACAATATCATCTTTCTGCCATTATTAATTTATAAAATCATGTTAAAAACATGCAAAGATACACAAAAATGTTACATAACAAATTAAATATGTGTATATGTGTCTAGATAATAATTATAACAAATATGCGAGAGATGTTTAATTAGTTTTGTTCGATTACTTACAGGAAGAAAGGATGGGTAAACATTAGAAAATGGCATGTTAGATATCAAGTTGAAATTAGGGTTCTGAATCTGTGAAGTGAAGAATGAATCAGGTGAGGGATGAATTGCACCATTTCCTCCTGAACCCATGTTTGACATCACTTGACAATCTCCATACATCTTTTCAAATTTCAACTCTACAAAACACAACAAAAACAAACACTATTAATCATAACATCAAAACAAAAAACAAAAAACAAACGAGATGCAACTTCAAAACAAAACAGTACCAGCTAGCTAGCTAGCTAGTAAAACAAAACCACCACAAAAAAAACACAAGGAATTGAAAGAAAGGCAGTTACATGTGTGTGTGTGTTAATAAATCATATCATGTATGCAGTTGTAAACAAGAAAAAAACATTCCAGCTTCAAACAAATAAGTAAAAACATTTATGGGGTATAAAACCACCATGAAAGTACTTGAAGAACATCAAAGTAGCTAGAGATAAGAGCAGAAATTAACATGAAACGAAAAGAAATATATGAGAAATAATATAAAATTACCTGTCGGTCTGTTTGAGAAATGGAGATATGCAAATATTTTTACAAGAGCTGTGTTCTTACTTTCTTTCTAAACTCTTCACTGTGCCTTACCTTACTCTCTCTCTTTTTACTCTCATCACCATATATGTATCTCTCTCTATATATTTATTTCTAATGGGGGTAAGTACGTAAAATAATTCATCTTTTTTAATTTTGGAACAAAGGAAGTAAATGCATAGACTTAACTGCGGTAGATAAGAAACCGCTGAGTAATGTGCGTTTTCTTTCATCAAAAGTCAATCCGTTAATTGTTTCTTTTCAACAAAAACTTTAAAAAATTATTTTTACAGTGAGTATATTTTTTTTATTACTTCTTTTTGTTCCTATTTACATATTCACTTTATTTTTTTCAGTTAAATTGATTCATTTTTTACTGTAATTTAAAAATAATATATAATTAAAATTTTATAATGCTTTTTTGAAATAAGATTTTTATAAGGTTAAAAAGTATATATAATTTACTTTTAAATGTATTTTTTAATTTTTAAAATTATAAAAAAATACTTAATAATTTTCAGTCAAAAATTAATTAATTTAACTCTAAAAAGGTCAAAATGGACATGTAATTAAAGACTGATAGAGTATTTTTATCCCTTGCTTCTTTATCTCTAATTTACTTTTTTGATATCATATAGATTTTTCTTTTGTGCAAAATCAACACGTAGATCGTGTCAAAGAATATCTTTATATAGGAGTAATAATACTCCATACATCTCGTTTCAACTATGTATAAACAATATTTAATTAGTATGTTAACTTGAGAAAGTCCATCAAGGTGTGAAACCTGCAGTAGATGAGAAGGTCAACAATTTTTCTACTATCTATCTGCTTGCATGTCTTTTATTCTAATATACTACATATTATACTTTTACTTTGACACAAACAAGATATTATTATCGATGGTTAAATTCAATTAACTCATCTCTAATTTGTTGTTTTTATAATTAATACTTTTTGACAAATGAAACGCAAAAAAAATAAAAAAATCTGCGAATAGTAAAATCCAAGATCTGGTTATTATAAGCTAAAAAAAGATAGTGAAAAGTTGAGGCGGACGAATATGCATGAAATAGTATCATTTAAGTGCACGGAGACATAATACGTCACTCGAAGTTAATTGCAATCTTCCAAAATCCAAAAGGCGAGCTTACTAATATGATCTAACAGGAAATTTCGTTTTAGATGTTATCTTCAGATTGGAAACATACCTTTTGACTTAGAGATGTATAGAAGATTTGAATTTGAAAAATGTGTTTGATATAATTTGAAAAAAAATCGATTTGAAAAAGTTTGGTTCCACTGATCACCGTCACTAAACATTCTTCTTTCTAAATCAATTCGGGTCAACGCGATATATATTTTTTAAAAAATTCCAGCCCTGTTTAATTGGAAAAAATTTCAAATTTAGACCAGACTTTAAAAAATCTGAATTTAGACCCGGCTCAGACAAAAACCTGACTCGATTTGAATAATATTCAGTTTGGATCGAATTTTATTCGATTTTTTAAAAAAATCGGATAAAAATTTAAATATATTTTAAATTTATCTATTTTTTAAAATTTGATAAAATATTAGATAAAAGTATAAATATTTTAACAAGAAATAAAAAAGTCCCCAAAAGATTTATTTTTATTTATAAAATTAAAAAATATTAGAAAAAATTGATCTAATCTCTGCGGGCCTAGAATGGAAATATAATACGGAGTAGTTTTCAAGAAAATTTTGTCCGATCCGACCGATCCAATTTTTAAACCCGGCATGATTCGATCTAAAAAAAGGTTCAAATTTTTTAAAATTTGACCCAAATTCGATCCGATCCAAATTTTTGTGCATTTATATTGTGACGCCTAGAAGGAGCTTTGTTGGCCTTCCACCTAAACCCCTAACCCGCGTAGGAAAGGTCAAAAGCCAATCCCAAGGCTATACATTATATTCGATTTAGATTTTTAATAAATTAATATTTAGCAAAAAAAAAACTAACTTACCAAGTAGCTATATAAATATAGGTGTTGAGGGCCTCATAGGAATGTATTCAATCAAGATTTTAAAGTATTATTTATAGTCCATTGATTTTTATTGATGATATTTGATTCAAAATTTCACGCAGAGTCGATAGATTATATACATAATTCATAGAATCGGCGTTGAATATAGTAGAATCTCTCATACTATCTCGTATTGGAGAAAGATTTTGAAACATAAAAAATATATGGAAAAATCCAATATAATCCATGGATATTTAAAATCTATCAGTGTTAATAAGTTTTTGAATACCCCTAGATTTTAATTAATTAATAATAATCCTTGTTGAATACCCCATGATTTTAAATTATTCATTAAAATCCTAATTGAATACCCTATATTTTAAAGTATTATTTAAAATCCTGATTGAATATCCCCATATTTTTAAAATACAAAAAATACTACAGAATCTGGATTAAATACACCCCTCAATTTCTTTCTGCGCTAGGGTTTCAAATAGAATGGAAAAGTAGGGAAATTTAAAAAAAGTGATTTTATGTTTAAAATTATTTAATGTTAAAAATAAAAGTTAATAATTAATATTAGTTTGAATAACTTATGAGTAATTAGAAATAAAAAAATAAAATTTATAAGTCTGAACACATAAATGATAAAATTAAAAATTACTTTAAGCCCCGGCTTAAACAGGGCCAAACATGCTCTAAAGCAGGCGTTCAAGAGATCTCTTTAAATTATTAGTGATTCAGAGGAAAGGTGTCTGGAGGCCCAACTGAGTCAAAGAAAAGAACTATAATCTCTCTAAAGGGGCGCAAGAGGCCAAGAGCAAGCTCCGAGTCTCCGACATTATTTTCCATAATTTTAAAAAAAAAATTGACTTATAATCATACAAATAAATATCTATTTTAAGAAATTTTGAAATAAATTAGAGTCGAACTCCTACGACTCGTGCTCATTTCTTATAATTTTTAATATAAATATGTTATAATTTAGACCCGTGTTATAATAAATATATAATTGGGTCTAAAAAGTAAAATTTTAGTTAATATATATATGTGTATATAGTTATGACCCGTATTATAATAAGTAAAAATATATAATTTGGACCCGTGTTATAATAAATATATAATTGGGATTAAAAAATAAAATTTTAGTTAATATAGATATGTATATAGTTAAAGTCCGTATTATAATAAGTAAAATTATATCCGATACAACCGACCGACCAAAACATTTAATCTTTCGGCTATAATAATATAGTATAGATAATAACCATTAGATTCTAATTGTTATTTTTTTATTATACAATGATATTTATATATTAATATTCATAAATTTTAATAATATATTAAATAAAAATTATAGGATAAGTAGGATTCTTAAAATAGAAAATATAGAATATAATTTAAATATAATATAATATTATATGTGAGAAGTTGTATAAAAGAAGGACTATCAGGGTTGCATGTATGATATATATTTTTTCTAAAATTAGATTTTATTAAAATTGAATGTGTTTCTATAGTTCAATTGAACGGTTAGAATCTTTTCAATGGTTCACCTTATACGGACCGACCAACCAAAATTTTTAATCTTTGAGCTATATTAGAGATAAGGAAGTTAAATTGATCCCTCACATAAAAAAATGAATTTTTATACAAATAATTATAGAATAAATGTTTTGGACAACGTATCACTAATATAAGTAAGGGCTACTCCCTGCATGTCTTTCAGTCCGGAAAGAAAATCGGGGTAGACCACCATTATACTTCATTTGACTCGAAAAATATAAGTTATTAGTAATATTTAAAAATAACTCATAACTAATTTATAAAGTATAAATAATTATAAAATAATAAATAAATTATAAGTTATAAATTTATTATTTGAACTTTTATATAATAAATAAAAATAAATTATAAATAACTCATAAGTTAAATTCTAAACAATACAAATTGGGTACTTATTGTAATAACTTATTTTGAGTTTTGTAATTTAACTTCATAAAATTGAATCATATTTCTTTTAAAGGTTTATTTGTATTACTTGTATTGTAATTTTATTAATCATATATATAATAAATTAAATATTACCTATACAAGCAAATTAGTTATATATTGGAGTACTTATTATGAACTTTTTTGCAATTTTACTAATTGTTATTAGTTATATATATTTTACAAATTGATTGTAATTTATAAATCATAAATTAATTTTCAGTTATAAGTGAAATTATTTTAATAATTGTTAAGATACCTCAAATGAGTCAATATTATACAACTATAAATATCTTCATAATTTTTTCTTTTATTACCGCTTAATATTTTAAAAAAGTTAAAAAGATTGGAAGGGTAGATGATCATGGCGTTTTTAGTTAGCCTACCTACCGTCCTCCCTTCCCGCATACGGGCCTTCATGAATCATGGGAAATTATAGGTCCTGTTTACTTTGGCAGAAAAATATTTAATTTCTCTATTTTTATATTTTCATAAATATTATGAATTAAAATCAATATCCTTTGGATATTCAAACCAACTTTGAATATTTGATTGCTTGCTTCATTCAGAGTTGGTTTCAACAAATACATGCACTTTTTATGGCAGATCCCATATCTAGGTGCCTCATTCTTGTGTGTATATATATATATAGTACTAAACTGAACTGCTTTGAACAACGACACACTTCACATTGGCTGGATTTCTTAAAGTGTCTTTAAACAAACAATGTATAAAATGACTAGTATTTGTAGGTTTATGATCACTGTTCTTCTGTTCTTTGCTCCCTTTGTTGTCTTGTCTCTCAGCCAAGATCCTTTAGCAAAATCCTGCTCCCGCCAAATGCAACGAGTCCTGAGTCCGTTGCCATGGATCCTAGGGGTGGTGGACCTTATGTGACTCTTGCAGATGGCAGGATTCTTAAATGGCTAGGTCCGGATTTCGGCTTCATGGATTTTGCCACAACTTCACCTGATAGGTAAATAATTTTTTTATGCATGTTTATATGATAAACAGGAGATATATGTACAACTATTGTGCTACACCTAGCTACATGGAATGAGAAACTTTTATAAACACTACGGACTTCCATTCCATCATATTTCGCAAGAATGAAAGCATTTTAGCAAACAAATTCTATATACCACTTTCTATTCACCGCCGTGCTACAAATGACAAACCTCAATGTTACAATCATCATGTTGTAGTTTGTATATGAATTGAACTAACACCTGCATGTATCCTGACAATTAAATTTTCAGGACAAAAGAAGTTTGCGATGGCACCCCTGGCACGGATTTAATATTTCAATGTGGGAGGCCTCTAGCATTTAGCTTCAACCCAAAAACGGGTGACCTCTACATTGTTGATGGTGTACTTGGTCTTTTTGTTGTCGGTCCCAATGGAGGACCGGCAACGCTACTAGCTTCATCAGCAGAAGGTGTCCCTTTTCGCTTCCTTATTGGTGTTGATGTCGATCCAATTACTGGAAATGTTTTCTTTTCCAGCGCTACTACTTCTTACGACATAAGGTATATAAGTCTAGCTAGCTAGAATCACAGACACAACTATGTACATATGTTTTTTCCCATAAATTTCAACATCTTATACAAGATCTGTTATTTTAAAAAGTCAGGAGTTGTCACTCAAACAACATCGACTATACTTAAGGCAGACCCTGTTTCATAATGTGAGATTTGATTACGTTCTCTGAAACTTATTTATGCAGAAACATTACACAACCAGGTTTCCAACCTGACGCAAGTGGCCGACTACTAAAATATGATCCAAGAACAAAACAAGTGACCGTGTTGTTACGTGGATTATTTGTTGCAATTGGATCAGCAGTGAGTCCAGACGGGTCATTTGTAGTGGTTTCCGAACTTGGCAATCAAAGAAGTTTAAGGTATTGTCTCCGAGGTTTACGAGCAAACACGGTTGAAGTACTATTTACCGTTCCTGGATTACCAAATAAAATAAAAAGAACTACATTCGGAGATTTTTGGGTGCCCGTAAATATTATCAATCCAGAAACATTTTTTGTCACACCACAAGGATTCAGATTTAATATCTTGGGTCAGGTGATTCAAAAAATGGATTTCAGTTCTCAATATCCTGGTCAAAATATTAATGTACTCAATGAGCAGAATGGAATTTTACGTGTTGGTTCACGTACCGTTAATTTCATTTGAATTTATAGCCCTTCAATATGAATATTAAATTAATACTATGTTAATAAGATATTAAGATATATATTGGGTTAAATGACGTATTCATAATCATACTCACACTCATCTTGCAAGTGAGTCACTGAATTCAAAAAACTTTCATTTACATAACTCAAGTAATTAAAACTTACATTTAGGTAACTGTCGTTAACATCACTAACAAAATAAAAACTGAACTTGTAATTTACAAAACTGAACTCAATCCTAACTTGCATTTACATTCCTATACTAATAAAAATTTACAACTGAGGTATTGAACAAAAATAACCTTGCAACTGGGGTATTGAACAAAAATAACCTTGCAACTGGGGTATTGAGCAAAAATAACATTGCAACTGAGGTACTAAACAAAAATAAATTTGCAACTTACAAAACTGTAGGGTTATCAAAAATTTTGAAATATCCGATATCTATTCGAAATATATGTATCTGCATTCGAAATAAAACGAATATTATTCGTATCTGAATCCAATAATTTCGGATATGAATATATGGCATATCCATATCCAATAATATCTGAATATATATATATATATATATATATATATAATATAAATATATATTTTCTTATGTTCAATTTATAATATATACATACATATTTATTTATTTTTTAAATAATATATTTTTAATAAGATATATATAATTATTATACATATATTTTTTTCGGATATTTCGGATTCAGATACGGATTCAAATTTTCAAATTCGGATATAGACAGATCCGTATCCGAATTATACGTTTGACAGCTCTATAAAACTGAACTCAACCCCCTTCTTTGCCGCCTCTCACAGTACCTCTCAATATGTGATAATTTATAACTTTTGACTTCGATTACCCATTTTTTATCGAAAAGAACCTTAACTCTGATGCCACTTGTTGGAAACGTTAATGGGCTAATACCTTATATATTATGTGTAATATAAATATATATGGTATATAATATAGATTTGAAACACACAATACTAAAAAATATTTGAAGAAACAGATACCAGATATTACAAGCTACAATTTTTATTACACACTCTAAGGCTTCAGCTCTTTTTCTTTCTCATTGGGGGTGTTTACTTCACTCAGTACATCTCAAATGAAACAAAAGAACTCAATTTATAGGCTACAAGTTTACTATATAACTCATGTCTAGTGCCGGCCACTTGGGCGGTCCGGGCCGGTCCGGGCCGTGCCTCGACCGGGCCGGGCACTTAATGCGAGGCACTGATTCGGCTCGGGGGCGAAATCGGGTCGGGCCGGGCCGGGTTTGAACCGAGAAAAATGAACACTGAATCGGCACGCGATTGGTGGGCGGGTTGGGCGGGTTGGGCGGGTTGGGTTGGGCGGGTTGGGCTGGGCGGGTTGGGCGGGTTAGGGGCGGGTTGGGTGGAAAAAAAATTAATTTTTTTATAAAAAGCCAAAAATATGTAATCAATAATTCTATGCATTTTTATAATTTAGTACTTAATCGAATCAAAAGAGGACGATACCTCATATAAATTTTATTAATTAAAAAAAGTTACAAATCATGCGAGAGGACTCCTCCCTAGAAAAATAAAATAAACTACAAAACAAATAAATCTTAAATAAAAAACAAACAAATTCTACAACTAATTAATTTATAATTGTTCTTCGACACTTGATTCTGATGAAGTATCCATTGTCATCCAGGGGTCATCTTCACCATCTGAGTCTTCTTCTTTCTTTCCTTGTTGTCTTTTTACGGCTTGATCCCAATCTTTTTTACAAACACAAATCTTTACCGCGTCTGGCGAAAGACTTGATCTCTTCTCGTCTAAGACTCTTTTACCTGCACTAAAAGCAGACTCGGACGCAATTGTAGAGGCAGGAACTAGTAATATGTCCCTTGCAATTTTAGCTAAAACCGGAAATTGTAACTCATGATTCTTCCACCACGTTAGTATTTCAAAATCATCATTTAACTCATAACTATAAGAAAAAAATTCAGTAACCATATTAAAAGCAGAACGTGCAGCAGTAGGTACAGAAGATGAAGTGTCAATTCTACATTTTTGTTTTTTGGTTAATATAGATGAAATAGTACTGTTAAACCTACTTACAGTATTAGTCTTAGGTGATATAACATTTTGAGTTCTATGAGCATTAATATCTATAAGACGATATAACAAGCCTAAACAGTTAGTCACATATAAAGTATGATCATATGAAACTCCTAACACTTCATAATAATGCTCTAACATATTTTCTAAACCTTCCTTTCTAACACCAGGATCAAGAAGACATGCAATACCATAAATATAGGGAAAATCTGTAAAGTATTCTATCCACTTAACTTTCATATCCATAATAACTGAACTAAAATATTCATTTTCTTCATATTCACGTAAAGTAGTAATAATACTAACACACTCAATGATAACATGATGTACATTTGGTTCATAAACATAAGAAAAAACCTTAGTGACATGTGCAAATATATCAAGTATATCACGTACAATAGATGCCAACTCCCACTGTAAATCGTTAATCAACCAAATCCCATCATCATTTTGGTTATTTGGTTAAATCGAAAATGAAATATTAAAAAATAAAAATTTTAAAAACGAAACATTTAAAAATTAAATATTTAAATTTACTTTAAAATGAAATAAAATAGAACTTACTTTGTTCAGCAGATCGAGGGGGTAACATTGAACTTGGGGTTGATTCTTGAGATGATATTGTACATCTTCCTTCTTCCATATTTATTTTTTTGTAGTAAAAAAAATATAATAGAAATTATTAATATAATATAAATTTTAACAAGAACAAATAATAACTAAATAAATGGAGAGATTGAGATTTGAGAATGAGAGTGTGAGAGAATGGTGTGTAAAAAATGCAGCATTCAAGTTAATTTATAGGCTATATTTGCAAGTTGCAACGGTCAAGAAGACAAGAAGCAACGGTCAAAAAACAGGCTATATTTGTTCATGCATGCAACGGAAAAAAAAGCAACGGTCACTCGGTCAGGCAGACAGGCACTGATGTACTTTCTTAACTTGCATTACTGCATTTTTTTTATCATTGATTTAATTTTATCATGTTCTCACACTTGAATGTTTGTCAAAATTATAGCCCCTCTGTTTGGAAATATTTGATATTTAATTTTTTAGCACACTCTTTTAAAAATTTTGACTACATAGTTAGAATTATTATTTTTTATATTTTCTTTTTATGAATAAAAATTTTAATTTAATATTTTTATTCAAAAAAAGAAAATCTTAAAATTAATAAATTTAACTATATAATCAAAAAATCAAATATCAAATAAAACTAAATAAAGAGAGTATTTGTTAAGTCAATCAGTGCTTCTACCGAGTAAAAATCAGTTATTTTCATTTGCAACTTGATAATCGAAAGAACAAGTATTTGGGGATTCTCATTATAATTTATTGAGCAAAAAAACCTAGCAGTCAACATGACAATGTTTTTTATGCTTCCATTATTAATCAATTCAAATAATTATTGATTATTCAATTACTCCATCTCGTTCTTTTTATAGTACGCTACACGTAATTCAAAATCTTAATAAAATGAGTTTTACTTAATATTTTTTAATTATTCTTATTTTAAATAAAAATATTTTTAAAATACTTTTATACAAAAAGAGAATTATTAAAAAATATTAAATAAAACTCCTGTTATTTAAATCTTAAATTGCATACAATACCTTATAGTAAAAAGGACTAGAGGGAGTAATTATTATAAAGTAACTTCGCACTTTCGCGAACTTATAATTTCAATTCCCGTTTTTTAAAACAGTGAAAACTTTTAAATATTTTAGTGGGGACAAGGTAACAATGTTGATAATATTGAATTGTTTAAGCGGCAAGGCCAGTCTGATTCATGTATAGTAAGTTATACTCAATCCATGGACCACCTCTCATTATACATTAAAATATTAATAAAAAGCAACGGTCAAAACTCAAAAAGCAAGTAAGAAATGGAAGAAAAAAAAACGAGTCACGGGTTCACGAGTCACGGGTTCGCGGGTTCGCGGGTTCACGAGTCACGGTCCGGTTCACGAGCCGGTCCGGGCTGTGGGGTCGGTTCGGTACGATTTTTAGCGGGTTCGGGTCGGTCCGGTCCGGTTTTTCAGTTTTAAAATTCGTATTCGGCTCATTCACTGTAGCGGTTCGGGCCGAATTTGAACCGGCACTTAAGAAAATCGGACCGAGCGAACTAAAAACCGGGCCAATCTCGGGCGGTCCGAGCCGACCCGCACGATTGACCGGCTCTACTCATGTCTTGCGTCACAAAACAACTTTCTGCTGGTCTTCTGGTGAGCCTTAGCCACCGTCTTTGACTTTCAATGATGTACAGAAATTTTATAGCTATAGTTGCCTTCTTTTTTTGTTTGATACTATCTATTCCTTTTTCTCATGCATGCAGCCTACCCATATTTCAGGATTCAGACATGACTTTGCTCTTATGTATTTTTACTACTATACAAAAAGCTGTGTATTTCAATATCTATTTAATAGCCACATTTTATTATGCATATTAAAAAACTAGTTGCCACTTTTATTGATAGAGGGTTTGAATTCTAATCTACAGTTAATTTCATTGGAATTTATAGCCTTTCAACATGAAGGATGGAAAATATGTAAAATGACCCTCCAGCATGCATATATGCTAGATATAAATATAATAGAATAAATGGTCACTTCTATTTATGCTTTTACCTTGTTTTGAAACTACAAATATCTCTGTACGTACACGTTAGTATTAATTTAAGTATCAGATTGCATAACAAAATTAAAAAATTTAAATTATAACTACTGAGGAGTACAGACTTTTTCCCCAAATCAGATTAAGACCGACAAAACAATAGTAGTACTCCATAAAATACTATTTCAACTTTTTTGAATATTCATGACAATAATATCAGTCAAAAAAGAAATATATTAACATGATATATATTAATTCTGGATAAATTTATATGAAGACAGTTTTTTTTAGGAGACCAAAGAGAGTATATATGTATGCATGTAAAAAATTGTAAAATATATTTTCTTACCGCACATCTAAGGTTACCAACGTCTCCAATAAAATAGGGTTTTCATATAATTTTCCTCCCCAAAATAAAGTAATGTATTTGATAGTGCAGTATATACATTTGCATATTCTTTGATTATCCAACCCTCAAACTTATGCATCATCACTAGTTTGGTAGTTATTGCTTATTCAGTAACAGCATTCCAGTGTATTTGGAAGATTTTATTGTAATCTACTAATTTGTACGAGTAGTAATTAAACAAAATGATATTTAATGTCTCTTTATACAAGAGAATTTATAGGAAGGACACTAATCAAATGCAAAGGTGATAATGACAAGTATATACTCGTACATTATAATATGGTAGACAAGAGCCATGACTATTTTATTGAGCATGCTTGCTAGTAGGTTAATGGGTAGCACGTCCTCGACCTTACTGGAGATAAGTTGAAAAGAAGATATAGGAGATGCTTCAGTTGATCACTCAAAGAAAGTCGAACAAGATACGCCATAAAATAGTGTTAAATCTCAATAAATAAATATTTTTAAAGATTTGAGGCAACCTAAAATCTCGGGAAAATCAAAGTAGAGATATGGAAAATTTTAGTCAACTATCAAAATTGAAAATGCATTATTTCAATTTTATTGACATTGGAATAAATTATATATGCAATAAAATCATTTAATTATCAAATATTCATCGATAAATATTCTAGTCTATTAAAACAGATAGATATTAAAATATTAGTCGAAAAACTACTTTTTTGTTATAATTTTTGTCACTTTGACTTTTATACGTATATCAACATTTTTTTAAAAAAATATTTATATATAATGTTTTTGAAATTTCCCTTGAATCTTAAATTTTTATATAAAAATATTTCAAAAATATTAAACATAAATATAATTTTAATATACCTCATAAAAAAGTATACAAATTATGGGAGAAAGGAATATAATATGAGCAAAGAAGCCTAGATTTGAATGAAGTAACAGAAAGTCCAACAATGTCTTAGTTGTTCCCTATAAATATTACTCCCTCCATTCCGTAAAAAAATGGCGTTTTATAAAAATAAAAGTCAAACTTATTCAACTTTGACCACTTATTAAATATTATTGATTTATATTTTTACAAAAATAAAAATTAACTGTAATAGTTAATGTAATATATTTTTTAATGATATATTTTTCATAATTTTTATTTCTAACAATAATTATTAATAAATGGTCAAAGTTGAATCAGTTTGACTTTTAATTTTTGTAAACCGCCACTTTTTATGGAATGGAGGGAGTATAAAATAATGAGTTCTAGTGATTTAGATAATTTATTTAATATGTCAACTCTAACAAATTTTCGCTATATTCGTTCCCTATCATTATTATAATAATAAATTTGAATTTAACTATTTTTAAAAAGGAGTAAAGAAAAAAAGAAAGAGAAAAGATGTGATAAAAAGATGAAATAAGGGAGTCAATTTGAGAATGTTCTCAGAAAATCACTAGTAGAATACTAAAATACTGTTGGAGTGCGATTTTGGGTTACATTCCTTTAGGAAACCGTTCGAATTGCTCTGAGAAATTAAATATTTCAAAGTCAGTTTCAGCAAAAGCATGCACTCCTCGTGGGCAGATCCCATATTTCTTTTATCCTATGCTTAATGCTCGTGTCTATATATAAGTACTACTTAAACCATACAGATTCACAGATTCAGACATTAACACTTCCAATTGGATTTTTTGGAGTCTCTGTAAACAATTTATACAATGATTAGTATATGTAGGTTTATGATCATTGCTCTTCCGTTCTTTGTCCCTTTTGTTGTGTCCCAACCAAGATCTTTTAGCAAAATCCTGCTCCCACCACAAGCAACAAGTCCCGAGTCCGTTGCAGTAGATCCAAGGGGAGGGGGGCCGTATGTGACTCTCGCAGATGGCAGAATTCTTAAGTGGTTAGGTCCTGATTTCGGGTTCATGGATTTTGCTACAACTTCACCAAATAGGTAAATTATGTTACATTGTTATCTATGTTTGAGAAAATGGGAGATGAGATTATTTTGTAGACATGTGAACTATTGAATTTTTTTCAAGAGACAACAGAGTTTTGGTAGGATAGACTCTTACTTATATACTCAAACTTGATTACTTGAATCATCAACTCCTGCATGTTACAAAGGTGATATTATTTATTAAAATTTTCTGCAGGACCAAAGAAATTTGTGATGGCACCCTTGACACGGATTTGATATTTCAGTGTGGGAGGCCTCTGGGATTCAGCTTCAACACGCGTACCGGTGAACTCTATATCGTGGATGGTGTACTCGGTCTTTTTGTTGTTGGTCCCAATGGAGGACAAGCAAAGCGACTCGCTTCATCTGCAGAGGGCATTACTTTTCGCTTTCTCAATGGTGTCGATGTTGATCCAGTTAGTGGAAAAGTTTTCTTCACTAGCTCTACAACTACATACGACATCAGGTATACATGCATACACATGGCGGTTCACGAATGCTCAACTTAGTTTGTCATTGTTATTCATTTACAGTAGTTTAGAACTTTCTACTTATAATATCGATCCAGTGAGTGAAAGAATTAATAATTTCTTTTGTAGAAATATTACACAACCAGGTTTTCAACCCGACAAAAGTGGACGACTGCTACAATACGATCCCCGAACACAACAAGTGACCGTATTGTTACGTGATTTATATGTTGCCATCGGACCAGCAGTGAGTCTGGACGGATCATTTCTAGTTTTTTCAGAATTTGGTAATAAAAGAATTTTAAGGTATTGGCTCCGAGGATTAAAAGCAGGCACCGTTGAAGTTTTATTTACTGTTCCGGGACTTCCGAATAAAATAAAAAGAACTACATTAGGAGATTTTTGGGTGGCTGTGAATATTATCGATCCACAAACATTTGTTGTCACGCCACAAGGATTCAGATTTAATATCTTGGGTCAGGTGATTCAAAAAATGGATTTCAGTTCTCAATATCCTGGTCAAAATATTACTGTACTCAATGAGCAGAATGCAATTTTACGTGTTGGTTCACGTACCGTTAATTTCATTGGAATTTATAGCCCTTCAATATGAATATTGAGAAATATGTAAAATGACCTGAATGGAATATGCTGGATATAATAGAATAAATGACACTTGTCTTTATGCTTTTATCTTGTTTGGAACTACAGAACAGAACACTAATTCTAAATCTCTTTCCATCCGCGAGTATTAATGCAAGTATCAGATTGCATAATGAACTGTTTCAACTTTTTTCGCTATTCATGACAATAATATCAGTCAAAAAATTAATATTATATTAATAAGATATTAAGATATATATTGGATTAAATAACGTATTCATAATCAAACTCACCTCATCTTGCAAGAGAGTCATTGAACCCAAAAAACTTTCATTTACATAACTCAAGTAATTAAAACTTGCATTTAGGTAACTGTCGTTAATATCACTAATAAAATAAAAACTGCACTTGTAACTTATAAAATTGAACTCAACCTTAACTTCCATTTACATTTCTATATTAATAAAAACTTGCAACTGAGGTATTGAACAAAAATAACCTTGCAACTGAGAGTACTAAACAAAAATAAATTTGTAACTTACAAAACCGTAGGGTTGTCAAAAAATTCGAAATATCTGTATCTGTATTCGAAATAAAACGAATATTATTCGTATCCGAATCCGATGATTTCAGATATGAATATGGATATGGCATATCCATATCCGATAATATCTGAATATATATATATATATATATATATATATATATATATTATAGAAAATATATAATATAAATATATATTTTCTTATGTTCAATTTATAATATATATATATATATATATATACATATATATTTATTTATTTATTTATTTATTTTTTAAACAATATATTTTTAATAAGATATATATAATTATTATATATATTTTTCCGGATATTTCGGATTCAGATACGGATTCAGATATAGGCAGATCCGTATCCGAATTATCTATTTGACAGTTCTACAAAACTGAACTCAATCCCCTTCTCTGCCGCCTCTCACAGTACCTTTTGTGATAATTTATAACTTTTTGACTTCAGTTGCAAGTAGAGGATCAATTCGTCGATTTCAAATTTTTATTAGTTCAGTTAGTTGATTGCAAGTTTATATTAGTTTAGTTATTCAAATACAAGTTTTTTGAGTTCAGTGACCTTTATTGCAAGATGAGTACGAGTTTGATTATAATTAAGTCATTTAACCGATATATATTATAGTATATATCTTGAGCAAAAGTGAAGAACAAAATAATGCATTTGATCAGTTTTGGACAAGTAATAACTTTATAAGTCTAATGGTGATGATGAAAGGACTATCAAAGATGGTATGCAGGGAGGAGCGCGGTAGGGCTGCTGCTGGTAGGAATTTTTCAAACTGGAAATTGTTAACAGTGCACTGCATTAGTTTAGGGATATATTAGCAAAAAAAATAAAAAAAAAATAGGGATAGTTAATTGTTGATCTCTCCGATATCTAGACTCTCCATTTTAATCATGAACTTTGAGATAATGTCCATATTTGTACTATGACTTTACCTCTTTTGAGGAATCGAAATGTTTTCATTTGAAGTTTTCTTTTTAATTTTAAATATATTAAAAATTAATTAAAAAATTATAAATAAAATTTATAGAAAAAAGAAGCAGAGAAAAATAATAAACAAAAAACAAAACTTTTATAGGGTAAAAACAGCATTGAAAATGAGAAATGAGGAGAATGAAGCATTATTTTATAAAATAATTGATTAGAGTTTTACTTTAAATTATTAAAAAAATGAAAAACAAAATTATAAGTAACAATAATTTTTTTAACACTTTAATTTACGTGAATGGGACTGATAAAATATTTACAATTCTATCAATTTACAAAATATTTTTGAAAATAAATTAATCAAAATTTATATAAAATATTTAATATATTGGTTAAAATTGATATTTGAAAAGTCAAATAAAACTAAAATTATGAGATGGAACTATGGAAGGAACATATGAGATGATTAAATTAAAATCAACCACGAGTAATATAAGATTTTGGTAGAAAATTAAAGTTAATAAAATATATAAATTATTGATAATTTATTACTAAAATCTCTTTAAATTTAAAATACATTAAATTATAAATAAAGAATTACAATAAAAATCGTAATAAAAAAGAAAAGGGTATATTTTGGTCCATTCAACATTCACCTGAAAATCAAGAAGATGTCTCTCCTTCACACCACACCTCTCTCCCTCCCTCTCAAAAACCCCATCACTGCCGGAAAAAACTGCACTTTTCCGACTAACCACCGCTCCCTCTCTTTCTCCACCACCCCATCTCCCCCAAAACTCATTTTCACCACCTCCATCCGCTTCTCCCGTCCTTTTCCCGACGACCCAATTTCCGGCGACGACGATGAAGAGCCCGACAGAGCCACCCCTTCTTCTATCGCCGACGAATGGGGCGAAAAATCCGACCCGGATCCTGAACCCGCTACCAAACTAGCTGATTCGGACCCACCTAAGAATGATGATGAATGGGGTGTGGCACAAGAAGATTATGTTGTTTCGGGGAATGGTAAGGCTTCTGTTAGTGTTGATGAGGGTGAGGAGGAGGAGGAGAGTGGTAACGAGAGATTGGAGGAGTTGAAGAGGTGTTTAGTGGACAGTGTTTATGGGACTGATTTGGGTGTTAAGGCTTCTAGTGAGGTTAGAGGGGAGGTTTTTGAGTTGGTTTCTCAGTTGGAGGCGTTGAATCCGATTGCCGCGCCTACTGATGCTGTTGTTGACCTCGATGGCAACTGGGTTTTGCTGTATGTACATTCTTCTGCTTTACCTCTTTATTTTGCTTTCTTGATATTTGGTTGTTTGCGAATAGCTGAATAGGTATGTTTCTTGCTTTAGCTATGTTATGGTATATGCACTTATGCAGGGGCTATTTGTGAGCTATTCAACTCACCTCGTTTAATACTTGAGTTTGATTCGATGTTAATTGAGCCACGGTCAAGTATTTGCACTAGTTTTCGAGACGGGATTTAGTATCAATTATTTGACTTGTGTTTCTTGTGAGCCTAAACTAGATTTTACTTTATATCGTCTATTAAATTACAACTATACAATTATATATTCGGAATCAAGTTTTATTCTACATATATGATTGAGTTTTGCTCTATCGAGCACTCGAGCTTATAAAATATTAGTTCAAATCAAATTATGTGTTACGTTTAATTCTTTTTTTCAGTCAAGATCAAGTGTATCGAGCTTTAGTTGAGTTTCAAGTTTAAAATTTATGTGTCTATCAAGCTCGAGTTTTGTATTATTCAATCAAGCTGAGCTCAAGCTCAACAGTGTTTGGCTTGGCCCGATTGCACCCATAGGTGTATATGATTGAAGTTTGATTTTGAAATGTCAGAAATGACGGTGCTAGGCAGTTTTAAAGTAATCTTTTAATAATTGGCTATATATTTAGAACCAATTTTTTCATCTATGCATTCAAGTATAGCTCTACATTGGAGTGATTATTTTATAAATCTAGTCCTATATTATAGGTATAGCACTGAGTATAGTTGTGCATTGGACTTGCGCAAGTAATGTGATAAAAGAAGCTACATTTTACTTCTACATGTTACTTTTAGGTTTACATTAGATTTCCAATATCAAGGAAACAAAATACTTTTATTCCTAAACTGTAAAGTTAGGACTTAGGAGAGATGGGTCCTTTTGAACAGATTGGGGTCCTTTGTATAGATTGTTGTAGGAGTTTCATGCTCTGGACATTTTCATTGTGATTTAGAGATTTTGTGTAAGATAAATTAACAGCATATTAATATTTTGGTTATGTGGCGTGCTTGGGAATCTAAATATCTAATGTTATGTGGAATCATATGGGACTTCTACACTTAGCTTAGAATCATTAAATGGAGCCATTTACCTCTCACAGGAAGCAAATGCAGGGAAAAGATCATTTTTTTCCTTAATTTGCAAATGCTTTATTGGTATACTATTTAGGTTTTAAAAGATTTGAGAAGAGTTTAAAGATGATCTATAAGGGCAATAGTACACGTAGGTGTGATTATAAAATTATGTAAAAGATTTTGGTCTGTTTGTTGTTGTTTCCGGTTACCTTTTTTCCGGAAACCTGTATGTATTCTGACATATGTTTTGTATCCTGTACAACAACAAACCGGGTTTTCTGATTCTTGATCTTTGTGAATGAATATTGCAATCTATGCCACCTTCCAGTAGGTTTTCTGAATAGAACTCCCCTGTTCTTCTGTAATGATTCCACATACAAGTTTAGAAATTCATCACAACTTTATCTCTAGCTATATGAAATCAACTTAGAAAGATAATCATTGCTAATCTCTTCACAAAAACAGCAGATTATGGCTTCAATTTGCAATCCCCTTTTATAGAGACAAAGAGGAGGGTGGGAATGAGACAATGAGTCAGAAGCCACCTCTACTTAATCATCAGTCTATTTTAAAAAATAGCTGTGTTAATTAAATTAGTGGCACGTGAACTAAGTCATTAGCTTTTTTTTTCCTTGAAGGAATTATAAATTAAAGATAAGTTGGAGGATATCTAAAGAGGCTCAGAGTGGTTTTTTAATTGTCTTTTAGTTTTATATACTCATTTTAAATAAGTAGGAGAACCTTTCATTTTTGAAGTTTGTTTCTTTTTTCTTTTCTTTTTTTGTAAGTTGGGCTGTGGACTGCCAGTAGTATAGTGCAGCACAAGGGGTCATTGGTATTGGAGTGTGCATGTCATAATATGTTGCTACTTAATTTAATAAAAGAAGAACATGGGGCATATTAATGATGAAGAGGAACGGGAATGAAAATAAAAAGAGTCATCTATTTTTATTAATTAATAGTTTAATTGTATGTAGTTGAGAAATTAGTGGTGTATTAATTATATGTTTTATATGTGGGGTTAGAAGTTACTTCCTCCGTCCCAAAATACTTATCACTTTGACTTTTATACGTATTTTAAGGTGCATAGAAAAGATAACTCCACAAATTATTCTTAAAAATTTCTTTTTCTAAATAAAAATTTAATATTATAATATTTATTTAGAAAAATAAAATTTTAGAAATAATTTGTAGAACTATCTTTTTTTTTTTGTCAGTAACAACTTTCACATTAATGAGTTGTATCGAAATACAATCCCGTAAAAAACAGAGTTCTTTCATACAAGAAAGTTTATTATCTAACCAAAGGACATGCAGAGATGTCTTTGGAAATTTAGGCAATAAGACTTTAATGTATGAAAACAGAACACATGTTATAGAAAAATAAACAAATAATTAGTATCCATCTGAATAGAAAAAGAAAGACAGAGAACATAAATTTTAAAAAATACATAAAACAATTATTATTTTTTATTTAAAATAAAACAAGATAAAATCTAACCAAAGGGGATCCCTTTGGTTACAACCTCATGATAACCTATAAAAAATCTATCATTTATACAAAATAATACTTTAAAGATTTACCATTCACCATTTTTACAAGATTAAAATACGTGCAAAAAGTCAAAGGGACAAGTAATTTGGGATGAACAGAGTACTAAATATGTAGCTTATTAATAATAAGCCCATTTGTTAAGGGGCCTTAGTCCTTTTATTAGATATTTATTCACTACTATATAAGTATTGTAAACTCCACATATTGTCTTAGACTTGATTATGAGATGCTGAATACTCTAAATTGAGTTTCGGTTGTGATCCATAGTTTTTATCCCTTCTTCTGCGGTTGGGACATCCTTGAGATAGTGGATTTTCTATGGTTAATCCGCCCAAGTTCTATCTTATATTCGTGTTTTAATTCATATGTTCATCTTTACCTAATCTGTCCTGCATCAGATGGTGATTTGGCCTTCTTACATTTTTTGTGTCCAGAAGCTTAACCAAGAGAACATGGTGGTTATTAATAATATTCTTGATCACCCTCAAATTGACCAATATACGATGGTGAACATTGGCTAATATTGATGATGCATATAATTTTCTCATATGTTGTTTTCCTGTTATGATAATAACAATTATTATTATCGGTTGATAATCATCACTAGTTTTATCAATTACTTGTGCTGTGTTAGTTCTAATTTACTGCTTATTAATTGGTTACACTAGAATTCACAGTTATTAGCACAATGTTGGTATTTTATGTATTTATGAATCACCCATTGATGTTAATCCGTTGCGTTATGCATCAGGTACACAGCATTTTCTGAGTTGCTGCCTCTTCTAGCAGCAGGCACAACTCCTTTATTGAAGGTTGATAAAATTTGTCAATCAATTAATACCAGCAACCTTACCATTGATAATTCAATAACATTGTCAAGCCCTTTTGCCACTATCTCCTTTAGTGCATCTGCAACCTTTGAAGTTCGAAGTCCTTCAAGAATACAGGTACATGAATTTTAGGTCAAAAGAATGTATAAGAAAATTAAATTCATGACAACTTTGACTTTCCTATGATACATGTTTTCTATAGTAGATATCTATCACCTTGAATTGCGGCTCATGTTCACTGGAAATATGTAGGTTACATTTAAGGAAGGTTCCTTTCAACCTCCAGAGATCAAGTCCAGTGTAAGTCTTCCGGAGAATATAGATATTTTTGGCCAGACAATCAACTTGTCACCAGTCCAGCAGTCTCTCAATCCTCTTCAAGAAGCCGTGGCAGGTATAGCACGTGGTATTTCTGGTCAGCCTCCTCTCAAGATTCGCATTCCGGGTGAACGGACAAATTCTTGGCTTCTTATCACATACCTTGATAAGGATCTTCGCATTTCAAGAGGGGATGGTGGCCTCTTTGTGCTTGCTAAAGAAGGAAGTCCTCTTTTAGACCAGTTATCAGGTACGTAGTTGAAATCGTGTTAAGGTTGTACAACTTGTTTATATTAAAAAAAATTATTGTGCACATCAGAGTAGATAAATAATAATTAAATTGCCTCATCTTCGTGACCTTAACTCTAGAAAAATCTTACGATTGTCGAGTGAAAGAAATTCAATTTGAAATCGAAGAATAAATTATATAATTAAAGACTAAAGATTATGTATATATGACTCTCTTTTTTTTTTGTCAAGATGTATATATGACTTTATCTGAGATGTATGTTATCTTTTTTGTTCTCCTTGCAAGGTTAAAACTATTGTTACTCTCCACCGGCACACTGTTCACCAATTTCTTTATCGAGGCAGATCATGTCAAAAGTACAGGATGAGAAAATGCAGATTCATCGAAATGGTCACTTAAGTAACACCTTATATGATATATTGTATTGAATCTAATAGCTCTATGTTTTGATATAATAATACCGTATATGTGATCCAACCTTTTTGTAGTTAATTTTTGGTTGTATATAAAAGTTTTTTTTTTTGGCTTTTTTACCATGGACCAGTAGTTCCTGAATTCCATATAGGCAAGCATCTTTGTCTAAATATATAGTTTCATGAATGAGTTTGCAACATGGGTATGGTTGGAATGATGTATTTACCCATGCTATCGAAAGATATAAGACACAGGTTTATAGTATGAAATTTAAAAAAATATGGAAAACATGAAAATGAACGCCCATATCAATGCCACCGTCCAATATCCATAGCGGCTGGATATGAAAGTTTATTGATAAAGTGTTAAACACCACTCTGTCGCCAGTAAAAAGATGCAATAGCCTCACGGATTTCCCCCAACTTTTGTACTCGACATAATTATAGTTTAAAGGTGTAAAAAGAGGCTTGTCAAATTATTACAAATTGAAAATGTGATCCGAAATAACACATTAGTTGAGAGCGCACCAAACTATAGTTAAAATTTGTCAACTTTAACGTGTATTATGCATATTTTCTGAATTTTTCTACTGAATTATGATAATCGTAATCACTAATCAACTTTAATGTGATATTTTTCGCCCGAACATCCTGGCAAAATCATATGTTAAGGTATAAATAAGTCCAAATGGAAATAGGGTATGCAAAGTGACTTGTCAGTATTCCCCATTATTTTTAATAGGCCTCATTTATTATTTTATTTGTATATTGTTCATATTTAATTATTATGATAAATTTAATTTTAATTTTATACATTTTAAAAAATAATACAAATATTTGATAATTATGAGATTAATTAATGTAATTAGATAAGATATAAAATTTTATCGGTGAACAAGAAATATTGAACAAACACGAAAGAGTATCTAAAGAATTTATCAAAAAAAAATATGCGACATGAAGAGTATTAATTTTCACAAATTAATAAAAGTAAACGAACAGACAAATGGCATCAATCTAAGAATAATTTACTGGTAGAGGTAGTTTGTTGGGGAAATGACAAGGAGTTGTAGACTACCACTAGTTGTTCCTTTGTCCATTTTCTTGATCCGAATAGTTCGTCAACATTAAGCTGCTAATTAGTAGGATCATCCCTTGAACCAGGTTCCCAACAAATATGCCTAGTACCTAGTACCTACATCACACACACAAACAATTAGAGAAGAGGAAAGGAATTTTTATTTGATGGTGTTACAAATACATTACAAGAGTAAATAATATCCCCCACTGTTCTTAAATCATCAACAGTTCATACTTTCTTGATTCAAAAGGCTCTGAAGAGATAAAGGTGACAGAAAAGCATACACAAATATTATGGTACAAGAAATGCGATGATACCGAGAGTATGCTGACACGGGAGTCTTATGCACAAACGGATACCACTTTTTTTTAATTTAGATCAAACTCACTGGGGTTAATGGCATTTTAGAGCCATAGATTGTGCTGTTTTGGGTGATTTTTTGTGGAGGGTGTTTTTGCTTTTACATAATATGGGCACCGCCAAGGACACATTGAAATTGGATGATGAACAAATTACTGAACTCCGCGAAATATTCCGGTCATTTGACCGGAATAAAGATGGTAGCTTGACTCAACTCGAACTCGGCTCATTGTTACGATCACTTGGATTAAAACCTAGTCCTGATCAGCTGGAGACGTTAATACAGAAAGCTGATACAAATAGTAATGGCCTTATTGAGTTTTCAGAGTTTGTGGGATTGATTGCACCACAACTTTTGCCTGAGAAATCTCCGTACACTGAGGCTCAATTAAGCCAGTTGTTTAAGATGTTTGATCGAGATGGAAATGGATATATAACTGAGACTGAATTAGCTCATTCAATGGCGAAGCTTGGTCATCCATTGACGGAGGAGGAGCTGGCAGAGATGATCAAAGAAGCTGATACTGATGGAGATGGAAGGATTAGTTTCCAGGAGTTTTCGCAAGCCATAACTTCAGCTGCTTTTGATAATTCTTGGATTTGAATGGGTTGCATATTATATATTTCCGGTAAATCCTCTCTTTCCTGTGAACGTTTGGATGTATAGCATGAATTTTACCAACAACAAAAAAAGTCTTTCTACTATTTAAGTAGATTCAGGTCTCGACCCCTGCAACAAATTGTTTATGTATTCTATTTAATTAATTTCTGAAGTTTGGTTTAAAAGTGAGCAGTGATTCTCACCGCCTTCATAATAAAAAGATCATATGTAATTAGATTATCCATCTAATAAAAAAGAGAATGAATGACTGAAAATCTAATTAGCACCATGAACCATGAGATGAAGATTGCAGGTATATCTAATTATATTTTCAGGTTGTACGGCTGAAACTAACGTCTGGTACTTAAATTTGGTGATTTAGCGCAATTTATGTTGCAAGTAGTACTGTATATTATACAGATTCATTATAGCCAGTGATGAAATCAGCTCTCCAAAATCAAATTAGAATTGGTAAATCCTGCAAAACTTGCAAGAATTTCTGGTTTTATTTATTCATTTTGCACAGGTTAAGATTTGTCCAGCCACAACAATTGCCCAGCCGGCATAACACAGAAATGTGCATCAGAATCTGATTATGCTCAATTCTTCAACAAAGAGTGTTTCAACAGCTCTCAGAGTTGAGGTTCTTGAAACAGAGTTAAGATAAGTATATAGACAGGAAGTCCAGAACTAGAGCAAGGCTATAATGAATTTGTAGTTGCCAAATCAGACATGAAAATTTGAAACTAAAGCAACACTGTTGAGACAATGGGTGACCAACCTCATACTAGTCTGAAGAACATAGGTGTTATGTGTATGACGCTGCTGCCAGGGCGAATAAGATTGAAACTAGAAAACAAAAATTATCTTCAATGGTTAAGAGAAATATAAAGTCCTGGGATTGTAATTGAATGCTTCATGGCTTCTCTTTTTTTTTTTTTAATTTTAGCATCACATACCAATGAATACACACAAGAACCATAGAAGTGTGACCCCAGTGAATACAGGAACAAGAATGACATTCTTGAGGTAGCCAGGTAGGAAATACTTGAGCACGAAATGATCACTGTGAATAAATGGCTAAAAGAAAATAGTACAACCTGTGTATATAAATTATAGATGTAAACAATTTTCAGATGGCTGCAAAAGAAAATTTACTGTCTTCATTTTCATTATTCCAGGATCAGACTTCCAAACAGAGCACAAAAGAGTAACAACATACACAATTTTTTACAAATCTATCCAAAGATATATAGATCAACTTTCTTGCCTGTAATGTTAATATATCAAAGCTTGATCATTTAGATGTTCTTTACTGGTGAAGGAAAAAACAGAGGCTACAGAAAATGTTTACGGACCATTTCTAGCAACTTCTGCATGTTTTAGTTGATTACCCCATATAACTAGTAATGACATTTCCTTGTTAGCTAGAGTATAATGCAACCTTACTTAGAAAAGGAAATAGAGATTTTGCATTACTTAATTGCGCACCAACCACTCCATTATGTCCTTCCTGATAAGCCCCTCCCCCGATCCAAAACTTGCATAATTTGGTTTGATCACTTGAGGACCATAAATGGACATATATCTGTACTGGCTGTTGATTCCGGGCATCATCATTGTAATAAAGGGAAATCGCTTATGCCACATAGTTCTCGTTGAGCTAAATAGATGCTTACCAGACTCCCGAACCCCATTCTTCAAACTACATATTGTGCGGCCTCCAGGAGTGTTCAAGAGCGACGTGTTGGTTAATTGCTTTGTCAAAATTGTATTGGACTTGGCATTAAGCTGTAGTTGTGGACCACGGATCTCAGCTGATGGTTTCGCTTTGTCAAGCCATCGGAGGATCCAATTTCCTAAGTTCCGACCAACTTCAATGTCTCTCTCTTGGATATGCTTGTGAACTCTTACTACCATATCAAATACAGCCCGTGTTCGCCTGTGACGCAAAACAAAAGTAAAATACAGAGAAATCCTTAATGACCAAAGAAAGTAGATGTAGCAGGTAATTATTATGACATAAAACATTTTTTAGTCTTATCTTGAAAAGAATAAGAGCATGGATACATGTAGGAACATCTGCTGCATGTTATAACCCAAGAGTATTTCTTGGTAATGGTCAATTATAGAAATTTAATACTCAAAGATTATGCATTTGACAGTTTTCTTACACATCTAATGTGACTAAGAACACAGAAGAACTAACAGAACCAAGTCTAAAATCTAAATGTTAACCTTAATAAAAAATATCTCACAGACACTAGCCTATGTATAACATAGAGGATGAAGGATACCAGTGTGTTGTCAGAAGTACCCATATACAATTAATGAACTTATCAATTTTTCGGTAAGGAAAAAAAGGTAATAAAAATGAATGCTGATTATGTCCAAAATTTTAATCAAAAGAAAGTTATATATTCATCTAGAAATTATCAGTAAATATATTAGTTTCCTTCAAACTGGAACAGCTTGCAACCAATTACAGCATGGTTCCTAATAATCTAAAGACACTTGCAGTCCATCTAAAGCCTTGTTTCATGTTAAATTGGAAAAAAAAAGTCGTGCTTTACCGACCTTTCTTTATACTGTTTTCTCTACATTATTCTATTTAATCTTCATGAAACTTTATTTTCAGAACGGCAAATATATTTGATGGCCAAATTACAATATTTACAGGCTGAATATCTGTCCTATTTTATCTAATTCACAGAAATCACTCAAAGATGATATCATGATTCAAAAAAACTCCCACATATAAAATCAATTTCATCGAGCATTAAAGAAACAGCATATTTTTACTGAGAGAGAGAGATAAAGCATCAGCTGAAAATAATAACATCAACATTGAAATTAAACATATAAAATATGGTTAGGAATAGATATAGATGCAGGGGATAGGAAGATATACCCGTAAACAAATAAACGGGTCCTGGGGTATTCAAGTGGTATGAGGCGACGCTGAGACTTGAGGACGAGCTTATAAGTTGGTTTAAGCCCTAGAAAATAAGCAGTTGCTAATGCTATCTCCCACAACACCATTATTATCAATTGCTGCTTCTCCCAACTTCACTCTTAATTCCACCCAAATTTTAATTATAAGATGAGAGTATTTGTTTTTTATTATTACATCTTAACTTCTTATACAAGACAAGATAGCGGACAACCCAAATTCTAACTCTTTTCAATTCCCCGATTTGGTAGGTCACTGCTACCGTCACAAGCCCATCAAACTCGCTACATTACTTTATATTAATTACTAGTGCTAATATCAATATTCTAGATAAATGATTATTTTGAAAATTTGTCTATAAATTTGCGTTAAAAGTAGATAATAGACCTGTATTATGAGACAAAAAATATATATTTCAAAAGTAACATGTAAAATGGGACGGAGAGTATCTTTTATCAGCAAAATAAATTGTGTTCGTTTGATTACCAAATTCATAATTTTTTTAGGTTAAATTCGAAAGAAATTCACTCTATTCATTTACACACAATAAAATTTAGTCAAATGGATGCCCATTCTATTATTAATCTACAAGTTACTTAATAGAAGAATTAAGAGATACACAATAAAACGCTTATCCCCGTTCCACTCTGACTTATCATAAAATTTGTTAGAACAGATACTTATTATGCACAATCTTTTTTTTATATAAAATTTAGTCAAGTACAGTCTCAACCTATTAGCATCTCGGAGTGTAACCACCGGCTACAATTCATTTCTCCTGTGGAAGCTTCTTGAGAGATTGTTGTTGCTCGCACGCCTATCCTCCTTATGGTGCAATACTACACATATCACTTGTGGAGACTGAGAAATAGCTACCTTTGTGATCGAGGATTCTTGATCCAAATGGTTTTTTTTTTTTTTACAAAATCCAAATGGTTTGTTTGTCATCATAGTTAGAGATATTGTTTATCGGGTCTCGTCCTCTATTTGATTTATCGAGAGAGCTCGACACCTATCTCGTCATTTTAGAATTATTCTAGGTCTCTTATAACTATTATGGCTTCCTTTGTACTCTTTTCTTATATATAAATATCAAACGTAACAAAAAAAAAAATAGAGGCAAAGCGTCTGTGTGTATTTATAAGAGTGGCAAACTACACACCAGTGACCACCCTGCAACCTAATGTTGCAAATTATAGTATTTGTTATATATTAATAATTAACACCTTGCTTTCTTTAGAACAAATACTCGTTTGTAAGGTTATAAGTCAAATTAGTCAATAAAATAAAATAATAATTAACACCTTACTCTCGATTTTTAAAGAGGGAAGAAAGCAAGTGAAACAGAGGTAAAGTAGTTTCATTTTCACTCATATTTATGCTCCCGAATTTTTAACAGAAAATAAAGCAAGTGAACGTAAATTAGACATATTTTCACTCCAAAATTGGAATGAAAATACTTTATTTTCTATTCACTTGTTTTCTTCGATTTTTAAAACTGGGGAGCATGGCCTAAAATTCTAAACAATTGACGAGTGTGGAAAACACAGGGAAAAAATGTATAGACTTGTCGGTGAAATTTCAGTCGCCGTTCGCTTTCTAAGGATTCATTTGCAATTTTATTATTAGAATTACTTAGCAATTTAGCAGTATAATAATTTTATATAGAGAGAGTCAATTAGAATTTATTTTACCAAATGTAGATAATTTATGTGTATAAATATTTAAATTTATAATTAAATTTTTTTCCATAAAATTATATACACATATGTAGCTCAGAAATCAAGAGCAAATTTGATAAAAACATTTCTACTTTTCTAGTATGTACTCATATATGTAGTTGAGTATCTTACATTCTCACTAAATAAAATACCTACCATATGAGAACGATTGAATAACAAAAGTGCTAAAGTACTTATCCTATGTTGTTCATGAGTCTTGGGTTTGGGTTTGACTATTACTCACCACGAAATTTGTTAGAACATGTACTCCATTTATAAGGCTATAAGTCAATTCAGTCAAAAAAATACCTACCATACGATAAATGCATATATTAATATTATCAGGGTGGAAAGTGCTAGCTAGAGCCATGAATATCGTATTTTAGTGAATAGAAATATATAGTTGGTGCAAATAAATAATATATTTTTATATATTAAAAATTAAACGATATTTGGCTTTGACTCAACAAACAATAGTCATGGACAATATATGATTATTACTCTTTCCGTTTTTTTTATAGGTCGCTTTAACTTTTGGCATACATTTATATTTTAATTCAAAAAAAAATTAAATCATAATTTTTACTATATGGTCAAAGCACTTGTATGCCAAAAATTAAAACGATTTATAAAAAAATGGAGGGAGTAGTTAATTAAGATATATGCAATTGGATTAAGATAAACAGAGGATAACAAATGTCGTATTATGCTCTACTAACAGTTAGTAACAGCTTAGATTAAGGGTCCTATGTAATCAATCAATAATGATGTCTTTACAAAAGTTGATCATGTACAAAAAGCAACCGGCCACTCCAGAGTCCAGGTAGAAGTTTTCACTCAATATTATTCTATCATTTTTCTTATATCCGACTGTATATAAGAAAATTCAAATAAGATGTCAAAAAAATGTAAGATGCATGTACTATACAAAAAATATGTCAATATTCGCACTGCGGTCCACTGATGGGTTAAATGGAAAAATAAGAGATAGGATAAAATATATTTGAACTAGAAATGATTTAATTTAGTTTGATAAAAAATAGTGGTATTGAATTTTATTTAAAATTTAAATAAAACAAAATCAAAAATTTAAAGACATATTAAGTTTCAAAAAAAAAAGACATTAAATATTCATCAACAAAATTGATATGAATTTTGGCTTCGTATCATTTTATATTTAAAATACAAAAAATTATTCATTGAAAATATTTTACTTCTTATAAAATGATTTTATTACGTATAAATAAATTTTAAAATTTTATATGAAAACTAATTTATTATATAAAAACTACATCTTCGTATGGATGATTTAGTTTATAAAATTTTATTCATTTCAAACGCAATGGGAAGTGTTTGGCTAAACATTTATGAATTTGAAAACTTATACCTCAATATCATAAGGTGGGTTTTAAAAATTCAAATAGGAAAGGTGTGTAGGAAGAAAAAATTTAAGATATCAAATTAAATTCAAGCTCTTATTTTTATTTAAATTGTATATAAATTTTATATAAAGATTTCAATTCATCTCAAAGAATAATAATTTTTTACTATTTTATAAGAAAAAATATTAAATTAACAAATAGATGCTTAAATAATTTTCAACTATATATTTATATATTAAATTTATATTCTTTAAAGAGAAAACTTCTCCTAGGATGATTTGAAGTAATTGTCCGAGATTAGGTTCAATTCTACTACAAAATAAGATATCAATTTTGTAAATATTATCCCACCACTTATATTCACATAAATATCATTTTATTATTAAAATGTTCTATTTTGTTTTAATCTCGGGTAATCTTCTGAGGCCACCGTCGGGAGCAGCAAGCTCTTTTTTAAATTATATGATAATCTAATTTTGTATTATATAATTATGTTAGCATTAGACGAGTTATATTTTAATATTAAAATATAGCGAAGAAAACTGATTTAAAAAGGAGAAAAAGGACGTTGAGGCTAACCTTAGGAAACTTTCGTGAGGTAGTTAAAAAATAAGTTTTGAATTCCACCTGACCCGCAGAGCTAATTAATGACATTGGGTTTGGTGGACTAATTTTCTAACCAAATAACCTTCTGTTAATACAGTGTCTTAGGAAACTTTTCTGAGATTAACCAATATCCGATTTTGTATCCGAATTTGATAATCTGAAAGTATAACCGAATCCAAAACAATCCAATCTGAACCGATATCAGTTCAATATAATCAAATCCAAAAATGATCCAAAAATCGATTTGATCCGATCCAAATATGACTAGGCAAGAAACAGAGGGATAAAACTGGAAAAATGAATGCTGCAAAACTCCGGCTACTTCTTGTAAACTACTATCGCAGGCTATTATTTTGGGAATATTCCAGAGGCAACAAGATTGCTCCGCAATTAACATAGAGTATGACAGATTGGCCCAACCCAGAGGGGTAAGTAACAACAAACCATGAGGATCAGAGCAATGCCACCTTTTGCCACTAGTCACTCTTTAGGCTCATCCAACTCCATAAATAAGTTCCCGTAAGGAGTAAATAGAAAGGCATGCTTTTCAAGCCGAACAAAACTTTTAGTAGCTAATTTTTCTGGCTAAACACTCCCAAAACTCCAAAAAGCTAGGTGCCAAATACAGCCACAATCCGAAAGAAATATAAAGGCATGTGTTTTACATTTAGAGTTCTTACTTCTAGATGACTGAGTATTAATAATGAATCAAGATTACAGTATCAAAGGTCTTGGTAAAGATATATATACAGAATCAATGAATCAGAGGATCAGGCCTTCTGCTGGTGCAGGCTTAGAAGGCTTGTGCTCGCTTGCTTCAGAAGCTTTTGGGGACTCCGATAAATGAACTTGAGCATACTCATCCACCATTTTCCTTCTCTTTTCATCTTCAACCATGCTCACTTTCTCTTTAGTATGTTGTCCAACTTCTCCAGCCGCCTTGGCAACTTTGTTAAAAGCACCCGTTACCCATGATGCTCCACTAAACACATAGCGATTCTTCATCACGGCAGAACCAGCACTACTGACTTTCTGTTCAGCAACAGAAAATGCTGACTTTGCTTTGTCAGACACTTGAAGTTTCTGATCCACTTCCTTAACTTTATCAGTCACAATAGATGTGCCAATGCTTATCTTCTCAGTGAACCCAATTTTTTTGTCAAAAGAGGAAACTTTAGACGATGCCGTGGAAGTCAACTTGTGTTTCTCGTCTATAGCTTTTGCTTTGCCAACAGCATCTTTACCTAAGACATAACCCTTTGCAAGCATGCTAGTAACAACATCTTCTGCCTTGTTCATAGCGGATCCCCCGCTTTTGGGAGTTATATTCTGTGTCACCTGAAGAAATTTGATAGTTAACGGGCCATATATATTTGTTTGCTAAGTCGAAGAAAATTTAAACAATACAAATATTTCTTACAGGAGGGGGAACAAAAGCAGCAGCCGGAGGCTTGTACTCTTCATCCAAAACTACAGTAACAGTTGAATCAACAATTGTTGCCCCCTGAAATGACAAGGAGGTAATAAGTAACCATTTCTAAAGACATAAATGTTAGAGAAGTACAAACTATCTCCCTTAAAAAGGTTCACTCTGTGAACTACACCACTGAAATTACGAAGGTTCAATGTTATATTTGGAGTTTGCATCGATGAAATGACTATATTATGAAGATAGAAAAAAGCGGAACACTTTGCCATGAGTAGCATATCCTCATGTAATGCCAGAAAATTATTCAGTGAATATTATTAGTTAAATTTACCATCTAATTTGAATTGTTGAAGTTGCATATCAAAATTACCAAAATTAGGCACTAAACAGCGACAGGTTTCATATTCAAGCAGCTTTGGAATAGGTAAGAGCAACTCCAATGCAATGCTATATTCACTAGCAATGCTATAGAGTAATTTGTAACCAAATGCATAAAATGATCACTCCAAACCATATAGCCATATGCAAAGTTGCATAAATGCACGGTTGGTTCTAAATTTAAAACCAAATAACCAACTATGCAACCAAAAACGGATATATATCCATCCTTCCCATATCATCAACCAAGTACAAATGGAGAAAAATGAATAATAATGATCATATGACATCACCAAATATGGATATATTTGGTTGGATTTTGCAACTAAGAATGCAAGTTCTATTTTAGCACCAAAATTCACTTTTTGGTGCTATATTATAGCAATGTCTGTGGGCATTTTGCAACTAGCATTGGGGTTGCTCTCAGGAATATAAGAACTATAGTGCTGGACTCATCGACCTACCATTTAATTGTTTTAATTCGTATAATTTTATTCATTCAAATAGGTATACCTCACCTAATTCCTTGAGCTTCTTAAATTTACAACCTCTTTTCACTCTATTAGATAAATTTTCTAAAATCCCACAGCTTAATTGTTAAATTACAATATGAAAAGAAGGGGGGGAAACATTTTTCTGCCTCTTACAAAGTGGTATTTGCTCTTATTTTTCATACATATAACGTCTTCAATAATACTTTTATTGTTAGACATAGATCCAAATTTTATTGTTTTGTTTTTTTCATAGAAGCAGGCCTTTGATGAAGTTTAAGTTTAACTATGAAGGACAAGAAACAGAAACTGACTTTAAGATTTGATGCTACCTCAAGTTCGGCACAAAAATCTTTTTATTTCCTGGTTCACTAAATTGTGGCTCTAAAATACATACATCAACATTTTGATATCTAATGAATTCATGGACTAGTAGATTTTCCCCATATGATAGAGAATGTCAATGAGATGTTTGGGATGAAGTGATATATGAGAAAAATATGTAAGAATGATAAAGCTCTGAAAAAAAAGGTTAATTACCGAAAGTAGAACTGCAGTTTCTGCGCCTTCTGCGTCTTTAAAGGTGACAAATGCTATCTGAGACCGCTCATCGTGACTGCATATGTTTCACATGGTTGTTTGAAGTCAAAATTACCCACGCAACTCAAAAGATCTGATAGAAATACGAATCATCATATCAACTAACCTTTGCATCTCAACATAGAAGATATCACCAGAGAAAGAAAAGAACTCTTGAATGTCTTGCAGAGTGGCTCCTAGAGAAACATTGCTGACTTTGACACTTTTCATCTGTGAAAGGAACACAAATTGAAATGTCGAAAGAAGTTTGTACAATTAACCAAGCACGCTAGGGCTTGTATAAGCCTCACCCTTATTAAACCACAGTATTAAACTTATATGTTTTCATTGAGTAGAAATGTTTAATAAAATATTATACCAGTATACAAAACAAAAACGCTGTTTCACAAAATGGGTATGTTCTCATACCTCAACATTTAACTTTTGGATAACCAAAAATCACGCAGAAATAATGCAACATCACAATCAAATATATAGAAATAAAGCACCCGACACTTTGCATGTGACCAAAGAACATATTCCAACTTCCAAAAATTAGATAAAGCACATGAAAAGTAAAACAAAAATCGCAAAAAATAATTACAAAAAGTTAGAAATAAGATGTGCACGGCTCTTATTTTTAAGAAGCTTACGTTAATCAAATATGCACTTATCAAGTTCATAATAAGTAGTTTTAACATGAACTAAGCAGTCTGAAACTAAAAATACTTGCAACATTTAACCAAAATACACCTCTAACCATTTCTTCAAAATCAATGTATCCAAACACAACCTAAAATCGCATAAATTAAACACATACTGAACCAATGCTTCTTATAATCAACTCTACTCTGTAATTTTATGTAACTACTAAGTCTACATTTAAACCCACCAATGTAATATCCGCAACATTTGACTAAATTACACACTCGATCTAACAATCTATTACTCAGTTCCCTTTCTTTAAAGTCCAGACATCCAAACATAACTTAAATAAACACACAGTAAAATACACACCCTGCCTAATACTGTAATCTATTACTCGATTCATTATTATCGAAATCAATAGACTTAAACACAACATAATATCTCGTAAATTGAACGCATACTCAATCAATACTTGGACAAAACAGCTTAAATCTGCAACTGTATGTATTCAATAGACCTAGATTTCAATGTTTGCAGATACCAGCAACTAATCAATACTCAGTAGCATCACACACACACACACACACAACTGATAGAAATAATAAATACACAGATCTTATAGCTTAGCAGCTATAGAAGTTACGCATAAATTACAATAATAACAGTAGATACCAGCATTAATTGACTTAGTCAAAATCAGAAATATAAATATACATATATAGAATAGATAGATAGATACAACATAGAGAGATAGATACAACATAGCTAAGAAGAAGAAAATGAATGCTCACCGACATCGTAAAATGATACACCGGAGAAGTGAAGGTGGAATCGGAAGAAATAAAGAGAGAGAGAGTGAGAGAGTGAGAGAGGTGTAATAAGAATAATGTGATTATGAGTTAAAAAGTGAATCTATTTTTTCTAAATACACTAGGTGGTGCCGGCGAACCAGCGTTGACCCTTAACCCACTCGAGTTAATTACTGTAATTAACAGAGTTCAGAGACCTGACTAAAATATTTTATCAACATTAATCACATAGTTTTATAGTGAAAATTTTATATTTTGAATATTGAGTTGCGGTTTATTCAGCATGAATGGGAATTACAAGGAAAAATATTACGTTTCAAAATATGTACTTTATTTATTATTTTAATATTTTGAATATATGTGATGATAATAGATAATAAAATATTATAAATATTAATTTTTTGATGATATATCTATCTATATTAGATTACTGAAGCTTAAATATTAAAAAAGTAATAGTTGGTTAATTTATATTTGAGTCAATTTAATTAGTTTTTAGGTCTAAATTTAATTATTAATTTTCAAACTAAATAAATATTTTCATCTTCAAACACAAACATAAATATAAATAAGAAATTGTGGAAAAATATTTTTAAATAAAAATAATTATTATTAAAATTTTAAAAATAAATGTAAATTCTAAAAACAAAATTTTAAAATAAAAATAATAAAACAGCAAGAAAAAATTTGCGCATGGCACAGGTATAATTTATAAACTAGTATAGTTATGTAACCATTGCTTTACAAATTCAATAATAATAAATCGTTATGTTTAAAAAACACAATATATTAATTAAATATTAATAATTTGAATTTTTTTGGTGTTTTTATATTATACTATATTATTAAAGCCGCAAGGGTAAATGTTTAGTTCGTCGTGGGTCTGGTCTTTTTGTATCCCGCTCGATTTCAAATTCAAATACAGTTTCTTCTACTCAATTTCAAACACATTTTTTTAATTAATAAACAATTATGTTTTATTTTCCTCATTAGTCAATCTCTTTAATTTATTAAATATCATAATTTATTAATTAAATTTAATAAATATTAAAATAATAATATTATTTTATTTATATTAATTATATTTTATTATTGTGTTCTATTTATATTATATATACTTTTATATTATATTACTCTAAACGAACTTTTTTTTAATTATAATATAGAGTTGTACTCACGTCTAATAACATATTTCAATTTTTTCGTCGTTCAAATACTTTAATTTTATTTAAAATTATAATTTTATAATAAAAAAATTGAATATTAAAATTATATTAATATTTTATATATATTAAAACATTATCTTTTATTTAAATTTTAATTACAATATTTTCTAATATATTCGAAACTCTTTGTATTAATGTTTTACACGGGTTATTAATCCATGTCAATTAATATAAATATATAACAATATATTAATGAGAATTTAAACACATAATATAAATATGATTCAAAATTAATTTATCTCATGTACAACATTACATAAAAAATATTAATAACGTAAATAATTAAATTAAATATTTAATTTATTTAAAATATATAATACAGAATATATTATTTATTATTCTCATCCCGTGTTTCCGGGTTATAAGCTATTTATTTATCATAACTAGACTAGGTGTAAATTAAATTCTTTGTTATAAGTTTATTCTAATTTTATAAGTTGTTTATATGACCGACAAGCACGTTTTTAGTATCGGAATTGTTTTAAGAAAGTCCGAAGGCGATTTTAAACCATTGTCGGTTCAATTAACAAAAAAAACCATACTTTCGCAGAGAAGTGGACTCTCCTTTATTTTTTCTCAAACTAGTCGAGGGGTTTTCACTTAGTTCTTTTCAATGGAAAGCCCAACCCCTTCGTTTTTTTCGTTTTCGTTGATTTCCCTTCAATAAAACACAATTTTTTTGGTGTTTGTGTGTCTCTCATTTTGAAGTGTTTGTTTGCATTTTCTTTTGGGGTATTTTGTTATATTTTTGTTCAGTTATGTTTGAGTTTATTCGGTGGTGGATTTTTTGATAATGATTTTGTTGATATTTTTGGGATCTGAAAAACCTGCATCGAAACTGGGGCGGTGATAATTATTGAGAGCTCACATTTCACAATCAAAGATTGTTCATCATTTGAGGGTTTTCACTTTCGGCACACCTATAAATGGTATCTGACATTAGATAACAATTGTGGTTTCTGAATACTTAGCTAACAATGGTTTTTATGTGATAATATCAATTGTGATGGCTGTTTTCAGAGATGTTGGTGTAGTTTGTATCGCTTGGGATGTATTCGATTTCGTTTTTAGCTTCAAAAATTTTTAAATCCGATGTGTTAAACGATCAGGAAACTAATTGTTTTTGGGGGTTTGTCCAGACTATGTTATGTTCTATTTAATGAAAACTGTTACCTGTTTGTAAAAAAAAAGACAGAAGGGTGACGCGGTTTGAAAACTTGTAGGTAAGATCCATGACCAGGGCTGAAAACGAATCCGAGTAATCCAGGTTCGAACTCGAATTCGACTAGTTAAAAACGAATATAATTCGTATCCGTATAAAAAATGAGCGAATTTAAATTTTATTTTATAATTTGAACGAATACCGAGTCAGATTTTACCACTATGATATTCAATAATATTTATTTCGAGTAGTTCAAAAAAATTTAGAGTGCTCGAATAAATATTTATTATACGTACTCGACTCGAATTCGTAAGTTATATATATTATTATATACAATATATAATATTCATATTAAAATAATACTATACAAAATGTTCACATTTTAGTTTTTTTGTGAACAGTTATTCCAGTATTTTTAATTTTATGAAATTATTACATACGAATTCGAATATGCTAATATGAGTAGTTCGGTATTCATTCGAGTCGAGCAAAATGAAATACGAATTTGATATTCGAACTCGAATCGAATCTGAATAAAATGTTAAAATTTTGATTTGAATCCGGACCGAATCTGAATGAGTAATTCTAAATTCGAGTCGAATCTAATCATACTACTATTCACATTTATTCGACTCGATTTCACCCCTATCCATGACTCCTCTAATGTGTTGATCCCGACTTTGCAACTTGTAAGAGAATTTTATAATTTTTATTTGTATATAATATTTAGAAAAATGTGGTTTAAATTTTTATATACTTTAAAATACATAAAAAAAATCATCTTTTACGTATACTACATTTACTTCCACGATGTACTATAAAAAATTACTGAGTAACAATTTTTGTAGCGTGTCCCGAAATACATTATTAAAACTTCTTGTCAAATTTCGTGGATGTAATACTTATTGCAGGCGCATCACAATTAACATGAGAAATGTCAAGCTTAGCACGCAAATCAATACATACGGGAACCTCTCACTACAACTTGGTTATTGCTATTTATATTTTAATTGTGGCCAACAACAATAATTATAAAATTTGTATTTTCCATGCCTAGTTTGATTATTTTTAATATTAATACTTATTTGTTAGTGCGCAATATATAATGTATCAATTTGATGTATATAAAGTATTTGTTGAGAATTCAACAATATATTATATTTCTTTCGATTCTAAATAGTAATTTTTTGATTTTTTGATATGTGTGTTTAGATGTAAAAATACAAAAATACATTTAATATTAATTATAGATTTTTATATTAAATAGGAATTTAGAATATAAATATTTACTTGATATAAAACTCAGAAAAAATAATATCTGTAATTATAATTTATTTATTTTAAAATACAAAAAAGAACAAATAATAAATTAGATAATAATTTTTTTTAAAAAAAGAAAAAGAAACAGACGGGGAAGGGGAGATTTTATTAATCCACGTGTCGCGTAAATAGTAAGCCTCGGTAACCGAGGCGGCAGTCAAATATACCGGGAGAGGCTGCTTTTACACCACACCCCAATCATTCTGTCCCTCCCTTTGATCCCATTTTCAATTCCCCCAATTCTCTCTTTCTAGGGTTTTCACTCTCAAACCACACACACACACACACAATACACACATATAATTAGTTGTAATTGTGGTGGAGAAATATGAGCTTCCAAGATCTCGAAGCAGGCCGATCGGTCGGTTTTAGACGCGGGGGCCTTGCAAATGGTAAACAAGACCCGACCCAAGCCGTTGCTTCGGGTATTTTCCAGATCAATACTGCTGTTTCTACCTTTCATAGACTCGTTAATACTCTTGGTACCCCTAAGGACACCCCTGAGCTTCGTGAAAAGCTGTGAGTTTGACTTTCTCAATCATACTTGCACATACTCATACTATATTTTTCTATGTATTTAGGGTTCAATTTGGATTCTGATATATGGGTTCATAACTCAATTTGTACCGGGTTTTATTGATTTTCTTGATTCTTACTTCAAGTTTTTATCTTTTTATAATTTATGTGTATCTTTTCGAATTTAGATATTGATATATGGATGGGTTTATATACATCATATAGTAGAGTAAACTGTATTGGAAACATTTTCTTTGAACATTCGGGTTAGATGAAGGATTGTTATTTATCGAATTTTGTATTATCGTTACTTTTATTATTGTTTTGGTTGTTTGTTCATTACATAATGTATCAGTTATTGTAAGAGAAGCAAATATAATTAGGTAAATAAGGGACATGTGTTGGGTAGTTTTAGAACTCATATTACACTAAAGGCTTAAGCAATGATGTATTTCATTCCTAGTATTTTAGCCTAGTGGAGGCATGTCTGTGTATTTAAATTTCTGTTATTGCCCATTCCCAGAAATAAACATGATAAATGCTGTATTGTACAAACGACATTCCATCAGTTGGGAACTTAGTCACATAGTTCTCGTAAAACTTCTGTAAATTAAAGTTGCTAGTAGTAGAACAGTCTGACTCCTGTGTAGGGGGATTAATTAAGTGGTTCATCTGAAAATGATTCATGTTTCAGTGCGTGGTTTTTAGATTCTTGCATGCACCCGGTGTTTTCTCTAAATAATGGTCAGATCCCTTGTCATTAAATTGATGAAATGGTTGCAGGCACACAGTTTTATCATTTTTCACACAAATAATAGATTTGTATTTCCTTATACAAGTTGGATTCTGACCATCTACTGATATTTACTACTATTTGCTAAAGTACAAAGATAGGGGAAACTG
Source organism: Oenanthe sinensis (assembly GCA_028671895.1). NCBI lineage: Eukaryota > Viridiplantae > Streptophyta > Magnoliopsida > Apiales > Apiaceae > Oenanthe > Oenanthe sinensis. The sequence continues at coordinate 27,966,038 of CM053812.1, read as the reverse complement.
CTTTATCAGAGTTATATATGTGGCCTTAATATTTTTCTGATACAAGTCGGCTGCCGCCTATTGGTAAACAATCCAACAGCAGTTATAATGTGAGATTCTTATTTTATTAGATTCACTACTTTGGCAGGCACAAGACTAGACTACATATTGGACAGTTGGTAAAGGATACTTCAGCAAAACTTAAGCAAGCTAGTGAAACCGATCATCACACAGAAGTCAGTGTAAGTTAGCTGGTTGGCACTGATCAAAATTCAACCTCTTCAAGAAATTTCTTCACTTCTCTCGACCATAGTTTATGTTTTTCCAAATTTATTCTTGTTCCTATTTTAAAAAAGTCAAGAAGTTTGAAGATGCTGCATCACTTGTACTCGTAGAACAGTGAGCAGTGATTAAACTTTTATTTCTCTTCTCCTTTCCTTCCCTGTGGTATAACTTTCATGTATGCTTTTATAATCTCAACTGGCTATATGATATGTGCAGGCCAGCAAGAAGATTACGGATGCAAAACTAGCAAAAGATTTTCAAGCAGTTTTAAAAGAGTTTCAGAAGGCGCAACGGCTTGCTGCTGAGAGGGAGACAGCGTACAGTCCTTTTGTTCCGCAAAAAGTTCCTCCATCCAGGTAATCATAAGCAAGCAACCTATTAGAGAAAGTACAATTCTAAATGCAAAACAGCTATAGTTATTGCTATAGTATGACACCAAAAACTCAAAAAGTGTTATTTTGTGCTAAAATGGAACTTGCACTCCAATGCTCGTTGCAAATTGCAACCAAGTAATTCCATATTTAACTAAAATTTTATCTAACTCTCTCAATTATCATTCAAAGTGGGCCAACTTACACTTTATATCTAGTTGATTGATGACATGACAAGGATGTCTATACCCATCTTTGGTTCTAAATATAGAACCAATTATCCATTTATGCATTTTTCATTCAACTATGGATTATGATTATGTATTGGAGTGGTGTTTTTGTAGTTATGGTTTTATAGTATAATTATAGGACCAAATATAGTCCAATGCTAGTGCTTTATATGTATAGCTATTGCTATTATGAAACCAAAGCGTGATTTCAATGCTAAAATAGAACTTGTAGTCCTATGCATAGTTTAAAAATGGTACCAAATGGATCAAATTTGATCTAACTTTTCAATCACCTTACCTCTAAATGCACAATTACATTTGTCTCATTACTTTAATTATTCATTTCCATCCAGTTTCCCACTTGCATGCCTATGTGACAATTATAGTAACATCTATATTTGGAACCAAGTATAACATTTTTCTATTTTAGAACCAAGTATAGCATTGCATTGGAAGGGTGTGTTTTATAATTGATGCTACATTCTAGATATAGCATCTATAATAGCATTGGGCATGCTCTTAGTTCATGCTTGTTAACTTTGAAACGTTCTACAATTTGGTACAATGTACGTGCAGAATACAAGTGTTTGTTTTTATAGGACTTTTGCTATAAGAATTATGAATTTGTTTCAACTGATATATCAGCTCGATTTTTTTTTTTTATACAGCTATGCAGAAAGTGAGATAGATGAACGTTCAGATAAACATCCAGAACAACGTGCTCTTCTTGTTGAATCTAGAAGGTGAGCTTCACACAGGCTTGTGTGTTTGATACCACCTTTGTTAACTTTAAATATGCACCAGCTCCTATATGGATCACCGTTACAATAGAATGGTTCGGCTGAGTTTGAAAGAGCTATCAGGCTGCCAGTCGACTTTTTTGGTTGGATGGACCATTTTTTTTTTGGATAAATAGAAATATAGAATTAATTTTATTAAAATCATCAATCACATCATTCTTTAGATTGATGCAAAGCTATATTCTAATCTTTTACTATTATTATTGTTGTTGTTGCAAATTGCATTTTTAAACTCAATTTGGCCATCAAAGTCATATGTGGAAATATGGGGTTCATTATTTAATAAATTTTAAACTCAATTTGTCCATCGAAGTCATATGTGGAAATATGCATTAGGAATCACTTAATCCTAGTCCAACTGGTTTAGGTTGCATGCATTGTTGAGTCGGAGTAGACTTGATTGAACTTTAAATTCTGATGACCCTTAGTTTCTGATTTTTACACATTACAGGCAGGAAGTTTTGCTGTTGGATAATGAGATTTCCTTCAATGAGGCTATAATTGATGAAAGAGACCAGGGCATTCAAGAAATCCAGAATCAGATTGGAGAAGTAAACGAGATATTCAAAGATCTTGCTGTTCTGGTTCATGAGCAGGGAGCTATGATTGGTGAGCATTTCATTCTTTGGGTTGTAATATGTTTTTCAATTATTCATCCTCCGCCCTTTCCCTCAGCTTACTTAAGTTCTGCAAATTATGATCTTATATGCAAACAAATTTTTATTTTCAGATGATATTGGATCCCATGTTGAGAATGCACATGCAGGAACTGCTCAGGGAAAATCCCATCTTGTCAAAGCATCGAAGACCCAGAAGTCGAACTCGTCTCTGGTAAAACATTTTCTTATACCTGATCTGAAGTTTTTGCTAGACACCAACTTATGTGATTGTCCACAATATCTTCGTGTTCTTTTCCTTCTGGAAATGAACAATTTTTGAAATTTAAATACTTCTGCACCCATGCCAAGGGATCAAATATTGTAAGTTTATATCATGTAGATGGGATCAAATATTTTATATCGTGTAGATGGAAACGAATATCATAATTTAAGATTTTGAAGACATGTATGACAATTAGAGAATTGTACACGTCATGTTGCTCAGTTGAGGATTTTTGTTTCCAGTTCTGTCCACCCCCTTTGTCCCTATCCGTAGGGATGTAAATTGATCCGGACTATCCGGTATCTCGGTTTATATTCGGCTAAAAAATATTATACATGTCTCATCCGTTTCATAAGCGATCCAAATCTGACAAAAAAATTAAACTCGGATAAAATATGATTCCGGATATGAACACTCATATACCCGCTTAGATTAGGTCTCATATTATTTTTTATAAAATGATCATACCCAAATACCGAAATATGATCCATGGTTCGTATTCGATTCGAATTCATATATAGATAATATTTTTAACTCATCACATTTGTAGATAAATAGTCATCCTTTTATAAGTTTTTAATATCTTATTTAAGTTTAAGTTTTCACATGATCATGCATTAGTTATCATCATATATGTAAGTTTTAATTTGTAATTATTATATTTTTATAGTATCATGTTTATTTTAGACAAAATGATAATTATTTGAATAGTTGAGAAAAAATGATACTTAATGTTAGTGGATCATATTCGGTGGATTATAAACCACCCGGGTAGGAAATAGAAAATACGGTATTGACTCATATTCGGTTTGGATCCGGACCTCATATACCCGGTATCGGTTTATATCCGAATAAAATGATCCCGGACCCAAATCTGGACACACTAAAAATAAAATGATCCGATACTTGAGTAGAGGGGTGTCCGGTTTCACCCGGATCATTTTACGGCCCTACCTATCCGTTTTGTCCTCTTGTTTTATAATCCATGTAAAGGGGACAGACGGCCAGTCATCATAATGCAATTCACTCAATCGAGTCGTTTTCACAATTGTTGCAGATATTAACTCAAGTGTATTTATCCTAATCAATGCAGACATGCTTGCTCTTGGTGATTTTTGCAATCGTGCTTCTCATTGTCATCATACTACTTGCAGCCTAATGAAAATATTAGCATTATTAGCATTTACTCCTATTGACAACTCAAAATTGGGGAAGGGAGGTTGAAGAGCAAGCCTTGGAATGAAGATGAATTCTTTGCTGGTGTGTGCTCTTACTTTTTCCCAAATTTTGGATAATTCCATCCCTACATGAAGATTGATGGCAACCAGCAAGTGCTGTTTGCAAATTCTGCCTTTCTTTCTCTCGGTTTTAAAATTTGTATATTTTTTTGGTGCTGATATTTCCCCCCCCCCCCCCCTTCCAGCAAGGTGTACCTTGTTATGTAATGTTTTTTCGCAAGTGAAGTATTACATTGCTTGGACTTGTCTTTTTAAGTGCATTTGGATTGGCAATTTGGCATACTAATATTATTATTTACAAAATATTTATCCCTGTTCCTGGGTGGCCATTCTCACTGCAAGAAGCCTTCTTGAGTTGCATGAAAAAATGACAGTGGCCAGGAGCAAAAATTCTTCATTAGGGAAATGCATCATTCCATATCACCGTAAGAAGTGCATTTCGTTAATGTGACATAGACCTCCAAACCTAATGAAAACTGTAATCCAATCCTAGAACAGAACATAACAATTAATGGATGTATGTTCATATGTAATGTAACATGATCCAAGTACAGTAAATGTAAAATCAACAAGCCCAAAACTTCCAAGAAACAAAAATGTTGACCGTTTAAGATTGTTTCTCATCATCCGTCTCAAAGTTGGAATGGCAGATAGATACAAGAACAATTGATAGCGCTGACAAAATTGCAGAAACAAAAGTGAAAAACGATACAGTATCAGCATGTTTCTTTTTACCCGAAGGTACTTCCCACACAATACCATCGCTCAAGGCTTTAGCAGTACTGAAAGTTGACATAAAGATGCAGCTTTCCCTGTGAGACTCATCTTCTACATTGCAGAGCGTAAATAGATCAGGCAGGCCAAATTCAATTCTTGAATATCCACGCTCTCCGAGAGGCTACAGAGAGAAAATACCTTGCCGCAAGTGTTTTAAAATTTGCTTAGAGTGGCAGTTATACAAGTTAGGGTGAAGCATTTTGGGAACAAAGAACTTGAGTTATGCAGCAGATTTGCAGATGAATAAATGAGTAAAGAGAGAGGACTTAAAAATACTAAATTTACACCAAATCAGATTACATAATAAGTAATTCTACTTTTGATGTTTTCTCAAATGTATAGCATATTATGGTACATTACCGGATAGCGTGCATGTATTGGAAGTTCAATATTTATTTCCAGTTCATTCTTGCTTCCTGATAATGCATTCGGCCCAACATCCATGTGAATCTCAACAAGGGACCGGTTTGACTGAATTGACGGTGACTCCAGATTTGAGTCCCCAAAAACAGATACTTCCATATAAACTGTGTAAAACAGAGTGGCTCAGACATGTAACCTTTAGGAAACAATAGTATTAGTCAAAATGTCACTTAAAGGATTGATGGTATTTTACCCCGGCGGTGCAGAAGATCTTGTAGCTCAAATGGATCTGCAAAGATTCCAGAGGGCATTTTCTCAATGATTATGGCCTCACAAAAGTGATCAGGTAGTCCAGAAATGGATTCTTGATTTTTATTAAATTGAACTGAGGTAGATAGACGACGATGAGAACCTTCACCAATAAGATGACGGTGTAGAATAGACAGTCTTGGTGCAGGATCAATCTTGTCTTGCAACACTTCACATAAGCCAAGGGGAACTTCATGTGCAAGGAACTGTTGGAAATCTGAATCAAGCAGGCTGTCATATTTATCAAAGTATGGCTCTGTAATATATTTCTGAAAGAAAGAAACACGACCGTATGCTTTCAGGAACAAAACAATAATAGATTGAAGCAATAACAAATGAACGAATAACCAAATTCTAAATGTAGGCATTGCTAAAAAATTTAGTACCAAAATCCAGTATTTAACCAACCCAGCTAGGAGTTGATTGCAAGCACAGGAATTAAAATACAGACACACACACTCTCTCTTAAGAGCAAGTACAATGCAATGCTATTGAATGTGCTATTTCTACAATATAACATCAATTATAGAACATAGCACTCCAATGCAATACTATAGGAGGTGCTAAAATAGAAAAATGCTACACATGGTTCTAAATATAGAACCAAGTATAAATGTAGCTATAATTGTCACATAGGAATGCAAGTGGGAAATTGGAGGAAAATGAATATAAAAACATCTATTTTAACAAATTCAATACTATACTTTACATTGTTGGTTGAAAAATTACTTAATTTTACATCTATTGGTTTTATTTTGAAACCATGCATTGGAGCGTGAAATTTATTTTAGTACCAAAATGGACTTTTTGATTTCATATTATAGCAATAATTACATCTATTTTAACATTAGTATTGGACTTGCTCTAACCGAACCAGCAAGAATGAACTATATGATAATATGAATCACTTACCGCTGTAGAAATAGATGAGTCCTTGCAAAAGCCACTATCAGCAAGCAAAAGCAATATGGTTCCAAAAGTCAGATATATTTGAACTCGGAGAAGTATAAATTTCATGATATATCTAAAATTGGAAGATTAAGATACATGCTGATTAGAATTTGGTTATGAAACAGAGTTAGACAATTAGGTTACCATAAAGGCTCCATATTCTCGATACTTCATCAATAAATGTGTACCTTATTACTAAAATTATTACTCTTTTATAATCAAATATGTGTAAAGATATAACATGGATTAGGTATTCTATGCAACTAAAAGGGAACTACCATTTTTCTTATGCAAAACCCAACCATGATCATTTCATATATACTCATCAGGTAAACATAAATAGCTTCAATTACTTAACATTATTCAAGTTACTACCTCTCTTTGAACCCACGGGCTAATTGTTAATGCTGCAAATTACCTCATTTGCAAAGTGGAGTTTATCATTTTTTGAAGAAATACAATTGACATTTAGCAATTTCACCGAAAGATTACGAAGTCTAAAACAGACGAGGATGAGAATTTTGGGAAATTAGTCACTCCCATTACTTCATAATTAGTACAATTACACAATTAAAATTCCATTTTTAGCCAACTAATTAAGTACACAATAATCAACCAAATTTTGTTGAAATGCAAATTAATTCAATCTAGCACAATAAGGCAGCTTCCTCACATATCAAACATTTAAGCCATGTTTGTTTCATGGGATTATAATCCCGGGATTAATATCCATTCATTATAATCCGTCACTATTATCTCTAAGCATTATAATCATTTAAATTATCCAATATTATGTTTGTTCCGAATAATTAAGTTGAGGATTGAATTATAATCTTTTAAATTATAATTTTATGTTTGTTTTGAGGGATTAACATATGAATTGGACTATTATCTTTTAAATTTTCTAATCATTTATTTGTTTGACATTGGATTATAATGAAGAGATTATAATCCTTTAAAAAATGACTTGTTAGAGAGGATTAAATAATATATCCTCCAACCAAATATTAGAGATGATTATAATCCTATCACTTATTCGATGAAAACAAACAAAAGATTAATATTTCAAAGAATTATAATCCTTGATCTAATCATAAATAAATTTTTACAAAACAAAGGATTAAAAAATTTAAAAAATTATAGTCCTATTCCCTGTTTAATCTCATGAAACAAACACCGTCTTAAGATATAAAAACACACCCACAATACACACATGCAAGATTCGAACTTTACCACCAATCAATTCTTCTGTCTCCGATACTCTTCTCCGACCGTGAAGTGGGTCCCAAAAACCAAAACCCAAGATTTGGATTGCGTTGGAATTAATTAATTAGAGTGAAATCAAATCGTGTAGTGTTTATGAACCAACGGACAAGATCATCTTACTAAAACGCCGTCGTTTCACTGCCAGTCGCTTTAAATTAGGCGGCTAATTTACCAGTGGTTATTGTTGTTACTATTATTTAAAGAAATAAAATGAGTAACTCATCGTTATCAACGTCGCCGGCGCGTTCATCAATTTCGACGACGGCGATCGTCGGAGCAAATGGTCCGGCGATTCCCTCCGATGATTTTAACTTCCCGGCTGATCTTATTTCCTTTCAGGATCGCAAAGAAGAGGCCCTTCTTGGTTAGTTCTTTTATTATGTATAATGTATATCTATGTTTATATATACAAATAACTAAACTAGGGTTTTTATACTCAATAGTCAATTTGGGCATCTGGGTTAGTTTATATCTGCTTGATTATTTTATAAATATCTTCAAATCTGCTCTTTGTTTTTTCAGCTCCATACTTTATGTACAGTAGAATCTTGATAAATGAATAATCTCGTCGAATAAATAATTTTGTAAGTCTCAACATAATACTTTTCCAATCCTAACATGGTAGAGACAATATATCTTCAATCGAATAAATTCGATAAATGAATAAAATTCTTAGGTACCAAGGGTATTGATTTTCGTTTAACTGTATTAGTATAGCGTAAAACAAGGTCTTAAAAATATTCATAACAATTTTCATAATCCTCGTAATTTTATATTCCCCCGTAACTTTGGTTTGGTCCAACTGCTTGAAATATGCACAAGTTTTATCAGTCATTTATAGTAAGAAATGATGAAAGTATATGATAAATTTTGTTATTCTGTCAAGTACTTGGAAGTTTTATGTTAACTATTATCTTAGAGAGTTTGAAGGGTCAGATTTTGTAAGTTTCGTTAATGATGAAAATCACAAACATAACAAAAGAATACTTAATTGTACTTCAATCTTATTTTCTAAATTTAAACTAGTAAAAGATTTTATTTTTTTTTGTTATAGAAAATTTGTTGAAATTTCGAAGTGTTTCTAATATGATCTATGCTCTTAAATGCATATGTATGGACTGTAGTTCTGAAGGCTGACCTGATGTCGGCACTTGCAAAGGAGGTGAAATCCTTGGATGAAGACCGCTGGATGTTTGAAGGACCTCGTTCTCGTATTAACCATATATCAAAACCAGGTACATTGTAGGTCCAACCAGTCTTTCTATTATTACCAGATCGCTTCTCTTCTGCAAATACTTGTGACTCACTCCTTGTATTGCTCACGCTAGTTCAGCTGGTTGTGAAAATCTAACGGCATCTGTTTTGTTAACAGTGACTAATTGTTCATACATAATACCTAAGCTGCAACAAACCAATGTAAAATATTGTATGCATTTTTCTATACTGACTAACACTCCAGCCATATCTATATGGCTTTGTAGACAGTTTGTGTTCGCTCAGATTTTGGAACTCATAATAAAGGTCTATTCCGTGATTTTGATTAAGTAGATTTTAGATCACTAATTAGGTAGTAAAAGGCGAAAGTTCGAATAGAATGTCCATGTGGTGGGATAGTGCATCACTATTCACAAGCCAAAGCGTTTGTTTTTTATCGCAATTTCGGACAGCACGGAATCAACACATGCTAGAGGAACCTTGAATAGGAATAGAGCCTAAAATGAATAATGTTGTGTTTGATTGGGGAGAATGGAATGGAATGAATGAAATTGAAGGCAAACAATGGAGGTTGGGAAGATTTGGAAAAAAAATGAGTGGGTGAAAATTGTGGAGAGTGGAGTATTTCTTTTCAAATTGGAGGTTTGAACTCTATTATAGGTTGTTAGGAATGGAATTAAGGAATGAAATTTTTCAATATTTACCCATAATTTAGTTCAAATTTCATTCCATTCCCCCTACCAAACAACATAAGTGTGTGTATAGAGTCTCATATTGCTTTATTTAATATTTCAGTGCCATGCTTCTTTATTGTAGGTTTGCAAGTTATATGAGAATATAGAAGCCACTGATTCAAGTATAATTTAATTTTATAAGACTTGACATGATCAGATCACTTCACTAATGCCAGTGTGCAACTACATTTATGGAGTCATGACTATATCAACTCTGAGGCCAGTTTTATAAGTTTTTGCTAATCTGGTTTGTAGCACCATTCTGGAGTCTGGTAGTTGCCATAATCTGTTCATACATCATTGCTACAGTCAAAATAGTACAGTCTTAATTAATTTAACTCTTTAACAAGTTTAAACTAACTATGACAATATTGTTATTGTGGTTCAAACCAAATTCCTTCATTTTGGCTGCATAGGCCCTTTATTGGTTGTTTGAAACACTATATCTTCAAGTCTTATGTTAAAAGTTTGCATTTTCTTGGCCAAGATTTGTGTGAAGTTAGTAGTGTTGAAGTATTTTGGGCATAATCTCTGCTTTTTGTGTACAGGCATTCTCTTATTATACCTTTTGTTCATTATTCACTGGTTGTGCCCTCTAAATTTCAGGTGGCTTTCTAAGCAAGCGTACAGAAAGTTTGAAGATGAACCCAGCATCAAAAGAATGATGATAGACTACTTAAGCAAGTGGCATATTTAACCTTTAAATTCTATTGCTGTAGCTGGAGATAATGTAGTTAAGAAATGTAGCTATGGATTTCTGTTTTACTTGATTACATATCTAAAACATGTTCTTGATGTCATATGCTGCCTCAGTGTACAAGAGCTACTCGTTTAATAACTCTCTTTTTTTTGTGACTCGTGTGAAGGATACTCGTTTAGATACTTGTCAGTTGTCACTACAGACTTGCAGTATATATATTTGATTATGAACTAGAAATTGATTCGGAGTTTTGGTTGAAGTTGGTGCAATATCTTAGAATCTGCTTTCATTGATAACTCAGTGCCAAAGGCCCAAAGGACAGATAAAATTAGTAAATGCGCGGCGGACCAATGGTTTGCAAAAATATTATATTTAATTGTTCCAAACAAAAATACTCGAAATAATATATGAACTATTATTGTTGCATTCCACTTTTATTGTTGAGTAAACAAAATACCACTCAATATTACTCCGTACATTTATAAAGCAAGAACTGAAGTTGAGTCATCAGCAGCTTCACTCCTCTCAATTAAAAATGATGTCCTTTTTAAAAAAAAATATTATTTATTCAGAATATTATTAATATCATATTTAAACAACAAAATTTCTAGAAAAACGATTGTTAGTTAGGATTTATGGTTTGATTGGAATATAGTGTTCAAAATTGTCAGGCCACTTTATAGCCGAATGAGGGTTTTGAGTTCAAGTCTCAGAAGCATGTCCAAGTAGCCCTTGAACAGATCCACTGCAACATGTAGTTACAAATGGGTGATCAAGAAGCTCTTCCACTGTTCCTCTAGCCCTCCAATCCTTCTCCAAACATCTCCAGACAAAATTACGAAATTCTGGGGATGCCTTATCCGGCAACACCAACTTCTCCCCAAAGCATATGGCACACATTAGTGTTGCCCAATCTAAATTCTGGCCCGGATCAATCAACGGATAACGCCCCACAAAACATTCCAACACCACCACTCCAAGTGACCATATGTCGCCTGCAAATCCATCACAATTTCTACCATTCCACCTCTCTGGATCAAACCTTTCCGGACTCATGTATGCACAGGTTCCAACACACCATTCACGCTCTTCATTCGCCGTTGCCACTACTCTGCTCACGCCAAAATCAGCAATTTTTATCTCCCCTTTGCTGTTGATCAGTAAATTTGAGGGCTTAATGTCTCTATGCACTATCCGCATACCATGCAAATACTGCAATCCTTCCAACACTCTCCTTGCCACCACAGAAATTACCTGTAAACATCATGACATGCTCTAATAATATGAACTACGACTACATAGAGAAAGATAGCAAATACAATTATATTCATGAATTCATAATTTACCTTTTCGTGTAATGAGTGGCAAATACTTAAAATATCTAGCAAAGACCCTGCTTCCATATACTCCATAACAAAACATAGATCACTACCATTATCTGCATCAAGAAACTCATTATCAAACACACCATAACACTTGACAATCATGTTTGAATCCACCCGTTTAAGAATCTCCGCCTCTCGTACTGCAGCCTGTTGTTGTATCTTCATCTCACCTTCATCGAATCTCAACACTTTCAATGCATAAACATTAGAAGAGTGCTTGTGCCGAACCTTATAAACAGTGCCTCCATGACCATGACCAACAACAGCCAGCTTTTCGAGGTCCAAAACATTCTCAATAGTAAAAGAATTTGTTGAACTTGCTGACGACAATGGCGATAACGTAGACGACGAAGATGATGAAGAGAGATTATTATTATGATGTAGAAATTCACATGATGGCAGTGGAGCAGGTAAAGAAAGCCTTAAGGCTTGTTGGTGTCTCCTCTGCCTAATCATTGTTAATTAAACATATTTTTATTTTTACTACCTTGACTCAAACTCATTAGGACTCTGTTAATCGTCTATATTTATACATTAAGGATCTTGTACAATGAGTAATGAGATTTATGGGATCACAAATGGTGATGATGATCCCAAGGTTAAAGGGCAGGTGAGTTTTTTGTGGTAACATCGGCTGCTGTTTCTGGCTGTGAGTTGAGATAGTAACTGAGGTACTCTTTTAAACTGCCACGTGTAATTTCACAATTTTTTATACCTATCTTTCAGGTGTCTAGTGCATTATTTTCAGCCATAGTTCTAGCTTATGGTTCACACACTAATCTAATTTGTAATCTATACTGTTAATTATTTTCTTGGCCTGTTTTTTTAAAATAATTTTGGTTATATTATAATAACCAAACTAGAGAATTTTTTATTTGAAACGCTGTGAATCGTGTAAACGATTCTTAACCATCCAATTTTGATACAACTTTATCCCTGATAATCCTTATTTTATATAAGTATTCACGGATAATATTAGTTTTCACCTTAATGTTACCCATATTATTTGGTTGGTTGGTTGATTAACGCTTTTAAAAAAATCTAAAATAATTTCCAAGAAAAATGAATTAATATAAATATATTACATGATATTTCAAAACTCAACTACTTATATATTTCTGTTCTATTCAATTACAAACATGACACCCTACCCAACTACAATAATAATATAAATACAATAAACTTATACATCTTATCTTATACTATACTACTAGCTTATAACCCCTGCAAAGCACGAGCTACATTAATAAATTATATGTTAATTACTTTATATGATTATTTAATTTAATATAGTATTTTATTTTATTATTAATTTTTTATATGTTATTTATATATTATTATGATATATTAGTTTTTCTGTTTTAATATTCACGAAATATGATTAATAGGTTGTAATTTTAAATAAATTTAAAAGTGGTGATGAAATTGAATTAAATGTTAATACAACTATATTAGATAAAAATTATATTATAATATTATTCCTAAAATAGAAATTATATTCTATAATTTAAATATAAAATAATATTACCCGTGAACAGTTGTATAAAAGAGGATTACACCGATGATAGAATTGTATGTATAATATATATAGTATAGATAAATTATATTATATAATTTAAATATTTAATTTAATGTGTTAATTTATTTATTTTATTATTAAGAAAGAGAATTGTGACATTATTCTTAATAAAGAAAATATATGTTATAATTCAAATATAATATAATTTTTTATGCGAGCAGTTGTATAAAAAGAGCACTACATTAGTGATAGAATTATATGTATAATATATATAGTATAAAATAATTATTTTATATGGTTATTGGGTAACAATTCCGTTGCAAACATTTTAGCGTGAGAACCGTAAAAACTTTTACTAAATTCTGCAGAACCATAATAAAAAATGAAAAAAATAGTGCAGAACCATAATTTTATTTGCAAAACTATAATAAAAAGTTTATCTAAACATTTTTTTTACATTTTTTATTATGGTTATGCAAAATTTAATAAAAAATTTCACGGTTCTCACGCTAAAAAGTTTTCGCCTGATTGTTACCCATATTATATTTAAATTATATTCTATATTTTCTATTTTAAGAATCTTACTTATCCAATATTTTTTATTTAATATAGTTTACTCACATTCAACTCAATTTTATCACCATTCAAATTCTTTTATTTATTTAAAATTATGACTTATCATTAAATTTTATGAATATTAATATATAAACATCATTGTATAGAAAAATATAAAAAGAAATTAATAATAAAATAAATTATTATATTAAATGAAATATTTACATTATATAAAATAATTAATATATAATTTATTAATAATATCGTGATTTGCATGGTTATTAAAGTCGAAAAATTAAAAGTTCGGTAGTCGGTGGTACTTGGTCGGTATTTGGGCTGGATAATTATTATTGTGCCTAATTTTTAAACATTAATCTCCTAACTAAAATACATCTAACATTAATCATCTAAATAAAACACATATCTAAATAAAAATACAAACATTATCGTATTAAAATACAAATCAAGTATATGGAAATTTATATAAAATATATACATATAAAATTAAATTATTATTATAAAATTAAAAATATATTCAAAATATATAAAGAAAATATTAAAACAATTCGATCCGTTCATGGCACAGATATAAGCTAGTAATAATATTATAACCGAAACTTGGTTTGGTTGACTATATTATTGGCCTAATTTTTTATTAATATATTTTATTCAAATAATTCTACTAATTATAATCTACTTGTAGATTTAAGTTTTATCATAGTTTTTTTTTGTTTTCAAAAAAATCATAGTTTAAACTCCTCTTTTTTTACATAAGGAAAAAGTTTATTTAAAATTACTACCTATTATATGTCTCAAATATCGTTAATATTCTTCTTATCCATGATTGTAAAAATCGGGAATCAGAACTTATCGATTAAGGTACCGATTTGGGATTTAATTGGCTAATCGGGATTAATTGAAAGGATTAATCAGAACAATAATCAGATTTATTATATTATTATAATAAAATTTAATATATTTATCTAATTTACTGTAGAATATATTATTTAAAAATATTTTATAAACATAAATCGGATTTTATAAATCATATCGGTCAAATATTTTATAAAAATTAATCGGGGATTTATCGGCGATTTTTGAAAAATCAGCCAATTTCTACAACGCTGTTCTTATCCCATAATTTTTTATTGTAACTGACTTTTTCACATATAAAAAATATATTTCCACTATATTTTTTATTTTTTTGATATAGAAGTTTAAAATTCAAAATTATATATATATATATATATATATATAAAGAATATTTCAAAAATATTCTGTACGAGTATTATGATCGACTTGCTAGTACAAAAAAGTACCACCAATGTGATCCCAAATTTATAAAAACACTGATTAAATAAAATACCTCGCTGATAACAGGATTGATGAAAGTCAATATTCTAACTGATTAGTTTTACATGACTTCTGTATCAGATCAAAGAACAAAGAGTAGATTGTACTCGTAGCACCTACTCAACTGTAAAATGACCAGTGACGAGTCCATACTCCTTGGATAGAGCTGAACCATGTGAAGGTTTAGAAATTATGCATCAACTCAAAACAACAGACTAGAAAACTTCCCCCTCAAAATGAGCAAAACGGCGACAGTAAAAGGGAGCAAATTAGTATAAAACGATTTGATTTATAATTTCACCAGAACACTCGGACACTACCATCCACATGACATTAGTATATAATAAAATAATAAGATCAGGCTTTTTTGGTGTTTGAAGACAGATGATCCATCTGTTCTGTAAGCTTTTGCATCTGAGACTTTGACCATTCATTGTCCGATGTTTTCACTTCATTCTGTTTTGTAGAATCCTCTATAGTAGAATCCATTGCCTCACCGTCTTCTTGTACCAAGCTCTGTTCGAGAAACTGTTCCCAAGTGGGGTCAACCGAATTAAGTACCTGCATCTCATCAAAGTAAGAGTTATCCCAGTCTATACCCAGATCAGGAGAGAGACCACCAATGTCTAAGGACATGGTTTGATCTGCATCCAATGATTCTGGATCTAGAAATGCACCATCACATCCACTAGGATTACTGACATTGCTTCCTGAAATCATTTCTTCCAACTTGGAGATATCAAGGATATTGATGTCATTTGAAGGAAGACTTACAGACGGCAACTCATGTTCCCCGATTAGTGAGCTTACATCAGGAAGTTGTGCAGATACAAGCACATCAGAGGTTACATCTGGATTTATATCATATATGGAGGTTGAAGGACCACTAGGAATAACCCCCGAATCTGATGAGACATATGACTGAGCAGAAATTGGTGGATACTTGGAAAGAGTCCCTCCTGAGCTATGAGTTGGAGAACTTCCATGGTCTGATGCAGTCAATACTGACGACATATCACTAGGGATAACACTATCCGAGCTACAGTCCAAGGTCTCCAGCCTAGGAGATGCATCTGATTTCGCCATCTGACTGAGCAATGCTTTAGCAGCTTCAATCACATGAGGCTGGTACTTGACAATCTGCCCATCATCAGGTTTAATCCTCCGTTTCTTGTTGCCTTCCGTTAAGCGCTTGGTGCTCTCATTTTGCTGCTGAACAAAATGTGACAAAAAGCCAGGGCTATTCACAGCCTTCGCTAAAAACGACATCATCTGCTGCTGCCTTTGCTCCATCCCATGAAGGCGCGTCACCATTACTTGTAATTGATTGTCAGTGGTCTGCTGTTGCTGTCTCAACCTGACAAGCTCTTGCATAAGGACATTCTTGTCCCTTTTTAGCCTTTCAACCTCTTCCTCAAGGCCAAATGTTCCCACTTCAACACATGCCCCTACTGATGAGCTCTGTCCATGCGGTTGTTGTGGTTGCTGACTTTGGCCATGAGTTGATTTCCGGCGGACGATAGTCCTAAGCAAATGCCTTTGGCCTCTTAAAAAACCTTCATTTGCAAACTCCCAGCGGTCTGGATCAACCTTCCTGAAACCCTGTTCACAAACAATATTAGACAATATGGTGTTATAATAGAAAAATAATGTCATAAGGCTTAATTTAAAGCGAGAAGCCAAGAGATACATCCATTGATCTAGTAAAAAAGAAATTGTAGCAAAACCAATTTCTATAAAATGAGCGCACTGCGTATATGGTTTTTGAGACAGGTCCAACTAACATAAACATGAACTTTAAAACCAAAAGTGAGATTGGCAACTTAGCCTTAAATCAATCTAGGCCCATGCATGTATCTACAATGAAACTAAACATAGAGAATGATTATAAGAAGTCAAGAGAAGTATCATCACACAAAGGGACTGATCTGTATACCATAAAACTCCAGACTACACAAAGCTTGACCTGCGGCCCTGAAGAACAACTACAATACTAGACCTCCGAGATCAGATTTTGAAAATAAATAATTTGAATTCAAAGACTTCAGACATTCACCAACAAATCACACAGATATTTATCATCCACAATCCAGAACACCAACACCAAAGGGACATTTCAGAGGACTGCAAACCCTATCCTGTAAATAGATTTTAAACAGTGAGGTTATGTCTCTAGGAAAAACACGAAAAAGTCACCAGAAAGTAAAGAAGGTTGTCCCCAAGTCCTAGGAAAGAAGGTGATGGATGGTTGGATACTTCAATCACGATATTCTGGCTAATAAATGTATCGTTAATTCTGGCTAATTTTTGGGAATATAGACATTCTAGCTATTTCCTTATTCCTCTCTTGAATTTGATTCTGTATAGGAATTTCCATGGTAGACTGACCAATCAAAAAACATATCTTCCAAAGACTCCAGATTTTAAAATATCTTTATACAGAAGAAGTCTTTCATGCTAAAACTAGACTACTTATCATTTGTAATGGTCATATAACAGGATGAATACATATAAGAAAAGATATAAGCTAGATTTTCAACTCACTAACATATACTCCCTCCGTCCCACCCAATTGTTATCCTTTCGGAGAGAAGGTCTGACACACATTTTAAGGTGCATATAAAGTATAGTTCCGTAACTTATTTTTTTTAAAAAATAATTTTTTAAAAAAAAATAAGTTACGGAACTATACTTTATATGCACCTTAAAATGCGTGCCGGACCTTCTCTCCGAAAGGATAACAATTGGGTGGGACGGAGGTAGTATATATTTATAATGACTTATTCTAGCCTTACTCCTGGGAACAATAGTAGAAAGACTGATAATCACCTCTTCAGCCTACCGCCCTTTTTGATGTCTAATATAAAAGTACAAGGTATATTTTTTTCTCAACACTCGGGTTTTCTCCTTTTACCATGTTAAAGGTTACTACCTTTTTTATACAATTTATGTTAATTGTCAGTAAATTGCCAGCATTTTATCAAATCTTTTTGCTTCCTAAACCATTAATATATACCACAGCTCTTGGTTATCCAGGTTTTCATGCATTATACCCTGTATTACTTTCATCTCCACCAATTTTCTTTGTGCTTGTCTCTTATATGAACCTAATGACTCGGACAGTCAGTAACTTGCCAGCATTAATTAGTAACACAGTAAGGGGTACACCAATCTACTGATCAAAAACTGTGAAAGTTTGTCAGGAGAACTCATATGGCCGGAACAAAAGATTTGTTAACCAGACCAGCCCAAGAATAGTGTTTTCACTTAGTTGTCCTCCTCAGTCATCCACTCGGTTCTGACAGGAAACCTAGAACCTATCAACCACATTCCACTCGAAGTCAAGTAACACAAACTGCATCAAAAGGGGGGGAAATCAATAAGAAATAACACCATAGACATTCAAGATTTGCAAGCTGAAGGACCACATTTTAAATCAACAAACAGGACTAAAAAAGAAGTTCAAATTATCCAAAGCAACATCAACATCTCTCAAGCTCAACTCTCCACCAACAACTACACTCTCCACGCCCAAAACTTCTAAAAACAACAAACAGTAAAATCCATTTACCTCTTCATATAAATTTCTAAAAGTTGCTCAAACGATAATTTTTTTCATAAAATATAATCAGAATTATCTATAGTATCACACCGGAGCCGCTAAAGTACATATCCTATTCAATATCAAAATCAGGAAATCGAGTAACTAAATTAAACAGATAAATATTCAATTTATCAACATTTGCAACATCTTAAATATAATATATGCAACTAAACCATAAAGATCACATAAAAAAGTGAGAGTAATCCTCCAATG
The DNA here is from genome assembly GCA_028671895.1 of Oenanthe sinensis. Lineage (NCBI taxonomy): Eukaryota > Viridiplantae > Streptophyta > Magnoliopsida > Apiales > Apiaceae > Oenanthe > Oenanthe sinensis. Next base: position 27,947,309 of record CM053812.1, on the reverse strand, counting down.
GGGACATATGTCAAACACTCAAACTCTATACCAACTTTTGAGTCTCAATTAACACGCACAATCTCCGCATCAAAAAGTTATATACACAGAGTATAAACAACAAACTATTAAATCAATTCACCTCTTCATATATATATTTCTACAATTAACAAATCAGAAAGTATTTCCACTACCAAATCGGAGCAGCAAGAGCATACATCTTACTCAGCGAGAGAGTATATATCCTACTCAATAAATGAAATAAATCGAGTAATGATATAACTAAATTGAACAGATAAAACATGGCACCGTTTCGACATTTTTCAAATACACACACATATAAATAATAAACACAACATAAACAAGTTAATACTTGACAAAAATTCATATAAATATAAAAGGAGTGAGGAGGAGGAGGAGGAGGATAAAAAAGGCATACATACATAAGTATTGAGCTGGCGCACAAAGCTGGAGAAATTATTATGTTTAAAATACTTCGGCAAAACATCTCTACGGAACTCTGGTGGATCCCAAACGATGAAGCTATTGTCGTTTTGCCCCCACGACACTATCTTATCTATCGCCGGATTATCAACCATCTCGTATGTTTTCACCAGGAACGGCGGCGGAGCATTCACGTTCGCTACCGGAGTAGGCACCGCCGGAGTTTCAGATCCTCCGCTCGCCGGAGCATTCGTGCCGTTAGTTGTAGCCATGGCGGTGGAATTAACGATGAGTAAGGGAGAGACTAGTCACTAATGTGTGTATGTGTGTTTTGTAAATGCGGAGACTAGACCGGGGGGGAGGGCGATTTGGGGATAAAACGGTGAGGCGGTGTTGCCTACAAATTACTCGTATTTATCACTATGTATGTATATATTTATACACACTGTTAAAAATATTCAAATTAGATTTTTGTAAGATTTCCACTACCAAACATTTTCAGATTTTTTTATGTTGCAAAATCGGATGTGTTTTTCATTTTATCTTTATTTTTGTAAAAAAAATTGATTAATTTTAAATGACATAAATTAAGTTATTATTTAAAAAATTTAATATTTATATTTGAATATTTAAAAGTTTAAATTAAATCTAAATCTAGTCTTTTATAAATTTAAATCGAATATGGGAAATCCAAATGTGTAAACAAGTTATTGAGTTTTTTTATAACTAAAAAATTATTTATATTTTTTTATAAATATCATTTTTTTACTCCTATAATTAATATTATAAAATATGAATTTTTTTATAAAAATTAAAAACCGTAACCAAACCAATAACTAAAGGTGCGATTTTTATTGATTCGATTTATGCGAGTTCGGTTTCGATTTCTTGTTAATATTTCCTCATCCCCAGAATCTACCTTTGGCGTTTGAAGAAGGCAGTCGCAGGGAGTCTAACGGCCGGATCCCGATTCCCAACTGGTCATTCTTGGTAAATGTTAAAAGAAAAATTATTTTTATCATTTTATGCGGGCTATGTTGAAATTCTAAGATTGTTCATCAAGAAAACAGGAATGTACAGCATAATTTAAAAATTGAGAATGTTGGCTTGATTAACATAAAGATTAGGTATCTGAATATTATCATATTTTTAACAATTTCTGCTATAATTTTATGCAGTTTTTTTTTTTGAAAGAATAGTATGCAATTTCTAGTAACAGTTTATAAAAGGTGCATTTTTTCGCATAATTTTTGTAAGCTGATTTTTAAAACTCCATATAATATCCTTCTGGCATTAAAAAAAATAGTATTTCTATATTTTTTTATACATGTTTACAACTTCATAAACTACTCCATTCGTCCCCTTTTACTTGATCCCTTATGGAAAAAAATTGTCACAAAATAGTTGTCTATATCTTATATCAATATACTTTTTTTTACATATTTTTCCAATATTACCCCTTTACTCCTATTTCTCATGTTTGACTCTACAACTCGTTTTTAAATTTATTTCATTATTCAAGACATTTATTAGGAGTGAATAAAGAAATAAACGATATAATTAAATATTTTCTTAATATGTGTGTTTTTTCCCACGAGGATAAAGTAAAATGGGACCGAGGGATTATACGTTTTTACTCATAGGTTGAATCTATCCTCAAAGCATCTCTAATGAAAGAAATATTTAATTAAAAAATCTTACATCACAAATATTATATGTAATCTATATAAATTATAAAATTTCAATCATCCAAAACATTTAGCTAAAAATTATAATTAAACTTTTTATATTGACTAAAATTATCAAATTTATCAAGAATTGTAATAAAACTGTATATAAATTTAATTATTGTAGCTAATTTCATTGAAGTATATGACAATAAATTTTAATTAATTATTATTTTATATTATTTTAACCAACACGTTGTAGATGCTGTGCCCGAGTCTAGCGATGCGAGCTAGAGCCCATACCGGTTTTCTTGGTGCGGGGCAAATGACTCAGTTCTATCATTTTCGTGGGTCATATGTTAATATTCTTGACTTCAAGGCTTCAATAATTAAAAAAAACAAATTTACCTTGGCCTTTTTTTTAAAGAAAATTAATTTAATAAAAAATCACACGATATCTAAAAAATAATTGAGTCGAATAAATATAAAACAGATCATATCACTAATTAATCTAGTTTTTTTTGAGATACAATCAAACGACTTATTAAAATTGATATATATGCATGTACCCATTTCACCACAACCAATTTTAGCTATTGACTATAAATGAAATTCCTTAAAAACTTTTGTCACTAAATTAAAATTTTGAGAATCTCGCGGATCTAACATCCCGAATATTAAATCACATTAAAACACATGAAACTCAAATAAATTGGGAGCAACTCTTACTAAGAAGACATTTAATTAAAAAAATAGAGTAATTAACATTTTGCACCCCTTATCGTTGTGCGTTTTTTCAGTTTGGTCTCAAACTATGTTTATTGGCATATTGCACCTCTAGATTTCAAACTCACTTCATTTTGCACCCTTTTGACTAAATTAGAAGAGGTAAAATAAGAAATGATTTATTGAAGTATGGTTTATGACAAAATACACCCCATAATTTTAAAATTTTGACAAAGTGCACCTTAACTTAATATTTTATTTTATACAAAAATAAATATTAATATTTTAGAAATAACCAACCGTAAGTTATCTTAGTTAATATTTTTTTTTACTGATACTTGTTAAAAGACATACCCTTTGTCTTAAATTACTTGTCGATTTTGAATTTTGTAAATATTTCAAAGTATATTGACCATATAGTTCAATTAATTATTTATATTTTTTATCAATAAAAAATTAAATTTTAAAATTTTATTTATATAACCAAAATTATTTGCAAAAAAAATATACCTGCCTCCCAAATATCTCGTTTTTAATTAGTTATATAAGTATAAAACTTAGATGTAAAGAGAAAGAGAATGTAATACAATATTATACGCATATTAAATTATGTTTAATATAAAAAAATAAATTTTGAATTTACTTTTGAAAAGAAATTTTTTAAATAAATTTATATTTTTTTGACATTTTTTCACTAAGAAAAATATTAACTAATATATATTACAAATGGTTATTTTTAAAATATTAACTCTTGTTTTGAAAAAAAAAATGAAATATTAACTTAAGGTACACTTTGTCAAGATTTTAAAATTATGGGGTGTATTTTATCGTAAACTATACTTAGTAAATCACTTGATAATTTTTTTATAATAATTTAAATTTTACAAAACTGAATTAATCATTGCAACCCAACCCACGTGCACTCCTAATTTTATGTGAACTTAATGACGATATGAATAAAAGACAACTATTTGTCTCATCTATTCTATTTTCAAGTGTATTTAAAAGTAGGGTTTTTTTTCCGGAAAAAACAGGACTTTTTTGTAAAATATCAAGTTTTTTTTTGCATAAATACGTTTATTTATTTTATATTTTATAAAAATATGATTTTTATTTTTATTTTTTCCAAAATTACGGTTTTGCAACTTATGTCACATTATGCAACTAAAATCAATCTCAAATACAATAACTAACAACTTCATTTTTTTAAAAAAATTGTATTCAATTGTATTTGGTTACAAATTTTATATAAAAATATTATATTTAGTTACTTTTAGTTGCAAACCATATTTTTGAAAAAAATTCAAAAGATAGTAAAATTGAAAAAAGTTTAAAAAATATTATTTTTGATAAATAACCTTAAAATTTATATTTATATTTAATTTTAACATATTATATATTTAATTTTAATTTTATATATTTAAAAATATTTTAAAAAAGATATAAATATCATTTAAGAAAAAATAATAATTCTCATTTATTTAGTTTAAATGATTCAAACTGAACGTATTTATATTATGACGAGATTTTAGAAAACTAAATTGACACATATTTTTAAAATCAAAAAATATTTTAAAATTCATATTTAATACAACCCCACAAAATATCTAACCTTGTTAAAATAATTTTCCAAATATAGTTATACATACAACTCAATTATAATATAATAATTTATATGCATTCAATATAATTTAGAATCTAATTCTACATTTATTAGTTTTTATCTATATTATATTAATTTATAAATCAATATATGATTCCGTGAATAATTATATTCTAGCCGTGTGTAAGAATTAAACAAAGGATTTTATCAAAATAGTGTTAAATTTTTATAAATGAATACATTAAAAATCAGAAAAAATTATTCAATTATTGAAATTGAAATAAATTATTTCAATTTTATTATAATTAAAATAAATTATATATATAAGATTAATTATTTATTTATCAAATATCCATCAATAAATTAATCCAATAATACCGATAAACTAAATACTACTATAAAAATATTAGCCAAAAAAAAAGAGAAGCGAAAACAAAAGATTTGGGGTCTAGGGTTTGCGTATTAGAAAAAGAGTGTGTTGTGTTTACATAAAATCAAGGCAAGCTTCTACCTTTTGTTCATCTCTTCTCTCATATACACACGCTTTGTAAAAATGGGAAAGAAACATAGCAGCAGCAGCAGCAGCAGCAGCAGCAAGAAAAATGGTGATTTGAAACCCCCTGCATCTTCTTCTTCAGGGGATGATATATTTAAATCTATATTTGGGTATGTATCACAAGAACAAGAAGCAGCTCCGTCTGCTTCTATCTTTTCTGATAATAATCCATTTAGAAGAAAACCCATTGACCCTTCTCAACAATCTTTGAAGAAAAATCAGCTGGGTAGTGCTGTTAGAAATCAAGAAAGTCTTGAAACTAGTGTTTTTGAAACCCCGGATGCAGGGGATGGGAAAAAGAGGAAGAGGAGTCAAGATAAAGTGGTTGGTGTTGATGATGGTTTCGAGTCGAAAGGGTTGTCGAAGAAAGTGAAAGGAAAGATGGGATTTTTGGGAAGGGATGAGGATGTTAATGTTGGTGTGGAATTGAAAGATAAGAAGAAGAGGAAGAGGGGTGATATTGAGGCAGAGTACGAGGCGAAGCGATATGGTGATGTAGTGTTGAAAGATGATAAAGAATTGGGTGGGGGAGTTGTTGGAGAAAAGAGGAAAGCTATGGATAGTGTGGTTAATATGGTTGATACTGAAGAAGGTTTTGATGATGAGGATAAGCTTTTGAGGACTGTTTTCGTTGGGAATTTGCCTTTGAAGGTGAAGAAAAAGGCTTTATTGAAGGAGTTTAGTCAGTTTGGAGAGATTGATTCTGTGAGGATCCGGTCTGTTCCAATTATGAATGTGGGTAGCTTTAATAGCTAATGTTTTTTTTAACATGATTGACGATTTCAAGTTGTAATTATCTAAATGTGATTTCTTATTGCAGAGTAAAACACCAAGGAAAGGTGCTGTGATCAAGAAGGAATTCAATGCTGCTGTTGATAAGTATGATATGAATTGCATATCTTAACATGTTTTCATCTTATTTTTGCAATAAATTTTCTGAAAGTATTTTAGTTCAACAAGGCTACCGTGCTTTCTTCTTGGATGCGTGTGTGTGTTTGTGATTTATGTTTACTTTGTGTCTAATGTTGTTTCTCAGTAATTTTTTTAGTACTTTCTGATGTAGTTAGTATGTTATGCATTGATTCATATGTTTTGGTTTTGTGTTGGCTGATTTTAAGTTTCCTCCCTTTTTAACAAAAACAAAGTATGACTATCTTGTTCATTGAAATTCTAATATATTTTTGGGTTTCTAGAGTAGAGCTCATTGCAGTAGTTCGACAAACATTTTCTCATGCTAATTATTTTGATGCTTGCAGTGTTCATGCATATATTGTTTTCAAGACTGATGAATCTGCCAAGTCTTCTTTGTCCCACAATATGGCTGTGGTATGTTTTCGTTTCCTATAGTTGGCTGATTTGGTCATCTTTCCCGTTCTTAGACGACTTTTAGTATTGGCTGCCTCTATTTATGTTAGATCAAACACTTATGTATTTATGTGTTTAGGTTGGAGGAAATCACATCAGGGTTGATAGGGCATGCCCACCTCGTAAGAAATTGAAGGGAGAGGATGTTCCGCTGTATGATTGTAAGAGGACTGTTTTTATTGGCAACCTCCCATTTGATGTTAAGGTGATTTTTTTTATGTTCTATATTCTTTTAATTACCAATTTTATTGCTTTTTTGTTTATATCGTTCTGAAAAACTGTATCCCTATCTGTGCAGGACGAAGAGATTTATCAGTTGTTCTCAGGTCTTGTTAATATGAATACTAGCATTGAAGCCATTCGTGTTGTGCGAGATCCTGGTACTAGTATGGGAAAGGGTATCGCCTATGTTTTGTTTAAGACGAAGGTAAGATTCATCAATCTGTAGTGATCTTTCTGTTTTTCACTTTGAAGATTTTATATGTTTCACGCCCTCTCATCCTTCTTAAGTATTTTATGTATATCTTCATATTTCTATGCTCCACATTATTTTTCACATCTTGGCATGATCCTCGTAAAAGAAAAGAACCAGGAAGTTGTAAGCAGATGGTCTATCTCTTCGAGAAGCTCCTTTTGGTATTATCTGGGAAGTGGGAACTTGATTTTCTTGTGTCCCCAATCTGTTCGCTACTGATGTTAAGGGAAAAACAAGAAACTAAAAACAATGCTTCATAATAATTCTCATCTGATCATATAGACAGTTCAAGCTTGCGTAAATTTTGTAAATTTTTAGGTGATATTTATCATATTGGATCATAGGACCCACAACACAGATGCAGTCTTATAACGACTGACGAGCCATACTCTTCGCCGCCCCGTTGGAGCATTTAATCATATTGTGACACTTCCAATCTAATTGGTGTGGACATTCTGACACAACTGACCATAATCGATATGCACATAAAGGTTACAGCTTTGTATCCTAAATGCCCGTATATAAAAATAATGTTTACGTCAAAAGCCGAGTAGTTTGAGGTGTTCTTCTAGTATTGTGATATGGCTTACCCTGTTGTATATCTGTGGATATTTTGTGTATTCTCACCTCACACCTATATGAAAGAATAATCATACAAGATGCAAGTTCAGCCTTGTCCAAGGTTATGTTTTGAACATGTTTGGTTTCTGGTGGTTAATTATAGAAAAGTGTTGTATTGATTAGAGAAGGTTGTCTTAATATTTTTTAGAAAATAATAGGCTGCTTACTAAGTCTCTAGTTAATCTAAGGAATAAAGATCTATTTAGCTCTAGTTTCAAATATTGTTTTCGATGCCTTGTTGCATATATTTGTATCCAGTTGACCATATTTGCGCTCTACACCAATGCGACATCCTAAACTTTTGATATTTGAGATGCAGGAAGCTGCAAATCTGGTAGTCAGGAATCGTAACTTAAAGATTCGGGACCGGGACTTGAGGCTCTCTCATTCAAAGCCTAATACCACCCCGTCTAAGAGGACAAACCCATCACCTGTAGATCAAAGCAAGTCTTCTGCCACGAAATTTGTCACCAAGTCCAGAACTCCAGACAGCACGGCGAAAACAATGTCTTATCAGGGATTGCGGGCAAGCAAATCAGGCGTACAGAAGAAAGTTCATACCAAAAAGTTTGAACCATTGAAGGTTAACTCTAGGAGTGTCAAAGTCCAGAAGCCAAAAGAACGGTCAGATAAGCGACCTGCAGTTGCTGCAAGAAAGGCGAAAGCGCTAAAGAGCGCTAGTAATGGTTCTAAAGAAGCCGGTGGGAAGAAACGCAAGGTAGAGAACAGAACACCAGGTAGTTCTCAGAAAAGCAAAAAGGCCAGAAGATTCTAAGAGGCAATGTGCTCTGGTAACCTTTATGATAGGACTTAGCTTGCTGGGTTCTAACTAGGAAGTTTTCAGTTTGTCAGTAATGCTGTCTGTTATGTACTAATATATACATTTCTGATTTCTTCATACATATCCTCACATGTTCAAGATGAAAGATTATTATTATAAATGACATGAATCAAATGTCTTCATGTATTCAAAACTTCAGGAACACTTTCTGTTGCACAATTGAAATGGCATGTGCAGTACCTGCCATAAATACATGAAATGATATATTTGTTGGTCTGGTGATTTGTGTTGCTTGCAGACTATAGACCAAAGGCAGGCATACTTTACTAATTGTTGCCTGGACCTAGGAGTCCAACTTCGTATGCCACATTTTCGAAATAAATGTGTGATATGTACTTGCATAATTCCTACTTACGTATGAATTATATTATCTAGATATAAACAGAATGGTACAGCATTTATATGTAAAACAATAATGTCATCTACTTTCTGTACTGAATCTTCTACATTGCTGCCCGCATTTACAAACAACTGACATTAGTCTAACATATTTTAGTATGGTATATGGAACTTTACTTCTTACAATGACTTCCATATCCAGAAATTTCATAATGGATCGCGCAGCACCACCTTCCAAAGCATCTCCAATTGAAGATTAGAAATTAAAACAAAGAGGCATCCCTATAAAAGACTCTTCGATGGGAGGTAAACTGGAAGTTGAAGTCAATGGCGGAACATGACTTTTTCCCAACTTATCCAGCAAATGAAATGTTGTGGTTTGTTTTGTTCATTAATGTTGGGGCGACTGTTACTATTCCTATAAGAAAAAGGGTGGCTATTGAGTGCATATCATACAGATCACCCATGGAGCGCAATTCACCAAGTGCTATTCCAGCCTGGTGAAAAAGGGGATTGTTAGTAGCTTCTTGGGTACAACTACTAAAAGTTTATTCCAAAAGCAGACAAGTAATCATGTAATGGTTTAATCTACTTGGGAGAGCTATGTAATTAATCATTTTTCTCCACTTTAACTGTTTAGTGTTCTAGTCGTTACTTTAGACAGCAAAACATAATCAACACAAACATAGCAGAAATGAAGCAACATCTTCTAAGTTAAGAAAATCTAATGCATAAGCTTTTCATTAACCATCAAACAAATTATGTAAAACTGCAAACCTGCTAAAAAACTCAATGAATAACATAATTTTTACCCTGACAGTCACAAAAGCAGCAGGAATGAGACCAATCAAAGTTCCCAAGAAGAATATGTGAAAAGGTATACCGACAATTGGTGAAGCAACATTAATAAAAGTATTTGGCAAAGTTGGGGTAACTCTTAGAAAAAGCATGTAGTTCAGTAGAGAGTCGTGTCTTTTAGCCACCTGAGGTAAGCAAAGAGTCATATTAGTTGGCAAACAAAGCAAAGATGAGCATTAGCATAAAAGCCATAGAGGGGTGTATGAACTTCACCTGTTCTCGAAAGAAACTCAGCTTTTCAGGCCAGAGAGAGAAGAGAAGAGGTCGTCCAATTAACTTGGATAGGAAATAGCAAGATGATGCACCGGCTGTAGCATTGAACACAACTAAAGCTACACCTCTGAGCACTCCAAAAAGGGACCCAGCAAGAAGTGACAGGAATATAGTACCGGGAATCATAAAAGTTTGCATTACAATGTAGACCATGCAATATCCTGTAAGAACCTGAGCTGTGTAGTCATTTGTGTAGATCTCCAGGTCATCTCTACAGAAAAATCCATTCGACATATCAGTATCTCTCTAGACAAACTAGAGTAAACTCATAATTATGGATCAAATGAAATAAGAACCGAATAAGATTATTTGTAGCAATGGACAGTATACGGTATACCCTTCAAAGCAAGGAAATTTAATATAATGAAAACATGACAATCGAATGACATTACATCTGAAATGTTTTTGAATTAGCCTGCATTAGTTTATGAATTTAAACAAGGTAATGCATCGTTGATCAGGAAAAATATCTGAAGCTTCCCTAGACTAGTAGTATAACAGACTGATCAACTATGATAAATCCTACATTGGAATCTATCTGTAGGCAAGACTTCAGCATGACTCACAGCACCAGAAGACTCTGTGTCTTTACAAACTCCCCCACATATATAGATTTATGGAGGTAATGTCCACGGTCACAAGTCCACAAAGAAAAGTGTGAACTACGTACCTTGTTAGTTGGTATACATTTAAATAATCCAGGGAAAGAAAAAGTGTAAACCCAAATTCCTAAGACTCAATATCTAGTTTTTGTTTTTATTTATTTATTACTGTTTTATCATGATGAACAGATGTGACCAATGCAGTAATAAATTATAGCTCATATTAACTTCAACAAAGGCAACTCCTGTAAATACTAAATATGTATAGTATTAACTATGATGGCTAGTCGATGAAACCAAATTAAAAGGGGTAATAAATTCAGTTTCCATATCAGCAAATCCAAATGATAACTTTCAGGTGTTATATACTACTCCCTCCGTTTCATATTATTAGTCTATTTTCAAAAAAAAATTTGTTTCAAAATAATTGTCCACTTCAACTTTCAATGTAAAATTTAATATAGTTTATATTTTCAAAATCAACTATATTCCACATATCTCTGATTTATATTTCCAAGATCAACTCTATACCATATATTATATTCATTCAATGTAATAAATATGAATACAACCAATCAACAATAAATTTTCTTAATATACATTATTTTTTTAAAGTGGACTACTAATATGAAATGGAGGGAGTAGTCCTGTATAACATTTCCCAAACTCTAGCACTATAAAAAAGGGTACATTCTTAACACAAGACTTTTACTTAGATCTATGCATCGTTATCGGTTATCAATGTTATTTTCATTATAAACCATGTGCACTATCAACTTATTAGGTCGCACTGATAACACAAAGCTTCTGCATTACGAGGGTAAGGGTACGTAGTGTTGCCCTCATTTTTTTTATAATGAGTTCAAATTCATGACCGAATGAATATCATCAACTTATTAGATAATTACAAGAATAAAAAAACTAAGCTTCAAAGTTAAACATGTTAGTTTGGTCGTCAATCCTCACAAATAGTATGAAACTTTTCCTATGTAGTTCTGTCTCATTAGCCAGTCAGTGGAAGACATTATTAGCAAAACTTCTGCCCGGATTCTGTGTAACTTATACTACAGGGTACAGATTGATATCACAATTATGTCCAGCTAAAGTTATTAACTTGGTATAATTGTTGAAATATAATATAATAAGATCATCCTTCTCCTAATATCTTTTGGGTTTTAAGAGAACTCGTAACCTAAAATAGTATATTGACAGAGGTCTCGAGTTTGAATGCATCTAGTTCTAACTCAAATATTCTCATAATTTATTGCCTCAAAAATGGGCGCCCTCATCCACGATCCTAAAAATGGGCTTTTTGAGCGAGGAAGAGTGTTTCAATATAATATTATAAGAAAGTCCATTCTAGAATAACTAATAACTTGAAAAAACTTAATAATAGTAGAAGTTTCTCAGAAACAGTGCTATACAATACTCCGTATAACTTTCAGTTATCATAAGCTCCTAATTAATCCTACCATAGAACTTACATAATTTATAATTACATTTTAAAAATCACATACTCGATCAACAGCGTCAGGAAATTATTCATGGAGTTATCAGCTATTCTAAAACTGATATATCAGAGTTAATTAATTCATCGAATTTGTATAAAGGTACCTGAGAATCCGAAGGTCAGGGAGAGTGCGAGGAAGCTTGAGAAAACTATAATCAGAAACAGGCATGGTGAGGTAAACAGTAAAAAGACCAATGCCAAATCCTAAAACGACACCGGTTGCAACAACTATCTCCCAGTAAGTCAATGGAAACTTGGAAGAAGTTAAAGAAATATTCACATTGTCATCAACATTGCACTTCGAAGAAGAAGAAGATGTTTTCATCTGTTCTACCATCTCCTCCTCCTCCTCCTCCTTATTTCTGCATATACATAAAATAAATAAATAATCATCATCATTCATTAAACCATATTAAATCAAATCTTTCATATAAATTTGTGTGTGTTGAAGGGAAAAAGAAATTACGTACGTTAATAATCTGGCGACACAGGTCCCCCAGTTTCCTCTCTTCTCTTTCTCTGTTTTTAATATTTTTTTTTGTTAAGAAAAGCTTTTAATATAACAAGGAAAGAGACAGAAACCAGGAGAAATATTCGCTCTTATTTTTTGTATGTCTGTATAAAAACCGTGCACGCGACACCAAACCCCTCTGATTTGCACATTTTGTATATGCGTATTACACACAATCATTAGTTGCCATCTGCATGCTATTCACGGCTTGTTTCTTCGATTATCATATACTACTCCACTATTTAAAATTTAAATATACACGATTTAATCAATTCGAGTCCTGTATATATACTTCTGTAATCTCTAAAAAACAAAAAGTAGAAGGAATAAATTTGTATGAAAAACGTTTTTTTACATTAAAAAGAGAGTTACTTTTCGTTGGTAGTACTAAAATTATATAAACTTTAGAGTCATGCATCCACCTTAATAGACTAAATTAATGGATCGGAGGCTGTCATTATAACTTGCAGCCATATTAATTTGTACAGATTTTTCACATTGTATGTAACGTAAAACAAATTAAACATTGTTGGTAATCTAAAGAAAACGATCATATCTATATGTATCTGCTTAACAATTTATGATCTTAATTAAGAGGTTATTTAATCAATTTATCAAATATAAAAAACTATAATATTTGCTTAATAGTAGATTTTATATGTGAAGTATTTTTCATTCATGACCTAATTAACCTAGTTTGTGATTTAATTAATAGACTATATACCACAAGTTAAGTTGAGCTATATATATGACTTTGTTAATAAGAATAAGGTTGCTTTATTCAAAAAAGAAAAAAAAATGAATAAGGTTGCTTATATTCCATTGTCCAGGTACGTATATACAAGTATATAACCTCAAAACGCAATGATATAGCTTAATTAAAGTACAAGTTTTGATAACTTGTGTATTCAATTTCACAGATGATACTGCTTGATACTATTGCAATTATATTATCTTAATATTTCTTGGAAGAACAATTGTACTAATTGTTAGTGAATTGTGTAAGTTTATACCGGTTGGTATATTTTAGTTAAATAAATAATTCAATTTTGTTTTTATAAATAATAAATATTATGCCGGAATAATGATAAGTACATAAAAGAACTTGTCATATCAATCCTAATTTGAGGATATTACTTAAATATGCCAATATAGAACCCTTGTGCCATTATTGAAATTAAGAATATACTTTGGCTGATGCTTACTATCTATGATGCACGGGACGTTTGTGGATTTACCCAAGTTTGGGGACGTTTTGGGAATGACAGACTTGGAATGAGAACATTTGAAGGATCCAAAATTATTAAAATACATGTTCTTATTATAAAATTCTAATTTTTTAGGCCGTCTAATTATATTTGGAGCTACTCATGACATTGGTGGTTATATTCTTCCTAATTATACTAAATTTTGAATTTCATTATTCTATCAATAAAATGCTAATGTTGAAAAATTATTAGAATCTGTTAAATCAATATGGCTAGAGAAAGGATTTACAATTTGGAGTGTATTAACAAGAAATTCTCTAATTAAATTTTAGAGAGCATAATATATTTTATGTTTTAAACATTTGGATGTTGAAATTTATTTCTATCTTATATATAAATAATTTTTATTTATATATATTTATTACCGTACCCGTAATCCTAAAATTTTAAAATTGCCGTTTTCTATCCCCGTACCCGTATCCATGAAACATAGCTTACAATAACGTCTCCGTGCAACATAGCTTACAATAACGTATATACATACATTCATTTTACTCAAACTAATTGAACAAAGTACGTTTTCTCGATTAATATCAAAATTTTATAAATGAATAATTCGTATAATTATATTTATCTCGAACTTTCATTTTAATATTTAAAATTAATTAAACCCACATAAATATTCCTAATTTTTATTCCTTTTAAATGTTCCTAATTTGACTCAACAAATGTTAAATGTGGACCAATGACCATAATTTAATGCTCAATCCAACTCGACTAAAATGTTCGATATGCCTTGAAAGAAATGTTCCATATGAAAAGTTAACTTTATTCCCATCGTAAAACTCAATATTCATGAATCAACTTGTACAACTTGAGAATATCGGAGGAGGATAACAGGACTTGTAAAACAGGACCAACGAGTCACAAATTCACAAGAGACATAAAATTAAAATTTCATCTTACTCTATTCATTTAGAAATAATATATATATATATATATATTTATTTATTATAAAAAAGCATAAATAAATAATGATTGACGATCGAATATGGATTGTGCCAACTAAACTCGTACTCCTCCTATGATAGAGTTGTTAAACAGACGGAACCGTTACGTAACGGCCGAAAAAGTCACGTGAGAAATCACAGTAGCCATGTCAATCAGTGAGTCAGTGTCACTAGTACAGGACAGCCATAACTACGCGTTTCAGAATCAGCACAAATTGCTGGAGAATATGCCACGTGTACACCCCCACCCAACCTAACCACGGTTAATTTCAGCATCTCGCTAACCACACCACTAACCGCCTTACCCAACCCTTTTCCCTCTCTCTCTCTGCCCCTGCATCATTTATCTCAACCTATACGTACAACTTTCCTGTATCTATCTATAATTACTCTACTACCGTTCAATTTCACACACTTTAAACCACACAGAAACCCTAATTTTGCAATTCCCCAATTCAATTTAGGGTTCGAAAACTATACGTATATTGATGGAGGAAGTGGAGAAGAGATACGGAGTAGGATACGCGTTGGCGAAGAAGAAAGAGAATAGCTTTATACAAGCTTCGTTGTTGAATCTTGCGAAAGAGAAAGGGATTGATTTGATTAAGATCGACACGGAGAGGCCGTTGATTGAACAAGGACCGTTCGATTGTGTTCTACACAAATTGTACGGTGAGGATTGGAAGAAACAATTGGATGATTATTCGGTGAAATACCCTAATGTGTTGATTTTAGACTCTCCGGATGCAATTGAGAGGCTACATAATCGAATATCGATGCTCGAGGTTGTTTCGGAGCTTAAGTTTGAGATTGTGAATGATTCCGATTCGTTTGGGATACCCAAGCAGGTTTTGATTTATGATTCTGACAAGTTGTTGGATTGTAAGGAATGGGGGCAAGTGTTGACATTTCCTGTCATTGCCAAGCCTTTAGTGGCGGATGGGAGTGCGAAATCGCATAAGATGTCGTTAGTTTATAATAATGAGGGTTTGAATAAGCTCAAACCTCCGCTTGTGTTGCAGCAGTTTGTGAATCATGGTGGGGTGATTTTTAAGGTGTATGTGGTTGGCAAGTATGTGAGGTGTGTTAAGAGGAAGTCCTTACCGGATGTGAGTGAGGACAAATTGCCTAGCTTGCAGGGGTCTCTGTCGTTTTCTCAGGTCTCCAATTTGACTCAGAGTGAGAGAAGTGATGATACATATTATAAGGCCATGAATTTGGAAGATGCTGAAATGCCTCCCCAGAGTTTGATTTCTGATATTGCTTGTGGGTTGCGGAGGGCTATGAAGTTGAATTTGTTTAACTTTGATGTCATTAGGGATACTAGAGTTGGGAATAGGTATCTTGTTATTGATATTAACTATTTCCCTGGGTATGCAAAGATGCCCGGTTATGAGAAGGTCTTGACTGATTTCTTTTGTGATGTGTTTAACAAAAAGCAAGCTGGTAACTTTGATGCTCATCTGGGGATGAATTATGAAAAAGAAGTTAGGATATTGGTGGGTAATAATGGTTTGGTTGAGGATGAAGGCGGGCTTCCTGTTTCGCCTCTGAAAATGGAAGAAGAAATTGGTAACCAGATTCAAGTATGAATAATTTAGCTTTTGTTAGTGACTTGTTCTCCAGGAGTTCAGTCTGTTTGTGCAAATGCTGATTTCACTCGCGGGTGTGCTAAGTTGAAGCAATCTGTGCGCATTTCTTCTAGATAGGAGTTAGGGACAGCGGTGAATAAGTAGGTACTTTACCTAGTTTATGCCTGCTGAAGGCTCTTACATGGCGTTCTCTTGTTGAATATGTACATGTCGTCGATGTTTGGAGATAAGTACCTTCTTAGGACATAAGTTTATTCAATGAATTCTGCAATTTTGTCATTGCATTTTCATTTCCACTGATTTTGTACTGATGACACCTTTCCATTTGTTCGTACCACTAGGCAGTTCCATTCTTTATTTGCTAATCATGTAGGGGATACCTGTATTACTATTTATTAAATGTGGCATTTATATTTTTAGTTTTACTTGCTTAGATTATGTCAGGCAACTTCCATCTCTTGACATTTTTGTAGTTGCGTGGGGTGCGTATGCCTTCACTAAATCACTTCAGAGGCAATTGTGTCATTGAGAATGTACTGTCATATATTTGAACTTGTAAGGTTTCTATATAGTAGCCTGGTAGGTGGGACATCTTTATCTTTCTTCATGTGTCCTGTTTGTCTAGTTTCTAGTCTTCTCTTGGATCAATACGTGTTGTAATGCAAAATTGTAATCCACATATTCCTTTTGTTACAACAGTCGGATCTTGATAAAGGGATGTGCTGTAAAAGATTCGTCTGAGAAATTCTAGAATAGGTATACAGTCTGCTTTTTAGTTTGAGGGTTAGTATACATATAGTCTTTCTGAACCTAGGAGGATCGAGGGAACTTTATATGCAAAGGGTCATGAACACCGTCTTGCAACAACTCCTTAATTGTCTGCTTTTAGGCATGCTTCCCAGCCGAGATTGATTTTCTCTCAATCTTTTTTTATAATTTTATTAATCAAATTAACAATAGTCAGATTTCCATTGTGTGTATCTGTTAATTTTACTGAGACATGTAAACAATTGGCTGTTTGGTTTGGTTTAGGCTGTATACAGTGTAAAAGTGGAAACGGAATGGAATGCCATTTTGGTTTCTAGAGAGTGAATGCAGTGAATTTGTAGAAGGGAATGCAGGCTGTTGTAGTGGCAACAATGAGGTGTAATGTGGAAAAAAGTTCTATATCAAAACTGTCTCCAAATTTGCTACTTGGTAAGTTTGTGTTTTTGACCGGTCACCATAATTGTGGCAGGATTTGAAATGGTCAACGTGACTGGATAGTTACAGTGAAAGGTGACCATTAGCTTCATTTCCTTTTATTTAAGTTGGGGGCCTGTTGATGCAGGACAACTTTCAATAAAACAATAATAAAAAAAAAACTTGATGTCCAATGTTCCTAAAAGTGGTCTCCAGTTTATTAATAATTCTTAGTAATGTTCATGGTAAGTCTTTTCATCGATGAACCAGATGGGAGGGAGCATTTAGCTGTTTGGTTTGGCTTAGGCCAAGTGTAGAAGTGGAAATGGGAATGGAATGCCATTTTGGTTTCTAGAGAGTGAATGTGGTAGATCCGGAGAACGGATGGCAGGCTGTTGTAGTGGCAGCAATGAGGTATAATGCGTAAAGAAGGAGCCAAATTTGTTACCTGGTAAGTTTTAATTGGTTTTGACCATTCACCATAATTGTGCCAAGATTTGAATATGGTCAACATGGCCGGATTCTTTTAGTGAAAAGTGACCATTACCTTCATTTCCTTGTATTTAAGTTGGGGGCCTTGTCATCAGCTTATTGATGATAGCAAGCTGATATTTTGGGCCAATAGTTTCCTCGAAACTTAAATGTCCAATGTCCTTGAAAGTAATTCCCTGTTAATTAATATTTCTTACCAGTGTTCATGGCAAGTCTCTTCATTGATGAACCAGAATGGAGGGAGCAGTTCTTTTCCTGAATGCTTTGGGAAGGAATTCCATCAAAATCTTTTGTTGCATTAAGCAAAATTAGAGGTTTATGACTTTCCATAGATATATTGGTAATTTCGGATCAAGTACTTGTTCTGGATTCAAAGACCATATCTGCCACACTTGGATCTGCATATCTGTTTTAGTTCTTGTAACTATGAGACTAAGTTTAAGTGTAGAACTGGTTATTTGTTAAGCTTCCTGGTAAATATATGGCAGTATAAATGCTATGTGTGCCTATAAAGGTGACTCTTAAAAGTGCTGGTTATTTTGTGGCGAAGTAGAAAGAAAGACTTAGTATGAAGGCTTGAGTTTTAGGTTATTCTTTCTGGGAGAGGCAGATTTGCTAAAAAAACCGTTATCATAATAGATTCAGATACGTGGTATGTATGTTATATTGCATTGCTCTTTATTGTGGATATCAGAGATTTTTTTGTCATGTAGAATTGACAGCCATGTTCCAAGTGAAATTTATTTAACTATTTCAATTAGTTCAGCAACATCTGCCTCAGACCAGCCTGTAGTACATGTATGCTTGTAGTTGGGACCAGATTATATAAGCACGCTTTAACTCGATGCTTTGTGATCTGAACCACTCTATAGGGGCAGAGTTGTGGTGTCGGTGTCTTGCAACAACTTCTTAAGTGGACAAAGATATCATGGGGCAGAGGCGAGAGCTGTGTGTTCTTTTGTTTGTATCAGGTAAGTTCAATCAAGATGAAACTGCAATCTCATAATCTTTGTTATATATTTATTGTTCCAAAGAATATATATATGTCTTGTTACCGAAACATTTAGATATGCATATGGTAAGTCAACTTTGTTACTTCGAAAAATTTACATTATAAACTTAGATATATGCAAAACTTCAAGTTTAGGGTTCTGACACATTTCCTATGAAGACTACATCTTTTTATTTACAAATTTCTGTACAGTTTATTCTTAGTTGTGTAGATATGTGATTAAGAATTTTTTTGCAATCCTCCCTACAGCTACTACTTGGTTGTACTAATATACCAGCTGTAGTTGGTATTTCAAATTTGTTGGTGGAGTCAGGAGTGCATCTATAGAAGGATGGTATACTTGTACATGGTAATTTCAGTTAGATAGTTTAGATCAAACAAACAAATTTCAGGCTTAAGGCATATATATTGATAGTCCAGCTTGAAACATTTAATTTGTTGTGGTCCAACTTGAAACATTTAGATTGTTGATAGTCCGCTATGCCAAGGGTTATAGTGCTGTAGCATCTAGGTGTTGGTACAAAACTTTTTATAGGAAATGCAGATTGTGTAGGATAAAGAGCAACTGTCCTTCAGGACAATATTTACCTCTTCCTGTCATCTGGAGCCTGTAGGCAATTGGACTTCTTAAAGAAACATAATGTATTTCATTCTTCTGAAGTTGTGGCTGCTCGTTTCTATCGATTATTTCCTTGTTGAAGCCTTTATTTTGTTTCAGTAGTGATCAAGATTTATACTGTACTTGTTACTCAATAAGCTGCAAGATATGCTGCTGTATTTCTGATCAAAATCATCCACACATTTTATGCACACATTTATACTGGAGTCACTTGGCTTGTTATGCATTTGGAGAAAGTGAAGTTAATAATCAAATCATCCGCGCATTTATTCTACAAGTCTACAACCTAATGTCCATGCCATATTGGAATAGTCCATTATACGTAATTTGGGTCAGAAAGGGCATTTGACAATTACAATTAGTTGAACTTTCTTGTATGATTATATCGTAACTATCTGGTCACCTATTTGCTATTTCTCCTGTTCCATAAAGCATAAGCCTGACTAGTAAAAGATTGTTTTGTTAAATAATGCGCAAAATATTGGCATTCTGCTACAAAATTTAAATTCGGAGGAAGCCAACGACGAGATAGCTTTCAATTTTATTTATTTATTTATTATACGAGTCACTTTCAAATATATTTTTTTAGTCTTGATAAATTTTGGACTACTAGATTGTATAAAGAAAATATATCTCGACTCCGTTCGAGTTACGTATAACTTTACTTTTGTTTATAAACGGTACTAGAAATTTAGAAAAAGCAGTCAGCTGAGTACTTGGCTGTTGGCTACCAAAAAGTCTTTACTTCACACGTGCATGAAGCAGCAGTTAGTTTTATATATCATCGTACATTAAGCGTTTTACATGGTAATTACATTGACAAAAATAGTATACTGTATTTTAAAGAAAAAGTGATATATATACGACCCTTGAAATTTGGATTTTGGACCACCGACCATCAAAATTAAGTTGTACCTGTGGAGTGCACTATTGTCCTTAACAAATACTCAAATTGGTTCGCAATTTGCATACACTTTCGTTGACGAAATAGAATAAATGAATCGTATATTGATCAACTGTGTTATTTTATAATCCGTAGTAGTTATAATCTATAAACATACTAATTTAATAGAAAAATAAGATACACTGGGCATAAATTTCCAGTCCAATGCTAATTAATTAATGAAATTACAATCACATACACTCTTAGAGATCTTTGATCAGATCTTTCCAGAATTCATTACTCCCATCTTCATTATCGGGTAGTTCATCCCAAGTCCCAACTATATTTGTGGTAGCTGTTGTTTCTGCAGAAGGAGAACTAGTTCGATTCATTTGCTTGACACCAAAAGAGTCGGGATCAGTGGCCGAAACCAATGAAGGAAGCATGGTTTCATTGTTTCTCATTGTGTCGTTGTGAAAAAGTTCAGGCCTTAATCGGTCTTTCATGTGGAACTCAGAGGAGTTGTTAATGGAAAAATCTTCACCTGGCTTTTGAGGACGAACATGTGAGTTTGGAAAGGTAAAGGAATCTTGGTTGTAAGCAGCATTTGTTGTTCCATTAATAAGGCCACTGCATTGAGATAGATATGAGGATTGTAAGAGATTATTTTGTTGAATGGCATTTGGGAGTGGATTAGTACTATTTATGATCTGCCATAAGTTTTGCAACAGTTGGATATTTGGTTCAGGTTGAGGAAGGAATGATTTTAGGCTAGCTAGTGTATTGTCCAAAGGATTTGTGATCATCAAGTTGGTTAAGTTTGAGGCGGACAGCAAATGTGAGTAATTAGCTAGAAAATTATTGAGATGGTTCATAATTAGAGGTTCATGTGTTTTTGGATCAATACCACTATTGACAAGCTTCTTTCTGATATGTGTATTCCAGTAGTTCTTGATTTCATTATCAGTCCTTCCTGGAAGATGGGCAGCAATTTGGGTCCACCTGAAATTATGTCAATATATGATTACACAAGTTAAGTACCCTTGATCAAATATAAAAGTAGACACAAAAGCCAAGTATTCAGGTAAAAATGTTTAAGCGCAATCTACTTTGCAACTTGGCTTCTCAATGTTAATGCCGTTGTGCCATCATTATTCATGCATGATTAGTTGGACACACACACACATGCATACATATGATCATGAACTTACTTGTTACCGATTGCAGAATGGAGGTTGATGATCATCTGCTCTTCTTCATCCGATAACTTACCTCTCTTAATATCAGGCCTCAGATAATTAGTCCACCTTAGCCTGCAGCTCTTACCGCACCTGTTTAAACCAGCTAGCTTGGGAAGTGCTCTCCAGCTTCCATGCCCTCCATTCTCGCGAATATAATCCATCAGTATTTTATCCTCTTCTGGAGTCCATGGCCCTTTCTTTACACCATGGTTGCTGCAACTTGGAGTTCGGCCCATTTAACAATTTGTCTGGAGCTAGCTATAAGCTCTTACTTTTAGTGATGATAATCCTTGAACAACAACTTCCTATTTATAAGAGCTAGGGATATCTCCACCTATTTTGGAAGGTCAGCATATATTTTAATTTTTAGACATTGTAATTATTTTCATAAATTAATAAGATAGACTATATATATATATATATATGAAAGAAAAAGAAGCTGTTTCAGGAAATTAGTACTGGTGTGCTGCTCAAAATTTATAATTAGATTTGCCTTGTTCCAGTTTGCTGCTTGTAGCTGGCTATTTAAATATATTTTGAAGTTGCTCTCTCATTTCATCATCATAATCATCATCAATAATGTATTTTTCTTATTCGAATTCTTGGCAAAATAAACCAATTAAGACCGATGTTTTATTTTGTGTAACTTTATTCTGAATGTCCTTTGTAAATATATAAAGGAGCAGGAGCAGGAGCAGCTTCAACTGCTCCGACCTTGGATATTAATGGGTTGCCGAGTCTATAACCTGGATATTAGTGGATTTAATGTGTGTACATATATGCTACATTGGAAGAAAGAAAATTATGTAATGTAATGCAGGACATTATTATCATCGCGTAGAGAGGTAGAGTAAGTAATCGAATTATCTTGTTAAAATTTTGGAAACTTTTTGACTAATGATTTAACCAACCATTAACAAACCTCAACCACAATTAAGTAGTTTAAATAGCGACTCGAAAATTTTCAAGTCAGAAGGAACACCGAACAAGCCTTAATAGTAATATATATGTTGCTTCTGAAGACATCAATCCATGCATGTCTCTGTCGCAGTCCTTTATAACCATGCCATGATCATGATCGTCGTAACGGGGGGACTATTGACTGTATCTGTACGTGTTTGTGTTTGTGTACGCGGCTTAATATATAATACTCCCTCTGGTCCTTATAGGTCGTTTGACTTTTTACACACACTTCAAAGTCTTTTGACCACATAGTTAAACTTGTTATTTTTGAAATTTTCTTTTTCTGAATAAAAATATATATTTAATATTTTAATTCAGAAAAATAAAAATTAAAAAATAACATATTTAGCTATGTAGTCAAAGCACCTTGAATTGTGTGCAAAAAGTCCAACGACCTATAATAAGGACCAGAGGGAGTAATAGCTAGTATTAAACTATTAATAAGTTAAAATTGATATTGACCTTGGAAATGTTGCACTCAAGCTAGGTTGCTTGTACCAGCAAACAACAGACATCACTGAGCTCTGATTGTCAATACAAGATAAAAACAAGGTGAGATTTTACTTCAACTTCTGCCCTTCCATCTAATCTCATTTACAAATATTAATTTAATAGAGTAATATTCAGTACTTTCGAGTAATTATGATATTATTATTATATAGATAGATTTAGGTTGAAAACACCGGAGAATTGAACAGAGGAAATGGTTATGGTTGCCTCTGTTTTCATCTTGAACAATGGTGAGTGGAAACCTTCATATAACTTACATGGTTAAAGGGTCTATGTGTTTTATCAAGTTTCTCACCTTCTACTGCCGGAGAGTGCTGTGCACTTTCCTAATTTCCGGTCAACTTAACATAGTTTATGGTTAAACTGTACAATTAGAATATCAGGATGGTTGAACCGTTTAAAATTTTAATTTAATGGTTGATGTGTATATTGGATGAAACTTTGATGATCACATTGTATTAAAGCCTGATTAAAATCCCCCTGCAGGTTTAGAAAAAAACGAAAAAAAATCCTCTCGAGTACAATATTACTGCCATTAAAATGCGCAGTCACGAATACATTAGCTCTAAGAACGGTATTGGAAGAAAATATAGAGGTAAAAAAAACATACAAAAATTTTATTTAAGAATTCATGTGAACAAAATGAGAAACTTTGATAGCCCAAATGTAAATAAGCCCAACATGAATGAAGGTTTTTGTTTACTCAGACTTTCAAACTAATCTGAAATTTGAGAAATATACGCCTCAATCCTATATAATTTGTAGCAATTCATATATTCATCTATTCCCCCAACACACACACATTTTCATCTACATATGTTGTCTAAATATTACTGAACCTTATGGATTTGTTGCCGGTGAAACTTAAGACAAAAAGTACAAAGATGAAGATCAATGGCAGAAAAAAATAACCTAGGAGTGAAACATGCAACATTTTATGTCCCTAATAATTACTTATTTACTATGTAACAAGGGAGAATGTAATGTATGTGACTTTGTATGTCCTATCTTTCCATTTCTCTATATTTGCAAGTTTCGATCTCATGTAACAAGTTGAATCAAAACAGGGCTTGCTATATGTACCACTAGGCTTCCTTTTTATTGCAAAATTGAATCTCTTAATCGACACAAATGACAATTCAATAATGTTTCTCGCCGTAATATATATAGAACATTTAAAAATGACACTCTGTGTAATTTTATTTTTTCCTGTTGGAAAGACACATGATTTATTTTTCATATATGAGGTTCAGCTACTGGAGCTTGAGTTGCATTCAATAGTACAGGCTGGCTTTGTACAACCAGTTGAAGCTAATGCTCCTTGACCAACTTAGAAAAATTTATTGGAGATACATATGTTTTTCCTCCATGATATAAGGTCTGAACTGCCAGTAGAGAAGCAGTTTGTGTTGGGTGGTACAAATCCCAGAACAAGTATTCACTGCGATTGAAACAAAGACTTGCTGACGGAGTACAAGCTTGTTTTCCATTGCCACAGCAACGAGTTTTAACATCCTTGAAATCTGAAATTCGAAGGTTAGTCTCATCAATTTGCACCATTTTCTCCAATAATCAGGTCCTCATAGTATTTCTAGCTTATAATGACTGTATGCATGCATATGCTGGTAAAAATATGCCGTAACTGACTACTGAGACTATTTACTTACTGAAGAGAAGAGGATTATCCAGTTGCAACTGTAAGATTGCTGCGAACAGTGCCAACTGTAAGATTGCTTGATTTGCTCTGACAATGGCACAACCTTCTGTTGATAGTCACACAAGAAGAGAATACAATTGTCAAGGGCACGTTTATTAGTCACACAACAAGAGATTAGAATTGTCATGGCCACGTTTTTCCTTTCAGAATAACTGGAAGTCTGAAACCACAAAAATTAGCACAAAAAAAAAACTGGAACCACGATCTAGTTTAGTGATGAAGAATTAGTCAGTCATACCTGATCTTGTCCAGTTTTATCAAGGATACCGGAGCCTCCCGAGGCAAAGTTGACACCTCTAAATTTAGGCCTTTGGAGTCACGGTTTGATGGTTACAAGATACATAAATGGCTGTGGGCTTCTCTTGAATCCCATTAGCTTAGCTGACCATTACCAAGCCAGAGTTAGCATGGTGCAAACTATATATAAAATGACTCTGTAGTTTTTTTTTAAAGAGTAAAAGAAATGATGGCATTCCAAACATAAACATGCTGATACAGTGATACTAACCAACGTAATCTGCAATGTTAAAACCATTACTGAACCTCCCGGTAGCCCTTGAGTTAGGAAAATCGATGCCATTGAATGGGAAGTCGGCTCTTGCTGTGCTGTTGGCTATGAAAGAATTAGTACCAACATCCGCGATTGAGTCCCCTAGTACAAATAGTGATGGAACAGCAGCCCCGGACAACCGAGGGCTAGCATGGTCAAGATAACAGCTAGTAAAACTGATGAAGCAGCCATGTCGAACTGAAGTGATTCTAATTTCCTGTTTTCTGGGGAACAAATATATGTTGAAGGTTTCAGTTTAGTCTTCCGAAGACTTTGAAAGGACTTCGTAAACTACATGGAAAAGGGCTAAGTTTGATTATATTTTTCTACGGAAATCAAATATCATCTATTTTGAAAATAATAGAAGGACCTGTTTTATCTTCATACTAAAAATCAATTTTTAGAAAAGTTATTGCTGAATTTTATTAAACAGTTTTTCACTTAGTTTAGCCGAATATTATTGTATTGAGCATGACAATTCTACCAAATCTTGTATGAAACCGAGTACAAGAAACTGAAGAAAGTAATACAGTAATTCCTCACTACTCTGTAAAATTCTGCACAGATATGAAACGCTTGCTCACAAGTCTATAAAATTTTGCACATTCAAGAGCATCTCCAAGGGTACAAAATCCTTAACTAAATTAATATATATGGCGTTTATGTGCACTATTTAGATAATATGTAAAAAATATAATACTCCAACCATGCAATCTCTTAGCAATAAATGTAGACAATCATTTTTAATTGGTTGTTTTTGTCAAACCAACAAAGCCCTTACGTATAATTTTAGCTTATGATAACTATACATAATATTAGAGCATCTCCAATGGTAGCAAAACCCTTAGCTAAATAGTCTATGTGGCGTCTACATGGCATGTATGTGTCACTTTTAAAGAATATGTAAAAATTCTGGCACTCCAACCTTCTACGCCCTTAGCAAAAAATATAGACAACCATGTTTGGTTGGTTATATTTGTCGAACCAAGAAAACCCTTAGGTATAATTTTATATAGTTACAATTATAGATAATCTCATTGGAGCATATATCAAACTCCTTGGCTAAAATTTTGCATAATCATGATAGCCAACCATTATAGATTTTACCATTGGAGATGCTCTTATTAGTGTACACAGCACTCCCTTTACCTAAAATTTTACATTTTAACATTTAATACAACCATTTTACCTATGGCTCTCGGAGATATGCTAAGAAACGCTTTACTCGACATGTGCGTTTAAAATGGTTAAGCTGTATATGCCCAGATTTACACACTGCTGACTGCTGACTGCTGACCACTGGTCTCTTGTTTACGTGAACAACACTTTTAATTCTCCTTATTTCCGAAGAAAAGTATCAATGTAATCTTACAGATCTTCTAGAAAATACAAACATACTACAATTCTATATATTCGGAGAGAAATATCACGACCGAACTGTCATGCATAGATGCGTGAAACTTTTATTTCCGATGCCTATTACATGTCGTGCAACGAGCAAGGATGTTTCCAATGCCAAAATGTGGTGTTCTGGTGTGCATTGTCGATAACTTTGGTTCGATCCCAAATATGATCAATTCTTAACGAAATATTCAAAACACTGCAGTGCAAGTTGAGTAAAATTTAACTCCTGCTTCCAAGTTTTGTATTGATAAGTATCAGAACACAAACTCGGAAGGTTTGATCAGTAGAAGTGTACATATACAAGTTAAAAAGTATTGTACAAAGAAAAACAAGGTGTAGAAAACTGGTACATATAGTTCTCTCCCTCCTCATCTCCTGGTACAAATGGGAAAATTAAACTTGGATTTTTCTCTCTTATTGTTAACGTAACACATACATATATTTATACAGGCATATCTTTAGTTGTAGAACTTTAACTACTACATTAGTAGGCTTCAACCATGGCACTAAAAAAAAACAGTTACTTCATTAGAAAGCTTCAACCATGGCCGGCTGTGACACTTGAATATCTCCTCCATCTTCTTCTTCTTCATCGTCCTCTGCTTCCCACATAAATTGAGCATACGATCCCATCACCATACTGCATATAAAAATTACAGAACAAAACAATCAACAATTTATTTACTTCATTCTAACAGATACCATGCGATGATAATTAACATTCAAACACCCTTTATAACAGGAGTAGACCAAGTATGACACCCTTAGCTAGAATCAGATCCATTGTTCAATCACAAGTATTAACTTTGGGTAATGAGCAATCGAGCATTTAAGTTGGACAATTACATAGACAATAGCATAACAGAGTGGCGGGGGGGAGTTAAATAACCGGCGGAGGGAGTTAAATGACCGGAGGGTCGGGTGCCCCTGCTTAACTCTAAATTATTACTTTTTTTATCCTTTGTTTTAAAAAATTCACAGTTTTTGCCCCTCCTTGAAAACAAAAAAAATATATATTGTCCCCCCTTCTATGACTTTCTGCTTCCGCCAAGCGTTCAAATAGAGATTTTTTTATTGAATCTATTATGATTTCTTGAAGCATAATCACTCACATTCGTCTTTATGGATTTTGTTTAGGTGACAATAAATTGAGCATTCACGCATTATTACTCAATCACATTGTAATGAGACGTGGATGATACCTATCGTGAGGAGAGGCATCAACGGCCTGATTGAAATAAGATTTAGCTGTGTCTCCATCTCGTTGCGTGTCCCAAATAAGTTTACCATACAAACAAACTACTTCACCGTCACCGGGATTAGCTAAAATAGCTCTCCCGTAGCACTCTTCAGCTTTCACACTCTATCTCCTTCCACCTTTCATTCACCGTTACATATATCAATTTAACATCTCTATCATACATATATAAGAGTATATATATTTATGAATGCGAGAATGTTGTTATATCTCGTGCAAGAACTTTCCGTAGTTTCTAAGAAGCAGAGAATTCATCGGCTCGGACTTCAACATTTCTTCATAATACGCTCCGATATCTTTCCCATCAGAGCTTCCAAAACCATTACCGCCGCCACCAAACACTCGTTCTTTTCCGATCCCTTCGCCGGAGAAATAGTCATCTTCCGGTATAATCGCCGGGAAAGACTGCGATTTCTCACGTGCCAGCTTCGCGAAACTGCCGGAAAGCTTGAGATCAGAATCCGACGACACTCGGCGAATCGGAGACTGATTGACGTGAAAATGCATCGAACATTTACTCTTGCCGCCGCCGGGAAGTGAAACACTCTGCGATTTGGGTACAAAAGAGGAATGAACCGGAAGAGCCGGTTCGGATCAGATATGATCTCATGATTACAATTGGAAATTTAAAAGTTAGTGTTGATATTTATTGGTGTCTATAGTACAGAAACTCAGAGTATGTGTTACAGTAATATTTTTAGTATATGGACGTTTGACAGGCCGTTACATGAGCTGACGACGTTGACCTCTTGGGCAGAGGGTGAGTGAAGGACACGTGTCAAGTATGCACGTGAGAGGATTATAATTACTCTCTTGTTCCAAAAAAATAAGTGTTACTTTGATTTTGTGCACGTAATTTAAGGTTTAAAAAAATTATACTTGTACATATTATTTTTTTAATTTTCTTTTTTTGATATATTACTTAAATTTTTATTAGAAAAAAGTTAAAAAATAATATATGTAAGTATCTTGTTTTATGCCTTAAATTATGTAAAAAAAGTCAAAATAATACTTATTTTGAGACCACGTGAGTAGCAGTCAAGCTGCACTAGAGTCTAGAGACGGCATAAAATAGTAATCCTACAGTATACAGTGAAGTAAAGGAGACACTTTTCACATGATGTGTCATGTACTAACATAAATTAGAGTGACGTGTCCTGGACACGTACCCGTTGATTGATTTATAAATCCGCTTCAATTTGTAATTCCGGTACAAGTTATGTACTCAACCTCCGTTTAAATGAATTTCTGAATCGTCAATGCACTTTTTTTTAGGCTAGTTTTTATATATTTTTACCGGGGTACCGGCCAGCTTACGCACAATTCAATTTATCCTGAGTGTCCCGAAACACTCAGTTGGAATCGAACTTGAGATCTCGAGATGATAAACCGCTGAGACATAATTACTCGGTATCTGTCACTACTTACCTCAATTTTATAATTTTATAAAATTAAAATAAATAATTTATAAAAGGATCGGATCGATAAGTAATTGTTAGGAGTACTTTATACTTCGTAATACTTACGTATGTATGGACAGAGAGGCAAGTAGATGAACATACGGAATTAAGCACCGACGGGGACTAGTCTAATCAAGCGGGTATCACGTGCACCACCATTCTGGCTATTCATCCCCATTCTAGTCCTAGATACATTATAGAAATTAGAAGCTAGCTGCAATGCATCAGTATTCAGAATACCGCTTTAGAATATGTGTACCTTCCAGTTTACACACTTTTACAGGGTGCCCCCGCCCCCGTATCTGTGCGACTGTGCCTCGTCACCTGTTTCATTCCCAGTTTACTTCTTTTGCGGCTCCCACTGTTTCATCCCCAGTTGTCCCAATTATTTAACTTTTTTATTTTATTTCTCAGAACAATGGTATACAAAGGAAGTTAATCTATTCAGGTTAGTCTTAAAATTTTAATAAATACTTAATTTTAAAACTTGTCAATTTTTTATAAAAAAATCAGTATAATTTCTATTTGAACCTTCGAGGCTCCAACTCATCTCCACAAAGTAGTGATAATTTAATTATTTTATATTTTAACTTATTATTTAGTGATAATTTTGATTCTGCCGCAGCTCTCACGTATGTCTCATTTGTCTAACACTTAATATACGTAAAATCCACATACATACGTAGAATCTGCATAAAAAGGGAATTAATATACATGAGATTTGAATTAATATCGGGTGAATTTACAAAAATTTCTTTCTCTCTCATTCCATTCTTATTAATTTAGATTAAAACTCAAACCCTCCATTTTTCTGTGATGGAATGCTTCATTTTCCTTCTTACCCATCATAAAATTTTTACATTTATTAATCTTTTTTCAAATCTCTCATCTATTTCAATTATCTTCTTCACTTTTTACTTATTCCATTTCATTCCAATTTATCCAATCAAACACAACATTAGAGCAACCCCAATGGGTACCCTTTCCTCAACCCCATCCCTATAAACCAAGTTAAGAGTTCATATACAACTACAAGTACTTAAATTTATGATATTAAATATTTTTTATAAATTAAAAACAAAAGCTGTCAATCCTTTTCCTGTAAATTTTAGTAGTTTGCATAGTTTATTTCACAATAAAAAGCTCAAGAACTGTCATGAAACACTATTGATAATTAGAAGAAGAGAATCATTAGCTCCGAGATGTAATAGGCTTACTGAAAGAGGAAGAAAAGAATCAGTTACAGAACAAGGCACCCTCAAAGGGATCAGCACGAGCTTACTGTAATTCCAAAACCAGAGTCAGATTTGCAAATCAGCCAATGGCCCGACAAACTCCAGAAAGGGAAAATCCCATCAAAAGCAACATTGAATTTTCTCTGAAGTTCGCTGTAAGGAAGCCAGCAACCAATGTTTAAACCAATGACCTTCTATGCCAATTCATCTCACATAACTCCATCCCAAATACAGCGGTCTAAAGCTAAGAATCAAATTACAATATAGGCTTCTTGAACTTATGCATTACAAGTCGCAACAATCTGCAAATCATTGTGCAGACACAGCAATAGATAATTACCCTTAAGAATTAGCAAAGTAGATCAACGGGTATGTCCACATGATCTGAGTTTTCCTTCATTGGTAAAAGCATTAACGTATAAAAATATTAAAACTAATTAATCCTAGTTCACAACTCATTCATACTAAAGTATCAATCTACTTCTGTAATTAATGTAAAAACAAAAGTCAAAACTTTTACGAAAAAATCTCTAACAGGAAAAAAGAATAAATGTGATAGCAGTAGATTCTTCTTTAAATCAGAATTCCACTTGCACTCATAGTATTTATAGTAATGTATACAAAATGTGGACAAATACATTTGCAGTTGCTACTTAATGTTCTTATCTATTGATATGTGAAGTATAACAGTGTCTTATGTAAATATTGCCTCTAGTGACAATATATAATCCATAATACACAATAAAATTTTAGAAAAACAACAATCAGAAATAGGGTCATGTATACAAGACACTTTTTCTACAAAGAGAATGGACTATTTCTACAGCCTAAAACTACACGAATGGTCAATATGCCAAGAAATCAATTCAAGGTATTTAGATCATAAATTAAGAACTCCAAATTGTTACAAGTTTCCAAAATTGTTATCTCATCCAGTAGTACAACTAATAAGCTGTATATTTCTTGGCTACAGGGGTGAGAATGATCCTCTGCATTAAAAGAATGAATCTCATTCTTCAGTTCTATCCAGCTCCAACCTGGTATCTTCTTGACCCCTCGCTCCCTCATCAACCTCTTCACGGTAGCTATTTCATCCCACCTTCTAAAGTGTCCATATATGTCAGAAAGAAGAACATAAGTGCAGTGTTCCCCAGGATCCGATTCCAGCAAATAGCTTGCCACCTCAGATGCCAGTTTAATATCACCACAAATCCTGCAGGCACCTAATAGAGTTTTCCAGACCATTGCATCAGGTTGAAATGGCATGGCTTCAACTAAGGCCTTTGCTTCCGGTAAACGTCCAGCCCGGCCAAAAAGGTCTACTGCACAAGCATAATGTTCCATTCGTGGAGGAATTCCAAAATCAGATTCCATACATTGCAGGAATTCTTTTCCTTCGTCTACCAGACCAATGTGGCTACAAGCAGTTAGCACTGCCACAAAGGTTATGTGATCCATCTTTACATTTTCATTTTTCATTAAGCGGAACAAGTCAAGCGCAACTTGACCTTGCCCGTGTTGGGCATAGCCAAACATGATTGAATTCCAACTGACTGAGCTGTCTTTACATGTCGCTTCAAAGCAACGTCTAGCATCTTCAATGAATCCACACTTGGAATACATAAATATTAACGAGCTGGTGACATATTCATTTGTCTCAAATCCTGTTCTTAGTGACAGTACATGAACTTGTTGACCCAATTGCAGGGTAGCCATATCAGCGCAAGACCTTAATACAGCTGAAAAAGCATAGTGATCAATCTCTTGGTAGTTCAGCCTCATTTCCTGAAACAATTTAAGTGCATTTTCACTTAATCCATATTTTGAGAATCCTGTAAGAATTGAATTCCAAGAGACACGGTCCTTGACGTTCATCGATGAAAATATAAGCAATGCTTCTTCCATATCGATGGAATTTGATCTAAGATACATAGCTATCAAACTATTAGAGATTGGGGTTGATTGTTCGAGCCCCACTTTTAGAACCAGACCGTGCAATGACTTTCCTTGGCGATCTTGTGGTTTTCCCGAACAAGCACTTATAATACTTGTGTATGTGTAGAGGTCAGGCGTTAGTCCAACTTCACGCAACTTAAGGAACAATTTAAATGCATTGGTTTCTTGCTCATGTAAAATGTAGGCTGCCAACATGGCATTCCACGTCACAATGTCTCTAGCAGAAGGGCAACTATCAAACACTCTCTTGGAATCTTGAATGGATCCACACTCGGAATAAGCAGTAATTATAGCATTGAATACAGTGTTACAATAAGCCGAACCGTGCTTTAGAATTGTGCCATGGAGCTGTAACACCGGCTTGTGGAATAAATGGTCATCAAGCAATGTCAAAAGAGGAGCAAATGTACCATCATCAACGGACACATGTTCTCTCCTCATACAATTTAACAACCAAAACGAATTTACACGATCACCCACTTCTACATACCCCGCAATAAGAGCATTCCACGACACAGAATTACGTCCAGGCATGCACTCAAATACCTTCATAGCATCCTCCATTCTACCACACTTGGCATACATATCCAAAAGAGCACTTTCTGCATAAACATTCCCTTGGTAATCCATCTTAACTATACCTGAATGCACTTGTTGGCCTAGAAAGAGACGCATGTCACAAGCAATCCCCTTAAGTATGCTTCCAAAACTATAGCCATCCAGAACAACCCCATTTCTTTTCATCCTCTTAAGAAACCCCCACGCAGTATCGTAACTCCCACAATTTATATATCCAGCAATCAAGGAGTTCCATGAAACAAGGTCCCTGTGAGGCATTTCCTCGAACATCTTCAGTGCATATCCTAATTCTCTGCATTTTGCATAGCCATTTATGAGAATATTATTGGTGTATATATCCCCAATAGTCCCTAATTTGAGTGCTTGACAATGGGTTGTAGCAACCTTAGCTAAGGAAATTTCAAAAATGAAATGTTGTGGCCTCATTCATCTGTAGTCGGCTAACAATACAAAATGACTACCATATATAATTATATACTCATCTCTTTTCTCAGAGACCTATCTATAAGCCTTTGCTTTTGGGAGCGAATGTATTGTCGAAAATAAAAATTAGTGATCCTTATATCTAGGGTTTATACATATAATATATCAGAAGCCCGCGAAGTTCAAACAAATATTTTAGAAATGCTTAAAAGTTAAAACAAATTATACAGGGGAAAATTAATTCTAAATTCCCTTAATTATTAGTTATTTTTTATCTAAATTTCTGAACTAAAAATGTAAATTGATAGATAATTAAAATTTTAAATTTTTCTCATCAAAGTCCTTCCGTTAAATTTTATTAAACGTCCGTTAACTTTTGCTGACGTGACATGTTATCCAGATAATGAACTGTTATAGAAGGGGGGTTGAATATAATAATACCAAACAATCAACTTTAGAACACAAGTATGTAAAAAATGAACTGTTTGTATTAACTTTGACAAACTTAATACAAAACTCTCTCAAGAAACTAGATGTTTTTAAGAGCTGCTAGGTTATGAGAATAATATTACTTGAACGATATTTCAACGTAAACCTAATCCTGTGTTTATATAGTACACAACTACTTATCTAATTACAGTAAAGATAATGATCAATAAATACAAATATATGATTTCCATCATTATCCTCTTAAAAGATAGCTTCCATAAAGGCAATAGACTTTTACTCGAACACTTCCTTCTTTGTCTCCAATCATCTCCTGATTTGTCGAACCAAACTTTGACCAGCATAGACTCTGTCGATTAGCAAACTTTGATTGAGTAAACTCTGATGATGTCAGATAAACTTTGTCTGATAAATTCTGACATCTTCAGTTCTTCATATCTAAAATGACATCCTAAACTATTAGGCATTTCTTATGTAAGTCCCTGAACTAAAAATCTAAATTTAAATCTTAATTTTATATTAAAAATTACAGTTATTACTTTTTTGTTTTTTTATTTATTTTCATTCCTTTTAGTTTAGAATTTTACTTATTTTCTTTTTTAACTTTGCATATATTTGTATTCTAAAAAATACAAATATATAAATATAATTTTACTTTTATACAAATTCAATTATATTAAAATGAGTAATGTTAAATGAATTATAAAAATACATGGACTTATATATAAACAAAATTAAGTGATTAAAAACTTTAATATTTTATTTATTTTTTAAAAAATAAAAATTTATAATATATATTCTAATTTATTGAAATTATATAAAAAAAAGCATTCATCAAAGTGTGATATACATCTAAAATTTACATGTCAGAAATAAACATAAAACAATTTTTTATGTTGTCTACACCGATTTTATAAAAATTACTAAAAATATAAATATAGACAAAGTTAAAATGAAAACATTATACATATATATATTGATTTTCTAATGTTTTTTAGAATACAAATATATGCAAAGTTAAAAAAGAAAATAAATAAAATTTTAAACTAAAAAAATGAAAGTAAATAAAAAATAAAAGAACAATAAATGTGATTTGTAATATAAAATTGAAATTTAAATTTAAATTTTCAGTTCAGGAACTTACATAAAAAATACCTAATAGTTTAGAGATTTACATGAGAAATACCTAATAGTTTAAGATGTCACGTCATTAAAATTTAACAAACGTTAATGAAATTTGACGGAAGGACTTTGATAGAAAAAATTTAAAATTTTAATTACCTATCAATTCACATTTTTAGATCAGGGACTTAGATAAAAATGACTAATAGTTCAGGGACATTAGAATTAATTTCCCAATTATACTGTTTCATACAGAGTAAAATTTCATTCCGATTAAACTAAAAAAATGCATGAATTCTAACAAAAAAAATGCATGAATAATATTAATCTACTATGAAAGCGTGTGACAAAAAAAATCTTACTACGATATGATCCTAGTATAAAGAACATTGTTAGGAATTTAGAGACCCAGAAGTTACAGAGGGGGGGGTGAATGTATACTTCAAAATTTTCTTGTTTAGAAAATGAACTTGTTCGAAACTTGAAGAACGGATGGAATTACGATAGTGTTTGTCAAGACATATAACAATAAATAATATAGACACAGATGTAACTTTCAATCTAATTTGTATTAGAATGAACTTTGCTACAATCTGAAATTCAGTTTGAATTTCAGCTTCTTGTTCTGGGATTCTTATAATTGTAAAAATACTCAAGACACTATCAAATGTGGCTGTGCATAAAGTATATAGACAACATGTCCTGTGCACATGCTCACATGAGACAGTTTAGCTAAAACTAGAAATAGACAGAGACTGCTTTACATTTGACTAATGACTATTTCTAGCTAACACTGCTGTGACAGTCTGCTCCATCCTGCCTTATCTCTTCTGTCACTTTTCTTGACTTATCTTCCCAGCTGCATTGTAGACTTGTCTCTATCTGTGCAGGTTTAACTTATCCTGCATAAACAGAGCCGCAACATCATCTGTCTTGTTCTGCAATTCTTCCTTGAAACTAGCTTCTTTTGCAGTCGAGTACTCTTCTTGAAATTGATTCGATAAGTCAAGGAGATTGACTTCTCGAACAGCTGTGACTTCTCGATTGGTCCTGAATACTTGATTTCTCGAATGACTAGACTTCTCGATCGCATACTCAGCTTGATAACTTCTCGATCAGACTAGACTTCTCGAATACATGCTTGATATTGACTTCTCGAATGACTCAGCCTTATTACTTCTCGAATGCTCCATTTGCTAGCTTCTTGAATTGTTTATTTTCACTTCTCGAATGACTCATAATTAACACTTCTCGATTGGCTTCAATACTTGACTTGTCGAATGACTGACTTCTCGATCGAGTACTGAGCAGATAAAAGTTTTGAGACTTCTCGAAATGTTTCCATAGTTCTGACTTTTCGAATAGATGACTTCTCGACCAAGTAATTTGTCTTAGTAGAATTCTCAGATAACTTTCTTATTTCTTCACAGTCTTCTTTGTCTGGTTGCATGATTCAACTTGAATCTTCTAACTGACTTTATTTCTGACTTTATTTACAATTTGAAGGTAAACAGAGAAAACTTCTATTTATAAATTACACATGAATAACTAAGTCACTAGTCTACTACAGAAGTACAAACTGAGTTACAGCAAGACAGATAATTAAATAGGCTAGGCTTGATTTAAGTCCAACAAACATTGTGAATATTAAAATAATAATAAAAATAATTATTAATAATATCAATAATAATTAATATAAAAATAACTCAAAACAGGTTATCTCTATGGATTCAATCACAATATAGTAAAAATACAATATCCATAGTATATATACATTTTTTTGAAACCACAGTATCTATAGTATATTATTATAAGCAAATATGGTTTTATTTGGTAGTTCAGTTAGTTTAACGTCTTCCAAAAAAATTGCAAGAGCTTTCTAAAAAAAATTAAATTAAACATGTATAATTTATTTTATTTATAATATAACAAATAGTTTAGATCCAAACACACATTAATCTTCTAACTAAAATACATCATTATACAAAACACACAAATATTATCATATTAAAATATAAATACAAATAAATTATATAAAAATAAATATATAATATTAAATAAAATTTAAATTATTATTATACAAATAAAAATAAATTCAAATAATATTAAAAATATTAAAAAACTAAAAAATTTCATCCGTGCAGTAATAAAACTAATACAAGAATGAAGTTATCTTTTATATATCTCTCAGACAACTATCCAAAATTTATAATATCTAAATATTATATATATATATATATATATATATATATATATATATATATATCTTATTCTTAGATACTGGAAATATTACAATTCTAATATATTTTTAACCATATTTAATATACTTAATATAATTTTTATTTTTGATAACTAATATCTCTATCAAAATAAGATTAACTTTAAAAAAAGTTTCATTTTAAAATTTTAGATCTAATTCATATCATTCAGATGTGTTTTCAAATCTTCCATATATGATTTTTTTTAAACGATTTTGATATCATATGTGTTCCTCTACGAGACAGTGTCAATTTGACGACGTTTTGACCATATAGGATGGTTGTTATATGTCGTTGAATGACGATCTTGTGTCATATTAGATGATTTTTGTTTATATATTAGGAGTTATATATATATATATATATATATATATATATATATATATATATATATATATATTATATTTTATATTTTATATTAGACATATTTTAGACACTTATTATTTTATTTTTTCTATAATTTCAAATGTGGTTTTCAGCATTTTTGGATTGTATCGGATGACAGACGTATTTGTTGATGAGAGTGCGACGAATGTTTTCTTCTTAGTCATTAAGACCTTATTGTCTAAATTTCCGGAAACATTTTCATGTTCTTTGGTTAGATGATAAGTTTTTTGAATGAAAGAAACTCATTTCATGGATATTGTATCTCCATACAATTTATCTACGAGTAAGTATATACAGTAAAAAAAAATGTTAACTTGAATTATCATAAATAAATGATCTATTTATATTAAGATCCTTATTGTTTAATAATTTAGTAATACAGGATATCGCTTAATAAAGAATTAACAAAAATTTTAATTTTAAAATTAGAAGCGCTTTGTTTGGTAATATTAGAAGAAGATATATACTACTAACAATTTAAATTAAACAAAAGTATATATTCAAGCAAAAAGAAGAAAAAAGGAATTGGGCCAATAATTCAAATGCAATTAAATGGGCTGAATCAAATCATATATGTATTCAGTATCCACTATCAACGCGCGAGCGCAACTTTCTTCTTCTTTTCTTCTAAAACCCCTCACATTTGAATTGATGGAGAGTCCTGTATCATCTCTCAATCCAAACAAGCATTTGAAAGAACAGTTATTATCTTATCACTTTTCTATTTATCACAAATACTTATTTAACTTCTATAATCAAGTGCTTTAACTTCATCTTATTTTGAATTTTCCTGAACGTCGTGTGCAGGTTTGTAAGCAACTTAAATGGATGCTCAATGCTTGAAATCTTCCATGCTCTCGGTACGATTTCGTAATTTTACTCCATCATTTATTAGTATTCGGTAATAATCTCTGATTGATTTCCGTTGTTTAGATATATACATGTGTATCAGGCTTGATTTGTTGTTTGCTATTCGATTGTTGAAATTAGGTCGGGATACTCATACGTCGCTGCATTGGTTTCCATGGAACAAATGGTACGATACGTTTAATGAATTTCACAGCATTTTGGTTTTCCTTACTCGCTTTCTTTGTTTTATATGATTGTTAGTTTGTAGGTGTCAGCATTTAGGTCTGATATCCGAATATTGATTGACCATAACAGATTTTGAGATTAATCAATCTTATTTATTAGATTTTGTTGAAGATACACTTGATTCAACAACTGCAAACTTAATTACATACAGTATTTTTAATGGGATGTGTATTTAAGTTTGTAGGTATCCAAGCATATTTGATTATTTTCTGTTCTATAGTACTTGTTGAAGTATTGCTAGCAGCATTGTTGGCAGCAATTTATTACTTTAATGGTCAATAAATATTGTCAATTATTTTGTTTAGACATGATAGTCTCTTTCCGTAGATCATGATAACAAGGACACCTCACTCAAGAAAAATGATGATGCAATTGTTGCTACAAAGAAGTGGAGTGCATACATGGTGACAACTGCAATGGATTTTATATTCGTTGTCATTCCTCTTATTATATTTCCAACTGTAAGTGTCATTAATTCTTAGGAAACATGCAGTTTGTGGGTCTCAACTTGTTAATTTCAGGGTCTTCAGGTTGATAAGTATTACCAACAGTGCATGTTTTTTTTCTAGATCTGTCAATTTTTTTTATCGTCAGTGTGTTTGATCACAAAGCAAAAGACTGTAATTTGGTACCTAGATTATTGTTCTAATTAAGAGCTTATATTTTAGTGTGCTATTACGTGGTGAATACATAGACACAAACAGATGATGATACAATTACTTAATGACAGGTTCTGGCAGATTGGACTTATATTAATGCGATCTTATTTCTGCTTCACATATAGGAGGTAAAACACAGCTGCATATACAACTAAATTCTGTTTTCTGTAAACATTTCTTTCAAAATCACATTTTTGCATCATAATATATATATATATATATATATATATATATATATATATATATATATTGAATAAATAGGCTTATAACCTTGCAAATGAGTATCTGTTCTAAGAAATCTCGGGGTGAGCCAGAGTCGAACCCAAGACTTGAGACGACAGAGGATAAACCCTTACCACTAATATATTTAAACATACATTATTCTGCAGATGTGGTTCTTCTGTTTCTCTGAAAGGGGTCCAGCCTATTAGGACATATATCTCCTCATACAGGGTTACAATGGTATGCAGTCCCGCTAGATATTTTTATTCCTTTTTTCGTTTTATATACGTCATAGATAACCATGTATATATTTTTTTATTTTTTTTAATATTTATATATGTAGTTGTGGGTAAATGCTGCAGATGCTTGTTACATGCTTCTGTATTTTGGCTATTGACTTCAATATATATCCTCGAAGATATGCTAAAACTGAGACTTATGGCACTAGTATGATAAGATTGTCATCTAATACCCTTGTTACATACATGTTGTATGTGTGTAATTTAAAGTGCTAGTGATCTACTGGCGCACTTCGGTTTATAGTCTCTTTCATGCTGTTCTCATGCCACCATGAATAGCAGAGTGATCATGTACCGTCACAATAACTTTTCCTTGACAAATAACACAGCCAGCCATGCTAAATTGGTCAGTGGTTCAATCCCCCCCTAAACATATACCTTTCACTACCAAGCAATTTATAATAAAAGTTGTATACTTTGAGTAAAGGAAACTTAAAAGTGTTAGGGAAGTATTAAGGATATACAGTAGATGATATGAGGCTGAAGGAATTGATATAATGTACAACAGAACTTGGTTTAACCTTATGTTATGGAGTGATTGATACAACTAAATTTATTCCTAAACTAATTTAATATGCACTCAAGTTTGTTCCATTCACCCTATTTTATTTCACACAAGCGAATATTATTTTATTCTTTGGTTTCAGAAAAGTTATATCTGTTCGACTGTTCGGTATTAAAAGTGAGATATTAGAAAGTCATGCCGGTTTATCGGCCTAATCCATCTTCTGAAATGGAGCACCAAACTCATTTGTTTTCAGAAAATGCATCAGTAGTATTTTGCTTTATATAATACGATTATATTAATTAGATGATATTCAGAGTTTGAAGAAAACATTAGGATTTTTTCCTGATGAAGGTAAAACATGTGATACATGTATCAACTAACAAATAATCGCTAGGTATACAAAAATCCTTTTATTTATTTTTTCTCAGATACCACTCTCCTGTTACTCAAATTTAAAAAGCTGAACATGCGTGAAATGTTATTTTTCAAGGGATACTTTTATCAAATCTCAGGTGGAATTAATGACATCTTGAGATCTACTGGGGATATAATAGATTTTCACAAGTTAGCATCAGTGTTAATCAGATTGGCTGTTCTCCCTTTTCTGATTTTCATCATATGTCCATTATATGATTCACTTGCTCACAGCGAGGTTGGATAAAGTGAATATCTGTCTTAATTCACTAGTCTCACAGAGAGGTCGGATACAATGAGAAGTACTAATTGATAAGTTTGGCATTATCAATATATAGTTGCTTCATAATTTTTAACTTTCCGTGTCACAAACTTGTCAAATAACTAAGTTATTTTGCTTGTCTGAATTTTTAATACATCAGATGGACCTTGGGGTAGGTGCATACCGTGCATATGTATTGGCAAATTCGTTGGTTTCACGACAAGCATGAGGCATCATGAAAACGTCAGTATTCTTATGTATTATCATCTTCTAAGTTTGTATTATACATGCTATATGTAAATGTGAACCAGCCCTTTGTGATCAAAAATTTATTTTCATTTGACATACATATTAGTTATGTAGTGTATTGTACATAATATGAATGACTGCGTAATGTTATATGTACCTTATCTCACATTCTTGTCTTTTATATGGATTCATTTTGGGCACAAGTTTTTGTACTTTCATTTTCAAGCTGAAACAAATACTACAATTAGATATTATATTCATTACCACTTCTTGTATATTCATTAGTCTTGAGTCTTGGCATATACTTGACAGTTGACATTGAATTTACACTTTAAATATTATATTCATTATTATAATTGGTAATTGTTTCTTTGTCCATCTCAGGAGTCTAAGAAATGCACTGCAGTGAAGTAGTCCACTTCTTTTCTTAGGGTTTGCTCGCATTGCTTTCACATCAGGAGTCAACTATCAAGTATATATAATATTATAGTAATTAGGGTTTATCGATGTTCTATATAAATTGGTTAATTTTACACTGTTATAATGCTTCACCCTTTTTACATAATGTCTATCACTTTGCTTTGTAGGTTCACGTGGGGGAATATGGAGTACACTGGAACTTCTTCTTCACACTCGCTGCTGTATCTATACTAACATCAGTAGTGAACATTCCCCCAAATTATTGCGGGATTATAGGTTCATTAATACTAATCGGTACCCTTGCTGCTGCTAAATTGGTTATATTTTTGTTTTTTGTAGAACAATGTCCAACCGATTACTCTGAGATTTTCATTTTCTTCTTTGATTTAGGTTATCAAGTTTTCTTGGTGCGTGGACTAAATTTGTATTTGCTTTCTGAAGAAAGGGGATCAGACATTATTAGCCAAAACAAGGAAGGAATATATAGTATATTTGGTGAGAAACATACAAGGTCACTTAATCAGTTATTATACAGGGTTTAGTTAAACTGCATGCCCATTTAGCATCCACCAGCAATGCATTCATTTTATTAACCCACTTGAGAGATTTAAGACATAGTAGCTAGACAGGCATTATGACTTCCTTTTGTTTTTCCCTTCCGTAAGTTATTATTAGCAAATTGTTTTGATGGGTTATGGACTTACTAAATAATAGGTTTTGATATATATATGTCACAAGTTATAGCCATGTTATATATTTTGAATTTTTGTTCTTGAAGTTGTTGCAAATGCATTAAATCTGTAGGTTTAGGGTAACATTTTGTAGTACACGTATATCTTTGTTTTACTGTAGATCAGGTTTTGTAGAACAATTTATGCCATTTTCTTTTTCATATGCTAGGCATATCACATTGCTGAAGATCTATAAATGTGATTATTTGTCCTAAAAGGCTGAAAATTATTAAGCAAAAAAAGGGAGCAGACAGTTTGAAATTTCAACTATCAGAGATAAAAATGCTGTAAATATATTTTATGTTCTAAATATATTTAATGGAAAATATAGCATATTTTCAGTACCTACAGTGGCATTTGTGGTTGGCACGGTGAGGTGGATGTTTTTAATAAAGATTTTGCTTCTTTGTTTTGATAGTAAAACTGATACTTTGGCTTTGTAGT
This sequence comes from Oenanthe sinensis, assembly GCA_028671895.1. Classification (NCBI taxonomy): domain Eukaryota; kingdom Viridiplantae; phylum Streptophyta; class Magnoliopsida; order Apiales; family Apiaceae; genus Oenanthe; species Oenanthe sinensis. Next base: position 27,904,128 of record CM053812.1, on the reverse strand, counting down.
ACTGGTCGGCAACGGTGGTTTTAATGCTTAAATTTTCTCTGCTGTTTCTCTAGGAAGAACAGAATTTCGTAGTCAGTATTCAAACAGAAACTAATAGGCACAACTCTATCAATAGATTAGTGTTCATTTCTGCAGCCAATATAGGTCCAACTTCATTTGTGGAAGCAATTTGCACTTGGTGAATGGTGCTGGATGATAACCTAATGCCAGAATGTTGGTTTTTTTTCTTTTTAACTCAGGATACTGGGGCCTGTATCTTGTTGGTGTCCAATTGGGCAACTACCTTTTCTTTGGGAATCATTCCTCTGTAACAAGCGCAAATAATTGGTCTAGAATCAAAGTTTGGATTCTTGCAATTCTGTTCTGGTATATTTTTTATCTGAATATTTGTATATTTCTTGTTTTCCTTTTCTACTACAGAATCGAAGTCCAACTCCTTTATTTTTCTTGCTATTCTGGTGTAATTTTTATCAAAAGATTTGATATTTCTTGTATCCTTTTTCTGTTACAAAATTGAAGTGCAACCCCTTTATTTTCTTAATTTGGCAGGCTTTTGACATTATTGCTGGACCATTATGTTGAAAAGCCCTCTCGCAGAATGGTATTATTATTTTTCTATTTGGTTTCTTCTATAAATGATGTTCCTTTTAGTGACAAATGCGCTTAAGCGTGAAAATTTAATTGTCACTGTAATTTTTTATTTGAATTCTTCTGCAGTGTAATTTGGCGTATGTTACCTATGTACTGGCAGCGAACCTACAGGTTCTGCTTTTTTTCATCTTGTATCTGTTTTTTGTATGTGTGTAGTGTGTGTAGGTTCTTATTGTGAGGGTGACTTGTGATCGAGTCTACTGGTCATGACTTCTATTGATTCCATATGTAGGTGTCACGTGGTAATTTTACTTAAACTTTATCATCTTCGATTTTTGTGCGAGGATATGTTTTTGCATTTATGTGCTTGCATTCAGTTTAAACTTTTTTAGCTCATGGTGCTCTTAATGATTGGACCAAGACCTAGGACCTAATTCTGGAATGGAGGAACTCTGAATTTTGTCATTTACAGTTGTGTGTGAGTAAGGATACTGATATAGTGATATATTGTTGACCGAGATACATATAATTCTGAATTATAGAGTCAAACTGATAGTTTATATCAGGATAGATTTTTCATGTTTCAAAGTACTTTAAAATTTTAAATTCTGAGTAAGAAGCATTTTACTAATTTGCAGTTTCTGGCAATGGCAATGCTTGCTGATTATATTCCTGGACCAAAAATTTCCATACTTGAAGAAGCATTCAGCAAAAACTTACTGGGTACATTCCTTTTGGTGAGAGATATAACCTTTGAAATTGCTAGCACAACTAATAATGTTTGCACATGTAACCATGCAGGCAAATTTTATGACAGGGTTGGTGAATTTGTCTATAGATACCATATACGTCTCTCCAGTGCCTGCACTAATTATCTTAAGTATCTATTCATTGATTTTATCTGCTGCCATTGTAATTGCAGATTTTTATGGATTCAAGCTAAAATTTTGGTGAATCATATCATTCGATCTGGTGAACTTGAATTTTTGATCAAATAATCTTTTAGGGCCACATATTATCAATATAGACAGTTTCCTTGTAGCATTAGTTGGTCTCAAATATAATTATAGATGGAATAGGCATACATGATTGGTGTACAAATTAAAGGCAACTTAGTCCAGTTTTCTAATTCTTATTTGCTGGAGTACATCAATTGACACAAATGTATGCACATGCATTTGTTTGGTTCTATGTGGATACCCAGTTTCCCACATGTTCACATACCAATTGTACATAGATTTGGTGCATAGGTTGCGTGGTAGTGTTTTTATTTATTAGTCATAGCATATTAGTACACAAATATAGAAGGGAGATGAAGCTGTTAAGCTTACAAGGCAAGGAGCCAAAAGATTGGCGAATATAAGAAAACAAGACTGTGATTGCAGATGTGGATGACTGCTAGTATGTACTTGATGAAGATTCATTTTGAAGCTTGGTTGTCACATGGATCTGGCTTGAAGAGACTGCTGAGTTCTGACAGCTTGGACCATGGTCCAATCCCCCACCACCACAGCTCTCATCGGTCCTCATCACCAGATAGCAATATTTCCCGTATGTTAACATATTTCTTTCCCACAACCTTTATTGGTGTGTACATACATGTCTGTCTTTTATATATGATAGTGTGATATATCTAGCATCTATCTTTTAAGCTTGCAAGAAACATAATCAATAATTGTAGTTTTAAGATTAAGAATGCGATCACCCAGATAGATACTTTTATCTTCAATGTAAACCATTTTTATCTGTGGTGATTTTTGTTTCCACGGCCGTAAATTGTCCTTAGATTATTTCTTGGAATTGTCTTGTCCACTCTTATTGAAAGAATCTTTTCAACTTACCTGCATAGCTGAGAGAAAACAGGGAAAGTAGCCCACATTTAATTTATTTTCCCACTAATGTTTTTTTTACTACATATGTATATATAGTCATACTGTATAAAGTAAATTAGAATAGAAAATAAAAAATAGGTCAAATAAAAGCTCAGCTCAATCCACCCCCACACTAATCAAATACACTTTCACACACACAAACTCATTTAATTCCCTCCGTTTTTAATTTAATTTTTCCTACTAATTGGTAAACTTTTTTCTAAATTTAATTTTACCATATTTTTCTCCATCTCACAACGATTAGTTTCCATATCATATGTGCTATATTTTGACGACTTTCATTTTTTCGATAATCTCCTTATATTTTTATTTAACAAAACTGGTGATTTTGGTGATTCTTATAATACAAATTAGTGATTTTTATAGTATAAAAATAGTGATTTATCTAATATAAATTAGTGACTGCATTTTGATCTAATAACAAATGTCAATATTAATTTTAGGACGTTGATGACGTATCGCTGTCACGTCAGCAAGTGATAATGTGGCAGTGGTCCTCAATGCCACGTCATCACCTCAATGCCACGTCAGCGAGTGATGACGTGGCAGTGGGACCCATTGTATTTATTAAAAAAACTGGCGAGCTAGGTGATTCTTATAATACAAATTAGTGATTGTTATAGTACAAAATAGTGATTTATCTAATATAAATTAGTGATAATTTTTCGATCTGGTAGCAGATGTTAATATTAATTTCTGATGACATGGCGTTGTCACGTGGCAGAGGGGTCCCACTGCCACATCAGCAAGTGGTGACGTGACACCGCCACATCAGCAAGTGATGACGTGTTATTAGGTCTTTCACTGCCATGTCATCAAGTGGTGACGTGGCAGTGAGTCCTATTGCCATGTGGCAGGAGTCCCATGATGACGCGACAGGGGCTAAAATATAAATTATGTAAACTAGAGGGAGCATAATGTAACTTTTATAAATAGATTAAAAATAAAATAAAATTTTACAACTACATTCTACTTTCTATTATATATATATATATATAGAGAGAGAGAGAGTCTTACTCAAATGAGAAATAATCAGCCTAGCCCAACAAATTAAAACCCAGACTTATTAACAAGTCTAGCCCGTATATATATAAAATACACACATGTATGCATACCTTGCAGATTTAAACCTCAACTATAAAAATACACTTTATAAATAACATTTTCTCCTTCAATGACATTTTCACCGACTCCAATTTGACTCTCTCTTTCTCTCTACAAAATCACACACACAATCTTCTGCAAAACCACAATCTAATGACTCGTTAACCCTAATCTGACCGTCAACGATGGATTCTCTATTCCCCACGATGGCATCGCACCTCCGGTTTTATTCGAAGATTTGAGGCAAAAAGTTGACCTAACTCGGAGGATCCGAGAAGTGTTGTTAAATTACCCGGAAGACACTACTGTATTGAAAGAGCTCATTCAGAAAGCCAATGACGCCGATGCTAGCAAGGTTTCTCTCTGTTTAGATCGTCATCTCCACGATGTCGCCTCCGCTAAATGTGTTTAAATGCGTGTTTGAGTTTTTAGTGAAGAGTGTGATTCTACTGACGAGTTGTTGGACTTGGTGGTGGCCATGTCATTGAATTAACCTCTACGATGGGAAATGGCTCTTTCATCGATTCGATATCACCTCTAGAGGATTATCAGTCTGTTTTCATTTCAATGATTTTTAATATATAATATAGTGATTGATAGTGTATAAACGAGTGATTGATGTAGTATAAAATAGTGATATCAGTCAACAATCATAAAGTTTCATGAAACTAAGATCTAAAATTTGAGTACAATATACGATAATATGAACATTAAAGAACAAATCGATTTATGCTAAAAGCCTGAATTATTTATTTTATATTACAAAAATATTTAATATACAAAATTCACGCTGAAACTACTGATTTAACCTACACAAGTCACTAAATAATAGTACATAAATCAGTATTTAATATTACAATAATCACTAAATTATATATTATGAGTTCGCCAAAAATAATAGAGGTTTTCGGAAAAATAAAATTTGTCGGAATATAGCACATGTGGTATGTAAACTGATCGTTGGGAGATAGAGTAAAATGTGGTAAAGTTAGATTTGAAAAAAAGTTTACAAATTAGCGGGAAAATTAGATTTAAAACGGGGGGATTAAGTAAATTGTATATGTGAGTATATTTAAGTTGTGTATGGGTGCACATGGGACCATTAGATTAAAGATTGAATATATGGTTAAAATCTAATTTTCTATTTCTCATTTTAAGTTATTTCTCATTCGGTCATTAATATATATATATATATATATTTGCAATCTTTTATATGAGTTTGTATTTCATCTTTAAATCCATATCACACTACCATAGTTTGTCAAAAATGATATCTTTCATCAAAAGAAGTTTGTCCTCAAAATAGATTGTACTTATAGGTCCCATACGGAAGTTGACACCAAAAAATGGGGTCAATCCAGTGCCTTGATTCATGTATCTTGATCTGATGTGAGAAGTACAAGTATATTGATTTTCCCCAAATGATTGAATATTTTTATTTGTTAATATTACATTCATAATTCTAGTTATAATCCTCGAGTTTGCGATTATCACCGAGACTTATTATGGTAAAGGTAAACCTTTCTAGTGATCTAATCTATAATCCATTCACATATTGTATATGTTTTATCGTTAGACAATATTTGAAACACTAATTTTACATATGAAAAGTCTATCACCGCTAGATAAGAGCCATTACATATTTGATTAATATTTGGAGGTTATTTGGTTTAGTGTTTTTGTAAAAACAAAAGGTACTTGTCTTTAAAAAAAATAAAAAATTCTGTAAGTTAAGTATATATTTTGTCTGGATAGGCCAAGCCAAACGCCCTCAGTGTTCATTATGGACCGCAACTTGTTCTTAGGCAATGCAGTCTAGGTGGTCCATATGCACTTGCAGCTGTTGGCCTTTACTAAAAAGACAAGTAAAAACTAAGCTTGTTTCCTCAAAAGTCGAGGAGACCCCGTATAACTATTCGTACTAGTTCCTTATCAGTAGTTACTATTTCAATTCAAATCTAATCATTTAAAGTGTCTTATCAGCTACCCGCTGGTTGAATCACCTGAGATAAAATTAACTCTCCAACTCCATATATAGGCATGGAAAGAGAGAATTGATCGTATTGAGGTTTAGTTAAATGAAGTATGAATGAAATGGAATGGATGAATTAGGGTTGAATATGGTTCATGTAAAGTCAGGTATTTTAAAAAACCAATTTTTAACAATAATTAAGATGAACCTTTGAATGTTGTACCACAAAAAGCACATCTTATAGAACAGGTAAATCATCGATTTCGAAGCACTCAGAATGGGAATTTCAAGAACAACTGTAGATGTATAATAAGCAGCTCCTTTTCAGGATTAAAAGGTAGAAGACAGCCATCTGCATGTATCCGACCGTACGCTTGGCACAACAAGCACCGTCGGATGAATAAAGCACATACGAATGAATAACAAGTACAGTAATAAACTTAATAATGAAAAATTCTAAGCCAGTGAATTTCATGAAGCGTTGAATATAATATAGCAAAATGATAACATCGAAAGTTAAAGAGTCATATAGTATATAATTAAACCTACATATTTACAAACTCCAACCCCAACTCTTAACGTGATGAGAAGCTTTTTGCACAGCTTGTTACGTTGTTTGTATATGCTTGTGTGTACACAAACAGAAACAAGGTGTGGTGTGGGTCCTTTTGTAGCTCCCCTTCACAGACACAATGGCAGTGTGCTCGATAGCATCTACGAAAAATTGGTGCAGGAAAACAAAACTGAGAAACAGTGAAAGAAAGTGAGAGGTTATAAACAAGATTATTCAAGGGGGATTTAGAAAGACTGTATATATAAAATGGTGCACGTGAGAGGACAGTAAAAAGGCTTTGTGCTTTTCCGGTTGTTTCATAAAGTGAGAGATAAAAGAATAGCTACGATCTTCCCTTCTCGTGTTTACTGTTTTTACTTAATATTCTCTTTTCACGGTATAAAATGAAGAAGTAATCACAGGTGAAATGTGACAAGTTCATTAAGATGGTAAAAATAGTAAGAAAACTATTAAGTAGGACTGTAGGAGGTACAATCTGTAGTTTCATGAGTATTGGGGTAATGTTATAATTCATCACCGATTACTAACTTTTAAATAACTTACCGATTTAAAATTTTTTACAACAATCATATAGTTAATATTAATATACAATTACATCACCAAAGTGATCACTAACTTTCAAATAGCCTACCGGCTACCGACTTAAAAAAGTTTATAAATAGTTAATATTAATCTACAATTACATCACGAAACACCAAAAAAATTTCACAACCACTAAAAACATTTGACATTTAACTAGATCCTAGTTGATTTACTTTAAACAAATCCATATATTTGATACATACATATTAATATTAAAATTTTAAATTTATTACTAGTTTTCATTAATATTATTTTTTAATTATTAAAAAACATATGGTTATAATTAATATTATTTTTAATTTTTATATCAAATAAAAATTTAAATTCTGAATTTTTATTTTATATAAAAATTTAAAATTATTATTTAATATATGTATGTGTTATTTACTCCTAAACATGCGTGCCAAAAAATTTAAAAACTATTATTTGGGACCAGAGGGAATATCAAATAAAATTTTTAATTTTCATTTAATATAAAATTTTAAAATTATTATTAAATATATGTATGTGTTTTTTTATCATTAAATATGTGTACTAAAAAATCAAAAATTAGTAACCTACGAATTAATCGAGCTGTAGATTGATCATTTGACAAATTTTTGCTTACAACTTGGCTCCTGGATTTCACAAATTAGTTAATTAATCATTATTCTATCTTACAAATTAAGTATCCTATTTAATTTTTTATGATTAAATTTATTAAATTTAAAATTTTAATATTAATATGTAGGTATCAAATATATGGATTTGTTTAAAGTAAATCAACCAAGATTTGTTTAAAGTAAATCAACTAGGATCTAGTTAAATGTCAAATGTTTTAATGATTGTGATTTTTTTTGGTGTTCTGTGATATAATTGTAGATTAATATTAACTACATGATGGATTTGTAAATTTTTTAAGTCGGTAGGCTATTTGAATGTTAGTGATCACTTCGGTGATATAATTGTAGATTAATGTTAATTACATGATGGATTTGTAAACATTTTTAAATCGGTAGATTATTTGAAAGTTAGTGATCACTTCGGGGGTAATGAATTAGAACATTAACCCCCATGTGTATTACGTTCGGCGCCTTCGGGCCGTATGTTGACTAATATTTAATTACATTTTAAATAATATATTATAACATATATTATCATATATATTTTATAATATTACATAATATTATAATTGTGTTTTACTTGCAGAATAAATACTTTCTAATTAGAAAATAATTTCTTTAGAACATTTTCTCATATATATTCGATGTATATATTTCGTATATATTGTTTGAGTATATGAACTTCGATGAATAAAATTTTAAATAATAAATTAAATTTTATCCAAATGAGTTATAAATGATATTATTTGAGTTAAGTTCGAAGGCCATGCACACTCGCCACAAAATTACGTATACGGGGGTCGGTGGTCGTAAAACATAAAGATTATTGTTTATAGAGTTTCATAAACAAAATTTCCTCATTCACTTGTAAGTGTAATAGTTCGACTAAAAAATGTTCGAATCAAATCTATTGGGGGAGCGGGAGGGAATGATAGGAGGTTTAAACCTTGACAGCGTCTAAATTTTATTAACTTTTTTTTTTATCTAAAATTTTAATTCCGAATATATATAGCCTCTCGATGTATTTAGAATTTTCCGAATGCTTCATTTTGGTTTAGTTTTTATTAGGAATGGATTACGTAGGAAAATCTCTCTAGGAATATATATATATATATATATATATATATATATATATATATATATATATATATATATATATATATATATATATATATATGTATATATGTATATATAGCGGGAGGGAATGATAGGAGGTTTAAACCTTGACAGCGTCTAAATTTTATTAACTTTTTTTTTATCTAAAATTTTAACTCCGAATATATATAGCCTCTCGATGTATTTAGAATTTTCCGAATGCTTCATTTTGGTTTAGTTTTTATTAGGAATGGATTACGTAGGAAAATCTCTCTAGGAATATATATATATATATATATATATGTATATATATATATGTATATATATATATATATAATTCTCAAACAAATATGTAGTATAATTTTATTTTGCTTGTTTGTTTGTACGTTGATTTACCGAGTTTGTTTGCACTTGGTTTGCGGATTAACTCCTGTAAAACAGTAAAAATAGAAGAAAAATGAGATGATATATTAATTAGTAAAGCAATACCGGGCTTATAAAAAGCAGCAAGTGACAGAGAGACAAATGAAAGTTGCATTAGAAAGATAACAAAAGAGAAATGGCCATGGAAACACTTTCTTCAAGTGAACTATTAGACTTTATAATCTATGACACATTCTCTGCGACTCCATATCGCTGCAATGCCACTTCAGATACTTATAATTTCCAGCTCCAAGAAAATAATAATAATGCTCTAAACTATCAACAAGAATATATAGCTGCTGGTGCTGCTAATTCTATCAACAATAGCTCTTCTTCAATGACTCCCTCCGTTAAGCCCGAAACAACCGAAGAGCAGCAAAGCTTGGCTGTCCAAGGCCGGAAAAAGAGGCGGCGAAGACCGAAAGTATGCAAGAACAAAGAAGAAGCTGAGACTCAGAGAATGACTCACATTACTATGGAAAGAAATCGGAGGAAGCAGATGAATGAACATCTTTCTGTGCTGCGGTGTCTCATGCCTGAGTCTTATGTTCAAAGGGTTAGTATTTCAAGTTTTCAACTATTTAAATTCACTTCTTTGTTCAACAAAAAAACCTAAATTATAAGCTAAGTTAAACCAAACATAGAGGTCTACTTTTGTCAACTGGATTATAATTAATCAGTACGTTTAGGTTAGTGTTTCACTATATATAGTATAACTATGTTTTCTAATTTCAGTGGAGAGCTAGGTTTAATACATGGTAAAAACATTTGTGCTCAATTAACAGAGGTACTTTTTTCAGATGTAGCCATCTTAACACCTTTTTATTATTGCGGATAAGCTGGCCATATTTATAAGTTGAACCTGAGCTCATTATGGTAGTAGAGCATATCTAAGATAATTAAGAACGACAATTTTAATTTGACTGTACGCTGTGAGGGGATAATTTGCATACAGAGAGCGCGCCAGAGGGAGGAGAGGGGAAAGGGGAAGAGAGAGAGAGAGAGAGAGTGGCCAACTTCCAAATAATTATGCAAGGAAAATTAATTAACCTTCCCTAATTAATTAATACTGAATCTCAGTACAGAGTACTGCATGTACAAATCTTTAAAATTTCTTGATTTTGAAGTTTTGAATTTGTAGCAAAGAAAGCTGTAATTTACCAATTTTCACAGCATAAATCACATGCATTGTGTACTTAAACTGTTTAAATTTTAATTGAGGTGATCAGTACTATCCCGTTGACTCTTTCCATGAACCCACTCCCCCCTCCCTTTAAAAATCATTCTGAAAAAGAAGAAGAAAATTAAACAAAAACAGCATACTCACAAACTTGCACCGCATAGCCCATAGTTTAATATAATGTTAGTACGTACCCTAAATCTAAATTTTGAAGTATGATTAACCCAATTTGCAGGGTGATCAAGCCTCTATAGTTGGTGGTGCTATTGACTTTGTAAAAGAACTTGAGCATATTCTACAAAGCCTTGAATCTAAAAAATTCCTACAATTGCAAGAAGCTAGTGAAAAAGACCCAGCCGAGGCAACCCCATTTGCACAATTCTTTGCATTTCCTCAATTCAACTACTCTCAGGCCCCTAACAAACACTATACATGTAGCACGACCACTAATGGCGCAATTGCAGACATTGAAGTTACCTTGGTTGAAACTCATGCAAACATTAGGGTTCTATCGCGACGACGGCTCAGGCAGCTCTCAAAATTAATTGGTGGTTTTCAGGAACTTTATTTGACCATACTTCACCTCAATATTACCAGCTTGGAAACAATGGTTCTATACTCAATCAGTAGTAAGGTATGCATGCGTACAGTAATTTCATGCAATTTTTTTATAGATGAAAATGACTATTGAGAATGCAAGAATCTACTTTATTCATCTGGTACGGCTCAACTTTTTCTATGAATTATTGTGCAAAAGGTTCTGAATACCATGTACAGTTATCTTTCAAAATTTTAGTGTTCACCTAAAATTTACCGATTTTTTTAACTAAAAAAATTGCATGCAGAAAATTATATGTAAAATTAGTATAGCTAGAACTATTTAAACCCTAGTAGAACCAATGTTAACAATTGATGGTTTAGATGCCGTAATAATACATAAACATAAACTTTGCTTGCCCACGGCATATATATATATATATATATATATATATATATATATATATATATATATATATATATATATATATATATATATATATATATATATATATATATATAGGTCTAATAATTGTACAAATAAGGACCATATTTGGAGGGGTGTCTGGAGTTTAGGGATGGTACTATATATGTATGTGAATATAAATGTTACACAAGACTACAAAAGAAAATTACAAGAATGCTTCGGTAACTTCAAGGGCCCGTACTTAAAATTATTGGGGGTGATAAATATGAGACGAAAGAGTACTGCAGTTTATTTTTGTATATATATGTGTAGTTGTTGAGATATAGAGTCATGTAGATTAGTCTAAAGTCAAAACCCATGTTTTTTGAATACTTTTATAGCTAAGGATTACATGGGTTTTGGTTTAATTTAGCATAAATAAGTACTTGTTTCGGGAAAAAATATTTAAAATTAATATTTATATTATTATAAAAATGGGAAATCATACACCCCAATATGTATAGAATTCACATATTGATGTATAAACTACACAACATGAAAAACTGAAGTTGCTATCATATTTTTTTTTAATTATTAAAATAGTAACCTGCAGGTGGAAGAAGGATGCCTCCTGAAATCATCGGATGACATTGCAGGCGCAGTACACCAAATGCTCGTAATAATTGGAGGAGGAGAAGAAGCAGCAGCAGCCATGTAGGCTTACCCTAAGATTGTAGCTTGTATCGTATATTTAGCTACCTGCCCATAACCTATCTAGAATCATGAGATGGAATTATTCTTCTACAGTGCCACCCCTTTCGTTTGAATTAATTATATATGTACGTTTAATCTTTTAATTATGCACATGGTTTTCGATCTGTTTGTATCTTGCATCTACAGCTAGCATTAGTTTCGGGCATAAGTTTCAATTAGTTCTTTCATATAAACGCCATTTTTTGTCAAAAAATTCATTATTAATATTACAAGTTACTGATTTTTCAAAAAATAGGGTGCTAATATTATAGGTTAACATGTTTTCTAACAGTAACCGGTAGATGACATATATAACCGCAAGGGGAAAAAAACCATTTATACATTTAAATTCGTTATATCGATCACTGTCCCATTTAATTGAAATTCTCAACTTAGATTCTTAGTTGTAATAAATAGCCATCAAATCACAGTCACAACCAGAAAACCAACTCTTTGACAGCAATTCGAGAATTGCAAACCGATCGCGTCAAATAATGAATATAAATCTTTGTCAAATGATGAGTACGTGGGATCATCATGCATGTATATGACATGTTAAAGCATCTTATCCAACATTATATATACCAGAAGCAGGCAATCCGATCCCTAATAGTCGGTAGAATCGAATTCTATATGAAAATCTTTATATTTATAATTAATTTTATATACTCATGCTATAGCAGATAAATCTTTGTAATACATGTTGCTTTTGGTGATTTTCGAGGAAGATATATTTTTATAGAAATACTAATAGTTATGCTAACCCGCTTACAGATTTGTGGGTACAGGACGTGAACTACTATTCCAAAACCACAACCATTAATTAGTCTATAAGCATCAACATTAATTTTAACATCACACTTATTGCAAAGAATCATATATAATTATACAGAAATGTAACATATTTTATACAAGCTAGTGTTCAAGCAAGTGTTTCAGTATGTATCTCTTCTATCTGCTTACTGTCTGCTATCTTTCAAGTTCCAAAAAAGTTTAATGGCAGGATGAGAAGCAACACCAAGAGAGCCGAGAAAGGTAGGGTACCATTTTTGTCTTCATTTGTTACTGCTGACAAATAAGTGTCGTGCATTTCAGGGTATTACTACAAACACATACACATTTAGAATATACATTCATAAATTGTGATACTTTCGAGTGTGGGGTTTTGATAAACATATATGTACATAATCTATCCAAAATAATGTATGTGTTGTAATGCAGAGATGTTTTGGTAGGTCTGAGAAAGGTGTACGTATGTTGCTGCTTCTTCTGATAAGGAAAGAAAAAGTAAATTAATTTGTGGGTTCGATGCACGTCTTTTCTCTTTCCCGGCCAGCTTTTATCTCTATCTCGTTTTCCTTCTTAATTCTTAATTAATTTTTTCCTCTTGTTGCAAAATCTAATTAATTTAGAGCATCTCTAATAAACTCTCTAAACAAGCTTTTAAGTGAAAATATAGAGAGTATGATAGAAAATAGAGCTCCAAGAGTCTCTTAGTGGCTCCTAAATTTTTTAGGAGTCTACTCTCTCTCCTCTATTTTAAGAGTCACTACATGTCTATTAACTTTTTTATATCATTAAAATATTGATTCATTCCAATTTTTTCAATAGGTTCCCACTACATGACACATCTTTGAATTTAAAATATGAATAAAATATAAATAGAGAATGAATATAAAGAATATTGTTGTAGTTGATCCTTTTAAAAATATGTTAACTTGCTAAGAATTTAATATTTTATAATATATTTAGTAGTGTATCGGGATTGTCTTGGAGATGTTGTTAGAGTTATATGTATATGTCTTTTGTTCGTGGGATCGAATTTTCACACCTTATGATCGAGATGGATGGATAAAAATGAGAGAAGAGGGTAATAGTGTAATACCATGCATGTACACAGTAGTAGTACTACCACTACTACACCGGTCGACTACCGAGAGAGCATTATATAATATGGTAGACACGTTGAGTTAAAAAAAAAAATCTCGCGTAATTTAATGCGGTTTATAATATTTGCTTAGCTATGATTATTATGTTTTAAAACCTAATGTTTCCGGCCTTTTCATAGAGCAACTAATTAAATATATATACTACTCTATCATGTTTGAATTTGTAGTTAATTATTGAATTCATCAATAATTTAAGTTCATTTGATATTTTAACTATATATAGATCCCTTTAATTTAACTCTTCATTAAATTTGCTCACTTATCGTTATATACATTAGGATGACAAGTGTGTGGCAGCCCTTTCAAAATGCTTATTCCCTTGAATCACACTGTCTAATAGAAATTACAGGCCTTTCCTAAACCTAAAATTTTAAACATCTACTACAAATGAAGTACCATTATCAATAGGCAAGTTTTTCTTAATTTGCAGGTCTGCGTTTACTTGCGATATCGGTTTTGGCAGTCAATTTTTGTAGTATTCGGATGCACCGGCAGAGCAATTGTTCGCTTCGACGGTCAATTTAGATACCCTCAGAACAATTTCCATCGGAAAAATTACTGTGTTCTCGTAATGCATCTCTCCTAAATGTTACCGCTACGTAAATATAATACTATGTATTATCTTGCTGATAAATTACAAGGACCACATCCGAATGTGAAAAAGATCGCAGAAGGCCAATTCAAATATGGGCCTCGTACGATATTTTGAAACAATAATTCAACAAGGTAGGACGAAAGGGTAAGATTAAGATTAGGGCAGCGTAATTTGGTGATGTACAAGTTTGGATACGTGAATAAGGTGGGACGACCATTTTATTTTTTTGTTGGCTGATCGACTTCCATATCTGGGGTATTGCATGTGGATTGACAAATTTAATTGCTATTATTGTACCAGCTTTTTGGCCTTGTTTAACTCATTACATGCATGTTTGTCTGCTAGTACTTGGATTCAGTGTTTTGTGTGGTTGTCTATGACTAATTAGTCAATGTATGTTTATTATTGTAACAACTTCAATTCGTTTTATAATCTCCGCAAGCAGGAACTGAATTTGCAATCGGTAATGGAATTGAGTCGAGTATATATTCGCATACCTGCTAATCTTTCTCAATATCAATAAATCCTTCTTATATATGTTTTTTTTGTGCTACTTAATTAGTTTGCATAAGCCTTTGAAAATAAAAATAATAAAGAAGAATGTATATTTATATTTGGTTCAAGTCGGATAATCTATGAGTATTTAAACGAGTGAGCGATGGAGCATCGAATATGCTTCAAGTATTTGAATGAAGATTGAACAAAAATATGACACTAATTGTGAAAAACGACTTAATTTATATTTAAATATACAACAGAATAAAGTACGCGTCATTATTTTTATAATGAGCCAGAATGTGGGCGAATCGTTATTATCTTGCAAATTTTATATTATGATATACTCCCTCGCTCCACTTTTAATATAAATGTTGTTACTAACTATATGTTCATTTCTATTTTCAAGACAAATTTAAGAATAATTTTTTAAAACAATCCCTATATTTATTGTTCCCAATATTTGATTCATTTAAAATTTAATTAGATTTTCATTTTTGAAGATAATAACTAGGAGTACTTTTAAGAAAAATTTATTCAACTAAATTCTCCTTAATATTTATAATTTTTTTTTAAATGGGCACGTAAACAGGAACAAGGGAGTAATAATGTTGAATTGAGTAGCGAAGTTAGAATTTTGATGAAATTTCATTGAATTTTGAGCACAATAAATGTTAGATTAAGATCAGTGATGTACAGTATAAATAAAGACACAGCAAAAGGATGAGGGGATGATAGAGTACGTGATAGTTAGTTTCTAACTATTTATTAAGTTGTAATCTGAGCTTTTCTAGTTGCCTTGCCCTTTGGCAATGTACGTGATTCGGAGGTGAGTGAAACATGGAGCTTATGGTACGTCTCTACCTTTTTATTTATAAAATACTAAACAAATTAGCTAAAAAAAAGGATGAGACTGATATATATATGAGTGTAGCATCCGATACATTAAAATGGTTGTAGCGGCAGTTGAAGACAAGTGCCAAAAGATGCGTCTAAAAAAATAAAAATAATACTGAGTAACTGTTACACGAATTGCCAGAGAGCTCCATTACACAATATTAGTTGAGTTACAGTTGATATAAGGTGCAATGCGCAGCACCGGCTGATTTAAGGTTATATTCATATTCATATGTGTTTCATTTTCCTACAAAAGTACTATAAGCTCAAAAAGAATTCCGACAAACTCTCAACATCAAAAATTAACTTTTATAAAAAAGAAGGAAATTACATATTATAATGGAATTGCTATGTTTTTCTCTCTACCGCGTTTATAGGAAAAGAGAATCTCTCGCTGGAAAATGATCCTTACATTGCAATATGACTAGTAACACTATGCAGAAATTAGCTTCTATGGCCAATCTTGCTCATTTCAGCTACTGGTTTTTTTCGATGATACAACATCCTCACTAATGAACTCATAATCCTCTACATCTTGATGATCCATGCATATGATATCTGCTATTGAAACCCGAGTTTGGCTTAAATTGCTCATAGATACTGGTCTTCTAATTTGCTGATATTCAACTTCTCTAATCTCAATTATAGCATCTCCATCTGCAGGATTTCCTAAATCCCTATCTGCTCTAGTTGGAGTCTTTGGAATTTCATCAGCTTGAGTAAGCTCTTCTTCCCCAACATCAGCCTCTACTATATCAGTTTCTCTATAGCCTTGAAAATAAATTCCATGGTTTATAGGAGCTTCTGGCACAGGTAGAGGTGGCTGATGTGTGGAAGTACTATGATGAACAACGTTGGCACGACAAAGAGGACAATTCGAGTATGATCTCAGCCATGTATCAATGCACTTGACATGAAAAGCATGGCTACATTTTGGTAAAAGCCTCAAGTTTTCAGTTTCTTGAAACTCATTTAGACATACAGAACAATCTGTTCCTTCAATTAAACCTTCCCCTTTCTTGTACTTGAACACTGTAATAGACTTGATCATAACCTCATCTAAACCATCACTTGAAACATGCCAAGGTTCATGATTTGAAGGGTTATAATTTTCTTCTAATTCCACAATAGGGTTATGTATTTCTCTTCCTCTGGAATCCATGCTCCCACAAAACTTGGAAATTATGGCATAGTAACTAACTAGGAGAAAAGCGCTAGCAAGAATCCCAATAATTACGATAACTAGTGGTGAAAAACTCGGGCTTGAATTTTCATCAGAGATTTCAAAGGGAGGTGGAGGAAAAATAACATAGCACCATTGGGGGCAGTATGAACTACAAAAACCCTGTGAGCAATCTGTGGTTTTCATATAAGGAACCAGAGTTTCCGTGCTATCTAAAGACCCCATTACTATAAAAAAAACACTAAATTTTTAGGACTTGCTCTAAGTCTCTAGTATAAGTGTATAGCATAGTAACTAAGTATATAGTTCTAATACAACAGATGTTTAGAACATCTGTTGCAAATTTTCATGCTTGTAAGGAAACTCAGTAGAAAATGGAATCATATTTCAGCCAAAAAAACTGTGATATGGTAAAAAAACATGAAAGAATAAACAGTGCACCTGATATTTATTTATAATTAGACGGCGTTTGATCAGAAGAGAAGAAAGATCAGATTTCTAATATAGGTTAACAGTACATAAGAGGAACTATTAAAGAAAATCAGAGCCTGGAAGGCTTAAAGAGTAAGTAAAACAGAGAGAGTTTCTGTGATCATTATGGCACAAGAGTGGTAAAGAGAGCTAAAATAATCTTAAGATAGAAAAAGCAGAGGAAAACAGGAAGACATTCCTTTTTTCTACTTTTGTTCTCTTTTTCTTGTTCCTCTTTTTCCCCTAATTTACTTTGGTTGGAGATAATGGTTCATTGACTAAGATATTCATATTGGTTGGGAATTCATCAAAGTAATAAATGCTTTTGAAACCCATAGTTCTAGTTGCTGTAAAAACAAGCGAGGATATGTGGCTCTCCTCGATTAAAAAGCGAGGATAGTGAAAAAATTATGAAATCGCCATTTTTCTATTACTGACACTTGAAAGTAATCAATTTGAGAGTAGTGGATCATCACAGTGGAAACAGTTCCCCGCTATATTCCTCAAAAAAGTATGAGTACACAAGTGACAGACTGATGAGCTATATAGTGAATTCGAACTTGAAGCTGCAATAACTTTTCTGCTTGTCATATCAGCAGAAATTGTAACACAGAATCCACCTACTGATAAAGTTAAATTCCAGTATACACATTTTTCAGAACCTAAGGTTAGATACTTTCTAGCTCACTGCTCATCTGTAGTTATTTAGACTTCCTTATCTCAGAATGTAGCTTCTGTTATGTTTCTACTTGTATATCACCCACAGAGAGAACGAAATGTATAATATCATTGCTTTTGAGTCAGAAACATATGTAAAAAATAATTTAAAGTGATCTGCGAATCAGTTAATTCCTCAGCAAGGTTAACATATGACTACATTCGAATGACATTGTGACAGTGTTTCGGAGGGGGCGATTTCACTATCATACATCGTGGTTGAAAATTCATAGTCATCAAACAATAATATTAAATATTCTCGTGGGATGCATTCACTGATCAGTACACCTTACCTTCACCGGAGTGGAAAATACTAGCCTACTAGGTACGTAAAAGGAATACTTGAGGGTAGCAACAATAAAATCCTTGTTTATCTGTAATATCTGTAGATACCATTAAGAAGTGTAGGCAAAGGTATTGGACTTGGATAAAGAAGATGAAACATAAACTTTACTATCAATAAATGAAGACTAGTGAAAAAATGCCAGTACTAAATACACATATAAAAAAGAATTAAGATCAATGCTAGTACTCACTAGATAAACAGATAAAAATTATTCAGATCAATCATCAATGGGATATAATGATACAAAAGGCGAGGACTGTCCAGAAACATCTTCATATGCTCTTTCCTTGGTTATCATTGGATGCATAAAAATTTTATTTGCTGAAGCATTTCCCAACAAAAGCAATGGTCATTATTAATTTCCATTGGTTCTTTAATTCGAAGGAACCAAAGCGAGTCTTGACGAGATCCAAGAAAAAAGAGTCAGGCAACATGCATGTAAAACCACAGTAAAAACAAAAGGATTTCAGAAGTAGTTAAGCCACCACATAAAAAGAAAGAATTAAACATAAAAAACAGAATTAGTACTGGTCCTTGAAGCAAAATCATCCTTGGTGACTTAAAATGGCAGATGTCATGGTAAAAACTTAAAAGAAAGGCAAAGAGCAAATATTTAAAATATAATGTAGAACCAAAAACAACCTGCATACTGGAGGATGTGATTCTTATGTAATTGTACTTAACTGAGTTAAAAATGATCAGCTTTCAAGAAAAATCTATATTCAGTTTAAATATAATAACACTGACTTCAACATGTACTCATTTGCAATTAGATATCCCTGAACTTTATTACTTCTTCTTTGATTTAAGTCTATCCAATAAACTTAATTTCTTATTACTCTCTAATTTAAATCCCCTTTAAGAAGTTCTATATCGTACGGATCCTCTTTTACCATGTAAATATGCACATCAAACTAAAAAGAAACCTAATTATTTCTATACTCCGGCTGCTTTTGTAATAACATTAAAGAGAAAAAGTCAAAAAAAAAAATATTCGCAATTGCAAAATCCACCATACTCTAATAGACAATAGAAAGAAGGCAAAGCCTTCTTTGTAATTGAAATGGGCTAGTTAAAAGATCATGAGAAACTGCAGCTTATCATTTTCTATCTGAAGGTTAAATGATCACTTGCCTTCTTGTAAGCACTGCAGGAAGTACTGGCTACCAGAAAAATGTATTACAAATCTTCACATTAAAAAATAAATTAATACAAGTTATGCATAACATGAGCAGTTTCTGACATACCAAGTAGATACAGAAGCAGTTAATTTGGGCACTTACCAAGAGTCCATTTAGAGTAGATGCAAAATCGTTGAAACCATAATGCTCTCCACCATTCTCACGAATATGAGCTATATCCTCTTTATACATCAATGGTCAATCAAGAAGCCAAAAATTTCACGTTGCACTAGGAGCCTAAGACTCTTCAGGCTATTCCTCAAGAGTTTTTATTCTTTACTTGCAGATTCATTCATGCCCTTTTCAGTTTTCACTAAATTTCAAAGTAATTGGTCTGCCAACACGGCAACAATTCCTGCATTAAGAGTAAAAACATATATTACAATCTTCCCATTCAAGCTCACATAATATTAGCTAAATATCAAACAAGTGAGTCCATTTATAAAATTGCATGTAGTAAAACATATATATAGCCAGAGTCATGACAAGTGATACATATCCGCACACTGCAGCACTAAATGAATATTATTGATATTAACATTAGAGGAGTCCAATATGACTGCTTAGGCTTAAATATTTATGACAAAAATTTTAAGCATTTAGTTGGCATGGTTAGATCGATAGCAATTAGAACTCTTCTTGCCCTTGATTAATAATGAGAAGGATCGCACAATTGATCTTTTAATATACCCATGTAACAGTTAATACAGTAGGAAACGAAGTCATGCACCAGAAGAAGCTAGCAAACCAACTTACCTTTCCATTTAAATCGAAAATTGTAGCCTCTGCTTCCTCCCTTGTAGCAAATGAGACAAATCCATAGCCAGCAGAACTTCCTGAAGGATTTTATTTGAAGATAACTCTGGTCGAAACTGGCTTGAAATTGGCAGCAAAAAATTCTCTGAGATCGTTAGCTCTCACTTTCCATGCAAGATTGGACACATGAAGTGTATAGCGTGTGTTCCAGGAGGGGCAATAATAGTGATGACAAAAGATTAATTTAAAAGTCGTACTCAAGCCTAAATATCTTCATCTTCTGGAATATCCTATCAAGTGATACGATCTCTACATTCTACTAACCATATCCACCCCAGTCCTTCCAGTTAAGTAGAAGCTTAGACTTAAAAGCCTAATCAATATACTGCGCTTTGGATCCTTTTGAACACTGAGAGAAAATTCTATAAAAATGATTCTGAGCTAAAAATAATTTATTTTTATGAACTGTTATTAAAATTCTTTGTACAAATCATTTTATAACACATGACAAATGCTTCTACGACTACCACCAGCTTTCTGTCCTCACTTGCAATGAACCCTGTAGCAACAACAAGGCAACCTATCACTTTAATATATTGACATTACCCCAAGGGCAGAAGAGACAATGCAACGGTCAGGAATGCTAGAGAAGGTGGGGATCAGATTGTGTAGGAGGAATATTATTTATGGCAGGTCAAGGAGAGTTTTAGGTATTCTGAAAATTGGTGCTTAGTATTGGTAGGAGTCCAGAGCCACTCGAAGTGCTCATTTTCTGTAATTATCACTTGGCATATTAATATAACCATTTCCAGACATTGTTCTACAGTTCCTTACATCTTATATTTAGTGCTAGAAGCAGCCTAATTCATTACATCACTCCTTTGTGTCATGTACATGTCTTGCATCTAAATATATGTACCACTATATATGCAATGATTTAATGCTTGACATGATCATACTCGTGGAGCTGATACAACTAAACATGAATTTTCTTGTCAGCAAGTAAATAAGGCCTGGACTGATTCTTGTCACTCGAATTCACCAGCAAAAATTTTAATACCGCAAGGGGAATGGTTAGTGGGCGAGCTTAAATTTACAGGGCCATGCACTACTCCCGTGCCTATAACTATCGAAGTTCAGGGTACTTTAAAGGCAAAGTCAAATCTTGGATCATTTCCTTGAGGCATGTGGATCAATATCTTTCAAACTAGTGTTCATGTGATGAGTGGAGGTATTCTTCATGGACAAGGTGAAGCGGTTTGGAAGACTAAAAAAACCCGGTGACGATGCTTTTAAGCACTACTATAAATTGCATTTCGCCAGATATATGTTTATTTCTGTTTATGAGTAAAATAAAAAATTAGATAAATATAGGCGCTAGCTAATTAACTCCGTGCTTTTCTGGTCATGGATGCAGTCTATTGTGTCGAGTCAATGTAACAGCTCTGGTATCGAAAATATCAATATAGTTAATAGCAAAGGTTTCGATATGAAAATAGTTCAGTCTGATGGTTTCAAAGTTAATTTGCTGAACATATCTTGTGCCGAAGATAGCTCAAACACAGACGGTATCCATATCGGTCAACTTAAAAAATGTAAGTATAACTAACAGTGTCATCGGAGTAGGTGACGGTTGCATTTCAATTGGCGACGACAGTAGTGATATCACCATCACTAATAATAATATCACGTGCGGTCCCGCGGGACACGGCATCAGGTAATTGATCTTGCAACTAGCTTTTGTATCAACAAACGTGATAAATATATTAAAATTTGCAACATTTCTTTAAGGTATTAATTTATATGGGAAATCTGTCGCAGTGTTGGTAGTCTTGGTAGAAATCCAAGGTGAGAAAGATGTTAAAAATGTTGCTGTAAGTAATTGTACATTCAGGAACACCTCAAATGGTGCACGGATTAAAACATTCCACGAGTCACCAGTGCTGCAAGCAAGCAATATTTCATTTACGGACATAACTCTAGAGAATGTGTTTAATCCCATCATATATAATTGATCAAAATTATAACCAGGGGTACGCACACATTGGTCCAGCTACATAGTGAGCTATTATCATTTACAGCAATTTGTATTGTCACATTAATTCGTGGATTCTGTATTTCTGTTTGCATGTTTAAATAAGACAGGCTTCAAAAGTGAAGATTACAGGAATTACTTATAAAAATTTTAAGGGCACCTCAATGTCAAATGCTGCAATAAATATAAAAATGCAGTGATGCTGTTCCGTGTGAAGGAATAAATTTCGCAGACATTGAAATTACCTACGGTGGAAATAGTACAGCGGGCAAAGGTCTCAAATCAGAATGTGTTAATGCTAAACCCTGCAGCTTGTTAAAAGTTTAATACACGAGGGAGAGATATTCCAGTTACTAAATCAACTATCAAAGCCGCAAGTGACCTAAATAATTAAATATGTTGACGTCCATACAATTTGTATTTTCTATTCAAATAATATCAAATCTATTCGTCACCTTCTTTGAATATGATTACATGACATGCAGGTAATGCAAGAGATATCCAGGAGACAGATCGAAGATAAACTTAGTAGTGTACAAATTATACTTGCATTGTGTAAGAAGGAGAAAAGACGGACATATCAATAACTATAGGCCGAAGCAAAGTGAACCCATGGGACTACGTACCACCCATTTAATACTTGATACACTATATATGTGTAATTTAGCAACATACATGTATGTAAAATCACTAATTAACCAAAAAAAAAAGGATTTAGTTTGTAATATGTATGTGTATATATATATATATAGTCATGACTCGGGTAAATTGTTAACAAGAAGCTTTCGTTCTTTGGTGTAATTAAACATTTCTGATTTTTTTTTAATTCATGTATTGTAATTCAAACAAGCCGAATTAAAAAAAACAAGCCCACATGACCGAATTTGCTTTCTATCTTTCTACTCACCTTTTTTCCCTTTGCCAAAGTGATGTGTAAAATGGACCAAAAGCTCAAAACTTGTTCTTTAATAATCATTATTAATTATTTGCTTTATTACCTTTCTGAGATCTGAAGTAAGGAACAACATAGTGTGGGTTGGATACCAAGAGTAGTTCTCAGAACACCGATCCTTAATTTTACCTGGCCGCATAGCTTGTTAAGCTCTAATTTTCTTAATTCACAATAACCTCTTCGGTCTGCATTATATATTTTATATATAAATTCATTATTGCTATATCCTTGTTGTTACTCTTCCAAGAATGGCACTAAGTAACAATGTCATAGGAACCATAAATTTTGTGGCCATGCTCCTCTCGATTCCGGTGATTGGATCCGGTATATGGCTAGCAATGGAGGCTGATAATTCTTGTGTCAAGATCTTACAATGGCCGGTTATTATATTAGGAGTCTTGATATTGATAGTAGCACTTGCTGGTGTTATAGGAGGCTTCTGGAGAATCCAGCCACTTGTTATATTCTATTTCATTGGCATGATTATACTTATAATTCTACTAGCATGTTTAGTGGTTTTCATCTACATGGTCACAGCTAGAGGTTCTGGCCATCCTGAACCAAGTCGGTCTTATAAAGAATATCATCTTGATGATTTCTCTGGCTTTCTTCGTCGTAGAGTTAGAGGCTCTTATAAGTGGGACAGAATAAGAAGTTGTCTTAGCTCTACAAGTATGTGTGCTGAGTTGAATCAGAGTTATCGCATGGCTCAAGATTTCTTTAATGCACATATCACGCCATTGCAGGTACATTATTAGTGTCCCTGTTTCAACTGTATTGCATATAGCTACCATATCAGATGACCATCACCATGATCTCCTAAAATTATAGCTACCATATTACATGATCCTCTCTTCCAGATTTTATAAGCCGTTAGTAGATGATTCCAATTGGGTCATGTGATCTTTAGCACTCTCCCTCTCAAAAATCCACCCTCGAGCATATCTTTTGATACAGTATCAACCTTAAATAGTTGAAGTCGATTCCTCAGGTTCACCACCCGGGGTTTATATGGATCATACATCTTTAACATATGATCCATTTATTTAGCATCACAATGTATCTGGACATTTCTGTGAAACACTCTGCTAATATATATTCTCTTAGTTAATGTAGTTTTCTTGTAAAACAGTTTAGGTTTCGGAGGGTAAAGCCAGAGAAAATAAGAAAAGGAACAATAAGCTAGCAGTAAAGAAACTTTAGTCAGTGTTCATGTACATTGTGTGCATGTTTAAATCTATCCATATTCAAGTAAATCCTTATCTTTGAAAATGTTTTACATAGTGATTTAATATATAATTTATTTTTCACTTTGCTCTTGCTCTTTTTCTTTTACAGTCAGGTTGTTGTAAACCACCAACACAATGTGGATACACATTTGTGAACCCAACATATTGGATTAGTCCTATAAACAACGCGGCAGATATGGATTGCCTGCAATGGAGCAATGAGCAAACACAGTTGTGCTACGCCTGCGATTCCTGCAAAGCTGGATTACTAGATAATCTCAAGACTGAATGGAGAAGGGCGAACATAATCTTGATTATTACACTTGTCGCTTTGATTATCGTTTATTTGATGGGGTGTTTTGCTTTCAGGAATGCTAAAACTGAAGACCTTTTTCGCAAATACAAACAAGGTTATACTTAACTAAGTTGTGAACATAATTAGCGTTTGTTATCTCCTTTGGTAAGAAAAGGTCATTGTTACCAATTAGATGAAGATGCTGTAATGCAACGTATTTTGATGAGTAGTTACGGGAAAGCCCTTCATGTCCGTGTTTCTTGATTGATTGTAAAATGTTAGGGTCCCGAATTTGATTTCAAAATAATACTCAAATATCACGTGCCTTATGTTTATTACGGTTATGATAAATAAATGAGATTATTGGCTATATATTGAAATAATATAGATGAAAATATGAAATGACCCCTGCAGAATCAATCAATTAAAACACATCATATCAAACATACGTAATTCCGAAAAGCCTCTCTCTTCCTCTTCTAAACCTTCTAGAACCTAGCTTCCAGTAAAGATTTTTGAAGGGGCTTTCATCGATTTTCATCGGTGAAAAGCTTTAATCCCTTTATTTTTCTTGTTTAAAATCTTGTTTTTCTTCAATAAGTTCCCAATTTATTTGGGTTTTATTAATCTCTCCTTGTGAGAGTTTGGTTTTTATTTTGTTGTGTTTTGGTGTTCTCCATGACCGAGATTATAGATCAGCATGATTTTTATAGATTTGATTCACGGATGAAAGTTAATATGGAATCGCATGTATGGTTGATTGCACAGTCTGATGACAGTAAGTACATACATTCACAATCGGGTGAAAATAAGTACATATATTCAAATCATCTTCAAATCGCTTGGTTGCCTCTACCGGAAGGAAGGATTCAACAGCGATATCATTAAGCGTCTGTCCAATTTCGATTATATTTATAGATGTCGTATGATTTTTGTTTAATGAATTGATTTCTTATTTTCAAAAAAAAATATTAAAACACATCATAATTTCGATTATTTACACACACATCTTGATTTTGGATATATGACCTATATGTATTTTGATTTTTGCATTTTTTTAAATACAAATATATATACACGTCTTTTCTTTTTAAATAACATTTTGATTTTGCATATATCACTCAATGTGTATTTTGATCATATGTATATTAGGTCAGGGTTTCTGATAAACGATTGTTAAAATTTTTATGAAAGAGACCCACATTATCTATCCACGCTTTTTATAGCATTTCTAGGATTTTTTTAAACATGAATAAATGATTGATTTTTTTAAACATGAATAAATGAATGTGAATAATCGATTCTTTTCAAAACCGCTCAGGCGTTTCCTATGTGGTTGTAGAAAAGGAACGTTGATTGTTTGGTAGTTGTGAATGTAATCGTAAAAATGATGATAATTATTGATGGCTACGATGGTGGCTGTTCTAATCCAAACTCATCATCACTCTTTTAAATTCACTATCCTGTAATGTTCTAATTATATACTTAGACTTATTAAAGTATACTGACCTATAACCCGTGCAAAGTATGGCAGGAGAGTAATAAATAATATATTATATATTTTAAATGAATTAAATATTTAATTTGATTATTTATGTCATTAATATTTTTTATGTAATGTTGTACATGATATAAATTATTTTTGAATCATATTTATATTATGTGTTTAAATTCTCATTAATATATTGTTATATATTTATATTAATTAACATAGATTAATAACTCGTGCAAAGCATTAAGAGATTTTTATTAATAAAAAGAGTTTCGAATATATTAGAAAATATTTTAATTAAAATTTGAATAAAAGAGTATGTTTTAATATACATAAGATATAATACCCCAAATATTTGTTAGTTTAAGATTTTACGTTTTATTAATTATATATTATATTTTATTTATTTATAATTTTAGATTTGAAAGGATATAGTTATAGAGTCCTAATCATATTTAGATATGAAAAATAGAGATAAGGTTAAGTAGTTTGTTTAAATGATATGTCTTCATAACCTATTTTAATTATATTATAGTTATCTCAATAGTCTTATAAATAGATAATGATACATGCATATGAGAGAATAGAGCCGCATATGGTATCATTATAAAGAAACGTGTTAACAATCTCAGGTAACCTTACAAACTAGCTTATATCCATTAAGAGTTCAACGATATATTTATATATTTATATGACGTGTTGAATGGTACGAACGCAGGGGAAGGGTAGCAAAATTGTGAGGCCTTGTTTAAAGCCTATTGGCGTAGGGAGATACGAAGGTATGTAATTATGTGAAAATCTATATTTAGCCCAATTCTATGATAGCGGGTGAATGATGTTTCTCTCCTTGGATGTATGTATGTGTTTTGACCTTAGTTTGCATGGTTTTTAATAGTGACGTTATCAAATTATTTAATAATATGTATGCATGATGATTTGCTACCAATTTTTCTGGGAACTAGAGCTTTATACGTATAATTCTTTTGTATTTCTTGCGCGTACCGATAAAGCATGCCTATGTATATGAATGCTTTGATAGTCACTGATTATATCTAATTACTACATATGTTTATAGTGCATTAAATCCAAAATATGTGTTATTTGAATCAAATCTTGTTAGTTGCATCTATTTATTTTTAATATTTAATTTAAATTTTAAAGATTGAACTTTGTTAACCATTATATTTTAATTGCACTTTTATACATTATTTTTAACTGAATATATATATATATGTATATATATATTAAAGGCATGTTGTAATCTTTATATATGCTAATTATTAATTTAATTAGTATAATGATTATTGGTGTTATATATCAAGTTTTAGCATCTGTTGAATTTTAAATTTATATGCTTTTGTACTCGACCTCGTGCATTAAATTAGTTGATTATATTCTGGTTACCATGTGTCAGCATAAAGATTGTTTTGAAAATAAAATATATTATTTAAATATTTATTTCATGCGATCCTAATAGTTTAAATAAGTTATCATATTTTTTATGTACCCTGTGTGTGCCACTCAATGATAATATAGGAGAAATCGGTCTCTAAATAAATGTTTGGTTTATCAATTATGTAACTTGTTATTGGTTTATATAATATATATGATATAATTATACGGGCCTTACATGTATAAATGTTTAATGTTAAATAACAACATCAATCTTTTGGTCATGTAGGTAAATAATTTTAATTTTTGTTTCTTAAAAGGACGAATGCTCGAATTATCCTTTTTTATAATTAAATATAATATATTTGTGTTAATTATTTAGAAACAATAACATGATAAAATTTCCGATAGGTAATTAATAATGATGAGATTTATGTGATACTTTCTGGGTAGATTGGATTTGAAGCTCGTGGCACTTTAATTCATTTAAGTTTAGAATCTGCTGCAGGTACGAATTCCTATTCACTTCTCTCAATTTTAAATTATAATTGTTAGTATAGATTCATTAATTCTTTTTCTCCATTTAAATATTAAAATTCGTTATATTTATTGTTGAGGCTTTTCTAAAATTGTGACCCTTGTACTCTGTGTACTTTTTAGTGCACCTTCTTATATTCGTTTCGTATTCCTTATTTTTGGAATTATTGTTGCCTTGATTCTTTATATTTGTTTTGTCTCGCATTTTTTTTATTGCGATATTGTTTTGATTTAATTAATTAAAGAGTCGGCAACTTTTGTAACCTATGTATTGGGCTCTTAGACCGATCCGTGTGGGTTAATCACGGACAATGTTCACATGGAGTTCGGAGTAAAGGTGAACTAGACACTAACTCGTATCGGTGGTATAAGTATACGGGCGCGTTTCTGGAGTATGGGACGTGAATAGATCATGATCAATATTGTATTGTTGGGATGTTTTATACATTCTATTATTTCTTCTTATGGATATCCGAGGAAGAAACCATTGTCCTGTACTTGGTGAGTGGAGTTTCACGAGTACAGTTTTGTGTGAGAGACCCTTATTTTTCCCACCTTATTTGTTTTTCAGCCTTATTTTTATTGTTTGGATCCGAGTTATTTATTGTGGTACCATTTTGCTAAATATCGTATATGATTTGAGATATCTCGTGATCCTTATATTGTTCACTTTTGTATCGTTCTATTGATTAAATCTTTATTGTTTACTCTGTGTTGGTAAGGCACAATCCACTCAGTTATTTAAAATTTTGTATTCTTTTAAATTATATTCGTACTGGGCGTTTGGCTCACTCGTATTATTTTCCTTCCGCAGGTATTTAGGGGATATGCGGGGAGAGTGATGAGCGCTACTCAGTTTCTAGCTGCTTTGCTTAGGAGATTTAATAAGACATTTGAGAACTATTTTAGATGATTTCAGACTTTATCAGTATTATTGTTATTGAGATTTAGTAATTAAACTTTAGCAAAATTATTCATTTATGGCAGCTTAATATTATCTAGACTTTGTTTAAATTGTGTAAGCCTTATTATTGATTATAGTAGGGTGTTACATAAAATATTAATATAATTTTAATATTCAAAATTTTTTATTATAAAATTATAATTTTAAATAAATTAAAGTGTTTGAGCGATGAGAAAATTGAAACATGTTATTAGATGTGAGTACAACTCTATATTCTAATTTTAAAAAAAAAGTTCGTTTAAAGTAATATAATATAATATAAAAGTATATATAATATAGATAGAGCACAATAATAAAATTTAATTAATATAAATAAAATAATATTATTATTTTAATATTTATAAATTTTAATTAATAAATTATGATATTAAATAAATTAAAGGGGTTGACTATTGAGGAAATTAAAACATGGTTATTTGTTGATTAAAAGAACACGTATATTTGAAGTTGGGTGGGACAAAAAAGGACACGACGGACCAAACATTTATTTTAATAATATAGTATAGATTGTGTGATTGTAATAATGTGAATCTCTTTTTTACAAAATTACTTCTCATATTTATTTTAAATAAATTTATTATCTCGTTAGGAGTCAGGACCATAAACTACGGTGTGCAGTGTTCCATTGGAAAGGGCAACTTGATTTGAGCAGCTTGAGCCTCTTACCGTGATTTGCGGAATAGACCGAAAGGCGAAAGACTATTTACCTTTCTGACGTGTTCCACACAGAATCTCGAGTCATCGTAACATATTGATTCCTTAAAAATATTAAATTGAATTTAGAGTTCAAATTTAATCAACAAAATATTAATCTTAAATTTTATTTTTAGAATTTAAATTTATCTGTAACATATTAAAATTTAATATCTAAAATTGCTAAAAGAATTTTGGGTTGAAATCATACTAACAAAATCTTAAAATTTAATATTTATATTATTAATTTTAAAAATACTAATAATGATTTAGCAAAAATATATATTAATAATGGTAGATTATTTCATTCTACACAAATACAGTAAAAAAAATTAATGTATAAATATTTATATTGATATTAAGTCAATATATGTGTGTGTATTAAAGAAAAACCAACTTTGCAGGGGATATATATTATCTAACTGTAATAAAATAGAACATATAGAGGATAGAGCTCAGACCTCAGTCATCATGAGCATATCCGCTGGAGTGCCAATGCGCTGTTGGCCTTTATTTGGAGATCAAACAACGAACTGTAAGTATATGTGTAATGAATGGGAGTGCGAAATGGAGATTCGAAATGATGTGGAGAAGCTTGTTAGACTATTGATGGATGTGGAGGACCGGAGGGTGAGAACTGAGAACATGAGAAAGATTATGTGGAGAAGCTTGTTGGACTATTGATGGATGTGGAGGGTGAGAAAATAGCAGAAAAGGCCTGTCGTCCTAATGGCCCGTGTTCTCTTGATTTGGACAAATTGGTTCGTTTCTTGAAGAATTAGCAAGATCGGGACTCACGTCACTCACCTGGTATTGGTATTCCATACATGCTTGAATCATCTTGCTTACTCTCATAAATGTAAGCCACTAAGCCCAAAAGTAGTGAGAGGATATCGGGGCTCTGACCGCGTTAAAGAATAAGCCGACAACTCATAGGCAGTGGCTTGGTTAAGAGAACTCACCACAGCCATAGCGAAAGCGAATCTTCATCAGGCTATTGTCACTACTTATGTAACCAAACCGTGATCTATACAGGACCAGGATAGAAGGTTGGGTGAAACTAAGTGGAGTTGTATACTGTATAGTGAGTTCGAAAATCAGTTTGACAAATTTGACAGGGAAATGCAATCACCTAAATTTGTAAATTATCACAGATCAGTAGATGGCTCGTATGCCTGTCAGCCTAGGTCTTGGAAAAGACCAAGTTTTCCGGTCACCCATATTGGAGTAGAAGAGTACAACCCTGACATGGAGTAGGATTGTAGAAGAACTCTGATGTAGTTAACATATTTTATATACTAGCCTGGTATATATAGGATATGGTATATTAATTGACCCACCATTCCTTTTTGGTTTTAACAAAACAATAATAATACTACATTATAATCGAAATGTTTTTGATAGAATTTCAACCAATTCAAAACTATCAAACCAATAAAAAAGGCAGGGGGAAATGACAAACAACAAAGTGCTCTTTCATCTATGCTATCTTCGTAATATAATTTTGCATATCAAAAATCACGTCCAATGCAGAAAACAAGGGGTAAAACGAAAACTACCAGAACTTCCATTTCGATATATAGTGCAGAGCAGGCAAGCTTGTTCATAAACAAATATTATAAACTAACCAATCATGTAAATGACCTGCATAGAGAATGGGGAAGATCAAGAACTTCAGCAATGTGTGGGAGTCACTGGGAAATGGGCATACAATGCTTTAGTTATTATCAAGTAGATAAAGTAAATAACAGCGTGTAAAAATGAATTTGCACAAAAACACAATAGTTAGGTAGGCGAAAAGCATTCATTCAAACAGTCTACAACTTAGAATAGACAAACAATATAACTTCATATCAAGATTAAACAAAACACCATTCTTTTTACCATCAAAAATTGTACCAGCAGTTGTGCATTGTAATTTTCTCTAAATCCCTTTTCACAGAATAGTATCAGCGAATTTACTCAACAAAATAATACAATATGTACTTTGACTTGTACAGTACTTATAGCTAATAACAGAATAATAATAAATTTAAATCTGAAAGATCATGTTATTTATTCTTCACTTCTTCCTCTAGATTGAAGTCATCTGTCTCATCATATACTTTATTGTCTATATACACTATATTGAAAAAAAATCATATCGACTCGGCAGAGTACAGAAACTCACATCAGCAGACCATTTCCAAGGTTCGAACTTGAACTGTTGCATCAACAGAGTTCGCAGAATCCACCTCAACAAACTGCTTCCAAGGTTCTAACATGTGAACTAATGGATAACAAGTAGATACTTGACCAATATGAATCAACGGATAACAATGTGAGAAATAACGGATAACAAATATATATATTTGACCATCACGCCATGCATGCTAAATGCTACTCAATAAGTGTACCAAACTAGTACTTTGTGAAAGGTAATTTGGTAACACCAAATTGAAGCTAGTATTCTATGATTAGTCCACCCGTTGGAGCTCTGCGAGGAATACCCTTTCTTCGTTTGCCTTTGACTGCTGTCGTTACTGGTGTTGATGGACTTGGACCTTTCAAATTTCCATTATCACCACTCTTCTGACCATGCTCATTGCTGCTACAACCACTGCTGTAATAAGATTCTTCTGCATCCCAAACCACAGGCTTACAATGCTTCTTCACAAAATTATTTGAAGTACCGGCAACCTGCACACAAATATACAAATAAATAAACACCATTTGATGAAAATCGGAAAAACATTACAGAATCAGGATGGTAAAATTTTGTATTACAACCTTGCATCCAAGAGAGCAGAAACGGAACGAGTCAAGAAGGCCGCGATCACATCCTCTGCAAGTATTGGTAACACCTTTTCCAGGCCTAAGCTGTGGTCGTTTGTTTAAGAAAACAACCTTAGCACTATTGATAACATACGTCTGGACATAAGTAATGTCCAGATACTTTTGAATCTCGGAAACTCTAATCACATCATGGTATGACGACCTTCTTATCTGTTGTTCAGGTAACAATAGTGCAAACCAAAACCAATAAATTACCCCACTGTAAAAAAAAAAAAGGTAAAGTAACTCCTACAACAATGACATTTACAATTCAGGAATAAACATAATATAACTATACAAAAAAAAACCCACAATTGTGACAAATGGTAAAAAAGGGGCCGACATTATTTAGAGAGAATTTGTAACTCTACAATTGGATGGTTAATTACACATGTTGCATTATCACATTATCATTCAGTACACCATTGGACAAGTGCATTTATCAGAATTTCTACCAATTATCGAAAACACGAGTATACAGAGTTGAAAATGGTAGGATTAGTACACCTGAATGACGGGGTGGTGCTTGTGATCGGAGATACAAAGAGAGCAGAGAGGAGGAGCATAATGGCAATCAAGACAAAACATATTACACTCATTCTTGTGAGAATCCGAGTGTAATTTGCATTGACCAAAGAACTGTTCAGCAAGCATTGGTTTGAGCCATGGTGGCCACTTGTTATCATCCACATCAGGGCCCTTTGATTAAAACAACAACAATAACAATTCAACAACAGCATTACCAGATTAGTGTATAACTGAAAAGCCCATTACTAAAATGCAAGAAAATGTAGAGAAAATAATTAAGAATGATACCATGATGCGTCTGCTGTTGGGCTTGACAAATGCTTCTTGATTATCAATCGCCAGTTTGAATAAACTCAAGAGAAGCGCACTGTGGCTGTTAAAATTCCAACAGGGGTTTGGAATTATTTTTGTTTTTTATTTTATTTTTTGGAGCAGAGAAAATGGGGGGTTGGTGGGTGTGGGGTGTGTGTGTGTGTGTGAGAGAGAGAGAGAGGAGGGTTTTGGAAGTGGAGGCGGCGAGAGAAGTGGGTCGTTGTTATAAGTCTACTCACAAACCAACCCCCAACCGGCCCAACCTGTCCACTACAAGATCCGAATCCATTGGGCGGCTTACTTTAATTGGCACGAATGGAATAAATTTTTATAGTAATAGAATGGTCATTTTGATTGGAATGAAAATCAATCGTTCCTTTATCCATTTCATTTTATTATAATTGTTCAATTTTATTGAATCCCAAAAATATGGAATAAACTTATTCTTTTTAAACATAGGATATCATATATTTTTCATAAACTTTTATCTAGAAAAAACCTATATCAGATATTTTCGAAAAAAACTATTTGCCTGAAAAAACATATTAGTATTTATATTTTTTAAAACATATTAAAAAATCTCAAAAAATTAAAATTAAAAAGATTTTTAAAATAATCTTTTCGAATAAATGATATACAACGAATCAACATTTTTTATTTCTTGAAACATCTTGACGAATGTCGAAGTAGAATAATAAAAATATATTACTGATGTCAAAAAAAAAATATATATATATTACTAAAAAAGGATCAATATAAAAATGGAGTCAACTGTATGTATTCAAATAAGTTTTCATTTTATTTAAAGATAATTTTTCTTTCTTTTTAATTTTTTTATTGATGTACATTTTAGATGTAAATATCATTTTTTATATTACAAAATTAAAAACATTATTTAATTTAATTTTGATTGTATGATTGTGCATGTCAAAATTTATTATAATTTATTTTGATTTAATTTCTTTTAAAAGAGATGTATTGTCATAATAAATATGTTTTGATCTATTCCTATTTATTAAAAGAGTTTTATATTTTTTAATATAAGATTATCTTAAATGTTTTTTATATTTGTTATACGAGATTAAATTTTTTGTATTTAGAGAATGTATGATATATAATAAAAGTATTTATTTTTAAAAAAAAACTCAAAGAACCTCAAAAAATTAAAATTGAAAAAAAAACTTAGAAAAGATTTAATTTATCAAAATATTATTCGAATAAATGCTGAATAACAAAACTATATTTTTAACTATGAGAAACACTTAAAGAAACTAAAAAAGAATAATAAAATATGTTCTTAAAAAAAATCAATACAAAAACAAACATAGAGTCAAAAGTGTGTATCTCAATAATTTTTTTTTCTTTTCTTTTAATTTTTTTTATTTATGTACCATTGAGACATGAACACTATTTGTATTTTAAAAAGATATAATATTCTCTTAAATATTTTTTAATAGAAAATATTGTTAAGTGTTCACTATTATTAAATTTAAGATTCTCCTAAATGTTTATCAATATAAAATTTTCTTCAATGTATTGTATATTTTAATATAAGATTCCTAAATTATTTTTTGGGTGTTTAGAATTTTTGTATATATTATATTATATAATTAAATCAAATATGCATTATAAAATAAACATACATTTTTTGGTGATTCACTCATGTCGGAATATCTTGAAATAGAAGAGAAATTTTTGTCAATAAAATAAAATAAAATAGAAAATAAGTAATCAAGCACAATTTTTTATATATATGAAAATGTGAAAACTTAAGCGTGAAATATGTTATCTAATATTAACACAATCTTTTCATATATTGAAAGAAACATAATCTTTTCATATTTGAAAAGAAATTAATTATCTATATATACATATTTTGTATTTTCAGTATACCAATATTATCATTATAGTATTAAATTAGTATAAATATCATTATATTTGTATGAAATCTTGGTCACGGGATTAGAAAACAATTAATGGTTAAGATGAGGGGTCTCTCGATCTCTCACTAAACATGGGTCTCTCTCGATAATCCCCTTATATGTATATATATATATATGTGTGTGTGTGTGTGTGTGTATATATATATATATATGTAGGGGAATGCTCAAAAGAAAACTAATATTTTGAAGAAAATTAAGGTACTTTTATCAATCGTTGATTTCTAATTGATCTGATGGTTCATATTAAATTAGACTATTAAATTAGAATATTAGTTTCCTTTTCAGTTGTTTGACATTTATTTCCTTTTAGCAAGAAACTTAGAGACCACTAGATCAACCGTTAATTTATAAAAAAAGATTTGATTTAAGATTTAAACTATGAATGGCAGTTTTGTAATAAATATGGATTGTATATCTTATTTTGTAGTGCTTAAAATATGATTGATACTTGCTATATTTATATACCTCCCATTAATGTTATTTAATTGAGGTTGATTATGATTAATTGTTATGACATTTTCTTTATATTATAAACTTAAGAAAATATTTTATTATTTGTTCTACTAATCTGATGTATTCTACTAAGTATTCTAGTATTCAATATTTATTTTATTTTCATTTAAAATTCTATTATATATTCTACTACTATGATATATTGTAATAAATATTCTAATATAGGTTTAAATATTTATTCTATTCTAATTCAATATTCTATTTATGTGTTCTACTACTTTATATTGTACTAGGTATTCTAAAGTATTATATGATATTTATTTTATTTTTATTCAAGATTCTATTATGTGTTCTACTATATGTATTCTACTAAATATTTTAACATAGTATTAAATAATTATTTTATTTTTATTTTGACAAAAAATTAATATTCTATTATGTGTTTCACTATTCTGATATATTCCAATATATTCTATTAAGTATTCTAGTGTAGTATTTAATATTTATTTATTTTAGGTCAAGATTCTATTATATGTCTAACTAATTCGATATATTCTACAAAGTATTCTAATATAGTATTTAATATTATTTTATTATATAAATTTTTAAAAATAATATTGATATATAATATTTAGAATAGAATCTTAAAATAGCTAATACAATACGCAATTGAATCTTATATTGGAATATGACAAAGTTCTATTATTATATTACAATTCTCTATAGAATACTAAAAAAAATAAAAAAAAATTATAATGAAAATTATAATAAAATTAATTGGTAGTAGAACACTTCGTAGAATTATAATAAAATTTATATTGAAATATTTTGTAAAATCTTAATATTAGAATACAAACATAATTGAACATCTAGTAGAATCTTCAAATAAAATATGATATTCAGTATTATTTTGAATACTTAGTGGAATCTTAATGTAATAAAATTAATTGTTAATAAAACACTTAGTTGAATTCTAATAAATTTTATCTAAAATATTTTATAAAAAAAACTTTATTGAAATATAATATGAAGTAGAATTCCAAAAAATCTAGTAGAACACGCAATAAAATCTTTCATTAGAATACGAAAGAATACTACTATTACATCACAATTCTCTATAGAATATTAATATAAATAAATAAATTATATTTTATTTAAAATTATAATAAAATAAATTATTAATGGAATACTTAGTAGAATCCTAATACGATATTATGTATTAAATAGAATATTTAATAGAATCTTAATATCAGTATTTTTAAAAATATTTTATATTTTAATCAAAATAGAAAACCTACTAGAACACGCAATAAAATCTTATATTAGAATACGAAAGAATACTACTATTACATCATAATTCTCTATAGAATATTAATATAAATAAATAAATTATATTTTATTTAAAATTATAATATAATAAATATGATATTAAGTATTATTTTGAATACTTAGTGGAATCTTAATGTAATAAAATTAATTGTTAATTGAAAACTTAGTTGAATCCTAACAAATTTTATACTAAAATATTTTATAAAAAACTTAAATTAAAATATAATATATAGTAGAATTCTAAAACACCTAGTAGAACACGCAATAAAATCTTACATTAGAATACGAAAGAATACTACTATTATATCACAATTCTCTATAGAATAATAATATAGATAAATAAATAAATTATATTTTATTTAAAATTATAATAAAATAAATTATTAATGGAATACTTAGTAGAATCCTAATACGATATTATGTATTAAATAGAATATTTAATAGAATCTTAATATCTGTATTTTTAAAAATATTTTATATTTTAATCAAAATAGAAAATAATAAAATTTGAATAGATTATGCAATATAATACTTAGTAGAATCCATATAGAATCTTAAATCTTCATTTTAATAATGATATTTAATAAATATATTATTAACAAATTTAATAACGTTTAGTAAAACATGTAATTTAATTCTATCAAAAAATTGAATAAGAAAGGTTTAATTAAAATTGGTATGTAATTAATCGTGCTTTTAAGATGATAGATTGAAATTAGATACATGTATATATAGAAATAATCAAAGTTACTATTATGTCCATCCAATTAAAGTTAGGTGAATAACAATGACCATCAGATTAAAATCAAATCAATGGATCACAGGTGTACCTTAGTTTTCTCTCAAAAACAAGTTTTCTCTTGAGCAGTCCTCTATATATATATATATACATATATATATTGTATATATATATATATATATATAGTAGAGATCTAGAGAAAATTTTTTAGATAGAAAACTTAGAAACCATTATTTTCACTCCCTATTTTAATATACTCACACATATCTTACTATGTCCACCCCCAATAATCACCCCATATTTTACTATATCCCCCCACCCGGTCAGGTCGCCCCCTTCCCCGCACGGTCTCGTTGTCCCCCACTTCCTGCCCCCAACCGCCCATGTCCAACTACGCCGCCCATCACCTCCCGTTCTAACCATCTCCGACCATCACTTTTTATCTTCATTGAATTTTACTATTATTTTTTTATTCTTCTTCGATTTCTACATATTTTTATAATGTAAATTCAATTTTCATCGACTATCACTTACAAAGAATCATCACTACTCACAAAAATTATAACATCTGAAATTTAAATATGATATATGTGATATATAAACATATGTTACCAAATCGACATACAATCACTAATTTGTATTATAAAAATCACAAAATGTGATATATAAACACATGTTACCATATCGACATGCAATCATTGATTTATACTCCTTCCGTCTCATAATTCTTGTCTTATTTTGACTTTTTAAAGTCAATTTTTTTTAACTTTGATTAACAATTTAAAAATATTTATTTATAATTTCACGACTTTAAAAATTGATTTATAAAATAGAATAATTAATTTTATAATAATATTTTTTTATAAAATATATATTATTATATAATATGTTTAATTTTTTGGTCAAAATTGATTAATTTGATTTTTAAAAGTCAAAATGAGACAAGAAATATGGGATGGATGAAGTATTAGATAAATCACTAATTTGTACTATAAAAATCACTAATTTGTATTATAAAAACCACCAAATTCACCAGTTTCGTTCCTTACGAATTTAGTGATTACTATAGTTATCTTTAGTAATTTTTCAGATTCAATTCAAATAGATACATATATACGCAGCAACTCCAGGCTTCAACCACCACCATTTTCGACTACCACCACACCTCTTCCTACAACAATCATCACTTCCAAATCATACTATATAACATCACAATTTGTTTATATACAAAACTGAGAAGAAACATAAAATTTCTTAATAATTGAGAATGAATGTGGATGAGATGGAAGAGATATTTTTCAGGGAGAAATTACTGGAGAAGATAATCGGAATGGGGAGAATGAAGGCTAAAGGCGACTGAGGGAGAGACTATGGTTGTGGGTATTGGGGAAGGGGGGAGTGGCAGTAGAGGCGATGCAGTGGCAACTGGTGGGCCAGTGGGAGTGGGGTGAAAGGCGGGTTAGGGTTGGTGGGTTGGGGTTTACTTTCTATTTTCTATTTTAATTTACTTTCTCCTAGGACTCTACATATACACACACGTATATATCTTCTAACTGATCACTTATTATATCTTCTAATTATATATAAAAAAACTGTTTTTTCCCTTTGAAACTCATTTTTTATCTTATTTTTAAAATTTAATAATTCATTAATACAATTATATATATTAGTCCGATAAATTTTTGTAGTATTTAATTTCACCATGTTATTTAATTTCACCAACATGGTGAAATTATTAAAAAAAACCACATACAAATGTTATCTCACATAATAATATGAGAGGTATGAGTGAAATTATTATTTTATTTTAAATAAATATTAAAACAATTTTCAAAGGGAATATGTAACAGTCCGCCCTTTTCGAGCCATTAATCTTACAAAATCTAAAACAATTATATTCAATTATTAATCCAAATATCTATTACAAAGCTAACTATTACAAAAGCGTAGCTAACAATGACGAATCAACAACCAATCTACTCCAAATCTAAGATCCTCGAAATCCGATACACTTCATCTTCCTCTTACATCAAACCTGAAAATTGTAAGTAATGAGCTACACAGCCCAGCAAGAAAACAATTCGAACTAACTAGTGGATCAAGTAAGTTTATGAATTTTCATAATTTTCAGAGTTTAAAAATCATAATTTCGTAATTCAAATTTCAGTACGTATAAATTAATTTCACAGTTCGCTAAGGTCACAAATACCCGGTGACACGGTATCATAGGTTCATAATTGTCAATAATGCGCCCCTTACTAAGGTATCATAAATTGTGCACCCGAAGGTATCATAAAAAGCACGCCCTAGCAAGGTATCATAAGCTAGTTCCGGAACTATACGCAATTACTAACGGGTTCAAAAAACAGAGCTAACTGAAAATTTCTTATATCTAAAATAGCATTCTTGATCCAAATTTCATAACAAAATAATATAAATATAAAACATTTAAAATAATCCAGAAAGTACGAAAAGTAAACTTACCTCAACCTCGCAAACCAAGAATTAATAACATCCTAGAACATATATTCAATTCTTAACACCCAATCGAAAATATCACATATCAAACGTCGAACTTCTTCATAACCCCAATTCTGCCCAGATCTGTATTTCACCTTTTTGACCCTCCAAACGATGTTTTCTCGAAAAACTTAAAACACAAAAATCGTAGAGAACGAAAAGACCTTTCCGAAAAGTCCAAAATCACTGAATTCCGACTTACGATGAATTTACTACGAATTTTACAAGATAGCTGAGTTGTGTATGGGGAATCCTACGAATTTCAATAATAAAGATGAACAAAAAGAATCAAGATTTGTGTCGAGAGAGATTTATAACTGTTTAGTCTTGGTGGCTTGAAAAGAATATAAAAGAACGAGGAGATCTCAATCTATATATAGAGTTTTAAACCCTATAACAAAACCTACTACGATTCAAATTCGACCCATATTCGAAAACCCGTTATTCTATTCTAATCTAATTCTAATTCCTAATTTCTATCCAATTTTAATTCTTTTTCTATTATTATTAATCTATTTTATTATTCTAAAAACTATGGGATATTACAGAATAAGTATAAAATGTATTTGCACATTTTGTTAATGAGTTCCTAAATATTTACAAATGATATTCTACTTAAAAAATGGTTGAAGTTACGATTTTAATTTTATTTATATAGCTAATATAAATATTTTAATAATATTTTTTTAAAAAAACTTAATACATATTAAAACATACTATATGTAGTTGTCCTGAGTTTTGGGCAAAGACGCAAAGTACTCTGGCCTATATACGCTGCTACTATGTTTAGCCAGGTGAATACGAGTTTTTATCATCTGATCAATAAAATATTTTATTTTTTAATTATGAAAGAAGCCAATGCTAAAACAGATCGGAGCTAGGGATTGTAATATTAAATTCGCAAAGGGGCTGCGATTTTTTGACAACCTCGGATATAAGTGTTATTATAATTGCAGTATTTATTGCCGTTAGTGTTCCACTTTTGACTTGACAAAATGTAAATACCGTCGTCCGTGCGTGTACACAGCATGTTCAGATAAACTATTCTGTACTGTGGAGCAACGACAAAACTCTAGTCAGTGTGATTTTGTGTTGCCAATAACACCCATGGTGGTAGTGCGGTACGTAGTTGTAAATTTATAAGGTTGTATTGTGGTGTTTAAGAGCCGGTTTTACCTTTCCTTTTCTTATTAAAATAAATTTAATTTATATTATATTTTTTTAAAATAAGTAATTATTTTCAGGAAAATATTACGTAACTGTGTATTTTTTTCTAGAAATAAATACTTATTTTTCAGAATAAATTTAGTCAAACACCGCCAAATGACTTGCTAAAATTTTAAATTAAATACACATATGGGAATGTTAATATTTAGACTTTAAATTATATATAATTTCTAAAAAGATATCTTAATTATTAACCAACATATGAAAGTTTAGATTCAATGTATCCGTACCCCAATTATATTAACGTTGTCTTCCCCACCTGTATCAAAAGCCATATTAGGTAGAAGTGCGTGCAATATCTGAGCGAGCTTTAATTCACAAGCTCACTAGCTATTTTATCCGGGATCATCTTATATCTTCGTGATTATTATTAAGAATATTAGTATAGAGCTTAAATGATTTATCATTAAATTTTGGGTTTGTTAGTTTGATATGATATACCATCGCAATACTAATGTAGTATTTGATTGAGAAGAATGAGATGAAATTTAATGAAATGAATAAGAAAAAAATTTAATGAAGGTAGGGAAGAAAATTTAATAAAAATGAGTGTAAAACTTTTTTATAATGAGACATGAGTGTAAAATAGATACGTGGTCTCAAATTTGGGGATTAAATTCTAATTTATGTAATTAAGAATGAAGTCTTTGAACTGAAATTCTTGAAAATTCTCTCGTAATATAGTTCAAAGTTCATTTTTTCTGAATTCATTGATCTCGCCTGATAGGCTAGATGCAGAAAAATCCAGCTCAAATCCTGATAAGCCTAAAAAATGGACACGAAGAGATAATACAGCTCAGAAATGAACTATTAAAACTTGGTATTAGGGGGTTGCACATATTAAAAAAACCAAATAACGTGACGTCATTTTTAATTAAACTTAATACAGCTCGGAAATAAACTATTAAAGCTTGGTATTAGGGGGTTACACATATTAGAAAAACCGAATAACGTGACATCATTTTTAATTAAACTTACTCCAAAAT
Organism: Oenanthe sinensis; assembly: GCA_028671895.1. NCBI lineage: Eukaryota > Viridiplantae > Streptophyta > Magnoliopsida > Apiales > Apiaceae > Oenanthe > Oenanthe sinensis. The sequence continues at coordinate 27,861,387 of CM053812.1, read as the reverse complement.
TTATAAACCGATACATATTTAAATAAAAAATATTTTAAACTATCTTTTATGAATGAGTATGAGTTTTAATTTTTTTTAATCGAATCCCCAACCCAAGTCAAACCAACTTGTTTATTTTTTTTTGATAAATAAAATTTATATATTACAGATATATAATTGGAATGAATTGTATATGATTTCTATCCTTTACTTAAATTTTATTCCTTTGACAATGATATATGATCATTGATGTAACATATATATCATTCATTAAATTACTAATTTTGCTTATTAAATTTTCTAAATAAATGATTGTTGGGTGGATTATTTGGCATTCAGTTTAGCAACAGAAACTTAAAAAGACATACTTCAAACTTATCATGTCACTGCCCATTTTCAGTAATTCTTATTTATTATTGTGATTGTTTTTGTTAATACTAAATGACTGTGATACTTTGAATAGTTTAGTTGAAGTTGTTTCAGTTTAAATATTGGTCCTTCCTCGAATAGAATTTTTTATTTTAAGTATGTCTTAAATTCAAACCAACCTGGACTGATATATAATAAATAGAATTGAATTATAATCTTTTTCTTATGAATTGAGTTAAAAATTTTCAAATCAATTTAATTGAGAGTTACTCAAATACCCACAACCCGGCCAACAATAATAACAAAAACACATATGCCTATCAAGCACTTTAAGGTCATATTGAACCATTGGAGTGTGCAACTCACATTCCTCCTCTCTTTCTACGGGTGTTTGTGCCTGTTTCGCAAGTACTTATTTCCGGAAATAAATTTTTATTTCTGAAAAAAAAGGGTATATATGTCTTTTTCTGAAAATAAATAATTTATTTTTTATTTTGAAAATAATATTTTGTTTTAAAATTTTAAAATAAATATTTATCTTAAAAAAATATGAAAATATGTTAAAAAATATATGAAATAAGTAACTTATTTTAAGTTCAAGAAACCTCAAACAGTCACTTTATAGTGTGTGTCTATGAGCACACATTAAACATAATTTTTTACAAGTATGATTCATTTTAATTGATATAATTTTTATACATATACGGGTCCATCATTATTAATGAATAATCATCATTATTAATGAATAGAAACCAATAAAATTTTGACAATTAAACTTTTAACGTGGGCTAACAGTTCTTTTATTTACCTTTGCAGTTCAAAACATGCAATTAGAAATAGTGTTCTGTATACTCAAAATCACATTAGAGATCTCAATTTTAAAATATATCATCTTAATATTAGAAATCATGAAAAGAATATATTTATAAAAAATATTAATAGTTGCATGATAGAATTATTACATATATCAAAATACCTATGTATTCGATAATGTTGTTAATAAAACAATCATACAAAGTTTTCAAAATATCAAAAAAATGTTGAGTACAATTATAAATTTTGCAAGTATAATTTTAGAATGATATTTTTTCACATTTTTATAATATTTTTATTTATAATATTTTTTATGATCTTGTTTTTGACCCCTTAAGTTTTCTCGTGAATGTGTTCTCAACATATATGTTTCATTTTTTTTTTACTAATTGATATATTAACTTCACTAATACTCATGATTTGGAAAAGATAATTTATGCCTATATCAACCTTGTGTATCTTGACTCATCGACTAATCCGCATAAATTGGAAAATTTGATCAATATTGTCAAAAATAAACAAATAGTCTGAAAAGCCATGTCGTAATTGCCCAATCCTACCGCACGTTAATTTCCTTGTCCTGGTTCTATCTTCTTTATTGTGTATTTGATGAAAGGCACATCCACGAAACGAAAATAATAAATCAATTGTGTTCACATCCACGAAACGAAAATAATAAATCAATTGTGTTCAAAATGTGTGTTTAAAGTTTCTGACATTAAACATGTTGCATCTAGAAAGATTTGCATGTGCCCTTCCACACTCGCCCCGCGTTACCTTTTCTAGACTAGTTTATTTCACCAATAACATTAACACTTTTCCGAATTTTTTAAATAACTTTTTAAAATGCTTTCGCATCTAGTATTATTTTTATTTAGTCTGTTTAGATGATTTTCAATTTAATGATAGATTTAATATTACAAAAACATTAATTATAAATTAAAAAAAAGTAAATATACGATTTATTTAGTATATATAACTAATAATATATAAATATTTAATAAATATTTGAGTAAATGAATTATATTAATTAAGAGTTGAAATTTTTAAGAGATTAAAATTTTATAAATAGATTATAGAATAAAAAAAGTCAAAAGTAAAAAATATAATATAATACTAAAGTAGGATTACTTTATTAAAAAAATTTATATGAAACTGAACATGAATGTTATTTGAGTTCTTATGCTCAAGATATATTTTATTTAAATTTTGTGTCAGGCCGATATAAATCGAATTAACAAATACTGTAATTAGAATCAATATCATCTCTAAAAACAACATACAACAAAATTAAAAAATACTCTAAAAGAATAAATACAGTTGTAAAAATCGGAAATCGAAACTTATCGGTTAAGGTACCGATTTGGGATTAATCAGCTAATCGGAAATTAGAGGAAGGATTAATCGGATTTATTATTATAATAAAATTTAATATATTTATCTAATTTACTATAAAACATATATTTTATTTAAAAATATTTTATACGCATAAATCAGATTTTATAAATCATATCGATCAAATATTTTATAAGAATTAACGAAAGATTTATCGACTATTTTTTAAAAATCGACCAAAATCTCTAACCCTGCTTGGTTTTACTGGGAGTCGCCCAGTTTTATTTGACCATGGTTCATATAATTATTACTCGTAATAATTTAATCTATTTATACAGTATATTTTAAGTAGCGCCTTCCACAGCAGGAGTAGCATATAAATACAAAATCACACCTACACAGGGAGAAACACTAGAATCAAGAAGCAGCAGCGTATATTTGTGTGCATATATATATACACAGAGAGAACCAACAGCAACCAAAAAGCAGCAGTACATATATCTATCCATACAACACATAGTATGGCCGGATGCTATGTAGATGAAGATGAGATATGGAAATGTACAACTCACCCTTCTAAACGCCGTCGTACTGGTGTTTGCCCTAGTTGTCTTCGTGACCGCCTCAACACTCTTTGCCCTAACTGCGCTCACGTGCGCCCTTGCCAGTGTTGTCCTCTCGCCGCCGCCACGTCATCGTCCACATCATCATCGTCCTCTTCGTTCTCTCTCTTCTCCTCCACTTCCACCTCCACCTCCGGCGAACCGTCGATGCGCCGATCAAGATCACTCGCCATTCCATTTCTCCGCTCGCGTTCAAAGTACGCGCCTAACCTCGAATTCATCGATCAAAAACTGCCGCAGCCTGAACCGCCGGCGAAAACGCCCGATCAATCTCTGCCGTTGCCTCTGCCGCCGGCGGCAACCGATCAGAAGCCGCCGTTGCCGGCGAAGAGCAATAAGAGCAAAACGGCGTCATTATTGTCGATGTTCAAGACGAATAAGAGTAAGAAACTGGGGGAGATAATAGAGAAAGAGAAGGATGAGGAGTTGAGTAAAACCAATAATGATTTTGCGTGGATGATGAGGAGATCAAGATCAGTCGCGGTGCCCAAGTCGTTAAATTCACGCGCCGTCGAGAGTGATACGGCGGTGAAGACACGTGGATGGCATTTTCCCAGTCCGATGAATGCTTTCCGGCAGTCAAAGGCTTCGAAAGTCCTTGAAGAACACCACCAGTCAACAATGTGTAAAGTTTGAATATATATTTTTATTGTTTTATCAACAAATCTTTTTAGCCTTTTTTATTCTGCTTTTTGTAATACTTATTATTGTATTTCAAAATAAAATAAAATACCGGTAATATCTCTAAACATATCACATATAGTGATTTAATTAATATTTTCTGATGACAAGATATCTATAACTACTACTCCGTATAATTTAATTATTGTACAACGTAAGTGGGATTTTTTTTTAAAATTTTTAGTCTGTAATACACTAATACTCTCATGTTTGGTATAAAAAAAATTAAGAAAATGCATGTATATGACTGGGGTGAGTTCGGTTTTAAAAAGTTATATTCAGTTTTTAACGGTTCGGTTTACCAGATCAATTAAAAATGAAAAAAATCAATTTAAATAAATAAAATATAATCAATTAAAAAGAATTTTGTATTCAAATTTAATCAAGACAGTATTATAATACTTTTATTGGTTAATCAAATTACCACCCCTACAAAAATCAGTAAACTTTTATCAAATATACATGCATAAAAGAATGACAGGTGATGCATAAAACATTACATCATTTACAGTTTTATATATAAGGACCAGGACAAGACTACAATTTCTGCACGTGTAGGACGGAGGTACCGGAAATTAATTAAGATTAATTAACACTAAACATATGTAGTCCATCTTTTCGACTACCTGAATTCATGATATAATTAATGAAATTAGTGTTTCAAATCTTCTGGTGCTACGTTAAATAATAAAATTATATATATTAATAATTTATTTTATTTTTAACTTTAAATTATAGTTATTTTTTTGAAAATTCACCCAAACAGTCTCGTTGAAATAGGTACTTGAGTGATTATCCTCTAATGTAAAATAAATCAGATACAACAATGATTTTACTGGAATCGATCAAGAAGTATTATGATACTTAGGGGTAAATGAACCGAGCCGAGCCGAATTTTATGTTATTCATATTCAGCTCGTTTAAAAGTTTTCGAATCCGAACTCAAACTTTTATCGAGTTAAATATTTTGTTTGAGTTCGACTCATTATTATTCACACATCTCAGAACTATTACTCATGAACAACTCATGAATATCGCTCACGAGCTATTCGACTAATTTATGAACCTAATTTAAAAATTATATTCATGTTCAGCTAATCTACAAACCGAACAGAACATGAACGAAACTTTTTATAAACCTAAGAATTGTTTGTTAGCGTATGAGCTCATTTATAAATTGATACTAGCAAGGTTGCTCAAAAAGGATAACTTTAAACTTGACCAAATCAGACAATCACGCCTTTCATTTATCTCAGTTGTTCAACGTTTTCGTCACATGAGCTCGACTTTAAAGCCTTATTAAACAAATTAAACTGATAGGAGTATTTCTGCTAGCGTAGTCGTAGATATATAATAAAGTCGACGGTTGCTGACTTTTAGATGAATTGGTTATTTGGTTACACATCGATACATGGCTTCATTATTAACCAAACTAGCTTTAATAATTGGTGGCACATAGATAGCTTTATTCTCCGTTGGTACTTGGTACCACAACTATCCCATCAAAAAAAAAAAAGCAACTACAACCACCATTATCATTCCATCTGAGGTTCAGATGAAAGAATCCATAGCTAGCAAAAAACTACTTGTTTGCAAGGCAAATTACTATCTAAATCAAATTTTATATCAATATCAAATCCGATCCTGGCGTTTTGTAGATTTAGGGGTAAACATATGGATTACCAAAAATAATACTTATTCAGCGATACAAATAAAAATTAATTTAACAAAATTATATATAATAATCAAGAAATGACGATTGTTAAAAAGAATAATCTCAAACATCTCGTTTCGATGAACAATTTAATAATATTGGAAGGAAAGTTCAAATTTAGCAAACTAAAAAAACTCAAAGGAAAACAAGGATCATCAATTTAATACTAGTCCGTTAAATGACTTAATCATAACTAACTGATTCTAAATTTGAAATTGGGCAACTGAACTCAAAAAATTTGCAATCAAATAAGTAAACTAATTATAACTTGCAATCGGATAACTAAACTCATAATAAATTGCATGTTCGTTAGATTTTGTTGTCTGTTAACGGAATTCCATTAATCCTTGACAACTCAGCTCTTATATAAGCTCCAACTCAACTTATACATCAACTCTAACTAAGATATCATATTAAAACCCAACCAATTGAATTAGAGTCTGTTTAAAAAAATGGATTTGTTCTTCCATCTTTATGAATTGTTGATTCAAAGGGATGTAAGAAAGAAAGCAATTGAGTTGATAGTTTTAGTTTACATGGATCGATTGATTTGACTAAGTTAGACACATCATCATGCCATATCAATTTTCCCGTTAGATAAGTTGACGATAGTTATGTGATTACAAGTTTTAATTAGGTAAACCCCTCCGAATACTGTCTTATCAATCTGCTGTCGACTGCTTGTCCACCGTATACTTTTCTTTCATTGTCCCATCTCTTGAATCTTCTCTTCTTATGTGTGTATGTATGAGTATCAGAGTATGTATGATATGTAGTAGGACGTACATGCAGCAGTAGGAGTAGTTTATTTGTGACTTTAAAATGTAGAGGCGTGTGAATCCATGAACTTAGTCCACAACTTTATTCAAACAGCAGTGTTTTACTCTCCCAGATCACACAAACATGCACTTTATGGAACCCACATGACTAGAATGAAGAAAATTCCCAAAGCAATTAAACAACACACGTGCAGAGAAGTGATCGAGCGATGTGAGATCGAGTCACAGTGTCATCTTGTGATTTGGTTCTTTGTGGTTTGCATCTACTTAATCTAATCTACCCCCCCCCCCCCCCCCCCCATAAAATCCCGTCTTTTTCCATATATCAGGCACTCGTGTGGGTGTGCCCTGTTGTTCCAATGTCTCTTTCATAAATTTCATAGCATATCCTCTATTATGTATTATGTATTATGGTCATGTGTCGCTTGTTTTGTTCCGTAGGAAGAGCATTTCTGGGCACGGAGAGTCATTTTGGGTTCATTTGGCTTGCCTGATAAGTAACTTATAAATTGAAAATTGTATGTATTTTTTTAGTTTATAAGCTATGTATAATATACTGTATCGGGCATAAATGTTCAAACACATCCGTCCATCGTAGTAGTAGGTTCTGGTGTACCTAATAACTCTCCGGATACATTACACATCTGTATGTTTCTACGCCAAAATTTCACATTTAACGTATGGTTCAATCAGTGATTGAATTAAAATTCGAAATAGTAATAACATAAAATAAAATTTTATGACAAGGATAATGTAAATTGAATTGTTTTTTTCTTTTTAACAATACGTTCTCGCTCTTGTCTCAATAAAAATTAGACCTCAATCAATCGGAAAATTAATGGACACTATACTATATATATATATATATATATATATATATATATATATATATATATATATATATATATATATATATATATATATATATTATAATAAGAAATTTATATGATCACACCAGTTTTTACAAACATCAATAGTTGCTAAAGCCCATTCCTCAAAACACAAATACTAGTCTTTTGGATCAGTCTTCGTGGGGGTCTTTTTATATAATGGACGTGCCTTTAATTATACAAAATGACATCTGGGCCAGTCTTCAATATGTTCGTCCTTGTGATTAAAATTTATGTTTTAGACTCGTTAACAGTAAATTGTACATATGAAGAGCCCATCACTGAGTTCTGAATTTCAATTGAGCTTATTGTACGATTGATATCTTTGACAGTTTTTCTTCTTGATTTGATTGAAAAGTATTTTTGATTTAAGAACTATTTTTGATCAGATAGCACTTTTATTTATCTCCGTGACTATTCACGACATATGCAAAGAAACGATTTTTTGATTGCATAATTTGGTGAAGCAAAAACCAAACGAGACGAATCATTCATCAAATACATGAGATTGTTCATATGCAAAGAAACGATTTTTTGATTGCATAATTTGGTGAAGCAAAACCGAATGAGACGAATCATTCATCAAATACATGAGATTGTTCGAGCAAAGATTTTTAGCTGCCCCGAATTCAACAGGCTGTAAGAGTGATGCACATTTATGATTCAACTACTTTGCGATAGGGTAGTGATATACATATGCACATCCTAAATTAATTCATACACACCTTTTAGAGTAGTTGACTATAATAACCTTACATTTGTCTTTTTAATTTTTTAATATAAAAGTATGTTTTCATTAAATTTTAATAAATAATTTTCACAAATTAATTTTATAAAAATTCTAATTTTGATGTTTTATATTCAAAATATTCGTATTTATTAACAATAAAACTATTTCAAAATATTCATAGTTAATAAAATTAAATTCATTTTAATAAAATGAATGAATTATATTAAAAAATGCGAGTCATTCTATTTATATATAATATTATATAATGCAAATTATATTTTTACCTTAACAAAAAAAATTATATTTTTATAACTTAATAATAAAAAATGCAACAAAAAGTTATAATATAATTACAATGCAATTGAAAATAGAGCGGTTGACTTATTCTTTTACCTATAGTCACCGGAATGTATAACCTAACTTTCTTTAATTTTATTTAAGATCAATATGTTGGTATTTTTTAATGTTTTGATAATTAATTTTATTCTTATTAAGTATTTTTTCCTTTTTAATTATTTGTTACATCATAATCAGGATCGTAAAAAAGTACTGGTTTTAAAATAAAACATCATAATCAGGATCGTAAAAAAATATTGGTTTTAAAATAAAATTCAAGTTGAGTTCGGGATAATAACTTATTCTAATTATAAATTTTGGTGTAATTTTGATTTAAAAATCTTTAAAAATCATTAAAAATTAGACATCAAATTGTTAAAGACGAATGTGATCAAAATGTAAAAAGGAAAAAATGAATTTAAGTAAATAATATTTGAATGAAGGGATATAATGAGTAGAATAAGATAAGATAAGGGTAATTTAGTCAAATAATCATAATAGGGTGTGCAAAAATCAATTTCTTATATCACCCCCTTTGCGATATTAGTTAACTACTTAAGCTAGCAGCTGGATGTAGTTTTACATACATGTTCTTGTATATATATAATGAGGCATGCCAACAAATAAAAATATCATATTAGTACATTCTTTAGAATTAGCAGCAAAACAAAAAAAAATGCAGGAATCAAGTCATTATTAAAATTCAATTTTTTATATTATATTTCAAAATATGCGCAACATATCATATATATTACTACTAAACAATCATCTAAATCAACAGTGTAAGAATAATCAGTCTAATTCAATTATTTAATGATTATTTATTGAACATATAAAAACTATCATTCTGAAACTTAAATAATCTTTTGGAGACCTTACACATTTCACTACAAAATGTGTTCATTTTGGTCTTTCTTTCACACTTGGCGGCATGGGAATATAAAATGACTGCCGTATTTGTTGTTTGGTTTAAGAATGTCGTATCAGTCTCTATCTATCTATCGACGAAATGCACAGCTCTTTTTACTTGCCTTCTTGTTGGTGGTGAGCACACTTTATCTCGAATGTCAAAATTGCAATGAGTGTTTGTCACATGGAGTAGCTAGTGTAGCTAGGTTCACAACCATTCATATCGCCGAGGTCCGCTGTTTTCCATAACTGATATATTGGTGACTACTATATAATACTATGTCTTAAGCTCAAAGCAACATTCAGGCTTACAAGCAAATAATGCAAAAAAAATAAAAAAATGTGACACCGGTTACTAATAACAAGTATGTATCATGGGTGTCTTTGGCGGTGGGATTCTCACCTATTAATCGATTACTGGAATTAGTCGAAATACGCGGAAACAGATCTGGTGTATAACACAAGTACGTATAATTTGTTTAAGCCCGAATTAATATACTAGCTAGGACTCATAATCGAATAGACTAGAGAGACATGCCCAGAGCATGCAGGACTCGATCGTGTTCCCATCTGTAGATTCAAGATGATAAGAGCAGGTCTTTAAATCTTACATACGTACGTAATTATAAAAAAGTGACAATCGTAAACGAATGCTTGTTTTGATGACTTGATGACCGTAACCGTCCAGTGTTAAGGTACAACGATCGGTCATCAATGGTACAGAAAAGTGCCTAAAGTCCTAAACGATATTGTTTATCCTCCTCACTACAAGAGAAAAAGAAAATGGTTTGATTATCAAATATCATTCTAGTTTGATCTAATTAAATTCGATCAGAAACATTCAAACTAAGGTTAAATTCAATTGATTACAACAAGTCACTTTAAAGATGATGGGGAATAACCGATCGAATAACAAAATGATCGAATATAACTTGAATCGACCTACAATCAGTCAAATAGCGTAAACTTAATTGAAATTTTGGATTATATTTCAAAACTCCCGCTCAACTAAATTCATAATTTAACTAGAAAAATCATTTGTATGAATATATTCAACCTACTGCTAGTTATATAAATACAACTAAATTCGCAGTTTTGTGTGTCTTTGAACAGAACTATCAATTCATCCTTTCTATTCAAAATTAAAATCAACTCACCTGATTTCAGTAGAATTAATTTACTCTTATATTCAACTCACCGTATATGTATGTATATATCTTACCCAACGAGCATGTTGGTTTAAGCTTTAATCATAGTGTTATGTCCAAATTTCAGCATGTGTTATTTTTGATAGGTCAGTATTTATCGTGTGGATTATTGTTGCTGTTATTGAAGGCCCTCTGGGGTTAATCATTAAGGAATGCCCTCCGGGGTTAATTATTGAAGGCCTTCCGAGATTAATTATTGAAGATCATTGCTCTATACTCCACGAGTTGTCCTCGGCGGGGAGCTTTGGGTTGCAGCTAACCTCAGCTTGGAAGACCCTTTCCCTGTAGGGTTGTCCTCGTCTGGGGGCTTAGGGCGCATCCTGCATTCGGGGTGGATCTAATGCTAGCCTAGTCAAGGTATCCGGGAAATAGATGTAGTGGACCGATTAGAGCCCATGGTTTCCGGGTCAACGTCGGATTCATGAAGTCCTTGAGTTTTATACTGGGTTTTGGACTATCCAAACAAGCCTCCATATAGAGACCTCTTCCAACTAGGTCTCGATTATCGAATAAGGGTTGAATAAGGTGTTGAATAAGGGGGTGAATAAGGTGTTGAATAAGGGGGTGGATAAGGTGAACTTTTCCTAACAGGCTTCTATTTCAGCAAGAACTACGTGGGCTTGATCACCTATTATAAATAGGGGTACGTAGGCACATTGTTAGGGGTTGGACGTTGAGAGCCCCTAACAACTAAAAAACCCTAACAATCTCAGACCCAAATATTCAACCACCACCACACTCCGACGACTTTTCAGGTAAAAAAAACACAACCCTAGATCTTGATTATGGCGATAGACCTCAAATTTTGTTGTTACCAAATTCCTCCATCAACACATAGGATTCTACTTGGTAAAAAAAATGATTTCCTTCTTGCTACTCATATTAATCTTTAAGAAAAATGCAGTATTTTGTTGGATTTTTCACTTTCTTTTTACAAAAAAAATCGATCTAATTTCATCGGTAATTAGCTGTTACATTCCTAACTCATTCTATTTCTAGGTTGAGATGGACCAGACACAACATTATTTGGAGAAAATTAGATATAGTGAGTTATTATAATTACTCCCTCACTTTCAAAATACATGTCTATTAACTTTTTGACACACACTTTAAGAAGGTTTGACTGCATAGTTTTTTTTAAGAAAAGAACGTATAATTAGAAATGTTATTTTTAAAAATAAATTTTATGCATCTCACAAATTAATTTTTTTTTAAAAAATATCACTTCTAACCATACGTCAAAGCCAAAAAGTTGAGAGACAAATATTTTGAAAGAGAGGGAGTAATAGATAAGCAGAGTGGGCGACAGCCAAATGCATGTTAGTGGGACTATAGCGATCGTTGGTGTATTTCCTACTGGACCATATCATCACAAAGTGGGGACTCATCGTTTAATTCTCTTTTCATGTGGCTCTACACTACTCCAGCATATGATCACTCTGTGCATATATACACTTTTTTTTACCTAACCAAATTTTAGTCCCCAGCTATTCCTATAAATAGGCCATTCATTTTATGGTATTCAAATCAAACTCATTAATTAGGTCATTCAAATGGCAACCTATAAATTTTCAAGTTTAGTTTTTCTTGTCTTGTTAGGTTTAGGAATATGTTCTGCTACTAGAGCTCTCTTCACTTATGAAGAGACTGCTGCTGGATACGCACATGGGTCAGTGGATGTTGGACTTGCTGCTGGCGGTGGTGGTGGCGGAGGCGGTGGTCATGGCGGTGGAGGAGGAGCTGCTTACGGAGCGGGAGGAGAGCATGGTGCAGGATATGGAAGCGGAGGTGGTGAAGGTGCTGGTGCTGGATATGGAGGTGGAAAAGGCGTTGGAGGTGGTGGTGGTGGAGGTGGCGGCAGTGGTGGTGGAGGTGGTGGTGGTGCTGGGGGTGCGCATGGTGGTGGCTATGGAAGTGGTGAGGGTGGTGGTAGTGGGAGTGGTGCTGGCTATGGTGCTGCTGGAGGAGCTGGCGGTGGAGGTGGTCATGGTGGTGGCGGTGGCGGAGGTGCTGGTGCTGGTGGAGCTGGAGGGAGCGGATATGGAAGCGGTGGGGGTTCTGGTGCCGGTGGTGGCTCGGGAGCAGGCTATGGTGGTGCAGCTGGTGGTGGCGGCGGCGGTGGTTCTGGTGGCGGCGGTGGAGGTGGTTATGGAGCAGCTGGAGGTGAACATGGGGCTGGTTATGGAAGTGGTTCCGGGAGTGGAGAAGGTGGTGGACATGGTGCTGGTGGCTATGCACCTTGAGAAAACATGCATGCTAGCTCCTGATTCCAATAGTAATATCATAAAAAATAAGATTAAGTTCATTAATGTATGATGCATGCATGCAATATGCTATTCCTATACCAAGAGCTTCAAAGTCACTCTGTAAACCTCTTCAATTAATTACATATAATATATAACTGAAAACAATTATAAAAAATATAACATTAAAAAGTATATCTAATCTATTTTAAAATATATTTTTCAAAATTTTGAAATTATAAAAAAATAATTTTTAATTCTCAATCAAATTGACCATGAAAAAAACAGTTAATTTGGGATGGAGGGAGCAGTATCCATCGATAATTATCGGATGAAAGAGATCGAATCATAACAACTTGGCTATCTCATTAATTGGATGAACTTAATTTCTATGACAAACGATTGGATTGGATAGCGGCTTTAGCAATTGAGAATATATATATAAACGACCGCACATCTCAGATATCTGCAACTTATTATCCAAGAAACCAAGGTTCAGATATACAGTAGTAGCTTATAAGTATATATACCATTGCCCTGTTTTGTTTAAGTGTCGTATATATGTACTTTTTTTGAAAATAAGTAATTTTTTTTTTTTGAAAATAAGATTTGGTATTAAAATTTTAAAATAAATGTTAATATTTTAAAAATTGTAAAAATACGTATTTTTTAAAAAAAATGAGTAACTTATTACTTATTTTTAAGGAATCCCAAACATGCACAAAGATAATTCACTTGTTAATTTTATTAGTCAACGGTTACAGGACCGCTGTTATTTAACTCGCAAAAATAATTTGAGAATGGTACTTGAAATATCTGATGGTAAATTCACAAACCATTTCCATTTTGAGAGAAATATAATTGAGGAATCAGCAACATAGCTTAGTTATTATGCTCCAATCTTCTCTACTTATTCCTTCCAAAAGCGAGAGATGATGTGAAGACCAATTAATTACACATTCTCTTATCTTTGGTGAAACTTACACAAAGATTAGGCTGCAGGCATTTCATGCTGGTCGGAATTAATTATATCGATCTCTCCGTGATCATTCATCGCAACAACATTGCAACGGACTTTGTCGGCATAGAATTTGATGTGTTTCTTGTCATGGTGCCTGCATAATATAATACGAAACACGTGCGTCAATTAAATAAAGTTTTATGAATATAGTGAGTGTTTTTTGTATTATTCGTTGTTTCTATTAATCTAAATGTTTCAACAAACGATGAATGAAAATGGTATATATAAGCCTTGTTGCTGGTATACATTACCTGTCAATCGCTAGCAAGGTAGCTAGGGTGCAGACCTGCTATGTGCTCAACAACAATTAACCGCAGAGGATGACCCATTAAAGCTATAACTTGTGGAATAATTACACCATAATTTCGACAAAGATTGTGTATATTCGTCATCACATCCTCGGACCACGTTCTGTAAGATACTGAGCAATACGAAAACAAGAATTAAGTGATGACTGCTGTGTGTAGTGTTTTATAATGAACTTCTTACACTGAGCTCAAAATTAATATACTCAAGGTAGTCTAGCTGACCTGTGAGTAAATTTACTTGCATGGAATATTAAGCCACGGCAATACTTGAAGAATCGTAATGGTCACAGTACCATCCGAAATTACGTGCTCAAGCACCCATGCAAGCAGTTCCATTGAAGGATCCTTCATTCAATCCACGCATTACTAAAACAACACTTTTGGGAAGATCAAACTGTGCCATTCCGAACTTTATAAAATTAATTTCGTGGTGGTGTTGTATGTGAATATTTAAGTAGGCCTGGCTTTTTTGCAAAATAAAAAATAGGTACTGGTATATTTCATTGAAATCATTATATATAGAAGTGGAGTATTTGTAGCTGAAAATAGCAACCAAAGAGGTCGGCATAAACAATAAAAAACCTAGTTCTTATGATTTAGTTGATGTCCAAGGCTCTAAGCTATGTAGAACATTGTTTTATGATTTTATTAATGAACTTTCACCTTGATGACAAAAAAATAAAGTCTTAGGAGTTGATTTTGAGGTTAAAGCACTCGGCCAAGTTGGGTGGTAAAAAATCCACGCTCCTTGTAAAAGCACCCCCAGGGGCGAGCACAGGCGTGTCATGAAACAACACAAGTGCAACAAATTACCGAGGAACAGAGCAATTTTTAGACTACAAGTTATTCTATTCTTGATTCATGAAACATTCACAAACAATTAGCAAAAAAAACCATTCAGAATCAATGACTAGTTCCGGCCAGTAACAGAAATAAGCCTCTTGTAATTCATTCACCAAGTCAACATTATAGTTAAATATCCTGCAAATGGGAGGAAATCTAGTTTATGATCTAAAGCTTAAAATCCTCTGCACCAATATCATTCCCAACAAAAATCTATACCAAACTCTACATCCCAAAAGAGTACTACCATCCCAAATTTAGCAACTATCTGAGTTCGAAAGAAAGCTATTCTGCTGGTTCTATGATGGTTGCTCAACGACATTTTAATATCATCTACACAAGCCAAATGAGACAAAAAAGTATATATATATATATATATATTTATATATATATATATTTATATATATTTATATTTATATTTATATTTATATTTATATTTATATATATATATTTTTATATATAACCACTAATGTGCCCAATCAGCGGAAACATCCAGCAGCCAAAGGTCGTGCTAACGACCGAAGGCTAGCCTTTTGGTGAGTTGTTGGTGGACTGTCATCTTTACTTGGACTCGCTTCCATTATTTTTCTCCGTTTATTTGTCTGTGAATCTTCACTGAGTGACCCAGACATGGCAGCCGATAATGATTTTCTCCTTGCACTGGGAAATGTTTTCAACAATCTCTGTGTTTCTTTTGTTTCTGAACTTTCAAGCTCCTTTTGCAATTGCTTTTTAGTAGAGACCTGGTTTACTAGCTGGTGATGATTTGGCTTGCTATACAACTTTACATCTGAAATTTAAACCAAAATTCACCACATTAGTATGTTAACCTCTCATAGCATGATGACACAGACTTGTACAAATTATTAAAGACAATGTAAATATTAAATACCTGTTGACTCATCTCTACATATATCCAAGCTAGAAAATCTTGGTGGCGTTTGAGGGTTATCATCATTGCTTCTACCATCATCCTGATTTAAGCTGTATTCTTGAGGAACTGAGGGTGAAAATTCTTTCATCCCATCACAGTTATCCTTCAGAGACATACTGGTTCCAGGTGGCGATGTAGGGGTCACTCCAGGTGCAACATTTTTGTCCTTAATTTCATCAATCGAATTATCAGTGGGAGAAGTGGCCTCAAGTGGCAATGTAGTACTCATTTGCTGTGTATCATCTTTGTAGTTAATGCCATCAACCTGGTCATCCCTTGATCCACTAGGAGACTCCAAAATATTATCAAGGGCAGCATCACTGGTTCCATTGACATCATAACGACAATTAGTTGCATGATTGGGATGTGATGTACGGATGTCTACATTATCTAACACTGACTTGGGTGAAGTGTTGGAACTGTGGGGGTCTAGAAATGATTTTATAGTTTCCAAGTAAGTTGAAAGCCATAATGTCCCCTGCTTCGCATAGAACAATATATAAGCATCTTGCAAAAGAACATCCTTCTCTTGAACCCGAATAACCTATAAAGCAACAACAAGATAACATTCAGTGTAAAAGGCAGCACTGTAGCATTTGATGCATAACAGATTGTGTTTATTTGCTAACCTTTGAGTCATCAAACTTGTACCAGGTGTCTGGGGCAGAACGAATGAAACAATAGTAATGCCCAGAAGTAGCAGAGAATCCATTATGCACAACAATTGCATATAGTTCATACCTCATTTCAACCTAAAGGGAAAATTTAGTACATCGCTCATCACATATAAAAAAAGATCTCAAAACTTACAAAAATATGCAACTGATTAAAATATATACACATGTGGTCAAATTCCATGAAGCGTTGAAAAGATACCGGTAAATGTATGCATGATATCTAGCCAATATGTCTTTTATTACAACCCGTGCATGCTTGAACAAGCGACTACACGAGAGTGAGAAAGTTTATAGATAAACAGTATGCACCAGTGGAGTATAATCATCTTATTAAAACAAGCACAAACAAAGTTATAGTAAACAGAAACAGACAGGTTACAGTATGATAAATAAAAAAAAGACCAAAACTTGATGATAAAATGAATTTTTGTTGCAGGAGAAAAGAAACTCACATCACTGTTTTGACTGCTATTAGTGTAGGGCTGCAAGTCCAATTCCAGCGGAAACTCTACAAACTTTTCAATTTTCTCAACATATGAGCCATCATTCTTGAATCTCTTCAAGTGGAAAGCAGCAACTGAAGGTGTCTGGTCCAATATGAGCTGCTTCTCAATTGACACGGCTTCTTTGCAGTTTTCACACGTAAACTTTGTTTCCGGATCTTCTATTTTTTCCAGCTTTGTAAATGATTCAAGAGCAGCCTGGAGGGTATATACATCTTCAATCTCCAGGCTCAAATCAATGGAAGGCTCATAAGTATCGGACACATGACCACAATTGCAACACTTCAGCTGAAATTTAATGGAACAGATAAAGATCAGCTCTAGATAAAGACATAAGAATAAAAGTAACAATTTAGACACTGGAGAATATGTGCTCTAAATATAAATTACTTGTGAATTCTTTTTTTTTTGCCAAGTGTTACTTGTGAATTCTTACTTTGCTAACAAGACGGCCACCGAAAGCATGTTTGACAAAATTATCCTTCTTTTCACATGAGATCATCTCACTTGACATTGAATCACTACAAGAGCTCTCGAGTCTATCAAGAAAACACTGCAGGAATTCATGAGCATCCTCCTGTTGATATCTCTGGAAACTAGAAGAAAAATCTAGTGGTAATCAAATCAAGGATCACATCATCCAACCTCTATTATTACTTATTTAGTATATGGAACATCAAAAAAATGTTAAACACGTGTATAAACAATTCCGAACTTCCAACTTCAAATATAACAAAACCATTCATGCATGAAATATACAAAAACATAAAAAAGGATACAACTCAAGTTGTCAACAAGTTTCCAAGGGGAAATAACACTCCCTGTAGAACCCAATGAAATTTCAAGGTGGCCACGGAAAGCACATATCAAACAAAACCCATTAATATTACCTGCAACCCAAACACAAATTTCACTATAAAATTCAAAACTATAACTAACTCACAAATTCAATTAACTTCCTAAAAAAACAACCAAATCCAGTCAAAAGTATCCTACGATCACAAGGCGTAACATGATCATAAGTCCGAACACCCTCAACTAATGCAACAGTGTGCGTAAAGCATTGCACAATTGCATTAAGAAAGCAAGTATTTCCCAAATTCGACAGCCCAGCGCCCTGCAAAAATTACACATTAACACACACATTCTTATATAAGCACAAAACACACTCATAAATCAACTCAATAAGCAAACACGCATTCTACATTATACACACAATTACACATAAACAGTACATAAACCATACCACCAAAGACGGCTTTTCATCGAACCAAATAGGAGAACACGAATTCCAGGGCCTGAAATGATCAAACGCAGACCAAGGCACACCCCACCTAGAACTCGAAGGCCTATACGAATACACCGAATAACTATTAATGGGTGAAGGACAAATAAGATTTCCATCATTATCATCTTCAAACGATTTAGTATCAACCCATAAAGAAGAATCAGATGGATCAATCATGTCATGAACATTTATATATGCCTCGGGAACTGTATATGAGTCAAGATCATCTAGGGTTTCTGGTGAATCATCACTTAGGGATTGTTGCAAATCAACTGAATCGGGAGAAAGGGTGTGATCATCTTCACTGTTTTCGAGGTGGGCATCCATCAAAATGATTTTTTTTAAGCAATGAAAAGAAAATTAGGGTTTTGAAAATTGGGGATTTGGGTTAGGGTTTGTGAAATTGGAGAAATGGGGGGTGTGATTGGAGAGAAAGGGTCAAAGGGGAAGATGAAAATTACGGTTTTGATGAATTGAAAAAAGAGAGGGAAAATGAAGCCGCCATTTCTGATTTATTTTGGTGTGTATACAAACTATAGACACACGCACAGTAAAATTGGATTTGGATTTAGGAAATGAAGACGACAGAAAAGTGAAGTGGAGGAATATGGGTCGGGTATTTGTACAGTGATTCATGGGTCATGGATATTTATTTATTTTAAGATTTATTTTTCTATTTTTGGGAAAAAAAATAAAAAGGATACTTGTACAGTTGTACGTCTTGAATCATCAGCTGTACACTTGCATTAATCTGTACCGTTCATGAATCTGTCAAGCTTTCTCGTGCACATTAGAAATAATTTATTTATTACTCCCTCGGTCCCGTAATCACTTTTATAAAAAAAATTGTTCCAAAATATTTTTAACTTTCTTTTTTTAAAACAATTTTTTTAAGACTTTTTTCACAAATTACCCTTATATAACTATATACAATATTTGACTAATTTAAAAATATACAAATAGCTTATTTACATTTAATGCAATTATTATGGATAGATAAGAAAACAAATTATCTACTTAAATTTTTTTTGCGTAATTTTTTCAAAAGACACATGTAAAATGGTATTGGAGTAAGTAACAAAATTAAAAACATAAACTTTGACTTCAAACATGCATTCTGGTCAAACTTCAAATATATAATAAATACATAAATATACATATACTTAATTTACAATGTCCGTGTGTTCATGAAACCTCCATTTTCAAAAGATCTTGAAATATAAATTTTTTTGACAAATCTAGACTATTTTTTTAAAAATAAAGGTATTTATTGGAAACTCATGTTTATTAGTGGAATTTAATTAGAACTCATGTTTGAAATTAGTGATATTTTAACATATAATTACAGCCTACATGCTCCATTATCATGCAGTATGCTACCAAAATATGAAAAAACGAATAATAATTATTATATCTTACTTGAGTTCTTTGTCTACAAAAGAATATCAGGAAACACTACTAACTTTCCTTTTAGCACTCATATTTGCTTACATTTAATATGTATATGTATATAGGCCCGTATTGTTGACAAAACCTCAAACCACTGAAATGCAAAATACAATGTTTACTGATCCTTCTATCCTGAATATTCGTCATAATAAATTGACGACACAAGGGAGCTGAGCTTTTTCCCAGTTTCACCAGCAATATTCTTGAGGGAAGAGATGTCTTGGTGTGCCTGAAACAATGAGGTCAGTGTCAATTATTCTTTATTCAGTACTCTATTTTTTTAAAACCATTCAGTACTCTATTTAACAATGTTACGATTCTTAACCTGCTGTGAACAATTGTACATAATATCCTCAAGTATATAAAGATTACAGTAATGAACATGCTTTGAGATACTACGGACCTGAAAAGACAGCCGGTTAATGAGGTCGCTTGTAGTAATATCAATACCTAAATCATCACCATTTTTACCAAAAAGATCTGCACTTGATATAGCTGTGGAACTCTGAAAGGCACCCAAAAAGAAAGGGTCATACGACACCTTAAACTGTTACAAAATATATACATACTTCTTCCATGAGATGGCCATGCCATGAAAGAAATACACATACATTAGGAGTGATATTATACGCTTTTTTTTTACTGATGACATGCTTGCTCCATTGGCTACCAATTAATTGACGATTGACGTTGTGTCATGTTGAAATTTATTGCAATATGCAAAGAATGAACTAGGCCTAGCTTGCCACTTGACACACTAACTAAAGATTATACGAGCCAATGAGCAACAGCATGTCCATTTCATAATATTTGAAAGCTAAATATTGAATCAAGCACAAGTAGGAACTAAATCAAACAGTAAAATTGCAGATTGCTTTCACAAGTAACAACAGTCACTTACGGAGAACTTCTTCAGGGAAACTTGACTGTCAAACCCTTTGTTTTGATCCCCAAAAAATTGAGATGATGAAATCGATTTTGCATTCGAGAACTTCTTCCTTGCTTCATCAGTTTCTTTAATCTGAGTGATACAAAATGTAATATCGATGAAATCATGCATTAATATGTGCATCCTCACTGTTGTCATGTCATATAAGAGACTTTTTATGTCCCAGTATACATGATATATATATTGAGAATAATATATTTTCATCTTATGTTCTAAAATGCACCATATATTTAATGCTCAGAAACTCTATTAATTACACTAACATGTGGAGAGAAAATGCATACTTCTTATTGCAGCTTTTAAATTCGTAAAACACATCCTCAATTAACCATGGAAGTCAAGGGCCTTGGGGCTACATTTCTGATTTTACCATCTCAGTTCCACTTTGCAGCAGTAATTCTAAATCATGAAGTTTCTGCCCAGTTTATACTCTCGTCTCACTAATCAAATAACATGATCATTATTATTATAGGATCATTACACCCAGTACAGTTAGAAATATAGTTAAACTAATCTCTTTTATCCATATTGTTCTTACTATACATGATTCGATACCAAAGAAACCCAGTCCCCTTGACCATGCTCAAACATAACCAGGGATGCCTGTCTACATCCCGATACCAATTGCCTTGTCGGAATTATAGGACAGGGAGATATGCAACAACCACACAACCAATGCACACAAATATATTAATGTCTGAAATCGAGTGGAATTTTGATGTTAAAGATATATATTGAAATATGCAACTTACTTATTTCCTGTTATTAAAAATCAGTAGGACAACAATAACAAATAACTAATATTCAGAACATATATTTTTACAAC
The DNA here is from genome assembly GCA_028671895.1 of Oenanthe sinensis. Lineage (NCBI taxonomy): Eukaryota > Viridiplantae > Streptophyta > Magnoliopsida > Apiales > Apiaceae > Oenanthe > Oenanthe sinensis. Next base: position 27,839,980 of record CM053812.1, on the reverse strand, counting down.
TTCCAAGATAATCAAATGTCATAAAACTTACTTGAACTTTTGATGGTGAACTAGTTTTCTTATGGAATCCACTTTCCATACCATAATCTGAGAAAAAGCTTGATGACGTCGGTGCAGTTACATGGCTAATAACTTGGTTCCCTCCAGGACCCTTATGTACCTCTTGGGTGTTATCTACATATTCAAAGCGCGACGTTAAAGATGTCCCAACTGCTGGGGTGCTACTTATTGATGTGGAAACTTGTACAGGTGCTGCTTCAGGCTTCTGGTCATATAGACTCTCATTAGGCTGCACTTTTGAGGAGAGAAAGTCAATACGTGAAAGAGGCGATTAGAATATCACAACTCCAACCTTAAAGGTTATTTAGAAAATCGATTTTTCTATAGATAACGGATTTTCCATAATTACAGATAGGACACAAAATAAAAGCAGGGTCCACCTTAGAGCTAAGCTTCCGAGCACCAAGCCCGCCAGTCTTCCCGGTTTTCTTTGCACCAAGAGGCTTCTTCACTGAACTGGTAAGAACTGAATGAGGAGCTCTGGCTCTGGGTGGAGATGGTAGATCAGGAGTTTCGTTTTTTTCTGAACTTCCGTTTTTGGATTCCTGGACTATAATATCAGGAAATCCATTAACAGCTTGCACTGATTGAGGATCAACAGGATACGTTGGCAAACTAGTCTCCTCCTTTGAACTTTTAGCAACTTCCTTTGAGAGCAGTTGCTTGTATAATTCAGCTGCCCTTGATGTGTACTTGGCCTCGGTCTTGCCTCCATCAGTCCAACCATGTTGCTTGAAGAAAACTTGAGCACGATTATTACCACCAAACGTCATCATTTTTAACTGATCTGGAGTCCATGAGTCTAGATTAGTTGACCTGCAAAATATACTAAGTTAAAATTTATAGATATTAAGAAAAAATATCTTCATGATAATATTCTTATAAGATATATGATTTAGTTTTACTCCTTGATGCTTCAGATTCTAGGGTTTCTCTACTTAAAAAAAATACGACTTCTACTTTCATTTGTAATAAAATTTAAACAAAACAAAATAAATAAATTAAAACCCCTCATTACAGGTTTGATATATCATATGCACTGCCCTTGCCACATTACACAAACATTTTAAGTATTTGGCAACAAACATAATTCAGATAAGAAGTAGAATCCATAAAATCAATTTGTAACAAAAAAGGGTCAAAATACCATATATATATATACTCTGCTAGATCCAAAGTTCAACATCAAATTTGATTTTTGTGCATTGTAATATATTTCAATTTAATATTCAATAAAACCATGTGAAAGCATATAAAATACAATGACTACTGAATATCGTAAAACTAAACTAGCCATAGTACTACTGATAAACAATTAGAGTCCAAAATTAAGACTAAATTGACTTGTAGAAGTCAAGATCTTCATGGAGTAATATGGTTTCTCAAAGAAATGCAAATGCGGGCAATTTTTTCTTTCCCTTACATTATTCTTACCATGTTGTGCTTAGGTATGTTATCTTGCACAAAAAAAAACCCATAAGAATCACAACTTTGGTAACTCCTAATCAAACTTTAACATAAAGAATACATTTAATTTACAGGATGCCACGATTTAGCATCCAGAGTCTAGTAAAATAATAACAGAAAATAGCATAAACATCAATCTATAATATAGCTTAAAACAGCAAAATGAATATAAAGGTATAATCTTTTTTCGAACCAAAAAGAAACAACACAAACACGAAAATATGCATATCGAAACAAGGACAAGTAATTCAAAACTAACCTAACGAAGCTAATATGAACACCAAGACTCCTATGAGTTGCTGAGCAATCAATACAAAGAAATATCCCATATGTAACTGAGGCCCAAGTTGGATTCTTGGCATTGCAATCAAAACACATCTGCACCAAAACTCAAACTCAATCCCATCAATATACAACCACCCACAAAGAAATAAAAACAACCCAGATCTCAGAATTTAAATTAAAACCAGCCCAGATTAAAAAATTTAACAAATTGAGTTAAAAAAAAATCACCTTGTTCTCTGATTTTGCCTTCAATTTCCTGAAAACAGCGTCTTTATCAACAACATTCTCCGACGCCATTGATAAAAGTCCCAAGAGGAGGAGGAGGAAAATGGGTTGAAATTATGAGACCTCCTCAGGGAACAAAGATTGAAAAATGGTAATAAAAATCTGCCGGAGAGAAATATATGAATAACCGAAAAATGTGTGTATTTATATACTCGTGTGTTTTCAAAGTTTCCTAAACGGTGGTTTGGAAGTACCCAAACTACCCTTACTAATTTGGTGGTTTATGGTGATACGTTGCTGTCTTAGTTGGGTGTTTTGGTAATTAGATGGATAGAAATGTTCATATCGATTGATATTAATCGATCTTGGTTGCTTATTTACAACCTTTATTAGATTTTTGTATTTGAAAGTTTAAATGTATCAATCTGACTAAACTGTAGGAAGGTAAGAAAAATATCCGAGTTAAATTTAAATATATCAAATGATATTATATTTTTTTTAAATTTTATCTTTCTTATTATTTAATTATTGAATTGAATTTGAGTTATTTCCGATAGAACATTTTAATTTAACTCCACCTCTAGGCCTAAATATCTATTTTCATCCTATTCATGGTGCGTGTTAAAAAAATTCATGATTTTTTGAATTTAGAAAAAATTAATATATTAAAATTGTGATTTTTAAAGCTTTTAGATTGGTATTAAAATGAAGAAAATTAGGGGGTCAATCAATAAAAGAGAGAATGACCAAAATATCTATAAAATGAATATGGATGGTTTAAAATACCTTTTGGCGGAAAGGAGGCCCTATATAGCTGCCGAGTACGCATTATATTAATGCGTATAGCTATAACAAAATAATTGCCTACTATACTACATGTTACAGTGTAATGTATACATTAAAAAGGTACACGTGTGGGTCCCACACGCATAAAGTCAATCATATGAATTGAAAAAGCGGTGAATATACTTTTGTTACATGCTTGTTTAGCTTTAAAATACTATGAGAGAAACGCATATTTATAATGCATATAGTTACATACCCGTAACATAGTAATACTGTGTGTGCATATTTTGTATGCGTATAACTGACTACGCATATTAAAAAAGTGTATTTAACATGTATATAGGGTCATGTTTCGTGTTTATAGGTATTTGGGTAACTCCTCCTTAAAAAAAAGGTAATTAGGACCTTCACCCTAAAGACACCAATAAATAAACATTAAATCCAACTTTTTAGGCTCCTCGTACATGTGCGAGCTTTAAACTTAACCTTAATACAAGTACTAATATCCGGTTAATATGTGTTTAAAAATAATAATGTCATTAAAAAGATTTGTAACATGCTATGATTTGTAAAAAGATTTGTAACATGCTATGATGTGTACTATAACTAATTTCTACAACGTTAAAGTCATTTTCAAGTGCATATAGTAGCTGGTTATGGACTTATGGGGTGTCCTTTAAAGTCTTAAAAAAATAGCTGGCATGGGGTGCATCAGTGCATGCATATTTATATTTGCATCTAGTCAATGATGCGTGACTTTTAATCGAATCAAACTAAAGATTTTCTTATTGAACTCGAAGTTTGATCATTTTATATCGAATCAAACTTAGCTTAATAGAATTTCTTGTCACTAGTAGTACTGTTCTTGGCCTTAAAATCACTAAAATTGAAGCGGCTTTGCCAACATCAGCAATCTGTAACAAACACTTGTTATGGCCACATCACCACAATCAATGAAATGTACCTTTACTACAGTAGAAGACTGCACATATAGCTGATTCCAAAGTACTCCGAAATCCGGATAAAACAGATCAGTTGTTTAAGCCCGAGGCTTTCCAAGAATTGCAGATGGCTTAAAATTCATCTGGGCTACAAAGAATTCAACCCCTTTCTCATTACAATCGGTGATATAAACTGTAACTCTTAAAAATAAAACCAAAACTTTGATAAAATTTAATAATATGTTCATGATATCCCCTTTTGTAGCTTTGCTAAAGAGTAGAAATGACCAGCATTGCCAAGAGCAAGAAGATTTATGAATTGTAGATAACTGGTGAGATATAACTACACAAGTGCGACTAACCATCATTTTCTCCAATGCTTCTTGTACTTTATTATGGGATATACTATCTAGTGCACTGGTTGCTTCATCTAAGAGAAGGATTCTTGAATTCTTTAGTATTGTTCGGGCAAGTGCAATTCTTTGTTTCTGTCCCCCTGATAGCTGGACGCCTCTTTCACCACAATAAGTTTCATATCCATCTTTCATCGAGCTACATTGTTGAAAAATGAAAAATCAACAGTTCAGAATATTATTATTTGTGTTGCAAGTTATAACAAGGGAAAATGGTAGCTTGCTGTACCTAATGTATTCATCAGCATTGGCAAGTCTTGACGCTTCCCTTATTTCAGCTTCCGTAGCATTTTCATTTCCATAAACAATGTTCTGCAGGATAGTTCCGGCCAAAAGTGTAGCCTCTTGACTCACAAACGCAATATGTGATCTTAGATTCCTTAGGTTGTAGCTTTTTATGTTGCATTTATCTATCAAAATTGACCCTTTTAATGGATAATAAAATCTTTCAATCAGTCCAATAATAGTAGATTTTCCTGAACCACTTTGTCCCACAAGTGCAACTGTCTTTCCAGCATCAATCTTAAGACTCAGCCCCTTGAGAATCATTTGTTTGGGTCTTGATGGATACGCAAAGAAGATATTTTTTATTTCTATATCACCCTTCACTGTATCTTTGACTATGATTCCTTTTGGATCATCAGGTTCAAGCTCACTCTTCCTGTTAATGACCTCACACAATGAACTGATTGCATTGCTACTTTCGGCTAAATCTGAACTCATGCTACCTGCTTCTGCTATTGTTCTTGCAGTTCCCATCAATACAAAGAAAGCTTGAAAAAGGTTTTTTGAGTGCAACAATCCTTGACTTTGCAGTCTGCCTCCATACCAGAATGTTACTACGACAGATATTGTTGTCAGAAAATGGACACAAAAATACCCCATCGCAATAATCCATGAAAAATTATTGCTTTGCTTCTTAGGTCCTTCCATTGCTAAGGAAAATAAGCTCAGCAATCTTTCTTGAGATGAGAATGCAGTTATAGTTCTATGATTGACAACTGCTTCGCTGGCTAGTTTGCTTCCTTCATTTTGAGCATTTCGGGTTTTCCGAGATATTATTTTCATTAGCGATGTCTTTGTATAGAAAATCCCTATTAGTAGAGGCTGCATGGCAATTAAAACAATGGCTAACCTCCATGTTGCAATTAGTGCAAGTGTATATGACATTGAAGCGTTGGTGATGGCCTGAACCAGCAATGACATTCGATCTCCTACAAGAGACCTGACCTTGCTGGCTTCTGTTGTTACTCTTGCACATATTGCTGCACTTGAGTTCTTATCTTTGTCAAACCATCCTATTTCAAAAGTGAACAGATTTGTAAACACTTTCTCTCGAACCCTTTTTGTTAACCTCTAGCCCATTACTCCAAAATCATAGTATTGGATGAGACTGCAAATGAAGTTCAAAACTGCAAGGCATAAGAAAATAAAGATGTAAAATCTAGTCTCTGATTTTATCTTTGAATTTTCCTGTAGAAAGTATACTGAAACAAGTGACCCTAAGCAATAAGAGAATATAGGCTGAATTGCACCAGCACCAGCAGCTCCTAGACAGCCTAACAACAACTCTTTCCACTCAGGTGCATTCATTTTCAGCAAACTCCATTTAGAAAAAGAAGTGTTTGATGAATTTATCAAGTCCATGTCCTCTCTATCATTGGCAGGAAGGATTTCAAAAGGTTTTATCTCAACAAATGAGATTGAAGGACTGCTAATAATGCTTGAGCTTGAATTAAAAGAAATGTTTGGCGATTGCATGTTCCTTGCAATCTTTGATGACTGTATGTTTCGGTTCCTAAAAATACTTTTAGCTCCTGAGTTATAGTAAGTGCTAGATTTGTCATCCTGGATTGTTTGTTGCAATTTAATCATTCTCCGATAGGCCCCTCTTCTGTTCTTTATGTGCATCAGTTGAATGTGAGTTCCAGATTCTACTACTCTCCCCGACTGAAGAACTGCTATGGTATCAGCTCTATGGACTATGGCAAGGCGGTGAGCAATGAGTATTGTTGTCCTTCCTCCAGAGTTTCTTGCACTATCTTTTCAGATTGTGCATCCAAGGCACTTGTAGCTTCTCATTCGTGATGTTTGCCTCTCCGCTGTTCTTGTCCAACATATTCCATCTGCGAAACAGATACAGTCATAGAACCTTTCTAGACTTGCAGATTAGTAAATTGTCTAATGTCCAACTACTTTCTTGAATATTCTTGTTGTTGCTTACCTATAAAAGCAGCTACCCAACTCCAATAGCAACATAAACCAACCTGAGCGCATACTGTAAAAACAATACATCAGTTACATAACACCATGAAACCTTAAATTACAGCTCAATAGCTATATACCATATTTGGAGGCTTGGAGCATCATACGAAGAGTGAAAGCTGTCTTCAGAATCAGCTTGTCCATAACTAGTGATCTCATCACTTAGTACGAACATTGTAGCAGGAATCATCATCCCTTCTCCTATACATCCTATTGTTCCAAAGAACAACAGCAACTTATCGATTCCATCGGCATATCTTAGCATGTCGGTCCCCATATGATTAGTAGATCGGAGACAAATACAACACAAGCAAGTATCTCAATATAACTGAATTCGATCTGCTACTGGAATTTTTAGCAATGACAGACAACTATATGTATATCAGTATATTTATGCAGCATCTACATAAACACACACACTGGTACTCATAAGCAGACAAATGAGTAAGCATATTCCAAGTTCGAACCAGAGCCGCCTATATGTGCTATAATGCTATGGTGCCAAAAGAATCAACATTATCGGTTTTCACATTTCAATGTTTTTTTTCTGAATGAAAGGGAAAAAAGACAAATATATTCATAGGAATGAAAGGTAAATCAAATCTCTAGCTAAGTAAGTGCGAGTGTCCTGATCATTTGCCATTTTGTACTTCCATTCGTCTCCATTCCATGACAAACTGCAATTAGATCTGCATCCTACTCATATGGTTCAAACCAATTTCTATCCATTTCGTCCGACAAACAAAAGAGTTACAAGTCAAATTTGATAATATCTAGATCAAATATCATAATATTTCAAAATTCACAGACATGCATAAGTTGCAGGGGGCGCCGGTCAACGAACCCACACGCCCCCGAAAATTTAGGGTCCCGAATTTATGCAGCCTTATATATATATTTATAGATATTTGTAATAAAAATATTATAATTTATTAATAAAATTGAGAAATATTGATAATATTATAATAAATATCAAATTTGTTAAACTCTAATTTTTATTTACAATATTTTTTGATAATTTATTTTATTTAAAAATATAATTTAAGAATTTTAATGTATATTGAAATATATAAAGGACCCAATTTTAAAATTTTTGTATAGAGGCCTGAAAATGTTTGCTACAAGATAAGTTGTTAGGACTCGAAGAATTAAATTAAATGTATACTTGCAAAGCTAGAGTACTAGAATTGTTATACTTAATTATATTCGATCATAACAATGCACATTTTATTTAATTATTTTCAATAGTACTTATTGACAACATTAGTAGTAATATTCTTCTTCCCTATATGTGCACTCACGAAGATAAAATGTTGTTACTCTTACTACTATTAAGCAAACTACACCAGACAATTAGACACAAATGTCCGTTTAGATTAAAAATAATAATTTAAAATACTGCGTTTATTATTTAAAGCTGCCCGTGGTTGTAGATTACTGAAGTGTGGTCTTATTTTTTTTAAAGTTCTGAGGATAATGTTGATTATAGTTTATATACGTGTGTTGGTGATGCTTACACATGGATTTATAACTTTTATTTCTCGTACAGACCGCGAAATAGGAAAGAAATGCAAGAAATAAATTTAATAAATGGCGATGTAAGTATGTAACATTGTAACCCACCCGTGGGCCTCACTGTTAAGTGTCGAGTCTTCCCGTTTATCGCGTGCACGCAGCACGCTTCCCAATTAGATACTCACGAATACCAACATTGGTCAAAATATATTGTACTGCAATTCTATGTTTTAGAATTGTTATTTACACGGTTTTAATACATCTTACAGGTGTTTTTAAAGAGTTTCTTCGAATTATTTTTTAACATGCTAATTTTTCGAGTTCTTATTTTAAAAAAAATGATTGATCCAAATTGAATAAAAGAATATTCACTTTCATGCATTTAATTTAGAAGTAATTTTGAACTTTGTTTGGATCGTAAAAATCTTGCAAGACAAATAATGACTTTTATAATTTTGTTTCAATTATATTTATATTTTTAAAGTTATATTCAAATTAACTCGAGACTTGCGGAACCAAAAACATATACACCTTTTTTTTTTGCTTTATCATAGTAGGTCATTTTTGTTTCATTGGAAAAAATATGAAATTATAATATGTACGTACGAGGAAGTTGAGATGGTCAAGCAGGCCGTATATTGAATGTGGTCGTTTCAAGTAAAACAAAACCGCAGACAATTGACACGGTCTTCTCACTAATCCAGAAAAAAAGGTAGGAGATAAAAACACAAACAATGCAATTTTTTTACTTACTTTATTAGTAAAATATATTCGTTATATTTCATTTAAATTAATTAGTTAATCAAGAATATAATTATACAAGTTGAATTATTTATACACTCGCTCTTCTTAAAATTTTAAAACTTTTCTAAAATTATTATAAATGACCCGATAAAATTAAATTAAAATGTAGACACTCGTATAAATAAACTAAACTAGTATTATGAATGTTTATTGAGAAAAATTAACCTATGGATAGAAGTATATAACACTTGTAAAAGATAACGAACCTATGAATATATGATACGTATCACTCACGTGAATGGCAACCAAAATGTGAGTCATCCACGTGATATTCAACGAATAGTTCGGTATTCTCCAAACATTTGTTTGGACACAGTGGCTTACTTTATCACCCCATGACTCTTACCTAATTTAATGGAATAATTCTTACCATATTGTCTTCGCTCAGATTTATTTATATTATTTATATTATTATTATTAATTTATAATTTGTGCGATCATAAATAAAATTTTATTTTAGTAGTGTATTTTTCACATCATTCAATTCCTCTAATTTTTATTATTAACTTTTTATTCAAAATATTAGTATGAACTTGTAATATAGGTAGGATTTAATATCATAACACGTTACAATTTTAATTTATTTTTATTATGATTTTGAATAGTGATTAAACTAAAATATATAAATATAACATATTTTATAATATTTTGTTTCGTGATATTAGATTATAAGTAGATTTTTAGATACTATTATATAATTTTTAGAATATAATTTAATTAAAAAGATATTTAATTTTTTTTTGTCAAGGAAAAGTTATTTAAAATTTGAATTAACTAAATTTTGGGTTTAAATAAAATTAAGTGGTAGAACTAAAAATCTAAATTTAGTTATAATAATATAATATGTTGGTTATGATTAGGCTTTTAAAATGATATAATTTTACAGTTCTCTTTAATTCTATTAGTTATATATATATATATATATATATATATATATATATATATATATATATATATATATATATATATATATATTAATACTTTCATGATAAGATTCAAATCTTAAATATTTTAGATTATTTTATGGTATAATATCATTTTTATGTTCTCCATTTTATTTTATTTTAGATGAAAGACACTATTTCATCGCGATAATATATATATACTTTTGATGTTAATAAAATTATGAAAATATTATAACATCTGTAGTATAAGATTTAACTTCGCCATAAGCATAGCATCCCATCTATACTATATTATTATAAGAGAATTTATTTGGTATGGTTCAACGCCTTCTAATAAATTAACACCTTCTAAAATTAGGCTCGTACAATATAGTAGTATAAATCTAACACAGTTCATTATCACTCGATCTTTTTAAATATTATTTATAGTTTAGTACAGTATTATATATATCTAACACAACTACATCATTTTCATTACCACTCAACCTCTTTAAATATTATTTAAATCATAAATTTATAAATGATTATATGTTATAAAATGAAACAAAAAAATTAAAACACATAAACTCAAATTATATAAATTATAAACAAATATTTTAGGCCAATTTTAAGCAAACATTTTAGTCCAATTTGAAAATTTTACAACAAATATCAAATAAAATAATGTTTAATTATAAATAAAATATAAATCAATAATAATTATATAAATAAGGTTAAATATAATAGCCAGTCCGTGCATTGCATAGCAAGATATAAAGAATGAACATTATTTTTAAACCGATAGTTTAAATATATTTATTTTAAATCTTTTTCGATATATGTTTATTACATGTTACTAATTTGATTTAATTTTCGGCTGTTTAGCTGCCCATGTACGGCCTTTAACTCCAAAACAAACAATTACTCTAAAAAATAGTGGTACGAGTGTGGAGTATTAAGATTAGAAAGTAGTTGTAGTAGTATATATGCTCACTAAGAGCAGCTCCAGCGCTCCAAGGTCAATTTTCTATTTTCTGTCCCCACCTGATTGCCAACTAATCAAAACTTATCCCAACAAAGAATGTGTCCAATTCTCTCCAATGCACTGTCCATGCACTGTGCAGCTTTTCTATTAGTTTAGTATTATTTTTTTATAATTTGAACCCCACTAAACTCAATTATATATAAGAAGTAACGTATAATTATTTTATAAGATTTTCGTTATCATATAATTAAAGTAATAAATTATTAATTTTAATAAAGACAAATTTAAATATAAAATTAAAATTTCTTCCATAATTGAAATACATGACATATAATTAAAAACATTCCGAGAACAACATAATTATAATTGAAAATCTAAAAATTTAGATAATTTAACGGGTAGCATGGAATTGTGAGATGTGCTCCACCAAGTCAGTCTGTAGTTGATGATATTTTTGTCGATCACGAATTTGGACAGTTTTTTCGATATAATTTTCATACGGGATGAAAGGCTCATCGCCTAAATTTGGTTGTGGTATTCCATTTGTTGTGTCGTCCTAAGATGGTAGCGGACCAAATGGAGTAGCATATGTGTCTCTTTCATCCTCGACAATCATATTGTGCATTATGATGCATGCTCTCATTATTTTAGAAAGATCTCCTTTATCCCAGAACCGCGCAGGACCACGCACAATTGCAAAGCGAGACTGCAATACACCAAATGCTCGTTCAACATCTTTCCGTTGACTTTCCTGATATTTCGCAAATAACTTTCTCTTCTCACCTTGTGGACGCGGAATCGTTTTGACAAATGTTGCCCATTCTGGGTATATTCCATCTGCTAAATAATACCCTAAATTATAGTTGTGACCATTCAACGTGTAATTTATTTACGGTGCACGGCCTTGTAGCACTTCGTCAAATACTGGTGACCGGTCTAAAACATTTATGTCATTGTTAGACCCGGCAACTCCAAAAAATGCATGCCATATCCATAAATCAGAAGAGGCGACCGCTTCAAGCAAGAGTGTTGGAACTCCCTTGTGACCACTCAAAAACATCCATTTCCATGCTTTAGGACAATTCTTCCATTGCCAATGCATACAATCAATACTACCCATCATACCAGAAAAACCACGGGCCTCCTCCATCTCTAATAAACGCTGCACATCATTTGAATTGGGCTTTCGCAAGTACTCATCTTCAAATATCAAAATAACATTGGTGACAAACCTTTTCAAGCATTCAATGGCAGTTGACTCGCCAATTCGCACATAGTCATCAACAGCATCAGCAGCCACTCCATAAGCCAACATACGCATGGCTGCAGTGCATTTTTGTAGAGGTGATAAACCTTTTCTTCCCAATGCATCAACCCTTTGTTGAAAATATGGATCAAAATTTGAGAGTGCGTCAACAATACGAAGAAATACATGTCTCCCCATTCGAAACCTTCTACGAAATGTTTCTGGAGTATAGACTGGATTTTCTGTAAAATAATCTTTCACTAGACGTTCATGGCCTGCTTCACGGTCTCTGTGTATCGTTCTCCGAGGTGTTGATGAAGAACCTTCGCCGTGAAGTTTGTTAAAAAGATGAAGTCAATATTTCTCGTATTCATCATCATCTTCGATGAACATCTGCCTAACAAACTCTTTGTGTATATCAAAATTATATGTCATAGTGGATATTTGCTGATAACAAGATATGCAATGGATATGACTATAATGATGATCTTATATAGAGCATAAAAAGAATTTATTCCAATAACTTTCAAACAAGAACAACATTACAACGACTACAATCCAAACACTACAAGCCAAACAATACAAGCCAAACAATAGAAGCCAAACACTACAATCCAAATATTACAAACCAATCAATACTAATTGTTTCTACTTGCTCTTTTCCTTCTTATTTCATCAACCATTGATGCATGCAATTCACGTTGAGCTTCAGTCATTATACTTGTGTCCGCCATAATGATCTTTAATTCCATCTCCCTATCCTTGGCTGCCATCTCTCTTTCATGATTTCTATTAAATTCTTCCAACAGAGATAGCCTCCTACATTGAACTGCTGTCATTTTTTCATAGCGTTCAGCATCCAAATCCATGACTTTCTTCTTTCCCTTCCCTTTCCTCTTGGCTGCTTTTGTTCCTTTAGGACGAACCGGGGATTTCACAATATTATTGTCATCTGGTATTTCATTGTTACCTGATGACGAATAAGCTCCAGAATCACTTAATTTAGTTCTTTTTGTACTCCCACTATTTGTAGTAGGACCTCTCCATTTTGGTTGCCTGCGAAGCTCACTCCAATGCAACTCAAAGTTACATTTCTTTCCATAAGTATCTTTATGGAGACTATGAGCTCTTTCTATAATATCTGTCATGTTTGAATCACTTCCAATTATTTTTTGTGCTTTATCAAAGCATGCTCCATATTTTTGTGCCCCTTCATTGATTCGTTGCCATCTTTTTCTTATAGCCACAACGCCTCTTTTGATAAGACCAGTACCAAAATGTTTCGCCCTTTTGATCAGTACCAATCAGCGGATCAATCGAAACATTCAACCAAGCACTAATTAAAAGCTTATCTTCTTCCCATTTCCATTGAACACCAATTTCTCGTATATCTTCAGGTTTAACGGAATCATCATTTAAATCTATAACATCTCTACTATTAAAAGTAGAAAATTGTGAAAGTGGAGATTCTTCGACATTTATTGGTGGCGGATTGTTTCGAAATTGTGGAAGTGATGTTGGAAAATTTTGGGTATATGGAAAATGATACATTTGAGAATTTTGAGTAAATGGAAATAAATTATTTGAAAATGGAAAAGAAGGATTAGAAATTTGAGAATTGAAATTTCGTTGATCTGAAAATTGAGCATTTTCCATATTAGCATTTTGAATAAATGAAAAATATGGATTTGGATATTGAAATGGAAAATTTAAATTTGAAGCTCGAGAATTGGGGTTTGAATTTTGGGAATTTGGAGGTTGGGAATTATTGGGATTCATAATTTTGGAGTATAGTTTTAGATAGAAAAATTGCTAGAGAGATGAGGTTGATAGTACAAAATGAATGAAAATAGGTTACTATTTATAATCTGAAATTTTCAAGCCGTTACCAGCTCAGCGATTACATTTTCTAACGGCCATATTTGTGAATTAAAGAATAAAAAAAATAAAGTAACATCATCCTTCTGCTGTTGTCCATGGCCAGCGTAGTGTCCTCTGGCCTCATTTTTTCTTTTCCTCCAGTGCATGTGGACAGGACTCCTGCAAATTGCACTTCCCAAGACGGGAGTTGTCCACAAAAAAAGCAGCGCTGGAGCTGCTCTAACGGACTCTACTGCTGCATGTTACATAATGACATAACTATGATTAAAATTGTCTGAAACAAATTTGTCTCCATTAAAACGCGTGCTCCACCAAAACACCTCAACACGAAAAGTAAGTATTGAACATTCATGATTTTATGTTATTTGTATGACAATTCTGTTTTGATTTATTAGCCCAAAACAAAAAGAGATAAAATTCTCCAAATATTAGACACAATTTTTTTATATAGAATTGGACCTCATTTTCTATAATAAGAACCATTAGGAATTCGTATACCATGATTTACATATAGAAATAAGATTTAACATAGATGTAGTATAGAAAATATGTATCTATATTTAGTGGCTTTTACTAAGGGTAAAAGTCCTATTTCAAATTTTAAAATTTTAATATAAAAATCATAAATTATTTTATTAACATGTCACATTTAAATTTCAAAAAGCCTCAATAGATGCGGGTGGTTAAAATATTTAATATAATCTTATAATTCATACATCCACAATGCAATGCATGTTTCTTGATCATCTTCTTTCCCATATACTCATTCAATGTAAATATGTGATCATTTTAATAATTAAAAATAATATATTATAAATTTTGGTCTCAAAAATTTCTCTACAATACTTAAATTTCAACTTACATAAAATTAGATCCCTCCAATTTTTCCTTTCAAAATACTTTTAATTAACTTCTGAGTTTTGAGATAAAAATTCATAAATAATTTCTAAACTTCCTCCTCGTAAAAATTCCCTACAAAGTTCGTTCAAATGTGTTTTTATTTAATTATAATATCTTAAAATACTTTTGTTCATTTGTATTTTTATTTAATCAAAATATTTTTCACTCAAAAGTCAAAACTCCCTGATTATCAACCTCACCGAAACCCTTTTACTAAATACCGAAATTGTAAAATGTTTGAGTTTGTTTATAAATATTAAAAATTAGGGATAAATTAAAAAAATTTATTTAAAATGAATAATATTATCGGTTCTAATTTGTTCTCAAATTATTTTTAAATGTCATGTGTTAAATTTTGATTAATTTTAATTTAATTAATAATAATGAACCATCCCGTACTCATATAAATTTCATGAATTAAAATATTTAATAATGACTGAATTAAAAAAATAATTTTATACCTATAATAAAAAAGTAACTATAAATATATTTATAAATCGAACTTAATTCATCAAGTATAACAAACAAGTTGTTAAATTGGTCAAGAGAGTTTAGCCAGTGTAATACAGTACAATAGTTAATTACTAAGTGCTGTAGAAGATGGTGATGAAAAAATCTTGAAAACGTACAAATAATATGTAGTCATCATCATTTCATATTTTCATCTACGAGTTCAAATCTATAATCATTACTAAAATTCCCTACAATTAAGCATGCAATAAAATGTTAAAATAAAAATTGTAATAGTACCCAATATTAGAAAAATCAGCAACTAACTGGCAGAATTATAGAAATATCACACAACAGGACAACACACACACTGATACAATATTTTAGAGCCGCCTCTCTCGATCTCTCTCTCTCGTAGTCTCATTTCTCCTCACCTTCACACGCATCATCTCATACTCATCTCCCCTTTATTTTACCCAACCCCTCATTTCCCACGTGTCCAACTCACCGGAAACACATGACGGAGTATCACCGGAATCTATGGTCCTCCGATGACCACACCACTTCTTCAATGATGGATGCTTTTATTTCATCCACTGACTTCTCTCCCTTCTTCCCTCCCCCCACCCCACCCACCCACCTCCCCACCACCACCACCACATCTTTTAATCAAGAAAGCTTGCAGAATCGTCTCCAAACTGTTATTGAAACGGCGAGTGAGAGCTGGACTTATGCTATCTTTTGGCAACCGGATCATTGTAGCTATGTCGGGTCGGGTTCTTCGATTCTTGGGTGGGCTGATGGGTATTATAAAGGGGAGGATAAGGAGAAAGAGGTGGTAAGAGCGAACCCTAGTTCGAGTTCTGCAGATGAGCAAGCTCACCGGAAGAAAGTTCTCCGGCAGCTTAATTCTTTGATTTCCGGCAATCAGAATGGCGGGTCGCCGGAGGAGGGTGTGGACGAAGAAGTGACGGATACTGAATGGTTCTTCCTTATTTCTATGACCCAGAATTTTGTAAACGGGTCGGGTCTTCCGGGTCAGGCTTTTTTGAGTAATTCTATGATTTGGGTTAGTGGAGCTGAGAGGTTGTTGGGTTGTGAGTGTGAGAGAGCTAGGCAAGCTCAGGTGTTTGGGTTAAAGACTTTGGTGTGTATTCCGTTAGAAAACGGTGTCGTTGAGTTGGGTTCCACTGAGGTTATTTATCAGAGCTTGGATCTGATGAATAAAGTTAGGGTTTTGTTTGATTTTAATGGGGGTCAATCTGGTTTTTTGCCCTTGGGGAATGATAATAATAATTATCCGGATGTTAATGAGTCCGACCCGTCTGCGCTTTGGATCCGGGAACCTTCTCCGGTGGTACAGGTTCCCCCAATTGTTCAAATTAAGGAGCCTCCTTTGGTGAGTTTGTCTAATCCTATGCAGATTGTGTTTGAGAATCATAGTTCTAGTGCTTTGACTGAGAACCCTAATCCTGTTAGTAGTGCGATTCATGTTCCGAATCATCAGTTTAGTCGAAATGAGGGGAGGGAGATTGGGGTTATGGGTAAAGAATTGAACTTTTCAGGGTTTGGATACGATGTGATTGGTGGAAGTAATGTTAGGGGTGTGGGTTTGGAATCGAATGGTTGTAAGCCGGAATCAGGGGAGATATTGAATTTCGGGGAAAATAAACGAAGTAATGGGAGTAAGGTTATGCCATTTGGGGGAATTGTTGAGGATAGCAAGAAGAGATCGAATGAGGATGGTATATGGTCATTTTCCGGTGTGAAATCTAGTGGTGTTGGAGATTCGGATCATTCGGATCTGGAAGCTTCTGTCGTAAAAGAGCAGGAGAGTGTTCGAGTTGTAGAGCCAGAAAAGAAGCCACGTAAGAGGGGGAGAAAGCCTGCGAATGGGAGGGAAGAACCGTTGAATCATGTCGAAGCCGAGAGGCAGAGGAGGGAGAAGCTCAATCAGAAGTTTTATGCACTTAGAGTTGTTGTGCCTAATGTATCGAAAATGGACAAGGCTTCACTTCTTGGAGATTCTATCATTTATATTAATGAGTTGAAAGCCAAAGTGCAGGCATCGGATTCTGAGAAAGACGAGCTGAGAAATCAGCTGGAGTCTTTGAAAAAGGAACTAGCTAGTAAAGAATCGCGGAGTTCATCTGAGAAAGATTATAAATTGTCAAATGGTCATGCAAGCAAGTTGATTGATTTGGATATAGATGTCAAGATTATAGGCTGGGATGCAATGATCCGAGTCCAGTCCAGTAAAAAGAACCATCCTGCAGCTAGATTGATGGCGGCATTGGAAGATCTGGATCTTGATGTTAGCCACGCAAGTGTATCCGTTGTCAGAGATTTGATGATCCAACAAGCTACGGTGAAGATGGGGAGTCGATTATATACCCAAGAACAGCTTAAGGTAGCATTAACAGCCAGAGTCTCGTAACAAGATAAGCATGAAGGAGGACTATTTTTTTGTTGTCGACTGTCGGGGAATTTTGAAGCTCCCAGTAGCTAAGAATTTGTATAATGTTCCATGTGTATGTGCTCTGCCATAAGTCTTGCTATAGTATAGTTGAGGTCAGGTAGGAGGTGACCTAACCTGGTATATCATAATGTTGTATATATTTTATTTATGAAAGAACTGTTAAATTTGTAGCATTTGTTCATGTTAATGAGACTTGTTGGTTGATTTAGTTTGTAATCCTGGAAACATATGTTGTTATGAAATCAGATATCGCAGATTCTCAAGTAACTAATTCTTTGATATCCTACTCTATATAGTTATGGCCTTGATTTAAAAGGGGAAACATATATGGTTTGCAAGAAATGGCACAATTATAACGAGGGCACGTTGATCACACCTTGAGCAACATAATTGTTTAATGTGTGAATAATTACTTACTAATCTGCAACATGATGTGAAAGCAGCCCCAATTAAATATAGGAGGATACGATTTCTGCATCCATTTGATGGTGATTCGTTAGTCCTTTTTTGTCTTTGACATCAAGTAATGAGCTGGTTCATTGTATTAGAATTATAGCCCTTTGACTTTTCTTATACTTATTAATGTAATACTATCATTAATTCATTATTTCATTCGAAATTACTAGTAATATTTATGAACATAAAGTGTACGCAAACTCTACGCAGTAGTGTTTTAAAAGACGGGAATTGGAGTTAGACCGTGAAGGTATCGTCCAACGATTAATCGGGTAATTGATAATAAATTCGATTGATTAATCGGAGTATTAATCAGAAATAATTTAATTTAATAAATAATAATATATAATTATATTTAAACATTTTCAAATTATTATAAAATTATAATGAAAAAAATATCATATATCATTAATCCATATATATTTAGATGTTAACATTTATTAAAAAATCACTTTTCATTAACATTTTAAATGGTTTATACTTAATAATCATTATTTAATAATTAATCTTAATAGTTATTACATAATATATCATATAATTATTAGCAAATTGTGAGAGTATTTAAAATTTATGAAGTATTTAGGGTCATATAACCCATATTTATTGTAAATTTGTAATAAAAATATATTAGTTATTTTTTTTAAATTTTAACTTTTTTAAAATAAAATAATTTTTACCGATTTTGACCATTTCAACTCATTTTTGACCGTCTCGACCAATTTTTGACCGATTTTAAAAAAAATGTCTTTTAACCCGATTTCAATTAATCGAGACAGGACCCAACCGTTTCACCGATTAATCGGTATTAATAGGTAACACGTCAGACTGCGAAGTAGTAGTAGTAAAAATCTAAAATTACCTGTACAAAATTTTAACTTACGTTTTACCAACTAGTCAAGCTTATCACTCACAAGTCCACTGTGAAACCCTTCCCTTTTTGACTTTTAAACATAACATTTTTCATATTCTTTCTGGTCTCTCTGAAAATACTTAAGCATGTATTGTGCTTTCCCACCATCTGGTGCGGCTGTTCTTTTTCTAACTGCGTGGTATAGTTTGCACTATATATCTATATTAATTACTACATATGATAGAGCTATTAAAATTTTAGCATTTTGTTCATGTTAATAAGGATAATAAAAGTGGTATGTCCCTGGTTGATTTAGTCTGCAATCTCAGAAACAAATGACTTTACATTTTCTCAAACCAGATACTGCATTTCTCATTTAAGTAATTATTCAATATTTTACTGCTTATGGTCAATGGATTTAACTCAAATGAGGAAACATATGCTGTAAGAAAATACAAAGTTACATGAACACATGAAATACACCAACTAATGAATTGTTTCATCGTATCGAAAATCAAACTAAATTTATTACCTTTTTACCCGGAAGTAAATCCATAAAAATTTAAAATGTTCGTAAATATGTTAGACATACAAAATATGTTCCGAATATTATGAGAATTTTTTTTATCAGAAGACCATCTGTTATCTACTTGCAGACTAGTCAAAACCTATTTTACATAAGCTTATTGCGATTTTTTTTTTTTTTTTAGTTCCAAACACATTTTTCCTGGTCTTTCAAAACCATTGTTATAAAAATTGGTGATTAATCCATGTTCGATAACTCACCGAACTGATTAAATTCTCGATTATTCAATTAATCACTCCAATTAATGCCCGATTCATCCGATTAATCCCTGTAACGTGCCAACAACGTCTAATTCCAATTTCCGCTTTTTACAATAATGCTCAAAACAATCAAACATGTTTTGGTGCGTGCCATCATCCTTGAATAGAATTTAAAAAAAAGGCATGTATATATTCTTTTATACCTCTAGCAGTTTGAGAAGATCAATTTTGTTTTTCAGACAATAATGCTTGAATAGCTTAGTAACAGAATGTTTGCTAATTGTATAGTGTTTATTCCGGTGAAGTAACATGAGCAAAAGCTGTAACCTACTGAACAAGTGAACAAGTTAGTTATAGGTTTGGCATCAGAATATACAGAATCAAATCATTTCTACTTGGAGTAAGAACGAGAGATGGTGCATTAAATTGTAGTTTCATTCTGGAGGCTACTCCATGTCTCTATCATGATAAATAAGAAAGCAAACAGATATCTATCAAGAAAAATAATTAGCCATTACTTTATTATTACTATTTTACTTTTAAGATTTTAAATGTGTACAAAACAATTTATATGAAAATGTGTGGGCCTTTTGAATGTTAAATAAGCTATGCGTGGCCCTCCTGTTAGAAAAAAAGATGAAGAAGATATGGGTGGCCCTCCTTCTTTGACCAACATGTTGCCTTTTGGAAAAAGGTTGAAATAAACAATTTTCTTTTTAATTCTAAACTCACGAGAAAATCCATGCATCTTAATATAAACATGTGATTGATCACATAAACTGACCCATATTCGGCGATATATTCAAATTAGCTTCCTTCTTTCTTTACAATTAGCTTGTTAAAGATCTTATCAGATATACAGCGATCGATCACATAAACTGAGCCATATTTTCTCACTCAAATCATCGTACAAAAAATTAACTAAAATGTTAACAGATCCGTCTGAGACAAGCATAAGACTTTTGCTATTTGAATGGGCTTAATAAACTAAAACATTTTAGGGTGTTGGACTCATATGACACATTTTACGGACAAAATGTCCAAAATGACACAATTCGGGATAATGGTCCCAAATAACATTTCAAAACACCGTGTAGCATTATAGGGCTGTCACCAAAACGCTAGATCGTCTAGATTAAAAAGCCATATCATCTAGCATTCTAAGGCTAACCCTAATTCCAGACCAAATCTTTCTTTTTCTTCCCTCTGTCTTCTCCATCATCAAAACGTTATTTTCGTCTAGTATTTTCAATTGAAGACGACAACACTACTTAAAACAGTGTTTTAGAGTGCTATTTGAGGCCTTATTTTCCATTTGTGTCATTTTGATCATTTTGTTTATAAAATATGCTCTCTGGCAGTGGCGGACCCAGAAGAAAAATTGAGTAGGGGCACTATATAAATTATAATATGTTATAAATAATTAATATAATATTATTATAAAATATAATAAATTATATACAAATATTTTCATTAATATATATTTTTAATATTTATTCCATTTTATTGATAATATTGATATGTATTTTCTTTTCCCCCTTATTATTACTAATATTTTTCATTCATTTTTCTTATTTTGACAAATTTTGGGGGGCACTCATAATTTTTAAATGAGGTCATAATAATCATAATCTTATAATTTAATTACTAAACTCAAAATTGAGTGGTGACTCTCCCCACTCCTTTGCAGGTAGGTCCCCCATGTCCTTGTCCTTTATTCAACATTTCATAGACATATTTTTAGTAGGGACGCAAAAAGAAAAATATGAAACTTATAAATAATTTTTCTAGCAGTTAGCAATTTTTCAAAAATAATATTTGTGATTGTGAATTACAAATCTTGGTTGTTTAGAATTTCTAATTTTTCAGACCGACCCTACTTATTAGCTGGAATAATTTTTGTAACAAGTTCATGATATCTGAATTTTTTTACCTTCACACATCATTGACCCGTTAGATTAATGGATTGTACGTGTCTTAAATCATTCTCTCAAATCAGTAGCTTCGACAAATTATTCTCGCCCCAAGTAATAAGATTTTTGAATGGTTGGTACAACTGTGGTAATTGCCGAAAGATGATCATATTTCGAACCTGGCTGATTTTCAATTTATCACTGCTACTAGTGTTATATATCGGAAAACTGTACATTTTTTCCGCAAGATCACGATAAATAAAATTTAAGATCAAGTTTTTTTTGTTGATATACCGAGTTATATAAAAAGGAGTGTAAAAATTCAAAGGTTGCCTGGAATCAGATGAAGTGTTCTGTGAAACACATAATGAAGCATGGTATAGTTTCTGAAGAAGATGCATTACCAAGCATATGTATGGTCTACAATGTACATCACCTCAAGAAACAATACTTTCAAGTGAAAACCCCCAAGGAAGGTCAGTGGTCAGAAGAATTCCACATTCTGTTCCCATACTCATTGGGGAACTCTGATTTTAAAATTAATAATGTAAATACTTATGAATCCACAAATAACATGGTTCATTCAAATTTGCAGTACAAAAAATCATACCGAGGGGACCTTGCATAACATGGTACTTCAAGTTTTATAACCAATGACGCTGCTATCGATAAACTTTCCCTCCAGACTATCATGTTAGCTTGCACTGAACTAATACTACTCCGCAGTTTGATAAAACATCAATATTTCTTGTTTCTTGCCTCTGCTTTCCAGTGTCTATGGCTCAGTGTACTCCTTGCTGTTTCACTATTGTCGATAACTGAAGAGCTCCTACATTGAATTTCACTATCTAATGACAGCTGTTGCTCGACTCCAGAAGGTAAGTAGGGCATTTGACCTCCAATAACTGAAGTTGTACAAGACATTAATGGGTCCCCAGTTTTGTTAACTTCTTCCTTGTAAAAATGAGCCCTTCTTGCATCCTTTTTCCAATTTCTTTGACAGTGAACACGCGTAGTACAAGGACTAGATAATTGTGGCAGTTGTAGTTGTATTTTGGGTGGAGCTGACTGGCTCATGATAGATGCTTTCTTCTCAGCTTCCATACGCTTTCTGAGCCTATATCTGCGTTGCCGTTCACGATTCTTTAGACGCCGGGTCATAAGATCCTGCGGGCTTCTAGCATGTTCACTTGAATCAAGGGGAATTACTAAAGAACCATCCACTGTTCGAGCATTATCTTCACTACTGAATTCCATCTTAAGTACGAGACATCTGCACATATGAAGGCAACTGAGAAAGGTTCTAAGATAATGAAAGAATCAAAGTATTTCTCTACACATGCAAACTTGCATTTTACTTACCAAGTGTAGCTGAATTGAGTAGCATGGTCCACAAAAACAAACACAATGTGCGAATAATATTAACGAGAAAGAGTAATAAACATGAAAAACCATGAACAATGAAAGTCAAGCTGCTAACTCGAATAACTAAGAGGTGCACTGATTGTAGAAAATGCCAGTTTCACAGAGATACATAACTTTTATTATAAATCTTTCTTTTCTTTCTATCCGAGAAAGAAATTATAGAGATCTGAGGTTGTCAAGCTCAAGAATAAATCTACTTGGTGCTATATATGCATTCCCCAATTCACAGAAAGAAGAAAAAGAATCAATAACAGATCAATAAATATTTAACTCCTCTAGCCATCAAATTGTTTCTGGAACTTAAATAAAAAGCAAGCATTATATGTGTTGGTGTGCACAGGGATCCCAACAATTGGAACAGTAGTCATTGCATCTTGCAAACCATGGATAAGTTACCGCATTTAGATCATAGAAATATTATCTTATAGAGCAGATTAGAACATCTTAGAGATACTAATGACCTGGACAACTCGTTTTCCCCCCCTTTTTTGGTAATGGTCCACTGCAGAAATTTCAAATACTAACACACCCATTCCTCAAGGCCTCAACCTCTTATTATAACCAAGAGAAGAGGGGTATCCACTAGGCTCTGATGCTAGAGATCACCTCGTCTTTCTTATGTGCCAAGAATCCGATATGATGCCTTTGATCTGAGCCCCTTAGGAAAGCGAAAGAAGTCAATATGATCTTAAACATGCATCAAACTAAAACCTCTCTACTCACTTGAGTACGGTACATCCTATCCTCCTCACAACCTTCGAGCATGATAAACTTACAAGTACGCTACTCTTACCTTACCCTTTTTAAAAGTACAAAATTAATAATGTAACATCCCACATCGAATAGAATGAGTATGTTTCAGGCTTTTATAAGGACAAGTCAACAACTAATGTATACCAAATTGCTAGCTCTTTTAGGCTGACCTGTGGTGGGCCGGTGGGGCCCGATATGCATTTAGTTGTGGACTTGAGTTGTTATAAATTGTATCAGATAAGGTCGGCGTTTGTAACATCCCACGGACTGACCTTCCGTAGGCTTAAAATTGTTGGAATACATATGGAATAAATTTATTTTTAGTTAACTAGTGCAAGGGTAGTGTAGGATTTATAAATCTCTAAAAATTACACCAAATTTGGTATAATTTTTAGTGTTATGGTGTAACTTCTAGAGTTGGGTACTTGGGTTGGAGTTGTAAAAGTGCATTTGTAGAGGTAGTTTAAAGATGATCATAGGAAGCACCAAACAGCCATAAAAAAATATAGAAATAGAATAGCAAAATATTAGTATCAAATCAGAGTCGAGAGCCACATAGGAAGCATGGTGGGCCCATAACCCACAGGTTCTAGGATCGAAATAATATTTTTTTTCTTCCCTTTTCTTCCATTCTTGCTTGGTTTCAAGGCCAATGGACTCTCAAGTCTCAATTAGGTTCCGATCATTATCTAATAATTGTGAGGAATGTTTCTATGAAACTTTCAGTAAAGCTCCCACAATTAAATTTTTAATGGATAGAAGGTTTCATTGCTCTTGAATCTTGTTAATATTCTTGTACAAAATTCATCAATGTCATGCAAAAGAAGGTAACTCAAATATTGGCGATCAAAAACCAATTCTAAGGCATCTGTTGAAACAAAATGTCACCCAGGCATACTCTAAGGCCGTATGCACTATGCACTTATGCTTGCATAAGAAAGGAAACTGGCCACTCAGAAACTTAAATGAACATAAATTATTTTTTGAGTAAACAAGTGATTATCCATTCCTAAATAACTCGGATGAGGGAGAATCGAACCGATGGGATTAACATAGAATAAACCTTTACCAACTTAGCTATCCCATTACCCACAAATGAACATAAATTTTAAACAACTACTTTCCAAATACAACTACCAAGCAAACTTATCAATTGATCCAGCAAGTTAGGTGTGTAAACTCTAATAAATAAACATATATAATCAAGCAAAAAAAAACATCGAATAATCAATTAATAAATTGAATATTTCAAAAATAACAACAATACCACCCCCGTTTATTACAAGCCCTAAAAGAACAATTGCAGAAAAGTATAACAAAAATAAATTACAAGAGAAAATCAAGAAAAAGAAGGTACCTTTATGAAGATGGGTAGAAAAGGGAGCAGCAAGATCTAAGCAATAGTAATAATCATATGAAAGATTAAATTTTTGTGCATTCTTTATGGAAATCACACAATGGGTGTTCAAGAAGAGAGATAATAAGGAATGGGAAAGAGCAAAACTAGGGGCAAATGAGAGGTGAACAACTTACAATAACATGTATGTATGTATGTATGTATGTATGTATGTATGTATGTATGTATATGTGTGTATGTATAGAGGGGAGAAACAAAAGAGGGTTGTTGTAGTTGTGAGTTCCTACTTCTTTGGCTGTTCTGGACCAAGCTCACCACCATCTACACCACATTTTCGATCCCTTCCCTTCTCCTCAACAGTACTCAGCTATCATCTCTGCTCTTCTATAGAAGACACGTGTTCTTATTTTTGTTTATATTTTTTATTATTCTTAATATGAAGGGGTGGTGGCGCAGTTGGCTAGCGCGTAGGTCTCATAGCATAAGAGTGATCCTGAGGTCGAGAGTTCGAGCCTCTCTCACCCCATTCATTGTTTTTACCATTTCTATTTTAGGTTCCTTCATCTCATAATCTTAATTAATTTTGTGAGTTCATCCTCAAAAATATAAAATCCAGTACTAAATTATAATTTTAAAAAATAAAATAAAAGTTTATATAAATAATTAATCTTATACTTTCTAACTATTGAAAGTAGTTTACTCTTTAAACTTGAGGCAAATTATTAAAATTTATTACACTCCATTTTATCTAAATGTTTTTTAAGATTTTTTTATAAAAAAAATAACTTTCAGATATAATTTTTTATATATTATTTTAAAATGATAAGAAAAAGTAATTTGGTGGTTAAAAAAATATAAATTCTGTCGGGTACAAAATGGAAAAACCTTTTTTTAACAAATAAATACCCCGCAGAACCAATGGGCCATTCCGTATGTGCACAAATATGAAAGCATCACTGCTGCATCAGTGTCACATCTCCATCCTTCTGCTTCCAATTACTGTATTATATTTTAAGAATATATACACCAGTTTCGTTTCTGCATCTATAAAAAAAACTCCATTTTTTCCCTTTAATTTTCATTTTCCCATTTGACCGACGCCAAACAGAACATTAGCCGCTTTCTTGATATCTCTCCCCCCTCTCTTCCGGTTTTATTTGTCTTGTTCCTCCCAATTTTCATAATTATCCCTTCACTTATTGCCACCTCACCCTCTAAACTCTATATAAAGTTTCTATCTTTATTATTTTTTGACAAGTCTCGAGGTTCTGGTGGGAAATTCTTGTAAGATTTTGGGTTTCTTGAGTTGGGCCAAGGCAGAATTGATTAAAGATTCAATCTTTTTGCTACTCGAGGCGATTTACAAGTGGGTTTGGGCCGAAGCTGATTCGATCTAGGGTTTTGGTGGGTTTTCAGTTTCTTGAAGTGAGTGTGATTTTTAATGATTCAGTTTGAAGTTTTGAGAAAAGGGTATGTTTTATGCTGATATAGTTTGAAATTTTGTGCATTTTTCAAGGTATTTAGTTTATATATTTAGGGTTAGTGTATAATTGTTTGCCTAGGGTGATTGTTTGGTTAAAGCTCATATTTTGAAGTTCTTGGACGCTGTGTGGTGATTTGAAATGGTTTGATTTTGTGGGGTTTTAGATATATTGAATAATTGGATTAAGTTTTGTTTTGTATTGGGTATATAAATTATGGATGATTCGAGGAATAGGCATAATGTGCACTTGGGTATTAACAAGATTGGGAAAAATATTAGAAAGAGTCCAATGCATCAACCTACTTTTACTAATACTGCCCGACAACAACCTCAGCCTCAGCCTCAGCCTCAGGTGTACAATATTAACAAGAATGACTTTAGGAACATTGTTCAGCAGCTTACTGGTTCACCTTCACACCATGATCCACTTCCCAGGCCTCCACAAAACCCTTCCAAGAGTATGCGATTACAGAAGATTAGACCTCCTCCACTGGCACCGATAAATGTAAACAGACCTCAAATGCCCCAAATGCCCCTTCGTCCCCCTCCTGCACCAGTACCTTCCCTACCTTCCCCAGGACCTGCTGCTCCTTTTAATAATAACTTTTCTAGACCTCCAGGAAATTTTGGTCCTCCATCACCATCAATGATTCCACCACCTTACCCTCCTGGTGATCAAGTTTGGTCAAATACAGCAGAGTCTCCTATATCAGCATACATGCGATACCTTCAACATTCCATTCTAGACTCTGGTCCGAGGCAGAACCAAATGCTCCCTCAACATCAGCCGCCATATCCTAGTCAAAATCAAGCATATCTGCCATCATCTGGGTTACTTCCCAATCCATCTGACCACTCTCTACCATCACCAAGGATGAATGGTCCTCCTCCTCTACCCTCACCTAGAATGAATGGTCCTCCTCCTTTACCATCACCTAGAATGAATGGTCCACCGCCTCTACCATCCCCAAGGATGAATGGTCCTCCACCCCTCCCTTCTCCTAGGAATGGTGCTCCCCCACTCTTACCTTCTCCTACTTCACAGTTCCTACTGCCTTCGCCGCTGCCTTCACCCTATGGTTTCATGAACATGTTATCACCACAGTCACCTTATCCCATACTTTCTCCTGGATATCAGTTTCCTCCACCATTGACACCTAATTTCTCGTTCTCTTCAGTTCCTCAGTCAGGAATTTTAGGTCCTGGGCCTCACCCTCCACCCTCCCCTGCTTATGGGTTTCCATTATCTCCTTCGGGATTTTTCCCTCTGTCAAGCCCAAGATGGAGAGATCCAATTCCAAGCCCAAGATGGAGGGATCAAGTTCCAAGCCCGAGATGGAGGGATCAATAGTCTTAGAAGGACGCCTGATTTATGCATCGAGTTCCATGACCAAGTCCAACTATATTCTTCTTGTCGTGGAAGCTTTCTTTGTGAAAGGCCCGAGATGGAGGGATCAATAGTCTTAGAAGGATGCCTGATTTATGCATCGAGTTCCATGACCAAGTCCAACTATATTCTTCTTGTCGTGGAGGCTTTCTTTGTGAAAGGTATAATGTATATTGGCGGTGTAAGATTTAATGTTGAAGTATTTAGTTTTCTTTTAGTCTTTATTTTTTTGCTGTTTATACACATTAAGAAATATTCTGAGATTTGTACTCTTTAACAGTTGCAATTGTTGATTTCTTAAAAATATTGAAATAGTGAAGAACTGAAGATGTACAACTCATCTGAGACGGGCACACATGTTAACATCAAAAAAGTGTAGGAATTATAATTTTTCAAATTGCTCTTTAGGTTTTCTGTTGGATGAGCATTTGGTCTTGTTGTATTTCTGTGGATTATTTTTAGTAACCATTGATTAATATTGCTTCAGCTTTCTCAATATAAGTCCTACTATTTTACATTAGTTCTACTATTTAAATATATGCCGAAAGTTTATATGTTTTGATATTTTACATGCAGATAATTATGCATTGTGAATTAATTAATGACAAAGATGATTCAAACATTTTGCTGATAATATATAGTTGAGCAGTACGCTTCTTTTTTTATGTGGTTTAGTTGGTTGAAGTTTAGAATTGGAAGATAGTTCTGTATTTTTCTATGTTACTTCATATACCAGGTACATGTTTTCTTCGTTTTTTAAGGTGTGAAGTTAAAAAAGTAGAACAGATGTACGTCTTTAATATTGTGCGCCAGGTTTTTTTTTTAATAGATTTAACACGTTGTTATTTATATAGTAGTAGAAGACTCGAAGCAGACTGGGGCTTGTAGACTTTCGCTTGTGCACGGACAGTGTACAACAGCCCCCATATACCCTTTAGAATTGTGTTTTGTTACATCTTCATGAATAGGCAGGTTCCATTTGCAGTATGAATAGCATATTCATTTAAATACTGTACACATAAACAGTCAAGGGTATAGTTACCAAAGTAGGCTAGCGTGCATAATAAGGAAATACATGGTAGCTGAAAGCAATTGTTCATTTGTGCTCACAGTGTTAATTGGCAGTTTAGAAGGGAACATGATATATACCTGATGACTGCCATGCGATATGAAACAGTGGTTAAGTATTATCTTGAGAGTGATTCTACAATAATGAGTTCCTTTGTCCTTCTGAGTAGTTACTATGTACTATGTCCATTTTTTCTTCTGAGTATGTTTTCTTCAGAAACTCATTTTTGTTCTGCTGCTGCTTGGGCCTATGACTCATTTTAGATATTTTAGTTAGGTGCAGGAGTGGCCACATATCAGTTCATACTAAATAGAATATACTCGGCTTCTTATAAATCGACAAGAATACCTTTCTTTTAGTTAATATAGCGTCTAAGCATAACAAGATTTTTTTTAACTTTTTTTTGTAGACGGTGATGTCAGTTTTCCTCGGAGCATTTGTAATTTAGCATTGTCCCTGCTGAGTTGTATAGACGCCAGCGCCCAGTTGTATCTGGCTATCTGCTATTAGAATATGAGAGACTCTGAAATTTTTACGTCTTCCATGATTAATTGTACTGTCAAATTCTGCCTATATTCTTTGTTTTGATAAGGTTACAAATATATAATTCATGTATGATGTCTGCAAATGTGCCGTGTATGTCAACAGATTAAAAATTTGTAAAGAAGCCATCGCGTAGAGCTCTGTTCGGGTTGTCATGTGTAATTTGTGGTTCTTTACACCTACAGCATCCTTTACATTGGTTTGCTGTTGTGATTTGTGAATATTACTTGTCAAGGCCGCTCTTGGCACAATGGGGCAAGTGTATGTTTATTTGCTATTGGTCAGGTCACATGTTTGAACCTCTTTTTATACTTTTACGAAGGTGGCAAGTGTCTAATTGATATTCCTTAATCGTTAGGCAACATGTTTGAACTCTTATAAACAGCCTCTTTATGAAAACAAGTGTAAAGGCGAGCACAATTTTATTATATTGTAATCATATTCACCAGGTTTCTGGCGAGGTTTAGAGCCAGTTAAGCAGCATTGGAAACCAATGATTCTTTGGCCGATCCAGCTAAGGCAAGCCAATTCACCAGCTTCTATCCTAAAAGCGCTGTTGGTGTCCATTAAAATCCCCAATGCATTTGTATTTTTCAATTGCATTTCAATTTAATTGGTTAGATCTAGGGCTGTCAAAAAAATCAGAAAAATCCGATATCCATGGAATATTTGCATTCGTATTCGAGACAAAACGGATATTATCCGTATTCGAGATAAAACGGATATTATCCGTATCTGAATCTGACAATTTCAAATATGAATACGGATATAAGCATATTCGTATCCAAAAAAATCCGAATATGAAATTATATATATATGATATTTAAAATATATATATATATATTATATATAATTTAAAATTTATTCTATTAGTTTTGTAGTATGTGTATATATATTCATTAAATAATATATTTATATAAATTTTATATAATTGTGAAAATATTATAGACATATATAAAAATATAATTTGAGTTTAATATTATAAAAATAATAAAATTAGATTGAAAAGATAAATAAAAATTATTTTTTTAAAAATAAAATAGGCTTAAATCCCTTTAACTCTTAACTCAATTTTAAAAAATTAAATTAAAATTTTACTATTTATTTTACAATTTTTTTAATTTTTAATATAAATTTAAAAAACCGATCAAAAATCGAATTCAGATTCGGATATTATCCGTATCCGGATAGTATCTGTCGGATCTGGATTCAGATATTAACATTTAAAAAATTTCGGATACGGATACAATTTTCGAATTCGAATTCGAATACGGGCAGATCCGTATCTGAATTATCCGTTTGACAGTCCCAGTAAATGTATAATAATTGATAATCATTTAATTAATTTTCCTCTGAGTTGGATATATAAACACTAGTCACTAACCCAGTTTCTAATTAGTAGTCAGGGTACGTTTGATACAAATTAATTCAGTCAACTTAATTACAATTACAAATTACAAAACAAGTAAACATATGTATATTGTTAGTGAATTATATATTTATCATTTAAAAAATAAAAATAAATTTTAAGTCTGAATTCTATTGTAGATGATATTATATTCTTAGTTTGTAGATTACATAATTAAGAACTTCTTCTAATATTTAATCAACAAACATGTTTAACAAAGGGACATTAAGAGTCATGCTAAGCATTATTTGCAGAACAAGCTAAATAGTAATTAAGGGTAACAAACATGAGAAGAAATAAATATTTAACTAGCAGCCTAGTAATTTCATGCGTGGCCAACAGGGGGATTTTTTCTTCTTCATTCCATTAGAACATGCCTTTTCTTTGGTATTAGCTTTCCCTGGTTTCTTTGGCTGTGGCATATCATTCTCTACATTCTTCATTCTTTGCCGTGGTGCACGAAGATCTCTCTGCTTACATGTAAAGTAGGAAACATGTTGATTATAATCAGCCATCTGATCGTTCTTAAATACCACAAGTAAAAGAACAATGTTTGCAGTACTATATATATTGTAGGGGTGATCAAACAAGAAAATACCAATGATTAAGAAATTTTATGCATTGAGTGGTTACCTGGAAATATTCATGACACTGGAGTTTGGATTCCTGAATATGAAAAGTAGGGTATGAACTAACTGGTAATTCACTTTTGGATTGAGCACATGAGCTAGAAGATGTGGTCCACAGAGATGTACTCTGTATGCTGGAACTACTTGATGCTTTACTGCTAGCTTGATCAATCTCTTGGGAAAGCTGCAGATATATGTATGGATGTTAGATGACAATCTCTCTTAAACGTAGTATAGTCACAAGTACAGGAAGAAATTCTAAAGTACACGACGCATTTTGTGACTCGTCGTATACTTTAAAATTTAATGCGTAGTATACTTTAGAATTTCTTCTTTCACTATTGAATGAACGTTAAAATCCTACTAAGGGACATAATTTTACAAAAAGACACAATGTCACCTATATAGAATCAGGATAAGAGGGTTCGAACTTGAGATTTATCCTAAATCGTACAGTCCTGTATCCGATACTTTTAAGATTTAATAATCAACTTAGTAGTGATGTGTGCGTGCTTGCAAAATTCCAGTGTAGATGGTCGATTTGCAAATATACATCCAAGTTGAAAACATAGAGGGCATAACCTGAAGAAGTCGATCTTCAAGAGAACGGATACGATCCATTAAAGAGCCTTTGGATCCAACTTCCCTGGTCGCAACTGTCAATGGCATGCCTTGTCTGCTATTTCTTCTGGAAAATAGTTTTCTGCCATTGCTATATACTGAAAAGTCCTCGTGCTTCTTCTTCTCTACATCTTTCATCTATTGTTCAGAAACTCAAGTTATATACATTAGTATATTAAGACGTGTCGTGACAAATTATACGAAAGAACACATAGTTTTAATATGTTTCACCAACAATGCGTTAGTTTATGCAATGGATACATAGACAGACCAGGACGCGTTCCTCCTGATATATCTATATCTAGATTCAAGCCATTCCAGCAAAATGTGTAGCTGGAACTCAAGAACATAAAGATAGTACAAGTGCAAACAAGTTAAAAAAATGTTGGGCGTAGAACTGACCACAGAATCCAAGCGATCGACCCTTGAAAGAAGAGGCATGAAAGAGTTAGAGTGCAGCTGATGATTATCTTCCATTGTGTTGATCAAGCTGTTTGAGTGAGTTCCCTATCGTATAAGATGTTCCCATATATATATAGTTATGACATTTTCTCTTTAAAGAAGTTATAAGTTTGCGGATTAAAGTTAGCATATATGACTGAGTTGGGTCCAAACAAATTCCTATATTGTAGTTATGAAAATATCATACATATGCATAGTAAGTTGTAGGTTTTTTTCATAGCACATCGTTGCCTGATCAAATTATCTTTCTATTTATACACCATTTTTTCTTTGCAAATTGGTGCATTTTTGTAGTGTCTTGAGACTTTTTCAACATTCCCAAATCAAGGGGAAAACAAGCAAATTTTAAATTAAAATTCATTGTTTGTGAAATCTAATGTTTTGATGAAAACAACCAGCAAACCAACTCTATGTTTGATTTGGACCATTTGGCATATGTGAATTCGAATACATTAGAATAATCTACTATAATATTATTTGTTTGTTTTCACTTGTGGATATTAGGAAAAGAAAGACAAATCTCGTAAAAGCAGCAAGTAAATTGTCAAAATTAAGGAAACCAACTTTCTTTCTTTCTGAGATAAAGTAAAAACCATTTGGCCACAAAAAAAAACTAGTCAACTACCAAGTTGCAGTCTGCAGATTAAAAACTTTATCAAGCTTTTCAAACATGAATTCAAAGTTATGAGAACCTGTCGTATCATCTTAAAAAGCTTACAAAATATAAACCCTTATCAACATAAACATAAAGTATTCTGAAATCAAGCACTCTGATAGTTACTATAATAGTGAATATGGAAATCAACTTGAAAATGCAAGTTGTGTGCTTTCTTTGAATTTAGTTGAAATCTTCAAGCCAGAACACATGAAGATGGAGAAGTAAATATCATGCTTTTATAAGAAAATGGCAAAAAAGGGCCGCCAGAACTATATGGTTCAGATAAATTAGAACCAGAATAAGAAGAAAAGAAAAAATTTGAGAGAATTCCAGGAAGCAATCACCCTAAACTTGACCTTGCCATCTCATATGCCAAGAAGCATGCTGCATTTGCAGGAACACTTCGAGCCATTGCAGGTGTAAAACCTTTGTACAGGCCTTTGACTCCTTCTGCTGCCAAGATCTTTCTAAAAGCATCGATCAAGCCAGAATATTTTGGGTTCTTGAAGTCATCAACCTGGATTGCACTCTTCACCACATCAGCTGGGTACACAAATATCCAGAAGGAACCTCCAGCCAAGCCTCCAGCTAACATTAATGATCCTCTTCCTAATTTCGACGTGTCTCGCCCACCTGCAAGGTACTGCTTTAGGCCTTCATAGACTCCAAACATGGCAGCATTTCCTGGAATTTCGCGTGCTAGTGTAGGAACTAATCCGCGAAAGAGACCCCTAGCACCTGCAGTTTGGAAAACATGCCTTGCCACGTCGATTGGCCCCGCATACTTAACAGCAACACCAGCGGAGCCAGCTTCTGCCATTGCACTCTGAGCCTGCAGTCTGTGCTTTAACATGCAAAATTGATCAGCAATGCATAAATAGAAAAGGCTGTTGTTACAAAACATAAGATAAGCATGTAAAATTTGATTCTGGAACCAGTCCAGATTGTCATGACGTTTCTAGGGGAGCTGACAATATCTGTTGCATGCTAGTTAATGCAGTAAATACTGACCTGCATTTGATCAACTCAGTTGGGCATGCTGGGAAGGCAACGGCAACTCCAGCACCAGCTCCACAAATGATTTGCTGGTTAATCGTAAGTGGAGAGCCCGGTTCAGACCTCAGCAGTGCTTCCATTTGGCCTCTAGCTGTGAAGAGTATGGCATTTAAGGCTGCAACCGTGGCAAGTGGTGCACCCATGCCCTTGAACAGACCACCAGCACCTTCTCTTGCTATTGTTTGTTTGACAGCATCTATTGCTCCAGAAAACTTAGGAGCCTGGCCAGGTAATGGAACTGGCTGGCTTTGGAGTTTGACCTTGATGGTATCGAATGGATGTCCACATATCAACTGGGATGCTCCTCCTATGGTGCCAGCAGTTAAGTCCTTGGCTACATCACCCATCTACAAAAGCAAATGGAATGACACAATTGGAATACTGATTGCCCAATTGTCATACATGTACAACAAGGATCGACTTTTGTTCCATGTTTGGTCAATGATAAAAACCTGGTTCTAAGCTATACCAACATGCTCAAAACAAAAGTAATCCAGAGAAACTGTTGTAGTTAAAACAATAGTAATCAAGTGCCAAAATTAAAGAGCTTCCAGATAAAGCATTTCTCGTCATATAATCTAATAAATACAAATATACAATTACTCTATAACATGTTGCTATGCTCTCGCTTATGTTGAGATGGTTGTTCTTAAGTGTTAGTAAGAAATGTCAACTTGGTACTTCAGGTGTGATAGGCTAATAACAAGTAATCACAGTCCGATGAAAACATAGAAACTTATAACATGATTGCATTACACATTTACACATATTAGTTGAAGGACATCTGTATGTCCTGCTATTGGGTGAAGCAACTAGCAAGTCATGAACTAATTGCTAACAGAATTTTATTGCAACAACATATACATCACATTTGGAGCACTTGTAACCAGCCTGATGCAATGGACTCTGACTAGTAATTAAAGTAGGCAAAGGAGAGCAAATTAAGGTACAATCAACAAATAAGACATGTGACAACAGATCTACCGCAAACAGAGTTCATCTAATACAAAATTTGTTAGACCATTATAGTATAGACTATACTAACAACAGTTATATGCAACATTTAAAATATATACAGTGTAAGATATAACCAGGTGAATTGAAAATGAACGAGTCCTTGGAATTATTTTCTCTGTATTCTGGGAGCAGGGCAAGATCTTAGTATCTTCTTAGTACTCCTCTGAACCCTTCTCCTTGCAGCAAGACATGCATAAAATAGTTTGGTTTGGTCTGGTTTTAAAAGTAAAAATTAAACTGACAGCAACACACATCCTGATCCTGATGTAATAAAACAGCGGTTCATTCACATGTATCCAGTTGTCCACTCCCAACTCCCAAGTCCAAACATGCATGATACATATAGGGGATATAACAGATTTAGAAATCGTAATAAATAAGGGTAAAATAACCAGGAGAAAGCAGAGAATTTACCGTGCCGCTGTTTCTTGATCCTTAAAAAAAGAACACAGGCCCAGCTAGCTAGGACAATGTGAATCTTGGGAAAAGGAGATGTGGGGTATTCTAGTAAATCTTGGGAAACTATGGACCGAGTGAGTGAGTGAGTGTGAGCTAGTCTAGCTCTGCAAAAACTGAAACAAGTTTGGTGAGTTGTGAGTTGGTAAAGACAACAACTCAACAGAGTGGTGCGAGCCGGCCGGGATAATACCAAGTAAAAATGTGCGAGCCGCCCTTCCATATTGACACCCAACTCGACTCAACTCAGTCTTAAATCTTTGGTAATCAACCAAAACAGAAAACAATTTATGTGTATATAGTAATATTTTTATGTTGATGTAATGAGTTTAATTTGTTTTCAGTAACTGTTTTGGTGGTGAAATGAAGAAAAAAATAACAGGTATACTACTAGATTTGTGGATGAATGAAATCAAATATACTTATTCTTTTCACTGTAGTGTAGTATATTACTACTATATACATATAATTAATTTTGTTTTTATTGTTTTACGTAAGAATATAATAGATCCATTTAGTTGGACCCGCAATTGAATTGTTTAATGAAAAATATATTTTTTATACAAGAAAAAGAAAATTCTATAAATTTTTTGAGAAAGAATACAAATGGTAGATCTTGTATCCATGATTTAACCCTACTACTAGGCTGCTGCATTATATAATTTATAACTCAACATCTACCAATGGGCCCTTGAAGGCCTGATCAACTGGCCCATCTACTTCCACCAACTTCTACCAATGGGCTAGATTTCCTTTCAAATTATATACAATCAACACTTTGAAAGGGGGAAAAAATAGAGAGAGAAACCTTCCATGAAAATTTCTCCTTTGAGCCCAAAATATTTCATCGAGTACTCCATCAATCTATACAAGAGCATATCTGATCATCACTCCTTACCTCCAATCACAAGATCTCTTAACAAAAATTATATTATAGATAACCTTTAATTCAATTATATTTGTGAAGTCTCTAGTTATTATTTAAAATATTTATGTCAATTTTTTATCTTATTTAAACTATATTTGTTAAGTTATAAGTTATATAATTATATATAAAATAATATTTTTAACTATAGCTAATCATTATGCCTAATATAATTGGAGTACATACTCTTACAGATTTCATAAAATTTTACATAATCATTATTTAACTAACCATTTTACCTATTACTGTTGGAAATGCAGTAAGCCTGCCAAAAAAATTTCAATCTGCTTCAAGATTTGGCAGAAAAGAAATGTTCATATATTTCCTCGTACAGTCGTACCGCAATAAATAATAATAATAATAACATGTAACTATATTTATATCCCTACAAATTTATTATACGACGATCTACATAAATATATTTTTCATATTATATATTCATTAATATAATATATCTCTCTCTCTTAGGCTCCATTTATTTTCAAAAAATAATTTTTAGGACTTTTCTATTATTTTCGCACCATATTAATTTTATTACACTAATCATATATTTTATATATAATTTAAATTTCTCAATTTTTCCCTCGACGGCTCGACCTATGTTGAAAAAATTAAAAATGAAAAATAAATAACACGTAGGCAATTAATGGCCTGTTTGGCCTCGCTTAAAAATAAGTCATTTTGGACTTATTTTCGGGTAAAATTTTCATATTTTGATAAATATTTTTTATACAAGTATTTAATGTATATTTGAGATTCTATAAGTTGCAAAAAAAAGTTAATTTTTTTCAGAAAAAAGTTAGAAATCTCTAACTTTGTCTTAAAATAAATTGACTTATTCTGGAAAAAAATTCCGCCTAACACCCCTTAAGTTGGACAAGACAATAAGCTACTCTATCTCGTATCTGGATCTTTTATCTCCACATGTCAAATTCTGATTAGCCAACCTGATATTCTATCTCTACTCATTCAAAATATCACTCTCCTCCCAAATCCACTAGATCAAAACAGAATCTCGAATCAAATAATGACCGTCCGATCATTCTCCTAGATTTCACCTATGGCCCACCAAACTCCAAAAACAAAAGGACCATATTAATTCACAAGTCCCTCGTTAAACTCAAACCTCGTCCTTATCAAAAACCATGCCATTACTAACCCAACTTCAACAATCAAGAAAATTATTAAAATTTAGAGAAATATATTAAAGGTCGAATCTTTACTGAAATTCCCATAGTTAAAATATGGGGTTACCGTTAATTTACCGGTCATCAAATCCAGTAACGACGCCGTTTTGTAGCTGTAAGGCTAGTATCTGTGATTTTCCCGCGAGTTTTAGGACGCCGGCGAAGAGGGTAAGCCGGAAAATTTGTAAAGGGGGAAGCTTTAAGATGGTGGCTGAGATGGGTGGTGGTGAAGGGATTGACGGTGGAGATAGAAAGAGTAGTGGTGGTGGAGGAGGGTACACAAGTTCTGCTATGGAGGTGACCACATTCAATCAAAGCTTCCCAGATGCTGAGTTCCCAGTTTGGGAGAAGATTGGAGCTGTTGTTAGACTCAGCTATGGAATCGGTGAGACACTCGTTACTATAATATTATAATCAGTTGGTTGCATGATGATTATTATACTTGTTATATGAATTTTTTTTTGCAGTGTTATATATATTTAATTTAATTTATCTTCCGAAATACAAATATTAAAATTTTATTTTCAAGATCGGTGATTTGAATTGTTGTACTAGTGAACGTTGATTTGTACTAACTAATTTGTTCGATAAAAGATGGTTTGTAATGGAATATAATCACATGTGTGTGTAACATAATGAGTTTGGGACTTGAATTGTAGGTCGATTGTGTAACAATCCATTATGGTTTATATATAGTAGATGTTTGAACTTTTGTGGTAATAAAGGAATATGTGAAGTTCGTTTTTGAGTATTTAATGTCGTGTTTAGCTAGTGGGGTGTATAAATTATAGGAAAGGACATCCTTTGTTCTGTACTGACTGGGAAAGATATATATAAAAGTTATCTTTGGGCTTTGGGTTGGTGAGAATGTGAAGCAAAGCTGAACTACTGTCTACTGGGCAGATATATGAATAAAGCCATAAAGGTGAAATATAGAAATAAAGAGTTAAGAAACTTTATATTCCTTTTTTGAAAACAAAATTAAATCTAGTGTATCCGTTCGGAAGTGAAATAGTTGTATTTGTTGTTTGATTACTTGCATAACATTGTAGAAAATAAATGAACATGCATCAACTTGGTTCAGCAAAGAGATGAACTATATACATGGCAGAACATATCAAACTCATGCCACTACCCAGACATAAACTCTCAACCTCTTGTTACAAAGAGCAGAGGAGTATCCACTAGGATATAACCAAGGATATTTTATATGATCATCGACATAATTAGACTCCCTTTTATGGTGTAGAATAGCAAATCAAAAAAGTATTCCCCCAGCTACATGTTCATTGTCTCCTGTGTTGAGAATCGTAATAGAATCGGAAATAGTATATGTGATCAGCAAAGAGAAAACCTAATAATTGGCTAAATTTTCCATTCCAACTTTGGAATCAGGTATTTATGGTGCGATGGGTTTAGCTGGAAAGTTCATATGCTCCTTCACTGGAACTGACTGCACAGGAGGTTTTGATCTATCACTAGATGCCATTGTACAAGGACTTGGCTATGCATCTCCTCCCATTATGGCTCTTCTCTTTATAATGGATGTAGGTTAAAATTTGATTCGTTATTATATTTGTATTTGACTTTGATACAGTTCTATAAACCGTTTCAACCTTTTCATTACATTTTAGTTTATCAATATATGTACTGCACTCAAAAAATAAATTATTATAATTTCAGGATGAAGTTGTGAAGCTATCACCCCATGCTCGTGCCATCAGGGATGTAGAGGATGAGGAGCTTCGGAACTTCTTTTATGGCATGTCACCGTGGCAGGTTAAGATACATACACTAAACACGTATCAGTGCTGTTTTCACGAACCGCGTCAGCATTATTTTATATTGTATAGAGAAATTGGTCCAGACACTAAATGTCAGGATAGGAAATTGGCGACAAAAATGATAAATAAATTTTTGTCCCAATCGTGCAGTTTATGCTCATTGTTGCTGCAAGCTCTGTTGGAGAGGAGCTTTTCTACCGGGCTTCTGTACAGGTCAGATTCTAGCTATATCAGTTGCACTCATTTCTACTTTCTAGTAGTCGAAAGATCAATTGAGTTCTATTGAAAAGATTTTTAAATATTTTCTCAATTAAAAAAGTTTGGAAGTTGATTATGCTTACTAACCTTTGTAGGCCATCTTTTGAAATAATTTGACTGGGGAAATAAAATCAATCAAAAGCCTGTTGTCTTTTTATTGCCTACTGGTATTTGTTTGAAGATGCCGCTTAGAGGGTTCACATAATAGTTATTACATACTTGATCAATAATTTAAGAGCATGCATGAATGTATGACAATTTGAAAGCTACGCAACTTTTGGAGTATTATTTGGCATTTACCGTTACTCTTCTTTTGTCATGACATGCTTTGTGGAATAATGTATAATACATCTTAATTGTGTATTTATGTATGCTGTGAGCCTGTATCTTTCAGAATTGGCATGTCAGTAGTAAACATTGAATTAAACTTGAAATACAGTATGTATCCATGACCAATAAGGTTCAAATTCTTATTGTGTTTGCGACAATAGCAGAATATGGATATAGATCGAACCACAATATCTCCTATTTCACCTGTTATTAAGAGTTTTCTAAGTCACCATTTAGAATCCTCTTCACCAGAGTTACAATCAGCTGTACCAACTTGTCATAATTTGGCATTGGTTTCGCAGACTCTAACTAACTATAGTAACAGACATCACTTTTATGATCTCAATATATCTAGTGACTGTGTAAGTTTCTTGGTTTTGTTCTTCACAGTCATATACATGTCAAAGTTTTTTAAATATAAATATGGGAGGCCCTGTTAAGAAGCTTCATTTCCTTGAAATTCATTTTGCAACTTTATTATCCAAGGTCATGTCTTTATGGGCCAGTTTTTGTTTAATATTTTACATTTATCTTAATTTTTTCGAATTGACTCACATTTCTGTGATACTCATGTAAATCGCTACATACTCATCATCTCTAGGGAGCATTGGCTGAAATCTTTTTAAGGGGCACAGATTTGATGACAGATGCTCGTGGAATGGCATCACTGGTAAAAGAAGTTCTTATGTGATGCTTTTATTAAGTTACATCTGATTGGTAACTAATACTTTTGCTTCAATCCCTCTAATGTGCACTGTGCAGACAGGTGTGCTGCCTCCATTTGTCCCATTTGCTCAAGCATTTGCAGCTGTGACTACAGCTGCTCTTACTGGTTATCTTTATTACGTGGCTGCCTCCCCGAAAGGTATTCATTCTTCTATATACAGGCATGTTTCTGCCCCCCTCTCTCAAAATCCTCTTTTGTTTATCTAATCTTTCCCCTCCCTATCCAGATCCTACCTATGTAGTAGCACCAGTTTTGCAATCTCATTCTGGGCGTCAAGATCTTAAGAAGCTCTTTGCAGGTTTGAACACACTTATCGAATACAATCAATTCTTCAGATGTAGATCGTTTCATCGTGTTCTTGTGGGAACTTCTGTGTGTGTAATGTCTAAATCTGTCTATTGAATTCTTCAGCTTGGTATGAGAGGAGACAAATGAAAAAAATTTACTCACCGTTGCTGGAAGCACTCCTAGCCCTTTATCTCGGATTTGAATGGATCCAGGTAAAACTTATTTCAGACCGCTGATCAACATAAGTCTAATGACTAATACTAATGTTCTGGATACAAATTTCTGATTAACTTATTCGTCAACATGATCGACAGACAAACAATATTCTTGCCCCCATCATCACCCACGGTATATACTCTACTGTAATACTTGGTCATGGCCTTTGGAAGATTCATGATCATAAAAAAAGATTACGACACAGAATTCAGAAGGTTAAACTTGAAGGAAAGCAAAGCAAATTCTGAAGATGCCGGATAATAATGCTTTGATAGCCGGAGTTTGAGAAACCTCTGTATATTCTTTTTGGTTATTAGGGAAATTGTAAATGAAGTAGGTGAGCTATATATATATATATATATATGTTAGTGATCATGTTGTACTATAGATATATTAGAGCATACTTAGTTTGTTCCAAAATAGTGTAAAATTAGCTCATAGATATGGCATGTATAGGCGTAATTATTTGTGTAACTGAACAGTGATGGCCTGGTGCAAAGGTAACATTCTGAGCCAAACCAAATTCGTTTTGCACCAGACGGATGAGACGAACCCAAATAAATCAATTTTCCCTGGAATGCAATATATATTTTTTGTTGCATGTAGAATAAGTAGCACATATATACAAGATTAGAAAAATAACATAAACTACATTTCTTTTTCTTCCTTAATTAAGCATATATTAAGATGATTTTGAATATCTGCTCGAACATACATACAGTGTGGATGGCAGCGGACTTGCATGTGTTTTGCGAGCTTGTACTATACGAGTTTAACTAGTAGTTGCAGCTTATGGTGCAAAAACTCTATAATCTTTAGTATTAAGTGCTTACCAGAAGATTAATTTGACGACTTTCTATAAGTCTATAACGTGCGGTTATATATACAGACATGCACATTCACAATCATATCGGACCATGTCTCCACGACCAGGAGTGATGGCTGTATAGCATCCTTCTTAGCATATACGTACAACGATAGAGAGTTAGATGCCATGCATATTCAATTTATTGTTGGGTGTCAACCCAAACCCAATTATCACACCGAAAGTTTAAGTATAACTTATTATTTAAACACTAATATCAAGTTAATCTTACTTATACGAGATTTTTTGGGAGATGATCTAATTGTACCCCTGCTAGTTCTTTAAAACCCCGACTATCTCAATTGCACAAAATTGTTTTCAAGAACTTGGACATGGATTCTGAGACCGAATAAAAATAGAAAAATTAAAGAAGTGTCCTCGATCAATTGCATCAAACAATTCACTCAAGAAAATCTGTGTTTAATTATCCTGGGTCTTATCTGTTACTATTACACACACATACACCAGCTATTTTATGGCATTAATTAAAAGAAAGCTATTTTTTTTCTTCATTTTTACGGAAACGGAGATGATGAGAAAACCTGGAGAGGGGCAATGAATCCAATGATTACTGCAAGAGGAAGGGGGTGAGTAAACTGTAAAGCATACTACTACTAGCATAGAAATCCGAGCCCAATGAAGTGAGTGAAGTGGACTGAACCTCAAATACATTTTCCTTGCACGCATTTCCTCAAGACCCCACCGCCATGAAACCCTTTTCAATGTCTCTCTGACTCCTTTATCATCCCGTCATTTATTTTCTCTACCTATTGCATCAGAAAAAGCCAACTTTTTACCATAATGCCGAATCTTTGTTCACATATGCACCTATATTAGATCTAGCTAGCCTTGCCCTGCTACATATAAAAATCTCTCTTTTTTTACTTTTGAGAATCTTTGTCCATTGATCCATCTGTCAGGGAAAAGCATTATTGTTTCTGTATTTCTGGCTAGGTTTTGTTTTGTATGGCTGGTTTTAGGTCCTTTTTTTTTTGTTTCTTCTGTTACCAATTTTTAGGGTTTCTACATTAGTTAATGTTCTACAATTACATCCCGGCCTTAATTCACTCTCCTTCGAACACCGTTAAATTAACACCTTTCAATAGCATAGAGAGACATAGAGGTAGCTAGAGAGCTTAATAACCCTAGACAATACGTACCTCTGGTCACCACCTACTTTCAAGGATCCGCAAGAGCTAGAGGGTGGTGGGGGTGTCACGCAGTCTATAATATTGGAGAAAATGCATGTTCTACATCGAACTTTGTAAATGATTTTTTAATTAAAATGAGCTAGAAATATTTTGGAAAGAAATAATAATTACTACTGGCTCACATTCACAATTACAGTAAAAAATTTGAACTTAAAATGTATACCGTTATACTTAGGGACGTCATAGAGAGTCCCGGTGCATAAACCTCTAGTATCTAAAATTCTGATATTGTACACACACACACACACATATATATATATATGTAGCCATGCCTTCTTTTTAGATCTGTAAATAAGCCGAGATGCTCTTATTGAAACGTTCAGGAGAGATGTCGATTTTGGATTGAATGCAAAGCTCTATTTTGTCCCATTAATAAAACAGCCGAAGTTGTTCATAATTTCAAAACTTGGCTCATAAACGAGTAAAGTTTAACCGTACAAAAAAAATTGGCTCGAAAAAACTTTTATGGCACCCTCGCGCACACATAAGGCTAGTGATCGAACAATTTCTTGATAATGCTTGATTAATAAGCTTGACAGCTCGAACATGTTCAAGTTTGCTTCTAATTAATGAGCCGAACATATATATGTAAGTAATTAAAACTTGGCTCGCGCGGTTTAATTAAAATCCAAATATGAAGGGATTCAAAACTGTGAATGTTGTGAATAGAAGTATGCACGTACGTAATTAGTTATTGAAATG
Source organism: Oenanthe sinensis (assembly GCA_028671895.1). Classification (NCBI taxonomy): domain Eukaryota; kingdom Viridiplantae; phylum Streptophyta; class Magnoliopsida; order Apiales; family Apiaceae; genus Oenanthe; species Oenanthe sinensis. The sequence continues at coordinate 27,795,572 of CM053812.1, read as the reverse complement.
ATGAATTTTCCCTGCCATACTTCAATGGTATGGTCCGGGAACTTTACACAAGTCACAAGGTTGATTTTGACACGACTCAACAAAATATGTGGTGAAGAGTAGATCGAAGCTTAAACTAATCTTTAATGGGTCTGTGAAGATCAAGATTGTCATGTTCCCCGCCTGGTAAGTTTACTTGATGAAAGTTTAATACTGCGCGCGTTTCACAATTATGTATTGGTAAAATTAAGAATGACAATCGTAGCTATATATAGCTAGGTACTGCACTTAAGAATGGAAATGAATTCAAAATATTTACAAGATTTGACAAATGCAAATAATTACAAGGAGACGGTACTGTGTGTGACAGTAGTGTGAGAGAGTATTTGTGTACTGAGGAGGATAGAGACTCATGAGCTCATGTGATTGAAGAGAAAAAGGGGAGTGGGGGGGTCGATGAAGGGGGTGGGGAGAGGTCTAGCTAAGATGATGAGGAGGAAGAGGGGACCAAATAAAGTAAGCATTGGTGTTCTGCAACAAGTACTTGAAATTATGCAGGCCTCTTGTGGTTTCTTAGCTGGCCTCTAGCTCTATCTCCATTTTTTGAGCCATTTTTGTGGTCCTCATCTACGACTGCAAAATTTATTATCTTCAGGTCAGATATATATGTAGACGTATGCTAGTAATTTACTGCATTTTACGTGATCAAAAATATAACTCTCAAGGCCGCAAGACGCAAGAAGAAGATTACACAAAATAACTGCATTCTTGCATGAGGGTGACCGTCGTCTCTTCAATATTGTCAGTACGTACTACCAAATAAATGAACTTCCATCTCTCTCCCGGCCCAAAAACCTAGAACACAGCAAGACAACAATTTGCGAGATCAAATAATTTTGTCAAAACTGTTGTAGGGATCGAGTCCATATATTGCATATTTATTTTGTTAACGAATCTAAAACGTTACTCATATTAATTATTTACGAGTACATTACATGTAACTGTTATACTCCGTATATAGAATCTGTCAGGAAACAATAACGAAATAAATTCATTCCCCAACGTCAGCTAGAATTTCTTGAATATACATATACACCTACGTCATTAGTATGAGTTTTTTGAAGTGCTGAAAGATAAATTCATGCCCCAACATGATACACAAAATTATACAAATATAGTCACATTAATTCTAATTTTTATTATTAATCAATCTCATCTCATAGTATAAATTCTTCAAATAATATTAAGCTGAAAACACCTAATTATACAAATCAATTATATTAAAACTATGTATAAAAAAGAATGAAATTTCATTAGATAAATTAGTTATATTGATCTATATTGTTATGATGAAAAATGATGATTTGGAAATTATTAAACAAAATTTAGCATTAATCAAAAGTTGAAAGGACAAGTAATTTTTTTTTTAATGTGAAATGCTTAAAGTTCTTTTTTAGACAAACATTTTCATGTTCCGTTATTACAAATGAAACACTACTCTTTCATTAAGTTTTGTATAAAATATTTTACTCCGCAGGTCTTTTTTCACTTTTAACATATATGACTAGCTTTATATATGATCTAATCAGGACTGCCGCTCGAATTGTAGCATGAACTTTTTCACATCAAATTCCGTGTTTAATTAGACTGCTTTCAAGCTATACTTTGGTTCTATAATTGATGACTGTCGTTGTATGATTAAAGACTTAGGGTCTTATTCTGTTTATTTTGTTAGAGGATCAACGGATATATATCTTATAAGGAATTGTAAGGAATGGTGTTCTCTACCTTCTTTCCTCAATAATAAAAAAAATGTCTCTTTTAATTCAAAAAAAAAAAATTGCTTTCAAGCTACTCAGCTAATTAAGATCAGAGTGGAATGAACTCTCTTCTTGGAATTTCACTGAACTGACTTACCCCTGAATTTCTTTCTTTCCCTCATTGTTTCACTTTCGACACATGACTTTATGTTTGATCCAATTTTTCATAATAAAAACATTTGATATCGAAGTTATATTTCATATAAGATTTTTTTTTCTTATTATATATATATATATATATATATATATATATATGTATATCATGCACTTGTATTTAACGTATCATTTCATCCTTATTTCATTATTTTTCGACCTCTAGAAATACATCAATAATTTCATTCAAATTATACAATTTGTTGATTAAACCATTAAATTACTTTAGATGATGTCTTTCGTCTGAAACACAAACAAATATTTTTTTTAAATATATATATTTATATATTTACAAATGAGTATTGTTCTTAAAAATTTCAGAATGAGTAGAGGACGACAGAGATAAACCCTCTTTAGAGAATGATTTTTTAAAGAATATTATACCCGAATTTTGGCGAAAAGCACGGGTTAGAAAGTACATATCGGTGCACATTTTCAAGTCTTCTCACTCTGTATATTTTAAGTTAGTATGCTTCTTAGTGCTTGTTTGGTATACTGCAGGAAGTAATTTTTTACAAAAGTTCCATTTCCTATCGTTCCTATGGAAGTTGAAATTTTTTTTGGTTAACATTTTAAAACTTGTACATCCTGATCATCCATTTTAGTTGATATAATATTTTATTTCTTATATATTATTTATTTTATTTTAAGTCAATAATTTGTTTATTAATATATATCTTAAAAATATTTTTTATTAAATTTAATTATTTAATTACTAACAAAATCTTTCTTTTATATTTTATTTAATTTATGAAATTTTGCATTATAAATGTTGAATTTTTTTCTTTCTTAAATATTTTATTTAATTATAATTATTCTTTTTCAATGTAATTATGAGTTTCAAAATTTCATTTTTTGTATTGACTAATTTAAATATTTTGTTCATTGTGATAATTTTTTTATTTATTAAATTTTTAATTATATATATATATATATATATATTATAACATTTTTTAATGACAATTCTCCTCTTTTCAAGTATTAATATATTATAATTTAAAAAAAATTCATGTATTATTGAATATTGAATTAAAAAATATATGTAAATTATATGTGTGCACTATGAACATATTTTTTACCTAATATATATGTTTGTGTGTTTTATATACGAGAGGTGTGGATTACAGGGGTAGTGGATCAGTGACTTCCTCTCTTATATGGTATTTCAACTTCCTATGCAACTCCTACTTTTTATCATTTTGATAACTAAACAACTTCATCAAATAATAATTCATGAGAAATTAAAATTCTCACCTCAATACCTACATACCAAACAACCTCTTATTTTTATTATTTTTAATAGTAATACATAATCTTCCCTCATTTAACATATTTTGTTGTGCTGTCATAATTATCGTTCCATTCTTCAAATAGTTGAATCTCTCACTGCCTTCCGACTTCATCCATCACAATCCACTAATTAAGAAATAATACGAAAAAAACTAACTAATAATAAATACATGCAGACAAAATTAATATTTAAATATACAAAATTAATTTACAAATCATTTTATCGCCAATCAAAACTCAACTTTTAACACGAATTAAAACTCAATATTTAACTAAACAAAAATAATTTACAAATCATTTTTATCGTGAATTTGTATCCAGAATTCATTCTACAATATTGAATTTAATTCCATCACAATTAATCTCTGCCTGCTTATTTATTGAATTTTTTTAATTTTAATGCCATGAATGTGTACAATATTTACATGCGTAACATATATACAAGCTCACATTCATATTATAACAAATTTTACATGAGAATAATTATATTGCATTTTTAAAATCTAATACAACTTTTCATGTTCTCAAGTCAATATTTTTTAATCGAGAGCGAATTTCTCTATACATGTGTAGTTAGAGCATCTCCCAATAGGTAAAATGATGGATTAAATGGTTGACTAAATGTTAAAATATAAAGTTTTAGTTAAGTGAAATAGTGTGTATATCATGTATAATTATAAAATTATACTATTTCTATTTTTTTATAAATCGTTTTGACCTTTTGGTAATAATCACTTAAAAGTGTATGTTAAAAGTTAAAGTGACTTATAAAAAAATAGAGGGAGTACCTAAAATAATCAAACAAACGTAATTGTGTATATTTATTGTTAAGAGATTGCATGATTGAAGTGTTATATTTTTAACTATCATCTAAATAATGACACATAAACGTCACATAAATTAATTTAATTAAAGATTTTGTGCCCTTGAAAATGCTGTCGTGTATACCGTGTGTGTTGTATATTCCCCAGAGAGATAATTATATAATCTCCTACAATCTCTGTCACCCGGATTAGATGTCATTAGATATGTAATATATGGTCTGTGGTCCTGGACTCCCAGTTCCATATCCGACCCCTTATGGAGCTACTAAATCAATTTGACACACTCATGTGTCTTTCTATAATATTTAACAGACTAATGTGTATGATGCATCCTTTTAATATATTATACGCATCTCATCATGAGTAAGCAACGCCTCCCCCTATTCCATGCATATATATGGTTTAATTATCGGCCGGATTTGAGGGCTTGGCGCCTGGGCATTATCATTAACATTAGGTTTTGTTTGTGATCTTATATACCCCTTCCGTTTGCGTGTTATAATTTTTAAAAGTCAAATTTATATAATTTTGATTGAAAATTAAATATTATTAATTTATATTTTAACAAGTTCGAAAGTTAAATCTAATAATACATCTATATTATATTATTATAGTTGAAAAATTAAAAGTTTTGATCGGTCGGTCGGTCATACTCACGGCCTAAAAAATATACATGTATTAAATATAATTTTATTTACTTTTGATGAGATAGAAAATAACCCTAAAACACAATTAATGTTACATTAATTGGGCTCATTGAATCAGTCATTAAAGATAGTGATCACCCATGATGTGGATCCAATCGAAGAAATATGGGCTTAACTATGTTACCCAATGGGCATCCCAATAAAAGCCTATTAAGGCTCAAATACACTGATTATTTATTAATTACGAAATTAATAAATAGAGTTATTAATCAACCTAATTGATATCTTCTATAAAAAAATAACTGCTGAAAGGAAGCTTCCAAGATACCAAATCCAACAAGGGAACATAATCCTACAAAGAAACAGCGTTCTACATGGAAACAATCACCAATGAGGTGCCTTGTTCGTCAAGGCTCCTAACCCTATTATGATTCTAAGACTATCAACGTCTATATAAAGGGTCTAGTCCCTCCTTCTTAAAACTACGTCTGACTTGATTCTCAAACGCACTGAAATACGTAGGCATCTTGTGAGGACATGGTTAAGTCACGAAACACAAGCACAACCATTAAAACTCGATAAGTTTTGACACACATAGCAATCAATACACCCCAGTTTTTAATCGGTAACAACTTTAATATGGACCCTAACTATATATATAATTATATCAACTAAAATTTTACTTTTTAGGTCAAATTATATATTTATTAGTAAATAAAAAATTAATTTACTTAAATATTAGTAAATAGATATATGACAATCATCTAATTGAAAAAACTTCTTTTTGAAAATTAACTTATTGAGTTCAAACCATCATTTCAATCCGCTAACTACCAGAGGATTCGTCTCGTCAAACATCTCATTTAGTTCAAACCTCTAATTTTATTCAAAACCTCTAACTTCTAAATTGGACCTAAATATACTTTTCAAAAATATTTTTTTTAATAATTTTTGTGTATACTAGCTTATACTATACACATGCGATGCATGAGTTTCTTTTTTAATAATAATTTATAATAATTTTACAATCATAGTTTTAAATTTTATATATTTTATCTCTACACAATGTAAAGAATCGGGGGGACGGAGGGAATACATAAATATTATATCTCATATACTATAATTTTAATAAATTTTATATAAAATAAACATAATAGAGATCTTATCAAAAATATATTTAAATATAATATGTATAATCTTAAATATATTAATTATATATTTTATATATTAAAAATCATGTTTATAATATTTTGAATCACAAAATTTAACATATTGATATATTAGTAATGTAAATTTAAATTTTATTCGAGGTACATATTTATTTTTAATATTTTATAATTTATATTTAATTTGGTTGATGTAAAAATATATAATTTAAATAAGTTAAAAACACTAATATAATTATAATATATTAAGACTTTTAAAATTATAAAAATATTAATAATTTTAAAATAAATAATTTAATTAATAAAACAAAATATCATATTAAAATCTAGTATTAACAAAAACAATTAATAGGGACCAGGAAGGCCACTATATATCCTTTAGGAAACGGATAGTAATAGGTTAATAGCGCGTTCATGAATCATGTTGACACCTATATATATATATATATATATATATATATATATATATATATATATATATATATATATATATATATATATATATATATATATATATATATATATATATATATATATATTTGAATGGACACCTATTTAATATTTGAATGTATGGTTTATTTGGCAAAAGATCTCGGTTGCGGTCCTGAGGAGGATCTGTCAATCTTATAAAATCTCTTTATGTTCTTATATAAATTTATAATTATAATAGTATTGAATAAAAATCTTAATGAGAAAAATCTTTAAGTATAATAAATTTCACGCATCTTTTATTTATTATACATCTTTTTATGACAAGGGATTTGAAAAGCTTTCGTACATGAATTTCACTATATATTCTTACTTTATTATATTCAAAACATATATGTTTTCATAAACTTAAAAAAAAAAGGTGGCTTACAACTTAAAATTACTTAGAGGAAGAAGCTAAAAAGTTAATCTAATTTATTAAATAATCTTATTGATATATGCAAAATAGAAAATTAAGTTTTCTAAACTTATTATTATTAAAAATAAAAGAATAATAAAAATTCATAAATTGTATAATCTACACATATCATATTACTTTTTATCAAATAAAATAATTTTTTTTAAAAAAAGAAAGACAACTCCCCTTGCCTACTTCTGATTTTAAATTTTTTTTTTAATTTATTGTAAAATACATATTTTTTAATTTAAATTCAAAAATTATTTTAAATTGTTAGCTTTAATCGCAAACACCACCCTCATTTTGGTTATGGCCGTTATGGTTTGTTAAAGAGTCTTATTAATCACATTTTGGACCCGTCGAAATCAATGTTAATTTCAGTATTCTGTCAAATTTGATAGTCCTATATTTGATCACATTTTGCCCCTTTTTATTTAAATTCAAATTTTACTTCACATTGTGGCTATAAGTTGTACTTTTTGATTGAAATTTAATTATATGCAACAGAATTGTGTTGAATATAATAAAAAAATATTAGGAATCTAGAAAATTTTCTTAGAATTATTTTCAAATGAATATCTAATAAATTTTGATTAATTTTTTTTACATAAATATATATATATATATATAAACAAAAGTTATATGGAATATTTTTAAATGGAGTACTACAATGACCATATATATCCTTGCTGCAGAGTATATATGTATACTCCGGTCCAATGGACAAAATGATAATATAATATAAAATTATTGATGACAAAATGAAAATCGTGAGCTCTTAAGAAACAATATTATATATTCTGTTTTTGTGTGGGATTTCTCTATCTGAAATTCTGAACACCTGATTAGTATTTACAAATATCTTTAATTGTTGCAAGTTGATTTATATTTTATTGCGCGCGTTTAACAAATTCCGCTACAATGCAAGTAGTTAGCAGCTAGCAGCTAGCAGCTAGCCGAATTCTGATACTGCTACGTCCCCCCTGGAGCCAATATCAACGCCACATACTATTGTTGAATGCATATATCTTACTGTAATTCTTTAGTTATACAAACTACGAAGTAGATAATTTATTGATTTTTGCTTAAAATTAATACAAACTACTACAATGTCACTCGTAATCTCTTGAGTTTACAAAGCTACTTTCTCAGCTGGCTTCCATTTTGATTTTTTACTAGTGAATACTCCCTCTATTTTTTTATATTTGACGTTTGATTTTTTTACACACATCTCAAAGTGCTTTGATCGTATAATTAAAATAATTAATTTTTCTAAAAAAAACTTCTGAATAAAAATATATAACTTATACTAAAATTCACAAAAAGAATTTTTTTTAAATAATTATTTTAACTATATGGTCAAAGTACTTTAAATTATGTGCAGAAAAGTCAAACGACAAATATAAAAAAACAGAGGAGTAGGTAATAAGCAGCTTATTAATTAATTCAATAAAACATGAGTAATGAAAAAAATCAAACCATGATGTACAAAAAGAAATAAAGATTAATTCAGACTCACTCAAGTCTATCAAACTAGTTACCTAGATAACATTGATCTCCCTCTCACACGGAAAGAACAGATTATAGTAGTTGCTCATTCTTCTATTCTCAAATTGAGTTTGACCTTGTTTGTTACGAGGGCGAGGGTCCGCATCCCAGCCGGAGCTCCAGGTCAATTTCTCTTTCAAATTCACCGGAATCTTTCTTGCTGTTAAGCTGCAGATAGTATTCATTACATATATCATTTATTGTTGTTGAAGCCGAATGTTCGGTGTTACTTGAGTGGCCTAGAGAGGAATTGACACTATGCGCCCTGGGGAAATTTATAGACAGGGGAGGAGGACAATTAGGTGGCATGAAATTATTTCTAGTGTAGGGTGAAATAACTGAGTGAAGTTTCGAAGATGATTCAATACAATGATTTACTGTTGAAGGTGATAAAACAGAATTAGGGTTAGGTAAAGCGTAGAAAAGGCATAGACCACCGTTTGCTACGAGTTCTTGATGATGAGTTGGATTCATTATGACAGCGGTGGTGCAACCGGTAATTTCTGCACCAGGCTGCGGAGGCGTTTGGTGGAGGCGGGCACGGTCACGACGATGCACATTCATATGGCCGCCTAGGGCTTGAGCTGACCGGAATTCTCTTCTACAGAAAGTACAAGTATACGAGCGTGGCGGCCAAGTGGTTCCCATGGCATTGTTAGTGTCTTCTTCAAAGGCACGAACTTCCCATGAATCATCACTTTCTTGATCAGCCATGACTAATTGTTGCTTAGAGTTCCACATCCACGAGGTGCCGTATATAATTAGTTGTTGCAGCAACTTTGAATTGTAGTGTTTCTTGAGCTTCTTTGAATTTCCGGAGTTGGGATGAGGAGTGAAGAGCAAGTTCAGCAGCCATTACACACTTTTTGTACATTCATGATATAATAGATGGAAGAGATGATAGGAATTTTTATGGGTTAAATAGGGGGATGAAATAAATGGGGATAATATATAAAATTTGATCGAGACCAGTATAACCCTACCTAGACCGGGGATATCAACAACATTTTTCGAAATAAGCAGTTGGATTTTAGTAATAAGAATGATGACACTTAAATAAGGACATTCCCACTTGTGTCACTTAACACTTATCAGAAGAATGTGTATCTGTCTATAATGTATGTTTCATCTAATTAATTTCATACATACATTGCCTTTAACGCCCCTCTAGCTCTCTGTACTCTTTAGTTTTTTTTTTATATCTTTCTCGATCTATTGATATAAATGTACATATATATATATATATATATATGTTGATGTGTAGCCATGTCACTAGCTACTTGCGCGTATTAATGTACGTTTCTACTTTCGCAATTGGCAAGTACAATCTGTGTATACATACATATATATATATATATATATATATATATATATATATATATATATATATATATATATATATATATATATATATATTCGATGTTTAAGATCAATAAAATATATCATGATATATCTGTGATTTATTGAAAACAACATTTTAGCTTATTAGTTAATTTGGTTTAATGTCGATCAAAGGGGGTACGTGTGAAATCGATATTATACATTGTAATTTTGTAACACGATATGGTAACGGCACGATGATGCTAAGGGAAGATGATGGCATGGCTTTTGGCGCTTGCACTTGTCACGGATGAATGAAACCATCAGCCCACACCTTGATGTGACCAGTTCGATCAGTAGTTTATTACTACTTACTAAGTAGAGTAATAATACTGGCTGCGAATGGGTTGGACAATACATAATTGTCGAGACACTGGAATTTGACGTTCTACTCATCATATATAGGTACATTTCAAGTTAGAGCCTTCAGTGCAAGTATGCATTTGCTATATAATTCTGCGAGTCCCCACTGTCTCAACCGTAGCTACTAAACAAATTTGATTGATTTACTTGTGTACACGTACGTGTGTGAGTGTGTGTTTTTTATGTCCACTCAGCTGAGACAAGTTGAAAAAGTTGAAGTAAATGTTAGTAGTGATACATGTATTAATATTGCTGATGAGACTAATTAATGTTTCAACCTTTGTGTTGTTATTCTTATTTCGTACTCCTATCGATTAGGAGGGGGTCACTCTGGTCGATAACTGTCAACATAAATTTTACTTGACGAAATTTTAATATTCAACATTAACACGAAAGTTTAAATCACAGCCACTTTTTATGATCTCTTAGCAAACATAAAAGAAATTCGACCACACAGTGAGTAAAGTTTATCAAGAAAAATACGATATTTAACATGTGAAATTCAACTTACACATTTTTTTTGAAAAAAAACTTACACATTTTTTAAATATGAATGTGACGAGACGTATGTTACGCAAAATTATTTAGTTTTATCATATGTGTCGCGGAGTTAAGTGCTGAACAACACCTAATGATATTATTGCGAACAAGGCAGCCGAGGAATGACCTCAAATCATATGCTAATTTATATCAATGATATAATTAATAAAAAGTTCTTAATGAAAATATTGTGTACGGAATAATATAGCTAGGGCCCTCTAAAACAAAAATCTACTGGTCAATCAGTGCGTTGCCAATGGCATAATTACAAAACTTCATTAATCTATTGTCAATCTGTCATGAACAACATAATTATTTACGTTAGCTTAATTAATATATATAATAATGAAATCGTTCTTCGATCTGTTATTTTGTTCCTCTTATATTCATAGTCGTCTTTCAACAGCATCTGATTGTTTATTTACTAGCTGCATATGACTGTATCTATGTACATACTAATAAAGCTTAATTAGTTTATGTATCAAAATGATATAAAAGTTTATTATTTTCAAAAGTAACTCTAATATATTTATACTAAATTATACATTAGAAAAATCTTTCTCTATGCTACGGAACTTGTTTTATTATTATTAAAACAAAAAAGTTACTTTTTACAAAAAAATAGTTACTTTTATTTATGTAAGTTACTTTTAATTGCAGACCGTATTTTTATTTAAAAAATTGAAAAAAAGTAAAATCACAAAAAAGTTTAAAAAAAGTGTAGTATTGTTTATAAATACCTTTTAAAAGGGGAATGGATGACTCTATCCCCTTTAAAAAAATTGTTACTTTCTCACTGTATTATTTAACCTTTTTACAAAACCATAGGGTGTTTCTACAAAAATTAAATAATATAAAGAATATTTATATAAAAAAAAATCACCGCCTCCTTTAAAAGAAATTATGAATTCCCCTTGACTATATAATATTAATGAGAAAATAAGAGAATATGGTCAACTATGTCAGGTATGTCAGTGTTATATTGTTGACAAAGAATACGAGTTGAAATCTATGAATACCGATAATATAGAACCAGAGATTTATCTATAGCTAGTATTAGAAAGTTTTTTACTACTATGAACAAGTAATATTTTACTTTCTTTTTCAATAAATTGGACGGCCAAGTCATTTGATATCAGATGATGCTTACTGCTTACACATGAACATAACTTTGTTCGCCAGGCGACTTGTCCGAGAAAAATGACTCATTTTACTTCATTATTTTATTATTGTCATTGTTTTCGTAGTCTTATTCAATTATTTAATTTAAATTTGTCAAACTTTATCCCACTTCATTAGATTATTCTACCGGACGAATGATAGATCCGAAGCATAAATATTTGCGGCGACAATATATTGTTTTTAAGTCTAATCATGGTAACTAAATAAATAATTCAAGCTCATAGTTTATGCAAAAATATTTACTGTATATACATAGTGTTAGTATTAGGGCTAAGGTTAAATTCACATTTAAAAAAATAGTTGTGTGTGTCTAAATTTCCATTTCATTATTGTTTAAAGTTATATTAAGATAATAACAAGAAGATTTAATATTCTTGCTTTTAACGAATCTTGAACGTACTCATATTATTAAGGACTTGTTTGACTTATTTTATAAATTGAAAAATATATGTATTTTCAAATTTATAAATTACTTATTAAAGATCGCAAACACGGTCAAACTCATGGTTCACAAAAAGTCGTTTTTCCTTGACATACCGGAAGGTATGGATTTGTGAATTAGACAAAGTTTAGGACCAACGGTCCAACAAAACACTATTTCCATTTTTATATTCCCCTTTTCTAACGTCTCAACACTCTCATTAACACATGTCATTCTCATTCTCATATATAACCTCTTAATCACTCACTTTTTGTAAAATTTATCATAAATTTTACACGCAACTTGCAATTATATGCATCCCGGGAGAAGGGAAGGGAAAAGACCCCATAATCCAGCTTAAAAAGGGATAAGGAGAAAATAAAATAAAATAATAAAGACTCGAGGATTAGCAAAGAAATTTTTAGGGATTCAACCTAGAATACCTGCGGCTACGGCCATCACTAACAAAAAGAGATGTATTAACTTATAAATTTATGATAAATTTTACACGCAACTTGCAATTATATGCATTCTCTCCACGAACTTTAGGTGGATTTTTAGTGTCTTAATTTTTAGTTTTCTTATTACTTTTATTCTAAAATAGTAGTTCCATTTTTATATGTATTTTGAGTTGTATTGAAAAGATGATTTTATAAAATATTTAAAATGAAGCGAGTAATATTATTTACTGCCCAATATTGAAATTAAAGTGGCAAAAACATATTTTGAATTACAAAGTCACTTATTTTGTACAAGGAATTATGTTTGAACAAGTACTGTAATAACAAAAGTAAACTGTCCGAGGTTACCAACTTGTGACTAGTATAAATGAAATTTCTCGTGAGCTCTCGATATATTTTTTTGTCCAGCCAATGTTCTTTTTACAAGGTCAATCACAGATATTCAGACACTGACAGAAGTATGTCTTCACAAAATTTTGTTTGGTTTATCGAGAGAGTTTGACGGACGACTCCACAGTTCCAAAATAATTTTTTGCACGTAATTTAAAGGATAAAAAACACTACTTGCATATATAATTTTTTTAATTTTATTTTTTTGAATAAAAGTATAATACTTAAATTATTATTCAGAAAAAAATTGTAAAAATAATACATACAAATAAATTTTTTTATAACTTAAACTACGTGCAAAAAATAAAAGCAACTATTATTTTGGGTCAAAGAGAATACTAGAATAGAGTAAGAGGGTGTTCAAAGTTGAGGACTTTGATTTTTTATTTTAAATTAAAAAATATGTTTTTGAATAATATATTAAAAAGTAATTTAAAGTAAGAAATTAATAGGAGATATTTTTATAATTTTATTTAATAAAAATTAATATCATCATTCACATATATAACTCATAAGTTAAACATAACAATAAAATTAACTAATTAAACATATTATCTTAAAATTTTCACCATTTACGTTCATTTTAAGTAATTTTAAGTTACAACTATTTTTCAAAATTAAAAAAAAATATTTTATATAAATTTAGAAAAACATCAGAAAAAAAGGATGTTAAATGCAAATTAATTTCTAAAATTACGATCTCAGTTTTTTTTTTTTGCGATCTTAAATTCTTAATTTTTGCAATTGTGCAAACTCATATCACCATATCAGTTTCTCGCGCTGGAACAAATTAATCCAATCCCAGCCCTACGGCCTAATCCGAACCTATATTTAAGGGCCTAACTTTGGTAGAAATTTCATGGGCCCATCTTGGGCAGCCCAAAAACAATGCCACAAATGTTAGTAATATGATTGCCGAAGCTACTTTCTAAAGTTTCGCAAAAAGATAATAAATACTACAAGTTCTCATTCGCAATCGATCGTTTAAAACTTTGGTAAAAATTTATTAGCAGTGAATGCACAACACAAATGCGATTTGTAGACTAATAATTTATCCTCGATTCACCACAGTACAAATTATAGGTCGATCTATAAATGAGTTTTTAATAATATTAACATTATTTACCTATTAAATAAATAAAATTTAAGGATCTTTAGTGGCATCGACTTAAAAAACTACAAAAAAAATAATATTATATAAACTACTACTTTCGCCCTTTTTCAATAATTCATTTTGTGAATTTTTTATCACGTATTATTTGTGTATCTCTTAATTCAATACAAAATTTAAAATAAAATTTTAATATTAATCCTTTAGTTTGTTAGTTCCAATATTGACTTTTATTCACTTATATATTAAATAATATAATAATTATGAGTAAAAGTGATAAAAAAACTACTCCCTATTGTTTAAATAATCGTCATTTGTTTTTTTTTTACATACTTTAAAGAATTTTGACTCCATAATTAAAATTATTATATTTTTTTCATTTTCTTTTTATGAATTAAAATATTAATTTAATAATTTCATTCATAAAAAAGAAAATTTAAAAAATAATTCTAAATATACCATCAAATTTCTTTGAAATATGTGCATAAAAATAAACTATCAATTATTTAAAAATAAAGAGAATATAATATTTAACCTTTTTAAATATTCATGAAAATTGAAAAAGTCTACTAAAAAAGAAGAGGGAGAGAGTGATATTTAAGATTTAAGATTAAAAAAAAAGAAGAAGAAGAAGAATAGTAGGAGAGTGAGCTATAGGAGTGTGGCCGACACGAAGCAATTAAGGGTGGTGAAGGGTTGGTAGAACAGCTTGTAGACAAGTTTCACGTGAAAGCGTGCAAGGAATAAAGTCCAAACTCCAAAGCCCAAAAATATTTAGACACTATTCACATGCACACCCATCAATTTCTAGGCCACGTGATCCGCACGTGGCCACGTATTCTGCTTCCCTTTTCTTTTGTTACATCACATTAACTATTTTTAATATTTTTATACTTTTAATTTTTTAGATTTTTTTTTATTTTGTTTAATATTTTATATAAAAATATCATTGTATTATTATTTTAATATATATGTATAAAAATATTATACAAAAGACTCGTTGAGAGCAAACAATAAATTTTTATGACAAATTATTTAACTAAAAGATTATATTACAAGTTGGGTGCGCTACTCAAATTTTATACCTTACTCCTGAGTTTTATATAGGGATAAAAGTAGATGAAAGAAAAATAAAATTATAAAATTTATATTTTTTTCCATTTTCCGGATTTTTTTTACATATATAAAAAAAAACAAATAAAGAGTAATGCAAATTACACATACTTGCTTCCCAAAACATTCACTCCTAAAGTGAGATGAAGGTGAAAGCAAAAAAAAAATGAAAATTTAAAAAGTTTTACAATTATTAATATATTCTTAATAACTCAATCATAACGTTTTTAAATATAAGGATAAATTGATAATTTGACAATTACTTGTATGTTTTCCTTCCAACTCGGAAGCAAGCTAATAAAAATAGTTTCCCTCTATATTTTTTTAAATTCGAGAAGTGAATGAAAACGATTACATCTCAATTTAATTATTTATTTACTCTTACTTTCCACCGTTAAAGAATTTGGAAACCGAACCTTGATGCTTGCAAGACTTGAGTATATACTACTCCCTATTCAGACTATAACTACATAAAAAAGTTTGCACCAAAAATTAACTTTTACCCGTAGTTTTTATTTTATATTAATTTGGGTCGGAAGCTCTAATAAAGACATTTTCAACATTTTATTTAATACGGAGTACTAATATATGATATGACTAATTAATGAACTCTTTCATAATTGCGACAGTATAACTAGTTTGTAAGCGTTCCCCTGTAATTACACAGTAGAAAACCCTAAGATATTCTTTGCAATATCCAGCTTTTCCGATCAGACTAGACTGGTGTGATGTAAAGTTGGCCTTCCCTTGCAGTATACTATTTCGGATTAGGCCCACAATGCAGACTCTAATCCTAATATATATAATTGTCTAATTAAATTATGTAGTTTACTTTCTCTCTTTTTTTCCTGTTAATTAGCAAGACATAGCTAGAAAGATGTTAAAGTTGTAGCTAGATAAATAAATTAAGGCAATTTGATTTATCTAATGTATAATTTATAAATTAAAAATTATATATATATATATATTAACTTACAACTTACAAGATAGATCTAAATATTGCACTATGTGTGAAAATACATATAAAATCCATCATTCTCTGTATTAATACAGAATTTTTATATTGAGCTCATTGGCTGAGTAATATATAAATTATACAAAACTTTAAGTAATTTGATAATTATATTATTTATATTACTAAAATTTGTCTCAGAAAATGCTTTCCTAGACCAAGGAAAAAACTGATAGATCGATCTACATAGGATATAATATATGAATATATCATATGTGTATATATAAATTAGCAAAATTATTAGGACTCAAGAGCTAGACATGAGAGTCGGGACTAAAATATTATTGCTAGTTTTTTAAAGTAAACGCTATGTTAGAAATAGTTATTACATTAATTTTTAAAGACGCCTATAAGAGTATAATTAGCTAGTTAGCCTGTTTGTATGTATGATTGTTATGTGCGGAACGAATAATGAACATTAAAAATCCTAAACCATATATAGATCCCAACAGTCGGACCAGCCTAATGATTTCTCCAACCTACGGAGTAATATAAAATGAGTTCAGAGATAAAGAAGAATCTATGAATGTTAGATATAAAGGGAAAATGCAATTTCGAAATAATTATTACATGAGCTCAATGTATTATAGTCATTATCATGCACCTAAAATTTCACTTTTCCTTGTGTTGGTTTAAAATTTTGAACACCGTGAAATTAATATTACATGCCAAAATATATAACACGTACATATATTCATTCAATTGGACGCAGGTATTTTCTGAATTTGGACTCGTACGGCAGGAAAGACGAGCGTTTTGAATCAACTTACTTTGATATATGAGTAATTTGTTTGAAAGGTTCCCCTCCTACGATCTTAAAAATTAGTAATTTAATATAATATTAAAGAACGTTTGGGAGAATCTAAAAAGATATTCTTAAATTTTATGTAACAATCACGTACTTTCGCATGTTATAGATATAATTTAACAATTTTGATGCACAACTTTGCACGGTTACTACAAGCTACTAGTAATCTAGTGTAAACAGATATGATAAATATCGAACATGTATATGACTATACTTCTTATCCAAGGTGTTCATAATAAAATACTCCGTTCATTCCATAATACTAATCTCTTTATAGGAGATTTTTTTATCAATAATAGTTTTTCATTTCTACTTTTTATGTAAAAAAATTCAAACTTACACTTTTATTTTGTCATTTAATTCCAATATAAAACTTACTTTATTTAGTACTTGTATAAAATAGTCATAATAAATATGAAAACTACGGAAAATTATTGTACAATGAAATTAGCCATAATAAATATAAAATATGCCTTATTTTTTTAAAAGAGACTGGTAAAATGGGATGAAGTGAGTATAAAAATATTGAGAGTGGCGGGAACTTCACTTCCTAGAATTGATCTTTAATCCTATATTAAATTACCAATTCGAAATATTAGGATGAGAATTTATCAAACCCAACAATTACTAGATACTAGCTCCGAATCATTATAAATTACTGTCACGATGAGTTTTTATGCAGGACAGTAATTAACCTAGCCGGATGAATCTTGTATTGTTCAGTTTTGATATATTTGGAAATAGTAATGAAACTTATAATTTGTTTAGGAAAGAATTTAAATTAATTGTAAGCTATTTTTTTAATTAATTTTTTATGACAAAATGACTTGAGAACCCTGAACCACTATATATCTTAAAGTTATAATTCACGATATGAAATGCATTGGCAAATAAATTATACTACTTGAATTTTAATCCGAATCCAATTAGCATCAAAATATTCCAGGGAAAGCCGGTCCATTAATTCATGTTCTAATTTTATATGACCAACATGATTTCAAAGTCCATAGTTTAGTAGGCGTCAAACTTAGTGTGTGTATATTTAATCTTATAAAAACTGGTAAAGCTAATGCTAATGATAATTACTCCCCCGTCTCTAATTAATTATTCCTTTCACTTTTTTCACATATTTTAATGCATATAAAAATATAATTTAATAAATTATTTTTTGAAATTTCTTTTTTTAAATAAAAATTTAATATTTAAACTTTTAATTGAAAAATAATTTATCGAACAATGTTTTTTATGCGCCTCGTGCCCCGAGACTATCATTGGTTGAGGTGCTTTGAGTTACATTACCAAAGAGATTATTACTCTAGTCTTAGTTTTAGGGATGACGACAAATAAAGTAGCTAGAGCGCGCATTTTAAACCAATCTCCATCAGAGATCGAGCCTTGAAAGGATCACGAGGAGCTGTTGGGTAGTGAGTACCACTAGTTAGCAACTTAGCACCCATTAATTAATTGAGTTTTGGACAAATAGAGCAAAGAGCCAAAGATGTAATTATTTCCGTATGATATAGGCCGGGTTTCTTTTTATTATTTTTTCTTTTTATTATTTATAATTTAACATTTAACATTTTACAATTTATATTTATTTGTTCAATAATATTTTTATTTCAATTTAATAATATATGTAGATTTATGTTTATAGTATGTCGCTTGGATGGTGGTATTTTTTTTAATGCATATTTATGTATAAAATATACTATTATTGAATCTTTTTGTTTAATTATATTTTGATTTTAATTTGTATTGAACAGAACATTTTACCATTTATATTTATATTTATCTGTTCAATAATATTTTTATTTGAATTTAATAATATACGTAGATTTATGTTTATAGTATGTCGCTAAGTTGGTTGGTGGTATTTTTCTTTTTTTAAATGCATATTTATGTATAAAATATATTATTATAGAATCTTTTTGTTTGATTATATTTTGATTTTAATTTGTATTGAAAAGAACATTTTACCATTTATATTTATTTGTTCAATAATATTTTTATTTCAATTTAATAATATAAGTAGATTTATGTTTATAGTATGTCGCTTAGTTGGTTGGTGGTATTTTTCTTTTTTTAAATGCATATTTATGTATAAAATATATTATAATTGAATCTTTTTGTTTAATTATATTTTGATTTTAATTTGTATTGAACAATTATTGTAGTTGTATTAAATATTATTTTTTCCTTACTATTCTTTTGATTTATTTGTTTTCGGTATTATTTTTAATTTTGTGGGATTTAGGACAGCCAAGTAACCAACTACATTAAATATCTCATAATTAATATTTAATTATATAAATATTAAATTTAAATATTATCATAATGTTCTTGTTAGTATTTTAAAAATTATAAATACTAAATAATTTTAATATATTGTTATTTTGATTGAAACTTTAAATTTTTATTGTGCTAATTAAAAGCTTATAATATAGTAAATATTACATTTTATTCTTTACTAAATATCACTTACTTTTACAGTTAAAAAACATAACTATAATTAATATTAAATTTATAATTTTATATTAAATAAAAATATAAAACTTTGTTTAATATTAAAATTTTAATTTTATAATAAATCTAGTTATATTTTTTCTTACACCTTAAATTAGGTTGGGGAGTAATATGTGTTGATGAGATCCGAAGTTATTCAACAGTATAATTATAATTATTATTTTCTAATTTTTTTGAATAAAAATATTTAACTAATATTATAATTCATAAATTTTTTAAAATAATAATAATAATAATACAGACAATACACTTAATGGGGGTAAAAAAAGTTAAACTAAAAGGATTAAAAGTGTCATATAAAATTAAAAGGTTTACACTTCATTTTTATTCTTCAAAATAAATTAGGGTTATTTTAAAATTAAGATGATCAAATAAATCATTTACATTATCATACTTGACTAGTCTCCATTAGATTTTACTCGATAAAATATCAAATCCATATCCGTAAAATATTATTATAAAATAATAGAAACAGGATATTAATTGAATCACCAATTGTAGGAATATATATCATCGAAATATATTGTTTTAAATCTTGCCAAAATTTTGCACAAGAAGTCAACGCTTCCTGACAGATACTCTATACAATTACGAAAAATATAGGAATATTCATATAAAAACCCTAGCTAAGTGAAAAAAATTGTAGGGAAAAAATTAATATGTGGTATAATTAGCTTATTACAAAATGATAAATTTAAACTTGAAATATATATATAGCTACATATACATGCATACATACATGAAAAAACATACATACACACATATAATATACAATATATGTTAAGTAAAGGCAGTCAAGCATGGATGGCCGTCTCCGAGAGAAGAGGGCCGTCCACGAGTAAGACGAGGACAAAGAAACAACGTGGGACCAATCCGCCGCTCAAACTGCTGCTCTCCCACTTGCCCATTCTTCAACATCTTGCTAGCTTGTTTCTTTTAATATAATATTTGTAATGAATTATATATATTATTTATCAAAGTTGTCATCCCTTCCCTTACGTTATAGGCTATGTTAACAACCTGGTCAACTCAATTTAACCTAATCATGGTTAATCTCATCCCATTTATATATGACCGGGAATGATCTTGACATGTTAAAATATAATATAAAATTTAATTGGGGCCTTACTTCTAACAACATGAGACTTAAGGTTTTAGATGAAATTATTATTCAACATAATATGAGAGCTCGGTTGGCAGGAGTCTCAAATTCGACTCTCTGCCACCTTCAATATTCTCACAATTTATAATGAATACGAAGACAAAATTATATATGCCCCAAAGATGGGCGTCCGTGAGATTTCGAGTGAGGGGAAATGTTAAAACTTCATTGAAAATCAAGTGTGTTGGTCATTGACGACAACAATAAATTAGATAAAAATATACTAGTTAGAATGTGTACCTATGAATTGCTTAGTGATTTATCTCTAGTGTAGTCATTGATGCTAGATATCTATATGGTTCATCACTGTCACTAATAGAACCAACCTTACTTTTAACTTTACCAATAAATGTTTTTTGTTGCTGCATCCTCACTAATACTTATATTTCTGTTTCAACTCAACATAGTCACTATCGTCATTTGCTTGTTCATTCTACTACCTTAATGCGAATGTTAAAATATAATATAAGATCTAGGGTCTTCCTTCTAACATTTTAAGGATCTTAAGATTTTAGATGAGTTGATTATTAACATGACAAATTTTGCATTTTTATGTGTTTATCTTGCTCAATTCGTACGTACTTGTACGCAAATCATAACCATATATGTATATATATTCAGCAAACGTGGATAATGATGATTTACAAAATGAAGCACGGGAGTTCATGTATATGTGTGTGTGGGTGGGGTAATATTAATTTTAATCAAAATTCATACTGCCAATCTATTTCTCTCCTATCGGAGTGGAGATACTGTGGTATAATATATTGTTTCCAACATTACATTTTACTAAACCAATTTAATTAATTACCTGTATTTCTTTAATTCCTTTCTTTTAAAGCTAGGTTTATCCAATATGATATATATAAACTTAGCTAAAAAAATGATATATAGAACATCTTACCCCAATTTTTAAGTAGAAACGAAAGAGCCCAAAAATATGTAAATAATTTTAGAAAGTTAAAGATCGAGATGACAGCGAACTGTAGGTGCCGATATTCAAAATGATATGTCAAAAGTAGGGGTGAACAAAAATCCGATTAAACCGCCAATCCGAACCAACCCGCCCCTTTTTTCGGCTGAATAAACCAAACCGTCCGAAACTGAAATATAAATGGGTTAATTTTTAAAAAACCCGAACTAATTGGGTTGGGTAAGGGTTTAACAAATTTTAACCCTTACCCAACCCGAACCGAACCGATTACATAAAATGCAGAATTTTTTGCATATTTTCTGCATATTCTATATATTTTTTACATATTTTCTACAAATTTCTGCACTATATAAATTTTATGCACTATATAAATTTTTTGCAACACATTCTGCAACACTTTCCGGCTCTTGCAACATTTTCTGCAACAAGCAGAATTTTCTGCAACAGTGTAGAATTTTTTCTACAAATTTCTGCACTATATAAATTTTCTGCAACAGTACAGAATATTTTCTACAAATTTCTGCACTATATAAATTTCTGCACTATATAAATTTCTGCAACAGTGCAGAATATTTTTTACAAATTTCTGCAACAGTGCAGAAATTTCTGGGTTGGGTTGGGTTACGATTATAAAAAACCGAACTAATTGGATTGGGTTGGGTTACAATTTTTTTTTACAATTAATGGGTTGATTTTTTATAAAACCGAACTAATCGGGTTGGGTCGAGTTTTGACGAAAACCCGACCCGAACCAACCCATGTTCACCCCAGTCAAAAGTATGTTTGTAAATTAAGAACAAGCCCTCGTGTCATTCCAGCTGATGCATGGATACGACTTTCTTTTTCGATAATGAAATTCTAGTCGTACGTGTTAATGTGATGGTAAAATTTATATATATTTATTTAAGATCAATATCTGTAAAGTTTATACTTTTATACAAGAGTTTTCATCAATTTAATTATATTAGTTGTTATATATGGTGAATATTTTATTCTGTGTTAAATTGCTTCTCATTTGTAACCTTAAAGAAAACATATGTACTTGTTAAGTTAATTGTTTAATTGCAAAGTAAGTAATTATTTAGACCATCAATGAATTAAATAAAATCTAGAATAAAGTGAAATCAATTCTGTAAGGACTAATTTGTTTCTAATTAACTACACCTAGACTCCTATTAGTCTCATAGTTTACTCTCTAGCTAGCCCATAATTTTATAGCTAAAACCGCTGTTTGACAACATTAATAAGGTACTTTCCAGCAGCACTATTAATATAGTAATTATATATATGCTTATATTTAAACTTTAGCGTGTGAGAAATGACTGCCTAGCTTTAATCTTGTCTCCCCCTCTATTAATTCTTCCCCTTCTCTCTGCATCTCTCTTCCTCCTTTCCTTTCTCTCCTCCACTCATGAAATATATTGAAATCACACTCTACTTGTTATTCTAATCACGATTAATCGAATCTAGGGTTCAAGTTTCTAATTTCTTATATCTTAATCTATTGTTTTATCCTTATCTTTTCATATCCATCTACTTCAACTAGCCAGCCTCTCCCCAATAAACAAACCAAAAATACAATTAATTGTTTTTAATCTAAGCTAATACTAATTTTTTAGGGTTCGATATATAGTTTTTTATAATTTCTTTGTTTTCTGTTGTTTGTGTAGTGTGGATGTTATTTTGGCATGGCTGGTTTGGATTTAGGCACTTCTCGTTTTAATATTCATCAACAATTTCACAGTCCTCCTGACTTGACTCTACAAGCTCAACAACAACAGAAGCAATCAGAAGATCGAAAACATCAGTTCTCCGGTGATCATGACGACGATAGTGGTCAACCAGGACCCGATCTTGTCCCTGGAAACCCCGGTTCTGGTAACCTAGTTGGTCGCAGACCTAAAGGACGACCAGCCGGATCCAAAAACAAACCAAAACCACCAGTTATCATCACAAGAGAGAGTGCAAATACTCTCCGAGCTCATATTCTGGAGGTATCAAGTGGTTGTGATGTTTTTGAGAGCGTGGCCACGTACGCGCGGAAGAGGCAGCGTGGGATTTGTATCTTGAGTGGAAGCGGAACGGTTACTAACGTCAGTATAAGGCAGGCGGCCGCAGCTGGTTCGGTTTTGACACTGCAAGGGAGATTCGAGATTCTGTCCTTGTCAGGATCATTTCTGCCCCCGCCTGCACCGCCAGGTGCTACTAGCTTAACAATATTCCTGGCAGGAGGTCAAGGGCAGGTAGTGGGAGGGAGCGTGGTTGGTGAATTGACAGCAGCTGGCCCGGTGATTGTAATTGCTTCCTCCTTTACTAATGTTGCTTATGAAAGACTTCCCTTGGAAGAAGAGGACACTCTTCAGATTCAGATGCAAGGCGGCGGCGATGGAAGTGTGCATAACAGTAATCCGTTTCCCGATCCATCTTCTGGCCTTCCATTCTTCAACTTACCAATTAATATGCCTCCCAATGTTCAGTTGCCAGTTGATGCATGGCCGGGCAATTCAGGTGGTAGACCTCCATTTTAAGTAATCGATAGATCGAGTTTCGATCTTATGTACGTACGTTGCCCCTAGCTAATTAAGAACGATGGACTGGATCAAGAAAAATGATAGATGCTGGATTGCTAATTGAGGTCAGAGAATAATTGTGGACATGGTACTTTTCTTTTGCTTTTCCTTCATTTTCTCAACTTTGGGTTTTCTCTCTATTCGATCTGTTATATTACCGCCCTTATTCGTAAGTGTGGTTTGTAGAATGATAATAATCGCTGTTGTTTACGTTTTTATAAGCCTAGCTTCTTCTTCTCTACTCCATAAGTAGATATATATGGTCCATAACATAGTAAATTTAGGTGCTGCTAATTCCTAAATTCTAGATATATATATATATAATAGATCGACTGCATATCATGTATATATATATATATATTCTCCTCCACGTTTGTTACTAACATGGCCAGCACTACTGTTTCATCAATCACTATATATAAAATGAGTACTGTATATGATTATTAGATTATACTACAAGTTGTGTCGTCCTAGCTAGCTAGATCTGGGTAGAATAATTGGGGTTATGGGTTGTGTTTTGCTGCATAGTTTTCAGGAAACAATAAATTTATTTGAGGTTATTAAAAATAAAACTCTACTCCTTGACAAGGGTTTTCTATCGTGAGGGATTTAGTTCTTGATGTTCTTTGCATTAAAAAACATATGTTGCTAGCTACTGTGCGATACTATGCGTACAATGATAAATTTGAATCCACATATATTATAAAGATCATTAACTGCTTTGATCTCTAAATTCCATTTCATTCTTTAATTTTATTTGCTATATATATATATATATATATATATATATATATATATATATATATATATATATATATATATATATATATATATATATATATATATATATATATATATGTATGTACCTGTTTTTTCTTTAAAGTGTTTACAGACCCACTTAACATAAAAATGAGCTACCTAGCCAGCTTATCTATATGAATGTTAATCACACAGGTATTTAGTTCTTGCCCTTACATTTATCTTAAGTATTTCATACTTACATGCAATGCTTTATGTTTTGCTATTTTATACTTCATCTTGCTATTTTATACTTCATTTTGCTAGCTGCTATCTCCGTACAAAAACTTGCGATTACATGTAGTTGTTCATATATATACACAACTCGATTGGTGGTGTAAGTTAATGTTCTCGTAAAACTCACGCTAATGCTTTGCTACTAATTTAATCCTACATGACTAATCTAACTACTAATAGCTCGATCCATGTATACAGACATTGAGAGCTGATATATTCGGTGTTTTCTATATATATCCAATGTGCGGAGCTCATGGTTCTTCTGTACTTTTTACTTTATTGTCATTATATCTCCCGAGAAGCTACCATGCACATGAACATATACATAGAGAGAGATGCAACAACGTCATTTTAGCTAATTCAAAGAAAATATTTAGAGAAGAATTAGTATATTGAAATGGAATGAGAGGAATGTTTCTGATTTTTATCCTTTCGTTCTTCATTCATTTGCTAAAAATTTATATTGGAAGCTAGGATTAATTAATGTTTCATTTTTTCCCCTTATTTTTCTCTACAATCTTCTTCAAATTTCTACTTTTTCTGCCTGTTTATTCACTAATTCTTCATAAATTTTCTTCATGATTCTCATTTCATTCCATTCGTTTCATCAATTGAAACCGCTCTAAGAAACTACTGAATAGATTAAAGCAATTAATGATCATGGATGCATGTACAGTACTATGTTACAATTAACTGCAGCTGCAAAATCAATATCCGATTGGTATGAAACTACGAGTCGGCTTAGGTTCGACCCTTTTGGCGAAGCATACATAAAATAGAGGCGATATGTTTTTGCTAAAATATTTTCGTCCCTAAATTATTGTTAGTTAATCAATAATTGTACCCTATATATATATATATATATAAGATTAGGTTCAATAAGGAACTCTCTTATTTGAGTAACTAAAGAACCAACAACAAATATAATTACATAATACATGAAAAAATTGTCAAACATAAAAAAATCTACATAACACAAAAAACAATCACAAAACAAACAAAAAAATTACATAACATACAAAAAATATAGAACACAAAATTACAATTATTATAGTGTTCTATAATTTTGTGTTTTATATTTTTTGTATATTATATAATTTTTTTGTTTGTTTTGTGATTGTTTTTTGTGTTCTGTAATTTTTTTTATGTTCGACAATTTTTCATGTGTTCTGTAATTATATTTATTTTTTGTTCTTCAGTTACTCAAATAAGAGAGTTTTTCATTAAACCTAAGCCTATATATATAAAGACAGGTGCTCAAATGAGAACTCATCTTAAAATTAGAACTTAGATTCAATCTCAGCTCTTTATTTGTTTTAATCTCCACTGTACAATTTAAATACATATATACCATATGTATATGTATCACTACTACCGATCTAAAATTTCTCCACACAAACACTTTCACCCACGATCCCAGGCGACTCTTCGACCACCACATCGATGTCATCTTCTTCCACCAAATAAATTAAAATACATATATCACATATACATCTAAAAAATTTCCACACAAACATTTTCACCCACGACCCCAGGCGACTCTCCGACCACCACATCACTGTCATCTTCTTTCACCAAATAAATTAAAATACATATTACATACATATATCCCATATACATCTAAAATGTCTCCACTCTACACTTTTACCCACAATCTCCGACAACTATCTGCCCACCTCGCTGCCATCTCTTTCTCATCATCATTTGGTCATTCTTCATCTCCCTCACATAATCAATAACCATATGCTCATCATTCATCTCCCTCACATACCCCTAGTCATACAACTACATAATATATATGAAATCTGACTATTTCATCCGTTTTCTATTCATTTTTTCTATAACTTTTGTCATACAAAACTGTTGTCAACAACCACCACAACCTCAAATTGGTACCGATCTATTAATTTTAGTTTCATATTTGAAATCAGAATTTAGTGATTTGTGTTCAAAGTTTGGTGATTTATGTGTAAATTGTAAATTCTTTCTTTCGGTTAGCATACTTGTATTGAAGCTATGAAACTGATCTACTATTAGATTAATTAGAATTGGTGATAGATTTAAAAATATTGAGAAAAAATTTCAGAAAATTTGGTGATTCGCGAATGAAATTTGGTGATTCAGCTTTATTTTTTTATAATTTGAGTTTGAATTTGGTGATTCCATAAATGGCAATCATGATGATGATTTACTGATTTAAATTTTTATGAGTTTGAAGTTGAATTTGGTCATTATTTAGGTGGTATGGTTGTGGTAGTGTAGTGTGGTGTGTGGTGTCGTAGAATTGGTGTTAATGTTGATGGTGCGGTGGTGGTGTTGATGGTGCTGTGTGGTGGAGACACGATGGTGATGTGTTACGGTGTTAGTGATGGATGGAGGTGGTACAACAATATATAATTATAATATGTATATATTTATGTATATTTAAATTTTAGTGATTTGTATTTAAATTTAGTGATGGTTTTTAGTTCTCGAGGTTCTCATTATAATAGCTCCCTATATATATATATATATATATTAACGATGGGAAATGGCGTTAAATTATGCTGGAGCCTTGTTCAATCGCCAAAAGGAATTTCAGCTGTAGTAAATATAAAGATTAAAGCAAAACAAACTATCCACCATTAAATTAACAACATAGTTAAACCTGGGAACTATATATAAGTTGCTAATTAAACAAGCAAAGTGAAGAAAGAGATAGAGTTGACAATAAACTGATTGCAATGCAAGTATATATATTGATGTACAGGGAAAACAAATTTTATAAAATCCCATATATAGCAAAAGAGGAGAAACAACTTAAGAGACCACGAGAATCACTCTACGTACTGTAATTATCTTCTGCATTTAACTTTTATTTATCTTGCGTATTCGCGTGCCTGAATGCATCACTAGCATATATAATATGTTGAAGATTGTATCATATTGCTTAATGTTTTCTCTCTTCGTTAGCAGAAGAGAATCAAACTCTCGCAACGTCCCCCACCCCGAGAATATGATAAACGTTAGTGGACAGCCAATGTGGAGCCAAATAGACATGTCTAAGATTATTCGAAAACTGCCGTCCGTACTCCATATATATTCTTTGAATATAATCAAGAACCTTTAATTAGATTATTTGCGAATTACATTATACGCACTGTTCCTAAAACTTAGACAACCATTTTTATGAACGACTAAAAAAAATATACAAATGCACAGGGAGAAGGCTATCATAGGCCAGACAGACCTCACACAACACAGTGCCACTAGGCATTGATGTTTGGCAAAGAGTAACATTGCAGATCAATAGTACGTATACAAATTAACAGTACCTGCTCGATCCTGCTGCCTTAGATCAAGTCCATGACATTTGATTGGAACACCATAAAATTAACCGTAACTCTTCTAAAATTAAACTTGAAGTGTCATTAAAAATTACTAAATAGATCATATATATATTATTATTGTTGGGTGGTGTCAACCCAAGTCCCATATCAAGAATATAAGAGAAATTACTCTTGTATATAAGTAATCAGATAATTTCATTAATATGAGACCTTTTAGAATGTGCCCAAATATAAATCTGTACGGGCTCGGTTCAAAACGGACAATATCATACTATTATGAAGTTAAGACTTGCTTGGTACGATGTGGGAGGCCTTCAGTGTGAACTCAATGGATATCCGTGGAGATAAAAGAAATTACTCTTGTATATAAGTAACCAGTTAACTCTATGAGGCGTTTTGGGGTGTGCTCAAAAATCCGTGCGGACTCGGCTCAAATCGGACAATCTCATACTAATATGGGGTTAAGACTTGATTGCGGCCCAACAAGTGCTATCAGAGCCAAAGGTTTGGATCAGGACCTCGGGGGTAATGGGTTGCGGTTGTACGATGTGGGAGGCCCTCGGTGTGAATTCGTTGGATATTCGTAGAGCCGTGGTAAAGTGATCATGAGATTTGTGGTTCTTGATTTTTGGGTGTGTCAATCCAAGTCTTACATCGAGGAAATAAGAGAAATTACTTTTGTATATAAGTAGTCAGTTAACTGTATGAGACCTTTTGGGGTGTGCTCAAATAGAAATTCGTGGAGGATCGACCGAAATTAAGCGGACAATATCATACTATTGTGGAATTAAGGTTTGCGGCTCAACAATTCTGGGATTCGATTAGAACACCATAAAATTCTCACCATGGGAACGATCCAACTAAATACCAAAAGCAACGCAGGAACTGTAAGGGCGACTTGAAGTGTTTCTTGAATAAATTAATTAATGCAGTGTACTTGAGTAATTGGTGCTAATCTATGATTGTTTTCGTCTGTTAGGATGGTTTTCCTCTGTTTTCTTGTACGAAGTGATTAGTTTAGACTTGTTTGCTTGCGCGAGTAAAACCTACCTCTCCAACTATAAATAAACATCGATGTCAAGAAAAAAAAAACTAGGGACATTATATAATGTGAAAGATACTTCGAATGATATTAAAAAGCTACATTTTAGGTTTTTATTAGGCAAGATGACGAAACCCTCCACTGAAATATATTCTTGCACAAATAACACGTACACCACTAGTGTTAAGCAGAATCAATTATTATTGTCTCCATGTCAACAAAATGATCTCGAAAAGAATTCGACCCTGCTGTAATGAAACCTAAAACGTTACGTCTTCTCTCTGTTTTTTTAATATTTATGATTCGACTTTTTCTCACACGCATGTTTTAACCAAATAATTGGAATAATTATTTAAAAAATTATTTTTTGTAAATTATAACATTAGTTATATATTTTTGTTTATAATAACATTTAAAATTCTTGTATGGTGCTCATTGCTAAGGAGTAATCTATACTCGTAATACTGTATGAACTTAAGTAAATTTAATCTTTTTTTACTTTAATTTTGTATCTGAAATTCCTGCAGTTCCTTCCTTGCTGGACCAAACAAGAGAAATGATCGATGAAACCAATGGTACGTAATGTAATAGTAATTTGGCACTAGCTTCCATATTTCCCTTTTTAATATTAATTTCAGTTGCAGTTTTAGACCCAAAAGTATTAAAAAAAGCGCTCATATAAATCAGCCGAAACCTAAAGATAATTATAATTAGGCTTTGGACTTTCACGTAACCATGCGATTCTAGTCAAAATATATTTTAATCATTACATTGAAGAAAATGTCTTCACTCGTGACTTGGACTGTTTCCCCCTAGCTATCCGGTCTATCCCCTTACCCCTATATCTCACTCAAGATATATACAAACAAATCCCTCCCTAATTGTTACACTAATCTCAATTAAGCAAATCTAGGGTTCAAGTTTCTGATTTCTAAAATCTTTTGATAATTCTTTGTTTTCTGTTGTTTGTGTATTGTGATTGTTTTGGCATGGCTGCTTTGAAGTTGGGAGCTTCTTCCCGTTTTAATCTTATACTAATTTTTTACGGTTCAGTAGTTTCTTATAGTTTCATTTGTTTAGTTTTGTTTGTGTACTTGGGATGCTTTGGCATGCATGGCCGGTTTGAATTTAATTAGCCACTTCTTCGCATTTTAATCTTGTACTATTTATTTACGGTTCAATAGTTTTTAATAGTTTCTTTTGTTTTTTGTTGTGTGTGTACTGTGTATGTTGTTTTGGCAGGCAGGCAGGCAGGTTTGGATATACGCACTTGTTTTAATTTCGATCATCGGTCTTCTGATATCACTTTGAAAACTCAACAAAAACAACCTAATCAGAATCATCATTCAATTCTGACCATGACAATGACGACGATGGTGATGATGATTTATGAAGAAGACCATGATCTTGTACCTGAAAACAAACCAAAACTACCGGTCATCATCTCAAGGGACAGTCCAAACAGTCTCCCATCTCTTCTTCTAGAGGTATCAAATATATGGTTGCGACATATTTGAGAGCATAGCTAATTAAGTACGGGTTGAAGAAGCAGCGTGGGATAAATAATATTTTAAGTGCAAGTGGCACTGTTAGAGACGTGAGTTTAAGGCAGCCAGGGGTGGCTGGTCAAGTGGTAGCACTGCAAGGAACATTCGAGATTCTATCCTTGTTAGGATCATTTGTGCGGCGCAACCTACACGGCCTTCAGCGCTTGTGCTGCCCGGTGCTACCAGCTTAACAATATTCTTGGCCGTAGGTCAAGGGGAGGTGGTCGGAGGGGTCGTGGTAGGTGAATTGATGGCAGGGGACCGGTGACTCTTAGAGCAGCTACAATGGGTGGCCAGTTGATGCATGGGGACACTAAATGTGGAAATGGGTATATAAGAGCAACTATAATCTGAGCCCAAGTCCCTCCTCGATCTACGTAAAGTGGAAATGACCACAATATTTCACTTGGTTTAGCATTGTATGGAAATGAAATAAGTTGGTCAGTCCCAACACGGTGGGACTAGCCACTTCACTACTTTTTATTTTTTTAACGATACTTTATACAATCACACCAACACCAATTTGGTATATATCCGTTAAATAGTAATGTATATATAACGTTAATATTAACGTTATTATTCAAATGGTAATTTTTTTTATAAATACTCAACTATCATACCATATTCATAATCTTTATATTCTCAAAAAAATATAAATTTTTCCTTTAGCAAAAGATGAATCCAAACAATTCCAACAATCCTCCGTCTTCAAATTCTCAAAATTCAAACCCTCAATTTCCATACCCATATCCAAATTCCTATTTTCTAAACCCACAAAATTATAATTTTAATTCTCAATACTAATTTTCACAGTCTCAGAATACTCAATTTCTATTTTTATGTCCTCAAAATTCTCCATACCAACTTCTATTTCCTTCATTTTCAAATTCACAATTTGAAACCCAACAAACAACCACCGATAGTCAAAATTCTCCATGTTCGCAAGTTACGACTCTTGGTAACCTAAATTTTATTGATTTAAATGATGATTGTGAGGAAACTGAAGATGTTCGAGAAATTACTGGTCAGTGAAAGTGGGTTGAAGATAAACTCTTAGTAAGTGCATGGTTGAATGTGTCAATTGATCCATTAGTCGGTACTGATCAAAAAGCTTAAGCATTTTGGGAAAGAATTCATTAATATTGTGAAGAAGAAGATAATCCTAGTGTTATCAAGAGAGGAGTTGTGGCTATGAAAAAAGGTGGAGCCTGATAAACGATGGTACTCAGAAATTTGGAGCGTGTTATGAAAAGGAAATCAAGACAGTCAGGAGCAGTTCAAACTTGGATACTATAACTGAGAAAGCTCATAAACTTCATTTAACTATATATAAAAAGAAGTCTAACTTTGACAAGCACTGGTTTGAGTTTCGTAGACAACCCAAATGGAGAACTCCTTCAAATACTGAAAGTTCAAAAAGAACTAAATTAAGCAATTCTGAAGCTTACTCATCATCGGGAAATAACGCTACACCTACAAATGATAATGTTGTTGAATCTCCGATACGGCCTAAAGGTACAAAAACGGCTAAAAGGAACGAAAAAGGGAAGGCAAGAACGATGGAAGAATCTGATGAGTATGAAGAATTACAAGCTAGTGCTTGCAGAAAACTAAACTTAATGGAAGCATTAAATGAAACTCGTCAAAAAGAAGTTAAGACTCGACAAAGAGAGTTTGAGGCGAAGCACCAAGAATTGGATTTGCAAGTCATTTTGGCGGATACTACTAAAATGAATGTTTCTCGGCGGAAGGCTCATTCAAAAATGTTTGAGAAAATTATGGCAAGAAACTAGTTGTTATATTTTCTCATGTATTGTTTTTTAATAATATAATGCATTTTTATTATGATATTTATCTTTTATTCTAATAATATTTTTAAAAAATTTAATCACTTTAATTTGAATATTAGAATATTAACAATATTTAATTAAACTAAAATTGAATTGTAAAATATCATTTTATCATAAATTTTATGATAAGAATAAAATGGGTCCTACAAAATGTGGCAAATGGGCCTATGCATTGGATGAAGTTGGTCACTATTTCTTGAAGTCCACTTAATACTTATGTGGCAAAAAAGGGAACCCACTTGTAAGTGAAAATGGGACTCCCCATTGGAGATGCTCTAAGAGTCATTGGTTTTGGGAAAGTTTAAAAAGTGACCTAGGCCACGGAGGTGACCACGACCATTTCTGCAAAGTCCATGTACTTTATAATTTTTTATTATTACTTTATAATTCACTGTCACAGTCACAACAAATAACAGCTGATTTCGTGTGATAATAGTATGATAATTTAGTAGTTATTGTACATGGTATTCAAAAATGATTTTTTATAAGAGAGTTTAAAAATAATTTTAATTATTTTAATGACTTAATTAATTACTCATTTATTGAATGAATTTATTTTGCATAATAATTTAATGGGAATAATTATTTAAGAAAATCTAAATTAAACATAAACATATTATATTATTAGTATTATTTTACATTTTCTCGAAGTAAATTATCTCTAGGAAGATAGACAAAATAAATTTTAATTGATAAAATTATTTTAGCTCAAAATATTTATAAATTTTAATAAATATAAATTTATAAAAACTTTTTTCCTTAAACCCTTAAAAGTATTACATAATTATAATTATAATATAATAAGAATAAAGCGGGTTTAACAAAATGTGATAATTGGGCTTTGCATTCGATGAGTTTGGTCACTTTTTAATCGTGGTCACTTTACAATGAAGTGGCATAAAATGAGTTCCAAAAAAGTGGAAAATAAGTTCTTCACATTGTAGATGCTCTTATCTTCTTCGTTTACTCAGCTTCCTTATGAAAGACTGCCCTTAGGAAGAAGAAGAGACCCTTGATGAGGTGCAAGTTGGCTGTGTAAGTAGCCGGTGGTGTTGAAAGTGTGCATAATAATAATAATAATCCATTTGCGGTGCCTCCCTTTCTTTGTCGATGAGAGCATCTCCAACAAACACCAAGTTGACTCCTAAATATAATATAAATATAAAATATTAAATTCCTAGTGATTTAATATATATTTAGTAGTGTCAACTCTAACAATACTTTCTATGTTAACTCTCTATTTATATTTTATTCATAAAAAAAGAGAGAAAAGTGAAAAATAATGAGAGAGAATGAATATTTTATTAGTAAATATTAAGTTAAGAGTTATGTTCAAACTCCTAAATTTGAGTAGAGAGAAGAGGCTCTTAGATATTTAAAGAGCCTCTAGGAACCTGTTGGAGTTCTAATACATGAGTCTTTATTTTTGAACTTAAAAGCTAGTACAAGGAATCTATTGAAAATGCTCTAAATAAATATGGTTGATAAATAAGAACTCCTGGCTAAGTGGTCGCCTGAGTGCTTCCGAAACTTTAGACCAAAGTCATGGATTATATATGTAGAGGACTGAGGAGTACGTAGAGGAACTGAATATTTTTAATTTTTCCCACTACAATTGGCCAATACCGTTTAATAAATAAATTAATATATGCAAGTGCTGTACTGTTCTGTCTGGCAATATATAGGATTATGGGTTGTGTTTTGCTGTAAAATTTCCTGTAATATAAATTTATTTAATGCTGTAAATATAATATTATTGTATTCCTACTCTCCGAGAGGGGGTTGTTTTTGTTGAATTTAAATTGAAATCAATTAGTTTATATTATTATTCAAAAATAAATATACAATAAAAATTACTCAACTCTATTCATTGAACCAAACAGTCAAAATTTATTTGGATTCCGCAGAACATGCTCCATGGTTCACCACATCTAAACAAACAAGGATTTGAACCCATATCATTTGCTCACAAACCCACATTTTGACTAGCAACAAAATGTAATGAATAACCCTGGTCATTTAACTTCTGATACTAGACAACTAAATCCACAGCTAATGGAAGGAGAATAATGTAAACCTGTAATCACATAAAATGCAACTCAAAATCCAGTCCAAGTGCCAATTTTTACACAAGTATCCCAAACAAATTGTAATTATAAGAAAGTGTAACAAAACAACACTATTTTGAATTAATAATGCCCGATTGTCCAAGCCTTTACAAAAACATGATTCAACCCAAATTCACAACAAATGATACTACAACCATTATCCTTCCTACCAGAAACATCTATATATTGATGATACAGAAGCAAAATAACTTGTGCATTGATTTGGAGTTAACTGAAGCCTCACTAGAGGCTAAAAGTATGATATTCATTTTATGTAGCTGGAGAGCGTGATTATGTTACTCCAATTCATTTACAGGAACTTCCGAGAAAATGTATCAATGTTTGTGTTCCCTAGCACCTTATCTCATATGAACCAGCTTTTGTAATGTAACGAACCCACTCAACTGTGTTGTATCCACTCTTTTCCCATACCTGCACAGTCCAAATGCCTAAGCTATAGTAGTTCTACAGTAAATAAATCCAGTTATAGATGGATAAGTTAACTACATACCTTGAGAAATCGGACACGCAATCCAGATGCTGTGAACATAGGAACCTGAAAAAACAGATTTCAGGCCTTTGCTTGAAATATTCATCAACTGACTAGAGATTGTACAGTATCTCAATTTTACTTGTGTTGTGTTTAAAGAAATATTTGATGAAGGTAAACATGTATCAATATCGTCAAACAATGTAAATTTTGACCTGTACAGGAGATCCAAGTTCTTGGATCTCATGACTGGAATAGTACATAACTTGATTTTTGAGAAGGTTGCATACTAAATTTTTGCTCATTTATGACATACATTACAGTCCAAATAATCTCCAATATACAATTGAACAATTTATAATGCTCTTACCTGGAATTCCATTTGAATTGGTGGCCTAGTCCAAGACTTTTTTTCTGCAATCGTGGAAATTAACTCTACTTCAGCACTCAAGGTTGGCTCAGTTTGACCAGGAAATTTCCTAATCCTGCAAATTTTGGAAGAATATCACACAATTAACATTTATATTAATAAAAAAACCATAATAGAAAAAATCACAATGTAAGGAAACCCATTGAGTTACTTTATGGGTCACAAGATTCTGAAGGTCTATCTTTTTATGATATAAATTATTCTCCATGACACTAAGAAGGTCAGAAGGCAAGAATGCAAGATACTTCGACAATACACTCTCTCTTCAAGTGCATAGATTAATGAATGTATGCATACACAGAAGCAATAACGAACACTGAAATTCTTGGCCACGCATACAGTTCATACCACTAGAAACTAGACTGTTCTAAATTGTTTTAACACTGCAGATCAATGGGAAACATTTCTATGGTATCTTCATTGCACAAGCGTCCATTATCTTGTTATGTTTGCATTATGGTTCGGTGACCGTCCAACACAATTCAGATCAACATATATGCATCTCAGTATCTTGCTTTGTCTTGAGTTGCTTAATCATGTGTCCTTGCAGTCAGTTTTGCATGATTAACAAAGGAAAAACACAAGGCTTATATTGCATAACCAAACTTAACTACTTACTTCCAGACCAAACAGTCGATAGATGCATTGTATTTAGCTCGACCTGACGTCACTTGGAAACTTGTTTTTGCTGTTTGTTTTGGCACTGGAATCTTGATGACGACACCAAGTGCAAACATTTTTGCACCAAAAACACTTTTTACCTGAAAATCAACTCTACTAATAAGAAAGATGGATGTCAAATAGATTTTGTATGGATTAAAATAATTCTGAAAACAGACCTTGACATTTACTTCCATCCGGGTTCGACCCAGTTCCTTAATAGTAGGCAATACTCTGAAAGGAAGATTTACACCCTCAGTTATGCGGTACCTATTTCAAAGAGACATAAAAAATCATTATTAAAAATATTGTGCAAACGGTTGGACAAAGTCAAAGAGAACAAACCTAAAAACAGATGGTCAAGCATAACATATCAGATGATTGCAGGTAGGTGCTTAGTACCACATATGGATAAGAAATAAGTTACATACTACTCCTTGAAGAACATACCAGTATTGGTCTATAGAAAGTACAACGGGGTTGTGATTGGTGTCCAATTAAGGACAAGTGATAATTCTAGAAGCCCTCATTGCTTGAAATTAGATCATTTTAGGTCCAAATATTAAATATAAATGAACATGAATAGTGAATACTTGCGAAGAATGTCCTTGTAATGAAATTGATGACCTCTTTTCAAAAGACAAAGGGAACATTACTGAATGGCCATACTAAAAAATGAATTATTAATTACTTAGGTCTATGCCAAAGTGCCTTGAAGTTAGTGTTAAAAATTTATTTTCAAGTAGCATTCTGATTTCTGAATGACTGAGTCACTGAGTACCCTCAAAACAATAAACTTAATATTAAAGGCTATAAGCACACAGACAAGATCTCACGAGGGACTCCCAGCTTACTTCATTAGTTCAAATTCACCATCTGGTGGAACAAAACTGACGGTTTTCTCTGAGTTGAACCTTGTCAAATTCACACATTGATGAAAAGTAACATCGTCCAGTTCAATAGTTTTCCCGCTGCAGTTAATAGCAAAATGAAAGGCTGGGTTAATAAAACAGATACAGTGATACCTTCCAGAAGCTTTGGGCCATAGAGTTATCAGAAAAAAAGTTTAGAAAAGCATGACTTTGCAATGTGCAGGAGAGCAATGCACAGTACAAAACCTACCTTTTAGCTGGACGTGACTTTAGTTGTGACTCTTTCTCAAGACCAATTTTATCATTTAATCCAAGCTTCAAATCAGGCATCCCAGACAGAAAGCACTTCATAAGAACTTTCCCAGTTACGTCACAGCGCAATACACTACCTACAATTAAAAATTGTCTGAGTCAATATGATCAAGGAAATCAGGAAAACTAATCCATAAAATTGAGTTCACCTTTTGAAGACATAAGAAGGTTCACGCTCTCTACAATATCCAGAAAGACCTGCCAGCAAAAGAAAGTTAAAAAAAAGTAGCTATAGGCAATACTCATTGAAGCTAAAACAAGCCGAAAATCAAGAAATATCACCTCATTTTTTTTGTATACAAGACCTTCTCTTCGCCAACCAACAGCACCAGTAACTTGTAAAGTCGCGTTTGGCACTGGTTTATCTGTAGGCTGTTTGGTGCGTCGGTAAAATTTAGAAAAAAGTCAGAAGAAATGTAGTACGTAAATTGAGATATACATAATACAAGGCAATCTAATGTACTGAACAAAAAAATACCTTGGATGAGAATGGTGAACGGACACCTTCCTGTGTAATATAAAGCTTCAAAATTTCAGGAGAAAGATTTTGAGGGTAACCAAAATCCATAATCTCTGCAATATGACTGAATATTAATAACTGAGGCATATACTTATATACTGACTACTGCTGCGTTTAAAAGGGAAATCGGAAACTTGGAGAGAATAATGGCGTATAAGAATAACAATTGGATGACAATACAACAGAGAGTAACAGTGAGATGCTACTAATTTTATGATTCATAATTAGATCTTTAATAACCAATAAAATACCTAATCAACTAAAAGGGAAATAGTAAGGCTAATCCCAGCTATGATGTGTACATAAGCGCATGACAATCACTACATAATCAACTTCAACCAACAACCCTCTATGACCAGCTACTTTAACATATACAATTATCAATGTTGCTTCATTTGTTTGTGCAAGGTTTTAAGGGGGGGAAATAAACACATTTATGAGCCTACAAGGTACAGTACTATTATAGTTTGACGTACAAAGTTTAATACTCAGTACTATTATAGTTTGACGTACAAAGTTTAATACTCCAAGGACTACACTCTTCTATAGTATAGGAAAATAGTAACACTTTAAAAAAACAGAAATATGAGCCAATAATGAGCCTCGTATGCATAAAGTAGAAGGAATTAAATGACCCGTCTACATAAATGGCTCACAAGCACCCACAAATAGCAATGATGGGGAACGAGAATAAAGAATTAATATATATGCTATTAATTAGAATATGTTTGTTTAGTGTAGAGATAAATAGTATATTTATCTATATGTTTTATATGTGGGGCTTTTAGTTTATTAAATACGTAGCTTATCTATAATAAGCTCAATTGTTAACGGGCCATAGTCCATTAGGTTATTTGATTAGGTTTTCTATTCTCTATATAAGTATTGTAATCCCCACATATTAAATTAGACTTGATTATTGAGAATATCTTTGAATATTGAATTGAGTCTCTTTTATGAGTTGTGATCCATAGTTTTTTTCCCTTCTGCGGTTGGGAAACCCTTGGGGTAATGGGTGTTCTGCGATACATTCACCCAAGTTATATCTATTATCGTATCGTATCTTTATTTTACGAGTTGTCCTGCATCAAAATTTGACGTACAAAGTTTAATACTCAGTACTATTATAGTTTGACGTACAAAGTTTAATACTCCAAGGACTACACTCTCCTATAGTATAGGAAAATAGTAACACGTTAAAAAAACAGAAATATGAGCCAATAATGAGCCTCGTATGCAATAAAGTAGAAGGAATTAAATGACCGGTCTACATAAATGGCTCACAAGAACCCACGAATAGCGTACCAATGATATGCAAATCATGGTTAACGATAAACAACCCAAGAAGAAACATTTCTCAATATGAACATACCATCCAAGAGCTCGTATATTAGAACAAAATTGTTACGAATAGCATCCTCATCAAAAGCCCCACCAAAGTATGACTTGAACAATGCAACTGCCTGCATAGTGCACACAGATTCTGGATCTCAATGAAAATAATAATAATCATAGATTCTGTCTTCTCACAGCAAGAGCTCAACTACAATAACTAAATTGCTACTACTAAAAAAATTCTAAAAATAAGGATTTTTTCACAATGATAAACGTCATACAATCGAATAAAAATATTTTAACACATATTTATTCTGCCATAGAAAACCAATACTTGACATACAACCAGAAAGTTCAATCAGTGGCGGACCCAGGACTTAAATCCAGAGTGGGCCGACTATCACTAATTTTTATATTAAAATTAGTCAAGGATCTAAAATTTATTGATCTATTTTAATTTTTATTGAATAATTCGAGTTATTTTTCTGCTTAATTATCGATTTATAACAAATTACTTAATAATAAGTAGACAATTTAAAATTTTAAATTAGCCAAACTAAACCAAACAAATTGAATATATTTAGTGATGTATGAGAAATTTAAATTGTCAAAATTTGAACCCTTTATATACCAAATTATAAATATGTGTATATAGATATATTGCTTAACCATAATTAAAATTATTAATATGAAATAATAAATATAAGTAGATGCATTGCTAAAATTATAGAATTATAAACATAAAAACCCATAAGATTGTGTTTAGGAACATGCAATTCATTTCAAATGATTGATTTCAAAAGACATGAATTGAGTTATCCTTTCAAACTCGGATTTATACAAATATTTGAATGTTTTGAAATTCAAATGAAATCCAAATCCGAATTCTTGTAATTAAACAAACATGTTATTTGACCAAATCCAACATTTCAAATGAATTCCAAGTTTCCAAACGGGCCATAAATAAACTTGAAAGATTTAGATATTGTGCCATATATTTGAACACAACACAAAACAATTATATGAAAGCTTTCTAACAATCAACTAAACAAAGGAGTACATACACATCAAGTTGATATAATATTACACTTCCATAAAATTTTACGGAGGGTAGGTCCAACACTGAGTTCAATATTTTCATTACAAAAATCCTTTCATTGAGCCACATATCATTCATGGTCTATGTTCTTGTTATCCAGTTGAATTTTCTATCTAGACTAATCAGTTCTTTATCTTCTACTTTGTCACTGGGCCTCTTCTATTCTTATGTTCTCAGGTTCTAACTATTATCTTAATTCATCTCCTCTAATCTTTTTTATCTGTTATCCTTGGTTCCTTTTCCACTGTCCCAATCTCTTCTTTGTTCTGCCTATCTGATATAGTATTTTACTAATGACAAGAGATAACTGTTAACATACACGGAGAAATAAAAAACTGTGCGATACTGAATCGATCGCATTTAGTAGATTAGTAGAATCAATAAAGTATTGATCGCAATCAATAGCAAGTCCAGATTTCACTAATCAATCATCTGAAAAAAATTGGGGCTTGCATCACAACGTATAAGGACTAGAAGGCTAATGTTATTGACACTTGTTTACTAAATATCCTACCTAAATAAATATCTATTGTTAAGCAAAATAATAAATTATGTCTATCTTCCCATTATAAATATCCATTTTTATGAATTTAAACAAAAAATTAAAAGGTTGTCTCCAGTTAGTTGTTGAATTTCTTATCTTCTCTTAGTAAAATTCCCAGCTTGCTATGTAGTACTTCAAATCAAGAACATTATGAGAATAAGAGATGGAGACCAGCACCCTAATCAAAATATATAGGGTTTGAAATATAGTGACTTGATATTGGATATAAAAAGACGGTGCAGTTGAAATCAGGCTGTGGCACCAGGTTCAAAGTCCATACTCTGGAGCTTAGAATGGCGAATGCAAGGCAGAGCCAAAGGGGTTACCAGCGCTCTCCTCTTTCCTCAAGTCTCGGAAGTTTTTCAGTTTATTTGGGACACTATTAAGTTACTCTATCTTAACTTGCTGTAGTTACTACTAATGTTTGTTTTGCTCTCTACCACCAAGCTAGCTTCCTTTGTCAATCTTTTGTATTGTCATTTGAATGTCATAGAGCATGGCTAGGCCCTTATTATTTCTTTTCTTCTTTATAATATAATTAAAAATTAGCAAACACATATATATATATAGCCTTTAATTTAGAATACTTATTTTTTAAATTGAAAATTAATCTAAAATTACAACTGGCAGGGGAAATATTAGACTACTCTCTAATATGTTCACTCTACTCGTAAGAAAGGACAACCATAAGGAGAGAAACTACTATGCAGAAGAAAAAAGTTAAAACTTCAAAGAGGAATCAAATTGATCAGGAAGTATAAAAGGCGAGAACAGCTAAGTACCTCAACGACAAACTTGAAAGCGCAAGCTACGTTAGCATTGCTGCTGACAACAATCACTATGTACACATTGCTAATTCTCATGTAAAAGAAAGAGCAACCACCAATTTGCCGCACAGGACAAGTACCTAGCTCTTTTGTCTGCATTATGTGCACACGAAAGGCATCCACCATATTTCCCCTGGTACAAAGCCATCAATGAATTGCAAATTAACTGGAATTTAACAATTATAAAAGCAAATGTATGTTATAAATTTTCAAGACAACAAAAGTGAACATCAGAGAGAGAGACAACTAACTAGTTTACATGAGTAATAAAATAAGCTTAAATAGAGTGTTTTTACCAAACACTTTTGGTAATCCAAAATAAAAATTCACAAACTAATCAGGTGCTATTGGCCTAATAAACGTAAACTAATCATACTG
Organism: Oenanthe sinensis; assembly: GCA_028671895.1. Taxonomy (NCBI): domain Eukaryota; kingdom Viridiplantae; phylum Streptophyta; class Magnoliopsida; order Apiales; family Apiaceae; genus Oenanthe; species Oenanthe sinensis. Next base: position 27,752,911 of record CM053812.1, on the reverse strand, counting down.
GGATACGATCATTACAATAAATCGCTTTGATTACAGCATCATTCATATCGACTAAAATTAACATCTCAATTTCTCCTAAAAACAAGGAAAATAATACAAATTGAAAAGCGTAACCATAACGAACCAGCATTCAACACCAGTTGCATACCACAAAACAGGTAAATATTGATTCAATTGTACAATAAACTTAAGTAGTTAACTTCAATTGAAAAAATGTAAAAGAATACTAGTTAATAAGAAAACTAACCCGACATCGTCACGATAGAGACGATTGATGAGCACATCGCCGCGGAGATTGAGAAAGTAAATAGCGGAAGCAGCGACAGGCATGATCTATCTGTAGAGATCGGGATCAAAAATGAGATCTAGGGTTTTGATTGAAATCAAGTAGAGGGTATGAATTTGGTAAATTTTACGGAGCGGGTAAAGTGGTTCAGGCAGCTGGATGCCTCTAGTATTCGTGCTGGCGTCTTTTTTATTTTGGTCTTTCTTTTTATTTTATTTTTTCCGGAAATTTAAAATGAGGAAGAAATGCTTGTTTACCCCCAACTCGATCAATACGAATACATGCAAAGTGTAATGACAGAGAACCAAAAAATATCTTCAAAATATATTCTAAAATAACGTAGCAGTAGTGACATGGTAAAATGAAAATTTTTAATTCGTATGTTAATGTGAATGCACGAGGGGTACTTTTCATTTATTATTTGAAAAATGCTAGAGTCCTAAAATTATTTCCCAAAAATATTACCAAAAAACACTTGTATAATTTTAATTGGTTATCAAAACAATAAATGAGAAAGACCCCTTGTGCATTCAAATTAATACATGAATTAAAATTTTCTATTCTACCATTTCACTGCTGCCACGTCATTTTGTGAAAATATTTTGGGAATTTTGTTTGGTTCCCTAGCATTACTCTTATTATTTTAACAACCAATTAAGATTAGACAAGTGGATTTTGGAAACTTTTTTGGGAAAAAATTTTGGGACTCTAGAATTTCTCATATATAAATTTAATTTTAATTAGTTAAAAATTGAATTAAATAATCAAGTTAGGATTTCAATAATTTTAACTCAGTCCCGGATTAATGGAACTATTTACACATATGTGTGTGATTGCATATATCAAATAAATTAAATGTCTGCACGATGAGATAACTCAAATGGTAAGGGTTTATCTCTTTTTATCTCGGGTCTGGATTCAATTCTCACTCACTCCGAGATTTGTCATAACAAATACTAATATTGTAAGACATATATGTTAAATTAGTCAAAAAATAATAATAAATTAAATGCCTTGTAAACACCAGGTTTGAGATTAATTTAAGTGGCTATTAGTAAGTTTAAAATCACGCTTTTTAATAATTCTATTTTTCATTGAAGTGCAGATCTGTTAATGCTATTAGATTGATGCTTTTTAAAAATGAATGCCAGAGCTTATTAAAATAAGAGTAAAATGTATTTCGTGTGCTTGTATTTTGTGTGTCAAACCACTTGACATACTAACACTGACATTCAATTTTTTTTAATAACTCGTGTATTTCCGTCAATTCCTTTTAACATTGTTAATTTTTTAAAGGGTGTTTTTGTCTTTTCACTAACAATGACTCAATATATCGTCTTTATACAAGAACCAACAGGCCTTTGTATATGGATATGCAAGCCACTTCTACGGTGTACCATTGTGTCTTAGATGCCATGATTTTTTTTTCATCTCTCCCGTTTTGGAAACCCCATTCTCGTACTCATATCTACGGTTTGGAATCATGTGATTACCACTGAAACGGTGCATAAGTGTGTACTTGATTCGTGCAGGCATTAATAAGAGAAGTTTGATGTTATGTATTTGCCGGTTAAGTCGGATGAGTTGATTAATGTTGACAAGTTGAGGGAGGCAATTAGCCCGACACCGGCCTTGTTTCTGAAGGGGGTGAAGAGTAAGAGAATAAAATTGGTGTGATTCAACCTATGGAGGAAATTGGAGAGATTTATAAGGAATACAAATGCTACAAATATCGGGAAAAATTGATGTAGACGGTGATAAATGGAATGTGAGTTTAATGTGTTAAATGGACATAAGATTTATAGAATTGGGGCTTTGTATATGAGACGTACGCCGAGGATTTGGGTGGAGCCGCAAATGAATGGGGGTGGACATGAGAGAGGGATTAGGAGTGGGACTTACTTATGTCGTTGGTTGTTGGAATGAGTGTTGCATGTGAGTTGGCCAGGAAGGAGATGAAATATGGTGTGAAAAGGATAAGTATGTTGCAGGAGAGAATGTTTAATGGAATTATATCTGAACTTGATGGGGGGTTTAAGAGGCATATGGGTCATACTCTGCTGCCCACCATGGTGGCGCACCCACCTTGTACAGTGCACACACCGGTCACATTAAATCTCAACACTACCCAGTCCCCCAAGAATACCATTCTGCAATTGCACCACAAGCACAAGGTCACCACTAGTTACACAACCATACCTTGCACCTCCAGCTCTACATGTACAAGCAGTCCTCTTCACAGACTCGTAGCTCTCCTGAGTCCAATGTGAGGGGTAACACCACTGACCAGTCTGAGAGCATTGAAGATTGAAAATCGTAGAGCGGTAACTAGAAGGCTGGCAGTGAAGGCCAAAGTCAGAAATACCCTTAACTGAAGTCACAGAGTTGAAAGGATTTGACGGAAATACACAAATCGTAAAAAGTTATTAGATTCAGTATAACAGGCGATAATTTATGAAGTACAATATCTAATGTAGTCCGACACATGAATTGCAAGTACACAAAGTGCACTTTACTCATTTTAGGTTAAAAAGATGTGAATGCTTTTTCTCTCTGCACACGTTCCGAGTTGTGAATGGGAGAGAATGGATGTTATACTTGGGGGTTTTCATATATGATTATTAATGAAACCTTTTGCATATTTTTTTATCATTAATACTGTTAATTTCAATTACATGTGATGTTCATTAATTAAGTGATGTACAACTATGAGAACTAGTGTTTTTCCCTGATTCGTACCTGGTTCAAAAAATTAGAATAATTAAATATTATATAAAATGTATATATTTATAATTTAAAATTTTCAGTTTATAAAAATATTAATTTTGTAATTTATCAAACAATATAGTATAAACTTTTATAATTATATATTCAAAAAAATAAATAATTAATTTCTATCATATATAATAAAATGGTACCCGTAAAAAAAGTTTATAATTTATGAGGTAATTATAATAATATTTTTAATGTTTCTGGTGTAAGTATAGATAATGTGAATATGTGATCTATTAGTTTTGTTTCATTATTGCTATGAAGAAGAAAAATAAGTGAAGAAATCATATATGAGAACAAAATAAATAAATTTAAATATACAATAACAGAAATATAAAGTTTACATAAGTTATCTGGGTCATACGTCATGGGTGAATATAGAAAAAGTAATATAAACACTTTTTTTTATCTTTTCCTATTTAATATCGGGTCATGAGTAAAAAGTAGTCAACTTTGCATAGGTTTTGAAAATCCAAACCTCGAACTAATTAATGAAAATTTGTTAAAAATGGAAAATTTGGATCTGAAAAATGGAAAGATCCATATTCATGGAATTTGGAACGAGTTATTCAACTACTATATATACTACATTATATATTCGTGCTACGCACACGGATAGCAGGGATATTTTATAATTTATATATTAATAGATATATGGTTTTATACATAATAAATTAACATAATGACAAATTGAACCAATAAAATAATTGTAAAATTAAAAATATACTTCTATTGAATATGAAATAACAAAAATTACACTATTTGTTAATTAATGCTAAAAATAAATGAACTTGTGTTATTATTAAAAATTAAACCTTTAGCCTCATATATTATATCTAAATTTTTTTTTGACTGAATATTAAATCTAAGTTTATAATGAATTCTTACATTTATTTTTAAAACCTTATTACATAAATCACACACTCAATATCATCTCTTATCGTATATTTATTTTCTATTATATATATATATATATATATATATATTATTTCATATTTAATTTTTATTTAGGATTTCTACATATTTAATTTTAAATATTATATATCTTAAATTTTATTTAAAATAAATTTCTTTCAAACTAATTATAATATTGTGTGTTAATAATTTACTAATATCATAAATAACATGTTCAATCACAAACTTGCTAGAAAATCGATAGAGGGTTCATGTTTCTCGACAAAATCAAATCAAAACGCGACCCTATTTTCGGTTCATACATGAAACTAAACATAATGAATTGGGTATGAGTTTGTGATTTTTCGACCAATCTATTTCAATCCGATCTATATCATTATTCGATTAATTTAAATATAATATATTATAACTCATGCTACACACACATTATTTTAAAAAATTATTTAATAAAAAATATTAATACTTCCTTCGTCCCAAATTATGTTTCTCTTTGACTTTTTCACAATTTCAATGCTTCCGGTAGTTGTACTTACAAATAATATTTTTTAAATTTTTTTATTTTATATAAAAAAATATAAAGTTTAATTTTTTATACAAAATTAAAATATTTAAAAAATATTATTTATAAATACATCTACCAAGCACATTGAAATACGTGCAAAAAGAAGTAACTCACATAAAATGGGACGAAGGGAGTAATAATGATAATATGAAATTAAGTAAATTAAATAATTTTATATTTAAGATTAAATAATACAATTTTAAGAAAATTAATAACAGTACAATAAAATATTATTTTTATGCATTATAATAAATGAATTTAAAAATTATTTTAGTTTAATATTATATTGTATATGTTATGTGGTAAAATACTAATGTGCATTAATGAGATTACCAAAAGTGAAAACTTAATTTAAATATTTATTAATGACATTACCATAAATATTACTAATTATAATAATGATATATAAAATTTATATACACATTTTTTATAATTAAAAATGAGTCAAATAAGAATATGGATCTTATACAAACCTAAACATGGATACATGTTAGGAATGCAAACACTGGTGATTGTCAGAGATTACTAAACAGAGTTTATGCTGACGCCATCAGCGTTTAAGGAAGCTGTCGGTCAGAGTTTACTCTACCAGAGAATACTCAATCAGAGTTTACTCTAACAGAGAATGCTCAAATCAGAGAATGACAAACCGACAGAGTTTAGCTCCAGAGTTTATCAGAAAAGGAAACAGACAAATCAGAGTCTGATTTGGATAGTAAGAAGGAATTCAAGTGCAAGTCAAATTACCTTATTAAATCTATTCTTATCATAATCTGTTTTGTAATTGTATTTGTAGCTGTGTCTATATAAACACAGAGATAGGTTATAATTAAAAATTGAATTCATAAAAAGCAATATCTTGTAACCTAGCAGCTCTTAAGAACTTAATATCTTGAGAGAGTTTTGTATTCAAGTTCATTATTAATACAAAACAGTATTCAATTCAATATACTTGTGTTCATAATCGATTTACAGGCACTATTACATTCAACCCCCTTCTGTAATAGATTGATTATTCTGGGAAACAATTGGTATCAGAGCAGGTTGTAAATTTCAACTCAAAAAGATCAAATAATCATGTCTGGAAACAAGTATGAGAGCATCAGAATTCCAATATTGAAGAAGGCTGAATACCCTACATGGAGGGTGAAGATGATGATGTTCTTAGAAGCAACTGATCCTGATTACTTAGATAGGATCCATACAGGTCAGTACCTACCAACCAAACTGGTGCCTTCTACAATTGTGGAAGGAAGACAAATCCCTGAGTATTACACCCTGAAGGACAAGAAAGAATGGACTAATGAAGAAAAACAGGAAGTCTTGAAAGATGCAAAGGTAAGAAATATTCTACATAACAGTCTTGACTCTGTAATGTCTAACAGGGTAATAGCTTGCAAAACCGCCAAAGAAATCTGGGATGCACTGGAGGTTCAATGTCAAGGAACCAAGGAGATAAAGAAAAATAGAAGATCTGTTCTAATCCAAGAATATGAATACTTTGAGGCTAAGCAGAATGAGTCCCTCACAGATATCTATGATAGATTTCTAACTCTGTTGAATAACTTAGCTTTGGTGGATAAAGTATATGACAATGAAGATTCAAACACCAAATTTCTGAGGGCTCTTCCAGAAGAATGGGATCTGCAGACATCCTTGATAAGAGAGACAGGGCTGACTTGGATGAGATGTCCTTAGATGAAGTTTATGGCAAATTGAAAACTCATGATCTGGAGTTACAGCAAAGAAGAAATAGAAAGAGTAACAAGGCAAGACCTATTGCTTTGAATGTTGAAGCAAAAATTGAAGAACCAAAAGAAAAGGTGCTTAAGGTTTCAACAAGGAAAGGGAAAGAAGTAGTACTCCAAGATAGCAGTGAATCAGAGTTTGAGGCAAACTCTGATGAAAACTCTGAAAATTCTTCAGACTCTGACATGATGGAGATGTTTGCTATGTTTGTCAAAAGCTTCAAGAAATACAGAAAATTTAGGAAGCAAGGAAACTTTCAGAAGAAGCATAGTGAGACAGACAAGAAAGACAGATTCAGAAAAAGGGAAAATAGAGATGCAAAATCAAAAATTCTTGATAAATCAAAGGTCAAGTGTTACAAGTGCAACAAGATGGGACACTTTGCTACTGAGTGCAGAAGCAAGGAATCTGGGAAAGCTCTCATCACATCAAAGAACGATTGGATGGATTCCTCAGACTCTGAAGAAGAAACTAACTATGCTCTCATGGCAAACTCTAATTCTCCCATTTTAAACTCTGACAAGGGAAACAGGAAAAACATTCTGGTAATTGATAGTGGATGTTCTGCACATATGACTGGAAATAAATCCCTGCTTTCAGAGTTTGAGGAGAAGGCTGGCCCAGCAGTATCTTATGAAGATGGCAACATAGGAAGAATACTGGGATATGGCAACATTGTGATTGGAAATGTCATCATTGAAAATGTAGCTTTGGTTGAAGGACTCAAACATAATCTGCTCAGTGTGAGTCAAATGACAGACAAAGGTTTCTCTGTGGAATTTCATGGAACTCATTGTGAAGTGAAAAGCAAGAAAAATGGAAAAGTAGCTCTTATTGGCCACAGACATAACAACCTATTTGAAGCTAGCTTGGATGATAATTCTAATGGTCCCTTGACCTGTCTACTTGGAAAGGCATCACCAATGGAAAGCTGGAATTGGCACAAAAAGTTGTGTCACTTGAACTTTGGAAACATTAATGAATTGGTAAAGAAGGACCTAGTTAGAGGTCTTCCAAAAGTTCAATTTCATCCTGATGGACTCTGTGATTCATGTCAAAAGGCCAAACAAAGGAAGACATCTTTCAAGAGCAAAACTGAAAACTCTATTGATCAACCTTTTCATCTATTGCATCTTGACTTATTTGGTCCAGTTAACATAATGTCCATTGGAAAGAAGAAATACACTCTGGTAATAGTTGATGATTTCACTAGATTTACTTGGGTATACTTTTTGCACAAGAAGGATGAAACTGCAGAAACAATTATTGATCATATTGCAATGATTGAGAATGGATCAACTCACAAAGTAAAGAATCTAAGGAGTGACAATGGAACAGAGTTTAAGAACTCTACAATGGAGGAATTCTGCTCAACAAAAGGCATCACTCAACAATTCTCAGCACCTGGCACACCTCAACAAAATGGTGTTGTTGAAAGAAAGAACAGAACTCTAATAGAAGCTGCCAGAACAATGCTCGAAGGAGCAAAGCTACCTACTTATTTTTGGGCAGAAGCTGTGAACACTGCATGCATCACTCAGAATTGTTCCTTAATTAACAAACATGGAATGACTCCATATGAATCTTTGAAAGGAAGAAAGCCTAATGTCAAGTACTTTCACATCTTTGGAAGCAAGTGTTTTATTCTCAAGACACATCCTGAACAATTGAAGAAGTTTGAACTTAAAGCAGATGAGGGAATTTTTATTGGATATGCAACAACTTCTAAAACCTCTTCAAGGGCATTCAAAGTATTCAATTTAAGGACAAGGACAGTCATGGAATCAATTAATGTCTCCTTTGATGAAGGGAAGATAGCTGGGTTATATGATAAAGATGCACAAGAAACACTGAGATTTGAGAATGAACTGCAGAAAATAAACTCTGTTGAACCAAACTCTGACGAGATAAACACTGATCAACCAAATCCTGGAGAGGTAAACTCTGATTCTTTAAACTCTGATTCAGAAATGATTGAAATAGAAATTGAAGAAACTGCACATGTTGAGGGGGAGCAACAACAAACACATACTGACATTAGAGATTCAACAATTGAAATATCAGAGTCTGACCAAACTCTGAACAACACAAACTCTGATCTTTCAAACTCTGAGACCACAAACACTGATACCTCAATCTCTGATAATTCAAACTCTGAGTACATAAACTCTGAGACATCAAACACTGATGGAAACACATCTTCAAGGGGAGGATCATCATTTACAGAAGGATCATTCTATGAAGGCACAGATCATGGGGGAGCATCTAGTTCAAGGAACTTTCCACATCCAAGAAAATGGACCAAAGATCACACACCTGATTTAATCATAGGTGATCTGGAGAGTGGAATAAAAACAAGAAAAGCTACTCAAAATGAATGTCTATTTCATAGTTTTCTTTCACAAACAGAACCAAAAAGGATTGAAGATGCTTTGAAAGATGCAGATTGGATTACTGCAATGCAGGAAGAATTGAACGAGTTTGAAAGGAATGAAGTTTGGACCCTAGTTCCAAGGCCAAAGAACAGATCTATTGTTGGCACAAAATGGGTATTCAGGAACAAGACAGACTCTGATGGAATAATTACAAGAAACAAGGCAAGACTGGTAGCCAAAGGTTATTCACAACAGGAGGGGATTGATTATGATGAAACCTATGCTCCGGTAGCTAGACTTGAGGCAATCAGAATTTTTCTTGCTTATGCTGCAAATAAGAAATTCAAGGTCTACCAAATGGATGTTAAAAGTGCATTTTTAAATGGTGAACTTGAAGAAGAAGTCTATGTTGAACAACCACCTGGTTTTGTCAATCCAAAATATCCAAATCATGTCTACAGACTGGATAAAGCTTTATATGGACTAAAGCAAGCACCAAGGGCCTGGTATGAAACTCTGGCTCTATTCTTACTTGAAAATGGTTTCACAAGAGGAACAATTGATAAAACTTTGTTTTATAGAACTCAAGGTAAGGATTTATTATTGGTTCAAATATATGTTGATGATATTATATTTGGTTCCACTAATGAGAAACTCTGTGAAAGATTTTCAAAGTTAATGCAGTCCAGGTATCAAATGAGTATGATGGGAGAATTGAGTTATTTTCTGGGTTTACAAGTGAAACAGACTGAAGAAGGGATCTTCATTAATCAGTCAAAATACACAAAGAATCTACTCACTAAATTTCAAATGCAAGATTCTGCATCTGCTACAACTCCCATGGCTACTGCAACAAAACTTGATCAAGACACTGGAGAACCTGTTGATGTTACAGCATACAGAGGAATGATTGGTTCTCTACTTTATTTAACTGCAAGTAGACCAGACATAATGTTTGCCACATGTCTATGTGCTAGATTTCAAGCAAATCCAAGAGCACCTCATTTGATTGCTGTGAAAAGGATTTTCAGATATCTCAAGGGCACTGCTAATCTTGGCTTGTGGTATCCTAGGGAGTCTGATTTCAAATTGATAGGATATTCAGATGCTGACTTTGCAGGATGCAAGATTGACAGGAAAAGCACAAGTGGGAGTTGTCAATTTTTAGGTGGAAGACTTGTATCATGGCAAAGCAAGAAACAGAAGTCAATTTCAACATCAACTGCAGAGGCTGAATATATTGCTGCTGGAAGCTGCTGTGCACAAATCTTATGGATGAGAAATCAATTGCTAGACTATGGTTTGAACTTCTCAAAAATTCCTATTTATTGTGATAACCAAAGTGCTATTGCAATGACAGGGAATCCAGTTCAACATTCTCTGACAAAGCACATCAGTATCAGATATCACTTCATAAGGGAACATGTGGAAGAAGGCACAATTGAATTGCATTTTGTTCCTACAGATCAACAGTTAGCAGATATCTTCACAAAACCTCTGCCTGAAGCAACATTTAACAGACTGGTTTCTGAATTAGGGATGGTGTCAAGTGGCTCAACTTAGCAAGTTTCAGACAATCAGAGTCTATGTCAGAGTATGGGGTAAACTCTGATGAAAATGGAGTAAACTCTGATCATTATATCAACTAATCTTTGATCACAAGTTCTCAGTATTTATGGTAAACTCTGTCAAAGTATGTGGTAAACTCGGACAGTACATACTAAACTCTGACTCATACAAACTCTGATCTGTAAACTCTGATTACGTGGTAAACTCTGAGATCACATTTATGACATTATATTTCTTTTTGTGACATCATAATTATTATTCTCTGGTTGGATTTATAATAAAGCGCGTGTTTCTCACGACTGTCGATTCATATCATTACACAGTACACAAACACTTGCTAAATTTTGAGACTTGTACTAATAATTGTTTTTCCAATCAGCTTTTGCCACGTGTCCCACTACAGTTTTTATGCAATTGAAAGGGCACAGTTTAATTCATATTGTCATTTTGAATTAATCATCTGTATCTATTACTTCTCACTTACGCACAAACCCTAAACTGCTCTAACCTGCAACTCTTTCTTGTTTCAATGGCATCCAAAGGACAATCCTTCCAAAACTATACTTTTGCTGCCACAAACTATATTTCTTTGTTAAATAAGACGGATGCACCTGAAGATTTTCATGTTGTCCAGGATTTTCTAGCACAAAGTTATATTGGCTATGCACTCCAGGAACCATTAAACTTTTCTGCTCAATCTCTGGTAAGAATATGGTCCACTGCTACGTACAACAATGCTGATGATGATGAAGAACCCATTATCACATTTCAATGCAATGGAAAACACACAATTACTCCTGCTGTGGTGAGACAAGCTCTACATCTACCAGAAGTGGCTGTGTATGATGACCTTGTTGGAGATGAACAGGTCAAGGGGTTTTTCAGGTCTATAGGCTATGGAGGAAGCCTATCAAAGTTAGGGAGCCTGACAAGACCCAATCTTCGAAGAGAATGGAGTTTTTTCTTCGATTGCATTACAAGGGCCTTCACAGGCAAATGCACAAATTTTGATGCAATCCCACAACTAGCACAACAGATTGGGTATTCTCTGACCCATAATCTCAATTTCAATTTTCCTTGTTTAATAATTAGGCAGCTAGCTAGCAAAATTAATGATGATGTTCACACCATATACTTTGCTAGATTTCTTCAGTTAATTTTTAATTATTTGTTGCCTAATGTAAGTCTTGAGAATGATCAGAGTTTAGCTAGTTTTTGTATGAACAAAAGAATTTTTGCTGACCTAGCTAGGAAGGACACTAAGAAAGGTAATCTCTCTCCTCTCTTTTATCCCACATGGGTCAGGCTTCTCTTAAATCAGAGAATGCCTACCATGTATGGCAGGGATTTCATCTCAGTGGCTATGGATCAGAGTTTAGCACCCTCTGATTCAAACCCAAGCCACCCTCCAAACACTGACTCCCAAACACCTTTGCCAACCTCTACAGTCTCTCAACAGACTGTAGTTGCAAAACACACCTCTCAACAGGGTTCCAGCAAAAGGAAGGGGAAGTCAGTAACAGAATCTACTCTCAAAAAGAGGAAATTAATTGATGAAAATACAGATTCTGATGAAGAGTTCGTTTTTGCTAAAAGAACGACAGTTGAACAGGCTTCTGAGACTGGGGCTGAGGTAAAGAAAAAGAGGAGAAGATTAGTCAAACTTGCACACTCTAAGGCTGCAAACACTGCAGGGATAAACTCTGATGCAGCTCTAAACTCTGACGTCCTAATCTCTGATCAGCCTAAACCTCAAGATTTCAACTCTGAAGACATTACAAACTCTGAGCCAACCACTAATGTCTTGATAAACTCTGGTGAAGCATGGGGTTGCTGGAAGGCAAATATTCCTTGGAAGGAACCTGGATTACCAGTTCCAATTGAGAACATGATTGGGCTCAAGGCTGAACAGGAGCGACAACACAATTATTTGAAAGATGGGCCATATGTCACTCCAGAGGAAGCTGGTCCTATACCAGTATCTGATTCTCCTACAAAGTCTCCAAAGCAAGTCATAAAGGAGATATCTTATGAAAGAGCAAGGGAACTGGCTGAAGAAGTAAGAAGAGAAATGGAGGCAAAGAAATCAAAGTCATCGTCAGCATCTCTTAGTTCTCAACGTTTTTCAAGAAAGAAGAAAAAGTCTGTCACTTTTGGCCAGGACACACAAGAACCTACTTCTCAAAGTGAGGTAGCAGTCCTTGAAGGGCCAGGTACACAAGAACCTATTGATCAAAGTTCAATAGAAGCCACAATTCCAGCAAGTGAAGCCAGCATTGATCAGGGGTACAATCCACAAGAACCTTCAGCTCAAAGGGTTGAAGAAGTTGTCAAGGCCCCAGCCACACAAGAACCATTCAATCAAAGTTTGGATGCAGGCACTCAATCAATTATAAAAGACATTGCTGTTGCTGATGCTGAAGGCCAATCTCTGGCAGAGTCAAGCCCACAAGAACCTTCACCTCAAAGTGGTGAAGCAGCTACAGATATGACTCAGGTCACACAAGAACCAATCATCACTCTTATGATTGCAGACCAAGCCTTACATGTTAGACAGACAAACTCTGATGAAGCTCCACAGGCACACTCTGATGCTATTTTAGTGCAACCAATTTCTACACAGCCCATGGAGACTCCATCTACAACTTCAAAGGATCAAGGTATAAACTCTGACTTTTCTTCAGAACTTACATTCTCTGATTGCATAAGTTCAGAATTTATGTTTCCTACATTTACTGCTGGGATGATCATGGATAGTCCTAAAAAGGATACCCCTATTCATGTGACTACAGATATCCTTTCTCAGCCACCTCTTATTTCTGTAGGACATTGTGTGTTGAACCTTTCTGGTGAGTCTGAGGTAAAATGTGTGGAAAACAGAATTAATGAGAGGCAGACACAGGATCTGGCAAAAGGAGAGGTAGAATTGAGAAAGAAGTTAGTTACTTCTAGTGAGCAAAATCTAACTATTGAAAGTTATGATATGTGTGATGTGAGAAGTAATGAGATTACTTTAAAAAAATCAGAGTGATTTAGGGTGTTCTGTTATTTGTGCAGGTACTCAGAGTTTACCTATTTCTGCAAACTCTGATGCTGTGCCAAACACTGCTGAATTATTACATTCTGATGGAAAGGACTCAGATTCTGATGATGTGATTTTTGCTGATGAAGTAGTCACAGATCTCTCCATTCCCTTCACACAGCGGTATAACACCAAAAGATGGCCTGTCAACTCTTATGATGCACTTGACAGATTGCAAATGGCTTATCCTGATTACATGGTGGTGGAAAATCTCAAAGGTCAAATTGAGGCTGATCTAAATGCAGAGGGTGTCAGAAGGGATTTCTCTTCTACTCCAAAGACTTCAAATGAAGATTACCTTACCTCTCACAGACAAGAAATCTGGGATTTCTCTTGGAAGTTTCCTGAGGCAAATATTCCATGGCCTCATGTTATTGACTTGGTCAATAAAGCTGATAAAGAAATAAACTCTCCAGAACTCAAGACACTCTTGAAGGCATCCACCATAATGACCAAAGGACTTAAGAGTGAAGTTAGTGGTCTTAAGGACTTTGTCACTAAATCTACAGCAGCTGTTGAATCTACCTTCTCTACTTCTCAGAATTCTTTAGGCATGAAGATAAAGAACATTTCAGACAAGCAGAATGCTTTGGAATCCAAGGTTGATGAGATTTCTGTCTCTGTCACTTCTATGCAGGGCATGCTCACAAACTTCGTTCAACTTTTTACTGAGCACATTGGGAATGATGTCAGAAAGGGGGAGACGGGTTCAGACAAATGCAACGAGGATGAAATTCTAAACTCTGACAAACCTGATGATGAAGATCATGGGAGTCATAAGGAAGGAAAGCAAACTCTGACAACCTCACAAACTCTGATGACATCAAAGTCTGATGTAAACTCTGACTACAAGCAAACTCTGATAGATGCTGATTTGGAATTAGCAAAAAGGCTTGAAGATGAAGATAAGCCTGAGAGGATTGAAGAACAAAACTTAAAAGATGCAGAACTGGCAAAGAAAATGTTTGAAGAAGAAAATCCAGGAATGGATCCTGTTGCTGTGGAAGCTGAACTGAAAAAGTCTGGAAATAAAAATGCTCAAGAAAAGAAGAAGAGAAAATATGTGAAAAAGGCACCTGCTCAAAAGAAGAAGTCAGAATCCAAGCCTACTCAAATCAAATCTGTTGAAGTTCCTAAGATAATTGATCAACCAAAACAAGTCTCAGAAATTCAAACCAGATCATCCTCAAGAATTCAACAAAAAGCTCCAACCAAACCACAAACATCTCTTACTATGATGGGAACAACTTTTCTACCAGGTGGATCTAGGTTTGATGTTGAAGAAGAAGATCATCAACCATCTCTGATCAGAAAGAAAAAGTCTGATCCTCTGTGGACTACAACTCAAACTCTGACACTCAATGCCAGGCTTGGAAACAACAAGGGTGGTATTGGTGATACACATGCTAAGATCTACAGAGGTAAAGCAAACATCTTCAGAGATCCTTATTCATTAAAAGATAAACCTGAAGAAGAGCTGTCTCAAGAACATCTTGACAAATTAATATCTGTTAACATAGTGAAAGATAGTTTTGATGGAGCTCAAGCTAAGGAGAAGCTTCTGTATTTTCTAGAAGATGGGAGAGTTTTGAAGATTGCTGAAGAAAATCTGAAGGATAAGGCATCTAAAGAACTTGAACATGTTCTATATCTGCTCAATGATGAAAATGAAGCAACTTCAAAGTGGAGAAAGATTCTTGAAAGAAAAATAGCTGAAAAGAAGAAGAGTGAAAGATTGATGATGATAAAGTCTGAAGATTATGAGTTTGGGTATTTACTTGAAGATGGAACAAGAAGAGCTATGAGAAAGGGAGATGCAAAGGTCAAGATGGTGTTAGGGATTCCTACACTAATTTTAAATCCTGATGGAATGAAGACCTGTTGCATTGTCTTAGATGAAAGGATGGAAAGGTCATCAATTTATGCTCTAAGGGCTGCAATATTTCAAATAGATGATTCTTCTGAAAACATGAAGGAATTGAAGGAGAAGCTTGTTGACTTACTGAAAAATGCTGAAGAGAAGCTCCTAAGTCAATTTCTGAAAGAAGAATTATTTTACAGAAGAATCTAAGTCTAAAAAGGGTAAATAAACTCTGGTGCATTTGTCTTGTATTGCTGACATCATAAGTGAAATTTATGTTTTAATTCTTAAAGCATAAATTGGGGGAGATTGTTAGGAATGCAAACACTGGTGATTGTCAGAGATTACTAAACAGAGTTTATGCTGACGCCATCAGCGTTTAAGGAAGCTGTCGGTCAGAGTTTACTCTACCAGAGAATACTCAATCAGAGTTTACTCTAACAGAGAATGCTCAAATCAGAGAATGACAAACCGACAGAGTTTAGCTCCAGAGTTTATCAGAAAAGGAAACAGACAAATCAGAGTCTGATTTGGATAGTAAGAAGGAATTCAAGTGCAAGTCAAATTACCTTATTAAATCTATTCTTATCATAATCTGTTTTGTAATTGTATTTGTAGCTGTGTCTATATAAACACAGAAATAGGTTATAATTAAAAATTGAATTCATAAAAAGCAATATCTTGTAACCTAGCAGCTCTTAAGAACTTAATATCTTGAGAGAGTTTTGTATTCAAGTTCATTATTAATACAAAACAGTATTCAATTCAATATACTTGTGTTCATAATCGATTTACAGGCACTATTACATTCAACCCCCTTCTGTAATAGATTGATTATTCTGGGAAACAATACATAACCTAAAATTGGATATTTCATGAATCAAATTATAGTTTAAAATTATATCTGGGCCTAAATATGGATACCGAATGGTTTATGCAGTAATTTATAATATAGACTAATATTTTGTCTGTGGTTTACATAGGGTTCAAAAAAAATTAAAATTTAAAAAATGTATGTAAATAAATTATTATTATTTTGTAAATAATAAATTTGACCCACTCATAATAATATATTATAAGAATATAAAAATAAACTTCAAATATATAAAATTCTATAAATTAAAAAGATATTAATGTTTTAAATAAACGATTTGAAGACTTATTGATTGTAACAACTAATTTCAAAATTGATTATTCTAATATTTTAATTAATATATGTAGAATTTGGACTTCTGAAACTCACAAAGAAAAAATATAAAATAAAAATTAAATAAATGGACTTGAAAAATCAAATTTAGAAAAAATATTATTCATATATTATAATTATGAAATATAAGTAAATATATTTGTTATTCAAAAATGAATGAAACTAAAAATTATATATGTGATAATATTGAATATAATAAATATTACTAAAATAATATATATATATATATATATATATATATATATATATATATATATCAACTTTTATTAATACATGGTTGTATAAAAACTTATATCGAAATTAAAATAATAAAATTTATGTTAGTCCCAATTAAAATGACTATTTAAATTAATAAATATTAATTATTGATTAATTAATTATAAAAAAAGAGTCATTTAGTTATTAAAACAAAATTTGGAGAAGTAAATAAATTTGAGTTACTCATGGAAGAATATTATAAGAGTATGATAATGAACTTGAAAAATATTAAATATTTTAAATTAAAAAGGTTTTAATTTTTTCAAATGAACGATTTGAAAACTTATTGATTCACAATTGATTGGAGAGTTGATTATTTTGATATTTCAATGGCTTAAATACAATTATAACCCTGAGTTTTCAATAAAATATAATTAAAACTCTTTTTTAATATATTTAGTAAATTTAACTCTACATTTTTGAACTACATACAGTTGAGACCTTTTTAAAAATAATTAATAAATTTAACCATACGATCTTCACTATTTACAATTAAAACCCTTTTTAAAAATATTTAGTAAATTTAACCTTAACTTTTTAATTTCGGAATAAATTAAACCTTACGACCAAATTTTGAATAATTATTCATCAAATACACTATTGTCATTTTTTGTTTGTATAGATATTATCTAAGAATAATATATATATGCAATTATTATGGTTTTTCCTTATAAAACAAATATTTATATATTTTTTTCTATATTAATATGTCTATATGTATATTATATTATATATGTTCAATAAAATTTTAATATGTGTTTATATTATTTCATCTTGTCATCACACTTCCCGCTCAATATATTCACGATTGTTTATCACCGAATTTAATTTATTTTAAAAAATACTCTTCTATTGATATTTATAGATGTAGATCTCTTTAAATGGAGATATTTTCGAAATTTATAAAGTAAAAACTAATTTTATAAATTAGACTCGATCATGGACAAAAATATAAAACATCAATTAATCTTTTTAAATTCATAAAATAATAATTAAATAAATAAACTTGAAAAATTAAATTTAGTAAAAATGTTATTCATATATTATAATTATGAAAGATGAGCAAATAGATTTGTAATTCAAAAATGAAAAAAATAAAAATTATATATATATAAGAAATTAATTTTCTTTTTAAAAATGAATTTGGAAAAGAAAATTTCTTTCAAAAAGAAATTAAAAAAATACAATCAAACTTTTGTATCCTAAAATGTAACTTTTTAAGAAAAATATAATTATTAAAATGTAACTTTTGCATCCGGTTTCTTTTTTTCAAATATACAATTTTTCAAAAGAAATTCAAAAATACAATATTCAAATTTTGTCTTCAAAAATATATTTTTCCAAAAATTGATTTGATTTTCAATAAAAAAAATACAAACTGTTGCAAGATGAATCAACATTAAAATCAACTCTTAAATAAAATGAAATGAAATTATATTTTGGGTTTCACATCGTATAAATACAACTTTTAAAATTGTATTATTTAAATATTTTCTAAAATTTGTATTTTTGAAAATAATTTTAAAAAATATAGTATTTTGAATAATTTTCCAAACTTTTATCTTTCCTCATAAAAAATCTTCTTATTGATAAAATATCGGGTTTGAATAATTTAATTAAATATTTTTTCATAAGCATTAAATATTAACTAAATTAAAAACTTTAAAATTTTTAATATTATAATTATAAAAGGTAATTATAAAATTTTGTAATTTAAAAAAAAATCAATTATAGGTCATTTATAGTAAAACCAGTAAATAGAGAAAGTAGTCGATACATAATAATAGTAAATAAGGGAACTAATCGTGCATAGTTATGAACAATATTATAAAACTAATCTTTCCTAATTTAGAATGGGTCATGAGTAAAAATTAATAGACCGAACCTATAAATAATTAATGGAAATATTTAAAAATAGAAATATTCTTGGGTATTATAGGTTTGGAGTTGGGTATTTTAGTTTTGGAATCAGGAAACCGTTATTCAACTATTATATACTATATTATTATTATAAGCGAAATATTAAAAGTTTTTGTTGGTAGGTCAATCGTTGGTATTGAGCCACGAGCCTAAAAAATATACATATATTAGATATAATTTTACTTATTATAATATGAGTCATAACTATATAAATATCTATATTAACTAAAATTTTAATTTTTAGACTCAATTATATATTTATAACATAAGTCCAAATTATATAAGTTTACTTATTATAATATGAGTTCTAACTATATAAATATCTATATTAACTAAAATTTTATTTTTAACACAAGTCCATATTATAACATATTTATATTAAATAGAATAAATTTATATATAAAAAGAGAACATCTATACTATATTATTATAACCGAAATATTAAAAAAATTGGTCATTGGTATGGTATTGGGTGAACCATAGAAAAGATCTTAACCGTCCAATTTTAAGTGAACCATAAAAACAATCTTAATCATCCAATTTTAATAAAATCTAATTTTCAAAAGGATATATATCACACGTACAACTCTATCGCGATAATCTTCCTTTTATACAACTCTTCACAAATAATATTATATTATATTTAAATTATATTATATATTTTCTATTTTAAAAATCATAGTTATCCTATAATTTTTATTTAATATATCATTAAATTTTATGAATATTAATATATAAATATCATTCCCAGGTAAACATAGAAAAATATCCTAACCGTTCAATTTTAGGTTATTCATTGAAAAGATACTAACCATCCAATTTTAAAAAATATATTTTAAAAAAGATATATCATACATACAACTCTATCACCGATAGTTCTTTTTTATACAACTGCTCAATGACAATATTATATTATATCTAAATTATATTTTATATTTTAAGAATTTTACTTATTCTATAATTTTTATTTAATAATATATTATTATAACCAAACAAAAAAACTTTTTTTCAACTCAATTTCATCACCATTCAGACTCTTTTATTTATTTAAAATTATGACTTATAATTAAATATTATGAATATTAATATATAAATAATATTGTATAGAAAAATATAAAAATAAATTAATAATAAAATAAATTACCATATTAAATTAAATATTTTAATTATATAAAATAATTAATATATAATTTATTAATATCATCCGTACTTTGCACGGGTTATAAGCTAGTATAATATTAACATAAATTCTTAATACTATAAAATTATATATTAAATATCAATATAAATATAAATAAAAAATCAATTTACTTAAATATTAGTTATCATGCACGAGTTAGAAGCTTGTATATATATAAAGATAAAAGATTATAAGATTTTAAATATTTTTTCTTTTTCATCTTCTATGCAGTTTATTGGCTGTTTCTGTCTCTCATTTTTTTCATATTTATTTTTGTAGTATAGTTTTTTCTTCGTTACACTTAGAATAATTATGTAATTTATATTTGTATTTTATATTTGATCAGATCAATCTGAACCAATATAGGGCCTGTTTGGCTACCACTTAAATTCTGAAAACAAGCCCTTATTTTCAGAAAAAGTAGGGATGTATGTACTTTTTCTGAAAATAAGTAACTTATTTTTTATTTTGAAGATAATATTTGATTTTAAAATTCTAAAACAAATATTTATCTTTAAAAAAAAGATGAAAATATGTAAAAAATAAAAATAAAATAAGCTATTTATTTTAAGTTTAAGGAACCCCAAACGACCACCTAGTCGGCTCCTACTATAGGTATTAGTTAACAAGAATGGATTATAGGATAAATTTAAAATTGTACAATTTCGAATTAAATGAGTTGGGTTGTTCAATTACTTCGAACTTGCCCAAACCAACCCTCTAACACTCTTACTTGTCTACGTACTATTTTAGTTGTTATTAAATTAAATTAAATTAAATTAAGATTTTGGTGAGAATTGATAGTAACACATATTTATAATTTTAATTTTTAAAATATAACATATTTAAAAATATTCTTAAAAAATATATATTTTTAAAATTTTTATAAATAAAATTTAATATTTATAAAATTATAAATATACTTGTTAAACTAATCAACACAAATTTATAAAGTTGATATTGATAAAAATTAATTAATGATAATTTTTTTTAATCAAGTAAAAAGCCAAAAAATGATCAGATGCGTGATTGATTACTCCATATCACTTTTATCAACATTTTTTCCCGAATAAATTAAACTTTAAATCAGTTTATCTTATGTACAATAATACTAAAGTACTCCCTCCTAAGTACAATAATACACACACACACACATGCTATAGAAAGGGGCAGATGAAGTTCTTAAAGAAGATCGCAGGGTTCCTAGGGTTTGCAAAAGACGAGTCGCACGAATTGAAAGATGAACAAGTCAACGATGATCCTAGAGTTCCGGTTCGAGTCTCCGTTGACAGAGCTCAACCCGGTCCGGTTCTGCTTCCTGCTATTGCCCGTGACGGCGGCGTCCAGGTATTTAAAAATCACTCTTTTTATTTTCTAATTTTGTATCCTACTTGTTCTATTTTATTGGTCAGTTTTATTGTTTTATCGAATGAAATGGCGTAATGTATTGTTCCTAATTTCCGATTGATTTGTTTGTATGATTGTAAATATTGTGAATCCAGTATTACAACTACTTATTGCTAGAGGCTAGAGCTATTGAACACGTGTGTTGGTGTTTTACGGTTGACTTCAGGATTCTGTGAATGTACTAAGATAAGACTAAATGTAGAATTAATCAATTTAGGGACCCGAGAAGTGAATTGCTATGGGAACGATTGTGCCGTGTTGTTTGAAGTAGTAGAATGGTGGCTACAATTGATTCAGTGATGTGGCATATTTGGGGGATTTTAACTCGTTTCTTGGTTTTGTAGTTTGTGCTAGTTCTATATTCATCAAGGTTTTGTATGCAAGGGAAAGGTGAACACATATAGTAGTATAGTACATCGTAGGATGTTTCATGGTAACTAGGTAAGGAAACAAGGGTGGTTTATCGGACCAAGGAGCCTTGATAAAGTTCTTGCTGGGTATAGCCAATCATTGTAAAAGCAGGTAGTTCTGTTATAGTGTCATGTAAATATTTCCCCTTGTACATAGCATGGTAAGACTGCAGTGCAGCCAGTGCTTCCATATCCCCTTGTCTCATGGGGGTTCCGTAGGATCTACGGTTAATGTAGGACTGGATTATATGGTGAATGGCTGGATTTTTTTTAGAGTATAGAAATTATTAGCAGATTAGCTGGTTCCTGGGAACCAAAAGTGTTTATTTGAATATATGATGATATATTAACATTGCTTCATTTGAGATATTGACTTGAAAGCTGGTCATTCAATGTTGTGAATTGTGATGCTCTCTCAATATGCCAACGGTTATGTGTTTTTCCCTCCCTTGTCTATCGTTCCCCCAAGGCAAAATTTGGTTGGTCATATACTCATATGTTGGAAAATATCAGGGCTTCTATAATTTAAAATGTGAACCTATTTACAAACTATACATCGGTGCTAATAGGGTACTTGTTTTTTTGTTTATAAAAAACTTCATGAGATTATTGGGGGCTACACTTTTATTATCCTCTCTCTCTCTCTCCTCTTCTTCTAAAGTATCCAATATTATAATCAGTTCCCACGACTGCATTTACTACTATACATTCTCCAATCTACATACCATTCTGAGTACAGGTGAGAATGATGATGCAGAGTTGACTAATGCTACTCCTTGCATCCACAGGATAAATAAATAAATACAAGGGATCAGAATTATAAAATAGAAACGGCATCTTGGTGGGTTTTTTTAATAAGTTAGCAGTTGGCACACTTTGTAGTGCCCATTTATATAGTCTACCGTTTATGTTCTCACGTAAGACTGCCGTCTATACTCACCCAGGATGAAAGGGAGACCAGATTTCGTGAACCCAAAGAGCCTAGGAGTAAGTCAAGTAATAGTGGCTCTTTAGTAAATGCCTGTATTTCATTGTTCGGGAGACAAACAGTTTGGGTTGGTAGAGGTCTTGGCTGTTAAATAGAGATTTTGTTTTTTTAGCAATGAGAAAAGTATTCTTTTGTATGTGATACCTATCTATTCTCTTTTCTTATTCATTTTCCATAAACTATCTACTTTTACCTTTATGTAATGTTTAGTAGAATATGGTGTAGAAGCATAAAAAAACTACAGTTTTGACCTCTCACTTTAAATTATTTTGCATATTGTTGCTATTCCTTGTGGTATTTGGATCTTTATATTCCCAGTGGTGTTCCACTCTCAGGGGTTTAAATGGTATGCGAGGCGGCTTAGGATTGATGATGAAGGAGATGTTGCAGATGAATTTTTGGACGAGGTCTTACCTGAGGTGAAAACAGTGTCTATGACACAAGATAATAAGCACAGATCTCTACCAATGTTTGAAGTTAAGTGCAACACCTTGCCTGCTGAAGTGAGAGATCAAGTGCTAACTCAAGGTATAATCCAGCATAGTGTTGAACACGAAGGCAGATTGATGTGGGTCTAATATAAATGATTGGTGGTCGAAGGATGGATGGAGTCTTTAACTGAACTAGTGCTTGATATGCTACTGTGGTAACCTCTGTGCATTCTTGTTTTATTCTTCTTTTTTGTTGTATTCTGTTCATTACATGGGAAGAAAGGTTGTCTGATCTTAAGTTGGCAGTTGGTTTTGGCACCTGGATAACTAGAGAAACATATATACATATGTAAGAACAACTTTTTACTCATATTAATAACATATTATGTACCAAATTTTGTTGTGGTTACATAGGAATAGTGGTATTGATTGCTGTAAAGTGTTAACTGTACTGGTGGTTAGTGTGCAAGAGTAGGTAATTGCTCCATCAGGAGAAAGCCCTATCCGAGCTTCCTAGTTAGTACTTACTACTCGAGTTAAGACTGCCACGTCAGAGTATTGACTGCTTCTCTGTTAAGACTGTGCATTCAGCAAGATTGGGTGCTCTGTTTACAGAATACCTTGCTGGAGTTGTCTCTAACGTGTTCTGTAAATTTCAAAAGATTTTGTGCGGCTATATTATGGTTTTATCATATTGGCAACAGTTACTAAGCTCGATTGGTTGAACTACCTAAAAGGTACTTTGGCTACAAATTTAGTCAGTAATTGAAAGCTGAACCGAATCGTAAGCATAGTAATTTATTTTTCAATTCAAGAATCCAAGGTGAATAAGCTTACATCAGCAGAATTTAAGCAGATAGCACATACACTTCACAATCAGATGGCCAAGCTCAGAAGTAGCTAACAAAAATTCATAACATTGAACTAGATATTATTACAGACAAATCAAGAATCAAATTAGCAAAAAGAAGAAGAAAAAAACACAAATCAAATTCTGTGAAAGCTGAAGTGTAGCTAACAGACAAGCGCTCAACACATTGTACTACATATCATTACCAAATCACAAATCGATGTCCTACACAACATGATGGTGAAGCGGAAATATTTGAGCTCCAGATGGCTGGCTGAGGTAGGCACTCGGGTTTGCCCTGGAAGGACAGGGTACTGGTGCGGGGAAGGTCCGTGTGTTCAGCTATGGCCATATGCAGTGGTGGTGCATCTTTGTATCGTATGTATGTAAGAAAATGGACAGAATTTTCTGAATTCCAATCAATATGGCCATATGCAGTGCAGGTGCATCTTAAAGTACTAATGGCCGGTGTAGTTTTGTTTGCAGGATACATTGATAGAGACAAGTCTAATGTGTTCCATAAACATTTGAAATTGTGACCAAATACTAGTGATGGTTTTATTTTCTCAGGCGACAATGGTTAATAATAACCTTGCCTGCAAAGCACATACATTATTCAAACAATTTATTACAATCAAATCACAAAGGAAATTGTGTAAAAGTAGATGACAAACAAACGTACATGACATAGTCGTAGTCGTAGATGGGAACATCCGCGTGTTCACCAGCTTCGGCCTCTAATATCTTAGCTTCAGCTTCCTTAGCTTTCTCCTCCAACGTCGCACTTGCTGTTGCTTGTTCTGCCTGCAGTCAACACAGCTCTAAGATTACAATCCAGTGGTCTACAAATTATAGACTACAGCAGCTACAAATCATATCTATCACAGAGACAGAACTACGTACAAATCTCGAATCTTAATATATGATTAATTAGAGCACTATTTTCTTGAGTTAGTATTCGACTAACAAATATATATATATTATATGGAAAAGGATGCATTGAGGTGATTGATTACATTTTCTTGAGTCTGGGATTCGTACATGTCAGGCACATGCTCCTGACCAGCACTAGCTGCGTCGTTACTCACCAGAATCCATATTGAATATACTGCTTAATTAGCAAACTAAAAAGATACATCAACATCAATATACCTCATATAGTCCTATATACACACACACACACACTCATTTATACTTGTTAATTTGATCAAAATAATAATTTCTTTTTTATTACCTTCAAATTTATGCATGTGCTACGTGGCTTACATGAAGCACATGAATTCATATCCGGTCCAAGAAACTGTGCACGTGTACTGTGAGCCGGTGTAATTAATACGTGGGAATGTCTAATGTTTATCCAGTATTAACATAGGGGGTGTTTGACTTAACTTATAAGTAATAAGTTACTTTTTTTTTAAAGTATTTTCATTTTTTTTTTTGAAAATTAATATTTATTTTAGAAATTTAAGACCAAATCTTATTTTCAAATTTGAAAATAAGTTACTTATTTTCAGAAAAAGTACATATATACCAACTTTTTCAGCTTATAAGCTGAGGCAAACGGGACCATAGCCTTGTCTTTTGAAACACTAATTTTTAAAATATACTGTACTGTACTGTATTCTTTCTATTTTTATATATTTATTTGATTTTCTTTCTCCATCTGGTTCATTTATTACCAAGTTAGTAAGTTACTACTTTTGTCCGTGACCGGTGATTCCAATGGATATGAATTAACCTCAGAATTTTTTTACATATAATTAGATCCCATTCGAATAAATAAATAAATTTATATATATATCATTCAAAGAATAAATGAATTTGAATTTATGTCGAATCCATAATCTAGCTCTTTAAAATATTCTTCTGAAATGTCATATTTTAATTTGTTTCAGCTCCTACCTACTGCAGGTTGCCTGAGCTTCCTATCCAATATTAGTGGAATGATACTTGATAAGCATCAAGGTAATTTTAAAGCGTGTTGTGTAAACATCTGCACCTATTTCTGTGAATTAAGCTAGCTAGATAAGCAATTAACACGAACAGAAATTTCATAATCCAATAAGCAAGCTAGGCTAGCTAGAAAGAGGTAGAGGAACGTACATAACAGAGTAGAAATTGAAGTACGTACGCATTATTACATAGACAAAGTCATAAAGACTTGAGACTTGAGATAGAAGGGGCCGGGTAGATATAATTAAAGGCGATAATATATGCACCCTTAAATTTATTTATGCACACTCTGTTAGAATATTATGGACTGAAAGTCTCTGCTTTTAATTTTAATCATTAAAATATATAATGTTAAGAAAAGTATTTCAGTTCAAAAACTTCAACATGTTGATAACTTTGACATAACATCGAATCATGCCTACGTACAATACCACTCAATTACAATCACTGTATGACAAAATGAACCTTTTTCCTTGTCCTTAAACATTAACTCCGAGGTACTAATTACAAACAAGCAACCTGACAAAAATGCTTATTTATAGTGAACTCATGCTGATCGAAGAAATTTATTAAGTCTATACATGTAACTAGGACACAAGTATTAATAAGTCCTTTGAAAGTCTCTAGTAATTCATACGCGCGTTCAAGTGTTCCTGATTTAGCAGTTGAGTTTCTGCTCCATAGTGCTTGTTGGTACCTGCATGATATGATAATTGTAATGTTCTTTATGATATTAGAGTAATAAGATTATATATAGTGTAGAGTTGATGATGCCGGTAATTTATACTATGAGTCTATGATATCAAGCTGTGTTCAGTAAGATACTTTTAATCGCTTTGAATGAAATCAAACAAAAAATGAAGAAAGAACGTTAACATGCCCGATGCACCAGATCGATTCACCTGTCAGTAGGGAATGAGAATTACATATATGTATGTCCACAGAAAAGATTTTGAAGTTTGTTCCAATCTCAACCCAATTCATTTCTAACTAGCTAGAGGTGTAATTCGAGTCGAGCTACTTAGCTCGAGCTCGAACTCGTTTAACAGAGCTCAAGTTCGGCTTGAACTCGTTTAACGGAGTTTGAGCTTGGCTTGAGCTCGGAGCTCGTATACAAGTCTGAATTTGTTTAGTTAAACAGGACAAGCCAAGTATGTGCCGGATCTGATTAAAGCTCAACTCATACTTTGAGAATGTGGCTCAACTCGAGCTCATTTATAATTATAAAATTTTATTTTTATTATTTATAAATAAAAAATTAAATTTCTTTTTAATCTTTTAATTAATAAGCTCGCGAGTATACTCGGTTCAACTCGTTTAAAATCGGCTCAATTAGCTTGCAAGTAAATTAAACGAGTCGATTTTGGCTAGAGGTTTGAGCTCGTTCAAATTAAACAACGGCTTGATTCGTTTAAAAATACCCAAATCAAACTGGTTTAACTACCCGGCTAGGTTCAACTTGAATTATAGCCCTATTCCCGATCAACCAAACACAACCTAGCTAGTGCTAATTGACAATATCAAAAGATTTAATAGAATATGCAAGAAAATCTAGATGAAACTGATGCAGAGA
The DNA here is from genome assembly GCA_028671895.1 of Oenanthe sinensis. NCBI lineage: Eukaryota > Viridiplantae > Streptophyta > Magnoliopsida > Apiales > Apiaceae > Oenanthe > Oenanthe sinensis. The sequence goes on along the minus strand of CM053812.1, from coordinate 27,725,563 downwards.
GGAAGCTAAAGATTGACACAAATATCTGAATTGCTATTTCCCAATATCAATAGGGTTGCATTATTTTGAACATTTCCTATCCAAAAATCTTGTTTATCAGAGTGTTGACACTAACAATTAATAAGGGTGAAGAAAGAAGTAAATCATGCATATACTTACCCCAACTGAAGTCACAAAATGGCAAACTGCACATCTAACAGACTGTGCGCCGTACTGATACGCCAACAACTTTTGACAATTTCTACAATTGACATGTGCTACTTGATTAGCTGCACGCAAACAGTACATCATATGAGTTCACAAGCACCGCATATATTTTCATTATGGTTTTTTAATAGATTGAAAAGATTTCTACCCTCCATAGCTAAGTTGACAGTGTGACAGCATGAACATTTTACACTGGTCGCACCACGAATGTACATTAGTAATGTGTGGCAACCTCTACAGACCAATTGAGCATTTTCTGTACCTGTTCAGTAGCCAAATTTGTAGCATATAAATAGAAAACTTTCTGAGCTATTCATACAAGACTTAAATCCTCAGACCCCTACTTCCGAGTGAGATCTATTGGGTCATTTGATAAATACAACCCTTATTCATTAGGTAAAAAAGTAAGAAATTATGATGGCAGAAAAAATCAACGAGAGAAATTCAGAGCCTTTTACTTTTTTTCATATTTTGAAAATCAGTTCTTTCCTAATATAAAGAAATTCAAGAGAGATTTAATATTTCTTGAAGACCAACAAATGTGACAAAATGTATATGCATACCTGGAGGGGGCACAGCTGTGACTGCATTACAAACAGCACAACATACTGAGGTTGCCCCAAGAGGATAGCATAACAGGTTTCGACATCCAGAGCATACAAGCTGACTCTGGGAACCTGATTGCAAGCACTTAAATGGTTATAATTTTAATAGAGCGTATCAGCAAAAGACTTTGATCTCGTACATAGAAACGTCTCTGTTTTGGCTCACAGGATAGTTCTTGAAGTTATTTACAAACATTTAAAGTAGGTTCTTGGTGGGGTTAGATGTACACAGACTATACCCCTACTCGAAGAAGTAGATAAACTGTTCTGTAAAAATCTCAGTTTAAAAAGAAAGCAATTATAGTGCAAAATATGATGTGGGTATCTGATTCTTATCTTTGATAGCTCTGCATACAGTTATGCTAAAATTATATTTAACTACTCAAATCAGAAGAGCTTGGAAAAACATCATCCAGCATTCTTCAATTTCTTTCCCAGGATAAATAATAGAAATGTTTGAGGTAATCAGTAAAATACCATCTGCAGGTGGTGTATATGGAGCCAGGGGCAAAGGGTATGGAGCAAGAGGGATTGGCATTGTGAACCTGATACACACACAGAGAGCAAAGGCAAGTAATCTGCTCTACCAAGATCTCCAAAGCTGGCTACAAAATCTACCAGCAAATTAGTAATGCATTTGTCATCACCTTTACTGAAAAAGCAAGAACTCACTATATAGATTAGCCAAAAATATTATAAAAAAATTAAATAACTTGGTAGCATGGTAAATGGTTTAAAGAATGGTTATAGATTTCAAAATAAATAAACTTCATACCTAACTAACATGTTCTTCTAGCCAACTTAAAAAGCTATGATTGTTGTGATGTGGGGAAAAGCAATTAGCATTGCAGGTTGTATATATGGAGACAAGTTGGGTACTGTGAGATGTGGAGGCTTGTAAAGTAAGTGCAAATGTGTCGATTTTTTATGTTAGAATTTGATAAAAGTATATATAGATAAATTTATAGAATAAATGTATTTGAACAATTTTTTTGAGAATCAAATCATGTCATATATTTTGAATCTATACGTTTTAATATATATATATATATATATATATATATATATATATATATATATATATATATATATATATATATGAAGTCAAATTCAAGTTACATTTCTGAACGTGTCAAAAATTATTATCTCTCATCATCACAAAATTGAAATTGAGTAACATCTAAGTGGTGATACTTCATTACATTCCATTGACATCTCAGCTATAATAAAGTGTGTAATAGTAATACCACACCATATCCTATGTCGTTTACACTTCTTTTGATACCTAATATTGAAATTGTTTTCGGATATTTAACTTTAATTATTTATATTGCTAATTTTTTAATAAAAAATCTGCTCCTAGATCCAGAGATGTAAAAAAAGGATTATTCAAGCTTGATAAGTAGGATCAGATTCTGATAACAAATTCGACCTTGCACTGAAATCAATTTGGTCATCTACATTTTTAGACCAGTCCCGTTCATAATATTTACAAAAAATTGATTTATTATTTCCCCATACCAAAGTACTAATCCTTTTATAAAAGATTCAAGCTATATACTACATCCAAATTAAACATTTATATTTTCTCTGTACTCGAGCCTTCAAAACAACTTAATCATTTATATGTACGTATACGGATTAGCAAGTAAAATGGTGTTCCCACTCAGCAAAAAATAAAATAAAAATGGTGTTCTTATTTGTATCGTGGTATGATCGTCTGAAACATTTTGGCCCACCATTATATATTGCCTTTCTGGGCGTGTATCAAGTAGTATCATAGAATTTAGATTCGTAAACGATATCAATGATTTGGTGGTTCATTTACCTGCCTAACTAGTACTGTACCAATTTTAACACAAATCACCCCAAGCGATGAGCTGATATTTATGCATGTAAATTGTATGTAATAACCTAATCGATTCAACCTGTTGGCTTGTAGGGTAAGAACTAAGAACATAGTTTTGCACCAAGTACTTTTGGTAAAAATCATTATAAGAAATATGGGTAAAATTGATCTGATTATCGTTGAAAATTTACTATTTTTAAAAAATAAATTGGTAACGAGCGACCGATTTTTACCAGGCAATCAAGGTTCTCACATATATATAGACCCACACATATATTATTTACCATTTTCACTTTAATCATACCTTTTTTTTTCCATTTTCATTTTTCATAACATATTTGATTGTTTTACTACAAAATTTCAAGTGTTATTGATGTATGTATTATTTCAAATATTTACCAATTATGTAAAAGGTAGTAAGTCCCTTTTACGGGTAAGCTTCTGTGAGAATCCTCTTAAATGGAGAACTCGGAGAACCATATAATAAATAATATTTTTTATAATATAAACATGTTTTATATATATTATATTAGTCAATATATGTTTCTAAACATATTTTTAATATGTTTCTAAACATATTTTTAATATGTTCTCCTTTATGTCCTGTACTACTATAATTTTACAAAACACATTTTAATATTTTTATAAAATTATTAACATTCAATTAACCATCTAATTTACATAATTAAACCTAATAATTAATTGGATCGAGTTAAATTAAAAAAATTAAATTATTTTGAAAGCGGTTCCCGAGTTCCGCGGCTAACGATGAGTTCCTATTTGAATCTTACCCTTTTACGTGCAAACATGACAATTTTAAGGTTGAAACTTATCATACAAACGATATTCTCTCTGTCTCTAATCGAAAGTGATACCAACTAAACCTAGACTAGATACAATGAGATTACAAGTAGATTTGAAAAGAAAGTATGGTAAAATTAGAAGAAGATGAAGACCAAATAATTGTCACACTGCATATATTTAATCTTTTTGTCAAGTTGTCGCTAGTAGACTAAATTCTGCAAATATGTCCCAACTCATCCCAGCCTGCATTATTGAAAAATACATAAAATAAATGCATGCTACAAGATAAAAAGTTGCTGTTTTCATTTTGACAAAATGTTTCCTTTTTCTGCTGCTACACTACATAAAAGAGATGAATGGACAAACTGGGATCGATATGAATAAGTTTAGGCCAGGTTCCCTCCCCTACAGCTACAGGTATGTGAGTATGTCCTAATTGTACATTTTGTTCTTTTGTATCTTCATGGTTTTATACATACATATTTCAAGCCTCAAAATTTGACTCTTGAAAAAATGTTATATTAAAATTATTTTATACTGTGTAAAACTATAGTCCCAATTTTTTTAATGAACTATAATCCCAAATTTGTTTGCAAAACATTTTTTAAATATCACGTATTATCGGATTGACTTTAATTTAATTAATAATAATGAACCTGCATTTATATAAATCTCATCAATTAAAATATTTTAATTATAATAACCATTATTATTGTTATGTCATTTGAGAAATAATTTTGCATTTTTTATATTTACTTAAATCAATACTGTTTTGTTCTTATCATTTTGGGTGGGATTATTTTTAATTATTTAATGCCTTAAAAATATACGATGTTAACTATTTGAATTATTATAATATATTTTATACCAACATTCCAAAATTGTGATTTTTTAAGGGGAAAAAATGACCCTAATAATAATTGGGCTCTACTAGTATTATAACAACAAAATCCAACATGATAGAACCAGAAAATGGCCCAAGCCCATGATAAGATTCCTCCTATAAAATGCTCATTTTTCTCAATTCCCATCCCCAGTTCACACACACACACAAACAAAAACAAACAGAGTAGCACAGATCATTTCTACCAATAGCCAATCGCAAATCTTCATGTAATCTGTAAGTTTTTTGTTTGTATCTCTATTCATTTATATATATATATATATATATATATAATCTTCATTTCAATCACATGTATCTATGTATGCATTTATATAAGTTGTTTTTAGATTGATTTATTTTCAATTGTTTTTCTAGGGTTTGTTGATTTTACAGAATTGAAATGGGTTGTACCGTAAGAGAGAAACATATACGTGCAAACAGAAAGCCTCGAGCTTTGAAATCTGATAATGATCATAGTGTTAAATCGGGTTTAAACGAAGCGAGTTCTAGGCTTTTTAATTACCATGTGGGTTGTAATAATGAATTGGGTCAAAACCCTAATTCCCATTTTGATGATAGTGGTTGGGGCTACTGTACTGAGGAACAATTGGAGGAGATTTTGTTGAAGAATCTTGAGTTTTTGTACAGTGAGGCTATATCGAAGCTTGTTGCTTTGGGTTACGATGAGGATGTGGCGCTGAAAGCGATTTTGAAGAATGGTCATTGTTATGGGGGGATGGATGTTTTGACTAACATTTTGCATAATGCTTTGACTTATTTGAATAATGGGTGTAGTAATGGGAATTCAGATGGGCTTGAGGTTGAACCGGTTTTTGTTGATTTGAGGCAGTTAGAGGATTATTCTCTTGCGGGTATGGTTTGTTTGTTGCAGCAGGTGAAGCCACATTTGACTAAAGGGGATGCTATGTGGTGTCTTTTAATGAGTGATCTCCATGTGGGTCGGGCTAGTGTGATGGAAATGCCCTGCCTTCCTTCACATGGCAGTGATGGTGGATGTCTGAGTACCCCAACTACTAGTAATGTGGAGAATGTTGGTAATCATCCGGTTGGGGTTGCGCCAGCTCTTTGTAGGTTTCATGGTGGTTGGGGTTTTGGAACTGGCGGTACCTCAGAATTTCCAATGAATGGGTTGTTTTCCTATGCATCGGAGATGTCTTTGCAAAGAGAGATTGAGTGCCCCAAGAGGTTTAATCTTACCCCGTCGATGAAAAATTTGTTGAAGAGGAACGTTGCAGCATTTGCTGCTGGATTCAGAGCAAACTCAAAAGAGATGCAGACCCAAGCAAATGGTGATGGGAAGTCATCTACCGGAGTCAAAACTACTGGAATCGATGTTCAGAATGAGGAATCCCAAGATGCTAAAAGCCAAGATGTAGTTAGTTCAATGCTGGATAAATTTCGTGATTTAAATCTTGATGAGAATATTGAGTATGTGCCGGAGGATCAGAAAGATGAGATGATTTTCGGCCTGTTTCATCAGATTAAAGACTTAGAGAAACAGGTGAAGGAGCGGAAGGAGTGGGCCCACCAGAAGGCAATGCAAGCTGCAAGAAAGTTAAGCCATGACCTGACAGAGCTTAAGATGTTGAGAATGGAAAGGGAGGAGAACCAGCGACTGAAGAAGGGGAAACAGACACTTGAAGACTCCACCATGAAAAGGCTCTCGGAGATGGAGAATGCTTTGAGGAAGGCAAGTGGCCAAGTGGACCGTGCAAATGGAGCTGTGAGGCGACTTGAGACGGAAAATGCAGAAATAAGAGCAGAGATGGAGGCTTCAAAATTAAGTGCATCAGAGTCAGTGTCTACCTGTCTGGAAGTTGCAAAGAGGGAAAAGAAGGGTTTAAAGAGACTCTTGGCTTGGGAGAAACAGAAGACTAAGTTTCAGGAGGAGATTGCAGCTGAGAAACAGAACATTTCAGAGCTGGAAGCGCAGTTGTTGCATGTAGAAGCAGCTCAAAAAGAGGCCGAGGTACACTCAACTCCCTGTGTGTTTATATTTTTACATCAAAATTTTTATAATTAAAGATTCAAACTGTCAAATAAAAGTGTCTATAGTTTGGTACCCTGCTATCATATATTCACATTGTTGTCCATTATGTAATTTTTTATGCCTGTTTTCTATCTGATTTTGCTCATTTTACGTTATGTTGGGGGTGATATGTTGGTTGCTTGCCGAATGAGTATGTTATTTATTGTTAATCAAAGCTGAATTACAATGCAGTTTATTAATGCCATATCTATGATCTAGGTGATTGGTCTATTTTTAATCAATTCAGTATTTGTTTACAATGTTGGTAAATTTTCTCAATACCTCCACCTGACTGCATATCCATGCCACAGATTTTGTTATAGTTCTTATCGAGGTTATTCTGTTTCAAATGGCATTAAGGGCCTGTTTGGCAAAACAGACCTTATGGAAATAAGGGCTTATTTCCGGAAAAAAGTAGGGATGTATGTACTTTCCAGAAATAAGCCCTTATTTCCAGAAAAAAGTAAGTTCATATTTGGTTTTAAAATTCTAAAACAAATATTTATCTTTAAAAAAAATATGAAAATATGTAAAAATAAAATAAAAAATAAGCTACTTATTTTAAGTTTATGGAACCCCAAACACCCACTATATATGTTGCACGCCATAATTTTACTTATTTCTCGTAGACTATCTTAAACTAATATAAAGTTGAACCGGACAGTTACTTAGCACAATACAGGTTATTAGCATATATGTTACTATGTTAGATAGTTTGATATTCAAGGCCTCTCCTACTACTTGAAAGGATGAACTTTTGAGCCCTTTGAGATGTGCTTATTGGTCCCCTTAATGATATGTGTAATAAACTCTTCAATAGTTGAGTATCATGCTATACCAAAGAAGTCAAAGATTTCCCATAATGTATTTTTTTTTGTTCAGAATAGGCTGGTTATGGTAATTGCCGACTCTAGTTGATGTGATAGACAGAATGTCACAAAATTATATTAATAACTAACATGGGTCTTTTGGTGCCAACTCCAACTCCATCTTTATTTTTATTTTTATGTTGTCCTTGAAATGTTTAGTAGTTACAGCTCTAGTGTCATGTAATAATTATGGATCGGAGCACAACCTTCGCAGAATTGATTTACGTTCTTGAGTAAGCCAAGGATCCTTCGTTAATCAAATGGCCTTACTGTTATTCCCGTCATTATAGGTTAAATCCATTTAATTTTTTAGCCTAATTATCTTTCTGCAACCTTTTGTATTATTATTTGGTATGAGTGTCACAGTTTGATTTGATATATCAATATGAGTTCATGATTCATACAAAATATTATTTTATATTCCAAATTTTGAAGTGATCACGCATCTCTAAGGTGCAATATTTTATGGGGTGGTAATAACTAATAAATGTCTTTAATAGTGTATAAAAAAAGCCTTAATTTTTAATTTTTGTTTGCATATATGAATTCTCTTTTCCCTGAAACATTTGTTGTGTATGTCTTAGTTATGAAGTTTTGGATGATTTATATCCCTCGGGGTACATGTGTTTATAGAAACTACATTGACCGAAGTTTATTTGTTTTCTGATAACTGTATATTTTATTACCTTGAGTATGCCATGCTGTACATCTTTTTTGGGTTTATAAATGTTAGTCTTTATGTTTTCCACTTAACAGGAGAAGTGGAAGCAGGCACTGAAGGCTAAAGAATCAGCCTTGGCACAATTAGAGGCGGAAAGACGCCTTAAGGAAGCAGATGAGGCTCGTATCAAAAGGGGGCATGAGGCCTTGCGATTAAAGATAGAGATAGATTTTCAGCGTCATAAAGACGACCTGCAAAGGCTTGAGCAGGAACTCACTCGGCTTAAAATGACTACTGAGATGAATCATCAGTCGAACAACTTACCGGTGGAGGGGGCAGAGCATCAAGAAGAAACTATCGCAAGCATGCTTAATGAGCTAGATAACCAGGAGTCGTCAGAAAATGGTGGCAGTGATCGTAAATGCTTTATTTGTGTGAAAGAAGAAGTTTCAGTTGTTTTCCTCCCTTGTGCCCATCAAGTTCTGTGTTCGAATTGTAGTGACAATTATGGAAAGAAGGGAAAAGCTCTATGTCCATGCTGCAGGGTACCGATTGAACAAAGGATTCGGGTGTTTGGTGCAGGCTCATCTTAGATCTGTCTCACTGAAACTCGTAGAACAAACAAAAGTCGAGCATTTTCTATTATTTTAGACATTTTAATGGGATTCTGGCTTTCCTATTTTTTATACTGATAATTTGATGTCTGAAACATAACTATATACTGTATGTAAAATAAAGCAGCAAAGCCTGTCATAGTGCAGTGCTGCTGCAGGTTGGTGATAAGATCTGCAACTTATAGTATGGTTTGGCATTATGACATATCTATATATGACAGTGTTTGATATTAATTTTGTGGTGATTATGTTTTCATATCGATAATATGGATAATGTATGAAGTCTAGTTGGCCTGCATGTATTTATGCTTTAAATAGTAGTATATAATATAGACCGGTTTCAATTGTTGTGTGGTAGGCTTGTGTAAATTATACTTTTGGTATGGAGGGCTTCAGTAGGTTGTCTTCCTACTCTTATTCAGTTAAAGTTCAGACATATTCATGTGGGAGAGCTTTGTCCAAATTGCCAAGAAACTATCATGCACTGTTTGGTGCATTGTCGCTTGGCTCAAATCGTTTGGAGTAAAGTGGCAGCTGAAGTGTTACAGGTGGCAGCAATTAGTTTTCCTGAATGGTTTAGTTATGCAGGGCAATAATAAGAGTTTTGTGGCTGAAATAGGTATGATGTGCTAGAGTTAATGGAAGCAATAGGAGGAGTGAAGGAGGCTTTGAGTTGGACTGCCAGAAAAGGTTGGAGACAGATTGTCTGACTGTAGCTCAAGCAATGTGTACTTGGGTTCACATGATTTCCCCTCTTGGCTTGATAATTCAGGATGGTAAGTATCTGCTTTATCTAATGAAACAAGTCGATCCATGTTCTACACGGTCAGCCAGCTGAACAGGGACGCAGCCAGGACTTGCCTTCATCGAAAAGCGTTTGACATAAATAAATTCAAATAAAGATAAGAGATATGTGCAGACAGCATACCTAAATACGTGCTAGCTATACTATCAACGTTACTTTGAATCAAGTTGATATTATAAAATTAGGAATTGATTGTTTAAAAAAAATGCATAAAATATCTATTTTGTAATTTATACAATGACTTGTTTGTTAATTTGGATTTCATTTAAAATTCTGATTGATTTTAAATTATAATATTGGTCAAAATATGATATTATTTTTTCAATGTTCAAATCTCAAATATTCTTGAGCAAGTTATTTATGAGCATAAACTTATTTATTTTCTGTAGTCATTAAGTTAAGGATTTACAAATTAATTAGGATCTCTACGACTCTATCCAACGAAAGGTAAAATTATAGGTTGATCTGTCAAAAAAAAAAAATTATAGGTTAATATTCGAAGCCAGTTTTGAAGGGTCAGTGTCAGTAATGATTTAATTTGGGTATATCTACTACTAGTTATCGTTTCTTGTTCTTAGTTTGTTTTATTATTGCCCTTCTACAGTGCAATTCCAAAATCAGACGTGGCACATTTGAAACCAACAACATTAGTTTCTGTCCCATCTCCTTCGCGGTAGAAACAAGAATATCAAAACCATGCAAAGTCGAGCAAAAATACAGATCATGATGATGAAGATAGTGCCAAACTTACAAGTCTAGAACTATCATCAATAATTTAAACTTTCGGTATTTTATGAAACCCCATTTAAGCTTACTGTATTGAATCATGCTATGGTTTTCTCGTTTTTCGGGTTCGATCAAGATTCTACGTACAAAGGTTACCTCTGCATTGCCAGTATAGATTGGTGGAACGATTGGATTGTTGGTATCTTTTTATAATTTTATCTCTTTCTCTTTGCTTTGTTTGTATACCATTGTGGAATATTGATGCATGCGTAATGTATTTATGTGATTGGTTGCTTGGGTTATTAGAATTCAGCTAATACTATAATTTCTGAATCTGGTCATTGCATTGTACATATAGCATAACTTACTGCCTGATGGACCCAATGGCCCCTCCCCGGCCAATTGTTATACTATGCATGTAGTTCTGCACAGTAAGAATATTAGTGAGGTTGATGCATGCATCGAGGGTTTAATTCTTTTCTCCGGCCTTTTCAACCTTTCTTACTACTTCCCCTAATTTAAATTATTTGCATGTAAAATTAACATTAAACATGCATTTTGTGCATAAATTCAGTTATGCATATTACTTTTGAACAAGCTAATTAGAACCTCCCCCGCCCCCCAATCAAGAGCTTGGTCCGCAGCCTCTGATATATGTCTGTGTTTCTTTCTTGTAAGTGCTGACAATCCTTGATCGTACATTGTTTTGTTGTAGATGAGTGATTGGTGTTTTTCGGATCTGCCTCCGTAGTAGATATATTAAATGTTTCTCTATTGAAAGATTATACCAATCACAAGACATAGAGCAACAAAATATGCCACTAGCCATTTCTAAAATGGAAATGGAAGAATCTGGTGTTTGAGGGAAGAACCCGCTAAATTGTGTTAAGGGTCAAACATGAGAACCCTGGAGAAAATAAAGGAACTAGTGGATAAAGCAAAGGGATTCTTAAAATCGCAGTGGCAAAAGATCTTGAAGTTGGGTAAAGATGATCCACGTAGAGTGACACATTCCATCAAGGTTGGCCTTTCTTTGACATTGGTGTCATTGTTATATCTATTGGAGCCATTGTTCAAAGGAAATGGTATAATCAAAGAAATAGGAGACAATGTCTTATGGGCAGTGATGACTGTGGTGGTTGTGCTTGAGTTTACCGCTGGTAAGTTAATCTTGCACGCTGACCATTCTCAGATATGTTCTTGTGAATCATCTATGCTAATAGCTAGTAGTAATATTACACTTCACATTATTTATATTGATGCATACCTCGTGGTTTTTCTCAATCGTAGGGGCTACCTTCTGCAAAGGATTTAATAGAGGATTAGGGACCGTGACAGCCGGATTATTGGCATTTTTTATGGAATTTATCGCTACAGATTGTGGAATAGTATCTAGAGCTATTATCATAGGATTTGCAGTTTTTGTGGTTGGTAAGTCTTTTATCTAATATGGACATAATATTTAGGGTATTTTGAAGGACACTATAGTTGTCAGTCTAGTTTTTGTACAAGTTTCTTCATATTAAAGTTTCAATGGTGAATAGAGATATTAACGTAGAAACAGACTACTGATCTTCTTATCTGCCAAATTATTTAAACAGATTTCTATTAAAACTTTCTTATAATAATGTATGTATGGTCTATATTAAACCAAAAAAAGAAGTATTATGGCATACCATTCTTTATCTATAAGAATATATTTTCATCGTATTAGTTTTTTCATAGAAGATTTTTGAATATGACAGGGGCAACAGCTACGTATTTCCGGTTCCTGCCTTATATAAAGCAAAATTATGATTATGGCCTAGTGATATTTGTCTTGACCTTCAATCTGATTGCTGTTTCAAGCTACCGTGTTGACAGTGTATTGGCAATTGCACGAGATCGCTTTTACACTATTGCCATTGGTTGTGTTACCTGCCTTATCATGGCTGCACTGGTCTTCCCGAATTGGTCTGGGGAAGACCTCCATAATTCCACAGTAAATAGACTTCAAGGATTAGCAAAGGCAATCGAAGGTATGTATGCAAAATCTGATGTTTTGAGAATTGTCATTTATTTAAATGACTATCTAGTTCTTTTGAAGTTTCAAATTGGCAACTCAAGTACATTACATAAAAGAGTGCAGATATTCATTCAGTTGGCTGATCTTAGCAGCTTGCTGTTGTCCAATATACTAGACAGTTCGATAATCTAATTGTGGATGTACTAACTGTGGAATATTCAGCATGTGTCTCTGGATACTTCAATAATGAAGCACCGGACATTAATGAAGATGAGCCTGAAGAAGATCCCGTTTACCTGGGGTATAAAGCTATCTTGGACTCGAAGTCTACTGATGAGACCTTGGTAGGTTTGTTCATGATAGTTGCATGCATATCAGCACATGCACATACAACCATACATATACAGTGGACTCTGAATTAATCCATGCAGCATGGTAATTGTTTATCATTTGTTTTCAATTGAATCAAACAGGCATTACATGCGAGTTGGGAGCCCAGGCATTCAAGACAAAAACGTTTCCCTGGAAAACAATACGTGAAATTGGGAGGCGTTATTCGCCATTTTGCATATACAGTTGTTGCTCTTCATGGATGTATACAAACTGAAATCCAGGTAAATACAATTCTATCTTTTATAATTAATTTGATTCATTTAGTCAGGAAGCAGAAACATATACTAGGTCTGAATTCTGACAAGTTTAACAAACATGTATCGAATCAGAAGATCTCTTAGATTTAGACTTTTATGTGAAAAGGTTTAAAATAGTTGATCATGTTGCTCCATGAGTAAGAACATTCATAATAAAAGAGTTGAACGACCAAGAAATCTCTTAAGACATTAAAATTCCAATATATCAAAAATATTTTGGCAAGATCTAAAACTAAGAACACCTTATAGTTCTATACAATGGATCTAAATATTGTACCCTAAATATGAACCTAAATTAGTAAGAAAATTGCTTCAAATTAGTTCTTTTAATAAAAACTCTGCAAAAAATCAGAGGATAAATGCATGACATGACATATTCATATATAATTCAGAAAAGATGATTATTATGTCCCTGGTCATGCCATTCACGTTACCAAGCAAATCGATGACAAGGATTAAGATCAGACTATCGGTTTCACTATATTAATGTCATTTCCGTTGTTCATAGTTTATGTAATTTTCATAGTTTAAACTGTAGACTCCGCGACATGTTCGGGCCCTCTTTAAAGATCCATGCACTCGCCTTGCTAAAGAAGTATCAACAACGCTAAATGAGCTAGCCAATAGCATAAGCAATCGTTACCAATGCTCTCCAGAGATACTCTCTGATCATCTACAGGAAGCACTAAGAGACCTCAACACTGCATTCAAAGCTCAGCCAAGACTTTTTATAGGTCCAGCAACTAATCAAACAAACGACATGCTAGCCCAAGCAGCTGCAGTGGCTGCCAGCGACGCTGATAATTACTTGTCAAGTGTAAAAACAGATTCAGCTGCACTACTGTCTGAATGGAGATTATCTAAAAGAGCTTCTAATAGAGTCAAGGCGGATGATAGTGATAAAAAAGTGCTTAAACCAACATTGAGCAAGATCACACTCACTAGTCTCGAGTTCTCAGAAGCACTTCCGTTTGCTGCTTTTTCTTCTTTGCTAGTAGAGATCGTGGCAAAGCTGGAGATTGTCATTGAGGAAGTTGAAGAATTGGGCAAAAAAGCTAAATTTAAGGAGTGTAATCGAGGGGATACTGTGATCGTGACTGTTCAAAGACCTGAAATGGATGATTAAATGGATCCACCCTGAATGATCATGCAGAATCCAAGGTTTGCAGAAGTTAGAGATATAAGTCGTTCTTGCCGTTAATGTCAGGTAATTGTAAATCTTATGATTGAGGCCGAGCCCGAGCCCCCCACATACATTAATTATGAGGCAATTTTCACGTATCAAATACGGGAAATAGTTTGTTACAAAGTACAAATAAAAATACAACACATATAGACTTGGTAAAAAACACCAGATAAATCTTTTTTAATGAGAAGTAAAAGAATAACCAGTTACTATCCTATAATATTAGTCAGCATAATTCATCTGGGGTGGTGGCGCAGTTGGCTAGCGCGTAGGTCTCATAGCATAAGAGTGATCCTGAGGTCGAGAGTTCGAGCCTCTCTCACCCCATTTGTTTTTTTTCTTCCTGGTTTTATATACCAGGAAAACTCTGGTCTTGTGTTGTTTAAGAGGAAAACTTTTGTTTGCTACCGTAGATGAAAGATCTCCATGTTCTTTATATATACTGCTGCCTTCTAGTTCTGTAAATGCATTCTTAATTTCCGAGAAAAAAACCCAGATTTTCTGCTACATCTTGATGGCGTGTAATTATAGGAGTTAATCTTAAACTATCCATGATCAGGGGAAGAGCTGATGCTGCTTCAAGGTCATTGATGATTTTTGGTTACTTAGACAAGTTGCAGGTGTTTGGAAAAGAGGCTGTAGGAGCATTCAGCTGATCAAGAGGCTGTAGGAGCATTCAGCTGATCAAGAGGCTGTAGGAGCATTCAGCTGATCAAGAGGCTGCAGGAGAACACGTAGTTTTGTTATTCTCATGTATCACTTTTTTGTACTATTGAAAACTTGTGAAGAGCGAACAAAATTAGACCAGTATTATTGCCAATGGGTCAAGTTAGCACCGTTATGAGTTGCTTTGCAGGACCGGCTACTAATTTAGGCTTTTGCTGACTCAAGGCAAGCCAAGTCCAGATTGAAAGTTTATGATAGAAGGGAAGAAGGGAAGGAATTTTTGAAAAGTGACGTGATCAAGGTTGGTTCGTCTTAAAAACTGCAAGAATGAACTAAAATATATACATGATCATTCTGACCCTCAGTCGCTAACAGTTCCCTTCATCGGGATAAAGATGATAATTGAACAATGTTCTTGTTTGTAGAGCCGGTGGAAAAATTAAGGAAATGGAAGAAAAAAGATTTATCAGACCACATATAGATCATTTCCTTTAAAAGTAACGAGAACGTAATCTGACTGAAGATATATTGAAAAATATTTTAAGATAAAAAACCTAAATAACACAGTAGTACATCCTTAGTTATTGCCTGTCTTAGTTGATTTGTAAATATTCTTATGTTTTTCTTGACTTATTTCAGAAATGTCTTAGTCAAGTTTCTGGTAAATTATTGTTGTACCATAGTGGAGCATATTGGTATACAGCCTTTAGAAGGAAAAGCCACATAAGAAAAGAACTCTTTGTAGGGGTTTTATAGGGTTCAATTTAATTTACATCAGGATAGAGAAAAAGGCACCGCCCGTATGCTTATTCGATACCTCTTGGCCAAGTAGCAGGTTCTATCAGCTGTAGCTTCCGGAAGATCATGCAATTCTTTTTGCAGCTTCATGGATTTTGACTTTTAAGAAACATTCTTAGGTTCTGCTATTATATTTGATTTTGGAATAGTAGTGGCCTGGGTCAAGATGTTGCATAACATTTTCAGGGCAAGACACAGCCAGCACTGTCTTATGACTTCTAATGTTTTCCGAAACTTTTCAAAATCAGAAAAATCTACTTGCAAAAATATATCCATAGGTTACAACATATTTTAGTACTTTTCAAGTTTTTTCTCGAAAGGCAGGAACTTCACATCCTCTAATCCTTGGTGTGGGATGCTCCGCTTCCGAGCAACACATGCGGGTATGTTTGGGTTGGTTTAGTTGCATGTTCAATGCAGTCACTAGCAGTAAATTTAAAACTTTAATAGTAGGAGATGATGCATGATGAATTGTTTCATCTGCTGCTTCCAACTACTTTAACCAGCATTTCTCTTTTTGAGCTATATATCAGAAGAAATGGAATGATATTGGTGTCTTTCAAATCCAAATATATCGTGAGAAAGCAGATTACTAATCTTTAATGGTTGCATGCACAAATGTGTGCAGTGGGTACTGTTAGTCGCAAAGATTTGCTTGAAGAACAAATCATTCCACTAGAAAGTGAAAACATACTTGGCAAACTTCGAAGAACAGGATACCATCTCTGTGGACTAGTGATGCTTTATTGTGTTGTATGGGAAGTGAAAATGCTCTCAAATGTTACTGAACAAAAGATAAACACACTTTCAAATGCTTAATATATAATGTATCTGCAGTGCAGAGGGGCTTCTAAAGAAGCAACTTTAGGTGGAATACATTGATAGTCATGCAAACTGAATCAAACAACTTCCAGCATGATCGATAAAAGTACATAAAACAGAAATCGCAATACAAAGAAACATTATCAAGAAAAACATCAAGCCTTAGCTACTGAACCAACACTTAGACGATTGAAAAGTAGTAGTTTCCCACTCAAAAAACCATGATAAAAGGCGTGGTTTCGGAGAACAATTTTAAATATCAAGAGGTAAAAGCTGACACTTTCTGAAAAAAGTAGATGTATCCAGCTTGGTCTTTTATGTTTAGAAGTTGTTTGGATTTAGTACATTGGACCAGTCATAACCTTCAGGTGGTGGCATGCTCTCATTTCCAAAGTAAGTCGCATAATCTATGTGTCCTGAATAAGGCGACATGCAGCCAAATTGACTAAGATCATCAGCTAGCTCAACCTTCTCTGTAAAATTTGAGTACGATGAACTAGGAGATATCTCAAATTGGCCATATGTATCCCATGGGGTCATTGTATTCGAAATTCCATTCTGCGGAAAGCATTCAGATAGACCTTCTTGGCCTTGTGAGTACTCCTGAAATATTTCACAAAGAAATTTAGGGAATTGAGATAGGTTGTAGGAGAATTGTAGTCTTTACAGAAATATCCTATCTATTTCTATAGGAGATGTAGGGTCTGTGTAAATTTTACCCAGAGACTCTACTCTACAAATGGAAAATATTGGCTATATTTGGTTCAGTTTTTCTACGCACGCATTGATATTATATATTTAAACAACGCAGAAAAATTCAAAGCATACCATGGATGAATCAAATATGAAATTTGGTGAATGCCATAGGCTTGAAGGATTAGTTTCCACTTGAACTGATTCATTCTCCACCACTGTTGTTGTTCTATAAGGAGTATTGAGAGGACTTGCTTGAAATGGCAAGACCTCAGGAATAACCACAAGTTCACCTGAGGCTTGATTCGACATAGAGACCCCATTGCTTGAGTTGCATCCAACTTGTTTAGACTTTGAGTCTTCATAATAATCACCTTTCTTAATTCCTTGCTCATTCTTCTTTATTATACGGCAGAGGGCAAAAGGTCCCTATAAAATTTTAGAACACTGGTTAGAAAGATCTTCAAAAAGTAGTTGTCAGTGGTCCCAATTATATAGACAGACATATTATTTTAGTAATGAGTTTATTGAATTTACCTGAGAGCTTGAGGAATCTTGAGAAATATCATCTGAAAGACGATACTCGTGCATCACCCAATCTGTTCTATCACCTGCTGGAGCTCTTCCACGATAAAAGACTAGAGTTTTTCGATATCCAATTGCAGATGATTGACATACTATTTTCCTGTCTTTTCCGGTGGCCTTCCAGTATCCTGCCCTTGTGGCTCGATTTGTTCTTGAACCGTTTGGGTATTTGCGATCACGAGGACAGAAGAAAAACCACTCCATATCGCGCATTGGAAGAAATGATTTTCCTGCAACTCAAATCTTTATAAATCAGAACTCTATAATATTAAATTATAACCAAAGTTTAAGGAATAATCTGGACTCAAAATCTCTAAATATTAACCTGGTAACTCCCAGGGCTCAAACTTGTAAAGATCAATAACAGGAATTACTTCAAGTTCAATTTCTAGACACTCAACTTTCCTCTTCAGGTAATAACCAACCAACTCTTCATCAGTAGGATGAAAACGAAATCCCGGTGGCAATGAAGCACCTCCCATTATACTTTGCTGTAAAAAGTTATCAAAATCTAGTGACAAAAAAAAAAAAAGAGAGAGAGAACACTATCGAGAGAAGTTTTGAGAATTTTAACTAAGTACCCAGGCTATACCTATTAAAAATTTGGAATATCCAAAAATAAAAGCTTTTGTCAACACAGAACTTCTTTTCAGGAACTGCAAAACACTTAAATGGAATGCACCCTTGGGACAACAAAATCATTTTTTTCTAAAAACTCGATGATTTTCTTGATGTGGAAAAACCCACCAATACCCTTTAGTAATAAAAACCACAAAATCTAGTAATCTAGTTAACTTAAAATAAAAAGTTATCGAAGCAGATGCTGAAACTGCCTAAGCACATATAATTGAAGTTAAATATCAAATAAAACAGAGTAAAAACAGGGGAAATTAATTCAAAAACTAGTTAGAATGTCCTAAAATTTAATCTTAAAAATACCCAGAAGGCAGAAGTATATAATTAGTTAAAAAAATTTAAAAATAAACTTTCATAAGCTTGAATTATTGACACTACATCAGAGAAGAAGAGAGTAATGTAAAGTAGAAACAGAGGAGAGCAAGTGTCTGTATATATAGGGGACTGGGAGAGTGTAAAAGTCCAAAAAACAATAAAGCCGAAAGGCCCAGCTTGCTTGTTTAGAGCCGAGACAAATTCCAAAAGAACAATGGCCCACTAAAAGCTCATATTTCAGGTTCACACATATAACGGTTATTTCCCGCCATATTATATAATTTTGAGATCAAAAAGTGAAGGCAGTGATTGAGAATTTGGGGAGTATATTTTCTTGGTCAAGAAGTTGAGCTCCTTACACATCATCTTGAATCAGACAAAACACTTTTTGATCTTACTATATTGTACTTAATTTGTTAATTTTATTGGCATGTCCCATTGTTCTTAAAGAGACTTCTTCAAAGTACTTGTTGAGTTTCATTGACACTTCTTTGGTTTGGAGTGTACATACACTCTTTTTAGTGTGAATGTAAAATTCTAATGTCATCTCGATCTTTATGGTCATTTGAGCTGCATAATTGTATAGTGTATCATTCATGTTGTGGAAATCATCAGGATGTAAGTGGCGTCTAGTTAGTAATCGTATTTGGTGTGAAAATCAAGATTGTGTTTCAGAACATGCAATACATTTCAAATGACAGGAATTGAGTTGTTATTTCAAATTCCTAAATTAATACTTGTATTTGAATGTTTCAAATTCTTTTAATTAACCAAACATGTCATTTAATTAATAATTGATTTTCAAATGAAATACAAGTTCTCAAACAGACAGCAAGAGTATTCATTAGATTACTGAGTTCAAATAGTAAAGCTGCTCGTGGGAACAATCTGTAGTACAATCAAAGTATCTAGTTAAAATAATTAAGCACTAGAATATGATTCAAGGCTTAATCTTTTGGATAATTAAGTTCAACTATATCATTCCACTACTTGGTGATCAATAAAATATCATTCCACCACTCAACTCGTTTAAATAGTAAAGCTTTTAAATCTTCTATCCGAGGTGGTACGCGTAAGTAAGCCAATATCAGTGGATGTCAAAAAAGACAAAGAAGTAAGCCATATTAGTGATCAATCATAATAGCTTTGTCATGGAGCTTCAAAATTTGCACATGATTGTAAAGCACAGCAGTTAGGAACCACACTTAATTGAGTTTTGTTACACCATTTGAAACAATTAGTAAAGTAATAATAGATAATGAATAGGCATATGCAGATTTGCTTTCTAAAATTAGACAACTAATAGATAATAAAAGAGAACTCTTGTTTCTTATGATACAGGAAGGATGATACGATTTGAAACTACTGAGTAGATACATTATATATAATCAAATAGAGGAAATTGTACATTTGCATTAGCCTAGCGACCCCTCTTCAGCTCTTCTTTCACTAAAAAGAGATAAACAAAAGTTCGACGTCACATAGCTAAAGCATCCAAAAAAAGTAGGAATGCAATTTGGTTCACCCTCAACTTTAAAACGATACAAGTATAATTTGGCTCGCCCGCTACAGATTTTCTGACTTCGACACTACTTTGAATGGCAGAAAATATGAGTTGTGGCTTGTGGGTATATATTGAATTTTAAGGGACGGATTAACCCTGAAACCCCGGTTTGTGAAAATTCATATTAATTTACGCAATTAAGCATTTTCAAATTAAAGGGAAAAAATTGATACCATACAAACAGTAAAGATATAGCAATCTGTTTGTTCACTCTTCAAGTTGGCATGTTCCTGCATAACAGCATAAGCGTGTCGGATTTCTGTTTATGCATGTATCTTTAGTATTCTATATAATATGGAAAGGGAACAGAGAGGCGTATCAATGGCTAACTTTTTTGTATAATTATTTTTGAAAGGTGTTATTAAAGTGAAGAAAAGATGAGCAAAGCCGAAGGCTTTACAAGAAAGGAAGGTGTTAATTTGGTTACAGCTTAATGGACTTGCAATAACTCAAAATTGATCAGATATTTAAAGTGTTTATATAACATCTTATCCCCTTCATACATCTTTAACAGAAAGGAAGAAAAAGCATATTATTACAAGTAAGAGAACATATATTGCTTCATCATATGTAAATGGTGACTTGCTAATAGAAAAAATTCTCAGTCTCTGGCTTTGTTGATAACTGTCAAAAAATGCATGTGTAATTTTAAAGTTTGCTTGGTATGGAAACATGAAACAGGTTTAGGTATATAATTAACTGGAAATAAATCGTGGGGAAGACAGCGAATTTTAATTCGATTTGTAGACGATATTTAACATATTGTTATTATTGTAATGACCTGTGTATCGAATTTTCTGGATATAGGTTGCAAAATATAGCGAGAAAGGGATGCTTGTACGTGCCTGAATTACTTTCAAGGTGGTGGCCTAGTTGTATCTGTACACTGCATGATTTTTATCAGTCATAGTCTATAAATGCTAGCTAGCTAGCTAACTATATTTGGCATGTTTTAACCAGATGAAGTTGTATTTGAATAAGAAAATCATCTTCACTCTGAGAAACTGGTAATTATCTCTCCACAATTAAACAGGAGGTGTCGTACGCTATGCCTTGTAAGTTGTAACAACCACATATGTGTGTGTACACGTACAATCGTGTGCGTGTGTAGACTACTATTTTCTCACTGTCTAAGTTGCTTCTAAATCCGAACAGAGTATAAATTTGAGCTAGCTGGGAATGTATTACCCCCAGACAAGAATATGAATTTATTCTTGGCTTGCTGCCTTCTCTTCACAAATACTTACTGCTAATGCCTTGCTACTTTATTTCATTTATAAGTGATTTAAAATTCGAGAACTTTTTTTTTGACAAAAAATTTTTGAGAAAGTTTGTCAAAAAAAATGGGAACTTAATTACTAGTCACAAATCTTGGCTTTTTTCTTTTTCTAGAAAAAAAAATTGACTGTGTCATTCGAGTTCAAATTTTGGCCAAGTATCAGGTAGAATTATGTCTTTGGCATGCAAAACAGTAATATCGCGTTAAAGGGCTTTGACCCTGACCTTTGTAACAAAGAGGTTGTGAGATCAATTATTAATTTGCGGGAGTAATGTTCTAATCCATCACCGAAATGATCATTAACTTTGAAATAACCCACTGATTTAAAAAAGATTACAAATTCATAATGTAGTTAATATTAATATACACTTACATCACGAAATACTAAAAAAATTTCACAACCACTAAAAACATTTGACATTTAACTAGATCTTGGCTGATTTACTTTAAACAAGTCCTAGTTGATTTACTTTAAACAAATCCATATATTTGATACATACATATTAATATTAAAATTTTAAATTTATTATTAGTTTTAATTAATATTATTTTTTAATTTTTATATCAAATAAAAATTTAAATTCTGAATTTTTATTTGATATAAAAATTTAAAATTATTATTTAATATGTGTATGTGTTATTTACTCCTAGACATGCGTGCAAAAAGTCAAAAAACTATTATTTGGGACCAGAGGGAGTATCAAATAAAAATTTTAAATTTTAATTTTCATTTAATATAAAAAATTAAAATTATTATTAAATATACGTATGTGTTTTTTTATCACTAAATATGTGTACTAAAAAATTAAAAAACTGCTTAGAACCTAAGGGACTGAGGAGTACACCTCAATTTTGTAACCTAAGAATTAATCATGGGTTAACAATTGCATCCTTGTTAGTTCCGAGCTGTAGATTGATCATTTAACATATTTTTTGTTACAACTTGGCTCTTGGATTTCACAAATTAGTTAATTAATCATTATTCTATCTTACAAATTAAGTATCCTATTTATTTTTTTATTAATTTTTTATGATTAAATTTATTAAATTTAAAATTTTAATATTAATATGTAGGTATCAAATATATGAATTTGTTTAAAGTAAATCAATTAGGATTTATTTAAAGTAAATCAACAAGAATCTATTTAAATGTCAAATGTTTTTAGTGGTTGTGAAATTTTTTTGGTGTTCCGTAATGTAATTGTAGATTAATATTAACTACGTGATGGATTTGTAATCTTTTTTAAGTCGGTAGACTATTTGAAAGTTAGTGATCACTTCGGTGATGAATTAGAACATTATCCCTTAATTTGTGAGTCAATTACATAATGGTGGCGGTAATTTATACCGATTTTTAAAATAGTGATTAAACTTTTGAATTTTAAAAATAGTGGTTAACCTTTCTTTCCACGTTTTAAAAAAATGGTTTCCGTCAACTCCCGTTAAGTTTTTGTCGTTAATTAATATATGTAGAAAGTAAATTACAAAATGGTGATCGTACTTTACACTGATTTTCAAAATAGTTGTCAAATTCTCAAAATAGTTGTAAACCATTTAGTAAACAAATAGATGCAAACACAATAGGAATAATCTTTTTTCCCCCTTTTTTTCACTTCTTGCAATTCAATCAATTGTTCAACTTCCATTTTTTCCAAACTACTCATAAGACCATAAATCAAAACTTTAACTCAATTACAGAGAAGAGCATTCATTCATCGAAAAAACCTACAACTAGATTGACGATCAAAGCAATTTATGAATTAACGCCTAGTATTAGTATCAGTCCAGGCAACTCTCTCGACTACAAATCTCCTACAATGACAATATGTCATTTTTATTATCATTGTTTGGTTTTTTAAGTTAAAAATCTAGGTTATAAGTTGTATATTTGATAATACACACTGTCGATATTAAATATACATATAATATGATTGTTTGTACTTTATAAAAAAAACGCATTTTACTCTTGTGTGGGGAGTTGACGGGAGTCAGTTTTTAAAAGATGGAAATAAATATTGGCTATTCTTTTGACAATCTGAAACTTTGGACACTGTTTTGAAATTCGGTATAAAATACGACCACCATTCTATAATTTACTTTTTAAATATAATTAGTTAACGGTGAAAACTTGACGGAAATTGGTAGGAACTATTCTTTTAAAAGTCGGAAAGAAAGATTGACTACTATTTTGAAAATCCGAAAATTTGATCAATATTTAAAAATCGGTATAAAGTATCGCTACCATTCTGTAATTTACTCTTAATATGTTAAGGCTCGTAGATGTTCGCTCTCCTTCCGGTCAATTGGTGGTGTCGGTTGTCTTATGTTGATGAGTTATTGTTTGTGTTATCTCGTATTTTTTAATGTTTCACTTGATATAGTTGGAGCAGATGTTTCATAACGCTGGTGAATACTGATATCTTTCTAATATATATCATTGTATTGCCTAGAAACATCAAAAATGTAATTCTTTTAAAATTTTATGAAAAATTGTCTTATTATCTGATCAGTTTAAAATTTATAGGCACCTAAAAAAATCAATAGAGGTGAGCTGAAAAAATTAGAGTAAAGAAGAGAGATGGTAAAAACAATTAACAAAAAAGCAAAGAGATGGTAAAAAAGGTGGTCAAGTAGAAGGAAGAATGAGATGAGGGACAGAGAATTGATCTCGGAGTTGAGATCGGGCCATAGATGATTTATGGGGACTAGGGGTGAGCACGGTTCGGTTCGGTCCGGTTTTTGACCGGAACCGGAACCGGAACCGCATATCTTCGGTTTTAAAAATTGAAAACCGCAACCGCAACCGAACCATCGGTTTCGGTTTCGGTTTTAAAAAGACCGGTTCGGTTTTTATCGGTTCGGTTCCGGTTAAAAAACCGGATAAATAAAAATGAAAAAAATATATAATTTAAATCATTATATTTTTACATTCAAATTTTATACAATCAAATATTTGATCACATTCTGCATAATAACACTACAAAAGAAAGGTAAGAAACTTTAACAATCAAATTTTAATGTTGAATCAACAAAATGTGAATGTCCTTTATCGTAGTATGCAATCTAAAAAGCACATAACCATGTCTAATGATGTTTACTCCTGATTATATGTTTTTTAATTGGAAAATAGAGGAATAAAATGTTGTAAAGGGGTTGTCATATTCCCACATTCAATATTAGTATAGTTGATGTTGTAATATGAAATATAATTGAAAAAACTATGTTCTAGGGAAATTTAATACTTAAATTATATATATATATATATATATATAATAAATTTATTTATTTTAATGATCGGTTCGGTTCGATTTTTTTCGGTTCGGTTTTGACCTATAACCGGAACCGGAACCGAAAGTCTCGGTTTTTAAAAATCAAAAACCGCAACCGCCGGTTCGGTTTCGGTTTCGGTTTTTTCGGTTCGGTTTTTGCCGGTTTCGGTTCGGTTTCAGTTTCAATTCGGTTTTTTGCTCACCCCTAATGGGGACTTGTACTCACTTGAAACATAAGGCCAAGCTAACCTTATCTTCGCCTACAACTTTCGGCCTCCTGTCTGCACTGCGTATCTCCTCCCCTTCTTAATAACTCGTTTTAATATTTGGAACACATGTTTAGGCCCCGTTTGGCGCAGTTTATAAACTGCTTATAAGCTGAAAAAGTTGGTATATATGTACTTTTTCTGAAAATAAGTAACTTATTTTCAAATTTAGAAATAAAATTTGGTCTTAAATTTCTAAAATAAATATTAATTTTCAAAAAATAATATGAAAATATTTTTTAAAAAAAATAACTTATTACTTATAAACTAAGCCAAACACCCCTAGGTATTTTGAAAAAATAATAAAAATCATTATTTTTAAATTATTTTTTTGAATTAAAATACTTTTATTCAAAAAAAAAAAAATTAATATCCGATCAAAACACCTAAATATGTGTAGTAAAAGTTAAACCGATTTATAAAAAAAGCGGGGGAGTATTTATTTGTGTAACTTTATGCCCCTCCAATACACAGTTAATCAATACTAACAGTATCTTATATACTTTTATTACAAATTACAAATAAAATTCTTATATAATTCACTTACAAATTACAAATAAAACACATTCAACGATATTGATTTTCACTAAATTATATATTAGACACTCAATAACGAATAATAATTCTATGTTCAATTTCCTAATCTGTAAGTTTATATTCCCTCTACTTTTACAAATTTCACATATATTAAAAAAATCTAAATGTTTGTAACTTTTTCTAAATCAATCCATTTTTATTTTGAGTAATATTAGGAGTACAAAATAATGTACAAAAATATTTCTCAAATACCACGTGACATATTCTTATTGATTGTAATTCTATTAAATGTAATGGATCTCAATGTATTCACACAAATTTTTGTACTCATTTATTATATGGATAATAATATAAAAAGAGCGACAATTAAGGAGTATTAGTTTTGAAATTCAAATTTTGAGAGGACATTTTTATAATTTTTTGAAAATCTTAATGGTGAAATTTTATCAATTTAATTGGATAATCGATAATTTAATCAGTTCGGTGAACATGGATTAATCGTGATTAATCAGTGATTAATCATCGATTTTTAAAATAATACTTTTTGCATACAAATTTTTATTAAAATGAATTAGTATATTTAATAATATAATTTTTTATATAATTATATGATATATATTATTTTTAATCAAAATTAAATTATAAAAAATCAATAAAACTAGTTAAAATATATGAAATAAAATGAGGTTTTTGCTTTTGTTTGTGTGGGCGGAAAAGAGAGGTGATAATGCATACAAAATACAAATACACCCCGTAAGGCTGTGATGGAGGGATTGGGATGTGTCTAACCACCCACCTCTAAACCAACGGCTTATCTAAGTCTCCGTTGTGCTTGCATGCGTGCTGAATTCTTGATATAGATAGAGTGTCAATATAATACCCCAATCTCACATTGAATAAATTGGAATAATTTGTTCAATATATAAGTAAAAATACTAACACTAACCACTAAG
This sequence comes from Oenanthe sinensis, assembly GCA_028671895.1. Classification (NCBI taxonomy): domain Eukaryota; kingdom Viridiplantae; phylum Streptophyta; class Magnoliopsida; order Apiales; family Apiaceae; genus Oenanthe; species Oenanthe sinensis. The sequence goes on along the minus strand of CM053812.1, from coordinate 27,699,266 downwards.
TGTAATAACAAATCATGATATTTTAGGGGCATGTGATTAATTTGTAGATTACTCAAGTTGTTGCATTTGAGTTGGGGGTCTGTGAATTACCAAAGTTTTTACATTTGGGTCAATATATTTTGACTTATTTTCATATTTGGAAGTCGGGATTTAACCCGATTTTTAAAAAAGGGACTCAATCCGATTTTGAAAAAATACTCGAGACTTAACCGGGATTGTCACAGTCAACTCTCTGGGAACAAGTTAAAACATGAGCTGCCCCCGCATGCACATCATGTATTATATATTATCTAGTCTCACTATATATATATATAGTTCCTTAGTACATTGCATAATTGTCAATACCAAACCGACCCAAAATTAGCCAATCAAATATAATATCGTATTTAGGTTTGAAGTATTTTTATTTTTTTTTTTATTAAATTTAAGGATACTCATCAGTATATGTTCAACATTAAATTCGATATAAGTGATAATCGAATCCAAGACCTTGAAGACGACAAAGGATAGCTCTACCACTGAGCTACTCTCAACCCATCGAACGCAACAAATGAGATCTTATAAAAAAACAATTTTACATATAAAAAAAAAATCTAGCACAAGAAAAAATAAGACTGCATATATGCATGAGTGCCTGCAGGAGTCCTGTGTACGTACGTATATTAGGGGTGAGAAAAAACGAAATAAAACTGAAATTGAACCGAAATCGAAAATTTTTGATAAAAACGATCTGTATAAAACTGAAACCGAATCGAAAAATTAAAAATCGAACCGTTTGATCGGTTCCGGTTATATGTTCAAACTGAACTGGAAAAAATCGAATCAATTATTAAATTAAATAAATTTATTATAAAATATTTATTTACAATTCTTAAATTAATATATATATTATATATATGTAAATAAATAACTACTACGGAGTATATATCTGCTCCCCTGTTTACCTGTATTAGAGATGTTTGTTGTGATCTTTGACTATCTGTTTTTTTCCCGCCAAGTTCTTCACTGATTCTTGATTGATCTGATGTTGTTAGTAATTTAATTTTTGCTATGTTTATAGCTGGGTTTAGTTAATATTTGTGATGGCTCCCAGATGGATCAATCTCATAGTAGAATTATCAATTTTGCATCATTGTGCACGCAAAAATATTTTTTTAATTAATTACATTGTATTTGTTTAAGTTTGAATATTTTTTTTCATTTTTGTTTCATCCGATTTTATAACCGAAACTGAACTGATCGAAACCGAACAAGTTGTTTTGAAATCGAAACCGATGGTTCGATTGCGGTTACAGTTTTCAATTTTTAAAACCGGAGGTATACAGTTTCGGTTCCAGTTTTATCAAAAAACCGAGCCTAACCAACTCATGTGTATATAACAAAAATTACACAGTAATATTGCCGCGGATGAAGAAAGTGTTTTTCTGTGCATGGACCTTGTTCTCAACAAAGCAATCAAGCCTGGGTTTTCAATGACATCAAAACTAGAATATTCTTTTGTTTTTTAATAAAAAAAGTTTATTGAGACTGTATTATTTTGAGTTTGAAAAACAAAAACTTCCGCAAAGCCGAGAGTGACGGGCATAGAGATGTGTTTGTACTTTGCGAGTGTTGCTTTCCCATGACAGGGGAATGCAAGATCCATACAGATGTATCCTGACGAAGCCAGTAAATATTCATAGAGGGGGTTAATTTTTTACCCGTCAACACTTTTAAATTTTCAATATAATAAATATACAAAAATATTAGTATAAAATTTAAATTTAAATATTTAATATAACAAATACACAAAAATACCAGTACAAAATTTAAATTTGATCTAATAAATTAATGAGAAAAATTTAAATAACTAAAATTTCTATTTTATAGGGGCCAAATTTTTTATAGGGATTAAATTTTATTTTACAGCGACCAAGTATTATATTTATTTAAATATATAAATTAAAATATAACTTTTTTTAAAATTATAACAAACATATACCAATACTAGAACAACCCTGTGGCGATGGTGACCTTTCCCCCATGTGAAGCCTCGTCCCTGCTCTATAACATGTATAATGTCAAATGTGTATAACATGCATCACTCAATGTATACATCAAGTAATGGGACAATAGTCACATTGCAAAATAAATTGGCTACGGAGACGGTAAGGCTAAAATTCTTTATTTGAGTAATTGAAAATATTTATGGAAAATTGTATAACATATATCAAAAGTTATACTAATTTTTTTTTTCAAATGATAGGTATGCAGTCTCATATTATTATATGAAAGATATCAATTACACAAATTACACAGATGACAACTCTAACATTTAGGACAAATTTTGGAAAAATTTTAGAGTCTCTAATATTTTTCAAATATTATAGAACTTCAAAATTAATTATAGAAAATTTCTTATTTGTGGGTATGTTATGTAATTTTTTTGTTTGTTTTGTGATTTTTTTTTAATTTATGTTATATAATTTTTTTCATACTCAACAATTTTTTGATATATTTTGTAATTATATGATTGGTTACTCAGTTACCGATGTTCATTCAACCTGTGTGTTACTCAAATGTACAACCCTAATTCAAAGTCAGTACTTGTAGTCTTGAAAACTTTACTGTATAAATATGTTCACACACACATATATCTCATTATGTGTGAATTGTGAAGTCTGTAGAATACAAATTAAGTGGTGCGACTGCAGATAAATATTTTGGTCTATTTATTAGATTAGATTTTTTTTATTTTGAGTATAATTAAATGATATATTTAAATAATTAAAAAAATAAATTTTATTTAAAATTCAAGACATTTAAATATTATTATATATTTAAAAATTTGAAACGTTAACTTCGTTTATTTGGATTAAACGTGCTTAACGAAAATCTTGTGACCTTTGCCCGGATGTCATTAGGCAACAATAATCATTTTTTTAGCTAATTACCACAATAATCGTTTTCTTATTATATACTCAAGCTAACATTTTAGCCGTCAAATTAAATTGATCAAATATCAACCTAATAATTGTTTATTTTTTTAAATAATAACTAAATTGGCATGCACTTTTTTCGATCATACTATTGAGTCACAAAGTAAAAACTAAAAAAGAGTCGCAAGTCATAACTAAGGGCTTAGGGATTGGTGCTGCATATTCATGTTGAAATTATGTAACAATGTTTAATTGATGTTTTACTTTTGCAAGACATGCTTATTGCAAATTGCAATTGGTCTTCGCGTGAGTTTTCGTTGCCTAGTCTTCGTTGGCTAGCCTAATCACAATTAATACAAAACTATCTGGTTATATACTGTATGTCTCTATGCGTCATGTTTTCTTTCGAGTTTTTCGGCACGTGGTTTGTGCATTGATTTATTTAGAAGTCTTTTATGCTGAAAATTTGAATTTTATTTAAAATTTAAAATTTGATAAATTATATGTTTGGATATTTAGAAAATTTTAAATTTGAATTTTATTTAAAATTCAAAATATTCAATTATTAATATAAATTTAAAATTTTGAAATGACAACTTAATCTATATCATTTGAAATAAATTTTATGTTCATATACACAATTTTAATTCATTTTTATTAAATAAGCGACTATTTTATAATCAATTTTAATGTGATTGAAAAAATCTTTAATCAACTGCCTTTTGATAATAAATTAGTAATCTTGATTATATTTTTTTTCAACATAGTAGTAATATTTAGGAGTGTGATTTATCCTTTAATGCAAGGTGCTTAAGTGACCTTCCAAGTATGCAAAAGACTTGACTCCCTTAAAGAAGGGTTATATGTGATTCTAGATAAATATTTTTACTGAAATTAATTCAGTCGTAATTTCAATATGAATTAATTCGGTCTTCATTTTGTCACCGATAATATTATATAGATTTTGACTCATTTATTTTCTCTTATAAATAACTTAGAAATTAAAAAATACATATTTTTTTGAATTTATAAATTATTTATTAAATAAATCAAATCCCATATAACTTGGATTCTCAATATGAATTATAATACGTATAAGAAATATTTTTAAAATATTTAGCAAAAAGGAGTGTCATTTAGGAATAATTTCCTTCTAACATTGCCCCAAATTTTGAACCAATAACATATTCTTATCATCCCCTCTTTGGGTAGTTGATGGATTGATATGGTGAAGGCCTGCAGCTCCCATACTCCCATATATTAATTTTTTTCATATATGCATTTGAAACTTCAATATAAGTCCCCCCCCCCCCCCCCCCCAAGTTTCACCTTGTGTTGCAAGTCCAAGAAGCTAAGCCCACAAACAACGAAACTCTTAAGACCCATGGTTGCAAAAAACATGACCACAGTCCTAAACATTTGATGATAACAATAACCAAAACTAACCAGAAATTTGCTGGGAAATCAAAACGGTCTACCCTCTCCACACACACACACACACACACACACACACACACACACGCTTGTATCTATAACAGCACAAAAGGAGCAGAAATAAATAAAATCAATGGCTGTCTCAACCTTCACCCCTATTTTCCACATAACCCCAGATGAATCTAATTCTCTTTTGTTTTCATCAAGATTTAAATTACCCACAACCAAACTCAAACCCAATTTTACAAAAGCTAAAGTCTTTGCAACTCTCTCTGACCCTTTTGTCCTCCAAATTGCTGAAACCCTAGAAGACTCACACTCCTCTTCACCGCCACATCTTCAGAAATTAAGAGACTTTTCTTCTGAATCCTTACTCTCTACCCGTTGGCCTTCAAGAAAAGATGAGCCTTTTCGATTTACAGACACTTCTTTCATCAAGAAATCTCAAATTATCCCAATTTCAACCCCACCTCCTCCTCAAAGTTTGAATCTTTTTAATGATTCTGAAGAAACCCGGTTCCCAAATCTTGTTATTGTTGATGGGTACATTGTAGATTCTGTATCTAACTTATCTGGTTTGCCTGATGGTGTTTTTGTTGGTAGCTTGTCAAATCTTGATTCTGAGGTAATTAAGAAGAGGGTTCTTGATTTTGTGTCGAGTAATGATGGGGACTTGTTTTGGTCACTTAATGGTGTTGGTGCACCTGATTTGGTAGTTGTTTATGTGCCAGAAGGATGTGTTGTTGAAACTCCATTGCATTTGAGGTATTTTTCGGATAAAGGGGAGGATAAGGAGTCAAATAAGTTGCCTTTTTCGAACCCGAGGTTATTGGTGTTGGTCGAAAAGGGAGGAGAGATTGGTATAATAGAGGAGTATGTAGGTGGAGAGGTGGATAAATGTTATTGGACAAATTCAGTTATGGAGGTTGTAGTTGGAGATGGAGCAAAACTTACCCATTCTTACATTCAAAATCAATCATTGCAAGCTGCCCATATTAAGTGGACATCAGTCCGGCAGGTAATTTATTTGTGTAATTTTCTTTCAATTATTAGGATTTGATGTAATTTTTTTATTTTGTCAATGCTGCTAATCTACATATGTTTTCACTTTTTAGGATTCAGCTAGTTGTTGTCTGGCTGAATCTGATTGATGTACATAGTTGTGGACACACTCAATAGTTCTTTATAATTTAGAGTTCTGCAAGAAACGGTGTTAAGAGATGACAGGCGCTCACAGGCCTATGTGTGGATAGCAAATCTGATCAAGGAAAAACTTGTGCTTCCCTACCGTTGGCATTAAAAGATGACATGATATGATGCTGTTAATTGCTATGTTTAATGTTCTTATATCAGAAGTATAATAAAAGTTGTTCTTAAGCTTAGTTCAATAATAAGCCATAAGTGTCATACACGTACAGGACTTGATATAGTAGACTAGTTATGTGGTATACCTATGAAGTAATAAACTAATCGATAAATCCTCCAAAGTGACCTGTGTAGCTTGTTGTTTAGGTTACGGTTTCTTGTTTGTAACCTTGGAGGCTTCAATTTTTTACTATGCACTACTTTGTAACAGTTTTACTTCATACACATGTCAAATTGCCTGCATGCCTGGCTTCTCACATGTCCACACTGAAATTAAAAAGCTTCTGAACATTTGTTATAGGCAAAATGAATCTAAAAAACTGATTATTTTTTGCAATATAAAAGCATACTGATGAAGAGATAGATCTGAGCTTCGTACTGTAGTATGATAATCTGCCTGTTTTTTTGTCTTTTTTTCGTGTTCCAAGGGCTAGGTTTCTGGGATGTAGAGGTGTACTTGCACACTTAAGAAGATTACAATCTTTATTATTATTATTATTATTATTTGGGGGGGGGGGGAGCGCGAATGAAGTTAGCACAACCTGCATCTGAGAGCTCTGTGTTATTGGTTTTGCTTCAAACACTTCTAAGCCGCTAAAAGCTGAGTGAAAAAAACCACCTCTTGATGTAGGAGTTACCGTGGGGTGTGGGCTTCTAAATTATGATACTGTCACCAGAGAAGATGGAGTAGTGTTTATTGTATGGATTATATTTTATATTTTAATCTAGGATGAAGCTCTGGAATCTTCTAGGGTTTTAAAGTCAAACATTTATAAGCTGTTCTGAGCTTTAGTATGTATGAATTAAGAAGAGGACTTCTTCTAATTTCCTGGCCAAAGTTTTATTTATTGCAAGTCTTGGAGTGGAGAGTACTCATAAACTTATAAATATTCAAGCTTCATTCATTTTCTCAAGTACTGACCTGTCTTTTGACTTGCAGGAATCTACTAGCACCTATAAGCTAATAGAAGTGAGCACTGGTGGAAAGTTAAGCAGACACAATTTTCATATGCAGCAAGTTGGCCCAGACACAGTTACAGAATTATCAACTTTTCACTTATCTATCACAGATCAAACACAAGATTTACACAGTAAACTAATCTTAGATCACCCACGAGGAATAACTCGGCAACTTCATAAATGTATTATTGCACACTCACTGGGACAGGCTGTATTTGATGGGAATGTACAGGTCAACAGGTACTTCTAAATTTCATCTCTCAATGCATTTCGAATAGACCTAGTTTAGCAGTCATGTGTGTGCAAGTAGCTTTGTCGACACTAAGGATGGAGAACCTGTTGCATAGATCTGTTCGTCACTCTTGACATTCTTTTATGTGCAATTAATTTTGCAGAGAAGCACAGCAAACGGATGCAGGGCAGTTAACTAGAACCCTTCTTCTTGAGCCCCGTGCTACTGTAAATCTTAAACCTAATCTTCAAATTATCGCTGATGATGTCAAGTGTTCTCATGGTGCTGCTATCTGTGACCTGGAAGAAAATCAGCTCTTCTATTTCCAAGCGAGGGGCGTTGACTTGCAAGCAGCTAGAAAAGCTCTGATCTTTTCATTCGGATCAGAAGTGCTAGACCACTTCCCTAACAAATCAATCCAGAAAAAAGTAGAAAGCCATGTGAAGAAATTGTTGGTTCCATCACTGTCCTCACAATGAAGGCTAATGATACACAAAAGACCGCATCAAGCAGCAATGCAACACAAAATTCATGTAATCTAGTGTATATGTGTCATTTAATTGAGAGAAGACGAATTTGTTTCTTCATTTCATGAATAATAATACCAAGATTTTGTTTAGTAAAATGTAATCGTTATCCAAGAATTCATGGTTAAAGTTGGTGATTTATACAAGATTTACTATTTAATATAACCTCAAGTAGGCTACAATATGAACAATTCTAGAAATTGAAACAGACATAAGTTTTTTTTACATATAAGTTATATATGCATTTTCAATACATATATAAGTTACTTGTAACATAAGCTCGGACCTACATCATATAATTAGTAGAGCATTTTCAATTGATTTTAAATTCACTCTTTAAATATAATATAAAACTTTAATTTTTAGTTATTTTACAGAGTGATTTAGTGTGTACATTTTTAATAATGTTTTTTATATCTAATTCTTATTTATTTTTATTAGAATACTTTAAATATAAAAAATATAAAACAAAGTGGAGAGAGAAGAATAGTTTTAAAAAAATAATATAGAGTTTGAGGGTGGGACAATACTTACATAAATAAAGAAAGAAAGAGAATCATATTGATTGGAGGAGCCATTAGTTTAAATATAAAGAATTTGGTACAAATATTATATTATATTAAAATTACAATCTAAATTTTATATATTATAGTGAAAATCCTATTTATAATATAATTTTATATAATATAGTTATACCGAACACAATTTACTTACGCATTTCAATTTTATCACCGATCAAACTCTTTCATTCATTTAAAATTATAATTTATTAATTAAACTTTATAAATATTATAATATCATAATTTTTTTATTCATATTAAATTTTATTATATATTTTTAATAATTATAAAACAAATTAATAATAAAAAATTAAAAATATATATTTATATAATTAAATATTGGTCAATCGCACAGCACATTAAATTTTTGGAGTTGCTATTAAACACCATCTAAAAGTAAATTAACTTAGCCCAATTAACTTAGCCTCATTTGGTTGCTAAGGAACTCACATTCATCCAACTTGCACGAGTAACTTAGCCCAAAATGTTTTATAAAACAATTTTGTAATAGTTTATAATTAAATTTTTAATTATATTTATAGTAGTTTGTAATTAAATTTTATTTATTTTTATAATAACTTATAATAGGTATAAATATTTTAAATTACAACTTTGAATGTTTTAATCTTTAAGTTTTTATTTAATATTTTTATAAAAGTTTATAATTAATTTCATATATATCTTTATATTAATAAAATTATTATTATTATTATTATTATTAAAACTGAAATTTTAAAAGCATGTAAATAATTTAAATAAAAATAACTATGTAGCTTGAAGTTACATTGATAAACCAAATGCATGTTTTTAGTAAACCCAGAAATTTTAGAACGGTAACCTATTTCCTAGGAATTTTAAGTTCCTGTGTAATTATAAATCATTATAAATACTAATAAATTTATTTCGAGAAGTATTTGGGTACTTTATTAAATATAATATAAAATATTAGATTTCTAATATATTATTACATCGATAAATGTCTCAATTTCAACTATACTTTTTATAGTTACACTATATTTATATTATATATATATATATTTGAACTCTACTATAATAAAATTTCAAATTTAAAGTAAGAGAAGAATTAGAGATAATAAATATTTTATTAATAAAAATTATATATATTCTTAAAATCATATATAAATTTTTAAAGAGACCATCTCTTAGAACTCCAATCTAAATAAAATTATTTATTTTTCAACTTAAAAACTCAATGAACCTCTTCTATTTTTAAAATGGAATACTTACCGAATCTCCATGGCACGGCTCCTTTTGATAGATTGTCAAGGACCAAACTTATTTTTTATTTGGGATACTTTATTTCTGAAAATAAATAACATATTTTCAATATATACGTATAAATATTTTATATTTATAGAATAAGTAGCTTTTTCTAAAAATAAGTACCTATTTTTTTAATAAAAAATACTCTAATCTTAAAATTTTGAAATAAATTTATTTTTAAAAAAAAGTATATAAATATGTATTTTTTTAAATAACTTATTGTTTAGAGCAAGGAAGCCAACCTAGGCCTTCATGTTATTTACATAAGTTCCTCTTCGAAGAGCCAATGCTCTTGTATACTTATGATTGAATAATTGATAGTGAATATATGCATACAGATTTTCCTTTCAACTGAAATTGCTTAACGCCTTAACTTCTATATAGATATCAAATTATTAACACCCCCACCAAATTACAAGCACGTTTCCAGCTGTGAAAATAAAGATATGAAAAAAAGAAAAAAAATCTGCCTATACCAACTCTAAAGATAAAATGATCTCTGCTTTTCTTTTTTCTTTTACAATGTGGTTCCTATTCCAGTTTTCTCAACTCAAATTCCAGCTACAAAAATGCTCTATATTTCCCATTCAGAAACCAATTCCTTTCGGAATCTGAGTTGAGTTGGGGGATTTTAACTGTTAGTTTTGACCATATTGGTGCAGGGTTTTCTAGGGGGAATAGGTGCATGAGCATTGTCCAAAACTGTTGAGCTCCCTCCAAACTGCTGCACCTCAACAGGAGGGGGATCAAAATGGCATTCAACATCATATACATGGGATCAAGATTTGAGCTTTCATGACGCTAGAAGAATTTTAGAGGTATTTTCCCGATGACTTCCAAATTCTTCCGCCTTCAAGCGATATCACCATAACCGTAACATCATCGTGATACTTCCTACGATCTCCTTGTGGTATGTCCAACAATTCATGCAAATCCATTCCTGCAAATGAAATTAATTTAAACACAAGGATATGGAAAATTGACTGGCAGCTTTGCGCCACCAAATCAACAATTTGACTAAAGCAGATATGGGATAAATTAGCTAAAAATAAGGATATAGGATATATTGCTAATAAGACGTGTAATTGATTAAATTTATATGGGAGTACTGATCTTAACAAATGACTTGAGGGCTAGAAGAGCTCAAAAACTTAAGTGACGATTATCTATATTCTATGGCAGAGAACTAAAAACTGAAGTCAACTAGAGAGATCCATATTGAAGGATGACATGGCATTCATGTTACCATGCCAGAAGATTATAAATATTGTTGACATGTAATAATCCTAAAAAACTAGCTTCTGACAGTTAAAACAACTCGCAAAACAACCAATAGAGGCCGTAAGAAAAAAATTCTATCAGAATACCAGCTTTTTTGGCTGCACGAATAAGCAGCTCTTCTATAAGGTGCTGAGCCGGGTCCCCTTCAGGAAACTTTTCGATGAAACATTCAACATGAGAAACCACTTCCAGATTGCTGAAGTACTGATATAAACCATCAGACGAGAGCACTAAAAATTGATCCTTTGTGCGGAGTTTGTGATGACATAGTGAAGGCGAACATGATAGATATGGAGCAGTACCAATATATTCATTCCGAAACATTTCCAATAAAGCTTCGTTCAACTTGGGCTGCAAATTTAGATCAAGAAATCAAAAGTTAATTTTTACAATCAACTCTGACCATGGCTTTGCTGGTAAGTAATTGATGAAACCCTATCCATATTCATGACTATGTCAACATTAACTAAGCTAATGACCGATCAAGAACATTGTTTATTCAGGCAACCAATGAAAAACATTATAAATTTACCCGAAAGAAATTTACTATTGACCTCACAAACAAAATATACACCTATTAGATCCATGTAAATCAACATCATCCTATAGGATCATGTAAGGTGCCAAAATTTCTGATCATATAATGTAGATTTAAAAAATCGGTGCTCAGATTCAGATATTATGGATTCTAGTACATTTAGTGGCCACCCAACAAAAACCTTCGACCAATACATCATGAACGTAAAACACTAAGAATAATAGATTAAGGAATTAATTGGCACTTGGCACGTGAGATTAGTATCAGAGCTTCTGACCAGCCAAATGGCATAGCACTCTTCTCAGATTCAACTTGCAGTCTTGCACTGCCTTTGTTTTAAATATGACCAATGTTCTTGATTGGTCATTAGCCTTTGATTGGCCATATATATACAAGACCATGCTTGAGAGATCTTACTGCAACTCAACTACTCAAGCACTCACTACAAAAATGCACTCTCAATATGCACCCTTCATCAGAGGAAACATTTCAGCAATTTTAAAACTCATATTCCCCAAAGAACCCTTATTTAACTCCAGTCTCCAAGGCCTGCCTAGGCATCACTTGCTAGCTGCTACTATGAAAAGGGTCATCAAGCAAAAAGGTCTATGTAAATTTTAAATGCCCTCACCGGGAACAGAAAGAATCATCTATTTAACATTTGCCTTAACCTTCAACACAAGTCAATTCCTACGCAGAACACATCTCCTTGACCGCAAGGACTATTTAGTTAATAAGAATACAAGATTATTGTATAGTAAATTTTAAAGATGTAAAGTGGATATTAAAAATCATTTTAGGTATTCCCCTGTACTGGAGACATAATGCCTCAAACGTCTTTAACTAGAGAAACTAACTGATATGCACTGCACTCAACATCAAATTGCCTCAATAAAAGGAAACACAGGCAGGAAAATATAATGAAGTAATGAGATCCGGCATTTAGGCAATGTTGACTAACTCGTACTAACTTAAATGACAGGAGAAAGTAGGTGATAATATAAACTCAATAACATAATATATGGAATCGCAAAGATCTAGTAATCATGCTTAGGAAAGCAGGGACCTTTATTCCAGTCCCCACACATCAAACCTACAACCACCATGTTGTTAAGCAATCAATGCACTGTGGTAACATATTGAGACCCTTAACATAACTCTTCACTGCATAAGATTAGTAATCAGTTATTGATTTAAAAAGTTCTAATTTGCAGGTATATATGAAATTCGGTCTTGCAAAATGATAAAAACTTAAGGTTTCTATATATAAAAAAAATGCTTTATCATTTGCAAAGAAAACATGAGCAAAATCTTTACGAAATAGGTACAAGTGTATATAGCAGCATAAAGTATAATCAACTACTATACAATCACATATATAGAATGTGTCGTAAAACACCATTCAGAGCTGCGACAACAAACAATAAAAATAGCAAACGGACCTGTTTCAGGAATCCAGCCCCAAATGCACGGGTAACTTTAAGACGACCTTTCACCCTATCATTGACGATGCAATTTTTATCATCTGGGTGCTCATTCTTGATTCTTGTAACTTCCTGCTAAAGTTTAGATGTGATCAAGTTGTAAATTTGAGCTACTCAACAACAGCTTATTATCAGCTTACACAACGATCAGAATAGACAGTGTAAAGAGGCACTAATAGTCAAGTTATGCTTTGAAGGACTTGAAACTGTATCAATTACTTAATTTTACCTCTTCAATATTTGTGTTATGATCGGTAGACAACTGCAGTGCAGTCAATTTAAGAGCTTGAGCTGGAACCTCAATGGCCATCTCCTCCGCCCTCTCGCTGCCATTAATGGACTCCTCAACTATATCTTCCGCAGCTGACCCAATATCCCCGGGTCCCTTAGATTTTGCATTTGAACTAAAATCTCGAGATTCATAATGTGCCACAATAGCCCTACTATCTCCCACATTCATCACATACACATCCTCATCCCTCATCAGCACAACCAATAAACAAGAACCCATCAATGCAAGCTCTGGATATCGATCAAGAACCTTGTTACTCATATCCAAATAGGCAAGCTCAGTATTTTCAAGAGCCCTTGACATTGCCCTCAAGACCAACTCATGATCAACAGGACCCACCTTCCGTTTCCTACCACTTTTAATATTCCCACTTCTCTCCTCACCCATTCCAACATTCTCCTCCAATCCCGCCTTTCCCCCCTTACCCTCCAGTCCAAATCTCCACAAAAACAATTTCTCACTATCCTTATTCCTAACCAACCCATGTTTCAGCCTCGACAACAACAACGACCGTCTACTAGCCCCAGAACCATCCTTATTCACACTGACTGCATCATCCACAGAAAACGCAAACCTCTCTGAACCAGAAAGATCAACACCGTCCTCCGGATCTTTCTCAGCTAAATACTCCCACAATCTCTTCCTCCTAACCCTAATCTCATCAGCCTCAAAAGTCACCTTCTTCACATTCACATCACTATCTGTACTCCTACCCAAATCCTCCGCAATCCCCAATCTTTCTACCACATTCAAATCTTGCACAGTTACCGATTCTCCTACCACATTTCCCTCCCCTTGTACATTACCACTTTCCACACAATCCCAAAACAACCCCTCTAATTCTCTAAAAACAGCCTTATACAAATTCCCCATCAAAAACTCAGGCGCATCGGGCCCGTTAAACCCATCATAAATCCCAACAAACAACCAACCATGCTCCTCCGATACAACCACATGCACTCTATCCTCCCCTGCTTTCCCCAAAGCCCATTGCACGTCGTCACTTCCAGGCGCCACATCAGACCCCACATTACCAATATTATTATTATTAGTATTACAATCATGCCCATTATTATTATTGTTATTATTACACTCTTCTTTGTTGCGTACCGGCACAACCCAAGGCCTATTCTTCTGCGAGAAACTGCGTTGAAATCTTTTTCTAATTCCATTAATACCTTTCATTTTCTTCCTTTTTACATAAACGCCACACAACGGCGCCGAGAAGGGCACTCTATCTCTACCCACACCGCCATTACCACCCGGTTCAATCGGACCGGACATAGCCCCCCGCTCAATCGGACCGGACATGAAAAACCCAGAAGCCAGTTCATTCCCACTACAGGGTTGTAAGGGAATGGAACAAAACGACGCCGTACTCTCAAACCCATTGACAATACTCGACTTAACACCACCACTCCCACCAACTAACCCAGTGGCATCATCGTAAATATTCTCAAGTTGAAGGACAGTTCGTGGAGTCGACGTATTGGCACTGACAGAAGCTCCGGAGATGGCTTTGAAACCGGGTTCGGAGCGGGTCGGGTCACGAGATGGGGAGAAGCGGAGAGATTGAGAGGGAGAGAGAAAACGATCGGAGGGTGTAGGGGAGAGGAAGCGAGTCGATGATCGGACGTAGCAGAATGAGTGGCCTAGGGTTTCGTCTGGCTCGGTTCCCGAGAAGATGACATCATGGGGGTGTTTGTTAGTGTTAGGGTTAGGGTTAGGGTTTATGCAGGGGAAGAGCTGCGAGATTCCACTTCCCATCGCATTTGATTTGATTCACCTCAACACCACTATTCACACCAAATCATATGCATATATATATATATGTATGTATATGTATGTCGAGCGAGAGAGAGACGGAGAGAGATGAGTTGATTAAATTTTTCAAAGGGGGTTAGGGGAGACAGATATAGAAATTGATAATATGGATACAGAGAGAGAGAGACGAAGGCTATTGTTTCTTTTTTGTTGAGAGAGAAAAAGTAAGCACACTACTAGACTAGTTGATTTTCAATGTAGTTTCTCTTTTGGATTTCAAGTCTCATTTATGGATGTGAACACTTTACTTTTACTCTCCTCCTGGATTTTTCTTTTTAGATTTTGTAATGACTAGATTTCCTTCTTTATAAAAGTCAACATTCTCTATTTTAAATTATTATTCCACTGTTTTTTCTAAGGCACTTTGAATTTTGACACATATATTTAGGTTTTTTATCAATTTTTTGAAGGGCATATTCTCAGTCGTCCAAGTCTTGGATTTGATTCTCGTTCACACTGAGATTTATTAGAACACATACTTATTTATAAGCCTATAAATTAATCTAGTCAAAAAAAGAGTTATAAGATAATTAAAATATTTGTATTTGATTTATTACTATTTAACTAGAAGTTATATAGTTAATTCTGATAATTAATTAATATTTTTATATTAAATAACTATGTAATTTGCAGTAATCATGGTGAACCTAGGTAACTAAGTTCCAGTATTTTGTAGTAACTACAAAAAATTTTGGAACTTGGAGTTCATTTGTCGTGTTTAAAATTTATTAAACCAAACACATACACATATTTTATATACAAGGAACTTTTAGTTACGTAATTGAGTTACATCGAAACAAACAAGACATGTTCTGACCATATAATAAAAATAATTATTTTTACTCTATAATTATAATTAAAGTACCTAAATATATGTGTCAAAAATTTGTGTAAAAAACGGACATCGTACTTCACTTTAATTTTCGCATCTATTTTAAATTATTATATTAAAAATATAGTTACATAAATCATTTTTTCAATACATGTTAAAATGCACATAAAAAATAAATTTCCAATTTAAAATATAGAGAATGAGATATAAGTTCAATTTCTTGAAAATAATAAAATTTTATTAAAATATAAAATTATCTGACAAATTACGGCACCAAGTTTACTAGGATCTAGCTAGAGGAAGTTAAGTCTGGCAATTGAATTGTTGTAAAGAGTTTTAATTTAAAGTGCACAAATTGGTTTTTAAGGTGAATATGAAAGTGAAAATGTAAAATGTGTATAATAATTATATTTAAGGTGTGTTCTGTCTATATAATATATGATCCCTGTTTCATTGTATTTATTGTGTAAAAAATATTATTAAATTTTAACTATTTTTTAAAACTTAATTATAAATTATTTACTTAATACTCCCTTCATCCCATTTTATATGCAATTTTTTTAAAAATAATTTATACCCTAATAAATGTCTACTACCTATTTTCAATGTAATTTTAATATATAATTTTCAAAACAATTCTTAAACTAAAGTATTGGTACAAATATTAATAATTAATGTAAAAATATTTACAATTTAAACTATGTATTGAAACTATTTTTATTATTTTAATTAATATAAATATAAATAAAAAATAATTTTATGTTAAAGTTTTTTAATATACATAATTTTTTTTGAAAGTAGAGTAACGTGTAAGGGGGCTGAATGGTAATCCGACCGATTCTTATACTGAATGGTTGCGCGAATATCACAGGTTGCTTCACGTCTTGTAACCTGGGTTTTTTTTTTTTTGACGTATGTAACCTGTTCTATTACACCGTTAATTCTTATTTTATATAATACACATGTACTCTCCCATTTTATAAAATTATTTATTTCCTATATTATTAATACTTATATAATTTAATTACACTATATTATTTAGAATATATATATACTTATTAAAATTATACATATATAAGTTTTCCCTACACTAGTATAAAAATTATTATTATTGTTGTTGCTATTTTTTTATGAATAATAGTAATAGCAATATAATAATTATTATTATCATTAGTATTATTGTTATTATTATGTTGTTTTACTTTATTATTGGTATATAATGTCATTAAGAAAATTATAATTTGGGATAAATTGAATTTATTATGAATATATGTTATTAGTATTGTAATTATGTATTTAATTTGAATATCATCAATATTTTTTAAAAACAAATTTAAATTTTTAGAAAAATATGATTATGATTACATTGAAAATTACAAATTGAATTAATTTAAATATTTAATAATTATAGTTAGAAGAATCAAAATATTTAAATATTTTTGTAAATTGTTTAATTTTTTATTTTAAAAAGATAAAATTTATAAATACTCTCATTCAGATCATTAATAAAATTTATTTATCAAACAGTCTTATTCCTTCTTATTCAGATTATTATCCATTCAAAAATAAGATTTAACAAACACCATACTTTAACAACAAGATCAGTGGGAATCACAAATATGTCCTCACTAATAGCTGGGTCAACGCTTGTGGAATCGAGGTTCAGGACAGTTGGATGTCCCTTTTTCCATTGTTTTTGGGTTTACGGGTTTAATCCATTTACCAAAAGCTCCCTCCTAATCCAGCCCCATTATTATTATTATTATTATTAGCATGGATATAAATATTTCATCCCTTAAAAAAATTTGAAAACTTTTTGAGTTGTGTCTCCCATGTTTATTTGTGTATACGAGAAAAATATTTCAAATACATATTTAGATAATTATAACTAGAAACATTAGTAAATATTTTAAAAAACATTATAATATGAATTTTTTTGGTGTGAGGGCAAATACTTTGGCAAGTGAGTTAAAATATTTATATATTTGGGTTGGTGTGATTGTATTTTTATACTTCTCTTTTATAAATATCAAATTTAATGTGTTTTTTCTTTTAAAAAATATGGATTTCACTTATTTTTTATAAATAAGTTTATTTTAATATATAATTTGTTTTTATTTTAAAAATACAAAAACATTTATAAACATAAATACCAATTTTTTTAGAGTTAGACCGGACAATTTCAGCCTATCAAATATAACTTCTACATTTCATATTATGGGGAACATTAATTTTATTTGAAATTCTGAATTTTATCAAATAACATGTTTGAATAATCATAAAAATTTGAATTTGCACAAAATATTCAAATACTAATATAAATATGAGAATTTAAAATAATAACTCAAATTCTGTTATTTGAAATCTATTATATGAAATGAAATTTAAATTTCCAAACATAATCTTAAAGAATTTCGATAGAGGATGGAAGAGAGAAAGAGTAGTTTAGTCAATGCAGATGCTTGAGAAGTTGGCAGTAAGTAGAAGCAGAGTAGGCGTAGATACAGGGACTTGTATGTATAGATAGGAAACAGGGCGGGTTTGACTTGACAGAGGAGGGGAAGACTGAAGGCCGAAACTCAAGTAGGGCACGACAAAATAATGTCGCAGTCTCGTAGAGTATCTCCATAAATCATCCACCACTCACGGACCTGTACACACCAGATCAATTTCATTTGAACGGCCACGATTCATCTCAAAAAATATCTCGCACTCCTACTGTACTTCACATGTACAATTGTACAGTTGAATTTATGTAATAATTTATTAGTAATGGTGACAGTACTTTTATAATATTTATTTAGAAAAAAGTTTAAAATAATACGTGAAATTATTTTTTTCTGCCCATTAAAGTGTACAAAAAAATTTAAAGGAACAATGTAGAGAGTATTTTTCAATTGGAAGCGTAAATAATACTCTCTTCGTCTCATCCAATTGTTTACAATTAGGTTGAACATGGACGTTAAGAAAATATATATGATAACGGTGAAAAGTGATGATAGTGGATGAAGTGATGAGACCGATTAATATTTAATGTATAAAGTGAGTATAGTGGAGGAAAGTAGTGGATATAATTAATTTTTATATTATAAAATTTTACTATTTTTAATAAATTTTGAAATGTAAAAAATTGATAGAAACACCCAAAAAAATGTAAAAGTATAGATGAGAGAGGGGGAGTCAATGGTAACGGAGGAGGAGTATGCATGTAAAATGGGTTGGTTGATGGTTAGGGAAGAAAAGGTTGGGAAATGAAAGATGACTTTAGGAGTACGTAACACTTGGGGCCTGGGGATAATGAGTGTTGCTAAATACAGGTCATATTTGTTTAATACACACTATTATTAAATGGAGTATAATCATGTTTCATGATGTTGTTGACTATGATGTATATTCTGATTTCAGCGCTTTCCGGTTTATATAATCTTAGATTAGTAATAATTAAAATGGGTACATTTTCACTTTAAAAATATAGTCTTTCTTTTATTGGATAGCTTTTATGCATAATTTTCTCTTTATAATATAATTAAAATTGGGTAAATATAATTATTTTAATTCTTGTGTGTGACAATCCGGGTCAAATCCCAAGTTTTTTTTAAAATCGGGTCAAGTCCTGACTTTCGAATCTGAAATAAGCCAAAGTAAGCTGGTCAAAATGCAACAACTTGGGTAATCCACAAGCTCATCACATGCCCCAAAAGATCAATGATTTGTTTGTGCACTTAGTACTTTTACTTATACACTGAACAAACTATCTCAATCTATTTGATGTGGGACTGAGTGTTATAAACTCCCTCACTTAAATTCCTGACGTCCTCGTCAGGCCGAACAGATAGCTCATAGGCCCAGATCGAACCTTTCTAACCATTATGGGATAATACCGGTTGATTCGTGTCCCCACCTCCGGACCTCTATCCATTGTGGGATAATACCACCAATTTTCGCGTCCCCGCCTCTGGCAACTTGACGAATAATGCTTTCGAGGGTTGGTTTTGATAGCACATGTGACAATCCGGATCAAATCCCGAGTTTTTTTTTGAAAATCGGGTCATGTCCCGACTTCCGAATTTGAAATAAGCCAAAGTAAACTGGTTCAAATGCAACAACTTGGGTAATTCACAAGCCCACCACAGCCCCTAAAAGATCAATGATTTGTTGGTGCACTTAGTAGTAGTTGAACAAACTATTTCAGTCTAATCGATGTGGAACTGAGGTGTTACATTGTGTGTGTAATTTTTTATACTGAACATCGAAGTCTAAATATAACATTTATCATAAAATAGTTTTACAAACAATTGTTAAATCTTTAACACATTTTAGTTATATATATATAAATATAAATATAATCATTTTATTTCCTTTTATATATCTTTTGTATAAAAGTTTTTTTTCTATTTATTTTGATGTATAATTTTTATTTAAAATATAATTAGAAGTAAATATTATATATAAGACTTATCACAAAATAAATTATATAAGAGTAAATTATTTTTAGTTAAAATTTATATTATTAAATGTTAACATTTAAATATTATATGTGTCATTATTTATATTAAGTTTAATAAAATTATAATAGTTTTTATTATAATAATGTAATATTACTATATTTTAAAATAATTTAAAACATGAATTTTTATTAATTAATTTATATCTCAAATCAAACTACATTTGTTTTTTTTAAAGAGCATGCCTTTTTATTTGCTAAAAACATGATTTTAAAATACATTTTATAAAAGTATAATCATATATTTAATAAAATAAAAATATAAAAATAAAACATGTATATCGCATTATTAATAATTTATTAATATTGAATATTTAACATTATAGACTGATACAATTATTAGTTACTTAAAAATATTGATTTTCATTAATATTGATTTTCATATTTTTATATTATTTAATATAAGATTTCGTTTTTATAAAATTTATTTAACTTCTTTTAATAACTAATAACTATATTAGTATATGATTTAATATTTAACTTTAATAAATTATTAATAATGTGATATATTATAGAATTGAAATTATAAAAAAAATTAAATTTAATATTTAAATAAAACATAACATTATGTTATAAAAGTTATATAACAATTATATTTACTTGTTTTTTCCTAAATTAAAATTAGGACGACGTTTACCGAATTAACAACAAATCATAATAAAATGATAATACATCATTATACTAATTAGTACTATGTGTCAATGCACAAAAACCTACGTTATCATTAACTGTTCACATGTGACCCGAAAAAACTACACATAAAATTAGGGTTATTTAAGAGGGGTTATTGTTGTAATCTCTGCAAACTGTATTAAGAAATTATGATCTGTATTTAGCAATTAGGGGATAATTCATGTCAAGTCGTTTCTTACGTGCCGTCAACGTTTGGCAATGCAACAGACAACCCACTGAATATCCAAATCTATGCGCTGTCTAATTACTGCTCATATATTCCAATCTTTTAAGTCGTTTCAAAAAAAAAAACCGTGTTCTTGTCAATAAATAAATACCCGGTGGTTACAATAGTAATTTGAATAAATAGGTAGTTGATCAGCATGAAATTGACTTTGAATCTATCAACGTACATCCAGCATGTTAATTGAATTTTACGTAGACATGAAAGTTTCAATATCTGACATTAATACAGTTTCAATATCTGGCATTAATACAGTTGAGTTGCTACATCTTGTCATTCTGCTTGTATTGAAGTCGTAACATTGTCGGTTCATTTTTTTGTAAAATCATTTTGAGCTTCAAATTTTGAATAAACCACCATGCTTACATTCTAAAATTCGAACATTATGGATCAGTGACAACATTACATTTATAATTGGCCACTAGTTCCAAATCATACACTGCAGTCCCACTCCCATTTCGCATGACATTTATTTTTACATGTACTTTAAAGCTCATACAAGTAATTTATTATACATTAATAATCTTTTTTGTATCATCGATCTCTTGTGGCAATTTTGTTTTGTATGCATCTACATTTTGCTAATTAATTTGACCAAGCAGCACAAGAAACAGTAAGCTGATGGTTTAATTGCTATGCCATAACACAATACCGAACCAAGCATAGGTAATATTTTGCACTTAGTTTTGTCTACAATACATGCTGTACAATTTAACAAATCATTAATATGCATTTTTGCTAAGAAATAGCACAAAACTTATAATTGACCTGCTCGGATGTCTCTATCAACACGCTCTGCATTAAATGTTCCAGGAAGTTCTCTAAAATCGTCGTTGAAGATAGAATATGCACTGTAGATGGATGGATAGCCCGTATAAGAACAACAAATATTGATCTGAATAATAAAACTGCAATACAATGAATTGCAGATAACTACGATGGAAATAGTTATAAATACACACTAGAACCAGCATGCACTAGTCCACAAACAAGATATCAAGATACCTAAGACTCTAAGAGTACTATTATATTACTATGCATCGGTCTTTAATCAAGTTCCAAACTTCCAATTGAACAAAATGCTATTCTTCCTCATGGGAATTTTCATTCCTTCCGGAAGAGAGGGTTTCTAGATATGTACTTCAGTGTACTAAATCTTTTAGATATTTGAAAAAGGCGGGATGTGCATAAATATTGATTCCCACACTTAACAGTCTACTTGTTAGGCATATTGATCTAGCAAGAAGCTATACACAAGTTGTACTACTTTAATATCTAGCAGAATTACATACCTCATTTCACCATGCTGTCGTTTTCCAAGATTAATGAAGATAATAACAAAGCCTGTCCCGAGTATCTGAATATATAAACAAGCAATTAGTGGCACAAGTGGCCAGGTTTAATCTTGGAGAGTTTCAAATATAGGTTTTTTTTCATATTGCATATGGCTAGCTCCTTTTACATGTTACATGCTATAGTTAACACCAAAATTTAGTTCTGCAGCTTGTTCCTGAATGATTTTTTTAGAAGGGAAAGAAAGCTAAAGAATTGGGAACCCTTTATAATGTTGTCTCCAAAACAATTATTGAACAAAGTTTATCCACATCATCACTCATCTTTTTTTATTGTTCTGAAGACACACCAATTTCAGCACAATTCAATGTGTCTTGCGGATAAGGAAAAGAAACAAAAGGAACCAATATACTTACATACAGAGGTCCAACGTCCCATCTATGGGCAACAGGTGCCAAGACAAACCACAAGATGATTACAATCCACACCTTTAAACTTAAAGAGGATAATGCCAGCAGAAGAAAATCTATTCAATTAAAAGAAAGCAGATGATCAGAACAACATATAGTCTTTTACAACTAAAGCTCATACGCAACGTTAATTGAAAAACTTTATATATAAAAGGAAATAGAACAATATGGCAAGACAAAAGTCCTTAGAAAACATAATTGAGGAAGACAAAAAGTACAAAGTCTTCAATGAAAAGAGAAAAACTTACCAGGTAGCTTTAACTTGTCATGCAGAAAAGTGAAAATTTTTCTCTTCCATCCACTGGTTGAATGCGGAAGCTGAAATTTCTACATATCAAAGCCCAAAAAGAAAGAAGTGATGACGCTTGACAAATAGAAACAAGTACCATCTTTTAATTCCATAAAACTATTAACTATTCAATCATTTATTACCAAATCATCGTCATCATCCTCTTCTGACCCATCTCTAACATGTCTGGCAGGTGGCTTTGGTTTGACGGCAGCAATCATGGAATCTAGAATGCAACACAACCGCTCCATTAAAAAATTCAAAGGAAAAGGGAATCCCAAATAGAGATATGGGTTGTAAAAGACAAAGGTCAAGCAGGATTGTCAGAATAAGGCCTGGCAAATAAGTTTATCGATATGCCATAACCAATAATATAAGTAAATCATAAAAACATACAACAAATGGACACACTTGTGCATTTAATTTACAATAAGAAATCATAATATTTGATGGAAGGCCGGATTCAAGAAGCCCTTAAAACCAAATAAAAACCATCTTTTATTATAAGAGCAAGATCAGACAAGTAACCGAGAATTTTTCAGATTTGTGATCAACATCTATATACACACTTCATAGATTTTATTTAATAGGAATCACCTCATAATATCTACTTATCAGGTTAAATCAATTACGGTGGCAGCTATCCTCAAGAACACAAACATTTGCAACATCCATAATAACATTTGATGATTACTAACTCTTAAAGAATTTGCCAAATGATTGATGTTAAATTTTGGTCCTTGAGTTGAGTGTATCATGTTACACTCCACTAACCTCAGTTTCAGATTTGCAGATAAAGTTTCTAAAATTATGTGTCAATGAAGACAAAAACAAAAGCAAAATTCTCTAATTTACCAAAAAAAAAAACTCTTTAAATACTAGTTATGATAAATAGTATTACTTGCTTATAATCATGAATAATTTGAAATAAAATGGCACACCTCCATCACATAGTTTAATAAACAAATCATTCCCGTCTTTGCTGTCATGCAACACCTTCCCCCGCAGAATAAGCCTCAAATTTTCAATAGGCAAACGACCGTTCTCAGCAACCAATTTTCTCAGATCATGCACCTATTTAAAGAAGCAACAAAATATTGCGAATATATCATCAGCTGAATGACAGTGGCACACTCCTAATTAACAAACGTATAAAATTTAAACCCTTACTCTGGAAAGAACCTCGGTAATTTATGTAAAATAATGAGGTAAAAGTAAAATGAAACAATGTGATTTATATCTGTACTTTGGTCTTTGTAATTTCCGGACACCTCAACCGGTATCACGCCAGACCGCCTCAGGCCCAACACGTGACATGTAAATCGGACTAACTGGGCGGCAAGACCACACTGGTGGCCCTTCAACCTAGAGTGTGGGAAAAATTCTCCACGTCCCCAAGAATCGAACCTTGGTTGTTTTGGTCAATAATCAGTGCTCTCACCAACTCAGCTATACGCCCGGAGGCTATATATCGGTATTATAATTACTATAATAGAAGAATCCAAACAGGTGGTTCTGAACAACACATAAAATCATCTTCAACAAAATAGTATGTGTGCTTTTGTATTTTGAGAATAAGTACTTCTGAGTGGGGTTTTTAAATGACTTGCAAAATGGGGAAAAAATCTTAATAAGAGCTTGTGGATCTTTTCCAACAAGAAGATATCTTAGTCTCTTAGAATATTATGAACAATGTTCATAATACAAGCCAATTGCAACAATATTGGCACTTGGCAACTTTTGTCCGTGATCAATACTTATAAAATCTATTGTTCAATCTATTGAGCAATATCTACACGATTATCAACTGTTGTTGCATAAAATGTTCATAATACTCAATATAATAGTTTTTAAGAATGTTCCCAAAATCCCAAGATCCTCTCGATATCTATGAACTCAGGTCTAACATTACGAGGAATTCGTCATTTGGGTAATTGGGGTCGGATTGAGGTGATAATTGTAGTACAAGAATTCAATGCGTAATTTAAGGTGAAACAAGTTGTTCACGTTAATGCTTATGTTTTTTTTACTTTAGAAATTAAACAATAATACCAGTTGGTTGTGAAGTCTTCAAATATATACATAGCATTGTTGTTACTATTAACAAGGCGTATATGTTGAGAGAAGGGGTAAAAGTACTGAGGTTTTGGACAAGGAAGCTAAGAAGAAAAAGGAAGGCAAGGAAGAGGAGGAAGGAAAGGATGAGGAATATCAGATGGAAGCTGAATATACCCTTCCAATTGTGCTAAAGCTGGATGGTTTTTCTCCCAAAGGATCGACAATATCTCACCTTTAAAAATTAATACCCTGCTATGGAAAAGAATGAAGTACAGGGTAGGCATAATTTTTCAATCAAACATCTGTAAAAGAAGCTGTCAGAACTTTCCGATCACAAGGCGATCCGTACAAAGCAATTATAAGCTCACTCTGCTTCTTATCCGTTTTTTGTGAGGCACTTAGGTTAGGTACAGGTAATAATAGAGAATTTATCTTCCGACATTGCAAAAATAGAGGATATTTGATGTCGATTGAGTACGTAAAATACATGTATGGATGGACCAGGGTTTCATTGGTGATGACAAAGAGGTTAGAATGGGAACCTATCAATGGGACAAACATGAATAATCTATATTTCATTGTTCCATGTGCATATTTATATGGTACTCATCTTTCGCTACAGGAGAATTAATGAGATATATGAATTTTATATTAATTCCTTACACATCAGTTGTCACGTAGGAAATATTTAAAGGACCGTTACTTCAGTTTTGTGGGTGATAATTAACATGTAACATATTAAATGGAAGCCACTCAGGTAAGGCATTCACCAAGAACCCTGGAGAGATATTGCTATGGATTTTATAACAGGGTTACTGAAGTCTAAGGCGTATGAGGTCATTTGGGTCATTGTGGCAGGTTCAGCGGGTACAGGCACTTCATAGCTTTGTCCCACCCAATCACAGCTAAAGGTCTATCTACAGTCTTATCTACGGACTTCCATGAACAAATTTACATACTACATGGGTTGCTAGAGACTATAGTCAGTGACAGAGATAGTGTCTTCCACTCTTCCTCAGTGAACTCTGGTATTAAGATAGTAGTCGGAGGGTAGTAGTAGTAATATATTAGTAAGGGTATTTGAGTCTTTTCCTATTAAGTTGTATGCTGGGTATAAGTACAAGAATTAGTTGTATTTTTCATTATGCATTGATATATTGAAAATGGAATATTATTCCCCCAATCTCTCTCTCCCTCTCTAACTGATTCTATCTCTACCTCTATCTGACTTCTTTCCCAAGTTTCTACCTCCCTCTTCTGCAACTCTGCCTCTTCTTCTAATCTCGCTCTATTATCTCTATCACTTAGTTTTTATCTGCATTTCATAGTTATTATAAACAGAAAATACCAAAAATAGTTGTTGTGAGTTCAGGAATCCACCAATTCCTGACATCTGGCAAACTGTATTCAAACTCTCAGGCACTAGGCTGCATTACAGCTCAGCTTACCATCGTCAAATCGATAGAAACACTCAAAGAATCAATCAGTGCTTGGAGCAGTAACTCAAGAGTATGACCAGCCATAGTCCCAAGAATTGGGCTGCTCGGTTGGCTGCAGCATACGACCTTTCATACCACATACCACTCCCTTTCAGATAGTCTAAGGCATCAAACCAATGCATTTAGCTTGGTTGGCGACTAGCACATTTTCCGACAGTCAAGATCTCCGGTTCATCTTGAGGTATAATAACCATTCGAAATTTGGATACTAACCACTAACAAAAACACAATTCACTTACATATCATAACTTAAACAGTAAAACTAACTCAAAAAACATGCTACATTGCCACCATAAATTCATCAAAAAATTAGGCATAAATATCTACTTGGGCAGTCCCATCAAAAGCTTAATTACCCAAATATATACATAAAAAATCAAATTCATCACCAATAAGTACAAAACAAAAAACCCTAAATCAAGAAAGCACAACAATATTGATACACACACACACACACCCATTAACAAAAATTACAAAGCTATAGAGTCAGATATGGTGTATATAGATAAAGAAGATGTAAAGATACAAACTTTAATGGAGGAAGGTAGATTAAGGCGCCTTGGAGGAGAAGGACCAATTGTTCTTAGTGTGATTTGCACTTTGTTTTCTTCTTCGTTTAGCTCATTTTCTACAATTTCATTCATTTCAATTTGATGTATATATATAATTATACACTATATATTTGATATATACATGTATGTATACACACAAGCCTTTACAGAGATGATCAAACCAGCGATCGGATCTCTCAATGCAACTACTAGTTGATTAAAAATATTAGAATACGTTTGTACTTTGTATTTACTTAAACGGCGACGTTGTGATGGGTCCGAACTGGCAGGCCTAACCTAACGACTATTAACAGTATTACATTCCTTTAGCCCAATAAGTCTTAATATTTTTATCCCACTAAAGCTTAAAATCAATTTTATATGGATTTTTATGTTAAAAAAATATATTACTATAAGAATGAAAAATGTAAAGAAATTATATATTATCAAAATAGGAAAAAATTATGGTTCTGTTGGAATTACTGTTAAAAACTATTTTCTCTAATGATGATGTGCATTGAGAAAAAAATATTGTGAAAAAAGTACGGTTAGAAAAATTAGATAATTATTTAATAATATTTTTAATATTTGCATGTTTTAAAATTTAATATATAAAACAATATTTTTGAAGACGTTGGTTAATTTATAACTATTTCTCTCAAAAGTAAGAATAAAAACACTTTTCTAAAAAGTAGTTTTTGAATTTTATCGGACAATTTTTTTAAACAAAAATTATGAATTCAAATCTCGATAGAGTCGTTGATCAAGTAATGGAATCCATATGAGTCTGCTGTCATAGTTATCAGAAGATGTAGATATGCTTATATATATTGTATATTTATCGTATAAAAATAGCTGATATGTATCTAATATTTTAATGTATATCTGTAACAAATCATATTATATAAATGAGAGAACCTACACACAAGTGTGCAACCAAAAGTTCTGAGAATTCATATGGTATCAGATTTGTTTTAAGATCATAGGTTATTTCTTCTTTTCTTCTTTTCTCATGGCTACCTCGTCTTCTTTCTCCACTAATCCATTTCTTGTTAACATCACTGATTATGTTAGTGAAAAACTTGACATGACCAATTATCTCACTTGGTCCTACCTCTTCAAACCTGTATTGGATATCTACGATATCTCTGATCATATCAAGCCTTCTTCTACTATTCCACCAAAAATTCTCATGGTCGCTGATGGAAAAACATCTACCGATAATCTTGAATATCTTGCTTGACATAAACTTGACAGATTGGTTCTTAGTTGGATTAATGCTGTAAAGAAATAAGTTATTTCATTGATTTATCATTCTACTACTAGTTCTGAAGCATGACAGACACTTGAATCTCACTTTCTTCATAAATCAACTACTCGAAAACTTCATCTCAAATTTTCTCTTGATGAATTAGTCAAAGGTACATTATCAATTGACACATATTTTCAAAAGTTCAAGGAAATATATGATGCTTTAGCATCCATTCAACAACCTTTAACAGAATGAGAAAAAGTGACTCGTATTTTGCAAGGGCTTCCTTCTACTTATGAAAGTATTGTAACGGTGGCAGCAAAACAAAATCATCCTCCTACTTTCAATATGCTGTGGACAATGCTTCTCAATCATGAAGCACGTCTCAAAAATTTTAATCTAAACTCTTCTCTAACTAATTCTCTTGCACCAACTGCAATGGTTACTATTCAAAAGCCCCCATCATCTTCTGGAATTTCTTCTTCATTTAGCTCTCGTGGTGGACGTGGAACTGGAAACTGGCGTTATAATTCTTGGCGAAGTTCTGGTCATTGGCGTGGTAACAATATGCGTGGTAATGGTCGTGGCAGATACATTCCCAACTCTTCTGATTTTAATCATTTTAATCTTGGTTCTCGTTGACGTGGTATCTTTGGGTCTGCTCCTCTTATTCCATCTCAACCCCCTTCTACTGGCTTTACTGGTTCTTGCTATTCTTGTGGCTTGATAGATCACATTGCAACAGTATGTCCACAACAAAATTCATCATCGGATTCAGTTAGTCAATTTGCATGTCTTTCAATCGACGAGTCCTTTAATCCATCTTGGTATATGGATACTGGTGCTACTTCTCAAATGGTAAATAATTATGGTAAGCTTTATTCGTTTGTTCCTTATACTGGCACAAACCAAGTTGCAGTTGGCAATGGCTCCATTTTACCGATTACACATGTTGGAGACATCTCTGTACACACAAAAAAATAAATCTTTTCTACTTCCACGCACTCTTGTTATTCCTCACCTGCAAAAAAATTTAATCTCTGTTCGTAAATTCACTCATGATAATAACTATTTTGTTGAATTTCATGCATGGGGTTATATCACCAAGGACTTAAAAATGGGGATGATTCTTCACAAATGCGTCAACAGTGATCCATTTTATCCATCCTACCAACTGACCACATGGAAAGTCATCAAGCTCTTCTTTCTATTCAAGCTCCTTTAGACATTTGGCACTCCAGATTAGGACATCCCAGCTCCTTCACTATCCAGCGTCTTAAGCATTTTCTTCCCTTGTCGAAAAATACAAATCTAGTGAATTTTTATTGTTCTTCATGTCCGTTTCTAAAACTTGTAATTTACCGTTTAGTCGAAGTATTACTTGTTCTCACTCATTTTTAGAATTAGTTCATAGTGATGTTTGGACATTTACGCTACATTCCATTCCCGGTTATAAATACTATATCATATTTGTTGATGATTTTACTAAGTTCACTAGGTTTTATCCTATGAAGTATAAATCTGATGCATTGTCGTGCTTTCAAACTTCATGTTGAAAATTTAGGAAACACCAAGATTAAGTTTTTCTGGTCAGATAATGGATGTGAGTTTATTAATGTCCAATTTCAGACATTTCTCCATGAGAATGGCATTTTTTTTCCAATCTTCTTGTCCAAACACACCCGCATAAAACGGTGTTGCGAAACGTAAACATCGTCATATTTCTGAGACTGATAGAACCTTAATTCATCATTCATCCGCTCCTTTATCTTTCTGGGTAGAAGCTTTCCAAACAGTTGTGTTTCTTATCAATCGGCTGCCTACACCGATTCTTGATCACGTTTCTCCATTTCAAAAGTTATTCAACAGGGTTCTTGACTATTCTATTGCAAAGGTGTTTGGCTCATTATGTTTTCCTAATTTAGCATCTTATTTGCGCAATAAACTCGAGCCTCGTTCTACACCTTGCATTTTCATTGGTTATAGCCCTCATCAAAAAGGCTATCGATGCCTCTCTCTTGCCACATGACAAGTTTATGTCAGTCGACATGTGTGTTTCATCAAGACAGTCTTTCCATTTGCTGAAAAAACACCACTTGTATCTCCCATGTCCTCCACCACTTCATATGTCCCACGAAATTCAAAAAAAGTTGTGATGCCTAATCTTCTCACTCATATCCCTCTCATCCTACCATCTCAAGAGACACCTCAGTTACATACTTCATCTGATCCAAAGTCACCTCCAACACTTCACACTAATTCTTCTAATCGACCTGACCCTAATCCTCATACTGGACTTCCAACAACCTCAATTCCATGTGTTCTTGTCAATACTCATCATATGCGAACTAGAGGAAAATCAGGAATAGACAAACCAAAACAACATTTGTCTCTTAATACAACTATTAAACCCATTTTGCCACATGAACCAACATCGGTAACGGATCAACTGAAAAAATGCGATGATAGAGGAATTCAATGCCTTAATTAAAAATGACACCTGGACACTTGTTCCGAGACACAGTTCCATGAATGTTATTGGCTCAAAATGGATCTTTCGCTTTAAGAAAAAATCTAATGAAAGTTTAGATAAATATAAGGCACGACTAATAGCTAAGTGATACACTCAGGAGCGTGGTATGGATTTTGTTGAAACTTTCAGTCCGGTGGTTAAACATGCCACTATACGACTTGTTATTACACATGCTGTTGCACATAACTGGACAATTCGCCATCTCGATGTGAAAAATGCTTTTTAAATCGCACTCTCAAAGAAGATGTCTATATGAGCCAGCCACCAGGTTTTAAAGATAAAAACTTTCCTCATTATGTGTGTAAATTAAAAAAGTCTATATATGGATTGCGACAGTCCTCTCGTGCATGGTTTCAGAAATTGGGTGTGTTCTTATTATTTATGGGGTTTTCAATAGCAAATCTGATAGTTCTATGTTTATTCTACGCTATAATAATGATTGCTTGGTGGTGTTAGTGTATGTTGACGATATTATTATCACGGTCTCCTAAGATTCTTTGTTGTCTCGCTTTCTTTGCAAATTGAAAGAGGCATTCCCCATAACTGATTTGGGTGATCTGCATTATTTTTTGGGTATTCAAGTCACTCGCTCTCCATCTGGAATGTTCTTGTCGCAAAGTAAATATGGGGAGAAGTGGAACATGCAATTGTCTAAGTATGTCCCCACACCAGTTATTGGAAACAAATTATTAATCACAAATGGTGTTTTGATGGAGAATCCAACACTATATCGTCAACTGGCTGGAGTACTACAGTATCTTACTATAACACGGCCAGATTTATCTTTTGCTGTCAATTGCATTTGCCAATTCATGCATGCTCCTACCAAAGTGCATTATCAAGCTGCAAAGCGTATATTGCGATATGTTGCGGGCACACTTGATTATGGCCTTCACTTGTCCGCCCATAATCCTCAAGATTTCTTTGTTTATTCTGATGCAGATTGGGCCGGTTGTCCGGACACAAGACGTTCGACCACAGGTCTCGCTATTTATTATGGCAATTCTTTAATTTCATGATCATCACGCAAACAACACACTATTTCTCGATCCAGCACGGAGGCTGAATATAGATTAGTGGCTCCACGATTGCTGAATTAAGTTAGCTTCAGAATTTAGCAAAGGAGTTGGGCATTCCTCTTCACCATAAACCTCTGTTGTTTTGTGATAATATTAGTACCATCTACCTCGCAGTAAATCCTATTTATCATGCACACATTAAGCATTTAGAGCTGGACTTTCACTTTGTGCGGGAGAAAGTCAGTAATGATGAATTACCAGTTCGTTATATTCATACTGATCAACAGATTGCTGATGTATTTACCAAGTCTTTGTCAACTTCAGCATTCTCTGTCTTCTGAGACAAACTTCACATTAAAAGCCATGTTCAGCTTGAAGGGGAGTATGAGTCTGATGTCATAGTTATCCGAAGATGTAAATATGTTTATCTATATTGTATATTTATCGTATAGAAATAACTGATATGTATCTAATATTTTAATGTATATTTGTAACAAATCATATTATATAAATGAGAGAACCCACACACAAGTGAGCAACCAAAAGTTCTGAGAATTCATAATCCATACATTTCAAGCGAAGCGATAGCCTATTACGTTAATTTTGTCAATTTCAAACTCATACCTAGAAGTTTGTTGAAATTTTTTAATTTTAAAACCCATGCCTCAAGACCATAAAATATGGGTAATCTATCTCAAAAAATATGGGTAATCTATCTTAAAAAATATGGGTAATCTATCTTAAGGGGAAGTGGGTATAAGTTGAAATATGAGAAATCAAATCAAAATTTTATTACTTTTATCTTTATTTATAAAATTACATGTTAATTTTTAAAATAAAAAATTTATAATGATGTTGTTTAATATTTAATAAATAATAATAATTTATTTTTCATATTAATTGCATATATTTTTTATTTATAAAAAAATATATTAAATTAACAAATTTATTCCATCATTCAACCTAACATATGAAATTCCTAATACTTCATCCCCATACCTTAATCCGAATCCTGATTCCAAATCATACCACTAAACGACCCCTAAAAGGATATAGATCAACCTATTAAAAATTTAATCGGAACTAATAAACCTTCTTCTCAAGGTATTTGTCTTAAGATGTTGTAATTGCAAAAAATCACATCTTACAATGAAGACTGAGCAGAAGTGAAGAGCTGCTGCCCCAAGGAAAATATAGAAGACCTGAGCAAAAAATGTACAAGCAGAACTGCAGAAGTGGTGAGTTGTTCCAGGAATAAACCAAAGAAAGATTTAAGCAAAAGAAATATCATATTTTTGACTTTTAAAAAAATGAGATTAAATGACGGTACTTAAACAAACACTGGTAACTTCTGTCTAGCCCAGTAATCCTCCAACACAGCAAAAACAGTAAAAGAATCAAGCTAAATTTTGCATGAAGAAAACTCTGAAACAAATACTTAACTTTTTGCTGTTATAAAAAGGGAATTTCATATTAGTTATGTCATACAATTGTACGATTGTGTGGAGATGCAACTCCATGTAAGTTGACATTACCAGAAGTATAGAACAAAGAACAGACTGATGCAAACTTTTACGTGCACAAGGGAGTTTTACAGCATTAGGAAACATTCAAGCATCTCCCATTATAAAAACTATATTATATTATATATACCACCCTCATGGGTGCCCATTTCCCCTTGTCAGATTTGAATCTGGTGATTGCTTACTAGAAATTGAAATCAACTTGGACCTTATATCATCAACTTCGTCAAAGCCTATTTCAATAGCCTTGTCTTCGTTGTCAGAATTCTCAAATGTGACGGTATCAAATTTTTTATCAGGTAGTGAGTAAGAGATGGTGATTAGCAACTCTCTAATCAGCTCCAACGATGACTCCTCACAAGAAGCTCTGTTATCCATAAAATGTAAAGCTTTTCCTAAAATCCATAAACATAACTTTACATCAAACAACAGTCTTCGTGAATAGTTGTGATGTACCACAGGATACAAAATAAGAAAATATATTCATGTTCAAGAATCTCTCTTTTTTTTTCTAAAAACCATTTAACTCTCTCCCAATACGGTCAAGATTTTATACGAAGAAGTAGCTATTATTTAATAAATTTTATCAGCATTAACAATGTGAATAATAGATCAAGATTCTATTATGCTAATTTGAGTACTAACTTATTAATCTGAAAGAGTTAAAAACTTTTCTCCCACAAGGATGCCAAGTAAACAAAGGAATCGTGGTCTACAATTATCCACAAACCTATGATATCCAGCCAACTCTGTTCAAAATGAACTTTTGTCATGGTCTGTTATCCCCTATCAATAAAATTATTCATTTAAGAATCCACAATCCTTTCTTGTGATTAGTTTGCCATCCAAAATGGTGTATATCTAATCTAAGATAGGGAAATCTACAAGGTACTAATATACTAGTAAAAAAGTGTATAAAATACGGAGTCTTATCTTCTTCTATTTTCATTAATTTCTTTTTAAAATTTGGTCTGAAGTCTTGAAATAAGTTTAAGTAGTTCTTCTGCACATATACCAATACAATTATGCATACATATAGCAAATGCACATACATGAAGCACATCAGATGCTTAATTGCTTAAAAAAGACCAAGACTTCCAATTAGGTCTTCTTTCTAGACAACTTGCACACTTATGCAAATCCAAACCGATAAAACAATAATATGAACACTTGTAGGTGTCCCAATCAAATTTTTTACTTACTTTTGAAAAAACAACTGATTTCTTGTAATCAAGACGAGAACTTTTCCTGGAAAATAAGTTAGCACTGTCAAATTCTTGGGAAAGCTTGAATTCACAACAAATCTTATTAACCCATACCATAAAAGTATCAACAAACATCGAAAAACACTAAATATTTCAATCTTTTCCTTGTTTGACATACACTTTTACATCAAACCCTTCCCCCTTATAGCTAAAGTTCACCAAGAACATCAAAATTTTAATCTTTTTACTGTTTTTTTTTAATTTTAGGTGAATAAAAAGAATAAAAAGTAAACAAACCCCAACTCAAATTCAACCCCTCTACAAACCCTCATCTATGAATCCTAATCCAAACCCAGATGGCAGCTAATCTTAAATTAAACCCCTCTTAATCCAAAACAGTAATCAATAATATTAAAATTTACAGAATTATTAAACATGAAAATCAAATAGAAACTTATAGTTACATAAATATACACACAAATATATACAAGAAGGAATGGAGAAAAGGGGGTGTACCTTTGGTAAAATACGAAGTTGGTAAAGACAACCCGCACTTTTTCTTTCCTCTGTAGAAAACACCCCCTCTCTATTTATTGCCCTTTTAATTCTTGGAGGGTTTTTTTTTATATTTATAATTTATTAATATTCTTTTAATCTCTTCTTTTCTTGGACTAATTATTTTCTTCCTTGTGATTAACGTTGTTAATTTATATACTACTGCTCACGTGCGAACCTCACGTGACTTGCCTCCTGGATACTTTTCAATTTTAGACAATCTAGTTGGTGCATGTTTGACTAGTTAGCCTGGAAATTACTCACTCTTGTTTATAATTATAAAAACAATTAGCTATATTTGATACTTCTAATTTTTTCATATAATTATTTAATATTAATTTTGGCCTAACTGGTATTATTAAATTTTAAAATATATATTTATTATTTAAATAGTAAGTTATCAGGTCAACACAAGCCAATTCAAATAATCTAAAATACAGACGGGAACATTCCATTAAAAAATACAGATGGGAATACATGAAGTTTGACTAATGTAATGTAAATATAGTAAGAGTGATGCCAGAGATTCTAAATATTATTCCAATTTTTTTCTTTAAATGACGTGACATGATATATAGCTTATTTTAATTCGTAAACGTATATATATATACACGGAGTTTCATATTATTAATATTTATTATAAAAATATTATCAATTATAAACATGACAATTTAGCATTTGGAATAATTTGTGGGTCTCTAGCAATTTTTCACGCTTTACGAGATGATTTAAAATGTGATTTGTCTAACAACATCCATATTTCATTATTATGTTTGTGGGTTATGGAACACCAATTCACATTATAAGAGAGTAGAGTCCGGATCCTCTACACTCTTACATGTCCCTAATATGTCCTCTTTTTATTGTAAGTCAATTTTTTCTTATTTATATAACATAAAATTATTTATATTAATATAAAATATAAATATCTACACTCACATATATTTTCAATCATCATATAATATGTAAGTACACATAATTAAACATAATATAAATAAAATAAAATTCTCAATAACAAATAGG
This sequence comes from Oenanthe sinensis, assembly GCA_028671895.1. Classification (NCBI taxonomy): domain Eukaryota; kingdom Viridiplantae; phylum Streptophyta; class Magnoliopsida; order Apiales; family Apiaceae; genus Oenanthe; species Oenanthe sinensis. The sequence continues at coordinate 27,663,045 of CM053812.1, read as the reverse complement.
GGACATATTGGCGAGCATAGAAGGGAGTAGAAGATCCTGAGCAGACTAACTGTGCTTTGACTTTTTTAAGAATCGACCGAGTCAATATTATAATACCACTATGGCAGTATCTATAGAGTATTTACTGTCTATATACAGTAATAAATTAGTAAATTTTAATAAACATTAAGATATTGAGCCACTATCAATGTGAATTGATAAATTCAATTTAAGGAAACGGAATTAATCAAGGAGTATATAAAATTTTGAAGTTGCAAAAAAGTTGAAACAACAAAATAGAATAAAATGAAGTATAATCGACCGAAAACTAACTAATAACCCCGTTTGAACAGTTAATAGCTTCAATTTTTAGCTCAAAAACATATAAAAAAATATTCAGTAATATTTAAAAATATATTATAAAAAAGTAATTTTAGTCTAAAAATTGTTGTTAGAAAAAAACATATCCCTCATATTTTAAAAATATATATTTCTCAATTTTTGTGGAAAATAGATACAAATTATACTATTAAATCTCTTTAAAATATTATTTTTATATTATATTATTAAAATATCAAAAATATTATTAAATAATTATTTAATTTTTACCGACAAGATACAACAATTTTTTTTGGGAATAGATCCCAAACCGAACATGAATAGAATATCAAATTGATAGCATATCCTGTATATATATGCTACAGCCTACAGGCTCATGTTGATATGGCTTTTGCCCTATCCGAAATACCAAAACGCATTAACAAATTAAAAAAATGCATAAGGCTACCAATTTAAAAAATATTCCCAAACAATATTACTAAAATGATGTGGCAGAGTAACGTGGCAAAATTGAAAGTTTTAATTTGTGTGTCAATATGAATGTATGTGCGGTCCATTTCATTTATTATTTTAAAAATCAATTAAAATTAGACAAATATTTTAAAAACTTTTTTGAAAAATAATCTTGGGATTCTAGCATTTCTCTTAAAAAATATGCATGCCTAGATATTCCCCGTGGCCCCTTGATACCAAATATATATACTATAAAGAAACATATTGGGGGTTCAGATACTCTTGGTCAGTGGTTTATATGTAAGAATTTTATAACTAAAATAAACAGGTCGGTTTATTTTTTTTTTTGGTGATAAGCAGATTAGAGCACGTATATAGTAAAATGTAGAATAGTAGAAATGAACTAAATTCAATAAGCAATGTAAGGGCAGAATAAGGGGCTAACAACTCCAACAGAGTAGACAATTTTTCTTTCAATTTTTAATCAAAAATTAGTAAAAGAAATATTATTACCCCAACTGACATTTATAAATTTGGGATAATTTTTACAAGGGTCGATAATTTCAGAGTTTTGGTTCAACAGCCCACAACTAGATCAAAAAGATGGTTTCTGCCAGTGCCAGTTGTTGCTTCATCAGCTGGCCAAGCCAATGAGTCCATTTTATTGTGCTTATGGGTATAGACTAAAACTGGTCAGGGCCCCTTGGGCCTTGATTATGCATATGGTTCATCAACTTGATTCTTTGTTTTGTATATATGATATCTTAATTATTATATATATAAATCCAGAACTTTCCGGCTGAAATTTATAGGTCGAGTGGTATCTGACTAAAGACGATTAGTGGAAGCTTTAATATTACGGGTTCGTATAATTTCATTCGCCTAATATTGTTAGGCACATGATCGAAGCATGGCCAAAATATTAGTATAGATATCAATTCATGCATCTTTTTTGTTTCTTTACTTTACAATAGTTGCACTAATGCACACGGTGTATACGTATAGAAAATCCAACACTAATGGCATTCGATCTGCAGAGATCTTTTGTAGATATAAGATAAGTATAATACGAGCAACATTTTATCTTAAATGAGATCAATGATTCAATGGTTCGAATACTTTATTTAAAATTAAAAAAATTAAGTTGCCAGAATCCAAACTAAATCTTCACTCGTAATACTAATTGCGCAAATTTTAGCATTCATTAATTACTTGCGAGCTAAAATTTACTTGGTTGAACTAAACACTATTCTAGCCTTTAATTTACAGTTGCAATAAGTTAACAGATACACATATATGATATATGCTACTCAAGTCAATTTATATTGCTTTCGGAGTATTATTCGGCTAGCTAGAACAGTCGCATTCGTTGATTTGATTTTATTTTATTATGTAGGAATTTAATTAATAGTCTATTTGTACATAATAATTGATATATGTATTATGATTATATACTTAAATATCAACAATTTTTGTTAGAGATGACCTTTTAGAAATTAGTACTAGAGTAACATTCAACTAGACATTGATCGTCTTTGATATAACAACAATGTTACTTGTTAGCATGTCCGCATGTTTTGTCAGAACTCTAGAAAACATATGCCCTGCGGCCCTTACTTTCACGATGTTTAGTTTCATGGTAACATACTCCAGAAAAGAAAGAACGGTGACACTCATATTGTGTTTGGTTGAGATGAAAAAAATGGATGAAATTAAAAGAAAAATAATAGAAATTTAAGAAAATATTTGAAAAACAAAAATAAAAGAGTACAAATTTGTTATGATAAAAAATGTAAAAAAAAATAGGTATGAAAAAAAATTTGCTTCTTAAATTGAGAGTTTGAGTTGTAATTTATATATATTGTTAGGAATTGAATGAAAGTAAAAATGAAATTCTTGAACATTTATTCATATTTTAAATTTCATTACATTCTTTCCGATTTCATTAGTCTCAACTTTCAACCAAACACAACATAAAATATGGAACTCATAGCATTTTCAACCTTGCAATTCATTTATTAAAAAAATGATGTGACAAAGTAATTTGGAGAATGAAACTCCAAGGAAAACAACCTATTAGCTAAAATTTTACAATTATTCATTTTTGTTTTCCAAAAATTTACTAGCCAACTCTATTCTTTAAAATTGTTCACCTAATAATTATTCACCTAAACTTTCACTCTCAAATTATCCACTTCTCAGGGTTTTTTTTTTGCATTTTCATTGTTTATTATAAATTATAGATAATAGATATATAAAATATTATTGAAGTAAAACACCTTTTCGAATTCTCTGAAATTTGAAAAATTATTATTATAAATTTTTTAGAAAATAATTATAGAAAATGGGATCGGATCGGAGATGCTCTTACCTTCAATAAATATAAAATCTCCGCAAGCTCATGTCTGAGCCTCTGAGGTCTTATTTGTTAACGAGTGAATGCATGACACCGGAGGCGCTGAATAGTCCAGTAATAAGTTGCTAAGATTGCTTGTATAACTTTTTCCCTTCCGGACGAGACAAGAAATCATCTAGGACGAGACGTAAAAAAATTGATCTGAACGAGTCACATGTCCATCTCTATTGTATTGTATGTTACTCGTATATTTAATAAAACCCAATCATATTACATATATTTTTATTTTTATTATTTTAATAAATATGTATAATTTATTTTTATTATCATTTTTTAAATGTTTTTAATATATTTGTTATGTAAAATATTATTTTTATTTCTAAGGTATTAGGCACCGTATAAAATTTATTTGTTTAAATTAGATAGATTTTAATTAATAATTTGTAATATTGAAGTTTATTTAAAATTTAGTAATTTATATAAAAATGATCAAAATTAATTTTTTTTAACCAAAGCATGACACAATTAATTGCAAAATGTAGAAAATGTGATATAATAATAATAATATTATTATTATTATTAAAAAAAATTAACTTACTAGAATTCGGGACTCATATTTAATTTAAACTACACAAAATATCTTTTGTATTGTGTGCATAAAATAAATAAATAATAATAAATCAATATTATTGTATTTTCTAAAAATAAATATTATTATTAAGAATAATAAATATGTTAGTTATCAAACAATATTATATATCCATTCAGATAACTATTCATTCAGAAATTCTAATCATCACAAAGTATGATTTAGAATTAATGACCCTTAAGTCCTACTCCTTACTATATATTTCGACGGAGAACAAGCATTGAGCCATCGGTAACTTCGATTTAGGTTGCGTTCGGTTGAGACTAGTTCGGTTGAGACTAATAACATTTGGAGCAAATAAAATAAATTTATTATACTATTTTATATCATAAATATCAAAAAAATTACTTATATTTTCATTCATTTTTTTTAATAATTTTGCGTAACTGTTTAAATCTACCAATTTAAAGATGAAATAGCTTGTTGTGTCATTTTAATATTAGAAAATCGTGCACTCTCGTCATTTTCCCACTTTTTCTTAATTTTTTATTTAAATTGGTATAAACCTTTTATTTTATATTTTTTTCCAATTTCATTGTGTCCCGTCCACAATTTTACATTTCAAAAGAAAAAACATTTTGAGGTTCTAATACCTAACCACCACAAGTCTAACAGATTAAAACTGCTACTATTACAAGATATATATAACTGTTACTAGATTCTTCTTTTTTTGGAAAAAAAGGACCAAATACATACATACAGTAGTAAATATTCTTACACACAACTTTCATGTCTAAGTCTAACCCTGTCAAGATAGTTACCAGACTCCTGACTTCTTTACCTTTTTAATTCCGAACTACTTAAAATGTTACCCCATTCTGGCCTGGTTCATTTTGCTTGTCAAAATTACGTAAGAACCTATATTATCATGCATGTTTTGTGGTGCAGGTGTACATAATAAATAGAAAAACTACGACATTTTAATTAATATTAGTGGTATTTACATTTTATACCTTTAAATTTGAACAGGTAGTCATTTTAATATATAATTTTCTAAAACTTTTAGTTACATCTCAAACTTCAAAGTAAGTTTTAATTTGCGCTCTTTGTTCGGGAAAGAATTCAAGACAGTAGACACTAGCACTGAAGAATATTATTATTATTATTATTATCATTGTTATTATTATTATAAATATACATTATGCACATATATATTATTTTAAAAATTAATATAAATTAAAAACCAATGTATCCGCTGCTCTTGATTGTTTTTAATTATAAAAATAAAAATAAAATTACATTGATCCTTTCAAATTTATATAAAAAATGAAATAAAATTTATTTCCGTTATTATAAATTTTTAACTACCCTTCAATTCCCATGCCATCCATCCTTTTCTTTCCTTCACAGAATTGAGTAAATTAACTATTAAAAAAATTATATATTAAAAGTGACTATAAATTAAAGTGCACGATGCAAAATGTAAATACCTCTTAAAAGTATCCCAAATTTTTTATAACTATTTGCGGGTATCAACTTTACATCTCCACCGTTGATAAGACCGTCCTAGAGTCTATATATACTGGCATCCACTTCATTTGTATTTGTCTCCTTGCTCTCCATATTCCTACACTTGAACAAGTTTGCAAAACTCTATTTTTTTTTCCTTTAACAAAAATTACCAATTCCATATATTTAATCGATCAGATCACCAAAATGGCTTGCCTACAATTGTCTGAGGAGGTAATAGAGTTGTTTGTCTCATAATCACACTTGATCTTTCTTATAATATTTTCCTATTCATATTTTTAGTTATTTGTAGAGATCGAACTTGGTGGTGGTGTTTAATTTTTAATAAAATCTATTTGCAGGCAAGCAAATATGGAGGAGGAGAAGAGGAGTGCACTCTAGATGGTTCAGTTGATTATCATGGTCGACCCGCAATCCGAAAGAGAAGTGGTCGATGGGTTGCTGGAACCATCATTCTTGGTAAGCTGCTAGCTAGTTATCTATTCCTCCCCCACTTCACAAACACACTCTCTCTCTCTCTCTCTCTGAAGAAGTATATACGTGGAGGTGATATAAACCAGTACTTATCTTTTAAATTATAATATAATATATGTTGATACAGTGATACTTATCCGCGTTTTTATTTCTTATACAGAGAATTTTTTGCAAGAGAAATCATAAATAAGCTGTCCTGTTTATAGATGCAACGGTGATAAATTATAAGTAGTTTGTTGAAATTAAAGATTCATTCAGATACTACGTACCATATTTTATTAAATGCACTTGATGAATGGAATGTTATCAGAATAAATCGTACAATATATACTACTCCTACTATATATTTTACATAGATCCTTAAAACAGTAGGAGATCACAATTTACCACAGTAATACAGTAATATTTAACAACCGATTAGATCTCATGTCAAGTTCGAAGTATGTGTGTATATATAGACAATTAGACATTGTACACTCTCTCCGCATTTAGTGATAGACGGATTCGGGCAATAAAATTTAGTTAAAAATTTTAGCATCTAACTTCTGATGATGTTAGTAGTGTTTTTATGATACTTTAAGCATTGAGAATTGGTTCCGGACTTGTGGTTTTCTAGAGCACTACGTACCAAATATTATGAAAAATCTCTTTCAATAACCTAAATTACTCCCTTCTAAACTAGACCATTAAGTTTTAAATGAACACGAGGTGCTTTCTTTCATTAGGTATGCGTATCTAGTATGTGGTGTAACATTTCTTTTGTTTAATTTTTACTCCAGTAGCATTTTGAAATTTTGTCAATGATAGTTTTATTTTGGTAATTGTGTGACACTTCTTTTATTTTTTTACAAATTAATTCATTCATACTTATACAGCAGGATAAAAGATTATTTTTTTCAAGAAGTAAGAATTATATACTCCTAGTAACTATAGTAAAAAAGATAATTATTGTTTTGGATAAGGACTGTGTTGCAGAAAAAAATAGAGTGCTTATTTCTCTAGAATAGAAACGTGTCGATATTTCCCTGCAATATAATACTAAAACATTTGCATGCATGAGTTAGCAGGGCGGCACGTGTGTTTTGTGTAGCTCTTACATGCGACATGTGTGTTTAAGCTTTACTGGAATTGACTTTCCGTTACATATTCTTTTCCGTCCATTTTTGACTCTCCTTTCCGTTTTCTATTTTTAGTTCTTTTTTTATTGTAGCTTTCAACAAAACACCAATTACTACTACCGGCTTACCTTGCATGAATTCATGCTAGGTAGCTAGGAGTATGTTTTTTTTTCTAAAAGCAATTGGATTCATGATACGTATGTAGAACTAAAAAAAATGATATATAAAAACTTTAAAATAGAAAAATTGGCTCTGATACCGGTTGTTGAGTATTAAACAACGAAAACAAACTTAAAGCGAATAAACAAGAACAAGAAACTAAACGACAATCACACAAGACAAGATTTAACGTGGTTCAGAAATTCCTACTACACAAGCCGCACTAACTTTGTATTGATATCTCACATTATGTTGTGTTGGATTGGGGTTTTACAATTACATGAGACTATTTATAGAAGAAGAAACTTAGCATAATTCTAATCATAGTACTAATCTGAAAAAGTAGACTAAATCAGATTCTAGTCCAAATATGAAAATTAGACCAACTCATATTCTAGTCCAAATCTGAAAAACTAGACTCCACAAAACCCAATACTTACAACTGGGAAAAAAATATCAAATAGATAAATTCATTGCACTATTCTATGCAGTGTAGTTATTAAGAACTCTTATTATAGCTGGAAAAAAATACAATCAAATATCACATTCAAAATGCATAGCAAAATATTAGAAAATCTAATTAGAATTAAAAACAGATTCAAAAATTTAAGTGAGCTAGCTGTAGATCAATAATTTGAATATTTTCCAGTTTTGACTAGTTAGACTTAATGCACCAATGGACAGTGGCGGATCTAGGAATCAAAGACTCTAGGGGCACACTTAATTTTTTTTTTAAATCTTTTTCGGTATGTATTAAACTTTTTAACATTTAAATATTAAAAATTTAGTGTTTGAACCATTTTATCTCCACTTTTGACCATATAAATATATATGAAATAAGAAATGACTTAAATTATAATATAATTACTAGCAGTATAGGGTCACTTGATTTTTTTTAGTGGGGGCACTTTATAAAATACACATATTTATATCATAAATTATTACTAAAAAGTTGCTAATTTTTATTTATGTGGGGGCACGTGCCCCCTAGGCCTTTACATGAATCCGCCCTTGCCAATGGAGGTGAGTGTTTCAAATAAATTTCATTACCGACTAATTATATACATGGTTTGAAAAAGATATAATCGTGGGAATTAGTTATGAAACTTGGAGAGTTCAGTGCCTAGAATTAATACTTCCACTTGTGCAGTAAGAAGGCCGGAAAGATAAATTGTTGTACTGAACATGCATGACATTATTTTTGAATTAACAGTGAATCAAGGATTGGCTACTTTGGCATTCTTTGGTGTTGGAGTCAACCTAGTACTGTTCTTGACAAGGGTCCTGCAGCAAGACAACTACGAAGCTGCTAACAACGTTAGCAAATGGACTGGAACTGTCTACATTTTCTCTCTTGTCGGTGCTTTCCTCAGTGATTCCTATTGGGGAAGATACACAACGTGTGCTGTATTTCAGGCCATCTTCGTCATTGTACGTGATTATTCTTGAAATAATTTGTCGTTTTCACACTAAGTCGCAAGCCCCAATTTTACAGAACTTATATTATAAAAAGTGATTTGTCTTATATATCAGAACTAGTAATATGACGTTCATAGCTGTCAAAACTCGAGAATCGTTCATAATATTAAGGGGGGGTCTTTCTGCCATTTTTGTCACCGAATCTAGCTATTTATGGTATATTTCGTGGTGTCTATACTATGATGCAAATTTCACATCAATAAGCCTTGTTTTATGGAATATGATCTATTGAATATGTCGGAACTGGTAATCTGACGTGCTTAATGGTTGAGAATCTTTTAAAATAGGCAGAATTCAATTATATGCGACCACACATTTATGATAGCCACGTAAATAAGAGTCAGCATCCTATTTTGCACCTCTATTGGGTTTATGACAGAACTGACGTACTAAAAACAATTGCCAAAAAATTAACTAATAACGATATCCTCAACAGTTTGTTACTGTTTTATCATCCAATGGCATATATTTAGTCCTTAGAAATGATAAAGAAGACCAAAGGTTCACTTGAGCCTACTGGAGTACTGGTAGCCTGTAAAAGAAAATTTAAACTTTGTTCTGCTGATTGAATTCTAATTGTGTATACATTACAGGGTTTGGCAGGACTATCAGTGACAACAAACCTTTTCCTACTAAGGCCTAAAGGTTGTGGGACTCCAGATACACCATGTGGACCACATTCGAGCTGGGAAATTGCGTTGTTTTATGTATCCATTTACATGATTGCTCTGGGAAATGGAGGATACCAACCTAATATTGCAACTTTTGGGGCTGATCAATTTGACGAGGAAGACATGCAGGAGGGACGTTCAAAGGTGTCATTTTTCAGCTACTTTTACTTGGCCTTGAACCTTGGGTCACTTTTCTCCAACACCATATTGGTATTTTTTGAGGATAAAGGACTTTGGGCTCTAGGATTTTGGACTTCTGCTGGCTCTGCTTTCATTGCATTAGTTCTGTTTCTAGCAGGAACGTCTAGGTATAGGCATTTTAAGCCAAGTGGTAACCCTCTTTCTAGATTTTGTCAAGTGTTTGCTGCTGCGATGAAGAAGTGGCGAGTTGATTTGGCTCCTGAAGAAGAGAATTTATATGAAGTTGATGAAGGCAAGAATAGTTCGTCGAATGGTGCTAGGAAGATACTTCACACTCATGAATTCAAGTAAGTGAGGCTAATCAAGTGAAGGACATAGCATATATAAGAATTTAGTAATAAAAATTTTAAAAAAATATTTAATTAATAATTAGAACCTCATGGTTATTATGCTTTCAGATTTTTGGATAAAGCTGCATTCATTACATCGAGAGATTCCCAAACAGGTCTTTGCAATCCGTGGCAGCTCTGTCCAATTTCTCAAGTTGAAGAGGTGAAATGCATCTTAAGACTGCTCCCGATTTGGCTATGCACCATCCTATATTCAGTGGTTTTCACACAAATGGCCTCACTCTTTGTCGTGCAAGGCGAAGCTATGACAAGTAAACTGTCAAATTTTCGAATCCCTCCAGCCAGCATGTCTAGCTTCGACATTCTCAGCGTAGCAACTTTCATTTTCCTGTACAAGAAAGTTATCAGTCCTCTAGTTAGCAGATTCAGAAAGCCAAAGACAGAATCTAAGGGGCTCACCCAGCTTCAAAGGATGGGAGTTGGACTCGTAATAGCAGTAATGGCTATGGTTTCAGCCGGAATAGTGGAGATTTACAGACTCAAGTATGCCCAAAAGGATTGCAAACACTGCAGTGGCTCGAGCTCATTGAGCATATTTTGGCAAATCCCTCAGTATGCTCTTGTAGGAGCTTCAGAAGTTTTTATGTATGTAGGTCAACTAGAGTTCTTCAATGCACAGACACCAGATGGACTCAAAAGCTTCGGAAGTGCACTTTGCATGACATCAATCTCCCTCGGGAACTACGTGAGTAGCCTACTCGTGACAGCGGTTATGAAGATATCAACCAAAGACCACATGCCTGGATGGATTCCTGCAAATCTCAATTATGGTCACCTTGATAGATTCTACTTCCTGTTGGCTGGTTTAACTGGTCTGGATTTAGTAGCCTACATATTCTGTGCTAAATGGTACAAAAATATAAAGCTTGAAAACAAGTACGAGGATGATGAGAAGGCTAAGTTTGAAGCCTAATGACCAACTACCGATGAACGATTATAAGGAAGATTTTCATGCAGACACTGTTTAGAAATTGAGAGACATTAGACTCCTGAGAGAATCTGTGTGCGCTACTGCTAGAATTGGATATGCAGTTCTTGAACACTGAAGAAATATGTCAGAAAAGTAGGTATATGATCCTCTTAGGGATACAGTGAGTTGGTCAGTGTTTGTTGTTGATTGAAGGAATGCACATATATCTCTGTATTTCATTTTGTGCTATGGTTCTATTTCCATGGAATAAATGTGTACCTTGAAAAGTACCTCAAATATGTATAACTTGTGGCTTCTTTGCAGTTTTCATAACGGTTGTATATTTAGAAGAACTCATCATTTATCAGTTCATGTAATACAAGTGCATTGCAATTTATTAAAGTTAATTTCAGTTGGCTGGTTTTCGGTGGATTTTTTTTTTGTTGAATCTGGCTGATGGGTAGAAAGGTACTTCCAAAGTTTTATCTGCATTCTGCGTACAAAATCACCCGCACCCCCACCCCACCCCCAACAAAAGAACCATGAAAAGAATGTCATACTCCCTCCACTTCGTAATGTATAATGAATGCAATTTTATGAAATGATCTAAATTAATAAAATTCAACTTGGTAATCCATGTAATTAACCTATGGCCTGTTCATGATGTGTTCGAGTTAGATAGAAATAACGAGTAATTATTTTGTTTTATGGTGATGATTAATTAATACGTACGTGAAAGTAATTAAAACCAGAAGGGGGTTAGTTTAGATTTTAATATCAATTTAAAAATAAAAAGATCAACGACAGATAAATAGATATATTGTGACTTAAATACTGAAGAACCGACCAAATTTTTTAATATTTTAGTTTTATTAATAATACCAGCTTACATTAGTTTCTTAATAATTTATTATTTTATTATATTCCTTTTAACATTTAATATTTATTTTTCAACAATAATTTTAATTGTTACTCATTCATTTTATTTGTGTTGGAGATGATAAAAATATATTTTAATTAAAAAATTAGGACTCAAATTTCAAATAATTAGCCTGAATCAAATCGGGTGAAGGCCCTGTATAACCAAATATGAGACAAAGTTGCCCGAAATACCTTAAAATAGACCCGGCAAATTACCATACAACACGATAATACGACACGAAAATTTAGTATTTGTGTTTGTATTTTAAGTACACGACACGAATGTACACGAACACGAATGTACACGACTGAGATTTAGTGTTAGTTTTGTGTTTATCCTTTGAGAACACAACACGAGATACACGAAATAAAATAGATAAATAAATAAATATTTTATATATAGATTTATTATTTTTCTTATAGATATATGCATATTTATTTATATAATTATACTTAATTTTATAATCTTGTATGTAAATATGATGCAAATATATATATATTTAATATATATTTGTAGAAATATACTTAATAATATAATATTCTAATATATTTATCTATTTATTTATCTATTAATTTTTATTTGATATTACACGAAAACACGAGGCACACGAAACAAAGGTACACGAACACGAAAGTACACGAACTCTAAATATGTCGGTTTTGTATTTGACATTTTAATATACCACACGAAAATATACAACACCAACGAATTGCCAATCTACCTAAAATATCGATGAGATGGGTAACATCGCACTCCATATTAGTAGGACACGCAATTTTTTGCAACGTATTATACAGACACTTCTATAAAACGTTTTAGATTAATACATTAATAGTAATAACGTACATGATTGATACGTGTTCTACCTTAGGTATAAGACTAGGAATTTTCCATCTCCTTTTCCCCAAACTTACTCAACCATCAATACAAACAATATATGTATGTACTTTGCCATTAGTATTTACATACAAACTCTTTATAACCTTAGGAATGTTTACTGAAGTCATCCTCAAGAACATTTTTCTCTACATATATTCATATTCATACATATATAATCTAACTCCATCTAATCTAAAACTTGATAATACAGTAGCAATATCGAACTTGATATCATAACATTCTATAGTTACAACAGAGAGAGAGAGATTGGGAGAGAGAAAAGGTGGGACGGAGCAGCAAGATGTATGTAGAGTGGAACATAATGATTTAGTTAGACTTCTTTTTCTTCTCAGACCAACATTGTTGATTGAGTTAAGTAATACCTAGTTCCGTAAAAGGGCCGCAATAGTGAATTTAAATATATTGGGCCATGTTATATGAAATGTCAGTATATTGGGCACTTTCTCAATCAAATATCAGACCACCTAAATTTTAATATTTCAAGTTCAATAACACGGCAGAGACGGTATAAACTTTGCTGTCAAGACTCGGGAGCGGGACAATTGACATTTTAATTTTAAAGAATTTCCTCGATTAAAAAACTCGTCTCTTCTCCCTGTACCAATTTAACCCTCATCTTTCATTGCAGCGACAAATACTTAGAACTGACAGGGAAAGAGCATTACTCCCTGGATTAGCATGTCTGTACCTACAGGATTTATGCTGCAAATGCAGGGGCGGGAGAAGTCCAATATTCTACAACCAAAGTCCAAAACTAGATATATGTATCTGAAAAACAGCACCTTTCAAGTTTATTTCCTGCATATTCTCATCAAATAAGTCAGAGTGGGTGAGGAAATAATGAAAATGTAAGAAGGAAATGAAACCTATGAATGAATTCCTGATTATGACTATGGTGGCTTTTATCGAACCTGATTAATGAACAAAACAAAAAAAAGTCTGTCCTGCTTTTAACCCCCCCCCCCCCCCCCCCCCCCTCTCAAAAAAAAAAAGTAAGACATTCGTGAAATTGAGATTAACATTCAAAGAAAAGGTGAGATTATATTGGCATTTTACTTTGTAGAATACTACAAAAATCGTCATTAAAAAAAAAAAAAAAAACAGAAGCTCATCATATGTGACCCAAAAAAGAAAAATAAAATAAAAAAGAGTCGATCCACATCATTGAATAACATAAAAAAGGTGCCTTTAAAACTTTAGAAGCTACTTGGAAGCATTTCTTAAGAACTACCATGCCATACGACATCAATCAACCTTGAACCTTCCGAACTTGGATATGGTGACTTGATTCTCGACGCCAGATTGGTTGTGCTCCACTTTGGACAAGAGTGACATACTCCCCTTCCTTAATCAGATTCTTATTCTGAAGCCAAAAAGAGAGACGACGACATAAAAATTTGTACGTGGCAAGCATTTGGTGGTAAAGAAAATGTACAGGGAAAACATCTCTTACCACTAAAAGCCTCAGAGCTCGAGAAAATGTCTCCTCTGCATCATCTGAGAACTCCATATATATAGGCATCAGACCGTGATAGAGAACAAGTCTCTGCTTAACCCTTGGTCTGTCAAGCCATTAGATTCCTTTTGTTAATTAAGGATTGAAACAGTATACTTTGAAATATATTGCTTTTCAGTAAAATGTTAACAAAAGAAAAATAATGTTGATGAATGCATCTTTGACGGTTTCATATATAATAGTGCAGCTAGTTGTCACAAGACAAGTCAAGTAAAGAATTAGCATAATTCTTCGGTCAAGATAAGATTAAAGAGTATTAGTTGGGACTTGGGAGAGGTTTTCCTTATTCCTCTGTTGAAGAAAAAAATTGTTGGAAAAAGAACCACTGGTCATGTAAGACCGCACATGTGATTTCAAACAAATTCATTTATGGGGATAAAGTGGATCCGGTAACAAAAGAAAGCCCTGTGTACACCCCAATATGATGTGAAATAGCCACACAACTACTCAAATAGTCAGATACATATCAAATTGCACATAAAGGCTGTGAGGCAGGATCTGACCATTTCTACATTTTTTTTGGCAGAACTGGTAATATATATCTTTTTCATCTTATATTAGTGGCAACTTAAGATTCATTTGCTAATAACAACTTAAAATTACATGCACATAACCCTGCATGTTATATATAACCGTAAGAACATCTGGAACAGCAATTGTAGATTTATGTAGTAGGTGAACAATGAAGAGCATACTTCCTCAAAAAGCACTTGATAGGTTATACTATAACTCCAGGGAAATCGAGCATGCCATACTAAACTAACAAGGTTCCACAACACATTAGTATGTATTAGTAGAATACATGGCTACTGTGTATATGCCTACTAATCAAACTGAAACTATATTTCTGGTCTTGCAGTATTCTGTACTTACTCATTAGTGAATGCAAAGATTATTGAGGATGGCCGATAATGGCTCAAGTGTATTGCCATGGAGCCTGTTCTTGTAAAAACTATCATTGGAGTTGCTAGAGTATTTGCCATGGTGGTGGCATGGAAAGCAAACATTTCACCCATAAGACTCTGGCAAAAAATATATTAACCAAGTAATCAGGTATATATATATATAATATTAAAAGACTATACAAAAGTATTCGGTATAGTTTCCTAGTGGATAAAACTTACATATGTTAGCTTTCATCAGCTCACCATGATTAATTGCACCAACAACATTCCAATACAAATTCAGAAAACAAAACAAAGGAAATGACTTTGCAAACCTTGTATGCATTAAACTGTCCAGAAGAACTATCGCTTATGGGTAGACTTGACTCAGTTCTCAACGCCACGGTATGCATTACTTTAACAGCTTTCAGGGGAAACCTAATTTCAATATCCCGATAAATCAACTGTGGACGCAACAAAAATGCTCTTGGAACAATAACTTCCAATAAGAAAGACAGTGTAACAACATTAACAAGATGCCTTGGAGATCTTGTAAAGATATTCACTAGAAAGGGCCCCGTACAAGAATATTTCATTCCACTGACCCTAAAAAATATTAGCTTCATGGCACAGAAGAAAGCAGGGGAACTTACTTTCCATGAGCAGTTTCTCCTGAAAGCATGACAGCATCTGCACCTTCTTTTACTGCAATTGCAATGTCAGATACTTCTGCCCTCGTTGGTGTCGGGTGATCAATCATGCTTTCTAGCATATTTGTTGCTACTATCACTGGCTTCTGAACGCTGCGACACCTTCGGATGATATCTTCCTATACTAACAGCATCTGTTAGTTGTCATTCTGATGGTATGGTGTACAATGTTTCCACAGTAAGGTGGCATATATATATATACAAGATCAAGATAGTTGGCTGAATTCCATACGAAGTGACCCCCTCAATCTCCTCAAATATCATTAGCTACTCCCTAAAAGAACCAGACCCCAGACACAAATAGCTACAACATAAATTTGCTCTGTCATAATTAACAAGAGTAAATAGCTAGAGGGAAAAAAATCTGGAACATCTATACATTTTAACTGTCTCAAATTAAGGCATGTTGCGACTCTTTTAACATCTTTCCTGATGATCAAGTAGGGGTGTGTAAATGACTCAGCTATTTGAGCTCTTCTGTTAAAATATCCGAATCGACAATAACTGAACATAAATGTAGCTATACGAGTAATTTAACGAGCCGAGCTTGAATTTAAAATTACTTGGCTCATGAGACTTGCAAGCCTAATTGAACTTCTATTTTTCTTATTATTTATAATTATAATAAATATATCCTTATTATCTATAGAAATTTTGAATTAAGATACAGAGGACTGTTCAATCTGGTACATATAAAGCCGGCAATTATCCACTAGGAAAGAGATTATGTAACATCGCATTCTGGAAAACTTAGATAAATGTGTAAAAATCTAAAAGGTCAATCATTACAGCCCCGCTAATCATTTTTGCTGAAGCACCTAGGATTTTTGGATGCGCCTATAGATGACTGAGTAATCTGCTATACATTAGGTTGAAGTACTTTAAGTTTAAAAAAACAGAATTTCCAATAATCCTTCTAAAAAACATGTTCTTCTTGAAAAAGATTGCAAAGTCACAACATCACATATCACATATCTTTATATCTTTTATAGTAAATCCATCCAAATTCCACTATACAAATAAACATTTACCAGACACTCCAACTTCAATTCCTCAAGGAGGAGAAACACTAATATTTAGTAATTCTTACAGTTTAGCCTCTACAGGAACTGCTTATGTTCGTTTACAGCCAATCACAAGGTATAAGAAATTAAGAAAGAGGCTAGATTAAAAACTACTCTCAGTGTATTTAATATATATATATATACCTGTAACAAAGGGACTTCCTCAATTGGCAATTCAGCTCCCAGGTCTCCACGAGCCACCATTGCCTAAGAGAATCTATAGAAGCTTAGATAGATATTAGGTGATTCAAAAAAGTGAGGGATATCCAGTGCTTGCAGAAATGAACAAGGCAGGCATTTTATGGTTGTATTTATTGGCATGCATCTAATATGATGTTTCTTAAAAAATCATCCAAAAAGCCATTCATTACCTTAAGTATTGCTATAATTTGAAGGTCTATCAAGGACACATGGATGAATATTTCTTCTGTGACTTATTAAGAAAGAACATTACCATTTCAAGTCTATAGGTTGCCTGCTTTTGTTAATAACAATATTTTGTAAGAAGTATATAGCATAACTGCTTGTGTAATGGTCATTACTCTTCCAAGGGATCCATATAATCTAAGTTTCTTTTATAGAAGAGACTATAAACATTTCGATTGTCAGCAGTAGAAAGCAATTGATAATAAGTCAACTGATTATTGTATTCTGCAGATATCTTTGAGATATATTTCTATAACAGGCTATGGAAATATTTCTTACAAATGAAGCTTTCCTTCATAAAATTTAAATATATTTCACACCGCCAAATGCTATAGTCTCCGTAACTTCTTTTTTCATTAATATAAATTTCCCTCATGTTCGGCATTTGATATAAATAATTTTATTGTGGATCCTTTTTAATAGAAAAAGAGAATGGAGCAATTAAAATTATACAAAGTAGAACTCTACTGTTAGGCGTTAGCGAGATATGAGATATCAATATAAGCAAGACACTTAACCATACACCAGGAAAAAAAACTAGCACCTATATTTAAAAAGCAAAAAAAAAACTCACCCCATCACATGCAGAAATTATAGAAGGAAGATTTGGTATAGAGTCTGCACTCTCAATTTTTACTATAACATGAATATCGGCATTGCAGGCTGCATGCAATTATAGAGCGAAATTAAGAAGCAGGCTACTAAAACTGTTTAACAAGAGTACATTACACAAAAAGGTTAAGACGGACAATAGAAAACATACATCTGAGATAATCTTTCAGCTGATGCACCACCTGTGCATCTTTTACGAATGAAACGGCATAAAAATCAATTTGGTTATCCACTCCAAACTTAATATCTTCCCAATCTTTGTCTGTAACATAAGAAAGTTAATATTACTAAGATCACAAAACCAAAAAGTGAAAGTGGCAAAAATTAATGAAGTTGTATCAAGTAACAGACCTGTTATTGAGGGTAGAGTTGCACTTTTTCCACGCACATTTAAATGCCTCCTTGACTTCAGTTCTCCGCCGTCAACTACATTGCACTTTACTGTATCTTTTGTCTTTGATTTCACAGCTAATGACATCATTCCACCTGGAACAAAGAAAATAATTCCAACTTTCATATCCAACGTAAGACTTATAACCTAGTTTCTTCCTCTTCTATATAGATTAGTATTTAAGATGATAATTAAGTTAACTGATTATGTTAGTTAACCGGTCAGTTAATTTTGTATGTGTATAAAAAATACCGGAGGCAACTGATTGAATCAACTGAACATTATACCAGTTTCTGACTCCTAGTATTCTGCAATGTAACTTACAATTGGACATTAAGTTCCTTTAATACATATCTACTTACCATCAACTAGCACTATATCCCCAGCCTCCACGTCATTAACAAAGTCGTCATAATTTACACTGACTGTGTTTTCTGTGCTGACTCCTCTTTTTATAGTAAAACTGAACTCTTGTCCTTCTTTGAGAAGTATTGGTTTCGGCACATCTCCACTTCTAACCTCGGGTCCCTATACGAAGATGATCGCGGGACTATATCAAAAAATTGTAATCATAAAGTTCAGAATAATAATATCAGGAAGAAAAGCATGCCACTGTCAACTGATACATTACTAACGTATAGAATGAGGTTGTAGATTTGTGTTAAATTACATCAAGTAGACATCTGTTAAATGACATTAAGTACACATCTGAGGATATGTACTTGTGTGCACATGTGTACCTATAGCATATAGGTATGTCAAAGGTTGAAACACCTGTATAAGATTTTGTCTGCGATAATAAGTTGCCTTAAACAATTTGAACCACAACTTCTTGTCCAGAATTCAATCTCAAGAACTTAAAGTATATTAGTGTTATTTATCAGCAATATTACATTTTTTAAGGTGACCAAACATGTTAGAATGTCTAATACCACTTTGTGCATATTGGCACCCCAAATAACTATGCACCACGCAACTATAGTTGTATGTTTAACCAGCAACTATAGTTGTATGTTTAACCAGGACAGGGGAGTATACTAGCATCTTCAAAGACTTCCTTAAAAGTCAGCTTATTGCACGCATAATGACTTTCACCATTAACATTTATAAATTATAAGACACAAGACTCGCTAATAAGATAGTGACATCGATTATTCTTGGTCCAAGGACAGTTCTTACTTCTTACTAACCTGCTTAATACACTAGCCAATATAAACTATTAGATACGAAAATATTTGGGTGGCTAAAGTACCCTATACCATCTAAAGTTTAAAATGACATTCTTGTTTGAAATACCATAAATAAGAAATTGATTTTGAGTGGTGTACTACTGGCATATTGTTTCCATTTCTTTGTTCTTAAATAGAGTCATTAGACAAATGAGCATAACTATGGAAACATACCTTTGTGTCTAACATAATGGCTACGACCTTGTGTTCAAACTGAGCATTGTACTCTTTAACAAGGTCAATGGTTTTCTGGTGTGATGCATGATCACCATGGGACATATTTAAACGAGCCACATTCATTCCAGTCTCAGCGAGCTTCCATATCATTTCACGTGAACTTGTAGAAGGACCAATTGTGCATACTATCTTTGTTTTTCTTGTAACACTCGAAGTCGATGGAGACTGCCCCTGAATATAATCACTAGACTGAAGATCGAAGGGGGAGTCTAGCTTGTCCTGAACAAATTCAATTAAGTAATATTTAGATCCATAAAAAAAAGGGAACACAAATCTAAAGATACCAATCATACCATCATCAATAAGAAACAGAGGTATAACACATTACCTCCAATAACAGAAGATGAAGCGAACTCTAATTCAGATTTTACAGCTTAGCTACCGCAATTTTAATGCTATTAAGTAGAAACGCATCAGTATAAAATCTATGAATTCAGAACTTAATAATATATGAATACACTTAGCACTGCAACACCTAATCTAGAATAATCTAAGCAACACTCGTCCAATTGTGTATATATTTGAAGGGAATAAATTAATAACAGAGTATGTAACTTTGAATAAATAAATATTAGTAAGTATAAACTTAACACGAAACTCAGCTACTACTAATCATCTAAAATAACCTAAGGAATACTATATTACATCCATCGAACCAATGAACAACGGATAATATAATCGCATATATACAAATTACATAAATCAAATAAAATGAAGCTGAATACATATTCACAAACTATATATTTGCAGATTATAACCGTTGCGGAATCAAAATTAGTTGTATAAAATTGAACAGAACAAATGAATAACAGAAGATTGAATTGCAAACAAATTACAAAAATGAAATAAATTAAAGCTGAATACATGGAAAAAAATAAGTGTGAAGGAGTAGAAATATACTGGAGTGAGAGGACCGTTGGGAGAATCAAAATTAGTTCCGTTATTGGGGTGAGCAATACGCATGGATTTAACGGGACTGATTTTTTGCTTGCGTACACATTTTTTTCGGCATCGAGAATCGTGTAAAAAGTCCGCGGCGGAGGAGAGGCGGTGATCGGAGACGAAGCTTCGGGGAGGTAGTTCTGGTTTGAGCATCGATTGTATATTGATCGTCGACATTGTCACAGCAACAGTGAATCGGACGATATATATACGTTTGTGTGGATTGTGGAGTTGTTTGGAAAATGGAAGAGAGAGAGAGAGGGAGAGAGAGGGAGGGAGGGAGGGGGGGGAGAGACGGGCGGCTGAGAGAAAATGAAGAAAGTCGGTGAGAGTGACTGGACAGGTTCAGAAGTAGTGTATGAATGAAAATGTGTGCTAACGAACTCTCTCAACACAATCCACTATTTCTCGACTATTGCGCTGTTCTCTCCTACAGCACATTTCACCTGTGCTCTGCTTATATTTATATTCCAAAATAAAAATAAAAGTATCATTTTAACAATAAAGGATTAAATTGTGTGAAGCATAATAATATAAATAAATTATACATTCATTCTTCATTGTATATAAAATGAAATTTTATTTTAATTTAAAAATATTAATTTTTTTCATTGTCTTTTTTTTTCAATTTTTATTCAAAATGTTAATCTCAATTTATAATATTAATAAAATTTAGTATTATCATAATTGTACTCTAAATCAATTATGTTATGAATTTTAATAGTGATGAAATTGAGCTTTATAAAAACATTCTATGGGATAGTGTATTTGGTAGGCATTTTATTAAATGATATTTTATTGTAGTTAGAATTTAAAGTGTTATTATATAATATTTACCATCTAATTTAATTAAAAAGAAATAAAAATTGAGTTAACTACATTTTTTAAAATTGAGTGATCGGATAAAAAAACATACAAGTTTAATATAGTACTTAATTGTCCTATAAACTTATATAATTTTTAAATTTGTGATAAAATTTATTTTTCTCTATCCCAATTTATCTGTCTTATTTGATTTTGTCGGTTAAATATATCCAGATTTGACTAATAATTACATATATTATATAATTATAAAAATTATATCAAAAAGTATATATAATTTAAAATATAACTTTTAGTTTTTTAAATTTATATAAAAAAATTGGTCAATTTAAACGATAAGACAGTTAATTTATGATGAAGG
The DNA here is from genome assembly GCA_028671895.1 of Oenanthe sinensis. NCBI lineage: Eukaryota > Viridiplantae > Streptophyta > Magnoliopsida > Apiales > Apiaceae > Oenanthe > Oenanthe sinensis. The sequence goes on along the minus strand of CM053812.1, from coordinate 27,641,421 downwards.
GAGTAATATAAACATGATGCCAACTTGTTGTTTTTTACTTGAGTTAGAGCATATCTGAGGGTGAAAGTCTGTCAGTTAAATAATCGGTGCATATGTGACATCTATGTTAGGGAGTAAAATCCGAGATAATCAGACAATGCAAAGTACACACAATAAAATTATATGACGCGGAAAACTCGCGTCTCAACTTATATTATTAATCAAAATAATTATCAATAATACAATCAATCAATCACGAGTACTTAAGCCTAATAATACATGAGCATTCCTCACACATCACGATGTTTCCAAATCTATGTGCGTGGAACAACTACGTATCAAACGATGCTTAAACCTCCATGTTTAAGCATACTCATTAAACCCATTATGACTATGTATATATAGCCACCACAAACTTAGCCACCAAGACTTATCCGTTACACAAGTCGTCCAATACCTGTCATACAAGTCTTATCATATTTGCTACCTAATTACTTACCTTTTGCGATCAAGACAAATCTTCTATAATAATTGCACAATTATAATTATTATCACCCATAATAATTATCCAAATACAGTTATTATACTACACATATTTGTCTTGGATCACCAAAGGTCATACTACCATATTGGGTTTAACCCAACAATCTTTCCCTTAAGCCCAATACGATTTCATCACCGATTTAACGGTCACCATCAATACATTAACGTCCACTCGCCAATGTCTCCCCTCGAACAAGAATCTCTGCACCTTGTTCTTCAATCATTGATTGTCCTCTAATTCACCGTTTTACATCATAACGGTGCATCTCACAATAGTGCATCTCAATTCGAAATCACGTGCATCCACCACGAACGCCCTTCCATCCGATGAGTCACCCGATCCTTGCTTCATCAATCTTTCGATCTCCTAAGAAGAACACTAGTCTTACCTAAATTTCTACATTGGTTCATCAAGCCATTGAAACAATTCTAGTGAACTCTTCCATCTTCTTCCATCTCGAACCCGAACATGATTTTCGGTGCAAGCCCCAACCGTATAGTCCATGTCGCACGTAACTCCTTCATCATGCTTCACAACAATTCAATCTCGAATTTTCCCCACCCATATACATCACGAACCTGGCTCTGATACCACTTGTTAGAGAGCAAAATCCGAGATAGTCAAACAATGCAAAACACACACAACAAAATTATATGACGCGGAAAACCCGCATCTCAACTTGTATTATTAATCAAAACAATTATCAATAATACAACTAATCAATCACGAATACTCAAGTCTAACAATACCTAAGCATTCCTCACACATCACAATATTTTCAAACCTATGTACGCGGAACAACCACGTAACAAACGATGCCTAAACCTCCATGTTAAAGCATATCCATCAAACTCATTATGACTATGTATATATAGCCACACCACCCAAACTTACCATACTTGTCATACAAGTCATCCCATACGTGTCATACAAGTCTTATCATTCTTGGTACCTAATTACTTACCTTTTGCGATCAAGACAAACCTTATATAATAATTGTCCAATTATAATTATTATCACCCATAATAATTATTCAAATACAATTATTATACTGCACATATTTGTCTTGGATCACCAAATCTCATACTACCATATTAGGTTTAACCCAATAGTCTATGTGTCACTCTTTAGAGATTATCTAAAAATCGTTGCACTCCAACCTTATTTCCCTTAATAAAAAATTATTGATAATCATATTTGATATTCTATATTTGTCAAACCAATAAACCTCTTACGTATAATTTTATATGATTATTATTATATATAATAATGTTGGAGTGGATGTCTTCCCTTTCGTTAAAATTTTACATAATAATTATAGAGACCATTTTAGCTAATAATTTTACATATCACCCCTTGAAGATGTTCTTAACGGAAGCTGATTTGTACATCTCAATTCTTCTTGATATATATGCAGGCAATGCAGCTGCGCAACTTACCTTGCAGAGAAAATTGATACTTTGCTCCATATGCTGCAATTACCACAATCAATGAGTGTATAGCAAGAAGAAACACGCTCAATATCGCTATCCACAGCCTATCTGTGACTTGGTGATCCTTCATCCTTAGTTGACCTTGAGCCTGCATTGATGATTTGATGGTGAAGCTAGAGCTTATAAATTATTGTGCAAAACCGTTACTAAAAGAAAACCAGGGATTATGAAACTTTCGCAGATAGATAGCAGCTCTGTTTTAATATTCATTCTTCTGATATATTTTGTGTAGTTTGCCCCCATCTCGAAACAGTTGCTTAATTACTTAAAAATATGAAAGGCTGCCAGCTTAAGCCTTTGGAAAGAGCTCCACTCTCTTCAGTCTTCACAGGCACCTTACCTGGGCTCATCTCTATCTGTTCTTCTCAGTTAGGCTAAGAAACTTGAATTAGTATAGAGCGGAAGCATGGACACATGTTTATTAATGACATGCTGCACTAATCTTAACGATGGTTTTAGAGTAACAGAAGTGGAACAGTGCACTGTTCCTTCATTCTTAGCAAGGTGTATCAATATCATAGGCTCAAATTTAGTATGAGACTGCATTGCAGTTCAATGTTCATTGTAACTTGTAGTATATGGTTAGAAGACCCTCTATCACCACATTTTCTATGATTGATAATTTGATGACAGTTACTACTATGCTTAATACAAATTGTAATTTATAATTATTAGAGTATATTATTAAATTTGCAACTAGTAAGTAGTACCCCTTTTTTCTTGTAAAAAATATCTCATTTTTCTACTAGTTTTGTTAACAAAACCATACTCTCAGCCTCTGTCAAGTACACATATATTAAAAAAATATGATTATAATAAATTAATTAAAATGGGTTTCCGATGATATCTGTCGTACAAAACGAGCAATATGAAAATACATACCACTCGGTCTAAGAAATATGATAAAAATATAACCATTAGCAGAAATTCAAGCAAACTTACATCAATGCAATCAGCTGAATAATTAAGAGACTCAAACCAAATGTTGAGCAACTTAATTAGTAGATCACTTAACAAACAGAATTTAATATATAAATATGAAAAATTCTCAAAACTAAGATTGAAAACGAATGCGTTCCAAGAAATCCAATCTATCACCCGAAAGCAGTAACATCACAACTGACCTTTACACAATAAAATTTATTGATAGTCCGATGTTCACATATTTCAGAAGGAACATATGCCCTCTCACCATGAACAATCTTTCGTTGAGAAATGTGAGTTTTTGCAATATTCGTCACTACTCTGGTCTCGATACATACTTCTCAGATTCTCCAATAAACCATGTAAATCAATCTCAAAATAATAAACCGACAATCACTCACACAACGTGATACAGTCGCATAAAGTGATTTTACCCGAAAATAACAAAATATGAAAACCCAGTAAATTGAGGACAAACAAAGATCCTAACAACTCCAAATCGAATCAAATCTGAGACTCGAATGGTTTTTTTTCCTGACTTTTTAGAAACAAAAATCGATTTTATTAAATAAAAACACTAATAAAACAAGAAATAACTTTAGATGAGAGGGTGAAATAATTAGATGATAGAGAAGATTTATAATGATGAAGAAAGAAACAAACTAAAAAAAAAGAGGCGGAGATCGATTTTCATTGTACCCTCGTTGTACTCTCTGCTTCTTTCGACTCGGAACAAAAACACAAAATTACACCTACTTATTCCAACCCCAAACGACGTCGTTAAATGCTGCCACCTCCCCACCTGGGAAATAAAATCTTCTTTGTAAAAAAAGAACCACCAGTGGAAGCAAGCGCCATTTCACAAATATAAAAGCGAGACAGACACAAGAACGAAACAACCCCCCTTTATTAATCTCTATCTCTCTCTCTAACAAACACACACACTCTCAAACAAACCCTAGAAAAATGGCTTCTGTTGTCATTCCATCACCGCCTTCGTGCTCCACGTCATCCTCGTCTTCTTTGTTCTCTCTCCGCCGCCGTGGCGCCGCCTTTTTCTCCGGATACTCCCCCCCTCGATTCGCCGTTGTATGTATCAATTCACCATTTTTTATATTCATATCTATTTTATTTGCATTTTGATGTGTAAAGAATTGAGCTTTTTTGTGTTTTCTTATCTTTTTTGTGTTATTGAATTGTATGATGTATATATGTGTCTATATGTACGATGCAATTATGAAAGAAATGTAAACTTTGATTTTTAGGTTTGATTGTGTTATGAGAATAGTTAAATTTTGTGGCTTTGGTGTTCGTAATGTACATTGTAGATTTATGGTATGCCACTATAATATTCTTGATGTTTATTATGTGGTGTGGTGGGGTTTATTGTTTTGATTAATTTTGTTTTTAAGAAATGTGAGCTTGGGGAATCAGTGAATGGGAGACCTGCTGTGCCCATGCTGAATATGGATGGAATTCTTCCCAAGTTTTTGCTAACTAGGCGTCTTGCAAGTTCTGTTCCAGCTAATTCCAGGCTCAAGATATTCTCCGGGACGGCAAATCCTACTCTTGCTGAGGTCAGCATACACGACACTGGCATTAATTAGTGTTTTGCACTTTTGTTTGTCTTGTGGTCCTCTGCTTGCATTGACTTATTAGTTTGCAGTGCTTTCTTGAGAAATTAAATTTTGTACCATGGTTCTTGAATCAGCATTTATCATCTTGGCTGTTCAGCCTTTTTTTTTTGGTCACTGGTTACTGATTTGCACTATATGGCCGTTACATCTTTATACACTTTCAAAATTAGAATGCTTTATTTTTTGTATATAAGGAATAGGTAGAAAATTAGTTAGATAGTAGTATTATTTCTGAGGATATCTTCTTATGTGTTATTTAAGGGTAATTAATATATTCATTCGTTCGGCTTCTGAGCAATTTTAATTTTACTATTCAGGAAATCGCGTGGTACATGGGTGTCAAGTTGGGAAAAGTCAATGTAAAGCGATTTGCTGATGGTGAAACTTATGTCCAGCTTCAAGAGAGTGTTAGGGGATGTGATGTTTACTTGATTCAGCCCACCTCTCCCCCTGCAAATGAAAACCTCATGGAACTTCAAGTAATGATTGATGCTTGTCGAAGGGCATCGGCCAAAAATATCACTGCCGTGATACCATATTTTGGATATGCCAGGGCTGATAGAAAGGTACTTTATGTACAATGACTATTTAAGGGTTATGTCCTTGTTAGAGATATTAGCTCATTGAAGCATCTGAGCTACTAATATATGTCAATGAAATTCATGTTCTCTTTATGTTTCTGTTTCAGACACAAGGTCGTGAATCTATTGCTGCCAAGCTAGTAGCAAATCTTATCACTATTGCAGGTGCAGATCGTGTCATCGCTTGTGACCTCCATTCTGGGCAATCCATGGGTTATTTTGATATTCCAGTGGACCATGTGTATTGTCAGGTAACTAATCCAAAAAAGTGTAAGAATTATTAGTGTAGCTAGTATTCTCTCTAACTAATGATTTAATTTTTCTTTTTTGTCAAAAGCCTGTTATTCTTGATTATCTTGCGAGCAAGACAATATCTTTTGATGATTTGGTTGTTGTATCACCGGACGTCGGAGGAGTTGCAAGAGCACGTGCCTTTGCCAAAAAGCTATCTGATGCCCCTCTAGCAATTGTGGACAAAAGGCGTCATGGGCACAATATTGCTGAGGTGATTTTTGAACAATGCCCTTGCCATTAATTATGCAATACTAGCTATGGTGTTTTGTAGACTTTATATATGCTAACAAAATTTAGTATACTTTTTTGCTGGTGAAGTACGGTATATTTTTCGGAGTTTAAAATACAGTTCCAACTTTTAAATGCATATTTTATACTCGTAGTTTGTATTGACGTTCAACTAGGTATGAAACATTTCCCCCCTAGTTATTCAGTTTAAAGCAGTGGTCCTGAATTAGGGTCAGGTATTTAGAAAATATGGTCACTAGTTTCATTATAATGAATCTTGTACTTGGGACCTGACTAATTCCAAGTCAATTTAACAGATTGCATCTTCATGTACATAAGTTAGGTCTTGTTTTTTCTTCAAGATTTAGAAACACTTTCTTTTACTTGTAACTTGAGTGTAACATATAATTAGAGTGTGTTGATTCAGACCTCAAATTTAGTAGACACCGATGACATACTGTTTCTTCTTATATTGAATTCAATTGAGAATTGTTCATACTAAATACCAAACTAGTATATAGTGTCATGATTATATAAGATATGCATCTGATTAAAGCATCATGAGTTTTCATTTTACAATACACAATGGCTTCGAAGATTGGCTGGTTTGTTGATTGTAGCGAGTTTTTGGAAATCCTGTTTAATGCTCAATGGCATCCTGTTATATTGCAGGTGATGAATTTGATTGGTGATGTTAAAGGAAAAGTTGCAGTAATGTTAGATGACATGATTGACACTGCTGGTGAGTCCAGTTTATATGTCAACCCCTGGATTATAAATATAATACTAGAGGTGCAGATGGAAAGTGTTAACTTGCATTTGTCAGATATTTTAAAACAAAAAATCAATTTGTCAGAACACAATCATGCTTTTTTATATTATATATTAAGCCATGCTTTTTTACATACTTAAAATTGGATGCCTCTGCTTTTTCAGCCTGTTCTGCTTGTCAGCAGTTGCACTTCCTTTTAAACCCTTGATTTTATCAGTTTTTATATCGGTTGAGCACTCAAGTACCTGTAAAAGACCATAGTCATTTTGCATAGCATTTGGGCCTTGTTTGTTTCACAAATTTGCAGTTACTTGGGTAATTTAGAGTTCCATGTAACTAAGTTACAATTTATTATTCCCAGGTAAAATAAAAAAAAAAGGGAAAGATTACAACCTTCTATTATATCTATGTTTGGTTCATTACTTTGTAACTCCTAGTTATATAGTTAATTTTGGTAAACTGAATCACTTAATAATTATATGTTGGTGACCATGGGGGACCTCTGGAACTAGGTTCCTCAATTTTGGTGCAACTTGAAGAACCTGAGAAGTCCAAATTCTTTAGCTCAATTTTGGCTAGCACAGTAATTTATTTATGTTCCAAGTAACTTGTAGTTGCATCGTTGGGTAACATCAACAAGCGAGGCCTTGATTGTTTCTAAGCTCTGAAAATGTTTCCTTTTAGCACTAATTACTTGATGATCTGCCTTTTTTTTGGGGTTTAGGAACTATTACCAAAGGTGCAGCTCTTTTGCATGAAGAGGGTGCCAAGGAAGTCTATGCATGTTGCACACATGCTGTTTTCAGGTAACGATTTTATACTCGTCACTACTAATCTCCCTAGATGTAGCTTTACTCATCCCTTCCTCCCTGCTGATCTCTATGTTCATTATCTTGCATGCTCTTTTTATGGAGGACTTTGGCCATTTTTATTTGTGCCTGTGTTAAATTCAATACTAAACTTTAGCTTTGGTGGAACTTATTAAAACATTATTGTTGTAACTTTTTGCATTGATCAATATGGCAGGGTTATTTTTTTTCTTGTTATTTATTTATTTTCGTTAACTTAGGTGTCAGTGTTATTAGTCTCATGTTATGTGTTTAGTCATTAGTGTCTGTCATAAGAAAATATCTAAATTATTATAAAGACATGTCCAAACCATAATCATCATATTTTTTGGGTCACATATATCACTTTATAATCTACCTAATGCAGATCAGTCAGCTAATGCATATATAACTTTTTGGTCATATAATTATCATATTTTTGGGTCACATATATCACTTTGGGTTACTGATTCAGGACATTTAGGGGCTGATAATATTCATGGGATCAGTATTGTACTTACGAGATTGGCTTAGATGATTGGAATTGTTAGCATGATTCTAAGGTTAAAGGAGATAACTCACTAGTATAAAACTATCTTACACGGATTAGGTTGTGTTAATTATGTGTACAGTGTCTGATTTGGCAGTATTTTAAAAAAAATTGTATTTTCCCCCCTAAATGAAGTGTTGGGTTTCTCTAGCCATTTCTAGAGTGTTGAGTGTCAGACGCGGGTGCTCGAGGTGGAATAGATTCTGGGTAACATGGGGGGACTAAAATCAGTGTCATCTTAGTGAAGGAAAATGGAGTTCACGGATTAGGTTGTGTTAATTATGGTCAATGAGATACTCGATATATGTTTCGTAGTTCCTTATGTAAAATATATGAAATAGTATATTTTAACAACAATGTATGTATGCTATCGAATTACAATGGAGGTAGACACCCTTGTTTGGTGAAGTGTCAGGGATCTCTCTTGGGCAATCTGTCGATTAAATGCTTGTTACATTGGCACATACTTACAATTTTTTTTGTGCAGCCCTCCTGCAATTGATAGGTTGTCGAGTGGCCTATTTCAAGAGGTCATAGTAACAAATACAATTCCAATACCAGACAAGAACTACTTTCCTCAGTTGACTGTTCTTTCAGTAGCGAATCTCTTGGGAGAAACCATTTGGCGTGTTCATGATGATTGCTCTGTCAGCAGTATTTTCCAATAAACAGAGGATCAGTGACAGTTTCATTATCATTGTATGGCTGGCGGAATATTAGAATCAGATGTTTTGACATTCTTTTTTTCTCTCATATCTCTAGAGCCACTTCCAACACATTGACAACACAGTTGGAACATTCATTCTTCAAAACATACACATGACGACAAGAAATAGTGACACAAGTGCTCATCTACATCTTGTCTTGTTATTCACTTTTATAGCCCTTAATATAAGATAATAATTAACTTATAAGTTGTATGGTTTTTGCCAGGGTTAAATTGAAACCCAACGGTGTATCATGCTGAACCGATGTTTAGGCATGGCATGGAATTCCGTCACTGACTAGAAATTTCATGTAGGATAAATACAGGCTATTATTCCTTTGATAAGACGTATAAAATTTCTCTCTTTTTTCTTTTAAGTGTTTCTGCAGATTTATTTATTTATTTATGGGATGGGATAAAAGGACGGATAATAAAACCTGATATAACCAGGTTACACAATCAACTTGCAAATAGCTAATGGTAAAAACTACTACTTGTCACTATAGAAGTTCTAGCTGTCTCAATAAGGTCTCCAATATTGTTAATCTCAGAAGCTAGAACCAATCTTGAAGAAGTTAAATATATCGAATTATACACAAACCGCAAGTTGGCTTCATAATGCAAATTTTAAAACAAACATTGCAGTAACCCAACTATTTAGCAGGAAAAACAGCAACTTTACCATCCTTTTGATGATTATATCATAATGGAACAGAAGCACCGAAGCAGAGACATACAATTGCTGTAACATAAACATGCATGTGCTAAATTGTTCCCTTCTTACTAATAATTACAGTTCAAGTCGATCTAAGAGGCCTTTAACATCCAGCATCTTGTTGAAAAACATATATATACATATATATATATACATATATATAATCCTGGTGGCTTACAGTCTTGAACATTGGTTGATTTTCCTTTACAAGCTCTGGCAGTGGACAAATAACAACGCCTAGATTTGGACTGTGAAATGCAGCTATGGAAATCCTTTCCTTCTCATTGTTCACAACAGCTCTGTGTTCAATGCTTCTGTACTCTCCATTACTAAATATCTGCATTTGTTTTCATCCATATCAATCACAAATGTCGAATATATAATATAACTATAGTCATCTTTCTAGCTGATACCGGAATTGGAAGAAGGTAGAGCATTTCCCCCTAATCAAGCTTTTGACCTTCAGATAGAACAAAGGCTTGCCCATAGCCTTCAGTGCAGTTTGGTGGCTGCGTGCATAGCATTCTTTCCTCGAACGGCAACTTGAAGAACTCCTCTGTCGCCTTCTTCATTTTCTCAATCTCCTCCAGTACCTCATGATTTATCAACTGCAAAATTTACCAAGAGCCATTCAGAATATAAATACCTTATAAACAGATATGATATCTTGATATCATAATTCAACAGATACGCGCATGTTTTGGAGATAAACAAGTCCGTCCCATGTGCGAGATCTGTATGATATCTTGAGCCAATATTCTGAAGTATGATTTATTATCTGAAGCTTCTTTTTTATTTGATCCACATATTTACAAGCTACAAGTCTGTGTATACAAAAACTTACATAATCGAAAGACGTACATCATATCATATCGTAATTAAAAACTACACACAATAATGGTGCAGTTATATAAATAGTTTAACAAGAACAGGCAGATTACACCAATTAACAAAACAAACAACGAAGGCAGAAACAATATATATATATATATATCAGTAACTGTAATAACAAGAGAAAAGATAGAAGTCTTAGCTCTAACAGAAGCTTTAACGCATACACTGAAAGAACCAATGAACAGCTGAGTCGCCAAACCTTGCTAGAAGTCTTGACTGTTCTTGAAGAGATTATTGCCCCACTACGCTGTGTAGGGTTGCAGCAATATCACTTCCATGATAAAATAGCACAGAGTACTTCGTCCACAGATACGTAGCACTCAACAGCGACCTGCACCTCAGTTCGCCCAGAAAACCTTATGCAAAAACTGTATGAATATTATTGTGGAAAATACAGAGTATGGCTGCTAGGGTTTTCTCAAACTTGTGTTAAAATTCCTTCTTTCTATCTCCAACGTTTTTATGTATATATAATACAATAAAACGTAACAGCAGATAAAACATTAATTAAAATAATTATTCTGACTTAAAAAGCATTTAATAGAATATTCAGAATCAGTTACAGTCTGCTTAAGTCATGACAGCAACTTTGCAAATCTGTGACAGCACCTTTTACAAATTCCTGACAGCAACTTTCGTAAAACTGTGACAGCATCACAGTAAGTTTGTTCCTGACAGCAACTTTGTATACACTTAAGCTGACAGTAACTATGCATACTCTTGACAGTAACTTTGATTCAATATTCATATTAAAATAATATTTAAAGTCATAATTTAATAAAATTCCTCGCCCAGGTCGCCGAGACATTCGCCCAAATCGACCCGACGGCGCGCGAGGGCACACTAGTACACCATGCATACTCACATGTCTTAGTAGTTGACATTAACCTTGCACATATATACATATAAAGCACCTCCACCCATATTACATATTCAATGTGGTACAAACACATTTAACCCATTTCAAACTAGCAACTTCTACTCAATTTATCTATGGATTACACTAAGAAAATGTCTTAGATCCAAACATGAAAGTTTAAGTCCTCATATCAAGGAACAACTTCCGATCGTTAGTTTTCGAAAATTACATCAAGAACATATATAAAATATGTCTCAAACTTTCCATTTTCTAACACCCGAAAGAAGCCCCGGTCTTTACATGCCAAGTGAAGCTTTTCCATCTCATCTTCATATCCAACCTGCCCAATGATAAGCTTGTCCATGTGGATAACTGGAATCTGCAATGATTCTTTGTTTAGCAGTTCATGGTAGGATTTCATCTAAGTTTGTTAGAAGGAACACGTACGTGGCCTACTCTTGTCGGAAATTACATTTGGTGTGTTTGTCAGCAACCCAAATGTGGGGATATTGGAGGCCCAACTTCTATGGATATTAAGCGGAACATGTTATACATACGTACACATACAAACATGTACCAACTGCACATGACGACCACATTTTCAGCTTTGTTCTACAAGTTACTACAATTTATTTTTCATTTTGTAATTCAAGTACAGTCAAATTTTTAATATTTATTACAAGTAATTTGAGTTTTCGAGTCAAACTCAAGTATATCAAAATTTATGACTAAATGATCAGTACTGAGTTTAAACTCAAGTTTCAATCATTTTTGTCACACAATTTTATCTTCAAAACCAACCACACTGCGGGTTGGATTTAAAGATAAGTATAGCATTAGAGTTCTACATCTATTTTCCGTTTTATATAGAAAGATGCAGAATGAAAACAATTTCTAAATTAGAATAATTGCTACTGAGAATAAAGTTGCAAGAAATTTACTCTATCCGCGGTGCATATATAGTATAAAACATCAATTTCATTACAACCGCATTAGCCAGAACACATTATAACAAGATGGAAAATGGAGACTACATGTAACAAGATTTTCAGTTTTTATATCAATCATATAATTTTAAATACTTATGAACTCAATGCGTCCACTGTGACTTGAACCTTTAATCTACTATTACCGAGAGAATAGGGATATCCAGGAAGATGCAATGATAGGATCAGCTTTGCCTTTTTATAATTGATCACATTTCAGATGATCTAGAATGCTTTTACCATCAAGATGACTAGTGACAACCAATCTTATGAAGTCTTCATGCCTTATGGTCTTGTATTTTGGATAATTTTCTTTAACAAGCTCCGGTAATGGACTAATATAAGTATCTATATTTGGACTGTGGAATGCAGCAATGGAAAGCCTTTCCTTTTTGTTGTTCACAACTGCTCTATGTTCAATGCTGCTGTACTCTCCATTACTGAATACCTGCATTTTTATAATTTTCATAGCACATGAACTCGAGCCATAGTCATACCAAGAGGCCATATTAGTCATTATATATATTTTTTTATCATATAAGAGTACATTTTTGTTACCTCCATTATGTCTCCAATGTTGACAATTATTGCTCCAGAAATGGGTTTTACGGGCACCCATTTTTGGGTTTTCTTAATTTGCAGTCCTTCGACATCATTGACTTGAATCAACAATGTCAGTCCAGTGGCATCGGAGTGTGGAGTGAGCCCTAAAACTTTGTTTGCTTGGATACAAGGCGGATAGTAATTCATTCTCACCCCTTGACTACCATCAGGATTAAACTTGCTGATGAGACTTTCGGCTTCAACTTTGAGGTTTTCAGCCATTAACCTTAAGAGGTTGATTGAAATATTATGCAGCTTTGCTGAATACTCTTCCAATGTTGATCTGATAATAACACATAATTGCCACACACACACAAACATAACAGAAATCTATTATAACAGAAGGTGACCAGATGCTGTTAAAAGTCATAGGTGTTGGTGCTGTTTTAGAAAATTAAAGAGTGTTGTATGCATGTTATAGTAAGCTAATGGAGTCAAAATGAATGACCAATTTCAGATACTGAATGAATGAGCAAGGTCAGCATTGTCTTGTGTTTGGAAGCTTAAAGCTCCACGAGGTTGAAAGAAACTCAAAATCTTCTTGATCAGACCGGAAAGACTGCGTAATTAAGTGTACCTGAATGAAGAGGGGGCTTTGGGCCAGATTTCGATGTTTCTAGTTGAAGATGGACGTGGAAGAAGAAAGAGAATATCAGCCCAATCAAGCTTTTGATCATCAGAATGAACAAAGGCTTGGCCATAGCCTTCAATGCTTTGTGGTAGCTGAGCACACACCATCTTCTCCTCTAGTGGCAACTTAAAGAACTCTTCTGAGACCACCTTCATTTTCTCAATTTCCTCCAGTGCCTCATGATTAATCATCTATCTCATCAACACAAAATGTACAAGTAGTCTATATAACTATATAGAGTTGAGGGCAACTGTTATAGAAAAACCAAATAATTTTACATAGATTGTTACCTGAAAGAATCCCCAGTCTTTGCATGCCAAGTGAAGCTTTTCCAGTTCATACTTGTATTCAGATTGCCCGATGAGAAAATTGTTCATGTCAATAACTGGAATCTCCAAGGTCTCATCATCTAGTAATTTATCTGAGTCGTACTCTTCTCGTATATAACGAGGTGGAATTTCAATCAAATTCTTGGAAGCAAGTGATTGAACATTCTCTACCGGAATCGAACCACCATACTCATTTCTGGTAACACCCTCAGAACTCACCATTTTGCCTTCTTTTATAAAAAGTTTATTTCTCTTTTTTCTTATAGTTCCCAGTACTACTCTTGCACATTTATATAAACAATAGTCAGGTTGGAGTCTGTATCAGCACAAAATACTAGGATAAATATAGCCGTCTGCTGCCATTAAGATATGATTTCCTGGAAGAATTATCAAGAGAATCCATTTATGGATAGAACTGTTAAACACTGAATTTTCGAAGATGCCAGTTGACATTATTCCAGGCGGCTTTGTAATTGTCGTCAATTGCATCATTACATTATTTTAAAAAAAATGTCGCTTTAGATGAGTTTTGTAGTTGTCATTAAACATTACATTGTCTGCCTTTTGAGCTACTCTGTGTTTTCTCTTGAATATTAATCTGTCAAAGAAAGAATAAGGTGGCTTTTAGTTTTTATACACCCTATGTGCTCTTTTAGTTGTTCTCCGAGTATTTTAATGTGCATTAAAAACATAGTTCGATAAATTATTTTTGAAATTAGTGACAAAGGTTATACCCCATGCTCTTGTCTGGGTTCGATCCTGGCCTCGAAGATAAGTATAGCATCTAAAGTCTACATGCATTTTCTGTTTTATATAGATACATATGAAAGCAACTCTAGAGTAACCACTAACCAGTACTGAAATATCAGTGCGAGGCATTTGCAAGAAATTTATTTTATCTGCATTACAAAGAAAGCACAAGACAACACAATTAACAGGGTCATTTACAAAACTAAAGGTTCACCCCTCACTTATAACACATACTCTTACTGTACAACACAATAAATTATATATGTATCACATTACTTTTGATTCAGACTATTCTATACACATAATTCTATCAAAATTCACACTCTAACTGATGATTCTTCGTGAACCATAGCCCCTGGTATCATTCTCAAAATATATGTATGCCTGCAATACTGCTAGAGCCATATATGTGTGTGTGTGTGTGTGAACAAGTGTTATGCTGTTTAACCTTCTCCAGCCCTGTTGATACGGGAGCCTTGTGAAGTACAACCATGTCAGAGACATATCCGAGAGGAAAATGTACATTTTTGTTGTACAACATATCTGTATGATTGAGCCCCTAATAATATTTCCTTTCCTGAAATAAGGAAACACAATAGAAACGTTATTACAAGTACCACATTTTCTGTGGATAAGATATCGGCAAATCTTAGAAATAATTATTCTGTCAAACTACCTAGTCCAAAAGATCTAGATAGTAATACAATTTTACTATTTAGCACCAGAAGATAAGACACAGAAAAATATCAAATCAATTGGTACTGGATAGTATAAAAGCTCACTCAACTCTTCAGTTCCCTACATACAGATTATTCACTCAAAAAGAATTGGGAATAAACAGAAAACTGCATATTTTCAGCTACGTGTATATATACTGCATAGTTGTAGAGTTATCAACTTACTGGGAGGGGCTATTTCATCTTAATAATGTTTACTTGATAAGACATGCCATACTCAATTGGTGCTAAGACATGATAACATACATTTTTTAGAATCAGGGGTCAACTAAGTGCTGGAATTTTAACACTCAATCTTCCTCTTCGAAGATCTCTGGATGTACTACTGCACTAGTAACATTAAGGGCCTTCCGAAGCTTCCGCTGGTCAAATACTTCCACTGTTATCAAGAAGGCTGAACTCACAGGCCGGTGATCTGAGAGCCACATTTCTGCTCGGTTGTAGAATAGCTGTTTTATGCCTTTACCTAACCAAAGTATACGATCACACCTGCAAAGGGAGAGTTATGAGAAAAAATACATCAGAGACAGCTATAAACGACCCCCCCCCCCTTTAAAAGAAAGAAAAAATTCAACAGCGTAGCATGAATATATAATTAGCTTATCTTTTAGATGGTTTCGAATTTTAACTTTAGGTTATATTTGCACCAGTGTTTATTGCATGTTTGAGCAAAACCAAAAAGATAAAGAAACGTCATAGCTCAACTAACTAGAAATTTTAGCAAATATAGAAGACCTTCTTCATGTTTAGAAACGAAATAGCATTTTCTGCAAATTAATACCGAAACAAAATTTCTATTCACTTAATATATTAATCTAATAGTTTCAAAGAAATAATCGCATACCATGCTGGAGATCTTTTCTTTTCCCCTTCTTTTGGATTTTCACCGACATATACGTCAGAGTTGATTCCATATTTGTAAGTAGGTGGAAAGTTTATTACTCCTTCTTTCCATCCGTTAAACACCCCGTCCCGTAGTTCATTGATTAGCTACAATATGCATCTTGTAATCATTTATTTGTTTTTATCAAGATAGAATCCAAAAGAACAATGAAAACCAATACAGGGATGGATACACAGTTGAACAAAATATCATAACTTATGGTTATAGAAAACACAACATCTTCAAGTTAAGATCCCCAAAAAAAAAATTCAAGTCTTACTTGGTACTGTCAGAAGAAATAAAAATTACCTGATCGCTCTCGAGGAGTTCATCCCACTTCTTTTTGCCAACAAGTTTTCTTAAATCTGAGTCTGGCATATTTATACGATAATTTAAGTCACCAAACCAGAACACCTGACTGTTTACAGAAGCACTTGGTCAGAAATATTTCTGCATAGAACTGTCGGTAAAAGTTACTCCTCCGTCCCACCCATTTGTTTACGTTTCGAAAAGAGGGCCCGTCACGCATTTTAAGGTGCATATAAAGTATAGTTTCGTAATTTATTTTTACGATTTTTTGTTTTTGAATAAAAATTGAATGTTTAAATTTTTATTCAGAAAAAAAATTAAAAATAAGTTATGGAACTATACTTTATATGCACCTTAAAATGTGTGTCGGACCTTCTCTCCGAAACATAAACAAATGGGTGGGACTGAGGGAGTATTACTTATCGGTGGCAGTACATATTAAGTTTCCAGTTTACATTAAACATATGTGACCCTTAAAAGTTGAAAAAGAACAATTCATGTTGCTCCTAATGCAAAGCAGAATGTATAGATTCCAAAAATTTCTTTCTCGAAATAGTTGCATCAAAGTTAATGTCACCTAATTTGAATTATATCTGGCAGCAAATTTTGAACCAAAAAAAAATTTCTTTATTCACTGCTATAATTCTTTTGCAGGTCACTATATTCATCTTAAAAAACTATGATGCAATTTGTATCTTGAAGTTGGGAAATGAAATACTTACTCATGGGATGGAATTGTCAGTGGTTTGTCAGTTTCGAAAGCAGATGAAAATTGAGTGCGTCTTATGATTTCATACACGTCAGAGTTACGCCTTTGTTCGTAACCTTCCTTGTGACCAGAGGTCAAATGAGAACACACAAAGCACAGCCGTGTTTGAAAAAGAGACATACTAACAGACACAGATCCCTGCACCAGAAGCCAGCACATATTAAGGATCTAGCATGTCAACCATTAATCACAGATCTACTAGGAGTAATCATTCATAGAATTATAGAGGGCCGCACATTTATCTAGTTTCTGAAACATACAAAAAATAGAACTAAGTTACTAATTCCTGATGATTGTAGTGTGCATGGTAAAATTATTTCTTTTAGTGGTGTGCAAGTAAACAGAACATAATTCCAATCCTAGTTCCATGATTCGCGTCATAGTATTCTTGTTATAAAGAAACATATACTTGTATTATCAACGTATAGGTGGATCAGAATAAAGTAATAGAAGTCGCACCTTGTTTCCCATGTAGCCCATTAGGCCCACTCCTACAGGAGCGACTTCCAAGTTATTTATATGTCTTCTCAATCTTCGACGGACCCAGACAGAGATGTATATTCCTACCATTTGCTTGCTCACGATTCGAACATACTTAAGATGTGAATTTACTCCATCTTCCATAAGTGCATTTTCATATTCCATTTCAGACACATCAAAAGAACTCTCTTCCACTTTGGGACATTGATCTGAAATATCAGCAACAGAACCACAAACTTCAGAATGATCTTCCGGATCCATCCACATCAATCCAAGGTTTCCAGAGCTATGGTGTACCCTTCTCAATCCAGCATGCCCGACAACATTTTGAGAAAAGATGTGAGCACTCTCCGTCCAGTCAGAACCGACTCTAGCTGAACTGCTCAATACTCTTCGCAGTTTAGAACTAGAAGAAAGAACCTGAGACGTTCCATCCAGTGGAAGCTCAGGCCAATCTAGTCTGCTACATCGATCAATGCTATGAGTTCTTTTCAAATTAAATTTCTTTCCCAAACTAATGAGCCCTTGGAGCTTTTGGTTTTCTGAATCACTCGTGTTATCAATGCTTAAGGACTCCTCAGCTATCAACGCTAGTGCAGAAGTATTGTCAACTTCAGCAAGGAGATCAGCGGCAGAGGATGTCCTCAATACTGGAGACGGTGGGGCGCTATAGCTTTTGTGTTTGGTGTCTGGTTCAAGGGATTTATTCAAAGTTCTACGAATGACAGACTCCCACTGTAGGATTGGTCTTCTAGTCTCTGCTCCTAGAACATTTCCAGCATTTAAAGGAACAACTTCTTGGAAGCTAAAACACATCAAACAAATCGAAGAAATAATTACTATCTTTAGATTATTTTTCCGAGAATTTAAACATTTGAGCTCATCATAATGCAGATGCAACAGGCACGCTAAAAACATCAATCACTCAACAGACATACTAACGCAAAATTGTGCCTCTCCAATTTTTAGTCGATCTAATAAAACATGGCACACCGATTGATAAATTCAGGAATTATGTGAAAGTAAAACATAGCTTATAATCACTTGATGGATTCACAGGATTGAAGGCTTCAAGGAAGTTTATACCCGAGAATATAGATATCGGATGGCTCTTCCATGCAAATCCACTCATCAATCTCTAAATCTTCATTTGGAAGTCTTCCAGCAACATTCCAAGTACCTATAGTCACCCTACCACAAGCATACTAACTGAATAAACTATACTGAGACTAGAAAAAACAAAACAAAATCAATCTTCAGTAAATGAAAAACAGAAAACTGCAAAGTTAGGTTCAAGACAAACCTAATATCTTTCGTATTAATATACTGAGCACGCAGAGTCAAAGAATTTCCTCTTCTATGTTTCTTGTAAGAACTTTTTAATGGTGTTCCTGAATTTATGATATGGTAAATCGTAACAATGAGTGTCTTGAGTATTTTATTTTTAGTAACTCAAATGGTAGAAAAAGATACAGGTTGAATGCTCAAGTTGCCCTCAAACCATCACAAGGTAACTCATTTCTTACGAATATGTAACAAAGAACGTCAAAAAAAAAAACTCGTATCTCTGTGTCCGCACATTTTTATTCAGATATGTCTAATTGTGCATTAATAATCCATTAATAAAATTTAGGTGCCGGTCCTGCTGGAACATGTCCTTAAGATTTTTCATCCACGGCACAAAAATCAAAAAAATATATTTATGTTTAAGGTTACCACATGAAATTATAATCTTTCAGTTTCATTTGATCGATAGGATAAAGTCAGTGAAGCAAAACCTGAAGTTTGACACCGGGACTCGGAAAAGTTCCCGTGTCTTGTACGGGGAAGATCCTCAGCAACATGTCGCGGTATATCTTTAAAAGAGCATGCTGGAAAACAATCCCAAAGAGAATTTAAAGCATATAATGATGAAAAGTATATTATAAAGGTATTGCAATAGCAATTACCATCATCCTCGCTCTCAGTTTCAGTATCAACTTCATCTTCACTAAACTCATGCACCTTTGGTTTGATATTAAGCCATTTCTTCATCACGATTGAAGGCCAAAAGGCCTACAAATTATAATATAGTAATTCAAATAAGTTATTTAATTCTATAAGATCATCAAGAAGAACAGATTACATCAAGTTCAGAAGTACATTCAAGATACCTCCGAGCGCTTTCCTCTCCGAGCTTTCATCCTCCAAATTAAAACAAAACACAACAAGGCAAGCTTATAAAATTCCAATATCACACACTACATGCACTATCCCACATTATGTATAGAGGCACATAGGCGCAGACTTAACCATGTTCCTGGAAACTATATTATATTATTATTTTACAAAAAAAAGATTTAAAGGCAGAAACGTCTTCACGGAAACAACCTCCCAACTTGACAAATTATACGTATATTTCACCTTTCGAGCAGCGCATATAGTATGTTTAGCTTGGTAAATTTAAAGAGACAAAGGTAGTATGCTACTTGTTCTGCTGATGCTAAGAAGCCAATAAGATTCGAACCAAGACCAAATAGAAAGGACAGAGAAATGTAATGGTCAAGTTTAGAGACATCCACAAACTCAACTTGCATAAAAAGTAAAACTTAACTGGTCCTCACATGTAGTTATCTTGCTGAATTTATAAGCATGATGTTCTATATATACAAGACCGAAAGAAAGCAACTAAAAATTCTATAAAATTAACAAAGGTCACTATCAGGTACGAGAGATGAAATATAGAGTCCCAAAAAATAATTGAAAAATGCACGGGTAACTTTCAGTTGGCTATGGTGGGCAATATAAATGTCCTCGCAAACAATTTGACAATATATACAGAAGAAGTGTCTCGAATTCTATTATAATAAACCAGTCACAAATTTCACAATGCAATGAACGGGTGTATATATAGGACTCTATCAATGTTCAAATATGGTTCACCATCAAATCCTAATATTAAATAGTGATTTATGTATAGTTCATAATTCATAAATTAGTTATTACAGATATGAGTTCCATCCATCGACGTACGTAACTCTGTTCCTGAGGATTCAAAAATGGAAATTTTGTAATAAAATATGCTACATGAATAAATATCAGTGATGAAAAAACATACTGTAAAAATTCATGAATTATTTTAGCCAGAAATTGCATGATTGAAACGGGACAAACACGTACATTATTATAAATTTATAACTACGTACCCAAAAAGAAATATATCTAGAAACATTATAAAATGCCGACTGGATATTAAAAGAAGTGAGGGTGAACGATAATGTTAGATACAAATAGTATATAGTGGAGAATTAGACCATAGACAATGACTGTGAAGGTTACTAAATTATGGTGTAGAATAAACAAAGAAAACGGAGAAAGATTGATTAGGACCGACATTAAAAGATGCACACACCGCCAATACTCAATTGTATAATTATATACATACAATCTTAGAGTTTGGACTGCATGCCATCAAGTGGCTCACAGCAAAGATTTGCAAAAACCCCACTTTCTAAATATACCAGAAAACGTGAACAGAAGAAGAGGTTTAATAATTAGCGTAATGCATGCATGGTAAGTTAATTAGTGAATGACAAAGGTAATTAACAATTTGACAAGTATATAAATAAATGAAACAGGTGTAGTTATGGTGATTACTGATTAGCACTGTAGTATAAAATTCGAGTGAGGATGTGAAAAAGGTACTCCTGTATAATTAAATTGTTAAACAAACACCTTTCGTTTTAGAAAGTTGATCTCATTTTCTTTTTCATGATATCGAGGCTGATAGAACAGGTACTGAAAAGAATCTTTTTTTTAACAAATGAATCGACTTGGAGAGCTGGAGTCGGACCAGCTCAGAAAATTTATTCTTTTAATCATGGAATGAATGGGTATTCATTTATACTCATTAAAGTTTGTGATGTAGTCTTATATTTGTATATTACGAATTAAATTAGAATTTGAGTAGCATATATGTACATAATTAAAAAATGTTAGTTATCCCAAAAGTGTAATTGATAACTTTCTGATAATAATATAAGACTCGCACATGTATATGCGTCTATGAATCAAAACAAATCATATATCGTGCCACGTTATTTAGGAAAAAATTCAAAATTATTTTTAGATTACCTAGCATTACTTGAACTAAAAATTGATCAAAATGTTATATAATTACATATACAAATCGATCAAAACAGAGTTTCTGCACTTTGAGTTTGGGGTACTTAATTTTGGAATCTGCTGGGTTTTGACATACTTAATCGAGTAATCTCTGTCTGTAAATCTGCTACGTTTGGTAAATAATTATACTTCATTTTTCATCCTTGTTCACCTTCAGATATAGTTTTAATTATTAAGCTACGAGTACAATTTATGTTCTCATTATTATTAAAGCCAAAGAGTTTTTGTAATATTTTTTATTCCTATTTAATTTTGTATTGTGATTTAATATAATTATGTAAACTATACACGTGTACGAGATATACAGATAATAAACTGCGTTACAAGTCATTGTTAAATAACAAATCCAATTTTTCGAAATACATATTTTGTCGAATTGACGGTCATCGTGTTCTTATTCATAACTTTTATTTTGTTAATCCATAAAACTAACATTTAGATATAATGCGTATATAATTATTTCAATATATCAATTATTTGAATTAAAGAAAGAACTTTTTCAACTAACACTTCCTTGTACACTAAAAGTTTTAGTTTTTAAATTTTAATCAGTAACATAGAGTTATAAACCTGAGAAAAAACCTGGCCTCTCGTTGCCTTAAGAACTATTCTTTTATTCTTTTTTATTAATTTAATTTCTTATTTAATAAAATTTTCAAATGTGTTGAGAGTCTGTACATTCCTCAAATCTATAATAAATCATTATATATTGTCTTCCAAAACGATGGTATTTTAGAGAGATGAGTCACGGATGTCCAGTAACATTTACTTTTGATGATGAAAAAAGAAATCTTTATTTCATTTATTTCTACATGTTCATTCAATTTATATTTCCTGACCAAAAAAAAAAAAAATCAACCTAAATTATTTTTGCAAACATGATATGAACAATTAGTAAATTGATTTACTAATAAAAAAACCTAAGCCCAATAAATATCTTTCTTAAAATCTTTTTGTATTTGTAACTCCAACAGACTGCTGATAATCGTCAACTTACGTTGAATAACTTCTTTTGCATGGACATTTTACGTATATGATTTTTTTAGTGACGTATATGATTATCTCATAAATGCATGCAATGATTTAAAAAGGCAGTAAAATATTAGTACAAGAAAAGATGTACGTAATAACGTAAGGTTACTGTATTTACAATTACTAGATTTTAATATTTAATATTTTTTATTAGTTTAATTATTTATTTCAATTTTTTTATCATTTTTATAAATTTAAGAAGTTTTAATATATTAGTATACCATAATTATAATATTATTTTTAAGTTATTTAAATTATATATTTATTCATCAATTAGATCAAATATAAATAAAAAAATATAAAATATTCAAAATGAAACCCAAATGCCAAAAACAATTTCAAACCAAAACCAGATCCGAACCCGAATAAAAACAAAAATCCAAAATTTGAAACTGATCTAACTGATTTTGAATTGGATTTTAATTATCCGAAAGACGAAAATTATGAAATAAAATCAAAAACTCAAATCCAAAATTTAGTTAAAATTTATAGGGTATTTATAAAAAATACAATGTTTTTAAACCTTTTTTACGATTTTACTATATTTTAATTTTTTTTGCAAAAATACGATTTACAACTAAAAATTCAAAAGTAGCCAAATACATTTTTTTATATATAATTTATAACCAAATACAATTGAATTCAACTTTTTTTTTTGAAAAAACTTAGAAGTTAATCTAGTTGCATTTGAAATTGATTTTAGTTGTATCATGTTGCAAAACC
This sequence comes from Oenanthe sinensis, assembly GCA_028671895.1. NCBI lineage: Eukaryota > Viridiplantae > Streptophyta > Magnoliopsida > Apiales > Apiaceae > Oenanthe > Oenanthe sinensis. Next base: position 27,618,022 of record CM053812.1, on the reverse strand, counting down.
GTATTTTTGTAAAAAAAATTTTAAAAATCATATTTTTACAAAATATAAAATAAAATAACGTATTTTTGCAAAAAAAATAAAAAATTGATATTTTTCAAGAAAGCCCAAAATTATATTTTTTAAAAAAATACATGTTGATATAACATATATATTATATTGTAATATTTTATAAATAATATAAGACATATTTTATTTTATATATATATATATATATGATACTTATGTTAATCACTTTATTCCACAATATTAAAAAAATAAAATTCTAACAAAATTCGATAACATATAATATTATATTAGGATTACATAATATTTGACTCAACTATCTTTTATTTTATTTGGTTAGATTTGAATATAAATGATACATCAACAATTAAATTAATGTCCCTTAAAAATTTAAATAGGAGGATTCTATTTCAAAAAAAAAATTATTGTTTAAGGACTTACCATAAAATCATATAATTTAAGAAGGTTTCAAATGATTTTTTCATTAGTTTAAGGATGTATTTAAGAATTTTTTTTATTTAAGGATCTAAACTAAAACGTTATATAATTTAATGACCTAATTATAAAAGAAAATTTATTTAAAAATTTTAACTCAAAAAATCATATAATTTAAGGGTGTTTCAATTAATTTTCTCTAATATAATTATAATTTATGTTTTTCTGAATAATAAATCTTGATCGAGGGCTTTACTTGTGTTGATAGTCACAAACTTCTCTTTTTTGCTGAGTTTTGTTCAATATATCTTTGATTTAGTTTGAAATCTTTAAATTTCTAATGTCATTCTTTTTTCATTTTTCTTTTGTTAAATTGTCATTCTTGAATTTGTATCTCCAGAGTCCGGATGCAATTTGATGTGTGCTCCATTCACAATTAATTTATCTTTAATTTTTAATATTAATAGCTTATATCCCATGTCGCACCGATGAAATTGTTTTAATATTTTATTTATATAATTTGAATATATTTTTATTTTTATAATAATAGTTTAATTTTTATTTAATACTATATGTATATATTTTATATAATTTTTCATATACTTTACTTGTATTTTAATAGGATAATATTTGTGTGTTTTATTTAAATATATGTTTTATTTAGAATATTAATGTGAGATGTATTTTAATTAGGAAATTAATATTTAAAAATTATGTCCAAATACCGACCAAATACCACCAAACTTTTAATCTTTCTGTTTTATTAATATTATATTATTAAAAACTAATATAAAGAAATAGATGGAAACTAAAAGTGTATTAATTCAACAGCTATGTCATGGAAATTGCTTGCTAGAATTACCTCTAATGGGGTTGGTGAATGGTGGAATTGTGGGATAGTTTGGGGAAGGTGTAGAAGTGGGTTTTTGTATTGTGTAGGAATAGTTTTGTTGGTTAATTATTATATTTTTAATAAATATAATAATCATTAGATTGTAATTGTTTATCTGTGTAGGAGTAGTTTTGTATCTCTATATAGTTTTATTTATTACAGTAATTTAGAGCTACCCAAAAATTAGCAATAATAAATATTTTTCCCCTGGTCTAATTAACACGGAGTATAATCTTATGTTTTTTTAGGTATCTATGCAGCTATGATCAAATGACACAGATTCTTCCAAACTAACCATCGTTATTAAGTGCCTGTTATTTTTGAATTACAGAGAGTTGAAAGAGAGATTAACGAAGAATGTACGAAACTACTACTAAAAGTTTGCCCCACAGGGACCATGCTATCATGAATAAATTGAGATACCAACAGATCAAACGAAGCTAAATCCGTACAAAACAATGACTCGTTGCGACAAGTTCATTACACAACAGTACGTTATTGCATCTTGCATCAAGTTCTCTGATAGTATGTGTTATGCTCATATTTCTCCCGGACTCGAACTTCTCTGGAGTTGGGCTCTTCCTGGAAGGAGGAGCGGTCTCCTCCAAATATTGAGATTCTCCTGGAATCGGCCTATTCTTTGTATCGGACTCCTCATGGAATCGGCCTCCTCCTAGTGTCGGGTTTCTCCTAGAATCGGCATACTCCTCGTATCGACCTTCTCCTAGAATCGGCATACTCCTAGTATCGGGTTTCTCCTGGAATCAGTCTCTTCGTGGAAGGGGGAGCGGTCTCCTCCTAAAATTAAATTTCTTATAAAATTGGATAGACTCGGGCCTCCCCAAGACCAGTCCAGCCGCGTCTTATGCATGGTAGGGCGCGCTCTGGTGTAGAGAAGGATGAGGGATCTCCCTGAATAGGGCTCTCCCTAGTTAGGAAGAGGGAGATGAGGGTTATCCCTGAAAAAGAGGTCGCGCCCTGGTATGAAGATGAGGAAGAGGGAGATAACGACTCTCCCTGAATAAGTTGGCTCACCTTGAGTAAGAGGGAGATGACGACTCTCCCTGAAGTTGACTCGCCCTAGTGAGGAAAAAGAGGATGAGGGCTCCCCCTGAAGTTGAGTGCTCTCCCTGAAGAGGGATCTCCCTGAAGAAGTAGGTGTGCCCTGATATAAAGAAAGTGGGCTCCCCCTGAAGTTGAGGGCTCTCCCTGAAAAAGTGGGTGTGCCCTAGTATAGAGAAAATGGGCTCCTCCTGAAGTTGAGGGCTCTCCCTGAAGAAGTGGGTGCGCCCTGGTATAGAGAAAGTGGGCTCCCCCTGAAGTTGAGGGCTCTCCCTGAAGAAGTGGGTACGCCCTGGTATAGAGAAAATAGGTTATCCCTGAAGTTGAGGGTTCTCCCTGAAGATGGCTCTCCCTGAGGAAGAAGGCGCACCCTAGTATGAAGATGATAGCTCTCCTTGAAGAGGGTTTTCCCTGAGGAAGAGGGTGCGCCTTGATCTTGCATTGCAGACACTGTTTGGGTCATATCTCAAGTTCTAGAAATCAGAATTGGATGATCTTACAGTCCACGCGAATCTTATGGAATGCTATTTAATTTAGAAGTGGTCCAACAAGGAGACGCGCCTTGGTTCTTCCTGGCAGAGGGTGCGCCCCCATCCGTCTGTTGTTGGGAAAGTCAGTTTGTTTCCCTGCATTCACTTACTTATAATAATAATCGAAGGTCATAGCTTCATATTCCTCGGGTTGCCCTCGTAGAGGAGTTATAGTGTGCTGCTAACCACGTCCTGGAAGATCCTTTCCCTGTACTCAGGCGGGTTGCCCTCGTCTGGGGGCTTAGGACGTGACCTACGATTTGTTGTGGATCTAGTGCTGGCCTCTAGTCAAGGTATCCTTGGAAATAGCTGTAGTGGACCAATTAGAGCCCACGATTTCCGGGTCACTGTCGGATCCATGAAGTCCTTGGACCTTATACTCGGATTTGACCTATCCAAACAAACCCGAATGTAGAGTCATCTTCCAAGAAGGATCCACTTGCATTTTCTGCATTCGATTCGAAGAAGAAAACTATGTTTCCTAACAGGCCTCTGCTTTGCCAAGAACTACGTGGGTTTGATCCTCTATTTTTCCTATAAATAGAGGTACGTAGGCACATTGTTGAGGGTTGGAAAACCTAGAGCTCACACCGGAAAAAAACCTCGATCTTTGTTGATTATCATATTTCTCCATCAACAGTATGAAAGTTATGGCCTTACTTACGTTCGGTTCAAGTGTCACTTCTTTAATACAGTAAATAACTGCGATGCTTAGAATTTTTATCTTATCGCACTTATTATCCGCCAAAAAAATGTTAGGATAATGATCTGCCAGGAATGCCCTATATGCAATGGTACTATTGGTCACTATTGGTTGTAAATGGACATTGGTGGACTGGTGATGATCTTAATGAAAATGCCGATAAGGGTGAAAAGTGGACCAGCTTTTGAGTTGAACAGCTAGACATAGGGTGCGCCAATGCCAAATATAGAGGGGGAAAGTTAGGCATTGAGAAAAAGGTGAAAGTGATATCAAGAACAAGAGTTAGTTGAAACAGTAGAGCGTACCAAAGATGAGCTATGAAAATGATGTGCACTCAGCATCTTTCACTAAAATGTTGGGACATTCTCTGCCATGAACAAGAGATCCACCATACATCCAGAAACGCATCTATGTAAATATATTATCAATTTTTGAGTTTTATCCTAATAGGTGACAGTCGTCTACATTATTCTACAATATCATAAAGTGTTTGTAAGTTCTTATTGTTATTGTTATTTATATTTTTTTGCAAATGATCTTTTTATTTCATATTAGTTTTTAATATGCTTATATCAGTTTTTAAACTACATACAGATCTTAATTTCCATTGGAATCAAGTGGTAAGGGTTTATCTCTTGTCGTTCCAAGTCAAAAAAGAATTCAGATCCTACTTTCGATTGAAAAATAAGCTCTGTGGGCATGTCTACTGATTCTACTAGATTGGACACATAAGTTTACCATGTATATTGGTAACATTTCAGAGGGTTGTTTGCCTGAGATTAATTTTTGGCTTAAAAATCAGAAAGAGAAGCTACAAGTTTGTTCTGTAATTTAGCATATCATTTTCCCTAGACAGACAGTTCAGAACATAAAAAGCAATCCTTTATAATTTACATTAAAAAAACCCAGTGACGTTGTACAATTTTGAAACACACACCACCACCACAATGCATTTAGATGGACATGTCATGTTGAAATGAATCAGCAAGTTTGTGATATGCACGAACTAAACAGAATAGAATCCCGAAAGCATACCAAATCAATAAACCAAAATATAAGAAAAATCAGCTTCCTCCAGAAGTGCATCTAATTCGAAAATCATGCAAAGCCCATAAGATGATTACATGATTGTGCACCAACTCTTTTCTTCTGCTTGTTGGGGGGCAGCTTGCTGATTCCCGTTTGAATCCGATGGGTTGTATGTAAACTCTGAAGTATCAAGCCCATACTGTCACACAGAATAGGAATATTAATAAAGAAATAAAAAATGAATCAATATATACAAGTAGAATATAAAGCCCATTTATAGTCTGTTTTGATCCAATGTATATGTCTTTCCAAGACATAATGTTGTGACTTGTGCAGAAAAGGAAACAGGCATATACTAAGAAGAAGAGGCTGAGAGTGCATCCATATTTGTTTTGCAAATCTTATTTACCACTAGTACGTGATAAGTGAGTTTAGCTAAACTCTAACAATATACTTCTGAAGGGTGCAAGAATCTATATGTACGGCTCTATGCTAATTCAAAAGATAATATTTAAGAATCTAAACCCTGCCGGTGAAAGGAAATAATTCAACACGATAAAAAAGTTCAAAAAGGAAAGCACAAGGCGTCAATGCCCAGAAAAAGCAATGATTTAGAAAACAAACCAATATCTCACCAAAACGAACTCATAATTGGCTACAAGATACTAGGCATGTCTATGAAAATCTGCTGTAGGAAAGCCCGTGAAGAAATCTACAAAGCTAAAGTTCTCAGTAGTATCTACCTCAAGAAAATCAGCTTCCTGCAGTACATATAGAAGGCTAATACCTGGATGATTTTAGAAGTAACTACTAATCTCAAATAGACTCCCCCCCCCCCCCCAAATAGGGTTGGGAAAACATGTAATCTCTTAAAAGTGTGATTATAATGAGGAATTTTGCTTGGTCTTGCTAAAAAACAGATATAGTTTTGTATTCATTCGAATTAATACTGATAATTCTATGATTATTGTCATTGTTGTGCCTTTGAGGTTAGAAATAATATCTCAGGTTGTCTTTGTCTTGATCCCCAACAAATGTATTGGATGCACCTTTCACGTATAAGAATTAAGTTTCACTTATTCATCTTTCAACTTTTAAACCCCATTTCTAAACAGATGTATCAAATACATTATATACACAGTATTTAGTTTAGAACTTGATTATATCTAAAATCCGCAATATTTAAGATTATCTCATGCCATTTTATACGAGTCATGCAGTTCGAGACTATCAAATAGACCGGCCTGAAAATTTCTAAGATCGGTTTACCTTTTCCCTCATACGTGTACTCCAAGCATCACTCCTGCCAGGACGGTTTTCAAGTGTACCAGCAACAGGAACACCAGTAACCGGAACTGGTGGTCTGTTATTGATCAACTGCTGCCGAAGTTGTTGCCTGGGCCCACCTATATACTCTTCATCACTATCATACTCTGCTGGTTTATTTGCTGCTCTTACCGAAAGAGCAAGCAAGAACACTAGAGTCTGATTTCCCACAGAAAATTAATATAATTGGAATCATAAGGGGCTTCAAAGGAAAAAGATTGGGCAGCAGCAATTAAGTAACTGCTAAGGTAATGTAAAACATACTTCTCGTGCAGTAAGTAATCAACGGAAAGCAGAGTCTTGTTTTACCTCAAATATAACAGCCCCAAGAGCAACCCACTTCGCAATTTTCCAGTTCTTTTCGAGAAATCTAGAAATCATGTCAAAGTCTCCAGTTTTGTCCCTTGGGATTTCCTGTTACAGATGTTATAGATCTCACTAATACTATATGTCTCTCTTAAAACAAAAAAATAATTATTATTATTATTATAATTATAAGGATACCTACTTCTTTCCAGCTTTTGTCAAAGAATATGAACGATGCAACACCAAGTTCTACTAAGATCAACAAGAACAGCAATAACGAGTACTGCACCGACTTAAGGCACACAGTAATACTTAAAAGGCAAGCACCGACAATGCAATAAATCTGCGCAGGTGATACTACTTACACAACCCTGACATAAGTAACCGTATCTTTGAAGAGAATAATTTAATTTAATACCACTGATGTTGGTTCCCCTTTTTACTATCACTGATAATGAGGTAGCACATAAGTCATAACATAATCTAAATCTCGAGACTAACTCATCATGTCATCAAAAAGACTAATCTATCAAGTCTTAAGAAAATCTCATTACCAAAAACTTCAGAAAACCCTATAATAGGCATCCTTGTCCACAACTGTTCTCTTGTCCACCTCAAAACAGCTCTTCTGATATATTCTCCTCATAAGGCATTTCCAACATCATTTCAAACCAGGGACTCTAAATACCAGGTCGACAATCTAATCTAAATCTACAAAAATCTTCCTGTAGACATCAGTATCTCATCAGCTAAAGACGCTGAACCTAACTATTTGCAAAGGTCTATATCTTTTGATGAGACCAGTTAATAAAAAAATGTGTGATATTATTTTAGTTACTTTGTCAGACCGCAAAACATAACAATAAGAAAAATGTTATGTATCCATCAACCTACCAGAGAATATGCCTTACAAACAATTTAAGATCATTATAGCATATAACAGAAGCCATTACATAAAACTTATATTATTATTACTAAATCAAATAGACAAATGATTAATAAACCATAATTAATAAACCATAAGGATACACAACACAGACAGCAGCCATTACGTGTTGCTGCTCCAATGCAACCAAAACAAGATATGAGGAAGATAGTTAAACCAAGACCAGCAAACAAGTATATGAACCTGCACAAGCCATAATTTTTAGCAAACAATTTAGGTGTCTTATTATAGTTAATGGAAATGTAACTTCTAGTAGGAAATGTCCGCATTAATAACTTCAAATGCTCTCACATTTAAATACAGTTAATCTTACGAAAATGCACCATAATGTAACTGATACAGATGACAACTATAAAAAAAAACTAGTAGGAATATACCCAGAGCAAAATTCTGTGAGTGTGTTCAACCCAAAGTCCCAAACTCTTTATGTATGATGAGTTCAAGATGATATAAGAAAATTCAAATATCTCGAGTATTTAGAGTGCTTATGCATATTAGTATATATCAGCCTCTTCACTGGGTTTCATCAACAGCTGTTCAGATAATTGTGGATTTGTGGTTCACTAAAATGGTCAACCTACTCGAGGCAAGATAATCTACACACTCGCAATTGATTTTCAAGGTCACCACGTGAACCCTCAGTGGGTTTTCCTAAATCGTTTGACGATAACAACGTTGAAGGATTTTAGTGACACAATGGAGGCTAAAGCAATAAATTACTTTTTTTTCTAGATAGTATAAAGATTAATATCTCATTGAAAGGCATATAGGTTTAAGCGAATCACATTAACAATATGTGATTCATGGATAAGCTAGTTTGAACCATCCAGAACCTTGCATTTATGGTATATACAAATTGTTTGTCTGTTCCAATGGTAGAAGCCACTATAGTCTGAGATTTAGCTCTAACCATTAGATAGAAAGATTGATGCATAGACTACTAGTGATAGCAATAAACCTATGGTATACATTACAACAACCGCAGATAGAATAAACATTTAATACTTTCCAGATCAATGCTAAGACGGATAATTCAATCTCGACTGTAGGGTCTACATAAAACATCATACAGTAACTTGATGCCAAAAAATAAACAAAAATGGGTAACATTACCAAGCTTTTGGCAAATTCTCAAAGATGCTTCCTGACAAAGACACAGCCATCAGCAACGGGTGGCCAAATGGCATCATTTGATCATCATGATTAGAAGATGCATTTTTGTACTCGACAAACAGGTATATCCCATAGCCCATCATGGCCAAACCAAGAACAGTCAACAAGAAGTTGAGAAGCTTCAGTAAGCACTCCAAACACCCTTTACACCCCATTCTATACAAATCCCTTAAAACCCAATTCTTAAAAACACTCCTCTAGTTCATCAAACATGAGCTAAAGCAATACCTAAATTTGAATAATAATATCATACATTAACAAATCAAGAAACAAAAAAAGTAAATGCTGTAAAGAACTATAAAGGTGTAATCTTTCACTGTCTAAGCAATGTTCCTGATACTAAATAACATCTTTACACCAAATTCAAGTACAAAACACAACTTCTACACTGAAACCACAGGTAACACACACACACAAGAATTAAAAGAAGGGGGGCGGAGGCTTACTGAGAGTATGTTTGTGCTGGTGCTGTTGAAGATCCCAATAAACAAGAATGAAGACAGACAGAAAGAGTGATCACAGGCAGTAATTAAAAATATCAAGAAGAATAAACAAGTGGAAAGCAAATACTCTAAAAAAATGTATACGTGGCTAGTGTCCAGTAATGTGCGTGCAAATAAATACATACAAACGCTAGACTTCACAAAATTATACACCCATCACTTCCACAAATATCAATCAATCTCATGAATAATTGGATATTGGGTGCTAACCTTTTTATCATAATTATTTTTTTCCTAAAAAAAATACTAATCCCCCGTATCAAAAATAAGTGAGCTTTTTCTTTTTGAACACAAAAATAAATGAGCTTTTGATACATTTTAATACGCTCTATTTTTTATTTTTTCGCACAAGGTATTGAGTTATTTAATATTTTTAAAACACACTAAAATACGTATAAAAAGATACGGAGTATAATAATAACGAAGTCATATATTTTAAAAATAACGACACGCAATTTGAAAAATTCTGTATTTGAAAATTATGGTTTGTTTAAGCAAATGTACTGGTAATGTTTTTTTAAGAGAAAATGTGCTAGTTAATATGGGTATTTATTACCGCTTTATTTGTTTTTTGTTTTATTTTTGAAGAAATTTATTACCGCTTTATTATAAAATAAAAAGGGAAAAAAGGATTTTGTAGAAGTAAATATCTAACTTAGCAAAAAAAAAATATCTAAGACAATTTAATTAATGAAGAAAAGGATAAAGTTAGTTGGGTAGTACTTACGTAGTAGGTAGCAATGGTAGGCCGGCCTTTATTTTTTGGGACTGGACTGGGCTCGTGGATAAGGTTATGAATAGTTGTTTGAGGGAGATTTTTAAAAGCGATTATTAGAATGGTTCCAAAAAAGTAGCAGTTTATTAATTTAGATACGTGCAAATTTATTATTAATAATTAAAATTTAAACAAACATAATATGATACTTAATTACAATATAAATTATAGACTAACCTTCATCTGAAATTTTTTATCATGAAATTATAAATTTTTGCTAAATTATGCGGAACTATAATAAAAATAGAAATAAATGGTGAAGAATCATGATAAAAAATTATTTAAAAATTCATTCATTTTTAAATATCAAATAATTTTAAAATTTAGAGAAGTTTATAAATTTACATGATAAATAAATTTTGACCAAAATGATTATCCATGTATTCTATGTATAATAAGTATAAAGAAATTTTATTAAAAATAATACAAAAAGTAAAGAGATTTTTGCACTAAATTAAGAGTATTCACAAGATATTTAAATTAATGAATATATGCAACTATTTATTTTATAAATAAATATAGTTATTATAAGATAAATTAGTAATTTCACTTCTTAATAAAAACTCATAATATAAGTTGGTAAACAAATATATAAATCATGGGGACATTACACATGTGAAATTTTCTGGTCATGTTAGAGACACGACGGTATCCAAACTTTAAAAAATATTTAAAAAAAAAAGTATCAATCGAAATCTATACTATATTATTACAGTCGAAATTTTAAAAATTTTGATCCAACGTGAACCATAAAAAAGATCTTAACCATCCAATTTTAGATGAATCATATAAACGATCTTAACCATTCAATTTTAATAAAATCTAATTTTAAAAATAATATATATCATACATACAACTCTAACATCCGATAGTCATCTTTTTATAAAACTCCTCACAGATAATATTACTATATTATATTTAAATTATATTCTATATATTCTATTTTAAGAATCCTACTTATCCTATAATTTTTATTTAATATATCATTAAATTTTATGAATATTAATATATAAATATTACAACCCTAACCCCCGATAATTCTTCTTTTATACAACTGCTCACGGATAATATTATATTAATATAAATTCTCAATGTTATAAATTTGTATAGTAAATATCAATAAAATATAATATAAAAAAATTGCCTAAATATTAGTAATTCATCGGGATTATGAGTTTGTTTAATTAAAATAAGTTTTACATTAAATATGTGTTAATCTGTTCACTAACACACGCAGCATGAAACTGCTCACTACTGTTTAAGTTGTATACTACTACTGTAGTAGAAGAGCAGAGGATCTAAAACATTTAGACAGAGACAAACACTTACGAGTCAACCACAACAGACACGATGTCGTCGCTGAAAAAATGTAAACAAACATCGTTCCTGTTTATTTCAATTATTAGCTACATTCGTTTTCTGTATATGTATAGTGTTGGTTGTATATGTATAGTGTTGGATATAATTTTATAATTACCCGGTGCGGTTTGATAAAATGTAGAATTCTTGAAAAGTTTAAACATTGCAGGTTCGTAAAACTTGCATTCTCATATTTGCGATTTAATCACATTAATATCTTAAAAGAAGTACCGACTTTAAACATATGATATATATCATAAATGATAGTATATACTAGCTAAAAATGGGGCAATGGTCCTATGTGTCACTATTACCCCAACAAATGTCCAAAATGGCACAATCGGGTAGAATGGCCCAAAATGTCATCTCAAAACGTTACATCAAGTTGAGTTTTCACAAAAACGCTATATTGTGTCGCGCTTGAGCACATTTTTTTTGTTAAAATTTTAAAGTTCAAAACGCATGATAAAATAGAGTTTTAAGGCAAAACGCAAGATGAAGTAGAGTTTTAAAGAAAAACGCTACTTTAAATTGAGTTTTGCTTAAAAAAAATTAAAATATTTGTGAAAAACGTGCCACTAAATGACGTTTTGTATCAAAAATCAAAAAAACAAAAGCACTACACTATATTGAATTTTAAAGTGACATTTAGGGACATTTTTATAAATTGTGTCATTTTAGGCATTTTGTCTCCCATTTGTAACATATAGGGCCATTATTCCTAAAAATATTAATAATGGAAAAAATCTTATTAACAAGTACTCTCTCCATTCTATTTAATGGGGTGAGAGCCCAGCAATTATATGGCAAAGATTTTGCAGCATACTACTTCTATATCGTTAGATGAACTAATGAACGGTCAAGATTTAAAAAAAAAAAAAGGATGAGCCTAGGGAATTTAATGCGGCCCGTGTACGAGTCCCGAAGGCTTACACGGATGATGAAGGTAAAGGCGTAATGTGACAACCCGAGTCAAATCCCGAGTCTTTTTCGAAAATCGGGTCAAGTTCTGACTTCCGAATCCGAAATAGGCGCAACGTAAACTGGCCCAAATACAACAACTTGGGTAATCCACAAGCCCACCACAGGCCCCCAAAAGATCATGATTTATTGGTGCACTTAGTAGTAGTACTTTTTACTTATATACTGAACAAATTATCTCAATCTACTCGATGTGGGACTGGGGTGTTACAAACTCCCCCACTTAAATTCATGACATCCTCGTCAGGCCGAACAGATAGCCCATAGGCCCAGATCGTACATCTCTAGCCATTGTGGGATAATACCGGCTAGCTTCGTGTCCCCACCTCCAGACCTCTGTCCATTTTGGGATAATACCACCAGCCTTCGTGTTCCCACCTCCGGCAACTTGACGAATCAAGCTTTCGAGAGTTGGCTCTGATACCATATGTGACAACCCGGGTCAAATCCCGAGTATTTTTCGAAAATCGGGTCAAGTCCCGACTTCCGAATCCGAAATAGGCGCAAAGTAAACTGGCTCAAATACAATAACTTGGGTAATCCACAGGCCCCAAAAAATCATGATTTGTTGGTGCACTTGGTAATAGTATTTTTTACTTATATACTGAACAAATTATTTCAATCTACTCGATGTAGGACTGGGGTATTACACGTAAAGTGTCAACACAAGCCCCTACCAAAATATTTATTGCAGCTCTGGTTTCTTCTTTGATTGTGAAGAAAATTCTGGGTAGCCCACGTAGATTGTATAGTCTCATAAGCTCTGATTCAACACCTTATTCACCATTATAGTTTTTTTTTTGTGACGGCCTTCTTACAGATATATAAATACAAAAATACGCACAAAAAGGGGATTAGAATCGTAGGGACAGAGATGGGTTACTAGGGTACAGTGTTGAGGTTGGTGAAATACAAGTGAAGAATCATTTTATATCAAAATTATTAACAATTGTCTGTTCCATTTAATTGGCAACAATTGGGTGGAGTATAAAATTCATGGAAGTAAAAAAAAAGTATGTAAATTGACAAGATTTTAGTAAAAAAATATTAAAAATTGAAAATGAATGAAACATCATAAAAAAGTCTTAAAAAATAAATGAGACGGAGGCGGTAAATGTTAACAGAAAAAGTTTAATTCTGATATGTGTCGGTCTACAGGAGCAGCAGGCCAAAACATAGCATGTGATTGTGATTATGTGAGCCAACTGCAGATGTCAAAAAAATTTGATCCAACGGATACATGATTCAAAACCTGAAATTTTGAATTTACTAAATCCGATTTTTTTGATTTGGATTTGGATTTAAGGTATATCGATCCGAAATCCGATCTGAACCTGAAACCAGAAAAAAATTCGGATAATATATATATATATATATATATATACTTTTATAATATAAATAATATATATTATAATATACATATAATATGAATTGTTTATAAAATAATATATATATTATTTTATAAGTATATATATAATATAATATAAATTTATATAATATTATATGTATATTATACATTATTTAATAAAAATTATTATTTACTTAATTTTCAAATATCAATTTCGGGTTTTCGGGTTTCGGCTTTGGATTTTCGGATTTGAATTTCGGGTTTCGTGTAAATCCAAATCCAATCCGAAAACCATTAAACCAGGTTCGGATTTTAAATTTCGGATTTTTTTCGAGTTCGGGTTTGGATAAAATTTTCAAATTTTAATTTAAATTTTGACAAACCCAACCCGATTGTCATCTTTAGTGGCTAAATTTGAATTATTTCTCTCTCCAAATTACCTACCCCGGCCCGCTGGTATTTGAATTATTTCTCTCTCCAAATTACCTACCCCGGCCCGCTGGTAAATATTGACCTTTTAACACTTGTGATTATTTGAAAATCTTTTGGTGAATAATTGTCCCTGCACCATCACTTTTTGAGCTTTGCTTTGGGCAGACAAAAACAACAGTACACGCAAATTCAGATAGAGAATATTTAACCAGATCGAAATTGTTACTACCTAAATCTTATTCACCATGTATCAAAAAAACAGCCCCCACAATTAACATCATCATTGTTCATCCTGTCACATTTGATACAACAGCACTAGCATGCCCAGCTCAACTAAACCACGTATTCCATTATCATGAAAGAATAGAGGTCCACCAAAATCATACTCTTAACAACTATAACTAATGTGATCAATTGGGATAGTGTTGGCTATTTTCTTCTCTCAACTTTGGAGCTGTCAGTACCTGACATTAACAACGATCACGCATCTTCATCAACATAATTATTAGTGCATTGTGGACACACACACGCACCAAGTGTGAGTGAGGGATCCCGGGATTCCCAGCCATTGTGTACGTGCTATGTCAGTGGAGATGCGTGCCTTGAGTATGAGGTGGGACAGATGAGATGCCTTGTTTAAACAGCTCATTTAGTACACTGTCCATGGACGGAGGTTTGAGGCCTAATGGCAAGGGCAACCATGGCTTGCTTATTGCTTCCTTTACTACTTTGTCTATGATCTCTTCTTCAGCCTGCATGTGCACATTAAAGAAAAGCTAAAAACATAAAGTAGATCAAAAGCATGACAACTTTAAACAGATTCAAGTCAACTTATTTTGTAAGATATATGGTCCATACTCCATATTCCATACCTAGCTATACCTTTAATTCACCAATATTAAGTAATTTCTAGTATAGTATTGACTAAAAAACACCGTGGTTCTTGTTCGATTATTGTAGATAAGAATTAATCCATTTAAATAATAGAAAAGCTTCCTTATTCAGAAGTCGAGTAATTTGATCATTGTATCAGCTAAATAGAAAATCAATTAATACGAGATTAAAACACTGGAAAATGGAAATTAAGGATTTACCGGACACAGCTCAAACAAGTTATCAGGCATCTGGGAGATGTTCAAGTAATCGGAGTTCTGACACTGAGGTGTACTCTGAAGTATCAAAAATTGTATTAGTTAGTAATGAGTAGTTATAGCACTTTTTTTGCAGGAAATAATTTCAATCAACAGCATTATAGCATGTACAATGCATATAACATACCTGAGGAAATGGGTGGCATGGTCCAACTGGAAGTGGAGGCATTACGGGGCAACCCCATGCGTCAGCGTGCATCTGAAACAGAAGATGCTAATAAATAGTCTGAAAGAGTTGATGTTATGAGCTAGCCGTAATAGTATACTCCGAATGTAATTTGATGCGTGGAATATAATACTATACAAAAAAAAAACTACTATAGGAAATGAACAAAATGAAAATAATATAGATGTCAATTACAAGAGACAATGCAAATTGGGTGGTTTTCTCAAATCTGATCCAAATTATAATGTGAAATCACAAGTAGCGCTGTAGCAGCTTTATTCTGTTGTATTCATTAATGAATCCGCCACTGGAACATCCAAGATTTTATTTATGTACACATCCAAGAAGTATGTGCATCAACATATGTGATATGCGGCAATGGCATGTAAAAAGAAAGCAATTATTTTCCAGGGCAACATAGACTTTTAATTACTTAGAGTTTAAATTAATACACACTTACTGCTGGATATGGAGCCCAATGCCAATTTTCTGTAGTTTGCCATGCAGGATAGTAAGGAGCTCCCCACATTTGGACTCCAGCAGGATAACTGCTAGGTGGAACCCAACCTTGATAACCCTGACCACTTGGCACGAAACTGGCGTTTTGATATGAAGGGAAGACCATTACAGGTTTGCGCGAGCCATAGTTTCGCTCCTTCGGCAAAATGTGTCGCTGTTGCATTCTATATTTCTGCTTGAAAATGAAATTTTAACATTTAATTAACAGAGCTAAGAGTGACAACAACATCTTTTTTCAAGAGCCAAGGCACACATCCCCAGTCCACTTCTTTAATTGTTTTGGAAGCCAGAATATCTCTTTTCCATTTTTAGGATCGATCAGGTACATAAGAATCCTAAAAAATTGTTTTTTAATATGAAAAAATCCAAAATTTAGTAAAGAGAACAATTTTTATAGAACGGAACTAGAACATGAAAAATGGATATACAAAGTTGATATTAATTTTCGGTGGCTAAGGTTGTAATCTGTCTATGAAATGTGATAATAATAATAATAATAATAATAATAATAAATAAATAAATAAATATAAAAAAGTAATGAAAATGTTAGTATAAATGGTTTAAGATACATTAAGCTAGTCAGCCTTGCATTCTAAGAAGATATAACGGATATTTGCATATAAAAATGAAGCAAATGGATGAGTAAGAAATGCCTATGTTAACCTTTTATTTTTTGTATTTTTCTGTAAATAATGACTTATTTCATTTGCCTAAGCGACTTAATCAAAACAGCAGACTTCTGAAGCTGCAAACATAGAATTCCACTAACCTGGAGATGACTCGCTACATTATGTCTAGTTAAACCCTCCACTTTCATCACCTCTAATATTTTTGAAGGGATTGCCTGATCTACCCCAAGTTTCTCTACCGCTTGCACAAACTTTTTGTGCAGCTCAGACGTCCAGTCTACCTGAAACCCAAAAGAGATGAAAGTAGTCACTATGTTGGTTTATAACGACGAGAATGTGTTGGATCTCTACCTTTGACCAGAACTCTGCCTATATTTTAATAAACAAGAAGTTGCAGGTTTATGAACAAGTTGTTTGTCAAAGATTGCTTCCAACAAAAACATAGATTGTAATTACTTGCTGAACAATTCTCAAAACTGTATTATAGTTAACAAGATTCTAACTTCTATGTGCTTTTCACACTGGCAAGTCATAAGAATGCATCCTTGAAATATGAACTAAATGTCTAAATACAGAATAAGTACTGCAGCCTTTTCCTTTCAAGCGTCTTATTATCAAAAATCCTACGTTAGTTAGAGTGTAATTTTCCTTTACTGATTTTAAAAAGTAGGATAGTCACCTTTAATATTAACTATTTAATAAAATTAGGAAAAGGAAACTACCAAAAAAAAAAGGTGACCGGAACTTTTTATGCACCAGCTTACCTTTGCCTTTTTCCGACTAGCTTTGAACTCACATATATTACGAAGCCGAGATGCCTTACTATTTGTCTTAGCGTCGATGCTGGTACTCATGGGAGTGCCTTTATCAGAACAAGGAGATGATTCATTACTCTTATCCTCGGAATCATTAGCTAACTGATCCTCGGGTCTGATATCACCATCCCCTGATCCTTGGGGAGGGCTTTCCTGAACAGTACATTTGGCTACTATATTACCAGAAGTAGTTTCAGGTACTGTATCATCAAAAGTATTTTCGACAGATTTAGATTCCACATCTGGCTCCATGCTATCTTTATCCACTATAATGTTAGTTTGATCTTGGCAATCCCCATCATCTAGTAACCTTTCTCCTCTCTTTATCTGTGGGGTTGAAGGAGCCGGATATTTGTCGCTTCCTACTGATAGCTCTTGATTTTGGTTCTCGTATTCTGTTTTCACAGAGAGTTGGTGGTTTGATTCTCCATTCCCTAAACAAAGTTGTGGTGAAGGGATCACAGATTCTCTTAGAGGCTTTACTGATTCAGAGATGTCCTTTCCTCCAGCATTAAATGCCTGCCAACACAAACTTTGTAATGACTTCTTAAGTGATTCTGACAAAAGTAAGAGGAAAAGTTAAGGAGAATAGGGAACCTTGTGAAGTACATGCTGCCATATATTTTTAATTTTCTCCTCTGAGAGTGGCTTCCTTAAGAACTCAACAGCACCAAGCTATATCAATTAGCAAGAAAGAAGTAAAACATTAATGGATGAAGTACTCCTATATTTTTAGTTTCCTCCTCTGGGTGCAGTTTTTTTATTGTAATTTCAAAATGACTAACGTGCAGAACAGTTGCATTCAACATAATATATAACCAGCATTCTCCACTGACTGCTTTCTTCTTCACTAATGAGCACATATACATATATTGCGTTATGAACTTACCGCTATGCACTTCATCATGGTACTCAGGCAGTGCATGTCCGAAGTCACTGTAACCAAAACATTATGGAATCTTTTAGAACTTCTTAATTAACATATCTAGGCATTATTAACATGCTTTGCTGTGTAAAATGGAATGACATTTCCTTTTGATGTTATTCAATTATAAGAGATATGAAGACAGTAGTAATTCTCAGGATAGGTTAGTCAAAGAAAGCACTCCTGGCCAAGCCTTTGGAAATTTTACAAAGATCAGACTAACATAAGATTGTATCAGGTCTTAAACAAAACGTTAAAAACCATAATAGTATCAGGGTAAAAGCCATCTGTGGACTTACTTATCGTAGGCAAATCCTTTGCATTCTCTAAAAACTTGAATCTACCATCACTGTTATCAGTGCTCACCTGCATGATTGGACGTTTTAAAACAGTAGTTCCTGGAAAGCATGCAACTCTACAGTGCGATGGGATGAATATAGAAAATTACTTGAGCAGTGCAACTAGATTAGAGAAATGGTGTGGAGAACTAATCGTATGTTTTCCACAAATATGATGACATGATATGCTTCTCCAATTTTAGGGGAATAACTGTTTTACCAAAAACGGTTTAATTAAGTATAATACTTTAATGCATTGACCCTTTTTAGCACAATCATAATTCTTGCTTCTAGAATAAATTACCTCTACAATAGCAACATGGAAGCCCTGGGTACTGTTTGAAATGGCAGATAAAGCTTCAGTTTCGTTGTAGAATACAGAAACTATTGAGAAAAAGAACAAGGTAAATTTTCAATAAGTAGGTACAAGTATAATAAAAAAGTAAACATAAAATGAATTATATTAATTTTGGACATAATAACATAAAAGTCACAACGCACTGAATGCACATAAAACAGTGCAAACCTAGATAATTAGATAAATCCTATTTAACTAGATAACTGGATAATGGTCACATAAAAAGCATTATTTACACTTATCAATTATCATAATGCAAGAAGATGAAGCTGCCAAGGAAAATGGTAATTCAAAAGTAGGGAGATTTATATCTAGCCGTTTTTTATATATAAACTGACAAGTTGCAGCCACATGTGTAGCATAATACATACTCCATGAAAAATGGTATCCCTCATAGAATGCTTGCATAATTTCTTCCTCAATTATTTATTTATTTTGTATATTTTCTTAATTAAGATAAGATCCTCGTAAATGTTTGGACCATGAATTTCACTAAAAAGGGCCTATGCCGATAAAGGCTGAGTAGTTCAAAATCATTGGCAGAATTGTTAAGCATATATAATCCAATTAAGCCACTACTAACACCTAAAGGTGGTTATAGCCTATTGGAAAGCTGGTAACTTAGCATGCTCTTTAGTTAGAATCCCGGTATTCCAATTTTCTCAACAACAAAAAAAAAAAAAAAGATTTTTGAGTAAGGATTATGGAAGACATCCTGTTAAGCCACTCTGCTAACAGCCTAACACCTTAGGTTCAGGACTGTTGGTAACTTAACAAATACACTATATCAGTATATGGGCTTTAATTTTGGGACAGAGGAATTAAGTTGGGCAGTGGGGAGCATCGAGTTCAACCAAAATGGCATATCAAACTTTCAATAACAAGAAATCTTCACAGCTGTAGCACATACTAAAATGATTTTTGTCAATATTTCAAGAATTCAAATGCATAACAGTAGAGCAGAATGTCACAATCTGTTTTAGGTAGTATACTGGTATATAAAAAAAAAAAAAAACAGGTACTTTAAAGAATATACAAAAAAGATAACTTGCATAGCCCAGTGGAATAACTCAAAGATTCTACTTTTAGTACGAAGTTGAGTTTCATATTAGCCAGACTAGATTGAAAATGACAGGGACCAAAGTTTGTTTGTTGAGAATAAATTTTTCTTCCAAATAGAAGTGAAGGAAAGAAAGGGGGGCCTTTTTATAAATCTGACCAATATAATCCATATCCTCAAGCTTTGATCTTGTTTCTGCAGCAGAATCACTCTCTTGTTCAAGAAGCAGGACTCTAAGTCCTTTTGGAAAATCTTTCCATTCCAATAGATCATTAGCATTTAAAACCATAGTTAATATGCATACTTATACAAGCTGCCTTGTTTATAGTGGCAGATCAACATTAAATTGGAACCTGCAGGAAACGCACAGATAATCAGATCATCATGTCAACAGGACCAGCACTACTTGATCTGTGTGTGTGTGTTATCCAAACTGAGACCAATAAGTCATCATGAATCCAAAAGGTATGACACTTACTAATTTGCACAAGACAAACATGTTTAGCATTGATTTATTAATATAACAACGTTGCCAATTAATTAAAAAGAAAAACTTGTAATGCCTTTACCACTTTCCTGATCATCATACTTTGAAATATTCAATAATTGCACTAGGCATAAAGAAAATTATGATCAAGAATACAGATATTATATATGCACTATATATATAGAAAAAGGAGAGAGATCTTGCAGTTTGAGAGAGCAAGAAAACAAAGAAAACCCACGTCAGATCTAGAGGACATATAACAAGTAAAAAGACAGCCAGAGACCAAAAACACACTAATCATGATATTTCATCAGTTAAACTAGCCAGAAATAGTAAAAAAATGAAGTAGGATCCTGACAAGTTCATGCAGTTAGGGAAAAAAATAGAACAAAAAGAAGTAAATCAAAGATAACTAAACAAAAGAAGCTGATCAAAGCTATATATTACACTAAAAGGATCACAGTTCACACAAACATTAAACAGATATAGCAGAAATGCAGGTAAAAAAAATATGCAAGTGTTGTTGAAGCAGAGATGGAGTAGTCTGTGTTGATGAAAATGGTAGAATAGTGAGTTGAAGAAAAGGGTCTTACTGAGAAACAGACTGAATAAGAAAACACCCAGAAGAGAGAGAGGAGGGGAGGGGGTAGTTCTGAGTTATAAGTGCTGATAAATAGAGGGGATAGGTGGATAAATGAGTGTGTGACCTTGTGAACAGTTGCTTTCGGTATAGGTAGCTGCGGACCACGGATAACACGCACTTACACACACACATATATCATATTTAACTCCTAAATCCTCATCACCTGAGTCCCCTTTAATACAACCGCCATTGTGTTTTCTTTTCGTATTTTACGAGTTACTCTCTCCCTCCCATTTCTTTACACTTTTTTTTTGATGTCCCATTAATTTTTTATATTATAAAAAATAATTATTTTTAATAATAAAATACATTATTACATCCACTACTTCACTCCATTTTTTCAACACTTTACATTATTACATCAACTACTTCACTTATTTTAACAATAAAATCAATATTACACTCACTCTTTCATTTATTTTAACAATATTATATCAACTATCATTGTTCCGTGCTCAAACCAAATGTAAACATTTGACCGGGACCAAGGTAGTACAATTTTAAAATCAAATTCCAAAGATGGTCCATTCAAATTTTAATGAATTAATAATAATTTTAAATTTTAAAAAAATTATAATTAAATTTTACGAAATTGATATAAGGTCTAAATAGATTATAATCTAATTGTATGTGTTATTTTAACTATACTGAGTTGGGTTCAATGCAAACCACTTTTTAGTTAGAGACTTGGAGACTTATGCTTGGAGAACATTAGAGCATCTCCTAACTAGCTATAATAATTAGCTAAATTGATGTAAAATATATATCATGTCAAGTTTATTGAACTGGTAAGAAATTGTACTTCAAGTATTAGCTATAATGAAGAGCTATATTCAAAAAAAAAAATTCTAAAAAATTTAAGATGTTATATAAATTATGACCAATGTTATATATTATATTATAATAAAAAAACGAAATCATTTTGATAATCGCTTGAGCATAGGCTGCCGGGATTTATTGTTTTATATTTCCTTTGTCATTAGAATTTTTTAGAATGATCAAACTTTTATTAAAAATTATAAATTGTATCTTACAATATAAAGTTTAAAAAAATTAAAACTTAAAAGTTGATTAAATATTTAATAATTTTTTTAAATATATATATAATTTTACGACACAAAAAATTAAAATAAAGAGAATATCACTTGTGAGTTACTCCGTATGACTTAAAGAGTGGATGGTTTTATTTAAATACTAAAATTACATTGTAGTTTTGCTCTTTTTCCTAAAAGAAAAGGGTCATCAAATATTGACAAGGAGCTATAAACTCACAAGTTTGCTGTGATCAATAAATAGTCTCCCATATTTCATGTAAGAAATAATTACTCGTATGTTTCTATCATTGCCGTCATCATTCATCTCCATATTAGTACTCCTTAAATGTAATTAGATTAATTTTCTTAAGATTGATTATCATTTTATTACGTAAAGTAATTAAGTCCTGTCATTGTCACTGGCACGATGTTATCACTAAACCAGTAAACCATCAACCACTCCTCAGTCCTCCCTGATATTAGCGCCTGTAATATTTATTATTAAAGCACATAGAAATTATAGTAGTATTTTATTAAGAAAAAAGATCATCGTTGTCTCTCTTAATAAAAATTATTGGAACTCTAATACTACAACTTTTATTAAAAAATTATTTTATATAAATAATATTATAACTTGTTTTCAATATTTGATAATCCAGTTACTAAAATAAATATTATTATAATAATATTTTTAATATTCAATTATCTACTGAAATTACAACCTATTAATATATAAATCTTTTATGTGCAATTTATATATAATCTAATTTATTTGATTTGTATTAAAATTATAACATTTAAACTTAACAATATAACAATAACTAGCTTATAACTCGTGCAAAGCACGGACGAGATTAATAAATTATATATTAATTAATTAATATGATTTAAATATGTAATTTAAAATTTTTTATTATATCAACTATGATAATATAATATATAATAAAAATTATTTATAGATAAAATAATAATATTATTTTAATATTCATGAGATTTAATTAATAAGCTATA
The DNA here is from genome assembly GCA_028671895.1 of Oenanthe sinensis. Lineage (NCBI taxonomy): Eukaryota > Viridiplantae > Streptophyta > Magnoliopsida > Apiales > Apiaceae > Oenanthe > Oenanthe sinensis. The sequence continues at coordinate 27,595,083 of CM053812.1, read as the reverse complement.
ATTTCAAGTAGAAGTGAAGTGAGATATGTTATTACACTGTTGTACAAAAAATGACTCAGCGATGATAGTGTTATATATAAAATATATATATTTAAAATTAAATTATAATTATATCATAATTGCATTTAAAAAGTCGTATAAAAAGAAAACTTATGGATGATAAAAAGAGTTGTATAAGAAGATGACGTACCGGACGGACTACCACCAAACTTTTTATTTTTCTTTAAATTTAATTAGAAATTGTTTATTAATAAAAAGAGTTACAAATATATTATAAATATTTTAATTAAAATTTAAATAAAAAATATATTTTAATGTAGGAAAAATATAATCTAATTTTAATATTCAGAAATTTTAATTATAAAATTGTAATTTTAAATAAATTAAAGTGTTTGAGCGATAAGGAAAATTGAAACATGTTAGTAGATTGTGAGTACAACTATATATTCTAATTAAAAGATTTTAAAAAAACAATATAATATAAAAGTATAGATAATATAAATATAACACAATGATAAAATTTAATTAATGTTAATAAAATAATATTATTATTTTAATATTCATAGAAGGGTTAGAGTTATATATAGGAGGTTGATGTCGGTCTTCTAATTTGAACATACATGTATTGATGAGAACTAGTTGTTTTAGTTTGAGCAAAGTTCTTCGAGTAGAGCTTGTATTTTGATAAATAATTTATGTTATGCGATTAAAATAGAGAAATAGATGAAAACTAAAAAAATGCATATTGTTTATAATAAACTTTAATGATATATTAAATAAAAATTATAGGATAAGTAGGATTCGTAAAAAAATATATAATATAATATAATCCTATTTTATTATATAGAAGGAGTACTACTGGAGTTAGAGTTATATGTATGATTATATTCTTTTTAAAATTATATTTTATTAAAATTAAATGGTTATAATTGTTTTTATGGTTCACATAAAATTGAACGGTTAAAATCTTTTTTACGATTCACCCACTACTATATACAGTACCAAAATTTTTAATGTTTCGGTTATAATAATATAACAGTGATTATAAAGTAAAACAGTTTTTACTATTGATGCTCGTGCACCAAGTAAAATGCCTTGTAACAAAAGGTTGAGAATTCTGTTCTAATATATCAAGTAGAAGCACGTGTAAAATATACGTACGTATTTAAATTAGATTAATAGGGAGTATAATTTTCACTTTTAAAGAACAGAAAGTCTGAGTACGGATTGACATGTCATGCTCAATTCAGATTAAAGCAGTACTGAATACACCAGGACAGATCATTACTTGGTCCGTCTGTGATACCGTAATTAAATTCTCTCACACGGTAACTATTTAGATGGAATATGATGCCATTTTCGAGGGTATTTAATTTATCAATACTTTAATACCTTCAATTCAAAAATAAATAAATTATTAATACCTTAAATTAATTATGTGTCTACATAAATAAATTTTCAAGCTGAGATTCTGACGGAATGTTTCTAATTTTCTATACACATTTCACACGATAAATTTCCTTCGTTTTAAGATGTTTCGAAGTACATGCGTGTATATATTGTAAATAAAAACCCTTAGCCATTGCCAGAATTTGATTACTGAACATGTACAAGAGCAATTTCAATGCAAGGTAAAAAAAGTGCTATTTTTATAATATAACAACATAACACTCTAATGCAATTTTAAAATATGTGTTAAAATACAAAAATGCTATAACCGATTCTAAATAATACGATTTAATTATAATTGTCACATGGTCATGTAAATGGAAAATTGAATATAAATAAATATAAAAACAAGTTTCATTGTTGGTTTAGTTATTTTTACATTTATTTTAGTTAATTTTACATCTATTTGATTTGATTTTAAAATAATTAGAATATGAAATCTATTTTAACACTAAAATGTATTTTTTGATTTAATATTATAACAATAACTACATATATTTTAACATTAATATGGACTTACTCCTCAGACAGGCTCCACTCCAAACACCAAAACTACTGTAAGATAAAATTAGTTATAAAATATTTTATTTTAGTTAACATTTTGATAATTTAAGAGTAAAATTATTGAATATTTTTGTTATTCTTGTAAAAAAATGTGTGTATGTGAATAACATATCTCAACTATATTATTAGTATCTGAAGTTGTTTTTGAAATTTCTGAAATTTAATTATATATATTAGATTCTATTAAAAAAATTATTGCTTATAAATTCTTGGATATAAAAATATTTATATATTTCTATTATATAAGTTGGAAAAAGTATTGCAAATTCCCCCCCTGCAAATCAAAACCTAACTCCTGACTGTAATGTGTCCGTTTAACTTTATAAATTAAAAATATAGTCCTCCGTTTATAATAAACGACAAAGAATACCAATATTTTATTAGTTAGAAGGATGAGCTCAAAATTAAAAATATAGTCCTCCGTTTTAGGTACTGTCTGAATATTTATGCCCATCCAGTAGCTGGACTTGTCATTTACAGCAATTCACATATCAACTTCACCTTGTTATATATCCAAGCTAAAATTGTAGAAAGACCATTAACGTACAACAAAAGGGGAATTTATTTTTGGCCTCTATATTTCCGTCGTTTACTAGTAGCCCATAGTTTAATTTTACCAGGCGAATGCATGCTCTATTTTTAGGAGTTTTAAATTAATGCAATCTTACTTCTGTTTTTTCCCCTCTAGGAATTAATGAAATGTGGTCCAACATTATAAACTAATCTGATTTCAGTATATAATTTAATTTTTGTAATTAGTTATTTTTCTATGCTGTTTATGAAATTTATTTTATAGCATATAAATCATTATACATATATTTTCAAGTTCCTGCAAGTTAAACGTAATATTTTCGATTAATTATCAGTTAAAACATAAAATATTATCTGAAAATTCATAAAATGTAAAGAAGAAAAATGTTACACCTGTTTCCAACTTTTTATTATAGAGTAGTACATTTTTTTTTATTAGAAAGACCAGGATCAAAATCAAATAGATATTCATATTGATAATAATATATAAAGTTAAGATTATATTGATGTTTAAATTCTGAAAAGTGGCGCATCAAAAATAATATACTCAAACTTTACTAACGAATATTCAACTCCATTAAAGTAACTGGACCATTCTCATGCTACGTGCAACCTTATATATCACAAATTAAAATAACAATAAAGAATTGTCTTTTTCCGAATCAAAACCAAAGAGAAAGTTGAAATAATTTCCCCAAAATCTTTATCCAAATCAAATTCAACCCGTAGTTGCACTATTCACACAGACACATTGTTGTTTATAATTATCATTTCAAACTTTTCAGCTCATACCACCAGGACTCAATCATTCTTCTGCTTTCTTTCCCTTTTGTTTGTTTCTCATGACTGAATTATTGCGTTACTATTACTGTACAATTTTATGTTTCAAGTATTGTAAATTTCATTTTATACTGGTTAAATTAAATTTATATTGATATATATAGGCAAGAGCAAGACACATGCGAGCTAGTGTACAACTTAGTGATCAACAAAGTTTATTTCCTTTACCTGTTGTGCCACTATTACCTTTAAGATTACTGTTTGGGTTTCTGAATATTTCAACTGTAGATTTTTCTTTCACTATTCTGTATGAGAAAGAAGCGAACAAATTTTTACCTTACAAATTTAATCATCAGCCAATTTTGTGCTCACGTCAAAGGTAAACTAGCCTTTATTGGTGAAACTAGAAAGCGTTGACGAAAGAAACAAAGTATAAAGGCAGTTTCATTATTTAACAAACAGTTCTGATTTTATTGAATATTTGAACTCCTTTTAGTCTTGAAGTTAGTATTCCAAAAATCGATGCATGATTGATTACATTGTTAAATAGACGGACTCAAGCAAAAATTGGATTAAAAAGTGATTTTTTTTTAAATCGATTATAGCGCTCTCCCCCCTCTCCCCCTCTCCCCCTCTCCCCCTCTCCTCTAAACCCTCTCTTTTCTGGAAACCCTAATTTCAAATGCATATTTTCTTTCTATAATTCTATATTAATATTTTGATTCAAATCACAATTCATTATATAAAAAATATATATTCTTATCAAATCTAAAATTTTTAACCTTTCTAAATTTTCAGAATCTATTTTCATATATCTCGGATTTGATTAATATCATCTGTATTTGTTTTCACATTCTTCAAATCTGAATTTTTTAACAATTTTAGTTTCATATATGATGGCGTTTTGTACCTATATATGGCATGACCATTTTTGATAGCGTTTTGACCTTATTTATGGTGGTTATATGTCGTTTATGATGATTTTCTGTCATATTATACGACTTTTTATTATAAATTGAGATTTTTATGCTATAGTTTTATATTATATATCTATGTTACACCTTCATTGACTTGTTTGTTTTTGTTGGGTTTTTTTTCCAGATTTAAGTAGATAGGTTATTGCGTGTACATCGAAGATGAACGCGTGTAGATGGAAAATGAATAGAAATAAGATTTTAATGTACAATAATTGTGATTTGTAACATATTCTTCATAAGGTGTTATCTTTTTTGATATAAAGGTGTTATTATCTAAACTTCTGGAGGAATCTTTTTTTTATGATAGTCGTAATTTAGGTTAAGACCCAAGATACATTTCGGTTAAATGATAAATTTTTATGGATGCAAGAAAACCTCACAATCCCTAAAATTTTTGGAATATCGAATTGTTTATCAATGAAATGTTCATCGTTTTCGCAAAAAAAATCGATTATACATCATACGGGATGGATTAAATCGGTCAAAAACTATAAAATTTTATTTTCAAAAATAAAATTATAAACGCTTGTGATTTGCTGATTGTATTTGGACTCCTTATACTATATATACATACATAATTACATATACAGGAAATGAAAAATTAGAAACGCATATTATACTACCGTATTCTCACATTAAATTTGTTATTCATCTTTTAAATTATATTTTTATAAAAGGAAACCTTTATAAAATATTGATATAAATTTATTTTTCATTTCGTTAATACACGGGAAAAGAGAAAAGTCATACCCTCACCCTGATTAATAATGTTGGTCGATGTAATCGCTGCAGAAAAGTAAAAAGTTGTAGGTACGAAACTCATTGGTTGTTCCACTGTTAATCACTCTCTCCCTTTGCAAATTGTGGCAAAAAATTACAGTATTAAACTGTATAATATTTCATACCACTGATTTTTATCAAAAGAAATAAAGAAGTAAAAATAAACGTAGTATTTAGCAGGTTAAAGCTTTAATTGAGTTGTACGGGAAACAATTGGGGGCAGGAAAATGGTTGAATAAGAGCCCAAAACGTTTGGTACGCACCATGTCACTTGGTATTAATGATGGTTTTATCAAGCTGTATATCACTACAGACTAGAGATCGAGCTAGACGACCCACTTGAGCTGAGCCCACATAAACCCATGACCCGGATCCATCACCCGGCCGTGATCATGACCTACAAAGGGCGCTACTTCTGGTAGATTTCTTAACGGTGATTGCTCATAATCATTTACTTTCTACCTTAATTTGGCTCCAAAATATCAACTACCAAGTACTAGCATTAAAAGTTTACTGTATCAAGTAGAGTATTTATTTTCAAACAGAAATCGCCATTATTATTGTAAAGTATGAGACTATACGATTTTGTTTGCGCAACAATCTACGTGTCCGAACAATGTGTCTCGCTTTTTTCGAACAGTATATTAGAGTAATATGTACAATGTAATTTTTTTATCACATGCACCATGCACGTATGAAATGCTCGATACCTAAAATATTTTGAAATTGTTTCAATATGCAAGTCTTTTATGACAAAAGTTATAGGTCGGATTCGGAATGAATTTTGGTTTCGAAATAAGAAAAAGAAATCAAGAAATTGAGGGAGAAGAGAGTGAGTACCGACTGCTGAGTAGTGAGAAAGGTGGAAGGTAAAGTCATAAAAAAAAAGGTGGTGGTACTGGTACAATTATGTCGACCATTTGGTAATGACCAAAGGGTACGTAGGGAACTAAGTGGGCCTACCAAAAACAAACAACAAAAATAGAAAGTAGGGGATCATGATGGAAGTACAGACTTATATTCAAGTCGAATCAAGATATATATACGAGTAAATCGTAACGAAACAGACCTACGTTACATTGCCCGGTAGGTGAACAGTTGGAGATGGGATCCCTGGGTTTTGGTACGCCCATTGTTTTGGTTATACACAAACGTACATGATGTATACATCTCTGATCTGTTTATATAATTTTTCAGGTTGTGTACGTTCTTGATTCTTCTTTAGCTGACTCATCTCCTACAAAGATTTATCAACCGTCACATGCGATCTTGTATATGTATACATACATGCATATATTTTGGAATACATGTACTCAATTTCCATAATTTGCGACATTTTTTACGTGTCAATGTGTCATGCTTCTGCTTACCACACGCCTCACGCTATTTAATACGGAGTACATCATGACATGATAGTGTGCGGTTAATATATGCTAAAATTTAACATACCAAGCTACTACAGCATATATGATCGATTGTATATTCAATATCTTGATATTTTTATTAGTAAATATTTTCACTATTAGTCGACAAATTAAATATACATGCATGTATATAAATAAGGAACTCGGTGCCTGAGAATGTATTGGAAACTAGGAATAATAACTTTATATTGGGGAATCATTTTAATCATCAATTTGAGTAGACTTTGATTATGTGTTTGTAAAAAGTTAGATTTTAAATATGTTATTTTTTATAAAATTTTCCAACACATTTAAAATATATAAAACAACTAATAAAAAAATAATACAGATATATATATATATATATATATATATATATATATATATATATATATATATATATATATATATATATATATATATATATCCTGCCACTATGCTGCACAGAATGTATAGTAGGTGTATATATATTAGCACACAATGATTTGTTTTTTATTTCTTATAAAGTATAAATATAAAAAAATAATTATATTTAAACAAATAATATATTACTAATAAGAAAAACAATATATTAATTTTTTATATAAAAAGTAATTTAATTAATAACTTTAAAGTATTTTAAATTAATATATTTTATTCCTACATTTCATTCAATATTGAACCAAACACATAATATATTTCAATTTTATACCATTTTTTTAATAATATATTTATACCCTTATAACTGAGTATCATAAATTTCATTATTTCAGAGTAGGAATCGAACCTAAAATTTAGTTAATCATTTTCAAAAAGGCAAATTCAGAGTATGAATCGACCATACCAAGTTAATATCATTTTCAGTTATTTAAAAAGGGCCTTCACGATAACATTTGAAACCTTTATAGTATTAATTAGTAAGGTGGAGCTGGGCCGCTGGGTAATGGCCTGTGTTACAAATCCTTGAGATTTTATTTTTTTGCTGGGTAATGGCCTGTGTTACAAATCCTTGAGATTTTATTTTTTTAACACAAAAAGAGTCCTTAATTACATGATCAATTTGTTGATATTATTATATTATATGTATGGGTTCATTCTTTAGAAGCGCAAGATTGAAACTTAGATAAAACACGTTTCACATATTCGTGCAATACAATGACTTGCGAGTGCCACAGGATCCAAAGATAATGCAGGAGGAAATATAGGAAGTGTAATAATAAGAGTGGGGGCACAAACAACAAACAATATCGGCAGAAGTACTTGGGAGAATTCCCTCTTACAGTTCTTTTTAAAACCAATGCAAGTGAGTGTGGTTGATCATTGATACTAAGTTCAATGGTCCGTCCTAACTTGATGCTTTGGTGTGAAAGAAGGCGACCATGGTGAAAAGAATGACCACATTCACCACAATGATATAAAATCAGCTGATTGTTAACTGGGTTCTTCACATATTTCACAGTAGAATACTCCCTCGTAGAAGAATGGAGGGTACCTCAAGATAATGGGGTGAAAATCATATTTGTGTTTCATCCTGCCTGATACAATACACGTCCAAATGAATCTGGAAGCCCCTGCAAGCATGCATATTCCACAGCTCGATAAATCTAAAGCTTACTCAAACTACACATGGAACCGGAGGACGGAGGACGGACGCTGCACAAGGGAGTGGAGCTTGTGAGATATATGTTTTTATCCTTGACGGCAAGAATGCACAACGAATTTCAATCTTGATATCACAAGTTTCACAGTGATAGTAGAATCCATTTGTGGAGTAGCAACAAAGCTGCAAACCACAAGATCACAAGTTTCACTTTCACAGTGACACTAGAATCCATTTGTGGAGTAGCAAACACGGCAAACCACAAGATCATAGAATTTATTCCTCTTCGGAAGCAAGAGCAGATGTTGGGGTGAAAACTCTCTTGGCACCTTAATGGCGCGGAAGGAGTGGTGAAAGAAACTACACTACACCCATGTCAACGTTCTTCTATCATCCATATTATCATCATTATCATTCTCACCAATAGTATACTGAAGCAGTTCTAATGGATGAATCTTGTGACTCCAGTGTTCTTCAATCATGTGTGGAATGTTGGGAATTGTTGATATCGTTTTATTATTCTCCCCTTTACCTTGATATTCAACTTGCAATTTGCCAGAGTCAACTTGCAACTTGCCACACTGGGTTAGAATGAGATCAAAGATTGTTTCCTCATTACAAAGAGGAAATTGTACCAAATCAGGTTCAGTACGAATGCCAATCTTATGTCTGAATACAACAATTAAAACTATTTAAGTCATTATAATGGTCAAGGCAATATTAGCTCATAACAAATTAGAAAACAGTGGGGGTACAAAGTATCTGAGGATGCAGCACATTTCATATGCACAAAGTATGTGCATTTGTGACAATAATACATCCACATGTTTACGTAAACTTGTTTGCCACATATGGTACAATATCGTTGGAGTAGACAAGATTGAGAGGATGATGGTGATAAGAAAGGACTGATTTAATGAATGGTGACAAAGCACATCTCTTGTGGATCCAAAAGTGACAAATATTGCGTATATAAGAAAAGTCTTTAGCTTCCTCTCCGCAAGCATCACAAATAAACAAGGCTACACCCCATTGGATGTTTGGCTATTTTGTGACCTGGTTTAACAAACTTAGTGATTTTGCTAAATAAGTGCAACTACAGCCCAAAAGTACACTAGGCTCCTCTAATTTTAACATAAAATATAATCATTTATAATTCTAGTTACGATTATCTACCAAACTTGAGTACTTGACTATATTATTCTTTTATAACATACTCAACTTACGATATGATCATGTCATATTAGTTAGTTCGTTCTTAAGAAGCACATGAAGCTTGTGTCAACTGCTTCTTCTTCTAACTAAGAAAATAAAAATGTCTACCAGCTTCTTGTCATATACAAAAATAGAAGAACCAATTAATAATATCGATTAGCTATACAGGGCCATTTCCACATTTAAGTTTTCCAATCTCATATGAGTCTGAATAGGAGATTGAAAAACTAGATCAGTGTCAGTTTGGTGGCATAACTCACAGATGATTTTACTAGATCACACCGATCTTGCCATCATGGATTTTTTTCACTGTTTGATTATTGGTCTGAGTAGTGAATACAATAGCCATCATAAAATTCTAATAAAAAGTCACATACGAGTTTCTTGGATCCCGTGGATGTTCTTTTGCTGTTTAATTGAATGGTCTGAATAGTGAATATGATAACCATCATAAAAGTACAAGTAAAGTCACATACCAGTTTCTTGTATCATGCTATTGTGGTGATTTTCTTACACTGCATAGATCCAGATGCGTAGTATTCTCCCTAGCACCAAATAACATACAGTAACAAGCTCTGTAAACATATTTTCATCAACCTGCCAAAAGGAGAAATTACAGACCTCTAAAATTGCACAAGTACCTGACTCCTCTTCTGAAGCTCAAGAATATCACATGTCGCAAACACGTCAAAATCATTAACAATTCTTTTATGCATCCTACATAGTACTACTATAATTAAAAAATTGTAAATAAAACAGTATAATAATATAATAGTATATAAAAAGTATAATGTGGGAAATTGACATATTTTATAAGCTGCCTTAAAGAAATTTTAAAGGTATGGGTAAAATGTGAGTTTAAATATTACAATGCCAACTACCAGAGTTTCAATGATGAACTATCCAAAGAATAAAAGATTCTGGTATATTAGTCCCGATCCAAATACAATAAATAAAAGCAAATGAACATGTTTCTTATATTAGTGTAATCAGCGACAGAGCATAGGTTTAAGTGAAAATTACAGCCTCCATTTGGACAAGAAATAATTGCACCAAGTTTATTTAGACATTACGAGAGCAATACAATAACTTATGAGTGCAGTAAAGACAGTGCAGTAGTAGTCTATCAAGAACTAAGCTGAACACAACCACTTTGTTGTTCGAAAAAAACTAATCTGAAAACCCAATACAAGCAAACGGAGTAGTCTATCAAACAAACTAAGAAAAGGGGTGTTGCTTAAACAATACACAATTGAAATTAAAAGACAATACGAAACTGGGGGGCCTCGGAATCAGTGGCCGGCAAAATCTCCCAGCGACAAGGCTCGAGATCATCGGAAACCGGGCAGTACCCAGCAAGAGTAACCTTATCACTTGAATTTGCAACCGACCCGAATTCGAAGATTGTGATGCCTGATACTGGGGCGGGTCGGGTCACTTCCACTGCACCGTTCATGCCCGGGACTTCGGGTTTGGATTGGGATGGAGATGGAGCGGGTTTGGTACCTTTCCACCAAGAGAGAATGCCCATGGCTCTGTGTAGCAGTGAGTGAATTTGTTGAGGGTAGGTTTTTTTTTTTTTAATTAGAGTGAAGAAAGATGGGGCTGCATATATAAATTGAGCTATTCAAGAGATAATAAAAAAAATTCAAATGTCCCCATGTCTTTTTGGAACATTTTTTTATAAAAAATAGCTTTTAATTTTGGTATAAATTATTGTTTTCCCATGGTTAGTTCTCAAATAATTTATGCACATATTTCATTTCTTTGTTAAGAAATATTTTAATTTTTCTCATAATATGAATATTTGAAAAATTAGTTTCAAAAATTAGTTTTTAGAAAATTCAATTTTAAGAAACTATCTTTCATCATTTAATTGCCATGAATTATTTTCAGGACTTTTTTCTAAGATGTTTTATTTCAAAAAGTGATTTATAAATATGTCTTGTTTTTAATTTTAATTATAAATATATCCTGAATCAAAATTTTCTTCTAATTTAAAATTAACCATAATTAATTTCACTACTACCCATTCTTGAAAAAAAAAATTATCCTTCTTTTTTTAGAAGTCAAAATGGTAGCAATATAAACTCAATTTATACATCAGAACTCAGAAGTAAGAATAATCTTAAAACCATAAGATAACATTAATAACTACCTAATTCACATATCTTGTCAATTTTATCTTTAAATCCTAAATCAATATTAAAAGCCATAGTTGCACGTTATTTTCACCAAAATTTTCAAAATGTATAATTGGTTCTTAATCGCACTAAATATTTTTTCAACATTATTAACTTTTTCAGAAACCAAGTTTCAGAAATTCAGACCTAGGCCATCAACATCAATATTCACATCGTCTTGATTACTCGTAACACAAATTTGATGATTATAAGAAATGTACTTTTAAGTGAATAAAGATTTACTTACTAAATTGTGAATAAAATATTTTTAGAGTTATTTAGTAAAAAAGTAGTATATAATGATAAGAAGTATAGGATATAGCAGAAGAAAAAAAGAAGTTAAGAAGGATTGATTAAACTAGAATGAGAAATGTGAGAGATGATGATGAGATATAAGTGACGTAGTTGAAGATCTGAATGATGAAATGGAGTGCAGATCTTGTGTTTCATCCATTAAATAAGAATGATTTTAATGGTTTAAATCTTATTTTAGATAGGCTAGGATGTGATTTTATTTGGATGAGTTATGGAGTCGAGGATTGGTTACCCGAAAATCCTCAAATGAGGTTTTAAATGGACGATTTTAGTTTGCTTTTTAAATACATGAATTTCAATAAATTTTAACATTTTGCGTTCAAGTACGTATTAAGATTAAGTAAATCAAAATTTCATTTTTAAGACAATTCACATTAAATATTGTATATTACGTATTTATTTAACATAATCTGAATTATTTAATATAAAATATAAGAAATCAAATTTATGATCATTTTCTTCCTGGGTTGGAACAGATACCCGTATACTTTTGAGGCAGTCGATTGAATAGAAATATTAGGGAAAAATTTTCGGTGTAACATATTTTAAGTGTGAATTTATTTTTTTGGTCCTAAAATAAATGAGTGTTTTTAAATAAAATATGTACAGTTTTTTTTCATACATTCTTAACTCTCGAGTCAACTCATCCATCTTCGATAACTCGTGGAGCACTTCGTCACTTCTTAGTAGTTTATAAAAATCAAAATTGATAAAGCAACTGACAAGATCAACTATAAACTAAGCGAATAAGGCGCTCCGATGATTATTGTTAGGAAATTAGAGGCCCAGAAGTTACAGGGGGAGGGGGAGGGGGAGGGGGAGGGGGAGGGGGGGTGAATGTATACTTCAAATTTTCGTTTAGAAGATGAACTTGTTCGAGGCTTGATGAACTGATGAATTTACAATAGTGTTTATCAAGACATATAACAATAAACAAAGTAAACACGGATGTAACTTTCAATCTAATTTGTATTAGAAAGAACTTTGCTACAATCTGAAATTCAGTTTGAATTTCAGCTTCGCTTCTAGGAAGATTACAACTCAAAGTAGATATTACAATTATGTGCTTTGTGTTCTTCTTCTCTCATTTTCAATTGTGACTGTGCATTAGCTATATAGACAACATGTCCTGTGCACATGCTCACTAATGATAGTTGTGATAAAACTAGAAACAGATAAGACCTGCTTTACATTTGACTAATGACTATTTCTAGCTAACACTGTTGTGACAGTCTGCTCCATTCTGCCTTATCTCTTCTGTCACTTTTCTTGACTTATCTTCCCAGCTGCATTGTAGACTTGTCTCTATCTGTGCAGGTTTGACTTATCCTGCTAACACAGAGCTGCAACATCATCTGTCTTGTTCTACAATTCTTCCTTGAAACTAGTTTCTTTTGCAGTCGAGTACTCTTCTTGAAATTGATTCGATAAGTCATGGTGATTGACTTCTCGAACAGCTGTGACTTCTCGATTGGTCCTGAATACTTGATTTCTCGAATGACTAGACTTCTTGATCGTATACTCAGCTTGATGACTTCTCGATCAGACTAGACTTCTCGAATACATGCTTGAAATTGACTTCTCGAATGACTCAGCCTTTGTTACGGATCAAAAACGAGGTGTCTTTAATGCGTAATTAATGTTAGGGTTTGGGGGAGCTTCGAGCTTTAATGGCTGCACTAACGTTTCGTGACTAAACTCAGGTCCTCGTTAACTGCCTACGTATCTCAGTTCGTATGAGAATCAAGCCAAAAACGTAGTTCTAATGTTGAGGGGTTAGGCCCTTTATATAGGCGCATGGAGGCCTTGGAATCAGATTAGAGTTAGGAGACTTGAGGGTCAAGTCTCCTAGTGATGTAAGGTTGTTGAAACCTTATAGGAATGAGAGTCCTTGTTAGAATCTTGCAGATGTAGTCTTATCCTTGTGATTGGGCTTCTAGAGCCTTCCACAGATGAGGGGTCTCGTAGGACTCTTCCCACGTTTGGGTTTCTAGATCCTTCTAGGGTGAAGGCCTTCAATCAGCCTTTTTGGGCATTTACTGAGCCTTTATTAATTAATTACGAAATTAATTAATAACAAAGGCTTAACGGGCCTATGGCTTCAACAGAGCTTGTGGGCTGGATTTACAAATCCAGTTGATGCTTGGATTTATTTCCCTAGTCCGTTTTAAGGGCCCAAGCCTATGGACCGTGCTAGGTCTAGTAATAAATGCTATATTTATTGTTTCCTTAGGTCTATTTTTTACCCATATCATTTGTCCCCCAACTTTTGGGAAAACTTCGTGAGTTTTCGTAAAAGTTTTACAAAGGGTTTTCAGTGCCTTATCGGGCTTTTGACTCATTTTAGTCAATTTTATCTCGACTTTCGGGCTCAGGCCTTCTATTATTAATTCTTTTAAAGAATCAAATTTATATAAATTGGTCCCCAAAGGACTTTTACTCGTAGCTAATTTGCCAAAGATAATTTTCTCATTTCTGCCCTAAATCGACCTTGATCGGGGTCGAATAAGGGGCTCAATGTTATCTCATGTCGACTTGGGGAGTTGAGGTTGAACTGCATGATTGAAGTCGATTTCAACTTTGATTGAAGTCGAACAAGGGCTTGTTTCCAGCATGAGGTCGATCTGTATACTTGAGGTCAATTTCGACCTAAATTGAGGTCGATTTCGACCTGGGTCGAGGTCGAATAGGGTTCCAAAATACCTCGAGGTCGAACAAAATGACTGAGGTCGAATTCGACCTCGATTGAGGTCGAATTTAGACTTGAAAATCCCCCTGAGGTCGAATTGTGTGATCGAAGTCGATTTCGACCTCGAATGATGTCGAATAGGCCTTCAAGGCTCTTTTGAGGTCAAAGTACCCGTTTGAAGTCGATTCGACCTCGATTGAGGTCGATTTAGGCTCCAAAATGCCTTAAGTCGAAATCTTTGGATGAGGTCGATTTCGACTTCGATTGAAGTCGATTTAGGTTTCAAAAACCTTCCAAGTTGAAATATTGTTTGAAGTCAATTTCGACTTCGATTGAAGTCGAATTAGGCCTCAAATATCCTTGAGGTCGAAATACCTGGGGGCCTCATGGCTTTGTAACTTTCGACTAGGAACGAAGTCGAATTAGACCTCAAAAATTTTTTGAGGTCGAAATCTCTGAGGGCCTCATGGCTTTATGATTGTTTCGACCTCGATTGAGGTCGAACTATACTTAAAATGTACATTCATGTCGATTAACAATTGAGGTCGACTGGCCTCAAGGATTTGGCTTTACTTCGACCTTAATTTGAGATCGAATTTCATGATTTTGTATCACCCACAGGTGTTTCTGTATTTTCCCAAATATTTTAGGGATCATATGGTGCTCACGGGTATTTTTCTTAATTATTCCTAATAATTTAGAAATTTTTTATGTACCTACGGGTATTTTTCTTAATTATTCCTAATAATTTAGGAATTTTTTATGTACCCACATGTATTTTTCTTAATTATTCCTAATAATTTAGGAATTTTTATGTACCCACGGGTATTTTTCTCAATTATTCCTAATAATTTAGGAATTTTTTATGTACCCACGGGTATTTTTCTTAATTATTCCTAATAATTTAGGAATTTTTTATGTAACCACGGGTATTTTTCTCAATTATTCCTAATAATTTAGGAATTTTTATGTACCCACGGGTATTTTTCTCAATTATTCCTAATAATTTAGAAATTTTTATGTACCCACGGGTATTTTTCTCAATTATTCCTAATAATTTAGGAATTTTTTATGTACCACGGGTATTTTTCTCAATTATTCCTAATAATTTAGGAATTTTTTATGTACCGGGTATTTTTCTTAATTATTCCTAATAATTTAGGGATTTTTTATGTACCAACGGGTATTTTTCTTAATTATTCCTAATAATTTAGGAATTTTTATGTACCAACGGGTATTTTTCTTAATTATTCCTAATAATTTAGGAATTTTTATGTACCCACGGGTATTTTTCCTAAGAATTTAAGAATTTTTAATGTACCTACGGGTTTTTTCCTAAGAATTTAGAAAAATTTTTATGTAATTTTTCCATCAGGGATCAACTTGTAATTTTGCAGGGTTTGATTTGTTAATTTACAAACTTCAGGGGAGTAATCGTCAACTTTCAAACTTCAGGGGAAAATTCGTAAATTTCTAAACTTCAGGGGGATAATCGTCAGTTTTCAAACTTCAGGGGGCATTCGTAAATTCTGTCAAACTTGGGTGACCATTTAGTAGTTTGACAATTCAAATCGACTTCGACCGAAGTCGAATTAGAGTTGAAATTGTGGGCAGGTCGAAAATTCTGAGCTCCCTGACTTCGACCTCATTCGAGGTCGATCCAATTTTTTTTTTCTTTCAAATTTTTCCAAATATCATTAATAAATAATAATATTTATTTTAGAATAATTTGATTTCAAATTTGGAGGTGTCCCACTCGGATAAAATGAGGCGTCCCACTTGGATAAATTTTATTCAAATAAAGTCCAACCCGGATATTAATTATTATTATTAAATAATAATAATTTATATTTATACCCAATTAATTTTTGGATAAATATTTCGTTGATTCAGGGTGTCCTACTCGGATAAAATGGGTGTCCCACTCGGATAAATTTTATTCAAATAAAGTCCAACCCGGATTTTATTATTAAATAATAATAATTTATTTTTTTATTATTCTTGTAGACCTGGATTGAGGGATCTCATGTCTCATTTGAGTGACTTGAGGGGTCTCAAACCTCACTTGACAGACTTGAAGAGTTTCAAACCTCGTCTGACTGACTTGAGGGGTTTCAAACCTCGTTTGAGTTGTAGGTCAAATAGACCTGGATTGAGGTCTAATAAACCTCAATTTCAAGCCCAGATCGAATTTAACTTAGCTTGGGGGGTCTCATGTCTCATTTGAGTGACTTGAGGGGTCTCAAACCTCATTTGACAGACTTGAAGGGTTTCAAACCTCGTCTGACTGACTTGGGGGGTGTTAGACCTCGTCTGACTGACTTGAGGGGTGTCAGACCTCGTTTGAGCTGTAGGTCAAATAGACCTGGATTGAGGTCTAATAAACCTCAATTTCAAGCCCATGTCGAATTTGATTAGCTTGAGGGGCCTCAGGCCTCGTTAGACTTGAGTGGTCTCAAACCTCGTTTGACAGACTTGAAGGGTTTCAAACCTCGTCTGACTGACTTGAGGGGTGTCAGACCTCGTCTGACTGACTTGAGGGGTGTCAGACCTCGTTTGACTGTAGGTCAAATAGACCTGGACCGAGGTCAATGAGCCCTACAGGGTTCGACACTGAGATTGTTTTCGACCTCGTTTGGAGTCGAATCAGGCCTCAAAATCCTTTGAGGTCGAAATGTCTTGGGGCCTCATGGCTCTATAATCTTCGATTTGAAATCAGGTCGGTGAGCCCTACAGGGTATGACCTCCCATCGACTTGGAATGAGGTCGAACTGTGCTCCCAAGGGGCTGGTCTGTCAAGACCTCAATGTCGTGTGCCTAAGAGTATAGACGTAGCTTTTCCGTTTACTACTCGTGTTGGCCATGCATGGCTTTTATCTTTTATTCTCGTACCTTTAACCCCTTCAGTACTCGGCACTTTTATTATGTTCATGCACTCTCTTTTGCATTTTTACGTTATGTGCATTGGTACAAAGTTGTTTTCGTGTTTAATAATAACATAACAAAAGAGTTCAAGGATGCTAAATAAACTTTTATTAAAATATCTTGAAGTATATCTTCAAGTCAAAGAGGGTTCCACCCTTACATAATAACAAGTTATTTCCCACTTGGGGTAACAACTTCTTGGTTCCTAGTGGTTCCATAGAACCTTATTTCTACTTAATAATCCTTCTAAATATAACTCTTGAAGGAGTTGTCTACTACTTTCACGTATCCGCACCTTCGATCGGGAGTACTTGCCCCCCGACTCCGTCGGACCTTAACGAGGCTACATAACATCTCCTTGCCATCTTCTGGTCTCCTTTCTCCTCACCAACTCCATTCCTAGTTGGAAATTTAAGTTTGAGGTGGTAAGTTGAGGCAACAGCCTTGAACGCATGCATCCCTGTTCGTCCGAGGATCCCATTATAAGAGGACACAGCCTTGATCACGAGGAAGTTCAACACTTGAGTGGAATCATGGGGCTCCTTCCCTATAGTCACAGACAATCGAATTGTTCCCTCTACCTTAGACTCGACTCCATTGAACCCGTATACAGGAATGTCAGAGGGAGTCAGTTGAGGGTCGGTGTACCCCATTTTGAGATATGCATCATGAAATAGGATGTCTACTGAAGCTCCACTATCCACCAGGATTCGTTTCACCGAAGAGTTGCCTATCACAGGTATTATGACCAACGGGTCATCATGGGGGAAGTTCACCCCTTTCAAATCAGAATCATCAAAAGAAATTGATATCTCACTCCTTGCACTCTTTGGTGCTTCCCCCACAAGTTGTAGAACTTGGCGGGCATAAGCCTTTCTCGAGTTATTTGAAGTCCCGGCCGCTGTTGGACCTCCAGAGATCACGTTTATTACTGGGCCTCGAGGCTGTATCTTCTTATCACGATCATCATAATCCCTTCGTTGTTCATTATAGTGTCGATTATCATTGTTGTTTCTATCATCTTCTTTGATAAACTTTCTGAGTTTTCCCCTTCTGATCAAGAATTCAATCTCATCTTTCAACTGTCTACAATTATCTGTGTCATGTCCAACATCCTTGTGAAACTTGCAATACAAATTCGGATTCCTCTTCTTAGGATCAGTCCTTAGTGGCTTCGGCCATTGAAGTTCTCTATCTTTCTCAATGTCCAATAGGATCTCACTTCTTGGTGAGTTTAGCCTTGCATACTCAGTGAACCTAGGCCCTTGGCCAACCGTTCTCGAGGTATAGTCAGAGTCTTTGTTGGTTCTAGGAGACTTATCCTCAACATCATACTCATCCTCGACATCATACTGATCTTGCTTACGCTTTTTGCTATCCCACTCGTTTCTGAACGAGTTGGTAGTCTTCTTCAAGCTTTCCTCAGCCTTGATATATTTTCCAGCTCTCTCTTGGAGCTCATTCATACTTTCTGGAGCCCTCTTGGCTAAAGACCTCCTGAAGTTCTCATCTGAGGTTCCTTGTTGTAGGGCTATCATAGCTACATTCTGGTCTAGATCAGGGACCTTCAAGGCCTCATTCGTGAATCTGTTCATATAGTCCCTCAGGGATTCATTCTTTCCCTGATACATATTCATTAGTGAAGCTGAGCTCTTCTCATGAGTCTTGCTGCTGATAAACTGACCAACAAAGGCCCTGCTTAGATCTTTGAATGACCCAACAGAGTTAGGGGGTAGACGACTAAACCACCTTTGAGCCATACCACTCAGGGTTTGAGGGAACGCCCTACACTTGATGGCGTCATTGACAGGTTGCAGCAGCAGTGCATTAGAGAATGTGAGAACATGATTTGAGGGATCTCCCGTTCCATCATAGGCCTTGATTGTAGGCATCTTAAACTTCCTTGATATCTTCTCCTTCATAATATTTTCTGTGAAGGGGGGTGTGGGATCATCAGGATCTCCAAGTGGCAGTAAGTCTTGGGGGTCAGCCCTAACATGACTTGTCTTTGTTTGCCTCCTTGTCAGGGGCTCATCTAGATCTATCACATATGCATTCCTTGTTGATCCTCCAGCCCCCTCAGCTCTCGGGCGTTGTTGCCTTGCTAGCTCCCTTTCCAGGTCTTTCCTTAGTCGTTGAGCTTCAGCCTCATGAGCTCGTATCCTCTCTTGTAGGTTTGTGGAGTTAGTGTTTTGAGGCCCTCGGGGCTGGGTACTTCTCCCTCCAAGGGGCTCCTTACTAGGTCGTCTCCTCCTAGGATTAACGTCCTCATCAGTTGTTCCATCATCAGTAGAGTAGGGTTCAGAAAAACCTTGATTCCCCCGACGTGAGCCATGTGGGGGCAGTAGCCCTTGCTCGTAAGAGGGTTCATAGTTAGGTGGAAGCCCATACCGAGGGTTTCTAGGCAACACCGTAGTGGAGACCTGCAATGGGAGAGGAGCAACAAAAGTAGTATTGAGGGGTGGAATTACCTGGAGTGGAGGGACAGAGGCATGGATTGACATGTCAGGATTGGAAGGATGAACGATGACGCTCAGGGGTCCCGTACGACGGGTGCTTGTTTCAGGGTCTTCAACGGAGGTGGTTGGGACAACAGCTCCTTGTTCCTGAGTTACAGTAAGAGTAACGTTGGTGTCATCAGTGGTGTCAGGGATCTCTCCTTCGAGGGTGCTCGCGGTACTTCGTGTTCTTGCCATGGTTGTTATTCGTGTTCCCACAGACGGCGCCAAATGTTACGGATCAAAAACGAGGTGTCTTTAATGCGTAATTAATGCTAGGGTTTGGGGGAGTTTCGAGCTTTAATGGCTGCACTAACGTTTCGTGACTAAACTCAGGTCCTCGTTAACTGCCTACGTATCTCAGTTCGTATGAGAATCAAGCCAAAAACGTAGTTCTAATGTTGAGGGGTTAGGCCCTTTATATAGGCGCATGGAGGCCTTGGAATCAGATTAGAGTTAGGAGACTTGGGGGTCAAGTCTCCTAGTGATGTAAGGTTGTTGAAACCTTATAGGAATGAGAGTCCTTGTTAGAATCTTGCAGATGTAGTCTTATCCTTGTGATTGGGCTTCTAGAGCCTTCCACAGATGAGGGGTCTCGTAGGACTCTTCCCACGTTTGGGTTTCTAGATCCTTTTAGGGCGAAGGCCTTCAATCAGCCTTTTTGGGCATTTACTGAGCCTTTATTAATTAATTACGAAATTAATTAATAACAAAGGCTTAACGGGCCTATGGCTTCAACAGAGCTTGTGGGCTGGACTTACAAATCCAGTTGATGCTTGGATTTATTTTCCTAGTCCGTTTTAAGGGCCCAAGCCTATGGACCGTGCTAGGTCTAATAATAAATGTTATATTTATTGTTTCCTTAGGTCTATTTTTTACCCATATCAGCCTTATTACTTCTCGAATGCTCTATTTGCTAACTTCTCGAATTGTTTATTCTCACTTCTCGAATGACTCATAATCAACACTTCTCGATTTGCTTCAATACTTGACTTGTCGAATGACTGATTTCTCGATCGAGTACTGAGCAGTTAAGAGTTTTGAGACTTCTCGAAATGTTTCCACAGTTCTGACTTCTCGAATAGCTGACTTCTCGACCAAGTAATTTGCCTTAGAGAATTCTCAGATAGCTTTTCTTATTTCTTCACAGTCTTCTTTGTCTGGTTGCATGATTCAACTTGAATCTTCTAACTGACTTTATTTCTGACTTTATTTACAATTTGAAGGTAAACAGAGAAAATTTCTATCTGCAAATTACACATGAATAACTAAGTCACTAGTCTATTACAGAAGTACAAACTGAGTTACAGCAAGACAGATAATTAAATAGGCTAGGCTTGATTTAAGTCCAACAATTATCATATGAATTTTTTTACAAAATTATATAATTATAAGAAATATTAGATGAAATACAATAGGTAAGAAAATATGAAATAATTAATATACGTAAAAAAATTTAATGGGTCAAAAATTCTTAACTATGATACGATTAATAACAACCACAATTGACCCGACCCACATGAAAAAAATAAGATAATTAAACCAGAGAAATTAGTTGCAATAAAATGAGTACAACAAACTGACTTATTTCTTTCAACTCATATCTTTATTATGTTAACATATATATGTAAACAATCCGTCTGAGAACTACTTTTTCCATAATTATATTAATGTAAAATTAAAGATATAGAAAAAAGTAGTGATCTTTCTTTTTTATTTAAAAAATAAGAATAATGTTGAAAATATTGAGATCTCAGGAACATAATGTCATCTTCAATTCCTTAACGAAATTACAGATCGAACAAGCTGAGTTTTCAAATTGTCATTGATCTCATTATAACTTTTTTAAATTCATAACACTAATACGGGTAATCATACCCACATATATAGCTAAATATTTATTAATATATCAATCATATTAAGAATAATGTTGAAAATATTGAGATCTTAAGAACATAATGTCGTCTTCAATTCCTTAACGAAATTACATATCGAATAAGCTGAATTTTCAAATCATCATCAATCTCATTATAAACATTTTTGAATTCATAGCACTAAACGAGTAATCATACTCACATATGTAGCTAAATATTTATTAATATATCAATCATCCATCTTCAATAACTCGTGGAACATTTCGTCACTGTTTAGTTGAGTTTGTAAAATCAAAAGTTGATAGTCCAACATGATCAACTATAAACAAAACAATAAAGAAAATACTCCAAGGGTTATCTAATTGAAAGTTTTACAATGATATGTAATGATAAGATCTAGGAAAATAAAACTATCTTTAAACCCTTAATGGTATTTGCAGATAGATAATATAAAATTTTCAAATCGTCATCG
This sequence comes from Oenanthe sinensis, assembly GCA_028671895.1. Lineage (NCBI taxonomy): Eukaryota > Viridiplantae > Streptophyta > Magnoliopsida > Apiales > Apiaceae > Oenanthe > Oenanthe sinensis. The sequence goes on along the minus strand of CM053812.1, from coordinate 27,572,849 downwards.
ATCTCAATATAAATATCTATTTTAATTTAATACAAATAATTATACACACACAATAGAAATTATAAGATATACAGAGAGATGAGGGAGATAGGGGATGATTAGTTTAGAATGAATAAGGGAAAACAACTAGATGTGGGTGTTATATTGGCAACAACCAAACTCTACTTCTAGTATTATCTCGAATAATTATGGGCTTTGGCTATATGTTTTCATAATGGACAGGAATCAAGTTTTCGTGGCGGGCCAAATGTTTAGTGTATTCTTGATATATAAGATTCCTCTAGATTATGTATTTTATTATGAAAAAAATGTTCCTTAAATCATTTTAAGTAACTTACCTAAAGTTATAAGAATTTTGAGTATAAAAACTCGATAACATTTTTGTAATAAAATTCATCCCCTTATATTTACAAGAATAACCTTGATATTATACGATAATTTGGCTTAATTCTAATAGTTACATAAAAGTAATTTTAGGAACATTAATCCCATTTATTATTAAATATAAAAATATAAATTAGTTGAATTTTCATATAGTTTCAGGTAAATCGAAATTGACTTTAATTTTCTTAAGTCAATTTTGTTTAATCGAAATTAACTCAAACCCAAAAAACTTTGATCCTAATTAATATTTCTTCCATTATTTTTTTATCATATTTCTTCCATTAGTTTGATTAAACCACCACTATACTAAAATACGGAGGAATGGAATGGAACATGTGTATTATACTATTATATTAGTAAATGTATTATATCTTATTACAAATATAGTTTTCAAATTGAAACTTTTTGAGTATCTAGAATGATTCTCAGATCATATCCTAGACCTTTTCTGACGTGCTATTACAAATATAGTTTTTAAATTGAAATTTTTGAGCTTGCACCTTGATTTTTAACTTAGTTGATGGAGGAGATTCATCTAGAAAAGGAATACCTTTTTTCACGAACTAGATAGAAAGCAATAAGTATGACATTAAAGATATACCATTCAAATATGAGAGAAATCGAATCGAATAAGTGTGAATAGTATTATAAATAGATTCGACTCGAATTTATCATTACTCGTTCAGATTCGGTCCGGATTCGAATTAAAATTTTAATATTTTGCTTAGATTCGACTCGAGTTCGAATATTAAAATTCGTATTTGATTCGGCTCGACTCGAATAAATACCGAACTACTCGTTTTAGCCTATTTGAATTCGAATTCGTATGTAATTATTTTATAAAATTAAGAAAACTGAAATAATTGTTCACTAAAAACTAAAATGTGATCATTTTGTAGAGTATTATTTTAATATAAATATTATATAATGTATATAATAATATATATAACTTACGAATTCGAGTCGAGTACATATATAATAAATATGTATTCGAGTATTTTAAAAGTATTCGAACTGCTCAAAATAAAAATGATCGAATATTATAGTGGTAAAACCTGACTCGGTATTCGTTTGAATTATAAAATAAGATTCAAATTCGCTCATTTTTTATACGAATATGAATTATATTCTTTTTTAATGAGTCAAATCCGAGTTCGAACCCGGATTACTCGGATTCGTTTTCAACCCCACATTCAAATTAGCAAAGAAAAAAGGATATGCGGTTGACATGCATGTATAATTGTGGCATAATAACATCTCCAATAGGCTCTCTAAGGGAGAGTCTAATGCTAATGTTAAAGTAGATGTAGTTATTGCTATAATATGAAATCAAAAAGTACATTTTAGTGCTAAAATAGATTTCATGCTCCAATGCATAGTTTCAAAATAGAATCGATAAATGTAAAATTAAATAACTTTTCAACCAACAATGTAAAGTATAACATTGAATTTGCTAAAATAGATGTTTTTATATTCATTTTCCTTCAATTTCCCACTTGCATGCCTATGTGTCAATTATAGCTACATTTATACTTGGTTCTAAATTTAGAACCAAACATAACATTTTTCTATTTTAACACCTCCTATAGCGTTGCATTGGAGTGTTATGTTCTATAATTGATGTTATATTATAGAAATAACACCTCAAATAGCATTGCATTGGACTTGCTCTAAACAAGCTCTTAAGTGAAAATATAGAGAACATGATAGAAAATAGAGCTCCAAAAGACTTTAGTGGCTCCTAAATTTCTTAGAAGTCTACTCACTCTCCTCTATTTTAGGAGTCACTACATGGCTCTTAACTTTTTTATATCATTAAAATATTCATTACCTCCAATTTTTTCAATAGGTTCCCACTAAATGACACATCTTTGAATTTAAAATATGAATAAAATATAAATAGAGAGCGAATATAAAGAGTATTGTCGGAGTTGATCCTCTTAAAAATGTGTTAACTTGCTAAGAGTTTAATATTTTATAATATATTTAGGAGTGCAGTAGGATTCCGTTGGAGATGCTCCGAGGCACTTTGCATTCAGCAATAAAAAACGGAATTTCACTCCTCTGTGTTCTATATTAAAAAAAGTAAATTCTTTTTTGCTTCTTTCTTTCGTTTCTCATTACATCTGATTCTTATTTCGTATATCACCTGCTTATCCAAAGATGATTCAAATGTATAGATTGAAATGGGGCGATCCAATGGCAGGCACATCTTAAGTTAGTAAATTAGCTGATAGTAAGTTGAAAATTAATATATTTCTATCGTGGTTGCTTCAAAATTGAAGATACCATTCCTGATTCCATGATCCAGAGTAATGATCCAGTTTTGCCTGCAAATGGAAGGTGATGAGAAAATGAAAGCATTCGGTATTATTGTTTGCCAAGAGATTCCTACTCAAAGCTGGCTTAAAAGGGGATTAGAGACCACACCAATGTGTTATGGTTTTAAACCTGGGAGGCACTGTGATGGTGTTAAACGCAGTATAAGTTAATGTCCTGTTTTCCCTCCCTATCTATGAAGCAATTGTTTTTTGCTGTTGTAATGTATCATCAGCCTAGAAGACTGCCAATTTCATGATAAAACTATATTAGAAATGGTAAAAAGTCATTTTCTAGTGAATCATATATGATTATCAATCGGAAACATGCAGTTCTTTTAACGACAAAAGTTCATAGGGCATGTACTTGTGAATAAGCTGTGTTACTAAAATGCATCATGAACCTGCAGGATTTCAGAGAGCAGTGTTCAAGAGAATGACGAGAAGATTATCTGTGGCTGGTGGCCCTTTGCTTCAAAAAGATTGACATACATATCCTAATCCTTTGAGATGTTTCCATATATTGTTGTAATGTAATCTTGTAATAATATACTAGTAATCGCATGTACTAGTACAATTGTAGTATGTAAGTTAATTAACTGATTCAAATGTTAAAATCTTACTGAATGGCTTTGTTGTTTTGCGAGAGCCTACTGATGGGTCGGACATACTACACTGTTGAATATGATTAAGAAAGAGATGTATACATGTTGAGGTCTCGAGGACATCTATCAAGTCCCAAAAATTGCATCCGTATTTTTTCAGAATTTCTTATTGGTATGTACGATAACTTTGATTCCATTTGAAACGATACCTCAACTTCTGTCATTTGAAATGAATTACATATTTCTAAACACAATCTTAATCCATTAATATAGGCCCGGAGAAATGTACAATTTTAAGCAACAACTCTCTAAACCTAAATAAAAATTACAGTAGAAACTCAGTAAATATTTAATCAACACAACATATATATGGTCGATGTATCTGTTAACTTCTTCAGTTTTGTAAATCCTTCCCGCCAAAATCAAGAAAATGTCATACATTTCAACACGTTCTCTCCAGAAATTCATCGCAACCCAGAAAAGCTTCTCTAAAACCCCACCAAAACTATGGCCCCAAATCAATCACACCCACCCATTAGACGATGAAGGGATGCCCATCTTGAAATTAACCCACCCAATTCTCCGTACATTAGATACACACAATGTATCTCTAAACAACTTCAAACAAGTCCACACCCAGCTCATAATTTCAGGCCTGTTTCAACATTCTCTTGCTTTTAGTCGTGTGGTGAAAAAGCTTTGTTCTTTACCCTCTGGAGTTAATCTTGCAGTTGAATTGTTTGATCATTTTGATAAGCCTGATGCTTTTATATGTAATACTATTATAAGATGTTTTGTGAATTTGAATGACCCTTTAAGTGGTTTAGCTTTTTATAATGAGAAAATGATTGGGAGATTTGTTTGGCCTAATCATTATAGCTTTCCTATAACTGTTAAGGTTTGTGCTGAGTTGGGTTGTGTTAAGGAAGGGGAAAAGGTTCATGCTAGGATTGTGAAACATGGGTTTGAGTTTGATTTGTTTGTTCGGAATGCGTTGATTCATATGTATTCTGTTTGTGGGAGGGTTTGGTGTGCAGTGAAGGTGTTTGATATGTGTTGTGAAATGGATATGGTGAGTTGGAATTCGATGATCGATGGGTATGTGAAGAATGGGGAAGTGGGTTTGGCGCGTTGGTTGTTTGATGAGATGCCGGAGAGAGACTTGTTTAGTTGGAATTCGATGATTGCGGGGTATGTGGGAATTGGGGATATGGAGAGGGCGAAGGAATTGTTTGATGAGATGCAGTGTAGAGATTTAGTTACTTGGAATTGTTTGATTGATGGGTTTGCGAGGATTGGGAATGTGGTGGCTGCATTTGAGTGTTTTGATCGAATGGCGGTTAGAAATGTTGTTTCTTGGAATACTGTATTGGCTTTGTATGTCAGGGTGAAGAAATATGGTGAATGTTTGAGATTATTTGATAGGATGATGGCAGAAGGAGATGTGCGTCCAAACGAAGCTTCTATTATGAGTATCTTGACTGCATGTGCACACCTAACGGAACTTGATAGAGGGAAATGGATTCATTCTTACATAAAACGTGATAAAAATATTAAAGCTGATGTTTTACTCTCTACTGCTCTCTTAACAATGTATTCCAAATGTGGGGCAATGGATTTGGCTAAAATTGTCTTTGACGAGATGCCTGAAAAAAGTGTTGTGTCATGGAATTCGATGATCATGGGTTATGGAATGCACGGTGATGGAGAGAAAGCTCTTCAATTGTTCATGGAGATGGATAGGAGTGGTCAAATGCCAAATGATGCTACATTTGTGTGCATTTTAAGTGCATGTACTCATGCAGGAATGATTTTGGAGGGTTGGTGGTACTTTGACACTATGCATAGAGTCTACAAAATTGAGCCTAAGATTGAACACTATGGATGTATGGTTGATCTCCTTGGCCGTGCAGGTTTGCTGAAGGATTCAGAGGAGGTTATCAAAAAGATGCCAATGGAGGCAGGGCCTGCTTTTTGGGGAGCTTTACTTTCAGCTTGCAGGAGTCATTCAAATGTAGAGCTTGGGGTAGTTGTAGCTAAGCGGTTGATAGATTTGGAACCAAAGGATATTGGGCCTTATGTTTTGTTATCAAATCTATATGCTGCAGAAGGAAGGTGGGATGATGTAAGTAATGTGAGGAGGAGGATGGTGGAAAAGGGTTTCCAAAAAGCTGCAGGGTCAAGTGTGTTTCAGGTTGGGAATCTAGGGAGTGAATCGTTTCAAGTGAAAGGTTCCGTTCATAGGAGGAGCATGGTGTATTCCATGTTAAGTGACATGAGTACTCAAATTAAAATGTCTAGCAGAAATGTAATATGTTAAAGATACCAGTTATACGAGCAATGATCATGATATTTGAGATACATTAGCTAGCTGCTCTAGGAAGTGTCTGGAGCATGGCTTGTGGTATGGACCTTGGCTTTACCTAATTTGTACACAAAACTGAACATAGATATAAGCTAAGCAGAACAGCAAATTAGGTGGCTGTGCGCTAGCTCGAGATATGATAACTGGCTGTTGAGACCTTCTACTTGGGCTAATTTAAAGTCTAGAGAACAAGCTCTGTAAAGTCAAAAGAGCAAGGAAAATTATCTAGTAGATTGATACAAAGTACCGCAACGGTGCAACTTCTAACCCTATCATGACAAACTGAGTCTAGGTTTGTTGAGAGGTTGGCGGACACTGTTAAATAGAGTGGTCTTGCTGTAGTGCTCTTTTTTTTGCTCTTATTCTTTTTAGTGAGCGTCTTAAAATGTTAATTTGCTGATGTCAGATTTTGTAATTGTTGATAAGAAAATTTCTGAAGATTGAGAGAAGAAAGAAGCGGGCTATCAGCAACTTTGTATGAAGATTGACAGAAGAAAGAAGCTCTAGAAGAATATGACAGAGACCGGCATTGCAAGGCAAGTCCAATGAACCTCTCTAGTCATGACAACCTTTTTAGTTGAATTTGTAGCCTCCTACATCTGCCCATTTTTTCATCATTGACAGGACAAGCTATTACTAATCTTAATACTTCCATTTCAACATTTTTAAAAGATTATCTATGCAGTTTTTTTTGTGAGATTGTATTTGATGTATTGCAAAACAGGAATAGTTTACTATCAGGAGATACTGGTTACCAATCTCGCTGTTAAAAAGAGCTTGACGATAAAAAAAACATTTTTTTTTGAATAAGTAGGTTTATAGTTTTACAAATGAGTATATGTTCTAAAAAATTCTCGGATGAGCCAAAGTCGAATGCTACCTTGACGACCGAGGAGCTATCCAATATACAAGGAAAAAAAGAGGAAGAAACCAAGTAAGACACTGAAAAAATGGAATCTGCCAGGAGGTAGGAGTCTTTGGCTGCAAATGCACTAGTAATATTTTAGTCGACACGTGCGTGTATATCTACCTAACTATTACTAGCACAAAGCTACAAATGATACAAATCGGACAATTGGTGAGCGACAATTGTGTGGAAAGCAGGTCGATTGCTTGGTGCTCTATGACTATATATCTCTACGACTCTACCTGGCATTCATTTGCAAGAATAAAATAAATTATACTTATGTACTTCAACTAAATAATTTAACTAATTAATATGATAATAATAAAAAATAAAGGAGTAGATTACCAATTTCCACGTCTAAAAACACAAAATTCCAATAGAAGAAAAAAAACACATCGAATAGAGGAGGAAAATTTAAATCGTAACAATTCTGTAATTTTTGATATCTATACAATACAATAAAAATAAAACATGTTCTGAAAAATTAATTAAGTCATACATCAAAATATCACAAAAAGGAATAATAATAATAATAATAATAATGTCATTTTGATATAGCGCTTTTATTATTACCGAATTAGCAATGTCTAATTGTCTATGATAAATAATAATAATAATAATAATAATGTCATTTTATATTCCAACAAAAAAGAATTGCGTATATATTCTGTCACTTTGCAAATAAAAAATAAAATATGAGGACATGTTGAAAAGAGTATATAAATGCGAATATTATGTATTCGTTTGTATATAAAGGAACCCATTGCCTGTTCTTGAATTGCATCTCTGATCATCATGACAGTTTCTTCCCGTGAAAACTCAGTTGATAGGTGATCATATTTCAACCCCATTCATTACATATATGTTCATTATTTGTATGTATTCTTGATGGCTTTCTTTTTGTTTGTTATTATCTTTTGATGCTTGATGATTTATTGACTTTTTAGATCCAATCTTGTGTTAATTCTCTTTTCTTTGCCTCTGTTTTTCTTGATAGTGAGTGTTATTTACTTGGTTTCTTAAAATAAAGTATGCCCCCAAGAAAAAATGTAAACTTTCTTGTTGATTGTCTCCAATAAGAAACTTTTGCAATGTGTTGATGTCGATTTTGTTTAGTTGCACTGGGAGTTCTTGATCATTTTCATTTATCTGTGTGTGTGTCATGACTTGAGTATATATTTTGGAACAGTTAGGCCCAGTTCACCAGATCTTGTTTCAGATATATATATTTTTTATACTGCATATGTTATGTTTCTGTTTTTCTGTATTTTGTAGATGTTTTACTTGTTGAGGTTTCAGATATCTATGAAAGGCTGAAACCTCTTGTCGCGTGTAAGATTTATGCTCATCTCGGGTATATTCTTTCACCAGTTTTAACTCCTAAGCGTAGTTGATCACTCTTTTCCCTACAGTTGTCTTATATGATACGTTGTAATTGGTTCACCTTCCAAATTTTGCTTAGATTTTAGTCTGACTTTTAAGAGCTAATTAGCAAGAGTATGTAGAATAAACCATAGATCTCGTCAAATCAAATTAAATTAAGTAAAATTGTTAATTAATAGAACTCTTTTTTCTGATATACTAAGTTGAAGCTGTAAAGAGAATGCAAGTTGGTCATGGTGAAACTTGCACTGTTATATCGCAAGTTTTTACTGTGCTTATGTGTCTATATTGTAGGATTTCTCAAATTGTCTTACTAAATTTAAATCTTATTTCTGTTAACTTTCCAATGTTCTACATCTACTTTGCGACGAGTTTGTCTATAATAGTGTAATAGTGCAATTCTTGTTTCATTTCTTACACCTTCCTGATACAATTTTTATCAAAATCATTTGTTGATGAAAAATGTGTCGCAAGGAATTCTGACTGAAGTTTTGAATTGGTAAGGTAGAAAACTGATTTCTTTGTTTTAAACAGCACATCTCTCTCAAGATTAGCTCCACTCGAAGCAGTACTGTTTGACATTGATGGAACCCTATGCGATTCAGATCCCCTCCACTTCTATGCTTTCCAGGAAATGTTTTCAAAAGTAGGTTTGCTCTTTCTTGCCTATTTAATTCTTTTGGATAATGTTACCTACCAACTACCAAGTCCCGGAATATTCACCGTATAAATTATACTTCACAGAACACAAAATATGATAAGAAGGCAGCCTTGTTTTGTATTTATGTGGGTGTATGTCGTACATTTGCCGCAAGAAATATCAGCTTGGGTTAGACTGTTGGGAGCCTAACACTTCTAGGTCAACTGCAGATAGGTTTCAATGATGGGGTACCTATCACGGAGGAGTTTTTTATTCAGAATATCGCTGGAAGGCATAATGAAGATATCGCTACTTTCCTGTTTCCTGATGATCATTCAAGGGGTGTACAATTTATGGAGGATAAAGAAGCAGTGTTTAGGAGGTGAATATCCTCATCATTTTGTTTGTTAAACACTTAAACTTACTGAAAGTATCACCAGATAATTCTATAATTGAATAATACAGAATGGCCAAGGAACAAATTAAGCCTATAAATGGGCTTGACAAATTGAGAAAATGGATTGAAGACCGTGGTTTGAGACGAGCTGCTGTTACTAATGCTCCTAGGCTAAATGCTGATATGATGGTCTCTCTTCTTGGCTTATCAGATTTCTTTGAGTTCGTTATTATCGGGAGTGATTGTGATCGTGCCAAACCTTTCCCCGATCCCTACTTAAAGGCACTCGAACTACTCAAGGTGTCGAAAGATCACACATTTATCTGTGAGGTTTGACTTCTTGTTCAACCTACTTGCTTTTCAAATTTGGTTTAGTGAATTTTCAAACAAATCATATTCTGTTTGTTCCTCCAGGATTCTGTTTCAGGAATAACAGCTGGGGTTGCTGCTGGAATGCCTGTTGTTGGTTTGACGACCAGAAATCCTGAAGGCTTGTTGAAGACAGCAAAACCAACCCTACTTATTAAGGATTATGCAGATCCAAAATTGTGGGCTGCTTTGGAAGAGATTGATAGAAAGACAGGTGCACCAGGAACAGGTTCTGCCTAAAATATTCAAAATAATTGCTAGCAACACACAGTAAAAGGAAAGAAAAACAGTACAAGAAGCTAGTTACAAAGCAATATGTTTTTTTTAATAATCATGCTTTGGTCATTGATGGCATCTTATTGAATTTTATGCACATTGATGGAATCATTCCTTGGACATCATGCCTCTTTATCTTCTGTAATATGTCCTCATAGGAAAGGAATTTAATAATCATTAAAAAATTGTTACTGCTTATCACTTATCAGTGAATGTTCTATGAAAAAAATATTTATGCTGACAACCATGAGATGTATCTTGCTCCTGGACAAGTAATATTGTAAGTTGATTTTGTGTTTCTGTGGTGTGACCTTTGATTATATCGATAAATAATGATCTCAACTTCATAATGCTTTTTATTAGTCATGATTACCACATATATATAACATTTTTCCTCTATTAAATAAAAATCTCAATCGATCGGTTATTTTGTCCCGAAACTATTAATTGAAAGAGGTTGTATTTATCTGATCTTTCGGTCTATTGTCTGTATGCAAGTCATATTCGCATCTATTATACACTGTGCCATTTTAAGTTTGTGAGGATTTTAAGTTTTTAACATTGATTCACAGAGTAGTACTATACTCCTTTTGGTTGGAAGGTAAGGTAGGAGGTAGGAGGTAGGAGGTAGGAGGTAGGAGGTAGGAGGTAGGAGGTAGGAGGTAGGAACAAAATGGAAATTATGAATAAGACTAAAGGTGGAATAGAATTATGCAAGTAGAAAGAGCAGATAATGAGAGTGCATCAATTTTCTTTGATATGGACGAGGAGGGTAGAAGGTTGTAAGTAGGAATAAGCATTGATCCCTATATTATTGATTTTTGACAGGTGAGACGGAGGAATAAATGAAATTATGCATATTAGTTCCAGAATAATATAAATTTGATGCCATTCAGCCATTCTGATATAATCTCATTCATTGGAATAAATGAAATTATGCATATTAATTCCAGAAGAATATAAAGTTGAAGCCATTCTGATATAATCTCATTCATTACGCAACTGGTGTAATATGCCATACTGTCTTCAGTATACTTATAACTTGAATACATTTCTAACATTAAGTTGAGGACTTGCAAGTATAATTGTTTGGTACAGGATGAAGAACCTACGTGCTCATTACATGTGATCTGAGAACAAGCATACTCCAGTTAACGGATTCATTCTCGTATAATTCATTGAAGACTAGATGTACAATGGGGTTTGTGATTTTTTATTTTTAGATCTGGAACCTTGATGAACCTTATTTGCAATTTGTGAAGGATTCGCTACAGAATACTGAAAACCAACATCTTGATAAATAAATAAATTTGAAGGTAGCATTAGCATAAAGATGGCACTACAATATGTTTTCATTTTGAACGTTTAAAGCTGACCTAAGATACATCATGATACATACTACTTTCTTCAAGTGAGTACGTTTAAAGTGTTGAAAAGATGCGAAATTACCCTCATCAGTAAACCCGATATGTCCATATACCGTACTTCCATCCAAATGGATAGGACGGACATGCAATATCTACTTACTTCCGAGTGAGGGACTTGCCTTGTAAATTTTGGTTTGGTTTATCTTTAGAAGACAGCCAGACCCTAGATTGTGTGATAACTTAATATATGGTTTTTGACAAAGACTGAATATCAATGTGAATATCGAGGCCAATAAGCAATAGTAAACAATGCGCAATCTATTCAATCTATTATCCAATCAAAACTTGTAAATTTCTGGAACACTACACATAATAGAACTGCCTCTATCAAATATAGAATGTAAATAAAAATGAAAGCCAAACAGAAGAGTTAATACTCAGTCATTTGACCTTGACAATCATAACTGAGGACAACAAAAGCTGCAGAAGTAAGCTTTACAGAGAGTATACATCTCATCTTGCCCACAATACTGAATCAATTTCATTCCTTGCAGATTTATATAACTCCAGTCTCCTTGCACAACGCTGCCTTCTCTCCATCAATACCGGATCCTCATCAAGTAATCGTGCAAACCCCGGGGTCTAAAGGAAATATAAAAACAAATATTAGACAGATATATAAGTGGACACTTGAGTGCGAAGCTGTGCCAAATTACTAAATTAGCATGCTAACGTAGATATAACTTCATCTCTTACCTTTATTTATGTGTTTGAATGCCTTTTTTTCATCTTATTTTTCTGTATTAGTATTATCTATTTGAGCTCAGAGAGTTGGAGGTATTTGTTTTAAGCAAAGACCAATAAGGAGATGGATACCTCGTATTTCCCCACTTTTGTGTAGAAGTGATCTAGTAAAGCTTGTTTGGCTTGACGAACTTGGCAATGAACAACCGCTTTTGGAATTGTCCTCCTAAAACTATCAGACACCTGGCTAATATAAGAGGATACATTCGTACTTATTGCCTTAAAGTGGTCCTCTGTGTATCTATCCACAGTAGCAGCAGTTGGATTTCCCATTCTTTCCCCTTCCTGAGGAAGTCTACGGAAGAAATCTACAGTCAAATAACTAGATTCCATGTCCACGAGGAACAAGACATACTTTTTACTTGCATCACGGAACCTCTCCAGTGCTGCAATGGCAGCTGCCGCTAAGTCTGCTTGAAGAGTCGGGAAGCGCTTCAACTCCTGCACCAAGAACACATTTATGATATACCCTTCTTATAGTTATTTACCCATGCTGTGAAGTTGGAAACAAACCTTAGTTTCTACGACGGATTTCCTTACAAGTTCCTTAAGAATGAAGTGGACCTGTTACAGTATAACGAGATGCTAAAATTAAATTAACATGTCAGATGCAGAGGATTCTGCTCTCTCAACATTTAAAAGCATTCCAGAAAAGCGCATGATACCAGACATATAAAGACAGACTGACTACAATTTATGAAAAGTTTGTATCAATATATAACATTATCTTACCAAGTCCAACATACGGGTGACCATACCTTTTCCAAAATGAAGAAGCTACGCCACATATTTGATTAAAAACAAATGCAAAAAAAGAAAGAAAAAGACAACCTATATCTAACCGGACAACTGTTAACCCAAGCTAAAGTGGTCATCATAAAAATTGAGCATGCAAATTTAGAAAGTGTGCGCCTGTGACTAGCAGTCCTAACAAAGTATCATCTCTGGGGTTTCAGAAGACAAATGCAGAACCAAGTAAAATATAAGTATGGGAATGCATCCTTGCAACAATGAATTCAATGCTAAAAACACACTTACTGCATCTACTGAAGCTTCAGCTGGGCCTCTGAAAAAATTGAGAGCACCTTCAATAAGGCGTCTATAACCTTGTTCAGGCGCAATCAAATGAGGTTGGTACCCATCTGCCTCACAAACCACTTTCTTTACATTCTGCAGTGAGAGATGACGGTCTAGTGGAAGCTTCTTGAGAGCAGATGGAAGCTGGTAATCAAAAATTTCATAGATCCGGTCTCCTCCTGGTCGCCTAATCATGTGAATAGAAATTATTAAGAGATTACTTTTATAGGAACCTTGAACAGTCTGGATTCAGGAAGCACTTGATTAAGCTATGATAACAGTTTTAGTGGTAATGACCAGCTTCAAACAGTATTAGCACTAAGAAAGGAACAAATGCAGCACATAAAGGGGGTGGAGAGAGAGAGGGAAGGAGGAGGGGGGAGAGGGAGAGAAGGTTCAAACAATTACCCTCCATCAAGGTGCTCGTGGAATATTCTGTCAAATGCACGGCAAAGCTCCAGGATGGTATATAACTGGGCCTATCAATACGATAAATCCTGTAAAAAATCGAACTTGAACTTAAACATGTATTAGAAATGCTCAACACTTTCTTACCCCAGCATCTATAGAAGTAGGTCTACCGAGATGATCCAACTCTGCCTCAAGATCCTCAATTCTTTTGCTTATCATGGACATAATACCTGGTATGCGAGCCTTAATAACGGTCTCTAATTGCTGAAACAAATTGAAGGCAAATGTAACTAAGCATCCTAATGTGATAATTGAATTTAAAAGAGGTATCCTGGTTTATGATGTGGATACAGTACCTTTGAAAGAAGTTTTGCGAGATACTCTGACCCCAATCTGCTATGTATGTGCCCATAATCAGGGCTGGTGGCAAAAAATTCACGCTCACTACGGCGTGCAGCATTTACATTAACATTTCTGTTGATATCAGCCTGTGAGCGGTTGACAACTCCAACCCAAGGATGTTGTAAGCGGTATGATCTTCCTTCAAGAACCTTTAATATAACATAAATCAATGGTTAAAAAAATAACAGGATTCATATATGTTGTCCACTGTATGGTCTTCTATTAGAGGGTGAATTTCACAGGACATGCAATGTGAAATATGTTCAGCTAAGAACACTAGTTTTGACAATCGTTGGCACTTTTAAAAATTAATATATTAAGCTTGACTGTTAGTTGATGAAACAAACTATACTGATTTATGTAATGCACAAGGCTACTGATTACGAACCTAAAACCATCAGACTAGATAGTGTTTCCAAAAGTGAACGGAGGGGAACTATATATATTCATAAAAATAATAAAGGCCTTCAACTTCGTGTTTACAAGGTTCAAATACAACAAAGAAAACTTGACTGCTTTGCTTAGTAGCATGTCTGTGTAGTGTCCGTCACTGTAATTTATCCCGTATGAATCTTACAGACAGAGAAAACTTACATCCAGTGCATTTGTTCCTTTATCCATCAAATCAAGCTTTGTCAACACACCAAATGTCCTTTCACCTAATGAAGGTAAGCAAAATGATGTAATAACTTGCAAGATTTAGTTAATTAATACTCCATCTGTCTCATCCAATTCCTTACACTTTCCTTTTTTGGATGTCCCACTCAATTCTTTACATTTCAAAGCTTTCTAAAAATAGCAAGTTTTTATATTATAAAATTTACTCACCCACTACTTTTCTCTACTTTTTCAAATCTATCAATTAAATATCAATTGACACCACCACTTTACCCACTTTTTTTCTCTTTCATCCACTTTTCCTTCTCTTTTATACTACTTTATACAATTTCCTTGACCTCCGTGCCCAACCCAAATGTAAACAAATGGGTGGGACGGAGGGAGTATGATCTACCTGGAGATTTAAGAGAACTAGATGGGTGGAGAAGAAAAAATACCTTTAGGATCAACTTCTCGAGCAAGCTTCATGGCGTCAGATGTTGCAACATCTTGATTAGCAGGAGTTATAGCTAATATAATGCAATTTGGCTACAACCCAAGAAACAAGTTTACATAAATAGGGATTAAAGAAAAAATTTCGAACATCATAAAAGGCATAAATCAGAAATTCATATTTTCTCCATTAAAGTTCCAACAACGCTTCCAATTGATTTCTCCTGCATTGTGGAAACTTTTCAGGTGAATAATCACCATACTTTTTCTACTAGCATATGCTGACACAATGTCAACTACACTAGAGCAGAATAATGGAAGAGCTCTAGTCCAGATAACATAACATTACTCTAATGACTTGTATTATTTTAGTATTTAATTTGATGTACCTTGTTAATTAGTTTCTTCATGTGTACAATAAATTCTTCAACATAATGATTTTATATATCAATGCTGCGAGAGAAAGAATATGTACACTTTTCCTTGATTGCACAGGAAGTGATGGTAGATAATTGTTACCTTCTCCACATATGAACGGACCAAATTCTCTATTTCTTGAACAATGCCCTCTGGCTGCCCCTCTGTCAACAATCAATCTAACATTAACATTTTTATAGGGAGGAACTTGCAAAACATGAGTGCAACATGAACAAGAAGTCGAGGTGTTATACCTACAGCAACCTTGGTTAGACCAGGTAGATCAATCAGTGTTAAGTTGACAACTGCCAAAGTACGTAGTAGAAGGCAATATAAAAAAAACCAAAGTCATAAGAAGATATGCAAAAACTTAACATAAAAGATGATGAATTAGATTTCTAAGCAATAATTCCAATCTAGCAACTTCACATAAGCCCCTTCAAGTCGAATGAGTTACTGCATTGGGAGGGATAGAATAATGATCATTCGCAAAAAGAAATTGAAGAGTATTGTGACACATAGAATTAGAATATATGGATGTTTGTAACAGACCGGATAAAGTTTACTGTATGTTGTGAGCATGTATGACATATAGAACAGATTACCCAGATATTGCAGTAAAAGAGTGGAGAAGTTATATGTGTATATATATTGTTATATTTATTCCAGAAAACACTGAATTGTGAAAGAAAATTTTCTAAATTTTTAGAAACTGAAAAGAGTTAACATACAATCCCAATTTCTCATAGAGGAAAAAACTACCATTGGGTGAGTAAATGCTAAGATTTATAGGCTGCGGAGAAATCTGCTTCTTCTTTCCAGTCACTCTGTCAGTTTCATCCTCAATTTCTTTCCGTACATCAGCTATGTAATAAGATACATGCAAAAAAAATATTGAAGTCAACCATCTTTAACTAAGAAATAATTCGTCGGATGACTAAACACTTATATAGGTAATACATGCAGCATGGCTAATAATGACATGCAGATACATCGTGACTAGCTAAAGTCTGGATCTTGTAAACAATCACTTGAATAACACTTGGTAGCAAGATGATCCAACACTGATATGTGTTTCCAACAAGAATAACCAAATAACAGTCAAAATCAAATAAGAAACTAGTCTCTATCCAGTGTAAAAATTTTACTCTCTATGTACCATAACAAACTAAAACACACCCTTGGGTACACATCTGATTTTCATTGAATACAAAATAGATAAATAAAATAACCTAGATATATAGCAGCTGTAAAATGACATACAAAAGTCAGTAAATTTTTTGCTCTTGGTGTGAAGAAATTGAGCATATTCCTGTTGTCCCTCCTCTATCTTAGTCAGTTGTAAGACTAAGGGCCTCCTCGTCACAATTCCTGAAATCAATATGTAATAATGTACAATACAATTATCAGCCTTCCTCTCGGATTTAAAACCGACATGCAAAATCAAATTAAATATAAAATCGTAGAAAATCGATCATGTTAAGTCCATCAAAATCAATCAAACTAAACCACATTATACTATACTACATATACAATAAATTAAGGAATTGTCAGGCATGTCCCCTGTCAAATAAACCAAGTAAGCAAGCTTTTACCTATCTAGCATCAACAGTTACACCACCTTACATAAAATTAGTCTACAACCGAAAACCCTACGTTTCATATCCAATATTTTTCACAGTTGCACACAACACTTAAGAACAATTTGAGTCACAAAATATATAACATATACAAAAATAAAACAGAAATAATAATAATAATAATAATAATAATAATAAGATACTGAAATTACGAAACGAAACATGAAAAAAAATAACCTGATCCCCTGGGAAGAAAATCACGGCCAACAAAGCTCTCCAACACGGAAGACTTCCCGGAACTCTATAAGATCAAAAATAGTAATCAGCATTCAACAATAACAAGGCGCATGAAATCAGTGTACAAGCAATTAACACACACACACACACATAGTGTTTATAGTACACATATATATGTATGAGATGAGAAATTATGGGGAGCGGAGAGAGAGGAGAATGTACCTGACCGCCAACGACGACGATAGTGGGAAGAGAGTCCCAAAGCGACGGGAGAGAATTCCGATCATCGGGATAATCACCGAGAACGGTGCAAGCTCTTTGGATACGATTTACCAGGGCGATCAAACCTTCCATCTCTCCCTATCTCTCTCTAAACCCTAGCCTCTGCCCCTCTCGATCAGGTGATTTTTTGTTTTTCAAATTTTATACCCAAACAGTCCAAACTACTGTAAATACATTATATATATATGTATATATAGTGTATGTACTTGTAGAGTTTGTGCAGTTTTTAGAGAGTGTTTTTGTTTGGTAAACCATGGAAAGTGTATGTATATATAAAGTGTTTGTTAATTTATAGGAGTATTTCTTTTGATTATAATTTTTTTGGTTTTTTTCATAAATACTCGTATTTTAATTTTTTCTTTCAAAAATATCATTGTATCATTTTTTAAAAATATTTATAAAAATACGTTTTGCAACTTTGCAACTCAAATTTTAGAATTTTTTTGTTAAAATACGTTCTACAACTTTGCAACCATATTAGCAACCTAATTTACAACCTAAAATGTAAACTAAAATGTAAACTAAAATGAAACTTAAAATGCAACCTGAATTAGTTACATAATTCAAATTAAATGCAACCCCCGTATTTTTGCAAATATTTTCAGAATAAAATAATATTTTTAAAAATCTTTTCAAAAGTTGGTAAAATTGAAAATAATTTCACAAAAAAATAGTATTTTTGATAAATTCCCTAATTTTTTTTAAAGTGGAATAATTTTGTTGGGCTGATATGTTCGATTTTATATTTTCTAAATATTTATCTTTTATTTTATTTAAAAAAGGGAAAGAATTTTTATTAAAAAAATTACTTTTATATTTTGTTTGATTGATTCTTTCACTTCATGTAATATATTTTCAGTGACTTTAAAATTGAAAAATTATTTTATTTTAAAAAAAATTAATTACATTTTTGTTAATTATATGATATTTGTAGTAAATTTGTATAGTAATGATACGGGAAATGTGAATAACGAGGCAGTGGGTTAATCACCTCCTATATTATATATTATATATTATATATTATAAATATTTAATCCTTTCAGATAATTTTTATTTTCCCTATTGTCAGCAACCAGATGAGTATATTAAATATTAATTTTTGGAAAGTTTAAATTCCCGAATAAATGAATGCATACCAAACAATCTTTAATGTTGTATTTGGTTGGGGAGATAGAATAGAATGAATGAAATAAGATTGTGTTTGAGAACTTTGATTTCATTTGAAATGATGAATTTCAAATGTCACAATTTAAGTTTTTATTTCATATTTGTACTAATATTTGAATTCCTTACAATTCAAATTAAATCTAAATCCAGTCCGCAAGGGTTGACTCGGTTGGTTAAAGAGAGGAATATCATCCTCTTGGTCACAAGTTCGAATCCCACGGGAAGAAAATATATATGTGATTATGCAATCCTTGGGCTAGGTTGTTAAAATGAGTGTGTACAAAAAATTTTTGATAAAAATTGGGAAGAAAATGTATGTAGGAGAGAATAGAGCATTACATCTTAAATTATGAGATTTGGATTCTAATTTAGGTTGTTAGGAACGGAACGAGAAAAATAATGATTTTTTTAAGAATCCATACATAATGTGGTTCAAATTTCATTTCATTTTCATTTATCATAATCAAACCCAACTTAAGAAGAGTAAGGAGACCAGAGAGGAAATAGCCGACGGCGTGTATGACAATTTCATTTAATATCTCCATTATTTATTGTATCGTAAATTATGTTTGATAATTTTTTTTAGAATTTAAATATATTTTTATTATAATACAGATGTATATAATTTTTTTTAATTATATGTGTAATTGTAAAAATCGGGAATCGGAATTTATTGCTTAGGGTACCAATTTTAGATTAATCGGATAATCAAAATTGATCGGAAGGTTTAATCGTAGTAGTAATCGGATTTATTATATTATTATAATAAAATGTAATGTATTTATCTAATTTGATATTTCCTCTCTTTCATTTAATTTTTTATAATTTCCTTATTTAGGTGTAAAGTTCACTTCATTTAATATATTCTAAAATTTTATAATATATATTAATTACACTAATTACTTTCCACTACTATATTCACTGTATACATCAAATATTGACTGGTCCACCATTTCATTCATTTTTCTTATTTTTTCATATTTTCTTAACTTATATGTCCAAATCAAATGTAAAATATTTTAAAATATTTCATAAAAAATAATCTGATTTTATAAATTGTATTGATAAAATATTTTATTAAAATTAATTGTGGATTTTTTTAAATTGGGAAATTTTTAAAACATTATTTATATGTGATTGAAGATTTGATTTAGAATATATCTGTATATTATTTTTGTTTTAAATAAAAAAAAATTATAATAAATTTTAAACTCTTTTTGTTGTTAAAATATCAATAATTTGCTGCGAATAAAATTAGGTCGTTTGGTTTATAATTACTAAACTTGATTAATGGAACCTAATTAATAATAATCCAAACATCAACCTTATATATTAATGTTTAAAATAATTATTTGTGTCTATGAAATGAAAAACTTATTTCTTTTTAATAATTAAATTGTATCCTTCATACTCTAGAGATTCTGTCGCTTTAAATTCTATATCTGTATATGAAATTCTATATTTGTATATACTTTCACTTCTTTTAGGGAGTGCGATTTACAGATATTCAGGCTCCCTAAAAATATAGAATTTCACACTCCCTGAAAATATATTAAAATTTAAATTTTATGCCAACGAGTAAACATGTTTTCAATTTATATAATTTTGGTCTAGGTAGAATTTTGAAAACAGGCTTTATAGAAGGTTAATGGCAATGGCTTTTTACTAGTGCGAGATAGCGTGTGGTTCGCAACGTGCCCTCTCTTCGATTTCTTTTTGAAAATTTTAAATAAATATATATTAAGATTTGGAGGCCTTTTTTGTTGCCATTTGCAGGGCCACGTCTATCAGATTGTTGGCCCGTTTACCTTATCTCATTTTATAAAAATAATTGTTTATTTTTTTTAATATATATATATATATATAGGGTCATGCTTAAATAGAAAATAACTTAGAATAGAAAATAGAAAATAAGATCTACACCACATATTCAATCTAATCTAATGGCAAGGGGGAGCATCCACACACAAATCAAATACACCCTCATACACCCAATCCCATATAATCCCTCCGTTTTTAATTTGATTTTTCCCGTTAATTAGTGAAGTTTTTTTCAAATCTAACTTCACCACATTTTTCTCCATCTCCCAACAATCAGTTTGCATACCATATGTGATATATTCCGGTGACTTTTATTTTTTCGACGATTTCCATTATTTTTGGTGAACCCAAGATATATAATTTAGTGATTTCTGTAATACAAATTAGTGATTTCTATTATACAAATTAGTGGTTTCTGTAATATAATTTAGTGATTGAAGTTCGAATCTGATAAGTGACGAATTTATTTTAATTATAAATTATATTTGCCGAAATATAGCACATATGGTATGAAAACTGATCGTTGGGAGATGGAAAAAAATGTGGTGAAGTTAGATTTGAAAAAAACTTTGCCAATTGACGGGAAAAATCAAATTAAAAACGGAGGAGAATAGATGTGATTGTGTGTGTGAGGGTGTATATAATTTGTGTATGGGTGCGGCAGGTATAATGATAAGGTTTTTTATTTCTCATTTAAGCTATTTTCTATTTGAGCAGGACCCTATATATATATATATATTTTAAAAATAAATCTTTATCCTAAAAATCAAAAAAATCCAAATACCTCCTTATAATTACGCACAGTAACATACTATATTAAAAGAGCCCTGCTACGTATTTCAAAAGTAATTTCCAGTTTTTTTCCCAAATAAAGTATATGATAATTTACACATTTTCATTCGTGAATGTATATATATACACATGAGATCTCATGTTATTATTAGGAAATTTATTAATGATTAGGAAATTTATCAATTATATACGTGATAACTCACTATTTAGGATAATTTTAGGGGTACGCAACATTTCTCATATTAAAATTTACACAGTCATGTAATGCAAATAACAGTATGTTCGGAGGGAAATTTTTATTTTGATTCCCTACATTCCTAAAATATAATAAAATAATAATTATTTAAAATATAAGGAATTAAAAAATTATTCTACTCTGATAAGCTTACCTATATTCATTATTTAAATTTTAAATAATATTTTAGATACATTCCTTATTCGTATTTTAATAGATGGCATGAATGGAGATGATATTGGTTATCTATATTAATAACGTTGCAGATATTGAGGAACAAAATTGGTTCCATAAATATGCGGATTAATTTTCTCTCACCTGAAAATTATAGGTAAAAACTTTTATGATTGGAATGTATGTTTTACACCAAAAATACTACTCCTAAATTTGTATATACGGTAATAATATAGATAAAAACTCTCATGCGTTGGATATATTCTATAAGTCTCATAATTTTTTGATACATAATTTATAAGTTAATATATATATATATATATATATATATATATACTAGTCTATAACCCGTGTAAAATATAACAAAAATAATAAATAATATATTATATATTTTAAATGAATTAAATATTTAATTTTATTATTTATGTTATTAATATTTTTATGTAATTTTGTACATGGAATGAATTAATTTTGAATCATATTTATATTACGTGTTTAAAGTTTCATTAATATATTGTTATATATTTATATTAATTAACATAGATTAATAACTCATGCAAAATATTAATAAATTTTTATTAATAAAAAGAGTTTCGAATATATTAGAAATATTTTAATTAAAATTTAAATAAAAGAGTATATTTTAATATAGATAAAATATTAATATAATTTTAATATTTAAAAAAATTATTATAAAATTGTAATTTAAAATAAATTAAAGTGTTTGAACGATGAAAAAATTGAAATATACTATTAGATTATGAGTACAACTCTATATTCTAATTAAAAAAGAAATTTGTTTAGATTAATATAATATAAAAGTATATATAATATAGATAGAGCACAATAATAAAATTCAATTAATATAAATAAAATAATATTATTTTAATATTCATAAAATTTAATTAATAAATTCTAATGTTAAATAAACTAAAGAAGTTGATTAATGAGAAAATTAAAACATGGTAGCATATTGATTAAAAAATGTGTTTGGAATTCAATAGGAGACAGACACGAGTTGAGTGGGACAAAAAACACTACTCAAACATTTGTCCTTACGCTATAATAATAATATATATATATATATATATTAAATTTATAAAAAACTTCTTTAATAAATCAATTACTTATTAGATAAATTAAATGGGACAAGTGTATCATCTGCCAAGCATATTATTTATGACAAGGTTATATCCCGCACAGATAAATTTTTTTAATTTTTAATATTTTTAATATGATTTGAATTTATTGTTATTTATATAGTAATAACTTAAATTTGATTTAATATTATATGAATATAGTTTTATATAATTTATTTATATTTATATTTTAATAGGATAATATTTTTGTGTTTTGTATAGAGATGTATTTTAGTTAGGAGAGTAATGCGTGTTTAATCTAAATTATTATGTTATTATATTATAAATGAAATAAATTATATATATATATATATTTAATTTAATTTTTTTTGAAAGAACTTATAATTTTTTTAGAAGACGTTTAACCAACCAAAATATCAAATAAACTCATGTTTATATTATTTTTGTATCAATTATATTTATTTAAAATACTAATACGTATTAATTTAAAATACTAATATATGTATTTTTACTTTATAAACCATTTATAATTATCGATTAAATATTTAAAGAAGTTGAGTGGTAATGAAACTGATATAGTTTTGTTAGATATATAATTATTTAAAGAAGTTGAGTAATAATAAAATTGATGTAGTTGTGCTAGATATATAATACCATACTAAATTATATGCATTTAATTATTTTTGGAAGATGTTTAGTTTTTTTTTTAAAGCATTTGAACCAATCATAATTTTTTTTGGAAGGGGTTGAACCAATCAAATTAAACCATGTTCGCTTATAATAATATAGTATAGATTATGATTGACTGATTGAGGGAAGTATTCTTGGAGGACGGACGGAAAATATCGGCATTTTTTTTCTCGATTTATGTATAATGAATAAGCGAAAATCAGAAGTAAATTCACAAGTATTAGTAGATGGAGGTACAGTACAGACTACGGAGTGCTACCTTATGCATCCAATGTGGTATTCATATTATACCACAATTTGTACGGTGGTTTCATGATTAACTTGGAAATAAATTAATTTTGAATTACACAACACATGTGTCGGACCTCAAGAGTCAAGCCCTCAACATATTATAACAAGCAAACCTAGTTAGTGGTAGATATATGCGCAATATATGTTTTGATTTGAATCAGAGAAGTAAATGTGATTACACTTTCTTCTATGTGCCATGTTTTGTTATGTTATGCAGTTTGCACTTAGTACAAGTGCATAAAATATAGTTCGTACAATTTCTTGGATCTTTGAACCCTTGAACATGACTGTGTACTTGGTACTATATATAATACTAAATACATTGCTTACCAGTTCTGTACTACTATAAAATGGAGTCATATTCACTTTGGTGATTTGTATAAAAATATTGGCACGGGGTGTATATTTTGAGCGTGTAGACAAATTTGTATGCGAACTAGAGGGTGTCATTGGTATAAAGGTGGAGATACAAAATTTGAGTGTTGAAACATGCCCACCTTAAATTTATTTATGCACACTTTATTTAAGTTTTTAGACTAAAATACCATTCTTAACATTATATATTTTTATGATTAAAATTAAAATCAGATATATTTCAGTTACTCAGGATGTGTTTTCTCAAAAAAAAAAGTTACTCAGGATGTACATAAATAAATTTAGGGTGTGCATGTATCTTTACCCTGAATTTTTTATAGAGGGCAGGTGGTATGACTCAGAAATAAAAGGACACAGAGTCACATACATTAGATTCTCCCCAACTCCCTTGTCACATTAGGAGAGAATATCAAGCTCCTTATTGTCAGTTACATGTATAGAGATGGAAAGAAGAAATGCAGCACGCAATCCCTTGAATCTAATAACAGTGTTAAGCCAAAGTTTTAGAATAGTTGTACACTCCTGGCTGTTTTAGAAAGCTTTCTTCCCACGCCGTTGTGTATTAAGGCAGTTCATGCCCTGTGCTAAGATGCCAATGTATGAAATGCCAACATCTTATTTAAGAAAGAAGAGTCCAGGGCTTTGTGAAGAAGATTGGCCCATTTTTCATTCGAAGATATAATTTTATAAAAACAATGAGCTCAGCGGAGAAGGATGGACTGCTTATTCTTAATAATATGTATGTATATGAAGTGTGGAAAGATTTCCTCTCAACCAGGTTATTGCATGTGCCGTAGAAGTTTAATTTGTCTCTTGCTAAATGTAGCTGCTTGATAGCAACATCAATATCAATGCGTTCTCTTGGCATTTCAACTGAGCATAATACCCCAACTTGAAGAACTGAAGCCAAGCAAACTTTCATCCGATCAGCAATGTTACTCCTACCCATTGATTCAGCCCCCATGGAGCCAAGATCCTCTTGTTGTAGTATAATATAATCCGGGGATCTGCGATCTCCGTCACTCTGTGGGGAAGAGCCTTCCTCGCATAATCATGAAGATTATTAACATCTTCCATCAATATGCTGCTACTGGTAGGACTTTTCCCCGAGAACATTTCTAGTAAAAGAATTCCATAGCTGTATACAGTATGCATACAACACACAAGTGGGTTTCTTCCTAGCTACATTAGGTTGTAGTTGGGACAATTTCCATGTCCATAGCGCATAGGATGTGAATATGTGATCAGAAATTTCTAAGCGACTCTGCTTGCATATGATAAGAGTAGTCTACTTACTATACCCTCATACACCACCATGCATATATGCACGAGATTTTTCTTTTTTCTTTTTCAAGAAACGTTTTTTTATATTTATTTGTTCCATCTCCTATTACTTGTCCATCCTTCATTTAATATATATATATATATATATATATATATATATATATATATATATTTTAATGTTTTCTGATATTAATTTTAAAATGGACTTTATTTCTTTTCAAGAACAATGTTTATATAATTGTAATATAAAAAAACTGAAAAATTATGGATCTACTTTGAGCATCATCTATTAACATGTTAATTAAACCCTGCCTGTAAATTGGTATCAAAGCCATTAAATAGGAAAGTCTTCTCAAGTGAATAGTAACTTTGACTGGTTATGGCAAGATTGAAGTGAATAGTAACCGATGAATAGTAACTTTTAAATATGAATAATATCCAAGATATGTCAGAAGAATCAAAGAATAATTTACAAAAAATAAAAAATATAGCAAACAAAACATTTACATATAATAAAGAAATCAATCATCATATTGAAAGTTGTAGGATAAGTATGGAATTAATAAATGATAAAGATATAACCATAAGATTATTTAGCGAATTATTAGCTAAAAGAGATGAAGAATATAAGTTATTAGCAGAAGAAAATTTAAAACTACAAAGAGAAAAATTTATGAAAGAATTAGGATGTGAAATAAAAGTGAAAGAATTAAAAGAGGTTTTACAGGAACAATATAAAGTAATAGAAGATCAGGATAAATTGATTAATATATTAAAATTAAATCAGAAAAAATGATAAATTCTTTTGGACAAGATTTAAACTCAATAAGAAGAAAATTTAGAATATTAAAATATTATTCTATATCTTTAAATAAAATAGAAGAAGAATTAGATAGATTTCAAGATATAATAAACAATAAAAATTGGACAGAAGAGGAGGAAATGATAAATAATTGTAAAATAGCAAAGTTAATGGCATTATATAGAATATATAATAATAATATATATTGGAGAAGAAAAGAGTTATTAATTGAATCTAATCTAACTGGATAAGATGAATAATCAAAGAGACACATCATCTTACTTTGTAAGAAAAACAGAGGTAAAAGATAATGTTAAAAGAGATTTTGAAAAAATAATGCGATATGAAGAGTATAAGAAAATGGTAATAGCAAAACCATATCAAAATAATAAATCAATACAAGTAAAAGAAATGCTTAATGTATATATATAGAAAAATTAAAACACAAAGCTAAGAAAGATGCAGAAATATATACTTACGGATAAAAAATGGAAAATCAAAGATATACGTTATCTTATTTTGAAAATAAATCATTGGTAAAGAATAAAAATAAAAGAAGACTTGAAAAAATAATAAGATATGAAGAGCATAAAGAAAGGATAATGAAAAGACCTTATCTTAATAGTGAATCTATAAATTATCTTATCATAATTGATGAATATATAGAGAAATTAAAAAATAAAATTAAAAGAGACTCAGAGATTTATACTTATGGATAAAGGAAAAGAAGTAGTGGAAGAATCTAATAAAACATATTATCAAATGGATACATATGAAGAAGGAACTTCTCAAAGTTTAAGTTTTAAACCAGAAACTTATTTAAAAATACAAAATGAAAAAGAAGAGTTAACAGTTAAGAAAATATTTAAAACAAATTGGTTCGAAAGAAATAAAGAAATAAGATATATAGCACAGAAACATGAAAATATTATAGATATTAATAGTATAAATGGAAGAGCAAAAATAAGCTTAATAACAGATGAGATAATAAAAAGAGAACTAAGAAAGTTAAATAATAAAGAGGTAAAGAAATATAAAAATATTTATTTTGGAGGAGTAGAATTTACTATAAAAGCATATTTTCAAAGAAATATAGATACACCTATACAGATATATATACTAGATGATAGAATATTAGGAAATATACAAGATGCATTAATATCAGTAATAAAAGGAAATTTAATTTATCAGAAATTAAAATTTACGGTACAACCAGATTTTAGCATATCATTAAAAGATGAACATAAAGAATTAGCTTTAACTTTATATTATAAATTAGATGGAATAAAAATGCCACCTGGAAGTAAAGTTATAAGTATTGAAACAAAAATGATATATGCATTAACAGGAAATCATCATGTAAATAAACAAAATGAATCAAGTATTTTGGTACCAAAGATATATCAAGATATATTAGAACAAATAGAACATAAAGAGAGTTCAAGAATAACTATACCAGAAGAAATATATATAGATTTTAATAATAGAATAATGGAAACACCTAATAAATTGATACCAAGAATGGAAGGATCAAGATTAAGTTTTAGGAAAGAACCTATAATGATAAGACAGAATAGTCTACCTAGTTTACCTAGAAGATTATTATATAATTATCCTAGGGAAATAAATTTAATAGATATAAATACAGATAGATTAAAAATAAAAGTAATAGTATTTGATGGAATAATAGCAAAAGAGTGTATTACGGAAATAAATACAGGAGCTATTAAAAGTTTTATACATGTTAGTAAAATTAATGATAATAATTGTAATAAAATAGAACCTCAAACTTATAACTATCCTGAAAATGAAAGAGAAGTAATAATTACTAAAAGTATTAATCTAAGATTTAAAATACAAGATTTAGAATATAATATAAATATAGGAGTAATAGAGTATGATAGTTCTAATGAATTATTATTAGGAAGTGATTTCTTAACTATGATAAATTATAAAATTAATAACAAAGGAATTGAAATAACAGATCAAGGTAAAGTCAGATTTATAGAAAAAATATGAATATTCAAGAAAAAATAGAAAAGAAAAAACAAAAATTACAAAAGATAAAAGATGCATTGCAAGAAGGAATATATTCACAAATAAAATATTTAGAATATTGTGAAAAAGAGAAAAAATTAGAAGAAGATATAAAAGAATTAGAAGTAATAAAGATTAAACCCTCTGAAAAAATATGGATAAATATGGGAAATGGATGGATAAAAAGAATATCTAAAAATGACTAGTAATAACGAAGAAATACAAGCTCTATGGGAAGAATTAATAATAAAAGAAAAAATAAATCTTTTAATAATGAAAATAGATGAAATCCAAAAAGAACAAATCCATTTGAGACAGATAATAAGAGAAGAATTAACAAATCTATGGAATATATCTGAGATACCTACATTCAAAATAATATTAGAAAAATTAAATAAATTAGAAGAAGAAAAAGTAAAAAATAAACAAATAATAAAGGAAGAGGATAATTTACAACCAGAATTAGTACCTATAAATGCTTGGAAAAGAACTAAAGAACCTATAATGATAGATATTAGTAAAATGAAACCTAATATCCCAGAAAATGTAGATAAAGTATTACAAGGATTATCAACATTACATAAAAAAGGAAAGTTTTAATGGACAAAAAAGAACATAATGTTATAACATTTCTTAAAAATCATGGAAAAGAAATAATAGAGAAAGACAGGTATAAATATGAACCTATAAAAAAAGAATCCAAGGAATATAAAGAATCTAGAGAAGATATAATTAATATTGAAAGGATAGAATATTTACAATTAAAATTAGAAAGACAGAAGCAAGAACTAATAGAATTAAAAGAAATTAATTATAAACTTAAAATAAATACCAATGATGAATGGTATGAAAAGTATAAAAAATATAAAGATAAGTATAAGAATACTAAAAAAGAATTAAAAGAAGCAAAAAGAGAAATTAAAACAATTAAAAAAGAATTGCAAGAAACTAAGACAAGACTAGATATATTAGAAGAGGAAATAAAAAGGTTAAAGAATAGACCTAAGAAAACAGATAGTAATAAATCAGATAGTACTAGTAGAAGTTCTAGCAGTAGTAAAAATTCTAGATATAATCAAGAAAGAGTAAATTTTATAGAAGAATCAGATGTTAAAGAAAATTCAGATAATTCAGATATTGAAAAAGAAAATAATCAAATAATTCAAGCCTTAAGAAAAATAAATAATGTAAATGCAATTATAAAAGAGGAATCAGGAAGTGAAGAAGATATAGGAACTGATATAGAAACAGAAGACCTAATGAATGAAGATATAAATGATTATCCAGAAGAAAGACTAATAGATCCAAATTTAGACAAAATGATAAAAAATAATAATAAAATACCTAAACATATTCCAATAGGACAACAAGCAGAATTTAAAGAATTTATAGGATCAATGTCACAAGGAGTAAATCTTAATGGATACTTCCTAGATCTAGATAATGTATATGAAGAGCAAGAAATTAATAGAAGAATAACTGATTGGAATCTTGGAACTTATATAGCTTTAATGAGTTCTCCACA
This sequence comes from Oenanthe sinensis, assembly GCA_028671895.1. Lineage (NCBI taxonomy): Eukaryota > Viridiplantae > Streptophyta > Magnoliopsida > Apiales > Apiaceae > Oenanthe > Oenanthe sinensis. The sequence continues at coordinate 27,543,285 of CM053812.1, read as the reverse complement.
TAATAATAATTTAGATTATACCTATGATTTAATATCTAAAACATTAATAGGAAAAGTAGCATTTTGGATAGAATCCATAGCATACCAATTAAAAACAGAAGTAATGAGTAATGCAGGAGACTGGAAATCTATGTTACAAATATTTGATATGATATTAAAAAGAGAATTTCTAGGAGAACCTTGGATAGTAGCTAGAGATCAAGTACTAATAGAAAGAAAAATAGAAATAATAATGAATTTAAATAATATGAAATGCTGTAAAATAAATAAACTACCAGAATATACTATAAGTTTTACAAAATTCTTTTATGAAGCTAGATTTCAACCAGAAGAAAGTCTATTATATCAACAATTATATTATGATCATTTACCAGATCCATATAATACTGAAATAACTAAAGAATATAATAAATTAGAACCAAGAGAAAATACTCTAGGAGAAAGAATAAGAGTATTAAGAGGATATCTTATGAGAAAATGTGAAGAATATAGAGTACAACAAAAGGTTAAGAAAGATAAGAAATTAGGATTAAGAGAAATATGTGGTTTTACAGAAAGAAGATTAGTATTTGGATGTGATGATAAAAAGATCAAAAAATCCTATAAAAAACATAGAAAAAATTATAATAGAAGATTTGATGAACAGAAAAGTTTTAATTATAATCCATATTATAATAAATATAAAAAGAAGAAATTTAAAAGATTTAAAAATACTTTTGATAATAGAAGGAAATTTAGGTATAAAAGAAAATTTAAAAGAAAACCTTATAATAATAGAAAACTAAGTGAATGTACATGTTGGAACTGTAAAGAAAAAGGACATTATGCTAATAAATGCCCAAAACTAAAAGAAAAAGGAATAAAATACATTAATACATCACAATTTATAATGAATCTAGAACAAATAGAAGAAGATAATAATAAATGGTATAAATACGAAGAATTTTATATAAGTCAAACTGATAATGAAAGTGAATCAGAATATGAAAAGAATCTAAAATATGAATATTCTAGTAGTAAATCAGAATCTGAGAAAAAATTAACAAGTGAAAATAGTTCAGAATAATGGTAGCTATTTATATAGAGGCATATGTAGAGTATAAACCTAATAAACTAATAAAACAAAAAATATTTATAGATAGTGGAGCAGATTTGTGCTTAGCTAAAAAAGAGGTAATAATACAACATAAATGGAAAAAATCTAATATTTATAAAACTAGAGTAACTGGATTTAATGAACAAAGAAAAGAATTAGATATAATAGCAGAAAATATGAGAATAGTATTAAATAAGACAGTATTTAAAATACCATTAATATATCAAGAAAACAAAATGAAACAACCAATATTATTAGGAAATAACTTTTTAGATCATTTTAAAACTCAGGTAATTACTTGTGATAGTTTAAGTTTACAAACATCTTGTAATAAATGGATAATATTAAAAAGAATATTACCTATGAATATAACCAGAGTAAATAAAATATTAGTTAATAGAGATAATAATTTGGAAGAATTAACTAAAAAATATATTGAACTATTAAAACCAAACTTTGGAGAAAATCCTGTACAATTATGGGATAAAGAAAATATATATGCTGAAATAAAATTAATAAATTCTAATGATATAGTAAGATCTAAACCTATTAGATATAGTCCTACAGATCAGAAAGAATTTGAAAATCAAATAAAAGAATTACTAGATTTAAAAATAATAAAAGAAAGTAAAAGTCCGCATAGTAGTCCTGCATTCCTAGTAAGAAAACATAGTGAACAAAAAAGAGGAAAAGCTAGAATGGTAATAGATTATAGAGAATTAAATAAAAAGACAATATTTGATGGATATTTTCTACCTTATAAAAGAAATCTTATAAACAGATTAGGAAATAAAAAATGGTTTAGTAAATTTGATTGTAAAAGTGGATTCTGGCAAATAAAATTAACAAAAGATTCTATACCATTAACAGCATTCAGTGCCCCTCAAGGACATTATGAATGGATAGTATTACCATTTGGATTTAAGAATGCACCACAGATATTTCAAAGAAGAATGGATCAAGTATTTAGAAAATTAAAGGATTTTTGTATAGTATATGTGGATGATATATTAATATTTAGTGAGAGCTTAGAACAACATATAAAACATTTAGAACAATTTATAGAATTAGTAAAACAACATGGAATATTACTTTCTGAAAAGAAATCTGAAATCTTTAAAAATAAGATAGAATATTTAGGATATATTATAGATAAAGATGGATTACAATTACAAAACCATATTGTATCAAAAATACAAAACTTTAAAGATAAATTAGAAAATAAAAAAGAAGTACAACAATTCTTAGGAATAATCAATTATGCAGCAGATCATATAAAAGATTTACCACAATTAAGAAAACCTTTACAAGAATTAACAAAAAATAAGCCCTTTGAATGGAAAGAAGAACATGATAGAACAATTAAATTATTAAAAGAAAAAGTAATTAATTTACCAAAACATAGAATACCTATAGAAACTGATCAATTAGAATTATTTACAGATGCAAGTGATATAGGATGGGGAGCAGTCCTTATAGCATATGAAAAAAATGATATTGATAGAGAAAAACCTCTCATATGTGGATATGGAGGAGGAACATGGAAAACAAATGAGAAAAATTATCATATAAATGAAAAAGAATTATTAGCAGTAAAATTTGGAATTAAAAAATTTCATTATCATTTGTTACCTGTAAAATTTATTGTAAGAACTGATAATACTCAAGTGAAAGCTTTTATTACAAATAAAATAGATTTGTTGCCAGAATTAAATAAAAGAAGAAAATGGCAATCTTTTTTCTGTTGTTATGATTTTATTGTTAAAAATATATCTGGTACTAAAAATGTTTTAGCTGATTTTCTTAGCAGGTATAATCATGATGACAAATAACAATTTTGATATGTATATCAGTGATACTACAAAGGTTATTACCAACAACCATGATAAAATGGTTAAATTACATCAGCAAATAGAAGCCTTATACAAAGAGATATCAGCCATAGAACAGGAAAATACTCATTTCCTGAAACAATTGACAGAAGCTATAAAAGATAAACAAACAGTAAAGTCTTTACAAAATCCAACCACTACAATACCAACTTTTTCATCCAAACTAGTAAATATGCCTTTACCCTCTATTACCAAGCAAATCTCACCTTCTATAACTATGAGTGATAAACTGAAATATTCACCTGAAGCAATAACAGCCTTTGAAAAAATTATGAAATTTTATGATTATAAATCAAACCAAGAAATATTGAGATGCTCAAAAGTGAGTAAATATCCTAGATATTTATGTAGTGAAAATAGTAACCCAGATATTGTTGAAAAATTATTTTATTATGGATTTATTGATAAAATAATAGTAACAGAAACCTTACAAAGTATTTCAAAATTACCAACAATAATTATAGAATCAGTAAATGCTATGATGGAAGCTTTTGGAAAAGGAGCATATGGGATACAAATATTTGATGCCTCTACCGATTTGGTAGGAAAACCCATAGTAATATGTCAGATATTTAAGATAGGAAAAAATACTAATATTAATGGAGAAAGTGGTGAGTTAAAACTTCCAGAACCATGTACATTGGAGAAATTTCAAGAATGGCTATCAGTCAAAAGAGCTATTGGATTATTAACACTAAAAGGAAAGTTAGAAGATATGATGAAAAATGGAAAGTCCAATATAATATCCTCTGGAAAAGGACCACAAATTGAAGAGATTATTACTCTTTATTATTCCCATGAAACAATTGCAACTAATCTTACAGTTTTTCAAGGGATGTATGACAGAATAATTAATCTCAAACATGCTCATGCAAAAACTACTATAGAGCAATATCAAGAAATGGCAAGTCCAAAGAAAAGACCAGTATTCATAAATTCTGGTACTATGATGAAAGATATTAGCATTATAAAAAACGAAGGGTCATCTGATCCTTTCAAATAAATGTAGTTTATCTACAAAAATAAAAAGGATGTAGTCCTAAAAACTACAAAACAAAATAATAAACTACAAAAGAGAAGATGAAGCTGATCAGACAAGAGGAATCTAAAGAAGATAACGACAGATGGTAGAAGACCAAAGGAGTTTGCTTTATGAAAAGAAGAAGATGATTGAAGACAAAAGAAGAATACAGCTTTGAAAAAAGAAGAAAATAATACAGCTCTTGACGACTTTGAAGCCTAAAAGCAAAGATGATGGCAGACAAAAGAAGATGCTTATGGCAGACAATGAAAAGCAACTAAAGAGATTCTTTAAATAATGTAAATGATGTAAGCAATGATGTAAGATAAGAATGAGTTTTCTCTATATAAGAAACTCAGTTTGTAAGATTTAAGATCATCTGCAATAAAAACCCTTTAAAGCTTTCATATTTTTATGGCCAGCTAAACTCTCTAAGTCTATAATTTTTACCAAGAAATTATCAAGAAATCAGTTATAATATTCTACCTAGATCATAATAATATTTATCCAATTTAAGGATATTATTATAGTATAGCATTTCAGAGGATATCTGCAGCTATCCCAGTGTCCAGGCCATATCCCGGGGAAGGGAACAAGTGCTAGGAAAGGTTGAGGCAGGCGGTGATCTGAAGTACTATTACTAGGTAATATTCAAAAAATTTGTTAATTATTATTTATGATGGATGTAGAATGATTGTTTCTGTATTCTTGATAAAAGTATTAGTAGAAATTATAGACGTTTTTTAATTTTATCATGGAGTCTTTTAAGAATAAACAATCACATATTATCATACCATCTATATTCCTTCCCTTTTTAGGGTTAATAGATAATGAGATCCCTATTAACATGTTAATTAAACCCTGCCTGTAAATTGGTATCAGAGCCATTAAATAGGAAAGTCTTCTCAAGTGAATAGTAACTTTGATGCGTATATCACGTGACAACCCCCTCTTCTCAAAAAACTACACATACACACACTTATACCTAACACCATCCCCTTGTAATCCTCATGTCATTCGTCTCTAAAACCAAACCCTAACCCCCAAATTCAACCAATCCCTAACCCTAATTTAATGGACTCTCAATCAAACAATCTCTACGACACCGCATCTCAACCCGACACCGGCAACGACGCCTACACTTTCCTCGAGTTCAACACTCACGGCGACGACGACTTCGATTACCCCGATTTTCACCAACTCTCGCAACCAATTCGCGGCTCGGCATGGCCCACACCTTCCGATTCCGTCTCGGAAACCGCCGTTGCTAATTTATCCGATCACCACTCCGATGCTTCTCCGGGTTCGGGCAACGGTGTCAAGACTAGAGGAGGAGGCGGTAGTAGTAATCAGGCGGCGGTGGATGCGATAGCGGCTGGGATGAGTGGATTGACTTTTGAAGAGACTGGTGATGATGATAGTTATGAGTTTGGTAAAGGCGATTTTACCGAGCACTCGTGTCGATATTGTGGTGTGCAGAATCCTGCTTGTGTTGTTAGGTGTAATGTACCTTCATGTCGAAAGTGGTTTTGTAATTCGAGAGGGAGTACTTCGGGCTCTCATATTGTTAATCATCTGGTTAGTATTTTGCATTTCAGTTTGACTTTGTTTTATAGGTTAATTTATTTTCTGAGTAGGATCTAGAAATTTGTGACTATATATGAATAATGGGGCGTATGAATAATTAATTGAACTTTATAGCTGAACATTGTTGTTCTGGTTGATCTATGACTAAGTTTTAAGAGTCTTTGTGTTAAAGAAAGAGAGACCGTGTGTGGACATACAATGTAAGTGTTCTTGTATTTCTTTTATCCTTAGCTAGGTGGAAAGTGCGGAGGTGAATCCTTGTCTGATTCTGTATATAATCTTATATGTGACATACAATGTACGTGCCCTTGTCTTTTTTTTTAAAATTCTTAGCTAGGCGGAAAGTGCGGAGGTGAATCCTTGTCTGATTCTATACATAATCTTATATGTGACATACAATGTACGTGTCCTTGTGTGTCTTTTATATTTAGCTAGGCGGAAAGTGCAGAGGTGAATCCTTGTCTGATTCTATATATAATCTTATATGTGCTGTCATCTGCATTTACTAGATTTACTCGGGCTTTAAAATATTGCATTTATTCAATAAATTTTATAAACTAAATCGTAGAATTAGTAACCATCACAACCCAATAAAGTAAAGTATAAAGTACAGACTAACTATAGAATTTAGGTTATGTACATGAATTAGATTAAAGAAGACATTTAAACTAAATAATGATCTCTTTAATGCATCTTGCAATTTCACTCCGGCCACAACTCATTGATATGTTTTTTTCTTTTTTAATCTTATTTGTTTATAATTTAATAATAAAAAGATTGTATATTGTGTTCCGTTAGAAAGTAAAATATTTTATGGCAATGTATTTTAAGCCTAGTGTTACAACACATTATCGAACACTTAACTCCAGAATCAAACGACTATGGATCACTTACTTGGAAGTCCACGAATGACATAGAGTGGTTGACATTTGCTTGTGCGGTCTCCGCATTCAGATTTGCTGCTTTAAGAGTATCTTTACCGATTAATAAAATATGCACACTTGCATCATATTGGTGTTGTGAGCTTGGTGATTTGATCATTGAATAACTTTGCAATTATAAATCTTGGCCTATTCGTATACATATAATTGGTAACGAGCCTCCTCATATCTAAGATATTACTTGTGGCCCAATAATTGGAATGAACAAGATAGTTTAAGGTTATTCGAATGAAGTCATCCATCAGAGTTGCAAAATTTGAAACTTGAGCACTATAGGAACTATGTAAACGATATGTTATTGCACAAGGCTAATAGGATATCATAAAGTATTAAAATTTTTGTTGGGACTGGGTACTGACATCTTATTAATAATAAGGAAACAATTTTTTTTGTTATACTACTACCATAACTTAGAGTAATTCTAATGATCTAATTATGTGATGCAGTTTAGTTTTATGATAAATTGCAATGAACTTTGTTCCTAAATAACAACTTAAAATAAATCCATATTAATTATTAGTTCCTTGATCCCCATTACCACATTTGTTATGTGATGTGGCTTATGTACCTGCAACACTAGAATTAAATGGATAAATCGGTCTTTTACTCCCTCAGAAGATGTTAATATATCCAAGATGATGTAAGCAGTTGATTTGAAAAGTAGTTCTCTCCTTGACTTTATAATATCCAAACATTATGATTATTAAGAGATGTCTTCATGTTATTGTTTTAGTGCGAGGATACGGTTCCAAAACCGGGTTTATATGTATCGGGGTTATCTTAGCATGCTGGAAAGATCAGTTGTATATTAACTCTTAGTTGTATATTTGCATATGTAAGACCAATTATTCCTTCATCTGTTATGATGGTAATTCACTAATTCTTATTAAAAGATTCCACCAACAATGTACCTTAGTGTCTCTGTGTTCCATTGTCTTGTGTCTTCATTCACTCAACTCAAGTTGTTTATACAGATACTATATATGAGTGTTCACTGTCATGTCATGTTACTGGAATTTTTTCATGTAGTATAAATTCTTGAGGATTGGTTTGTTATGGAAGAAGAGTGTTTTGGGACTTTGCCTGATTATTTAAGTGATTGTCAAATTTAGTTTTTAAAACTTCATGGTGTAGATTGATGTAGGGCGACTATGTTTAAGCAAGTAATACTGGCCAATGTGTTCTAGCATTATGGTTCCCTGTCGGAGTAGGGTCTTGATATGTTATCTTGTTTTCTAGGTGCGGGCAAAACATAAAGAAGTTTGTCTTCATAAAGATAGTCCCTTGGGAGAAACAATTTTAGAGTGTTACAATTGTGGATGTCGAAATGTGTTTCTTCTTGGGTTCATTTCTGCCAAGGCAGAGAGCGTTGTTGTTCTTCTTTGCAGGGAGCCATGTCTTAATGTTAATGCATTGAAGGACATGAATTGGGACTTAAGTCAATGGTGTCCCCTTATTGATGATCGATGTTTCCTGCAGTGGCTTGTCAAGGTTGGTGTGTGTGTGTAATTACTTGCATACGGACTTTTGTAAAGGTATTAATCTTACCTCAACGAATGACCTGTTCTGAAATGAAATTTTCAGGTCCCCTCTGAACAGGAGCAGTTGAGAGCACGACAGATCAGCGCTCAACAAATTAACAAGGTAGAAGAACTTTGGAAATCAAATCCTGATGCTACTTTAGAAGATCTTGAGAAGCCTGGTGTGGATGATGAACCACAACCTGTTGCTTTGAAGTATGAAGACGCATATCAGGTGCATATGCTCACAGCTCTTATTGGTTGCTTTATTGGGCTTGATAATTGTTTTTACACATGTATGGTTTAGAAGACTGAAAATGTATCAATTAGGGATTAACAGTTGCAGTTTTTACCTTCATGTAATTGCTGACAACTTGAAGGTGATTTTTGCAGTATCAAAATGTGTTCGCACCGCTTATCAAGCTAGAAGCTGATTATGATAAAGTATGTCACTCTTTGTTGTATATTTTTATTTGTCCTTGTGCCTTCTGTGCAGTTTTTGATCTGCTAGTATTAATGTTAAATTATCCAAGTAACAAGTTGATGGTTTCTCACTATTTCTGCCTTATATCTGTGACATCTATGCCGATTTTGCTACGTGGAACTCATTTGTTTTTTGTTCTGTAGATGATGAAAGAATCTCAAAGCAAAGACAATCTTACTATACGGTGGGATATTGGTTTGAACAAGAAACGTATAGCATACTTCGTGTTTCCAAAGGTAAAATTTATTGCTTAAAATTAAAATTTATATATGCACTACCAGATTCACTTTATCTGTATCAGTCTTAATGTGTTGTTGAATATTTCCCTTCCATATCCTGATCTTCCCTTGTTATTTTGTCTGTAGGAAGATAATGAATTGCGACTTGTTCCTGGGGACGAGTTACGATTGCGTTATTCAGGTGATGCAGCTCATCCAGCTTGGCAGTCAGTGGGTCACGTGGTAGGTTATGTTTGGAATGAATTGCACTTCTAGCTAGATTCTAGTTAAATTTTCTGACTGTCTAGATATGATACATTGTAAACTTGAAGAATAGTTTAAGACAATGCAGTGATAATTTGTGTTGTGAGGATGCTTTCTGTAAGAAACGTCTTTATAGACTGCGTATGTTTAATTTAAAGTAATCTGTTTATAACAGGTAAAGTTGACAGCACAAGAGGAGGTGGCTCTTGAACTCCGCGCAAGTCAGGTAGTTTGGTTAATTTTATATGTTTCTTGCTCTTCTTTTGCTTCAGCTATTATATATATTGTGTTGTTTGCAGGGAGTTCCTGTTGATGTGAACCATGGGTTTAGTGTTGATTTTGTTTGGAAGAGCACAAGTTTTGATAGGATGCAGGGTGCGATGAAAACTTTCGCCGTCGATGAAACAAGTGTTAGCGGGTGGGTCTGCTGTTGTGTTCTTCCATTCACATTCTTCAGCAGAAAAGTTCTGATCTCCTTTGATTCTGACCTCAATTAGGTACATTTATCATCATTTGTTGGGCCATGAAGTTGAGGTTCAAATGGTTCGTAATGCCTTGCCTCGTCGTTTTGGCGCACCAGGACTTCCTGAGCTTAATGCTTCTCAGGTAAGCTCCATAATTAGAATTTATAATCATGGAACCTGCTTATCCCATTAACACTTAACAGTATTGATGAATTACTGCCTAATTATTTTTTTTTTAAAAGAATATCCTTGAGCACGATTGGATAGCCCAAGTGGTAGAGGGCTTATCCTTTGTTGTCCCGGTCTTGGGTTCGACTTTGGCTCGTCCCGAGAATTTCTTAGATACTCATTTGCAAGGTTATAAGCCAAATTATTCAAAAAAAGAAAAGAATATCCTTAAATAATTTATCGGGCCTAAATGACTGGTCTCGTGTTTTTTCTTGCTTACAGTTGTTATGTTTGATCACTTAGGTCCTCTTTGGTGCTTTTGTAGGTTTTTGCTGTAAAGAGTGTACTTCAGAAGCCAATAAGTTTGATTCAAGGTCCACCTGGCACAGGGAAAACTGTCACTTCTGCAGCGATTGTATATCATATGGCCAAACAAGGACAGGGGCAGGTAATATTGTGACACTGCTTTCCGATAAATACGTATATACTAATCAACATGATCCATGACATGTTGTTCTCCTTAACAGGTGTTAGTTTGTGCTCCAAGTAATGTGGCTGTGGACCAACTGGCAGAGAAGATAAGTGCCACTGGCTTAAAGGTAAAAAATAATACTATTACATCGCCTAAGTATCTTTTCTCTCTTACAATAGTCAGCTGCAACTGACATGTCCTAGTGGGCCTATTTTTTATTACTGTTTTTCTGTGGAATGTAATGCTCGCCTCTCCTATTGTACAGAATTAGTGTTGTGTACTTTCCATAGTTCTAATATACTAGACCTCCATTCCTTATTCTTGAGAATGTTCTTATACTAGGTTGTTAGGCTCTGTGCAAAATCTAGGGAAGCTGTAAGTTCTCCGGTTGAGCATCTTACTCTTCATTATCAGGTGCGTGTTTGTGGCAGCTGGTTTGATCATGGAACAAGATGCAGTTTAGTACTTAATTATTGGATTTTTGTCTCTGAATATAGTTCTACTGCAGGTCAGGCATCTTGATACTTCTGAAAAGAGTGAACTTCACAAGTTACAACTACTGAAAGACGAGCAAGGTTAGGTCATATTAATTTATGAGGTGAATCTTTATATGCTTCATTACTTTCTGAACTCGTGTTAGCCTACCACTTGTGATCGGAGTTCACTTATCTATCAGGTTGAGTTTTCATTTCTTGCTAGCTAATTTGTACAAACAAGCTCTAGTATTTTGTGCAAAGATGGTTTTTTCCTGTCAAGCGTTAACTACAACATTTGTTTGTTGATTGTGTTGTAAAAACCGGCTTAGGTACCTATGAAGAGGTAAAACGCGTCTATTATATGTTGATCGGACCATTAGTCTTCCTCTTAATTTTTTTCCCTCTGGAAATCGGGAATTCAGGGGGGGGGGAATGGGTAAAAAGAATACACAGGGATCTAATAATGCAAGAATTTACAGAAGGTGTGCATACATAGTGACCTATTAAGTATCGGGATTGACGCTTGCCTTGGAAGAATAGAAAATCAATTTTTATATAAAAATAATTTAAAAATACATCCAAATTAATCATTCTGACATGCTACATCATAATTTCAAGGATAATTTTTTAACTTCAAATATATATTCTAACATGGGCAAAATTTAGATTTTAGATTTAATAAAATTATATCTTAAAAGGAGGTGCTTAAGAATTTAGTCTATTTGTCTAATGAATTTTATATCTCAACTATTATGACATTCTGTTGATTTTTTATGCTCCAATTGTGAACAACTCTTAACGCTTTTTCTCTCTCCTGCAGGAGAACTGTCCAGTAGTGATGAGAAAAAATACAAGGCTTTGAAGCGGGCAACAGAGCGAGAAATTTCTCAAAGTGCTGATGTCATATGCTGTACTTGCGTTGGTGCTGGAGATCCTCGATTGGCAAATTTTCGATTCCGGCAGGTATGTAATCATATATGCTTGTATTGATGTGTAATTGCTATATACATATATATACACACAGAGGCTAGGCTTCAAGTGAAAAACTTCACTAAATTCTGCAGAACCATAATAAAAAGTTTACTTAAACATTAATTTATGTCCAGAACCTCAAATAATTTTAATATCTAGAGAAGTTTGTAGGTTTTCACCAGAATGTTACCCTATATATATATGTATATTAGTTCTTGTAACTGAAATTCTGATTTACCTCTTGCAGGTCCTCATTGATGAGTCAACTCAATCAACTGAGCCAGAGTGTCTGATTCCATTGGTTCTTGGAGTAAAACAGGTAGTTGCTGTTTTTTTTTTGTTATATACTTTTTTAATGATTTATTTCTATGTTTAAACGCTTCTTGTTGCCATATTTTTTTTTATCAGGTTGTTCTTGTTGGTGATCATTGCCAACTCGGTCCTGTCATTATGTGCAAAAAAGCAGCTCGTGCTGGACTAGCACAGTCTTTGTTTGAGCGGCTGGTGCTACTAGGTGTAAAACCAATTAGATTGCAGGTTATTGTCCTTTTGGTGCTGCTTTCTTCAAGTGTGCTGGCTGTGAAAATAATTGTTTTAAGAAATGTTTCTGGTTTCTTTAATCCTGTAGCACTGTAATTAGTTATAGTTAGTTTTAGATGGGGTTAATTAGTGGTAAGCCACACAATTTTTTGTTTGATCTTGAACAGGTTCAATACCGGATGCATCCATCCCTTTCTGAATTCCCTTCTAATAGCTTCTACGAAGGTACACTCCAGAATGGAGTTACAATAAATGAAAGGCAATCGACAGGCATTGATTTTCCTTGGCCTGTGCCAAATCGGCCAATGTTCTTTTACGTGCAGGTATTTAGAAGTCATTAATGTTTTAATCTTTAACTAGATTTCCTCCCTATATGTGAATCTTTTTTTTATCTGCACACACACACACAAGCGTATTAATATATTTAGTTTGTTATATTAGAAAAAACCATTAATATGAAGTATACATGTACTGATTATCTACTATTTGGGTCAACATTGAAGATGTATGGATCATCGAGAATATTTGGAAATCACATTGTCATTTGATCTAGGGAGATACAGCTCTGTGTTGACTGTTTTTACCTTCTATTTTTCACTGTTGTGTTGAAATTTTCTTGTTTTGTATTCTAAGATGGGACAAGAGGAGATAAGCGCTAGCGGGACATCCTATCTAAACAGGACAGAAGCTGCAAATGTAGAAAAAATTGTGACAACTTTTTTGAAAAGTGGCGTAATTCCCAGTCAGGTGTGTTTGTCAGACCCTTTGCATCTGTTCTTTTTGTTGATGGGCCTATACTAAATTCTTTGTCTTTATTATGAAAAACAATTACAGATAGGAGTGATAACACCATATGAAGGACAGCGTGCATACATTGTCAACTACATGTCAAGAAATGGTGCTTTAAGACAGCAACTTTACAAGGAAATCGAGGTACCTTTGGATTCTCCTACCATGATGATGTTAGATGCAACTTATAATTGACTAAAAATGGAGTATTAACATTGAACTTTCACAGGTGGCTAGTGTAGATTCTTTTCAAGGGAGGGAGAAGGATTACATTATATTATCATGTGTGAGAAGTAATGAACATCAGGTTGGTTGATATACTTGTGTCCTCCCCTTTCCCCCCTTTCAAAATAGATTGTTGAAATAACTTGTTGGTTAATTACCAGTAATTAATCCTTATTTAAGATGCTTAATTGTTGTGGAATTTCTCGGAAGGTTTCATCGGTAGTTCATTTGCATGTGTCTTTTTCAGAATGTTGTAGTCTATACTCCAAGTTACAGTTTTTATTGAATGTCAGAATTTTGAGTGCCTATAGACCCTAGTCACCCTACCATTCTAAAGCAAGTGGGTTGCAATTTTTTAATTGTTCTACTTTGATAATCCCTGATTATTTTAATCAACTGTTCGCCTCATCTTGGGTAGTTTACTACCAGTAAGAATTTTATGGATTTATTGTCTATTGAATTCTTGATTGTACCCTTACGCATATTCTAACTTTGTGTGGTTAAGCAAGGTAGTTATTTGCTGACTTCTTTTGTCATTCAGGGTATTGGATTCCTTAATGATCCACGAAGGCTTAATGTCGCTCTCACTCGTGCCCGCTATGGCATTGTCATCCTGGGTAATCCAAAAGTTCTTAGCAAACAACCACTTTGGAATGGCTTGCTGACACATTATAAGGTCCAATCTTGCCTCACGTTTTATTATAGTTGGTTATGAATTTATTGTTTGCATGGTTTGAATGTGTCTAGTAGTAGAACTGAAAATAGACTTCATAGAATTATTTTGTTTAGCATTTGAGGTCGACTAGTTTTTTAGATGTTCAGATCTTGTCTTATTTATTTTATGTTATCCTTTATAAATAGATATAATTATAAAACTTAATTATATTATGTATATAGTTTATTAGGAATACACTAAAATATGGTAGAGAATAAGAAAATTATTTATGTTATTGGATCAGTTTATGGCCAAACAAATATAACCCAAAATAAAAATAGAACATTAAAGCCCAAGTAAAGTAAACATTTCAGGCTTTCAGCTACGTCAAAAAGGAGAAAGTGTCTATATACTTTAACTTCTTCTCTGTATATAAAATTATAAATATATTCTTCTATGTATATTTTATATATATAAGTGTATATATAATATGTATGTATGTATCTTTCTCCTTGTCTTCTGCTCTTTGTCCCTGTATATATTGTATATACCCATAAATATAAACAGATACACATATAAAGATGATTTGAAGGTAAGAGATGTTTAATAGACAAGGAGGATGGACAAGAGTTTGAATTTGAAGGGAACACTTCAAAATGTTAGTTTTTATGTATTCTGTGTTATTATTTATAAATAGATATAATTATAAAGCTTAATTATATTATGTATGTGTGTAGTTTATTAGGAATATTCGAAAATATGGTTAGAGAATAAGAAAAGGATTTGTTTACTTTATTATTAAGATTTTACTTGGTGGCTAATTAGGGATTTACTCCTATGCAAGGAGATGTAATATATTATTATAGGAATACTTTGATTGATATTTTAATTGAGATTGTTCTCTCTTATTGTTATGGGGGATCACCGCGGTTAATCCACAATCATCTATCCTTTTACTTGTCTATATTCTTGTCCTGCATCATTTTTTCTGAAGTTGTAGTAGAATGTATACAACTCATGTATCCCACTTATGCTTTAGGAGGCCAGGTTGTAGATATATGGTGTGACATATTCTAAAAAAACTTGTGCTTTCATGCGATTGTCCCCAACTCGCCAGGTTTTTTATTTTATATATATCTGTTTGAATTCCACTAACTTGGTCCTCTATTTATCTTTATTTATCAGGAACATGAGTGTTTGGTGGAAGGACCTTTAAATAATTTGAAGCAGAGCATGGTGCAGTTTCAAAAGCCTAAGAAGGTAAAGCTCATGTGTAAATATAATTGTTTGGTATGAAGTTTTTTACTATATTAGGTCGCAATATGCTGACACTGTAGTTCATTTTGCAGATTTACAATGATCGGAGACTGTTCTTTGGTGGTGGACCTGGAATGGTGCCCAATGATAGTTCTGGGTCTGCATCTTCAACTGCAGATGCTGATAGGAGAATTAGCCGTTCTAGGGGTATGCTAGGTTTAGATTATTTCATGTTATAAGATACTTGCCTGTGGTAGTAGAGCATAGCATGTTAAGCTGTTTTTGGTTGTGAATAAAAATTACGAGTTGCAGGCTCCTTTATGCCTCCTGGCCCACCCAATGGTACACATAAACCTGGTCTGCATCCAGCTGGTTTTCCCATGCCTCGTATTCCGATTTCACCTTATCACGGGGGCCCTCTGCAGCCATATGCTATTCCTGCTCGTGGTGCTGTACATGGACCTGTTGGTGCTGTTCCTCATCTTCCTCAGCAGGGAAGTCGAGGTTTTGGTGCTGGACGTGGCAATGCTGGCGATCCCATAGGAAATCATCTTCCACACCAGCAGCAAGGCTCTCAGCAGGCAGTTGGGAGTGTTGGGTCTAATTTTAATTATACTACCTTAGAGGGTCCAAGTAGCCAGCCATCTCCTGGTGGTCCATTATCGCAACCTGGTTTTGTTTCTAATGTAAGTGTTTTATATTTTTGTCGTGACACCCAACATTAACTCTCGTCAACTTTTTTTTTATTCTTCATTAATTTTAATACATTTTGGATGGTTTTTCTTTTCAACAGATGGCCGTTCAACCAAACCAATCATTTCGGGATGGGTTTTCTATCGGCGGCATGTCTCAGGTTGAAAATTCATTCTTTGACTAAGTAAACAATTCAACTGGATTTGGTTGGAGGGTACCAACGAAGTCGCATGCCAACTCCCATTTTTATTGAATTATTTAATTAACCGATCAACTTGCTATCAGCTTGCTATTGGTCATTTATTTTTGAATCATATCATTTTCGCAAAATAGATTTCCGACCTTTTTTACTTTCTTTATTATTATTATTATATGATACTACTTCCAGTTCAAATTTTTTTACAGGAATCTTTCAAAATACTAATATAATAGAATTTCGTGAAGGCAATACTTGTTTATTAAAGTTATTCTAAATCTTGTATCGGATACTGTTTATTTAGGATTTCTTGGGAGATGATTTTAAAAGCCAGGGTTCAAATGTTCCATATAATGTTGCCGATTTCTCCACTCAGGTTGGTACAAAAACAATGTTCTATCAGTAATTTCGGTTTCTTATTACCTATATATATGCACCCTAAGAAGTAGGGACACCTGGGTTACCTACTGTATCCCCATGTCGGATACTTGGACACACGTGTCCCCGTATTGGACACGTGGATTCTTCCACAATCCTAATTTAATTTATTTATTTTGAAAATTGTGGTCAAAAGTCGTGTTAACTAATTACTTTCACAAAATTAAACATATGTGTCTATTAGTAAATACAAAATATTAGTACTCATGTTTATTTTTGCACAAATGAATATAGTTTACATATATTCTTGTGTTTTAAATAAATACATTGTGTTTTTAATTCGATTTGCATACATTTTTTGTTTTTATTAATAGGTTTTGGTACGTAGAATATGAAATATATATATGAAAATTTATATCTTTATATGACGTGTCCCCATATTATTATATTTATCGAACTCTTGTGTCCCCATACTACGCACCCGCACTCCCGCACTCCCGCACTCCCGCACCCGTGTCCTTGCATAATGCACCCCTTTTGACATTTAATATTCATTGCTTGCAGGCTTCTCAAACTGGATATACTGTTGATTATGCAACACAGGGAGCACAAGGTGGGTTCCCAAGTAGCTTCCTTAATCAGAATTCTCAAGCAGGATATTCTCGCTTTGGTTCAGGAAATGAGTTCATGTCTCAGGTTGGTCATGTCAGTGGCAATTATCATCTTTGTTTGTGAGTTTTCTTTGACATCCATGTTTATTGAGAATAGTAAGATTGAAGGGAGATACATAAAATGGAAAATTATAAATTTCTGTAAAACTTTGAGTCAGTAATTTCAGAATATCTCACAAACAATCTTTGTCGCTAGCGTATGAGTTTTAACTGGTATTAATTACGTCATTGTTTATCTTAGGACTACTTGGCTCATGGTTCACAAGGCCTCTTTACGCAGGCTGGATTCAATGATCCTTCACAAGAAGACCCTTCACAGAACCACTTTGGCTTGGGCAATGCTAGTCAACTCCAATCTCAGGTTTGACAACTCAGTTGTCTGTTCACTACTTATCAAGTGATATTATAAATTTTTTAGATCAGTAGTACATATTGACAGGTGACTTGCACAGTTGCACCATCCGCACTTCATTAACATGAGACCAAGAGCATGTCTTATATGGGCACTAGACATTTTCTAATGACACGAAAAAATCTGCATACTCGTTGTCTTGTCGATCTGTGTTAGTTTCCTTGATTCTGGTTCTTCGTAATGAGCTTATTTGTCTTGTTTTTTTAATGTATTATAGGCACTGTTGAATCCTCTTTATTCCCAGCCTTTCACCAACTACAATACACAGCCGCATAACATGCAAGCTCCACAACAGCAACAAGGCCAACTGGGACAAGGTTCCCAAAATCAGACACTCCATTTTAGTAGTTGAGTTCTTGGGACTTTCAACTATTAATGGGTTATAGTCTTCGCCTCAGGAAACATATATTGTTCTGCCATGTTTGATCAATTGTTCTGCCTGCTAGAAGGTGCTTTCATGGTCCATGAATAATTGAGGTTGGGTTGAGGAAGTGGCTCTTCTCTAGTCATTCTGAATTGCAGGAATCAGATAGATGGATCCCAGGACAGGAACTTCTGAAAACGTGGATGGGCACATTTAAGGGCTGAGGAAGAGGAGGATAACCCAGTATCTTGTTGAAATTTTGAACTTTTGGATGGAAGCGAGAGTTGTTCGATTGGAAAAGGCATTATATGTCATGGCTTTGTAAGAATGGTTTGGCTGTCGTAAAAGCAGAGCTGATCGGTAGTTAACAAGGGAACTCATTACTGTTCAGAAGCAGGTACAACTATTTTTCTGCACGGGGGAGATCATCTATTCCTTCTGGCCCAATATGTATACTCTACAAAGTGGTGCTGATGAACATTATGCTTGTGATATCAACAGGCCTAAATTGGGATATATATGTAAACAAAAATTGGTCCTAAATTTTACATGTCTAGGGTTATCATTGATTGATGTTAACGAAAAGTTGACTTTAATAAGACTGAATTAAGGTGTGAAGTTCAGATGCTTGCCTGAAATATTATTATTAATATTGTGGTAATTTAAAGCTACTCTTTGATCTATATCTAGTGCAATGCAAAATTTATGCTTTTTGGGTTCAAGTTGCTAGTATTATTCGTACATGATCTTCAAGTTGTTCCCTTGTACCATGTTTACATGCAAGGGGCAAATATTATTTTGAAAATAGACAACTTAAAATATTATTTTGAAAATAGTAGTCACTTTTCAAATTTTTACGCTTATTAAGAAAACATTAATTCAATAATATATTTTCACTTATACCCATCATAAATACATGAATTTCATAAGAATATAAACTATTTTAGATTCTTACTCCCCTCTCATTAATTGTTATACAATTTTCAATAAGGGTGAGAAAAAAAACTGAAAAACCGAAAAAAGCCGTAACCAATGAACGGTTATAAATTCTAAATTTATTTTCTTTTATGTTATATTATTTTCAAACTTAATATTATTAAACTTGCATAACACTTTTTATTTACGTAAAAAACCAAAAAAAAATCGAAACTGATGAACGGTTAATAGTTAAAAACTGGAGAAAAGGCCCTATATGTCACAATTTGAGTTGGAAATGCCCTAAATGGCACAACTTGTAATAATGGCCCTAAATAGCACTCCAAAACGCTACATAGTGTGGCGTGCCGAAAAAAAGGTGAAAACGCTGTTTCGTGTAGCGTTTTGCACTTTTTTTTAATTTTTTTCGGGAAAAAACGCTATTTCGTGTAGCGTTTTGTATTTTTTTAAAATTTTTTTGGGGGAAAACGCTACTTTATCTTGGGTTTTGGGCTAAAAAACGCAACTTAAAGTAGCGTTTTTGGCGAGATTTTTTTTTTTCCAAAACTCTACACGATGTAGCGTTTTGGAGTGCTATTTAGGGCCATTTTTTCGGGGTGTGCCATTTAGGGCATTTTCTCCCCAAATTGTGACATATAGGGCCAACACCCTAAAAACTGAACCTAACTAACATATACGATTTGGTAACGGTTTTTGGCAAAAACCGAGCTAAACCGGCCCGTGCACACCCCTAATTTTCAAGAAAGGTAATTTTGGAATAATGTCAACATATTTGTATTGGAAGTAAACATGTATTATGGGGAAAAAATCTCTTAAAAGAGACTACTATTGTGGGATGAAGGGAGCAAGGAATTTGAGATTCTAATGTAATTTTCTTGAGATATTGAATATAATGATTGTGTTTTATAGGGCAATATTTTGATTTAAATAATATTATTTTGATATATATAAAATTTTATAATATGAAGTCATTTTATTCAATTGATTAAGAAAATATTCTAATTATATATGTTCTCTAATGTGAGTTCTGTGGAAGACCCGAGAGGCCAAGACCCTGAAATTTACATATGTTCTTAAACAATGAAAAATATATCTTGGCTTGCAAAATTTCCAATTTAATCGAGAGCTTAATAGATTTATTTTCTAATTCTGTAACTAAATTACATTTCTTCTTTTTTAATAAACAAATTCGAAATTAAGCTAATAAAGGCTCTGTTGTTTTGATTGAAAAGTAGTTGAAAGTTTATTTGGTAAAATATAAAATCAGTTTCTTTTCAAAAAGTGTTTTTGATTTTAGTGAGTACTTCTCTATGTACATCAAATTGTGCATTTTATTTAGTTTTTTTAAAAATATATATAATTGTACGGATGGAAAATTCATGTCAAATAATATTATTATATAAATTTTTGTTGGATTTAAAATAGTGGAGCATCAATTTTACAAATTTATCATTTCAAAAAAAAATTAAGTAGCACTAAGTAGGGGTGAACACGGGTCGGGTTGGGCGGGTTTTAACCAAAAAACGACCCAACCCAATTAGTTCGGGTTGATAAAAACTGAACCCATTAATATAAATTTTTTTATGTAACCCAACCCAACCCAACCCAACCCAATTAATTCGGGTTGGGTTGGGTTGGGTTAAACCCTCTTCTTCAAGCAATAATACTGTAAATAAGTCTGAATATAACTTTGATATAGTCTACCTCTGTCAAATGCCAATTTTTCATAACAAATAAATATTCCAAATGTGTGACATTAAAATATAAATAGTCACCAAATAATTAAATACAATCCAAAATCTAACTCAAAACATTAAATAGTCCAATAACAATTGGCTAGCTTAAAATAAATAAAACAACATTTTTTGTGACGAATCAATCATCAATAACATTGATAGCATTGACCTTGAGTATCTCCTTCGATGCACCAATGTCAATATTATTTTTGCCACTTATAAAATTAAAACAAAAAATGAAAACATTTATGAGCCTAGATTAAATAAAAAAGAACATCCCCTTATAATTAAATCAGTTTGGTTTATCTTTATCAAGAAACTCATACTAAATAGGCTTAATGAGCTATGTCTATATGTGTAAACGGGTTGGTCGGGTTGGGTTAGGGTCAAAATATGTTAAACCCTAACCCAACCCAATTTATACGGGTTTTTGAAAAATTAAACCGTTCAACCCTCAGTTTTGGACGGTTCGGTTTGTTCGGCCGAAACAAGGGTCGGGTTGGGTTGGGTTGGCCGGGTTATGTTCACCCCTAGCACTAAGCCACTAATTGAAAAAAATTCAATTTTGTACTTTGGCAAACTCCAACAGCATACTGTTATACAAATGCAACATGATAAAGCAACTACAAGGAATATATTTCAAGAAATGTATTTGTAATCAGATTTCTATTCACATTGTACTTTTGACTGATAATAATATAGATATATAGCAACATCGTTACCAAAGTGCTTACAGTTGGCAAATGATTTCATACCGGCCAATTTCTAGGACAAGAAAAGGAGGAATCGAGCAAGATGCTTGTGGTGTATGCATCTATCTTGCTGCAAAGACAAAAGATGATACATGCAACGCGTATACTATTTGGGGACTTGTCAGTTGCCATTGCAATTAGTCAATAGTGTCAGAAGTTGAGCTGCTCTTACGGATACCACTTCAGCCACTAAATGGCCAGAATCTTATTTACCAAGAGCAAACTGAGCTAATGAAGCAGCTTGAGATTTGTTGCACAAATCAGGCCAGGGTTATCATAACCTTGAGCTCTGTCTCCAAGGGCATCCGCCTTCAAAAGCATGCTCCAGTACGTCTTCCATTCGCTTGGCTGGCAATATCTGAGAGGAAAAAATATAATAACAAGGCTTGCTCAATGGAAGCACATATGTAAAAGAATAATGGTAAATAATCAGAAAGTTCTGTTCCAATATTAAGTTGGCAACCCACTAGTTAGTTAAAATGAATTGAATTTTGACCAGTATATTCAAGTTGGATGATTGATGTATTCTTACAACTAGCTTAAGATATTTCTGAAGTCTATGCACAAAATTTGTTCAAGGGACTTCAGATATTTGGTAAATTGGAACGAGAACCTGACAATAGAGAATTTACAAACAAAAAATCAGTTGATGAACACCTAAGCCGGTAATAGAAATTAATAGTTACCTCCATACTGGCCAAAACAGCAGAAGGCACTTCAACCAGATCCTTCAAGTTCCGCTCTGGCAGGATAACTCTCTTTATACCATAGCGATGTGCTGCCAAAACCTGTGCAAGTGCATGTTCAAGAGTTATAATAATTAACAGGATCAAGAGTTAATCACATAATCACCCTACAATATTTCTAGCATTATTTAATTTAATTTTATATTCTTAATTCTGGAAGTGAGAAATAGCCGTCATTTTTGGTTGCTAGAGATCCTTAGAACCTAGAGATGCGATGTATATACTGTTTGTCTATCAGGGGAAACCACTGAAGGTAATAAGAAGTCGGCAGAAACAGATAGAATACATACCTTATCCTTGACACCACCAACTGATAATACTATACCTCGCAGTGTCATTTCGCCTGTCATCGCTGTATCTGATCTTACTTTTGTATGACTGAACAGTGACACTAGTGCCGTTACGAGGGTCACACCTGCTGAGGGACCATCTTTAGGTATCGCACCGGCAGGAAAATGAATGTGAACATCCTGCCCGTCCAATAGATTTGTTTCCTTGGCAGCGGAAAATTTAAGCTCAGTGGGCCTTGACCTTACCTGAATCAAGAATCATGAAAGGAAATACATTCTGCATCAAGAGAATATATACACATAACATGACAAATAGGACATACATGCAGAATCACAGATAATAATTTATTAAAGAGACATAAGTATGTGATCTGTCATTGAAACAACTTTTACTTCGCAACATTAAAATCACATGATACTGAAGTACCATCACCGTACCAAAATATACAATAATTTTAAACACAAATTAAATACTCTCTTATCTCCATCCAAAACAAAATGTCATTATTTCAAGAAACATATGGGAATGCTGTTTCAAGTCTAGAATATGATACCTTACAAATAGCTACAAATAAATGCTTAGTGTCACATTATCTTAACAAAAAAAATTGATCAAGCTTCAGATAAAAAAACATAACATATTTACCCAAGTAAGTGCAATCTGCGCTGATTCTTTAATAACATCACCGAGTTGACCAGTGAGATGCAGGTCACCCTTCCCCGCCGTTGACGTAGCTTCTACAAATTGAACCTCTCCTCCAAACGCAGTCCACACCAGTCCAACTGATATCCCAGGTTCTGCAACCCGCTCTCCAGTTTCTTTGTCATCAAATCGTGGAGGCTGCATCAAAGCGTAGGAAAAAAAAACCTCAGATCTGCTAAGTGTATCAGGAATACAACATATAAAACTATACAAGAACAATTAAGGGTCTGAGAAGGGGACGAGCGTTCAGTAAGACTCGGCCAAAAGACAGCTTTTTATTAATCATGCATATATGTTTTTTGTCCTCTCTTCTTTGTGTACAAGTATTTCAACACTAGCTAGTTCCAAACACCTTAATCAACAGCTAGTAAATGATCCCACACTCTGTATTATCTCAAGCATTAAAGCTTGCAACTGAAGATAAATGATTACCCCTAATACTTTTTCCAGCATGAATTCATCAACAATCAAAGTTGAATTAACACTGAAGTCGCTTGACATCTCGTGATTGTCACCCATTGGAATTACTTCCATTTCTACTTCAGCAATGCCCATAAGTCTACTTTCTAGCGAAGGAGAAGAAAGTTGGTGCACATCTTTGCCAAGTGAAAGAGCATGCTCTAGCTCTGCTACTCTTACTGCAGCTGCACGAGCTAAAGATGCTAGATTCCTTTCCAGATTCCTAACACCAGCTTCTCTTGTGTATCTTTCAATAATGTGTTTCACCATAACCTACCACATCAAAACAGAAATCTTAATAGCATGAATATAAGTAAAGTAATCCTATTTTACAACTTTAAATCAACATGAAACAAAAAGCTGTGCTAATGACTTTCGAGGCCAAGAGTTTCAATTACTAAGTATATCACGTATACTCTCTACACTTGTTCCCATTTATGTATTATAATTTTCTGTATAATAATAAAATTGAATAAAACAAAGTATCTCAGAGAAACAAAAGCATAAAATCATTAGGTCGTGATCATATTTAGCTTCACTCATTAGTCAAAAATAAAATTGTATTACAGTTTAAAAACAGGTCATTAGAAAAACACAACTGCCGCAAATAAGTAAACAGGGAATGTATACAAAGAGGCAGTTTGATACTTTGGTCTGTTCACATATAGTCAATTGGGACTGGGCTTCCCCTAACGCCCCCCAACGGCTAATGGCTACAGGAAGTTCATCGATCCACCTCCCCGAAGGCTACGAACAATTGTGTCGGCCTCACCCCGCCATATAGATCACCCTCTTGTGGTAATATAAGATATAGGGAAACTATATTCTTCCCCGACATGAGGAACAAAAATACAGAATATTGGAAGATTTATACCAACACACTTGAAGCCATTTCCAATTAATAGGACATTAGCTGTCAAGCTGAATTTGTCGCATGAGAATGTGATCATCAAATTCATATTCATATAATGCCTCGCTATTTATGTAATAATCATATAAACATTAGTACCTCGGGAATTTGAAGAAAATCGGGACTCAATCCATGTTGATCCAATACTCTTGGAATTAAATGTCGCATCGCAATTCTAAGCTTTTCTTCGGGAGTATAACCAGGGAGTTCAATGACTTCCATCCTGTCTAGCAGAGGTGGAGGAATAGGTTGTGCTTTATTTGCGGTTGCCACAAATATGACCTTTGAAAGGTCATATGGAACATTCAAATAGCTGCAAACTTCGATTAAGGAAGTGTTCCGAGTACAAGTAAAAGTATTCATGTCCTATCCTAAATTCTCTTGTAGACCTCTTATAACTCAAGTACTGTACAACTAAGTTATAACAAAATACTAAGACCCATTTAACCTTGGCAGTATAGACAATAACTATATACTCATTTAATTTACTGATCCAGACTAGCAATCATGCCTACATATTGACATTTTAATAGTTACTTACCTGAGGATTAAAGTAAAAAAAACTGTTGATATTGCTTACGAAATTATCATTGCAAGGTTTAACTTGGAGGCTACATTTTGAAACATCCTTAACAGTAATTACTAAATTTATATTGGAGTATTCTGCCTCTTAACATAGGAACATAAAGATTATTGTATAAGCTTCTAACCAGGGAACTATTAACAAATATGCAGGACTACTTACATCTTGATAGATGGAATCAATCTCAAGTCTAACTCTTCAGTACATGCATAACTGCACGTGCATATACGATATTTAAGTCTGAGTAATCCCAAAATATTAAATTCAAAGAGATCCAGGAGATGATAGGATACTGATCATTAAATGTTTTATTCTGTTCAGGGTCGAGGACCTCTAGTAGAGCTGAGGCCGGATCTCCCCGAACATCAGAACCAGTCTTGTCAATCTCATCAAGGAGCATAACAGGATTACAAACAGCTACTTTCTGAAAGTCAATTAAATAACAACAATTTAGTATCCAACCTAGAAAAATCCATTATATGGAGTATCACTTGCTGGAAGTCAAAACACAGATCTAACATTATCAAGACTTATATAGGTCTACTTGATGTGTGGACAAGAATGAATCAAGGTATAGTCATAATTTTATCCAGATGTCACCTTTAATCCATCAATTAGACGCCCGGGCATGCTTCCAACGTATGTCCTCCTATGTCCTCTAATATCAGCCTCGTCCTTAACCCCACCAAGAGAGATGCGGATGAATTTTCTGCCTAGAGCAGTCGCAATAGATGATGCCAAAGATGTCTTCCCAACGCCTGGTGGACCAACAAAGCACAAAACTGCGCCTCTTGCATCTGGTTTGAGCTGCAATGCAAACTCAGATTCAAAATCATAGTTATTAAAAACTGATAAGAATTACAACATAAAGACACTTCCGACTAACACGTAAGAAAGTCAACCTTGCGAACGGCCAAATATTCAATTATCCGTTGCTTGACCTTGACTAGACCATAATGATCACTGTCAAGACGCTCTTTTGCAGCTTTCAAGTCCAATTCATGCTCTTCGCTAGCAGTCTGCCAGGGCAAATCAGCAAGAAGTTCCAAGTAAACTCGAGAGTTATTATATCCAGGTTGCTGGGGTTGCATTTTCTTTAGTCGCCTAATATAGAAATTTCCAATATATATTAAACAAACATTCTCAATTGGCACTAACTAAAACTGTATAATATAATAAACTAGCTTTATGAGGATTGGGTGAGGCTAAATCAGATTACACAAAACATACTCAACTTTTCGTTTTCACACCATATGTTGACATATCAAGTGGTACTCTATCTAACGCATGTCATGTGGATCTTTCAAACTTTTCTACATAAATGTTGAGGACGGAGAAAATAACTATACACGAAGAGACAACATTCTTTGAGATCGCCATGATATAAACACAAATTTTAATCATTCACATACACATATTCCAACTTAAGAATATGTTATACCTTAATTCTCTCTGTGCATGCTTCCAGATATTAGCAGGCATTCCTGCACTTTGCATCTTCCTTTCGAGGGCAGACACGTCATCCTCATCATCATCATTGTCACCAAGCTCTTCTTTGATAGCCTTCATCTAGGACATGTCATGAACAAAAATAAAGACAGAAGCAAAATAGAACATAAAATTCTCTAAGCACGTATTTAAAAGTAAAACAATAAAAGCAGTGCAAGACAGACTGTCAAATTCTTACAATATAATTTACAGAACTATTTAAATTGAAGATGATGAGTAACACTAGAGATTTTAGCTACCACTAAGTCTTGTGTTAGGACTAAAGATTTCGAGTTTCAAGGTTATTGTGACAACTGAGAAGCTGCTTAATGCATGAAAGTTAGTTTCAAATGCAACAAAAGGAGGATTCCATGACATGTGTACTTTGGTCTTTGCATTAGTGTGGCCCTTAAGGTGCAAGCCTATGAATCTGAAAGCCCACAAATCTTCAGCTTATGGAATATATTATCTCTTCTTCACACCTGGTAGGATTTTATTATCATTTAATCATTGTGTTATTGCTGGAATGTTATCTACGTCATTTGGAGTTTGTGTGATTATACTAAATGCTAGTTATATTAAATAGACTACTGCTAAATTACCCTAGATTAGGTTTTTGTTGATTTGGATTAAAGTGATTAATTTCCATCCCTACATCAATATATTTGCATTTAGATCCAAGGCAAACTGAAGATATCTAGTTGTGAAAGCAAACCTGCTGACGCAGAAGATATTCTTTCTGTGATTTAGACAACTGTCCCTCAACCTTTTGTGTAATCTTCTCTGCCACGCGAATTGACTGAAATAACATTAAAGAAATACTAACAAACCATCCATAAAGTCCTGATACAATAAAAATTAATCATCCCATAAAGTAACTGGTACAACCATTAATCACCTGCAAATGCCGATTAACTAATTCAGTAGCTTTCAAAAGCCGAACTTTTACGTCAACAGAGTCCAACATAGAAAGCTGTTCTTCGAAACTTATTTCAAAGCTAGCAACAAATATATCTGCCAGCTTGTGAACTGGAACTGTCTCCAGAAGAACTTTTGTCCGCCCTCCTGTTTTTTGTTTCTACAAATATTTAAAAACTATGAGATTGGACCAGAATAAAATTGTAAAACAACATTCATCTGAAAAAACATCATAAATAGAGATGCCAAGCAATCAGGCACATAACAAAAGATGATATATGTTTATATGATTTGATAACTAGACACATTTGTAACAATTAATAATAAATTAATGAAGTTGACTCTGTTACTTCATTAAATCCAATGGGAAATTCTTCTATTTTTTCATATTGATTGAACGCAAATTATTCTTAACATCTAACTTTGTAATTTTAATTTCATGCTTAAATGTAAAAAGCAGCTGCTTTCCTGCTTAGCAATAAATTTATAGCTAAAGGATCTATAATCAGTTTGCACGACACTTTATTCACAAATAAGAAACTTGTTAAGTGATTAATAAGAAACTTGTTAACTCTAATCAAAAAGCATGTAAAACATTTTGAAACAGAAAAATAGAAAGCGAGATGGAAGGAAAAAGATAGCAAGTCCCGTGCTGATTAATTTGCTTCACTATGTAGCATATTAATCCCTTTTAAATGCTAATTAGATACTGTATGGTGTTAACCACCAATATCCCATTTGAAAACCAAAAATAAGTTCCACTTTTACCTGCTCAAGAACAGAAATAAGCTCCATTGCGGTAGCTTTGAACTGAAGGGACAGTGCTGTGAAATCTGGATCTTGCTCTACTAACTCCATCTCTACTTGCGAGAAAAATAACAGTAAAAATGTGTAATGAGAGATCAGTGAAATCATTTTGCAAACCAGCGGTGGTAAAATCTGATTCAAGGAAACAGATGGAGATGTACAGATTCTCTCTTATTTTAAAATGAAAATAAAAATTAGTGCTTCACTCTGACTGCTCGCCCTTAAAGTCAAGCATGAAATTTGAAGTAAACAATGACTGCTCGAGTAAGACTATGCTAGAGATTTAGAAAATCCAAGAGAAAAGAAAGGATAACATAGGTTTATAAAAACAATTTTTCCAACTTCTATTTCACAGATGATGAACTCATAAGTCTGCTGTAATATGATTGGGGGGGACTACATTTCTGCATTCATGTTCCTTTCTCATTATCTTTAGCTTGGTCCCACTAGTTAAACCACAAGTTAAGCAATGCTTGCCGACCAAATTTGATACGTATATATATAATGTGTTTTAAAGAACATTTAATCCATCGACTGTAAGTTATATATGGTTCTGGGTGTTCCTCATTGAAGAACCAACTTTTTGAGTTTCCACTTTTCTGTGACAGTTGGTTTTCACTCTCACTATCTTGTAGTAAATATAGACATGGTTATTACGGCGCCAAGTCGAGACTTGACGCCCAACTACCTTCATAAACACTAGTCGACAAGTCGCTCGACTAGTCGTTAAAAGTCGACAACTTGTTCATATACATATATTTACTAGATTTAATAAATAGCATTGCTAAACACATCAATTTCACAATTTAAATCAGAAGTAATAGAGTAATAAGTTCAAATTAAGCATATTTACTACATAATAACATGCAAATACCAAATATTAAACATGTACAAGCAAATAAAAACATAAGTGATGACGAAAATCAAACAAAGTAATCCATCTCAATATTGAGCTCATCTCTATCCCTTTTTTGTGTATTGTTATTGATCGAATAATGTGATTGTACACCATAATCATCGTTACCACGGCCCAAGTCGGGCGTCGAAAAGTCTCGGCGCCCGGGTACCTTCGTGTCGACTAATCGACGACTAGTCATCTTCGTGATAACAGTGAATATAGATACTAGATAATAAATTTATTTTAAAAAATAAATCAAACATGAGGGGATGCAATTAGCACACGGAAACAGTCAAGCATACCAAACTTTGGTACCTAATTGAATATAATTTGCAAAAATAGAGGGTATCTTAATTTACATACAAAAGACAAAAAAAGGTCTAAGACTTACCGGGCCTGGTCATATCAAGGGGAGAGACTCTTGCAGTATAATAAGTTTCCCTTGTACTAAGTTCCTGAACACTGAATCTACACAATCCTTCAAGAACAACAATGTAAGTAACCCTTCCACTTGGTTTCTCCACCCCTCTGGAAAGATGTAAAGCTCGAGCTGCAACTCCCCTTATATGTTAAAAGAAAAAATTGTCCGGTCAATGCAAGCAGGGAATGACACTTAGAGATAAAGGAATATAAAGATAATGACAATTATGCACATTAATTAGGTCAAGATTCATGAACTAACTAATGAAGAAAGGAGATTAATGCAAACAGGCATATAGGCAAATGAACTGAAATTTCTGAATATAAAGAAAAAATACGCACACATTAATCATATAAAAATGTATACCTTGTATGCCACTGAATAACTTCCTGCTGACTTTTTCCATCAACCTTGTAGGAATCTGAAACGCCAACTTGAGTTTTTGAAATCCGATCTCCCAGGTCAGGCCCCTGTCCTGAATTTCATAATAAACGTGTTAATTACTAAATTTTCGAATATCTGATACAACGGAGAAATCGTGATCACCTGAAGATAACACAAGACCTGCTGACATTGTGTCAGCAGCATCACGAACAGGAAGAATTCCAATCAATCCCTTATCTTCCTTCTGCCATAGTTCTTGCTCCACAAGTTCCACACTAGAATTTATCAAAGACAATAACATTAATACAAATGCGTGCAAACAATTTCAAGAACATTACAAAATCCAATATGGCCTGCTGTGTAACAAACCGAATAGCATCTTGTTGAGTAGACCCAAGTACAACTATGATCTTGAAAGTGAAACTAACCCCATTTGTTTTGACTAATCTTGATAACTAACTGTCAAGGGATTCAATTATTTAGGCCCATTTGTATGTAGCTTTACAATCTTTCCCCCTAAACAAACAATACCCAAAATTCAAGACTTGCTTTAAATCCCACAGCAAACTCAAATTCCAAGAAATGATCTGAATTCAATATAACACTTGCCTACCTAACCGTCAAACTCAAAGATCAAAACTTTTTCTTTTTATTTGGAATGAGTAAAAGATTAAAACTTGATTGAGAAAAAATGAAAAACATAATACAGTACAATGAAATAATTATTAAAAAAAAAAAAAAAAAACCTGGTTGGAGAAGTGCATCGAATACGAATAATAGCACCAGGCAACAAAACTTTGTTCCTAAATGGAAGAATCCCCAGTCGACTTGGAAGCTCCACTGATTCACCCATCTCTTCTATCACACTATTTTTGTCTTAATGTCTTGTGTCTTATGACTTGTAAGTGTATTACTTGGACAATTTCACAAGTGAATTCAATTTGGTTTGGTTTGTCATTTGTGTATACAACAACAACATATATATATATACACACACATAGATAACACCAAGGATGAGACAACTACTGTAATAATCTAATATACAGGTGGCCCCGATTCCTGCACCTAACATACTAGTATAACTATATCTAAAAGCATCTCCAATTTATCAGACTCTTTACCTGTGTTATTGTTAAGGACATAAATTTTAAAAAAAATGTTCAAAACATTTATTCCAAACATTTATCTTTTTATTTATAATTAAAAAATTATAAACTGCCAGCCAGAAATTGTTCTGGGAACAGGTGGAAATGGTTGCAGATAAAATATAAGTCTGATTTTCTTAAAAATGTTTTAGGATCTTGTTCTATATATTATATGTAAGTGTTTAATATATTTTTCAACTCTAAAACTATTCTAAATATATTAGACGTTGTTTTCTTAATTAATAAGGGTTAGTTTTCTACTTAATGTTTATTTTGTTGAACTATTTTTAGAAAGAATAAGGTTTTAAATATTTTTATTATCCTTCTGTATTTGTGTTGTATTTATTTTTTAACACACGATTTGCAGAGATACATACATATATACAACTCAGTTATACATTACTGAATTCGTTTTAATTCTTTAAGAGTCATTGGTATATTTTATATAAAATATTTATATAGATAGTCATTTTAGTCGAGTTGTAATCTTTATTTTTCACTTGTATTTTTTAGAGTGTATTGTAGTTGTTTGGATAGTTCCCTAGTCAAATAAGGGTCCAGAAAACTAAATTAGTACTCTCTCTGTCTTCTATTAATAGTCTTCTTTTGAAAAAATAATGTATATTAAAAAATGTTAGTTGTACAATAATTTTTCGTGCGTATCATATTTATTATGACTATTTTATACTCCCTTCGTCTCATATTTCTTGCCTCATTTTAACTTTTCAAAGTAAAATTAATTAATTTTGACCAATAAATTAAATATATTATATAATAATATATATTTTTTTAAAATATTATAATAAAATTCAATTATTTTATTTTATCAATCAATTTATAAATTTGTAAAATTATAAATAAATATTTTTAAATTGTTAGTCAAAGTTTAAAAAAATTGACTTTGAAAAATCAAAATGAGACAAGAATTATGGGACGGAGGGACTACTAAATAAAGTGACTTTTATATTGAAAATGACAAAAAAATAGGGTAATTTTAATTTTTTTACATTAAAAATAAAAATAAACAATTATTATGAGACAAATTTTTTCGGACACTATTATTATGGGACTGTGTACAGGAGTAGTCACGGTTCACAAAAAACGGGCGTTTCAGCAAACCATTATAAACAAAGTTATATCATTGTACTTTGTAATAATTGTTTTCATTGATCATTAGTATATCTTTTTACTAATATACTCCCTCCGTCCCAACCAATTCTTTACACTTTCCTTTTTGGGACGTCCCACCCAATTCTTTACATTACTAAAAATAGTAACTTTTAACAATAAATATATTATTACATCCACTACTTCACTCCACTTTTTCAACACTTTACACTATTACACCCACTACTTCATTTATTTTAACAATAAAATCACTATTACACCCACTATCCTTGGTCTCCGTGCCCGGACCAAATGTAAACATTTGGCCGGGACGGAGGGAGTATCTTTTTACGAGTTTATGTATGAATAAGGATTAAATTTACTTCCCCCCCTGGCTACTCTAGGATGGGGAGTAGGTAAGAGAGCATGATGTAGACAATAGGAGATCAAGGGTTGAAACTGGTTCAAATTATTGTGTATTCTTTTTATTGATTTATGTGTTGCATCATAATAATTTATCATTATACAACTCAAAACTCAGTAAATTGATTATGTGGTAATTATTAAAATTGGACTTAGTAACCCTCATAACACCTATTCATCCCTCTAGATATACACTTTCATTAATTACAATCATATATATTAATTAAATAAATGTTTGCACTTTCAATTTTTTATAAAAGAATTAAATATTTGGAAAATATACTTTCTAAAATCTATACTATACTATTAAAACCGAAATATTAAAAATTTTGTGGTCTTTGGTCGGTATTTGGGCCGGATAGTTATATTGGGCCTAATTTTCAAACACTAATCTCCTAATGAAAATAAATCTCACTCTGCTAAGTAAAATACATCTCTAAATAAAATATACAAATATTATCTTATTAAAATACAAATAAAGTATATTATACATATAATATTAAATAAAAATTAAATTCTTATTATAAAATTAAAAATACATTCAAATTATATAAAGAAAATATTAAAACAATTTTATACGTGCATAATATAAACTAGTATATATAATGATTAAATGATGTAATTGAGTCAAGTTTAACGCAGCGTCGTTACATCCAAATTTAAATATTGCTTCACACCTGAAAGTGAATTTATTAAAAAATTAATTATTTCAGCATTAAATAGTAACCAAAACTAGAAAATGATAAATACTTCATCATGTTAAATTATTTATTTTTTTTCATGTATTTTGATGTGTATAGAAAATATAATTTTACAAATTGTTTTTTAAGTATTAAATTAAAATGTACTATTCAAATATTTACTTAAAAAGTTAAAAATAATTTTTTAAATTTATTATTTTTATATATTCTAAAAATATATATAAAATGTGAAAATTGCAGGTTATTGAGGAAGGGCAGAGCATTTCTTAAGTTATTACTCGTCTATGAAATCCGTGAAACACATGCTTATTTAAATTTTGCTTCTCTATATTGAATGTAAATTGTTCGCCTGTTTGGACTGCTTTAAAATAAGTCTTTTTGGACTTATTTTCGGGTAAAATTTTCATATTTTGATAAATGTATATTTGAGATTCTATAAGTTGCAAAAAAAAGTTAACTTTTTTCAGAAAAAAGTTAGGAATCTCTAACTTTGTCTTAAAATAAGTTAACTTATTCTGGAAAAAAGTTTCCCCAAACACCCCTGTATGCATTAAGGTTGCGTCATATGATAAAAATAAACTACGTCATGCACCTTCTAAGCAGTTCTATGCCGTAGGCTGCAAGATATTGTTTCTTCAAATTCTTCTGTTATTATTTAGAAAGTGTTGTGGTAAAGGGTGTTATTAAAAAAATTAGATGAATTTTTGATAATATTTTTAGTATATGTATTTTTTGAAATTAAATATAAAAGAATTTATAGTTAAAAAAAATTATAATTAAAATTGTAGTTATTTTTCGTAAAAGTTGAAAAATAACATATAACATATACGTACTCAATACAATCTACTTACCTATCTCAATTTCATAAATACTCAAATTCTTTAATTAATTTAAAATTATAATTTTTTAATTAAATTTTATGAATATTATTATTAATTTTATGTATATTAAATTTATATAAGATTTTATTAAAATTTAAAATATTATATAATTTTAGCATATATAAAATATTTAATAACAAAAAAAATATTTGCTATTTTTAATATTAATATATACACACATATATACATATATATTAATATTAAAATTTTATTTATTATAATACGAACCCAAATTATATACATGTATTTGTATTAAATAGATATATAATTATTACAATTAACTTTTAATTATTATTAAACTAATCATTCTAATTAACTTATTATCATCAACCTCTTTAACAAAATTAAAATTATGTTAATCACTTATCAGCTAGAGGTGGGAGATAATAATGTGTAGTTAGGTATTGTTAAAAAGCAAGCCAATAGCGAATAGTAGTACTCTTCTTAGTAGTAGAAATAATGTGTAGTTAGGTTTTGTTAAAAAGCAAGTCAACAGGGCGGCCATGGCTCGTGTACCTTGTATCAGCTCGTGTACTTTGTTCGTTAAATTGCGACAACCTGTTTATGTCTCCTCCGTCTACTTTGTTAGAAACACTTACGTTTGATTCTACTTTTATATATTGAAAGGTTCGTTTTGTTTCAAATAAAAAAATTATATTAATCACAAAAGTATTATATATATATATATATATATTAACATAAGTTCTTAATTCAAAAAAAAATAAAATAATTTTTTCATGTAAAATATTAATTAAAATATAATATAAAAATAAATTTATCTAAATATTAATTAATCCGTGATAATAAACGGTACATTAATCCTACTATAAATTAATTTCCACATGATTCATATGTAGGATGAAGTCAATGTGAAGCATCTGCGGATAATTCTGACGTAATACTCCTGAAATTTAAAACATATCTAGACTTTTTTGGCAATGACTCGATAAAATTATACGAGAGACGTAGGTGAATTGAGTTCTGAGTGAAATTTGATTTCCCTGAGGCCATCTTGAAATAGTTATTTTATTTTTTAACTGGCATTTTCTTTTAATAAGCACTACATATATCATAATTATTACAGCAAAAAATTAAAGATCATATGTAACCCAAACAAATTAGTTCCTACTTTAAATCGTAAACTTGAAATAAATACATATTCCTTCTCTTTCCTTAACTCAATGATTAATTTGATTATAAGTCCAAGTGAGCTTAAATATTCACTGCTCGCTTTAAGAAAAAAAATACATTTAAGAATTTATAAATTTATAAGTGAGTTGATCTTAGTTATAAAATACATTTCAAAATTGGACATTTGATTATCAAATGTTATGATTCTTTGTTTTTTTTTTCTAAATTGATTCTTTGTTGTTATATATATAGTTTATAAAATGTTTTCATTTGAGGTGTTTGTTCAAAATTGATAATCGGAGTTTACCATATTACAACTCAATTATTAAGTCAATAAGAAATGATAAAAGGGTGGCGATTTAGAACAGCTTTATAAAGTCAGAAGTCATATATGGAGCCATCGAATGAATAAAGAAAGCGAGTAGATAGCCACGTCGTCTGCGTCAGAGCACACGCATGGGCTGCTGATCACATCCTGGTGTCGTCACCTGGCCCTGTATATCCACCTCGCCGGCTCGCCATCGGTTTTAGAAAGTGTAGTCCACAAATGATTGGCACACTACCGCACAAGAGCTTGACAAAATGGGTCCCCGGATCGAATCCAATTTTATATCTGAATTACATAATCCGATAAATATTTGAAAATCGATTTGATCTGAATTAAAAATTATCCGAATCGAAAATTTAATCGAAAATAATCTGAAATACTAGATTTGATAATAACTTAGAACCAATTAGAACCAAATACACAGTCATCTGAACCAAATACGACTTGAAGTACGAGATCTGATTCAATACAAATACGAATTAGAAATGAGATAAATTGAATTTTAATCTAATTTTTTAATTATATTTTAATGATTCATAGTCTATAATATTAACTCCCTTTTTATTTACGAAATTAATCTATTTTTAAGTAAAATTAATATTTAAAATTGTTTTATATCGAAAAATTAAAATGGTTATACAATCAAAATTTTAAATACTTATATTATTTTATATTATAACTAATCTATACTATATTATTATAGCAGAAAGATTAAAAAAAATTATTGGATGGTCAGTTGGTCGTCGATATTAGGTTACGGACCTAAAAAATATACATATATTGGATATAATTTTACTTATTATAATATGATCCCTAACTATATACATCTATACTATATTATTATAGCCGAAAGATTAAAAATTTTGGTTGGTTGGTCGGTCAGTCATCGGTACTGGGCCACGGGCCTAAAAAATATACATATAATATATATAATTTTACTTATTATAATATGAGCCATAATTATATACATATCTATTAACTAAATTTTTACTTTTTAGACTCAATTATATATTTATAACACCATTCCAAATTATATAACTTTACTTATTATAATATGGGCTCTAACTATATACATATATATATTAACTAAAATTTTATTTTTAATACGGGTCTATATTATAACATATTTATATTAAATATGATAAATTTATATATATAAAGAGAACATATAATATTAACATAAATTATTAATATTATAAAATTATATATTAAATATCAATAAAAATATAAATAAAAAATCAATTTATTTAAATATTAGTTATCCCGTGCGAATTGTATATTTAATAATAAGATAATTTGTTAAAGTCTCACAAATTATATAACAAAAGGATAACTTATTATTTCAACAAACTTATTTAACGACTTTTATTTTAGTTTTATTATAACTAGAAATTAAATCAAAATTAACCCATACTTTATTTTTCTATCTGAAATGATCTGAACCGAATTTAATCTGAACTGAACTTAATCTGATCTTGATCTGAAATTTAACCGATTTTAATCTAAACTAGATCAGATTTGAATCAGATCCGAACAGGACTTCAAATATATCATAATCGAAAATTGATACGATCTAAATGAATCCGAACCGAAACCGATCCGATTATCCGAATTTTCAGTTCTGAATTTGGCAATAGTTGAACCACACCCTTCAACACCTCCTACGTGGCAACATCCATCATAGAAATTAATAATATTTTTTTATTTTCTCTATAAAGTCTGTATAAATTATTTTTGGTATATATTTTTATAATTTTTTTTAATAATCAATAATGAAAATTTCGCATCTTATTTATATATATTATTTATTTATAATAATATATTATATAAATAATTACTTAAATAAAATTGATGTGTATCGTATTAACCAAGAAATAGAAGCTATCAAAATTGGATGGATATTAAAATATAATCAAAATTGAAGATGAGATAAAGTTCTAACAAAGACGCTTGGTAATAAAAAAAAACTCTATACAATTTTATTTAAATAAAATAATCTCCTGTCACCTATAATTTTTTATGTATGGCACAATACTTACATTTTAAAACAAATAATTTTTGATATATGACATAATACTTACTCACATTTTTAAACAAACTTTCAGTTAAATTAATTAAAATTGACTGTAAATTTAAATTTGTTGATTATTATTTTAATATTTTTAAATCTTGTGAATGGTAATATATGAGATATAACTTTTCATTCATCTAATCTTATCAATTAATACATGTTTTATATGGTAAATTTTTAGGGTCAAAATTTAATTAGTTTCATTAGATGTTTGTCTGAAATAATATTTAAATAAAAACAAATCTATTATCAAGTGTCCTGTTTAACACACATTGATAGGGGTGTCCGTTGATCGGACAAACAATTAAGTAACTCAACCCATTTAATTTCAGTTTAAAAAATTTATCATCTAACCCAATCTTATTAACTATATTCTGGGTCCTTTCAAATTGGTTGGATTTAATATTATAATATAAAACTTCTTCTCGCAACAAATTCACAAGCAAAAAAGAATTCGATGGGTCACAAAAGGTAAAAAAAGACTGAACTGCATTTAATTTTGAAATTAATGTAATATTCCTACAAGCCACTGGTTTGTTGCTATACATGCAGGTGATCAAATCTATACTATGTTATTATAA
Organism: Oenanthe sinensis; assembly: GCA_028671895.1. Taxonomy (NCBI): domain Eukaryota; kingdom Viridiplantae; phylum Streptophyta; class Magnoliopsida; order Apiales; family Apiaceae; genus Oenanthe; species Oenanthe sinensis. The sequence continues at coordinate 27,505,131 of CM053812.1, read as the reverse complement.
CCGAAAAATTAAAAAATTTGGTCGTCGGTATGGTACTGGGTGAATCATAGAAAAAAAATTAACCGTCCAATTTCATGTGAATCATAGAAACAATTTTAACCATTGAATTTTAATAAAATATAATTTTAAAAAGAATATAATCATACATACAAGTCTAACACCAATAGTCCTCCTTTTATACAAGATAAGATAATAAGATAGGATAATATTATATTATATTTAAATTTATATTATATTATATTTAAATTTATATTATATTATATTTAAATTATATTCTATATTTTTTTATGAATCCTACTTATCCTATAATTTTTATTTAACATATCATTAATGTGACAACCCGGGTCAAATCCCGAGTCTTTTTCGAAAATCGGGTCAAGTCCCGACTTCCAAATCCGAAATAAGCCAAAGTAAACTGACCAAAATACAATAACTTGGGTAATCCACAAGCCCACCACAGGCCCCCAAAAGATCATGATTTGTTGGTGCACTTAGTAGTAGTACTTTTACTTATATATTGAACAAATTATCCCAATCTACTCGATGTGGGATTGAGGTGTTACAAACTCCCCCACTTAAATTCTTGACGTCCTCGTCAAGCCGAACAGATAGTCCATAGGCCCAGATCGTACCTCTCTAGCCATTGTGGGATAATACCGGCTAGTTTCGTGTCCCCACCTCCGGACCTCTGTCCATTGTAGGATAATACCACTAGCCTTCGTGTCCCCACCTCCGGCAACTTGACGAATCAAGCTTTCGAGAGTTGGCTCTGATACCATACGTGACAACCCGGGTCAAATCCCGAGTTTTTTTCGAAAATTGGGTCAAGTCCCGACTTCCAAATCCGAAATAGGCGCAAAGTAAACTGACCAAAATACAACAACTTGGGTAATCCACAAGCCCACCACAGGCCCCCAAAAGATCATGATTTGTTGGTGCACTTAGTAGTAGTACTTTTACTTATATATTGAACAAATTATCCCAATCTACTCGATGTGGGATTGAGGTGTTACAATTAAAGTTTATCCTATAATTTTTATTTAACACTCCTTTCGTCTCAATTTAACTATCTTATTTGAGTTTTTGGAGGTCAATTTGACTCAACTTTGACTGAGAATTAAAAATTATTCTTTTATAATTTTAAAAAACTGAAAAATACTTTTAAAAATATATTAAAAATACTTTTCAATGATATATTTTTATAATTTTCTTGACCGTCCAATTTTATGTGAATCATAGAAACAATCTTAATAATTGAATTTTAATAAAATATAATTTTAAAAGAATATAATCATACATACAACTCCAACCCCAGTAATCCTCCTTTTATACAAGATAGGATAATATTATGTTCTATTTAAATTATATTCTATATTTTTTTTTACGAATCCTACTTATCCTATAATTTTTATTTAATACTCTGTATATCATTAAAGTTTATGATAAACACAAGCTCTACTCAAATTAGAAAAATTTTGCTCAAACTAGAACAATCAGTTCTCATCAATACCCGTATGTTCAAATTAAAAGACCGATATCAACACACTATATACAACTCTAATCCCCGATAGTCTCCTTTTATACAACTCATCACGAATAAAATAATATTATATTTAAATTATATTTTATGAATATTAAAATTTATGAATATTAAAATAATAATATTATTTTATTAACATTAATTACATTTTATTAATATGTTATATCTATATTATCTATACTTTTATATTATATTATTTTAGACAAACTTCTCTTTTAATTAGAATATATAGTTGTACTTACAATCTACTAATATGTTTCAATTTTCATTATCGCTCAAATAGTTTAATTTATTTAAAATTATAATTTTATAATTACAATTTTTAAATATTAAAATTATATTATATTTTACCTGTATTAAAATATATTCTTTTATTTAAATTTTAATTAAAATATTTCTAATATATTTGTAAATCTTTTTATAAATAAAAATTTCCTAATTAAATTTATAAAAAAATAAAAAGTTTGGTCAATTGGTCGTCCTTCCGGTAAGTTCTCTTTTTATACAACTCTTTTTATCATCCGTAAGTTTTTTTTAAACGTCTTTTTTATACAAATATGATATAATTTTAAAACATATATATTTTACATATAACTCCATCATCGATCAATCATTTTCGGTACAACAATCTAATAACATATCTCACTTCACTTCTACTTGAAATTACAACTTATTAATTAAATTTCATGAATATTAAAATTTATTAATTAAATCTCATGAATATTAAAATAATATTATTATTTTATCTATAAATAATTTTTATTATGTATTATATTATTATAGCCGATAAAAAAAAATTATATATTTAAATCTAATAAAATAATTAATATATAATTTATTAATCTCGCCCGTGCTTTGCACGGGTTATAAGCTAGTACATTCTTAATTTTAATAACTAAAAAGATAGATCTATAATATTATAATTATAGGTTTACGCAGCAGTTTTTTTGGCAAGTATGGTGTAAATTTTGGAAAGACAGACCTTTTTTCTTTTCAATTTTGGAACAATACCGAGGTGTTTACGATAATACTTTTTTTTGAGAAAAGTTATCATTCTCAAAATGACAATTTTATAAATATAATCGCATATCTTATATTCATATAAATACTCCTATATTATTATTGTATTTTGTTTTAACATCATGACCATCAAGTTCTACTTTTTTTTTTTTGACTAAGATCGCAAATTAACACACATATATGATTTAGACAATTTTTTACATTGCAATCGTACCACATAAACTTGAATTCGCATAAGTCACGTCATGTAATTATTGTATGATGTGGTGCGATTAATTGATAATCAACAAATAAATTATAATTTGTATTTTAAATTTAAGTCAAATTTTAGAAAATAAAAATTGTAAAACAATCATGTATATTATACATAAAAACGTTTAAAACAAACAATAAATAAGAAAATTTTAAAAGAAGGGTTTTGGTCATGACAAGAGATAGTTGACCAATCATCTATCCGCGGTTTTTCCCGCGGATAGAAAAAAACCATAATTAGCCTCGCAGAAGCGCGGATAGATGGGCGTGGCTCTCTGAATTCACAAAAATTTCCAACTATAACGAATAGATGGTTGGGACAATCGATTGTTAGGGACCAGAACCCTTAAAAGAATAATATGGATTGTGGAACTCAACTATCTAATTAGTTGTATTAATTATAATAGGCTCTTTCTAGTGTGTGCCCATGAACACACATTAATCACTATTTTTTATGAGTTTAACTCATTTTAATTGATATGATTTTTGTGCATACATGAATTTCATCATTATTAATGAATAAAAAATCAATAAAATTCTGACATCTAACCACTAATGTGTGCGCACTAGAAAAATCGATTATAATAATACATTAATTACTTAATATTTGGTCCTAACATGTCATTTCTGGTTCTCAAACTCGGAAGTGTATTCTTCCCATGTAACGTGCATATTTGAAACATACGATCATAAAAATTGAACGGTTAAATATGGTACAAACATTTTTTTATCATTTACGTGTGTTTTGTCCAAATTTTAAATGTTTTATTTTTTATGGATTAATATTTATTGAGCTGAATTTATAGTTGTTCGGGTAGATCACTGTTGCCATTGTTAAAGGTCCTCCGCCTCTGGAGTTAATTATTAAAGAAGGCCCTCCGGGATTAATTATTGATGAAGGCCCTCCGCCTCCGGAGTTATTCATTAATGAAGGCCCTCCACCTCCGGGATTAATTGTTGAAAACCCTTACTCTGTACTCAAGAGTTATCTCCGGCAAAGAACTATGGGATACTACTTGCCTCAACCTGGAAGATCATTTCTTTGTATTCAAGCGGACTGTCCTCGTCTGTGAGCTTGGGACGTGTCCTACATTCGAGGTGGGTCTAGTGCTGACTTTCAGTCAAGGTATCTGGGAAATATCTGTAGTGAATCGACTAGAGCCCATGATTTTCGGGTTAATGTCGGATTCATAAAATTCTTGGGCCTTATACTGAGACTTGAATTACCGAAACAAGCCTCAATGAAGAGACATCTTTCAAGCAGGTCTCTCTTGACTATTTTGATTCAAAAAAAGAAACATTTTCTTATCGGACCTCTACTTCAACAAGAACTACATGAGATTGATGCCTTGATACGTAGGCACATTGTTAGAGGTTAGAAGTTGAGAGCCCCTACCAACTAAACCCCCCCTAACAATCTCAGTCCCCAATATTCATCAACCATCACATTTCGACAACTTTTCATGCAAAAAACAACACCCTATATCTTAATTATGACGATGAATCTCAAATTTTGTTATTACCAAATTCCTCCGGCGTGATTTAATAAACACTTAAATAATATATTAACATTTTTACATAATTTTAGTGATAAATAAAAACGTTTCAATTTTCTTAAAAGGACGCCCCTCCCGCCCTTCCTAAATCCAGTTCGGAATTTCGGATAATAATAGGCATTTTATATAACTAAAATATCACAAAAACTTAAATTAATAAATTGATAATTACAACATAACAATTCATGAGAGGGATACTTTATTATCGCGAGTTAACTAGCTGTTATAATAAACTTAGTCCTTGGGCTTAGCCCAAGACTTCAAAGCCTTAACCAACAACCAAATCTTAATATCGAAACCATCCAATTTTGGTAACTGTAAACTGTGATGGAAACAACTAGGCCTAACTTGGCACCTTCACCATCTTTAAGTTCTAAACTTCAAATATGAAGTATCTGGCTGGCAATAAATTTTATATATCAACAAAATTTTCTTTACTAGTTCTCCTATTCAGCACCCAGCAGGCCAATATATATGTACATTCTGTTGCATGGTTGGTTGATCTTGCACATCTTCTTGTTTCTTTTTTAGTTATAGGCCCATTTTCCTCCAAAAAAGAGGCTGTAGGGGGTCTGGTGGGCTGGCAATTTGGATGGCTCTAGCTAGCCATCACTTTGTCTTGCCTATACTGTATAATTTAATTTAGTAAACACTTTTTTTGCTGAATACTTTATCCCACCATAAGCGAATGTATACTCCAAAATCATATGTAGAATAGTTCTTGATCATCGCGCTAGAATACTTAAAAATATTGAAGAGGAATAAATAAATTAATAAAGAGAATAAGAAAAATGACAATAACATATTCATACAAGTATACACACATATACATCCAGCTAGCTAGCTAGGGGCGTCCTCTCTTTTGTCAATTATGAATTATCAAAATAGTCTTCGTATATAGGCATAGTGTTATCATGGCATATATTATTAAACATTTAAACTATTTCATGTTCCTTTGGTGGGTCGGCAAAATGGCCGACTCCATTGAAATTGAGTGACAATTGACAATTATACAAATTGATATGCACCATTGTCATGACGAGTTTATTGGAATTATTGACCAGTAACAATTGCTACGTACACATATATTTTATTCTCTCTTTGATTACAAAATTTAAATTATAACTATTAATTATTTTGGCCCTCATTTTGAAGTTTTCAGTTTAACTCGAAAATGCAATAGTGCATATACTGACTTGAATGTTTTATGTGTTTTCAAGCTTTTGACACTTCCGGCATTAGAATATACACACACACAAAAAACGACAAAGATAATTATATATATATATATATATATATATATATATATATATATCCTATGTCTATATATCCTATGTCTATATCTCCATAATTGTCATAAAAATAAAAGATGGTTCTAACATAAAATTTATAAGATAAAAAAGATTATGTACTTATGTCTATTTTAAACAGTAAACTCTATAAAAGAGGGATATCGGACCGATCGAGGACAATTATTTCTGTACAAGACTACGACCAAACACAGATCATATTATTATCTGTATGAGAAAATGTTTCCATAAATTTGTGTCGGCGAAAGAGTGAAAATTGTAGGAATAACTTTAAAGTAGCTTCGTTCGAACACGTCAATAAATGCCCATGGTCGATATGCCAAATTACCACCCAAAAAATCTAGGTTAAGTTGTATTGAAAAGCATGTTTGTACTAGCAGATACATGCATATCATTATAACATAGAGTAAATAGTACAAGCTCGTGAAATGTTAATGTTTTGTTTGATTGGGGAGATTGAAATGTAATGGAATGAAATGAGATTTGAACTAATATTGAGTGAATTTTCAAAAATTTCATTATTTCTCTCATTCCATTCTTATTAACCTAGACTAAAATCCACACTCTCCATTTTGAGATGAAATGTTCCATTCACATTTTTACTCATTTTTTTGCCAATTCTCATCATATAAATTTTACATCCACTAATCTTTTTTTCAAATCTATCATTTTAAGTCAATTATTTTCTTCTCTTTTTACTTTTTCCATTCCATTTCATTCCAATTTCTCCAACCTAACACAACATAAGTGTTCTTAAACTGTTAAGATATATCTAGAAAGACTAGGTTCAATTATTATAATATATATTTTTTAACTTTACAAGGTGACCCACTGTTTAATTAGTGCTCCATTCATGAACTAAATTTAACTTATTACTCGATATATTTGAGTTATTTCCTGTAAAATGTAAATAATTTCTCTATTTTCTTAAAGTAGCTAGGAACAATGTTGTTGACATTCTACTCTTATATTTACTTTAAAACTCTACTTGAAAGCAATAGATGCTGATTATAATTAAATACATTCTATTTGATTTGATCCAACGAAAGTGAATAATAATGAATAATGAGAGGGTGGTGGAAGGGTTATAAGTCAAAACTAGGGTGATGAGTAGTAATATATTGTTGTAACAGATCTAGATGAAAAATGATATTGGAGTAGATCAAGAACGGAGGAGGCAAACTATCACAGGAGAACGTGAAGGGAAAGATAAGTAAGGCTGACACCGGACCATCTTCCTTGCTTAAAGACGACGAGGTGGAGTGTGGGGAACTTATTGTACTTCACACAATCATACATTACATACATATGTATTTATATTTGTTTGGTGTGTTTGCATGTGTAGTGTACGTAGTAGATCTTTTGTTTTAGTTACGAACAATAATATCTACCGTAAATAATTAGACTCTTCAGCAATCTTATATATTCACTTTTCTACACGAAACAGTAATAGCTAGCTAGGGATGTACCTGGCATTTCTGACTAGCAAGGAGTACTCCTTCCTCGTATTTTAGTTGTTCATTTGACTTTTTATGCGTATAAAAAATATAATTCTACAAATTATTTTTAATTTTACTTTGCATTATCAATAGAAGCATCTAGATGAGGTTGTTTTCAACCTATAGTAGGCATTTTCATAAATACTTTTGGTATAACCAATTTCGAATTGAGGGACTTCTAGAGCTCTCTATAATACAGTAGCATGATGTACAGTTAGGTTGCATCTCTACCAGAATTACTTGAATCGTATGTCTTCATCTATATTTTCAACAAATCTTTGCATTATAATCTTCTATTTAATTTACTAATGTAGAATTGAATTATATGAGTCGTTGGTAGTTGGCTAGATTAGACTTCTTTCATACTCGTATTCATGATATCTCATTTGCAGCTATATCACGTAACTTGTACTATTATTATACATACAAATCTCAACTCTTTCATGCCCATTCTTTTACAGATTCCCACACAAAAACACCTATCTATTTGTGTTTGTGCATGAGCATGATGATCTATTGGTCAATATGGGTGAGTATGATGATATATATATTTCGAATAATAACATTTACATGGGACCAGTAACAACAGTGCTTTTAAGATAAATAGTGTTGAAAATTCTTCAAAATATGCCTTACCTTTTACAAAAAATATACGGGGTATCTATTATTCTTAGCATTAAGATCGAGAAGATGTTTTACATATATTGTGCATGAAAGTTGAGGCAATAATAAAAGCAATGACAATTAATCTTGGTAGGGTTGAAAACGAACATGCCATCTTTTTCTGGCTACCCATGGTGGTTCATCATTTTTTTAACCTTATTCTCTAGCTATTGTGCCATAATCTTTTTGAACACAAACTAAAGTAAAATAAACATAACCGAAAAATTAGTATAAATAAAAGAGAGGAAACATAACTGAATCAAACATATTGTATGTATATTACCCGGGCATTTTCCAGAATTCCAGGACTCGGCAAAATTTAAAATTTCATATTCGATACAGTCTTAAAGGGAAAATATTATAGTTCTAGGCGATAATTATCAAAAACATTTTTTACTAGAAAATATTAAAATACATTCGAGATACACATTAATTATTTGAATTAATTTCCAATTATGCCATCAATCGGTATTTCATCCATTTGAATCCATCTTCTAACCATTTTTAAGAGATTGTGGAATACGTGGGAGTTGATCTAAATGAAGTGAAAATATGGAGAAAAATAGAAAGTTTTCTAGAAAATGACGAGAACCAAACATGACACTTGTGGCCATTTATGAGAAAATGACTCATTAGGCATTATAAACCCTTCATATCAAAAGACAAAACGGTTGAAAAAGTGAATTACATGCAACAAAGTGAAAGTTTTTTTGTAAAAAAAAATTATAAAAAGATTAATTTTATTCATATATGTATAAATTGGTTAAGGTTGTTTTGAGATCTTATTTTTAGCTAGCTACTCGTATTTGACAAAAATAAAATTGCAAATGGAGAGAGAAAAGATGCCTTGTCACTTGTATAGATCGCTAGGCTTTGTCAATGAGAAAGATGAGTGAAGAGAATTGTTTGGTTATGACTTTAATTGTTAGGATTCTAAAGAGTGAAAGTTGAGATATATAGAGAATCATGCACCACCTTGTGAAAGTGTTCATTACAGCTAGCTATAGCTTTGTTCTATTGTGTACTACTGCGAGGTCTATATATCATATCATATAATGCATGTCTGACGCGTGAACCTTATCAATACATCTTGCTTTAATTTTTCTAGAATCACACTAAAACAGGCAAACAGCCATACGCTATATGCAAACATTCCGTATTATTTTGTGGTACAAGTATGATGATACACACACACACTATATATATATGTATTTTCTGCGATATATTTTGTAGTATTCCGGAAACGGAACATGTGTCTGTGTATAATGTATGTATAATACTGCATATATACTTCGACTTTTCCAAATGTCTCTTTTTTCAAAGCCCAACTAGAATTATTATTCAAGTTGCGAATATCTGAAAAACAATGAATATGTATATGTAAGTGAGCAGAGCGCCAGAGCCCATGTTGATGCTGTCATGGTGCACTGCACTGCAACACACATCAATACAACATGTACACAGGTTATACGAACGCAAAATCCTGTAAATATACAGGCGCAATCTTTAACTTTTTCTTTTTACCGAAGGGTAATTTCACAAATTCATACCTGCACGCATGTCAATTTTTTAAGTTACTGGAGTAATATTCAAGCATAATTATATTTGTCCAACGCAAAAGCACAAGTCAATCCGAGTTATCCGAGAAAGCGTTAGATTCCAAAATTTGCTCTAGACTTTTGTTTGCAATGGCCAAGGCCATTGTAGGGTGTGAGGCTTTCTGCGGGTTTCTACTACTACTTTCTATACCATGTCCATTTATAATTTATTTTTATCTTTTCAACTGCCCTCTAATTCTATTTTAAATAATTGTATCAATACACACACATATGTTGCTGATAAGGGATACATATATTGTAATATTAGAAAAATTGATACAAATAATGGATTTTTTGAATAAAATTACTATAAATAATAGATTATAAATTTATAATTAAAAATTACATATATAATTTAAATTTTATAAGACAGATTATTTGTGTTAAAACAAAGCTAATAATTGTTAAGATATTTTAAAGAATAATTAAAGTGTTGATTGAGATAAAATGGAGTTATAAATTTTTTGATGTATATTAAATATTGAGATTATATTAACTATATACCATTAATCGATTATATGAACCACGACTAACCGAACTTCTCTTCTTCCACAACTAATGAGAGATCTATTATTGAGTTATAATAATATCGTACACGGATCACCCATTCACCCAATATTTTTTATGATATGATAGGATTTTAGACCCCGAGCTCAGAGATTGGCTCAGCACCATTATATATATATATAATACTTCCATGATAATGCACTATATATCACTGTTATCCAGGGGTGAGCAAAAAACCGAATTGAAACCGAAACCGAACCGAAATCGGTAAAAACCGAACCGAAAAAACCGAAACCGAAACCGAACCGGCGGTTGCGGTTTTTGATTTTTAAAAACCGAGACTTCCGGTTCCGGTTTCGGTTATAGGTTAAAACCGAACCGGTTAAAACCGAACCGAACCGATTATTAAAATATATATATATATATATAATTTATATAATTTTTTTAATATAATATAATATTTTTAAGTCACTCACAATCATCTATAATATAATATAGAATATAAACTACATTATAGTCAAGATTGGTAATGTTGGAGGTGTAACAAAGTAGTATATGTATTCATTCTCAGTCACTGACATTGTTAAATTGGGTTAGAAAAATTGAATTATATGTATTTAACTATTGTAATATGTGTATGGTTTGTAACTATTAAAAACGGAGCTAAGCAGGCCTCTTATAAATAATGCTCCGATTTGAATTAGACTATTACGAAACTAAATTGTATTTTTTTTCTTATTTTTATTTTATCCGGTTTTATAACCGAAACCGAACCGATAAAAACCGAACCGGTCTTTTTAAAACCGAAACCGAAACCGATGGTTCGGTTGCGGTTGCGGTTTTCAATTTTTAAAACCGAAGATATGCGGTTCCGGTTCCGGTTTTAACTAAAAACCGAACCGAACCGACCCATGCTCTCCCCTACTGTTATCTACATCGATCTCTATATATATTACAATTAAGAAGTCACTTTCTCTATAAACGCATTATAATTAATGAAATGATTAATAACATCTACTATTGTTTTTTCCAATAAACACAAAAGCAACAAATAGAGGAGGTTAAATCGTCTTTGAATGGAGCATATATAATTGGATAGCACAAAGCACTAGATATCTCATATGTTTTGGTTCGACTCCGAAAATTTCTTAGAACAGATTCTCATGTTATAAGCCAAATTAATCAAAAAACAATCTTTGAATCTGTTTTTAGTTGGTAACTTATGTCTATATATAAGAGACTACCGTAAGAAAATCGATAAAATTCGATTGAAATTTTCTTATAGTATTAAGGATTTGTTTGATTTATTTTATTTTTAAAAAATAAATACGTATCTTTTAAAAATGTATATAAAATATATATATAAAATAATACTTAAATCTCGGAATTAAGAAAACACAAGTACCTCCTAAGTTAAATTTAACTAAATTCGATAACAACATTTACATAAATCTTTTGGCACGATACAAACATTGAAAAATATTTGGTCAAATTCAGCGATAAATTTAACGTTTAAATTCAACTGACCTTAAATTTGATCAGTATTGGTTTAAATTTGATCAGTTAAAAATTTAAATTAACCTATCGGCCAAATTTAACTGTATTTTTTATATAAAAAAGTAAAAGAAATTATATTCAACTTTAAAGTTGGAATAGCAAATCGTGTGTTGTATCCGCGTTTGGTAAAATTACATAGTAGTGAAAATTATTTGAAAAATCACAAGTTAACTGAATGCTCTTTAAAGATTTTGAAGTTCAAAGGGAAACACAATTTGAATACAACACATATGCATAATGGTTGTGCCAACTACATGTTTCTTATTAACGTTTAGGTGCGAAATTGATAAAATTTCGAAATTTTTTAGAACTTGTAAGTTAAAAGAATGTACTATGTATATTACAATTTACAAGTGTGTGCATGTTTGTGTGTTAATATATAGTATAATTTAATCGGACAACCGGATGGATAATCAAAACTAAATGAAAACACTGTATATACAGGTCCATAATTGCATGGCGCAGCTGCAGATCCAGTACAGAAGATCCCCAGCAAACGTATCCGCCATATATAATATAGGAGTATGTAGTCTAGCAGTTGTTCGTAGTATTAATTGATCCAATAAAACAGGTTCTCATCATATTATATATTTGTAGACCCTTAAAAGGCTCTCTTCATCTCTGCTTAATTTTGGAGCTATTCGTTTATAGCTAGCAGCAATACTGCATTAAATATATACTAAAACTAAAAAATCAGTGGTCCCATTCTAGCTATATTAATCTAATTTTTCTTTTGTTTAGGTCCCATTTTTATTTCTATATGGCTAATATTTCTCGTGATATATATTTGAGTGCATGGCTTGACTGAATTATCATGTGTCGCTTTAATTTAATAATATACAAATTAGTGTTATACTAACTTAGGGTCGAAGTTGTATTCTAGAAAAGTTTGAAACCGCAAAATCGTATATTTATGATCTAGTCAAAGTTCGAAATATGAAGAATAAAATTGATAGAAAAATAATCAGATTCGATCAGTATATGGATTAAACCATTCAAGTAATGGTTTTTACAAATTTAACTGTGAGTTTGTATCATGCACAGTATCTAATAATTACAGAAAATATATATAATAAGCTCTAACTTTTGATCATGATTAACATTTTTTATATCTGAATCTTAAAGCTATATATACGAGTTATTGTATTTTTCATCATCTGGATTCGATCTTAAGCAGCTCAAAATTTGGCCTAGTCATTTTCAAATATTGGTTGTGTACATTTAAAAAGCCTTCGCGTGTCCAAGATATTAATATTGATGCAACAGCACTAATTAACTATATCAAAGTAAACTCTCACCTAAACGAATGAATGTATGCGATAAAATATTCGATCATTTCTTAAATATGTTGAGAGTGAAATTTGAACATAAAAATGTGATAATATATTATGATTGGTATATAAATAAATATATATATATATATACAAGAAGGCAAATGAAGAAACTAGCTAGTAGAGAAGGTGAAGAAGCAATTGATGGGATGGGGCCGCCAAAAGGTGTGACCACAAAATATAATTAAGGGAGGGTGTTAGTTTACTGGTTCTGGAGAAGTGCAGGGAGAGAAAGAGAAGTTTGATTCTTTGCAACAAAATACAAAGACAGAAATCCCCCACCCCCCAACACTCTCATGTTGCTTATCCCTTGCCCTTTAATTACTCTAGCTAGCCTTTAATTAGCCTTTGATTCTTTTGAATTATATGCATCCACTTCTTGTGACTGCCATTATCATCATCTTTTATCTTCTGGAGAGATGCCATTGTACTTGTTATCTAGCTATCTCCTCTTAAATTATTAACACCAACACCGCCACCCACTTCCTCTCCTACTGACAATTTCTCATAAATTAAATCACTTTCATTATTTTGTTTCTTGCAACTTCACATGTTTTTATGTACCCCTGTTTTTTTTTGCTTAACCTTACTAACCCTTAACATTAACTAATCAATCAACTTTATCTCAACTTTAAAAGTGGCATTCATTATTATTTTTGTGTAATTTAAAAGATCATTAAACCAAATTTAATTTAATATTATGATTTGCAGCAAGTTAGTCATGTGTTATTCGTTATAATAGCTAGGTACTTAAAAATATGGTTATTTATAGGTCAGAATTTTACAAAGATAATTGTCAAATGTTTACCAAGTCATTTCCTAAATAATTTGTAATATTTTTATTGAATGGTTACCTAGCTACGACTTCCCAACTGTTTGACAAAAAATTCAAAACAGGAAAATCAAGATGAGATAGATCATAGATGTAATGATCCACCTGTTTTGCAAAGTATTAGAGGATGGTTAGTGTTGTTCTTGGTCAAAAAATAAAGACCATGATTAAATGAATCATATACAAATGATCCCAGCTAAGACAAGTTGTGGATCAGCTAATGGCATCCATGACTTAAATATACTATGCATAACCTAATAATTTGCTAGCTAATACCATCATATATATTTTCTATACTTAATTTTCTTCTGCTTTCACTTCCCATGCACACTCACTTCCCACAATAATAATTTGACCTTATTGGTAGTACACTTCGTAATTCCTAAGATTGGATTTATTTATGATTTTGTTATATGTTATAGCTAGCGAGCACTACCAACTATAGAACTACATGAATCGGCAAAGATACGCGTTTTGAGACCTTGTATAGTTCATACTCTAGAGCCTAATCAATATTTTCTTATCCGAACAATGGGTGAGTGCGTAAGATGTTGAACAACTAAACGTTCAAAAGATAACATCAACGAAAATTAAGTTAAAAAATATTGCATTATCTCACTTTTGGGTGGGGTGTGATTAAGGGATGGTTGGGAGTGCTATTGGTGTGAAGAAAAACATGTTTAGTGGGTTGATTGTAGGGAAATGGTGAAAGTAACACTAACACAGGTTGGTGGTGACATCAATTTTCGTGGTTTAAAGAAAATTATAAAATTAATACTACTACTACACGCATTGGAGTGGCAAGTCTGCTAGAAGTGTGTGTTGTGCAGGGGAAGAAAAAGATAGAGTAAGGGAAGCAAAAGCATGTAGCATAATTATAAAAGGGATAGTAGTAATAAGTAACAGCTAATAGGGAAAAGCATTTATAGGAGAGTGTGGGGGTCAAATTTAAATTATTGATAGGGGAATGGGAAAGTTTTGAATGGTTGGATTAGGTTTAAAGAAATGTTTTAAGTGAAGTTTGTGTGCCTTGAACACAAGAAAATGCGCTTCATTTCATGCCACCCCTTTCAACAAAAATCAATTAATCAGGATTCTTGATCCCCGTCTCCTCTTTGACATCTTTATAAGATCCTTCAAAATAGACATAAATATAATAATATTCTATTTAAGTTATGCGGGAAATGAACATCATTTAGTTCGAAAGGTTTTAATTTTCCTTATGATTCATAATGGAAAATTGAGATTTCTCCGGAAGATTTGGTTGGTTTTTTTGGGTAGACTTTAAGAAACTCACATTTTTGGATATTTTGGGAGAAAATTCGTTCATAATTCCTGTTAAGTTATTAGCGATTTTTTAAAAATCACATGGTGTGTTAGAGCAGTGTTTAATTAACAGTAGTATTAGCAATAACAGCTATATAAGCCACCCAAAATATGCTAATTATATGCTTATAGAGTTATAGTATTATAATATATATACATATATGCTCAATCTTGATTAGGAGAATCTAGAAATTTAAAAAGAGGAAACATGTAAAGATCACATCATGGCTCATGGCCTTGTTATTTATAAAGCATTTCGTTCTTGTAAACCGCTAATGAAGCTTCTCACATGACTTGTCATTTGGGATGAAATTAAAGTTTTCAAGATGTTGTTGTCTGCTAAAGTACAATGTCATTACCTTCGAGGAGACGAAGTCAACATTTTATATGAATATATTTATAAATTCAAAACCAATTAACCATATAAGAAGTTAAAGAAAAAGTATGGTAAAATCCGAGGAATACTAGCTAGCTTAATTGATGCTCTAAAATTTAACAAGTCTTTGAACTAAGTTGATCGACCTACCCCAGTGGTGCCATTGCGTTTAAAATTACTGTATTCGAGAAGACAGTCAGACAGATACATCTAACTAATTTACCCGACATACATATCGTGTTTGTGTGAACGAAGGTCGGGTATTCGATCATGAAAATGAAATTATTATTAACATTAGCTGCTGCGTGCTTAGCGCACATATAATGATATATATTTTACATGTTACGTACAGAGGCATTAGCGTACGTCTGTATATTGTTTTAGGAAATAAAATAGAGACTCGTTCGTACATCTTCTTTTTATAACGCGTATGCTTAATCAAGCCCCGGTTTGTATTGTTTTACCGACGGCAACATCAGTTTTAATAGGTCAAAATTTCTTAAAAATATTATTATTTTTATATTATATTTTAAAATATACTTATTTAAAAACTATTAACAAACAGTAATCTGGTTTTTTTGATAACATTTTTTCTATGTAACACTTTTTTTTTGGTACAACAATTTTTAATAAATAATATCATGAGAAGATAGTCTGGTCATCTTAAGTGGATGGTCTAAATGGTAATAGCGATTGCTCAGCCGGTTCTGATGTTAAAAATATTAATCAAGTTAAAACAAGATTTCACTCATCCTAGTAACTTAAACTCTTATTAATTGATCCAGCACTAGAGGAGGGTTAAAGGATTTTGGAGTACAGGGACACATTTTAGCACGTAAACGTGCTCTCTTTGTTTGATTACAAGTGTAGTCCTGACTACAAACGAATAAAACGTTATCCTAACGTTTGAGAACTCCTAATTTATATCACTAAATTAACTATTTAAAATGCATCTCATTATTATATAATATCACAACATACAATTTTTGTGGAATAATTTTATTTGACCTCACTTATCACATCACTTGCTATTGCCATGTCAGCAATTAATTAATTTTAATTTCTAAGTTACTATTATACTCTTATATACAATTAATTAACCTATTATTATACTCTTATGCATATTTAATTAACTTAACTAATTTGCAATATCATATTTTTAGAAAATGAATATATTTCATATATTATTATTATTATTATTATTATTATACTTTTATACATATTTTCTAATTAATTTTTCATCTTCAGCAATTAGATATCTCAGAGAAGTCGTTAACAATACTATATATAATTCTTTTGACTCGGAGGATTTATGCACACATATGAAATTTTCTTACCCACACAGATTTTTTAAAAATTAGTGTGATCACTGAATATATATTTTCAAATTATTAGAATACACTTCATTAATTTTTAAAAAAACAATATATTTAAATAAAATATAACTCAAATTTTAAAAATTACTCGTGGTAAGAGCTAGTTGATATTAAATAAACTTGAATGTATCATGCTCCGTCCGATTTAACAGCTAGAACGAAAAGAAATAGTGCCCATAAGGCCAATACTAGAATCCAGAGTGTTGAAAGGAGGTGGGGGGCAAAGCAAAGACATATGCATTGATGCCATTCCAAACACTCTCTTTCACATATTGTGTGTATGTACATAATTTCTACAACTCGTTTCTCTTTTAAAGTGGTTTCCTCCTTTCTTTCTTTTGTCACCTCCATCTTCGTTTAAATGATAATATTAAAGAAGCAAGCATCCATCATTCTTGGTATATATGTAAATCTAATAAATTTTAACCTTGTTAGTGATTAACCACCCGGCCCGGCCAATCATCGTTTCTTATTATATCCGGAATTTTATTCAAATACTACTAAAAATCATAGATCGATTCTTAATAATTACATAATATTATATGCTAATTATTTATAAATTGTAATTATTATTAAAATTCCTAACAACTATAATTTTCCTTACCCCACTTCATATTATAACTCAAACTCTATTAGATATCTTAGTAATATATAAATTTGAACTTAAAGAAATATTTTGAACTTCAATTAAAAAGAAAATTCGTAATTATTGTGCTACTTATACGACAAACATTGTTTTGACTATATTTTGAATTTCAGAAGTCAGAATTAGATGATTTTACAGCTCATGCAAAACTTACAAAATTATCTTTAATTCTAAGTAATCCAATATCCAAAATCCAAGTGGAGCAGCCGAAATCTAGACAGAAAAAACAGTTATGAATTTTTATCGGAAAAGACAGCCCAAAAATATTTTTTATATTAGATTTATATAGAGACATATCATACATCAGACATTATTATGTATTATTATTATATTAGAGTAAAGATAGTATTAGAGTTTTACATACATAGAGATAAAGGGATGCCCTGAATTTTCCTTGTGGGAGGAAAAATTAAAGTTTTCTTATTCAAATATTTTCTATAAAAATATTTAATATATTATATAAGATAGTAAGGTAATTTTATACGAAAAAATAGTTATACTTATATGAGAAATTATTATATTGAGAACTTAAAAACCTTATTAAATCATTGGTTTAAATCGAATTGAAGAAATTAGGTTTTTTTAAAAAAAAAAATATTTGAATTCCCCAGCTAGGAGTTCAACATTAGCCTAAGATATTAAATACACATTTTATTCTGTTACTATATTATATATAATACTATATCAGAAACATGTTATCACATACTTTGAATCATGCTATTTGAAAAATAAAATAAATCAAATTAAAATAATATAAATTAATACATTTTAATATATTTTTTTAAATTTAATCAATTTATATATGAGAAAATTATATTGAATTAATTTTTAATAACAGAGGACCACTGTTAATTATTTTCATGATTAAAAATCATTTATATTTCTAAAAAAAATTATTATATATGTTGAATTGTCATAACACACATTAAGTATTAATATGAAATAATATGTTTGATTTAATAAAGAACCTTTCATATATTACTATGAAAAAGTGGGATATAAAAATTATTATGACGGTAATTGTTATGTATTATTTTATTTTTTAATCTTAACTTAAAATTTAAACTTTATTAGCAATATAGTAACATCTATTATTTATTGGTGAAATGTTTAAATTATATATATTATAATTATTTATAAATTACAATTAATATTATACCACTGAAAGTCTAATAACATAAAAATTTTATTCAAATGAATAATTATATTAACATATTATTAACATATACATATATATTATTTCTCATATACCATAATATTTATTAAATTTTATATAAAATAAACATAACAGAGATCTTATAAAAATATATTTAAATCTAATATGTATAATCTTAAATATATGTTTGATATATTAAAAAATCATGTTCCTAATATTTTGAATCATAAAATTTTATATATTTATATATTAATAATATACATTTATATTTTGTGCGATGTGCATGTTTATTTTCAATAATTTATAATTTTTTTATTTATATTTAATTCGATTGATGTAAAAATATATAATATAAATAAGTTAAAAACTATTATAATTGTAATATATTAAGACTTTTTAAAATTATTAAAAAAAATTAAAATAAATAATTTAATTAATAAAACAAAATATCCGTGCATCGCACGGTTAAAATCTAGTAATACATAATTTGATTAATTAATTTCCTCGTTGCATAATATATAAGATGATGTATAAGATTTATTAATTAATAAATACTCCCTCCGTCCCGGCCAAATGTTTACATTTGGTCCGGGCACGGAGACCAAGGATAGTGGGTGTAATAGTGATTTTATTGTTAAAATAAATGAAGTAGTGGGTGTAATAGTGTAAAGTGTTGAAAAAGTGGAGTGAAGTAGTGGATGTAATAATATATTTATTGTTAAAAGTTACTATTTTTAGTAATGTAAAGAATTGGGTGGGACGTCCCAAAAAGGAAAGTGTAAAGAATTGGTTGGGACGGAGGGAGTATCATATAAGATTATGTATGTGTACGTATAGCCTTTAGTAGACAGTTTCATCTAAACGTACGTCTCTAATTATACAATTCCATATATGTTAGTAACCAAATTGGTGTCACATCCTATTCTATTCAAATATTAGCGCACAACCGTTGTTTCCGATACATGCATCAACTTTGCGTTTCTACTTGAACTTTCCCACACATTGTTATTAGAGTTCTTGCTATACCTTAGTACCTTACACACAAATCTCAATGTTCGGTGAATGATCCGGAAATTAATTGTTTTATCAATTTTTTTAAAATACCTGATTATTCTCGTAATTCTGTTATTTTAATTTAAAGAATGTATTTTTAATTTTGTCACTCATTTTTTCAAATGCATAAATTATTCATATTTTTATTTGTAACACATATATATTTTATAGAAGTTATGATAATATATATATATACACACACGTAGGGGTCATATAGAATTCTCTTAAAAACGGGGAGAAACGCTTAAAAATATTAATTTTAAAATTTTAAAAAATTATAAGTACGTTTATGTATTTAATAAAATTCTAAAAACTCAATTGTCAACAACAATATGTATGTAAACAAAATTTTTACAAAAATTTAAATACAAATTCTTAAAATGTTATGAGATTCTAAAATAGATTCAATATTTTTATAATATGATTTTATTTTTAAAAAATGAATATAAAAACATCCATAATTTTTATTATTCTAAAACTAATTTTTTTAAAATGATTTTCACGGTTCTTCTTTTAAGGAAATTCTTATATGTGTGTGTATCATTCCACTAAAAATTTATTTACCATAAAAACCTATACATTTCTTTAAATATTAAAATTATTTAAAATTCTGTAAATAAATTAATATTTTAATAAAAAATTATTATAATTTTGAAAATAAAATTATGATTTTACACAAATTATCCCCATTTTATATTACGGATTTACACTTGAGCAAAATAATGAAGGTTTTCATGTTTTCACGGTAAAAAGCTAACTTATACATATATAAATTGTATTCAATGGAGACCACTGATGCTCGGGTCTCCATTTAAAAATGGTCTCCTATATTATAAAAACATTGTTTAGAAAAACTTAATATCAAATCTATAAAATAATTATATACTATTTGTTTTGTTTAATTGATTTATTCAAACAAACTTCCATTTTACTTAAATTTACTTAAACAAAGAAGCCGTGGATGTTTTGCATTTTTCATGCATGAAAAATAGCTAAAATGTATCGTGTATGTCCCTATCAGACAAACTTGACATGACTGTCAAGAAAGCAGCTTAATTAGGACGGACATGAGTGATGGTGTCGACTTTCAAGAAATTCATAACCATTAAATGTTTTTAAATAATTATTTTTACAAATCTTTTCAACAAAATTTTAGTAAACAAACAGAGGCGTTATTGATGGGTCATGGGTGGGTGGGTGGTTGTACAATCAATCTTTCCACATGACTCTAGTATCACCTTCGAAACTTTTGGGAAATGATACAAAATATAGATCCATAATTTTGTAGTCAAAATTAATTACAAAACAAGGATAGGAAGTTTGAAAAGCAATAGCTTGAATTCCAAACCCTAGAAATTTTCTAGTCTTTGGTGACCATCCAACAAAGTAGAGTTCGGAATGGGAATTGTAGTGATTCAACAACAATTTAGGCCTAATGTGCTACATCAGTTCTACGATGTTTGTTGTTTATTGCGGTTGAATTGAATATAGATTGCCAAAGAAACAAGCTAGGGTGGAAAATAGAGTAATATAAATAATATTTTTTTGGTTTTTAATATATTTTGGAGATCATAAAATAATTTATAATATTAGAATAAAAAGGTTGTCGTGTTACTCGTGTAAGTAAATAATTTTCTAAACATTTCATAATTTGTACAAAAATGACCAACTATAATCTATATTTTTCAAAAATACTTATGTGGTTAATTTTCAGTTGGAAAAAACATCAAGAAAACCATAGTTATTTACTTATGTGGTTGCAAATTCATATTTTAGAATATTTGTTTATAAACTATAGTCTCTACCTAAGGTTTTAAAAACCATAGTTAAAAAAAAGTACATTCAAAACTTCATAATCTTTGAAGAAACATAAACATAATTTGAGGACAAACATATATTAAAAATTTAGGCATTTTTCAAGAAATCCAACAAGACATACTTATTAAATTATATTTTAAAAAATTTGACAAATGAAGATAGAATTTATAATATAAACATTATTACATACCATACTACATGTATGAAATCTTATGAAATAACTTAAAATTTAGTTTTTTTTTTATTCTTCATCGCATGATCAAACAAGATACCAATTTTTCAATTCTATACATGTGTAATAGAAAGAGAATAATAGATATAGAATTACGATTTACGTGGAGAAAGCAAAGAAAAGGAAAGGGAGGTGAGGATGGGCCAGGCGTAAACACTCTCAACGGGTGTAATAGTAACGGCAGAGACCTGCTGCACGCCCAACAACATCACCCAACAGCCAACTCCAACATCCTCATAACTTAGCTAGCTCATTCAATTATGCACACTTATATAAAATATATACAATACTTTGTGTACAACATTGCAAATAGTTAGTTTGAAGATATGCATGTATGTAAATTGTGATATGTATATAAATATATTAAAAAAAAGAGTTGACTCTAAAATTAGGACGCGAGTACGTACATAGTAACATAGTAGTAGTTGATAAGAAACACGAGACTCACTCCTCTCAAAGAAAAGCCAAACCCATGAAAAAGAAAAAGAAAAAACGAGAATAATGAAACCAAGCAAATTTAAATTACAAAAAAACTCAAAAATGTAATTATAAGTATGTGTGTATATTAAAAAGAGAGTGATTGATTCGGTTCAAACTCCAGCTATAATACCTCTCTTTTATTCATTAAAAATGTAGCGAAAACAAAGGCAAATATCAAGGAAGAAAATAAAGAAAAGTAGGTGGTAAAACAAAGTGCATGGGAGAGAAATACAAGGTATTAGTACAAGTCATGACTATGATATATATCTTCTTCTTGGGTGTTGCTGGTGTTGATGTCTTCTTATCAAACATTTACTTTTGATTCTTTTTTCTAGCCTCTCTCTTATCTCTTTATATTTTAAACTGTCTAATTTGGTTTTCTCTCTGGCTTAATTGATTTTAGAGGACATGTTCCTTTTTTTTTCCTTTTCCCTTTACTAATTTCATTATTATTTATTTCTTTCCCTATTATCATTTTCTGTCATATATATACTACACACAAATAGATACACAATACTACTCAACTAATATATATCATCAACTATTATAACATAACGTCAATACAAATGGCTGTTCAAGCTCAATACTCATCAAATGCTCTCCTCCTCAACAGGTTTGCATTCTCATCCCCTTACCACTCATTCTTATATAAAAATACATATATATATATATATCAATATAGATCTTGATTTTTGATTATCTTATGAAAGAAATATTGAATGGTAAATGCAGAGGCATACAAGAAGGCAAAAATCAACTGGGAAATGGTTACACAATGCAGGGACAACAAGGAGGTGGCGGAGCATTTCTTGATCAAACCCATTTCATTTTCCATAATAATACACCTCCAGGTAATCCACAAGATACAAATAATACATGATTTAAATTTCTAGAAATTTCATTATATATACAATTGCTAACATTTATATATGTATATTTTCAGTGAATGATAATCATACTAATCAGCGTAAAAGAGGAAGAGAAATAAATTCAATATTTTCATCATCATCTATGCATCAACAACAACAATCTCATTTTCAAGAACCTCAACTTATAGACCTCACTCAGCTCCGCAACCCGCCGCAAAACACCATAGTTTCCACCGGCCTTGGCCTATCTTTCGGTGACCATTTACAAAATCAATCTCTATCTCTACTCACACAAGATTTTGCGCTCCAAATGAAACATCATAGAGATGAAATTGATCAATTTCTCCAAGCCCAGGTACTAGTTAATTTTTATTTCGTCAAAAAGATTAACTATTTAATTAAATTTGATTCAAGAATGTTTATGGGTAATGGTTATTAAGATGTTCTTCAAAATTTTGTTATTTTTTTCAAGAATGTTGACGGGCAATAATTATTTAAAAAAATTTATCAGGGTGATCAGTTGAGGCTCACGTTAGCAGAAAAGAGGCAGAGACACTATCATGCGCTTCTCATCACGGCGGAGGAAGCTGTGGCAAAAAAGGTAAGGGAAAAGGAGGCGGAGATTGAAAAGGCGGTGCGAAAAAATGCAGAGCTTCAGGCAAGGGCGGCGCATTTTAGCGCGGAGGCGCAAGTTTGGCAGGCTAGAGCAAGGGCCCAAGAAGCCACGGCAACATCACTACAAACCCAGTTGCAAAATGCTATAATGCGCCAAGGATGTACACAAAATCACGATGGGACGCTAACATGTGCATCCGGTGAAGTGGCAGCTGATGATGCCGAGTCGGCATACATTGACCCGGAACGAGTCGAGGTGTCGAGGGGACCGAGTTGCAAGGCGTGTCAAAAGCGAGTTGCATCGGTGGTGTTGTTACCTTGTCGGCATTTAAGTGTGTGTACAGAGTGTGACGGCGTCGTTCAATCTTGCCCTCTTTGTCTCTCTTTTAGAAGCTCCAGTGTTGAGGTGTTTCTTGGATAATGGGCCACCATAAAAAGGCCGTTTCACAATTACCTATTCATTGGGTTAAATCTTAGTCCATGTTTTTCAAGTCCAGTCATGGACACGTGGAGCTTCGATAGTGAAACTGAGAAAAAGACAAGAGGAAAAAAGGTTAAATTTAAATAATATTTTGCCTTGAAAAGGATAAAAGAAAACAAACCTCATATTTTTGGAGTTTTGGCAGGGTTATGGTTTCAAATTTTAGTGTGTACATAAATTCTTTTATTTAAATTATAACATTAATAAATACTTTAAAAACCATTTAGTTTACTCATTTTCTTAAATTCCAAGCAAATCTTACCCCTGTATTTATGCCAATTATGCATTATTTGATTGTTTCCCTAAAAAACAAAAAGATATAAACATTGTAAAAAGCAAGATTTGATTTTCTATTTACATTCTATTTCTCCTTGTTTTTTAATTTTTTTTTACCGTATTTGCCTAAGTTTGCTTTACTTTTTCTGTTTAGTTGCTTCTAATACAAACTTTACTATGTATTTTTTTCTTCTACATGTATGTATTTTTTTATTTTAGCTTTAACTTGTATAGTTAGAATGTTAAACCTTTAGATTTATTATATTTTAATATAAAAAGTTTTTTTAATTCAGAAAGTAGCCTGGGGGATATTTTACTTGTAATGACACCTCGATAAAAATAGGGGAAAGGAGAATGTTAACTTGGTACATAGTCATGCATTATTCATATTAAAATTTCAGTATGCAATTAGTTGAAAACCAAAAAAAATCATACTACTACTTACACAAGGATAAACAAGCTCAAAAAAGTGGCAAAATTAGCAAGTTAAAATTCCGGATGAAAAAATCCATAAATTTTTTTATCTTAAATCTTATTTCATCATTAAAAAGTCAATAAAAATTTTACTTCAAACCTGAGATGATCATCAGTAATCCATTTAATTTTTTTGGGAGACAGCAGAATATAAATATCTACCGGGCCTAATTTGCCCCCAAAATGTTACATTATTGAACATACTATCCGTGGAGACACTTGGATAATATCAATAGTTAAATATTTTAACCTGGAATCTTTTCCATTTGAACAGATGCAATCGGTGCATCAGTTATATGCTTAGCCTTGTATAAAATTATAGAACAATTTGTAGAAAAGTTTGCTTCACACACCAAGAAGAGATCGGATCAAAAGCATATCTAGATTAGATAAGAGTTGCACTAATTAATTTACATAATTATTATAATTTGTTTGAATTCCAAGATAAGCTGGAATCTACTTGTGATGGATCACATGGGTATCACAGCAAGTGTTCAATGAAACCAGCATTTTATAGCTTGTTTGGTTACTTTCATCAAGTATCCCGTACATATGGCATTTGGAACTTGTTTGGGATGGTGTTTTGTCAAATGTATATTTTATCATAATTGTCATTGTAAGTAGCTAGTCTTTTGCATGTTTAAGTAATTGTTGCTTAAGCGTAAATCTAAACCAGTTTATGTTTATCGCATACTTTCATGGCGTGTTATAAGCGATTGACAACATAACTTATTTAATCATATTCATCTATGACGCAGTATTATATATTAGAAAGTATCAAAACACATGCCTGTATATATACATGTATAAATTATGCATGACATGTTTGCAGTGTGACTAATACGTTTTGTCTATTATGATTTGTGGATAATTACAAAGTAATTAATTAACCGGCCAGCCAACTGAGGCAAAGGAGCTGTCAAATTTGAAGAGATGATGAATTAAGAGTTTGAAATGAAGTGGTTATTGCTTATGGAGTATATATATGGTTCGTGACATAAAAGAAAGACCGGCCCTTCATTTGTGGCCATCTTGTTCATCATAATGACTTGGGACCATATTACAGTCATCCATCCCAACAGCCCCTTAGCTGTGCACACTTTGTCACCTTCCCCTTCATCTCCCTCTCCATCGCCATCCCTTAAATTTTATAATCTCTATGCTTTCTTATGTACTTGACTACAAACTTGTTTGTTTTTATTATTACTTTAATTAGCAATCACTAATGTCCAGTGCCCACATCATACATTAGTTCATCATCTTAAACTAATAAAGAAAAACAAATTATTTTTATACCGAGTATTGTTTGAGAGTTCGAACCATGTACTCAGTACTAATCTAGATACATACATATAAGACCAAATTAAATCACAAGATTTCTGAACCATAGTTTTGTAATTCAGCAACCGATAAACCAATGTGTTTAATTTGGCTGATATAATATATTCCTAACCTAGAATTTAATATTCTACTAGCCCCGCCTAATATTCCTAAACATATTATGTACAATATCATAACGTCTCTCTCTTGAGTCTTGTCCAATAGCAACGATAAGATGCAAGTTTCCACGCTAATACGTTATACTATACAATGGTGTAGTGGGATTGATGTACAGATATGTACAACAATTAACGTAACAAAATGCCTAACATGCGTATATATTTTACACCATTCTCAAATTTGGAATCGGCTTCAATTATATAATTAATAAATAATAATAGTAGTAGTCTCATTTTCAGGGTATTAATTTAGATAGACAGAAAAAGAACCACTTGTAACATGGTGAATGAATAGAACGACAGCCAAGTTCTTTGTGGTTTTTAGAAATAAGTAGGACCTTTGCATATCATTGTTGGTTAATTATTAGCATCAATACAAGTAGAGCACCAAGCCACTAAGCACTAAATGAGATAATATTGTAATTATAAAGTGTATTATTGATGTTTAATGAGAAAAAAAGTTCCCAGAATGCTTTTGATATTATTCCATTAAAAAACCTTTAATGGTGCTCATAGAATAGTAGAATACATTACCTTTGCAATATATTTTTTATGTTTTCATAACAAAAATTATTTTTCACTTAATCACTCCCTCTATGTATAGCTATGGAAGTGTCCCGTTTAAGGGGGGAACTGACTAAAAGAAGAATTTGTAGTGATGGGCTGATGGATACAAGGGACCCTTGAGTCATTGACATGATATTATATTTGACAAAATAATGGGGACACGAAACCTGAATGTAAAATTGTGAAAATGTGATTTTAGTGAGTAGTAGTAATAGCAGTACTATATATTCATTACTAAGATGCATGGTTTTTGGGCTCATCCTGTTGGCATTTTCTCTCCTCGTTTGGTGTTGTATCTGTTTGGTAAAAAAAGCAATATTTTCTCCTCTCTACAGACTGTACAAGTACTGCAATCATCATTTTATTATTCAATAAACAGTTGACATGAGGGCCATGGTATTGAACAAGATTGAAAACTGAATGCTATAAAGTTTGCTAATTAGTCTGTTGATGTGCAGGGTGTTCCAACTACTACCCAACCTTGCTTGCACCAAAGGCAAGAAAAAACATTAAAAGAGGGGAAAAAGAAAAGGGAAAGATCCAAACTTGAATCTGAGGCAAGTAGTAGTGTAGGGATGTGTTGGTTTGATTTCCCATAAGCATATTTAAAGCCTGCAAGCAGTGTATGTGACAACACAAATGCATTGGATAGGACACCCAAGTCAAGGTGTTTCTTTCAAGTTTCAACTCATTCTGTTTTGAATACATGAATCTTTACACAATTCATGTCTTACTCATAAATATAGCACTTGATTTACTATTGTATATTTGTTATGAGTAATTTACTAAGGATCGATAGTGCACATCAGGATATAAATTCAATTTTATTGTGACCGTTTTTATTTGGTGCGCCGACTCGCATCAAAACAAGATGTTTTTTTACTGTACCTGACAAAATAAGTTACTACTAATTACTATACAAGATTGTTTTTTACTACTAATTACTATACAAGATTGTTTTTTTATTTTATAACCCTGGCCTAAGAATGGATAATTCTGTAAAAGCTGGCCGACGTAGAAAAACTAAATGGAAAGAACTGCTATCAGGGTGACACCCATATATTTATATGGACAATTGGACATGAGTCCGGTACCTATTCATATTTGATACTCTTAAGAGTCCCCAAACATTGTTTTCAGAAAACAATGATAAAGGCCCAAGCACAGTAGCCCAACCAATAAACACTCACAAACTTTATTTTCCAGATTGAGTCGTCATAGTCTGGTGTGACTGTCCAAAGCCCAAGCTTTATTTCCTTTTATTGATTTTTGAAACTTACAAAATGCCCAGTGAAAAATTCTGTCGTAAATTGGATTTATGTCTGAGTTTCTCATTAAATTGGTACTTGCGTAGTGCAAATTGTGGGACTTGAAGATTAATGATATATTGGGTTTTATTTTTCTATAATAAAAATTAAATTTTATTTCATATCATATAAAAAAAATATAAAAATTTTCATATATTTTATTTATATTTTAAATAAATAATATTTGTATGTTTTATTTAAAGGTATGTTTTAAGTATTGATCAACTATACCAACTCAAATATGGATCAAATTTTAATATTTCGATTTTAGTAATATAATATTAAAATATAGTTTGTTTGTGGAATAAATATATATTTTATACTTATTTCATTATATCTGACCCCGTAATTTCTTTGAATAGAGTATTTCATTAACTTTTTAGTTCATCTTAAAAGAATTTTATCTCACGCTCTCTTAGATTATTGTAAAGATCATTTTTTAAGGGGGGAAATGTCGGAAGAGGGGCAATCCTCCATTGAAAAAACAACAAGATTAAAATACTTAATGAATTAAAAATTAGTTATAGTCTACATTTAGAAACCAATAATTCAGGCATTACTAATCTCTTGACACACATACGTACGGACTAGAGAATTGATCAACCGCCTATAGTCCTAGACCTTGATTAAACATAATCACAATGATTCCAATATACTTAACCTAATCATGCATAACAAATGCTTATGACCCCTAAATAGTAGACCAAATTATTGATCGCATGCCAAATATTAAAATATATTTCCACTAGTGTGATTAGTTATGTAATGATAGAGTACAGTGTATCTTATAAAAATCACAACTATGTTGGGATAACGACAGACTCACACATATTATAAGTAACATGAACAAATCTCACACAAAAAATACCAAACATTTAAAAATAAATTATTCATAGTCTCGATCTTATAATAATATTAAAATACAATATAGACTATAGAGTATAAAATAAAATCCCCCATAAAGACCTCCACTTCCTGGAATATTTGCACATGATTTGTTTGTATATAGGGGGTGTTTGGGGGAACTTTTTTCCAGAATAAGTCAACTTATTTTAAGACAAAGTTAGAGATTCCTAACTTTTTTCTGAAAAAAGTTGACTTTTTTTTGCAACTTATAAAATCTCAAATATATATTAAATACTTGTATAAAAAACATTTATCAAAATATGAAATTTTTACGCGAAAATAAGTCCAAAAAGACTTATTTTTAAGTCCAGCCAAACAGGCTAATAAAGAAGTTACCGTCCTAGATTTCATAAATCAGGCTTGGTCAGTAGATTTTTCTTGAAAATTCCAGAATGTACACGTGGGACATTTGTGTACCACACGTGTACACGTGTGTATCACTATTACTATTACTATAATAGTGGCGTGGTGTCACAATAATTAGCTTAATTTTATACAAGGCAAGTGGTTTGGATGCCACCTTGAGACGGAACAAGCATCAAAAGAATATAAAATGAAAAAGCAGGAAGGAAAGAGTTATGTATATGTCTTGTATGAAGTTGAAACTTGTTTACGAAGGGAAGGTTTAAAGAAAGAGTAAAAACAGTGTGCAGTTTGGAGAGTGATACAACTCCGGGACATGTCGGAAAAATAGTAAACATGGAGTTTGTAATTAGTTTACCTAATTACTCCATCCTTCCCATGTTTTTGGTTGAATTAGTTTTTATAATTGTTCAAAATATTGGCTGATTTCTATTTTTATTTTTATCTTTATGTTTACCTACATGTATTTATATAGAAAATTGTATAGAAATATCAAACCATCAATAATTATTTATTGGAATTGGTAAAAAATTAAGAAAAAACGGACATTTATTAGTTAAAATAAAAAAATATTATTAGATATATGTGCAAAAATCAAACCAGTCAAGAAATATGGGACGGAGGAGTGTTTTATTAATTATCTCGATACAGTTCTTTAAGGTTATCTCTTAAAAAAAATAGCATGGCTGTCATAGCGTAGTTGCAGGTATATTTAATTAATTACAAGTAAAATATTAGTTGCTTTGTAAGAACCAAAAAAACAATTAGTAAAGAAGAACATTTGCAATTTTTAATGAAGAATTCCGAAAATTCATTACAATGCAATATGCCATAATTTAATATTCAATTTTTTATAACGTATTTAATTTGAAATTGCATATTCTGTACTAAATAAAAGACATCTTCAAATTTAAATTCAAATTGCCCTAAATTTAAGTTTTGTAATGGACAAAATGATAAATATAACCTCCTCAATTTGAAGTCAAAAGATCACTATGTTTTACTTAGCAAAAAAAAAAGTCAAAAATTACTCACACTCCTTTCTTCATTTTTCATTTTATTTAATTCATTTTGGTTTAATATTATCCATATATATATATATATATATATATATATATATATATATATATATATATATGAGATAAATGTACAAATTGTGCGGTAAGAGCTCCTTAAACTAAAAATTTATTCGTCAAAATACATATTCAAACAGTTATAATATTTTTGTTAATAATTTTTTAAATTCTACTAAAAATTTAATATCTTTAGATGTCAAAAATCCGAATGTACCGAAAATAAATGACATAAAATTGTGTTTAATTTTCATTATTAAATGGTTGCAATTTATTGGTTCAAAAATAATAATATATCATGACTGAACTCTTACATTTATAATATATGTGTGTGTGTGTATGTAATAAGTCGTGTGATTTTCATCAAAAATGCAACATGCAACTTTCAGATTTATTAAAAGGAAAAGAAAGAGGATGAACAGTTATAAGCTATAACAAAATTAAAAGTAGCATAACATGGCCCTCTTATTTTATTTTTAAATATATATATATATATATTAAATTTTTTGTAAATATATATATATATATATATTAATAAAAAATATCTATTTTTGCACATTTAAAAATAAACACCCCTATACGTGTGCCTCTCAAGATGGAATCAATTTTTCTTCCCTCCTTATTTACATTGGGACCAAACGAAAGTGACAAATTTGAATGGGGTTAGAAAGTGAGAGAAATGGAACATAAACACAAAAAATGATAATCCGCGGGTCAAATAAATGTAGAGACACAAATGTAGTCGATAATACCGTGTTGTTTCAAATTTTAGAAGGTGTAAAGTTATATTTGTTATCAAATTTAGAATTTTACATTGAATTAAAATTTTAATTTTTTATTTGATATACAATTTAAATATTTATATTAAATATAACAAACTCTTTTTATGTAGGAAAAGTTAAAATAACAATTATTTATGGTTCGTTTGAATTATTGTTTAAAATTGTTATACCTTGAATCAAATAATTATTTATTTAGTAAAAAAATTGCGATTTGCATGTTTCAAATAATATTTTTGGAGAGGCTCATAATGAAATTTGCAGTTACTTTTGTGCATCAAGGATAATTTAATAAAATAAAGGTATGTAACAATAAATTTAGGATTGACATATATCACCTCCAATAATTAAATACGTGGCGGGCTTTGAGAATTGTTTTTTTAATGACATTTTCAGAAAAATATTTGTCCTCTTACTTTTAAAATATAATGATAACGCCACAACGGTATTGAAAACTGTGAGCCACCTTAGAAATAGATTCGTCCATTCGGCCGCTCACATTATAGAAAATTGTTTTAGCCAACCACACTACAACACTACTACATAGTACATGCTAGCATTTGGACTATTCTTGTAATCAAACACTGTATATACAATACACACAAAATCCATTTATGCCGGGCTTATTGTTCTCGAGAATGCTAATGTGTCAAATTCTGCGTTAAACAGATCAGAGCTGAACTGTACACATCATATTAAAAAAAATAAAAATATTAATTTCTACTAATTTTCTGGTCAAAAAAAATTGAAAGTTCGCTTCTAACATATTATCCAAACACCTCTTTTATAACTTATAATTAAAATGATCTTACTTAAAACCTGTCCAAAAGATTTATATAACATGATTGAAGTTGATTAGCAAAAAGATTTCTAAGCTTATTGTTAGAAAGTGATCCTTGAATATACTCGTAGTAATTAGTTAGGGGCGGAACCAGGGGGTTAAGGGGGCCGGGAGCCGGCTAAACTCAAAATAATCACCAGAAGTATTATGTTTCAATAGATAAATTTCTGATAAAAAAATTAAGGTTTCCTCTAGTTAAAAATCAAGTTCCTAATTTCAATTCAGTGACTAATATACATTCTAATACTTATAGTTTTCGAAAACGAACACCTAATATTAATAAGACAAATGTTGATTTTAATCGGTATGATATTATTTCTAATCTGGGGTATCAAATTATGATAATATAGTACTAATATTACATATCAAGTTCGAAGATTATAGTCTGTTAAGGTCATTTCAACTATTTGATAACAATTTTTTAGTAAAATAATTCAACAATATTAAGTGAAGTTTTCAGAAAAATTAATTTACATAATGTTGTTTATAGTGTTATCTTTTTAAGGCAAAATGTTTTAAAAAAACATTTTGGTTCCGTCAGTAGTTTTACAATTAAGGTAAAATATATCACATATTTTTTTTATAAAATATTATGAGTATGACAAGCCTTTGAATTCAAGTTTAGATGTGATTCGAATGATTTTGCGTTAGGGTCTTTATTTCCGGAATCATGACTAGTTTTTAATTTTTTTAAATAAAAAAAATTGTATATGTTACTAAAAATTTTAGGCCGACTGTTATAAATTCCCAGTTCAGCTAGTGTTTTTTTTTTCTTGCCAGGGAAAAATACTTTCATTACTTCAAATCGTTTTCAAGTACAAGTTCAGCTAGTGTTTAGGGGGATGACTCTTGACTACTACTATGCCACAATAATTCCATGGGAATCATCGATCAACTACCTCTTTCTAATAATCATGTGAAAACGACTCATTATTAGTGTTAAGTAGTACTATTAGTATCTTAATCCACCAAAATTTACTTTATTGAGCATGCTTGAGTTCTAGTAGAAAGTGAATACCTTGAATTAGTGTATAATATTTTGTAATTATTAAAAATCGATATTTTAAAATCCCTCTTATTCTTATTATATATATATGTGATATAATAGTGTATACATATATATATATATATATATATATATATATATATATATATATATATATATATATTATTTGTATCAATTATATTTATTTAAAATACTAATATGTATTTTTACTTTATAAACCATTTTTAATTATCAGTTAAATATTTAAAGAAATTGAATGGTAATGAAACTGATCGAGTTTTGTTATTTAATTATTTAAAAAAGTTGAGTGATAATAAAACTGATATATTTGTGTTAGATATATAATATAATACTAAATTATATACATTTAATTATTTTTGGAAGGTGTTTAGTTTTTACTTTATAAACCATTTATAATTATCGGTTAAATATTTAAAAAAATTGAGTGGTAATTTAACTGATAGAGTTTTGTTATTTAATTATTTAAAGAAGTTGAACGGTAATAAAACTGACGTAGTTGTGTTAGATATATAATATCATACTAGATTATATGCATTTAATTATTTTTGGAAGGTGTTTAGTTTTTTTTATAGGCTTTAACCAATCAAACTAAATTCATGTTCACTTGTAATAATATAGTATAAATATCTATTTTCAAGTTAGGCTATTTAGTTTCTAAGTTTAATCTTTTTCGTTAATTTCGTTTAACTTTCTCGTCTTTCATCTAATTTTATTGTTGGTGGTTTTTATGGTTTATTTTAATTTTGAATTTGTTTGTTAACGGTAAATTACCTACGACAAGACTCAGGTTATTCTTCTTTTCTATATTTTATGCACTAAACCTTTAATAAAAATATTTTTACAAATAACCACTACTTTCACATTTGTATCCATATTAATTGTATTTGTTGAGATAGTTTCAATGCATAATTTGAATGATAATTTCATTTCATTAATTATTATACAAGTACCAATACTCTAATCAAGGGTTATTTTAGGAATTTACCTATAAAATTATATTAGAAGTAGGATAGTGGACATATATTATGAGACAATTTTTTAATCAAATGTAGCTACTAATTTGGGACCGAGGGAGTACAATTTATACTCCCTCCATATCATATTATGTGTACATTTTGAAAGAAAAAAGATACCATTTTAAATATCTTGTTATTTATCTCATGTAAATATTTAAAGTGTTTTCTTAAAATACTATTTCTTTTATATTTACAATATTGACTAAATTAAACACACATGAAGAAAATAAGAAAAACTCTTTCTATTTCATATAAAAATAGAACTCATACTTTGAAATTAAAGAGAATTAGTCCCGCATTCACAATTCAAATTATAAAAAAGTATCCAGTTATATTCTTATCTCATTACATTATATGAGTAAATTTATAAATAAAGTATAATATTGAATATTCTTTAATACATCATATGTGAAATTTATAAAATGGACAAATATTGCGAGAGGGAGAGTGCAAGAAGCATGTAGACTAATTACTCGTCTTGCGAGACTCACCTAAACCATCATTGTTACACCAGAAACCAACAATAATAAATGAAAAATACAATACTATATGATCCAACGGTGATGCCCTACAATACATGCAAAAACGAACACGGACGCGGGATGATATTTTGGCAGTTTCATCAACACGTGGCAATGAATCACGAAACTAGGTGATGCGGTGGTATTATATGGTGCGTCCTCGTGTATATTACTCAATTTTTAATCTCTCGGTCAGTCTCTGCAAGCTGCCCCGACTCTCACGGGTATGTTGAGGTTGTGACGTTGGGGAACAGAAATCTAGGTATTTGAGCTCATTCAAATCGTCAGAATTTTGGACCCCACTATTTACTTTCTTTGCCTCCTACCTGCTCTAAGGAGAAGTTTGTAGTACTAGAGTAGTGCAACTATTTTATACTCCTGTTAGCATTCAAATTTTAATCTTACGGGAGTAAAAAAAAAAAAAAAAAATCTATTTTCAAATAAATTTGATATACAGTATGTTCTTTTTCTATGTTAAGCCTAAATTTTTACATGTTACTATAAAAATTAGAAAAAGCCTCTATCATAACAAATTTTCCCGTTTTTTAAAGATTTTGAAATTCATTTTTAATAGAAAATACTCTCAAGGGATCAGCAAAACCGAACCGAAAACCGAAACCGAACCGAAAACCGCATGAAACCGAACCGAAAAAAATGAAACCGATTAAAAACCGAACCGAATAAAAACCGAACCGATATTTTGGTTTTGGTTCGGTTTTTAAATTTTTACGAACCGAATAGAAACCGAACCGAACCGCACTAATATTTATAATACATATTATTATATATATATATATAATAATAATAATAATAATATAATATCATTATATTTGAATTTAAATATTTTTAACTATAGTAGAACCTCGATATTATAACTTTTATGTACATTTTAGAGATATTTTTCGAAAATATATGACTTATTAATATGTTTAGAAATTATTATTGGATAAAATTTACTCATATATTATATAAATAAAAATATATTATTTGAAATAGAGTGATTATTTATTTATATTTACATAGGGCCTATAAAGACTACATTTTTATTTATTCGTTTATGCATTTAGTGAGTTTATTCATTAAACTCATTTGCCCAAATTGGGATCGAAGGAATTTATTCAATTCTCGAAGTTATTCATTTATCGAGCATTCATTTATCGAGGTTCTACATTATTATACAATGTAAATACTAAACATATAATATTACAGCACATCAATACATAATATAATTGATAAGCTGCTAATCTAATTATTTTTTCAAATTTCAATTTATGTAAGACGACGAGTATAATAAAATAGTAATGGTTTTAAAACCGAAACCGAACCAATTAAAAACCGAACCGCACTTTTTAAAACCGAACCAATTATTTTTTATTCGGTTTTGGTTTCTATTTTTTAAAACCGCACATAAGTGGTTACGGTGCGGTTTGAGACTCAAACCGCACCATGCTCATGCCTAATAATATGTATCTACTTTATAAATTTCACATGTATTAAGGAATATTTAATAGCATAAATTTACCAATACAATCAGATAAAAATATAACTATTTTCTCATAATTTGATGTGTGACTAATTTTCATTAATTATAAGTGTGAATTCTATTTTTACATAGCTCGTCAGTTTCTTAATGTGTTTAATTTAATCAATATTAGGAATATAAAATAAAGGATATTTCAAGAAAACATTCCACATATATAGGAGTATTTGCATGAAATAAAGAACAAGCCAAATAAAATAGAATTTTTTGTTTTCTCAAACAATACATATACTGTGATAGAGAGAAAGTACATTTTTTTTTTATGTTAATCGGGTTATTAAAATGGGAATTATTGTTAGTAAAAATAATATTTTATTCATTCTAAAATTAATGTCATTTTTACTTTGTATATGTCTTTTTTTTTTCATTTTACCGAGACCCCGTAGTCACTGTCCTTTTTGGGTCGTCGGCACAATTGCGAGCACATGATAACACCTTTTTAGGCTTACACAATAGCCTGCAAACCACGTACGTTCGCATAAGTGTGACAGCCTCTGGTCTATGATAACGTTATCACAGATTCTCGACTAAGTAAACCGCACTTACTCTGAGCCCATGATAACATTATTACACATTCTCCTTCTGTGAGATTCGAACATGTCACTAAGAGGATGATATTTCTCTCTTTAATCAAGCAAGTCAACCCTTGCAGACTGTTTTTTAGAGTGTAGAAAAAAGTTACTTCCATTATTTAATATTTTTATTTTTATTCCTATATAAAAATTTAAATATCAACCTTTTATTCAGAAAAGGAAAAATGAAAAAATAAATTACATAAATAAATGTTTTTATATTTTAAAATACGTATATAAAATTAAAACAATAATTATTTTAAAACTTAAAAAATATAGTACAAATAAAAATAAACTTGCCTGGTTCCGGGAGTACATATTTGAAAATACTCCCCAGTTTTGTTTCCAGTACGGACTGGACCAGTATAAAAGCACGGGACCCACTACCCGTTGTTTTTCGCGTGAATGGGACCCAGCCACAACTGGGAGTTCTTTTGGGGAAATGGGCCTAGAAAACGACAAGATATTTTTGAGGGGAGAGAAAGTATAGGGCAATGACGTGAGCTTGGGGGTTGTTTGGCGTAACTTAGCAGATGGGAATCAGTCGGTTTACTGTTTACATTTTATTGGAGTGGGTGCGCTCGTGCGTCACATTCGAAGTAGTAGTACTACTCTCGTAATGTACAGGGGGTGTTTCGCTCCTCATTTTTTTCGGAAATAAATTTTTATTTTAGGAAATAAAATAGATATGTATGTATTTTTTTTAAAAATAAGTAATTTATTTTTTTTGAAGATAATATTTGGTTTAAAAATTCAAAAATAAATATTTATCTTTAAAAAAATATATGAAAATATGTAAAAAAATATATGAAATAAGTAACTTAATTTAAGTTTAAAGAACTCAAACGGTCACAGGAACGAAAATGTTACTCTAAACATTCCAATAATTTTATCAATTTTTTTAATATTAATATATTAGCGTATAGTATAAGATCCTAGGTATATATATACATATACGAATTAAAACATGTTATATATCATATTAAATTATTTAATAAAAATTTTGAGAATATTTTTTTAATAACTGGTACTTTGATAAACATAGTACTAACGAATTTACATCTTTACTAAAAAATAGTTGTTTTTTTTTATTCATTCAATTCAACTGATTTAAAGTTGCATAATCACACAACTTTACGTCATACGGAGTAAAACATAAATTCAGCAAGAGAATAATACTTACTCCATACAATATTAACATGATTTAATATCCACCGACCAGAACATAATGAACATTGAGCAATAAAAATATCAGCCAGGCGCACAGCTGGTGGGACATTGGAACCGCCACTTGTTGAACATCGTACAGCGACGCGCTGGTATTGTGCCTGGGTCCTGCAGGCTGCAGCATCTCTTGTTCGTGGTTGATGGCAAATTATGCAGTACTACCTCCTCCATCGGAGTCGTTATTTAAGATGTATAAAAAAATAAATTTTATAAATTATTTTATAAATAAATAAATATTATATTCGCTTATCGATAAATAAATAATCTCTTTAAGTGAATATATAAGTTTGGTTCCAAGCGTATTCATTCATGCATGTTCTACTTTACTCATAAATAACGTTAAAAATATAAAATTTGCTCGCTAAATGTTTTTTGAATCTATACATTTCTGTTTATTTAATGTACCTACTATGTTACGACAAAATTGTTGTCACCTAGATTAGTATCAGTAATGTACTGTAGAGGGAAAAAGTAAAGTGTATTGATCAAATATCGTCTGTCTTTATGTGAATTTATCTTCCTACTTTAAAATTATAAATCTTCGTTTGTCTTTATCTGGCCTTTTAAAGCTTTATTTGGTACTCGAATTTTTGAAGAGTAGTGGGGATGTAACTATTTTTTTTTAAAGGTTGTTATCATAATATTTAATTAAATAATTATAAAAATGAAATAATAATTCTCTTTTATATCAATTATATATTGAACATATACTAATATATATTTTATTTTATTTAAATAAAATGAATCCACAACTTTTAGAATATCGACTTTGTTGCTTGCTCTTCGCACACGGTTGTTTTGTTAACTACATTCAGGTCTAAACTACGGATATCCGCTAAATGTTATATCATACTTCCTTTATTTTTTTATATTTGACCACAATTGTTAGAGCATTTTCAACAGATAATATCTAAAATTGTTAGCTAAAATTTTAATCTATAATAATTATCTAAAATTTTAGTTAATATGAAGTATATACACTCTAATGGGGTTATTTATTGTTTTAATTAGGTAAAATTATACGTGATAGATTTTTGACTTCAACAAATCTAGAAGACCAAATTTAATTATCTAATTTTTTTGGTAGGGAAAAGAAGGTTGGATTAATATATTTTTTAAATGACACCTGCATGCCACATAAATATATAATTTGGCTAAGTGTTGTCTTGGAAATGCTCTTACAATTTATCCGACTTCAACAACTCTTACCGTCATTTACACAATTACTGAATTACACGTGTTTTATGTTTAATTTATAATTAATTATTATTATAAAACCGTATTTTATGGTACAAGTATATAATCTCTAGTTTGTGTTTACCAAATATGTGTACATATTAGAGTTAATTCAAGTTGAAAATTCCGACTTAGCTAAAAAAAAGTTGAAAATTTCAATATATATTTTTTTATTTGAATGTTCTATTTTTAGATATATAAATTTCATTATTTAAATTTCAAGAGATTTCTTTGCATAATTTTTTGTTAGATAATTTTGAATAAAAAAATTCTTTTCTTCAAATTTTATATTTTAATTCTGAATATTATATTTCCATACGATTCATACGCGAGAAAGTTATTTTTGTTCAAAAAAATGTTCATGTGAGTATGTGACTATATGTCATTCCTATTATTTTAATGGTTTTTTTCAAAAATACCTCAAGGATAAAAGTATTTTTACAAAAATACTAACTTTTAAAAAAAAATATGCAAAGATTTGATTTTTAAAAAAAAATTGCAAAAGCACTTTTTTCTCATTTTTTTTTGTAAAAATACGGTTTGTAACTTTGCAACGTAGATCAACCACAAATGCAACTTTAAAATTCAGTAATTATAATCATAATGCGCTGCATAATACGTTGTTTGACAAGTTGAATAAGTTAAATCAAATGCAACTTAAATTCAATCAAAATTAACAAATTTCAACCCACTCAAATTACACAAAACAATTATATGCAAATAAAATCAACCTAAAATAATTTTATAAAAACCATCAAAATCAACCTAAGCAAACCTGAAAAGAACTAAAATTAAGTAATGTGTCTATATAAAATCAAGAATATTCATTTTAAATTCATCAAACTTTTCAACTCTCAATTTAAACACTCACCATCAATCATATATACATACACAATTACACACATATAAATTATAATTTATATGTGTTAAGGCGGCGATAATGAAGGTTGAATAACGATAGATGAAATTCTCACCGGCGATCTGCTTGCCAATCGCCATGCCTTTGACGAGAGTGTAGCCTTGAATTACGAACTTGTGGGACCCGTTCACCGTCTCAGTGATGGATCGGGAGCTCGTGGGAGTGTTTAATGGGTTCTTCAGGTCCAGGTCTGACATTGATTATGAGGTTGGTACGTATACATGAGATGTGTGTGTATAGGTTGAACTGGGGGAGAGAGAGATGTAAAAATAGTGATAAAATTAAGAAATTAGATAAAGAGAGTATTCAATTGAAGGTAAAGAATGGAAAAGAGAGTTTTCAAGTGACAATGATTTATCTTTTGTCTTGTCGTCTCAGATCCCGAGTTCGATTATCGTATATCCTGAAGATTTGTTAGAACAGATACTTACATTGTAAGGCATATAAGCCAAATTAGTCAAAAAAAAAGATAGTTGGCCTGTTTGGCCTGCCTTAAAATAAGTCCTTTTGGACTTATTTTCGGGTAAAAATTTCATATTTTGATAAATGATTTTTATACAAGTATTTAATGTATATTTGAGATTCTATAAGTTGCAAAAAAAAGTTATTTTTTTCCGAAAAAAAGTTCCTCCAAACACCCCCAGTATATTTGTAATGATTTTGAAAAGATAGTATTTTTGCAAAATAAACTACCCCAGTAAACCCAGTATTTTTGGTGAATTCCCTGTTTTAAACTACTATAATCAAATATACTTAATTTTAATTTTTACTCTTTAAAAGTGAAATTTTATTTTCTTTTTTAGATACATGCATCCATGAAATTGCGGAAAAGGCAGAAATACAGGCATAGTTGAGCCAATAGTTTCACTTTCCCACTTGGTAGTTTTATAACGCCCACCCCTTGTTTTATAATTCTCTCTCTCTACATTTTCTCTCACCAACTTCTCCTTATAAACCCCACCTGTTCCGCAATCTCTACTTCACCCAACACCCATTTGCATTGCATCTCTCTCTCTCTCTGCAAGTAAAAAGAAAGAAGAAAAGCAAATCATCATATAATGGATTCAACTATAACTACAAGAAGGCCTTGTTTCATTGAAGAAGATGATGGTCTTGCTTCACTTGCTGACATGGAGGCTAGTTTCTCTGGATCTAATAACCATATCAATATACAAATCTACCATAACCAACACAATCACTTTATTTCAAGGCCTGTGTATTATTCAAGAAAAGCTAGTTTGAGAAAATTCTCATTCTCATCAAACTCTTCTCCAAGATATGGGAGGCCTTTTGATGCAAGATTTGAAGAACATCAACCCCATTTCTTGGATTCTTGTTTTCTTTGCAAGAAGCCACTGGGAGATAACAAAGACATCTTCATGTACAGGTTTGTCTTCTTTTTACTGTTGAAGTTCCCATCTTTTTGATTTGGGGTTGGTTAAATTAGTCAAAAGGAAAGAAATTAGTTGGTTATATATGTGAAAAACTGTTTCTTGATTTAAAGTGATTGTGATGAGTGATAAAAATTGAAACTTTACCTAAAATTATGGTTTTAAATCTATTTTTTTATGAAAAGGTTTTGACCCAAATTGAAAAATCAGTATGATTGAGGATGAAAATGAAAGATCTGTGCTTGGGGTTCATTTTGTACCATCTTTATCATCTGCATGAATTTGTGTGCTAAATTGTTTGTTTGTTGAATCTGCAGAGGTGATACACCATTCTGTAGTGAAGAGTGTAGACAAGAACAAATAGAGACAGATGAAGCCACAGAGAAAAATTGGAATGTCAAAGCCTTGAGGAATAAAAGTGAACAAAAAAAATCTACCAACTCTCCTAGCAAAAAAGCCTATGGTTTTCGCACTGGGGCAGTTGCTGCAGCTTAATTATTTATTAAAGACTTGAAACATATCAAGCATCCAAGATAAAAAGAAAAAAAAGCTTGTTCTTCCATTATGAAAGAGAGCAGAAGAATAGGCAAAAGAAAAAAAAACTACTATAGAGTTTTATGCAGTAAAAAAGAAGGGCCATTAAGAGAAAAGACACGAGGGGAAGAAGAAAATGCTATATTGTATTTATATATTGGTTTCTTTTAATTTTTGTAAATCTGGAATCTGGGTTGTTCTGGTTGGGTCTCTGTTTTGGTCTTCTTTGTAATTTTGTTTTCCTCCTGGTTTTTTTGTGCCATGGAAATGAGAAAAACAACTACTACTATAAGA
The DNA here is from genome assembly GCA_028671895.1 of Oenanthe sinensis. Classification (NCBI taxonomy): domain Eukaryota; kingdom Viridiplantae; phylum Streptophyta; class Magnoliopsida; order Apiales; family Apiaceae; genus Oenanthe; species Oenanthe sinensis. The sequence goes on along the minus strand of CM053812.1, from coordinate 27,462,676 downwards.
AATGAGTATGGTTTTGTATCTTGCACTTGTTGATGGAATGATTTTGTACTCAGCTTCCTGTGATGGTTAACTTCAATCAAATGATACTGATAGCCTTACACGGAATTTTGGATTTTGATATGGTGATATGTAGCCGGAGTTTACCTAAAATTCAGGTGAAATTTACAGACTTGATGCACAAAATATATGATTTCATGTGCGGAGTATAAAATTTATGTCACTTTGATACAGAATTTAAGACGATGTACAAAGAGCTGATCTATAGTCATTAGGATTCACATACAAAAAATGAATTGTTAGCCCGTCTGAAGGATCAGTGTGGTCAAGGTAAACGATCTACTAATAAAATTAAATTATTTTGAACGATGAATGAGCTTTATAAAAGTAGTTGCAAGGATTGTAACTTGTGTCTTATTAGAAGTCACGATGAATTCTCCTATATGATCAAGATTTGTGATCCTCCTATATACACACATTTTTTTCCATGAGGTGAAAATTTGTTGTGGGTTAGATGTGATAGAGAGGCAAGTTTTCTGGTAAAAGTGTGATCATGCGAACTTAAATGTTTACTTGAACGAGTCCTTGAAGAAAATTTATAATTAATGTGACATGCCAAATGGAGAATGTGGTGGTACAAGTACTGTATTATTATTGCTACGAGTACTATTGTAGAGTACTGTAGCAATTACTAGTACTACTTTAATGAGTGCTGGTGATTCTCCGGGCAATGGAAATGATGGTGGTGGGGCTTTCGATGTGCCATTTAGCAAAAACTAGAATTAAAAGTTCCTAGTAATTAGGAAAACTTTGCAAGTGCGGAGCTCCGACTTGAAGTCAATTCACGTCATCCTCCCCCCCCACTGTACTACTATGTTAATTTTGTTTTCTAATAATTGTTTAAGCATCATATATTTGTACTTTCTTTCAGTTTCAAAATATTTGTAATTTTTTTATATTTTAATATATATTAAAAATAATTTTATATATTATTTTAAATATTTTAGTTTTTAAATAAATATTTAAAGATTAATTTTTTAACATAAATTATAAAATTATTTTTTCTATACACGTTAAAGTATTGTAAATAGTTAAATTGACAAGTATTGTATTTGTAATGGGAAGAGTATATATTATTAAATAAAATTAATAAATTAAAATATTTAATATAATTTTTTATAATATCTTTTTTGATCCATAATTTAAGTCGTTTGACTTTTTAACACATAATTTTAGGTGCTTTGATCGTATAATTAAAATAATAATTTCAATTTTTTTGATAAAAAAATAATATTCTTATTTTTATTTAAACATTATTTTTAACTATAAGCATGTAAAAAAATTAAACGTCTTGTATTATGGTAGTACTGTATCTGTTTAGCGTGGAAAAGTTACCAGATAGATTTACAGTAACATTTTGGTGTTGGTATTAAACGAGACGGTGATATTGTAACGTGTGCTATGTGTAATGAATATAAATAATTAAAGTCTTTGATTGTGATGTTGAGTAATGATGGTGGTGGAGTGGTTTTCATGCCAGTTCAAACCAATTGCATAAAAAGTTTCATTTTGAAGTGGTCCAATTTCTTTTCTTTTGTTTTTAAAGAATATAATACGATCTACGGTGGAGATTTTTATGAGTCTGAGAATCATACCATAGAATAAGATCAATCTTCAAAATATAGATATTAATTCCAAATATATCTAGCTTTATTATAATTAAGCCCGTAAACGAACTGAACTGATAATTAAGCTCGACTCATTTAATAATCGAGCTCGAACTCAATTCAGAAAAAAACTCGTTAAACTTAACGAGTCGATCCGAATTTTGTAAGTGTCCGACTCGAACTCGACTCGTTAAAAAATATACATAAAAATTTGTAAAATATACATAAAAATGTACATCTAGATTGTGTGTAAGTGTAATAGTGTAAGTGTAACGCACTTGAGCTTAAAATTTTATTTGTATTTGAGTCTCGTCTGGTCCGTTAAAAACAAGTTCAAACCAAAAAAATATATTAATTAATTAACCAACTCGAACTCGACTCGAGTTCGACCCGACTCGAAAAGTTCGTCAACAACTCGAACTCGACTCGGTTCTTAACGAACTCGAGTTCGAACAATAAAATCTGGTCGTTATGATAATCTGGTCGTTGAGCTTAGTTCATTCTTTCAAGCGAGGTCGATCCTCTAGGCGAGGGCTAATGTCGAAAAATCAGTGTATTATGAATTACGTATCCATTCATTACTTTTCTCCCATCTGGGCGAGCCTATGTTGAAATTGTGAAATCTTTCAATATTCATGGGCCTATGTCAATCTCAGCATGCGAGACTGTTTGTTAGACGATGTTGCCTTACATACAAAGAAGGCAGATTTTGCCTATAACAACTTATTATAATTAAGATAATATACAAATATAGAAGAGAAAAGTTTGTCAAACCTCTTCCCTCTCCCCCTTTTCCCCATCATTTTCTTTAAACCCTAATTTCAATTACACTCTTTCTTTCTATATCTATATTTTGGTTTACATCACAATTCATTATATACTACATATATTCTCTTTTCAAATCTGAAATTTTTAACCTTCTAAATCTCCAGGTCTGTTTTCGTTTCGTTTGTATTTGATTCATATCATCTGCTATTTTCACATCTTTCAGATCTAAATTTTTGAACAATTTTAGTATCACATGTGTGACTTTTTGTACCTATATGAGATTGGTCATTTTTGATGGCGTTTTGACCATATCTGTGGTGGTTATATGTCGTATATGACCACTCCGTGTCATACTAGATGACTTTTATTATGAATTAAGAGTTTTATGCTATAATTTTATACTATATATTTTGTTACACGTTCATCGACTTATTTGTCTTTGTTGGTTTGTTTTTTATTTTTCAGATTTAATTGGATGAATTAGTGTGTGTAGATGTAAGATGAATAGAAGCATGATTTTGATACTCACTTGAATGAGAAGAAGAATAAAGAGAAGGTGGATGAAGATGAAAACTTGGATTTAATGACGAAAACAACAAGACATGACTAGTTTTTTAAGCATTGGAGACTCAAAAAGCTTCAAGAATTTCCGGTTTTTGTATTAGGAGCCACTATGTATATTGTTTTTTATGATCGTTTTAGGGCACTCTTTTTCTCCTTTGAGCTTTTTTCCAATTGAGTTTTGATAAGTATATATTTATATATTTTGGTTGATTTTTATTCTCATATTAGTTCATTTTGTATTTAATTGGGTATTTATTTAATAGATTTTAATGTTTAATGTAGGAAGTAAGGAATTCTAAATTGGAAAGGATTGAAGATAATTTAGAAGAAAATTCGTACTTATTGGGCTACACGTGCAAACTATTTTATTTGGGCCATATATCAAGTTCTAGAAGTCGGAATTGAGTGATTCAATATCCATACGAAGATAACGAGATTCTCTATCATTCTAGAGTGGTTTAGATATCAAAACCCAACTGGAACATTCCAGAAATAGTAGAGAAAAGTCAACTACGAATTTTGACTTTGGAAACCTATTCAGTTTTGAAAACTCTTTTTTTTTTAATTCCTAAAGGCATTAAAATACTTTTGTATTAGGTTTTACATATTATCTATCATATATATCCATAGCCACCAAAGAGAGAAGATGAAGAAGTTCTTGTGTGAAGATTTCAACGTCAGCTACAAATGGATTTCTCTTCTATTGTTTTATCATGATCACGGTTGGCTAAACCTAGGGCTGATTTGAAACACTAAACCTTATGACAATTATGCAATTTTAATACTCTGATATATGTTTTGATTATACTTATATATATGTGCATCAATGCTTATAGATATTCTTGAATTAACCATTGTATGTGGTCATCCAAATATGTTATGTGATTGATATATCTATAAAGTCAATTAGTCCTTCTATGTGGTCATGTGATTAATTGTATTAGTGTATAATTCATATAATCTTTCTATGTGGTCATGGAATTGTATGGGTAGCAGAACTTCTTTCTACGTGTTCATGGCAAGGTCTCTATAAATATTTTCAAGGTATATCAAAGGAGTTTATAATTGTGTCATATGTTTGGTGGTAGATTTTCATGCTTTTCAACATGTTTATTTAATTGATTACATCCAAACTTTACTTGTTTAATAGTTAGTTTAATTATAATAAAATTACAATACAAACCCATTCTTTTGATCTTAACAAAATAGAAAAAGAGTGAACCCTTGATCCTTGGCGTAGAACGAGACCCTATTTACTCTACATTACAAACCACACAAAAAGGGTTTAAATTGGCTCACACCAGAGAGCTATGAGATACTACTTGCACATTATAAATTTAAAATAAATTTCTATTTATTAATTACGTCTTATATCTTTGCACATTAAAATCTTGCATAAAATATAATAACACATATTTCATTTTCATTTTAAATTTGAAAATTTTAAAAAACTCAAATGCATTAGGTTATATTAATCAGGAAATAGTACTAACTAATAATATATTACTATCCGATAAAATTTATTAGTAATTTTTTATAATTATAATGAATGTTCTTTTTTGAAAAATATAATTGTAATGAATGTTATATATATACTGTTTATGAAATTAATATATCAAACTAGATCAGATACATGTATGTTAGAAATTGGTGATTTTGTTGAGATTGGATAGTGGATAGTGAATACCATATTTTTAGCCGTGCATTCCATTTTTCTAGATTTGGAGAACACATAAAAGATGTTTTCAATAATTTTCTGAAGTATAGTTATAATTTAGAAAAACTTGTTTTCTAGTTTTTCATATTCTGTTTTAGAAAATATCAAATTTGAACATGTTTTCTAATTTTTCATTTTTTTTAGAAAACATTTCTAGAAAACAACCCGTAGGTTTCTTAGTTCTCTGTTGAAAAATAAAGGATTTTGGACTAACAAAATTCCCTAGAAATGCTACTGGGCAGCGTGTGGCACCAAGTTGAGTTTTCTGTTTCGGCGCAATCCATGGGTTCGTAATAAGCCGTTACTTCTACAGTTTGCCTCTAATAGTGTCTACTCATATGGCTGCAATTGATGGGCATCAACGTAATTGACCTAGGCTGTTCCCCATTTCAAATAATGGAATGAATTTTACAAAATTGATCAAGTACCGAATGAGTCCAAAAACGTGTGCCGATGTTAACTTTTGATCAACAGTCGTGGGCTGAGAAAGCAAGTCCAAGCTAATCCTAACTCATTTCCTATGAATATTACTCCACCAGTTATACCCAATTGTTAACGTTTCGGAGAAAAAAATATATTATTTCCTATAAACATTAAATTTCTATTCAGAAAAAAATAATTTAAAAATAAGTTATGGAACTATACTTTATATGCATCTTAAAATGCGTGCTGGACCTTATCTCCGAAACGTTAATAATTGGGCGGGACAGAGGTAGTATTAAATAACAGTAAGCTTTTTAATAGGTGGGTTCGTATCGGGGATCTTATTTGCCATACCCGCCCTGTATCAATTTCATTTATCCCATACCCGTTGAGGTCCCCTGTGAGAAATTATTTTAGTGCACATTCCCGCCCCACGGGTACCCCATCTCCGTTGGGTTCCCCGCGGAGAATTATTTTTGTCGCCATGTCTGCCCCACACGAATATTTTTTTTTCCGATCCATGTCATCCCGTCCATTTTATAATATATATTTTTAATAATTTTAAAAATATTTAAATTCAATAAATAACAAGTATCATACAAAATATCCATAAAAAATATAGTCTTATTTAATCATTATTATTCATTATTTTTTTTATAAATAAGATTAATCAAACATAAATATATTATATTTAAATTTCAAAATACTTTCAAATATTAAGCACTCAAAACTTTTCGTATATATTATTCGGGGCGGGGCGGGGAATCCCACGGGAATTTAATAAATATTATACCCGCCTCATATATTAACGAGATAAATAATTAATCTCCGTCACTGTCCCATTTCCCATATAATCGAGGCGGGGTTGCCCCATTCGGAATGGGTTACCTATTTACTCCACCCCATTGAGAAGCCTAAATAATGGCTCCTAGTAATTTAAGAACACTAATTTTAGTTTCAACTCCAACAACAATCCCTATTCTTATTTCTCATTATTATAATAATAATAAATTTGAATCTAACAATGAGGGAAATGAGAAAAAAGTAGTGAAAAAAGTAGTGAAAAAAGGAGGAAAGTGATATTTTATTCATAAAAATAAAATAGGGGATGACTAGAGAATCCCTCTTAATAGACATGAGTAGTAAAATTTAGAATATCCCAGTGATAGTGATCGTTGGAGTTGTATTTTCTGTCATATTCCCTATTTTTGAGTTTATGAGGTCATTTAAGGAAAATGTTAGACTTACTCTGAGCATCTTAACCAAGATTTTGGTCTAGAACAAGCGAATGTTGTCCAATCATCTATCCGCATTTTTTTCTGCGGGTAGAAAAAAATCATAGCTAGCCCTACAGAAGTGCGGATAGATTACGTGACCCTTTAATTCACAAAAAATTTCAATGTTTATACGATCCGCGAAAAATTATAACGGATACATGATTATGACAAGCGATTGTCGGACATGGAAGATCGAAAGAAGTGGGCCGGAGTATATTACTTTAATTCCACCTTAATCTCAATCGTGTATGTGTATTTAAAAGGAAAGTTATAAAAAAATGATTACTCTCTTATTTTTAATTAATAAATCAAATCAGATCAGATTACAAATATCAGTGAAATTAAGGAACACGACCTTGTTGGTAATAAGAAATATACTGTTTTACAGTCGGTTCTTTTACCAAATTTCACTGTACAATATATTTTTATTCCGGCCTTTTTATTTTGAGTACTTTTTTTTGATAGTTTTGAATACCTTTTCTTTTTTGACATATATAATAGTATAAATACCTATAAAGTGTATAGTGATTTTCCAAATACAATTATAAATAAACTAATAGTAAATAAAAAGAAAATAATTAAATATATGAATATAATCTATTATCTTCCTATAAACAAAAACTATTATCTTTATCCTATGATTTTAAAAAGGATTAGATGATAATTTTTTTGACGAATTAGGCTTATATGTCTTACAAAAAGGGTTTTTATATCAAACTGTCCACCGATCTCATCAAAATATATCAAGTAACTTATCGCTCTCCATGACGACTCATTTAAAATACTAAACCCATAATATATATCATTCCGTTAAATACTTAACGGTCAACATGGATTGACTGTTAGTATGCTGACTGGACCTATTAGGTGGCAAAATAGAACACATGTATGTATCAGTTTATACACAACTGGATCCCAAAACAGTTCTTACAGTTTTATAACATGATCTCCAGTCATCGAATAAAAAATGCCAGACCAGTTGCATAGGTGGTCGTTAAGTAAAGTCCTGATCTCAACAATATCACCATCCCTTCTTCTTCTCACCCATATATAGAAAGGGCATCCTGGTTCGCATTTCACTTGACATCTATTTGCATCATTGACATAAACTTTATAGCCCTTCTCTCCTTAATACCATACTCCTTCACTAATTTTCTGAATTCATCCATATTCACAAATGCCATTCCTGCCTCCCAATTGATCTTCTCATTTCTATCGTGCTTGGTCACTCATATGACCGGTCTTCTTCTTTTATTTGATATAATTGGAGGACCAACATACCCTGTCTTATTATTTTCATCTTCACTGGAAGACCCAATTGACCTTAACTCATCATAGTCAAAGTCCGATTCATTATAATCTCACTCTTTGTAATGTTAGAATGAAGAAGACGATAAAATGTAAATGTGTATATTGTATTAAACTGAAAAGGTGTATACAAGACTGTATATACAACTCTAGACTAGCTTGTTCTCCACTACTCTAACAACCATTCTGTTACAAGTCTAACTAATTGTATAAGTTGTACATGCTGAGCTGAATAATATAAATTATATATACATTATGTAATTGTTCCAACATCCCCCGTAAGTTAGAGGGTAAGGAATGTACTCCCAACTTGGACATAATCTCATGATGTTGTAGACTAGTTAAAGGTTTTGTAAAAACATCTGCAAGCTATAGTTTGGTAGGGACATAAGACAGTGAAATAAGGCTTGAACAAAGTTTTTCACGAACAAAATGACAATCAATATCGATGTGTTTCGTCCGTTCGTGATAAACTGGGTTCTTTGCAATGTACATAGCAGCTTGGTTGTCACATTTAACGGGAATAAGAGTGATGTTGGGGACATCAAAATCAGCCAATAATCTGGATAACCAAGTAAGTTCGGAAGTTAACCTGCGTAGAGATCGATATTCAGCCTCTGCAGATGAGAGTGATACAATATGTTGCTTCTTTGATTTCTAAGAGATAAGACTGTCACCCCGCATTATAATGAATTCACTCACAGAATTTCGAGTGTGAGGGTAAGCAGCCCAATCAGCATCACAATATGCTGTGAGATTATAATTTGGAGAAGAACTAAAGAATAATCCTTGCTCAAGATTGGTTTTAAGGTAGCGAAGAACATGAATAACAGTATCCCAATGAGGTTGTCGAGGAGAAGACATGAATTGACTTAGATGTTGAACACTAAAAGAAATGTCAGGTCATGTGTGTGTGTGAGGAAATTAAGTTTGCCAACTAGTTTCCTGTAGATAAAAGGATCAGACAACAAGGTACCTTGATCATGGAATAATTTGTGATTGTAATCCAAGGGGATGGCAACTGAATTGCAATCAAAACAATCAAAATTCTTGATAAGATCGAGAGTGAATTTTCTCTGATTAACAGCCATATCAGTAGGAAGTCTGTGAAATTTCAGACCTAAGAAATAGTGTAAAAGACCTAAATCCTTAATTTTGAACTTATAATTCAAAAATTGTTTAACATAATTGATTTCATCCATGTTTCTCCAGTGACAAGAATGTCATCGACATACACTACTAAGAAAATAATAGAAGTACCTGATCTTTTGTAGAATAAACAACAATCATTTTTAGATGTTTTGTATTCTCTTGAGAATAATGCTGAACTAAGCTTGAAGTGCCATTCTTTAGAGGCTTGTTTAAGCCCATATAAAGATTTTCCTAGCTTGCAGACATGACCAGGAAGTAATGTTAAACCAGGTGGGGGCTTCATGTAGATATCTTCATGGAGATCCCCATGAAGGAAAGCATTATTAACATCCAATTGGGTTAAATACCATCCCTTTTTTACAGCAACAACTACCAAGTTTCGAATATTAGTCATTTTAACCACAAGTGAGAAGGTTTCAGTATAATCAATACCTTCTTTTTGGGTGAATCCTTTTACTACTAAACGAGCTTTATGTCTCTCAATAAAACCATCTGCATGATGTTTAGTTTTAAAAACCCATTTACATGATATAGATATTTTGCCAGGTGGTAAGGGAATCACAGACCAGGTGTTATTTGCTTCAAGAACTGAGAATTCAGTAGCAATGGCCTGTTGCCATTCAGGATGAATGTATGCTTCTTCATAACTGTGAGGTTCTGGAACATGAGAATAATTTGGTGTGTTGACAGTTCAACAAACAGATGAAAAATAGTTGAAGTGAGGAGATTTGTCACATAAGGAGGTTAGGGTACAAGAACAGATGAAATCGGTGTAGTGAGCTTGTAGAGGATGCACATAGTCCTCAAGATATGTTGGTAATTTAGAATTTCTATTTGATTTTCATATGAGAGGTGGTTCTGCAGATAATTGCTGAGTTGAGGAATTAGACTCAATGTGAGTAACAGAATGAGGTGAAGTGTCAACACTAGGGATAGTGTCTGATGTATCAGGTGCTGGTATAGGACAAAAATAATCAGGAGAAATCTTGACAAAAGGAAAAATATGTTCATGGAAAATTGTTTCCCTCGATATTCTGATTTGGTTGGTTTTTAAGTCAAGAAATTTGTAAGCTTTCTTGCCATATGGATAACCTATGAAAACACAAGGAATGACTCTGGGTGAAAACTTGTCCCTGTGAGATTTGGGAATGATGATGTAACTAAGACAACCAAATGGCTTCAAAGTAGAATAATCTGGTGGTGTGTGAAATAGAAGTTCATAAGGATAATGCCCTTGCAAAACATTTGAAGATAAGTTGCTGTTAGAACACACTCTCCCCAAAATTTCTTTGGGAGGTTAGATTGAAATAATAGAGCTCTTGATGTTTCTAAGAGATGTTTGTGCTTTCTTTCCACAACACCATTTTTTGTGGAGTGTAAGCACATGAAGTTTGATGAGTAATGCATTTGGATGAGAAGTATGCAGAAGTTTCATGGCTGAGTCCCAATTTTAATGCATTATCAGTTCTTACAGTTTGAGCAGAACATGAAAATTGAGTTTCAATCATTGTAATGAAATCCTGAATGAAATTGAAAGCATTACTTTTATGAGTTAACAAGTGTGTCCAAGTAGCTCTAGTAAAATCATCAACTATAGTTAAGAAATACTTATAGTTATTATAGGTAGAAGTTTGATAAGGACCCCATGTATCTATGTGAAGAAGTTAAAATTGTCTAGTACTGTGAATTTGACTTTTAGGAAATGACAATCTTTGTTGCCTTGCCTTAGCATAAACAGTACATAGAAGTTCTGTGACAGAGTCACTACAAAGTTTCAGAGTTTTCAATTTAGTAAATGGTAAATGCCCTAATCTGGCATGCCATAATAGTAAAGATTTATTATAAGAAGAAACAATATTTGAAGTTTGTGTGATCATGGAGGATAATCCAATTTGAGCATGAGAAGAAAACAAGTACAATCCTCTATGCGATCTACTAAGAACCAGTGGCTTCTTCAGAGAAGAGCCCTGCACATAACAAGTGTCATTAGTGAAATGTACACTGCATTGCAACTGGTGAGCCAATTTAGTGACAGACAACAAATTGTAAGTGAAGCTGGGTACATATAAAACATTTTTCAGGATGATTTTATGAGATATGGGGATTGTACCAGCAAGTGTGATTGGTATATTATTGCCGTTAGGAAGAGATATATTCAATGGTTGAGATAAAGAGGTTAAAGAAGTGAATGATTGTTTATTGAAACCCATATGGTCATTTGCTCCACTATCAGTAATCCAAGTAACAACATTTGAAGTGGTTAAACAAGCAATGGAAGAATGGAGATCAAGAGGGTTACCAGCAAAATTAGTTGCAGAAGGAGATGTTTCAGGAGGCTGAGCTAACTTGAGAAGATTGATAAACTGAGTATATATTTCTGGAGTCAATCCTGCAGAGGGAGGAATAACATATTATGCAGTACTATTATTGTGATGTTGAGGAATAAGGGAAGTACCATGCTGAGGAGAGCCGGATGAATCAACATTTGCTGCATACTTCTTTATCTTTGTGAATTTGAAATCAGTAGGAAAGTCATGAAGCCTATAACACTTGTCTATTAGATGACCAACCTTCTTGCAGTAAGAACAGTGAAGAGATGAATTGGTCCTAGTATCAGGCCTTGGTTTGTACTGTGATGACTGAGTCGAAAAGTTATTATGAGGGTTCCTGTTGACTTGGACATTTAGAGAGGCTGCATCTGTCCGGAAAGTAGTGGAAAAATGAATATCTCTCTAAGTTTCCTCTTGAAGGAGCAGACTATAAACTTGACCAATCGAAGGGAGAAGAGATTTCATCAAAATCGAGCCTCGCATGACATTATAGGTTTCATTCAACCCCACGAGGAACTGGATAACTCGTTGATCCTGATGAAAACCAGATATTTTTGTAGCTGCTCCATAAGTTCAACCACAAGTATACACGAAAATGAGACACAAAGAGTCTATATCGTCCCATAACATCTTGAGCTTGGTAAAATAATCAACAACATTTCTATTTCCTTGATTAATTACATTGAGTTCTTTATAAAGTCCAAATAGTTGAGTACCATTAGAAACACCATATCTTGCCTCCAATTCTTTCCATATTTCATGAGCAGAGTTTGAGTAGATCATACTACGACCAATCTGTTTTGATAAGGCACTAAGGATCCAAGAGATTACCATATCATTGCATCTAGACCAGCTCTTAAAAGTTGGAGAAGTCAAGGCTGGTTTAGGAATTGAACCATCAACAAAATCGAGCTTATTTCTAGCTGATAGTGAAATTGTCATAGATCTTTTCCAATTACCAACACCAGTGCCATCGAAGCAATCGTCTACAAGTTTCATACCAGGACTACCAGAGTTTTGAAGATGTAAATGATTATCTTGATCAAAACGAAGAGTTTAAACAGCAGATGATGAAGATGAGCCGTTTGAGGGCAATTTGTGTAATGATTTAAAGATCGAAGTGGAAACACTATATGAACTGTATAGATGTGAACAAAATCAAGATAAACATTATAGACACAAACGATAGATGCACAGAGGTATAAAACACTTATGAACTGTGCTTGTAAAACATGAATGAATCAAGATTACGCAAAATTATGAACTAAGAATTCACAATGAAATGACAGTGACAGATTAGAGTTTTTACAAGATTATGCAAGAGATCACCATAAAGAAGAAGAAAATCGATGAAATCGCCAGAAAGCGGAGATCGCCGGAAAACTAAGATCGAGCTAAGATCGCTGATGAATCACCGGTGAAATTAAGCATCGTTTGAGATCTAATCTCCAGTGTAACTATACAACTTTGGAAATAGAATAAATATTCAATCAAGAAAATTAGGGTTACAAATCATTTTGCTCTGATACCATGTAATGTTAGAACGAAGAAGACGATAAAATGTAAATATGTATATTGTATTAAACTAGAAAGGTGTTTACAAGACTATATATACAACTCTAGACTAACTTGTTCTCCACTACTCTAACAACCATTCTATTACAAGTCTAACTAATTGTATAAGCTGTACATGCTGAGCTAGATTATATAAGTTATATATACATTATGTAATTGTTCCAACACTCTTTCATACCCTCCTTCACAAACTTGTAATTCTGCTTGTTTCTTACGAACTCTTCATCACTATCATCATGGATATCTGAACCTCCACTGTCAAGTTCTGATGTTTCATCATAATAGTTCTCTTTATATTCATATTCAGGTTCCTCAGAATCATAATCTTCATTGCCTTCAAAATCAACAGCTCCCTTCTTGTTAACTTGATCATTATCATTCTTGTTAGCTTCATCATCGGTATTTTTATTAGCCTTAATTGCTTCATCAGTTAGAGAATTGTCGACATACACTTCTATTTTAGCATAAGGCTTGCACACATAAATCATATCTCTTACATAATTATCATCATATATAACAATCTGATTCCATTTGCAAAATTATGTCCATTATTCTTAAAATACAATAAACACTCAGGCTTATAATCACACAAGAAAACCCAATCTTCCAAATCCCGAAACGACAACAAGTCAGTATCTACATTTTCAATCACATCAATCTTTCTATCAATATAGTAGCATTTAGGATGGGGAACAAATTCACCATGATGATGAACTTCTATGTTCGTGTACGTGGACATACTGTTATATCCAAATATATACAAACTCTAATCAATTAAAATGATTTCACATGATATGACATGTATAATAATATAACAAATCAAGATCACACACATATATAATATAAACAACCCAGAATAATATATGAAAAATCGATAAAAAAAACTACATAATTTCATTAGTTATCTAAAAACCCTAAAAACCCTGTTATGTACCTTAACTAATCATAGTGGATAAACTCTGATCAATTCTGGAATGGAAGATATGTTGATAAATGTAAGTTTCAAACAATTTCAAACCTTCAATCGCACTAGAGTTTTGCCCAGTTGAAAATGAAAGGTGAGATATGGAATAACAATCGGTGTAGCAGTGTGTGTATAGTGTATTGCATGTATTGAGTTCCCCCTCTATTATGCTGATTTATATTTATTATTTATTGGTTTTGACGTGTAATGTTTTTATTTTTTTAATTATTTGGCCATGTAATATCCACGTATTATGCCACCTAATAGGCCCAGTCAGCATACTAACGGTTAATCCATATTGACCGTTAAGTATTTAATGGAGTGATATATATTATGAGTTTAGTGTTTTAAATGAATCGTCGTGGATATCGATGAGCCATTAGATATATTTTGATGAGATCGGTGAAAAGTTTGATATAAAACCCCTTACAAAAACCTGGGACGGATAAAGATATTACCACTCCAGCTATTTGATCACGCTGGAGGATGAGATGATAATAATAATAACTAAAAATGTTTAGGAAGGAAGATAACCAACCACAAGATATATCATGAGTGAAAGTGTCGGCAACTGAACTCACATGCACACACACAAAATTACATTACTGCCATTACTCGCTATGTCAACTAGCATATAATCTGTATTGTAGTAGTAGCACATATATATTTCGTGAGATTATTTTCAAGAACATTTTTGTGTATTTTCTTGTGATAATAAAATGGAAGGTCTTATTAAGGGTTTGGTGAATGTTGCCATGGGACAAGAAGATGATAATCGTGACAACGATCGTGATGATCATTCCAACTCTCAATCTCGTGATGAACGATCCAGATCTTCTTGGGCTCAGGTTACCATTTATCACTTATATTACCATAATACTAGTATTCATACATACAAATATGTTGTAAACATGGACCATGTATGTATAAGTGATAATCACTCACTGTTTTCTAGTGATCTTATTTAAGTATTGTATTGGGGTTTCATATTTTGATTAGGTGGTGTCCGAGGAACAGGAAAATGATGGGGAAGATCAGTGGAACAAAAAGGTACCTATTTTTTAATTAATTAAAAATCTTGAAAGTTTAATGATTTTGAATTCTTTGAATTTGTAATTAAAAGTGGATTTCATCTTGTAGGAAAAGAGGCAGGGGAGGAATGATGATGAGTGGGATTCAAGTGGATCGCGGCCTTCTAGGCGACCCCAGGAGGTAATCTTGATTATTTTTAGTTAATTCTACAATTTCTGCGGCAATGTTTGTTTTGTGGGATCAATGATTTCAGGATGTGGGTCAATTTGTTTAAATGATACACTATAAATTGATGCTTAATTATTTCTTGGTATATCTTTACTTATCTTTAGTTCATTTTCATAAGATTGATAATACTCTAGGAGAGTGGAAATAATGGTCTCTCCAAAATGTAGAAAGTTATGGAAACTAGTTAGCTGGATTATTTTGAGGGATTATTAGGAGGAAATGAGGATAATCCTGGATTACTAATTTCACGATACCAACATAGCCCAAAGGTGCCTATAAGTTGGAAGTTGGGGTCGTTTGGATTATATATAAGCTAGTATCACTGGAATCAAATTAAACCTTGGACTAAAACTAGCCTTCTAATTTTTTTGATATTTGATATTTTTAAAAGGAATGATTGTTATTTCTACAAGTGGCTATAATGGCCGAGCATATATGTAGTACAAATGTTTGTTACTTATGTGGTGGAATACACTTGTGAAAATAAGAATTCTGAAAGTCTGAGATTTTGCTTAATTTATGCGTTATGATATCTGCAGGCACTGTATTAGGGCATAGGTACGCAGCAAGGTAAAACTTGAAAGGTGATAAGTTTCTTAAGATGCATGAATCTTGCTAATTTACTCACAATCTGGAATGTAGAGAGCAAGCATAGCAGTATTGGAGAATAATTTTCCTTAATAGAAATTATAAACAGTGAGTTCTGAATCGTATAAAAAATGTCGCATACTTCTGCTGCCTAGCCTTCAATATGTTTACGGTATCATCTAGCTTTTACAGTACTACTCTAGCAAACTGAGTTTAACTTACTTGAATAAATGGACACTGTTGCACAAGATTATTTTCTTATTGTATTATTCAAGTGACACCTGACACGAAGGTTGCAGTCAAGTATGGAGAGAAATCAGGGAGTAGCTACTTTCTTAATATCTTCTTTCTTTATATAAGCACACCATGGTCCATAACCATGACGATACATTTACTAGCATAAATTTCCTTGTATAATAAAGTATTGTAAAACTGATATATGGACAAATTATCTATACTGATACTGAAGCGGCAAATGTAGGCTCAGCACATGGGGTCTGAAAGAGACGAACATAGAAGGGTAGATGATTATAGTCAAAGAAATCGCAAGCAACAGGTTTTGTTTCATTTTCTTGATTGATTTAATCTCATGCAGTGAACTAGTGATACACTAATAGTCATTTGTGAAGATTAAATATTTGAGTAAATTGACAGAGGGATGAGGAAAAGAACGATGGTTGGGAGACTGTAGGCAAAAAGCCTCCAAGACAACGCCAACAGGTGAATTATCGCATATGCTATATAAAATACATGCTAAAAATAGTGTATTTGGATAATAGCGTGATGGATTAAGGTGTTGAAGCGAATGGAGATACTTGAATTAAGTAGTTCTTTGCATATTAATCTATCTATAATATCGTTGATTACTTTAAAATGCTGCAGCACAGTATGATTGGATGTTAATTTCTTTTAGGAGCTTTACATAAGGAACAGATAGAACATAGAAGAAGAAATACTCAGTTTATTTTTCCAAAGAACAGTTCTTTATCAGTAAATAAAGTTAATTCTGCTTTTCAACCCTGTGTTACTGTGTTACAGTATTTTATATCCCACAGTATACTGAGTTCCCTTTTGTTTATTAATTGCGGGTCCGGTTGGAATTTAGATTCTGGTTGCAGGTTTTACACTTGAAGCATGCATATTCGTGTATGTTGCTAATCATTTTATAGTCACAATTTCTAAGAACTATGGTGGAATGTCTCTGTGGTCCTAATGCAGCACTTTGACAATAATACATTTATAGGTACGTACAGATCAATGGGATAACTACAAGCGCCCTTCTAGTGAGCAAAATTACTCTGATGACATTTCATATGGTGCTAGCATTGAACCCTCTGAAGAAGAGCTTAATGACCTTTCCAAAGCCTGCAACAAGCTCTGGGAGCTTGATTCAAACCGCCTAGTGCCCGGAAAGGACTATCAGATTGATTGTGGCGACGGAAAGAAGGTTTATCAAAAGGATGATATGGCAGAAGGAAGCCTATTTTGCACTTTGAACAAGGATATTTTCAGGCGGCCTACTTTTGCTCGGTTTTGTTCACTTCTGGACAATTATAATCCACATTGCGGGTCTAAAGAAGTCGTCACATCTCAAGAGAAGCAAGAAGAATCAGCATTTATAGAGGAGATCAGTAGAACTGCACCAATCAAATATCTTCATAAGTATCTGTCATCAAAAGGCATAATACGTGGGAGTTACCAAGATTTTAAAAGCATGTTGGCAAGTCTCTGGTTTGATCTTTATGGTCGTGGGGGTTCATCTAGTAGCTCTTCTGCTTTTGAACATGTTTTCGTTGGAGAAATTAAACAACAAGGAGAGCAAGCAGTTTCAGGTTTCCATAACTGGCTTCAGGTGTATATCACGTAGCTTCTTTATTTCCATCTATGCATTCCTGGCACATGCACACAATTGAAACTGAAACGAGTCTAACTTTCATTAGATAAATATTGTGTGATTTCGTTCAAACAATACTTGCACTGCACACACAAATTATTTTAGTGCTATATATTTGTGTCTCGTTTCCAAGTATATGAAAGTATTTGAGTGTCTCGTGTATAGTCTAGGTAATCATGTGCCAAACACTTGTTACTGGTAATTGTGAAAATACTTGCTTTTCTTTGTCTAGCCATATATATTTCATAACTTGTCTTTATTATGATCCAATCCATCCCTATAATCACATAATTCTTGTCCAGAAAAGGTCCAGTTATGAATATTTATAGATATTCCCTTCATGCAGTTTTACCTGGAAGAAGTGAAGGGGAGGGTTGACTACCAAGGTTATATTTACCCAAGAAGGCGTGGACAAATTGTAAGTGATCTAATTTCATGTTAATCTAGCAACTGAGGGAACAGAGAACCGTAGCTGTTATTACATTTTTAATTCCGAATGCTTTATGTTGTGTCTAGTAACTGAGGCTTTACAACACCTGTAGTTTTGTGCCTGTTTTGAGTAAATTCTGTTCAACTGATTGCATAGTTTGTTATTTCTTGCTGAAACTAATGCTACATGAATGGCCGTAACTTCACTAAATTAACAACCTTCTAGATTATTGGATTAATACTGGCCATAATTGTAGATGTAGTTTTAATGTTCGAGAAAATGATTTAATAAAAAAAATATTGAGAAGATGCTAAACCTAGAGCTAAAAGAGTTCCTGAAGGACAAAGAAGCTATTGTTGACACTGGAGCTGATAATAGTGTAAATCAACATTAAGCACTTGATTGTAGTTTTCTTATGCAAGTGAGTTTCTTGGTAGTTTTCATTATAAAGAGGCGAGTCTTCTTTATGGCTGGCTTAGTCTTGGACTCTTGGGGCAGGTTAAAGACCTTTAAGTATGTCAACTTATATACGCCATTGATTAATTTAATGATCATGGGTTCGAAGTATATATTGAATCCCATGAAACAGTTCGTTGATGAAAATAAAGGGCGAGGTTACGTATATAGCGACCTTACTTAGACCCTGCTGCTGATACGGGAGCTTGTGCACTTGGTATGATCGTTAGAAAGTCAAACTTGACTCGATAACCAAGTGTCTACATGTTATCTAGTTCACCAGTTGACACGAAAGTCCTGTGCTACGGCAACTAACTGGCTGTACAGCAAGAGCATATGCTCAACTCTTTTGTGTCTCTGAGTTTTTTTGACGACTACTTTTTTCGTTCTATCCTGATTAATTTTGTTAATGTGCATAATTGCATTGCAGCCAGATTCGGAGACCCAGTTGTTGACAATCCAGTTTGAATGGAATGGTGTGATGAAATCAGTGTCGAGCACACTGGTTGGAGTGAGCCCAGAATTTGAAATAGCTCTATACACATTGTGTTTCTACATGGGTGGGGAGAACAATTATGTGGAGCTTGGACCTTACTCAGTTAACATCAAGTGCTATCGTCTCGGAAACAATATTGGATCAGCTTTTCCTGTTGCTGAATGTTGAACCATGTGTAGTAACATACTTGATGCTTATAGTTTTTTTTAATCATTATTAGGATTATTCTGCCAGAAACATTAGACTTTATGTACTTCTATGAAATTATGTGTTCCCTTTCTATTTTCTCCTTCAAAGTTTGTGTAATGTGTCCCTTTTCTTATTTTTGACAAAATAAAAAGTTATTTTATTTACTTGTGAGACAATCAAATAAGTTGTAGACTTATCAGTTAATAAAGGTCTTGGGTTGCAATTCACATATGGTCTCAAGACTTGAGAGTATGAGCTGTAATATTATCTGTAAATGATTTAATATGCATTAATAAAAAAATTATAGACAAAGAAGAAAGTTTTGATAGCAAAGCCACACTATTTTGAAAAATATCTCAAGAATAATAATACAGATATTTGTATCGGGTGTTTGATCCTTTGATCCAACTAGATAATAATAACTCGTGTTAAATGCTATTCGTGTAAAACACACACGAATAAATGGTCATAACAATCTAACAATCGCTTGTTAAGCCTCTTAATAAAATGAAGAATAAAGTAATTTTATAAAATCAGTGTTCCAACTTCTAATATGTACATAGTTGAATATATATTTCCTCTAACCTAGTAGCGTGGACACAATTATATGAATTGATAGTACTAGCATGTATAAAACTCATAGGCCACTGAGTTTTAATATAATATTTAACATATATATACTAAAGTTTAAATAAAAATTAAAAATTATTTATTAATTCATCTGATTTTTTATTTGACCCAATTCAATCCAATCAATTATTAAGATTCAATTATCTATACTAAAAATATATATATTAATATTGATTGAAAATATTTGAAATATGTTTGATAAAATTATAATATACAAAACAGAAAATAATTGAGAATTTAATTTAATAAAATAAAATAATATATTAAAATAAAAAATATAGTATATAATATATTAATATTACAAAAAACATTAATAAATATGATTAAGTTTCCATATAATAGGAAATTCCCCTAAAATCTTAGGGGCGATACGCCCCCTTTCTTCCATATTAAAGATTTTAATCGTACCGGAAAATCTAAAAAAATCATGGTCGTATGCAATTACTAGCATATTCCTGTGGACATTATTTTTGTATTATTATATATAGTTGGCCGACCTAGCGGAGTGTAAGTAATTGTTATCTGTATGACTTGAATCACATTCACATATGATATCACGAAATATCTGAATAATAATAGAGAGATATTTATAAGATTTCACACGTTAGTATTTTCAGAATCAAGAAAAGTGCTGTTGTTTATGGTTGGTGGTAACCAAGTTAAGCTAGATAGCTTAGTTGACACCAAGTTACATCCACAAGGTCGAGTGAAATTAGAAGCCTATACGTTTTCATTTCAATACAAGTCACAAGCTTCAACAAAAATTATAGCTACGTGTTTTTGGGAGTTTTATAATTTTATTAGGGACCATTGCTAACAGTTGTACGCATATATAACATAGACCAGCCATTGGCCGTGCCACCTCAATTTTCTTTTATGTTATGGATCCTACATAATTTGGAAACATACTCCACCCCCTTAATTAAAACAGTATAACCCCACTTTTTGAAAATAATATCTCTTCGCACAAGACGCACAAAAATATATTTCGTTGTGTAATAAATTAAAAATGCAAGACAGATACGAGAATTTGTTTTTCCATATATTCACAGCATATTTATTCAAATATATCCTTCAAAATATAAAAACTATATAATATGTAATAATAATTGTGAAATAGGTGCGTCCACTAGGAATTTTGCACTTTTTACTTGCTGTTGTAAAGTCCACCACAGTTCATGACCGCAACAATATTATAATATAAAAATAATTATACAAAACCAATATCTATTTTATATGGTAAAAAATTAAGTGAAATTCCTGATGTTACCAACGTATAATTGACTTTGCTAAATGATATCATTAGAAATTTCTGTTTTAATTATTAAAGTTTAGTTAGCAGAGTAGGGACCAAGTCAAAAGTAAAATAGTGAATGATAACATTTACAAAAATTAATTCTACAATAATATCATCAGGAATTTCTCAAATAATAATGAAATAGGTGCGTCGACCAGGAAATTTGCACTTTTTACTTACTGTTGTAAAGTACACCACAGTTCAGGACCGCAACAACATTTAAAAACTTTTCTATAAATAAACCTCATCACACATTCCTACATCCCACATCCCACTTGTCCCTTCCAAGAACCTTGTAATTCTAAAAGAAAGAATTGAGACTTGAGAGAAGGAACTTGAAATACATAAATGGCTTTAAGTTCAACTTCTTTTATTAATTTAAAACATATTAAGCACACAAAATATATTGACGAGTCCTCATCCGGCATGGTTTGTTTTGCACAGATGAAGCCAACATGCAGTCTCCGTGCAAGAAGTTCGATGCAAGATTCCAGCCAACACTCTCCGCACAGGATCTCACCCCTTGAAATGGGAAGAAAAGATCAGCAAACAGAGAAATTTCACGGGTCATCTCGGCCACATAGCAAAACAGAGTCGAGGGTGCCAGTTTTTGTGATGCTACCACTTGACACAATCTCCTCCAGGGGAAGCTTGAACAAGCCAAAGGCGATGAATGCTAGTTTAATGGCCTTGAAAATTGCAGGAGCAGAAGGTGTAATGGTTGATGCCTGGTGGGGCTTGGTAGAAAAAGATGGACCTTTACGATACGACTGGGAAGGGTATGCCAAGCTTGTGAATTTGGTTCAACGAAATGGCTTGAAGATCCAAGTTGTTATGTCTTTTCACCAGTGTGGAGGGAACGTGGGCGACTCTTGCAGGTGCTACTCTTATTCATTGTTTCTCTCATACACACACACACATACACACACACAAAAAGTATGTATGCTTGATAAGGATGGCTAAAATGCAATCTTAAGCATGGTATTTCGCGTATTTGGTAATAATCAGCTAGAAAACTAGAGTAATACTGTACTAGACTATAATTTCAAAGTTTCTTTTTGCAGCATTCCATTACCCCCATGGGTGCTTGATGAAATGAGCAAGAATCCTGATCTTGTCTACACTGACATATCGGGGAGGAGAAATCCAGAGTATATCTCATTAGGCTGTGATTCACAACCAGTGCTTAGAGGAAGAACACCTATTCAGGTCTATTCTGACTACATGAGGAGCTTCCGTGAAAGATTTGAGAATTACCTTGGAAATGTCATAGAGGAAATTCAGGTAGGAATGGGTCCCTGTGGAGAGCTGAGATATCCAGCTTACCCAGAGAGCAATGGAACATGGAATTTTCCTGGAATCGGAGAATTTCAGTGCTATGATAAGGTAACATTTTGCAACCATAAGTAGAATATACCTTAGTATTGTACCATAGGTCAATATATATAACAGTATACATATAAGACTATTCAAATAATTTTAATATTTTCCAAGGTTGAACTAGAACCACAATAGCGCAATTAAAGTTTCTCACTTGTTCAAATTCTGAAAATACGACTTTATGTTTTAAACAGTACATGAGGGCTTCACTAGAAGCATCAGCAGAGGCAGCAGGAAATACAGACTGGGGAAAAGGTGGACCTCATGATGCTGGGCACTACAACCAATTCCCTGAAGATACCGACTTCTTCAGGACAGACGGTACATGGAACAGCAAATACGGGGAATTCTTCCTTGAATGGTATTCAGGAAAGCTTATTGAGCATGGTGATAAAATTTTATCAGCTGCCCGAGGAGTATTCCAAGGAACTGGAGCTACACTATCTGCAAAAATAGCCGGAATTCACTGGCACTACACAACAAGATCTCATGCAGCAGAACTAACAGCTGGCTACTATAATACAAGGAATCACGATGGTTACCTTCCACTAGCACGGATGCTGAGTAACCATGGAGTTGTATTAAACTTTACATGCATGGAGATGAGAGATAGAGAACAGCCAGATCATGCAAATTGCTCGCCTGAAGGCTTAGTTCGCCAAGTAAAGATGGCAACTAAATCTGCAGGAACAGAACTTGCGGGAGAGAATGCACTAGAGAGGTATGATGGAGGAGCATTTGCACAAGTTCTAGCAACAAGTAGATCAGATTCTGGAAATGCGTTGAGTGCATTTACCTATCTAAGGTTGAATAAGAATTTGTTTGAACCAGACAATTGGCGACATTTGGTGGAATTTGTGAAGAGCATGCAAGAAGGTGGTCGGGACACAAGATTACCGGAAATCGACACACGCAAGACAGATCTTTATGTTCGATTTATCAGTGAGAAGAATGAGCAACCTAGGGAAGCTGCCCTTGTGTGAAAAACTGAAAATACAAGTATATTCATGTACAATGATGCATAGTGTAGCATACTGGATCACTATCAAGGGAGCATGACGAAACATATGATGCATATAATACATTACATACTGTGTGTGGTATTGTGTAATAAATTTTTAAATGTACAAGTTGGAGAGCTCTGAACACTTTCATGACAGGAAACATATCTTATTCCAAAAGATACTGTGTTCATTCCGCTCATGGTGTTTTATGAAGCACATATTGGGAATTTTTTCACCCATGAAATGTATGAAAATTATATTATTTTTTTGAATAATACGGATGAACAAAGTACCTTCAAGTTTGCTGATTCTTAGACTTATAATGTTAGAACACCTATACCCTATGCCATCAGCCATTTACATCTTTGAGCATGGTGATTATTTGACATTCCCAACTTGACATGTGAATGCCCACGGGGCATTCCAGCCTATCCCATGCTTTTCAAGGCCCAATATGTTGCACTTGTAAATTAAAATTTCTGATAGGAAACAATTAAATACATCTTCATATTCTTCTTTGAGATTTCAGATTATACAACTCAATATTCAAATTCTCGTCCGGAGTAACACGCATTACAAACTTGAATAACAGAATAATAGATGATACATACAGGTCCAAATTGCTTCAAGATAGCTTTCAATTACGTAACAGTATACCTCCACTGGTAGAATCTTCTCAATCGAATGCATCCCTAGAAACAATTTTCACTATACTGCAACAAAACCAAGCAATCAAATGTGTTATAATTAGACACAAATCACAAAGATTTGGAATTACTCCGACAAGATAAAGTACATAACGAAAACACTACAATATCTCTCCTTTTGGTTTAAAATTAAACTACTTATTCGATTAAAAATTAGAACTTAAGCTACAAAACATTATCAATATATTAATCCCTAAAATTCAAAATCAAAGTTCATTCGCTAAGAAGCGAGTAAAGGAGGGAACTTGACCTTTAACTTACCAATGTGACACACACACACAAAAACTAATGAGGGGCATACAAAAGTACTCGCCTGTTTTGAAATATGGGGTTTTCTTGGACCGCATAATTAGAATTATAATTTTTTGAAAATTGAACTATACAGTAGTTAAAAAGAATGGAACTTTACCAACAATTTAAGAATGTGAGGGGGAGGAGGAAGTGGGATCATTACGGCGAAGGGATTCGATTAGATCACCCAGCTCTTTACGGGCAGATTCTCTCCCAAACATTATTAAGGAATAAGTATGTATCTTAATGGATGGAAGAAATTGTCCTGCGATGAAATTGGAGTTCTACACTATAAAAATAAAACATCAGGATCTCCAGAGTTTAGGTTTATCAAATAGACACATGGGCACCATTTCAGTCTGTAAAGATCCTGATTGTTTGGCTTTCGGATATGTGAATACGATAAGAGTGAGAGCAGTGAGAATGAGAGAAATGTTTTGTCTAGTGCCCGTGTTGAGAATATGAGATGTAGCAAAGATGGTCTTACTAGTTCTGGTGCTGAGATTAAGTATATTTGGACACAACAAGCTTGAGGAAGTGAAGGAAAGGAAATTCTTGAAGTTTTTGGGGTTTACGTGGAATCCTTTATCATGGGTTATGGAAGCTGCTCCAATTATGGCAATTGCTCTTGCCAATGGAGGGAAAAACCTCATAATGGGCAAGATTTCATTAGTATCATTACTATATTTGTGTTTAACTCAATTATTAGTTTTATTAAGAAAAGAAAAGGCAGGAAATGCAGTAGCTGCTCTCATGGCATGTCTTGCTCCAAAAGCCAATCTTCTCCGAGACGGAAAATGGAACGAGGAAGATGCTGCAGTTTTGGTGTCTGGAGATATTATCAGTATAAAACTTGAAGATACCTCGAATGCATACTTCTCTGGAGAATGATCTAGCTAATGAAACTGATCAAACCCCTATGGTTCAGCCACCTTCATCTGCAGAGCTGCAGACCGGTCGAAATGAACTATTGGTCGTTCCTTGGACTGGGATCATTGTAAATATAGTGAAATTTTTTGAAGATGGAAGTCATTGCCATCATTTATATGGAAGTAATTGCCATTGTTGGTAAAGATGGAAGTCATTGCCATCATTTATATGGAAGTCATTGCCATGATGTGTTTATTATTGAAGCTGAGAGGTCACTCCATTGTAGTGACTGAGTACTCATGTTTCTCTTGAGCTCTATGAGCAATTGTCCTCTAATGGCAAGTAAAGCCAGGATTCCTCTAACGGCAAGAAAAGCCAGGGTCCCGGGTCCTCTAACGGCAATCAAAGCCAGGACTTAATTGTGCCTCGATTCTCCGTTTAAATCTCTACCAAATTTGTAGAGGTATACTGTCATCAAAGTACCTTGAGTTGCAGATGTTTATGATTAAAGGAGTGAAGAGATCGATGTAGTTTTTAAAAGATGGAAGTCATTGTCATCATTTACATGTCCTCTAATAGCAATGACACACTCCAAACTGTCAGGACATTGGTTCTCCCTAGCATCAGTTTCTATCTTCAAGGCAAGAGTTTCACTTTGTTCTCACTCATTGACTTGAGGGGAAGTATTAATGAATAAGTATGTAAGGGTAATATAGACTTTTACTAATCTTATATATATACGAGGGATGTAGTCACTTATCAGGCAAGATCATTTCAATGTAGTCTTTAATATATTTTTTTGTTTACAATATATCAGTTCATATTTCTTCGGTATCTTTGTTTCTTCTCTCTTTACCTCCTATTGCTATTATACAGACGAACTATAAAAGTCATCAAACATAAATCCATACCTGAAAATACACATAAAAAAATGTATTTGGGAAACCCTAGGGTAATAAAAAGATGAATAGAGAAAAATGTACATGAAAGATACTAGATATTACCACAAGGAAACGGCGGAGAATACACCGGCGGTGGCCACTGTTTGGATTAGAGTAAAGCTTTTCCCCATTCTTGCTGGGGTTTAAGGTTTTTTTACTTTTAATACCTTTTGTTTTGTTAAACCACCCAATTAAATTTGGTTTTTTTTTTCAATAAATAAGTTTACGGGGTTATAAATCAATATTTGTTCTAACAAATTTCGCGGTGAATTAGACTCGAATCAGAACTTAGGACGACAAATGATAAGTACTTTACCGCTCAGATATTATTATACTATTTTTATTATTACAACTCATATACTATACAGTGACAAACATATTAACAATTTTTTTTATTTACTTTACAAATAAAATTATTACTTGCTACAACTGAAAGTTTGAAAAAGATAATAATTATTCGTATCGTGTCAAAATTGCAAAATTTGGATATTCTTTGGGACTCAAATGCGTAACATTTTGTACAGAGATGATTAAGAGGCTCCGGTGGAAGTATAAAATGCGGATAAAAATTCCTCTATTTTACACTGTGTGCACATTTTGGTTCAATGCAAATACTAATAAAGTTTCAGATGTTTAAACTGATTTAATCCGATTCTTGTATGATTTGTTTCAAAGTCTTCACCACCTCATTCATTGTTGGCCGGTCTTTTGGGTTCTTGTGCAAGCAGGTATCAGCCAATTTTGCCATTTGCCTAGCTGCATTCAGAGAGTAATGATTACTGATTCGGGGTTCAATGATCCTGCTAAACCTCTTGCTGTCGAATGGAAATTGTTTCACCCATTCCAGAAGTTTCTGTTCACCACGAGGCCGTTGTTTTTCGAACACCCGTCTACCGGTCAGAATCTCGTACAGCACCACCCCAAAACTCCACACATCACAATATATACCAAGACGACCAGTGTCAATATATTCGGGAGCAGCATAACCATACGTACCAACAGGCTGATTAAGTGAATGCTTGTTAGAATAATGACAAGGCACCCCATAATATTTAGCACACTAGCTGTATTTACCATAAAAGGATTCTAATTTCTAAACTAATATGCAAATTTTACATGAAATTTTGGTAGTTACATTTTCAGTAAATTAGTCGAGCTGCAGGAATTTTCGGCAAAAAAAAGAGAGAGAAGAACTTACTGCTGTGGATACGTGAGACTTGTTTCCAGTAGGCCCTTCTCTGGCTAGCCCAAAGTCTGAAAGTTTAGGCTTCAACTCCCCGTCCAAGAGCACATTCGATGTTTTAAAATCTCGATATATTATTACCTTCAAATTTAGCAAAAAAAGCGAAGTTAAACAATCTGTATGCTAGTAGGTTGTTCCTGACATATAAAAACAATAACGAAATCTATTCCACTTGTTTATCAGCCACTCAATAGCTAGTGTAAAATTTTTATGATTCAGACCAATTTAGACATTTCTGAAGTCTTTGGGATGTTGTTTCTATCTGTATGCATAAACTATCCATATTCAGACTTGAATGGCTCAAGATAATGCAATATTTAAGATAATGTCCACATCAACAAAAAAATTCCAATGCCAGAATATTTAACTATGCGACGATTCTGCTAGTTGAATCCAAGAGAATTTGAATTGAGGTGGTTAGTACCTAAAAACATGGATGTCACAGTTTAAAGTGAATATAGTCAAGTGAATTATACCTGGACATCCAATCCATTGTGGAGATAAGCCAATCCTTCAGCCGCTCCTAGCATAATTTGTAATCTTCTTTCCCAAGGAAGAGTTGGCAAAGTCCTGCCAAAAATATGAGATTCCAAGCTCTTATGTCGCATGTACTCGTACACCAATAGCCGTTGAATTTCTCCGTCTCTATCTTCAGAACAGTATCCTAAAAGCTTTACCAGGTTGGGGTGATCCACAATTCCAAGAAATTGGACCTCCGTAAGCCATTCTTTATGACCCTACATGAGAAAAGAAATTACTTCAAAAAACAAGTTGTAACTAGGGTAACAAAGCCAATCAAAAGCACTTTAAACTTAGTTTTGGTGACGGAATAAGATCCAAACACTCAAGGGAGCAGCATACATAAACATACCAGAAATCCATGAAATGCTATCTAATTGTCAATAATATATAGCATTATTAGTAAAACTTTGAAAGCAGAAGATGGAGTTTCCTGGTGAAAAGCTTGTTCTCTAAGATATTATCATTAACAAGATATCCCAAATAGCCAGTCATTAGCTATAGTTGTCTGCACTTCTGAAATCCAGAGTTCTTTTCGCTCATACAAAACCCATATCAAATAACTTCAAAGAAGACTAAAATAACAAAAATTAGGCCGCAATCCTATGATTATAATAATTTAGAACGCAAAAATCAACTTAGAAGATACATGAAATAGGCAAGGGGTATCCACTACTATAGTATTATAAGCCAGGGATCAAGATAGCCAAGTCCACAATGTCTCTAGGCACTTATCCAAACATCACAATAAGATTCTTTCTATCCCCTAGAAGCTTGTATACTCAGGAACATCTTTCTCAGTGGCAAGTGAGAAACAAAATAAACAAGTGACAATTTAAACACCAGGTAAACATAAACAAACTACAATAATTGGACAAAAATGCAGAGAATATATAAAGATCATTAACATATATATAATAATGAAGAAGGTAGATAATATAAATTGCCAGCAAAAATACCTGCAATCCATTCTTTTTAAGCATTTTGACAGCAACCACGCAGGGATCACCCACCCCATCTACAAGCCTGATACAACCTTTATAAACACTTCCAAAACCACCTTCTCCAATCTTTAACAACTTATTAAAATTCTTAGTTGCATTTCTGAGTTCTTCGAAAGAAAACACTCTTAAATTGTGTTCTTTCTCTTTGTACATATCAAGAACACTCCTTGGTGATGAAACTGCACTTTTTGGTTTCACTAATCTACTTTCACATGGCACATTCTCAGATTTTTTAGCTTTGTTTCTCAATCTTTGTGGTGATTTCTCTCGTGTGGTCTTTGTGTTATCTTTCTTAAAGATGTAAAAACACTTCATACTTAATATTGAAGATCAAAATTTATCTCCCAAGATTGTGATTGCTTTGTGCTAAAAATAGAAGTAGAGAATTAACTTAAATGGGGACCAAGAAAATGTATAAAATTAAGATCTTGAAGAAGCCCATGTAGATATCTTTAGAAAAGATGTCATTTTATAAGATGAAAGAGTGTAAAGGAATAGAAACCCAGGTAGAGAATAGCTAAGAACGCTGCGTGGAAATTTATGGACCACACCAGTCCGGAAATTTATGGACCACACCAGTCCAGTCACCACAGGCGGCTACTGTATCTATTGAATGTGATACACACATTTTTAATTGTAGTCATCAAATTTAGGATTTTCTTCAAGTGTTCAACTTCTAGATACTCGGTCAACTCGTGCAAGTCATGGATCCATCATTTGTGTTTTTGAACCCACTGGAAAAAAAAAACAATGTACTGTAACAAGTGAGAGAATCACTTTTTTAATGGTTAAACGTCGGCTGCGTTGCATTTCTGGGACATTCCTCAGGTTGATTTTTAGAAATGGGACGGCTTCGTTCAGTCCTACGGTGACGGTCTAAATGAACTTGAAATGATGAACGCTCTTTTGTGTGACGGTCATCACAATGTTTTTGTAAACTTATGACGGTTATAAAAAAAAATCTTTTGATAACCGTCAAATGATACGGCGGTGGCACAATGTAACTTAAACCAAATGGCATGTTTCAACGCTGCGTTTTAAGTTATTTTTCACATGGAATCTAAATACAACATTACTATTATATAGTAACATCAACTTGAAGCTTACCATCTAAATATTCAGCCTGTTCAACTGTGAATAGAACTCAAACTAAAATTAATTATTTCTTCAAAAAATTCAAAGAGAAATAATTTTTTTACAATCTGTTTAATTAAGAAATATAATTTATTTATATTAATAAATATTATCTATAAATATTTATTAATTAAATTTATTTTTTTAGAACATTATATTTTATTATATATATATATATTTTATACATATATTCATCTCCTTTTATTAATTAAAATTAATTATCTATTAATTAATTATTAATAAATAAGCCAAAAATATTACATTTTATAAAATATATTTTTTTAATTTTTTTGTATATAATACATTTGTATTGATCAAATTATAATTTTATGAGCCCATACGCTGAATTATTTTTTAATTATATTATTAACTAATTACTCTAACTTTTATTACAATTATAATATTTTTATTTAATTTTATTTTATTTAAAAAATTGTCACCTTGCCTAGTAAGACTGATAAGGATCATCTAACAGCTCCTTGCAATAGCACTAAGAGAGGTTGTTTTGACAACTATTTCTCATGGCACTCACTGCTTTTCTCATTTCTTTGGTTACCGCCATGAGACATGGCGCTCATAACTATATGTGCAAATCCAAACACTGTCATGACCGCCATACAAAAGGGCGGTCATCAAATATTTTTTTACCCCAATTAGATGTGCTAGTTCTGAAACAATGATTAGAGCCGTCTCATATTTGAAATTGAGTTCATTTGTTGTCCCAGGAATGAAATGAAAGGGAGCCGTTAAACGTCCATCAATTCACATTAAATGTATAACAAGGGACTAGCTCGGGCTCCATTGCATTTCTAGGACACCCATCGAGTTGATTTTCAGAAATGAGACGGCTTCATTCAGTTTTGCAAAAATAGTACATCTAAATGCCTGTGGGGACGGTCATCAAAGATTGTTATTGGATTAAATTTTAGTCAAGAACGTCACACCAAATGGCGGTTATCAATGGAACAAATAAATTGATAGCCGAAATTGAGTTGGAATGATGACCGCCAGAGGAAACGGCGTGCATTGAAAATTTTAAACTGTAATGACCGTCATCAGATATGGAGTGCACTAAATAGAAATTTCTTTCGATGACCGCCACAGGATATGGCGTGCAACAAAAGAAATTTGACATTTGAATTTTTAATAGATAATTAAATTTAAAAACAATAGATAATATTTACTAATATAGAGAATAATAGATTATAATATTAATATATGTAATATAAGTAATTATGATAATAATATTAAATTTCTTAATAAAATTAAAAGAGGATTATATTATAAAATATATTATTTTAATATTTATATTATAATATAATAATTATGATAATAATATTAAATTTATTAATAAAATGACAAGTATTTTTATTAAAAGAGGATTATATTAATTTATTTAATTATTGAATTAAATTAATTCAAGTTGAATTTAATTTAATTTATAAAATATTTAATTAAATTAAGTAGAATTAATTTCTTATTAAATGACAAGTATTTTTATTAAAAGAGTATTATATTATAAAATATATTATTATAAAAATATTAATATTATAATATTATAATTATGATAATAATATTAAATTTCTTAATAAAATGACAAGTATTTTTATTAAAAGAGGATTATATTATAAAATATATTATTATAGAAATATTAATATTATAATATTATAATTATGATCAAATTTGGTGACCGGGTGGTTATCAAAACAAGAAATTTCAATGACCGTCAATTTCAAAATATGTCGTGACCGCCATAAAGAAAGACGGTCATCAAACCCCCAAGTTTAAATTTGTTCCATTCATAACTGCCAGATAACATGGCGTTCTTGACTGAAATTTCCTCCCAGGACCCAGTTGCTCAACTTTGATGACCACCAATATAGGAAATTAGATGTGCTAGTTTTGAAAGACTCAATGAAACCATCCCATATTTGAAAGTGAATTCTAGAACTGTCCTAAAAAAGAAACGGAGCCGACTAGCTCTGGTCACTCTTAAGATAATTATTACAAGTAATAAATGGTCTTCGGAGTAAAGAAAAAGTCTTTGGAGAAGATAAAACTCCTCTTAGTTTACATTTACGTACTGACGCAACTGACGGTTTGAATGTGAGAATTACAGTTCTAAATTTCAACAAATCAGGCAATTAGTCTCGTGCATTTGCAACTAAGAAATGAAACTAGCAAGTGTCAATTGTTTGAAATGAGTTAACCAAGTTAACCTGTTGTCTACAGAAGATACATTATAATTACATAAAAATTGTCATGAAACAATATAATGGCATGTTACACAAAAATTTAGTTATGAATCAATTTAATGGCACGTAACTCGTATCCATCGAGGATCATGGGCAGACCAGTGGTAAAGGCATTGTCTCAGTTTTAAGTTTTGAGATCAATCCTTGCATGTTATTCAATTGTATAGCCAGATGTATGCTTTTTACTGTCAACACATACACCTTTCTGAATGACTGAACCATGTCTGGTATGTGGTGGAAAGAATGTACCTTGGCTGCATTCATGATTCTCTGATACTATACCAACATGTTGTAATACTTCTACTTAGGATTCCAGAGCAATCTGCGATTCGTAGGAACTGGAGGAGCTAGTCCAGGGATGTCTTGTATGTTGTCATTATTTGGGTTCACTAGCTGAAATGTATACGTAAAATTTTGACATGCTCAGTTTAGAGCAACTACGAAACCAGCCTGATAGACCGGACAATCATGGTGCCCTGGACACTACATGATGGCATGCATTTCAGATTCATGATTCATCAGCGTGCAAATTTCACCAACAAAACAACTACAATTAAATAGAAGGCAATTCCAGTGGTAGTAATGCTAAGCTAAATTTTGGTATAACCTCATGGTTATAAATTCCGGTTTCAAATTATCATACTTTAGGATACATTTAACTTATAATCCGTGTACATACGCACACAAACATATAAGAATAATGAAGAAAGAGAGTCGACCTTCACAATAAAGATGGCTATAACACCCAACACAATGAGGAAGAGCATGAACACAATACAGCGATCAGTTGCAATCTAATAAAGAATTTGAATTCAGCAACAAATTAAAAATAAAAAGAAAGAATTGGAGGAAAAAGGGATTAGGATAGTATCAATATTGACCTGTCTACCAAGTTCCTTGACCAGTTTAGAAGCTTTTTTGATTGAAAAATTGATAGAATCCAGTTCATTAACAATCCTGCTCATTTGCTCGGTCTAAACAAAACGGTAAAAGAAAAGTGGGAAAATATGAAATTAGAGTCAAATCCTTAAACGCATATATGACCATGGTATATAACTATGAATTCATGTTCAAATACGTAAAATTATCATGCTTTCAAAAAAAAGTAGTAAAATTACCAACCCGTGCCTTCAGCGTTGCTGCAGTTTCTGTTCCAACCTCAACAGTCTCTGCAATAACCTATAATACAGATAACATATCAAACTCGAATTACCAAGAATATGGAAATTAGATACCGAAACTAACAAAGTGCATTTCATTCATCCTCTGATTCTTTTGACAAACTATTTTTTTTTATAATCCTTCCTCGGTTCCTCCTCTCCTAGTATAATTTCATTCCATTTACATGCAGATATCCTCAAAAGATTGTAAAAAACAGTTCCCATACATTCCATATTGTTACGCCAAACTGCTAGAATTTGTGTAGCTGACAAGCATTTGTCAAAGCTTGCGTGCCTCAGGCTACAGTACATGTCTTCATTTATATGTGCTACTTATGTTGAAGATCACATGGGGAGGTTTAAACTATTTGCACTAGTAGATGTATGTTATAGAGGAACTAAACTAACCTGCTTTGACCTCTCAATGGCTTGGTCTGTCTCATCCATCATTTTATGTCCATGATCCACTAGCTCTTGATTCGACATAGCTGCGATACACACACACACACACACAAGATACATCATACATACATGCAATTACAATTACAAGTGTTTAGTTAGCAACAAATAAAAAAAGTGTCTTAGTACTGTCAAATCCACAAGAACATAGGTCTAAATTATGCACGATATGTGAGGAACAATTCTGCACAATTTGTATGAGGAACAATAAAACAGAGGAAAAAACTGAAAGCCCTAAAGCAGGAACAAGCCTATTTTCTTTATAACAATACAAGAAGAGAAAATTTTCAAATAATACCCCTGCTTGAATATCATAACATCATTTACTTCTTTCTTTATCTTGATATGTTGTCTCCGCCTATTAGACGATCATACAAGACTGTACGATCAAATTCCATATATCAGCATTCAGGCAGCAAGGCCACAAAGGCACAAAGTAAATAATCATGTAACAAGGTGCTACTTTAAGCAAGACTGAATCGCCATAAATTTATTAGTCATATTGAGCAAGCCAAAAAATCATGATAAATATAGAGCCTATGTTATTACAGTTTGAGCTCTTGTTCATTATGGTTCAATGAAGCAAATATGTTTTAATGTTAGAGATGGTTTACAGTAAATCGCCTTTGCATTCCTAATGAGGTTCTCTTGAACATTGCAGCTTATGTTTGAAAAGAATGCATGAAATTTATAACTTGATATGTATAGGTTATATTTGGGTAAACTTTTATTTCAGGCGCTACTTTTTTGGGGGTAATGGCCCTATGTGTCACTTTTATAAAAATAAATGCCCAAAATGGCACAGTCCGGAGAAATGGCCCAAAATGTCACTCCAAAACGCTACATGAAGTTGAGTTTTCACAAAACGCTATATCGTGTCGCGTCTCGAGCAATTTATTTTTTTTTTGTTAAATTTTTAAAGTTCAAAACGCAAGATGAAGTAGAGTTTTAGGGCAAGATGAAGTAGAGTTTTAGGGAAAAAACGCTACTTTAAGTTGAGTTTTGTACAGATTTTTTAAAAAAATATTTGTGAAAAACGTGACACTAAGTGACGTTTTTCATTCAAAATCAAAAAAACAAAAACGCTACACTATGTTGAGTCTTGAAGTGACATTTAGGGCCATTTTTATGAGTTGTGCCATTTTGAGCATTTTGCCTCCAATTTGTGACATATAGGGTCATTTCTCCTTTTTTGGCGGGCTGGTTCTTTGTCCTTGAGAAGCCTTTTGGAGTTCTGATCAATGTGTTACATTTGACAAAAGTAGCCTGACAGTAACGAGATTACGCATACAATGCTGATACCTCAAGTAAGTTTGGTCTCATTGCACCACTTAAAACTTATATAGTACTTCAATTGATTACTCATAGAAGTGTCAACAATGGCATAACAAGAAGCAAAACTGTACCATATGCTTACCTGAAGCTAATAAGCCATTATTTTCTGCAGAGCCATCACCAGGCCTCTCAAACAGATCAGCGCGGTTGTTTTCAAGACTGCTGGCATATCTATGTAATAATCCACAAAAATCATGAAATGTGAGAAGACATAATGAAAACAGTAATAGGCTAATAGCACAAAAAGTAAAATTGTATCAAATTGTAATTGAATTGCAGAACAGTAAATTGTAATAAGACTTACTGCTTTTTTAAAGCAACATATTTATTTAACTCCTTCACCTTCAATCAAAAAGCATAAATTCAGTACAAAATAGTGATACAAGGAGTTTGTCAACAGAATTGATATTCAAATTGGTATTGCACCATTGATTGCTTTCTCTCATTTAGCATCCTATTGGTGCCTGCGTCATTACTATGTTCCATATCCTTCACTTCTCTATCAAAGTCTTTGATAAGCCTGTCAACACAAAGAATCGGCATATTTCTCATTAAAAATGAAAGAATTAAATAAAAAACTGTTGCAAGAGTAAGTTGGATAAATCTTAAATCCAGTTGCAAAATAATAAACCAAATTTAACCCTTCACCAACACGTGCTACTTTTAATTGAATTATATACAAGTCCTCTACCATAAAAATGTGGCCAGATTCATACTTTGGTTCTTGTCAAACAGATTTGACAAAGCACAAGGCAGTTCAAAGACCCCAAGAAAATGAGCTTCCAACTAGGTCATCATCATCCAAACATAAGATATAAACCATTAGAGGATTAAAATTTCTGTGTAAGTTTTCTTAATATGCACATTACTGCAAGGAAAACCATATATCGCAAGGAAACACACAATTCACTACTATTCTTTACCTCAAATAATCGAAACTATACCAAAACACTATCGTGTTTGCAAATTAATTTTCTTTTTCCGTCTTGCATTTCTGTACTGTTGTCACTGAGACAACTACCTCGACTTTTGTTTCTCTATTTGCACAAGGAGTAACCGAGTTTATACAAGTGCTCGTGAATGTGATCAACAATAGTATGAATGACTTAATGTTAAATGATAAAAAAGAAAAAGACTCAATCTTCACATTATTTTGCTATTAGAACTCATGATAAATATTCCAGAAACCTCAAACACAAAATGCACATATATATACTAATATACAAGTTCGAGACAATAGTGATGAGATACCTTTTGCATTCGCGCATTTTATCAGTAAGATCATCCAACTGCCTACTTTTCCTACTTGAATCTTTCATTTTGTCCAACTTTTGAAATCCATTTCTGCAATATAATTCACAAATATATTAACATCATCACAAACAAACTAGTAACAAGCACTATTAAATTTCAATGAGGCCGTACTAGCTCAAAAAATTATACTATAAACATGTATAATATCATGCATGTTAAAACAAAACACACACACGTAAATACGAAAGTGTAAAAAATATATGCTTACGATAAGGCTCGAAAAATATCAGAAATTTGGCCTTCGAGCTCATCGAGCTCCTCGCTTATTGAAGATGAGGAACTCATTTTCGGAATCAAAACAATTTTGTGATAATCACTATTTCTTCTTTATAATTATCAGAAATGCATTAAAAACATTACAAATGTGTCAGAAAATCAACTCTAATATATTTCACTCATAAAATGTATTATATATAATTTGAAAGCAATTATTTCAAATATGTGATCGGGAAGAATTTTTCCAATCAGGATTGGACAATGCGGGTCCGAATAAGGAGATGGTAGAAGATTACTATCGGATCAACTTGATCTTAAAATTGTATTGAAATAATTAGCAAAAAGAAAAATCGATATCAGACGTCTCGACTTCGTTACTTTTTATTTTATTATTATAATTTTTTTACTATCTTGAAACAATATTATATTAAAAATAGTGAAAATAAGTCAGACGGAAAATAATGGAAATGAAATTATGGAGATGGAGTACTCCCTCCCTCCGTTCTTAAATAGTGTCGTTTTGATTTTTTATACGTATTTTAAATTATGTATGCAAATTATCTTTTAGTTTTTAAATAAAAAAATTTATTTAAAAAAAAAGTAGAGAAAATAAGCTATGCAAGTAATTTTTTAAAATTTTAAAATAAGTAAAATAAAAATAAATTAATACCTATTTTGAATGGAGGTATATTAAATTGACTATAAAAAAATATTGTACAGTATTATATTGCAGGGGACTAGTGTGTTTTTAGTTTATAATCTCTCGCCTTCGGCCGATATAGAATATAGATTTGTTCAATGCAAAAAAGAACTTCAGTGGATATATTCAGCCCACCACACATCCAATAAAAAAAGAGGGCCTATATCCATATAACAACATATGATTTCATTATGATTAGTGATTTTTTTATTGCTCAGCCCACAGTCCATTTCATCTATAAGAAGGCCTGCATTCATCAATTTACTAGTAATTATAATATTTATTACAATCAAGATTTTCATTTCGACTAGTCATTTAAAACTAGACTAGAATTTAGGTGTTATATCTAGAATAACAAAATCGCAAATTAAACATCCCTGACAATGAGAGAAAAAATCCAAATGAAATCGACGAAGAAATCAAAATGAAAGAAGTTTTTATGGCAAGATGACGGATGGTGATGCGAAGAAATGAGGAAGTTCGTAAAATTAAATTTTTAAAAGAAACGTGTCAAAAGAAAATCGACAGAGAAATAATTTGAAAAAGTCGATATGATGAGAAGGTGATCGGATAATTGGAAAAAATTTGCGACATCATATTTAAGAGAAGGTGGTCAAACGGCAGCGGAGAGCCGGAGAATACAATTTTTTTTATACAGCAAACAAAGGTAACCGGGATAAAATGATACAAGTCGTACTGATTGTATCTCCATATATATTTTTATATATTGTTAATATATTTGTTAATTGCATACATACTTGATTACTTGATACTTTAGTTGAAAATGACAGTTAAATGCTCAATAATTCTTGTAGTCTTGGATGACAAAATGATTGAAATTCTACCATTAATTCACACGTTCAGAATACATTTCAATCTGGGTTTAATCCGTTTATACATGTAAATGTGTTATAAGTTGTCACATTTTAATTTATAGATCTAATATTTAGTTATATATATCCGTAAAAATATGTGCCCGAATAAGAATAGAAGTCACGTTAAAAAATTAAGTTTGTTTAAAAAAAATCGGCGTGTGTAAAGCTAAAAATCTGTGTGTTTGACTCCATTACTACATCGTCTTCTATATAATGTAAATATAATATATAGGGAAAAGTTATAGGGAAACCGAAGGATTAAATGGAAAACATATATTCATGCATTATATTCTATTTATAATATAATCAATATTCTTACACTACCTTGATAAAATTATATGATGTCCATCTTCTTATTCTTACTATCCGTTGTAAGCTGAAACATCCTATACAAAAATATACAAAGATATTAACAATCAAGAAGATTAAAATTCTAGTATTTTAGTGCATTTCTAATAACTCGTCGGTTGGAAGTTTCTAACCAAAAATTTTAAGAAAAATTCTCTTAAAATTAAATTCAAAGAGTCTCCTAACTAACTCTTCCTTAAATATTTAAGAACTCTTTTTCATTTTTTGTTAATAAAATATTTCAACCCACTTCATACTATATTAACTCCACATAATTTTGTTGGAGCAAGTCCAATACAATGTTATACTTGGTTTTATTGCTATATTATAGCACAAAATGTAAAAAAATCCAGCTCCAAAGATGCATCCATGTATAAATGCATATTTGGTTCTATATTTTAAAGTAATGATGGATCCATCTATCTCTGCCACATCATAACTATAAATGGAGGATAAGAGTTAAACAATTATTTTATTGTACATCACCAAATACCAAAAATATATTGAAATGGATAAAAGTTAACTAAATTTGAAATTAGTATTGGAGTGCAACTTTCATTTTAGTATCAAAAAACATTTTTTGATGTTATATTATAGCAATAACAATAGAAAGAGAAAGAGATATTTAATATCCAGGATTGGACTTCCTCTTAACACTATACTAGCTCCATATAATTTTGTTAAAAAAGAAGAAAAGAAATAAGAAATTTTGAATAATATTATATAAAATTTTCCTGTGGGGATTATTTAAAATTTGTATATGGGATTTTTTTTTAATCAATCATCTGAGAGACATTTTTAGAGAGAAATTTTTAAAAATTTTGTTTATTGATCCTTCTCCTCTAAACACGGAGCAGGACCTAAAAGAAAATAGCAAAACTTTTTTTTTTTTCATGCTCTTCACAATCGAACTCAAGAACACATTATAAATTCTGAAAATTTTGAGGTACAAGAAAGTTATGATGATTAAGAAATCTACTTTTTATATCATCTAAAAATCTACTATCTAACTTGAGAATATATTGTAAATTCTGAAAATTCCGAGACATATTAAACTTACGATAATTAAGAAATCTACTTATTATATTATTTAAAAATCTAAATTTCTTATAAATCGAATATGGCTGGTTATTATTCACCTAATTTATTATTTAATGACGTCTTTTATTAAGTTTGCCTAATGTAAAGATTTGCATAGTATTTCATAAGTTGGTCATGTTAATTGTATTTTTGATCAATTTAAGTACATGAAAGAATGTATAACTATATATATATAGGTATATATAGGCTAAGTTTGAAATAGGAACTCATTATTAGCCGGGGAAACTCTGCAACCACTAACAAAAAAAACTAATTTTCATAATTTGACCCGACTCAATTAATTATTAAGATTGAATTATTTATATTAGATGTTTTTTTGCGAATTAATTGAATGGTAATACATGTTAATAATTTTATAAAAATATTAGAAGTATGTTCTATAAAATTATAGTAATACAGAACACAAGAGAGAACATATTATAAAATATATGTTTAAAAACATAATAAATTATAAATTATAGAACATATGTTAATAATATAAGTGTAGAACATATTTACATTAAAAAAATATTAATTATTGTTTCTAGATTTCCTCATGTAATAGTGGTTCACGTTGACCTTACCCATATATATATATATATATATTTATGATAAATTCAATTAGAAAAAGTATGAATACTTTGTGAGGTGTCGTTTTTATGTCGCGTCTTATTCTTATGTTAGTTGTAACTTTTCATTTTTGCAGAAGGGAAATGCACAGTCTCTTCGCAAACAAGACTATTTGTACTCAGAAACACTGCGAGCATGATATGAAGAAAAAACGCAGCCTTAAGGAAATTCTGGTAAACTTAACTCAAATATTAGTTGTAATAGTGGTAAATTTAACTCAAATATTAGCTGTAAACATGTAGTTTTAATTGCCTCACTAAGACACTAACTTATGAATGCATCATGCATGACCTTCTAAAATATATTAACATCTTGTCGATCCTTACTTATATATGAAACTTTTTATATTCTCATGTATATGTGTTTTGCATTGATTATTGATTAGGTGCAGTTGGATGCTAGTAAGAACTCTGGAGGCAAGCGAGTGAGCGCCAGTAGCTCTTCGATTGAGAGGCATTCAAAGGACAGAAAGAAGAAACTTAAAACCGCTGGAGCTGAAATTTCTGAGCAGGAATCTAATGGGGTGTCTCCATTTGAATTTGTTGATCTGCATTATGATCAAGATTCGAGTGCAGTGGGTGACAAGAAAAGTGAGAGTTCCGGATATCCAAAATCTATAAAAAATGGGAAAATTAGTAGTAAGAGTGTAGAGCATGCGGATAAGGGAGAATCTAAAAGGGATGATTTGAGGATGAATCTCAAAAAAGATTGTAATGTGAGTGATGATGAAGAAGATTTGGAAATTATATGTGAGGTGTTTAACGCTCCTCGTGCTAAAGTTGTGAAAATTGAGGGAGATGGTGAACATAAACATATTTTAGACAAAAGTATGGATGTTCTTAAGTTTATTGAGGGAAAAAAACATGAAGTTAGTAATGACTCGTTTGTTTGTAATGATTCTGTGAGGAATGATGATAATGATGTTGATGATGATGTTGTTGTTGCTGCTGCTGCTGATGATGATGATGACAACAGCTATGATGGTAAGGGGAAGAAAGGAGAAAGAGATAGAACTAGAAATTGTGATTTGGGGAAGGCTAAAGTAGGAGAGGAAGAGGAAGATAGCGATGATGATCAGCAAAATGATGGGAATGGGGAGAGAAGCTCTTTCTCAGATAATGAAAGTGATAACAGGTCCGGTACTTCAAAGAAGGAAAAAAAGGTTGGAATTAAAAATAAGGAGAGCAATGTTAGGAATGGAGTAACGAAAAGTACAGAGTTTCAAGGTGTGGCAAATCGTCTTCGATCAAGTTCAGTTAACAAGACTGAAATGATAGAGGTGGATGTAATAAACATTATTAACCCTCTTACACCTGCGGAGTTTGATGAGATGAGTTTTTCTTCAGAGAGTGATAATGATGACAACGAAAGTTGTGAGGAATATGTGTGTAAAGAAAGTGGAGAAAGCCAAAATATTTCAATAACCAGAACAAACACAAATAAGGTTGTGGCATTGAATGCAAAAAATGTTAGCCAGATTCTTGCTAATTCTCTATTGGATGTTGGAGAAGGTCATCTGGAAAATTTTGCTGCCTCCCATGGAATAGAACCGTTGAAAGAAAAATCTATTTACAAGTTCAGGTTTACAGACGAAGAGTCGAAGCCTGTGGAGAAATCGCAATTTGAGAGAGAAATTGATAAGCTGTTTGCAGAAATGGACATGCACCTTACTTCTGAACAGATTGGTTCCACTCCCTTTGTAAGTATTCACTAACGTAGCTCCGTGCATGTAGCAGACTAGCAGGCACAAGTCTTGATCATTCAGTTTAAGTGATATATGCCTTTTAAATCTTTATCATAGCACATATTTCATTCATGACTTGTTGAATCAAGTGACTTTATTTGTCTATCTTTTGTTATTTGCATGTGCAACTCGTTTTGTCTATGTTTTGAACTGGATATGTCTCTTTAAGAGTATAAAACTTTTTAGCAAGGTTATACAATTAGCAGATACAGTGAAACGAACAAGTGGTACACGTTTAAGGTTGTAGACATGTTTGTTTATATGGTTTGGAATTCTATTATTGATTCAAGAAATTTCTTTTCTGGGCCACTGCTTTAACTTCTTAATTAAAATCATTTTGTTCATATTACATAATTCTTTTGACCATATGCAGGAGGATGTTGACAATGGTGCTCTCATCAGGACACAAACTGATTGTGCTACTCTTTGTAGTCAAGGTATTCATCATCTTGTTTTTAAAGAAGAAGTTGGAACTGTGTGCAAATTTTGTTCATACGTGGAGCGCGAGATCAGATATATCCTTCCTCCTCTTGTAAGTCATATGCTAGTTTACTAATTCTTCTTTTGTATTAACAAGCATTTTATATTATAAACAACATTTAATATAAGTATTTTAAGTAATTAAGCAATTTTATTATCCTTAAAACTGAATTTTGTAGCCTTCTTTAACTATCTAGCTTTGGCTTTTCAGACACTGTGCTTATTATTAGTGTTTGTTATTATATTCTGTATGAACCTTGTTTGTGTACAGAGCAAGCCTTCTTCACGA
Organism: Oenanthe sinensis; assembly: GCA_028671895.1. Taxonomy (NCBI): domain Eukaryota; kingdom Viridiplantae; phylum Streptophyta; class Magnoliopsida; order Apiales; family Apiaceae; genus Oenanthe; species Oenanthe sinensis. The sequence continues at coordinate 27,419,716 of CM053812.1, read as the reverse complement.
AGGCGTGACAGGAGTTCTTTTGTTGAAGCAGAATGTCCTTTTTTTCCGGATCACTTACAAGTTGCTGGTGCTGAAAATTATGTCTCTCAAAATTACAAAACTACGGGAACTGTCTGGGATTTGATACCTTGGACTAGGAGCAGCATGTATGAACACCAGCGGGAAGGTTTTGAATTCATCTGGAAGAACATCGCTGGTGGAACCATTATCGAGGAGTTGCAGAAGCCCGTCTCTAGTTCTGGTTCTGGATGCATAATATCGCATGCTCCTGGTACAGGAAAAACTCGCCTTACTCTTGTATTTCTTCAATCATTCATGAAGATGTACCCAGACTCTAGGCCAGTAATTATAGCGCCTAAGAGCTTGCTTCTTACTTGGGAAGAAGAGTTTAAAAAGTGGAATGTCGATGTACCATTTCACAATCTGAACAACTTGGAGTTCTCGGGCCAGGAAAATGCAGCAGCTTTAGGCTTGTCGAAGAAAGGAAGGAGCAGCAAGAACAATGAAACTGTTACTCGCTTAGTGAAGTTGTTTTCTTGGAAATTGGACAAAAGCATTTTAAGAATAACCTATGGCTTGTTCGAAAAACTTGTAGGAGCCGAGACAAGAAAAGTTGGCGACTGCAATCCAGTAGTACAGCAGATGGGGAGATCACTTCTCAAGCTTCCTACTCTTTTAGTCCTTGATGAAGGACACACACCTCGGAATAATGGAATCTATATTTATCGGTCTTTGTTTGAGGTTGAGACAGAGAGGCGCATCATTCTTTCAGGAACTCCCTTTCAGAATAATTTCAAGGAGCTGTATAATACCTTGCGCTTGGTGAACCCCAAATTTTGCAAGACATCAAAATCTGAATGGGCTTCTTTGACAAAAAAATTAAAGAAGCTAAAAGAAACTATTAGTCCTTTTGTGCATGTACATAAAGGAAAAATACTTCAAGAAAACTGTCCTGGTTTGAATGATGCCATGATTCTTTTGCGGCCAACAAATTTACAGAAAACGCTAATAGATTTATTGATCGATTTGGTGAAACCCAAGGAACAGAGAAATAACTACCTGCAATTTTCACATGTAATGTCCATAGTATCTGTCCACCCCTCACTCTTACCTGACTGTTGGTTTCAGGAGCATCAATTCTCAGCTTACAGGGATAAGCTTGAAAGGTTAAAAAAGGATCCTTATTCCGGTGCAAAGACGAAATTTGTGGTAGAACTTTGTAGGTTGAGTGAGGCATTAGATGAAAAGGTACTGATTTTTAGTCAATTTATCGACCCACTAATCTTCATCAAAGAACAGCTCCAGACTCAATTTAAATGGCTTGAAGGAAGAGAGGTGCTATATATGCATGGAAGTCTAGAACCAAAGCAGCGCCAATCTTTAATTAGTGCTCTCAATGATCCCAAGAGCAAAGTGAGGGTACTTTTGGCATCAATAAAGGCTTGCTCTGAAGGCATACATCTTGTGGGGGCTTCAAGAGTTGTTTTCTTGGATGTAGTATGGAATCCCTCTGTTGAAAGGCAAGCAATAAGTCGAGCATACCGGCTTGGCCAGAAGAAGATTGTTTACACTTACCATCTTATTGCTGGGAAGATGGAGGTTGACAAATACAAGCGACAAATTCAGAAGGACCGGTTCTCAGATATGGTTTTTTCTTCCAAGGATGGCATTGGCAGCTGCAAGGAAAATGTGCCAAATAAGGTCTTTGAAGATAAAATTTTGGAAGAGATGTTTCAACGTAATGATAAGCTTGGTGGCATGTTTGAAAAAATTCTTTACCAACCAAGAGAATCAGACTTAGTAGATACTTTTGATTTGGTAGAGTAATAATGGGTAAGAGAATTTCTCTTTGGGGAGAGCTAATGAAATATTCTAGTTGTGTTACTTTGTTGCTGAAAGTTTTATACACATTGCAGGTACATGGCAGCAGAATGTCCATGATGATCTTCAAAATCGAATGGATGAAGAGTGTGCATGTCAGAGATATATTTTCAATTTTTTTCTGTTTTTGTTGGAATAATAACGATCTGAACTTTTGTACAATTCTTGTTGCAACAGCAAAATTGTATAATTTTTTTAAAGTGAATGACTGAAATATTCTTTTATGAAGATTCAGTTCATACTCAACATTTATGTAGTTGTTATATTAAAATACTTTTCTCTTATTGTAGCATCTCAGAAATTTCAGCTATACATTATGTTATGCTGGATTGCTAGCTAGTGGAAGAGAAGATTCCCCATCTTCTTTGTTCACAAATTACAAATTGATTGACAGGTTCTTTATGTTTATTGATTTGTTTTTCTGTCTAACATTGTAAAAATCACTTTTTTCATATGTAGTCGCAGGTTCAACATGTTGATTACTGACTTTGTATATATGGATAACCGGTTTGTCTGGAAATATACGTACCCATATTTTTCCACCGCGGCGTGCTTTTTTAATTTTCACCCGTCAAAACTCAAAAATTTTAATTTGGAGTTGGAGATTATTACTTGTAATAATAAAATTCTATTAGAATAATAATATATTATAATATTAAAACTTCAAATGTATACAAATACAGCCAATATAAATTATTCAAATCAATTCATAGTATATACATACTAGTACCACTAAAAATAATAATTTTATTAAATTAAATATAATTAAAAATACTATTAAAAGATATAAAAAAAAGTTACTAAAATATAAATATATTAAAATAATTAAAAAATCAAGCATCGCTCTCCTAAAATTTTGATTTTTATTTTCAAGTAAAATGTAAATAATAAATATAATTGTTCTTCTCATTAAGCCAATTACTCACAAATCTAAAATAAAAACCTCATTAATAATATTATTGTCTGCCCTCATTTACAAAAACGAAAAAGGCCGCCAGGCCCGCCACCACCAATTAGCAAATATAGCCAATATTCTGATCAGGCCCAATTAAAACCGTACCCGGCCCAATCTGCGCAGAGCCTTGTCTATATTGAAGAGGGAAGAAAACTAGGGTTTTTGCTATTCTTGTCTATATTAACAGCAGCCGCCGCTCCTCCTTTTCATTTCCGGCGGTCCCTCGCAAATCAGCTAAGATGGTAACCTCTCTCTCTCTCTCTCTCTCCCCCTCTCTCTCTCCCCCTCTCTCTCCCTCTCTCTATATATACACATGTCTGCGTGTTATAGTTAATATATCTTTGAATGCAATAATCTTCGGAGTTTGATTAGTATGTACATTCTTGATTATAATCTAATTTATCATTAGATTATCTTGTGCTAGCTAAACCAAATTGTTAGATTATTAGCTCATGTTCAAAACGTATTGACTAAATTAAAGCTTAAATTATAATGACCCTTTTAAATTATGACTTGTGAATTTAATAGAAACCTGTCCATTGGGACTTTTCGACAAGTATTATAAAGTTGCTATCTCTAGTACGAGGAATGTATAATGTCTATATTTTTGTTTAGATGGCCGATACAAGCTATTACTGAAACGAATCTCGTATACTTATCGTACTTTCTTACTAATAAAGATTTTAAATAGGTATGTGTAGCTTGTTACATTGAGTTGGTGATGATATACTTATTTACCGTGGTTGAGGGAAAACGGAACATAATGTTTAAATTTGTTGTCTTGTTCCTTTTACAATAATTTTTTTTCACTATCCAACATTTTATTTGTTTAGTATTATATGTATCTATTATTGTAATACACTGCTAACATGGTTTCTGTATTTCAGACCAAGAGGACAAAGAAGGCTGGTATCGTTGGCAAGTATGGTAAGTGACAAGTATCATGTATTGCTCTTGTCCATTTAAGTTGACTGTAATTTATCTTGATTTCTGGTGTTGAATGTGTCTTCGAGTTTGAGTTGATTTAAAATGTGCAATGGCCAGATAGTGTGATATCCTTATTTTAGTGTAGTGATTGTGGGAGTAAGTGGTTCTTTTGGGTAGTGTTGGTGAACTTTGCTTTTTATCATAATATTTGTGGCTTTATGCAATACATTGTTTTTCAACAAGTAGAAAATTCTGGTGGTTTGAGATCTTTCTATCTTTGACGCGTCTTTACATTTGAAAATAAATATTTTTAAAGACAGCATGTGTAGTTTACGTCACTTAGACCTCATATCGAGTTGTTTTCTTACATTTCAAGATGATTCTTTAGTTATATATTGTTCTGATATTTTCTCAGTTTGGCAAGTTTGTAATTTCCATCATTGCCGTTGGTTACAGGTACACGTTATGGTGCCAGTCTGCGAAAGCAGATAAAAAAGATGGAAGTATCGCAGCACAGCAGATATTTCTGTGAATTTTGTGGAAAGGTATCTTATTCTCATTTAAACTGAAACTTTATCAAAGTTCCCCTTTCTTTAATAATTTTTGGCTGTACACTCTCATTGTGTGTTGCTTTTGCTCTCTCCCTGTATACTTGTACACGTAAACTTTGTTCAGACAGGAGTTTTGAAAGTTATATTTATAATTTGTGTCATCTGTTGTTTATCATTTGTATATATTTTTTAAATTATGGCACGAGTCTTGATTAATCTTTGAAAAATTGCAGTATGCAGTAAAGAGAAAGGCAGTTGGAATATGGGGTTGCAAGGACTGTGGCAAAGTCAAAGCGGGTGGTGCATACACCTTGAAGTAATAATCCTCTTGATTTATTTTTTGCATCTTACATTTTTACTTGCAAGTTGAAAGTGTTTTAAATTTTTCTCGTTTTTCTACAAACAGCACTGCTGCTGCTGTTACAGTTCGGAGCACAATTAGAAGGCTGAGGGAGCAAACTGAGAGTTGAAGATAGTTGTACTAGCATAACGATTCTGTTGGTGCCTTTTTATTTAAGTCGTTTATGCAGACATTGTTATTTTCATTAGCAAATTTGTTTGCAGATCCAGTTATTTAGATAATCGATTGAATGATAATGTTAATTTTGAAATTAAGACATTGGCAATGTACCCTTTGTTGTTGCTTATAAAATGGTATCATCTACTGACTACCAGTATTGTTTTGCTTTATTTTAAAGCTCTAGCCTGTAGGTTTAGTTTGCCTTTACTGTACACCAAACAAATTAATCTTGCTTCTCTAATCTATTGATATCATTTGTAGGATAAGAACTGAAGTAGTTTAGAGTTTGTGGCTGCTCTAATCTTAATTTAGAGTTTATGATAGTTAAATGGCTATGCTCCAAGGCAAGAAGTTTATCCGAAAGGTAATTCTAATTAGAAAGAACAAATATCTGATTATTAAATGGATCGACCCAAATACATAATCGGATAATTCTAATCAGATTGAATTTTGAATTGAATCATTTTTAGAGAAATTTATAAGCTTAGATCGGATCAGTCGAATTCCCAAGTAAAAATGCAGCCTGATTGATTAGAACACAGTCTTCCCTGCAGTATGGTATACCATAAAAAAAATGATCCTACTATATTAGAAAATGCAGGTAATCATGTACAATGGAGGCAAACCTGCAGGGAACTATGTACAATGGAGGAAAAAATACAGGCAACGATGTTGAATGGATATAGACATAATACATATACATATCTAAGATTGCTCTTTCTCTTTTCTTTTTGTTATGTCTTTACATTACCTGGTGGTACAAGTAATACCATTACAATTACACAATACATATACATACACAACATTCAGGAGGAAAGGTAAAAAAACAGAACCAAACCTATCTCAAGCACTTCACTCTTAGACCACCACCCATGTGGCTAATATGTAAGCCGGAAAATGAAGGAAGATCATCTTGCTCCTCAATCAGCCTTCAGCCGATTGTGGTTCCAAGTTTGCACCTTCCAGTGGCAGCAACTCTTCATCGACAAAAACAAAATAGTGGTTTCACCTAAAGCCAATCCATTTCTTTTTGTCCAAGCACTTTGAATTTTGGAAAATAACAAGATCAACATGGGAATGTATAAAAAGATATCAGACAGCATATTTCTGTCTTTTACTATCACCATTTTCTCGTATGATTGACAGTGGTATATTCTCATCACTGTTCTGTTGGTGTATTTGGTTTTGGACTGCCCTCACAGCTGCTACTCTTGCTGCAGTGGCAGCTCTGTTGGCTGCTGCAACAGCTTTGTTCACCTTATCCTCAACCTTTGCGGCAGTAGCTGCTCTCTCAGCAGCAAGTCTTGCTTCCTAATGGATATATGCCAGATCAAACAGTTTAGTAGCAAGTCTCGTAACTGAAGGTTGGGTACCATATGAAACGTCATATGCTATGAATTCAGAAGTAAACACACCCAAGGCTAATAGCGCCTCTATGATACTAGTTTAATATAACAAGGAGCAATAGTTGCAGCAATAACCCACCCACCCACCCACCCCACCCCACCCCCCAAAACCCCAACTTTATCCCGACTCCTTTCCTTCTTTTTCCTCCGAGGGTTGTGAAAGGAGGGGGCACATTTTAAGTGAAATAAACTAAAATAGGGAAATGAAAGAAGTAAACTATCACTAAGAGATCATAATATAATATTACCTGAACTGCATTGAGAACTCTGGAACCGCTAACAGTGAAAGGAGATCCAGGAGGAGAACCTGAAGTGCTAGAAACATTGAGAACTCCATTCTCCCAATGACCTGATTGAGTCTCTCCATTTCTAAAAGTGTACAAACCAAGTCCTTGCCTTCTTCCCTCGTGCCAAGCCCCCTCATATCGATGTCCATGTGCAAAACTGTAAACACCGAAGCCATGCATTTTGTCTGCAAAATATTCTCCAGCATATACATCCCCATTTCTGCATATCATGCAACGAAATTCTTAGAATAAATGATATACAAAAGAAATTGATTTTTAAACTACTCTAACAAGGACCAGTTTTAAGTATAGTTGCAAACAATAGTCCACTGGCCTTTAACCAGCTCTGACCTAGAATATGCTTAACTATGCTACATGTCAATTGTTCAACTATATATACCATTTCTGCATAATGATCCCTATACTGAAACCCGCCCCACTACAGGCCCACAACAAGAGGGATGTTACAAGGATCACTGCTAATAAATATGGTAAACAGTAGTGCATCCCAAAAAGTAACCTCATGCTCCAAAAATCGAAATTATACCAATCTTAACATATCAACCAACAAACCAAAGTAAGTCTAAAATTACATTCAAATTTATTTTACAGTTTTTTGAAAGCATTTTTTTTTAATTTTTAAATATACAATACTTCCATTCTTCTTGAGAAAAGAATAAGTGTATACCAAATCACAGTTGAGACTTGAGACCCTAAATTTGTATAACGACAAAAATAATTGCTCAGTTTAGACATATTATGCTTGAAAATCTACGATTTCTTTCCAACACGAAAGAATATCCAAGAAGCTCAAATTAAGGAAAAGCTCAAGTCATTCTTTACACATCACAAAATGTGCCGTCCAATCAACTTTCAGTTACTCCTAAATATGCTTTCATTTTTTCCCCCAGTGTTATTTACTTATTTAAGGCAAAAGGCGACAAGGGCAATATATCAATTAATCGGGAGATGGGGTGTGCCTTATCGAAAAAAATCGTTCAGGTTTACAAATATGGACACCCCCCCCCTAAAATAAGGGGTGAAAAAGTATAATACAGAGATTGAATTATATTGCTCAGAAATATAAAATCTACGAGGAATGCTATGTGCAATGCAAAAAAGTAGAGAAAAGTCATGAATGAAAATGTTATGACCGCTAGTTCAGCTGAATTCAACGAATATGATCTGCAATTCAACAAGGTCTTGCGGCAAAGCTTGTAACTTAGATTTCTACTTTGAAAGATGAACATAAAAAACTAGGGACAAATATTTAAGAAGTTTAATACATTAAAAGAATAAAAAAGAAAACATAATTTTTGTCCAAAAAAATGTATATATACAAAGTAAGAGTAATAGATAGAAGAAGCTTCATAAAATGAGTAAGATGTAGAAGAAAATACGAGTACGATCAGAAGAAGACAAAAAAAATATATGTACAAAAAAGGGAGATAATAAGAGAGGAGAGAGCCATTAGTCTTGTGCCTTGGATCGTAGCTTCATCTGCTTAAGGTCACTCTTTTATAATTGCTGGCTTTTTATGTTTACGCCCTTCGTTTATTTTGTTTACAAGTACTCACAGACAATGATTTCTTAAACAAATGCCGATTAATCAATTGCCTCACTTCACCATGGCCTAATTGAGGGTAAGCGCGATCACCTCTTTAAAGTGGCCTCATTCAGTCAAGGAGACAAAGCCTTGCCTCATTGACCGATTAAGCAATCACGCCGTTTATAACACTGGTTAAACCTATATGATGATGATCTGAGGTTTTCAAGCAGCACTATTGCAATTGAGGTGCCAAACTTCTAGTACTTTACTAATCTAAATATGGTTAGCAATGCTCTAGGATTGGAACACGTACTCCTGTGCATACAGATGGTTTGCAGAAACGGTGATTGAATAACACTATTTTCTCCCATAACCTTACCTTTAAAGGTACACATTTAAGTTCATAAGCGTTTGAAGTCTCACCGTTTTCTCATACAACGTGATATATGTACTGTTATAGGTAATAAGGATGACACAAAACCCCAAATGATTAAGTGTGTGATACTTGAAAGCCTAGTGGTTATGCGTGAACCGTGAATATCGTGAAATATCAGTTGATTAAGTAATTTATTCAAGCTAGGTATTATGTGAGAAAATGAGAAAGTCTCAGCAGTTACCTTCAACCATCAGAATTCAGAACGGATGGAGGGAAAAAGGTTTCTGCCTAGATCCCATTGCTAATCATTTTCACAAAATAATGTGTGTGCACGTATACAAGACATGCACAATTAGAATGCCTAAAACCAATATATTCCACAATCGTCTACTGTAATCTCTTCGTGGTCAACACTTCTAGAACTAAGCTTAAATGACGTAATAATTTGACAACTTTTCTTCTGCAAGGAAAGTGTTGAAAAATACCTCAACAATACATCTGACCTGTGAGTTTATTATAGAGGCTTCTGGTTAGTGGTTTAAGTACCGTAACAACTATTAAGGGTAGAAGTTCGACACATAGACATAGATATCAATAAACATAAACATCCATAATTCTATATACAAATCTTCTTTACCTAAAATGGTAACTGCCTAGTCCGTGTTTGACGCCCCATTTGAATTCCCCAACATATCGGCTCCCATCTTCACAAGTATGAGCTCCACACCCATGGCTTTGCCCATTACACCACTCTCCAGCATAAACATCCCCAGTGTAAAACCTATACACCCCAAATCCATGCCTCAACCCCTGCCTATATTGCCCCCTATACCGGCTCCCTTTTGCCCAAGTTTCGACACCATGTCCATCGTACTTCTCATCAATCCAATCACCCTCATACCTTCCACTCATGTAATAGTAATAAACCCCACTTCCAGAACACTTGCCTCTATAAAATTCACCCTCATAAACATCCCCATTTTTATGAATTTGTACCCAAGACCCTGTACTTGGCCTTTTTTCCAACTTGGGTTTTGACCCAATTGACCAAATAACTGGAGGGTTAAGCTTTGGAGGGGTTCTTGATGATAAAGATGAGAACTTTATTGGAAAAGACCTAGCAAGAAACAACCTAATTGAAGGGAAACGTGGGGCAGAAAGATTAAGTGTAATTACAAGAACAACTGAGAACACGATAATAGACACAATTTGATTTGATGACAAGAAGTAAAGAGATGGCAAGAAAAGAAGAAATGATATCCTTAAAGCTACGGTCTTTGTAGCTCCAAGGGGTTCAAGAAATGAGAAAGAACAACAAGAAGATAAAAGAGATATAGATTTTGGTGAAATTATTGTATTGGGGAAGTGGTGATGATGTTGAAGAGATGATAAACTAGGAGAATGAGAAATATTCGAAGGTGTTTGAGACATTAAATAACTAGGTCTTTGATGGGGTGTTGTAATAAGTGGTTTCTTGATTTTTGAACTAGGGTTCTTGAAATTGTGTTCATTTGTATATTCAATTTCCTGGGGTTGATTGTAATGAGGAGTGTGTTGTGGGATTTCAATTGTAAGGGGTTCCTTCCAAATATGAGCCTCAGATTTCTTCTGATGCATTTACAAAAAACTGTCTTTTTTTCTTCTATGACTTGGCTTTCCTATCTCTTTGTATGTATAATTTATATGTACGTATCTTATCCTTTAGGCTTTTCTACATACATGATTGTAGATGGGTATATTGTGTTTGTGCAGGTATTGTAAGATATTCTCATAAATAATGAATGATGTGTGTGTTGTGTGTGTGGTTTGGTTTATAGGGATTTGTGATGATTTCTGGTTTGTGCAGATACAGATACCGAGGGGGGAAAGGAAGAATGGTGAATTATGGAGGTAAATGCAAGTGGTTTTTTAAGCTTGGAGAATGCGGAGTTATGACCACTGAATTTACGTATATGCCATACGCCTATCACTTTAAATTTAATTCAGACAAATAATTCGACCAACACGAAATTAAAGCTAATTTTTTATATTTTCAAAAAGAAGTTAATTTTTTATCATTATTTATTATATATATGTGTAATTGTCAATTACTTTAGTTACAAATATTAAATTCGACTTTTTTTAATAATCTTTAATTTAAGAATAGTAGATTACCAATTGACTCTATTCAGATGTTAAAATATTTTTGTGTAATAATACAATAGAGATGAATTGGTGCCAAAACTAGATTGAATTAATTTTATGGCTTCAATTGTTATTTAATATTAAAATTTTAATATATATTTAATTTAAAATTAAAAAAATTATTACACAAAAATATATATTAAACAAGACCTTTATATGGTAATAAATTAACTCTATTTGAATTTCATAAAATTCCGTACAGATGTAATCGTAATTACTTTTATTATCCCAAATTTTTTAGTCTTATTTAACTTTGTAAAATTAAATTGATTAAATTTTAATATAAAAAATGAAGTTTATATTTTTCTAAGACTTGAATCGGAACATGGGATTATTATTATTATTAATAATGTAACGATGAGAAAAAGGAGAGGTGAAACCAGAAGAGAGGAAGATAGGCGCAAGTAATACGAGTAGTACCAATGCGTGACGTTTCTCCACATCGAAAATATAAAATTTGAGGCAGCAGCCGCCTATCTATCACATTCACTTGATCACAAAGCCAGCAGCCGCAACTTAACGGTCAACCATCAATCCACGTGCCCTTTTTATTATCATGATTTAATTTTTATTAGTTCAATTGATCAAATTTTAATTGAATTATTACACATAATATATAATTAAATAAATTTTAAAAATTATATCAATAAATAATATATCTAATCTATTTTAAAATATATTTTTTAATTTTTTAAAATAAAATATATATATATATAATTAAAATTTTGGTCAGTGATCTAAAAATCAAATAAAATATTTATTTTGAAATGAAAGAGTATAAATCTAACTCTATTTTAAAGCATTGAGATTTACACTAGTGTATAAAATCGAAAACAGAGTGCAAAGAGTTTAGTGGTATTGCTGTTATATACAGCATGTTTTTATTGAAAAGCGTATTTAATAATTTTTAAAAATTGTTGTTAGTAAAAGCATCCTCATATTTTTGGAAAAAACTGTTTTCAACTTTTACAGAAAGTAACTATCGGTTCCATTATCAAATCTTCTCAAAAATATTATTTTTATATATTATTATTTCAAAATATGCATAAATCAAAAAAAAATATCAAACAAACATCTGACGTACTTTTTTCACAGCACTTTTTCTCAGACCACATCCATTTTCAATAATACTCTCAAACGGAACGGAGGGCAACTTAAGTGAAATAAATCTCATTTCAATAACGAAAAAAGAAAACTGGAAAAGGACTGCAAATTATTAATACTACTATAAATCAATAATGCTAAGTGGGGCGGAATCTGTCGCACTCGTAATTTTTTTTACATTTTTTGCTAAATACACTTGCAGAGTTTGTATTCGATATGATTTATTAACCTGCTATTTCCCATCCCCGATTATAATGGACTGGACAGAAAGATGCAAAATTTAATTAATAAATAAGTTAAGGTTCCACATCTATGACTGTGCATGTAAAGAAATACTCTAGCTATCTATACTATATTATTCTAGTAGAAAATTAAAAGTTTTGGTTGATCGTGATCGGTACTGAGCCACGGACTTAAAAAATATACATATATATTAATTAAAATTTTACTTTATAGACCCAATTATATATTTATAGCATGAGTCCGACTTATATAACTTTACTTATTATAATATTGGATTTAACTATATATATATATATATATATTAATTAAAATTTTATTTTTAACACGGATCCATATTATAACATATTTATATTAAATAGAATAAATTTATATATATAAAGAGAACATATAATATTAACATAAATTCTTAATATCATAAAATTATATATTAAATATCAATAAAAATATAAATAAAAAATTAATTTTTTAAATATTAGTTATCACGTGCTTCGTACGGGTTATAAATTTGTATTATTAAAGCCGCAAGAGCAAATATTTGGTCTGTCGTCGATCTGGTCCTTTTGTGTTGCACTCAACTTTAAATACGCGTGTGTATCATACTCAATTTCAAACACATTCTTTTAATCAATAAACAACTATGTTTACCATGTTTTAATTTTCTTATTAGTCCACCTCTTTAATTTATTTAATATAATAATTTATTAATTAAATTTTATGAATATTAAAATAATATTATTATTTTATTTATATTAATAAATTATGATATTGTGCTCTATCTATATTATGTATAATTTTATATATATTACTCTAAACGGTTTTTTTTAATTAGAATATAGAGTTGTACTCACATCTAATACCATATTTCAATTTTCTAATCGTTCAAATACTTTAATTTATTTAAAATTGTAATTTTATAATATAAAAAATTGAATATTAAAATTATATATATTAAAACATACTCCTTTATTTAAATTTTAATTAAAATATTTTCTAATATATTTGAAACTCTTTTATTAATAAAAATGTATTAATGCTTTGCACGGGTTATTAATCTATGTTAATTAATATAAATATATAACAATATATTAATGAGAATTTAAACACATAATATAAATATGATTCACAAATAATTTATCTCATGTACAACATTACATAAAAAATATTAGTAACATAAATAATCAAATTAAATATTTAATTCATTTAAAATATATAATATATTATTTATTACTCCCCAAAACAAGCACGGGTTATAGGCTAGTTAGTATAAATTTTTAAGTATTGAAATTAATATCTAAATGCAAAATCCGAATTGAAGAAATATTAGTCCAAATCAATATGAGTTATCAAGTTTTTTAAATTTTAATAATTTAAATATCAGGCGGCCGAAAGAAAGAGGTAGATCCGGAAAAAAGCGGCGGGAGGTGGACTCTGAGAGAGCTCTTAGTTTTACCAATTTTTAAGGTTCACATTCAAAAGAGTTCTAAAGATATAGATTACAGTACAAATTATAGGATACGCGCGATGTGTTCGATTATAGGGGCTGTTTGGTAATTTTTCCCCGGAAATAAGTCGTTATTTCCGGAAAAAAGTAGGGATGTATGTACTTTTTCTGAAAATAAGTAACTTATTTTTTATTTTGAAGATAATATTTGATTTTAAAATTCTAAAACAAATATTTATCTTTAAAAAAAATATAAAAATATGTAAAAAATAAAAATAAAATAAGCTACTTATTTTAAGTTTAAGGACCCCAAACGGTCACATAATCTTCTCATGTCCCTGTTAATAATGCCCTTGAACTTACATTCTTGATCAGGGTTCATCATCTTTCAATATGCATCAACTTTATTGTCGGGGGGGAATCAACCCTACCATATATCCAAAACAGGTTCCTAAGATATGTTTTCGTTTCGCATTGCTTTCAACACCGTACACTAGCGAGGACAAAATTTGCCAAAGCCAGGCTAAATTTGCTTTGATAAAAATTGGAACTTTGCCAAAACCAGACATGACTTTCCACTTGATAATAATAAATAAACTTATGGAGTTTTATTTGTTTGCAGGAGGAATCAGATTATTGGTGTGTTATGAGTTTGACATTAAAATTTTTAATGTATAATAGCTTATAAGTTTGGAACTTATATGTATACTCGTACCGTATGAGTTTGGAACTTGTTTAATAATATTTCGAGTTTGGATCGGTGCTAAAGTGAACATATTTTGTTTAATATTTTTTGTAATTAACAATTAAAATATATATATATATATATATATATTCATGTAAATAAATTTATATATTAATTTTTAGTATAAAGAAGTTAAAATTTATACTTAATTTCAAAAATAAATATTAAAAAATAGATAAACAAATATAATTTTATCATACTTGTCAATGATATCAAAACTCAAAATTTGAGCTACAGGTATCAAAACATAAAAAATCAAACAATTACCCCGGAGACGTCTATTTTTTTTTCCATTACACTTTTTTTCCGGCAACAATACCATTTCCCCCCCCCCCCCCACAATAATAACAAATCTGTTCATAGATTAGAGGATATACACAGGAGGATATCATACAGTGTTCGTATGAATATAACCATATGCCACGTCCAAAAGGGGTTTAGAGATATACATAAGTATACACCGTTGATGATCAAATACTTGAGGTAATGATAAGGGAAGATGTGAAAAAGATTGAAATGGAATCATACATGCCAATTTTGACTATGCAATAAAATCTCTTTCACTGTCAAGAGTCAAGACTCAAGAGATTAATCACATAGGATTGTAAATTGAATATCGATCCAATGTACCGGATCAACTTTATAACAAGGCTTTGCTTTTCCAATAATGGTAGCCGGAAAAGGACTCTTTTGTAAAAAAAAATTGGTAAGCAAATAATTTATATAAACTTAATAAATAAAATACTTCATCACTTAATATATGCTTATCGAACACACTCCATCTCCATGTATAAATAGACACACCACATCAAAAACTTGAAAAAGATAGTACATCATTTAAAAATTAGAGCCCACAGCATTTTCAAAGGTATAGACCCATTAGCTAAATAATTTATGTAGCAAAAAATATATATAATTATATTTGATCTTCTATATTTGATGGACCTATAAATCTTTTAAGTATAATTTTACATAACTAATGTACAATTATAGATAATTTCATTGAAATACATACATTTTCTCTTAGTTAAAATTTTACATTATTATTATAATTAATCATTTTAGCTAACAGTTTTAGATATCCTTGGAGATGATGTTGTTGGTCCTCCAACTATTCTGGTCATAAATTTTCTTTGAAGTAAAAAGTTTACACATTGTTCAAACAAACACTAAAAGATCCGGATCCATTACTGGTATTTGTAGAAATGAGTTAGCTCGGAGCTAATCCTGGACCACGATGCATACATGTAGTAATTGCACCAGAATTCTGAAGAAAACCAAAAGCCATTTCATTGGTAATTGGAACACACATGATAATATGATATAGAATCATTTTGGACTGAATGACAGGGGTTTTACCATGTATGGACCCTTTATGTGCTGCTCTTGCTTCACAACAAAATAAGAAACATCAAATCACAAGAATATTCCATTGCATCATCATCCGGAAGCAGTGGCTAATCCACAAGTGATGAGAGAAGGGGGCTAAAAATATAAAAATTGTTGAATAGAAATAAAATATTTTACAAAAAAATGTCCAGAAATAATTGACCGCAGATGCTATTTTTACCTACATAACTACATTGCTCCATATTTCCAAGTTGATGTACAATGCCAACTATTGTAACATAATATACATATTTTATTGTCTCACATTTAAGTGAAATCGACAATATACAAAAATAAGTAACATATCATGTGGAAAATAAGTATTCTGCTTTCTACTACATGATGTGAATTGAAGATTTTAATTTGCCAACTTATCCATTTATAACAGATTTAAGCAAAAGATACAGCCACTTGATATCGTATCATTTTAATCTGTTCCCAAAATTAAAATTTTGATTCAGAATTATGGCTCTTTTACTATAATATTAGTAATTGTGAGACATTTAACCATCTAGGTTTCTGGAACTGGTCATAACTGCGCAATGTGATTGGTAATGGCATCAGGGCAAGAGTGTGCTTGTAAAAGTTCCAGACGATTGAAGGGTGGAGCAAACTGCAATATGTAGTCCTCATTTGAGTTCAAATAAACAGGAGTTCATCGTCAAAATAGATCAAATTTCAAAACCATAGAATGGTAAAGATGTAAGAAAGGACATGATGCAATATTTTGACAAACTACATTTTATAGTAAAAAACAAAAGGTATAAACATCAAGTTGAAGTTCATAATCTTACTCTCTTTGACTGTTCCATAGAGCCAGCACAACACCTCATCTGCAAATGCAAGGCAGACTCCACCCTGCCAATTGTCATCATTTTACATATAAATATAATGATAAAGCCATATTTTTAAGTTTCATTGTTGTAATCTATGGAAGGCAAGGTCACAATACTCTAGGTTCTAAAAATGGGCAAGAATACTCCTATCCCAACTATATTCATCATCGATTTGAAAATAAATAAATAAAAATGGGTGCCAAAAGTGATTACTTCGTCCCAGATTACTCCATCATTGGATCACCGCCTTTAAAATCATTTAAAATGCATTGATAATAAAAATGGCCACTTGAGTTATCAAATGAGTGACAAGGTGTCACGAAAAGGAAGGGAACAAGACTTTTTATACAGATCTGTGCATTTTATTTAAATAATCCAAAACCTGACTATCTTATTGTCTCAAACAGCCATGTGTCAATGACATGACCAAAAACATTTCTGAAAGGTAAAATTTTAAGGAAATAATAGTAACTAGCATGTCTGCTTTGGCACTAACTTTACCTGCCAATAACTCTTCATTTTCACTCCTGTGTTATATCTTTGGTCCTCAGCCTCTCGGTGCGTACAAGGCGACCACCATCATCTCTGCCAATAAAGGATAAATAAGAAAAATAATTTGAGACTACATAATAAAGCATGGCAATAGAATCAGCAGAGAATACATGATTAAAAGAGTGAAATGCAATAGTTTCAAATGGCAAGAAGTCATTAACTAATTTTCATGTGACTTTGTCTAGGATCTCATAATCTCTCACTGGCTAAATTAAAGGCAACTGCTAGAAAGGGGAACGATAAAAGGATAGAAATTAATAGAAGAACAAACAGCATTTACCTAAATCCAATCACAATATAAGGAACACCAGCAAGAAATGACTGGATCTGCAGAAAGTAAACCACCAAATATAAGTTAATACCACCGCATTGCAAAATATAAACAATATGGATAAGCCTCTAATCTAATACTAGAGACAGTTAGCATAGAGCAATAATTTAAACTATGTAACAAAAAGTTTCCAATAAAAGGAAGACAACAATTTCATTATGCACCTGCTGGTATTAGAAGTGTAGACAAAAAATATACATACCCAGAACTTCAGCAATTTCTCCCTTTCAAATCTTTCTTCGGTGTGATAATTTAACTGCTGACAGGAAATAGTTAGGGATTGGTGGAAGTTACATAATAAAGTGAAGACAAAATGAAAGACATATTTCAGTCAACCTCTCGACTAGTCTTTAGTTCTACGTAAAACCTCCTTCCTTCATCAGTTAAATCACAGCAATCCATTTCAGCACCCATCAGAATTCGATGAGCTCCCAGTTTGGTCTTAATTACAGAACAGTACTCCACGTTGGCATCTATGTCACGTACCCCCTCTCCATCAGCTCTTCTAGGATCCTCTGTGGCAAGGCTCTCAAAACTATACCCCCAGTAACATCTACTTCAATAAAATATAAAGCCAGCATAAATTGATACATTAGAAGCATCTCACACATGCTACTGCAGAATGATTTATTATTTAAGGGTTTCCAAGCCATTTGTAATATAACATTACAATTTCTTGAGTATTATACCCTGAGGAATATAGGTTTCTATCTTGGTGACGTGTGATGGCTTACATGTAAGTAAACCCATTCCTAGGATAGATAATAATCAGTGACATACTGAAATTATAGCTATATTTAAGTCCCAAAATAAAAAATCATGTAATCACCACATAATGATGTAAAGCATAGGGGCTTATATGGTCACAACTTCAATACTAATCTCCATATATTTATATAAATAGTTATGTTCCACTTAGAACCAAAAAACTCATTTATATATTATTCTGCATAACATAATACTTTTTTTTATAAAATACATAAAATTAGATATTCTTTTTGCATAATTGTTATTTCAAACATTTTCTAAAAGTTAAAATTAAATTGTGGTATGGAGAAAAACAAATATTGTTTAAAAACATCATGTAATTTAGAAGGGAAAAAAAGAAAGCATTTTGACTGCAAAAGTACACTATATTCTATAATTCACAAAAAACAATCATGTTGCAACCCAACCAAACACATATGTGTTGTTGATTAAACAATCATGTAAGACTGATATTGGTTCTGATATTGATTCTCTAAGTTCTAATTTGATCCCGAACCTATATATATATATATATATATATATATATATATATATATATATATATATATATATTAGTTTCGACTATAATCTTCAACTATACTGAAAACTGAAAAGAAATTGTTCGATCTATCATTCTCCTCAACTGGCCAGAAAACAAATTTCAAAACCACATCACTTTGTGGTATAAATTATTCCAATGTATATTACTCCCTCCATCCCAAATTAGTAGGCATTTTTGAAACTATACATATTAAGAAACTTTAAATGTCATATTTTTTCCTTGCCTGCCCATAATTATTGCATTAAGTCTCAATATGTATATGAAGAGCTTCAACATGGAAAATGACATATAATAAAGGGTATTGTTGGAAAATTTTTGCATTGGATAAAGAGAAAGACAACTATTATGGAACAAAAAATTTCTTCAAAAGTGACTACTAATTTGCGACGGAGGGCGTACTTTTTTCCTTGAGAAAAAAGGCAACCAAACCAAAAAAAATGTAATGAAAATCCTTTTTTTAAAAAAACTTGATGAAGCACAATCTTGAACAAATTATACGTCGAGACAAGCAGAAAGTAAAACAGTTCACACTTCAGTAAAAAAGTTGAAATTAATTCTATGCCATTTTTTTACAGTCATTTATTTTTCTTCTTCTAAAATAAAGTTTTTTTTATCAAACAGAAGATAAAGTATGTGTCTCTGTATGTATAGTTTAGTACCTTCGCCTATCCAGCTCACTTTTTGGCTTTTCTGGTAGTTTGTGTACATCAAGGTACACTACACCATTCCTTTTGTGCACCCCCATTTCCCATGGATCATTCCTTATACAAGCAGTGGCCAGTATCTGCAATTACACCATTTCCACAACTATTATATTCTCCACCACACATTGCTAAAACTATTATCTATCTCTTTTAGCAACACAAAGATTGAAAAAGTTACCTTACTAAGATTGTTCCGGTAAGTCTGCCATAAAACAAGCAAAGTTAACAACTTACAACTATTTTTCTATAGAAAGATAAATAAAGATTACCCAAAAAGAACTCTTACCACAAAATGCATATTTTGAAGTGGAACATTTTTGTTTCTTATGCAGGTAAGAAGGTCACCAAATCCGTCAGAACCTAAATCTTAAAGACGGAAAAGAAAGGGTTTCAATGCCAATAGTAATATGCAAACAACAAATAACAACATACTAAATAGAGAGTATATCGATGTGGTTCCGGATATCAGTAAACAAAAACTAATACCTTTCTTCTCAATAAAAGTATCAAAACCATCATTAAGATCAGCACCAATGTCCTCGGTAATGAGACGCTTAAAAAGCCTCTGATGTGAAATTATGAAAGATTTAAATGAGGTAGGCATTAAATTACCAATCATAAATTAAAAAACTGGTAAAATACAGGGGAATGAAAAAAGACACGAGGTTAAAAAATGCTTACCAAGGTACGATCGTCAAAATATACCTCTCCACCTTCTACACGACTATAGCAACCAATCTCACATGACTAAGACAAGACATATGATAATAATAAGTAACCACGACCACGAAAAAAAGTTAGGCATTTTCAATGAAAAGTGTGGCAGTTATATAATTTATACAAAAGACAACAAACATTTTTAATACAATCTTTTTAATATAAAAAATCCAAACAAAAGACAGGGAAACAATTCTTTCCTTTCATAAGATAGATGCCTTGCATTAAACAAGTTATAGTTGCAGAAATTAAAGATGTTCAGAAATCAGAATTGTGTTAAAGTGTCAGCCTAACAAACTATAATCTAGGAAAAAATTTGGAACATTCAAATCATAATCAGCCCAGGAGAGATCATCTTACGTAAGTTCTGCTTTCTTCCCGACTCCTAATTAACTAACGTTAATATAGACTTGCATTTATATTTACCGGTTAAATTATACAAATGGTTATAAAAGAAAAGGCAGAAAAATAATAAAATGAAGCTAGAAATGGACCTCCCGAAATGCTATGCATTTTCTTGCTAATGTCTCTTCACTTTTAGAGAACTTCAATTCAGAAACGAAACGTTCATCATTGCGAACATTAGGGTATCTGGGATTATAACCATAACCACCCCTTTGAGGATAAGGTCCGGAAGGATTCGGTAGAATGCCAGCCCCTCGATCATTATGCCAACGACCACCACGTCCACCACGCCCATAAGCTCCTCTGGTATGGTTATTGGTATTACGTACAGCAGGCAAAACTATAAATCAAAGGCAATAATTGTAAGAAGGGATGCAATGAGAAAAAAAAAATGAATAACAGTGCAAATGTGGGATATTCAAACACAGAGTAAAGCAGGATAAGAGTAAATGTGCAAGCTTGGAGACAAAAATATTTATAAAAGGATTTCTACTGGTGCTGCAAAAGTGCAAAACAAACAAGAAGACAGACAAAGAATATTAATACAATATATTTAATGAGATTGTAAATCAGAGCACAAAATCTAAATTGTTTGCTGCCATCATTTGAAATGGATAGATATGAACCCCAAATCCCAATTAACACCATCATATAAACATGTATATGCATAACCAGCTGTACTATGTATCAGTAAGCAGAATGACCTAAACTCCTCATTTATTCTTTAACGTCTTTCAAAGCCATGGCTAAGACCATCCCACACTAGAAAGTTTCTAGCATTCTAAAACTACAATCCAATTCTTCTTCCCTAGAGCAACAATGCAACTCTTCTTCTCCTAACTAGTTCACCGAGACAAATCTAATCATTCATTCCCATTTCTCAACCACCAATTTCAGCGTAAGCATAATACAAACTACCTCATCATGCTTCAAAACATACTAACCACCTAAAAAGCCCCCAACCCCCATTCCCCCAACCCATAAAAAACTTCCATAAAAACCTAAAATCAAAATGATCACAACTTTAATTCCCACAAATAAAAGATCGAGAAACCATGAATTACATTCAGGAAAACAAATAAAGATCAAAACTTTACTTAGCAAAATGAAAAAGATGAAAACTTTACAACTACAAAGCAAAAGATGAAGAATCACCTGGCACAGGAAAAGGGCTAGTAGCTAGGGTTTTACAATAATCTTCATTATCAGACCCAAACAGATCCTTATCATCATTTTCATCTTCTTCATTATAATTACTGTTACTATTACTATAACTATTGTTTTTGTTACAAGTATTAGTTAAATTAGACCTAACTTCCCCATTATCCTCATCTTCACTGGCGCTCCCGCTTCCACTTCCGGTGCCGGCGCTGCTAGACTCTCCGCCGCCGCTCCGATTGGAAGAGGAAGAAGACGAAGAGGATGAAGAGGAAGAAGACGACGACGTTTGGTGACTCTCGTCTTTGTCGTTGTTGGTGTGATTGTTGTTGTTGTATTCTTCGTCTTCGTCTTCTCCGAATCCATTACGTGTGTGTGTTTTATGTGTGTGTAAATGAGATGAATAGAAGAATGTGTGTATATGTGCGTGTATATTACACATACAAATACAATACTTGTGTGTGTCTAAACTCTAAATCAGGGATGAAAATTGAAAAATTTATCCGCCAGAAGTTTGGGATCATTTATTCCGTCCCAATTTGAGAATTATAAGTAGAATTTTATTATTAAAATTTAGATTTTAATTGAATATAAAATGAATAATTTTTAATTTGTTTTTTTAAATAAAATTTGTAATTTATTTGATTCGAGTGGTATATGATTTATTAATATTAATTATTATTTGAATAATAATTTAATTTTACGATAAATATAGTAATATAATAATTATAAAAATATATTAGTATGTGATATTATATATATATATATAATTGTAATTAATTATTTGAGAAAATAAATTATATTAATTTAAAATTAAAATTTTATAAATATAACACATAATCCGATTTGGACCAAATATGAAACATATTTAATTAGAATTATTTTATAAAATTTAATATAAAATCAAATTTAAGTATATGTATATGTATGAGTGCTCAAATTTACAATTTTATTTTAATTCAAAATTTATATTATTTATTAGAGAAATTTGATGTACATGGTATACTTGGAATAATATATTAATTGAGTTGGCAAGCCCGATCAATTTTCAATCCTAATTTTAAAATTTTGATTTTCATACGAGTGTGGTGTTAATTGGCAGACCCTGCTGACGATGATACTAATGTGTTTAATATAGGATACATAGGCCAAAGGTCCTTTTTCATGGGCTACAAAATATCAAAGTAATAAACTAATCTAGACCATTACGAGTAAATTTTGAGTGTGAAAATGAATGACATGAGCCACAAAGCCCACGAGGGTCTTAAATTATTTAGGTGAAAATAAAACTTGTCAAGCGAGAGTATGAAATTATGATGCTTACGAGTTAAGTTACAACGTTAGTAATTCAATAGCAAAAAAAATGGTGCAATAGCAATTACTCAATATTTATTACTCCCTCCGTGACTTTATAACTAAATACAAATAAGCACATTGTTGCCACCAACTTTCAATCTTCCACACGCGCAGCATCTGTATCTCTACAAGTCCTAACAGAATCAGCATAATACGTACCCACAAGCTGATATGACGTTCCTAAATTATTAATACACGTAAATGCATTTTTGTAAATTCTTGTACAGCATACTAATGTCATTTGCAATTAATAGCCACTACTGGCCTATCTTCAAATTCTTCTGACTATTCTATCACTTTCAATGTCCATAATAAATATTTGAACGAATTCAGATAGTAATTGTAATCTCTCCCCCTAGCTCTATGTACTACTATTAAACCATTAACGATTCATATAAATTATTCCACATTTGAGAAGGACAGAAAATGACTGTCGCAATGCACCAACATTTTTGTCAAGAAAAGCTTGTGGATAGCCTTCATGAACGTTGAATTCAAGAAAATGACCAAATTAATGTCGCTATACATGTCGCAAATCCACCAAATTAATTTGCCAAGAAAGTCATGTGCGCCTACATAAACCTTGTGGATATATACATCATGCTGATATAGACTGTTAATTGCCTCATGAGAACGTTCATGGAAATATCAACAAATTTATACGTCCGTCATCTCTATATATTCAAGTGCTTTAATTTCATTCTCCAACTGCCATCACAACCATTCTCACATTAACATATATACATTCAACACAATGCACTACAATATAGATTTGAGGTTCCTACTCCCGGTACTGTTCAACTTACTTGTCAACTTGATAAAGTATTTATCCAGTATTAATAATGAGGGGCAAGCCAACCAATTTGTATTACCTTGGGATTATTTCGTTAGTGATCAAAATGGGTGGTTATACATCACGCTTGCTTCTGTGTTGCTCGTTTTTGCCATCTCAATCAAACTCACCATCTCTGTGACTGTATTTGCAGACCCTATAATGTTGCGATTTGGTTATTTCAATCTATCAGTGCCCCTTGTTTTTCTGATGATAGCCTCAGTTCTTTTCCCACCACAAATCTTGTTGTATGCTTATCTCATTTCCACTTGCATTTGGATTTCTCCGTTGCCAGCCAGTGTTTTCGAATATATTACGAATTGGTTGCAGCATATTCCGGTTTTCATTATCACCGCTCAACAACAACCTAATCATCTTCAACCTCCTGTCTATCAATACTTTGAAGTTGATCACGATCAGGGAAATGATGAAAATATCGAGATCAATGTCATTTTTGGACATGCCTAGCCCCCGGGATATTGTCATGGCTTGAGTTTTTGTTATCCATTCCCAGCTCTCTCTCTCTATATTGTTTTCTAACCCTACTTCTTCTATAATTTCGGTTATTGTAATATATGTCGTTTTTTATTTGCTAAATTTTTTTTATGTTTGTTTTGAGAATGTAATACGCATGCATCAATACGTGCATTTATAGTAGAGTTCATGATAAAATATAATATGAGATCCATTTAGAGGCTTCCTCTAATATTTTAAAAAGTCTTAAATGAGTCGGTTACTCAATATTGTTCTATTAAAGTTCGGTAGACAGGGGTCACAAATTTCACTCTCTATCATACGAATATGCAAAGTTATGCCCCAAAGATGAGGCCCGTGATTTAGAAGAGTCACTTGCCTCAATATCATGTACAAGTACAAACAACATTCCTCTTGTAAATTTTATATTTGTCATATATATATATGTATGTATATATCAATGTAAATATGTAATAACGTACTTTTATATATACGAGTATATCAAATGTATCATGTAAGAAGTTGAAACCTTAATGATATGTACGCGTAACACGTACACTTACTTTTTAAGTTGTGCCTAATTAGTAGTAGTTCACTAGATCATTACGATCGAACATGCAATTATAGTACGTTATTGATGTCAGGTAGCTTATACGGAGTACCTAGCTAGCTTTTACCTATTGTAGCTACTAGTTTGTACAATCCAACAGAGCAGTCCCAAATAAAATAAGGTAGGTTTAGTTTCAAATACAGACCATATCCTCGTTATTTACTATGATAACACTGAATATGATGTGTTTATTATAATCAACTTCTAATATTAAGAATACGAATAACAAGTAGCTCTGATGCACAGAATAAAATAGAAATCATAAATAGCTCCGAACAATAACTATTTATCATGATAGGAATACTTAAAACAATAAAACAAAGGTGTTTAAGATGATCAAAAAGGAAATATTTGTCTGGCATAGACGTTGTCCTAAGCTGGAATGAGTCAATTACACTTCTAGCTACTAACTCGCTCGGATCTATAAATAAAATAATCTAATTTAGATTCTAGTGTCTACCCATGTGGTATAACAATAACGAATCTCAAATAATAATTAATAAACAAGTAACATCAATTAGCAAGTGAATAGGCACATAAATCATATAGTAGGTAAGACTCGCAAATAAAAGAGCAATCAAATAATTAAAAGTAGACTCTAAAATATTATTTGAGTCAAAATAAATTATTATTATCTTCTATGAATAATTATTCCGATTAATACCCGATTTATCCAATTAATCCAAATTCCATGTCATCACCAACCAAGTCCCATATCCATTTTTTACCCCCACTGTCTATTGCGTATCTCGTCATTCATATTGGATCCAGACAAACTTATATATAAGTAAGCCACACTAATTGTTTAATGACACCGCCAACTTGCACCACATCATTGACCGGGGCCTTTAAAATTGTAAAATACTGGAAATACCTACGTACCGTGTATAGTGTTACTTCTTATTGGATTAGATAGTTGAACTTGTTTATTGTTCTATTATTCATAGCTTATCAAACATTGAAGAGAGTAAGAAAAGTATCTTCTTTGTCAAATCAATTACGAGAAGTATACGTAAACGGACAAGAACAATAGATCAATGGAAGTCTCTCTTTTTCTTTCCACTATATCATCCGATTCGTGTCCAGCAGCGTGATTATAATGTATAGTAATCCAAAATATGTTAATTTCTATAGAAAATTGATCAACGAGACATATCTATACTATCTATACTATATTATTAAAGACGAAAGATTAAAAATTTTGGTCGTCGGTTGGTTTGGTACTGGGTGAACCATAGAAAAGATCTTGACCGTCCAATTTTAAGTGAATCATAGAAATAATCTTAACCGTTAAATTTTAATAAAATATAATTTTAAAAGAATATAATCATACATATAATTCTAACACAAATAATCCTCCTTTTATGCAAACAACTCATAAACATTATAATTCTAAAAAATATAAACATTACTACTAAAATACAATCTCATATTAATCTTCTAACTAAAATATCTCACATTAATCTCCTAAGTAAAATACATCTCTATACAAAACAAACAAAAATTATCCTATTAAAATATAAATGCAAATAAATTATATAAAAATATATACATATAATATTAAATAAAATTTAAATTATAATTATACAAATACAAATAAATTCAAATCATTAAAAAATATTAAAATAAAAATATTAAAAAATTAAAAAAATTCATCCGTGCATCGCATGAGATATAAGCCTGAATGAATTGAGAATTAATAAATAAAAACTTAATTTATGTTATGTCAATATAGTAATGGACTTTTAAAACTTAATTATTAATTTTTTTTAAGTCTAGAGTCCTAATAATTCACCTATTAAAGTTATCAAATATTCTGTTAATAGATAATCAATATTAATCGAAGATATGTAAAAATAAAAATAATTTATGGGAATCTATCTATACTATATTATTAAAACCGAAAGATTAAAAGTTTTGGTCGTCGGTATGGTACTGGGTGAACCATAAAAAAGATCTTGACCGTCCAATTTTAAGTGAACCATAGAAACAATCTTAACCGTTGAATTTTAATAAAATATAATTTTAAAAGAATATAATCATACATACAATTCTAACACCAATAGTCCTCCTTTTATGCAAACAACTCATAAACATTATAATTCTAAAGAATATATCAACATTACTTTTATGTAAGAATATAATTCCGTTGATATGATAATATTATATTATATTTAAATTATATTCTATATTTTTTTATTTTACGAATCTCACTTATCCTATAATATTTATTTAATATATTATTAAAGTTTATCCTATAATTTTAATTTAATATATCATTAAAATTTATGATAACATTGAAAGTTTGATAGTCGGTCGATATTTGCGCTGGATAATTGATTAATTATTGGGCCTAATTTTAAAATATTAATATTCTAACTAAAATACAATCTCATATTAATCCTAACTAAAATACAATCTCATATTAATCTTCTAATTAAAATATTTCACATTAATCTCCTAAGTAAAATACATATCTATACAAAACAAACAAAAATTATCATATTAAAATATAAATACAAATAAATTATATAAAAACATATGCATATAATATTAAATAAAATTTAAATTATTATTATACAAATATAAATAAATTCAAATCATTAAAAATATTAAAATAAAAATATTAAAAAACTAAAAAAAATCATCCGTGCATCGCACGGAATACAAGCTAGTATTATTAAAGACGAAAGATTAAAAGTTTTGGTCGTCGGTTGGTTTGGTACTGGGTGAACCATAGAAAAGATCTTGACCTTCCAATTTTAAGTGAACCATATAAACAATCTTAACCGTAAATTTTAAAAAAGTATAGTCATACATACAATTCTAACACCAGTAGTCCTCCTTTTATGCAAACAATTCATAAACATTATAATTTTAAAGAATATAAACATTACTTTTATATAAGAATATAATTCCGTTGATATGATAATATTATATTATATTTAAATTATATTTTTTATTTTTTATTTTACGAATCTCACTTATCCTATAATTTTTTTTTAATATATCATTAAAGTCTATCCTATAATTTTAATTTAATATATCATTAAAATTTATGAGAACATTGAAAGTTTGGTAGTCGGTCGATATTTGGGCCGGATAATTGATTAATTATTGGACCTAATTTTAAAATATTAATCTTCTAACTAAAATACAATCTCATATTAATCTTCTAACTAAAATATCTCACATTAATCTCCTAAGTAAAATATATCTCTATACAAAACAAACAAAAATTATCCTATTAAAATATAAATACAAATAAATTATATAAAAACATATGCATATAATATTAAATAAAATTTAAATTATTATTATACAAATATAAATAAATTCAAATCATTAAAAAATATTAAAATAAAAATATTAAAAAACTAAAAAAATTCATCCGTGCATCGCACGGAATACAAGCTAGTAGATATATTATAATTAATATTTACAATGACTAATTCACTGCATATTAAAATAAGAAAGCAGAAGGTTTGATTATTAACGTATCTATATGGAACATAATTCTTGTTATTTTTTACTTGTGCAGGTATACTAATAATTTTAAAAAATATAAGGCATTTTAAAATTTCTTTTTTTCCTTATAAAAATTGAATTTTAGATTTTTATATATATATTTTTTGAAAAAAATTATTCAAATCTTAAAATATGTAAAAATAGTTAAATGTTATAATATTTGGGACGGAATGAGTAATATTATATACTATTAAAAATGTCCATGCCCAAGTAGTACAGCAAGCAGCTTAAACGCCTAGGTCGCAGTAGTTTAACCCATGTTGATGGCCAGGGTAAATGGGTAATGTGATATTCTTCATCAAAAAAATTCAGGTCGATCTAACAGTCTTAAAATTTATGGTAATCTATGGATGTTATATATTAAGGGTTTTATTTCGTGGAATACTTGTAAACTTATATTTCACTAGATGGCTAGGTTAATGTGATATTCTTCATCTAAAAAGTTCGGGTGGCATAAATATTATTCAATCTATAATATCACCAACAATATGGTAGTCAATGGATGTTTAATATTGTAATGCAGTACATACCGCCACTATAAGAAAAAGAAAAACGTTAAATTTGACTAGAATAATGCGGTCATATTTAACTAAATTTGACTAGATTCGGTCGAATATAACTAAATTCGACCGAAATTGTTTAATCGCTTTTAGATGAGTCACTTTTAGTAGAATCGTTCGCATTTAGCTAAATTCGACTGATTAAATCAGACCGATTAAATTCGACCAAAATTTTGAAATTTCAAATTTTGAATTTTTTAAAATTTGGCGCCTAATTTGACCGACTCCGGTCGAATTTAATGCGCCATATTTAAAAACTCAGCAACAGCTTTCTACTACTTTTATTTGCAGTAATATATGCCCAATATATATTATTTTGCTGCATTGATTAATATATTCATTAGGTTTATGTTATTATCAATACTAATATCATATAATTTATGTAATATAATCAATTAAAGAACATAAATAATTTCATATTTATCAATAATATTTTTGTTACAAATACTTAGAGTCAAAAGAATTCAACTCAAATATTTTAGTTGGATTTCATAATACTACTATCCTTTTCTCATCTACTTGGAGGCAAACATTTGTCAAACTTTTCTCGATTACCAGATTTTTTTGGGTCGCCGGAATTTTTTCATTCGCCGGAATTGCTTTTGATGTCGGATTTGTTTTCGTTATCCGATTTGGCTTTATAACCGGAATGACTATTTCCCGAGTTGATTTTCTTGGTGTTATTTTTGTGTGTACCATTATTTTGTAATAAAGAGATTATATATATAATTCGTGTATGTTTATATAAATATATGATATATAAATACTTGTGTTTTGGGGGAAAGAGAGAAAAGAGGATGAGTAAGAAGAACAAGTAGTAGAAGAATAGTGATTTAAAATGTGTATATATATATGTATATAAGTGGAATTTGGTGTCATAATTTTCGGACCGCTGGATTTATGTTTAGTTGGTCAAATCTGGACAATTGGATATCTTCTACGCGGATCATTGACCTGACACTAAATTCGACCGTGTCAGTCGCATTTAGCTAAATTTGACTAGATTCGGTCACATTTATAAATGTGACTGTTGTCGGTCGCTATTATAAATTCGACCGAATTCGGTCACATTTATGTTTCAACAATTTGATAAAGTGGACGAGAATTTTTCCTCCCTTTCTATCTAAAATTAAATTCGACCATTGTCGGTCGTTATTATAAATTCGACCGAATTTGATCACATTTATGTTTCAAGAATTTGATAATTGCATTGAATCGATTTCAAATTAAATTAACACGAACCATTTACGATTAGTTTCACTATAAGGAGTAAAAATTACAGTCTTCAAATTATTATGGGTGGTCCAAGTAAACTTGTAATAATAGTTAATGGACTAGCTCGAAGATTACATTTGTGGAGATCGGAATCCAGCAAAAATGATATTCGGAGCACTATACTTCAAACTGACGAGAAATTAAAAAGAAATTAACATATTTGGCTTAACTTTAAAATAATTTTATTTTATTTTATTTTATTTGTATATAATTTTAAGTAAGAATAAATTTCTGATTCTTAATTTATTATTGATGTTTTAGTAACTTTAAGAATATGTTTACATACTTTTTTGGTCACAACTCTTTTATTTATTAGTTTGTTATATTTAACTTGTATATATTTTAGATCATTACTCCCTACGAAATAATTTAAACTCATTACTCCAACACGCTCAAAATGTGACGATATATTCCCTTCCTCCATCCCTAAATTTGTTTTTTTATGAAATTAATTAATTTTTAAGTGAATATTAAAATTAAAATTTTTATAATTTGAAAAAGTTAAAAATATATATTTTAAAATAGATTATATATATTTTAACAATATAAAATTTTAATTTCTTATTTATATATTATTAGTTACAGTAAAAAATTAATCAGTTTAATCATAAAAAAATTAAAATGAATAATTAGTTAAAGACGTAAAGAATATATTATATAATATTTTCACTTTTTTTGAAAAAGATATTGTATAGTATGAAACACCTTTTATATTACAACCTAATGAAACTGAAATATGTGTGGTATATATCAGATAAAATCATATTTGTACATGGCAAGGTTAAGCTCTACTGAAATCATAAACCATAATAATATATACATGGGTCCGCGCTCCCCAGATTACACAAGTTTTCAAAATCGACCATATCCAGTGCGTGACAAATTAAAAATAGATGGGTCCGTCGTATATTGTTTGTGTTCATTATTCTAAAAATCGGTGATAAATGATGATTAATTCATGTTAAGTAATTTATCGAACTGATTAAATTTTTGATTATTTAATTAATCATTATAATTAATGCCCGATTCATTCGATTAATCCATGTTCCGTTTTTTCACCGTCTAATTCCGATTTTTATTTTTTACAACATATTAAATAATTAACGTTACAAACCAAAACAAAAGAAGAGGTTGTGGGGAGGGGAAAAACAGAAGAGAAGAGGTATTACTGACGTATTTATACATCATATTTGATACAGATTAATATGAATTTTGGATCTTTCTTTATTATATAATCGAATCGAACAGTTTTAAGAGGTTTTGGCAAAACTATCTGTGCTTGAAAAGATTTTGTAAAATACTTTTCCGTTTCAATAAAAATATAATTTTTTAAATAAAAATTACAAAAGTACAGATTTTTGAAATGTTTTTGTAAACATATTCGTAACCTTATAACCATTTAATTGGATACTACAAATCAATTTATTTAAACATCGAAATTAACCACAATTAAATCTTAACTTTATAAATCAATCAACTGAAATCAAGAAAAAGTATAGCAATAACATTGAACAATCTCATTAAATAAACTGAAAATAATCAAATTCAACGTTAAATAGCAATAAATCTATGATAAAAATAAAGAAGAAGAAAACAATTAAATTATATAATCAACACCAATCAAATGCAAACTTGCTTTCGATCAAAGTCGCAAATAGATTGCCAACTTTAATACGAGGGATAGAATGGAAGTATGTATACATGGAACCTTCTTTGCCAATGAAATGCTGTACGTTAAGTTGAGTGAAGAATGCATGGAATGAAAAGTCTTTCCTCTTTCCACACTATTGGCATGTTTGGTCTGCCTTAAAATAAATTTTTTTGGATTTATTTTCGGGTAAAAATTTCATATTTTGATAAATGTTTTTTATACAAGTATTTAATGTATATTTGAGATTCTATAAGTTGCAAAAAAAAGTTAACTTTTTTCAGAAAAAAGTTAGGAATCTTTAAATTTATCTTAAAATAAGTTGACTTATTCTGGAAAAAAGTTCCCCCAAACACCCCCTGTATATTTTCCTACAGGTACAACTATTCCGTCTTTCTTCTTTCTGCTGAATAGACATGCACGTGAGAAGCTAGGCTAATATATCTGCCTACCTGCTGGCAACGCCACAAGATAGCTGCATCGTCAATAAAATTAAAACTTGTTTTATATATTATATATACTACCCCCTATAACCCGTTCAAAGTACCGGAGGATGTTACTATATATAATCTAATAAAAAGAGTTTCGAATATATTAAAAATATTTTAGTTAAAATTTAAATAAAAGAGTATGTTTTAATATAGATAAAATATTAATATAATTTTAATATTCAAAATTTTTTATTATAAAGTTATAATTTAATATAAATTAAATTATTTGAGCGATGAAAAAATTGAAATATACTATTAGATTGTGAGTATAAGTCTATATTCTAATTTAAAAAAAGTTCTTTTAGAGTAATATAATATAAAAATATACATAATATAGATAGAACACAATAATAAAATTCAATTAATATAAATAAAATAATATTATTATTTTAATATTTATAAAATTTAATTAAAAAATTTTGATATTAAATAAATTAAAGAGGTTGACTAACGAAAAAATTAAAACATGGTAGTATATTTATTAAAAAAATGTGTTTGAAATTAAATATGAGACAAACACATGTATTTGAAGTCGAGTGAGACACAAAATAACAGACCGAATATTTGCACTTGCGACTTTAATAATATAGTATAGATGTGCACCCAAATGGTAGCGGATTCACAGAGTGAAAAAGAATGAACGTTAATTAGCCGCTCAGTCAATAATTAACTACATATTTAAAAAATCTATATTATATTATTATAACTGAAAGATTAAAAAATTTGGTTGTCGATATGGTACTTGGTGAACCATAGAAAAGATCTTAGCCGTCCAATTTTAAGTGAACCATAGAAATAATTTTAACCATTGAATTTTAATAAAATCTAATTTTAACCTCATAATCCTCCTTTTATACAACTCATCACATATAGGATAATATTATATTATATTTAAATTATATTCTATATTTTTTATTTTGTGAATCATACTTATCATATAATTTTTATTTAATATATCATTAAATTTTATCCTATAATTTTAATTTAATATATCATTAAAGTTTATGATAACGTTGAAAGTTTGGTAGTCGGTCGATATTTGGGACGGATAGTTGATTAATTATTGGACCTAATTTTAAAATATTAATCTTCTGACTAAAATACAATCTCATATTAATCTTCTAACTAAAATATCTCACATTAATCTCCTAACTAAAATACATCTCTATATAAAACAAACAAAAATTATCATATTAAAATATAAATATAAATAAATTATATAAAAATATATACATATAATATTAAATAAATTTTAAATTATTATTATACAAATACAAATAAATTCAAATCATTATAAAATATTAAAATAAAAATATTTAAAAACTAAAAAAAATTATTATAGGTGATATAAGATATAAGATAGTATATATTATAGGTGAAAAATTAAAAATTTTGGTCGGTTGGTCGGTCGGTAGGTACTGGGTCACGAGCCTATAAAATATATATAGATATAATTTTATTTATTATAATACGGGTCCTAACTATATACATATTTATATTAACTAAGATTTTACTTTTAGGCTCAATTATATATTTATCGTAACACAGATCCAAATTATATAATTTTATTTATTAAAATACGGGCCCTAACTATATACTATACTCCCTCCGTCTCATAATTTTTGTCTTATTTTGACTTTTCATAATCAAATTAATCAATTTTGACCAATAAGTTAAACATATTATATAATAATATTTATTTTTTGAAAAAAATTATAATAAAATTTAATCCTTCAATTTTATGAATCAATTTGTAAAGTCGTAAAATTATAAATAAATATTTTTAAATTATTAGTCAAAGTTAAATAAGTTTGATTTTGAAAAGTCAAAATGAGAAAAAAATTATGGGATAGAGGGAGTACATCTATACTATATTATTATAGTTGAAAGATTAAAAATTTTGGTCCAAGTTGAACCATAGAAAAGATCCTAACTGTCCAATTTTAGATGAACAATAAAAACGATATTAACCATTCAATTTTAATAAAAATTAATTTTAAAAAGAATATATATCGTACATACAACTCTAACCCCCGATTATACAACTACTTACAGATAATATCATATTATATTTTATGTTTTCTATTTTAAGAATCATACTTATCCTATAATTTTTATTTAATAAATCATTAAAATTTATGAATATTGATATATAAATATCATTGTATAATAACATACAATTCTAACCGGGATAGTCTTCCGTTTATACAACTATTCACATATAATATTATATTAACATAAAATCTCTAACGTTTTAACATTTTATACACACTTGACGTTGGCATACGTGCTCCAACCCAAAAAACCGACCCCCGCGCGTGACCCCTCCCAATGGCCAGTATGCTAATTTGTTAAATTACACTAAATAATTTATATTTTTAATTTTAAATAATAAATATAATAGAGAATATTTTTATTATAAAAACTATACTATAAAAATAAGTAATTATATTACATAGATTAGTAATTAATGTTATCGTCCAAGTTACTTTAATTATAAACTGCAAAATTTGATTATTTTTTAATGATTTTAATAGTCTAACTGTCTAACCCTTAATTTTTTTCCTTGTATATTTAGGATCCAGTTACATTTATAGAACTTTGAAATGAATAAATAAGTATATATTTAATTATAAATAAGTCTAATTAATTTTTTATTTTAAAATGTTAGGTAACTCAAGACATATCGTTAATAAAATTATATGACTTCTATAATGAACTTCGGACAAATACTCTAAAAAATAGAATTTTCATAATTGGCTAAATACATATTTTCAAATAATCAAACTATACTTCATAAATCTTAAAAAATAATATATTTAAATAAAATATAAAATATAATTCGACTTAAATTAAAATTACCCGGGATAGTTTTTTTTTTCAGTCTCATACCCGTGCCAGTTTTAAAAAATAACTTAAACAACGTATATTTGATCTGGCATATAAATTAAACCAAACATCATCGAACTCATAGCAAGCCTAAATGTAAACGTAATCGAAGTCCATGACATATAAACATGTGATTTTTGACTCAGATATTCGATCTCTAGCTATTTTGTAATGATTAATTAATTTGTAACAATGATGAGAGCTATGACGATTTCAAATTAAATTTCCTCGAGTAAGATAAGGCCCACCTGATAATGATATCCACTACTTTCTCCATAAACCATAGCCAGATATTTGCTTCCTTTGTTTTCATTGTAAATTTAAAAATTTTAATTTAAAAATTATGTATAAAATAAGCTAAACAGATATAATACATATTCTGATAATTATCTATCTTTACAAAAATAATACGAACTCCAACAGTAAATGTAACGATTCAGTAACAATAAAATGACGGTGCTCTACCTGCAAGAGGAAACTCCATTAGTAAATGGGCCAATTCTGTACTGAGCATGACAGCATGCCTAGGTCCTGTTAAGTATTCAGATACAACCTAGCTATTTTTTTAAACGGTACGTAAATTTCATGCTCTTTGTACAAATGATATGCTAAATCGAGGACATGCCATATCCAAAACATGTTCGCCCCTTGGAGGGTATACATAACTTTTAATTAAATAATAGTTTTGATAGAAGTTCTCTTTTCTCCCATTGAAGTGAATCCAACTCGAAATCACAAGAGAATTATTGTTTTGAAATTTGAAATCACAAGAAAATTTAGTACAGATTTTAAGCTAAGCGAGCATTAATGTTATTTTTAAAATAAAAATCATCCAATTCGATAGCACAAGTGCACAAGTACTGATTTATCGGATTCCCGGGGCGAAAATTTTAAATGAACTCCTAATTATTTTTTTATGGCTTAACTATAAAAATATCATATACTATAACAGAAGTTTCCGGTAAATTTTTCCAAATCTTCACTTATTTTCATCAAATTGTAATCAAGTTTGCTTGAAAATTTTGCTTTTTTTGTGACTCTTTTAACTTATTTGCTCGGGTTTTTTCCTCTTTTCATATGGAGATAATTTTTTTTAGGTAACATCAAGTAAATCAAAATTCAAACAATTGATTATAAAAAAGTAATAACACATGAAATAGATAGTTTGAGTCCAAAATTCTCTCTGAAAAATTGAAAAAGAATGAATTTTTATATCAAAATAAAGACAAATATATATATATGTATATATGAGTATTGAACGATAAATTATAAATTTAAAGATAAAATTTGATCTTATTATGCATTTTCAATCCTTGCACAATCTTTCCAATAACCCTAAAATAGTATATTAATTTATACATTATGAAAATTATTGGTTTTATAATATTATAATTAAATAATATATATATATATATTAATATATTTTTTTAAATGTGCCACTAGTTTTTTTTTGCTCGGCCGGTCACACCCCTGCCCCCGCCCGAGGGCCGCCGGCCCTGACAAGTACAATATGATACTCCTTCTGGAATTTATGAGATACTAGTGTACGTAGTTCTATGATTCAAGTGTTGCGGCGCAGAAGTATCTTATTGTCAAACCGACAATTACCTCCTAATTTTCCATTGGTCATCCTTATTCAATGTATTTAATATTAATAATTAAATAATTAATATAAATAAATTAAAAAACTTGTAAATAAAAAATATATAGAGAGTTCTCAATAACACCTTGTCACTTAACCTTATTCAATATATTTAATATTAATAATTAAATAATTAATATAAATAAATTAAAAAACTTGTAAATAAAAAATATAGAGAGAGTTCTCAATAACACCTTGTCACTTAAGCATTTCATTTGTTGTACTAGTAGTTGTAAACAACACTAACAAAAGATGTTATATAAACTAATTATATTTCTTTACAAGATCAATGCGAGACAAATCCCACATAACCCATTTAAAACAAACAACTTTATTTATGAATTTTATTAAGAAAATATATTAAATCTAAATATAAATGTTTAAGTCCTTTTAGTAAGGAACAACATTCCATTATTAATTTAATATGCCTTAAATTTTACATTTTCTAAATCACATTTTAGTGTAGTCTACTGAACAAAACTCTATCATGTAATATATATTATTGAAAATGTCTATGCCAAGTGTTTCACCCCATCTACAATTCTAAATGGCCTGAAGGCCAGGTTAACGTGATATTTTTCATCATGAAAATAATAATTCTGGTCGTATAAAATATTATCAAATCTATAATATCACTATCAATCTTTTTTTTTGAACAAATATCATTAACAATCTTAAAATTTATGGTAGTCAAATGTCGGTAGATGTTATTAATATTGTAATACAATACCGCTTCTTATAATTACATCGAATCGATTTCAAATTGCATTACGAACATTTAAGATTAGTTTCACTTTCACCAAAAGTAAGAAGTAAAAATCACAATCTTCTGGGTGGTACAAGTAATTAAACTTGTAATAATAGTTGGACTAACTCCAAGATTACATTTGTGGAAATCGGAAACCAGCATAAATGATATATGGAGCACTATTACTTCAAACCGACGAGAAATTAAAATATATAGAAATTAACATATTCGGCTTAACTTTAAAAAAATCTACATTTTTTATATAATTTGGATTCTTGATGTTTTATTTTAAGAATATATTTACATACTTTTTCATTTTTTTTGGTCATTAGAGCACCCACAATGGGGTGCCCATTTCCCACCTCGGGAAGAACAATTAGGACATGGGCAAAAATAAGTTGTCCATTAGCGCTGGAGTGTGATTACTAGTTGGGTAGGTGGACACTTCGGTAGCCAATGGCCAAGTCTGCTACGCACGATTTTTGAGACAATCATTTAAGTTTTTATGTGTATAAAAAATATATAGAGAGTTTGATTGTTATGAAAAAGTAATATTAAAATCAGAAACTGGGCATGCACTATTGGAGGTTAATGATCAACTTTTGTTGCCGGACAACTTTCGCTTGCGTGTCACAATTATCTGACAAAAAAACTGGAATTGGGCATCTTGCATTAAAGATGCTCTTACTTTATAAACTGTAACTTTAATGCAAGATGCCTAATTCCAGTTTTTTTGTCAGATAATTGTGACACGCAAACGAAAGTTGTCCGGCAACAAAAGTTGATCATTAACCTCCAATGGTGCATGCCCAGTTTCTGATTTTAATATTACTTTTTCATAACAATCAAACTCTCTATATATTTTTTATACACATAAAAACTTAAATGACTGTCTCAAAAATCGTGCGTAGCAGACTTGGCCATTGGCCACCGAAGTGTCCATCTACCCAACTAGTAATCACACTCCAACGCTAGTAGACAACTTATTTTTACCCATGTCCTGATTGTTCTTCCCGAGGTGGGAAATGGGCACCCCATTGTGGGTGCTCTTAAAGCCTCCGCCCGACGACTGTCCCACGGTCTGACAAACAGTCGGACGAGAAAAGTAGCTCACAACTCCTTTATTTTTTTGTTTTTAACTTGTATATATATTTTAGATCATTACTCTAACGGAATATATAAATTAACTCATTACCTCAAAATGCGACGATATATATTGTATAGTATGAAACACCTTTTTTTATTAAAACGTAATGAAACTGAAATATATACGGTATATATCAGAAAAATTAAAATTGTACATAGCTAGGTAAAGCTCTACTGAAATAATATAATAATAATACATGGGTCCACACTCCACAGTTTACACAAGGTTTCAAATAATAATATACTAGTTCATAAATTATATATTAATTATTTTATATGATTTAAATATAAAATATAATTTTTTTATTATATCGGCTGTAATAATATAATATATAATAAAAATTATTTATAGATAAATAATAATATTATTTTAATATTCATGAGATTTAATTAGTAAGTTATACTCCCCCAGTCTCACCCATTTGTTTACGTTTCGGAGAGAGAGTATGTCACGTATTTTAAGGTGCATATAAAGTATAGTTCCGTAACTTATTTTTAATTTTTTGTTTCTGAATAAAAATTTAAACATTCAATTTTTATTCAAAAACAAAAAATTATAAAAATAAGTTACAGAACTATACTTTATATGCACCTTAAAATACGTGACATACTCTCTCTCCGAAACGTAAACAAATGGGTGAGACTGGGGGAGTATAACTTATTAATTAAATCTCATGAATATTAAAATAATATTATTATTTATCTATAAAAAATTATAAAAATAAGTTACAGAACTATACTTTATATGCACCTTAAAATACGTGACATACTCTCTCTCCGAAACGTAAACAAATGGGTGAGACGGAGGGAGTAATATTCATGAGATTTAATTAATAAGTTGTAATTTCAAGTAGAAGTAAAGTGAGATATGTTATTAGATTGTTGTACAAAAAAACGACTCACCGATGATAGAGTTATATGTAAAATATATATGTTTTAAAATTAAATTATAATTGCATAAAAAAGTCATATAAAAAGAAAACTTACAAATAATAAAAAGAGTTATATAAAAAGATGACTTACCAGACGGACGACCAACTGACCAAACTTTTTATTTTTCTTTAAATTTAATTCGGAGTTTTTTTTGCTAATAAAAAGAGTTACAAATATTAGAAATATTTTAATTAAAATTTAAATAAAAGAGTATATTTTAATGTAGTTAAAATATAATATAATTTTAATATTCAAAAATTTTAATTTTAAATAAATTAAAGTGTTTGAGCATGAGGACAATTGAAATATGTTAGTAGATTGTGAGTACAACTATATATTTTAATTAAAATAGAAGTTTGTTTAAAATAATATAATATAAAAGTATAGATAATATAGATGTAACATAGTGATAAAATTTAATTAATGTTAATAAAATAATAATATTATTTTAATATTCATAGAATATAATTTAAATATAATATAATATTATTCTATCCATGATGAATTTTATAAAAGGAGGACTATCTGGGATTAGAGTTCTATATAGGGTGGATGTTGATGTCGTTATTCTAATTTGAACATACATGTATTGATGAGACTGATTTTTCTAGTTTGAGCAAAGTTCTTATAATTTGAGTAGAGCTTGTGGTTTGATAAATAATTCGTGTTATGTGATTAAAATAGAGAAATAGATGGAAACTAAAAAAATGCATATTGTTTATCATAAACTTTAATGATATATTAAATAAAAATTATAGGATAAATTTTAATGATATATTAAATAAAAATTATAGGATAAGTAGGATTCATAAAAAAAATATAATTTAAATATAATATAATATTATCCTATCTTGTATAAAAACAGGATTACTGAGTTAGAATTGTATGTATGATTATATTGTTTTTAAAATTTTATTTTATTAAAATTCAATTGTTAAGATTGTTTTTATAGTTCAAATAAAATTGGACGGTTAAGATGTTTTCTATAGTTCATCTAGTACCATACCGACGACCAAATTTTTAATCTTTCGGTTATAATAATATAGTATAAATTGCTTGTGTAATTGTGTTATAAATAATTGACATTATAAACCAAAACAAAACAAGAGGTAGTACTGACGTATTTGTATGTCATATTTATTAAAGATTAATATGAATTTTGGATTTTTCTTTATTGTTTAATCAAAAGGTTTGAGGGGTTTTTTGCAAAAATTAAACAAGCCTGGAAATATAATCTTATAATCATATTTGTAATCGAAATTAATCATATATGTAAATTATATTGATTAGGTACTACAAATCAACTCATTGATCAACTCATAAGTGTTCATATACAATCGAAACTAACCACAATTAAATATTAACTTTGTAAACCAATTTTTTAAAAAAGCATAGCACTAACATTGAAAAATCTCATCAAATAAACTGAAAATAATAACATTCAACGTTAAACAATGCTTAGCAAAAAAAAAAAAGCTACACAAAAATCAAATTTAATCTAAAAAAAGAAGAAGAATAAAACAACTGAGATCAATAAAAACCAATCAAATGCACTTGCTTTCGATCAAAGTCGCAAATAGGTTGAAAACTTTAATACGGGGTTAGAATTTAGATGCTAGTTCGATAGAATGAATTAGGCTCCGTTTGAGAGTGCGGTTTAAAACTGTTGTCATGTGAAAAAAAATGTCGGTGGAAAAATGCTGTCAGGGATATCAAATGATTGTTTGATAATTTTTTTTGATTTATGCATATTTTAATATATAATATATAAAAATAATATTTTTGGGAAGGTTTGATAATGAAACTGATAGTTAGTTCCTACAAAAACTGAAAGCAATTTTTTCCAAAAACATGGAACATACTTTTGCTAAAATCAATTTTTAGATCAAAAACGCTTTTTCAGACAACAGAATTTATCAAATACATTTGTGAGAGCTACTATAACGGTCTGTAATAGTAATACCAAACGAGAATCAAATGCTATACGTTAAGTTCAGTGAAGAATGGATTGAAAAGTCTTTCCTCTTTCCACTCTATATTTTCCTACAACTACAAGTCTACAACTATTCCGTCTTTCTTCTTTCTGGTTGAATGTACATGCACGTGAGAAGCTAGGCTAATATATTTGCCTACCTGCTGCCAACTCCGGCCACATGATATGCGATTATCTCGTGATCTCCTGCATCGTCAATAAAATTCAAGCCTATTTTATATACTATATATATATATATACACGCACATTATTTTTCTAAATGATCAAACCAAAAAATGTATATATACACCTACCAAATATTAAATAATACATGAAATTCTACTCATAATGCTCGGTATATGCAAAAATTCTATGAAAAATCTTTATATGGAGTACGGAGAATATATATGTTCTACATTATATTCTGTTTATTATATATTGTAAAAAAATATAATGGACGACATGTATATTCTCCGGTTAATACTCCATATAAGATTTTTCATTGAATTCAATTATTATTAAAATGAAACTTAGCCGCTCAGTCGTCAATATATAATTGACTACGGATTTAAATTATATATATTTATATCAAATAAAATTTTATTTATAATAAATAGGACACAACCAAATACGTATGATACATAACTAAAACTAATTAACCTTTTTTCCCTTCAAATTTACTAACAGAGTAATTTTATAACTTTTGACCTACCACGCGCGGGGATGCAGGGCGGAACTAGGGACCAGTCTAGACTCCAACCCATGTTGATCTTTAAAATTTAATAGAAAATTTGTTTTTCAAAGTCATGAATTTTAGTTAAAAATTAGTAAAAGATTAATTTAAAACCCCGATTAAACTCTAAAAATCAATGATTTAGTCTCCGGTATTTGGAAAATCCGATCCTGGCCGGATATTGTAGGCTGCAATTCAATTTACTCTTAATTTTTTCTTCTTCTAATTATTCTAGTAGAAGGTTTTGAATTCGACTGATTTAATAGTGGATGAAATGTATGGGCACTCGATCTCCACGTAGTTTGAATTTGCTGGTGTAAATGTAATACGTATATATATGTGTGCAGACATATATGTATGAGTCCAGCCGTCCAAAATATAGACTCCTATTACTTAAATTATAAGCAACAAGACCAAGTTTATTACTCCTGCAAAATAAAGCACATAAAATATACGTGGCATGAACATTTTATTTTCATTTTAATTAATTGAATTAGAATTCCAGGATAAAAAATACACATGTCTAAGTTAATTTAACTATAAATTGAAAAATGTGTTTTTTTTAAGATTTCAATAGTCCAATCCTCAGTTTTTCCTTGTATATTTTGGATCCAATTATATTTATAGAACTTTGAAATGAAAAAATAAACAATTATTTAATTATATATTCTTTTCAAACGCCTTATAATGATAAAAATAAATAAATTAATCTAGCATATTAATTAAACCAAACATCCAACTCAAATACTCAATTATAAGCCTAAAAAAGAAGAGGGGGCTCCTACTACGGAAAATGTAAATGTAATCAGAAGTCCATGACATATAAGCATATGATTTTTGACTCAGATATTCTCTTGCTATTCTGTGATGATTAATTAATTTGTAAACAATGATGAGAGCTATGACGATTTCAATTAAATTTCCTCAAGTAAAGATAAGGCCCTACCTGATATCCGGCCACTTCTTGCTCTCAAGACCATAGCCAGTTGCTCCCTTTATTTCCCATTGCAACTTGCAAGTAGTTTATAATTAAATCAAAA
Organism: Oenanthe sinensis; assembly: GCA_028671895.1. Taxonomy (NCBI): domain Eukaryota; kingdom Viridiplantae; phylum Streptophyta; class Magnoliopsida; order Apiales; family Apiaceae; genus Oenanthe; species Oenanthe sinensis. Next base: position 27,376,269 of record CM053812.1, on the reverse strand, counting down.
ATGTATTTTTTTAATTTATAAAATAAGCGAAACAGATCCATTAAGAATTATAATACATACTATTCCGGTAATTCTCTATCTTTATAAAAATAATACGAATTTAACTCCAACAGTAAATGTGACGATTCGATAACAATAAAATGACAGTGTTTATACGGGCAAAAAGAAAACTCTACTAATAAGAGTGTCCCAATAGGAGTTGTCAAATTTATGTGACATGACATTTTTGATTGTCTAGCCATTTAGCCATTGGAGTTGGAAGGTTGCTAAGAGGTTACCTAAGGAGGTTGTCGAGTTGACAATTGGCAACTTCCTAACTAACAAAAAGTAATATAAAACATTTAAAATTATATTACTCTACCCATTTTTATATTCAACTAAATATAAAAGTAATATAAAGGGAGCACATGGACAACCTTTAAAGTTGCTTAACTATTGAAATAAAATTTTAATCAATGTTGTCAAGAGTAACATGAATGTAAGAGAAAACTAAAAAATACTAATATATTTGATGATTTCTCATGATTTGACAACTTTATTAACAATTTTACCGGAGATTCTCTAAATGAGCCCGTTTTGTTTCTGAGCATGCCTAGGTCCTCTTAAGAATTCATTTACAACCTAACTTTTTTTTTAACGGTACGAAAATTACATGCTCTTTTTGTACAAATGATATGCTAAATCGAGGAAAAACAACTGCACAAGTTACAAGTACAATATGATACTCCTTCTGGAATTTATGAGATACTAGTGTACGTAGTTCTATGATTCAAGTGTTGCGGCCCAGCAGTACCTTATTGTCAAACTGACAATTACCTTCTAAATTTCCATCGGCTATCCGTGTATTAATGGCATGCAAATCTATTGTACATTTGTACGTACGTCTATAAATTAAAACAAGTGTGTCCATTTCTATCACCCTTCACTAAACCTTGATCTAATATACATGCACACATATATTCTCACATTCAAAACTATGCCTTACAATATAGATTTGAGGTTCCTAGCCCCAGTACTATTCAATTTCCTTATCTACCTGATAAATTATTCCACTAGTACTGGGGTTCAAGCCAACCAAATATCAGTTCCCAACTATTACATTAACCAGAATGGCTACTTGTATATAATGCTTGCTCTAGTCTTTCTAGTTTTGGTCACCTTTGTCAAACTCACCATCTCCATCACCGTACTTGCAGAATCTCTAATGTTGCAGTTCGGCTATTTCAATCTATCAATCCCGCTTATTGTTCTGTTGATGGCCTCGTTTTTCCTATCACCGCAACTTTTGTTATATGCATATCTGGTTTGCATTTGCATTTGGATTTCTCCGTTGCCAGGCTGTCTTTTCGAAAAATTTATGAATCGGTTGCAGCAACTTCCTGTTTTCACCATCTTGCCTCAACAACAATATAATGATCAACAACCTGTTAATCAATATATCGAAGTTGAATATCAGGATGATGGTGAAGATATTGAGATCAATTATTTCGTTTTGGGGCATGCCTAGTTATCTTTGTTAATATCTGTAAATTGCATTCTACCGAGACTTAGCTCGGACAGTTTATACAGGCCACTTGTATTGATATTCTTGTTTTTGTAAAGTGATTCACCGGCGTGAATATATATCATGTGTAACAGTAATACAATATGCTCCGTGTATACATGAATATGCATCAATACTATATTATAATAACTAAACTAGAGACTATATTATAATAACGAACTTTTTTTGAACACTGAGAACTATAAAAAAATCTTAACCGTCCAATTTTAAGTCAATCATAGAAATGATCATAACTATCCAATTTTAATAAAATTTAATTTTAGAAAAGATATATCATATATACAACTATATCCCCAATTGTCTTCCTTTCATAAAACTTCTCAATGATAATATTATATTATATTTAAATTATATTCTATATTTTCTATTTTAAGAATCCTACTTATCCTATAATTTTTATTTAATATATCATTAAATTTTATGAATATTAATATATAAATATCATTATATAGAAAACTGTCATTATAAATATTATTATATCATTATATAACAATTACAACCTAATGGTTATTATATTTGTTAAAATATAATAATTAACCACAATTATTTCACTTCACTTCAAACTCTAGACCCCAACCTACCCTAAAGAACCACATCCCACCGGAGAATTTCTCTATTCAATTCACCACAACCCGGAAAACAAATAACAAAACAACTCCGTTATAAGCTAATATAGAAAGAATTTTAAAAGTTTATTACTTATTTATTAATTTATGTAATATACCACAACCTTGATAATAAAATATAAAATATACTTTTAGTTGAATTTATAATATTCATTATATATTATATATTTTTTTGTACTTTTACAATTTATTTATAATATTCATATTAAGATTTTTAATTCAAGTTACATCGTAAAAAAGTTACATGAGGCATGACACAGTATATTGTAATATTTATCGAATGACACGTGATAGATTTTGATTGGTTATAATATTATTTAAATTAAAAATAATTCAAAGTAGATAAAAAAATAACCCCGAAACAAATAAAAAAAATGCTTTGCACGGGTTATCATAGATTTATTTGGTAGTTTGTTTGGTTCAATGTCTTCCAAAAAATTGCAAGTGCTTTCTAAAAAAAATTAAACATATATAATTTATTTTATTAAACTTAATTTTTAAAAATTAATCTCCTAATTAGAATAAATCTTTAAACAAAACCCATATATTTTATTTTCTTTAAATACAACTAATATTAATCTCCTAACTTAAATACAACTAATATTAATTTCCTAACTTTTCGCAAAAAAATATTAATTTCCTAACTAAAATATATCTCTAAATAAAATCAACAAACATTATTCTTATTATAAAAATATTTAACACACATAATATTTTAAATAATTATTATAAAAGAAAAATAAATTTAAAACTATATAAATAAAATATTAAAATATAAAAAAAATGCAATTACATTGTACGAGATATAAAGTAGTATTGATAAAACTTAAACGTTGGTCCATAATATGTTCACAATTTTCTGTTTTGAGTACATATGTAAAATTTTGTTGTCACTTTCAAAATCAGAATTAGGATGGTTCATTCGAAATTTTGGCAAGTGCGATTATTATTATTATTATTTATTTATTTTCTGTCAGGAGGCGAGTGCGATTGTTTAACCACTACAGTTGCATAATATGTTCAAACGATCAACCTAGCAGCATCCAAATTATTTACCTAAATTAAAGAAAAACGATCCAATTATTTATTTATTTTTCATTTACGTTAATTGTGAAATTTCCTTCAGATAAGAATAATCTGATATGCATTTATTTTTACTTTTTAAGAAAAAATATTTAAAATATACATTTTTTTCCACGATAAAAAATTGCATCCTTAATCAAATGTAATGCACCCGTCATTTTTATGTAAAAAAATTAAAGAGAAATTTTTTCCTAAAGATGACCTTAGGTAATTTACCTAAGGTTATAATGATTTTGCATGTAAAATTGAGTGCCAAATTTATAAATATTATTCCTACCTCTGCATTCACATAAATACCCCTCTTCTATCATTTAGTTTTAGTTTAACCTCATGGCTCATGTCATCCTCGGGAGTTCAAAGCCCAAAATTAAAATAAGTTATAACAGGATTGTTCCCTGTATATCATGTAGGGCCATAAGGGTGTGACAAAAAAATAAGAAATGATCTCAAGACCTTTGTTTTGACAAGGTGAGCCAGAGTCAACAAAAATGTAGAAGCAGTAATACTCCTGCTTATTTCTATTCTTTTTTACTCTTACAATCTCTTTAACTTCTACTCTATCTTCAAACTAACTCCTAACTTTACCAGTCATTGCAAGCTCATCTGCATAATGTTGCAGATCTATACATGAATATGTCATCTTGCTTTAATTTGGCTATGTATACACTTGTAATCATGTATTGTACGCCTTGTAATGAATATATACATATATAATAAGAAATGAAAAAGAAATGCAGATTAAATTTTTTACAAAGAAAACATGTGTACAATTAGCCACAGCCTTGGCTGTCGGTGCATTCCTTCTCAGTCAGTAAAAAGCTCTTCTATTCAATGTGTAGAACATATCTGATCAATACTCTTGCTTAACTAAACTACATAAAAATCATAAGCTAATAGTATTATTCCACTTATTTAGAAATCTCATCAACCTCTGAATTGAAGACAAAACTTGGAAAAGTCATTGTGATTTCCCTGCATTGTTGCCGCTATATGAGCTTACGAAGATGCTTGCAATTTAACAAAAAAGACATGCATACAATATGGTTAAGATATACCTTAGATATGGAAGTGTCATTATGTTAAGTAATGAAGGATTTTTCGTTACATAATTGAGCCATTCTTCTCTGTCGATTTTTCCATCCTGATTCACATCAACTTCTAAAAATGTCTGCTCAAAATTTTAGAAAAACTGAGTGTTAGAGAACAAGAAATACTAGGACATACAACAAGATCACTAAGGCTGGGATATTGAAACTGAGCCTATGTTTGTTTCAGTTGTAGCATTTTTTGCACGCTTAAGGAAGAGTTAAAGCCAACCATCTCTTCCACGGACATCATATTTAGTTCAATATTCTTGATAAAATTTGTTCTTGTATCCTCACGGAATATCGAACTTGAATTCTAAGTTAGTCATCTATATGATCAGTACCCGAATACAGATATATGTGCAATCAAATACATGAAAGATAATGTCGTTCCTGAGAGTAAAGTTATGGCTGTAAAGTTTCTTCAATCAAGATGTGAATGGGACAAGAAACTAATTGTCTAATTTAATTTAGAGCAAAGTATTTACCTGATCCAGTATATTCTCAATGGTCTCATCAGCCAACTTTGTTTCAGACTCCAATAAAATAGCAATTACCATTTGCTTAACCTGCAAATATTACAGACAATAAGATGCTTGCAAGCAGGTAACACTATAAACAGTGCTTTGTTGCAAGGCTTCCACTTCAGCGAAGATATTCCTGTACTAAGCTAACAACAAATAACAGGTGGGTTATCAGAAATTACTTAATAGTATGCTTCACTAACACCACAGAAATGAGCTAGGAAGAACTATCTCATGAAATTACCATATTACCGGAAAGATGGTTATACTAATTTTAACGAAATAGAAAAGTGTGAAGCATCTTTATTCCTTCCGACTAATCAGTGACCAGCATGAGCTTGGAATTAACATAGGGATACACCTCGACTTGACACTGGTCACACTACTTTATGTGAGGACAGATTAACTAATATAAGAAATACTACAAAATTAATTAATAATTGACAATTCCATGCGCACCCTGCCATTACGATCATCTAACTTTACATGCCAGAGAGAGCCCTTCTGTAGGTAGTGGAAAAGTAAACATAAAATAAGGATATAACTTTTCTTGTCTTAGATAATGGGAAAATTTCACTATATTGACAGTTGATAGCGGAAGGTGGACCAACTATATGGACACACATGTCTAGAGCCAAAGGATTGATATTGTAGCCATTTGACAAATTTCACCTGGTTTTCACAGGTTGCAATGGGACTCATAATGTCTCATTAAGCAGGCGCACCTTCATTAAGGCCGGGATAAGGTTTTTATAATCTGTTTCCAAAATATTAAAATGTTTTAAAATTTAATAGCTACAATTATTTACCTCCTGCCGCTCAATATATCCCGTGCCATCCATATCATAGAGGCTAAATGTAACTGCATTTCCATACCAACTCAAGAATGAGTACACTGTTTAGGAATAAAAATTTGGGTTGCATCACATATTGTACAACATAAAGTAGTGAAGTATAACATCTTAATTTACAATTAATCTTGTCTTCCCTCGAGGCATGTGGATGGAAGACATTAAGTGATCTAACAAAGTCACCAAAATCAATCACCCCCTTCCTTTTAACATCAAAAAGATCAAAGATCTGCAAGTAAAATTATTGTTATGTGAAGCGCAGAGTAAGTCACAATGTATGACACAACCCGAAACATGACTCAATCATCAACACCATTTACAAAGACAAAACCCGAAAGTCACATGAAAATGACTCGATTAACCCAAACATGATCCGAAATGACACGTTTATTAAACGTGTCATCCTTTAAACTTATGCCATCATTTTAAACATATTCAATAAGTTTTAGAGCTGCAAAACAAGACCAAAAATCCAAAATTACCATCACCTACGCAGAATAAGTAAAAAACTGTTGGAGATATGCATGCATAGCTCGTTTATGTATATACCAGAAGACCATCATAGTTTACAGAAAGTTCAACCATCAGCTTAGTCTCACTATATGCACGTGCTCATGTCTCTCAGAAGACAAGGAGAATATGCTAAGTTGCCAACTAAAAATTTGCATGTCAATTTTAAGAAAGAAAATTTTTAAACTGCAGCCAGAGTAGGGATAATGATAGTATCATATTTATGAAAAATCTGTTAACATCAACAAACTCATGGCTCATAGAACAGAGAAAGAATTAAATATAGTACATATATTCAGAGACTGTAGATAAGTTCATTAAATACTGCACCAGCTTATTTACTGCAAAGGTGATTTGGTAATTTACTGATACTAAAGTCAGAAGCTCAACTGATAAAAATCAGAAATAAATAATTCTAAAGTAACATACCCTATTTGCAAAAAGATTATCTCTTTTCTTGTTCTTGAATATAGCCAACTGAAATTCCTCCTGCATATTCAACATGAATAACAAATATGTTGTCATCTGACTCAGATTATGTATTCTAAACAAATGAAGTATGATTTTACAATTTCCTATAAACAAATGTCATCAGCTAATCATTTTGCTAAAAGTTTGTTATGATTATATGAATGACCAATGTAGCATTTATGAATTCCATAATCCAAATGCAAAAGTACCTTGTTTATTAGGCCATCATCAATTACAGAACTACTGATGCTTTTATATAGTTCGAATAGTGCTTCGACTTCACTCACAGTGACTGCAAAAGAATATATAGAACATCAAGTTCCTCGTCATTATATAAGTGAGCAGAACAGGATAGACAAATTTAGAACATATAAGGGTGCTCATTATGCAGAGCTGTTGAATTCTTTATTTTATATTAAAGGAAATTTTAAACTTACAAGCTGTTTGGGAAGCAAGGGCTACCGGGTCCTCATGCCCATGAGAAGGCTTTTTAGCTACCGACATAAAACAGCCCATTTACTCGAGGGTAAAGAAGAAGCGCACTGCTAGACTAACGCCTGTGCTTCACTACAATATATCACTAAAACCATCTTAACCTTGCAAATACAATCAAAATATAAAAAATACATGCAAAATAATCAGTTCAAAAGCCCTCAGAGTCTCAGATAAAATTGCTATAGATAAAAACAACTTAACAAAGCAGTTGTGCTGAAGAAATGAAGATAAAGACAATCATATTTAAAATCTCTTTCGAGCGCATAAAAAAGGGAAGAAAGCTACACTCCGTTATTTAATTACAGTTTTGATTCCACAGATTAAAAAAAAAAGATAAGGCACGGAGCTGAAAACAAAAGAAGATGAGCTTTATTCAGGAGGAATAGAGAGGTGCTTTGTTATGAAACACAATTTAATTGTGTTAAGTTAACAATCAGCAGCACCATTTACGTGGTGGATATTTGAATTTCATAGGCAACTCTATTTTCAAGTTATTTTCATTTGTATGCTGTACTCTGTTTGCTAACATCATGATCTCCCATATTTGCATTCTCTTCTTCCAAAAGAGTGCAAGAACATGAAGATGGTCCATAAAAAAATCCAATTAAACGCAATAATTTCATTGTTATACATAAGAATCATATGCAAATACCAACAAAAATTCTAACCAAAGATTTCAAAATCTTTCAAAACAAAAACCCATTCTTATCCCCTCAAATCATCCACCAAGAACACAACTTTCCACACAACCAAAATCTATATCATCGAAATTCTGCAACTTCAACAAACATACAAAAATCTTTTCTATATTGCCAATATCTGAATAACAAAAGGCTAAATAACAATGCAGAAACATTAAACTAATATCAAGAAGATGCCAAACCAAGAATGCATATAACATAACAATCAAATCAAATTAAACCCTGAATTTCAATCATCTCCTTATATAATATCAAAAACAAAAAAACAGCATATTCAACTTACCAACAAACACCTTGGAAAAATCCAGTCTTAGAGAAAGAAATAAGAAAAATAAAGAAAATCTTGAAAGGTGGTTATGAAGGTTTTAGCCATTGCTATACATACATATATACCTATATGTATATTATATAAAAATACAGAGGAGAACGTAATGTGGGTCCGGAGAGATTGAAGCTGTAATGTTTAGACAGAGGAGAAATAAACAATGGCCATGACAAGAATTTTCAACTGGGCTTTTTATTTAAGGTGGGTGATGATGAAATAAATATATCAATCACCCTCTAGGGGATATTTGCTGCTCCCCTTCTAATTTACTCTTTTCCTCTGCCAAATCTGATCGTAATTAGGGTTTATATTCTTCCATATATAAATAAAAAATAAAATAAAATCTTGTTATATGTTTATTTTAGTAAAAGTTATGGCGAGGGTATTAATAAGCATGATGATCCATATGTTTGTTAGTATATCAAATATTTTGTTTATTTACTATAATTTCTTTTATAAGTGTACTCAAGAGAAATTGTTCATTGCACTATTTTTAATTTGGTTAACATATGTAAATTATTTAAAATGTTGTGGTTATTTTCTGTTCGGAATGAGAAATTTTTTATCTTTCTTTCAAATTATCGAATTTAAAATTGATTTTTTAAATTTGTTCTAATTTTCATGAAGAATCATTTTTTCTCAATTTCTTTTTCAATGAAAATAAAAATTCTCGTCGCATTTTATGCAACTACATTACATAATTTATATATGTATTTTTTAAAAGCCATTTCTAGTTAATAATAAGAAATTAACTAATTATATGATTTTTTTAACACTATCATATATTTATCATTGTCCAATAATTTTAAATAATAATTTCAAATAAGACCTGTGATGTTTGCACTAAACAAATAATTGTAGCGACATCTAACAGATTTAGTGACTTTATTAAATTATTATTACTCTGTATTAAACTGGATTAAAAAGAAGATGATGTGACTTCTTGGATAATACTCCTTTCTATTTTATGTGAGTGATTTTTCTTTCTTTTTTTGCTCTATTAGTCTATTTTATGTGAATTATTGGTAATTAGATTTAATAATTAATAATTCAAAAAGCTGAACAACTCTTTTTTCTGACAAGACCATGGACGAAAATTTCTATCGTCAACTTAAGAATATGTAAAGTATTTAGAATAATACTCTTAAGGATAAGTCAAATGTTTGTAAAAAAAAAACTCCATTGTCTAACTATTTTTCATTATCTTCTATAAAATTCTACGCAGATTATCAATATGATATCTAAATTTATAGCCCATAATTTAATCAACTACAGATAGAAGAAAAAACACTCATAAAGAAACCAATATAATGTCAACCAATACTGATGATATACACTCGAGAGGTGAGACCAACATTTTTTTTTTAATTTTAGACAATTATTCGACAAATATTTTACATCAAGCCCATTATTGTTATCGTGACTTGTAAGTAAACAACCAAGTGAAGTAGTCGTAGTGGCAAGGAGGCAATTACGTAATCGTTATCCATCCATTTCATTAATAATACTGGTGATATGAGTTTGGACGTTGACTTATAAATCGCTTATAAATTCGAAAATATATACATTTTTTAAGCTAAACGAGTCCATTATTTTTGGTAAATCAAATAACGATTCATATTTTTGGTCTTATACTCGACTTGGATGAATGAAATCTAAACGCAAAATACTATTTCTGATTGAGATAATTACCGAAATAATTGAATATTAATACACCTTAATTATAATACTATCAAGTTTAATGACTTTGGGAGCATCTAGATGGACCAATGAGGTCATGCTAGTGCAACTACCAAATAGAGGATAAGATCGATGGAGCTATTCAAGGAAAATTGCATCAACTCTCTTTAATTTTGCGAAGACATGACATTCATTATACTAGTAGTAGTTCTTTTATTGAAAAAATCCAGTAATTCCAACTATTCAATGCTAGATTTTTTGTGCAGGGTAAATATTTTCCACCAAAGTACTAATATGGAATGCTCAGCCCTAATTTAGGGTTCATTCCACATGCACTACGTAATTTGCATAATGTCAATAGAACAACCATGATAATATGAAATGCATCGATAAAATTAGACATAGCAGCACTCCAGTACTGCTGACAAAGTAAATATGAATTTGACAACAAAGTTTAACAGACTGAAAATCACTTAGGATAGCAGTCTGCTCACTGGTGACCAAGCGGCAAGCACACATAATAAAGTGCATAATACAGTCTGGTGCCATGAGATGGCTGACCCAAACTCCATAATCTTTTGAAGGAGAGTACAAAATACATCAAAAATAAATTAGCAAATTCATTACTCTAGAGCACCTCCACACTTGTCTCGATGCTCAGGTTGCCATCCTGCATTCCTGTGGGCTGTGCATTGTGACTAGCATCACAAGTAGGGGAATGACCACGATTGAGCTGCGATGTGACTGGTGGTGGGAGCATACCCATTATATCTCTTGGCTCTGTAGCATTCTGACCTGACAAGTGCTCCGCATTTTTTTGTTCGAAATTCCCTTGAAAAACTGCAACTCTTTCATGTGAATCTGACATTGAAAGATTCTTAAAAGCATCCACGTGTTCCCTACTTACAAGAGAACGATAAAAAAACCCACCAGTTGGTTCTAAACCCCATGGTTGTGGGTAGTTGTTCTCCAAGAAGTTATAAACAGATCCCACCGCTGGACGCGGTGGAAAACCCAACATTGAACCCTGCTGTTGTTCACTATCTGGTGCTGAATCTTGTCTCTGTTGATATAGAGAGCCATAAAATGGAATTTCATCTTGTCTAAACTGTGGGTAACTGAATTGTGGGGGAATCTGAACTAGATTTGGATCAAGTGACATTACGAGAGTAGGAGGCGGGTGGAACTGAATTGCATTATCTGGGATGGGATTCTTACTCATAACTCCTAGCTGTGAATTCTTAAATTGCCCAAATTCTTGCGGATGCTTTCCCTGCAGGTCAACATTCTCTTGCAAATATTGGTTATGGGCATCAAGCCCATCAAATCCTTGAGGATTGCTGTTGTCAGGTAGTATGCCTGATACAAGATTTGGAGTCGGTTCGAAAAATGGTGGTTCAAGCTTTGGTTGCACACCTGCATGTTGAGTCCTCTGCTGAGAGCTTGAGCTAGGAGATACCACAGACTTCGCTGGTGCTTGAACAGTAGACTCTGAAGTAGCTTTTCTAGCACTGGCAGCCTCTGACTCATTTCCTTCTTCTTTCCTTGGGCTTGGAGTAAGAAGGCCACCATGGTTCCTATCAACATGAGAGTCAAGTTCATCTTTCTTGAGAAAAGACTTCAAACATTGAGGAGCACCACATATCCAGATCCATTCTTTCACCTTAACTGTCTGGATCTTCTGAATATGTTCATTACAACTGCCAACAAACCCGCGCACAAAAAAAAATCATAGGACTCACAAGTCAGTATTTCACCTAGTTGTTTTATTAATAGATATTTAGTCATGTATATAACCAAAAATTAAGTGTCTTGCATTCCTGAATCCTGCCTATAATCCAATACAACTCAGTAGCCTTCAATGTTTTTACCTCAAGTCAAACAACACAAAAGGAAATAAAAATACCATGCAATTTGTAAGCATCATGCGAAAAGAATCCTTACAGAGGGCATGTTGAATCACTCCTTACACATTCCAAACAGAAAGTATGGTCGCAAGGGCTCTGCAATACCACAAGATTATAAGTGCAAGAATATGACACTTCCTAATTTCAGAGTCATTTGATATATAAGGTTCACACTCAGACCAAAATGTCGAAGTAGTTAGATTTATAATTGGTTTTTCTAGTTAAATATATTCACATTCTACGCAGTTTTGTTCATTCAGTAGAGAATCCAGCTTCCCTCCAGGGATGAACAAAGAATGTATTTGATGCTGACTAGTGAACATGGAAAAGTGGGATTTCGAATATTGATCAAGTCATATATAATCAGATCCGGGAATAGGATCACTAATTCTGAGTTAATGATGTAAAAGAACTGCTCAGATCCAAAATTCTGCAATTTTGTTAAATTTTAATTTGCCTATATTTCTCAAATACAAGTTGGGGCTGACGGAGGTTTATCTTTAACTAGGTGTTCATTTAATTTAATTAAAATATTCAGGAAAACTATCCACTTAAAGTGGGGCTTATGATAAAAAAGGATAACAAATTTATAGCTATTACATAATTGCACAGAAAGAGAAACCTGCAGCAGGCTTAGATCTGGATAAAGCGGGCGGGGACGATCAGCGAAAGCAGTATTTCCTTACTTACATGTAATAACTTTAACAAAATAAAGGAACTTATACCACAAATAGTGCTTTGTCATATATCGCAACAAAATCAATCAACTAGTGATCTAATTGCAAAAGGTTATTTGAGTTTATATTGGAAATAATACTGATCATATATTGCTTATTGAAACTTGCAATTTGTCAGGCTGTCCACGTGCAATAATTGCTCTACTTAAAATTGGGTTAATGTTATAAATGTCCATCGTACGACTAGGTATTTGCTTTAAGATGCAAAGGAAAACAATTACAACCAATATATATCACATAAGACTTACCTAAACACGAAAAGAAGTTGAGATTTGAGAAAAAATGCAAACACAAAGATATATTAGTATTTACTACCGGTTATATACTGCTCACACTCATATTTGTATAAATGAACATGCTTCAGGCTTATAAAAACAAAAAAGGAAAGAAAAACCGAGCATACAATATCTACAAAAAGGGCTTTGAAAAAAGGACAATCATTTGAAGTAAATAGTTTCTTTGCTCGTACCAGGCGTCCATATATAGCAATTGGGTAATCGCACTGAACACATATATGAACTTGTTCCCCCAATTCAGGACGTGATTTACGACCCGGTGTTTTGACAGCAGGAGAAGAAACCCTTACTGAACCAAGGCTTTTGGCCACCACAAGATCAGAAATAGTAAGGTGATCAGGGCATGCTACTGTGGTTGCCTCACTACCTGCAGATGTCTTTGCCCCTAGGCCACCTTCTGTGGGGGGACCACTCTTGCTTTTCAATTTGATCTGAAGCATTATGTCTCTTGCCTCACTCTGAATAACAATATTGTTCGATAATGAAATTCTCTTCAGCTTCTGCTAGCAAGTGAAGAAGAAACATTAATATATAGATATGTTTTGTCCCCTATTTCTAACATTTTCTAACCTTGCCGGAACATCAAACATCAATAACTATAAGTCTATAATAACAATGATTGTATGTTAAAAACAATAGTGAACATAAACTAGATAGTAGATACAATTAGTCTTAGCCCTTTCTATTACAACCAAATAAACACTACTTCATTATACATTATGAATACTAGATTCCGAAACAGGTGTCCTAAACAAAATGATAAAAGTTATGTAAAATTACATAATTCAATCAAAAGTGACATTCAAAGATTTAAATGAGAGGGCCATGCATTAATAAAATATAACATATTATAGGTGGCGCAGCCTCCTAAGAATCTTCATAAAGTACAAACAACACAAACCACTAGAATGAAACATATTACACATTTTGAAACCATACTTGTCAAGGGATAAAGGGAATCTTGATGCCATTAAACTGACTGAAAAAGGTTAGTCTGGGAGTCCATTAGGCAATTAGGCGTTCAGTAAATATTACCTATAATAAATATTTTGCTCCTGATATACATTATATGATCCACAACTATATCACGATATAGAAAGGTAGCATATGTAAGTATATAAAAAGACATGTTTTTCGCTTTGAAGCAAATAAAAGCAGCAAGGAAACAAAGCAAAGAACATGTTTGAGAAACAAAATATTATTTGTGAACTTAAAACAATATTTATATTTATATGTCATTATATTAAACAGGAAGACATATTTGTATGCAAAAAAGAAAATAAAAGCAGCTAAGAATGAAGAAGGTTTTTGTGAAGACCAAAGGACGCCTAGGCATCGCCTAGACGCCAAGAACCCAAAAGAATCTAAGGCGTTAAGAATGCCTTCCCAAAATAGATTGCATCATCGCAATGGCAAGTCCGTACAGTTGAAACTTTAGATATATATACAATTATAAATGTATTTTAGGAATGGAAAACCCTTAATGAGGATCATTGTACATGTGGAGTGAAGGGTGACATATACAAGAGTCACTGTATCAGATTTTTGAAACAACTAACCCTAACAAGAATTATTACATTAATGGAATTCAGCAGGAATATCCGGCAATCGTTGCAAACAAAAAGAGAACATAGAATTGAGTTCAGAAGGGGTATTCGATCATCATTGCATGTCATTTATATATATGGCATTGTATCTAGCTGTTATAGACAAACAATTCCATGTTATCCACTTGTTTGCTGAGAACCAATTCCTCTAACAAAGTGTAAAATCCGCAAACAATTTAGAAGAAAGCCGCAAAAACAGCTGTTGCTAAATCCACTTTAGTGAATATTCAACGAGGCAACGCCTATTTCCCCTCCTTCCCTGTTTACATTTAATGTTCCATCCACTGATCCACATCACCTTTGCTGAGTTGGTCACTCCAAGTAATTACTTATGCTCCCACAATCACACAGAAAGCAACAATTCTTAGGGGACTCCTCATCAAACTCTTATATCAGTAAACAAAATCTTTTCTTATATTAGTTCTCGAAAGTTCATTTACAACAAAAACAACATAATAAATCAACGGGCATCAATAACATGCAACACCCATCAACAATTAAACATGAAACATTAAATAAAATGAGATACAAGATAAATTCAATGATCACTCGAACCCATGAAGCATAAGTGTATCTTCTCATATAAATGAATGATACGAATTATATAACAAAGATACGTACGTACATATATATAAAGATGGAACGTATATATAAAAAGATGGAACAAGGGCATTTTACCTGAGACTTACGCAGCAGCAGCAGCAGCAGCAGCAGCAGCAAAATTGACAGCAGAACTAATAGTTGTGTTCTTGCATATATATACAAAACTAGTTACTGGGCCTATGGGCCCTATGGGCCTATGACAATTCTTAGAGAAAGGGGCTGAATTGGGTCTACTTATAAAAACATAGACTGAATTTCCAACACTGGTCATTCTTTTAATTTAATTAATTCCATATATCTATTCCTATATTTTTATTTTTTACTAAAACTTCGAATTGAATTCATTTGTTTCCAAAATCGAATTAAATAAGTAACTATTATAAATAATATATTTTGATCACAAAATTAGATATAATTAGTACTAAAAATAGTAAAATTTGTATACTAAATATAACAAATCGCGGTAGCTAAATTTGGAAAGGCTATATAATAACTATATATAAATATATTTATACATCATTTGCTAAAAGGTTTTTAAAATTGAAAGACATGAAAATACCCTGGCATAGTCAAATTCTTATCTCCTCGTGTCTTCAAAATAATTGCAGTAAAGAATAAATTCAAAAAATTTCCATCAAATAAAAAATTTAAACTAAAAACTTTACACTGTTGTTCCTTCACAAAATTAACTGTAAAATACGCGCAAGTCCAGGAATCTATTACTTAATCTTAATGTATAGTAATAAACAAATACTGTACATGATTATTGTGTCGAAAATGATATAGAACTAATTTTTATTTACAGTTTAGTTCAATAGTATTCCTAGCTACCATAAAAATAAAATATTTAAATGAAATTAATAACAAATTACTCCAAAATCAAAGAGTAATAATCATTATCCGATTTAAACAAGTACTACGATGTTAAAACTAATATTTGAATTCTAACGAAACAATTGAAAGTTATCAATTTCTAATTTTTATAATATTGCCGACAATAAGACAAAACAGGCAACAAGAGAGTTGGATTAGGATATGACAATAATATTATTTAGATTAATGTTACAAATTTTAAAAATATTTTTTAAGTAATGTAATAGTGTTAATATGACAAAATAAGAAATTTTAATTAATATAAATAAAAAGCTCATCTCATTTATTATTTTTATAATCAATTATTTAATAAATAATATTTGAGAACTATGTTAAGAATCTATTTAAAAACTCTAGCCTTTCACTACTTTTTAATCTTTACAGCGAGCTACCCATATATATTTTGGCTGTAATCCCAAACGCCCCACAAGCGACCTTTTTTAATTATAATCATAAATTCATAATCATCACCATGATTAAAATAAGATTTAACATGAGAAGGACTGATTTCATTACACCTTTCTAATACAACATTTTTGAAACTAACAAACAATAAGAAAACGACATGATTGCACTCTTGCCATCCCAATCCGGGGGCTGCTTGGGAACAGCTTTTTTTTCGGAAATAAGATTTTATTTCCGGAAAAAAATAAGGATGTATGTATTTTTTCTGAAAATAAATAACTTATTTTTTATTTTGAAAATAATATTTGGTTTTAAAATTCTAAAATAAATATTTATCTTTAAAAAAAATATGAAAATATGTAAAATATGAAAATAAAATAAGCTACTTATTTTAAGTTTAAGGAACCCCAAACGGCCACATAGTCCCGTGACTTTTTGCATAAAAAACATAATTGATAAATTATTTTTTGATTTTTTTAAAATAAATATTTAAATATTATTTTAATTTTTTTTTAAAAAAATAATAATTTATCGAGCTGAGTTTTTATGAGCGTTAAATTATGTGAAAAAAGTGAAAGGGACAATGAGAGTATTTTTTTGACAAGTTGTAATTTAAAAATTAAATACTCCGTACTGTATATATTATAGTAGTATAAAGTTTCGCTTGAAATTATTACCCAAATCATTATATTATGAGGAAAATATATTTTTGAAAATTGTTATTTAAAAAAATCGAATGACTATTTAAGTTTTTTTATTTATGTATAATTTGAGATGTAATATAAAAAATAATATTTTTAAATAGATTTAATAATGAACTCTATAACTATCTCACTAAAAAAATGCAAAACAGTTTTTTTTCTTGAATTAAAAGAAGAATAATTTAAATTTAAATACTACTAGCAGGTATTACAACTTGCAAAACATTTCTAGCCATTTAGTTTGCATAGCATCAAAGGCACCTACAGTATATTTATATTTATATTTATATACTACTGTATAAAAATTTAAAAATATATCCGCCAGTCCACCACCCACGCGTGCCTTGTAAGTTAGTAATTCAAATGAACCAATCACATTCATTATGATATATACATTACATACACGAAATATGAAAAATTAATTTTCAAACTCAGTTCAGTTTATAATTGTTTGGTAAAGCAGTCTTGTCTTGAAACAGTCTTATCACTTTCTTTATTTTCTTCACCATCACATTATATATATCTATATCTATATTATTCTTTGCTTTGTGGGTCTGTAAGTAATTGCAATGGAAGAAAAATACGAGGCATTAAAAGAACTTGGTTCTGGGAATTTTGGAGTGGCAAGATTAGTTAGAGACAAGTTAACAAACGAGCTTTTTGCTGTTAAGTATATAGAAAGAGGAAAAAAGGTGATCAATTTTCATGTTAAATTTATAAAGTTCTTGTTTTTACCTGTGCTAGCTATTTTCTGTATCTTTTATCTGATTGGTTGAGTTTGATTTTGTGTTGGTATGTTTCTTTTTTAGTTATCTGAGTTGGATTCTTGACTTTGTTTCAGTTCAGCTGAGAAGCATGTCAACTGTGTTGTTTCAATGTTGTTATTGATTCATATTTAGTTTTGCTCTTGGAGTATGTAATAATTGTTCTTGTTTTAATCTGTAGTCTAGAATTGGCTGGCTTTTAGAGTCAATTACAAGTTAAAGTTTGAAACTTTATGCAAACTATGGGTGTTGTGGACTTGACATATGTAATAGTTTCATTTCTAAATTATTATTTTCCAGATCCAGGGATGTTCAAAAAATCTGTTGTTATCTGGCCGTAAAGGTGAGTGGTAGTGATAAGTTATAGATTCTCCAGGGTTTTAGTAGAGGGGCTTCATTGGATTAGCACTCGCCCCTTCCCAAAACCTTATGAGTTATGAATTATTATTAGAGGGGGCTTAATTGGATAATATATTTTTGATGTTGCCCTTCATGTAAAAGCCCATTTCCAAGATTGAGTAGATTAATAGAAACCCTGATTTTAGAACAATACCCAACCTCTGTGTCCAAATTTTTATTTCTATTTTAAACATTGGGGTACAGGGGTTCGAAGTCAAGGCCTCACTGAAGCTCTAATACCATTATCGCTTTCTTGATTGGATCATATATCTTTAATAAGTATATATCCAAGCTATAGAATGTTGTTTATAAGAAAAAAAGTTGTATATCACTGTATATGCAGACTAAGGTGTACGGGACACAGGTTTTTATCACCTAATGGTTAACAAACATCATAATAGTAAGTTTCTAGAATCTGTGTTATGGAAGTAATAAGTAGTGTTAAATATAGGCCTGAAGTGAGGAATCTGTTGGTGTCAGCATCAATGATTTGATACATGTTTGATTTTATGTAGGCTTCACAAGTGCTCATGAAGCTTTAATAATTACAAAGCTTACGATGATGTTAACAATAGTTTTATCTGGATAGAGTTTTTTTGAGTTCCATATTTTTCTTCAACCGCACTCATTGTTTATAACAAATATTACAATACATTTCGGCACTAATATTCCATATTTGGTTCCGTGACTTTTTTCAGATTGATGAGAATGTTCAGAGGGAAATTATCAATCACAGATCATTAACACATCCAAACATTGTGAGGTTCAAGGAAGTAAGCATCTAACTACTTATATTAGATTAGTGTATAAATGTTGTAAGCTAGTGATCATTTTGATGAGATGGAGAAGTTCTGTGTTTTAAGGCTCCCTCCAGTACACACATATGCTCAACACGCGCGCGCGCGCACACACACACACTCTCATTGAAAGCACAATCTATTGGAGTTGGGTGGAGTAGAATTTTCGCTCAAATTATATGCCCAATGTTTTTTACCTCAGCTTAGATTTATGTGCAAGCAAGCTTCTTTTTCTGGTGCATCAGAAGAACATGCATGAAAAATTATATGTCAAGACTCAAAGCATGATAAAACATTCACTTGCTTGCAGGTCATGTTGACTCCATCACAATTAGCAATAGTCATGGAATATGCAGCTGGAGGTGAGCTCTTTGCTAGGATATGCAGTGCTGGTAGATTTAGTGAAGATGAGGTAGAGTTATAAGTTGAAATATTTTGTTACCTCTGCTATGGTTGAAATATTGTACTAACATAATCAAGATGACCTATTCCACGACAGGCACGTTTTTTCTTTCAGCAGCTTATTTCCGGAGTCAGCTTTTGCCACTCCATGGTATGTACTCTTGATGGCGCTTGCATTAAATTATTAATATAGCTTCTTAAAGGTATTTATTTCTTAACTGCAGGAAATTTGTCACAGAGACTTAAAACTTGAAAACACTCTCTTAGATGGAAGTCCAACTCCACGCCTTAAAATATGTGATTTTGGTTATTCAAAGGTATGTATTGTTTGGATGGGATATTGTTTTCCAAATAGGCAAAGATGTAAACTGCCAAATATTTGCGACCTTGGTAAATTTAGAGATTTTACCATATTGGCATGTTTTGCTTCTTACTGTACTGTATTTTGGGTAGTGCAGTCAGCTTTGTTGCACTCTCAGCCCAAATCAACTGTAGGAACTCCAGCTTATATTGCCCCAGAGGTCCTTTCACGAAAGGAATATGATGGAAAGGTACCAACTGACAGTGTCTTCATTAAATTAATTTGTTTTTTCATGATTACTCAAGCCATAATAATCACAAGGAGCCAATGGGATATAATGAACTAGTCAGAGTTTGTATCACCTGCAACAAAGCACCATTGGCTTGGTTGTATTGAATTCCTGCCGAGAAAATTTACTCGGTGCATATGCATGCACAATCCTTTCCGTGTACTACTTGTATCTGTTACACCAGCTTATCAATGTCAAATTGTTCTTGACTTTTGATTCTCATAAGAGTGCACATGGTTATCTACTACTTGTCTACTAATATTTCTCTACTTCTAGATTGCTGATGTGTGGTCCTGTGGTGTGACACTGTATGTGATGCTAGTGGGAGCCTACCCTTTTGAGGATCCTGATGATCCGCGAAATTTCCGCAAAACCATTGGGGTAACTTTTCATACAAATTACAGTTTTGCAGCTGGATGAATAATCTTCTTTTCTAACCAATTTATTGCCATTACACCGACTTTGGTGATTTGTTGTTCACAGAGAATAATGAGTGTGCAGTACTCCATACCCGATTATGTGCGAGTATCTGCTGATTGTAGACATCTTCTCTCCCAGATATTTGTTGCAAATCCCTCAAAGGTATGTTCATTATGATTTATGATGCATTCAATTAAATATTAATGATTAGTCCAATTTAAAATCTCTCTCTACCCTTTTTGCTTTCAATTAGTTTATATAATAAAGGTGGTTAAGTTTCTGGAAGGCTTAATATAATAAAGGTGGTTAAGTTTCTGGAAGGCTTACTGGAGTAATCTAAAAAATGAAGATAAAAATAAAGCACAAAAAATGGCCAAGGTTAACTAATAAAAATTGTATTGCTACAAGAAACCTTATTCTGTAGAATAATATTGCTGCATATTATGTAGAATGTTTGGATAGTGTGTGCTAAACAATTCTTTATTTTGCTAAGCATTCTCAATGTTCCATTATATAGAATTATTCCGGAGGCATGTCAGTGTAACATGTTAGCTAAACACAATTTAATGCTTTTAACAGAGAATCACCATTCCTGAGATCAAGAAGCATCCATGGTTTCTAAAAAACATGCAGCGAGAACTGGTGGAAGGAGAGGAAACAAACTACAGAGAAGCTGACCGTAACAAACAACTTCAAAGCGTTGAAGAAATCATGCAGATCATACAGGAGGCCAAGATCCCAGGAGAAGCAGGAATTAAAGCAGAAGGGCAACTTGGTATTGGTAACTCGCTTGATGCTGATGAGGATCTGGATTTGGAATCTGAAATTGATTACAGTGGTGATTATTCATACCAAGTTTGAGCAAGAACTTGAGAACCAAAAAAGATTTATTTGTTTTTGTGCAATATTTGTTTTTGATGTATTTAAAAAAATCTGGATGCACACCAAAGGAGCAGTGCCTCAGGGGGGGGGGGGGTTCAAATCCCGGATTAGAGGACGTGTGAGTCTATATAGAGGAAAGTATACGATGATCATATTTTGAAGCAAGGTCTAAAATCTTGTTAAATATATACATCAATACATGTGTGTTGTTGATGATTTGTTGTCAAGCGAATTGAAAAGGGTTATGCTTCCTCCAAGAATGGGTCATGATTGGCTTATAATCTGATAGGTTTTGAAACTCGAAGCATTCATATGTGACCATATTTGTTACATTTTTAACGAGGCAAAAGGACCCAAGAAACAACAGCATGAGGATCATATTTGTAGTTTGATATTATTAATATGATAATAATTATTTTTGTATCGTAAATCATTTAAATAACAGACCGGAGAACAGGATAAATTCACAATCAATCAAAATAATATCAAAAGGAAGAAAAAACAATGGTAATGTGACCAAAAATTTGAATGTGCATGTCGCCTAACATTGCAGATTTCAGACTTGTAAGTCAAGGTCTTCTTATTGCACCCTCTACAGCTCTACTACTAGAATACTAGTCTGTCTGCCACTAATTTCCCCACACTTAGCTAGTTCTGTTATATTTGACTTGCACTCAGTCACTCACAGAAAACAAAATAAAAATAAAGAAGCGATACATCCAAAAATTCCACGTTATGAACTATGTTTGTTGAAATTATGGAGCAAAGTTTCCAAATCGATCAACGATGCCTTTAGTCTGTGGAGCATGTATTCTCGTAAACAGAGTAATGCAAGTCAAATTTGAACAACCATATTTCTTATTATTTACTTTCATTCCACAAATTCACTTTAGTGTAGGGACCTGGTACAGTAGTAGTACTATGTATTTTGTAGCCACGAGTTCATATTCCACTTATTCCAGTTCTATATATATATTAGGGGCCCTAAGTTGCATACACATAGCACATGATCACATTCCAGTGATCCGGAAAAAATATAAGATACATAAATTCACACACATTGGATAGCATGGAGTGTATTTGTGCATACAGGTTTTGGGGTTTGGTGGTGGTAATGAGCTTAGTTGTTTTGGGGGGATGGGAAGTGAAAAGAGTGAGTGCAGGAATGAGTGCAGCGGAGTGCAAGGAGGAGAGAAGGATTGGGGTTAATGCATGCAAGCCTGTTATTTATGGCAAGAATCCTTCAGCTGATTGTTGCCTACGAGTCAGGGTTAGCCATGTGGAGTGTGTCTGTCCTGTTGTTACACCAAAGTTAGCTGCCCTCATTGATCTCAATCGTGCTATACGCCTCGTTCAAGGCTGTGGAAGGAGAGTTCCTCGCCACTTCAAGTGCGGGAGTAAGTATTCTCGTATTCAAAATCATATAATTATATATTATGTTTGCATTTTTTGTAGATTTGATTGCTTATTAAGGTCCGTTTGTAACATGATAAGTAACTTTTAAGTTAAAAAAAAATATGTAAACAAGTGTGTATTTCATAATATGATTAGTGGATGTTGATTAAAAAAAACTGCACATTGACCTTTTCACTCAAAATTCTTGAATGCACGACCTTGCTAACACTGAAAGTCTTTTCCTCTGTAGGTATCACCACTCCATGAAGTATGAATTCGCTGAGCACTGTTGCTTCTAGCTATAAAGCTTGTAATATTTCCTTTATATTAATGCACTAATGCGGTAGATTGTAGTCCGTATTTGACTATGAAGGATGAAGTGGAAATGAAAGTACTTACATTATTAAAGTCCGTGATGTTGTAATGGAGAAATGCCAATAAAATCTCTCTTTTTTAAACAGCAGCAACAGCAGAGTTTTTGGAATGTTTGCTAGATTCTTGATCCAGTACTCACAAGTCATTAGTATGGTTACATATGCATTCTGCATCTAAATGAAAACACAGTACCATAAAAACGCAGCCACTTGTTGAAGCCGAATTGAAAACCAAAAGTTCCTCTGGGAGACACAATAATTTGAGTAACATTATTCCCTGTCCTCCGTTCCTTTTTACTAATCCATTTTATAATTTGAATAACTCGTTGAATAACGATCAGAAGATGCCCTTAGATTATATTGATCATTTCTCAGCTTATAATTTACTTGTATTATCAGGAACCCAAACGGAGGATCCTCATTTCTGGTAATTACATTGAATACGCTTTGAATACAATTTTGTAAAACATAAGAAGAGGTCATAGCGTTGCATCCAATTAGTGCTACTCAGGAGTTGCTACATATTAAGGATGTTACTGAACGCACGGAACGTTTATTTATCATGAATCCAAGAGCAAATGAGCAACCAAAATAAGCAACTGCAAGATTCACAAAAATTAGATGAGCCTAACAACTTGAATAAGAAATCAAGTAATTCTGGTAGAGCTACCTCATTTTATATGTTCACAACTCCTTACTAATATAGTAATTACATTTCATACATAAACAAAGCAGATATTTAATGTATTGTAAAATAACAAGATCAAACAAACATTAAAATTTTAATATATTCTTTTGCACTTGATAATTTGTTTTTTAAATCTAAGAATTAATCGTACTAGTCCGAGTTTCTCCGTTTGAAAGTTAGAGTTTTGAATGAAAATTAGAGGGTTGTGATAGCTAGCGGATTGAAATAGCGATTTGGATTTAATCCGCTAATTTCAGAAAAGTTATTTGAATGAGTTTTTTTAATTAAAAGATTGTTACGTGTCTAATTAAAATATAAATATTAATTCAAAAAGCTATATATTAAAAAGTTTCATTCAAAATATCCGTTAATCAAAACAGCTAATTCAATTCACGAGTAAAAACAGAACAGTTAATTTAATCTATTATAAGCTACTTGTCAAGTAGGATCGTAGTTTATTTATTCACATAAAATAAATTAAAATGTGAAAAACGAAAGAAAAAAGGGAACACACTAGTACAACAAGGAGAATAATGATATCATTTTTTTGTATTGTCGTTGTGTGATGCCTAAATGGTGGTATCTGGTAGTTGTTCCATGGCAACTCCAACTTGGTGTTTAAATATAACATCCAATACGTCTTAAATCTGTATAACTACTTCATAATAATAATAATAATAATAATAATAATAATAATAATAATAATAATAGTAATAATAATCGTGGGTCTTATTTTTGGATTGTTCTCAAATTCACATATATATTGGTTTGGTGCTCTGGTCAACCAACCAGAGTCTTCGATCAATATAATCCAAATCTGTATCTGGGTTTTGATCTTTACTAGTTGAGCTCAAATGGGTCGGAGACCAAATGACTCCGAACCCAGTAGATGGGTCACAATGATTCTTTTATTGATGGGTCTTGTTTCTTGTTCTTTGGTGTACATGTTTATGTCTGTTGCTTTTAGACCCACGAGTGCGTCTCCTGGATTGGATCTTGAGAGTTTGGTTAAGGATGAAGGTGAATTGAGTGAAGAGAGTGGGGGTGGTTGTTGTAGAGGTATTGAAAATTTGGAGCTTTGGGGGTCAGCTGTGAAATGGGGTACTGATTTCAAGTTTAATTCTTCAGAGGAGTGTTGTCAGGCTTGTAAAAACTTGTGTACTGGGAATGATGGGCCTTGCTTGTGTGATTCTTGGGTGTTTTGTGGGAATCAGGAAGCTTGTGGACCTCAATTTGGCGAGGTGAGTGTAAATTCGTTGATGCTTTGCCTATTAATTTTGATCATTTGGGTGCATTTTATACTTGTTAGTTGAAAATTAGTTGATGTTAGGTTTATTTTTATTGATGTTACAGATTCGTTATGGACCCAACCCAAATTTGGTGAAATGGGACAAATTAGTTGTCGTTAAGCTTTTTATCAGTGTTACATCTTTTAGGCGGATTGTGCAATTGTTCTATAAGAACAGCTGATTTGTTTAAAGTTTCGTGTTTTTGTAGCGGGAGCAATCAATTATCGACATAAGGCTGTTTATCTAGGTAGCTGTCGTAAAGCAGTTAAAGATAGAACAATATTTACTTGTTCATTTGAAATGCTGTTAATTTTGGGTTTGTTTATAAAACTGGCTCTGGGATATCAGGATTAACCTGGATATAGCAATTTAATCAAATGACATTTGTAGGCAATCTAAAGTAAAAAACCTTTATTCATTTGATTCCATTAGACATATACACTGATTGCTGCACTGTATTACTTCCAATTATCATGTTATAATAAGCTGTCATTACAAGTCACGTTGTGAGTTAAGTTAAAAAGTGGTATGATCAAGAAAATAGTATGCTGTCTTTTAACATGGAGACACTTAAAAAAAACCTTGCATGATATCTTGCGGAAACAATTAATTTAACTTTATTTATTTATGTAATAATGTCTGGGTGTTCAGTGCTGGTTGAAGAAACAAAAGGATACCCTGGCTCCCGAGCGACAGGAAGCAGGAAAATCAGTCAGTTGGACATCCGGCCTTGTTTTTGGCAAAGGGGAGGTATATAAGTAGATGCTTTCTTGCTATTTCTACAATATTTATTCTCAAATAAATGCAATATGTACCTCTGTTCCATTTCATAAGTGACGAATACCCGTGGATTTATCATTTATTTTGATGATCCTTGTTTATTGCATTAATTTACGTTTATATGTTTAGCTACATTGCTCACATGTTTCATTTCCAGAGTTTGGATTAATGCCGGTTACCTTTTACATTTGTTTCTTTGGCTTGACATGGTTTCATACAAAATTTCAAAATTTTAGAGCTTATCAGCTACTGTCCTAATGAATTGATTCATATCGTTGTAACCATGGTACTATTATTATGGTTAATTTTATATAAGAATATAGCTAAAGTTCACGCCAGGCTAATCTGACTCAATATGGTGATCGAAATGTCTCAGCTTAGTTCACGGCACCATGTGTCTTACAAATGCCCCTGAGCAGCAGACCAGAGTTGATTTATGCATCTATATTGAAGCAGAATAAAATACTACACTTGTATATTTGTTTTTCGTGTCAAGAACCTGGTAATAACTAGTTAGGTACTTAATCTAAGATCTTCAGATGCTGGCTGTCGGTGGATTTTCTCTGAATTCTCTGATATGCTGGGGCAGAAAATAACCAAATGTTGCTGCAGGATTTCTTTAAGATGTTGTTCTTTAAGACAGAACAATAATTATCAGATAATACATTGTCATTTTATCAGAATATGCAGTATTGCTTCAGTATCTAGTATATAATTTATTGATGTGCATACAATGGTTACTCTTTATGTGCATGCATCTTATATGACTTTTTCTAGTACCAATACATCCAGAACCTCATTCTTTACTTGCAGACATTTTTAACAGATTTATTCACTACTAACCAGCTCATTCATTATTTACCTCCTAACAGGGAATTGTTGGGATTGAAACAGAGCATGGAACGCTTCATATAAAAGTAGGTGGTCCTGTCTTTGTGTGATGCATTACATATACCCCATCAATTTAGTGTTAATATTTACTTAATCTGGCAATGGATTAAACATATCTAACTTATTAAGAAGGTTTTTTTTGGAAGAGGTTTTGAAGTCGCATAATTGCTATTTGCTAACTAGCTACTATTGATAGCTGAGTTGGGTGCATTTGGAAGTAGCTTAAAAGGGAATTTTTTTTATTTTTTTTGGGGTGGGGGGGTGGGGTGGGGTTAGTTATTATATTGTCTCTTTACTGACTTTGTGGTATTAACATCATATATACAAAATGACTGTAACAAATTAATAAAATTTTAAGTTCTGCAGGACTTGACGATGTTAAAAAATATGTGTAAAGGCTATGTTACTCGGACTCGGCTAGAAGTGTCCAACATGGATACATGTCCAAGTATCGGACTCGGCAACATTTTGAAAAATATACATGTTTTTGGCCTAAAATAAGTGTCCATGTCCGAGTGTCGAATGTCCAACACGGGTACTCGAAGGAAGGTAAAATGAAGAGTCCGAGTAACATAGTGTAAAGGTGTGATGATAATATTTCTGGAGGATATAGATGGCATGCTTTTTAGTTGAGCAATCTGATCAAATTGCAATAATTTTTGCAGTCACTTCTTTCTGTACATTATCCTTCTTTTTTCCATATATTTGGGATGATAAACTGAAAATATATGATGGTTTTACTCAGCTTCTGCCCGACTGTGCACCACATTCAGTAAATTACATTCTCCAGCTATTGGAGTTGCGCCACTGTGCAGGCTGTCATTTTTACCGTGCTGAAAGTCGAGGGGATTCTTGGGATTCAGAGGGGAACCACGTAACAGATGTAAGACTTCACTGTTTTTACAACATATGTTTTACTACTTGATTCAAATCTGCTGTATTGTATCCTTTTTGACTTATATTGCATTTCAGAGTCACAACCTCGCTGTTATTTCACAGGCTTCTTTAGGTCCTCCATTTGGACTTGTTCAAGGATTGCTCGAACCTCAAGGAATCACATTTAACAAACTTCCCATGGAAGACTGTCCGACAATAAGAAGAGGTTCAGTTGCATGGGTTGGTTCAGGTCCAGAATTCTTTATAAGCCTAGCCAACCACGAAGAATGGAGAAAGACATACACTGTTTTCGGTACTGTACTTCCTGAAGACATGGCAATTGCAGAGAAAATAACCGAGCTTCCTACAAAAGCAGATGTGTGGAACAACATTAATGTGTCGGTCTTGGAAAAACCTGTACCCTTATGGTTAAAAAGAATTAAAACGAGTAGCGGAGATCTTAATTTTAATGAGAAAGCAGGAAGCAAGTGAATTGGTTTATAGCTCCTGCTTTATACACGAGGGTTGTATCTAGATTCAAAGTAAATGTAGAAAGTCTTCTAAATTGAAGATGCTCATTTTTCTGTACCAGATTTTCAACTTCGGATACAAAGTCTTTTAAATTAGAGTAATGCTAGCCTGCTAGGAAGTAGGGACCCAAAAATATTGTCCCAATTTTTTTTATCAAATGATGTGGCACCAAAATTTGTCTTAATTTTTTTTAACAAATAATGTGGTATGAATGTATGATACGTGTCTTGTTTTAATTCGTGACACACAGGGTGTCATATTATTATATATGAAAGTTATCAATTACATACGTGACAATTCAGCATTTGGTATAATTTTTGGATCTCTAGCTTTTTTTTTTAAATTAGAGGCAGCTTTCTGTTTAAGTTTTCTAACCATCGCAAGTATCCAGATCTAAATATCAAAGTAATAGATGTGTATAAATGGAGAGTGAATAATAAGTTTTCCTGACTACTGAAGTTAGAAAATAATCCACTAATATTGTTTCATTTAGTATACTTATTTTAGATTCAAGGATCTCCTTTTTTTTCCTTTGAATTGTATGGTTTTAAATTACAAAATGATCATATTAAAATGTTTTTTTTCATGTGAAATTTATTAGTTTGTTTTTTTTTCAAAATTATTTATTTCTTTTATTTAAAATGTTATTGACATGGTAGATAACCCCTAAAGTTACATGTTTATATATAAATATACATCATTTGAAATTGGTGAATATTCATGTAGGTTTACATGGGGCTTTTAAAGGTTAAAAAATTATTCTTAATGTATTTAGTGAGTTTATTTATTTAATTTGTTTTCTTAAATTTAAATTGAAGAAAAATAATTATTTATTAAGATTCTGGTGCATGTTATACATAATCTATAGGCAGAAGAGATATATGATTGGATAGTTCAACTAAGAGCTTATATATACGTACAATACATGTGTTACCTAGTCGTGTGTGTATATATATATATAGAGAGAGAGAGACTTAGGTTCAATGAGAAACAACAAATATAATTACAAAACACATGAATTTTTTTACAAAAAATAGAAAAAACTACATAACACAGAAAACAATCACAAAACAAAAAAATTACATGACATACACAAAATATAGAACACACAATTACAGAAGTATTAGTGTTCTATATTTTTATGTATATTATGTAATTTTTTATTTATTTTGTAAATATTTTTGGTGTTCTATCATTTATTGTATAATATGTAGTCTTCTATAGTTATTTGTTAATCAAATTCTTATAAAATAGAAATTAGTTCCTCAATTACTTAAATAAGGAGTTCTTCACCGAACATTACTCATATATATATATATATTATAGATTATAATATATGTAAAATAATATTCATAATAATATATATAATATTTAATTTTCCGAATACGAATATTTATATTCGTATTCGCTAACAAACTGAATATTTTTTAAAATATGAATTCGTATGTGTATTCATTAATAAACGAATGCGAATAATATTAAACAAAATTAAATACCAAAGTATTCATTAAATATTTGTTTGCTAACGGGGCTACACGTGTATATAGTATTGCAACTCGCAAGTGTAGCAACTGAGTAAAAGGTTTGGTGGCACCGATAAAGTAGTAGCAGTAGAACTAGTCAATGGGAAACATAAAAGTCACATCTATCCATCCATCCACCCAGCCCAACCCCGACTCCCACTCCAACGCCCACTCCCACTCCAACCCATCCCCTCAGCCTACCCCACCCCACCACAATGTAAATTGTACAGGCCCATCAAACACAATACATTGCCTAGAAAAATGATCACCACTAAAACCAAGCTACTAGCCTAGTCTAACGTTAGTTGGTTGGGTTTGGGTTTGGGTTTGGGTTGATTACACACAACATTAATAACAAGACAAAACACAAAGAGAGATGAAAGAATGGGTGGTGGGGATACGTTTATGGTGGTGTACTGGTGGAGTTGTTGTGGGGTGCACCTCTCCACCACACCTTCTCTCCCCTATACCTCTCCCACACGTCTTGTATCATTCTATGTCACCCATCCCACTTGCCTACCCCCCCAATCAATGCCATACATACTCTTCCAATTCCAACCATCTTATTAACCCCCCCCCCCCCCCCCCCCCTTATTTTAACCTATACACCATCCTCCTATCTTTTCAACATACAACCACCCATATGCCCCATTCTTTTATTTCTCTTAAACATTTTGTCAAACACCTTATGTGCAATACATTTCTAGATCTAAATACTCTATCAAGATCTCATCTTTTCCCACCCAAATCGATCTCCGATCTACAATATACATACACGTATATATAATATACATTCATGACCACCGTCGGCGCCGCCCCGGTCAAGATTCCCCGGAAATTTCCGCCGCCGTGTTGGACACAAGAGGAAGCCCTAGCTCTAATCGAAGCCTACCGCGAAAGATGGTACGCTCTCCGCCGTGGCTACCTACGCACCGCCGATTGGGACTCGGTCGCCGACGCCGTGGGTCAACGCTGCCCCGGTGCATCTCCGGCAAAGACCTCCGCACAGTGCCGCCACAAAATGGAGAAGCTCCGGCAACGATATCGAGCTGAGAAACAACGGTCTCATTCGTATCCAGGTCGATTCTTTTCGTCGTGGTTTTATTTCGATAGTATGGATGCTATGGAAAATGGAACTTCACCTGGTGATAGATCCAATCAAGTTACTGTTGTTGATCATAATTCTGTGCCTTTAGGTTTTAATTTAAAAACTAGTAAAAAAGTTGCCAATGATTTTCCGAGTCCTAGTGCTGATCATGAAGGTGTTTTGTTTCGAGGTGGATTTCGTGTTAAAGGTGTTAATGATCGGAATTCAGTTCCTTTAGGGTTTAGGTTAAAGAATTCGGATAAGATCGATGCTGCGAAATTCAGCCCTAATGTTGGATATAGGGTTCCGAGTGGTTATCCTTTTTATTTAAATGGTGGTTCGGATGAAGAAACGGAGAATGATGGTAGTCAATTTGAAGCTGGCCCTTCGGATTTTAGGGCAGAGAAGTTTGGTAATGGTGGGATTAGGATTAAAACTCCGAGCGATCAGTTGATGCAGCCTTCTTTAAGAGCTCGAAAGGTTGGTGGGAAGTTGGATCGTGAATATGAATGTGATGACAGTGGTGGTTATGATGGTGTTGATGCTGATGGTGATGGCGAGTATTGGGTGAAAGTACCTCAGGATAGAAATTCAGCTCCGGTAGGAACAATGCAAAGGTTTTCTAACAAGAATGACAGGAACTCGAGTCCTAGTGTTGATCCTAGGTTTTTGAATGGGTTTCCGTCGCAAGCAAGATCGGGTTTTGATAGAAAGAGCGGCAGTAGTGGAGTTAAGAGAGGTAGAAATCCAATTGAAGATATGGTTTCGTCTATTAAATCCCTTGGGGAAGGATTCGTGAAGATGGAACAAATGAAGATGGAGATGGCGAAAGAGATTGAGAAGACACGAATGGAAATGGATATGAAGCGGAATGAGTTGTGGATTGAGTCGCAGCAACAGATTGTGGATGCTTTAGTAAAGGGTTTATTTGACAAGAAGGTGAAAGCATCATCCCCTGGTTCATAGTTGCACTAAACAATAATGGCTTTAGTATTGTTTCAAGTTTTTATATAATTGTGTTGTTATATATGAGATCAACTATATATATAATTCAGTAAATTAGTATATATATCTAACCGGAGTGCTTTATCAAATATGATTTCTTTCTGTTATGGTTGTATTTAACGATCTATAAATTTTCCCGGGATTTGAAATGAAGGCTTGCTTCTGTGATTGTACTGCATCCTATTGAAATGCTTGTGTTCTTGAATGTTAGCAAACTTATGTTTTATCCAAGTGAAAGTGTTTGCAGGCCTATGATTGAGATCACAGCATCACATTGTTGAACACAAATTACTCTTGTTTAGTTTTGTGTTTAATAAGTTGAGATCCTTGCATTTATTGTTGAAAACAAATTACTCTTGTTTTAAGTGATTTTTAACTGGAAACCAGCCCATGTTTCATGTTTGCTCTGGTGTTTTTGTTTGATTGTTTGAAGTTTGTCCCAGCTTCTAACGTTTACTCTGAAAATATATTTAAATCATATTATTTAAAATGAAGGATAATCATAATTACAAATCGATAAGATTTAATAGTGATAAATATTTGGAACAAATAATACACGATCATATTTTTATTAAATTAAAATGAAGGTGCACTTGCCGGGAAAAACCTCAAATGGAAAGACATATTAAGAGTGAGATGATTTTAACTTTTCAGCATTTCTTTCAATGTCTGACGTAATTTTTTTTTCCAATGTTTAATTATTTCATCAATTTATTTTAGATATTAGCTTTTTAATCATACATAGATATAATAATGTAAAATATTTCTTTCTTTCAATTTTATAGCAAGATCCCTATTAATTCAATTCAGAGAACCCCTTTTATTTTTATTTTTCATTGAAGAGAGAATGAGGGTATTACACCAACTCCCTTGGGTGTGTTTGTTTGTAATATTTTATTTAAAATAATTTACAAAGGTTATTTATGATTATTTTTGTGATTAAAAAATTATTTATGAATTAAATTATTAGAAGTATATAACTATTTCAGTCACTTTTTCTTATTTTGTAAGCTAACGATATAAAAATGAATGGCATCCCTTTTAAAAGTAAATTTTATTTTTATATAATTAATTATATATTTAAATTGATACTAGTTCATAACACAAAATTACTTTTTATTCATGAATGATGAAAAATAACTCTTAAGTAAAAAATATTTTTTTCAAGATAAAACAAATCTTAATAAAAGAGTATAAAATACACTACTTTCATAAGAAAGAAATATCTACTAACATCAAATTATTGGCAAAACCAATTAAATTTTTTACCCTCTTATAACTCTTTGAAAGAGAGGCATTTTTAACAAATAAGCAAAAACCATATTGATTTTCTTTCTTTGCTTTTATAAAAGATTCATAAATCTAACTTCATTTTAGATAGGACCATAAAAATTTCATTTTTTCTAGCATCATTCCAAATGCACACGCAGAAATTTAATTCCTCTTTATTATCATTTTAAAATTTCATTTTTTAACATCAGCACAAAGGGTAAATAAGAAAGGAAAAAAAGACGCTTTTTCTTTTTAAAGTTCTATAAAAGGATGTATTCTAATTACTTCACCAAACAAGGAAATCATGGACAACAAGTCCTTAGCTAATGGACTTGGATATCAAGTTTGGTTTGATTGTTAGATGAGTTGATAATCACACTATCAACACTAGCTTCCATATCATCTCCTTGGTATGTTGAATGAACCCCATATAGCACATAGAACAATGTTATCAAACAAGCCCATATACCAAACCTCTGGTATGACAGTTTTGGTAGTGTAGTCATGAGGAATACATTGAGAAAGATTGAAACAGCTGCTGGCCACGGCATAAAGGGAACTGACCATTCAGGTGATTGTCGTTCACAAGGGACAATGTACTGGAAAATGGCAGTGACTATGATCAATGAAACACCACATAGTACCATGCTCCAACTCTGTTGATTGAGTTTCCATAGTAAGGAGAGGGCAAGTGAGACACATGAGAATATGAAGAGGAAGAGAAGAGTGTGCAGTGGAGGGTTGTTGTTACTAATAACATAACGGCGATAGATAAGTGCATTTGCCACTAAGTAGAAAACCAAGAGTGTGCCAATGGAGATCATTTCAATAACAATGTTTAGTTCAGTGAAAAGTGCAATTGTTGCTTGACAAACTCCTGCATACCATCAAAATGTGTAGGACATTGTCAACTTTAGCATGTACATATATATTGTATTATAAGTTGCATTTTTTATTAATAAAGATATGATTTCATGATACGGCTCACCTAAGGTGATTGTTGCATTCAGTGGGGTGCCTGTTGAAGGATGAACCTTGGAAAACCAGGATGGCACAAGTCGCGCCCTTCCAATAACGCAAAGATACCTAGCTTGGCCAAGCATGGCAACCAGGAGAGAAGCAACAATTCCTAGACTTGCGCCAGCCCCAACAACATTGCCAGCCCATTTCCAACCCTTTGTATGGAAGGCGATTGAAAAAGATGCACTAGCTGATATCTATGAATCATTTGAAGAATTCCTATTTATAAGGAAATTTAACAAACTGGACTTTATACAAAATCTTTTTCATTTTCTTTATATTCCATAGAAGTTCACTGACCTTGCCATAAGGAACCATCATACATAATGCCAAAGCCATAAGACAGTAAAGAACGGAAACAATGAGAACTGAACCCACAATGCCCACTGGAAGACTCTTTGAAGGGTTTTTAATCTCTTCTGCCAAGGTTGAAACTGAGTCATAGCCGATATAGCTGAAATAAACTATTGCAGCACCGTCAAGTACACCTTTGACGCCATAAGGAGCTAAACCTCCCGGCTTCACCAAGTTCTCAGAACTCCCATTACAGAAACCAGCAATTATAATAAACCCGAAGAAGATCACATGGAAAACCGTCATTACAAGGTTTATTATGGAGCTCTCCTTCGTACTACAGTTCAAATTAAGAAATATCAATTCGATCACCAGTTTCACAAGCTACTCTAACAAAAACATGTTTTGTTAAGCATAAAAAATAATGCAGTTTTTATTTTAATGGTAATAACTCAGAAACTAAATCAGTACTAGAAATATCATACATGTTATATTTATATATTGCTAAGACAACTGATTGATGACTGGTACTATAACAACTACAAATATATTATGCAATTAGCAAATTACTCTATTAGTTAAAGTAAATCAAACCTGTGGCATAGACAAAGAGTGAGAAGCAGGACTAGAGCAACAGCTGGGAAGTCCAACATGTTGTAGCCTTCCACCAGTCCATTCACCTCAACTCGCCATGAGTTCGGATCATTTTCTCCAAATACACAGCACAAATACTCCGTAAAACTTCTTGCTACAGCAGCATTTGAGAGAACATACTCCATCAATATATTTGCTCCAGCAAAATACCCTACAAACTCTCCTGCACCATTTTAGAAGACAAGATATTTTTTAAAACACGTAAACACGGATCATATGCCAAATAATTAGAAAACCAATAACATAGTTCTATATGAGTTCGGTTAAGCTTCATACCAAAGGTCACCCGTAGATAACTAAAGGCGCCACCAGCAACTGGAATTTGTACTGAGAATTCAGTATAGCACATGGAAGAAAGGAGAGCTGATACACCGGCAATAATATATGATAAGAAAACAGAAGGACCAGAATTACTCCGGGCTACACGACCAGTTGTGACAAAAACTCCAGCACCAAGCATACCTCCAACACCAAGAGCTACCAAATCATACCACATGAGTTTTCTCTTCATATTTGCACCAGACCTTAGCCTCAACTGATTAAGTTCATGGTCTGGTGTCCATGTAGCTAACATTCTCTTCCTAAGTCTATGAGGTGTTTTAGAGAGCGAATGAAGGTAACTGGAGAAAGATATATTTGAAGGTCTTGTTGGTTGATTAATGTCTTCCATTTACTATGAATTTTAGCACATAAAATTTTGTATTTCATCATGCTCTTTTATATGCAGTGGGACTGGAGAGAATAATATAGCTAGGTTCCTAAATTGATGTCCCTTGATGTTCTAAAATGACCAGGTTGTCCTTTAGGACTATAAACTGTCCATGATGTCTTGTCAATCTCTCCCTCTTTACATACATATATTTTATTAGCACAAAGATTCCAATGGGGTTCTATAAGAAAGGAATGCCCTGAAAGTAATTGGTTAACAAAAGAAAAGATGGTTCTGAAATGTTCTTGTCAGAGGAATCACAGGGATTATATGACTTTAATCCTTCGACGTTTCCTAGCCAAAACTTTAAAAAGATGTGACAAGCATCCTATATGCACCATTCAAAGCTCCTAAAGATTTGTTTCCAAGGTCGTGCGAATATTTGAATTCAATGAAAAAATAAATGGTTCATGTGGTTCATTATGCCCGCGTCCTAAACTATAAGCCCTAAAGAAGTTATCTAAAAGTGTTATTAAGGTAGATGAATAAATATATATTGGCTTTAGTAGTCTATTAAGAATGACAATGTGCTTCCCATTGCTTCTTCTGTTGTAACAGTTTTCATCAGATTCACAAATGCATTTATACATATTAAGAATATTATCAACAGAAAATTGATTACTATTATGTTTCTAATTTCTGCTTGGACTATAAAATTAGGTGCATAAAGTCTTATGCACGTCAGCATGTGCAAATTTTGTGTGTTAGAGCATCTCCAACCGCTTGAACCCTTTAGAAAAAACTCTACCCGGCAAGTAACAATAGCAAATCTCCAACCCACCATTCCTATTAGGTAAATTTATAGCCAACAACATTTGCTTGACTAAATTTGTAGAAGAGCTATAGATCTGTAGTAACTTCCACGTCAGCCTTGAATGATTTACTAGCTGTGTATCTGAGAATATATGCAGAATTGCAGAGCCTGAGATCAATACCACCAGAACTTATTGTTTTCATTTTGTTTCATTTAAATCATATCTACATAGAAAAATTGCATTTTTTGCTATATTGGTTTTCTTGTTCTAAATTCCCTTCCGATCTTAGTCACATTAGAATTTGATGAGTTTAAATTTACTTGAGTGTTGGAACATAACCATTTGAATTTGAAAATAATAATAAATTACATTTTTCAAAATATAGCTAACCATTATAGTCAATCTCATTGGAGTAGAACACCTTACAGATTCAGTAAATTTTAGTCAATCATTATTTTATATTATTTTAGCCAACCATTATAGTCAATCTCATTGAAGATACTCTTACACACGATCTTTTCTTTGCAGATGACTTCTTTATAAACACTGAGTTCCAGCTCCAAGAACAAATGTATTCCTGTTCCATTTGCAGTCGGTAGTTATTATATCTGAAGCTTCCATAGGAGTATCTTTATATTATTGTGAAAGAAAATCTTATGATAGCAGTTGAAATATACACCTCTTGGTATTTTCTTGTTAAGTAAATATATTCCATTTTTAATGAAGAATACAGAAACTGCATAAGCATAATCCTATATACTTACATATAAACATCCCAAACTAACAGAGCTATATATTATCAAGATTCCAACTTGGCAAAGTCAATTCCCCACCATAGGCAAGAAGGCATGAATATGATAAAGAGAGAACTCAGTTTTGCATACCAGGAATTTTCAAAGAAGGTATACCAGAACTTTATACAACAAAGCTAATCAAGTCTTATTACACTTTATTTGAAATAATAAATCCACAGTATCCAATTATTATAGATACAAATGGTAATTAATTTAATAAGAAATCAACAATTCAAATAATTCATTGAGATCTCATCATGTAGCCACTCTCTACTTTATGCAGGCATGATCTACCAAATTGGACATTTTTTTGGGGTCTAGTAAAGCATAGGTTATTACAAGACATGTGCCTATTATTTGATCATTCTTTAGAATGCCTAAAAATTTCAACTCCCTAAAGATTTGGCCATCATTGGTCCTTCGCTTGAAGTAAATAATTTGTCATCCAAATAGATACTTAACTCTTCAGAAAGAAGGTAATGGGGAGGGTAATAGCAATTAACAAGATGAAAACAAATTGTATGAAAAGACAAGTGGGAGAGATAGTGGCGGAACATCAGCACCAACCAATGGCTTTGTCTACGCCACATTCAATATTTTCTTTGCTTTTAATATAGTCAGAAAACTCTCTCTGGTGAGAATAAAATCCAAACACTGTGATAGCCTCTGGGAGAGAGAGCAATAGAGTCTTCATTGGTTTGTAAGTTTGCTAATATTCCATGTCATTTTCATAATCATCCACTCAGAATCATGACTTGGATATAGTTTCTTATAAATCTTATTCTCTTTAGTGAATTGTATAAGCATCAACCAATTGCAACAGAATATATGGTTGAGACTGAGTGGTCCTTAGCCTTCATTCCTTTAAATCTCTACGTGTCGAGATGGGATAAACCTTTTCAGTTGAAGTGTTAATTTTTTTGTCAATATAAAAATGGTGTATATCTGATGCAGTTCTGCATAAAATTTCCATACTTATATGATTGTGTTAATAGATATCTCTAGCTAATCATGGTCTTAAAGTAATCACTGGGGTAGTGAACAGATGTGAAATCACTTAACATCAGTACTTATCTTTTATATACTGTTTAAAACTATAAAGTACTCCCTTGACTAACGCTATCAGTGTTTGCCTGTCATCACCTTTATTAGAATCTTCTCTAATCAAAAGATCCCCATCCAGTTTGTTTCAGATCTTCCTCCACAAAGAAACTGAGACTTGTTACTATCAGGAAGTTCATAACCTGAAAGACTTTAATTCACAACTAGAGCTTGTCAAATTCCCATTTGTATATGTGTAGCAAAGCATCGGTGAAG
Organism: Oenanthe sinensis; assembly: GCA_028671895.1. NCBI lineage: Eukaryota > Viridiplantae > Streptophyta > Magnoliopsida > Apiales > Apiaceae > Oenanthe > Oenanthe sinensis. Next base: position 27,337,717 of record CM053812.1, on the reverse strand, counting down.
CACCTAGTTGGGTCACAACATATGTACTAGTTTAATATTAGGAGATTCTGTAGAAAAAATATTGGCTTGTGTTTCTGGCGGCAACATGCTGTTGGGCAGTGATCCCACTCGAACCCAACTTCTTGGTCTCTTTCAAATTCGGTAAATGTTCGTTGATCGAATTATTTATCCTAATCAATGAATAGAAATAAGGAACCTAGATATTTTTTCCCAAATGAAAACAGAAATCTTTTCTGCAACTTGCCATGGATAAGTAATTTATTAACTCTTATCTTTTAAGTATGTTAATATATATGTTTACTATATGGTTCTAAAGTAAAGCAGGAGTCTTACATTGCATAATAAAGTATAATTAAGACGCGGCATGTTTAGAACCATTGAAATTGGATTTAAAAGGTATAAACACAGGCTAAGCATGATTTTCAATGAGTTTAATAAGAAAAGAATAACGGGAGAGATTTTACTTTGATCTTTCAATGTGAATAGTATCTATGTTGCACTGAACAGGAAAGTTAAGAAACAGTGTTATCCTTTTTTCTTGGATCTTCCAAATTGAAGCACCAAAGTTCTTTAGACCTTGTTTCATTTCTCAGCTCCTCTTCGACGATTTACTTTTCTAGAACAGATTCATGAAGTCTTTTAATACGTAATAGTTAACCCATGTAATCAATGTTTACATACCAGGGATGTCTTCATGCATTCCTAGGCAGAGGCTCAAGATCATGAGCTGTAGGCAAAACTTATAATTCTTACTCCTAAAAGGTGTAAACTAATTCTGTAAAGATACCAACTTCGAAATTCACTAAAGTTATAAAAAAAAACAAAATGTAAAAACTTGAATTTTTTTGACAAGTATGCAGATTCTGGATTTTTTGAGCAACAGAAAATCTACATCCAGCAACAAATATGGTCAATGATAATGGTTTTACACATATTAAGTTTTAACATCTCTAGGACCTTCCGTTTAAGCTAGAATAAGCCTCATTTCATGGACCCATATTTTACCCAAGCAAAACTCATAGTGGTTTCCAGCCTAGGCGTGGTTTAGTTTAATATGACACCCACATGAGTGACACTGATGTTGCTAAATACTATATTGGTTGAAACTTGCAAAAATGGGTATTCATTCATTCTTTCAAGAAGCAAAAGCCATTTTGTATGGATGAGAATGGCTAAAAGTTTAATCTTAGAGACATCCCTCACACATCAATTTGCTATTCCCAGCACCTTTAAATTCAAAGAACTGGAAAAATGATTCCATTCTATATGCAAATCATTGGTGTAGTGAGACTAATGTCTTTCTCCTTGGTTTTAAAGGATATAAAGCAAATCAATTCAAGAACAATAAAGAAATTAAAGTGAAATAACTTTTACTAGTGTGTTTCTGAATTTTATCCAGAGTGTGTATCGGAAACATGGATAAAAATTAAATGAACCATTTGGAAATTATTGTGTTGTATTTGGATCTAAGTAGATGCTTATATTATAAGAATTTATGCACTATACTCTCGTTTCATCTTACTTTTGAAGTGGTAGTTTTAATATTTCCTTATGTAAAAATCGGGAAGATGAGGGCCTTATGAAGCCAGATCGATGTCTGCGTTTAGAATCAGATTGTGGGAAAGAAGTAGGGTCACTTATTTTTGATTTAGTAATTGAATCATCCTGCACTCATCTATAAGATTCTGGGCACAAGGTTGCTACTTTGTTAGTGTTTTGTATTTAAGATCTTTGAAGAGACATATTGGCCTAATTAGGATACATGCCTTCCCAACATAAAAAAAGTTGTAACCTTTGAGAAGTCCAAAGCAAAAACATCCAAGATAATGCAATAATTAGGCCTAGGCTTTCTAGTCATTGTTGCACATAGCCACTGCAAACATCATCTACTTCTTGAAAAACAAAAATTAAGAAATAATAATCATAACTTAATAATTAAGATTGGAACAATCAAAAACTTACACGCGAGATCAAGGAAGTCTGGTGTCCTAAATATGGAAAAAAGACAAAAACAGAACTTAATGGTTATATGATATCAGGTTGTGTATTTTTATGATTGCTTTTGATTCATCATATTATAAGAAAGATGAAAGAAAATCTAATCACTTAAGATGGTCTGCCATAGTTTGAGCAATCAATCATCTATTATATGAAAACAATACCCTTTCAATAGTTTTAGTCTTGATCTACAGACAAGTAAATCTTTTCTGCATTTCATATTTCATAGATACGAAAAAAGAAGAAAAAACTGTCCCTATTCAGATAGGTAAAAATGAAGTCCATTCGCAGAAATAACCAAGGAAGCTAAAAGGGTTCTTGAAACGAAAGGAAAAAAGAAAAATAAATACCACAATCCGGGAGGACCCAAAAAAATATCACATGTAGTACGATTTATACGCATTTGGAAAATAGATATCACTTATGAATATTGTATATATGTGACTCTCAAAATAGATTCGAAAGTATGAATGCGTAAATATGTTTGATGTGCATTGCTAGCATGTCCCAAATTTTGAGCCTTTATCTTGGATCTGATGTGTATTACCAGTATGTCCCAAATTTTGAGCCTTTATCTAAAACTGTGCTATTTTAAACATTTTTTTATATAATTATTATGATATTTTGGACCCTCCCCTAGAAATCATGCAATACCAGAAGCCAATATCCAATTGAATTTGAAGTTAAAATAAGATAAAGAACAAAACAATCAACATCATTACCAGGGTACATTTGCCGCCAATCCGCCATCCACCAGAACTAAAGTCATAAACTTTTAATGACAGAATGACTTCGATTATATCCCTTGACAAAAGAACTTTAACCTTCTTAAATTTGTTACTATAACATTCCCTCTAACAAGTGTCAAGCTTTTTCATTTCCCTCTGAGCTGGCCCATGTACTCTCCGCATCAATCATTATGCTTTCAAAGCAAAGGTTGTTTATTAATAATTTAACCTCCAAGATTTTGTGTTTATGATGCCAATGATAAGAGGCCTGTAAATGGTGCACAGAACGGACTGGCCTATATGACATTGGGGTAGTCATTGTCCACAGCCCACAGGTGGCAACTTTAAAGGGTTATTTGTGCAAATCCAGCATCAGTTGCAGATGTCAAAAGTGATTAGTGATGCATGCATCCATACTAATCAACAGGTAGGATATATGGCCAAGCAATTAATTGGTTCAAACTGTACCTATATTACCCTGATTGCGAGTTGAACATGTATATTATTGGTTCAAGTGACGGATACCGTTTTAATTATAATTCTTGGATATGAATCCTGAATTGAACACATTGGTGCGTAGATTTGACATGAAAGCTTAACAAATGTAAGAATATATATAATCTTAATATATTGTGCATCATAAAAATAGTGTCTACTACCGGTAAATGACAATTGACTAAATATGTGAAATTTAAAGCATAAAATAAATGGATACCATTAAAAAAAAAGGGCCGTTCAATTACCTTGCTCTATGTACACAAGGCGTCAGTGGAACTTAAATTCATTTGAACTAACATTTCTGCAAGTTGAAGTGTATAGTTTCATGAAGAACTGGACTCGTCACGCTCTAGGATAATAGTAGAACTGCACATTACCAGATATGTTAGGTTTGTAAATAATCTATTTCGTAAAAAGCTGCACAAATCTAGTTAAACATCTTTGTGACAAATGACAATTGTTGGTGCTAGTGAACAGAACACTTCAACTCAACTTGCCTCATCTTTTGTTTTTACCCCGTAATTTGTATGTCTGTCATTTTCTTTCTGGATAAGGAGATGCTGACATGATATCCATCCGGACAAGCCGAAAACATTCTGGCATATCAAAGTATTTAACCATTGAGTTTGGAAGGACATTAATTCCAGTATGTCTTGTCTTCTGAATATAAGAATAGAATGCAGCTACCATGAAATTGACACTAATACATATAACATACTCCACATCTAATAGCTCATAAATTCATGTGGTTTCCATATGTTTCTGTTGTATATGAATGACTGATAAATATACTATTGTACACGAATTATTTCTACTTCAAACAGATGTATTACCTCCATATGAAAAACATGCAATTTATTGAAGTAAAATGCTCAATAAATGAAAAACTCTTTTCCTTTTTTTTTTTTTTTTTTTTTTTTTGGGGGGGGGGGGGGGGGTATATTGATCAGTTATAGGACCCTATAAGTCTATAACGGTGACTCGGTGAGGGGCATGATATGATACTTGCATTGGGCCAAGAAGATAAGCATAGAAGGGGAAGTTTGTGTCAGCTTCATGCCCATTAGTGATAACTTTATAAAAGTAGCAGTTTCAAGAAAACAAATGATCATAAAAAAAGCATTTTGTACAGAAGTATACAGACAATATGCATAAATGAAAAAAGTATGACATGGAAACAAGCATCCACCAGAAGATCGAACTAATATACTGTATATGTTAGGTAAAGAGTGGTGTTAACTGGATGCGAGTTCGTTCTCGTTTATTGTTTATTCACGGAATCGCCCTCGACCATTACTATGGATCCGAGACATAGTAATGAACAACATAGACGCATACCAATTTATATACTAAAAACATGCATAATTTGTAGGAAGAAAAAATGAAATTAATTGTTTGTTGGTCTTGATGATAGGCATTAGTTTATGTTTAAGTTTAAACCAAGAAGGTATGTTAACGATTTTCTTGCATAGACGCATACCAATTTATATACTCAAAGAAATAGACAATTCGAACATTATTTGTAGCTTTCATATAAATAGACTGCAAAAGGCAGTTGTTGGTTTACTGTCTAACTTGGTTACATTTAAGGTTTATTTAGTTTACAGACCAGGGCAGGAAGGTTCACTTTGCAGAAACTCTTGATCTAGAATTAGATTGTTGTCATCCATCAACTTGATCTTCATCGCATCTGATTAGAGTGGATTCCTGTTTACATCCTTGTACAGTAGATAGCGTGAACGCGTCTTGCCAAGTGCAGCATACCTGCACAGATTCAGCTGGCATCAATATTGAATACAAGCAAGAAACACAGGAAACATGCAACAACCTTTTGAAATTGTACTTACCATTGAGGCACAAATGGTGCCATCCAGATTGCATCACCAGCTTGAACTGGGTACCTGTTTATAAAGAGCAATATTTCGTTACTTATGTGCTTCACACCAATTGCAGTCAGCTATCTGGCTCATATTATGAGCATTGACAGAGCTATTATCACTTCGAGGGAAAGCCGTGACCAACCATTTATATGTTCGATCCATTCAAAGTGAAATTACAATAACATACACTCAACATAGGATTATATATATATATATAGTTACGTTACATACATACATACATACTTACATACATATATATATATATATATATCTGTGTGTGTGGTCTCCGACGTCTCCAATAAAAATGTGGTCTCCGTATAACTTTTCCTTATATATATATATATATATATATATATATATATATATATATTTCTTTACTGCCAGGAAATCTAACTGACACTTGTCCGTTATATAGTCGCTGGACCTCTATCATCCATAATAGTGAATTTTTGTTATGTAGTGTGTTACATGTTTTAGACCTTCTGTAACAAAAGAAGCATGCCAATCAAACAGTTCTGAACATTACTTGTGACGAATCACTTACCAATTATCACCTAGGCGATAAATGCCTTGTCCCTCTAATAGCAACAAGCCATGCTGATTATAGTGGACCTCCTGGAGAAAATAGAGCATATTATTCAGATGATATCACTTACCTGATAACTGCTTCTAGCGGTAACTAGATAACATACTACAAAACCATGGAAATCAGTAATTACTTGGCATACCTACTCTAAATGCTCTTTGGGTACTAACTATTGCAACAAGCAAAAGAAGGAAAGGGGAACTCATATACTTTCGACTTGACAATACACAAAACTTAGAGCATTCAAAAGTGGTTTCTTACATCAACTTCATAAAGGAGGCATACTAAGAAACATGGTTGTCATGGCGCTCGACTAGTCGTGACTAGTCGACGACTAGTCGAGCAGTCGAGCTGGGGAGTCGACTTGATTTGTCGACTTGAAAAAAGAGATATTTCGGGCGACTAGTCGACTGACTGGTCGACTAGTCGAGTCGACTAGTCGTTTGGGTCATCGACTGGTTCAAAAAACTTGGTCAAGCCTAGTCAAAACCCGGTCATATAAATAATATTTTAACCCAAAAAAAACAATAGATTCAACCTAATTCAGCAGCAACAACCAACAAGAGAGGAAAAATCGGGGGGAAAAGCAGCAGCAACGACCCAGTTCCAGTTCTCTTCACGCGACCCAGCAGCAACAGTTACTTATTTACATACATAGATTGTAATTGCATATAAATTGTTTACTTATAAGTGTTTCAGTGTATATAAGTGCTTTGTTGTGAACTATCCATTCTGCATGTAAATGTTATTTTTCTGTTTTAGTGCTATGTTTCTGTGGTGAGTCTGGTGATTGCTCTGTGCCTCTGTTTATTTGAATTACAAGTTTTGGATAAGACATAAATCTTAAAAGTTAGAATTATATAACATATATAGTTTAATAGATATAATATATATATTTATTTATTAATTAAATTATATATATATATACGAATTTGTCGACTAGTCGACGACTAGTCTCGACTAGTCAGACTAATCGACTAGCCGGACCTCTATCGACTTGACTCGACTGACCGCCGTGACAACCATGCTAAGAAACTATTTCCATTCATAATTTCCGGAACTGTTCGAAGCATACTACTCTTTCCAAAGTGCACATAAATTAGTAAGCAAAACAAGTGAATATATTGTGATACTTTATTTGCAAGCTTGAATGATATCTCGCGACTAATTGTAATATCACATACTTAAAAATCCTTCTCTCTATTAGTTAAAAACCACAATTAACAATATGAATACCATAGAGTTGTTAGTAGTTGTACCGGTTACATTCTATACTTACCTTAACATTTAGAAACTCTCCAGGTTGAAAATCCATGATCTGCATACAAAGAAAATAGAGAAGTAAATGACCAAACTGTATTCTTGATAATTAACTAGGTACCACTGTACCAAATCCGATGTAAAAGTAAAGATTTGATAATAGTCTCAGACTGTTAGATTTGAAACTAACTGCTGCATAATATAACAACACAAACTGATGACACAAAACATAATAATACAATACTGAACATAACCTATCTTAAATAGTGGAAGTTATAACCACCACAATAACTACTAATTCAAATCACACTAATCCTAAATACCAGGTTTGCAGTTGCAACTACCTGAATAACTACCACAGATTCTATCTTATTTAAAAACATTTAACTTCTAGCAACAAGTCACATGACACTTGAACTGAATAAACACATTTCACACATAATTTATTGCGGCAGCTAAGGCATATGTTAACACAGACTCTCAGCTGTTCACGTAGTATCATTCGGTAAATTAAAAAAAAAAAAACTTTGAACATACTCAAGCAGGTAACAAGTCTCTAGCTCTCGAGTTCAGAAACAGAGAAGTTGTCATTTTATGGCTTAAGCCTTACAATTGAAGAGATTTTTTTTTTTAATAAACCGTACTTGCATTAAATCAAATCAGAGATAAGAGCATCGGACAGGAAGCCAGGAGCAATATCTCCCCACTCCCGTAAATCTGACATAGAATGAGAAGTCCTTGCTAACAAGTGAGCTACTTCATTCGCAAACCTATGCACAAATTGCACTAGCACATTATCAAAACTTAAGCGACTCAACACAATCCCTAACAATAGAATGAAAATAAGACCTTACATGGCCACCGTTACAACGAAAACTGTCATTATTTTGCTAAAAAAATTCTGGACTGAGGGATGGCTCACATGGATATTGAAGTCGTAAGACATAGATGTGGGAAGAAGCTTCCGGAGCTCAAAAATCTGATAACAAAAATTACAAATTTTAATATCAGAAGTGTATGAAAATGAAATATTTGGGAAAACAAACACTACAAATGTGCAAAATGTCTTGGTATGTCCCCAATGCAGTGATTATATATCATAACAAAAAAAAATGCATCTAATTTTATATTATGTATCAAGAATTAATCCCAGTGTGCCACACCAACTGCAAGGAAGCAAAATTACATACCTCGCCAGGTGTTTCCAGAAGAGACTGCTTATCTGTTGAACCAAAAATTTGCTCGGTTTTAAGATTTTCCTGGTTGGTGTACCTACAATGAACAGAATTTCTTTAACTCGCACCAACTTTAAAAAAAACTATTGAAACAAATTCGCAGAAATTTTAAATAGTGCAGGGGATCAGGAGATATAAAAATAATTGTACTCCAGTCTGTGACCATAGAGAATGTACCTTCTTTCAAAAACAACAAGAGTGGCCGGTGCATCGCATGTTAAAGAGTGTTCAAAATTTGGAGGCAGGTAAACATATGAGTCCACCTGTACTTCGAGAATTAAAGCCATAAATTATACTTCAAATTAGATCATAGAACAACAAAACATGCACAATAGACAGCTTGAGATTCCATAAATAGTAACATCAGGCAAACAATCTCAATCCAGCGATAATATCATCACTAATGGGGGATACTTTTTTGTTCTGAACTAGATGGACCAAATATAATTTCATTTTGCTCCAAAATCGAAGTTGGTGTTTGTATGCAATATGTAATACTTAGATTTGCAGGTTGACCCAACACAAGCTATGTTACTTGCAACCAGTATGCTTCGCATACTTTGCTGCTGCCCATTCAAATTAATAGTAAAAAAAGTGCACCTTTTATTTAGACTCATCACCTTATCCCAATCACATTAACAAAGAATGACAGTAAGTAAAAGTGAAGCCAAAACATCGTTAATCACACTAAGTGTCATTACTCACTAAGATAACTTCTGCATACTTGTCAAAAAATTTATAACAGATCTTGCATCATTTGATTAGTAATGAATCTGCATTTTATTTTTTAGCATGCAATTTTACCATTTTCCGTAAGATTATTGCGTTGAAGTACAATTAACTCAACAACGCCTTTTCTCCCAAACTACTAAGCTGGTTGACTATGCCAAAGTTACAACCCTAAAACGAAGCATGCAGAAGTTCAACATAGAGGACCCTTACCATCATAATCTGGCTGATGCTAGAAACATTAGTTAGTGTAACTTCACCCTGAATCACAAATACGAACCTAAACAAAACATAAACCAGATAGTGTCAGAAAAGGCCAATAATACTAAGAAATTTTAATAGAAAAATAAAACTGAAAGCATTCAACATGAGGATACTTAATAAAAGAACATCTATATGCACCTCTCGACATCATTTGGAGGGGGAGCTGATTTTGAATTTCCTGTTCAAACAACACATAGTTATAACATTTGTGTTGCAATAATAAATCATGATTATAGAGTTATAGGTTCTAAACAAAAGTAGAATACTTTTAACTGCTGAATAACCACTGGCACCAACTACATGCAAGATCATAACAATCATAACAAAAGTTTCAAGTTCAAGATTCAAAAACACCTTGCATTTTTGCTAGGTACATAACAAAATGTGACCCCATGGCTGGGGTAATCAGATAAGCTCCGAGAGTATTACTCCTACAAAAAAAAGTATAAATCAAATTTTGGAATTTGCATACAACCCAAAAATTCAAATTGCGTAAATAAATACACACCAGTCTGGTAAAGGGCTGAAAACATGACTTTCAGGGGTGATTAAAGCATGATCTCTTTTATACACACTGCGAGTATACCCAGGCAAATCTGCCAATATAAATACACAATACTAGTAGTTCAATCAATAAGATTCAATCTTCAACACATCTTAATCAAGAACTGAACATTATCATATAAAAACTATTAACAAGTTTGAATTTTTATTGCAAAAGCAAAAGGGGGCATCACTGAACTGACCTTGCAAGTGAGAAGGAGAGAGTGTGGGGTTTGTGACTTTGCTATATATGGACTCAGTTTCCAAGATAAGGGGAGCAGAGCAAAACCCTTCTTGGGTCATAGCAGTTGTGAAGAGACCTGCATAAATTGAGAACATTCATGTTCGAAGATAATACTATGAAAAGTTATTAAAGGAAGGAACAATAATCAAGAGAAATATATGAAAAAGATTTACATATGGTGATTGAGAAAAGAAAGAAAGATTCAAGTGAGAAGGCAGAAAAAAGCTTCATTTTTTTGAAGCTTTTCTTTTCCCCTTCCTGTTTCTAATATGAGTCGAGTTCAGGAGTGACTTTCACTGAAATTTCTTGAGCTTTGGCCTTTGTCTCACGATTTCTGAGTAAACAGCACCCACAACTTTTTTGTATCGATTTGTTTTTGTACGGCCACTTTTCAGTGACTAGTGAGTCACATTACCATGTCACTATGTGGCTGAGTGACAAATGTAGTCGTGTAAAGCAATAAAAAACATTTTTTCCCCATGTATTTAAATATTGAATTATGTGCGATGTATATTGAGAAATGAGAATTAAATTAAATATAAATATTTATTTTATTTTATTTAAATTGAAACATGAAAAGATTAGGCTGTTGGCCGGTACTCGATAACTGAATTTAATTTTAAATATTAGTTTTTAAATAAAATATTTATTTAAATAAAATAATAATTTTATTCGCTTTAAATACAAATAAATAAATTATATAAAAATATTTGTATACAAGATGTTAAATTAGAAATTATTATTGTTATAATAAATATAAAAAATAATTTTAAATTAAATATTAAAATAAAAATAGTAAAATATTATAAGACTATTAAATTAAATATTATTATAATGTTAATATGGATCTTAATATTATTTTGATTAATTTTTTTCATTAATTCCTAATTTTATAATTAATTCTGAATCGATACCTTCATTAATTAATTTTAATTTAGGATTTTTAGAATCCTGTCAAAATATAATATGTGCATAATGATTTTAATTCATTTTTAAGTTGTTGAGATAGAAAATAGAATTGAATCAAAAATTGATTTTTTTTCCTTAAATTTTTTGTTTTTTTAATTTCAAGTCGGTTTTAAATTGTTGTTCGACATTGGTGTATCATTAAAAGAATTGTTGTCGATAAAAGTAATGTTAAAAAGAACATATAATTATTTAGTGAAATTTTTGTGATAGCTATGTTTTGAAATATAATATGAAAAATAATAGAGAAATTACCCAAATTACTACTTTTTTAAAATTATTTTCAAAAATACTACTACTTTTAAAAATAATTCTAAAAATATTGTTTTTAAAGTTTTGTTTTCAAAAATACGATCGGCAACCTTTGTAACACAAAATGCAAAAGTTCCTGTTATTTTAATTGTTTAATACTATTATATATTTACATTTTTTTTATTTAATAATTATACTATGCTGACTGTACCTATGCTGACTATGCGCCACATGGCAGGTGAGCCCCACCCTGCTGACGTGGCAAGCGGGTCCCACCCCATGCTGACGTGGCAGATGACATGGCAGGTGGGTCCCACTCCATGCTGACGTGGCAGTCTGTGTGGCAGCTGATGTGGCAGTGGGCCGGCAGCAACCTTAAATGCAATCAAAAGCAACCAAAAGCAACTAAATTTTAAAGTTGCATTTGTGTTTGATTTCGGTTGATTCAAGTTGCAAATATGGTTGCAAAGTTGCAAATCGTATTTTTGTAAAAAAAATTGAGAAAAAAGTATTTTCGCAGTTTTTTTTTAAAAAATTCGTATTTTTGTAAAAAAAAATAAAAAAAGTTAGTATTTTTGCAAAAATACTTTTATGCTTAGGTAGTTGTTTTTGAAGTTTATTAATTTTTGTTACCTATGTAGTTGCATTGAATTGTTTAGCAAGTATTTTTAAAATCAAAGTTCAAAAGTCATTATTTTGTAAAAACTTTTACAAAGAACGTATTTTTAGAAATAGTTTACATAGTCTCGGTAGTTCTCAAAAAAGCCCAAAATAATATTATGTGAAGGTTTGTTATTAGAAATTTTAGTTAATTTTTGCCGAGCTTAAAAAGAAACTTTTAAAAAAAATATGAAGACATAATTTCTCTAATAGTACCTTTTAAATCAAAAACATTTTTTTTTACAATCTCTCATTAATATATCTTTTGTTTATTGTAATAAGAGAAATATAATCTTTATTTCGATACGTACATAAAAAAATTCAATTCCAAAAATTTTGAAGATTAAATTATGCGTTGTTATAAACAAAGTAAATTAATAAATTAATTTCTATAAAGAACTTCTAAAAGGAACCTTTTTGAAATTTTATTTTACATTCTTAAGAAAATAGAAAGAAAACTTAAGTATAAATTATCGAAACGAAATATTAACTCAAACAGATGATACCAAATTATTATATAAATATATTTTTTTATCAAATTTAAAATACATACATATGTCATAAATTAAATAAAAATATGAAACAAGGAATATATTTCATTTCTAGTAATATCATAATGAAAAACTTCTCCTAAGGATTATTTTAGTTAAGTTACCTAATATTATAATAATTTTGTATTGAGTGACATTTTTGTAATAACACCCCCTATATTCATAAAAGGGGAAAAAATATCTAAAATTAAATTTAGATAAATTAACTAAAGTTACTAACATTTTTAGTATAAAAAATGAATGATATTTTTGTAATAATAGAATATGTCTCCTTATATTTACAAAAATAATCTTCATATTATATTATAATAGAAATTAACTTTAGAAAGTTATCTAAAGGTAACTTTAGGATAATTAAATCATTCATAAAAATACCCTATCTGATTCAGGGGTGTTCATGAGTCGGATTGGCCGGGTTTTAGTCATTTTTTCTAACGAACCCAATTAAGTTTTAAAAAATTTAACCCGTTATATTAAAAAATATTATACAATCCAACTCTACTCAATTTAAATCAGTTTGGGTCGGGTTGTCTCGGTTTGATCGGTTTATAACTAATATTAAAATTTTATATTTTCATGTATCTCAACATAAATTGTGATAATATAACTTACTATCTCAACATAAATGACAACAAAATCAAAACAATATTAACGAAATATGTTCATAGTAAAACTTATAACTAATCTAATAAATTTTAAATATATAATTACTATTATATTAATATATAAATTATAAATTATCTTGAAAGTATAAAATATCGGATGCAATTATATATTATGTATCATATAATACATACGTATCGGGGTTGGGTTGGGTTGAGTTGACTAAAATAATTTTTAATCCATACCCAACCCAACTAATTCGGGTTGAATTTTTTCTAACCCAACTTAATATCATATTTTTTATTTTCGGTTAAATTGGCCGAAATAAGTTTCGATTTGGATCAAATTTTATAACGATGAACACCCCTAATGTAATATCCATAATTATTTAGTGATAAAGTATTAATTAATTAGAATGATAATATTTAGATAAAATAATATTTAGTTATAAGAAATTGATTAGAAATAGGAATTGTAAATTATTAATAATTAGATTAGAATTAGAATAATAGTTTTAAAATATATATATATATATATGGTGTAATACACGTTTTATTTAAACCCTAAGGATACACTCATTAGCAGAGCCGCATAGCAGAGCAGAGGGAGAAAGGAAAATAGCAGAACAAGATCGTTATCATATCTAATATATTAGCACGGTACTTTTTCTCTTATACGACTTCTATATCTTGTTTTCAATTCATTAGTTTATAATATGTCATGTGGGCATATATTTTATATAATATAAGTCATGGATTATGAAGTTACCTCATGTTGTGTGTTGCCATGTTCACGAAGCTTTATATGTTCAAAGACTAAAGTCAAGTTACATGGTATTTGTTTTAGCATATAGTATATGTTTAGCGAAACATGTGCGGCCACTACAACATCAGTTGGTTGTAATTGATTTACTAAAACATTAATTTCTATAGATATTAATAGGATTATTATAAGCTGCTGTAGGTCCGATGTTGTAATATAAATGAATGTATTTACTAATAAATTATATTTATATAATTAGATTGTGAAACGAGTGTTTAACTGATCTTTTACAGATTTGGATAATATTTGAGGTTACTATGTTTAAGGTACGGATTTCGTCCCCTTTCTCTTCAGCGCTACTCTTTTTAGGATTAATTATATTAATTCGTTCCTTTCGTAAACTGTTCATTCCGTTATTACTCATTTTAACTGTTTTGATTCTCCGAAAGTTATTTTAAAGTCTATTTCGAAATATTTAAATATTTGTCTCTGCGATTTTCGAAAATTATGTATGTTACATATCTGCGTAGAATATTTGAAATATATGTTCAGGTGATTTTAAAATTGTGAAAATTATTTTATTTGAACCCTTAGAGTGATATAGGGTATACCGATTTAACCAGCTGTAGGGGTACTACAGCCATGTCATTGCGGCACCAGTGGCATGACACTTCCGTGGCAGTGTGATTAGTCACGGCGTATCCTTCTGATAGCTCAGGTGGTGAGCTTTGCGCATTTTGATATTTGTTTGAGGATACGTGGGTGCACCCAGAGTCTGATTTGATTTGTGATTTGTTATTTGACGGTGACGTTGTATATGCCGTACACGTTGTCCGGTTTGTTGCACGCATTAGGTACCCTATGATGTGTGTATCTGTTATCTGTTCTGTATCGGTATGAAATATCCTAACCCCTCTTTGCTTCAGCCTTGTATTTAAAAATTAAAGTTATTTATTATTATTAAATTATATATCTTGCTTCTTGTTTTATAAACTGTATTCCAATCCGTACTGGGCATTTGGCTCATGCCATATTCTTTCTTCTGGCAGGTACTTAGGGGGACCTTGGGCTGTGTGATGGAGAGCTCCCTTATTTACATTTATTAGGACGTTTGAGCTTTTCGCATTTTCTTTTTAGACATTGGTTATTATTAAAGGTTTTGGATTAATTCGCATTTATCGCTTTGAATTATTTTGGAGGTTTTAATACTATTTTACAGAGTTGTTGGACCTATTCAATTACTTTAAGGTGGATTTTAGTACTCTATATAGGTTTGTGGTTTGATAAGTAACCCCTCATCTCATTTTGGGAAGGGGGTGTTACAGAGATGGCATCAGAGCTTAGGTTCTTTCTTGTAGAAAACCTATTTAGGTTTGACCTGTGAGTTTGGGTAGACATTAGGATGGATACTCTGATTTAAATTTCATTCAGCTTTATTCTCTTCAAATTGATTCATAAATGCTTCCGCTTATATATTCTTGTGATCTTCATTCGTGTCTTATCTTATATTGTAGATGCCTCCTAAAAACCGTAATCAAACTAACGTGAATGTGAGTCCAGCTCAGTTAGCTCAGATGATATCTCAAGCAGTGACTCAGGCTATACAACAAGCTTTTCCAAATCAGGGGAACTAAGGTAACCAGAATGGTCAGGGAAACCAAGACAACCAGAATGGCCAGGGAAATCAGGGAGATCAAAGGAATCATGAAGGTCAGGGAAATCAGTTGGAGTCTTTTGCATGGTTGGAGAGGTTCATTAAGCAGAAGCCAGAATCTTTTCATTCAGCACCAACTCCAATTGAAGCTGAAAATTGGATTGTTCATCTTGAAAAGATATTTGATGCTTTGGGTTGTGATGACTCTCAGAAAGTGAAGTTGGCCGTGTATAAGCTAGAGGGGGATGCTCAGAGGTGGTGGAGAGGAGTGAAAACCATTAAGGGTGAGGAGTTTATAGAGGCATTGACATGGCCGGTGTTTACAGAGTTGTTCTATGAGCAGTACTTTTCAAATGCTGACAGAGAAGCTTATTTGAGGGAATTTCATTCTATCAGTCAGAATCATGATGAGACTATTACTGACTATATGGCGAGATTTATCAGGTTGGCTGGATTTGCTGGGACAATTGCAGGAAATGCTGCACAACAGGCAGAAAAGTTTAAATGGGGGTTGAAACTTAACTTGAGGGGTCATATTATCTCTCTCAAATTTCCAAGTGTGGCAGAGGTGGCTGATGCAGCTAAGGATATTGAGAAGGAACGCAGTGATTTTAGAGCTCACAGGTTTCAGAATGATCGTAAAAGGGGAAGAGATGATCAGGGTTCAGTGCAGGGTAAGCAATGGAATGGAGGACATGGTAATCAGCAGGGACAGTGGCGTGGAAGGAATCAGTATAACAGGTCTCAGTCAACTTATGGTCAGAATCAGTATGGTGGTCAGAAGAATAATCAACAGTTTCAGCAACAGCCTAGACAGTGGCAGAACCGTCAACAGGGGCAAGGCCGTTATTCAGTGTATGGGGGAAACCCAAATATGATTCCAGTTGCACCTTGTGCTACATGTGGTGGACATCATCCGGGCAGGGCTTGTTATAGACAGACTGGAGCATGTTTCTTGTGTGGTAGCATGGAGCATAGGGCAAAGGATTGTACAGTGTCACGCAATACTGGTGGTGGAGGAAGTGGCAGTGGAGGAACTGGTAGTGGAGGTCAGCAGAACCAGAAGAATCCTTCAGGCAGGGTGTTTGCATTAACCGCTAATCAGGCAGCAACTAACTCAGGTACCGTTTCTGGAACACTTCATGTGGGTACACGTGAAGCTTATGTGTTATTTGATACTGGTTCGACTCATTCTATTGTATCCTTATCATTTGTTCGTTATCTTGAAGTTTTACCTTCATTACTTGATCCTCGTTTGTGTATTGTGACCCCAATGGGGAATTCTATTATTATTTCTGAGGAGTACAGAGGGTGTCCGATAGCTGTGGGAGATAGGAATTGTAAGGTTAACTTGCTTCCGATGTTGATGCATGATTTTGACATTATTCTGGGTATGGATTGGTTGAGTGAGCATCGTGCGACAATTGATTGTCCAGGGAAGTGTGTGATCTTTGGAGATGTGAATAAACCAGAATTTGTGTTTCAGGGGTCTCAACCGAAAGGAGTGGTTAAAATTATTTCAGCCTTAAAGGCAAATAAACTTTTGTCTAAAGGTTGTGATGGTTATCTTGCTGTTGTGAGGGATATGTCTAAGGATGAGCCTCGCATTGAGGATTATCCGGTTGTGAATGAGTATGCAGATGTATTTCCAAAAGATCTAACTGATTTGCCGCCACAAAGAGAAGTGGAGTTTACTATTGAGCTTGTTCCAGGTGCAGAGCCTATTTCTAAGGCGCCGTACCGAATGGCACCGTTGGAGTTGCAGGAATTAAAAGAGCAATTACAAGACTTGTTGGATAAGGGGTTTATCAGGCCGAGTGTATCTCCATGGGGTGCTCCAGTGTTGTTTGTGAAGAAGAAAGACGGGTCTATGAGATTGTGTATTGACTACAGGGAGTTGAACAAGGTGACTGTCAGAAACAGATATCCTTTGCCACGCATTGATGATTTGTTTGATCAGTTGCAAGGGGCGAAGTACTTTTCGAAGATAGATTTGAGATCTGGTTACCACCAGTTACGAGTAAGGGATGAGGATATTCCGAAGACAGCATTTCGCACTCGATATGGTCATTACGAGTTTCTTGTGATGTCTTTTGGGTTGACGAATGCACCAGCAGTATTTATGGACTTGATGAATAGGGTCTTTCATGACTACTTGGATAAGTTCGTTGTGGTTTTTATTGATGATATCTTAATATACTCTAGGAGTAAGGAAGAGCATGAGGAGCATTTGCGCATTGTACTTGAAATTTTGAGGGAGAAGAAATTGTTTGCAAAATTTTCGAAGTGTGAATTCTGGTTGGAGCAGGTTGCATTTTTGGGGCATATTGTGTCTGGTAAGGGAATTGAGTTGGATCCTGCGAAAGTCGAGGCTATCACAAATTGGCCGAGACCTAGTACTGTGACAGAGGTGAGGAGTTTCTTGGGTTTAGCAGGTTACTATAGGCGTTTTGTAGAGGGCTTCTCATCCATAGCTTTGCCGTTGACTCAGTTGATGCGGAAGGGTGTTAAGTTCGAGTGGAATGATGATCGTGAGAAAAGTTTTCAAGAGTTAAAGAAGAGGTTGGTGTCAGCCCCTATACTTGTTTTACCATCAGGGAGTGGAGGATATCAGGTTTATAGTGATGCTTCTAAGAGGGGTTTGGGGTGTGTTCTTATGCAGCATGGGAAGGTAATTTCGTACGCTTCTAGGCAGCTTAAACCCTATGAGGTAAATTATCCTACCCATGACTTGGAGTTAGCAGCAGTGGTCTTTGCCTTAAAAATTTGGAGGCATTATTTGTATGGAGAAACTTGTGACATATTCACTGACCACAAGAGTCTCAAATATATTTTTACACAAAAAGAGTTAAACATGAGGCAGAGGAGGTGGCTTGAACTTATTAAAGATTATGATGCTAAAATTCAGTACCATCCAGGAAAGGCAAATGTAGTGGCAGACGCTCTTAGTAGAAAGAACTTGGGAAGTGTTGCATCTCTTATTACTCAACAACACCTTATTTCAGATATGGACCGATTGGGTGTGGAATTGTATATTGGAGAATCAAATGCAATCCTAGCAAGTTTGAAGGTGGAATCAAATCTAGTCTCAAGGGTTAAGGAAGCTCAGAAAAGTGATACAGGGCTAGAAGCTATTAGATCGAATGTGGCAGATGGTAAGCAAACGGAGTTTCATGTTGATGATCATGGTGTGGTATGGTTGGATAGTAGATTGTGTGTACCTTCAGACTTAGCGATTCGTGAAGCAGTTTTGACTGAGGCTCATAGTTCTTCATTTTCTATTCATCCGGGTTCTACTAAGATGTATCGAGATTTGAAGAAGCACTTTTGGTGGAGTGGGATGAAACGGGACATAGCAGAGTTCGTGGGGAAATGTCTTACTTGTCAACAAGTGAAGATTGAACACCAGAGATCTAGTGGACTATTACAGCAGTTGGATATCCCGGTTTGGAAGTGGGAAAACATTACCATGGATTTTGTCACGGGTTTACCAAGGACTTTTAGGAAGAATGATGTTATTTGGGTGGTGGTTGATAGACTTACAAAATCAGCTCATTTCTTACCTATTAGAGAGACTACTCCTATTCATGATTTGGCAGAGATATTTCAACGGGATATTGTTAGACTTCATGGTGTGCCTGTGTCGATAGTTTCAGACAGGGATACGAGGTTTACTTCGCGTTTTTGGAAGGGATTTCAGCAGGCTTGGGGTACGAGGCTTAATTATAGTACAGCTTTTCACCCACAAACTGATGGACAATCAGAGAGGACTATTCAGACGTTGGAGGATATGTTGAGAGCTTGTGCTTTGGAGTGGTCTGGTGATTGGGATAAATATTTATACCTTGTGGAGTTTGCGTATAATAATAGTTGGCAAGCGAGCATTGGCATGCCACCATTTGAGGCGTTGTATGGTAGAAGATGTAGAGCACCGACTTGTTGGAATGAGGTTGGAGAAAGTGTCATTGAAGGGCCAGAGTTGATTCGGGTAACTAACGAAAAGGTAGAACAGGCTAAAGAAAACTTAAAGGAAGCTCAATCGCGTCAAAAGAGCTATGCAGATCAAAAGAGAAAATTTGGTGGATTTGAGCCTGGTGATCATGTGTTTTTGAAGGTGTCTCCTTGGAAGGGTGTTAAACGTTTTGGTATGAAAGGGAAGCTTAGTCCGAGATATGTTGGTCCTTTTGATGTTATAGAGAGAGTAGGGGAGGTTGCTTATAGAGTAGCATTGCCACCACAGTTATCCCATGTGCATAATGTGTTCCATGTGTCTGTTCTAAGGGGTTACAAGTATCATCCGCTGCACGTAGTTCAATATCCGTTACATAAGATTAGGGAAGATCTTTCTTGTGAGGAAGAAGCTGAAACTATTTTAGCTCGAGAGGAACGAATTATGAGGAAGAAAACTATTCCATTTGTTAAAGTTTTGTGGAAAAACCATTCTGAGAGAGAGGCTACTTGGGAGTTAGAAGAATCTATCCGTGAGAAATATCCGCACTTATTTGATTCAGGTACGAGTTTTAGTTTCGTTAGATTCCGGGGACGGAATCTTTTTTAAGGGAGTATATATGTAATATCCATAATTATTTAGTGATAAAGTATTAATTAATTAGAATGATAATATTTAGATAAAATAATATTTAGTTATAAGAAATTGATTAGAAATAGGAATTGTAAATTATTAATAATTAGATTAGAATTAGAATAATAGTTTTAAAATATATATATATATATATGGTGTAATACACGTTTTATTTAAACCCTAAGGATACACTCATTAGCAGAGCCGCATAGCAGAGCAGAGGGAGAAAGGAAAATAGCAGAACAAGATCGTTATCATATCTAATATATTAGCACGGTACTTTTTCTCTTATACGACTTCTATATCTTGTTTTCAATTCATTAGTTTATAATATGTCATGTGGGCATATATTTTATATAATATAAGTCATGGATTATGAAGTTACCTCATGTTGTGTGTTGCCATGTTCACGAAGCTTTATATGTTCAAAGACTAAAGTCAAGTTACATGGTATTTGTTTTAGCATATAGTATATGTTTAGCGAAACATGTGCGGCCACTACAACATCAGTTGGTTGTAATTGATTTACTAAAACATTAATTTCTATAGATATTAATAGGATTATTATAAGCTGCTGTAGGTCCGATGTTGTAATATAAATGAATGTATTTACTAATAAATTATATTTATATAATTAGATTGTGAAACGAGTGTTTAACTGATCTTTTACAGATTTGGATAATATTTGAGGTTACTATGTTTAAGGTACGGATTTCGTCCCCTTTCTCTTCAGCGCTACTCTTTTTAGGATTAATTATATTAATTCGTTCCTTTCGTAAACTGTTCATTCCGTTATTACTCATTTTAACTGTTTTGATTCTCCGAAAGTTATTTTAAAGTCTATTTCGAAATATTTAAATATTTGTCTCTGCGATTTTCGAAAATTATGTATGTTACATATCTGCGTAGAATATTTGAAATATATGTTCAGGTGATTTTAAAATTGTGAAAATTATTTTATTTGAACCCTTAGAGTGATATAGGGTATACCGATTTAACCAGCTGTAGGGGTACTACAGCCATGTCATTGCGGCACCAGTGGCATGACACTTCCGTGGCAGTGTGATTAGTCACGGCGTATCCTTCTGATAGCTCAGGTGGTGAGCTTTGCGCATTTTGATATTTGTTTGAGGATACGTGGGTGCACCCAGAGTCTGATTTGATTTGTGATTTGTTATTTGACGGTGACGTTGTATATGCCGTACACGTTGTCCGGTTTGTTGCACGCATTAGGTACCCTATGATGTGTGTATCTGTTATCTGTTCTGTATCGGTATGAAATATCCTAACCCCTCTTTGCTTCAGCCTTGTATTTAAAAATTAAAGTTATTTATTATTATTAAATTATATATCTTGCTTCTTGTTTTATAAACTGTATTCCAATCCGTACTGGGCATTTGGCTCATGCCATATTCTTTCTTCTGGCAGGTACTTAGGGGGACCTTGGGCTGTGTGATGGAGAGCTCCCTTATTTACATTTATTAGGACGTTTGAGCTTTTCGCATTTTCTTTTTAGACATTGGTTATTATTAAAGGTTTTGGATTAATTCGCATTTATCGCTTTGAATTATTTTGGAGGTTTTAATACTATTTTACAGAGTTGTTGGACCTATTCAATTACTTTAAGGTGGATTTTAGTACTCTATATAGGTTTGTGGTTTGATAAGTAACCCCTCATCTCATTTTGGGAAGGGGGTGTTACACCTAAGCTGGTGTGCTATTTTTTTCTCTTAATCTTATGCAGTCTTTAGTATTAATCTCTATTTTTAATTATAGTTTCATATTAGTATATTTTTGAAAAGTTGAGAAACGGGTCAGGTATGACCCGAACCGATCCTCAAAACCCAAGCTGCAGCATTCTTGATTTGTTTAACTCAGACACAGACACAGCTCACACCCACATAAATCTCTTTCAGCTATGGAGGTCGCCACCATTTCTTGTTCACACTTGTTACCCGCCACGCGCCCACGCACCCTCTCTTCAAAAACAAGAAGCACAGCTGTTGCTTCTTTATCCACCAATTTTCTATCTCCGTTCACCGGCGGCAGTGTTTCCGGCGACTTCGCCGGACTCAAGATTCGACCCCCTTGTCTGAACCCACATGCCCCCCTTTCTTCTAAAGCCAAACGAGGTGTTGTCACCATGGTAATAAATATATATTAAACCCCACCATGTCACTTTTTTTTGTATATTACAGTAACTCTTTTTTTAATTGATTTATGGTACTCCAACTTAAATGACAAAAGAATTTTTTTCTATTTTTTATGTGAAGTTTTGTGTTGGTTGAAATTTGACTGAGGGAAGAGGTGGGGGTAATGTAGAAAGAAGGGAAAGTTATAAGCTTCAAATTATATTGTTTAATTGATGCAACTGTGTGCTCCTTAATAACAATCTTACTTCATGCTGGCTAGTTATTTCGGTAAAATAGATGTGAATAAAAAGAATGAAATTCAATGCAGAGAACATACGAGACCAAATGGTAAGGCCTGTGTTCATGGCACAGTGTTATTAAGTTGACCATGGAAACCTGTTGTGTTTGCATAAATTTAAAAAGTTATAAATATAATTAGAATGCTTTTATTAGCTTTATGATGCCTCTCGTCCCTTCCGCATCCTATGAAAAGGCAATGGACATACCATGAAATATATATTATCGAAACATTAGACAAGTATAATCTGAGCTTTAAATTTTGTCAAAGAAGGCAATGTGCTGTTATTCATGTGAAAAAATCACTAAATGAGGCTAATATATAATTTATCAACTACCATACTCGTGCCTTGTTGCTGCTACACTTTGGGATATGTGTATCCTCATGGCATGCCATATGACCCCATTTTATGTTCAGCACTTATGACAGCTTATAAAAATGGCTAGTTCTGAAATAAATGTTCCATGAAGATTGTTTAATGATCGCCGATGCAGTGGATGTTTTTGTTTCTATGCTTTCAGTCGCTTGAATGTT
Source organism: Oenanthe sinensis (assembly GCA_028671895.1). Lineage (NCBI taxonomy): Eukaryota > Viridiplantae > Streptophyta > Magnoliopsida > Apiales > Apiaceae > Oenanthe > Oenanthe sinensis. The sequence goes on along the minus strand of CM053812.1, from coordinate 27,314,758 downwards.
TAAAGTACACAATTTGATATCGTATATATGGTTGTAGAATGTGTAATTGGTCTTTCATTACTGGACCCTATTGATTAGACATAAATGTGGGAGGTGTCTACACATGTGTTCTGCTCTTAGTGGCTCATACCACATTAGTTTCCTTCTGTTTTGATATCTACTTCTCCCGATGATAGATTCAATTTAGACTGTATATTCTACAAATTTTTGGTATGTTGCACCTCCTTGCTTATGTTTTTCTTTGTCGAATCATAGTTAGTCATAAAATTTGCTACCCGGAAATATTAATGTGATTTTACGCGCTACTAAATAAAATAAACTGCATGCTATTGGGTTGAGGATTCTAGTGCTTGCAATCGTCATGTCTATTTTCTGAAAAATGAACGTTATTCTGGTCGCAGGTAATTCCTTTTTCAAGAGGAAGTGCATGGGAGCAACCTCCTCCAGACCTGGCATCTTATCTGTATAAGAATCGAATTGTTTATCTGGGCATGTCTCTAGTTCCATCTGTCACTGAATTGATACTGGCAGAGTTTCTCTACCTTCAGTACGAGGATGAGGAAAAGCCAATTTATCTTTACATAAATTCCACGGGGACAACCAAGGTATAACTTTTCTATCTTTTTCTTTAAGGTAAATTCTGGATACTAATCATGTTGTTCAGGCCCATCTGATTAATCTATTGGAGGCTGGTCGACTAGAAAGGGGCACCAGATAATTTTATGAATTGATAAGTTGATCATGCTTTCTGTTGCCCCTTCTGTAGCAATGGATTTAGGCTGAAGTTTTGAAAATCATGCTTGTTTGGTTTATAATAGGAAGTCACCATGGATTTACTATGGAAGTTGTAAGTACTAGGAAGTATCAAAATGTGTTTGGTAATGGTTGGCATATGGAAATTAACTACCTATGTGAAGTTTAAGTTACCAAGGTCCAAGGGGAGGATGGGTAATTAAATTCCCATAATCTATGGGTATTCAAACTTACTTGAATTTCCTTATTGATATAAACCAAACAAGTTTCCAAATGCACTTCGTAGGTATTTGAACTTCCCGTGTATTTAGATATGCAACCAAACAAGCACGTAGTTGGTAATTTTATCTAATAGTGGAGTAGATTGGTCACAGTTACATGCGTACATGTAGTCTTGTCTTTTCATGATTTTGTTTGCAGAATTTACTGAGATAAAAATAGTTGAATTCCGTGGATTAGTTGGAGGAGCCACTTCGAATTAGCTGAATGATTTATTAGTCTCAATATGAAGGAATGGAATTGTTTGTTAAATTTTTTTTCTTCTGAAGTATCAAAATTATCATAGATACCTACAAGTGTCTCGTACTCCCCTCTATCATGAAAAGTATTTAACAAGTAATACATACCAACTGCCGAATTTATATATTTTTAAATTTCACCCATGGCTAAATATTTAGAAATAACCGAAATAGATTAATTACCTATTTTTATTTTGCAGAATATTAGAAATAAATTTTATACCTGTTAAATAGAACAATACCCCCCCCCCCCCCAAAAAAAAAAGAAGAAAAGAACAAAAAGATAAACAATATATAATGAAAACTGAGTTTATTTATAAATAAGTAACAATCCTCTTAAATTTCTAATTAACACTGTATGGGTAGCCAATATTAATATTATGATATTTTTTCTTGAGTTGTAAAACAGTATAGCTAGGAATAAATAAAGATAATTATTATAAATGTAATATGGGAAAAAATATTGAATAAAAATATCAATTATTAACGGGGAAAAGAGTATTCGATTGAGTAATATAGATATACAATGTAATTATCCTGATTTCAAAAAAAATATATGTAAGAAGAATACCAAAATGATGGTACAAGGATTGTCGTATACATAATATAATCAAACCTTTTAGGCAGAATTTTTGGTGGATATGATTCAGCTAAAATTGGATCTTTCAAACCAAAATAAATATCTAGATGTTAGACATTATTAAGAGAATCACTCAGCCAGACCATATTCATTATTGTTCACTTGTTAATAAATAATACACAAGTAATACATGTTTAACTATATATATACAGCTATAGAGTTAAATGTAAATTTTCGTTTACGCCTGCAAAAAGAAGTAATATTGTTATAATCAAATTTTAGGTCAGAAACTCATTTATTAAATGACAAATGCTCCTAATCTCATCTTATAAGCTACACTTTGCAGCATGCAGCTCAGATGCAGCAAATTTGGGTCCTGCCATTCAGTTCTTTTATGTCTGTATATGGATTGCAGCTCTGTTACTGGAATTAATTTATATTTACCTTTTGCAGGGTGGGGAGAAGTTGGGATATGAAACAGAAGCTTTTGCAATTTACGATGTTATGAGGTTATTTTACCTGTTTAGTATTTAACAATTTTTATACCATAGTATCTAGCGGGCTATGTTATCGATTGGTGAATTGCCTGATGATTATCTTGCACAAGTAATGTGATACTGGTTAATCAGTGCAATACTGTACTTTGGAAATGATTAATATCCAAGAGTTGTTCTCCTTTCAGAAATTCTGATTTAAGCAGTGGATGCCTTCAGTTTTTACAATTAATCGATATAATTAAACCATCTTTTTATTTTTTTTGGTTAATAATTTTGAAAAGGCTGGAAAGAAACCTGTTATAAACTTCAAAATTTTTGTGTTATCCTTAGCAACCAAAATTTTGCTCATACAGGATATTGTTTGTGTCATCCTTAGCAACCAAAATTTTGCTTATTACTTAGCCTATAGAGGTTTTTTCTTAGCACAATACTTTTTGTTTTTTGTTAATATTGTTATAAACCATATATAGACAAATAAGTCACTATTCTTGTTTGTTGATTCTTGAAATGTGGAACTATCATGCATATGAAGCATAGAGCAGTCCCTGACTTCAATTGGTTCATTCGAAAAGTTTCTGTTGGTGTACTTCAGCTGATTGTTGGTTTGTTTTATTCTATTGACATCCCAAGATTGAACTGAGTTTTCCACTGCAGTTATGTCAAGCCACCTATTTTTACACTGTGTGTGGGCAATGCTTGGGGTGAAGCGGCCTTACTATTAGCTTCTGGCGCTAAAGGAAATCGTTCCGCCTTGCCCTCGTCGACAATAATGATAAAGCAGGTGATGTTTATGTTATTATTAATGATTTTATTTGTTGTTTCACATCTCATACATCATTGTAAGAAATATGCAAGTTTCACATGTGTGCTAGTAAATTAGATCTTCTAACTTTGCCACCAATCACCATGTCTTACTCTTCAGCCAATTGGAAGGTTTCAAGGTCAAGCTACAGATGTCAACCTTATGAGAAAAGAAGTTAAGAATGTGAAGACAGAATTGGTAATGCAAAAATTGTTCAAGTTAATTCGTCTGTCATCAAATTCTGCAATGTAATTCTGGGGATAATGATAATGATCAAATTTGCTAATTGTGTGTCATCTTGGGCTTATCTATGTATGTGAGCACTAGAACAGGATATATAATGTATTTCGTATTTATAAACTTTGAAGGTAAATCTCTATGCAAAGCATATAGGAAAATCACCAGAGCAAATTGAAGAGGACATTCGACGTCCAAAGTATTTTAGTCCCAGTGAAGCACTTGAATATGGGATTATTGATAAGGTACCTGCAGTAGATCTTGAATACGGGATCATTGATAAAAAGTATGTATGGCTTTTTGGTTGTCTGGCAGATTATTTTGTCTTGTTAACTTGCAGGTTCTTTACAATGAGAGAGGCAGCGAGGACAGAGGAGTTCTGTCAGACCTAAAAAAGGCACAACTGATTTGATTTTGTGAAAAGTCGGACTAGTTCTTTAGCAAGGTTCAGGTATAATCATGATTCTTGCACATCGTCAGGCTCGTTTATATATTTGAAGCTGAACTGCTATAATTTAAAAAACGCGACTTCAATTTTGTAGGTACAATCGGCACTCTGTTTTACCAGCAATCATTTTGAGTGTCACTTTCCTCGTCTTTTGCTGCAGTGACTGCCAATCGTTCTGCTCTGATGTTGTTGAGTAATTGATGGAAATTGTACTTATTTTCAATAATGTCTCTGCAACACATATTCTTGTAATACCTTTAGGACAGTAAAAGTGAAATATTTGTTTGAATATAGAAAGGTTTTGGCCACCTCATTTCTGTTGATGTTTGAGCTACCTCACGTATTGTCCTTGTGACAGAAAGTGCTTTTGGAGCATTACTAAAGAAATGCTTTTATCTTCTTCGTTTTAATGATGTAAAGGCACCTGTGGAGTAGTATTACAAGAGCAAGTGGCTCTTAGATTAGAACTTTAGACTATACCTTTTTGACCTTTCATGGTGCTCTATCAATTTATTCTTTTCTCTATTCTCTTAAAATAAAATTGTGGTCACTTCCTACTGTGTTAAAATGTTGCAATACTGAGTACTATGATGAAACGTGGATTCTAGTATTGCAGTTTTTTGTTCTGTGGGCTGTGGCATTCCATTACTTGCTTGAGGGGAGATGATTTAGCTAGCCAATTTGACTTGGGAATTGAGGTAGCTTTGTGGTTTACACATTTACTCGTATAATTTGATTGTTCTAGTTGTGGTGGACATGAAGATTCATAATAGCAGAAAGGGTACCAATGTTGGTGGGTTTGGTTATAACTAATGTCGCTTTCTTTCTAAATAGCGCTCATTCCACCAATGCATTATGCCTCAAAACACTCATCCTAGTTCTTTTGATTGGACAAGTGTCGGAAGGGGATGTTTCAGAGTACAGATCAGCTCAAACAGAAGAACCATATCCATGTTTAGTTACTATCTTTGGGCTGTGTTCATTTTCTTCAAGAAGTGAGGAACCCTTGTGGGGTAAAAACTATGATGCAATTCATATCCACTAAAGTCATCGTCTCTGAGTTGGATCTACATCTCTTCATCTGTAAGTGATGAAGCCTCGCAAGTTTTTCGAGTGTCAGTCAGGCTAGTACTGCTATAACCAGTATAGCTGCATTTCTAGTGTCAAGCACACAGAATTTTTCTACCAAGCAAGTACTATAATTATTACACCAAAGTCCATGTATGTTAAAGTTGCATTTTGTATCCGTGCATTGACTGTACAACATTTATCCGCTCACAGATTTAGGCATTTGGCTATGTACATCCTCCTTGTGAAGAGCCACTTTTGTTGATCAACATACAGTGGCTGCAATTTATAGTGAATATTGAAGTTATTCCAAACTTGACACTACTGTTAAAATGAAAAATTATTAGACAAATATAATAAAGAGCTCTTAACACGAAACTTAAGTATTATATTACGAGGCGGCAGGCAACAGGTATACGAGACGAAGCACCGAACGGTTGAAATGATACAGCTATGCAAGGTTGTGTGGAAAATATTATCTTTACTATCTACTTACTATCATTTGGAATATTATCTGATGCAATATCAATTCACATCAACCAATAAAAAAACGCCTTTCACTTTTATTCATCAAACAATAGAGGCCTGTTTCTTCAAAATTATGCGTGAATGTGCAAGAACACAATTGTATATATATGTCTCCATAGCTCGTTGCGTATCGAATTAAACACACTCTGGATATTTACTTCAAAATTTAAAGTAAAATAAATATATAATATATGTACATTTTTATTTACACACACTATATCTTATTTTAAAAAATACATAAATATGAGCATAATAGGATACCCTAGGGTAGGAGCATATTTTTTATCATCTTACGTTCTGGATTCTCGCTCTCGCTTATTTCGAGATTTATTTATTAAACAATAGATATTTTTTATTAATTTATAAGTTATACTTTTAAAAAAATTTATAGGATATAGAGATAATCTTCCGAATTTGAGGGACAATTACTAAATTATTAAACTAAATACTGCTAAACAGTTCCCATAATGATTAAATACAATGTTTATGTCATCTGATTGGCACGATTCAAATGGGTAAAATCAATTTTTCACCTAACCCCTTGATTTAGACATAGCTAAATTTGCCTCCGTGTTTAGCTTAGCATCAAACCTATATCATAGACAGTTCAAACCTATATCATAACGCGTTTTATAAAACTACCCCTCCACTTCAAATACCTTGGATATTTTATCAGACTAAAGTTACAAAACATAATTTTCTTAGATCTCTCTCTCTAATTTTGGTCAGTTTTTTTTTAATCGAAGTGGTCTAACTACATGCACTTTATTTCTCCACTCATCAGCAGGTTTACTTTCCTAATTACATGTTCATAGGAGGTTCTTCTCTTTATCGAGAGCTTTATCCCTACAACATATATTAAAAACATGCCCTCAAGACCCTATCATAAAAGCTAAAAAATTTAATATGGCAGAGGCAGAATGAATAACAAAAAAATTATGAGTGAAACTTGCACGAACTTACAGAACCTCGACATTCGACAAAGTCTACACAACTAAGCCAGCTCTCAGGATTTCTATATTGTAGATATATGGTGTTAAAGCAATTAGGCGAAAATAATAATAAACATGAGTGACAATTCTATTATAATTGACTCTGCATTTACAGGATTTGCAGTGGATCATCGCCAAACTTGGCTACTTGTACTTGGTGGGTTGATGATAATCCTGTTATTACATCAACGGTCCATATTTTGACTCCATTACAAGAATACTAATAGGAATTCTAGTTTATCAGAAACTGCAAGTTGCATCAAACCACTTAATCACTTGTCTACAACTACAAGTAGAAGAATCCCAAATTATAATTAATCAGGAACACATCTTTGGACAATATATAAAAAAGGATTACCAACTACTGCCTCAAATATGTTGAACGTACAAACAAAATCATCTTCAAATTATATGCAATGCAAGACAATCAAATTTATGTAAAATGCCAAAAACAAATCTCTAATTATCATGTGGAGTATGAAACTTAAACAAATACTATGCCTATATTCATAATAAAAGTTCGTATTTCATCATCCTTCTACAGTCCGAAGAAGCATACCTTGACATCTGAATAAAATTTTAAATTTATACAAAAGCATAAAATTATATATAGTAAATTAAAGTGCCCATTTGTTTTCATGCATGTGTAATAAAATCCTACATCCACTTGGCTCCTAAGTTGCTAGTGGAAAATGAAGGTGGCATTGCCCCAACATGATAATAGCCGCCTCGTAGCTTCAACTATAAATTCTAATAGAGTTCATTTGTAAACTTCACATCCCAAAAATACTTCTATCTTCTCATTATCCTTTTTGTTTGAATTACTAGAATCCAAGAAGTCATTACCAACCTTGACCTACACATGGGTTACCAAGTTTCTCATTGTTTTCTTCTCACTCTCATGGTTTTCTTGCCTGCACTTTGTTACTGCCAAGACACCTATATTACCTCTCGGGCAACATATTATGGCAGCCCTGATTGCTTAGGGACTCCAAGTGTGTAACATTCTATCTTACTTTATCTCTACATCTATCCACATGCATGCTTATGTAACTAATGTAACAATGTTTCCATAGTTAATTTTGACAATCACATGCAAAAAATTCAAGTGCACGCCATATTTCTCTAATAAAAATTTTATGCATGCACACTAATATATCATATGCAACATATACACACATCACAAAATGCAATCATAAATTTAGAAAAAATGAAGTAATGTTGTACATGTGTCAGCTGGAGCTTGCGGGTTTGCCGGATATGGAAGGACTGTCAATGGTGGTGAAGTGAGTGGAGTCTCTAGGCTTTACAGGAATGGTACTGGCTGTGGAGCATGCTATCAGGTAGACACTATTAATCATTGAAGCATTTGTGTTTGTAAAAATAAATAGGTAGTAACAAAAACAAGTCCAAAAAGTGAACTCCAGAAGGAGTTCTCTTTTAAATAGAACTGCAAATGACAGCCAACAGAAGCTCTGTTACTTGAAGTTTTCCTTTATAAAAATGAGTTGTCACAGTTAATTATTCAATATCATTTACCAAAGAAATGCATTTAGAGTGCAACTTCAATCATCAAGTTCAACATTTATTGAGAAGATATTTACTATTCGCTAATGGTCTTTATTATTCATAATTATGTAGGTAAGGTGCAAGTCTCCAAAACATTGCACAGATGAAGGGGTGAAGCTAGTGGTCACAGACTATGGTGAAGGAGACCACACAGACTTCATTCTCAGTCCACGAGCCTACTTAAAACTGGCTCTTCCAAACATGGCTATAGAGCTTTTCTCATATGGGGTAGTTGACATAGAATACAAGAGAATTTCTTGCCAACATCCAGGTTACAATCTCATGTTCAAAGTCCATGAGCATAGCAGGAACCCAGAGTACCTAGCCATAGTACCAATATACCAGGCTGGCATAAATGACATCACATGTGTAGAATTGTGGCAGGTAATTCTATTGGAATATTATCTTACCATCTAAAATGTGTTTTTCTAACAAAAATGATCCGCGTCTTGAATTAAATTTTGTCAACGGATGCAGGAGGATTGCAAGGAATGGAGGGCCATGCGTCATGCTTACGGCGCTGTATGGGACATGCCTAATCCACCAAAGGGCCCTCTGAACTTGAGGTTCCAAGTGAGTGGGAGTTATGGGGAAAAGTTCGTGCAACTGAGGGGTGCAATTCCTGCTGATTGGAAGGCTGGAGTTGCTTACGACACTGCCATTCAGCTAAATTAATAAAATCAATTAAGATATCCCCACATGTTGTTAGGAAACAATATATTACTACTTGCTTATCTCATCCACATACATGTACTTTGTTATATTTTCCTAGTTCCTTGTGTTTCTAATGAGTGTTTTTGAGTTATTGGTGTTAGGTTGTGTCAAATAACTATGTAATATGTTTGGTGATCATAAATATGTTGTCCCGCAATAGTATTTTATGTCAGATCTTTCAGCTATTGTGAACCGATGTCAGTACATCAGAACCAAAAAAACATGTTTAGATTTTCATCCAATGGTGAAAATTTTCGTTTAAAATCAGTTAACTGCCTACCAAGCTTAGAAGTAACTTTAAGGTATAATTCTCTACTTCGAAGCACCTAACTGTCCTGAAAGCAGGGGCCAGGCCTTTTGTTGTATGTCCTTGTGCCATCATGGTTTTTACCAAAACAATAATGCTTATAGCTTGAATCCAACAAATTGTTTAATTATGCCAAACATTGAATCTATAAAAATTTCATTAAAGTACATCATACTTGGTAATCAAATTTTGCTTCAATACCGGTATTTAACTATTTATTAGTTAATTTTACTGCAACACATACAAACATTTATCGAGAACAGTAGGACACCAATAGGAGGCAAAATATATTTCATTACACTGACATGAGAGCATGAGGTAATCCATCTTATTTAAGGAGTAGAAGCAAGGTATGCATACAACTTAACCAGCCCAGGCCCTTAGCTCTACAAGCGGCATACACTAGGTATGTTTGGTTTTTATCATTGCACATTAATCAAATCGAGTTAATTAAATTAAGATATTGAAGAGTTATATTTCTTTCTTGTTTGAAGTATTTTAGCAATAAAGTCAAGTAGTTTCTTACTCTAATTTCTTCATCACATCCAAATTTTCACATCCGTTGATACTTTTCACTTCCAAATGCATATTGGTTACGACAGCTAGCACTGCATTAGCATTCAGTTGAACCAAAATAGAATAGCAAGCATGCCATACTTCAAAATAGCTATTGTATATAAAGAGAAGGTTAATTACAGCAGCAGGAGAACCATATGTTTATAACAAAAAGGTTGAGTACCAGACTGCAGCCACTTGATGATTTGTTCTTTCTCGATTACCCACTCTTTTCTGCAGTGACAGATTTTAACCATAAAGACAAGACACTTAAAGAAAAAATAATCATATTAGAGCAAGTCCAATGCTAGATGCTAAATATCTATTGCTATTGCTATAATATAGCATCAAAAAGTGCTTTTTGATGCTAAAATAAATATTGCACTCCAATGTTAATTCTATGACTAGTTTCATATTTAACTATCTTTTTTAACTTTTATCTACTTTCTATTAATATTTCATTATTTTCATTGAATATCTCGACAAACTCTTTTAACTTTTACCTACCTTTTAGTTATTGATGATGTGGCAACAAAGGATGGATCCATCCTTGGTTTCAAATACAAAACCAAGGATGTATTTTTGCATGTATGCATCCAAATATAGCACCCCTTTGGAGTTGAACTTTTTAGCATTTGATGCTATAATATAGCAATAGAACCAACTATAGCATTGCATTGGACTTGCTCTTATACATATTCAAAATATTTTACATGGACATAATGAAAACATAAGCCACCTTCTAAACAAAAAGAATTTTCTTTAACAAAAAGCATTATTTTTGAAAGTTTCTAGTAACATAAGAAAAGAAGTTATTTTAAAGCTTAAATGTGAAACAAACAATTAGTACTTACAAAACATATATGTTTTACCTGCAAGTAGTAGTCGTTCTCCATAATGGCCTCTATCATACACAAGACTCAATCCATGACATGACCATCAAAACCCTCTCTTGGACACCACCTAGGCTCATAAAATATCAAACCATGCTCCTTAGCAGCTTTAATGTAATCTGAATCAGACCTATCTCCACTAACAATTCCTGCAGCATCAACAAGACCTTTAAACGTCTCAATATCCCTTAAAGGCCTCCGAGGAACCCACAATCCTTCGTTCTCCACTGGCTCCTTAAACGAATTTGGCAATTCACGCCTCACGGAAACACCTTTACTCCCTCCATGTGTACCAACACCTCCACTAGACACATATTTAAATTTGTCTATATCCTCGACATTCTTACTACCTGATCGCCCTCTAGCATTCGAACATTCTGCACGTTCAACCGCATTTTCTGTCTCCTCACTCGCCCTCTCATTCGTTCGATCACAATTCTCTTCAAGCGATAAATCAACTACCTCAGTTTCCGCCATTTCAATGTCTTCACTTTCAATCACAATCGGTTCAGTCTCACCTAAATCAACATTTTCGCTCTTCGAGTCAACCTTTTGTCTCTTCGAGTCAACCTCGGCCTTACTTACATCATGATCACATACAATATCTCCGATAAAATCATCACCGTCCCGTTCCTGACCCACCTGATGACTTCCGGGTCGGATCTCGGGTCCTGGATCATCAGAGCTAGACACAGACCGAGACTGATGGTGCTCCGGAGGAGTATGAAAGATCTCGTCTTCAACATACTCCGAACTACTCTCCGGCGGAGAAACCATGGTAATTCCGGTGAGTTGAACCGGGCACGGCGGCGACGGTTCTTCCTGCTCCGGTTCGAACGCGAAACCGCATTTGCGGAGCTTCACTTCCTGGGAAACGGTGATTTTGCACTCTTTGATTATCGATTCGTACGGATCTTCATTCATATTTCGTGAAAATCGAGGAGACTTTGATCAATTTGATGTTGTGAAATTAATTTAATTTTCTAGGGTTTCTAATTTGGGGGTGTTTTTATTGGAGGTTCCCGCGCGTTTCCTACAGATATACTCATATACATCAGGTTCCCGCCCTTTTGTATCAACGGTATTTAGAGGCCGTTTGTTTTAATTTATTTTTAGAGATACGTACTTATTCATTTAAAATAAAGTATTAAGATTTATACTTTTTTAATAATTATTATTTATTTTCAACACTAGAAAAAACAAACACCTGATAATATATATAGATAGGATTTGCAATTTTAAAATTTTAATTCCGTTTGATAATAATTAAAATTTTTAAACATGTAATCTTCTAAAAATTTATCGTTAACATTTGTTTTGCAGGATAGTACAATTTATTACGAGTTCTTAAATTTAAAGAAAGAAAAAAATGCCATAAAAATGCATTTATTCTCTAAACAAAATATTTTCCTAGAAAACAAACAATAGAAATGTAATGTATTTATAATTCTGATCACTTTCCCCAATCAGTGTTTTCTATTATATTTGTATAAGTTTGATTCGGACTGTATCAATGTATATATAATAGCATCACAGTCTTGCAAGCAACAATGCTGATAATCAATGATCTTGAGAGGCTAAGCTAACAAAAATACAAAAGGGTCTCTCATAGTACTTGCAATACAACTATAAAGCTGCATACAAAAACTTGGGAGATTCACACCTCCTCTGTATGTCAAGATATATATTACAATCTTGTGTCAACCTATACAAAAACAGAACCAGAGAAATTCATCCTTAGCTTACCAAGCATAGTATAGGTTAACACTTTTAACAAAATAAAAGACAATTAACACAGCTTTGCTTGCAGACTTCTGTATTTTTTTCCAAGCAATAAATTACGAGAAAAGTTTAGCAGTGCACATAAAGACAATGGTCATCAGAATCAGAGGTGTGTTTATAGGTAGCGTCAGGGGCGGGCTTGATTTTGGTATATTGAGCTACTACTGGTGCTAGCTTGAGCGTTAAAACTTGAAGTTGGCATCAGTAGTTCCGCTTGCGGGAAAGAACCGTGAGATGGAACATCTAGCAAAAGATCTTGATCAGAATGTTCATCAAACCGGAAAGAATCCAGCATTAGAGAGGTATTATCAGAAGGCAAGGCAAATAGGCTTTTTGGACTGAAGCAAGTGGCATCATTGTCGACGAGTTCCTTGTTATCATAGTTGGTCTTCATTGATACTCTTTTTGGGCTCTTCATAGTAGTCTTCCCTCCTAAGATTCCAAATAAACAATACTAATCACATATTAACAGAATTATGAGAGTGAGAGAGAGAGGGGGGGGAGTGGGGGTGCGCTGACCTGAATAATTTTGAAATTGGCTGTCACGTGATCTCTTTACTTTCATTGATTGAGCAGACGCAACAGCAGCAGGCCCTGCAGCTTCAAAAGAACTGACAGGACTATTTTCACATTTTACATCCTACAGCCAAAAACCAAGATTGGGTTATAATCATCAATTTTTGCACGTAGCCATTTACTACAACAATCCATTATATTCTCAGCAGAAAATTGTGGGGCTGAACCTTCAGTAGGTTGTATTGTTCCACCCAACTGGATCTCGTTAAATTACAAAGTACAAGCCTCTTCAAGTTTCCATTGTATTCACTTTTACCCAGTGAAGGAGAGAAATCAAAAACTCCTTCTGCTAGTAGTTTCTGGAACGCGGATAAATCTTCTATGAACTGAGGGCTATCAAGCATGCTTTCAAGGCTACAAGTCATAACAAAGAATTGAATTACTATATTAACTTCTAAAATACACCAAAGACTGCAGTGGAGTATGATAGTACTAGTAGTTACAGTTGGTACAAACCTATCTGGATTTGCGACAGTGTCGACAGAAGGTAGATACTTCAGCAATTGCTGCTGCTCGTCATTTGTTAAAAGCCTTTTAAACACCTCCAAATTGAGAACGTCCTGCAATTTTTAAGCATGACAATCATCACAAATCTGTATCCACGATTCAGGTGTGTATATAAATATGTTCAAGATCACGTCGATGCAAGCGAGAACCCAAGTGCCAAGAAACTTTTAAAAAATTGATCAAAATTCAGCTGAGTGCTAAGATAGCTAGATAATATCATCAGACATCAAGAATTTCCAGGGAATTGTTATTTGTTGAAAATAATAAAAAAGACATCATTACTAATGTACATTAATTTTACAAACACCCGCACTCTTAAACAATTGGATAAGCACAATTCTACAAACTTGGTGTATAGTCTACAGCCTACTACATTTTCTCTTCTAAGTTTACACAACAAAAATAATTTTAAATGAGTGGCATGTGCTCCATCTCAGTCAGAAAGTATAGTAAAGAGATCTAGAAGGTACTTTTAGGTCTATGTAGCACAGCAGTGAACTATGATTGGCAAGAAGCTGCAGTTTTTCTTCCTGGGCCTTCTCTCTGCAATTCAATAAGAAGTTAACAGGTAAAATGTATAAAAACGCCTAAATCAAACCATTTTAATCTCTTCGCAAACTAAGATATTACAATCTCATTAAAATATTCTCTGTGGTTTTATCACATCCCAGGTTTGTGCATGTTCTCTGAACCTAACAACTTGTTGCTAGGTTTGTTTGCAAGAATAATAATATCTGGAATATCAAAACTTAAATGTCATAAAAATTAATGGCATATATCCTAGTAATTTGGGATTATTTATCACATGAAACACACATAGCCTATGAGCCATATCAGTATCACTGCCACAGAATGAGGAATCTATTATTGCATGTTCTAAACAATAATTTAACCTTAGTACCTTATAAGTTGGCCTTGTTCCATTTCTGAACCAATCTTAGTTCTCTCAACTCCGGGACTTGTAAATTTGACACCCTTGCTAGAAGTATGTACAGGAAGGGTAGAAAACTGAGAATAAGCCTCATTGATAGAGTGGTGCTTGTTATCAACTGAAAGGGAGCTAGCTTCGGACTCCTCTTCACGGGCTATTGTGCTTGGATGCCTAATAAGTACACTTCCATGCCCTATCTCAACAGAGACCATTGGAGTGTCACTATCAATGAGCAAATCCTCCTCAGACAATCCAGACAAGTATGACTGTTGTTCATGTAAGATGGTATATAAATCTCTAGTAAGCTTCTCGACTGAAGATGGTTTTGGGTGATTGACACAGGTCCTCTTCCTTGAGGGTACCATTGTATCCCAAACAATAGATTGAGCTGGGCCTGCATGCATGAACAATGAGAAACTAATTAATAGAACTAGCACAATCACTGCATCAATCTTGATGATATCTTCAATCTATATAATTAGCAAGAATGAGGAACAACAAAAAAGATACAACTTCTAATGCAGAAACGATGTTCCTGACATTAACATATAAGATTTATTGCACATTGGTACTGGACTTAATGTTCCTTTTTCAGATTAAGATGAATTTCACTTGCAACAACAGGGAAAAAAATATGAAAGACTTTTACATCTTCATCAAGATACAAAAGGATTAATGATAACATTGACAATACATGTTGATATGTATATATAATTATGCAGATAAGTAGCCAATCTACCTGTCAAGTCAATTGCATCTGCATTCACAAGCTGCAAACAACTCTCAGAGTTAGATATGGCAGAGCCGGAACTTGATCTATTACTTGTGTCTTCATCTAGGACCTTTCGAAAAGTTCGATTATAATCGAGGGCAACTCCAGAAGGGCCACTGCCTCTCGGGAACCCTGAATTATAATCAGAGGCAGCCCCTCCACATACTTGGCTGGTATGCTTTTGTTTTCTTTTTAGCACCTTTGCCTCTTTGTTTTTTAAGGATATGGTCTTCACCCTTTGAATCTTGTACTCCTCAAAATCATCTGGGTCTGCCCTAGAATGAAGAGGCGTGTAGTTTACAAGTGTTCCTTTTGTTCTCCACCGGGATCCACATGCATTACATAGTACAGGCTTCTCTGGAGGCCCATTGCGCCATAGAGGAGTGCCTATATTACAACTTTAGTATTAGCAAGAAATTATGAAGTTGTCAGAATGATCAAAAAAGGCACAATGCACATAGAGGCCAACTGAAAATTGCCAAGTTTCTCTAAACATGTCACACAGGCAAGAGTTTACTAGGAAGTTTAGTGGTATCTGAAAATTTTTAAGCATCATTGCAGTACAATTTTTTCTTTTTATGGGGATCTGATAAAGGAATATATTAGAAGTTTAAGGGCAGTATCCACATCCGAAAGAACCATTGATAAAGGAATAAATTAGAAGTGAATGAAGAAGACGTAGCCACTGCTCTCTCCTAGATGGATAACACAATATCAACTATGAGCTGAGCTAAGCTAAGCTAATAGTTTGTAAAATTTTGGCGATGCTGGATAGCATCTGGAAATCAGCTAAGACCTTGTCCAGTAATACAATATTAAAGGATGTGACACACATTGAGCTAGATACAAAGTAGTGACTTGATAACTGTATTATAAATCTTGGGGAACTTGGTCTATCTAATTTTGGCAACCCTTAATGGCATTACGGGCCTAAGCCTCACTCCAAATTCAGAAATAAGAACAGATAGCTTTGATTGACATGCATTGGTGACACGAGCTGAGGAGGAAGCACTATTTTCTTCTTCCAGACTCCTCTTCTACACTATGTTCACGATGAACAAACAACCACACCAGCTGCAGATTGCTTATCCAAACTTTGATAAAGCTTAACTAGCTAAATAGTCCAAACCAATGAGACTTCGGACATTCTTGAAGATGGAGAAGGCTCGAGTGGAGGAATGTACCAACTGCAAAGTTTTTACCACACGTTTTGGAAAGCTGATAACAACGATTGAAGTCCCGATGGTTTCTTCTATGATAAGCCATTACTAAATTAGCAACTATAAGTAAAGCTCCGGAAAACACCTAGGAGAGGGTAGAAAAGGGGCAACACTTATAAGTGTATGAATAATTATGAGTGGGCCGGGACATGGTGGCTTTAATGCTTTCCATACTTCACAAGCATTGATACAAATGAGAACATTTCTATGTCCGCGACAAGAGCAATACCCAATGACAGAGATTGGGAAGATAACTTGAATATACATCAGAGTTCGATCCAAAAGGAATGGAAATAATTCCTACAACCAGCACAATTTTCAAATTGTTTAGGAATTCAAAAGTGAGCCAGAATCACTACTAACCAGGACTGGAAATCAAGGTTTGATTCGCAAAGGCACAATATGAAGTGAACTTTAGCAAAAAAAGAATACAGACTCAGTACATTTTCCTAGTAATGTATTAGCTAAAGTCAAGTTTCCATTAGACTTGTACATAAAAAGAGTCCAAGGGGCAATTCACAACAATGTCAAGAACAAGAAAATTCTGGGTATGCTATAAACATATTTAATGATCCAACACCTCAGCAATACAAATCAAACTCTGGGCATGTTCTTTACATATATAAAAACGTGTGAAGATTGCATAACAACTTGTTTTCCCCATAAATATTACAACTTTTGATGCAAAATCAGAATCAACAATAATAGACTCACTTGTAACACCACAGTGACGGCAAGGTCCTTGCTTGCCCATGTCTCTATAAATTTTCTTGATTTAAAACAAAGAAATTTCGACAAATGGGGAAGAACAACAAGCTCTTCACAAAAAAGTAGAACAAAAAAGACTTTTTTAAAGCATATATCTATAAATTATATAATTATATATTGTGTTCCTCTTCAACCCTTTTTAATGGCCTTAATTATACTAGTAACATAAGGCTTGTTCTTCCCTGCAACAAAGTGTGTGCAGAAACAAGAAAATAGCCCATAAAAATCAACAACAGTTTGTATGTTAAAGACTCAAAAAACACTGTGAAGACAGCAAAATAAATCAAAGAAAAATAAATCTCAGAGTGGGCAATCTCTAAACAATGAAATTGAAAAAGAGAAGACTCATTGGAGGAATCTAATAAATGGTTGAGAAAGGGAGGTGAAATGGGAAAAGGGGGTTGTGTATGACCTCTTCTTCTTGTATTGTATATCAAGTAAATGTTTCAGCTTTCTTTCACCTTTATTTATTATTTTTGATGTTATACATTGTCATTTTTCTAAATCTCCTTTGTTATTTTTAAATATATTTATTATTCTCTAACTTAATAAAGTGTTTAAGAAAATTATTATTATTATTGTAATTTGCTATCTATCACAACATTTCTTTTTTTCTATTATTCATTTTTTTATTATACAGGGTATTTTAAACAGTTTACGCACATTTTGACTAATTTTAAAAAGACAATTCATTTTTTAATTTTATTAGAAACTTATTTTTATCCAATTATATTGTTAACCCTATGCATGTATAGGTTTCAAAAGGTTAGGAGTTTGGTTTTAACAAAAGTATGGATATAAGATTATTTATTTTTATTATTATATTTGAAATAATAACATTTGAGCCGGGAATGAAAAGAAAGGAGAAGGTAAGAGGAAAGTGATGGAGAGATTATTGAGATTTGTAAACAAGAAAATGGGAGTAAGAAACAAGGGAGTTTGTTTGGCCCTTCTTTACTTGCTTTTTCTCTCAAAATTATTATTAACATTAGTTATTATATTAGTTAGATTGATATTGATATTCTTTTGTGTATATGGTGGTGACATGATGTTGATAAATATATTTATCCACTGTGTTTTTTTTATATGTTGGTGTTTTTTTTAAGTTTGTTCTAGCATAACATGGGAAGCTGGTATTGGTTGTCAAAGCCACATCCTTAACCAGTGATGTGGCAATTGTGACCCAATAAGAGCACTGTTTTGGGCCCACATGATGTGTTATGCACTAATCGCTGAATTAGTAGTTGGATTTTAAGTTCGTCAAAAAAAATTAGTAGTTGGATTTTAATGTAGGAGAGCGACTAATGTTAGGACCTTTTTAACCTGTACACTGCTGTGTTTTTGGTGGATAATAGGTTTTTAAGAAAACAAATGAGTAAAAATGAGTACTATCTTTTATCCTAAGGTAATTTATTACTCGATACCATAACTGTAGTATCTTATCTCTACTGTTATATAATAATAAAATATGAGATTTTTTATATAGTTTTTTATCTCAAATTTTAGTTATATATATTATATTATATTTAAATTATAATCTAAATTTTATATTTTAAAAACCTTATTACAATATAATTTTTATTTAACGTAATTGTACTCAATACAATTTACTTGCGTATCTCAATTTGATCAACACTCAAACTCTTTAATTCATTTTAAATTATAACTTATTAATTATATTTCATAAATATTATAATATTATTATTCTATTATCAATATTAAATTATATTATATAGTTTTAGCATATAGATATTTAATAAAAAATATACTTTCATATTTTTATAATTAATATATGCACACACATGTACATATATATATATATATATTAAAATCTTATTTATTATAGTAATTATAATATAAACTCAAACTATATATAATTATTTATATCAAATAACAATTTATTTATTATAGTAAACTTTTAATTATCATTAAACTAACCATTTTAATTAATTTATTATCACCAATTTATTTAACAAATTTACACATGAAAATATATTATATGTATCAACATAAGTTCTCAACCCTACAAAAAATTAAAATAAAAAATTTCATATCAAATACCAATAAAAATATATTTCATTAAATATCAATCAATCCCTACATAGCTCATTATACTAATTATTCTAATTAATTTATTATCACCAATTTTTTAAACAAATTTAAAAACACAAAAAAAACATATTATATGTATGAACACAAGTTCTCAACCCAAAAATATTATTATTCAACTATGTTCATTTACAATTCCATTTAATAAGAATTATATGCTCATTTTTTTAATATTATTATTATATATGTTTTTAACATATATAAAATATTTAATAACAAAAAATAATTTCATATTATTATTCTTTTACCTGAATTTAATCATGAATTTTTAAAAAATATATAATTTAGTTCAACTCGATTTATTTTTAAAAAATTATATTAAATTCAACTATGTTCATTTACCATTTCATTTTTTTGGGCCAATAAATATTCTTTTCACTAGCAAGTCAAATCACAGGCTAATAGTCCTATTTTTAGTCCGGTCTTTGATTGTCTTTTAAGAAATCTGTTGAAATCTATTTTTGTGTATTGATCTCGTTGTTTATCTATTTCGAAGCTTCATCGGGAATGAATCATGAATGGTTCCATAATGTCCAAATTTGATAGTCATGTTGATGAGGGGGCACTTGTCATTTCACATCTATATTCCTAACCTTTATCCCTGTTAAAATTACAATCGAATCCTCAGGAATTTCAAACTGGACGGCTTGCACCTCAAACCAGATTAGTTACATTTTTTATCAGTCACACACCCACTAATATATTTAAGTATTCAATGTTTCAGTGAGATACCAGAGTAAATAGATAGGCTTGACTTGATTTGTAATTATGTCGACTCTGCGGACCACTATATCATAAGTAATTTATTCTTGAGATTTTTATTCTAAAAATACGATTTTTTTGGGTAAAAATATCTAATAAATAAATAACTAAAATTAGTTTGTCACGTAAACTTGACAACTTCGTTCAGCCCGCGGGAGATGCTGTTTTTTTTTGCTAGTTTAATTATATTTTATAGAAAAGAAAAGATTGGTAACGGGAGATGCTATTAATACTGAAGGAAAAAGATCAACGATTCTAATATTGGTAACGGTGGGGCTCATGAGTCATGAATGACTTCTTAGTTTTGTCCGTGAAAGACGACGACTCACTATTCAGCGATATCTAGAGCAGTAATTCAAACTTGAGCAGCTCACCTCGTTTGAGTAGTTTTGATTTAATTTCAACTTGTTTAATAAATAAGTTGAGCTCAGCGAGTGAGTGATTAAAATTTAGTTTCAATCTGCATACTTGACTCGACTGAAATTTAAATTTATTTAATTTTATAAAAAGTTATATTAAAATTATTTTATAATTTTTAGGTTAGTTGTTTTATAAATTTTTATTATTTATTAGTTGAACTTAGTGAGTTTTGGGCTCATGTACTTCGTGAAGTCGTCAGAGCATCTCCAACTAGATACTAAAACATTAAAATAGTGTAAAATATTGTAAAACTAATTTCAATGAAACACTAAAATAGTGTCAAAATGACAATAAATAATTTTGGTGTCAAACATATGTTCGGTGTCATCTTGACACCAAATTTGGCGTGTCTTCCAAAATTTCAACTATACCTTCATATTTATTAACAAAAATAAATTTATTCTTTTAAGTCCCAAAACTCAATTATTTTTTATTTTAAATTTTATTAACTTACAATTTCTTGCTTATCAAAAAAAAATTACAATTTCTTTTATATTTTTTAAGTCTGCATTTTTATCAACTTCATAATTCCTTTTTTTATCGAAAATTTATAATTTTTAAATTTGATTATTTTTTATAAATCATAATTATAGATAATCATATATTTAGGAAGTGTTTCTGTAAGTTTATATATTAATAAATTATTTATTAAAAAAACTATTTTTATATAAGAAGAAAAATAGTTTGTTTTATATGTAAAAGATTTATTATAGTGTAATTCTTATTGGAATTGATTTTGTAAATTATGTAATTTTGATACTAAAAATAGTATCAAAATAACACTATTTTAATGTTATCTATTGGAGATGATCTCAGTAAACCTAACTCGTCGAGTCGAATTTAATCAGAAATTTAAACTCATTTTAACTTAGTTAAATGCCTCAACTCATTTTTGTAAACTATATTCATCTCAAATTACATCCTTAGAGCATCTTCAACAACTCCTCATTTCAAGCTCCCAAGTCAAAAATTGAGGGAAAATCTTTGAAATCAAACTTCAACAATATCCCAACTCTTCCTCAAATATATAAGAGTCAATTTATTCTCCTCATTTTTAAGAGTCTCTCATCTCCTTATTTCTTCCGCCGCTAATATGTGATTCATATTTAATTTAAGAAGTAGGACAAAGATATTTCTGGAGATGATGGATAATTTTTTATCTTATATAACTAAGATGCAATTCAATTATATTATTATTAGAAAAAATATTAAAAATTTATTGGAGTTGCTCTAACCACCTGACTAGTATCAAACTCTCTTTTCCCTCCATTTGCTTTTAGTGAATTTGGGTGAGTTATTGGCCTGTAAAGAACTACCCGAGTTTTTTTTTTACTAATTTGACTTATAGCCTTACAAATGAGTATCTGTTCTAAAGAAATTATCGGGGTGAGCCAGGATCGAACCCAGCACCTGGGACGACAGAGTATAAACCCTCAACCACTTGGGCTATCCAACCGTGCTCAACTACCCGAGTTAATTACACATAATTACTTGTATTTGGTTGATTTGAAATGTATATTTTGACGGTATTAATTTAATTTATATCGGATAGATTCCTGCTTATGTGTAAATGTAATTTAATTTGATAGATGTTTAATTTTTCGATTATAAGTTGATCAGAGTTAAATAACAGTTCTACTTAAAAAAGTACGCATAAATAATACTTAAACTTTTATTTATTGAAAAATAAAAAAGAAAACTTAATCTTGAAAAAGAACTGCAAATTTAAAATCAAGATATTAGAAATCATATGTATATAACGATCACTTTGAACTTTGAAGTAACCTCAAAGAAAAAAAGGTAAAAAATATCTTATTCTACACTTGTACGGCTCCAAAGTTAAGTACTTGTAGGGTGCATGATTAGACTCATGTGTTGGGACGCATCTGATTGGAACTTCTTGATTGAATAAAGTAAATCGAAGTGTTAATAAATTAATATAATAAGAAGGTTCTCCCAAAACACTACATATCTCTCTTGAGCCGCCGCCTCTAATATTTTTTGAAAAACTTTTATCGATTTTTATTGGTGAAAAATCCTAATCTTTTTTACTTTTTCATTTTTCTTAATTAATTTTTTGTTTTCTTTCAATGAACTCCCAATTTTTTTTAGTTTTGTTAGTCTCAAATATTCGAATTTATAGATCTGCAAGATTTTCATGGGTTTGATTCTTTGATAAAAGTTTTTATGAGATCGCATCTACAATCGATTATCAAAACAAAGTTGGATCACAACAAAAGTACATATATTAATATTATCTTCAAAAAATCGTTTATTTGCCTCTTCAAGAAAGAATAATTCAACATCGATATATTTAAGCATTTGCTCAATTTAAATTATATTCGTAGATGTTATATATCTTTACATTATTGGATTGATTTCCTTTTCTCAAAAAATAAAATAACTTAATATAATAAGACGTCTTTGTTAGGGGACAAACCTAATCCCTGTACAGAACAATAGCAACTATATATTATCCGTTAATTTAGCAAAACAAAAAAGCTATACTATGAAAACCGGATATCCGATTTTTCCCGATTTTTCGGATATCCAATTAAACTAGATCGAAAATCGGATTTATCCGGAACCGAATTAATAATTTAGAATTTAGTTTAATTTATATTATTATATTCTGATCAATTTTATTTAAATTTATGAAATATAAATTGAATATATTGTTTTTAAATACTAAAATATTATATTTTAATAGTACTTCTAAATAAATTTTTATAAGTTTTAACATTACACTATCTCTCAAATTCATAAATAAAGTATAAAAATAATATATATTAAAATTACACCTCCGTTTATTAAATTTTTAATTTTTTCCATTTAATAATGTAACATGATATTTTATAATATTTTAAAATAATTGTTTTTATTGGTGATTATTTTTAAACTAATTTTTAATGTAAGATTTCACTAATTTTCATTAATATAATCATTTATTATTAGTTATAGAATTAATTTTTTAAGAAAAAATTAAAACCGAATCGGATCCGAATATATGGTTTTTACGGAAGTTGTGATCCGGATCAGAATCCGGATCGGATATCCGATCTGAAAAATCAGATCAGATATCCAAATTTTTGGATTTTAAAAAATGGATAACGAAGTTTACAAAATTATCTTTTATTCTGAGGTGGTTCAACTTCCAAAATCCAACAGAAGAAGTTCGTAATATAGAGATAAAATACATCTACGAATTTTTATTGGAGAATATTATTCCGTTTAGAAAACCTTTTTATAATTGATTTTAAAAAATATTAAAATATTTTTTATATTAAATTTGTACGGAGACATGTCATATATCACATGTTATTATGTATTATTATTAGATTATAGTATAAATAGTATTAGGGTTTTATATATAGAGAGATGGAGAAAAGTCCTTAATTTTCCTTATGAAAGGGAAGATTAAAGTTTTTTATCCAAATCTTTTATATAAAAATATTTAATATATTATATAAGATATAAGAGTAACTTTATACATAGAATCAATTATACTTATTGGAGAAATTATTATATCGAGAATTCAAAAACTCTATTAATTCATTAGTGTGGATCAAATCGAAGAAATTAGGTTTTTTAAAAAAATAATTATTTGAGTTCAGCGGTTAAAAGTTTAACCTTAGCCTGAAATATTAAATACACATTCTATTTTGTTATTATATTATATATAATAATATATCAAAAACACGTTATCACATACTTTGAATTATGTTTTTTGATAAATAAAATAATTAAACTAAAAAAAATATATACAATAATAAATATTAATACATTTTTTAAATCTAATCAATTTATATATAAGAAAAAATGTTTGGTTCAATAAAAAACATAATAGGGATCTTATAAAAAAATATATTTAAATTTAATATGTATAATCTCAAATTTATTAAACATTTGTTTAATATATTAAAAAATCATGTTCATAATATTTCGAATCACAAAATTTTACACATATATATTAATAATATAAATTTATATTTTATGCGATATGCATATTTATTTTTAACATTTTATAATTTTCTTATTTATATTTAATTCGGTTGATGTAAAAATATATAATTTAAATAAGTTAAAAAACTAATATAATTATAATATATTATAACTTTTAAAATTATAAAAATATTAGTAATTTTAAAATAAAAATTTAATTAATAAAACAAAATATTTGTGCATCGCACATGTTAAAATCTAGTATTATTAATAAGATTAAACATTGAATATATGTTAGTATATCTAGAAATTTAAATATATTGTTAATACGATCTCATAAAATTTATTAGTATTTTTTTTATAAAATTAATAATATAAATTTATATTTTAATATGTTATTGATAAAGTTCGAGCAGTAATATATTAATATCATATATAAATATCAGATTTAAATGTTCTAATAAATATCAAATTTTTGACTTTTTCCTAGTATTTTGTATAAATGTTTTATGATTATTATATATAAAAATGTAATGTAACGTAAAGGATGAAGTACCCTGTACACTTAGTCAATCTAAATAAAAATAAATAAAATTTCATTTTACAAGTTTATATTATCAGATCTTAATATTCTTACAATAAAATTGTATTTAACTAGCATGAATCGAAGTAAAATATTATGATTCAAATGGCTCCTTAAGATATTATAGTTGCTTAGGATATTGTGGCCACTTGAAATTCCTTAAACTTAAAATAAACTATTTATTTCATATATATTTTTTACATATTTTCATATTTTTCTTAAAGATAAATATTTATTTTAGAATTTTAAAACTAAATATTATCTTCAAAATAAAAAATAAATTACTTATTTTTAGAAAAAGTACATACATACTTATCTTTTTTTAAAAATAACTTTTTTTTTACTAAAAACAAATAATACAATTATCGGGTAATGTGTGTACCTTAGAGAAATAAGGATACATGATCCACTAAAACAAGGTGGGGAGATGGTGGTAGACTATCACAATATGCACAGACCAATTCTTCTTACACCGAAGGTGACACCACATGTGATCCAATCCTTTATATTATTATTAATAATTAAAGTCTCGTTTATTAACATGTGAAATCACTTATTTATCTTTTTAATTTTTATACTTTTTTTGCCACAATCTTTTTATACTTTTAGGTGAAGTCTAATCTATAAAACCGAAAACGGATGAATATAACACCCTTATTATTATTATTATCATAAAAGTTTATCATATGAACAGTACTATTATTTTGAGTCTTTTGGATGCTTTATGACTTGTCTATCAACCAAATAAACATACATGAACATAGTCACAAAGCACTGAGAATTACATACACACCGCTTGTTATTACTCCCACCATATCATAATACGTGTCTTCTTTCATTTTTGTGCAGTTAAATTAATCGAATTTTGATCATAAATTAAAAATTATTCTTTTATATTTTTCAGAAAACTGAAAAATAAATTTTAAAGTTTATTAGATATATTTTTAAAATTTTTCTTAATTATATATTATGTGTAACATTCGGTTAAAAATTGGTCAAATTGATTAACAAAAATAGAAAAAAATAATTATTTTGAAATGAAGGGAGTATTAGTCAGTATGAAGTGAAAGACAAATGAGGATAGGTCATGGTTTATTATATATGTATTTTTACAATAAAGAGAGAGTAAAACCTTTAAAGTTAAGTTTATTATATCAATGTCTTGTTACTACTACAAAATTTACCTATTATATAATACCACAATAAGCACTTTTGAGGAATAATGTTATTCCATGTCATTGGACACATCACTATCCACAAAGTCTCAATATGTCATGTCAGCAATTAATTAAATTTAATATCTACATTATTATTATATCCTCTTATACATTTAATTAACTTATTGTTATACTCTTACATATATTTAATTAACTTACTATCATACTTGTTAAACACATATTTTTTTTGAAAATACGCATTTGCATTACTTCAAATTGAATCAAACAGAATAGCCTCTGAAACAAACTCCGGAGATATATCAACCCACTCAGAATCTACACAGAACGTGTCGCCCTAGCTAACATATGAGCTACTGCATTCGCAGATATATGGATAAATTTAACTGGCACATTATCATAGTGCTTACAAATTTCCACGCAATCTTCAACAATAGTGTGAAAGAAAGACCGTCCACAGTCTCCGCTATACATTTAAACATATTTAATTAGTTTACAACATCATATTTTTAAGAAATGATTTTATTTAATATGTTATTACTCTTATATTTTTGTACACATTCTCCAATTAATTCAACATTTTATAAAATTAGTTATCTCAAAACAAGTCGTAAAGAAAAAAAATATAATTTCTGTGTGATAAACTTGAGTCAAGTATTTTGACTCGAAAAATTTAAGCATATACCGATCAAAATAATAGTAGCACATATATTTTTTAAAATTAGTGTGATCATTAAATATATATTTTTAAATCATCAAATTATACTTTATAAATTTAAAAAATTATACATTAAAATAAATTATAAAATATAACTCGAATTTTAGAAATTACCCATGTCTTGCACGGGTGTAAGAACTGGTTATTATTTATAATGAAACACATTATATCATTTATATCATAATCAAATATTCCTTTTATTTGCCTGTATTTTATTATCTTCTCGCTCCTACAAATATATCATTTACAACGACACAAATTAAATAATCTGACATATTTAAATATTCTTTTTTTTTTATACTTATATCTCATTATCATGTTCCTCCTACAAAAAATGTCATTTACGACATCACATTAAATCATTGTGCCATGATTAAATATTCTTTCTGCCCTCATACGGAATTACATACAAAGAAGGCAGCCAAAAATATATAAATTATATTAAAGAGACTACTAGAAACAGTTTCTCATTGTTCCAAAAAAAAAAAAAGAAAGATTGGCAAATGGAGCATTGTTTGCCACAAGGATACTCCAGAAGACCGAAACTGGTGTTATTTTTTACATGCATCACATTCACAGTCGAGACACATGTTCAACATTCTGGATAGCAAACTATCCACAGCTGAACCAAGACTGGTTTCCGGTTTAAAATAGGCTAACACAATTTTTTCGCTGGCAGTGCAGAATAAAATATCAATGCTTGACAAGGATTAAAGGAAGTATAGACAGGGGAAGGGTGGGCGAAGCCGCCGGGGGGGGGGGGGGGGTTACAGGTGAATAACATATCTCCTCTTGGATGTATTTAGGGCTAACAATGTTCTTTAGGATTATTTTGCTACACCTGGAGGACAGGGAGATGATTTATCCTGGAAATGTTGGTTTGCATCTGCATCTCGAACATTAGAAATTTTCTCTGCTTCTTCTTCCTCAAGCATAGCCTGTCTTTGCATTGTCTTCACCATCTCCTTCATTGACTTCTCCTCTCCCTCAAGTTGCATTTTCACTATCATCTCAGCTTCCTTATCAAGTGGGCTAAAATATTTATCAATGGTTGCTTCCTGCAGACAATAATCATGATTATGAAAGAAAAAAGGAAAATAATGCAACAAAAGCAATACTTTCTCCTCTTAGTATTTGAAAGTGCTGATTTAACACAATTATTAAGAGAAGATACTCCCTCTAATAAAAATGCCAATATGCCCTAAAAAATGAATGGTTGAATATTTTTTAGAAAAAGAGAATGAAGTATGGAAGCGTAAATAAGTAAGAACCAATGGATCATGGATGGGTGACAGGGGTGACAATTTCTGACCCAACCCGAAACCCGACCCGAAAAAATACGAATTTGGATCAATAAATATTCAACCCGAAACAACCAGGTATAATACACGAACCCGAAACCCGAAAATGACCCGAAAATTAATGAACCCTCTATTTATAACCCTAATTTTGAAATATTTCATGTTTAAAATAATTAAATTTAAGTACAATAAAGTAACTTTCACGTACAATGATAGAGACTCTCGCTAGTTGGTTCATAATTATTTAATAGTAATAACAATATTTTATACATGTCCTGCCTTTTTTACACATGACAAAGTGGGTCAGTACATATTATACATTTGAATTGTAACTTTCATGTAGAATAAAAGAGAAATGAATTGTTTTATCTTAAAATTTGTGCGAAAGCAACCGGTCCATATAAATCGGGATAAATGAAGTATATAATATAGGAATATATTTTCAATCACTCTAAAAAAAAGTAGAGGCGGTGAAACCCGAAATGACCCGAAACCCGACACGAACCCGGTAGGTACGGGTTAGGGTTAGAAAATAATCAACCTGAAACAACCAGGTACAATCTGACCCGACACGAACCGACCCAGAACCCGAAATTGCCACCCCTTCATGGGTCTAGAAAGAGTGCTCAGAAATGAAAGATATAGTTTAGAGAAATTTAAAGTAAAAACTTTCCTTAACAGAGAATTGATCGACAAGAAGAAGGAAACCATTGATGATGCTCAGCTGTGCAAATGAAGTGGGACAGAGGGGATCAATCTTAATATCTTTTAAACCATTGATGATGCTCCGCTGTATGGCTGTACGCCTGTACCCTACCCCATGGAATACAAAAACTACAGACTTGTCACCAATCATTAGACAGAGTTAGATCAAACACTTTTATAGTTGGTAGTCAGCATGCAATTCAAGGATGACATTACCTCGACCAACATAGAGAACTATGAATTACAGGTTTAGGACAGAGTTAGATCAAACAGATGACAAATAATTTATAGTTGGGACAAACACCAACTTGATAAACACCTCCGAGCTGCATGATAGTTTATAGAGGAGAGAATAACATGGAAGTGCTGTAGTTGAAGTTTCAGATACAGAGTGTAATAATGAAAGTGAGAGATGAAAGCTCAATAAACGAGAAAAACAAGAAAGATTTTGAGATCTCTTAATAACATATCAGTAAAAAGATTAAAGACATCCTATTGTACCAATATTCCTTCAATATGAACCCGTATAGGTTCCTCTTCGAATTCTTCAAATTTACAATTCCGTCTCCTCCTAGATGTTAAAGATAAAGGTGGGGGAAGTACTGGAACCCAATTTTCATGTCCTCGATATCAACTTCCAGAAATTGTGCCACAATCGAACATGTGACTCTTAGTCCAAATTTCACCATACATATTATCCAAATTTCACCATACATATTATGGAAACTTACAACCAAGAGAGCCCCTTCTTATTAGTCCCTTTGCAGGCGATTTCTAGTATCACCATAATGTGCAGTATAGTCAATGTAAACAGAAAAAATATTGTCTATGATGAAAGCAAGCCAAAGCTTAAAAACTTGTTGGATAAGTTCTTTTTGTAAATTAATTATGTAAAAGGCATACTAATAATTTGGAATTATGGCAATGCTCTTCACGAATAGGCTGGTGTTACAATTTGGATACTTGGGCCAAATTTAACTACGGATAGTTACATGCAGATAATATAAGAAGCAAGTGATACTCACTGTTTCTTCCAGCTTCTTATTTAAAGATTGCATCTCTTCTACCATACGTCGCACCTCTGATAATATGACCTGCTCAGGGATCTTTTTTAGGGCCGACTTCCTTTCTTCTGCCTAGCACAGAATCACAAAAAGAAAAAATATCAAAAACCACGATCTGGAGGGAGAGACCAATTAAAAAAAAGTCAAGGGATAGTGATTCATATAATGAAAAGAAAAAAAACGATACAGCATAGTTTTGCCATAGATAAATTACTACTTATACTGTTTTAATTCAAAGTGGAATGTATTTCGGAAAATAGAAGAGTCACAGTCCAGTACTAGTTTCCCAGGATTTTTTCCTTCTTGACCAGACAAAACTATTCTCGAAGAAATACTATATATCTATTCAAGTTATACAGATTTCAAGATTCTGATCTAGGAAATTCTTAACAATAGAAAATTACTGTATCATGTTAAAAATGACTAAATTTCCCCCCGAAATATAGAGAACATCTGAGAACTAAAAGCATGCCACTTATGATGATAGAATAAGAGAACATCAAGTGGATTATAAAATCAATCACTTATCTAATTCAAGAGTAACAACAAAAAGCTATCTTTTGCGTAACACTGTCTAGGTTTTTCCACACCATGCGTAGTGCATGTCAAACATTCAAACAACAATTTATCACCAAATGAATTTTATATGTGTAGTAACTTAACTTCCCACAAGTTAATAAATTGAAGAACTACATATATGTCTCTTTCCGTTGTCTTAATTTACTGCAAATAAATCACCCTCTAACTTAATCATTCACAAGTACTGGCTTGCATCATTATATTATTACTCATTACAGATAGTTTCTCCTCTGTTATCTTGTAGCTTGTAAACAGCTCTTCTGATGGAAGTGCCCAACTGCAACCAGGAAATGCAACACACACAGATTGATGTAAATTCAGTTTATGGGGAAAATATAGACCTTTGCGAGACGCTGCTGTATCTGGAGTCTGTAAGATCTGATTCGATGCTCTTCATATCCGGAAAGAACCCTAGCATAGAACATTGCTCTCCTTCCAAATTCTATAAGCTTCTCCATTGAGCTTCTCTTATGCACTAAATCGATTAAGTTTAACTAAAAAATGCTGCTGCTGAAAATGAATAAAATAGCTAACCTTGAATTAAGGTAGTCTGAAATTCTGCACAGTCATTTAGCAAAAAAAAAGAAGAAGAAAAACGTAGGCTGCATAGTCATAAGGATTAAATATACTTCATATTTAACATTTGAATAAACTGAACTCGTCGTCAAAAAAAATAAATAATAAAAAACAGAGCTCAATCTAATTATGCTGAATCAAATTAAAAGTTCAACATACAATTAAACCTTCCTAAGCTCAGAGTAGTCACCTGTCAATCAAAATGGATCAATAGATAAGAGACTCTCAATATATACTCACCAATGCATCGATCAGTAAATGTTGAACTTTAGGTTTCGACATTCTATCCAATAGAGTTATGTGCACTCAATAGTCTAATCAACTGTTTTTCCCAACATGACTAATTGTAAAATTTTAAAATGCATGCCTCCAACTGAGTCTCGAACCCCCAACTTGGGGTATCAATTGGATTACATTGCTTCTCCAAACATTCAGCAATCGTTTTTGGAGGGCTTAAAATGAGACTACTCATGGTTTATACTTTCCAGCACTGACTAGATATATATGATACATACATACACTTACAGGATTTTTATCTACATGGATTGATTATACATATAGACACCACCCAGGACCAAGGTTATTAAGTCGGCAAGTCGAGTCTCGGCGCTCGGGTACCGTGGAATTGGCTAGTCGTGACTAGTCGTAAAAAGTCGTGCATATATATATTTATATATTTATAAAATATAATATCGATAAACATATATTAATTTTCAATCTCCATTGATTATTTCCTATAAACATTCATCAATAAGCCTTTTTAAATAATTTAAACATTTTTTAAATATATTGTATATCCTTTTTTTCAAATATTCATGTTAATCAATAAGCCTTTTTTCCATATTTTGAATCTCTAAATATAAAAAATATAAATACTTATGATATTACATACTATACTCGATTCCAAACTTAAAAATAGAGCAATATTCATTACATTAAATTTTGTGAATATAAACATTTTGTATGCTAATAATCAAAAAACAATAACGGATTACAAAATGTACTTGAAAAATACTAGAAATGCATAAATAAATTTAATTTAATTTTACATTGAATGAAAAAAAATTATAAAACATATGTCATCGTTATTTTCAAAAAAAAGTCATCGTTCATAAAAATCTTGCAAGTAGATAAATATATAAAATCACAATTCACAAGTATTCAGTTGGGCTTAGTTATTAGACTGGTACCGAATCCTTATGTAACAAACAACTTGAGCCCAGCCCATGAAAAAAATATGGGTTGATTTGTATCTCACAACTCACAAACACCTGCAACTATATACACACACATACACTGATACACATACACATATACACACAGACTTCTTCTTCTTCTTCTTCCAGATCTTCTTTCTTCTTCTTCTGCTTCTTCTTCTTCTTCTGCTGTCTGATGCTGCTGTCGCTGCTGCTGCCGCCTGCCGCCCTGCTCCTTCTGCTGCTCCTCCTCCTCCTCCTGCTCCTCCTCATCCTCCTCCTTCTTCTTCTACTTCTCCTCCTCCTTCTTCTTCTCCTGCTTCTCTGTTGCTTCTCCTGCTTCTGGATCGGGATTTCGGGCCAGGTTCAGGGTTGGATCCGAGTTTTATCCATGGGTCAACTAATAAAACAAGTCGCTGCTCGACTTTTTCTGGTTTGTCGACTTACCGACTAGTCGACGACTAGTCGTGACTAGTCGGGCGACGTGATAACCATGCCCAGGACACATAAAATAAAAACAAAAAACGTCGATGATTAAAATCGAAATTACCTGAATATCTGACTCGGGAATCGCGAATCGGAAAGCCGGGAACATGGGAAACTAATCGTACTTTTTGTCAAAACAATTATATTTTATTGTTACTACTTTTTGTCAAGAAATCAATTTTAATTTTATGTGTGTATGATTGTGTGTTTGTGTGCTGCAGCACATTTTTAAAGGGACTCGAAAGCAGATTAATTTTCGATTTTTTTTCCCCAGAAAAAACTACCTCTATATACTTGACAACTGAATATTTGGGCATCGACTTATTTCAATTCCTGTGTGTTTTATCATTGGAACAGTATACTGGTTCATTTCCATCTGTTCAAACTTAGAAATCGAATCTGCATTTGTTTAGTCTAGTTAAATTACAAGGCTCGGTCAAATTTATCCAAAAAAATAAACATCATATGCTCATCTAATCTAAATATCTAACTGTATAAAAGTTCGATCAAGAAGCTCCGGCAAACGCACAATCCAGAAAAAATCGGCATACTTGTTTAAAGGAACCATGATTATTTGCCTACGCATTGCACATAAACGTAACTGTCACCACATGCCTACCAGTGCACTCAACACAGAACACTACAATTTTACAAAATCGATTACAAACATCATTCACAATCTAATACCACACAAACTCCACAATATCGTGTTCAAAGTTTCAGGATAATGTCATTATGGATCTGAGTAACAAAGTAATAAACTGCCACACTATTATACAGCAGCCACATTTACACAATTATAGAGCAGCGACATTAAGATTATTTTCGTTAAAAGAACAAAAAACAAAAGAGCATAGACATGTGACCATCAGGAGTCTATCACATTCACTGCCATCACAACCACAGCCATATCAGTTTCTTCTCTTCTTCTTCTTCTTCTCTTCTTTGTCAGATGCATTCCTCAACTGCAACAAGACAAACAAATTTCAAACATTGTGCTAGAATTAGCTATAGTTAACGACAGACAGGAAACCACAACAATATACAGCTAATATGCTTGAAAATAAAAAAATCCAACTGCTCACCATGATAATAAGGATGCGGACAAAGACTGCAACAAAATCAGTAAAGAGAGTCAGTGCGTGCTTCACATAGTCCAGATCTCCAAAATGAGCCTTCTCTATTATGTCTTGGGTATCAACTACCATGTACCCCACAAAAATAAGCAGCCCAAAGTACAACTGCCAAATCCAATCAAACAAAAACGTCAGTTTTTCTTCTTTCATCATCATTTTTATGCTTGTTTCTAAAAGCTTGTAATGACTCTACTTGATTCTGAAAGCAGAACTTCAACTGAAGGCCATTCAGTTTCACACAAAGCTTTGTTTAAAGTCTATAGTAAATTAAATAAGAAAAATATTTAGAAAGTAAATAAGTGACCTAAAAAACATTCCAAACATACCTCAAACTTAAACATTGCCAGGGATCCACCAAAAATGGAAGATGCAAAATGCAACCAGAAAAGGATGGATACACCAGAAGAGAGAAGACCACCTAGGTAGAGGTACTCTCGACGCCTAGCTAACATGGCAGCTGCTGAGAAACAAGCAAAGGCCACAGCAGTTCCCAAAAATGCACCAACAAGAATGCTGCAACATAAAAAGAAAAATTTAACAAATCTAGCAATTAAACATCGCGAAGCAAGCAGAACTACACAAGGAAAAATCACAATTTTAGTAGGAAGGCAACAATTAACCTAACATCTTACCTGGGATCGAAATTAATGGCCAGATCAATCAGCGGACCAATAGAGGCTCCTTGAAGTAGTCCAGCTGCCATCAATAGCGAAACCCTCTTTTGCTGCACATTAAGGACAAAAGGTCAATCTCCAAGCAAACAAAAATAAAATAAAATACATCTTAATGGTACAAATAGCAAACAAATAATTACCTCTTCATGAGGAGGGGTTGCAAGTAGCCAAGCCATGGTGGCCATGCATCCAATTGTAGTAAGAAGACCTCCAATATTCCAAAGGACATGGAAATAAGCCCCAGCTGCTGATGCAATCAGAGCACAACATAGTGAAAGATAAACCTGCAACATTCGAGCAACAACATAAGAATATCATGAAACCGTGTACTAAATTAGAACTCAACTTAGCATAAAACAAGTCTGAACAAGACTACTCCCCTGGTACAAATCCACAAACTTAAACAAAAATAATGGTATTCGCAAAAACAGGTAACAACCCTTCAACTTACAGTAGATTGTTCATTGAGTTCAAACAATTTGATCACCACTCAAAAATTATAACCGGTAGAACCAAATTCCCTCAACAAAAATCACAGAATTTAGACAAGTGTCCCTCATCAAACCGAAACAGAAACAGCTAAGCTAAATATCTACAGACTCTCTGATTCTTCCACCAATGAAATCAAAGAATCCGTACAGATTCATATATACAAATAAACAATACACCCGTGAATCTGTATTTTCAAAACTCGAAACCTAAATTCATCATGTACAGAAGAATCAGACACAGCTTTGCTACCAAAAAACACAGAATGATCTTTATCAAACGCATACACTCAGACTTAATATCAGCATAATCTCATATATTCATACACGACGCACAAATATAAACACATATTAGATATAATCGCTCATCATTAATCACCAACCCTAATTTATAATATACAATATAAACGGTAAACGGTTTAATTTACCGGTAAAAAAAGTCAATGATAAAAAGATCACAGAAATGAATCGAATTAAATTCAAGAAGAGAGAGATCGAGAGAGAGAGGGGGGGGAGATCGAAACCTGTTTGAGATGATTTTGAACAGTGGGAGAGATTTGACGGAAATTCTTGAGAGAATCGTAACTCCAACTGTTACGAGACGACGTTGATTGCGATTCGAAGAACGATGCGAACGAGTCCATGTCTATATTGCTTTTAATTTTGATTTTGATTTTGTAGATAACAACTAGGTTTCAAATTGATTGATAATTTGATATGTATATATCGTGTATTGTTTTAGATAAGATACATCGCGAAGTTACCAGATACGCCTCCGAAACTTACACCAAACTCACTCTTCACAATAAATTAATTGTTTACTTTAATTTATAAATAAATTCTATCATAAATATATACAAATGGGCTTGAATATATAAATTTCACATGAAAAAAAACCAAAATACAAGGTTAATTTAATTCGTTGTATAATATTTTGTCAAAAAAATTGTTGCATAATATGTTAATTTAATTATTTTTCATTATTAATTTTTGAAGGATATAAACTGGTTCCAGAACTTTCCATTTCCACCTAAATGAAGACAAAATTTCATAGGTTCCCCCACTAATTAATTTTAGGAATATTTTTATATTTTATTGCAATTTTGTTTGGCTCACGACCAATTCGTCAATTATTATTACAGCTATTTTAATGCTTGATATTCTAGGCCATTTCAAAAGAGTCAAGACGCGTGTTCCGTGCTGCGATTTGAATGACAAAAAACCACGTCTTTCATCCAATGGCATCATGCCACGTCACCGACAAAACCATAAAAAAGAACATCCAAAATAAATTTCTAGAATATTTACCGTTGATAGAATGCAGAGGGATTAAAAGAAAATGCGATTACTATCTGATCACTACTAGGAAATTTACCGTTTCCCTTTCCAAAAACTACCTTTGAACCATGATCGTGTTACAATATGTTCCTTCCAGCTCAGAGCATAGCCCACAAATTATTCGGAGTTCAAACTCCCAATCATCGCACAATAACAGAAATCAACAACAATAATATTTAACTTCCAACATCCTTACAGGATCCACATTGGACACACAGTTAATGACTAATTGCAAGAATTGAGGACCAACTGGAAGATCAAATCAGGCTTGAGGTTTGCTACTCTTACCTTCAAAAGTAGTAAAGCCATGTTACAACACAAGTTTCTTGACTTCTTGTATTTTGATATTCAGATTAGCCGAGTTATATTATCAAAAAGCTGTCTTGTACAATATAAATACAGCAAAATGCTACTCAGCCTACGGTGATGGAATTTCACTTGAAAGTAGACAATCTTGGAAGCTTGTCTCTCAAATAGTACAACCTAGCCCTTCTGACTTTCCTGTGCTTCACTACTTTGATCTCTTTGACATTTGGTGAATATCTGTGATGATATGAGGAAAAAAACAAATAAGTTAATCAGATCCCTAAATAGAGGAGCATGCCAGCTTCTTCGGTTCCACCGGGAAATAGTATTATGCAATGAGCAATGCTACGTACCCCAAAAGTTATCCCAATTTTTTTTCCCAAATGACGTGACATGACATATGGCTTATTTTAATTCGTGGACGCATATGTATGCACGCGGGGTCTCATATTATTATTGGAAAGCTACCAATTACATACATAACAACTCAGCATTTGAGACAACTTCTGGAATACCTAGCATTTTTCTTATGCAATTATGTACCAGAGAAATTCCAAATGTTAAGATTGTACACATTAAGAAAATCTAAATATAAGGGGGCTGCCATGTTCCAGACTCGTATCAGGAAAGTCTCATAGACCTGTTAACTTCTATATTATATCAGAGAAGCCAACTTGTTCAATTAAAGTCGATCGTGAGAGGCCCAATTAAATGCAGCATGTAATTCAGGTAAAGCTACTCATACGAACTAAACTAAATGTATCCAAGATGGTTTGACCATGTAAAATCAATAGAATATACCAATCACCCAACACAAGAGTCCTTTAATAAAATTAAGAAAACATAAATAAATAAAAAAAAAACCTCTGGAACCTAAAGTATTAACTAAGATAACACAACAAAACATGCTTATGAAAGTATTACATATCTTGTAAAGTTATCGTCTATTGATCACAATATCAATGGAGGAAATTCTACATCT
Source organism: Oenanthe sinensis (assembly GCA_028671895.1). Taxonomy (NCBI): domain Eukaryota; kingdom Viridiplantae; phylum Streptophyta; class Magnoliopsida; order Apiales; family Apiaceae; genus Oenanthe; species Oenanthe sinensis. Next base: position 27,277,201 of record CM053812.1, on the reverse strand, counting down.
GGCAAACCAAGTTGGGAGGAAAGATTAATGGCTAAGTTGATCGACCATGATCGGTATCTATTAAAAATATATAATGCTAAAAAATCAGAAGAATATGAGGTGTGCTAGTCCTAAACACTCAAGAATCAGTCTCCATTTAATTAAATTGACAGTCTGCCAGTAAATAGCGATTATAGACTCTGATCATATAAATGAGACCATTATTTTATGAGCTAAGCCCAAACTTAGACCGTTCATTTTCGTCTAGTATGAATGTACGATGAATGTGGCGTGAGTACACTTTGATTATGAAAAGAGCTCAAACCAATTAGAACCTGAAGATAATGATGGGTTATGTACGAACCAGACTAGTCAAGCAAACTTTTACACAAGACAAGCATGGTGAAAATGTATTCTAAATAGTCTAATAACAAGTAATTGTTGGACATATGTCTCTATAAATTTGAGATACACATTAATACTATCTGACTGACTAATATAGGTAAATAAAATCTGTTGCTACATTTACTGGCAATAAAAGCAGGTCAAGGACAACAATTTTTATCCTATTTAAATGCTGTTTCTTTCAAAGAAAGAAATAGGGTTAGCCGTTGTTCTCTCAAATGAGAGTGGAACCCCATTTTCAGATCTAGGGTTCTAGCCGCCTCTTCCATTCTCCTACAATTTTCCCCTTCGTTGATTTTCTTTAAATAAAACCCATTTTTTTGGGTGTTTGTGTGTCTCTCCTTTTGGAGTATTTGTTTGTCTCTCCTTTTGGGGTGTTCTATTATGTTTTTGTTTAGTTATGTTCGGGTTTATTCGGTGGTGGATCTTTTGAGAATGATTTTGTTGATGTTTTTGGGATCTGGAAAGCCCGTATTGAAGCTAGGGCGGTGGTGATTATTGCAAGAACTCACCTTTCACAACCAAAGATGGTTCATCCTTGGGGGTTTCCACTTTCGGCATGTCTATAGTCGGTATCTGACATGTATGTAGATAGCTGGAGTATCGCTCTTCTCACCTCAGTTTATGCAATTGGGGTTTCTGAACACTGGACCAACAATGGTTTTTATGTGATAAGGTCAATTGTGATGTTGCTTCTTTCAGGGATGTTAGTGCAATTTGGATGGCTCGGGATGTCTTCGATTTCGTTTTTAGCTTCAAGATTTTTTAATTGTATGTGTTAAACGATCAGGAAACAAATCAGCTAATTGTTTTTAGTATGTTATTTGTTTTCCAACCTGGTTGTATCGGCAGGGGTTTGTCCCGACTGTGGTTATCTTCTATTTAATGAAAATTGCTATTTGTTCGTAAAAAAAATTTGTTTCTTTATCACATGTACTACGATCAACCATCAAATTGCTTACTAAAATAGGAAGGAAAAAACATTTTACATTCACTTACTGAAATTTGATTGTAGTAGTATTTTGCCAGTGAGATTCATGTATAAGCTAAAGCAAACATCTAACTAAACAGACTGTGGATTCACATATTATGTTATGATAAAAAATATAAGAGCATACCAACAAGCTAACTCACTATAGTAAGGATGACATGTATTAGTAAACAATAAGAGAAAAGCATGTAGAGCTTACATGGGGAACACAATTTCCACTCCAATTCCCGCAATAATTCTCCGAATCCGAATTGTTGTGTGAACACCAGCATTTTGTTTGGAGATCACAATCCCTTTATAAATAGACAACCTTCGCCTATTCTCCGGAACTTCCTATAATCCAAATACAAGTTCACAAACTTCACACACCCAAAGCCAAAAACATGACATAAAAAACTCCAAAACCAAATAGGCCTTACCAATTTGATTTCCACAATATCCCCACTCCGTAGGTCCGGGATAGGCCTTACACTCACTGACGCCTCAATAGCTTGCTTGTTCAATATCTAAACAAACAAACATCTTAATTAATTGTATTGATCCATTACATCTACCTACAACCACACACTCGTGTTAACGAACATATATAATGTCAGTTTCATAAGCATTTAACTACGAACAACTTAAAAACATAACGTCGTTATATCAATTTTCAAAATTAGGCTTACAGGATAGCAAACGAACTAAAGATAAATGAAGGCAGAATAGTTAAGAGTAATACCCCCATTATATCACCAAGCTTGACAATAGGCTTCCTTTTCGTGACTTGGGGTTCGGAATCAACAACAGCAGGTTCATCATCCTCAGCCAGTGCTACACTTTCAGTAGCTTCGGATTCAGCTCTAACAAACAAAGAGCGGTTCCGCAATTTGGGAGAGGTAAACAAAACATTGGAATTCGAAAACGAAGAGCGAAAAGAAACAGAAGAAGTGCAAAACCCTAGCTTTTGGGGAAGGCATTGTGTAGGGTTTCTTGACATCAAACATAGTGCCTGCAAATCAATACTAACATGTTAAAACAAAGATATATGTGAAACAATTCAATTGTGAACGTGTATACATATACACATATACATACATATGATAGATAGAGAAGTGACAGTGAACCTGAGGAAGAAGAGTAGATGCAGATCCCATTTGGAGAGAAATGGAGGGAGGGGATTTTGGTGGTGATGAGGAAAATGCCTTATCCTTTTTGTCCCATAAACAAATAAAATAAAAAAGTTTTTTTTTACCAAGTGAAAAAGAAAATTATTATGTACGAGTAATAATTCAAGGAAAAATTATCAAAAATACTATTTTTCAAGGTTTTTTTTTGTAATTTTATGAATCTTTGAATTTTTTTTATAAAAATACGGTTTGCAATAAAAATAATCACATACAACTTATTTTTATATTTTCTCAAACAATAATCGAAGTTATTTTTGATTGGATTTAAGGTTACTCGAAGTTGATTTTGATTTTGGTTGCATTTTAATTTTAATCATGTAACTTGTTAAACAACGTATTATGCAATCAAAAAATAATTATTTTGACATTTGTGATTGATTTTGGTTTATTCCAGTTGCAAAGTTACAAAACTGTATTTTTATATTTTTTTGAAAAATTGTATTTTTACAATTTTTTTTAAAGCCAATCGCATTTTTGCTAAATATTTTAAAAATAGTCAATATTTTTGTAAAAAAATATTTACCCTTAGTTATTTTTCAAAAAACCCATAATCTAAACTATTCATCTAATTTGATTGTCAAAGACTCGCACCTTAGATTTTAAATTTCATAAAAATTAAAGAGTAAAGTGCATTTCGTGTATTTGTACTTTAGTCAAGACATCACATGCAATATTGTAATTCAAAATCGAGCGCTTAAAATATCAATATTTATATTTCATTACACTTTGTTACATTCCGTTAATTTGGATTAACTCCGTTAATAATTCAGGAAGTACAGTCCACTTTGTGTACTCACACTTTAATAAAAAACAACACTTGCAATATTCTAGTTCAAAATCTGCAGTAAAGTCCGAGTACATAAAATGCACATTAAGTAAAATGTGAATACACCAAATGCATTTTACTTTCTAAATAACTAACGGAGTTAATTCAAATTAACGGAATGTAATAAAGTATAATGAAATATAAATATTGATATTTTAAGTACTCGATTTTAAATTACGAGTACACAAAATGCATCTTACTCAAAATTAAACCTTGTGATTCAGAAGATAAACTATTCACTTTTCACTTCATTGCAAATTAAATCTTAATGTACGTAAAAGTTTCTAATATATTATTTATCACTAAATTCTTTCAGAAATGATTTTGTCATGAGACGGATTCATATGATATTTCTTGGACATTTTTAATAATTTAATATTATGACAAGGGTTTGATGCGATTATATTGATAAATAATAGTTGGAGGATATATTTACCATATTCGTCTATTCAACTATCACTTAAAAATTAATAGAGAATTTTAATTTTAATATCATAAAAATAATTTAAAAAAAGAATTATACACGAGTAATATTTTTATTTTATTTGTAAATGTTCGTTGAGCTTTTTTATAATATCAATCTTTTCCAAATATTTTATTATTATTTATATTATATATTTTTTTGTTGCAGATATTTATAGTATATATATATATATGACTATACAAAAATCACATTCCTTTTCAGATATGCTACACGGCTTAATAAAACTCTACTCTTTTTTTTTTTAATCCACGTATGGAACCTCCATTCGTTTTCAGATATGCCACCTGGCTTTATAAACAGAGACAGATCAAGGGTCTTTTGCAATTTTATTTATTTGGATTGTGTATTAGAAGATGATGATTATAAATACAGTTAAGGTTTAAAGGAGTCGACTTATATAACTGGAACAAAAATGATTTTAATGATAGCTTTAATATACATGCACAAAATCCGTAAGGAATGCCAAACTGTATATGTTCCGTATGATAATTTTCTTAGATAATAGAATTCAACATTATATGTACAAGTATTATTAGCTTGAAAGAGTAATTACAGAATCTTGATTACGATAAGCATATATAGATATCCACACAAATTCTATAATTTTTCACTCTGTTCGTACTCTTATTTACAGTCCCTGTATGAAGTGCTTCTACTACAGTCCCTGTATAATAGTTGTTTCACAAATTCTATAATTTGTAGTTTGCTGGGTGAAATTTTCAGGTCTTTCACCATTATCTCCCCGAGCTTCATATTTTCCTCTAGTAGTTCCTCAATGACTTGGTGGTGCTTCAGGTCCTAGAGATTAATAATCAAAGAATTTCATTTTACTTCTATTTCTACTCAAAAGTCAGAAACCACTTCATAAAAATGTGATAATGACTCCAGTTATCTAATCAAAACTTGCCTAAGTCAGCAGACAACTACAAGGTGTTAATATTAATATCCATATTAATCCCTAGCATTATAGCTTCATGGACACCTTTATTCTCTTTGTAACAAGAAGTTGAGGGTTCGATGAATTTACCATTATAAGCAGGTTCTCCGATTGCAAGAGCTCAGCCTACCAAAAAAAATAAAAAATCCAATTGCAGGATTAATTTAAAACGGTAACATCTATTCAAGAGCTAATTGATTGTAAGGAGTTGATGAAAGCCTTTTGCATCAAGAAACACATACATTCTGCTGTGTTATGTCATTTTGTACTTTTTTGCCTTCGCCGTTCAAAACTGGATTTTTTAGAAAACTATCGATAAGCATCTCTCTGCGGCTGCCATATGGTCCCTCTGATGCATGGAAGGCCCTTTGAAGATAAAGTTTTATATGCAGGAACTGTTTTCAGGTACACTTTTTGCCATTTCCTTGATGCTTCCGATTGCAAATTTATCTTTTGAATCATTTAACATTGTGATTCCACTTTTTACTGATGCTGGGAGGATGCCTTGAACATCAGATTTTTTTTTTGCTATCGCAAATTTCATCATCATTTCCTGCCAGAAAAATGGAGACACAATTTCCGATTGTTGATTGATAGTTTATATGTGGAACACATTGACCGGCATAGATTATCACTAATGAATCGCTAAAGAAAGATGATAACATACTGCAAAACAGGATTGAACTCTATGCACAACCCCTGGCATCACAGAACTGCCTGTAAATAACCAAACAGGGGAATAGCAAAAATATATTTATACGATAGGATTTTTAACTTTCACTAATGAATTTAAAAACTTAATTAATGCATGTTCTTACTAGAAAAGGTAATATCAAAACTAAATTAATAAATAGATTAATTAAAAAATAATTCTATACTTTACTTGCATCATTTGAAATTGAAAATATCATCTTATTTATTCTTTCAGTCGGGGATCGAGAAAAAAAATCGTTTACACTTCAAGGTCAATAGCGACTTCAGGAAATTTCGAATATGCTAAAAATTTTAACAAGAAAAATAATAAATCTTGAGAAAAATAAAAACAAGAAAATAATAATAATAATAAATTAAATAATATTATTAAGGGCAATATAGTAAGTTGGGCAAAAATGAATGATAAACACGTGGATAGCAAATTCATCTCCTTTATATTAATGGTGGTTCCGGACAAATTGGGTCTCTCTCTTCAATTACATCTGTATCTCTTACCTAGCTCTGTATCTCTCTCCTCTCTCTAATATCACATCACCGACGATTGTTTATATATTCCGGTTGAAATCTCGCCGTCGATACATTTCCGACTATTTGCGGCACTTTCTACGTTCAATCGATCTCATCACCCGTTGATCATGAATCCTGAATAGTATGTTCATATTATCTTTGTTTATATCATATATATATATATGTATGTGATATGTGCGTATATATATGTTTATGTGATGTGATTGTTTGGATCGGTGTTCTATTTTGTAAAATTCGATTTGGAGATGGTTAATTATTTCTCGTTTTGATCGTCTGAATTGATTTGATATAATATGTACAGTAAGGTCTAACTAACAAGTGTATAGATCTGCTATATGTTGTGGTTCTATATTTGCAATAGTCAAAGTTTTTTTTTTGATGAATTTATGAACTTTTGTTCCGTCCGAGTATGTGTATCTGGTTGCGAATTTATTCTATCCGTTTGTTTTGGATATGTTTACGTATAGAGATGGAGAATTCGATGAGTTAACCGATTTTGTTATGCTGGAAAGTGAACTTTTTTTGTTGAAATTCTGGTCTAACTTTGAGTGTACATGAATCTTTTGAGTAATTTGAGTAATAAATACAACAATTTTATGTAGAAAATGTGTTGAAAAGATAAAATTGAAAAGGTAGCCTTTTGGATTGAATTTGTATATCACAAAGTTAGTTGACTCGATGAAAGTCTGGCATGACTGGGAAAGCTTTGAGTTCGTGCACTTTTAGTGTATAAGTTGTTTGAGAGAATATTGAACTCTTTAGAATGGAGATAAAGCTTCATCATGGACTATAACAAATTATTCAATTATTTTATTTAAATTATATATTTATTAAGGTAGTAAATGTATTTTTAACTTTGTGTTTTTTATTGCTCAACTCAAGTTAATATTGCTTAATCATCACTACTACTATCTAAAGGGCGATATCATACACTTCTCTTCTTTTCTTCTTACTCGAGAAGTAAAAGTTTGTGTCTATTATTGTACTTTATTGTAACATATAGGGAGCGGAGCCGACAACGGTTAATTGTGCATTTGCACATTCATTATCTGTTCAGCTCACCTTTTAGAAAGAATTAAGTACTTATTTTGAAAAAAGTACCAACGTTGGTACATAGGAACCTTTTCTAAAAATACGGTAAACCTATCAGACTTAAGAAAGGAGTTTTTTTGGGCATAATTAACGCCTATCTAATCAAATATTTGAAATCATATTATTTCCTAGACTGAAAGTGGAAAAACGTATAACATCACTGGGTAACAGAAGAGGGCAAAGATCATACAATTTCCCTTCCTATATTAGATGCAACAAGTTTATGTATTTTCCAGATATTATTTGATTTTTTATGGAGTAATATATCTGGGTACAATATAATATGTTTCCTGGATTGTAATGTTTCCGTTACATGCTCCTTGTCAGTGACTACCTGTTTAAGCTTTTGCTAATTGGAGATTCAGGTGTGGGAAAGTCATGTCTCCTCCTGAGGTTTGCTGTAAGTATGATCCCCCAGTTTCTTTTCTAGCAATAAGAAGTTCAGTAAACTACTCTATGGACGAATTCGGTATAATTTCTCCCTGTTTTGATATATCTTATTTTAGGATGATTCGTATCTGGATAGTTACATTAGCACTATCGGCGTAGACTTTGTAAGTGATTATTCGCTTTTGTGGAGACATTTAATTTTGATAAATAATAGAAACTATCATTACTAATCGATCTATTTTTCTTATCTAGAAAATCCGAACAGTTGAGCAGGATAGCAAAACTATTAAGCTTCAAATTGTAAGTTTTCTACTGCCTTTATATTTATTATCAAGGTTCTTTATCCATTTTTTTCTGAACTATTGCGTAATTATGATATTTAGGCTTTCCATATCAAGGTCATTGTTACTGCTAAGTTATACCTCTAGAACAAAAAGAGTGCATCTTTTTAAAAACAATACTAAGCCCCTCTTCCTTGGGAATTCTTGTTTCCTTTTCATCTTTATAGGCTGCTTTTGTTGGGTCTGGTTGTTTTAAGTTTGATGTTTTGCAAATTCTGTGCCTGTTATATGTTTTATGGTTTCTGCTATATGGTTCTAACATTTCTGACAATTTTTTTCATGCTCATACAGTGGGATACTGCTGGACAAGAACGTTTCAGGACAATTACTAGCAGCTACTATCGTGGAGCACATGGAATCATTGTAAATAAACCCTTTATTCTGATAGCATCATTCTGGTCCTGAGTGCAAGTAAATTATACAGTCATGACCCATATTCTTATTGCTAATCTTTTTTCCCTGGCAGGTAGTGTATGATGTGACAGATCAAGAAAGCTTTAACAATGTGAAGCAATGGTTGAATGAAATTGATCGTTATGCCAGTGAGAGTGTAAACAAGCTTTTGGTTGGAAATAAGTGTGATCTTACATCACAGAAGGTTGTCTCCACTGAAACAGCTCAGGTAAAAAATTTCTGCATATGATAGAATCTATGTGAAATACATCATAGAATCTATCAGATAGATTGTATATCTGTATTTGCCTTGTTATTCTTTTAAATTTGAAATACTCTCCATGTGCTCTTGCTCTAGCATGATAGTCTGTTGTACCAATTACCATATCTACTCTTGTTTTGTTCCTCTTTGCTTTTGGTTAGTTAACTTTATTCCGAGGGTTATCATCTCATTAATTTAGTTGAGTTGCCTCTTCTCTTCAGGCATTTGCAGATGAGATTGGAATTCCTTTCATGGAAACTAGTGCCAAAAGTGCTACCAATGTTGAACAGGCCTTTATGGCCATGACTGCCGATATTAAAAGCAGGTATGCTGTTTAAAAAGGATACATTAATATTATGAACATGTTTTCCAGTTTTCCGACCAATATTATGAACATGACTGTTGTAGCAGTCATGTAACTAAATTTCTGGTTGCTATTAATGTTTACCCCTGTAACTTACTCTGCAGGATGGCTAGCCAACCTGCAAACAGTGCCAAGCCTCCTACCGTGCAGATACGAGGAGCACCAGTTAACCAAAAGGCTGGATGTTGTTCATCTTGAACAAGAAAGTTGGCCTAGGCTATCTTCACGTGGTCACTGGTCACTACTGGATGTAAAATTGGATCTTGATGCTTCAACTCCAAGGAAGACTGAACAGCGCCGTTTGCTTGATTGCTTCATATATTGATTCACCCCTTTATTTAGAACCTCAATTCTTTATATGTATCTCATTCTGCAAGAAAAGGAAGAAGAAGAAAGTAGAACAAGTTAGAATACTTTTCTTTGTGTTCTCCATTTTCATATACCCTGTGTTCTCAAATCCTACAGCTTAAGTTTTTATTTACAGAATATAATCTCGACTAAATAGCTATCACTATTTATTTATACCACAGTCACCTTCAAACAACTTTCAATGGGTTGTAATAGTATAAAATACAATTTCAAAAATAAGTGGAAGTATTTGAAGGAGATTCCGGGGCTTATGGGAAGGACCAAGAAATATAACTCTAAATAGTCTGTGGGCTTGTGACAACAAGAAGTCAAGAAATAGGTGCAGTATAAAGTAGAATCAAATAATTATTTTTTTATCGTAACCCTCTCTCTATTCTTTTCTTTAAACCCTAATTTCAAACACTCTTTATTTCTAGTGATTTGATTTAAATCACATTTCTTTATATAAATAATATATTCACTTTTTAATTTGACATTTTAACTTTTTTAAATTTTCAGATATGTTTTCGTATTTTTCGGATTTGACTCATATCATTTGTTTCTGTTTTTACATCTTTCGGATCTGATTTTTTAAACGAGTTTAGTGTCATCTGTGATGACTTTTGTACCTATACAGGGCCTAACCAAACCATTTTTATGACGTTTTGACCATATATGTGGTGGTTATATGTCGTTTATGACGATATTGTGTCATATTAGATGACTTTAATTATGAATTGAAAGTTTTATTCCATAATTTTATACTATATTTTTTTGTTATACTTTCATCGACTTATTTGTCTTTATTTGGTTTTATTTTTTATTTTCAAATTTAATTGGATGAGTTATTGCGTGTAGATGGTGTTAATGTTGGTGTCCTAGAGACAATACTTTATGATAAACAATTAAGGATTATGTTTACTTGATTATTTAATTAATATTTATTATGTTTTTATTTACTGCGTTATAAATTGAAAGCATAATAAATGTCCTTGGAATATTAATGCGAATTATATATCTTTAAGTATGTGACTTAAAAATGAGATTATATAAATAGTATTATATTCCTAAAAATCCATAGTCGAGTATTATTATTTAAGGACAATAATAATGCAATAAGACTAGCATGTTTGTTGACTGATGACCACATCTCATTGGTCATAGGTATGGTGATACTAAAGTCAAGAACATAAGTGCATGTCTCAATGCATGACACTGGACAGACCCGCTGTGAGAATCTACATGTTAATAAGTGTCATAAAAAATTCTCACTATGGTAATGATGTAATGATCCTTTGACTTGAAATCATTATATTTCTATACGAGAATTAATATACTTTGATTACGCTCAAAGTTACCTTTAACTGGGTAATGATAAAGGTGGATATTAGGTATGCTATGAATCGTATGAGAAATATGAATGATAGATATATGATTTAACCCTCCTATTTTAGGAGTGATATTATTGGCCTCTTGATTGAGTGAGACTATAAAATGCATGGTCATGCTCAAATGTTGATTTGATTAATAGTCTACTCATTGATCAAAGAAATCCGGATTAAACGTTGAAGAGGATGACACAATACATGCCTCGAGTTTGATATATAATATAAGGTTAAAGGGATTATATTACATTGTACATTATTCACGAAAAGTTTAATTGAATCACCAATTATTATTATTACTTGGGTAGCAATGATGTATTACTAGATGCCGCTCATTGTTTATAATTTTATTATTAGAAAATAAAATTATTGTCAACGTAATAATAACCTAAAGGGTCACACACAAAGAACGTTTAAACGGAGTGTTATTTAAATTATGAATTTAAATACTGTTATTATTATTAATTCAAATTTATTTATTTAATTAATTAAGTGAGACTTGATTAATTATATACATATTAGAATTTGAATTTAATAATAATATAAATCTGAAATCTGAATGGGTTTTAAAAAGGACCAATCAGATTAGGGTTTTGGCCCAAGTCTCTCTCTCCCCTATATATACATAAAGATGTATAGTTTAGGGTAACAGTTTTATAAAAATTCATTTTTGAGAAAAACCCTAGCAGCTCTACGTTTTTTAGGCTAGAGAAAGAGAGAGACAAAGAGGCAGAAACATGCTAATACCTAACTCCAGTAATCGTTAGACGATACGACGTTCGTGTGGATACCGATAGAGAGCGGATCTTTGTGAAGGGCTGCTGTAATTCATCGTTTCTGGACCTCTATAATCATCACAAGGAAAACTTTAATAAGGTATACATCTGATTCTCCATAATCATCCGCCAATTATACACGGATCCTGCGTTTGGGATTCGTTATTTTTTATTATTTAGCGTAATTCCGCTGCGTATATATGCTCGAATTCCAATAGATGGAAGATGAATGAAAGTAGGATTTTGATACTCATTTGAATGGGAAGAAGGGTAAAGAGAATGTGAATGGATGGATACATGAATTTGGATTTAATGGCTTCATTGTAATTAGATGTTTTTTTTCTTGTTTTTAGTATAGTACTTTTTTTTCCCCTTTGAGTTTTTCCCACAGGGTTTTGCTCATGTGGAGTTCTTAATGAGACTCTTCTACGATGATGTTTTATTTTGAGACATTAAGGTGTTATTGTTTAAATGTCTGGAGGCAACATGCGTGTCTTTCGGTTAGATAATAAACTTGGTGAATGAAATAAACTACTTTTTAGGTCATTGTACTTCAATACAATTCATTAATGAAAAGTTATTTATGTAAAAAAAATATATCAAGAGTAGAGATGCACAAAAAGGCTAGGCCAAATTTGAGATATGAAAAAAAATCTAAAAAAACCAGTCGCCTTCAACATGTCCTATATTTTTAGGCGAAACCCAGCCCGATAAGATATCAGGTTAAAATATGAATAAAATCCTATTATTAAAATATATTGACATATATATGTATATATTTACATTTGTTGTAAATTAAAACTTGCTTATATACATATATATTTACATATTCATAACTAAAGATAATTAAATATTACTTAGCAAAAAAAAGATAATTAAATATACTTATATTTATCATTCATGAATAAAATATATATTATGTACACAACTAATCGGTTAATTTTACTAAAAATCACCAAACTAATTAATAAATGACAATAATTTATGTTAATGGATTATGTGTGTGTATATATATATGGATTTTAATTAATTTATTTTAATAATTTTTATAAAAATTAATCAGGTTTGAATAAAATCCGGTCCGGATAAAAGCCCGACGCAGTCCGCCTACAGAATCTTAAAAGACTCAACTATTTTTTAGAAGCTCGGCCCGGTCAAAGCCGATGGATTTTTTACGGGCCCGATCAAAGTCCAACCCGGTGGATTTTTTTTCATCTCTAGAGCATATGCATCCCTCCGTCTGATCCATCAATTATCAATTTATCACTTTTTTCCCATCACTTTTGTAGAATGGTTGAATTCCGCTACTTACTATTCACTCAAATAAAAATCATATATTATATTATTTATTTAATTCTAGTTATATATTTTAATATATTTTATTACTAAATATTTTTTAAAATTTTGAATAATTAATATTTTTTATATCCATCATTTTATTTGATTTAAAATATTATTATTTAATAAAATTTTGATAATCGTATAAATTGAATCCATCGATTATTACGATAAAAAATTGACAGAATAATTAATACTTTCAGTCTTTCAGGGATCCGACCAACCAAGCAAAGAAAAAAATCCTAGATCTAAGCAAAAAACTCCTAGATTATTTAGCAAAAAAAGATGTTCCTTTCATAAAGATGGAAAAACTCCTAGATTATTTAGCAAAAAAAGAAAAAAAATCCTAGATCTAAGCAAAGGCCCTTTTAAGTTTTAACCATCTCCAAGGAAATACTTCGCAAGCTTTTATATTTGAGCTTGCAGATTTAGCCTGCTGGACAGAACCTTGGGCCGGCAACTTCTTAGCCTGCGGGGGCAGCTTCTCAATAAGGGTATAGTTATCATCATCAACAAGAAGATCAAAATGATTTTTTTAACTATTTTACACATTTCAATATGTTCGGTAGAATTTATAAATAATATTTTTGATTTTTAATTTTTTATAAAAAATATAAATATTATTTATAAATATCTCTGGACGAAATGCGTGTAAAAAAAGTCACGTAAAAACATAAATGGCGGCGTTGAAACCCCTACTCAGTAGAGCTTGACTTTTAATTTTCTCAATTCAATCGAGTTAACTGGTGGGACCGATTTGTTAATTAGCCCCTCTTCGTCTGCCCGTCCAGCCCATTTTGCAATTGGGTTGGATAGTTGTTGTACCAAATGTCAAGAAGGATAAAGTTATATCTTTGGAATCATTTTAAATGGATTTGTATGTTTTGGAATTAGTTTATTGGTTGATTCTTAAATAATTTCTTTTTATATATCTACAATAATTAGTGGTATATGTATGAATACTTTATTTGTTATATTTTTATATTACTATGTATATTACTATACACACACATTTTCCAAAGATTGATTGTCATAAAATGCTAATACAATTAACCAATTTATGAGTCCACATAATAAAATCTCGGTAAATAAATATTTGATAAATATATTTAAATAAATTGATATTTTTCTCAATTTTAATACAATAAAATAATAGCTATTATTTTAAAAAATGAATAATAATTATATATAAATAAAAAAATTGATTTTAAATTTATTTATCAAAATTTAACCTTCTAAAAATCACAAGTGAATGGACTAGTTTAATATATGTGCTCATAATTTTAAAAATTCGTTGAGAAGACTAATAAAACCCATATTCTAATCCTTTTTAACCTAGGCTCGCATGGTTGAACTAAACTTTTGAATTTAGCCCAAATGTTAACTTATTTGCTTTTCCGACTTGCAGTATTTTCATATATTTTGGCATATTTTGGCCCTATTTGGAAGGTAGAGTTTTAAGACAAAATTAGAAATTTGAGGCAAAACAGACCGGTCTGACCATATAAATCCTCTAATATGAGTGTTAGGTAGTTAACTGATTTAAATAGCTTATTGAGATGAAAAAACTAATTTTGAAAAAGCTATTTTTAGGAACTTTTTGCATCAGAGGTTTGTAATATGTCACAAATAGCTAATTACCAAACAGTTTTATATAAAACAGTTAATTCAATTTGCTAATCAAAATATCTAATTTAATGAACTAGTCAAAACAACTAATTTAATCTGCTAACCGATAATTGTCAAACAGGGTTTTTGGCAAATGTAAACGGGAGAGGCTACTGGCTTCATACCTGCTTCGTTCAGTGACATTTTAGACGGTGGGAAAACATAACATTCGGCATAATGAGTCTATAATTACAACCTAATCCTACTTAACTATGCGACTATGTGATTCATTAATATTAATTGACTGAAAGTCGTTAATAATAAACATATATGATTCAAATAATAGAAACTAATAGTAAGATATGAGGTAATGGAGTACATAAGAAGAGCATGTGTCATAACACAAAACGTCAGCAACTGGGCATGGTCCAATACAGGAAAAAATCTGGAAATTTGGTGTGAGCCTCAGGGTTCAAAATGCTTGTTGGACACTTCATCTCATAGTCTGAACGGAAGCGTCCCTTCGGGGATCATTTTTCTCCCTTGAGTGTTTCAAGCAGCTTGACCTTATTTTCTTGAGTATCTTTTTGCCTGATTTTCTACAGCTCCCGCATATATTTGATAAATCTATCATTTGACTATACAGTTTTTGTGGAAATATATATATATATATATATATATATATATATATATATATATATATATATATATATATATATATATATATATATATATATTAATATTCACGATTGTTTATAATCTTTGATTGTATTCGAATTTCTAACATTTATTCTTATTCGTTTAGTCTTTATAATACTAATATGTTAGTAGTTTTACTTAAACTCGGGTCAATTTTATGTTAAACATTTTAGTTAGGTTTGAATGAATTATGAGGTTATAATTCGCTTAAGAGTTTATTTGAATTTAGCAATAATGTTAACATTGAATACGAACATTCTGGAAAATTCACCAAAACCATAAAGTTCCTCGTCATATCAAAATACAAACGCAAATGGAACTGCAAAGTCAACATTAGAGCTTTGATATTGACTCAGATATATTTATTGGTACAAGTCATACGGCTCATATCAAAGACTTCAATTTATCGTCAAGCAAGCCATATTAAACTGCTTCAACTTCATTGCTATTGTCACCTTCTGACCTTCGGTCAAAAGATTAATTATTTCGAAAATGCGCGCTATTTCTTCTGCAACCATCGCTTCTTTGTTAAAATTTTAGAAAAAAGAGTTTTATTTAGTATAGATGAATCAAATTAAATTTATTGAGGGAAAATACATGTTTATGTAAATTATTCCTCGGAAAAAATCTAACTCGCATGAATTGTGATTCTTAACTTAGCTGCTTTTATCTAATTGTGTTTGCACGAGTCATGAGAGAGAATACATAAACATAAGGAAGAAATGCACAACATAACTTATAAACGAGGGCATGCGGTACTGCTAACTGCTAAGACTGGAGTGAAGTTAACTTTTGTTGATCGGTTCAATTAATATCATTCATAGTCCGGCCGGGAAGTCAATTAAATTCAGTAAAAGGATAGTATTTTACATTGTTAATTAATTGAGAGCTCTTTCCTAGTACTTGCTCATATGATCAAGTCATAGTATACATACATATCTGTTGTTATCTGTTGATCCAGCAATTTTTTTTTTGAATAAATTTGTCTCAGTCGTGTATTGAACAACAATGTTGCAAACCTAGCTAATCAACTCAAAAATAAAAGAATATGGTCAAATTCTAAAATAGACTATGGCCGAAAGATATTGATCCCCTTTTTTGGGACAGTACGTAGTAGTATGCAATGGCTTTATCTCTCTTTTTGTTTGCTTTTTATGTACTGTACCGTACTGTATTATATTCCTCTTTTAACCAATTACTAGCTGCATGTCTGCAACTTGAGTTTTGTAACTACGTACATAGTGCGCAATACATTCTTCGCTCAACTACATTACTCAACCCGGTGTTGTAATTTTGTTTCATCATATTCGACGAAAATTAATTAAGAAATGCCTGTCCTTCTAAAAATTATGTTAAATCTCTTAAAAATAAAGTACAGAGAATGAGTTCAGTATCGATGTAATACAATTATACAACTTGTCTAAAATCAATGGCCTTTTAAAAAGAGTATAATTTCTTGGTGTCAGTGCTCTCGACAGGAAGAATATATAAGCACAGTTCATACTGCGTATTTGTTTGTATGTATTAGTTTCTCAAATTTCAAGTTTCCCTGCCTGTGACGAGCATCTGATTGTCGAGTGCTCTACCTTAAAAACCGAGCCATTGTTAGTTCTTGTAATGGGGTATATATATACATGCCTCCCGTGCATCATGCAAATTAAGAAGTTGATGCTAGCATTGTTATTTTGAAATAACGCCATAGATATATAGATGCAGAGGAGAATACAGAATACTAAGAAACGCCTTGGCGTAAAAAAATACACAGACAACATATAGTTGAACAAATTTTTAATAAGAAGATGGACTCGGCAAGCAACTTGACATTTGCAGAATCTCCCTTTGGGGATTCAGTTTCAGTGTCAAGGCCTTTGCTTTGTTTGTGTATAACTTTTTTACATTAGAATTTTGTTCATCTAACAACTTCACCAAGCTTCTCTTGGCATTGGATCTGAATGGGCAATTTGATGCCAAAAAACCATCTACCAGGTGCAAATATGCTTCCAAGTCATGGCAACACGCGACATCAGCATCAGGCTTCAAAAACGGTGACATCTTAGTATCAACCCGTAACTCAGTCCCGACGTGCGAATAAGCCCATGGCATGTTGTTGTCCAGTACATTAAGCACGTTCGCGGCCACACTCGAATCTCTAAGTTTTTTGTCTAATTCTTCGCTCACAAACATGCCAGGCACTCGGGTGATCACGTCTTGTGAGTTGACAATTCGTAACACCTTAACATTTTTTTTATTTAAACGATTTGCGAATCCTTTGTTGCCCACACGTGGACCACCAAAGGAAAAAACTGCAACAGGTGGCATATTGGGAGCCGATGAACTAAGTTGATCGGCCACCAACAAAGCCAAAGCTGCCCCGAGACTGTGGCCGGTGACAGTTATACTCAGAGTTTCGCCTTTGTACGTTTCAACAAGTCTATGGATTTCACTAACCACCGATTCGGATAGGCTTGGCATTTGAGCTCCAGCGGTTTTAAAAAGACTCAAAAACCCACACTCAACTTTAGGAATAGATTGTACTTTTGTAGCATCTTCACCTGTAGTGTTTTCTTGACCAGGCATTTGAACAAGCAAGTCTCTCATATTTTCAGCCCACTCAAGACACGTGCAAGTCCCACGAAGCGCGATAACAATATCCCTCCTTCCCATCCGTGCAATCTCTCTCTCATCTTCGCAAACTGCCACGTAACCCACACAGCTGGATCTCTGGGTCATCCACCCCAGATCCGGTGCCACATTATCCACCCACTTAGGCAAACCAACCGATGACGTGGCATAAAGATTCTTCGTCACCCTATACGCCCTGTCAGGGACCGACACGTGGCGATCCACGTGAGCATGATCCGCTGACGTGTCGGGGTCAGAATGAAAACAGTGATACGCAGCCTGAATAAACTCCCCGTACCTAACCATCTCCCTCCTCAGGTTCTCATCCAACGGGTCAAGCAAACCCGACCAGTTATTACACCCGTGATATTCCCGCCATTTGCTGGCGAGAACATTCCGGGGAGAATACTGGCCGGTCTTGGATAACATCTGCTTTAACCCGACAAGATGCCGAGGAGAAACCTCCTCGGCAGCTCTAGATTCCGGCCATATCCTAGACAAGTTAAGATTCTCCAAGAAACCTCTCCCAGCTTTATTTTCTCGATGATAAGGTGATTTTTGAGTCACCATGTGAACATCTTGTTCAACTTTAACAACATCTTGTGGTGGGCTGGGTTCGGATTGCTTCTGGAGCAGTTTTTCAAGACTTGACAAATGTTTGCGGGTCATTTTGGTAATTGAAGCTTCTTTCATTGTTGAACACCTCGCATTAACATTTCTTGACCAAGCCTTCAATGTGGAAGATCCATTACAGTTAAACCCTGAACTCCGGGCCGGAAAAAAGTTCATATTCTGGATAGGAAGTGTCAACCCGATCTGCATCTTTCTAGTTAGACAATAAAAAATGAGAAGCTGATATTCACAGAGAGAGGGAGGAACAAATTAAAGAAGAATAAATTGAAAATTAGAGAAGAGGCTGCTAGATCAAGTTGGTTGAGATGGAAGAGTTGGGGGTATATATAGAGAGCAGTGGACCAAACTATCCTTGGGATTAGTGGAGTATAATCCAAGTATTTTTTCAAGGGGGGCAGTTAGTGGAATTCAACACCCTTGTCTTGACCACTACCATAATACTTGAGTAATAAAAATATTCGTAAACAAATGAGTTGCTGTCAGAAATATCATTTACCAATACACGATTTTATTGAATGGGTAATTTTTAAATTTTTTTATAAAAAATTTTAAAAATAATAATTTTAATTATGTAATCGATTTTTTTAAAAATGTGTGTTAAAAAATTAAAAATCAATTATTTTCGAAGAAAATATGAATAAACAGCGTCCCTAACAGTAACTTGACGATGTATGATCCCGACATTTACTTACACGTACAGATTTGTACGCATAACATGGTACTCGACTACTCGGTACTCCGTACCTACTCCTCATGTTTTAATTTCCAGTTCAGTCTTAATTATTTGAATTGAATTTTCGAACCTAGACATATGTTCCAAACTATGTACTATTTTTAGATTTGGAATTTTAGATATATTATTATTATTGTTATATTAATTATGAGATTAGGGAGCTAAGATATATCTTAGAAAATTTTAGATTCCTTTTTATCATTAATTATTAAGGGATAATCACTCGATGCGTACTAATACGTTTTTAACCAATAACGTGATATATTAACCAATTTAAATTTATATATTATATTATGTATTATATAATTAATGTAAATTTTAGAAATATGCCATAAGGATTTTTGATTAATTTATTTTAACAAATAATTCATAAAATATAAATTACAGTAAATAAATTTTAATTTTAAACTAAATTTCGGCTAATTTAACTTTTATAAAAAAATAAATTAGAAAAATATGAAATATAAAGAGTTTAATTCAAGAGTTGTTGGTGAATTAAGGAATTAAATTAAACTCAGAATTATATATATATATATATATACCAAATTTTAAGAGAGAACTTTCCTTTTAAGAAAACCCGAAATTTACTTTAAAAATTAATTTTAAAATTGAACATTTATAAATATTTTTATATTCATACTACGATTAGAAAATTATATTTAATAAAAAATTATTTAAAAAATTAATATCTTTTAATATCTAATAAAAAATTTAGAATCAATTTGTAAATCTCTATAAAAAAAATTATTTACACATAACAATTGAGTTTTTAGAAATGAATTAAGAATATAAATTTATACATAATGTTTTCAATTTAAAATTAATATTTTAATTGATTCTCTTATTTTCTTTTTAAAATTATATTCTCTTTACAAACTTATTCATATAAAGCCTCCTTAAAAAGATAAATTCATATAAAACCTCCTTGAAAAAGAGAAATAAGAGAATGTTTTAAAAGATTAATTTCAGAAAAAAGTATATTAATATCACAATTGTAAATTTTAATTACTAGTAATATATTTATAATTTTTGACGATTATAAATTCTAGATGTTAATTTATCCAGGGTACCGCTAAAAGAATGCTATATACTAGTAATTAGTTAGACTAGCGAACTGAAATTTTTGGAAAATAGAGAAAGCTTTGATGTACAATCCGACATAATATGTTCCCGTGTGTTTCTTCTCAAGTGCAATTCCAAACCGTTAAAATGTGTATCTGTTTAAAAAAAAATTGGGATCATAGTTAAACTTTGAACCAGAAATGACAGAGAATAAATCCATTATTACTTGGATTATCAATAATTCTCGTGATGAGATGGAGCCGAGCTCATGATATCTGGGGATGACAGAGAATAAACTCATTCCTTATTAGTTTCCTTATAAATATTATAAAATATTACTTCCTTTGTTCCATAAAAAGTGACGGTTTATAAAAATTAAAAGTCAAACTAATTCAACTTTGATCATTTATTAATAATTATTGTTAGAAATAAAAATTATGAAAAATATATCATTAAAAAATATATTAAATTAACTATTACAGTTAATTTTTATTTTTGTAAAAATATAAATCAGTAATATTTAATAAGTGGTCAAAATTGAATCAGTTTGACTTTTATTTTTTATAAAGCGTCACTTTTTGCGGAACGGAGGGAGTATATTTTTATAATTTAAATCTTGAAACATTACTTTTATATATGTATTCTAACAACATTTCTTATTCTCATTTTTTTATTAAAATAATAATATAAAAAAGAAGAAAGGGAAAAGAGGAAAAAATGTGGGTAAAAAGGAAAATAATTTTTTATTAATAAAAGTCAAATAAAAAATGACTAAAACATCCTTAAAAATAAGGAATGAGACCGATGTCCCAGTATTATAAGAAACCTACTAAATTGTGATATCATCATTTTTTTACTATATTTCTTATATTTTAACTTAAAACCTCAATTAAGGAAGTTCTTAAACTTATTCTAAATAATTTATAAATTAAAAACTACATACATTTTTAACTTATAAAAAAAATTCCAAACCGACATAAATCTCCCTCCATACAACTCTCTCTCTCTCTGTCTACTGTTCTCCTTCTATATATACGTGTCAACTGCATCACATCCTAAATTAAACAAGATTATCAAATTAATTGTTTGAAACAAATTATCAAATTAATATTATTTGAGAAAATAGAATCTCAACTATCTATCTATCTTTTTCGTAATTGTTTCAAAGAAATTTTATTTGTTAGACTGTGAAAGCTTTTGAACTGATCAAGCATGCCAAATTTAGTCTTACAAATTAAGGACTCTCTATGTCCAACTATGTACTCAATTATCTGATAAATGTAGTAGTTCGTGCAACACAATGCAAACCAATAGAATAGAAGAGTAATAGTTAATTACCTAGTAACCTCGTGTTAATGAAATAAAATGCTCCCTCGTCAAATAATTGTTTTTAGCTAAGTACCTCGTCAAATATTTGATAAACCTAGGTTAACAAGTTTCAACGCGTAATTGCTAAAAATATATTTAATAATTAATACTAGACATTTTGTTTGTCCACTACGTTATGTATCAGTCACAAATTCCATAGTCAATCAAAAAGGAGCATTTCTTTAAATACTCAAATAAAAAAGTATAATCAAATAGCTAGAGTCATTTGTCACCTACCAATTAACATTATAATACTATCAGTATACATAATTTTACACTACTCAAGTCGTTGCTCTTATATTATATGTATAATATATATATATATATATATATATATATATATATATATATTTGATAAATAAATCAGCTGGGGTTGTAGACTTTTTACTAGCTATTTGGTGTGAAATGAAAAATAAGTTACCGACCAAAACTTGTGTATTAAAAATTATGTATAAAGTTTATTATATATAGAAACACTGCCTCTCAGAGTCTCAGGTGGTGTGTTAAGAATTTGAATCTTTCTTTGTTGGAATGTTAATGAATTGAATCGAATTGAATACTTCTATCCTAATTAACCAAATCAAATTGTATAGTTACGCTCGAGGATAAAGACATCAAGTTCAACCATAAATTATATATATACATACATATACATATATAAAATTTCATCCAACGCTAATAAGGATTCTTATTTTTAGCATATATATATATATATATATATATATATATATATATATATATATATATATAATTTATAGGAGAAATTAAATTAATTTAAAGGCTGATCGAAATAGTTGATGTATTAACAGAAAACCCTATATATCTTGGTATATAATACTCTATTTAGAGTTATCAGCTGAATGTTTGAAATATGTGTTGTTTTCTTGTTAGAACGCCAGGGCTGAATTTTTTATTTAATTGACGAATTCACACACATTTATGTGTGTGTATGTATACAGGCTCTACTGCACTTAAATGCCCTCTCCGTATAGGAGCAAGTCAATTTAGAGGTGCACTGATATATCTAAAATAATATAGAAGAATCTGATTACTCTAGACTAATTAGAGTGGAGCATGAAATATAAGCATATTTATATCACTTTTTTATAAAAGAAAATTGTTTTCGGACAAAAAAAAAGACAGTGTTACTCCCCATCCCATCCATTTATTTACGTTTCGGAGGTCCAACAGGCATTTTAATATGCATATATAAAGTATAGTTCCATTACTTATTTTTAAATTTTTTTTTTCTGAATAAAAATTTAAACATTCAATTTTTATTCAAAAAAAAATTATAAAAATAAATTACGAAACTATACTGTACCTTAAAATGTGTGACCGATCCTCTCCAAAACATAAACAAATAGGTGGGACCGAAGGAGTAGTTGTGAATTTGTGATCCATGATCTGTACTTCAGATGACACTAGCTCTCTTTAATTTGAAGTCGTATTGTAGCCAGATTAACAAAAGGGGTCATTTGTAAGAACACCGACCAAATTAATATACCATTACTTTAAGCTGGCCGATTTGATCGAATACATAAAATTAATTGTACTAAAAATAAATGTAAAATTTATTTATACCAAAAAGTAATTATTAAAACGAATATTGTTCACTTACAAAGCAGACGATGGGGGTGTTTGGCTTAATTTATAAGTAATAAGTTAATTTTTTTTAAAAGTATTTTCATATTTTTTTTTGAAAATTAATATTTATTTTAGAAATTTAAGACCAAATCTTATTTTCAAATTTGAAAATAAGTTACTTATTTTCAGAAAAAGTACATATATACTAACTTTTTCAGTTTATAAGCTGTTTATAAATCCAGATAAACGGGACAGATGTATGCATGCATGTATATAACGTTTCGGAATTAATAAGAGTTATCGGACCCCCACAGGCCACGTGGATTGTTTCACAAGATGGGACCGCAGAATCTAAACTTAAACTTACTTTGTGCTCATTTTCCACTTTATTCATTTGCTTTTATAAAGTTTGGACTCCACATTTGGTAAAATATTACTAACCGGTCAAAGAGTGAAAATCGTGTGATAATTTTTAAAAAAACAATTTTTATTCCATTAATTAAATTTCAATGTAACATAATGCCGTGCCATATTTAGGGTTTATTTTATAAAGTTCGGAATATTTATAGTTTCCTCTTATTTCTAATGACAGATTAACTATTATATATATCATCAACCTAATCTTTTCTTTTGTTAAAGTTAACTGTACTGGTTCATAATCATATCAACAAAATAAAAAAATTGCCGGTTAAAACAGGCCGAGTGAACTACAACCAATCAACCACAATATAAACTAATAAATTACAAAATATTCCATGTAATGATAAATAATTCGAGTACCTAAAACATGTTTGTCGATTCTGTGTACGTACATATATTGCATCACTGGTTGTAAAGTGATTCACAATTTAACAATATACTAACAAATAACAATGTGGTCTCTATAATAAACAATCTAACCCCCGTCATAAATTATGGAACAAATTAGAAATTGCACAACAAATAAAGCTGTTTTAGATCTGATCCTAAGCAACAAGCTGTAAAATGTGAAATTTGTTTGTTTCGAAATAGTTAAATCTTGCTAGGTGTTCAAATTTCTTATAATATTTATTTTTCTTGTCATATCTTACCATTATAAATGATCAACTAGCTCTCTCACTCCCCAACTACGGAGGATGAGCTGCATGAGCCACATGACAAACAGAAAAATATCAATTCTTTTTATATCAGTGATAATAAATGCTGTAAACACTTGTTTTGCACTATATATAAATTTTAAATAAATTAAAAGTCAAGAACTATTTTTTTTAATAATTAAATTTATAACCTTACATATATATGGCATCACTCACACGGTGTTCGATCAACAACAATTTACATTCTACGAATATATATATATTGAAGGGTTTCGTGACACAAACGCAGCAGAATAAACGTGAAAAATAAATCAAAATAGCGAAACCCTCCGCAGGATCCATGCGAAAACAAAAGATTTAATTCGGAGATAAAGAATAAATACCTTTAGAAGCTTTAACAGTTCATTAATGGAAGATTAATGGAGGTCCAAAGCTTGTTTAATCACCACGTATCCCGCTCTCGCGATCTACGCTCTACGATATCCACACGAACACTTTTCATGAAGGATTGATGTGTACTAGCACCCGAAAACTTCTTCTCTCTCTATCTTCCTCCTCTCTCATAGCGGCTAGGGTTTTGTAAAATCTCTATCTTATTAAATCAGTCCATAAAGAGATTATATAGAGAGAGGAATAAGTTTTCTAATTATAATCCAATTATAATTAATACTAATCCAAAATTCTAAATTATTTAATTAAGTCTCACTTAATTAATTAATTATTAATTTTGGAATTAGTTTAAGTAATTCATTTATTCTATTTATATAATTAATTAAGTCATACTTAATTAATATCATAAATAAAATAAATTACTTATTTAATTTAAATTCATAATTTAAATTATTTCTCCTTCAAGCGTTCTTTGTGTGTGACCCTGTATGTTATTATTACGTTGGCAACAATTTTAATATCTAATTAAAATTGTAAACAATGAGCGGCATCTAGTAATACATCATTGCTACCCAAGTAATAATAATAAATCGGTGATTCGATTAAGCCTTTCGTGAATAATGTTCCATGTAATATAATCCCTTTAATCTTGATATTATAGATTAAACTCAAGGCATGTCTCGTGTCATCCTCTTCATAATTTAATCTTTATTTTCTTGATCGATGAGTAGACTATTAAATCAAATCAACATTTGAGCACGGCCGTGCATTTCATAGTCTCACTCAAACAAGAGGCCAATAATATCACTCCTAAAATTAGGAGGATTAAATCCCATCTAGATCATTCATATTTCCCATACGATTCATAATATACCCAATGTCCACTTTTATCATCACCCGGTCAAAGGTAACTTTTAATGTAATCAAAGTATATTAATTCTCGTATAGAAATATAATGATTTCAGGTCTAAGGATCATTATACCATTATCACAGTGAGAATTACTTATGACACTTACTTAACATGTAGAATCTCACGGCGGGTCATTCCAGTGCCATGCATTGATACATGCACTTATGTTCTTGACTTTAGTATCCACATACCTATGACCAATGAGATGTGGTCATCTGTCAAGAAACATACTAGTCTTTGTGCATTATTATTGTCCTTAAATAATAATACTCGACTAGGGAATTTTAGGAATAAGATACTATTCATATAATCTCATTTTTAAGTCACATACTTAAAGATATATAATACGTATCAAAATTCCAAGGACATTTATTATGCTTTCAATTTATTACGCAGTAAATAAAACATAATAAATAATAATCAATAAAACATAATCCTTAATAATAAATATTTTCCTTAAAATATAAAAAGTATTGTCTCTAGAGCACAATTACTAACATATATATATATATATATGGAATAAAAAAGGAGCAGCTGAAAAGATGTTCTATATACATTACCGCAGTTCAGACTTCAGAGTCATATATTGTTTATATATATATATATATATATATATATATATATATATATACACATGAACAACCACACTACACACACATTAACAACCACACTGCACACACATGATGTCGGAGCTAGTCGTAGAATGTACCGTTTAAGATTTTAATATTAATGTTTACACTGATTTACCGACTCCTCATACTTCACAAGCATCAATATACTCAGGTTCTATTGTAAAATCAACAATTGTCTTTGCTGTGAACCATTCCAGCATACAACATCTCAATAAAACACAAAGCCAGACAGAAACATTAAATTATCGTTATCTGTCTAGAAACCAGTATCACTGAAACCTCTTACAACTAGCTTCACATCTCCTCCATATAACAAGAATGAATTTTTAGTCCTCTTTAAGTACTTAAGAATATTCTTGACTGTCGTCCAGTGACCTTCACCTGGATTAGATCGGTATCTACTCATCATGGTTAAAGCATACGAGACATCAGGACAAGTACATATCATTGCATACATTATAAAACCAATTGCTGACGCATATGGAATTTTACTCATGCAGTCCCTATCATCCAATGATTTAGGACAAATTTTATTTTGAGATCACTATCCCATGAGACATTGGGACATATCCATTTTAGTCTCTTTGCATTTGAAATTGATGCAAAACTTTATCAATGTATGTACTCTAAATTAGGTCGATCAATCACCTTGATCTATCTCTATAGATCTCGATCCCTAATATATATGTCACATCGCCTAAGTCTTTCATTGAGAAATTATTTCTCAACCAAGTCTTCACAGTCTATAGAGAAGGAATGTCATTCCCTATTAGTAATATATCATCAACATATAATACTAGGAATGCCACATGGCTCCCACTAAACTTCTTGTAAACACAAGTGTCATCTTCATTCTGAATAAAGTCAAACTCTTTTTTGACTGTTTCATGAAAACAAATGTTCCATCTCCTCGAGGCCTGCTTTAATCCATAAATGGATCGACGTAACTTACATACATTTCTAGCATTCTTTAGATCAACAAAACCCTTAGGGTGTGTCATGTACACATCCATATCTTCTTCAAGGCTCTCATTTAAGAAAGCGGTTTTGACATCTATTTGCCAGATTTCATAGTCATAGTAAGCAGCTATAGCAAGCAAAATCCTGATGGACATGACCATAACAACTGGTGAAAAGGTCTCATCATAGTCAATACCATGAATTTTCTTGAAACCTTTTGCCACCAATCGTGCCTTATAGGTCTGTACATTAGCATCCATGTCGGTCTTCTTCTTGAAAACCCACTTGCACCCTATAGGTTTTACCCCTTCAGGTGGATCAACCAAAGTCCATACTTGATTAGTATACATGGATTCCATCTCAGATTTAATGGCATCCAGCCATCTCTTAGAATCTGGAGTGTTTATAGTATCTAGGTAGGTGAGAGGCTCATCTTCATCCACAAGCATCACATCACCATCTTGAGTCAAGAGAAATCCATATTATCTCTCGGGCTCATGGCGAATCCTACTAAACCTACGAACACTTGTGTTTCTTGAGAAGTATTATTTTTCTTGTACATTCTACTCAGGTTCCTCCACTGGTTCAACGTTATCATGTGGGTCTCAAACTTCATTGAGATCTATTATCCTCCCACTGTCTCTCAGCAGTTCGAGAAACAAACACTTTGTTCTCGGAAGGATTATAGAAAGAATAACCCCTTGTTTCAGTTGGGTATTCCACAAAATTACATTTGTCTGATTTTGGTCCTAGCTTGTCAGAGATTAGACGTTTCACAAACGCTTCACATCCCCAAAATTTTATAAATGACATGCTGTGACGTTGCTCAGTCCATATCTCATAAGGAGTCTTTTGAACCAATTTAGTAGGAACACAGTTAAGTGTATGTGGAGCCGTTTCCAGGGTGCAACCCCAGAAACTAATTGGAAGATTCATTGACTCAACATTGATCGCACCATGTCCAACAAGGTGTGATCTCTCCTATCAAAAAAAAACTTTTCTTTGATATTTTATACTTCATCTTTATAGTCTTTGAACTTTTCAAATGATTCGGATTAGTTCTTCAAAAGATACATATATCCGTATCTACTAAAATAATTAGTAAATTTTATGAAGTTAATAAAATCTACCTTTTGTCATCGTACACATATGACCACATACATCACTATGTATAAGTCATACCCATTCAATGATCCCTTCACCATGTCCGGTAAAAGGAGCTTTAGTCATTTTACCAAATAAACCAAGATTCGCATCCTTTTGTATGATTCATAATCAAACTTATCCATGAATGCATCCTTATGTATTCTGAAAATGCGTTTCTTATTAATACGGCCTCAACAACAGTGCCAAAGGTAATATTTGATTTGAGTCACTTTAGAACATATAAATTGTTAATTAGATGTGCAACATTATAAGGCTCATCATCAAAATAGAATAAACAACTATTGTTATAAAATGAAAAAGCCTTTCTTGTCCAAACAAGAAACTGAAATAATGTTTCTGCCAATTGCAAGCACGCTATAACAATTATTAAGTTCTAAATTTTCCTTATAGGCCAAAAATTAAGTAACGAATTCCTCGAACCAGAGCAACTATCTTTACTCCAATTCCAACCCGATACCTTAAGCTTGACCCTTATTGATCATCATCTCCCGATCTTCCAATTAAGCATGACAGTTTAATTTCCAGTCTCCCAACTTTCCACAGAAGTGACAATCGTCTTCTTTATCAACACCTCATTCAGACTTTAGAGTCTGCTTTAGGGATTGGACTTTGGTTTGACAACGGAACTAGATCAAATCTTCTCCTTGCCTTTCCATTTTCCTTTCCCTTTTACATTCCCTATGTTTACCATCAATATAGTAGTAGTTCATGCATTTATCATATTACTTTCAGCAGTTCTTAACATGCTTAGCAACTCAATGGGTGTTTTACCAATCTTATTCACTTTATTGTTCATAACAAAATAAGAATAATATTTGTCCAAAGATTGTAAGATCAAATCTAACTGTCTCCAGACCAATCTGGAAACCCAAAATATCAAAGGTACTCATTATACCCTATAATCTTTAGAACATGTGGTGTAACCGGGTCTCACTCTCCCTACTTGTACGTGTATAGTGCCCTTTCAAATATATCTTGTGCTCAATCGTCTCATAAGCATCTATATGCTCGTATTGCTTCTTAAGCTCAGCACATATATTTGCGAGCATGAGACATGAAACATCAGTCGCAACATCAATTTGCTTCCAATAAGCACTATGATTTTCACATGTTACATTCTCAACTTTAAGAGTAGGGGAAGAGATTTGACTAATATCGTGGTGCCCGAGGACGATCCTCAAGCTCCTATGTCAGTCAAGGAAATATATTCTCGTCAACTTGTCCTTCTCAAGAACTGATCGCATAGAGAAGTTGTTTGTGTTTATCATTTGATATCTACAATATTAAAGTGCATAAAATAAACTAGGTTGCAAATTTAATATTAATTATGTTTAAGTGATTATGGTATATCATCATATACCTCCCACTATTTTTATCAAACTAATAGCCCTTACTATTAATTTGGAAAGTATATCTCATAATTCTTTCTAGTGAGCCAAGATCCATATTTCATCATGTCCTAAGTCAACCACTGGAAGTCCTTAGAAAATGATTATTTAGGTAGACATCAATTGTCAATTATATCATATATAATTCTTGGATAGTTTGGTGAACAACGATTGATCTTATCTATCTAATAGACTTTTAACCAAACTCTATGCTTCTAAGTTCATAATAGTTGAATATAACCGTTTATTTTCACTTATTATGACGACTCAGTTAAGTTAGACCCAATGATACAACGGCCGAATATAACCGTTTATATTCGTTGCATCTCACCACGATAGATAGGAGTCCCCTGCCACTGACAGTCCTTCCCCTTATCGATCTAGGATTCGATGAGTGTTCATTCATTGGAAAGCATCCGAGTAAAACTTAATATTTTGTTAAGGGGTTTTTAGAAAATTTATAACGATCATGATCACATCATAAAGAGATCCTCAATTTTTCCTTGAACCAAATATTTCAAATCGACATCTTAAATTGTTCATTTCCCAGGTAGATGGAGGATACCAATGGTCACACTTAAAACCCATCAGCCTTACGAATACGCATATCCGCTTTTGTCAGAAAATCTCAATTATAGATATCAAAAATCCATATTTAATTCCGTGTTTTAAAAATCCATATTTCATAAACACAAGAATCTCATGATCGTTTGTTAATTTTAAAATCTTGAATCGTTACAGATTTTATCTTGTTTAAGCAAACATGGCATGGGTGTCGTATCTAATACATACATGATTAATCAATATTAAGCATGCATCTCAATTATATCTACGCATACATACCAATACATGCAATCATATACATATATGTAATGTGCGTAAATTAAACGTGTTTGGTTATGGCCCCATCCTATATGATATTTCCAAGCTAATGGAAATATCAAGGTCAGTCTATGGTGGTTTTAAAAATACTATCTATTACATGTCTTCTTTCTTCATTGCTCCATCATCCCCTTTGGATCGCCTCCTTGCTTGCAAGTCTTCATTGATAATTACATTGAATAATAAAAATAAAACTATTCTAATGAAATTACAAGAAGAACTCGAGTTACATTCGAGATAATTAAATTACAATGAATAAACGACATACAAGTCGTATTTAGAAACCAAAACCATAAATCAAAACCACTATCCTATGGGTCTTTAGGCCATAACCATCCACCATGCTATCATATAACACATATAATATATCTCATATTATATAATCATATCATATAATCATATATAACAAATTTCAAAATTTCAGTAAATTAAAAACAGATTTCTGAAGATAATAAATCGCTATTTCGAGGCCCTTAACGACGTCAAAAGCCTTACAGACCCGTCGATGATAGCTTAGCTATCAGTTTTGTTCATTGGCCCGATTTCAGTCAGAAAACACATATCGTTTACGAAAATCGGATACGGCAGTCAGATTTCTCCAAATCTGACGGTGTTTCAGAAATCGTATCATATACAATTCTCATAACAAAAACAAGCATATATCATATATACATATACAGAGATACATACAATCATCATATGATTATACATTACATGAATATCATATATTCATAATATATATATACATATAATCAAAATTTTAGAAAATCAAATAATTTTCAGAAAATCATAAATCACCGTTTTGGAGGCTGTAACGACATCTAATGGCTTACAGACGCAGAGCTGACTATGTCAGTATTGCTCAGTGACCCGATTCCAGTCAGAAAACACATATCGTTTCCGAAAATCGGACAACGGACACAGATTTCAGAAAATCAACGGCAGCCGTTTCAGAATTCGTATCGAATACGATTCTCATAATAAGAACAAACATGTATCATATACATACATCAACACACATAATCATCACATGATTATATATCATATAAATATCATATATTCATAATATATATAAACATATACATATTGTATCAATATAAAATCATGATAGATCGCATACATGCTTATATATCAAAAACTGTTAAGCACATAACTGAATTAAAACGTTTCGCAAGTAGCTCTGATGCCATTGAAGGGTTTCGTGACACAAACGCAGCAGAATAAACGTGAAAAATAAATCAAAATAGCGAAACCCTCCGCAGGATCCATGCGAAAACAAAAGATTTAATTCGGAGATAAAGAATAAATACCTTTAGAAGCTTTAACAGTTCATTAATGGAAGATTAATGGAGGTCCAAAGCTTGTTTAATCACCACGTATCCCGCTCTCGCGATCTACGCTCTACGATATCCACACGAACACTTTTCATGAAGGATTGATGTGTACTAGCACCCGAAAACTTCTTCTCTCTCTATCTTCCTCCTCTCTCATAGCGGCTAGGGTTTTGTAAAATCTCTATCTTATTAAATCAGCCCATAAAGAGATTATATAGAGAGAGGAATAAGTTTTCTAATTATAATCCAATTATAATTAATACTAATCCAAAATTCTAAATTATTTAATTAAGTCTCACTTAATTAATTAATTATTAATTTTGGAATTAGTTTAAGTAATTCATTTATTCTATTTATATAATTAATTAAGTCATACTTAATTAATATCATAAATAAAATAAATTACTTATTTAATTTAAATTCATAATTTAAATTATTTCTCCTTCAAGCGTTCTTTGTGTGTGACCCTGTATGTTATTATTACGTTGGCAACAATTTTAATATCTAATTAAAATTGTAAACAATGAGCGGCATCTAGTAATATATCATTGCTACCCAAGTAATAATAATAAATCGGTGATTCGATTAAGCCTTTCGTGAATAATGTTCCATGTAATATAATCCCTTTAATCTTGATATTATAGATTAAACTCAAGGCATGTCTCGTGTCATCCTCTTCATAATTTAATCTTTATTTTCTTGATCGATGAGTAGACTATTAAATCAAATCAACATTTGAGCACGGCCGTGCATTTCATAGTCTCACTCAAACAAGAGGCCAATAATATCACTCCTAAAATTAGGAGGATTAAATCCCATCTAGATCATTCATATTTCTCATACGATTCATAATATACCCAATGTTCACTTTTATCATCACCCGGTCAAAGGTAACTTTTAATGTAATCAAAGTATATTAATTCTCGTATAGAAATATAATGATTTCAGGTCTAAGGATCATTACACCATTATCACAGTGAGAATTACTTATGACACTTACTTAACATGTAGAATCTCACGGCGGGTCATTCCAGTGCCATGCATTGATACATGCACTTATGTTCTTGACTTTAGTATCCACATACCTATGACCAATGAGATGTGGTCATCTGTCAAGAAACATACTAGTCTTTGTGCATTATTATTGTCCTTAAATAATAATACTCGACTAGGGAATTTTAGGAATAAGATACTATTCATATAATCTCATTTTTAAGTCACATACTTAAAGATATATAATACGTATCAAAATTCCAAGGACATTTATTATGCTTTCAATTTATTACGCAGTAAATAAAACATAATAAATAATAATCAATAAAACATAATCTTTAATAATAAATATTTTCCTTAAAATATAAAAAGTATTATCTCTAGAGCACAATTACTAACATATATATATATATATATATATATATATGGAATAAAAAAGGAGCAGCTGAAAAGATGTTCTATATACATTACCGCAGTTCAGACTTCAGAGTCATATATTGTTTATATATATATATATATATACACATGAACAACCACACTACACACACATTAACAACCACACTGCACACACATGATGTCGGAGCTAGTCGTAGAATGTACCGTTTAAGATTTTAATATTAATGTTTACACTGATTTACCGACTCCTCATACTTAAGAATTAAGTTTAATATCTTAAACTTAGTCCACTAAAAAAGAATGGATAAGGAATAAATTGAACAAAAAGTTACAAATAAAATTTATGAAAAAGGAAAAAAAAGGAAAGAATAGTAAATAATTAAACAAATATAAGAGAAAAATGATTTTTTTATGAATATAAATTTTAATGATAAATTTTTTATGAATATAAATTTTAATGATAAATTTTTTATGAATATAATTTTTTAGAGAATATAAGAGAATATAATTTTTTTATGATAAAATTTTTAGGAAAAATAAGAAAAGAGAAAAATGAAGCATTATTTTCCGGTTAAAATCTTAGTTCAAATTAATTAAAGGAAAAATTATAAAAAATTCTAGCTAAATACAAATATATCTCTCTCATTGCTTTTTCTTTAATTTCATTCTATTTAAATGAACACAACCTACTATTTATAAATATTATAAAGAACAAAATTTCTATGATTTAACATATTATTTTATTAATTTATGAACTCTAACAACAACCTACAAACAAAATTAAAATGATACTAATTTTCTAAGAAAATAAAAAATAAGATGTATATCCATATTTTTTAAACTACTAAAAGGAGCTCTGTTTGACACTCAATTCATTAGTAGCTCATGTAGTTAATCTCTTCAAACTGCTGTGAAACTCTTTTTCTATAGAAATGATGTACTTAAATTCTGAATTAATTATTCCATAAATCAATATTTTATAATTAGACTTAAATAAATTTTATTAATATGAATATATATAACGTAAATATTAATATCTATTTATTGTAATAACATTTCATTATTTATGATACTACTTATTAATTCAGGACACATTGACCATATTAAAACATGCAATTTTGTACACCATACTAGACTAACAAATATATAGATTTTAAATTTGATATAGAAAACAAAAAATCTATATCAGATATGAGTTTTCATTTTTTTCATAAAATTATATCCAATAATTATAATTATAATTATATATAGGGTAATATTTTATGCCAGAACCATTATTACAACACCTAATAATTAATAGTTTTTTAATGTAAATATATTTTGTACTATATCATCAACATATATTCTATAATTTATATTTTATTATGTTCTTAAATATATATTTTATAATATATTCTATTTTGTGTTCTGTACTATTATAATTTTGCCGAACATACTTCTAATATTTTTATAAAATTATTAACATATATTAATATTCAATAAACATCTAATAGACATAATTTAACCTTAATAATTAATTTTAATTGGGTACCGTCAAATTGTGCAAATTAGGTTTTTTTTTGTTAACGGTTCCTAGTTTAGCAACATTCCTATTTAAAATATGTATTTGTAAAAATATATATTATATGTGTATTTTACAAAAAAATATAAATTAAATAATAATATTTTATTCAAATTAAATTGATCATACTTTTGTTTAATATATATGAAAAAATGATAGTACATGAAACCCGAACAAATCAGATATGAATTTTATATTTAAAAATATGAATTTAGTTTAATTTAAATATAAATTTGAAATTCAAATATACAAAAAGAATATAATAGTGTTATTATTAAGAATACAAAAAGAATATAATATCCTTCAAATATCTGAAATTAAGTTAGACTAGATTTTGGACTTTGAATTTTCGATAGTGATATTTTACTTTTTATCTTTTGACTTTTTCGTTAACTTGTCATCCAAACAACATTGAACCCACTTAAGGTAAGCTAGTGTGTAACCTAAATTCTAGTACAACTTTTCTTCCTCTTTGCTCTCCGTTGGTGGACATTAATTCTCAGAATATTTTTCATTAGTGAAAGTGAATATCGCACTACGTGCTCATCGCGAAACTTCCCGATTTTATACTATCGTGCAAGGAACCTATACAATTTTATCTTTTCGAGACGATTCAATGCTACCGTATTATATATTCTTTTTGTATATACCTATACATACACGGTCACATATATACAATAATATTCAAGAGCTACGTAGGGTAAGGTAATAGTAGTCTAATTTAACTTGCATGCATGCAAATTGAGTCATATTTAGACGGAGTAGCTAGAATGGAGTCAAAACTAGTTAACGGTTCAGGGCCAGGGACGGACATCAATTTTGGAGACTACTGACTAGATAAAGGTGGTTGTCATCAAATACATTGATGGAGAAATCTGATAATCAACAAAAATCGAGGTTGTTTGCCGGAAGAAGATTTAGCGGGACTGAATTATTGCCGGAGCGTGGTGGTTTATATGAGATTGGGGCTGAGATTGTTAAGTTTCAGAATAACTAGAGTTTTTGTTCTCTAACAGTTGTGAGCTCTAATAATTCCGACCCTCAACAATCTGCCTACGTACCTTTATTTATAGGGAAAATAGATGATCAAGCCCACGTAATTCTTTGCAAAAGAGAGACCCGTTAAAAAATCGGAGTTTCCTTATTCGAATCGAATGCAGAAAAGACAAGTGGAACCTTCCTGGAAGAGGACTCTACATTCGAGTTTGTTCGGATAGATCAAAACCCAGTATAAGGTCCAATGACTTCATGGATCCGACATTGACCCGGAAATCGTGGGCTCTAGCCGGTCCAATACAGCTATTTCCAAGGATACCTTGATTGGAGGTCATCACTAGATCCACCACAAATCGTAGGTCGCGTCCTAAGCCCCCAGACGAGGACAACCTGCCTGAGTACATGGAAATGATCTTCCAAGATAAGGTCAAATATCATACCATAACTCCCCTATGAGGGCAAACCAAGGAATATGGAGTTATGACTTTCAATTAAATATTGTCAAGAATAAATGAAAAAAACAAACATATGGCGTCAGGGAGCTAGGCCACCCTTCCTTGATCGAAAATGCGTCCTCAATTATGCTCTAATTACGGCGCACCTACTGGTCCCATTGAAATGCATGCACGACCTCATTGACGTTGGATGAGTGAATCTCATAAATTAAAGTAAGCGGAAGACGGAAGAGGCTACGGTGATCGCGCCCTCCGTGGCGCGGGAATAGGGCGCGTCCTGTATGTATAAAAACGGGCACAACATACATTAATTCATATTTTTTGCCCAATTGTTTAATTCAAATTGTATACTTAAAAGTGAGAAATTAGTAATAACAAAAGTAATACGAGAACGAGAGACAGAGAAAACAAGTATGAACCGTAATTTTAATACTTCCGTGTTTGAAAATCAATGCTTCCTTGATTTTTTACACCGATGTATAAAAGAGATAGTTTTAAAATTTATTTTATTTTCTAAATGGAATTTCATATTAAAATATTTATTTAAGAACAATATCTGAAATATTTTTTTTATATAAAACTAAAAAATTTAAGTATTTAACAATGAAAGAAATACATCACATTTCACATTCAATAAATATATTTTTCTTAGGAGTTATAGTTATGTCGTAATTAATGTTATACGTAATGTACAACGGGAAGGTAGGTAACACCGGTTGCAGAGTCTTTATATACAATATTTTACAGACTTTTTGATATATACATTCTACAAATTTGCAAATATATGATGGGTGTTTTTACTTCTTTTTATTACCGGAGTTTTTTTCAAACACATCCTTTATTATTACTGGCTTATATCTACACGGATCGAATTGCTTTAATATTTTCTTTATATATTTTGAATATATTTTTAATTTTATAATAATAATTTAATTTTTATTTAATTATATATATATTATATATATTTTATTTATATTTTAATAAAATAATATTTTTGTATTTTGTTTAGATATGTGTTTTATTTAAAAAATTAATGTGACATGTATTTTAGTTAGGAGATTAGTGTTTAAAAATTAGGCTCAATAATAACTATCCTACCCAAATACCGACAAGGACCACCCAAACTTTTAATTTTTCGGTTTTAACAATATAGTATACATATGCATACACTTTGAAAACCGATATATAATTACTAATGTAGTAAAAAGATTTATTTGTCCTCGTTAAAAATATATTAGTTAGAATTATTCATCAAAATCCCCGACCAACTTTTAATTTATGCATTTTATTCATTGCAAGTGTTTTCTCGGACAAAACTCAACTACTTTTTAGTATTACTAATTTAATTTTAATGTAAACAGAGTACTCCCTCTGTCCCTTTTTATTTTATTTTAATATAATTTTTTATATATTTTTTCAAAATTACCTCTTAATCTTATTTCTCATATTTGATTTTATAAGTAATTTTCAAATTTATTTTATTATTCAAGACATTTATGAGGGATAAACATAGTTCAAACCATATAATTAAATATTTTCTTAATATGTGTATTTTTTTAATAAGTGTCAAGTAAAAGGGGACGAATGGTTAACTTATGCTTAAGAGCTTAATTAATTGCATAACCTCCATTAGTTTAATATGTTGGCAGTATCGAAAGATAAATTATTTTTATTTCTTGTTCATTTATAATTTACAACTCATTTCAAAATTTTACATTGATTGTTTATATGTATATTAATAATAGAAAATTATAGCTCTACATATATATAAAAGCAAGGCTGGCCTGTGATGATATGTTTTAACGGGTAAAATTTATGTTAATGTAGGAATATATTATAATAAATTAAAACTAATTAAAATATAATATTTAATATTTAAAAAATATTATAAAAATAAATTTGATATATCTGACATTACTCTTTATTATAATCAACCGTTTCATTCTACAATAAAATTGAGTTACATGATTATTTACTATGCATTTGAAAGTATACGATGTTGCTAAATTGGCAAATCTACTTTAAATGGAAACCTATCCAACCCCACTACCTAGCCGAATGCGGTACTCCTTGATTACAATTTTGTATTATTAGCCATTGCCCATTAGGTATGTTTTTTTTATAGACTAGTGTAATTTATAAACTTTATTTTGACTTGCGCTAGAAATGTCAAATATATATGTGGTTCGCTTTAAAAATGAAGATCAGAAATTTGAACATTGGAAGAATTGATGGCGCAGTCTAAAGA
This sequence comes from Oenanthe sinensis, assembly GCA_028671895.1. NCBI lineage: Eukaryota > Viridiplantae > Streptophyta > Magnoliopsida > Apiales > Apiaceae > Oenanthe > Oenanthe sinensis. The sequence continues at coordinate 27,238,778 of CM053812.1, read as the reverse complement.
CTAAAAAACCACGACGGTCTAACGTAAATAATGCATACAGCTACCAACTTTATTCTTTCCAACTTGCTTGTAATTCTCAGAATGCAGACAACTTTTCGATGGCGGGCCATTATTTTATGAACGCAGTAGTACAACATTGGTCTATAAGTTGAATGCTCATTATACATTTATATACTTTTGTTGCAATAAAGTTCTCTAAAATTATTTGACCCAAGAAACCAAGTAATGGTAATATATTATATTATATTAGGAAATGTAAAAATAATGTCGTTGAAGATAACTGTTTTATTTGTTTAAGAAGGTCTGAATTACATCGTTAAAAAAATTTAGAAAAACCAACGTTTGAAGAAGTAATGGCAATTCAATGGAATTTTTTTCTTAAAAATATTTAATTTTTTTAAGAGGTGCAAATAGTGAATGGGTGAAAGAGGGATAATAACAGTAAGGTCACAGTTAAAAAATGAAATAAGTAAATTAAAAAAGATATTAATTATATATATATTTTTAACTCATAAAATAAACGAAGTCTAAACTTGATCAAGCATACCGCCACACCTTGAAGGCTTGAAGTATTTCACATCAGAAAACTAAATAAATTTTTATTGTACAAATACGCTTGGTTGAAGACTACCCAATAGTCCAATTCTCATCTTCCTTGCCCTTTGAAATCAAACATTGACTTTCGTAAGTATTAAGTGTTGAAGCTGACCCGCCCTGAATACTCTAGTGCCTTACTTAGAAATTTAGCAGTTATTTTAAAAGATTTGGATTAGATTTTATTTAAATATGAATATAATTTTAAAAAATAAAATAAATACTCAATTTATACCAATTCTTCATTTAAAAGAAATCATATGTTCCTGAACATAATGTAATTTAATAGAGGAACCCTTATCCAGAGATTACGTTTATATTAACTATAATTAATCTAATATTAATTTTTTAATAATTTTTTATTTATATATTTATATATTATTTTTATGATTTATTTGTTTAATTTTATTCTTTAATTTATAATTTTATTTTATTTAATATCATGTATAAAAATATTTTTATATAATTTATCTTTCATTATATTTGTGTTTATATTTGAAGGATGGAAATAAAGGGTGTATGTTTTATCTACAGATATGTTTTAATTAAAATATTAATATTTAAAAATTAGGTCCATAAATCCAAAAAAAATCACGACGCCAATATCTACTTGTATATGTTTTGGTTTTAATAATATAAATGTATTATAGATTAGTAAATGCAATATTTATAAACTATAGTTGACAGATAAGGTGAGTAAAAATATTTTTTAAAATTTTTACTTTTAAATAAAGGTAAAATCTTAAAATTATTTTATATATTTATCTTTTAAATCCATCTTCTACATGCGAAAAAAAAATCTAATTAAAGTAGATGGATGGAGGGAGTGCACAGTAGCTCTTCCAAAACTTCCTTTAAACAAGAGTTCGAGTTACTACTAATTACAGCAGTACATGTTCTTGCATGCAAGCTGGTAGTCAAAGGCAAGTACGGGGGTACTGATACAATACTTGTTCGGTTTTTATCGGAATTTTTACATACATTAAAAAGAGGAAAAATATAAATCGGACATATTGTCATATCGCTGATAAGCAGTGTTCTAAAAGATGGGAATTAGAATTAGACGATAAAGTATTGTTCACTGATTAATCGGATAATCGGTGATTAATCGGAATAATTTAATTTAATGAATAATAGTATATAATTATATTTAAACATTTTCAAATTATAATGAAAAAATGACATATATCATTAATCCATACATATTTTTTTGACTAATTAGACTTATATGCCTTAGAGTATGTGTTCTAATAAATCCATACATATTTAGATGTTAAGATTTACGAAAAAAATTACTTATCATTAACATTTAAGTGTTTTATACTTAATACTTATTATTTAATAATTTATCTTAATAGTTAATACATAAAATATATATAATTATTAGGAATTTGAGAGAGTATTTGAAGTTTATGAATGATTTAGTGTCATACAACTCATGCTTATTTTAAATTTGTAATAAAAATTTATATAATTCGATTTTTGACCGTTTCAACTGATTTTTAACCGTCTCGGTTGATTTTTGACAGATTTTAAAAAAAAACTTCTCTTAACCAGATTTCCGATTAATCAAGACGGTCGTCTTTTTTTTTTTTGAAAAAAGGAATCAATTTATCAAACAAAAGTCATACGACATCTACAAATATAATCGAAATTGGACAGACGCTTAAGGATATCGCTGTTAAATCATTCATTCATCGAGAGACAAGCAAGCGATTTGAAGATGATTTGAATGTATGTACTTGTTTTCATCCGACTTTTCTATGTAATCGACCATAGATGCGATCACATATTAACCTTCATCCGTGAATCAAACTTATGAAAATTATGTCGATCTATAACCTCGGTTATGGAGAACACCAAAATATAACAAAACAAAAATCAAATTCTCACGAGGAGAGACTAATAAAACCCAAATAAATTAGAAATTTATTGAAGGAAAACAAGATTTTAAACAAGAAAATGAAAAATAAAGGGATTGGGGTCGGTAAAAACGGATGGAAGCCCTCTCATTTAGTGGATGTTAGGGTTTAGAAGAGATAGAGAGCCAAGAGGGTGATTTTCTCCCTCATAAATATATTAAAAGATGGCGGTCTTTTAGAACGCTGAAAAGTATATTAAAATTGCACTATATGAGACGAGCTCCTGTTCGGTTTCGGTTCCCTTCGATCTACCAAAATACTTTGTTCTATAAATGTTGCAGAAGGTTTGTAACACCTTGAATTCTCCCTGAACTACTAATCTACAATTTGGAGGGGAGTTTGCCCATTTACCCATAATTGAATTAAGATTTTAAAATCTTTGTGTTGATTTGAAGTCCACGGTAGAACGCCACATTGATTTCATGACTTGGTATAGGTGGTTGATTTGAATTATTTGCCACGTTAACATTCTAAATAAAACAATCCTGCTGTTTTCAAAAAATTATGGTTTAACTTTTTATACGGATTTGATAATATAGATTTATAATTATTATTTTTAAAATGTTTTTTTATAAATAATAATATTTTAATTTATAAAAACAAATAAATAATAATAATTCTAACTAAATGATCAGGCTTTTCGAAAACCCGTGCAAAAAAAAAAAGTCGAACGATGATTATAGTATTTATTTGCTTTATGATATTCAGTTTTGCTAAAATTAATATATTACAAGAAGCAAATATTAGTTTAGTTTTAATTAACTGAAAAACAAGATAAATTTAGGTATATTTTTGTCGGGAAATTTAGGTATTTTTATTTATATATACATACATAAAATTATTTGATACAAGTGTGAAGTGTCATTATATTTGATTAAAAACTTCGGAAAAACTGTGGTTTCCCACAAATTTAATGGAGCACTAGTACGGTCCTGAATCCATATCTGTTTTGGCTGGTACAGTAGATAATTAGACGGAGCTTTACTTAAAAATATTATTTGTAATTTAAAATTTTTATATTAATTTCAAATAAAAAATAAAAATATTACGCATAAGTTTATTCCAAAAAAATAAGGGATATTTATTTTCCTTATTTTGCAGAAAAAAATATTTACTTTTAGAAACAAATACATATTTACACAATTTTCTTTAAAAAAACAGTTATTCGTGAAAAATAAGTCAAGACAAATGGAACTTAAGATAATTTAACTTAAAGTGATTTAAGTATTTGATAAAATTTATTTAAAGTAAAATTTTACTTAGAAAGCTACAGTTGCAACTTGCAAGAGCAAGACTTTTTATTATATGTATGTACTTATCAAAGTCTAGATGTCCCTTTTAATTGATAATTGGGCGGGGCTTGACAAGACGATACCTGTTGAGGGCAGTTTTGCCTGAAACCCTCTTTTGTATTAAAAGTTGTTTTCTGAAGTCTCCCCATGTAAAAGGAACGTACAGTTTCTGATCATGTGTAATTAGGTGAGGAGGGGATTCAATTACGGTGCTACATGCTGGGCTCATAAAATAAGCGATTGATAGCCTCCTCTTGTCTTTATTTACTACTGCTCTGTGAACCACACTCTTCAATCTTCCATTTGTCCATGCCTGCAAATACAAAAATATCAGGTTACGAGACTCATCAACTGATCCTTAACATCATATATATACCGTGGGTAAATATAACGAGGCTTCATTTTTACGCAACTTAAAATACTTGAATTACATAGTTACTAAAAAAAGTACCGTACTTCCAGAGTATCGCCGATATTGATGATGAATGAATTAGGGACAGGTCGAATGCCAATCCATTGAGTATCATTTTCAAGGACTTGAAGACCACCAACTTCATCTTGAAATAATATTGTCAATGTGTGAGGATCAGAATGGCTACCCAGCCCTAAACACTTCTCTGGTAGGGGACAGGGTGGATACCTATTCATCCGAATCATTGTCGAGTCTTTCTCTGTAAAGTTCTTGGCGAAAAAATCATCTGGCAAGCCCAGTCCATGAGCTAACATCTCAAATATGATGATTCCCAGTTTGTCCAGTGCGTCCATGTATTCAATTATTGCATCACTAGAAAAAGATTTGCAGAAAGATAAAAAAAATTAAGATTCCGAAGCTAACACAGACGCAAATATATCTTTCAAATTCTTCACAATTTCACTAGTACATAATATTCTAATTGTACCTGAATGGTTGATGCTGATCACCAAGCACATTCTTGGCCAAACCTACAGCCTGCTGCGGGGATTGGAGTAGCTGTATTATCTCAGCCCATGGCAAATTCTCTCCATAATCAGGATTAGTGGCAGAGTAACCTAATGGCAGGGTTGCTGATCTAGCACCCTTGAGCTTTTGCTCCATAGGAAGATCGAAAAACTCGTGCAAACGAAGCTTTATATTTTCAGTAATTTCTGAAGCTACTCCATGATTAACTAATTTAAAGAAACCCCATCTTGCACTAGCAGTCACCATTAGTTGACACAATTTCTCATAATTGTCACCTTTCTTTGACTCCAAAACTTCATGGAGACTTATAACTGGAACTTGCTCCCCATCCTCGAACTCATCAAAGCTGAGGGATGGCCACTCATTTTCACACCATATAAAATTTTTAACGTGTAATTTCTGGTCTAGTGAAGAAAGTGCATCAACAGATTCTTCTTCAATTCTCGATGCCATCACAGAGTTAATTTATTTATGTGTTCTTCTATTCACGCACAAATTTGTTAGGATACATGCAACTATGCAAGGTCTTTTATACCTATGTTTTAGCAAATATTAAATGTTAAGGTGCCTTTTCTAGTTATTGCTGTGGGCAGACAAAATATTGCTTTCGTCTTTCGCTTATGTTCTGATCGAGGTAGGAAATATATGATTTTAATACAAATTATGTTACCTGAAAGCCGAATGATCGAGAATACGATATACTCCAAATATATAAAAGTAGCCGGTTCGATACAAACATGTAGAATTCAATATCATATGCATTTGGTCACGAAAAAGACTAATATAAGCTCTCTGTTTCGATACATTCTATCATTTTGGAATTTACAAAGTCCTTTAAGATTACGAATGAATTTTCTATTGCAGAAAAAGATGTTACTACTGTATGTGCCAAACTGCCAATTTCTCTATATCAAATTTCTATACATACAATAAATAAGGGAGAAGTGGAAGCCCAATTCAGGCTGAACACTTAGCAACCATATACAGTATCTGCCAATCTGACCTACTAGTAATATCAACGAAGTTTGGTAGTAACTACGATATTTAATGGGCCCTTGACTAAAAGTCTGTTACTAATAGTAAAAGCCCATGCTAGTAGATGGCCGAAATGGTACAAGATGTAAAGACCTTTTTCGTATTTTTCTTTATATCTAAAAAAATATATTTAAGCTGACAAATATATATATATATATATATATATTTAAGAAATAGCCTAATTTTTTCTTTAAGATAAGGAATGATTTTCAGAATACCCATCCAAGTATAGATTTTTTTTATAGTCTTTATAATTTTACGGTACTCAACCTACCACAATAATATAAATTCAATCCTCTGTATCTAAATTTGAGACCAAATTATTTTATTACATAATTGTAATATACATTAAGCAAATAAAATTTTTTCTTAAAATTTTGGTTTCACAAAAAAATATAAATAAAACTGAAAATTAAAAAAATAGTGTTAAAATCTAATCAACCCATGTTTTATATAAACATATACTAAGATTCGAGAATTTAATTATATCATTATTCAAATAACCAGATAACAAAAAACATGTATTACAACACCCATTTTTAAAAAAAATGAATTACTAAAAAATTAAGACTTGTAAAAATAAAATAACTATATATTAAAACATTAATTATTAGTTACAAGTTATAAAGTATGTTAAGTAAATTTAAGGGTATATTAGTCTTAATATTTATATTTAAGTGTGTTAATAAGGTAATATGAGATATTTATAAAATAAATATAAAAAAAATATTGATAAATGACTTCATTAATTTTTTTTGGGTATATCTTCGTATAATGTACTATAACAAATGGAATTGAGTAGTTTGAGACTTTACACTTTAGTATGACACATGCATCAGTGTCGTTCCGAAGTATTTAAGGTCTGGGGTGAAATAAAAGAAAGAGTCTTGATTTTATAAATTTCAAAGTAAATTATAAATAAAAATTAAATATATATGATTATATAAATAAAATTTAATCAGTGTAATCGTTTAAAAATTAACCACGTAGAAATTTAAAAATATGAATTTTAATTTTAATTATTCAATAATAGGCCTGTTATAATACTAATCTTTATTTAGTATGTACGTAACTTTTATGACAATGACAAAGAAAATTGAATAAATTAAGACTACAAGAATCGATCTATACTATACAGCCAAAAATTAAAAGTTTTGGTAGGTCGGTTGATACTCAATCACGGCCTAAAAAATATAATGTCTTAACTATATACATATTTATATTAATTAAAATTTTATTTTTTAGATTCAATTATATATTTATTAACATAGGTCGAAATTATAAAACAAATTGTCATCAAATACGAGAACGTATGATGAATTGTATCAGAATATAATATATGGGGCAATGAGTTCCTTTCATTCAATAAAGTTTATCGTCTAACCGACTAGTAATGCAAGATGGCCGCAGACATTTAGACAATAAAGTTTTAATATCTGACAAGAAACACCCGTAGAGTTCGTATCTCAATCCTGCTGTGGAATCTCATAATACACCTATACATACAATAAGAAAAGTTATTAGCCTACTAAATATAAAAATACTATTTCTGACAATTAAAATAAGCTATTTAGTATACAAGTAAGCTAACCATTTGATAGTGCCAACTATAAACCCACTACTAGTGCTAATGCTTCTGCATGTTACACCTTCTTGTACTGGCATATTCTTTATTTCAAACCTAAACCTGAAACGTTTTTTTGTATTATGGCCTGGGACTCCTTCAGGGTCTTGAAGACACATATACAGAGCTCTATGGTCTGAAAGAAATCCAAGTGCTTCAGGGAATTATTCGGAAAGTAAGTTAATCATTCTTCATTTGCCATTTCTCAGTCCAACCTTTCTTTGATACCACCAAATTATTTGTTCCTATACCATGTAAAGTGATTGCCCTTATAGTCCACAGGTTTCAGCTGACAAACTTCCAAACTAATTCGAAATGCTTCAATTTGTTACTCACTTTTCACTCCCCCTCTTTGTCTTCCCGACTTAAAATTTCATTGAAATCTCCCATTACCAACGAAGGTCCATTATGGACAATCCTTAATTTTTGTAATAAATCCCAAGTATTTTGTCTGTTTGACGTTTTTAGTTCCCCATAGAAATCACAAAAATGTCAGGACCTTAGTTGATTCTCCCATCGTAAAAAGCAACTAAAATGATTAGTTGATGATGTTAGGTGAGTGACGTCCACCGTATCTTTCCACAGAGTCATCAATACCCCCAGTCCGGTTCTTGGAATCTCAAACCCTTGATCAAACCCAAGTTTATTGCATACAAAATTTATTTTGCCTTCTGCTAACTTCGTTTCCATCAGAAACATAAAATCAGGCTTATGATATTTACAAAGGAGCCTTGCTTGTCTTATAGCTTCTTCTCCATTCAATCCTCGTACGTTCCAGCTTACGAGGGCCATACTAAGTTCTTTAATCTTACGGTATTCTTTGTACCTTTTGTTTGTATCTTGCTATTGTATATTAACTATTTATAATGTTTTACTTTTAGTTTGATTTTATGATTCAGTTTTGTATCAATCTCCTCCTCAAACTTCTCTTTCACTTAGCTGTACTATGATATTTTCTTCACACCTCTGCTTTCTTGTTCATTACTAACTATAAATGATAATATGCAGGTACTTTTTGTCAGGTAATAAGCAGGTACTTAATAGCCTACTATTATTATTATTGTCTCCATTGTTCCTCTAATTCTTCTTCTAGGGATTCTTGGCTGTCAACCAAATATTTATCGTATCAAATCCCCTTAGCTTTATTTTAATTCCTCTTATTTTGCTTCTAGTTCAATTCTTATGATTCAGTTTTGTGTCGATCACCTCCTTAAACTCCTCTTTTACATATCTGCAATATGCTATTTTTATATACATCTGTAGTCTTGTTCATTACTATCTATACTTAGTAACATGTTTAGCTTAATAACCTGATATTATTGTTAATCCCTCAAATACTCATTTAAATCTTCTTTTAAGGATTTTTGATTGTCTAACAATTACTTACCATACCGGACCATCCTTAGCTTTATTTTAATCCTCTTCTTTATCCAATCAAATTTTAATATTTTCTATTTCATATCAATTGTACTCTCTTTTATTTTAAGGAATCTTGAATTTTAATTACTTTTAGTACATCCCCTTGTTCCATGACGTCTTCATTATCCAGACGAGATAATACTCCTTCAAATCTATATGTTTAGTCATCCTACATATTTGCTGCTTGAAAATTACCCTTATACTATACTTATATACTTAATATTTCTTATTATTACGCAATAAGCTATCATGTATGTTTCCTTTGATATTAAATATTTTTTAATATTTAATATAACTTATTTATATTAAATAGAATAAATTTATATAAAAATAAGAGAACATATAATATTAACATAAATTCTTAATATTATAATTTTTTTATTAAGTACCAACAAAAATATAAATAAAAAATTAATTTACTTAAATATTACTTATCTCGTAGTTCACGGGTTATAAGCTTATATATATATCTATATTATATTATTAAACCGCAATGACAAATGTTTGGTTCGTCGGTTTGTTACTTTTGTGTCACACTCAACTTCAAATACATGTGTTTGTCTCTTACTCAATTTCAAACAAATTTTTTTAATCAATATATTATCATTTTTTAATTTCCTCATTAGTCAACCTCTTTAATTTATTTAATATCATAATTTATTAATTAAATTTTATAAATATTAAAATAATATTATTATTTTATTTATATTAATTGAATTTTATTATTGTGCTCTATCTATATTATATATATTTTTATATTATATTTTACTCTAAACGAACTTCTTTTTTAATTAGAATATAGAGTTATACTCAAAATCTAATATCATGTTTCAATTTACTCATCGTTTAAATACTTTAATTTATTTTAAATTGTAATTTTATAATAACAATTTTTGAATATTAAAATTATATTAATATTTTATATATATTAAAACATAATCTTTTATTTAAATTTTAATTAAAATATCTTTAATATATTCGAAACTCTTTTTATTGTTAAAAATTTATTAATATTTTCCACAGGTTATTAATCTATGTTAATTAATATAAATATATAACAATATATTAATGAGACTTTAAACACATAAAATAAATATGATTCAAAACTAATTTATTCCATGTACAACATTACATAAAAAATATTAATAACATAAATAATTAAATTAAATATTTAATTCAGTTAAAATATATAATATATTATTTATTACTCTTCTCACATGCTTTGCACATGGTATACGCTAATATATATAAAAGAAACACTGAAATATCAACTCTTCGATCTCTTCTCTCTTATAAATTTAGTTTGTCATTTCGACATGACAATAATAAACTATTTTTATTCATCTTTTGATATATTAAATTATTTACCAAATCTTAAGAATATTTATTATTCAATTTGTATAATAATAACATTTCTAACGATGGTACGATGCCAAGAGATCCCAAAGACAATGATGTATATACTCTCTAGTGAGTGTTCTAATTATGATATACGGAGTACAAATTAGAGCACATACCAGGCAGATATTTTTTCTCATGGGCACAGTTAACAACAAATTAGAGCACATACCAGGCAGATATTTTTTCTCATGGGCACAATTAACAACAATCTTTTATGTTTTCAATGTCATTAATTAATACATTACTCTCTTCGTTCCCTTTTATTTGACTCTTATTAAAAAAATATAAAAGTAATTAATTATATGATTTGTTTCTTTGTTATCCCTAATAAATGTATTGAATAATGAAATAAATTTGAAAATGAGTTGTAAAATAAAACATGAAAAATAGGAGTAAGGGATAATTTTGAAAAAATATATAAAAATATATATTGAAATAAGATATGTATAACTATTTTGGGACAAATTTTTTTCGTAAATAAAAGGGGGCGCAGGGGTATCATTTAGTTACCGCATGTTTTCTATCAATCTTAATCATTGCATTCAATATCCTGAACTACCTTATTCACTGAAAAATTTTAGTACAAAATATTATTTTATTTCAAATTTCAATTATATTTACTAATAAATATATTTCTTATTTTTTGTAAGTAATTATATTTTTTATGAAAATATATAATAATATTATTAATTAAATTAAAATCATTTTGAATTTATATATTACAACAACAAATTATATTATGGGTATAAATAAATAATTATTAATATTACAATATCAAAATTACACATTTTAAATTAATAACGAAAATTTAGTATAATTTTTTTAAAATAGCATTTACAATTTTTTTTAAATTTTAATATTATTATTGGATTCTATTTTCCTTGATTATTACAGGATATCATACCTCATACTTGTATCCAAAATATAACACGTCACAAGACTCACACAACTGTCTCCAGCTTTCCTCAGGTGTCATACAATAATGGCTCTAGACTGTACCCTCTACACACGTGTCAATCTCACAAACAACGTCCGCATGCAAAACGGCTACATGGCACAATGACTCATATCTTAATTACGTGACCCTCTTCTGCTCCATCACGTGACCCCTCTCAGTCCATCACATTCTTCACCGCCATATGTCCATGTATCTCCCACCTCCAAACTCCTATTTATTCACACACACCAATACCATAACCCAAACTTGATCAGAAACACAAATACATTAACACTCCCGGATCTATAATCTCGTTAGTCATGGCCATGTATCAACAACCTCAGTACAGTCGCCACCAGGCTCCCCACCACAACCAGCCATTATCAACTCAGGTCGTGAAAGCCACCACAGCAGCAACCATAGGTGGCTCACTCATGCTTCTCTCTGGCTTGACACTCGTGGCTACTATCATAGGCCTCGTGCTTGCTACCCCTATGTTGGTGATATTTAGCCCTGTGCTTGTCCCGGCTGTTATCACTCTACTGCTCCTGCTTGGAGGGTTATTCACGGCTGGTGGCCTCGGGGCCACGGCTGCCTTTGTGTTGTACTGGATGTATAATTATACTGCGGGAAAGCATCCGATTGGTGCGGATCAGCTTGACTTTGCCGGCCACAAACTAGCGAATGCGGCGTATGGGGTGAAACAGAAAGCTCAGCATCTTGGTCATGAGTCTCTTCAAACTATTCAGGGAAGCTGAAGAAGAAGAAGAAGTTATTAGAAGACAATAATAATGATTTCTTAGATATCTAATCACCTTGTTTGCTTGTGTCTAATTTCATGTTATCCACTTTCGTGTTTGTTTGTGTTCTATGTAATGGTGGACATCCACCCCTTGTGTTAATTAATTAATTATGTTGTGTTTCTATTTTATTTGCTGCTTTTTTTCGTGCCTTGTTTACCAATCAAATTAAATTCTCAACGGCTGTATTCTTTTACGGGATCGGATGAACAAAGTTTCCAGATTTTAACTAGGTAATCAGAAATGTGGCAATGATGGAATATTGCAAGTTATCCACTTACAGGCTAGATAAAAGTGAAGGTCCAGCTTAATTTCACGAGCCTGCGAACATAGAATCACAGTTTTTAAAATATATTGTGGAAGTCGATCGCTAGGTGGTTCCACAGGAGATGAGTGAGAATGTTACATTTTAAGACATGCTCCGGCTTTTGCAGAATGCTCAACTTTCGAAGTGCAGACTCAACAATTACAACCAAAACAAAATTCGCAATCGATTTTAGGAAAATATATTCAAAATTCGATACATATATAGGACATGCCAGTGCCGAACAGTTTTTCATTACAAATTATAATTGGAATACGAAATTTAACATGGGATGTATGTACATCGGACAGCAGCATTCGCCCTGGGTTAAAATTTCATGGCTGCTACTCTATTTTTTAAGTAGAAAACTACAAAAACTTTAGGAATAAGCGAAAAAGGTTCCCGGAATGAGTAACTTGCTCAAAGTGATTTTGCCTAATACTTCGAACCATTATGTAAGCCCGTTGTTTCCGGGCCCTGTATCGAATTGAATTTCATCGTTTTGCTCATTCTTGTGATCGTTTAAGCATAGTGTTTCACTTCTTTATCTTGTTTTCTATTTTACCAGGCCGCCTCTTTTGTTGCTAAAGTATATATGGGCCAGCCCAAGGATAAATAGTTATAAATTAGCCCAGGTATGTCTGCGTTGTTCTAGTCTCTTTTGAAGTTCATTTGATTCGCTAGTACGAGAAACAATTTTCTTACATTTTTAATTTATACAAGATATTTGATCGATTAAATTTGATTTTTGTAATCTATATTCCAAACTTATAACATATAAGATGTGGATTTTCGAACATGGATATGGATAAAGTGTACGAGGAATCAATTTAAATTTTTTCTTCTATGTTAATATATAAAATCATATATAAATCTTTAATACATATTTTCTATTGTGATGTTTTTAAATTTTAAATAAGTAATAATAGTTTTTTAGTTTAAAAAAAGTAATAATAATTTTTTAATATTATATTTTTATAATTTATTATTTTATAAAAAAATATTGAATTAACATTTAGTTACTTAAATAACTTGTCAGCCACATATAATTTTTTATATTAAATTATTATTTATGAATTGAATAAGAACTTTGTTTCTTATTGTGTATTAGTACAAATCATGTATATTTTTATTCGAGATAAAATAAAAATGTATAAAAAAGCTAGTTACAGTTAAACAAATATAAATTACTAATAGAAAAAAAATCTAATATTTTGATTAAAAAATAATTTAAATAAATAATTCTAATGGGCCAGGGTTATAATATTCCAACAAAAATATACTTATAGATAGATGCTGGCACAATGTATACATACATAACTTCCTTCAACTACAAACAATGTAGACATAATTTAATCAGTAAATCACATAAATTGGAGGGAGGTATATACAATTTATATTTGGATCCAAGTGGTGCAGCTCACGTCATAACTTGTGTCGAGCGAAACCTGTGTGCTCCCCATCAAAAAGTATGAATGAATAAATATAACTAGACAAAGCTGTAATTGTGAAAAGGCCCATACTGTGGATGGAGGAGTAATTTGTATGCTTGGTTTTGGTTGGCAAGTGTAGACGTTGCGGTAGTGGTTGAGTTTGAATGCGTTTGTTGACTATACATATGTCTTTGAATTTAGATGCTTCTTGGTCCTCACGACAACGCCCGCTCGTGCGTTCAACCTTTACGGTTAGTCAACACTGAAGACACACGAGCATATACTTTTCTTTTTTGAAAATAACATATCTACATTCTACATAGTACTCATTTTTTACTAATCAATTAAAAATTACGAGTATTAAATATTCAGCTATATATTTTCTAAAATATGGCCCTCGATACCTTTTCTCCCTCCAAAGAGCACCATTAGAAATTTAGAATAGCCAAAAACATATAATACTAATATAATACATCGTTTAGCGTTACTTTTTCTGGCGTTCTGTTTTTTTATTCGTATCCGATTATTTTATAGCAGAGCTCAAAATTTCAAAATGTCTCCTCTTTTTTTTTCTTTCTTTTTTCACCGGAACTGCAGCTGATCATGCAGCTAAATCTAATATAACCTTTTATAATAATTAATTATAAATTTAACATTGATTCAGTATATCTTAACTACCCACTTTGGAGGTTTGAAATGAATATACTTTCCGATACCTTTGTTTGTTTTGTACAAGACCCCGATATAACAACAGAAGTAGCACGTCACAGAATCTATAAGGTCCTTTTTAGCTTACGTCCGATTTTTATTATCCATTCTTATTCTTGTTGTTTCTTTAAAGTCCTTTCTTGTGAACGTAAAGTAATTACAAAATAAGCATACAACTTGAAGCCAAGGCAATTTATTTATTTATTTTGAGATAAGTAAATCTGATGACTTAATTTACATATCAAAATTTTCACGATACTCGTTTTACAGTACAAATGGATGCAGCCCTTATATAAGGCCAATTATGTCACGACTTTCTTCCTTTTCTTAAGCGACACATTCCCATCCAACAAACATTCCGGCGACCCTAAATACCTCTTATCTACAATTTTGACCGGCTCGGGGGAACCGGAATTAACCAGAAGTGGGAAATTCAAAATAGCCCGTGCACCGCGCATGCGAAACGCTGCCTTGTCATAGGCCATAGCTGCATCCTCCGCGCTCCCATACGTTCCTAGCCAAACCCTACTCCCATTCTTTGCCGGATCTCTAATCTCAGCTGCAAACTTTCCCCAAGGCCTTTCCCTAACGCCTCTGTATTTCCTTATTTGCGGTTGCGCCACCACCTCCTCTGTCGCCTCAAAACAAGCTTCATTCTCAGCACCACACTTGACTGCCGCGATGGGCTCATGTACCGCCATATCTTGAGAATTATTGTCATATAACTGTAACTCATTCAAACATTGAGATACAGAGCTAGTGGCGTTGCTGCTGGAGGAGGATTCGCTTAGGCAACATATGGCAGGAGAGTTTCCGGGATTCGTGTCTTCTGGTGCATGATCGTCGAGAAGGTGTCGTCGGATCGATTCGAGAAGAGAAAAGTCCGAATCAAAGCTACTGTTGTTGTACATTGTGAACAAAATGTCATTAGTTTTGTGTCTTACAGTACTACAGTTAAGTAGGCTTGTAGCTCTTATAGAAGTGTGTTTGTAGAGGAAAGAAAGCTGATGTATGCGAGGAGTATGACTGAGAGTACATATATATAGTGGCATGGGTGGCCCTCTTGCCTACTGGCAGAAACATGAATTATAGTCAAATGATTGCATTTTAATATTTGGTCAAGTCATTTCATACAGCCATAAATTATTGCTGAGGAATAAAAATCATTACCTTCTCGAACGTTTACGCACTTTTGTTTTGGAACACACTGAATGACTAACACTCTACGCTTTTTATATATATACATGTTTTGTTTGTACAAAACAATTTTGATAATGTTTGGTAATAAAAATTTAAAAGTGACAGATAAAAAGTACTGTATATAATTGGTTTCATAATAGGAGAGTAAAAAGTGCCGTTTATGTATTTTTATTTTGTGTTACCATTTAAAATATTAATTTTTTTAAATTAACTGAAATTACGTAATATAAAATCATGTGTTGATAAGAAGAATATTTTTACATGTTAGAGATTAAATAAAAACGAAATTAGATAATAGCCGACGGCGGCGATCATGATGGAGTGGGAGAAGCGACCAGAAAAAATATGATCCCAACAATCACATACTACTCCCTCTGTCCCGAGTTACGTGTCCTCATTATTTTTTTGAGTCAAACTAACTAATCTTTGATTATAATTTAAAAAATATTATATAATTAAAAAATATTAAAATTTTATATTATTAGAATCTGTATATAATCTACTTTAAAATATATTTTTTAATTTTTAAAATTATGAAAGAAAAAATTCTAATTTGTAATAAAAAATTAGTCGACCTTAAAAAGTCAAAAAAGGACACGTAAAAGTGGACGGAAGGAGTACAAACTTACATATAATCAAAAACAAATTATTGAGTACCTAAAATTCCACAAGTTAAGTTTTTGCGATCAACATAAACGTGAAGCCAGGTTCATTAACTTACTCCTCCATCTCATAATAATAATAATAAGTGTCTTTTTAAATTTTTGTATATACAAATTTCAAAACCCGATTATCTTTATCATCTTTCAGATCTTTTATATAAGAATACTCCATGAAAGTAAAAATAGACAGAGAAGATATTGTGAGATTTAAAAGAAGACAAGTTTATGATAAAGAAAAATATTGTGATTGCTTGGACTCACAATAGTGTAATATATATAGTAGTTTCCATATTAATACAAATTAATTAAACATTAATTCAAATAACTCATAATTTATTATTTTGCTTTGGCCCCAAGAATGCCCATTTTATAAATTCCACATTATTACAAATTAATTAGACATTAATTCACATAACTCATAACTCATAATTTATTGTTTTACTTTGGTCCCAAGTATGTTACTTTTACAAATCTAAATAAAATATTAGACATTGACCCCAACAATAAAACTAAATAAAATTAATCAATATTTTGTCATTTATATTTATATTATATTAAAATAATAAAAATGTAAAATATATTATATAAGATTTTATGTAGTTGTTTCTCTCTTAAAATTTATTTTTTAAAGAGGTATAAATAATTTTATTTCTAAGTCG
Source organism: Oenanthe sinensis (assembly GCA_028671895.1). Lineage (NCBI taxonomy): Eukaryota > Viridiplantae > Streptophyta > Magnoliopsida > Apiales > Apiaceae > Oenanthe > Oenanthe sinensis. The sequence goes on along the minus strand of CM053812.1, from coordinate 27,221,848 downwards.
CATATATGAATTTTATTTAATATTATAATATATGTAAAATTATGTGATTAAATTAATGTACTTATTATATATAGAGATTAATACTTCTAAGGATAACCTTAGGTAACTACTTAAGGTTTAAAAAAAAAATAGCACATGAGGGTATTTTTGTGAATACAGAGGGGTGCACTCTACAACAATGTCACTCAGTTTTACATACAAAATTATCATAACATTAGCTAACTTACCTAAGGTCATCCTTAGGAGGAGTTTTTTCATATGTATTATAATTTATGAGTGTATGATATAAAACATGATAATAAAAAAATTCCATGGCGGTGGCTTTGTAAATATGTGAAGATTTTTTGTGATAAAAAAATCATATATAATCTAATAAAACAATATTACTTTACTAATTATTAAGAGAGCAAATATATGAATGAATATAAAATAAAATAAAACATGATATAAATTAAAAAAACACGTATCAAATAGTATTTTTTAAAATTGTGTTAAAGTAATTTATTAGGAAAAAACATGCAAATCAATTACGGTACATTAAATTAAATGATTTATCAAGTTGGTTGGCTCTTTTTAACCTATTTTAAACATATCAAAATTGTCTAGAAAAGCTATAAGACTATCACGTCACCTAAGATTTTCAGTAGTTGTTTTGTCATTTAAAAATTAATTTTAAAAAAGGTATAAATAATTTTATTTCTAAGTCACATGAATTTTATTTAATATTATAATATATGTAAAATTATGTGATATAATTAATGTACTTATAATATATATTATAATTTACGAATGTATGATATAAAACATGATAATAATAAAAATTCCATGGTGATGGTGCTGATAACCCTTTATTCTTTATATATGATCTTATTCTAAAAATAATATATGATATAAAATAACATAAATTTAGATGGATAATTAAAATAGTATAAAATTAAAAAGCAATAATATGAATAAGAGTATATAATAAAGAACCTGATATACATATTACGTCACTGTCATGAAATATTAAATAAAATAATTTATTAATTATTTAGAGGGCACATATATGAATGAATATAATATGAAATAAAACATGATATAAATTAAAAAATACGTATCAAAAGCTATTTTTAAAAATTATGTTAGAGTAATTTATTAAGAAAAAGCATGCAAATACAAACATGATATAAATTTAAAAAACACGTATTAAAAGGTATTTAGAAAAAAAAATTAAGCAATTTATTAGGAAAAGGCATGCAAATACAAACATGATATAAATTAAAAAAATATGTATTAAAATATATTTTAAAAGATTGTGTTAAAGTAATTTATTAGAAAAAAAGCATACAAATACATTAAATGACTTACCATATTGGGTGGCTCTTCTTAACCTATTACAGACATGTTTTCATGAATCAAGAAAATTGTCTAGAAATGATATAAAACTGTCACGTTATCCACTCATTCACCCTGCTATTATATATATATATATAGATATGGATACAATTAACTTCTTAAATTTAGTATCAGTACAATTAATTAACTTCTTAAATTTTGACTCTTTTAATTATTTTATAAAAATTAAATCCTCCATCGGCAATTTCTAGAATTTAAATTTTAAAGTCACACTATTATTTGGTATCAACAAATGTTAATCGTACTTCATAGTTTTTTAAAAGCACGGTAGCGAATGAAAAAAAAGACTATCATGGTTTTGATACAAGACAAGAGTGGTATCAAGTTTATGTGACATTCCAGTTTTGGTTGTCATTCTATTAGAACTCTTCTAGGTGGTCAATTTTTGACATCTTTGGCACATTCTCAAAATATATAAAAAACAAATGTTACATGAAATGTATATATATATGTATTATCTTTTCTACAGTATTATTATATATTAGTCGGAGAAATAATTAATGTGGAGACCATTTGAGTGCTTTGTTTAAGGTGTTAAATATAAAAATAAAATGTTGCCGTATTTGATAGATGAAAGAGAATAATATTATTATTTATAATTTACTTATTATAATATAAGTCCTAACTAAATACATATATACTAGATTATTATAACCGAAAGATTAAAAAATTTGGTCGGTAGGTATTGCGTCACGGCCTAAAAAATTTAGATGTATTATATATATTTTTACTTATTATAATGCGGGTCCTAGATATATACATATCTATATTAACTAAAATTTTACTTTTAGGCCCAATTATATATTTGTTATAGCATGAGTCCAAATTATAACATATTTGTATTAAATAAAATAAATTTATATAAAATAAGAGAACACATAATATTAATATAAATTCTTAATATTATAAATTTTTATATTAAATATCAATAAAAATATAAATAAAAAATTAATTTACTTAAATATTAGTTATCCGTAATTCACACGAGTTATAAGTTTGTATAAATAAATGAGAGAAACTCCAATAATCACCTAACATTTTTTCCAAAAAGAATATAAATAAATGCGCTCTTAACTATTTAGGATACAAAGATATACATTTACTCTAACAATCTTCTTCAAACCCACTTTTTATCTACTTTTTTATTATTTATGCATGAATATGCAGAAGTAGACATCACTGATATCATTTTCACAATTATAAAATGAAAAGAGGAGGAAATGTACACTCCTCATGTTTGAAGATAGATTCGAAACTCTTAAATTTTAGAGAAAGTTTAGGAGTCTCTTGATGACCAATTTAGGTTCAAATTCCTTAAAAAAAGGCTCATGAAAATGTATAAAAAAGTTGTTGGAGTTGCATTAAGAGCGTCTCCAACGATTCTTAACATTTTCTTTACAAATAATATTATTAAAATGACTCTTAGTTATTTATGAGATAATTTTTTATTTTCACTCCTCTCCTCAAATCTATTCCCTATCTATTTTCATGTATATACAATACATGTGTATCATTACAAAGTGAAGAAAAAATGATACATTACTGGTAAAGAATGGAGTAAGGAGATGAGCGAGAGTCCTAAGTATGAGGAGGAAATAAAAGCTCTTAACAGTTTGAGAATCACTTAAGAGATTGTTGGAGTTGAATTTCATCATATTCTCCTCAAAATTTAACTTCAGAATTTATTTAAGAATTTCTTGGAAATACTCTAACCCAACACTATTATGATATGATGACGGGACACTGGAGGGTCGGAGTAATATTGAGTAAATTACAATAGAGTAATGGCAGGGAACTAAACAAAATTTCCAAAATATTTTCCCAAAATGACGTGACAATAGTGACATGCCAGAATAGAAAATTATAATTCAAGTATTAATTTGAATGCACAGGGGGTCCATATCATTTATTGTTTTAATAACTAACTAAAATTATAAAATATTTTTTGAGAATGTTTTTAAAAAATAATTTTGAGACTCTAGCATTTTTTCAATACAATATGCGGGTAGATGCAACTAGGCAACTTGCAAGACGAAATCTACACTCCTCCGTAAATTTTTAAAGGAACAAAAGAGTGGAGTGTTGACCAAAAGTCAAAAGGGGCAAGGAAGTCAATAAGAATAGATAAAGTCGTTGATAACAAGGTATGGTTACTTGGTCTTGGTTAGACAATGGTCTTCTAGATAACCATTACACGTGGGGTTAAAATCTTACATAGCCATGAACATCACGGAAGCTTCCACTTTCTATGATCTATAACATCACAGAAGCTTCTATATGCCTTCGCATTTATCTTTAGTTCTTTACCTATCACATTACTACGACATGAACGTGTCATAAATTTTGACTCAAATATTTTAAAGGGTCTGTCTTGTACCTTTAATTTCATTTAAATTTATTAATTTAATTAAAAAAATGTATTTAAATATTTTAAAAAATTAAAATTTATTTTGATTCCAAATCATTGACATTTAAGTATAAATTTAAAATTTAAAAATGATATATAAATTCTCTAAAAAAATTAAGACAAACAATAAAAGTTACAGGAAAACTTTAAAAAGAAAATGAGAAGATACAAATTTTTTAATAGTGAGAATTCCCGGGTGGGAAAAATGTGTATAGTAGTAGAAAATGAAGTATCGAAGCTTTTGAACTCTAGTTTAAATTATTAAAATAAATTGATTGGAAAAATAAAAATATTTAAATATTTATCAACATCATAATTTAAATTTCACTTTTTTTCATTCATTCTAATTAAACATAACATTTGAATTTTGAATTAAAATGGGACATGTACATTTTTTTTCATTTTTATTATGTTTTATCAAAGAATTTACTCGACATTGTAAATTACTTATTTTTTAAATTCTCTTAAAATTCATATATTTAATAATTTTATCACAAATTCAACTATACAAATGAAAATATTATGTAATAATCAGTGTACATATTAAATTATATAGAATTTTGTATTGTATATTATATAATTTTAAATCATAATTGAATACAAAATAAAATCTGAACAGCTACATGACTATTTCAAAATATATGCAACTTATAATGTTAAAATAAGTATATTCTTAACCTTCATAAAAAAAAAGTATATTCTTAACCTGTAAATTTTATAAAATTATATATATACTAGTCAACACAGCCGCGCTTCGCGGCAGTCTCATAATAAATTTTAAATTTATTAAAATTATTTTTGATATTGAAAATATTTAATAAATATATAATTGTAATATATAATAGAAATTTATTTAAAAATACTTAGTAATTTTATTTTTAAATAAATAAATATTTATTAATTTATTAAAAGCCAATCACACATATATTGGTCAATTGATAGATTTAAATAAATTGAAACATAAATCAAATAATTAATAAAACTATTACGAACATTAAGCAACAATAATAACAAATATTAAAAATAACATTATGTATTTATAATTTTTCAAATTGTAAATTATAAGAACATGCTAATAAGATTATTACTTTTAAACTTTTTAAGCTGTGCAAAAGTAATGATCAATATATAAGGTTCGTCATTTTCCCTGTATAGATTTTTATCAAAGAACTAAACAAATTTTTTCCACAAATTTACATTACTGGTGACTGAAGTGCATATGTTAAAATTTGATATAACAAAATTATATTAAACTAAAATAGTAGTATTAAATTTATAAATATTATAAAATCAAATAATAATTTCAAAATATATATGTGTAATATAATTCACAACTTACTAATTTGTTATGATCCTAAAATCTCTTTTTCTCCATATTCCGCTAACAATGTCAATGCCAACCTTTCTTCAAAATATGTTTGAATCGAAAAAGTAGATGTTTTTAAATCGTTACATTGATAAAATTTTCATATCACAAATTAAATAATCAAAAAGTTAGTACGAATGCATAATTGTAATAAATTAATAAATAACAAAAAATTATTAACTTTCTCATCAATTAAAATCATGTCAAGACTATAAATTGATCGTCTGTTTGTGTATTGATTATCTCCCACATCGTGCATACTTTCACTCTTATCTTTCAATCGTCTCTATTGTTATTCAAAATATTCAAGAGAGTATAATTCATGATGTATTAGACCTTGAATATAAATAGCTACGTGATAAATTTGTTGTGATTTATTTTTTGATGTTTGATCTTTAATTTATATAAGTGACGGTCTATTATTTTTTAGATGGAAACACATTCAATTTAGGTAAAAGAATAAAATTAACTTTTTTATTATAGATACCGTCTCTTTGAAAAATCAAAATAGTTTCAATTTTTAGTAATTTAATGTCTTTTCTATAATTTTTACTTACCTTATGTATAATAATATCTGTTCTAAAATTTTGAAACTTATCTTATGGATAAGGCTTAAATGTAATTTAAATCCTGTGTTATTAACAATATACAATTCAAACCCTCTTTTAATATATTTAGTAAATTTAACCCTACGTTTTTTAACTATTTACAATTGAAACCTTTTTTAAAATAATTAGTAAATTTTAGTAAATTTAACCCTATGTTTTTTAACTATGTACAATTGAAACCTTTTTTTAAAATAAATAGTAAATTTAACCCTGCTTTTTAAAATATTTAGTAAATTTAACCTTGATTTTTTAATTTCGGAATAAAATAAATCTTACAACAAAATTTTGAATAAATATTCGTCAAATGCACTATTGATAATTTTTTTTGTATAAATATTATCTAAGCATAATAGATATTTACAATTATTAGGATTTTTTCTTATAAAATGGATATTTAGATGTTCTTTTCTATATTAATATATCTATATGCATAATATATTATATACGTTCAATAAAATTTTAATATGTGTTTATATTATTCCATCTTGTCATCACACTTCCCGCTCAATATATTCATGAATGTTCATCACCGAATTTAATTTATGTTCAAAAATACTCTTCGGTGAATATATTCTCGAAAATACTTTTTCGATATAAAATTTATTTTATTCCGAAATTAAAAAGTCAAGGTTAAATTTACTAAATATTTTAAAACGTATGGTTAAATTTACTATTTATTTTAAAAAGGTTTCAATTGTACATAATTAAAAAATATACGGTTAAATTTACTAATGATTTTAAAATTTTAGTAATTATTGTAAAAAGATTTTAATTGTAAATAGTTAAAAAAACGTAGGGTTAAATTTACTAAATATATTAAAAGAGGGTTTGAATTGTATATTGTTAATAACACATGGTTTAAATTGTAAATAAGCCTATGGATAATAATAATTTACTTGTATTGAGGATAAAGTTTAGGAGAATATAACGTAATTTAGATTTTTTAATTTATAATTTGGTGAAAGTTTAGGATAATTTAAAGTAACTTAAATTTTGTTATAATTTTTAATATTCAGTAATTCAAAAATTCGAGAAAATTAAAAAAATACATTGGGATGATTTGGGAGAGCCACCTAACCGTCTCCGTCTTCTCTTATATATATATATATACATATATATATATACACATATATATTGATGCTTATTATTACAGGTTCTTTTTATATATACGGGTTGAATGCAATGTTCTAAAAGACGGAAATCGGAGATAGACGGTGAATGTACTGTCAAGTGATTAATATGATAATCGGTGATTAATTGAAAATAATTTAATAAATAATAAATAATTATATTTAATCATTTTAAAATTGTTATAAAATTATAATGAAAAAAATGTCATATATATTTAATTTATATATATTTAGATGTTAATATTTACGAAAAAATCACTTATCGTTAATATTTTAAATGGTTAATAATCATTATTTAATAATTAATTTTAATAGTTATTACATAATATATCATAAAATTATTAACAATTTGACAGAGTATTTAAAATTTATGAAATATTTATGGTCATACAACCTATATTTATTGCAAATTTGTAATAAAAATATATTATTTATTAATATTTTTTAAAATTTTAACTTTTTTTAAAATAAAATAATTTTTACATATTTTAACCGTTTCAATCGATTTTTTCCGTCTGGACCGATTTTTGACCGATTTTATAAAAAACGTTTTTTGACCCGATTTCGATTAATCGAGACGGGACCCCGGCCGTCTATCTTTCAGAATACTGGTTGAATGTGGTAAAAAATATTAAAATTGTAATTTTAAGGTGATTGGGTAAAAAAATTTCTAGGTAGAAACTCTTTACTCATAATTTTATATTATATTAAAAGAATAATAAACTCATTTTTGGTGAACAACAATATTTTTATGTGCAAAAATAGAAGAACGCAAACTTTGAATTAAGTTAAAGAAATGAAAGAATGAACTTGGGCTTAGCATTATGCTCCAGCCACCAAGTAAATAGTAATTACTAACTGTAACAGTTTTACAAACAATTAAAAAAGTCATCCCCCATCAACCAAGTCTGAAACGAGTCCACTTCCACACTATCTGTTCTCTCTAATGCGATCATCGGCGCCACCGCTCCCACTACCGTCTTCTTCTGCCTTTTCGGAATCGAAACCGAAGAAGAACAATCCGAATAACTTGAAGACGATGACGAAGAGTTGAGCGCAGCTAGCGTCCTTTTGGAAATTATTCGCTTTGGCTCAGGCTCTCCCGAATTAACCCTGAGAGGAAAATTCAACATGGCACGCGAGCCACGCATGCGGTACGCTGCTAGGTCATAAGCTAACGCAGCATCTTCTGCCGTTTCATATGTCCCAAGCCACACACGGGCCCCATTTTTCGCTGGATCTCTAATCTCCGCGGCAAATTTGCCCCATGGTCGTTGTCTCACTCCCCTGTAATGCTTACTCTTCTCCGTCGCTGCCTTGGCCGGAATTTTTTTAATTTCTTGAAATTCCGGTACAAAAATTTCGGGCTCAGACTTGACAACTGTTTTAGGAAGCGATGATACAAACATTTGTTCACACGAATTTTTAAAACTATTATCTTCGGTTTCAAAATCACCAAGAAGATGTTGCCTGATCGATTCAAGAAGATCATAGTCAGTAGAATCGAACGCAGAATTTTCTTGAAAGCTCATCATGTTATTTTTTTAGTAAGATTCGAACTGGAGGTGTTGTGTGTGTATGTAGTTGAAGAATTGAATTGAGAATGTTAGTTATTTGAATGGAAAAGGAGAATGTGATATTGATCAGTATATATAGAGGGTTATAATTAGAAACGAGGTGCATGAATGTAGTTGCTTGATTGAGTAATAGGATATAATATTATTATCTATATATTAATTTAAGATTCTTTTAAGCTGTCGTTTGGATTTTAGTGGTTGGCCCTTTTTTCTTTGAAGCTTCCCCTGCTCTCATCTCGAAGACATTTTTCGACATGTGACTGATTTCATATTAATCAATACATGCTTTATCCAGCAACTAGTAGTTTATATATATATATTTAATATGAACAAGGCATCTAACTATTTAAATTCAGTGGAATGAATTGATAGGTGACTAATATTAATAACACATGCGACATCAAGTTAAAAAGGATGACTCAACCTAGTTCACACCTAGTGTCATAAAAAAGCTTGAGCCTGATGTGTAGGATCTGCCCTCTAATTTTCTAAATATTATTACAAATTAATGATCATTTTATTTTCATATATAAATATAATAAAATTGAAGGTTATACTACTAAAAATAAAATATACATTTCATTTGTCCCAAATTAATAGTTATTTAAAAAAAAATTATCCTATAATAATTTATATTTTCTTCATTCAATATAAAATTTTGAAAATTTTAAATATTTTTCTAATAGTATCTTTTATTATTATTATAATTTTCAATATTAACTTCTCTTCAATCGATATTAAATCAATACAATAATTATGGATAAATAAAAAGAAAGACATGATATTTAAATTTTCTAATATGTATAAAATCTTAAAATAGCTATTAATTTACTAGGCGGATTAGCATGTAGGAGTAATTATTTACGAAGGGTTACCGCTCTCATAAATTTAACCATAACCTAAATTAAGAAATTAATGATTTCGTAGATAAGGCAGGAGTTTTTTTTCAAAAATATTTTTTCTGTAATTGTTTTTAAAAATTACGATTTTTTTAAAAAATATCCAAAAATACAATTTTTTATATTTTATTTTCAAATATACTTAAAATACAACTTTTTTCAAAATTAATTTAAGGCTCCGTTTGATTGTTGTTTAAAATTATGTGCGGTTGAAAAAAGTGATGCAGAAAAAGTACCGTTAGAAAAGTGTTTGGTAATTTTTTTGATTTATTTATATTTTGAGATATAATATAAAAAAATAATATTTTTGAGATGGTTTGATAGTGAAAAATGTAGTTATTTCCTCCAAAAATTGAAAAACAACTTTTTCAAAAATATGGAGAACATGCTTTCTCTAAAAGCCTAAAAACACTTTTCCACAAAGATAATTTTAAAATTTAACAAACAGTTTTTTAAAAATAATGGTGTCGGGAACAACAATCACAAACACACCGTTCAGTGGCGGATCCATTGGTAAGCGGCCCCAGCTTCCGCTGAGCGAAAAAATACAAGGTAAAGAATAATTTTTTTTACTGCTGGGTGAATATCTGTTAATTGAAAATCTAAAGTGTAAAATAGACATTTTATTAGATCTGTTTGGGAACAAAATAAGAAAATAGAGAGAATTAGATAGGAAATTTCAGCTTTACGTTATTGAATTTGTAATTTCTCATACGAAATTTAAAGATTCACAGTATATAAAGAGTAGTTTTCTACTCATTTTTACTTGTTTCCTATTTAAATAATTAAAAAAAATGTTTATGATAGAATGCACATCAGCTGTTTGATGGAATGCATATAAGAAAATCGTTTTTTCGTACATTTATATTTTTAAATATTTAAATATTTAAATATTTTTTATCGAAAAAAATTTGTGCTGGGTAACATTTTTTGGCTTGATCCGCCACTGACACCGTTGCCACCAAAAGTATAAGCTGATGTACTTGAATCAACTTTAAAATCGACTTTTTTTGAAAAATAAAATAAAGTTACCGTTGTAAAGATTGCATATCATATTTTTGAAAATAAAATTTTAAAAACATATTTTTAGAATTATTTTTTTAAAAACCTGTAATTTTGAATTTTTTTTTTTAAAAAAAATATTTTGAGTAATTTCCCAACAATTAAAAACCAAACAAAAGTTTGCAAGAAGTTGATTATTGTGTGAATAGCGTTAAGAAGCCGCTCTCCTCTTCTTTTTCTCTAACAAATTTTTTAAATATTTTCATCTATCATCGGTTTTTAGTTAGTAGATAAAAAATTCCATTGTTTCTTCCTTAATATTATTTAATTATTATTTTATAAACTTTTCTCTTTGTTAATTTGTTCTCTTCCTATAAGAGTATTTATAAATTTATATCAAAATAAATTCATATTTATTATTTTATGCTAAGAGATTGAGATTTATATTTTAATTATTGACAACTAAATTAGTATCAAAGATTAATACTCCATTACATTTTATTTAAATATGATATATGAGTAAAACATATATATAAAAGGATAATATAATATAATATTTTAATGTATTATATTATGATATATTAAATTATTAATATTATATGCTATATATAATAAATGTAAAAGAGATTCTATCATAGATACAACTAAAAACTCGATATTTATTACTAAAATATTTAAATCTAATATTTAGTTCTAAAAATATACACATAGGTTTAATATTTGAATTTCAACAATAACATATAAAAATTTAATATTTATATTATTAATGTTAAAGTACTAACAAAGTAAAGTATTTTCATCTAAATAATTACAAAAAACCTAAAAAAGTTTATTACATAAATATTAATAATAAATTAATAAATATATATAAAGCAATCCGTATAAAATACAATTTAAAGTTCATTAGACCAATTATCAACCGACCAAACAATTGGCTAATCATAGTTTATTGAATGATTGATTAATTAATCAAAATTTTGAATTTTAATAATATTGAAATGGATAATCATTAATTAGCTAAAAAAATAAATGGATAATCATTAATTAATAAATAAATGTCAATTAATTCCAAGTTATTATTCAAACATATCTGACGAAGTACAAATAGTCAAGTACACAATAATTCTCTTAAAATATCCAGCACACAATATTACAACCAAGAAACAAACCCCACGATAACAAAAATATTTAACCACACTCTATTCACAACCTTCGTCGTTGGTGCACAACACATATCAAGTAAACCAACTCCGGTTAAGAGAAAATAGATTATGGACCCAAACCAAAAACTATACGTTGCAATCCAACATCTAATTCCACTCCTATCATAGAAAACTTAACCCAACAAACCAAGAACTTGTATGGCATGTAATAAATATTTTCCATATATAGATAATAAATAATAATAGCGCAATGCATGAAAAACCAGTTATCCAATTCCAAACTCTCCTGCCAAGGCAGCAAAGCAAATCTAAACAACCATCAAAATACTTCAAATATGTACCAAAATACAAATCACAAGTTCACAGAGCAAAGCTAAGTATGTACATTACTGTGCCAAATGCCAAATTTCCCCCAACACAATTGGAAACAGATATAAACAATTTGTACATATATTCCCAACGATTAATATAGAATAACAGTAAAGGAAATAAAAAATAGTAACAAATCTAGTGCCTAACTCGAATAAATGCGTGGGAAGAACATGCCGTTCACAATTAAAATAAACTTTTTACAATCGGACATGACATGTAAAATATCGTATGAAAGATATAATTCTTTTAAAACAGTTCGTCAGTTAACTTTGCCACCAGTTAACTTTCTCTAACAGGAAGGTTTACAATTGAAATCGAAAAAGAGAAGATTTTTTTTATATAATTTAATGTAACCAGTAAGAGTCCAACTCGTGATCTTTCGGATCAAGACATTGTCCCCTTAGCACCACACTCTAATAAATAAATAAAAAAGAAAAAAGAGAGAAGATATTTATGTTAGTAGTATAATGAAAATTTTCCCTCTCAACCAATTTGGTAATATAAAACTTATAGTTGTATAAATATAATCACACATAAGTTTTACTATCAGATTTATTTATCTACTTGAAATCAATCTTGTAAAGAAAATAAAAATATTTACTAATTATTCTTCAAATTTAATTATATATGTCAAGTAATAAAATCACATAAATAAGTCGTTCAGTCCAAAAAGAACTAGAAGCCTTGACTGTTTTCTTCTATTAATGTTGCGTACCCGGAAATGTTGAATACACACGTTCCCCTTGGATAACAAAAAATTGGTTTGAATCTGGATTCATCGATTCAACACTTGACCCGCACGACGGCACGAGATACAACCCATGTCTACAATTATATACTCCTCGGTCCTAAAAATATTAGCATTTTATAAAATTAAAACCAACTCAACTTTATCTATTAATTAATAATTATTGTTATAAATAAAAATTATGAAAAAATCATATTATTAAAAAATATATTTAATATATTATTAAACTTAACTTATAAATTTGTAAACTTAAAATTAATAATGTACAATTTGTGGTCAAATTTAAATAAGTTTGATTTTTAAAATTTATAAAACGTCAATATTTGTAGGACGGAGGGAGTAATTCACAACCCACAAACTCCTATATGGGAAAAGTAATAGTATTGTATATTTTATACCAAAACATTTTTTTTAATCATAATAATTTACTTCTAAATATATGTATTGTTAATAAAATGTAATGAAATATTTTTTTTATAATGAAATATATTTTTATAGAATCCAACCCAAACCACATTACACAATTACAAACTGTGTCACTCTTGAGCATGACTAGATATCTCAAGTGGTAAAGAACTTATCATCTCTCGTTTCCGGTCCTGCATTCGACTCTGACTCACCCTGGGTCCTCGACTTTGGCTTATCATCAGAATTTATTAGAATACATACTCATTTGTAAGGTTATATATCAAATTATTTATAAAATAAATAAATCGTGACCCTTAGAACATTATTTGCATTATTTGCACTTCTACACAAACTAATACTGTCTTTTTTTTGAAAATAATAAGAAACTTCTCGTTAACTTGGAAATTCAGGAGGTAACATCTCCAACAATAAATTTGAAAGAGACAAGAAATAATTGTAACTATCTAACAAACATGGGACCCTAGCCATCAAGTGCGCGGTCCTCTTTGCTTGCTTTTTGACATGACAGATAGATAAATCAGTTCTCTGTCTGAGCTTCTCCCTACACTCCTCTAAAATATGCCCGACTTCTAACCGATAGGTCTTCGTCCCTTGCAATGCATGCACCAGCAGCTCTGAATCACATTCTAGTATGACACGATGAACTCCTTGTTCTTCTACCCATTGAAGAGCTTTCTCCATCCCTCTGGCCTCAGCTTCCATAACTGTTACTGTACCACTAATTCTCATATTCTTCCCTGCAACAAAATTGCCTTGATCATTTCGCAGAATCATTCCCAGAGCAAAAGATGTGTCCATATACTGTATTTTATTAATTATAAAAAAAACACGAGTACTGTATTTTATTATGCATATTAGAACTTACAATATTCATTATTACCGTAAATTTTAATAACGAACCAACTCGATTAGGTTCAAAATACAGGACGATTTTAATACTAGTCTCTATCAGTATCATTTAGACAACTTATTATTAACGAGCAAATATTTAATTGTTGTTCTTCTTGTATACCTGGATTTTGTAAATAATTAAAATTGATAAGTACTGTAATACTTTGTAATTCTTTCTTTGCTAAATATAATATAATTTAGATACAAATACACACACAATAGTTAATTAATTCAAGAATATAACCGATTAACAGGGCGAGGAACACGTTTTAAATAATTTTGGTGAGGAAAAGAAGTTACTTAATTAACAGCATAAGATGATGATACGAGTGGGCTGCATTCAACCTTTTGAATTCGTTTTTGTTTTGAAGTTCAAAAAATAAAATTACAAAGTTTTATTCTCTTGCGTTGGAAGTCAATTTATTAAATCCAGCATATCACATTTAATTATTATATTATACAGCCATTTTTTGTGTTTGTTTTGGGGTTGGAGTACGTTAAAAAGTTCAGTCAAAGTGAAGTTTGTAAATATTTATACTAGTCTTTTTTATAGATCGATTTTAGTAGTTTAATAATTATTTAATGTATCCACTTTATACTCAAAATTGAAGTATATTTTTTTACGTTGCGGTTAGTCAAAGCCTAAATTGTAAAGATTTTTCAGAACAACAGAATAATAATTAAACTAATCGAATTTCAGCTCAGTTTCTAATTGTATAGATTAACTACTTACGACTGGAAATGTATAAATTTAGCCCAATTATTCTAGAAAGTAAGCCCATGAGCCCATCAAGGAAAGAATGTGGTTAGAGCCCGATAATTCATAGCACTTACGCAAAGGAAAAGGGCGAAGCAAACCCAATTTTTAAGAATAAGTTTCATTTATAAGCCCAAGAAATCACAACAATCTCAACTCTAGGTTGAATTTTATCCTCATCGACAGAAAACAAAACAGAAAAAAATAATATTTTTATTGTGGTTTACTTTTTAATATTATCAGTTTGATTCCTTTTATTATTTTTTTGTCATTGGAAATATTGTTATTTTAAAAACAGAAAGTATCTGTCAATATTTTTACAAACTAAGTAAAATACACTAATCCGCTATTTATGAATACCTTATAAATTTCGTATGAGCTTCGTACTAGCGAATGCATATATGTCGCATACACTGCATTGCATAATTAAGTTTTAGTTTAACTAAAGTGATAAGTGCTCTCCCCCCAAAAACAATAAGGATTGTATGTGTGATTTCGGGGATGATTCATAATTAGAATATAATAAAATGATAAATTAGCAAATCGTAGGGATGCATGTATTTTAATAAATTTATTATGACAATCAAGTTTATTAAGTGTTTGGTAAAATCCAAAACCTGTTTTATGAAAAAGTGATTTCGGTCTAAAAAGTGCTCTTATAGAAAACATGTCACACTCATGCATTTGAAAAAAACTGTTTTTCAGCAGAAAATAACTGCAAGTGCTCTTATAGAAAACATGTCACACTCATGCATTTGAAAAAAACTGTTTTTCAGCAGAAAATAACTGCAAGTTTCAATATCAGACATCCTAAAAACATTAATTTTTTATATTATATCTCAAAATATGTATAAATCAAAAAAAAAATTATCAAACAATTATCAATTTTTTAAAATTTCCTGACATCACTTTTTCCAACCGCACTTTTTCTCAACAGTTTTGAACAGCAATATCATACGGAGCCTAAAAATCCAAACTATGATTTAAAGTAATACTCCAGTATTTCATTTTCAAAGCCGACCCGCATTTTAGATATTTGACAGGGAATATTCTCAAATAAGTATATGATTAATTTCATCTCTATTAAAAATAGTGCACACTCTTTATATTGACATGAATAATTTTACTGAAAATAAATACATAATTATTTGGGACTCCTTGACAAAGAATAATACTAATTATTTGGTTAATATAAATAGAAATAAAATTTTAATATAAAGTTTATATATATTTTTCTTTGGATCGAAATCTATTTTTGTCATAAATAAACACCGTAAAAAGAAAGAAAGAAAAAAAATACACAACTTACAGTTTATCATTCCTGTTCTTGTGCAGAGAGATACAGGTCGGCTGTTAAATGTGAATAGATTGAAAATACCAAACGTACTAGATTAATGTCACCTTTAAATTTTGTCTACTAGATACGTGTCACGCGGCGGATAGAAAGTTAGAATATTTGATTGTGACTCACATTCTTTTAACAAAGACTCTTCCCCGCACACCTATATTTTTTGTTTTGTAGTAGTATGTATATATAGCTAGGCAGGCCTCGGAGATTATAATATATAATGGAGGTTTAACTAGTGGAACCTTTCATACAGACGAACCCAAAAGCTTGGCTCATAATACAAACAACAAGCCCGCATTCGATCATATAGACAAGCCCACTTTAATCCAATCCGCTACTTGCTCAATTTCCATTTTCACAAGGTATGTATAGTGTATATATATGTTCATTCGGCTCTTGTATGCATGCTTAGCTAGTTGAAAACTGCATTATGTCCATCATGTTACTTTCATTTTACAATACTCCATATTGGATCGATATATGTATATCTCTGTGTACATAAATTTAATCTTGTTGATTTTTTTTAATGAATATATGGTCACATATAAGCGAAGTTAAAGTCTTGAGATTTGTTGAATCTTAGAACAGTTTATATTAGTAACATTGAATGATCTTGACATGTGTTTTTAGAGCAAACATTCTTGTCTATTGTGATTGAATTGATTTCTAGTTTGGAGATACCTGAGTTAACTAAAGAATACTGTGAATGCTACAATAAGGAGAGAGTGCCCAGAACTCTAAAGCTGCATTTAACACAGAAATACATTACAATTTACAAACTAGAAATAATGAAATCTTTTTCAACCAAATGTAACCGGTTTGGCCTAGCTACACTCCTACATTGGGTTGGTAATATGTACTAGAATCTTACTTGGAAGTAGTGTCGAGGCTGTTTCGGTGTAAAAATCTGATAGAGCTAATTCCATTATATTCTGCAAATATCTGCTATTGAGCACATTGGCAACAATTAAACTACATTGCATTTTTTTTATGATGACAATAACTTTTCTTGGATTTATTGTTCTTAGATTTCAGAGTTCAATATGTTTATGAGTACGAAAAATATTAAATCGTCAACCACGAAAGCAAAGGGTTTCATCTTGAAGATCTTATGAAGGTTAACCCCAGCTAGATTAGTTGGGGGAATCATAGCTGCCATCATAGCATTTGTTATTGTACTTGTTCTTATGATCTTACTAAGCGACACCCATATTTCATATCTGTCAACAAGTTCAAGATGGATTGTCAACGCAAAAACAGGAAAACGTGTGAAATTAGCTTGCGTAAATTGGCCTGGTCACATGTATCCCATGATACCAGAGGGTCTTCACAAGAAACCTTTGAAAAACATTACAGAAAGTATTTTTCAGATGGGTTTCAACTGCGTCCGTCTCACTTGGGCTACTCAAATGCTCACTCATGATTCATACAACAAGCTTACGGTTACTGAGTCCCTTAACAAATGGGGTTTAACAGCAGCTAAATTTGGTATGAATATAAGCAACCCTCAGTTGATGAACCTTACACTTGTTGATGCACAGAAGGCTGTGATTGATTCCCTTGGGGAGAAAAATATCATGGTTGTGCTTGATAACCATGTCAGCCTTCCCATATGGTGTTGTGATTGGAATGACGGAAATGGATTCTTTAAGGACGAGCATTTTGATCCAAAGGAATGGTTGCAAGGATTATCTGTCATTTCGAAGCGGTATAGAGGAAACCCTACGGTATGTAAATCTCATCGAACTATATAATTAATAATCTGTAAATTTCACTTATGCACGATATTATTGGTTATTAACGAGGCAGCACTACTTGTCCTTTTCTAATAAATGAAATTATTATATGTTGCCTTTGATGTTTGATGGATTTTGAAGGCTTATCTGATTGTAGAGTGCTGGTTATATACTTAACATCCGAAATAGGACTGATAAGGAAGGCAATTTGCTTGTAGTTAATCTCTTCGTAGACATAAAGATGAGTATGTGGACCTATTTCTAGTACTTGTTCTCCGCATGTTAGTTTCCATGTGTTCTTCTACAACTAAAGAAACTAGAAGAATTAAAGTAAACAAAAAATAAAGGACATTTTCGTTGCTTATATTTGAATTTAAGAAAAGTGGAGATTATGACCTTTCTAGTTGTTTCTATTTGAATCTTTTCACCATGAAAAATTACCAAGCAGAAGTCAAGCAAAGCAATTACCAGGACTTTCTTTTTATTTGTGTGATGAATTTTCTTAATAATGAGAGGAAGACAATATACTGCTAAGACATTGAATTCCGTAACTTTATACTTTTATGTTCATATACAGGTAGTAGCTGTGAGCATCAGGAATGAGTTACGTGGACCACGCCAAAATGAGTATGACTGGCACCAATTTATGGAGGAGGGTGCAAATGCAGTCCACCTAGAAAATCTAGATGTTCTAGTAATTGTCTCAGGCTTATCATTTGAATCTGATCTCAGCTTCTTGAAGAAACAAAGATTGAATTTGGGAATGAATGTGAACAAAAAGTTAGTGTATGAGGCACACTGGTATGAATTTGGAAATCCATCGGAAAAATGGATTTTCCAGACAAATGAGTTCTGTGCAGATATCACCCAATGGTTCATGAACCAAACTGGTTATTTGTTGACTGGCAAGAGCCCAACTCCACTATTTTTAAGTGAATTTGGTAAGGATCAGCGGGGTGTAAACGAGGCAGAGAACAGATACTTCGCTTGCTTGATGGCATTTCTCGTGGAGAAGGATCTTGAATGGGCCTTGTGGGGTTTGCAAGGGAGCTATATGCTTAGAGAAGGTCAAATTGAATGGGAGGAGCCTTATGGCATGTATGATTTCTCCTGGGACAACCTAAGAAATTCTTCAGTGTTGCAGAATCTACAACTTAGTCAACAGATGATTCAAGGTATATGGGTGTGTGGATACATTTTTGTTATTTTCTTAGTTGATCACAATGACTACATATTCATAGTTTTAAGTTATATATGTATCTTGACAATACAAACAATTTAGTTTCGTTTTGATTAGCATCAGTATATGATAATATAGTAACTACTGCAAATTGCCAGAGTACAAATACTGAACAGATTTACATTCTTTAAAGTGCAGATCCAACATCGGATCACAAAACATATTATTTAATGTATCATCCACAAACTGGCCGCTGTGTTCATGTAGGCAAGCATAACATTACCACGTCGGATTGCAATAAGTTGAATCGATGGGGTTACAGCGGAGATCGTGGTCCAATTCAGTTACTCGGGACCTCCTCATGTTTGACTGTCGAGGGCAATGATCATCCAGTAAAGGTTACAAACGATTGTTCGAGCCAGAAGAGTGTATGGAAGTTTGTTTCGAAATCAAGAATGCATTTAGCTGCCAAAGATGATAAAGGAAGAGACTTGTGTTTGGAATGGAATTCGTCAAACTCAACAATTGTGACCAAGAAGTGCTTATGCTTGGGAGATAATTTGCAAGATATTTCTTGGTGCAACGAAAATCCCCAGCGCCAATGGTTTAAGCTTGTTCAAACAAATATATGATGCTTATCTTGCATGTTCTGTATAGTCATTTCTCATCAAATAAAATAGTGCAGTTCATTTCCAAGATCGAGAGGCATTTTAACAGTTTTACCCTCAACTACGCACTTCATTGGCACTGTGCAAATGCCTTTGGTGTTTGAAACCTACTGGCCCTTGTCATTGTCATGTACTAGATGTTAGGCAGATGGGTTTCATAGGATACTATTCTTAAATGGGCTTACCAAGATATTTATGCAATCCTCAATATTTTGTGCTTATTTTAGCATCAAATCGCTGTGTGATTAAGTAAACAATAAAAATAAATAAAGATTAAAGAATTATTCTAAAACACAATCTCTCAAGTGTGTCTCAACTCCTAAACACCTATGGATTATAACTCAAGTTTATCTTTATGTGCTTCTGGCCAAAAAACAAACAGCAATACAACAAGTGGGAAATTAAATTAATACCAGAACACTGTACCAGTGTCCCATTATCACATGATGAAAATCAAATAATTAAATAACTTGGCAACCATGGTGGCTGCTTCATAAAATATGATAAAATTCAATTATTATTACGAAAGCTAGAAAATATTTTACACAAATCAAATCGAATCAACACCTCAAAAATGATAAAAACAATGGCCTAATACTTCCCTGTAAACCTAAAACTTAACAGATTTAGTACAAGTCTGATCTTGAACAGTCTGATTAACTATAATAATAGTGGAACTACAATCCAGTTTCACCCCAACCGTCTTCTTGACTATATCTATGATCTCCACCCTCCCTCTAATGCTGGTTTTTGTAACTAATGTCAACGATCCCGTCGTTAAATCCCCTGCCAATCGAGGAACGCTGGATATTTTTTCCAGCAAGAAATTCGTAGTCACCGTCATTTGAATTGTTTTCTTTGCCTTGGCATTCCCCTGAGGAATATGAGCTTCACCAATAAGTACATTTTCATAGTATATTTCTGTTGTAGCATTCTTGTACTTAAATGATGCTATGTTTGGATTTTTCACCGACACATCTGCTATGAGTGTCAAATTTGTAGTTGGTACAAGATTTCTTGGATCAACAGCTTCTAGTCCCCTGATGGAAACATTTCTCAGATTTATTTTCGGATCCTTAACCTTGAAAACGGTTAAAAAGAGTACCAATAATATTATTCCTATGATCACTAGTACTGCAGAGGTGCACCCGCAGCACTGCAAACATCTTCTCCGGACACGCTTTTTTTCGATCTCATCATCTGTTGATCGTGGCGTGACAGTGTCGTTGGGGATCGCGATTCGATGGGATTCAGGGGCTAAGGGATTTTCTTGCTCGTTCTCTCCCATGGTAAAAGAAATTGGCCAATGTTTTGGAGAAATGAGTACAATTGTACAAAGTTGAATATTTGATGCTATGCTTATTGCTAAGAGTTTGGGGTGGGTATATATATATGGTATGCGACTCTAAAAGCATGTGGTGTATATTTTACGTGTACGCGTTACGGTGGTGCACTTAAATATTGACGAATATGAGGACTTTGGTGTTGAAATTTTTCGAAGACTTGGCTACATACAGGAAACTGTTGTGCTTTAATATTAATATTATTATAAGTGAAAACAGAAATGTTGACGGGGTCTATGTATGGTAAGTGTGTTATTGTAATAATAATTGATGGTAGCTTCTAATCTTGTATATATGTCAGTGTTTTAATTTTCGACTTCACTAGAAATAAACTAGAGGCGTGTAAAGGCGGCTAGAGCAGATATGAGTATATTATATGGAGCATCAGCATCAAGACTACTATTCTTACCCCTAATTTCTGATTATATAGCGTTGGAAATTTGAATGATATATAGCTTCCTTATATCCGCGATTTATGGGTTCGTCCTCTAGAGTAAGGTTTTAAAGCTTAATTTTTTTCGACAGAATCATTTAGAAGGTTAAATTTTAAAGTTTTAAAAAATTATAAATATATTTATAACTTTAATACAGTTTGAATGATTTAATTGCCGATAATAATATATTTATAAATAAAATTTAATAGATATTTAAAAAATGAAAATTTAAAATTTTGTGAGAATCTATTTTTTTTTAATTTCATTAAAAAAATTACGTACTTAAATTTATAAATATATTCTCATATTTTTATTTGTAAAATTATCTTAGGAGGTGTATTCAATCCTGATTTTACAGTATTTTTTTAGATTTAAAAATCTGAAGTATCTAATCATGATTTTAAATAATACTTTAAAATCTGTGGTATTCAATTAATATTTTAAACCGTTCCTTAAAATCCGGGATATTCAATCAGGATTTTAAACAATACTTTAAAATCTAGGGTATTCAATCTGGATTATTATTAATCTATTAATATTTAGGGATATTTAAAAACATATTACCAATGAATTTTAAAAATTCATGGATTGTGTTGGATTTTTTTATGTGTTTTTGATATTTTAAAATCTCTCTTAAATATAAGAGATTCTCCAACTTTGCGTGCATTCTATGAACTATTTATAGAATTTATCGACTTTATATGAAATTTTAAATCAAATATAATTAATAAAAATATGTGAATTATTAATAATATTTTTAAATCTGAATAAAATAAAAAGGTGTCATCAAATTTCTCAGGAATATTTTTCTTTTACTTTTAACTGAAGACCTCATTTGATAAAACCATAAAACCAATGTAGCTGAACACGGAAGTCAATGAAAAATAGAAACCGGTCTTATAAACTGTTGCAGTTCCTCCATTGTTGACGGAACCCAGTGGGCCTGATCCATGAAACTTTGCGTATCTGGAAAAAAATTGAACAAGACAACTTCTGAATTGAGAATTAATAAGTTTGTCAATGCCCGGTACAATGTTTGTCGACAAACCTAGTATTTTGTTTGAAAAAATAATTATTGAGAAAATTGTTCGTTTTAATATTTTTTTTCCCTTCTATTTCTTAGCTTTGTAAATATTTGACTCCTTTAAATTTTGAAGATAAAAATGAATTATCTATATAAGTATGTTCAAGTAAGTGTTTAAAATTTAGTAATTAATAAATTCAGTTTCTCTCCGATGGAATAGTCTACTGATATATGGGGAGTAACGTTTATTTTACTATAATATATATCTTAATGTTAATGTTGTGCTTGGGTAGAAAGAAAGAAATGGAATTCGAATGGAATGGGTGAAATTAACAGGAGATCATGAAGTTTTTAAGAAAATATTTGGATAGAAAAATAAGAGAGTACATATTTATTATGATAAGAAATGTGAAAAAATAGGTATGATGGAGATAGGAGTGGCAATATTGGACCCGACCCGAATTCAACCCGAAAAATACAAATTTGAGTTACGGTTTTTCGGGTTCGGGTCAGTTTTGGGTTGATCCTAAATTGACCCGAAAAAATTGGGTCAGTTTCGGGTTGATTTCGGGTCACCCGAAATCACCCAAAATTATATATTTATAATATAAATATAATTTATTATTTAAAATTAAAATATTTTATATTTATTAATTTTATATATTTATTAATAAATTATAATTATTTCTAATCGGGTTCGGGTCGAATTCGGGTTAACTAGGATATTTCGGTCGGGTTCGGGTTGTGTATTTTAACCCATTAAAATTTCGAGTCGGGTTAAAATTCTAATTTGAATCAATCAATCCAAATCCGACCCAAAACTTGAAATTGCCACACCTAGATAGAGAATGAAATATTATTTCTCAAATTGGGATTTGACTCTAATTTATATTATTAGGAATGAAAATATGGAAGGAAGGTTGTAATGAAATTTTTTAAAATTTACCTATTATTTATGTTATAGTTGAAATTACATTTCATTTCTTCTAATTTCATTAATCCCAAATTCCCAACCAAACACATAAGTGTTCGCGACGTCCAGTTTAACACAAAAAACGTACTAGTAATAATCATTATTCATACCTGCGAAAGTGAGAAATATAACATTTCTTATATAAGGATCTTACACAAAAATAACATCCCAATGCAAACAAGTCGTCGTTCTACGTTATGGTTTTTAACCGTGTTTATAATAATAATAGTGCGAATGGGGTATTCAATTCAGATTTAAAAATATTATTAATAATTTACATATTTTTATTGATTGTATTTAATCTAAGATTTCATGTACTATAGTAGAGTTATAGATTCTATAAATCATTCATAGAGTTCATGCAAGTTGATACTCCAATAGACTCTCTTTTATATTTAAGTAGAATTTTAAAATATCAAAACTACAACAGAATCCGTGAATCTTTAAAATACATTAGTTAATATGTCTTTAAAATATATTAGTTAATATGTTTTTGAATATCCTTGGATTTTAATTGATTAATAATAATTCACATTGAAGATGCTAGATTTTGAAATATTGTTGTTTAAAATCCTAATTAAATACCCTGAATTTTAAAATATTATTTAAAATCCTGATTGAATACCCAAATTTTAAAATATTGATTGAATATTTTTAGATTTTTAAAATCTAAAAAAATACCGTAGAATCAGACAAGCTTCCGAATTCAGAGAATAGCTTCCGAATTTTTATGATTTTTATTGGACCGGTCACCAGTATATATATGCAACTAGGGATCGTGGGATTTCTGTAATATTAACCTCTCCTCAATAAAGTACATGCATGCATCATCATGCATATGTGTATGTCTGTCTCCGGTCCACTAGAAAAATTGAATTAAATTGAAGATGCACGTAAAAAGAAAACTTGTACATGTACAAGATAACAGATAAGAAGTTAAAAACAGAGCATGTACAATTACCTACCTACAGACCAAATCTTCTATCGCTTGCACTTTCAAATTCAGGGTCATGGTACAATTCAGCACTGCAGCTTTGTGCCTTCTGATTATGTCAGTAACATGAACTTTACCTGTTAAATTCGCATAGCTGATCAAGTGCACAAGCCCTGTTTCGAGCTCTTTCTTGAAATTCGTATTATTCGACAAAAATTCATTTGACCTGACTTGCATCGTAACATTCCTTGACCCAGTTTTTCTGGCTCTAATAGTTCCACCAAAAACATCTCCTTCACCCATGCTCACAGTCTGAAAAATAACAATAGCCTTGTTGTTGTCCAATTCAAATCTACCAAAATTTTGGTCGTTATTGATTGTAATTTCACCTGTCATGGTCATGTTCAATGTAGCAATATTGGTATTGTTGAAGGACCTTGCGCTGCTGTTTGCTTGTAGATTTGTAATGGTCAATGACCTAAATTTGGCTTTGGGTGATCTGGCTATAAAGAATATGGAGCCAAAAATGATGAAGATAGCAAGAAAGGAAGCAAATGTTATGAGTATATAAACAATTAGTTTACTGGTTTTCTGCTGGTGCCGAGGACCATGATATGGTGCTGCTGTTGAGGCTCCTTCGTCGCTCCGTAAATAGAGTTCGGATGGTGTCAGAGGTGAAATCTGACTTTCATGATCTTCATTCTTCATCATTTGGTGGACAACTATCGGCAAACTTCTGCTGTATTATGGAATTGGGAAAAAAATGAGATAGAAAGTTATCTGGTATATCTTTGTTTAGCAAGGATGTGCATGTGTGTACATAATTTTAAGGTGAAGAGGGTGTTGAATACTTGAGATGTTTATACAGCAAGTTGTTTTGTGAACCAGTTCCGTGACAAGTACAATATTGATTAACCAGGGCCTTCGATGGGATTTATGAAGCTGTCTTGAAACTTATTGGTTGATTCATTCAAATAATAATGTGGTTTAGTTTTGTATATTACTGGTCAATGGTTGGCGGAGTTCATATTTTTTGTACCCAAAAAAGTCTACAATCTTTTAATTATTTGAAATAATACCTTATTAAATGTGTATTTAAGTTGAATAGCGGATGCCAAGCACTGTAGCTAGATTTAAGGTTTAGATAACTTGCATGGTTTAGATAACTTGCATAAGTTGACAGTGACAAGAGTTGCATGTAATATTTTCATGAACATAATTTTCCTTATCGATCAAATACTTTAATTTATTTTAAATTATAGTTTTATAATAAAAAAATTTGAATATTAAAATTATATTAGTATTTTATCTATATTAAAACATACTCTTTTATTTATATTTTAATTAAAATATTTCTAATATATTCGAAACTCTTTTTATTAATAAAAATTTATTAATGTTTTGCACGAGTTATTAATCTATGTTAATTAATATAAATATATAACAATATATTAATGAGACTTTAAACACATAATATAAATATGATTTAAAATTAATTTATCTCATGTACAAAAATACATAAAAAATATTAATAACATAAATAATTAAATTAAATATTTAATTTATTTAAAATATATTATTTATTATTTATTACTCTTTTGTCTTCTCCCGTATTTTGCACGGGTTATAGACTAGTATGTGTTATGCATATTATGCTAAAAATACACAAAACATTTGTGTAAGAATAACAATAAGATTTATTGATATTTTTCTAAAATTAAAATTATTTTGTTGGGGGGAAGTTATAAAATTAAGTATAATACTGTAAATATTGTATAACATGTTTCTATTTGTAATAAGCTTATTATATGTTACAGATTATACAATTTATAGTAAAAATTAATTAAAAGCTACAAATAATAATATAAATTTTTGAAATTTTTATGCATAAAAAGTATACCTGCAAACGCACACCCTGCAAAAAGTATACCTGAAATTTTATTATATGTTTATTTTTATGAAATAATAATATTACAGGAGGATTGTTCAAAATTTCGTAGGAGGCACGACACACCCTGGGTTGTGTGTGGCTCCGCCACGCCAGTAACAAGTAAATTACAAAGAATTGTAAAGGAGAAAGCTGATCTGTGTATGACACATTATTTTAGTGTGTTCCATTATGCAGAGAGCTTTTACTTAGGCAAGAAGCTTATTCTTTCAATAGTCAGATTCTGACAAGGCTATATGTGAGTGACAACGCTTCCGTATATATATATATATAGGCTAATGATTGTGAATTGAATATGAATGTATTGATGTTACACTAAAAAATGAGATAGAAAGTTATCTGGTATATCTTTGATTAGCAAGGATGTGCATGTGTGTACATAATTTTAAGGCGAAGAGGGTGTTGAATACTTGAGATGTTTACACAGCAAGTTGTTTTGTAAACCAGTTCGGTGACAAGTACAACATTGATTAACCAGGGCCTTCGATGGGATTTATGAGGCTGTCTTGAAACTTATTGGTTGACTCATTCAAATAATAATGTGGTTTAGTTTTGTATATTACTGGTCAATGGTTGGCGGAGTTCATATTTTTTGTACCCAAAAACGTCTACAATCTTTTAATTATTTGAAATAATACCTTATTAAATTTGTATTTATTTAAGTTGAATAGCGGATGCCAAGCACTGTAGCTAGATTTAAGGTTTAGATAACTTGCATAAGTTGACAGTGACAAGAGTTGCATGTAATATTTCACAAACACAAATTTGACTTGCATATTTATGTATTTATTTTTAAACATTGTGGTATTTATTTAGCAAAAAAAAACATTGTGGTATTTGTTTCCCCGTCAAAATCCTAATATCTCTACTAAAATTTGCAAGGTCCGAGTAACTAGGAGTGCCCAGTGAATCCAGGGTGGGCTAAATTGGGCTTAGAAATTTTTTATTTTAATAATAATAATTTTTAGTATAAACTTAACATTATATTAATAATATTTTTAATTTAATCATTTATTTAATATATTATACATCTATACTATATTATTAAAGTCGCAAGGGAAATTTTTTGGTCCGACATCTGGTGCTTTTGTGTTACACTAATTTCAAATACATGTGTTTAGGGCTGAGTAAAAAATAACCAAACCGACCAGATCGCACCAGACCGAACCGACCCAATCGTTTTTTTACGGTTTTTTAAGCGGTTTGGTTTGATTTAGGTTTGATTTAAATACAAACCCTTACGTTCCAGTCCGGTCCGATTTTCATTTCTAAACCGACCATTAAAACCGAACCAAACCACTACAAATATATATTATTATATATATATATATATATAATATAAATTTATTTTGTATTTACCTATATTTGTCTTATATATATATATATATATATATATATTTTTGTTTTACATAATATTTCTAGAATTAAGATTGCTAGTCTGCTCCTGGAATGCATTTTTTTTACATTCTTTTAACACATGATGTGTTTGTCTCCTACTCAATTTCAAATACATTTTTTAATCAATATACTAGCATTTTTTAATATCCTCATTAGTCAACCTCTTTATTTTATTGAATATCATAAATTATTAATTAAATTTTATGAATATTAAAATAATATTGTTATTTTATTTATATTAATTGAATTTTATTATTGTGCTCTATCTATATTATATATACCTTTATACTATATTACTCTAAATGAATTTTTTTTTAATTAAAATATAGAGTCATACTCACAATCTAATACTCCCTCCGTCCCTTTTGATTCTTAACATTTATGACAGAGTTTCCAACACGCATTTTAAGGTGTATATAAAATATAGTTCCATGATTTATATTTAATTTTTTTTCTAAATACAAATTTAAACATTCAATTTTTATTCAAAAATAGAAAATTGTAAAAATAAGTTATGTAATTATACTTTATATGCACCTTAAAATGTGTGTCGGACACTCTCTCAGAAATGTTAAGAATCAAATGAGACAAAGAGAGTAGCATGTTTCAATTTTCCTCATCGCTTAAACATTTTAATTTATTTTAAATTATAGTTTTATAATAAAAAAATTTGAATATTAAAATTATATTAGTATTTTATCTATATTAAAACATACTCTTTTATTTATATTTTAATTAAAATATTTCTAATATATTCGAAACTCTTTTTATTAATAAAAATTTATTAATGTTTTGCACGAGTTATTAATCTATGTTAATTAATATAAATATATAACAATATATTAATGAGACTTTAAACACATAATATAAATATGATTTAAAATTAATTTATCTCATGTACAAAAATACATAAAAAATATTAATAACATAAATAATTAAATTAAATATTTAATTTATTTAAAATATATTATTTATTATTTATTACTCTTTTGTCTTCTCCCGTATTTTGCACGGGTTATAGACTAGTATGTGTTATGCATATTATGCTAAAAATACACAAAACATTTGTGTAAGAATAACAATAAGATTTATTGATATTTTTCTAAAATTAAAATTATTTTGTTGGGGGGAAGTTATAAAATTAAGTATAATACTGTAAATATTGTATAACATGTTTCTATTTGTAATAAGCTTATTATATGTTACAGATTATACAATTTATAGTAAAAATTAATTAAAAGCTACAAATAATAATATAAATTTTTGAAATTTTTATGCATAAAAAGTATACCTGCAAACGCACACCCTGCAAAAAGTATACCTGAAATTTTATTATATGTTTATTTTTATGAAATAATAATATTACAGGAGGATTGTTCAAAATTTCGTAGGAGGCACGACACACCCTGGGTTGTGTGTGGCTCCGCCACGCCAGTAACAAGTAAATTACAAAGAATTGTAAAGGAGAAAGCTGATCTGTGTATGACACATTATTTTAGTGTGTTCCATTATGCAGAGAGCTTTTACTTAGGCAAGAAGCTTATTCTTTCAATAGTCAGATTCTGACAAGGCTATATGTGAGTGACAACGCTTCCGTATATATATATATATAGGCTAATGATTGTGAATTGAATATGAATGTATTGATGTTACACTAAAAAATGAGATAGAAAGTTATCTGGTATATCTTTGATTAGCAAGGATGTGCATGTGTGTACATAATTTTAAGGCGAAGAGGGTGTTGAATACTTGAGATGTTTACACAGCAAGTTGTTTTGTAAACCAGTTCGGTGACAAGTACAACATTGATTAACCAGGGCCTTCGATGGGATTTATGAGGCTGTCTTGAAACTTATTGGTTGACTCATTCAAATAATAATGTGGTTTAGTTTTGTATATTACTGGTCAATGGTTGGCGGAGTTCATATTTTTTGTACCCAAAAACGTCTACAATCTTTTAATTATTTGAAATAATACCTTATTAAATTTGTATTTATTTAAGTTGAATAGCGGATGCCAAGCACTGTAGCTAGATTTAAGGTTTAGATAACTTGCATAAGTTGACAGTGACAAGAGTTGCATGTAATATTTCACAAACACAAATTTGACTTGCATATTTATGTATTTATTTTTAAACATTGTGGTATTTATTTAGCAAAAAAAAACATTGTGGTATTTGTTTCCCCGTCAAAATCCTAATATCTCTACTAAAATTTGCAAGGTCCGAGTAACTAGGAGTGCCCAGTGAATCCAGGGTGGGCTAAATTGGGCTTAGAAATTTTTTATTTTAATAATAATAATTTTTAGTATAAACTTAACATTATATTAATAATATTTTTAATTTAATCATTTATTTAATATATTATACATCTATACTATATTATTAAAGTCGCAAGGGAAATTTTTTGGTCCGACATCTGGTGCTTTTGTGTTACACTAATTTCAAATACATGTGTTTAGGGCTGAGTAAAAAATAACCAAACCGACCAGATCGCACCAGACCGAACCGACCCAATCGTTTTTTTACGGTTTTTTAAGCGGTTTGGTTTGATTTAGGTTTGATTTAAATACAAACCCTTACGTTCCAGTCCGGTCCGATTTTCATTTCTAAACCGACCATTAAAACCGAACCAAACCACTACAAATATATATTATTATATATATATATATATATAATATAAATTTATTTTGTATTTACCTATATTTGTCTTATATATATATATATATATATATATATTTTTGTTTTACATAATATTTCTAGAATTAAGATTGCTAGTCTGCTCCTGGAATGCATTTTTTTTACATTCTTTTAACACATGATGTGTTTGTCTCCTACTCAATTTCAAATACATTTTTTAATCAATATACTAGCATTTTTTAATATCCTCATTAGTCAACCTCTTTATTTTATTTAATATCATAAATTATTAATTAAATTTTATGAATATTAAAATAATATTGTTATTTTATTTATATTAATTGAATTTTATTATTGTGCTCTATCTATATTATATATACTTTTATACTATATTACTCTAAATGAATTTCTTTTTTAATTAAAATATAGAGTTATACTCACAATCTAATACTCCCTCCGTCCCTTTTGATTCTTAACATTTATGACAGAGTTTCCAACACGCATTTTAAGGTGTATATAAAATATAGTTCCATGATTTATATTTAATTTTTTTTCTAAATACAAATTTAAACATTCAATTTTTATTCAAAAATAAAAAATTGTAAAAATAAGTTATGTAATTATACTTTATATGCACCTTAAAATGTGTGTCGGACACTCTCTCAGAAATGTTAAGAATCAAATGAGACAAAGAGAGCAGCATGTTTCAATTTTCCTCATCGCTTAAACACTTTAATTTATTTTAAATTACAATTTTATAATAAAAAAATTTGAATATTAAAATTATATTAGTATTTTATCTATATTAAAACATACTCTTTTATTTAAATTTTAATTAAAAATTTCTAATATATTCGAAACTTTTTTTTATTAATAAAAATTTATTAATGTATTGCACGGGTTATTAATATATGTTAATTAATATAAATATATAATAATATATTAATGAGACTTTAAACACATAATATAAATATGATTCAAAACTAATTTATCTCATGTAAAACAATACATAAAAAATATTAAAGCATAAATAATTAAATTAATTATTTAATTCATTTAAAATATATAATATATTATTTATTACTCTTATGTCTTCTCCTGTGATTTGCACCGGTTATAAGCTAGTATGTGTTATGCATATTATGCTAAAAATACACAACATTTGTGTAAGAATAAAAATAAGATTTATTGATATTTTTCCAAAATTAAAATTATTTTGTTGGGGGAAGTTATAAAATTAAGTATAATACTGTAAATATTGTATAACATGTTTCTATTTGTAATAAGCTTATTATATGTTACAGATTATATAATTTATAGTAAAAATTAATTAAAAGCTACAAATAATAATATAAATTTTTGAAATTTTTATGCATAAAAAGTATACCTGCAAACGCACTTTGCACCCTGCAAAAAGTATACCTGAAATTTTATTATATGTTTATTTTTATGAAATAATAATATTACAGGAGGGTTGTTCAAAATTTCGTAGGAGGCACGACACACCCTGGGTTGTGTGTGGCTCCGCCACGCCAGTAACAAGTAAATTACAAAGAATTGTAAAGGAGAAAGCTGATCTGTGTATGACACATTATTTTAGTGTGTTCCATTATGCAGAGAGCTTTTACTTGGGCAAGAAGCTTATTCTTTCAATAGTCAGATTCTGACAAGGCTATATGTGAGTGACAACGCTTCCGTATATATATATATATATAGGCTAATGATTGTGAATTGAATATGAATGTATTGATGTTTTCCTGTTTACTTCAGTTTTTTTAAAGCTTTAGAGAACTTATATACGACAAAATTTCAACAGCAAGTCTATATATATGCCCCAACTTTCTTTTGAAAATGCATGATTACAATTTTACGACGAAAAAACAAGAGAAGGGACTATAGAACTTCATTAATTTATATGAATTATATTATATAAATTATAATTACACTTAATTTCATCCTCTATCGTGTTCGTGTGTGTAATATAGAAAAAAGAAAGGGAAAAATATACTCGTCTGTACAATACTCAAACAGCAGTGTTGTTTCATCAGGATCTTCTGACCTACTTCAGGATATTCAGAAGAGAACAAGGACAAGGTAGTTGTAATCTGCAGTCCTGTTCTCACACAGCCTATTGAGGTCAACCTCTTCACTCGCCACTTGTCAGTCTGCGATGGTAATGATGCCAAATGGCCGTAATACAACCATTTCGGTTGTTTTTCCGTAGATATATGGTCTCCCACAAAATGTGTCACAAAACTACAATTCGTGAACCTTAAGAGAAGGAACTCCATTTGTTTAACAAGAATGTTGCATTTCTTTGTCACTGATCTATGACCTTATACAAATGCAACACACTTTCTATATCAACTGCTACTCGATTATATAAGTTTGTCTGTAGCATGTAACTTTCATATATGGTAGTGGACATAATTTGAAGGATGCCAAAAAGCTACTAACTAGAGATATTCTTCATCTTCAAGCCCTTTTCCTGTGACCTAACTAAAACTGTATGCTAATATTACTGCTTTTGCTTTAGAAATGTTCCTTGCGAAATTCAAACTTGGTGGTGCCTTTTTGATTGTAATCATAGCAGAGATTGCTTAGTTCTTTAGCTAAGACTGGCGCCCCACAGTAGAAAACTCCTGCTCCATATAAAAGCAAGACCTTAATGTTAATTTACACCGGCATGAAGTTCTTTTCCCCGAAATTATTAAGCTACTAGAGACAGGCTTACCTATTCTTTTATTGGCGTGTTTTGTACAAATTCTTGAAAAAACTTTCTTCCAGTTAGGCCTCGCAAAATGTGTTCGAACCTGATTATAAACACAAACAAGTTTTTAATACTTGACAGGGATGGTTGAAGGTGTTGTTCTATTAGTTGAATTTTCCAAGTGTGCTGTTTTCATACTGCATCATTTTCTATCTCATTTTAATGTCCTCCAGCCATCATAAAATATATAGAGATCAATAGTATGCAATCCTCAGATGAACCAAGGGACCTAGATGGAAAAGTACAACCATTTAGTAACGAGATGATAAACAACGTACCCTTGTGCCTGATACAATATCAACCCCGTTCTTTGCATGGTTTAGTGCTTGCACCATGGTGATAAGAGCTGAACGGGCATCTCCTTCTTCATAAACACTGGTCAAATAGTTGTGCATCTCAATAACTCCCTGAAATAGTAATTTTAAAAAAAACTATTTAAGCCAATCACTAACATATACTAATGATCTCATGATTTAAAGTATTTTACCCTCTGATCTAGTTCAGAAACTTCATTCATAACCCCTTTGAACCAATCGAATGAACCTTGTTCTCTAGTGACCCAGTAGAAATAAGCATTGGTGGTTTTTAAAGGTTTCCTCTGTTTTGGAGATAATCTATTAAAAGAGCCAGAATCAGTTGTCCCAAGACTCTGATCAGAATTCCTACTCAGATCTGAAGTTGATTCCTGAAGCAATGTAACATACTTATAATTAATCAGGTTAATGTACAAGTTTACGGAGGTAATAGTTTCTAGATAATGCCATGTATACAGGATACTGCGATTGTTTGTTAATAATGTAATAAAATGGCAATCAACTGTATCTACAAAAAAATCACTTACTGCCTGCTCTTCCATTCTGACAATGTTGTTGAGCAAATCTTTTAAAATACTGATAAAAGGTGTTGCTCCAATCCCGAGTCCCACAAGCAACAAGACATCATATTTCCTGTAGTCTTGCGCTGGAGCACCATAGGGTCCATCTATTAAAAGCTTCGGCAAACTGTCATCCGGAGTAAACGTTACATCCCAATTTTTTTAAATAAAACAGTAATATTAATACAGACATATGGTAGAATATGAACTGACGCAAATATGTTCTTTACCTCTTCTTGGTTGTTTCATCAGCTCTGAGCAACCCACTTTTACCACCCATAGGAGGTTCACAGGCCTCTGAGAATACTCTTTTAAGTTCTCGTGTCCAATCACCTAACTGTCGAATGTGAATGCTAAGATAGTCATCTCCTGGAGCTGAGGTAATGGAAAACGGATGCCTGGAATGTATACGACATAACTTGTAAACACTAAGAACATCGATCTAATATAATAGAACATATCATGGTGGACAAAAGCTATAGTAGCAGACACATGCATGCTCCTGTGCACAATTACAACACATGGATTCTTTTTTGCAATTGATGGAAGAACTGAGCCATATAATGAGGCACGACATTGGTTTAAAAATAGTAACAATATTCGTGAGATAAAATTAGTGGTTCTATATTTTCGTTAGGATTATTAACTTTATGGTACGGCCTTCAAGATGTCAAATAGAGATTGTACAGACATTGTTCTACTATAGAAGCTTTCAACGTAGACCCGGGGTACGACTGAAAATTTGATATCTACTATTCTACTGGTAGAAAGATACATAAGTTAATGTAAAAAACATTTTGCGTGGGCTGTCAAACTAGAAATGGTGATTACCACTCAAAAGGAGAAACAACTGGACACTGAACGAACATGTACTGTCCACTTTTGTAGCGAAACTGTGGAGGCTTGGACATCTGCAACGTTAGTACGTTTCCAGGATAGATGGCAACCTGAGAATTTTAAAAATTAATTTAGTAAAACCATCATAGAAATTACAATGCCATCATGTTGCATTGAGAAATCAAATATCTGAACTATACTATTTGGATTAAAAGGAAGTGCATTTATGCCATTTCAATTATTAAAAAAAATCCCGCATTTCATCTCATTAATTAGACTGCATCAAAGAAGACATTGCAGGTGCTTAATCTTTAAACTATATATTTAAAATAATGGCTCAAATGTTTGAATATTTGTCACTAAAACAATGTAAAAGGCAGCATAGGCTCAAGAACCTAAAGTATTGACATATTATGTAAGATAATATACCTTCAAAAGATGGACAGTTGAAAATCCGGACCGAAAGAATCGCAGGGTTCTTTCTCCTGCATATAGAAGAACAGGAACGGCAAGATACATCCAGGTCTGCAAGCATATAGATCTAAACTTTTAGCATGCTTTTAACATGAAAGAGATACATTTTAGTACGAAATCAAATGAAAATTTCATAGATATACATACCGTCTTATAATACCATTTATGCACAAGGTAGAGGAACAAGCCATGGATTATGAGCAATACATAAACTATTACAAACAAGTGGTGTGAATAGTAGAAGGCATTAAAGCCGGTGAGCCTGTCCCATGGCTTTGGCAGTTTAACAAGGCTCCTCCTGAACCATTTTGTTGCTAGTATGAAGGCAATGGCCATCAAGATCACCATTATTACTCCAGTCACACCCTCAACTCCTCGAACAAGATCTATGTACTTGGGTTTATACCGTCCAAAGTCCTTATATAAATAGCTCGAATACTGATCATCAGTCTCATTAATAAGCCTTGGAAAATCGCATGCGAGGTGATTGCCAGCATGGAGTATAACACCAATCACAATGGCTGCAGCTATAGTCTAAACAATAAACAAAGGGGAAATAACTAATAAGTTAATCTGGGGAATTTTCCAGCTAAAGTTATTAACTAGTAATATCAACTACATGTTCTAATAGAAAACTTGGGATCTTAGTCAGAACATAAGAATTTAGGCATATTTGGATGTTGGGACTATATGCTGGAGTAGCTATATCTGTTATTTTGGAACACTAAGAACACTTGCCTCGGATCAGGTATAAACTAATCTAATAATTTTGATACCTTATCAAACTTTGCCTGGGAAATATGGCAAAATTTCTCTTCTTGCAAAACAAGATTGATCTTAAGCAGTGACATTAGCAAAAGTCCAAGCTCACAGCTAAGTGTAATATGAAGAACGAAGTTAAACTAGTAATGTAGAATTGACAAAAATACCAATACTAGATTGTCAACATAGACTGAAAATGGCAAGAATTTTAAGAACCAGAGCGTATGTGACTATGGAGTTGGAGTCTATATAGATCACAAGGACAACAATATCTGCCAACCACGGAAACCTGGGGAATTCAAGTACCTATGAGAACATCTTCTCAATAATAAATTGGAGGGCCAATGAAAGTCTGGTATAGCAATCAACTAATCGTGATGGTTCCCTTTTGCTTACGTGAGAGTATAAATTAAGTAACCCAAAGCATACATATTTCACAAAAATTGTCCTATTCCGTGATTAGAAGATATATTAACAAAAATAGAATTTATAGAGATTTGTTGTGCAACTCCTTTTATGAAAAATGTGATCCATTATTAGATAGTTGCTCAATTATTAACAGATAAATTCACCAACTCAATGAAATATAATATACAAAGCTTAGGCAATACCTTGTGAAAGTTGATATTGTCGTCAAAGGGCACAACGTAACTTAACTTGGTGGATCTCAACCAAGTAATGATGTTCCTACAAACAGGCAATAATATAAGTGCCATATTGAATTTGAGTGTCTCTGCTGCACCCTTAGCTGTGAGAAGACAGTAACCCATGACTTTGTATGCATTTTTTTCTTTATACTGAAAGAACTTCCAAGTGAACAACCCAGCCATTATTAAAATCCAGAAACACAGGACCCAAAGTCTCTTCCAGTTTTCTTCTAGGTAATAAACAAACTTTGTGCTTATTTTCTGTATAGAACTTTTTTTTCTTAAGCCAGCTAAGTTTTGGCTCAGGGCTTGGCTTGTGTAGCTTAGTGCTTGGCTGTAGTTCAGATACGTGTCTTTCTGTAGCAGTAATGTTTCCAGCTGCCATAACTGCATTATCACGAAACCAAAGCATGCAGAAAAGGAACAATGCTCAGAAAGCTGATCATGCTACGAATCGGTATCAATATAAATAAATCTCATGGATTATGACAGTCTACTCATCAAGATAGTGTTGTTGGCCACCTGTTTGTATGCATATACCTATTTGAGTGGTGACTACGCGTGCAAACAGCCTACAGCAGCTCATCACATGGGCGCTGATCAGCATTAGATTATAGATGTCAAGATCAAAGTTATTAGCCCATTAAAGTAATAATGGGAGATAGGCTTGTGTTAGTTTTGGTAATTGGTAATTACATACAAAAAAGAAAAGATTCTCTCTTTGTATGTACCAGTATAGTAGAAATATAATTGGACCACCCAAAACCAAAATCTTCAAGTACCGAAAGCAAATACACTCCATGTAAGAGTGATACATGATATAATTATAAATACCAAATATATATTGTTCTTTTCACAATATTTTTGTTAAGGAAAAAAAGAATTTGCAATTTCTCAAATTTTCCACAAAATAACTAAAAATAATGATCAGATGTTCTGGCTTTTTAAAAAAAAACTTTTCAAGCCAGAGGCCTTTTTATGGCAACAACTTTTCTATTATAGGATTAGGCACAATGTTTACCAACATTTCAAAATCCCCGAGAATCTACTAATTAAATAATATTTGGTACGTCTGGTTTAATTCATTTGTATAAATTTTAAAATTTAAATTTAATTTCACTAATATGCAAGTTTGATATCTCACTTTAACCTAAACGAGGGGGAAAGAAAAAGGCACACTCCATCTATAGATGAAGTTGAGAGAAAAGTACTGATGAACTACTGCAACTTTCCTTGTCCTATACTGGTAAACAACATAACATAAAAATGATGCCATTTTGCTACCTGACTCTTTAATCAACTTATTTATAATACAAAGCATGTATAAAGTAAGGTTAAATAATACTAATAAGTATTTGTCAAATGAGTAGCTGGAAGCTATAGTTTATTAAAGCAAGAGAGGTTCACCCACCTCAATAAAACCAAGTCTTTCGGGATCCAATTCTTCCATGATCAAAGCTGCATATTCCTCGGCCTGTTCCTTTAATCTTGATAACTTATTTGCAGATGCACTAAGCATTATGATCTACAAATGTCAAAATTTGATCAAACAAAGTTTCCATCTTAGGAACTATCAACTCCACTAGTAACAATATATAATTAGCGACAAGTGCAGTGCATGAACATTGAGTCATTGACAAATGCAAAACAAGGTTCTATACATGTTTCTTCTATGATTAATATAATTAACTATTAATTAGAAACACTAATCACACCCAATCTTACTAATACAGTAATACTTAAACCAAAAACATTACTATCGTCGGAGGTCAAAATATTAACGTCTCCCTATATAATTCCTAGTGGTAGTACTATGTTTAAGGTAATCACACTAATCACTTCATCTAAGTAAATAGTTAAATATATGAACTTTAAGTTACTTTCTGGTCCCTAACAAGTAACAGCGACACACACATACACAACATATTATGCTTCAGTTTGTAATTTAAACGCTTACTTCTTTGACTTCCTCCTCGGTTATACGCCCATCGTCATTTTTGTCCACCCTATCAATAACAAAAATACAAGCTACGCTGATTACTACAACAATTAAAAAATTAATCAATAATTAGCAGATTAATTAATTAAGCTCGTCTACATTTTCATAACCAGGAGTAGTAAAGCATACATATCGAAAAATATTTGGAGGCGTGAATCGAAACTCTGATCTGTAATTTGTTTCCAGTACTCGTACAATTCCTCTCTGCTAATCTTATCCACCTTCAATCGTCTCCTTCTACTCAATGCATCAAACAGTTCCAATGCAAATTCATTCGAATCTCGCATCCCTTGACAATCAAATAATATCATCAATAACAAACATACATGTGTACTCTGCGTAATTAGCTTAGCAGCGCAACTCGTTGCTCATATAAATAGAAATAATATTAAAATTGACATAATAATATACCTATGCATTGAGCAAAATCTGAACGGTTTAAAAATCCGTCTTTGGATGATAATTTGTTGAAATTTGCTTCAACTTCCTCCCATGCCTCGATTTCGTTACTTTTACGAGTACTAATAAATTTAAGTCCACGTAAAGCTTTGTGAGCACCGGAACGAGTTCGATCAAGCTGAGCTCGTTGACGTCGCATTGCACGAGCAGCAAGAGCCAAGTCCAAACCATCGTTACTTCCACCACCAAGCACATTCAACGACGACGATGACGACCTCGCACGTGATCCTTGCCTACTCCACGAAAACTTCCGTAGCTCCGCCGAGAAATGTTTCGCTTTCGCCACCGCCTCCGCTTTCAACTCCTGAGAGAATTGACGCAACCGATTCGACGAGCTTCTCCGTATCGTCGGCGACCGTGACGGCGTCTCCGGCACCGAACTCTCCGTTCCTCCGGCTTCTTCATCGTTGATTCTCAAATTCACCGTCGCAGGCTCCACACTACGCAGAATAATCGTGTCATCGTCTTGTAAATCGAGCGTCACCTCAACAAACTCCTCTTCCGGCGCCGGAGAAGCTAATTCAGTCGCCGGAGACGACGATTCACTCGTAATCCTACCGCCGGGAACTGTGTCGGACGCCCAACGGCGCTCGTGCCTCGTGAATCCTCTCATTAATGAGTTGATTAAAATGAAGAGTCAATGGAGAAGAGTGAAGTGTGTGTATTTTTAGAGGTCATTGAACGCGTTGGGAATCTGTGTGAATAGACATGTGGACGCGGTGGTATTGTAATGGTGGTGCTATAGAGAGCTTTAGAGAGAGAAAGTGACTTTTAGAGGTACAAAGTGAAAACAGTGGGAATGTTAACAAATTCTTTCTTTCTTTTTCTGGTTTACATGTATCATGTACGAATTTATTATATACTCTCCCGGTTTATTCGTAAGTCTACTCAATATCTCTCTTTGAATTTATGTAGGTAGTTTGGACTTTATTGAGCCATGTTTTAAGTGTTATGACATCATTTATTAAATTTTTGAATAATCTATGCTATTATATCCTCTTATCTATACTATATTATTAAAGCCGAAAGATTAAAAGTTTTGGTCGTCGGTTGGTTTGGTACTGGGTGAACCATAGAAAAGATCTTGACCGTCCAATTTTAAGTGAACCATAAAAACAATCTTAACCGTTGAATTTTAATAAAATATAATTTTAAAAGAATATAGTCGTACATACAACTCTAACACCAGTAGTCCTCTTTTTTCCAATTTTAAGTGAACCGTAGAAACAATCTTAACCGTTGAATTTTAATAAAATGTAATTTTAAAAGAATATAGTCGTACATACAACTCATATAATTTTAATATAATTTGTACAACTCTAACACTAGTGGTCCTCTTTTTATACAACTCATCGGAGATAGAACAATATTATATTATATTTAAAAAGAATATAGTCGTACATATAATTCTAACACCAGTAGTCCTCTTTTTATACAACTCATCATAGATAAAATAATATTATATTATATTTAAATTATATTCTATATTTTTATTTTACAAATCCCACTTATCCTATAATTTTTATTTAATATATCATTAAAATTTA
The DNA here is from genome assembly GCA_028671895.1 of Oenanthe sinensis. Taxonomy (NCBI): domain Eukaryota; kingdom Viridiplantae; phylum Streptophyta; class Magnoliopsida; order Apiales; family Apiaceae; genus Oenanthe; species Oenanthe sinensis. The sequence goes on along the minus strand of CM053812.1, from coordinate 27,181,108 downwards.
TCCTATAATTTTAATTTAATATATCATTGAAATTTATGATAACATTGAAAGTTTGGTAGTCAGTCAATATTTGGGCCGGATAGTTGATTAATTGTTGGGCCTAATTTTAAAATATTAATCTTCTAACTAAAAAACAATCTCATATTAATCTTCTAACTAAAATATCTCACATTAATCTCCTAAGTAAAATACATCTCTATACAAAATAAACAAAAATTATCATATTAAAATATAAATACAAATAAATTATATAAAAATATATACATATAATATTAAATAAAATTTAAATTATTATTATACAAATACAAATAAATTCAAATCATTATAAAATATTAAAATAAAAATATTAAAAAATTAAAAAAATTCATCCGTGCATCGCACGGGATAAAAGCTAGTATATAATATATAATATATATAAATAAGAATAAGAGAGATCTTATTCAAATACAATCAAACGTCAACCGTTGGATTCTTAATAACTACTTAGTATTATATACTAATTATTTATAAGTTATAATTATTACTAAGATTTCTAACAATTATAAAAAAAATTATGTCGTTTCAAATTATAACTCAAACTCTATTAAATATTTTAATAATATATAAATTTGAACCTAAAAAGCTATTTTGAAATTAAATTAAAAAAATTCGTAATAATTGTGCCACTTATATTATAGACATTGTTTGGACCATATTTTCATTTTCAGAAATCAAAATTGGACGATTTTACAGCTCACACAAAGGTTACAAAATTATTTCTAATTCTGAGGTGGTCTAACATCCAAAATCCAACGGGAGCAGTCCGTAATCTAGACAGAAAAGACAATTACGAATTTTTACCGGATAATTTTATTCCGTTTAGGAAACCTTTTTATAATTGATTTAAAATATTAAAATATTTTTTATATTAAATTTATACAGAAGCATGTCATATATCATACATTGTTATGTATCATTATTAGATTAGAGTAGAGATAATATTATGTTTTACATGCAGAGAGATGGAGGGAGATCGTAAATTTTTCTTGTGAGATAGATGATTAAAATTTTTCTTATCCAAATCTTTTCTATAAAAATATTTAATATATTATATAAGATATTAGGATAACTTTATAAGAAAAACCATTTACACTTACAAGAAATTTATTACATTAAAAACTCTGAAATCTTATTAATTTATTGATTTGGATCGAATTCAAGAGATTAGATTTTTTTTTTTAAGAATGATTATTTGAGTTTTCTGACTAAGGGTTCAACCTTAGTCTAAGATATTAAATACACATTATATTTTGTTACTATAAGATATAATATAATACTATATCAAAAAACATCATCACATACATAATAAAATAAAGTAAATAAATCATGATATTTGATAAATAAAATAAATCAAATTAATATAGAGTCTTTACGTTCAAAAACATCATTTATTGAATAATATATAACATCATTTATTGTGATTTACGTTCAAAAACAATATTAAAACCGATCATTCTTTGTGTTGATAGTAAGCGATACACATGACATATCACCCGTATTAAATTTTGAGATCAAATAATTTCGGGCTATCTACTTCAAATATTTATCATATTAATAATTTACATCATAAATAGTTTGGTGGTTAAAAGAACTTACGAAAGTTCTTTCAAAGAATCGTATTGCAAACAGAAGAGTGTATGATACAGAAAAATAACTTACCAAGAAAGAAGACTTATTTCGAATGCATAGAAAAATATTGCGATCGAATTTATCAATAAAAAAAATTTAAACTTAAAAAACTACGTCGATGTAATTTTTGTAAAGTTGTGGACATTTTGAGAAGAATGTTTCGAAATTATTGCAACGTTTATTTCTCAAAAACAATCCAAAAATAATACTGTATACTTTATAGGCCTTTCTTCATATCTTTAGAGAAATACCCATCAATAAATATTAATATCTCCGTTCCAAATTAACTGCCTTTGATTTTTTTTATGGTCAATTTGACTAAATTTTAACTGAAAATTAAAAATTATATTTTTATAATTTCAAAAAACTGAAAACTACATTTTAAAATATATTAGATGTACTTTTTGATGATATATTTTTTATAATTTTTTTCAATTATATACTATATGTATTTTTTAATCAAATTTTGATCAATTTGATTACAAAAAGTCATGACAGTTAATTAAATTGGGACGGAGAGAGTAATTTTAATATCATCGTACAATGAATTTTGGATTCAACATAAATATTTATTCGAATATATTATTAAAATTTTTAAATATTATTATAACATGCCAGAAATACAAAAGGAAAAAAAAGTGTTAGCCTAGTTCCATTCATTCGGATAAGTTGTAGGGTTCTCGCGTATTTAAGATTTTTTGCCACAGATTTAAAAAAATGATAATTTTAAGTGATAATATTGTAAATTTTGAAAGGACATGAAAGTGTTAATATATTTCTTAATACGTGATTTATATAGCTTAACTTTTACTGATTGTTTTCTATAATTCCTAGTTTGAAAGATGATTAGGCCTTAATTTCTTTCATTAAAGCGGTGGATTTGGTGATTAGATACGTAAAAGTTGGAATAAGTGAGACTGTCTGCCCACTAATGAATTGCATCTTCCTCGTAACTTGTAAGCCATAAATACGGGGAGGCTATGCTTGTCAAGAAATTGAAGGCATCAGAATTTTTTAGAATATACTCTCCCGATCGTAAAATAATTATCATATTTTAATTTTTGTTAATTAAATTAATTTAATTTTGATTGAATATTATACATAATATATAAAATTTTAAAAACTATATTATTAGTAATATATTTTTTCAGTTTTTTAAAATTATAAAAAAAGTTTAATTTAAAGTCAAAATTTGATCAGTGGAAAATCAAACAAGACACTTATTTTGAGACTGAGAGAATCCAAAAAAGAAGAAGAAAAACATTTAAATTTAGCTCTAGCTTTTTAAAATTTTATTTTTGCAGAAAATATAAAGTAGATTGCTATTTCTAGAAAACTATTGAAATAAACTTGATCCTCGGAAACTTTTGAAATAATTTTTTAACATGGCGCGAGTATTATTATTATTACTATTATTATTATTATTTAATATTATTAAAAGAAACTTCTACTCTTTATTTCTTTATAATTGTCTTCAGTCTGTAAATACCAATTAATCGCATATTCTAGAGGAAAATATAGACAAAACAAAACTTCAGCATAGACAATTGAGATTAATTTTTGTAAACCAATGAAAGTAAACATGTAGTGGATGTTTTACCTAACGATAAAATGTGGATTATACTGGTGTTGAATAATAAGTTTTGAAAAGACATGCTGTAATTGAAGATGGAAACACTAACTAATTTTGTTAAATCAATCCCAGGAAAATAATGATTTTGGCCGTCATTAGCTACGATTACAAAAAAAACCTAACATCTAAATTCATTGTTTTCAATTTGGTTATGGTACCGTTACGGAGCTGATGTGAATTTTTCTAACTTGTTGAATATGAACATATTTTTTTCTTACATAACTTCTCCCACATATATATAACAACCCAAGTCCATAACTAAATGCATACCAGACCCAACAACCCACCACAGGTCAGCCCATAAAAAACTAGCAATTTTAGGTATATATTAGTTATTGACTTGTCTTTATAAAGGGCTCAAATACACTTTATCTATTCAATGTAGGATGTTACAAACACTCCACCTTATTGGGTCGACGTCCTCGTCGAGTCCATAGACAAACTTACGGAACCCGGGCAATGCCTTAGCACTTCCGGCCGGGTAAGGCTCTGATACCATTTATAACAACCCAAGCCCATAACTAAATGCATACTAGGCCCAACAACCCACCACAGGTCAGCCCATAAAAACCTAGCAATTTTATGTATACATTAGTTATTGACTTGTCTTTATAAAGGACTCAAATACACTTTATCAATTCAATGTGGGATGTTACGATATAACCAAGAGATAACCAACTCCCTCCACTTGAATATATTCTAGTACGAACATATGCAAAGCATTTGTAATTTTCACTAGTTTTTATTTTATGCTTGATAAAATTAAATTTATATTATAATAAGCATGGTAAAAATACGGGCTTATAATTTCTTGTTGTATTCGTTGGCTATATATATTTAGAGTTTTGGTTTAGAAAAATCGATTGTTCATAACTATTATTTCGCATTTTTTTAGCGGATAAGAAAAAATCTTAGCAGTTTAGATAGGATGAAGTATCCAGGAAAAAATCTAGTATTAATTCTGTTCGCGGCAAAAAAAACGCTGGATGGTTGCATGAATCTCAGAATCAAGACGCATATGTTAAACATAGAGTCTTTTCAAGATGAGCTATTTAGTATTCATTTTTTCCAATAAAACGATTCAATGCACAGCACAGTGATTGTACATCTCGTTAATTTATAAATATTTAATTAATAAAAAAGATTTAACAATTTAATATACATTAATTACTTACAAATTTAATAATTAATATACATTAGTTATTTACAAATTTTATTAAATAGATGTTTTCTATCATCGACCATACGAATAAATTGATTGAACTCGGTTAATCGACATTCGACCGAGTCGATCTCTAATACCATTTACAATAACTCAAAATCACAATTAAATGAAATCAAGTAATTTATATTAAATCAGTATTTTTAATGTTATTCAAAAAGAATATTAATAATAATCGAGGCACAGGCCTTTTCGTACAAACGTAAAATTAAATTTATTTAAAAGCTCGTGCCTTGTACGAGCATTTTCGTACAATCGTAAAATTAAATTTCTTTTTACTTATATTATTTATTTTAATTAATTTGTTATTATTTGTTTTTAAAATTTTAGTTTTAAATGAATTTATATATTTTCATTAAAATATTTATCGACCGATATAAATTGCATACCGAATTTATAAATATTAAATAAATATTTAAAACATAATTAATAAATCACACATATATTATGCAACTATATCTATGCATTATTATATATATATATTTTTAAATTTTGGTTTTTTGACTAAATTTTTTTAAACAATTATATATATATATATATATATATTGTAAAAATTTCTATTTTACAAATTTTCTAATTTTTTCCCCTAAATTTATTAACTTCTTTTATACCAGAAGATTATAAATTTACTGACTATGATTATATATCATGAAATTACCGTTTATGTAACACCCCAATCTCACATCGAGTATATTGAGATAATTTGTTCAGTATATAAGTAAAAGTACTACTACTAAGTGCACCAACAAATCATGATTTTTTGGGGGCCTGTGGTGGGCTTGTGGATTACCCAAGTTGTTGCATTTGGGCCAGTTTACTTTGGCTTATTTCGGATTCGGAAATCGGGACTTGACCTGATTTTCGAAAAAGACTCGGGATTTGACTCGGGCTATCACATATGGTATCAGAGCCAACTCTCGAAAGCTTGATTCGTTAAGTTGCCGGAAGTGGGGACACGAAGGCTGGTGGTATTATCCCACAATGGACAGAGGTCCGGAGGTGGGGACACGAAACTAGCCGGTATTATCCCACAATGGCTAGAGAGGTACGATCTGGGCCTATGGGCTATCTGTTCGGCTTGACGAGGACGTCAAGAATTTAAGTGGGGGAGTTTGTAACACCCCAATCCCACATCAAGTATATTGAGATAATTTGTTCAGTATATAAGTAAAAGTACTACTACTAAGTGCACCAACAAATCATGATCTTTTGGGGGCCTGTGGTGGGCTTGTGGATTACCCAAGTTGTTGCATTTGGGCCAGTTTACTTTGGCTTATTTCGGATTCGGAAGTCGGGACTTGACCTGATTTTCGAAAAAGACTCGGGATTTGACTCGGGCTATCACATATGAAAACCCGTTATTCTAATCCAATCTAATTCTAATTCCTAATTTCTATCCAATTTTAATCATTTTTCTATTATTATTAATCTATTTTATTATTCTAAAAAATATGGGATATTACAGTTTAGATATTCAATAATGACATAAATTTTATCTTTTTTTAACCAAAAATTTAAAATAATTGTACATATGTAATTATACAAAATACAAGGATCCAAACAACTGAGTGGAACAAATGAATAATGAATTTAAACATTTATTTAAAATTTATTTTTTTATATGAAAATATATATTTAATACAAACACATACATATACACACACATATAATCATACTCATGTAAATTCATATTCTTTTAAATAATAATTTAATTAATATATTTATATACCGTAATAGTTTATTTTCAAAATATATCATCTAAAATTAAAGTATTTTCACAATAAATTTTAATATTTTGTATTTTTATATAATATTTATTCTCCTACTTTAAATTTGTTTATCTATTTCTAAAATAAATATATATTAAAATCATATCATTTTATATAACATTATTATTTTGGTATTAATATCGCAATTATAACTCAATTCCATATCTCCCTATTATATAATACAACAACAAGTCTTTTTGTGAAAATATTTTATTCAAGTTAAATTTACAATGTTAATCTTATATTAATATCTAATTTACTATTTTAACATGCAAATATTCATCTTATGTATTTTCTAATCCATTTATATTATATAATATTACTATTTTAACATGTAAGTATTTTTCTTATTTACTTTTTAATCTATCTATATTATAAAATATCACAACACACTACTTTAGAAAAATATTTTATTCAACAAAATTTATTTATATTATATCCTTATATTTAATCTATTATTATTATTATTATAATTATTATTATTATATACTTACAAGTACTTCACATCTGCGCGCCGTAAAATGCATAATTGTTTCTTAGTAAATTTCTTATATAAATATTAAAGGAGACGTTGATTATTGGAAAATTTAAATTTATATAAATAAAAAATATTTTTAAATAAAGGCTTATTTTTAGAAAAAATTGATATGTATGTACTTTAACTTAAAATAAGTAACTTATTTTTTATTTTGAAAATAATATTTGGTTTTAAAATTTTAAAATAAATATTTATCTTTAAGAAAATAAAAATATATAAAAATAAATAAAATAAGTTACTTATTTTAAGTTTAAGGAATCTCAAACGGTCACACTGTATTAATCAACGTTCTTAATTAAATAGCTTGTTGTGTGAGAAGAGTAAAGAATTTTCAAAAGCAGGCATCTATTTAATTGTGGAGTACAGCGGACATCGAATATGCGAACAATAATAAATATTCAAGTTTTGGTATATACAGGCATACAAGTAAAAATAAATATTTTCAAGAAAATACTTTTATTTTTTTGAAGAATTCAAGAAAATACTTATAAAACTTCATTATTTATGTAAAAAGAAATAGTCAAATATAATGTGTGGTCTGCAGATCCACATAGCTAGTCAGACTATTTACTAATAATATTCCGAAGTCAGTCCCCAGCTGAAAAAGGCAAACGGGCACGTAAGAATACAAGCACAATACAAAAGACTTCTACCTCGTAATAATGAATGGGCGTGATGTGCTTGGGGATGATTTCATGTAGTACCATGATTTTAAAATATTTTATAATATAAACATAAAGTATATGGAAGAACTTAATATTTATAAAAATGTGATTCAGAATTTATACTACAAAACTGATATAAGCTCGTGTAGCACCCCGATGTCATCCTCAGACCCAGTTTTCTCATAATAATTTGCTAAAAGAGAGAAGAGAAAGGATATGGAAATTAATGGCTTAGCGAAGAAAAGATATGGAGGAGGAAATTGAACAAGGAGTATTAAAGAGGTTGCTTGAACCAGACAACCAGTTTTGATCATAGCTTAAAAGTTGTTATCACAGTCTAATTTGTTGCTAAAATAATAGTGAGTTATATTATTTTATATTTAAATAAACACTCTAATTAGTAGTAATCATGCTTAAATCGTAAGTGGGTTCCTTTATATTGGATTAAGCATATTTTTTTAGAATTACAAATTATTTTATATTGCTTAAATCTAGAAATATGTAAGAAAATAATTCATTTAACTTATAAATAATTTATAATTACATAGTTAAATTATGTTGGAAAAAAATTAAACCTACAAGGCTACAATTTTTATTCATAGTCTATTTAGGCTTCATATTTTTGAAAATATTTGCTTTAGTACGTTTTTTCGTGTAAATATATTTGATTGGGGGTTGTAAATATATATAATATCAAGAAAAAAACACACGTCTTGAATTTATTACAAAATTTAATGAAATTCGGTACTCAATATAGTTAGAACTTGGAACACATTAAAATTTAAATGAAGAGGTTGCTTGATAGTGCAGAAGAGCATACGACAGATATGCTTTTGTAAGTTGTAATTGTATATATGTAATCCGAGTATTGTGTACTTTTAAAATCCCGAAATTGTTCACTTAAATAAAATGTTTCAAAAATCCAATGAATCGATACAAGTTCTTAATAATCAGCAACTTACAATCCAAAAATAAAAACTACAACTTAACTACACAAATTCAAATATAAATATAAACTTTACAACTCCTCAAAGTCAGCAACTCGCACTCTTCCCATTAATTAGCCCACCTAACCTACCGGGGGAAACAAAGAAATATAAACCGGCAGTGAGCGAAAGGCTCGTATACGAATATAAATTATGCAAAGAGTACAAGGGTTAGAACGATGACAATATGAATAAATAAAATATCTAAATAAAGAATGATGAAACAACTGAAAGAGACAAAAGATACTGGTCATACTTAACTCACGATATAAACAAATAAAAAGATACGATAGATACTTATCTTACAATCACAACGTACATACTTTTTAATAACAAATATTCTTACTCTTACTCGTACACTTACTAGTCATCTATTATATTGATTGAATACTGAAATACAAATTTACTTACTGACATGGGAGACCATCTTACTCTTACAGGATGTCCTACATTTCGGTTCTCCAGAATGTGTAGTCATCAAAACTTACAGGGGCTTGCATAGAACAAATCAAATGTTACCCAAAATCTTACAGGGGCTTGCACGGTACAAAACACAATACTACCCAAATGGCCAAACAAACATACACAATAGTCATGACTCTGCGTGTCCCATAACTCCGGCGACACGCCATACAATTTAAATACACCGTATAGGTGGTGCCAAATCATGAGATTATTCACTCATGACGGAGGTCTTACAAAATCTCTCAAATCATATATATATATATATATATCACCAATTAACTGGAAATATCTTACTAAAATCAAAATAAAATCATACACGAAATCATACAATATAGAATATTACAAATAAAATCAAAATTGATCAGTCTGAAAAACTATTAATTTACTCTATTAAGATGACCTCAAATGAAAGAGTGCAGAACACGAAACTTGTAGATGATTCAAAGATCTTTCCAGAATGATAAAGTTCGTCAAAAACGGATAAGTAACGAATACAGAAACAATTAAAACGCGGACTGTCATAACAAAATCAGGCTGTGATCACAGTAGTATTTTGATATTTACGACACCAAGATCACAGAACTTGACAGCAGAATGTAAACAAAGAACGAAGATCTCGGAAAGACATTTTCAGAATGATATTACACATAATTTTTGGATGAATTCTCAATTTATTATGAATTTCTGAAGTTACAGCAGAATAATTCTAATAAACAACCAGATTATACAAACGGCAGATTTTAATATACTTACGAACCGAATTTCAGAAAACGTAAAGAACGAAAGTTGTAGATAATTGAAATACCTTTCCAGGTAGTATAAAATCACAGCAATCAGATAAAGAACGAATGAGATACGAATTTTATAAGAATCTGAATGAATACGAACTATACACAATATACATACGAATTGAATAACAAAACAAGAACAAAGATATTGTTACGAATACAAAGAGAGTGTAACGAAGATATCCGTACCTTAAACCTTCAAATACATGAATGATCTTCCGTAAAAATATAGATGTCTCCATCACACGAACCCTAATTTGATACAATAACTCATCTTCTCAAGATTTTTCTTCTTCTCTTTCTCAATCTTCTCCCTTTCCTTCTCTTTTCCTTTCTATTCTATCTTCTCTGCGGCTTCTCAACTTTACTTACGTAACTTACAAAAGCCTAATCCTTTTTATTTTTCTTTCTATTCTATTTCTTTTTTTTTTCTATTTTATTCTGTTAACCAATAATCTCTAAAATAATATCCTAATTATAAAATATCTATATTCATATTCAAATAATAATATTAGTAATAACTCACTAATATTATTTTTAATATTAAATTAAATAGCTTAATATATTATTAAAAAAATCGGGGATGTTACAGTACTATGTGTATATAAGATTAAAGATAGCTGCGCCTGGAACACTTTTCACATCAATACATCATCCTGCTTGGCTGCTTTGGCACTTCTTGATGTAAAAGTTGTTTCTAATAATAATATAATATACGTAAATCACTGTCTTTTTTTGCCAATAGATACGTAAATCACTGTTGTTGAGAGAGATACAAAGGCTTTCACGTACAAAATTTTGTTAATTTCTCCAGAGAATAGTGAGTTTCTGTAGACAAAATTAATGAGTCTGCGGTTTTCAAATATTTTGAGATACAGGATTATTAACGTATTATATACTCCCTCCATTTCACCAAATTATTAACGTTTCGGAAAAAAGGTCCGACACGCATTTTAAGGTGCATATAAAATATAGTCCATAACTTATTTTTATTTTTTTTTAAAATTTTTATTCAGAAAAAAAATTAAAAATAAGTTATGAAATTATATTTTATATACACCTTAAAATACGTGCCGAACCATATCTCTGAAACGTTAACAATTGGGTGAGACGGAGGTAGTAATATAATTATTTACTTAAAATTGCAAAGTAACTTACATAAATTATTACCTGACATATTGTTCAAATTAATATCAAAACTCTTTTAGAAAACTAAAACACAATACTGATCGGGTAGTTTTTTGATTCATGGCTCTTCGTCCTAGTTCTTAATGACCTCACTCGTGTAAATATTTATAATATTAAAACTATAAAACTTAAAATTATATAAATAATTATATAATTTTGTATTGTCGGACTGGGATGAATTATTAAATTAAATGTATACTGTATATGGAATGGTATCTCAGTTGATAAGTGTATCCGTTATAAAACTACAATGCTAAGCAATACACGTTATGTAGTAGTAGGTGAGTTTCTAGAAGGTCCCGAGGTGGTGATATGTGTATGAAGCTTAAAGTTCCTAAGGTCCCACCACAAAGCTTCTCAATATCCAAGTCAATGCATCACCAACTCCTAATTTTGAATTACAGCTTCTTTGTAATGTCTTAATTATGTTTGTTTAAATCAACTTAAACCAAACGTGTAACCATATTCCACTCCATATAGCCTAATTTAACTTAATTTTATTTAACACTAAAAGAAAGATAAGCCACTTATAACCATCTCTAATGTGGAAAACGCATTTTCTGTGTGTCCGGAGGAGTTGAAAAATGTAAAATTTTGAAAATGTACAAAAACTGTGGATAATAAGTTTTTGAAATCTTTCGAAACTGAATAAATTAAAAACAACATCTTTAAATTCAGAAAAATAAAAAATGAAAATGTATCAATGTTAATTACTATTACATTCTTTACATAATTTTAAAGTCGAGTGTACAGTTTTACCAACTTTCTTTGTTTTCTTCTTGTAATTAATCTCTCATAGGCTTTGATAGTTGTTGATGAATTCTACGTTTTTTTTCGTTAAATGTTGATGAATTCTACGTTTGCATACTTAATGCCTCTTAATAAGTTTGGCCTATCGAAAATGAAAGAAAATATTAAAATAAATTAGTTAGAAACGTGGTGGATTTTTTTTTCAAATTAATGAAGTATTAGTAACAGTAAATCAATCTGTTTACGTCTATTAATATATCTAGGATCATCTAAAGTTTCACTTTCAGCTCGAAGTATATTAGGTAAAACAATTCATGGATTTGATTCATAAAATATTCAAATATAATTGGATAATGATTAGCTATTTTATTCAAACTTTAGATTACTTGATTCGCAAGGTTACACAATTTTTTGTTATTTATTATATATATTAAAATATTTAAAAGAGATATATATATTTTTTACAAATGCAATCGAGTTGGTACTAAACTTCGAGTTTTTTCTCGGGTATCTAATCTAATACATGCAGTTGATTTGAATTTTCAAGGTGAACTCAAATTAATCGAACACTTGCAAAATTAAAATATGAACTTAATTAAGATATACCAGTTGGTCGAATTTGAACCTGGTCGAACCCAATTCTTTAGTTGCGTGTAAACTTGAAGCCAAGTTTAATAATTTTCATCTTAGATTGGATTCAGAGGTTACACATACTACTTATAGCTGCACTGCACTAGTGGTAATACATGTTCATAGTGTAATAGACTAATGGTGGTTTCATAAAGGTAAATAGACAAGTCAGAGTCGTTGATCCATACAAGAAAAAAGAGGGTAAAAGAAGAAAATGAAAAACTAGCCATTACATACATGCATACTTGGAATTCTGTTGAATAAGCTCCGGATACATATAGTCCTTGTCTCACCAGTTTCAGCCATGTTATATTATTTTCCACGCGTTCTTGAGTCTTGCATGTAGTTGCTACTTGCTAGAATTAAGCTTAGCTACTTCATTTAGTTCATAACCCACTTTTGCCGGGGTCACTTCGTACAAATATAATTTCTCTTTGTACTTTATCGACTGTTTGTCTTAATTATTCCGGAGGTTCTATGCTAAATATAAAAATCAGCCTCTTCGTATTAAAAAAATGCATACAAGTATCTGAATTATTTTATATACGAATTAATTTATATAAAATGAATCACATCAGGGACAAAGTCAAGGGTGAGCAACGACGGTCAATTATATATATATATATATATAATATATTTATTCAATTATTTGTTAACATAATTATATTTTTATCCCCTATACAGTATATTAGACTCAACATATAATACTATTATTTATTTTTATGAATTTAAGTTTACCCAGTCAATAATCGACAACATTTTAGAAAGGTAGATAACTGGTCTTCTTGTAAATGTTCTCAAGTTATTATTCAAGTCATTTCGAAATCGGAAGATAACATTTTAATGCTACAACTTCATTTAAAAATGCAGATTGTTTAAGAGAAACATATAGTTCGCTTTTCCAAAGCCAGTTCCAAGAATCCAAATGCAAATGTTGTCTAAGGATAATCAGTCGAGGCAATTTGAAACTTTGAGTACAGCACTCTTTCCTCTTCATCGAGTTGTTACTAATCTCTGATGATCATTCATTCATTTTTTTTATTAGTAATTAAAACGTAAAATAGAGAGCGAGAAAAGCCGGACGTCTAGTAGCCTAATAGTATTGGAGCCTTCACATATTTTTTACTTTCTTTTGCAAGAAAGTTAATATTAGCTAGTCACTATTATACATTGAATTGGAGAGTCAAATGACTAGAATTGCTGGAGATCCTCTAACGTTACCAATACAATGACACACAAAATATAGATCATCAGAGAAGGGAGAGAACCACATTAAACCTGAACAGTTCATCTACTAAAACTGAAAGTAAAAGTTTGTGAGAAAAGGAAACAGAAAAAAAACTCCCAAGTCTTCAATTCTTCATATCATAAAATACAAAATAAACTCATCTTGCAAGTTCGCCTGTGCTTGTATTAGCTGAGTAAATAAAAAATTTATACAATTTTTTTGAGGAGCTAGATTCAGTGCATCCAATGACCCTCTCAGAATTGATCCTTGCTACAACTTATAACTTTGAGAGCCTTGCTGCCTATAGACTATTATTCTTTCCCACCCTGGAAAATGTTAAACAGAAAACAAAATCAGTTCAGATTCTCACCCATATTGCAACACATCGACGAGTACAGAAAAATGTACACTTTAAAATTAACCCAACACATCTCTCAACTGAAAATTCCCAAAGAAGAATCAACATAAAAACTTTCCCATGTTGCACATTATAAAGTTACGTATAAAAATTAAAAGAGTTTTCCAGTCAAAAGCCACACAATATATCAACTTAATCTAACCATCCATCTGTCAATCTTCAGTTCTGCTTCTAAATAATGTATATATTCAGATATCTTAGATAGAGCTGTGACAGCTGCCACTAGTAAGCCTACATACCTTATGAGGCGGTGTTGCTGGTCTCATTGTGTTGCTACCAAATCCAAATCCTAGTTTCCCTTTCTTCTCTGATGCCTTCAGGATCTGAAAGGAGCATGTCAATGTATCATCTACACTCAGCATTGCACCAGCATTGTCAAACTCGCCACAGTAATTTGGTGCAGAGAATATGGTCAGTAGCTGCCGTTGTGCAAAGAACTCGTAACCATCCTCCACAACCTGAAGATAAAATAATATGATATCATAAATGACAAAATGGATTGCTCATGGTTGTTTGTCAAGTCACATGTCTTCAACTAGATACCAAAGCACAGTTCACATATGTTTCATTGTTTCCCAACTTGCACATGAAAGTATAATTCTTATGCAAAACCAATATATTCTACTAAAACCAACGCCGCACACACCTATATCATACTTCAAGCAAAGCCTACTTATCAAATGACCTTCTTGAAAGAAATTAACATTGCAAACATCATAGCATCACAAACTCATAGCTCTTTGACAGCATAAACAGATCATAATTGATTATATATACTCCACTTTCACAATCTGGCATGTTAGATGAGCCTAACCTGACTATGCTGCCAACGCTCTGTGAAAAACAAAAATAAACCAATTGGACACATTTTGAAAAAATGATATAGACATAGGACACAAGTCATGAAACAGTAGGCAATGCCTGCAGGATTCTGCCCAGTGCCTACCACAACACCACCATAAATGTTTTATCTTGGCTAAAATTAGGACAAAATGTTTATGGCTTGATGTGAACAGCTAGTCATAGCATATACATGCCAATGTAGCAGAAAATTGGACACAGCAAAACAAAATTTACTAACAAGGAACCTACATAATGCTAAAAGTAAACATACAGAGAAGTATAATCACTTATTTCACTCTCTTATGCAGAAAGTTCTGCTATGATCTTGTAAAACTACAGTCATAATGAAACCTGCAATGTAAGTTCCTTCATTATACTCCTGTGTACTCTTAGACAAAGAGTTATGTATTGAC
Organism: Oenanthe sinensis; assembly: GCA_028671895.1. NCBI lineage: Eukaryota > Viridiplantae > Streptophyta > Magnoliopsida > Apiales > Apiaceae > Oenanthe > Oenanthe sinensis. The sequence continues at coordinate 27,165,904 of CM053812.1, read as the reverse complement.
CACATGACACATTTTTAGCAAAGAGCTTTAAAGACATTTTTTCTGATTCTCAAGCATAAAATGACGTGATAGTGATTAGTGGGCATATTAAGACAACGAAGCAAATATATCATCATTAAAAAAAAGGCAAGGAAACAATAGGTTGCAGTCACTTATGATTACCTGGTGCGCTCGGCAAATAAGATCTAGATCATGCTTTTGGAGAAATTCAGCAACCTTATCAGCTCCAAATGTATAAGAAACACCTCTATCATTTTCAGCCCATCCTTCAATATCTCTGTCAGGATCCGCCCATAGTAAGTCACAAATAAGACCCTGATCTGGCACATCAGCAGGACGAGCAATATTTCTGATCTGATCCAAGTGTTTTAATTCAGGGGACAATCCACCATGCATGCAGAGGATTTTGTCATCAATAAGAGCAGCAACAGGAAGGCAATTAAAGCATTCAGTAAATGTTTTCCAGACTCGAACATTAAACCTTCTCTTGCACTCATCATAGAATCCATATATACGATTGATCGAAGCACATTCATGGTTGCCCCGGAGAAGGAAGAAGTTCTCTTTGTATTTTATCTTGTATGCAAGAAGAAGGCATATTGTTTCAATGCTTTGCTTACCACGGTCAACATAGTCCCCCAAGAATAAATAATTTGCAGCAGGTGGATGTCCACCATACTCAAACAATCTAAGAAGATCAGAGTACTGACCATGGATATCTCCTGCATACAACATCATCATGTTATTATCTTGACAACTGAAAATACACAAGTACATTCAACAAAAATATGACTTGTGCGACCTGACAATCCGATTATGCATTTAACAAGCATATAAAGATCGTGATTCGTGAGGCGCTGAAAATGTATATCATAGTTACGTGTGGTAGGATAATGGTTTAATGAGAAGAAATAAGAAACCCGCGTAATCGGTGTAAGGCAATCATCATAACAAACTGAGAGGATAACCAAAGCAAGCAGGAATACAAGATAATCTTGAGGCCAAACAAAACCTAAAACAGTCATTTAATGACAATTGAGAATATTCTTCAATTAATTGCCACCAGTGAATAAACCATAACAACAAAACACGTAAAGCTGGTCTTGAAATTTGTATTATTTGATTTAATTAAACAGATGTGAAGCAGTAATTGTAAATCAATTTTTTTACTGGCTATCTTGTTAAAGCACTTCAGTATGCAGAAAGAAACCACAGCCTATAGCTAGCCACCTTACAATGTGCTCTTGAATTGGAAAAGGGCGAGAAGAGAAGAGAAAGGGAAATGAATTTTTAGAATTTTCTCTCCAAGTCGTGCTCCTGGGATTTTTTAGAGAGAGAAGGGAAGGGGAGAAAAAAATTCCAAACAATTCCCCCAGAAATTTCTTCCCAAAAATAGGATAATTAAGAGAGAAGCTCTACTAAACCATTTTTTAGGAATTCCATATATATCCTTTGTTTGACCAGAAATAAAACAGAATCCTTTGTTTCTTGAAAAGAAAACTCAAGTCAAGGAATCGGAGATTTTCGCCAAAAGAGTATCCAAATGGACCAACACTGTCACAGGTGAAGGATGATGATGTGTTTAACTACGCAGGGAAAGAGATTCAAAATGTCATATAACAATTGAATAATAGACAAGCACATGAAATCTCGAGATACAGATAGAGAAATAGTTGTCTCCAAGATATAATCATGACAAAGGACAAACCTAAATGGTGTTTTTGCCGCCACTAATATTGAATGTTGTAAATATCATATGAAACGTGTACCATCATTCATACTAATTACTTTTGACTTTTGAGAAGAATGAAATGAAAGCATTCCACATATCAGATACAAGGAAAGCAATACTGGACATAATAAATGCAAGAGATATGGTTTGTATAATTATCAGTCCAGTGCTGACTTTATACACATATTCCTTTATGGAACTCATTCAGGCACTTTCTTATAATCATGCATATCAAAATATAAAGTGTTTATAAATAAAAAAAATTATGCTTCGCTTAAATATTAACAAATAAAAAAACAAAAAAACTGTGCATCTCTTACGCAGTTACATAATCTACCTCTACAGGACGACATACTAAAAGAATTAGCAGAAACTGATAAGTTTACCTAAATCACACTCCATGAGATGACTCTTTATTTACACAGCATTTGATATATATATATTAGCCTATATATATGCAAAGAACATAAGCTGATAGTGGACAGGTTAAGACATAAGACACAGTAAGACAATTGTGCAAATTGAAATCTTTAGATAGTTATCATTAAATACTTCTTTTCTATACCTTTTTTGTTATTCATTTTGCTCTACATGCATGCATTTAAGCAAGAAACTCGAAAAAATAGCCATATGTAGTAAAGCCTATGTGTCTGGAATCAAATAAAATACTGTCATACAGTCATACTAGCTTTCTTAGTGATGCTACTCTTGAAGTTCACATATTAATATAAAGACTCTGAAAAGCGCACAATATATTTGGTGGCTTAAACATTAACATTTTATATTACTCATTTTAAAAACAATAGGAGTTTTTCAATGTCTATACAGCCTACTTCAAGTAACACACTGCAACAAATAACTTCTATATATATATATATATATATATAGGCTCAGGTTCAACGAGGAACTCCCTTATTCGAGTAACTGAGGAACCAACAACAAATATAATTACAGAACACATGAAAAAATTGCTAAATATAGAAAAAACTACAGAACACAAAAAACAATAACAAAAAAAAAATTATATAACATACAAAAAATATAGAACACAAAATTACAGAACACTATTCAGCATTAGTGTTCTGTAATTTGTGTTCTATATATTTTTGTATATTATGTAGTTTTTATATTTGTTTTGCAATTATTTTTAGTGTTCTATGATTTTTTGTATGTTCTGTAATCTTTTATAGTTATTTGTTAATCAAATTCTTATAAAATAAGAATTGGTTCCTTATTTACTCAAATAAAAAATTTCTCGACGAGCCTTACTCTATATATATATTCCCAAATATTTGTAGCTTGAAGCCAAATCACAATAAACAAGTAAACTAGAAAGCCGATGTTGTGATGCCTGAGTTCAGTTCAGAAGTTCATTTGTCAAGACTCAAGACACATGTGTATATAGCCAATCTCTGATATAAAAATGATTAATGCCGCCATACAATTTATATTTTTTTATACCATGTCTTCGATAAAAATTACTTAATACAAGACTGAACATAAACTCAAATTTTTTGGTCCCAGTAGGGCATACCAAAGCTGTACAGGTCAAATCAATGTATCTGCACGTAAAAGACCAAACATACCTAATTGGTCTCGGCAACATCTTATTCACTCAAAACTCCTCTTTTAGTTAATGATGTATAAAACCCTAATACACCTAGTGTATAAAAAAATACTCAATTAAGCACTCTTAAATAATAATGAACACACAAAACAGGCCAAAAATATTACAAAATAGTGTAGTTCAATGTCAATCAAATACAAGCACAAATAAAAAGTCTGATACGAAATCGAAACAACAAACACTAGACATATAGGAATTGAAATTTTAAAAAAAAAGATACCACAAATCTTAATAGGAGCTTCGAGCTCGAGAAGATTAGGCTGGCTGAGAAAAATGGCCTTAGCGGCAGCACAAAGCTGTTTAATCTCGGCTTCGTTAAGCTGGACTTGCTTGGGAACCTTGCCGGGTTTAGAATCGAGTAACCTCCTTATAATATCATCTAGCAAAGCTTCCTCCATCAAAACCCTAGCTCAATCAATCCCCTTAATCAACAACTCTGTTTGTGTTTGTGTGTGAAATGAAATGAGCAATTGATTAAAAAAGGCAGTTGTAGTTATGTTAGAGGCGTTTGATTATTGAAGAAGAAACGAGGGTCTCTCGTTGGGCTAAATATTACTAGTTTCTACGGCCACTATAAGTTTTATTAGGGGGTGGGGAGTGGCCGTGACATGCCAACAATGACCATTACCATATCATATACTCACTCACACACACACACACTAGGGGCTGTTTTGAATCTGTGAACCCTAACTCTGGTGAGGGCACTCGTAGTGCACGTGTCCCCTGAGTCAACTGTCTATTCTTTTTTTTATTATTATTTCTTTTAGTTTTAATTTTCATAAAATAGTGCGCTTCCTTAGATATGCAATGCAAGTTGTATATCTTATCTTTCACTTTTCGTCAAAAAAATAAAAATATCTTTCACTTACACTTATTACACATAATAAAAAATGAAAATTTGTACTTATCTATTAAAACTTATATTATTTATTAAAACTTAATAACAATCCGGCCAATCTTAATATTTGAGTAACATGGTTCAATTATATATTGGGCTTGTTGTCTCCATTATATAATGGGCTTGTGGAACAATAGTGATATGAGAATTTGATTTTATTGGAATAGAAAGTAAATTAGTGTAACAGTTGTGAAATAGGTGTTCATTAGACATTACTGCAGTTTATGTACAAGAGTAGGTAACATTCCATTACAATTTTTTTAAAATTTTACATTTTGTCAGAGTTATGGTGGGGTTGTACAAATTTGATCCAAATTATTAAAATAATATTTTAAGTAATATAATTAATTTATATTTTTTAGAGTTAATAAATTTTAATTATGTTAAAATGTTAATATGTAAAACTCATGATTATTGTGTGTACCTTAATTACTAATTTAAATTAAAGAGTTAAGAAAAGAAAACATGTAAATTATATTTGATTGAATGAAAATAAAATATTCTCAACAAATTAATCTGAAAATATTTTTAATTTTAAGACCTGATTAAATCGTATGTATCATATGGAGAAATATTCTCAATTATTATAAGATTAGGATTAATATTTTAAGTTATCGATGACAGTGATTATATAATAATTTATAAGTTTGTATAAATTTGATTTTATTTAAATATCATAATCACTTGCTCATATTAAAATTAAACCAAAATTAATCACAAACATTATTTGTGATATGAATTTAGATAAATTGTGTAGTAACTGAAATTTTAACATCACTTCTTCTATTTTATAATATTTAAAATTTTTATTTTAAAATAACTGTTTCTTTGAATCTAATATAAATATATGAAGACTTTTTTAAGATTATATTACTATTTTTCATTTACGAGCCCCTTTTATTTATATATAAAATTAATATAATAAATACAGTTAAAATGAATTGCATTGCATTATATCATAAATTATTATTACAAAACAAATTCATGCATTGCCTGACTTGTAAACTACTCCAATCCCTTTTTTTTTTATTTTAAATAAACTAAATTTCATTAATGAGAAGAATCACTTAACAAAGTTGGGGGTAAGAGGATAGGAGAAAACAATGAAGCAAGGTAAGTTATGAGCCGCCTTGTTGGCTTACTTCCTTGTATGATTAACACAAACTGCAAGAAGGTCTTGAAGCAACATCTTGCACTGATCAATAACATGCCCCACCTCTAACAAATTCTTACTGCCTCCATGTAGAGCTTTGAACGTCGGTAAAGAATCTGTTTCCACCACAGCTGTTCGACCCGGGTAGCTCATCAGCCAAGATAATGCTTCTCTGACTTCGATAAATTCAAATTCAGCTTCAAACACAGTTGCTGGACGAGGTAATGTCATGCTTCTTCCTTCGATAAACACTCCCTCATGATCTCTAATAACCATCCAACTGAAAAAGAGTTAGCTCCTGGGAAGAATGATGCATCGACATTGAGCTTAATTGAACCTACATCTGGAGGTTTCCATCTTCTAGCTTCACTAACTTCTCCTTCATTTCTTCTAGTATTCACCTGTGTGCTATTTCTAGTAGCTTTTCAGTCTCTCATCATATTAAAACTGTTCTCCATTGCAATAGTTGGATTCATCAACTTGTTGTTCCACACTTTTTAATTACGCCAATACCAAGTTCCCAACAGCGCTACACAAATACTGACCACCTCCTCATGCTTTGCCGTTTCACCCATTGAGGGGCTGACAATACCTCCTTCATATCGTACTGCAGATTAACAACATGCCAGCAGCTGCTTGCAAACGAACAATGGAAGAACAAATGTAATAAATGTTGGATGTCCGCACTACATATTGGACAAGTAATAGGGAGATTCCCACCTTTATTTCTCAGCCTAATACGGACAGGAATATTATCACGACAAAATTTCCAAACAAAGATTTTAAACTTGTGTGGGATAGCCAACCTCCAAAGACGACTCCACCCACCTAACTGCGTACTTATCGAGTTACCAGTAACATGGTTATGCCATTGTTGGGATTTAATCTAAAACTTGTTTTAGATAATAATATTTGTATTTATTTTATGTTGTCTAGGAAGTTATCTGAGTGACATGGTGGTGCATGTTAGTAGCAGTTTGATCAAATCGTGCGGTCAGTTGAGTAGTTTTAGGAGTAGTTTCAAGTGAGCGGAGTAGTGGAGAAATGAGAAGATCAGTTTTCCTCTCAAGAAAACACTCAGTGCATATATAAATCAGTTCTCTTTTCTTCATTTGGTATCAGAGCTGATATAACTGTATACACACTCAGTGAACACTTGTATTTTGGAAAAACTGAGTTACGTAATGTTATTTTTCTTCATAAAAAAAAACTACAGATACATTCATATTTAAAATGATAGCCCAACTAAGGTGGTGGCTAAAATTAAGCAACTATCTTCTAGAAAAACTCTATCACCCCATGACTCTCATAAAATAACTGAATGGAATAAAGACTAAGTCTAACACTACTGACACGACTCAACAGCAGCCTTTATTTAAAAACTAAATAATAAAATAAATTTAGATTAATTCCAACAGCCATTCTCTATATCATGTATTCACATTATATAAATCATCAGTAGACTTGGACCATACTATTCTATTAACAACTTGTCGTTGAGGCACACTCGTAGCCCTAATAGCATTTGCATCATCAATGCTAAATAACCCACGAACTTTGTCAGCGTCCCAGAACTTGGTACCTGGGTGAAATAAGGTTGCAACTTTCTCATCCCTCCCCTCGTACATTTGAAGCTTGTCAACCATAAAATCTGTTTTTTGTGCTAACCAAGGGTCTTGAGTGGTAACCACAGACTGGTCATCTTCAATAACCCATCGAAAGCCATTCACCAAATACTCCTTTGCTTGCCATATACTAGTCCAAATAAAACTTGCTCTAACACCCTTACTTGCACGAGTGATATGCACACCTGGAAAGTACTTAGCTTCGAGGACTCTTGAAACTAGAAATTCCGGACTTTGAATACATTTCCAAACATGTTTGCCCAACAATGCTACATTGAAGTCAAATAAGTACTTAAATCCCAACCCCCTCGGTCCATTTTTAATTGGTTTTTTGATTTTTTACATATATTTTATTGTGCATAAAAATATATAGTTCGATAACTTAATTTTAATTTTTTTAAAATAAAAATTAAATACGTGTAAAAAATCAAAGAGACAATAAGAAAGGGAGGACCGGAGTAATTATAATTCATAAAAAAATAAAAGCAAACAAAAAATATATATTTGCATCTAGTATTTTACAGGTAATTAGTTGGAAAAAAATGACGGTACTAGTTTTCACTGCATCCTTGGTCACCGTTTACGGTGTGTGACATATTTTCATGCTCCGATCCAAATTATATACTGACCGTAAGCTAAGATTTGAGGAAAATAATAAAGGCGATGAAGTTTGGATCAATAGCGTGTATATGGTCAGACTGTCCACCGCCACATAAAGTCACTGCCACCGCCCTACTTGACAATCCCCCCACTCTCTACACCGGTGGATCCGATGGCACTATCGTCTGCTGGAACATCATTACTGCCCTGTCTAGCGCTGTATGTATTCTATGCACTGCACACATTGTGTTTGTCTTTTTGCCTCTTCCAATTTATGATTTCGCTTTTTTTTTTTTTGTATAATGTATTTCAATTTAACTTCTATTTTTAGTAATTTTGGTTCAATTATGTACTTCAAATATGTAGCTCAAATTATTATTATTATTATTTAAAATTGAGTTGCGAGCTTATTTAGTTCGATTAATCAGTTCAATGAGCTTGCCTTTCGAAAATTTAATGTTAGTGGATTATATTTGATGATATTTATGAATCGCGCGGTATGCTCATGGTGCTTAGAAAACATGTGCAATATGAAGTGGCCTTCTGTAATTATAAATACATGTGTATTTTTATTTCATTTTAGAGCAAACCACTTTAATGAATGTCTTTAATGGTCAGGGCGCAAGACCTGTTATGATGTTGTGCGGTCATGCTGCACCAATAGCCGATCTTGACATCTGTTTCCCTGCCACCGTTCCTGGAGAAGAGAAAACTGGAGACTTAAGTAATGTGGTGCTCAACTCTAAATCAGTTAACTATGGTGCACTTATAAGTGCTTGTTCTGATGGTGTATTGTGTGTTTGGAGCAGAGGCAGCGGCCACTGCAGGCGCAGAAGGAAATTGCCACCTTGGATGGGGAGTCCATCTATGGTTCAAGTGTTACCTGAAAACCGGAGATATGTATGTATTGCCTGTTCTTTTGTTGATTCTGCCCATTTATCTGAACATAACTTACATGAATCTGCCAAAACTGGCGAGGCTTTAATGGACAAGGGATTGCAATCCGGAAAACCTTCTAAGTGCAGCATTGTTATAATTGATTCTTATAGTCTTACCATTGTACAAACTGTTTTTCATGGTAATTTATCTATTGAGTCATTAAGGTTCATGTCTGTAATCTTGCCTGTTGGTGATATTGAGACACAATCTGTGATGATGATAGACTCAGCAGGTAAAACGGAATTCATATCTTTGCTGAAAGACTCTGACCTGAATGAGGAAAATCTGACTAGCTTACAAAGAAATTCCTCTAGTAAGGAGTTAGGAGACTTAATAAATGGTTCAAATGAGGGGGGTCTGGTTATATCATTTGCTACAGTTCGACAGGTTGTAGCCCTTTTATATACGACCTATTGCTTATTTAGGTTAGTGACTGATGGTACAATAGTTGGAAAGATTTCATTCTTAGATGGCCAACTTTGTGTTGGAGGCAGTGGCAATCAATCACATGTCATAGGATGCATGTTCCTCGAACATGATGAGGCCGGGACAAAAGTTACTTCAGAGGAATCTGAGAACATATTTGTAGAAACTTTAGCTGTTTGGAATAATAGAGGCTGTGCTATTCTGTATGATGTATCATACTTGGATAATATTTTCAAGTTTGAGCCTGTATCTTTGATCCCTGCTGTTTCACATCATGTGGACGCAGCATTAAAGCTTAGTTATCTTCAACTCAACCGCTATTTGCTTCGTATCGAATCAGTTTGCTGTCAAATGGAAGAACCTTTGCCTTGGACACCACATGTCAGTGCGTGGTTGTTGCCGCAGCGGCGTGATAAAAATGGAAATTGTCGTGAGTGCAAAATGATTGGGGAAGGCAGTTTTCTTCGAAGTTGGGTTATGAGTTCTAGTTCATCACATAGAACCGATGGTGTGAGGAATGATGTTGGTATGAATGCTGCTATCGGTCAGGAAACTATTTTAACTTCTCTGAATACATGTAATCCACATCCCAATAATGCAGATGCTGTCCTTGTAAGTGATGGAAAATATAGCCATTACCAAGAAAAAAGCCTTGTATCTTCTTCAATAGTTATATCTGAAAACTGTCATGCACCTTATGCCATTGTCTATGGCTTCTACAATGGAGAAATAGAAGTTCTGCAGTTTGATAAGTTCTTTCGAGGGCTGGATGCCTATGGGAGTCCTAGACATGGATCAAGTTTACATGCTTCTAAACAGTATCTCTCAGGGCACACAGGTGCTGTACTATGCTTGGCTGCACATAGGTTGGCTAGTATCTCAGAAAGATTGAACTATAGTCATGTGCTAGTGTCAGGAAGCATGGACTGCACAATTCGTATATGGGATCTAGACTCTAGTAATCTTATTACTGTGATGCACCAACATGTAGCTCCTGTACGCCAAATTATTCTACCCCCACCACTAACTGACCGTCCTTGGATAGATTGCTTTCTCTCTATAGGAGAAGATTCTTGTGTTTCTCTTGCTTCGCTTGAGACCTTGTGCGTGGAGAGAATGTTTGCTGGACACCAACACTGCCCCTCTCATGTGTTATGGGATACTAAAAAAGGCTATGTAGCATGTCTCTGCCTGAGCCATACAAGAGCTGATGGGATTGACAGCCTTTACGTTTGGGACATGAAAACAGGTGCTCGTGAGCGAGTTCTTCGCGGGACTGCTGCTCGTTCAATGTTTGATCATTTCTGTAGCAGCATAGATGTAAATTCGCTTTCTTTCGCTGCAATAAATGCAGGTGCCTCAGCTCCCTCATTACAATATCCACTGGCTGCAGTTGCACCGTTTTCACAATCTCACTCCAAAACCTCTTGGAAGGGGGAACCATCCTCTCAGTTCTCCCCTGCTAATACGAAGATGGACGAACCTAGAACTTCCCAAATACATTCTAGCAAAAGGGATGCTGCAAATATCTATTCATCTAGAGTTTCAAACGACCAAAGCAGAAAAACAGCAGTCAAGTGTTCTTGCCCGTTTCCTGGAATTGCAACGCTAAGTTTTGACCTCAGCGCATTGATGTCTCTTTGTCACATAGCTGAGTCCTCAGAAGCTGCAAGTGATTCTAGTGAGAAGCGACACATAGAGAATTTAGGGGTTGACATGGCTAATAGCGGAGACAAGAGAGGTGATTACATATTGAAAAAGCAGGGAGCTGAAGTGCAGAGTACCCAGGACATGGCTGCTAGTGATGATTTTGGCACGGAAGGTACCTTGCCTTTCACTTTGGAAAATAATGGCCAGGAAAGTACACTTGAAGGATGTCTTCTTCAGTTCAGCTTGTCTTTTTTGCACTTGTGGGATGTGGATAGTGAGCTTGATAAGCTGCTAGTGACAGAGATGAAACTTAAGAGACCAGATGGTTTCCTTGTTGGTTCAGGTTTGCTGGGGGACAAAGGGTCTCTTACATTGACATTTCCTGCCCACAGTGCCACACTTGAGGTACTGTATACAACTGCATTGTATGTTAGTACCAAGTCTCTGGATTAGTTCTCATAACTGAAATTTTAATGATATTTCAGCTTTGGAAGTCATCATCTGAGTTCTGTGCTGTCAGATCAGTAACTATGGTGTCCCTTGCTCAGCACATGGTTAGCTTGTACCCTTCATGTTCTACAGCCAGCAGGTACAGTTTTGCCTTACCTATAAAGAAACATGTTTATACTGTGATCTTATATTTGAAGTTGTTTATACCTATATCTAATCAAAAGGCCTCTCCCCCCTCTCGCCAGTGTTCTAGCTGCATTCTATACACGCAACTTTGCAGAGAAAATGCCGGATATGAAGCCTCCTTTGCTCCAGGTAATTTCTAATGTTGATGGTATGTTTCGGATGTAGTTTTTAACTTCGTGTATTGATTTGTTCGTCATTTATATGTCATCAGCTTTCATATAGACTGGAATGGTGTTTCCACAATTAGAATTTTGGACTCATGGAATTGAGGACCAATTTCTCCCTTTTTAGAATGGCTCCAATGGCTACATTGGTTTTGTAAGATTACGGGGTAGGATTTATGTTGTAACTGATTAATAAAAAGATGTAAGTAGGCTAACAGTATTCCTAATTGTAACTGGGAAGTGTAGTACATGCCATTGCCCAACTTAGGAGGGTGGTAAATTTGTATTGTACCCAGGGCTCTGAAACAGGCCAATTAGTTGCAGCAAGGTCTTGTACCAATTCGTCAAAATTCTGCCTAGACCCATATTCTCCTGAAACGTAAAAAAATATTTTTAAACTATGTTATATTAATAATTATTCAATTTAATGTAAGTTATTAAAAAAATTCCAGATTAATTATATATATCAGTAATTTTTTTTTTAAAAAAGAAACAAAATTCAAGTATGTATATTGAGGAAATGTGTTTCTAGAGCACACAATAAGAAGTTCTCTAGTAGTGTGCCCAAACCTACATAGTTTTAATAGATAAAGTAATCAGCATCATAAAATGCTGTCATTATATGTAGCATTTGTAGTATATGTCTTCTATTGTTTGTCTTTTGGGTGGCTCAGGAAAAAATTGAAACTGGGTAAAATGCTTCTTTACCAGTTACAACCATAATTTGCAAAGGAAACCACTACAAATATGTCACATGGTTTCTATATTTATTGTATTAGAGTTGTCCCTCCGTTATAAACTCATATCAATGTTCCGAATACTGTAAAGTATGGTTGCTAGTGTTAAAGGGAGTGAAGGAAAGCCTTTGGTCTAGTTCCACTTGACATGCTTTAGTTTTAGTTCTTTGTTATCTCATTCGTTTTTTTTTGCTAAATCATTCGATCTTTACACTATTAAACAATATTTTTTGTAGTAGGAACTTTTTTTCCTATCACACTTGGGATATGTTTGACAGCCTAATTTTTCCCAGCTTTTGGTGAGTTTATGGCAACATGAAAGCGAACATGTTCGTATGGCTGCACGCTCTCTATTCCATTGCTCTGCTACACGGGGGATTCCTCTACCTTTGTGCAGGAAGAAATCAGTTGATTTTGCAACACTTGTAAGATTGGAGAATGATAAAGTGGAAAGTGGAACTAATTACTCCACCACAGATGAAAGATCAACAAACAACTTGGGATTTGATGAACAGCTTGAAGAAGTGGTTTCTCCAGGTAAAGAATCTGAAATACTTGCTTGGATAGAAACATTTGAAGAGCAAGACTGGATTTCTTGTGTCGAAGGAACAAGCCAAGATGCAATGACATCTCATATCATTGTTGCAGCGGCATTGGCTGTTTGGTATCCTAGTCTTGTCAAGCCAAATCTTGCTATGCTAGCTGTTCATCCTTTAATGAAGTTGGTTATGGCCATGAATGAAAAATATAGTTCCACTGCAGCAGAGATTCTGGCAGAAGGTATGGAGAATACATGGAAGGCTTGCATTAGTTCTGAAATACCTCATTTGATCGGTGATATATATTTTCAAATAGAGTGTTTGAGTGGGATATCTTCCAACGCAAGACCACATAATCCAACCCCCTCCCTTAACATTCAGGAGACTTTGATTGGGGTTCTTCTTCCAAGTCTTGCAATGGCTGATATACCAGGATTTTTGCATGTGGTAGAACGTCAGATCTGGTCTACTGCATCTGATTCACCAATTCATGTAGTATCCCTTATAGTTCTCATCCGGATTGTGCGTGGTTCCCCAAGAAACTTGGCTCAATACCTTGACAAGGTCGGTGTAAACCTATATTTTAATTATTGCACCCAAAAAACATCCCCCACATTTAATTAAAATATACAGTTCTAAATGTGTACAGAAGTAACATTGTTTAGAAAGTAGTTAGCAAATATGTTGTGCCCATTGGAACTTTTCTGATTTTTTTTTGGCTAAATGAAACTTTTTGGATTTCATTTATAAACTGCTCAGGTTTGTGTATTACATGCAGATATCAACATTGGTAGTGATTTGTATAATGCGATATGCAAGAATAGATTAAGAATACTGGAAGTGAAGTATTTAAAGATTTTAAAAGCCGTAATTTTTTTTTTGGAACTTGGGATAATGTCACCTGTAGTTGAGTTTAAAACCATGCCTTGTACTGTTTTAATGCATTTATTGTCACGTTAAGGACAGTAAATCTAAACAAGAGCTCTTATTTTGGAACAAGTACTCGTAAATCATGTTGAACAGATTCTATTAGAATCATGTTAAGTATTTACCGGCCTAGTGACTTAATTTTATAGATCTACGTTTCTACTTGGAGGTCTTGCTTGTAGATTCTTTGTTGTTCCCTATCTTGGTGGCCCTTATTCGTTGTCTTCAAGGGTCTATCCTTGTCATTCTAAATCTTTAACACTGTCTTGCTTTGTTGGTTTCTAATATTTTATTGTCACCGACTTCACAACAATCAATTAATTGGTTTACTTGTAACTCTTATATTGGCATCACCTATGCAAGAATTATCTTGGTAAAGTATGGTCTTACGACTCGTACTTAACTATGAAGGGCTATTCTGTTAACAGTAAAAACAATTCTTATAAATGCTTTACATGCTATAATCTAACTTTTGTCACATATACAGGTGATCAATTTTGTTTTACTAACTATGGATCCTGCAAACTCAGCCATGCGAAAAATATGCCTTCAAAGTTCAATGGCAGCATTAAAGGAAGTTGTACGTGTATATCCCATGGTAAGCCTGAATGACTTGTCAACTCGGCTGGCTGTTGGAGATGCATTTGGAGAACATAACAAGGCTAGTATTCGGGTATATGATATGAACAGGTAATATAGTCATACATAAATCTTATGTATATATATTATTACCAGCAGAGCTGTTTGGCTACAAATGACATGATACTTCATGTTATTCAATCTCAAATCAATCTGTACATATTTTTTTTAGTTTATGTAGAGGTTAAGTACAATAAGTTGTTTCTTGTATAAAAGAGACCGAACATTGCTCTCCCCTCCCCATTCTCCTTTTCTTGTGGCAAATATAATTGACCCCCCACCCCACACAAAAAAAAAAATTCTCCCTTTCGCGGCAAATATAATTGACCGGATAACTGTTTGTAGATTCTTCCTTACAAACACTCATGTAAAGTATGACAGCAATAAAGGTCTTAGATGCAAGTGGGCCTCCAGGACTTCCCAGTTTACTTGGTGGAGACTCAGAACTATCAGTAGCTACTGCAATTTCAGCTCTAAGCTTTTCACCAGATGGAGAGGTACTTCCATAGAAAATTGGTAACTCAAAGTCATAATTATAATTCTTCTAGTAACTGTGATTGCATGTATGCTTAATGCTTTACACCCTTCATGAAAATTGCATATGCATTCTGTTATGGAGCACTAAAATCCACTTTTGTGGTCTTTGTATACCATATTAGATTGACCAACATTCGACCAAATTGATGTAGTGAGCCTCATAAAAGTAGTGAAGTGTTTCTGTTTTCAGTGTAATTCCTTTCCAACATTTGTTCTATACTGTACATTGTGAGCTGAATTTGGTTATGACAGAAATATATTAAGAATTTTTTTCAGGCATTTGTATTGTAATGTGTATTTGAATATTTACTGTCTTGTCTACGGGTTTAACGAATTTACAGTCCAGTGAACTGTGTCTCAGAAGTGAGAAGTTAGCATACTGCATATGACTTGCGATTGTTGTCTAATGGCAGGGGCTAGTTGCGTTTTCAGAGAACGGTTTAATGATCCGATGGTGGTCACTGGGATCTGTATGGTGGGAGAAGCTCAGCCGAAATCTTGCTCCTGTCCAGTACACTAAATTAATATTTGTCCCCCCTTGGGAGGGTTTTTCACCTAATTCTACTAGGTCAAGCATAATGGCAAGCGTACTTGGTAATGGGCGACAGGCCAGTTCTCAGGTACTACCTACACTGATAATGGCGCCATATTTTTTTGCATGTGTTATCTATTACTTAATCTTTGCTTATATAAATAATTGAAATTTGATTAAGCAAGTTATTGGTCTAGTAAAAGCAATTTCTTTAGTTGTCTATGCTACATGCCATAAGTTCAAAGTGTCATTCCCAAGACATATTGCAAATCCTTGCTCTCAAGCCATTGTGTAATACTGGGTAATTTCATTTTCACCTCAAAATTTCTTGCCACTGTGAGAGGATACTGCTGGTCTTTGTCTCCCTACATATTTTATTTAATCAGATTACCCCATCGGAATATGAGTCGTTTCTAGTCCAGGTCAGTTGCTGAGACAGGTTAAAATAGATCTCCATCAATTGGTCCTAATGCGACTAGTTGTGTCACCTGAGGTCACAAGATGCTCGGGCAAAAGCTAAGGAATGCAGTTACACTTAGTATCAGACACAGACTCAAGTCTGATACACCCACACGTTTAATTCATAAAGTTCAGGTTTTTCAGTTCGACATGGGGTGTTGCTGTTTCTAAGACACAGAAAGAGTTGCATCTCTGGATAAATTAGTTTAAGTATTGAATGTTATTGCATTATAATAGTTTTTTTTAACACAAATTGTACACTGAAATAATTTCAAATGGAAGTCGTTTTTGAATTATTCTGTTATTTCGTGTGGTAACTTTTATTACTCATTCATGATCTATCAGTTAGATGCCATTCTTTTTCTAGTCAGGACTCAGGCATGTATGTTGTTGGCTTGTATGTCTTTATTTAGGCAAATTCCCTAAAATCATAATAGTGTTGGGAGTAAAAGTATAAGATGTCGGAAAGGAAAGAAAGCCGTAATCTAGAGGGAAAAAATGAACCCCAATCACACAAGACAAAGATTAGCGTGTTTTGGAAATTTTTCTACTCCACAAGCTGCCCTAAATTTGTGTTGATCTTCTCTCTCTGAGTAGTGATGGTTTTACAATTCCATGAAAGTTTTTATAAGAGAAGAAAGTTGGGTCAAACTTAAAATCCTGGTCAATCAAGAAAATTATGAGATTAGCTGGTTCTTTCGAATCATCTGGTTTTTGCGAACGAATCTCAAGTCGACCGACTCATCCCCAGGGAAATGATTTTTAGCAGATCCTCCCAAAGTGAGTCAGGGCCTTGACATATGACCTCAGGACCCTGAACATTCAGCTCAGGGCATTAAAAATGCTGTTGTTTGTCAGGTCTCTGAGCTTACACTTAAGTCCTATGAAGCGTTTAAACATACGCTCGACAAACTTCACAAAAAGTTGCTCCATGTTGCAAGTTAAATTATTAGGTGAACAATTTCACCTTTGTGCATACATTGTGTGCTGGAGGAACTGCCACTTCCTAGTAATGCTTAATAAGATTAGGAGCCTGGAATTACAACAGTAGCCTATACTCATCAGGATGACGGTGATCTGTCAACCATTTTTTGTTGCTTCTTTACGGAAATTTATTAAAAACTTGGCAGTTAGCATTATTGTTTTTATCAACTTTACCTATGCTTTTTCCTAATGTGTCAGTTGATCCTAAATAGTGCTTTTGGGCTTTAAACTCCCAACCATCATTGATCATGTTTGTTTATATCTACCGAATGTTAATTGTGAAGTATTAAGAACAAAACCGTAACCTCCATTGTAGGAAAATTCAAAGGCATCAAATGAGACAGACAGGTTAAAGATCTTGATTCATAATCTGGACTTATCGTACCGGCTGCAATGGGTTGGCGAAAGAAGAGTATTACTTACACAACATGGGCGTGATTTAGGCAGTTTTCAGTTATAAGATACAAGTCCAAGCCACAGAAATTTTAGCTTGGGCCTTGGAGAGACTTTCTTTGCATCCATTTTGAAGAGTTTCTGTTGAGAACTCCATTTGTACAGGTACGTCTCTTTATATATGTATTTTTTTTTAGGATGATATATTCATCAATCGATAAAAAGCCTCAAGCCATAAGTCTCTCACACTCTTGCCTAAAGTCCACACTTCTCTGAAGTGAAATCGGGTTCCGCACGGTATGAGTGTATGACAAGGTCACAAGTTTTTGTTTTCTTGTTTCATCTCTTTCTATCTCCATCTCACATCTTTTGGACGTAATTCACATCTTCTCTTTCTCCTTCGTGGACGAAGTGGTGGAGGTTTTTAATATGTTAGTTGAATAATATAGTTTTGATTTAAGACATGGCAATAATTATACTCGCTATCTATGATGTGCTGTGTGTGTGTGTGTGTATTATGTGTGTGTGTATTATTAATCTTTGAATTGAGGCCTCGAATGTAACTGTTACCCATTTAGTGAATAACCCTGAATACAGATCCTTAATTACAGAATTCATTACTTTCTTTCTCAAGGCTTGTTAAAAAAATTAAGAATTGATAAATTGGCTCATAAGATATAAGATTAGAAGTCTTTGACATGAAGGTAAAACTACATACTTACATGATTAGCTTAAGCAATGAGAAACGTAATACTTTGAACAGAGATGCCTCCGTGTGTGTATTAAATTAGCTAGAAACTAGAGAGAAACTGAAGTTGCCTCAGAAGGGGACTCAAGGTCTCCATTAATTTCTCACAAGGATGGTTATGAATGCCTTCGTAAGTTGTCACTACAACACTGTTATCTTTGGAAAGACGCTGGATTTGCTTCTTCACGTTGCAGGTGTGATGCGTACACCGGTAGTAGCTCCTTTTTTTATTACGGAATATTGTATTAGATAAATACAGAGAGAAAATCTTGTAATTATAGATTGTCAGTAGAATATAATTAAACTTGCATTTTGGATTTTCTTATATATGTGTGTGTACATGTCTGTGTCTTCGTGTTTACATATTTATGCATATAACACTGGTTATTCGTATTAAGAGGTGACATCTATACAGTTGGAAGAGCATAATATAACATATACCTTGGTTGTTTGCTATGCTTAACAGATTTCTGGCCATATTTGCGCCACTTGTAACCATCGTCCAGAATGTCCTCGGAGCTCCTTGTATGGAAGGCAACCCTTGGAGGAATAGGTTTCTTGGTTTTACCTGCACCTCTCCGTTTGTTTATGCAGTTATTCTGACAGTCACCTCCACTGCTAATATTTGAAGTGTTATTCGTAGAAGCTAGTACTGGTACACATGGTGATGGTGGCATTTGGTCCCGGTTTTCCATGGGCTTACCATTGAACATGGTGCTTATCCAGTCTATATTCTCCATAGGAAATTGAGAGTTGTGTGTTACAAGTGAACCATTAGTTGGGTAATATTGGTTTTGCGACATTGATGGAAATAGTAGCGAGGAGTTTAGAAAGTATGGAAATATATCATCGTTATTATCATTGGTAATACTATTCTCGGTCAGAAATGGAGGTGGAGTTGGTAGTTGTATTGAATCTTCATCCATGAGAATTCAGTATTGATCAACGTCAATGGAGCTCTAATCAGATGATCACAGACAATGGAGCTCTATATAAGATGAAAGGAGCGAGTGTTGCTATGAGTATTGTTGCTTTTTGATCTGACATTCACTTTAACCAAGGACATACCCCATGAAATAACAAGAGTATGATGTCTGAACACGTAGGAATATAAATATCTATACACACAGTCAAGGGAGAGCAAGGTAGCTTGCTGCTAAAGGTGTATTGCTATTGGGAGGCCCTGGAACTAGCTTGTACCTTGGATAAAGCCAACTACAGTTTACCTACTTTCTGTTCAACTGCCCTAATTGAAGAGATGTCTAGCTTACTAAATTTACTTGTACATTATCACCCTTGCATGCATATAATACACCAAATAAACAAATATATTATCTCTTGATGTATATGATATCTGTCTCACATGTGATGATGAGTCAAAGTAGGTGTATGTGTTGCTATCTACATATTAAGCATCGGCTAAATCAAGAGAATTCAAGGGGGTTAAAAAAATCTTGATGTGGTTAAACTAACTAGTTTATAACGTTTGAAGTATTGATCAATCTTAATTGGTCTTGTGGTGGTTTAGAAAAAGCAGATCCGCACGCACACCCCCATCTCGTAACTCAAGTTATATAAGTTACAGCGATTAGCTTAAAGCTCTATGTTTAGATCTAAAACCTGAACGCATATTCCATTTCAAGAATATAATATAGTAATATTTCTCTCCATGGATAAATGGAGGAATCGAAATTTAGAATGACCCACAACATTAAATAACAGATTTTTTTACTGATTATTCAGAATTAGTGGGATTAAAATTAAAATTATACTGATTTTTAAGAATCTATAATAATTTAAAATGAAAAAGTTTGCTTATTTTCCCGGAAATTAGACTAATGCGACCCTTAAGTGGATAACCCCGTATGTTGTGTGGGAATTGGCTGAGTAATCATTTATCCGCGTTTTTTTTTGCGAATAGACAAAAATCCTAGCTAGCCCTGCAGAAGCGCGAATAGATGATTTAACCCACTGAATTCACAAAATTAATATGGATATCCAAATTTCCAAATAGATAAAATTTCATATCCAAATACCGAACCGAATTATTTTCGGTCGGAAACCGAACCGAAAATTTTAATTCGGTTCGGATTCCAAAATATCCAAAAATCCAAAATTTATAAAAAGCATAAAAGTGGCATGATAAAGTACTGGCAAGTAAAATGTTAGATTTTGTAAATTAAATAATTATTTTGAGTCTGAATATATGATTATATCTCTTAAATTTAATTAGGCATTATTAGACGAAATAAAATAAGGACTCATGAATTTACCAAAACTATAATAAAATAAATAATAATTCAATCACTCTATTAAGTAAATCATGACTCTACGAAATCATGAATACATATAAGATATATTTGATAAAGATGTAATGAAAAAGATAAGAATTATACGTTGATATTGTTTATCTTGTATACATCACAATTATAAATAAAATATATGTAAAAGAATATAATTTACATATATAATATTATTTAAATAAATTAATTCGGATTTATAGGATAATTTGGATAATCCAAAGATCAGGGAAAAAAACCCATATTCCAAAATAATCTAATATGCATTCCAAATAACGAACCATATTTTATCATATCGGTATCCAAATTAAATTATTTCGGATTTATCCATTCGATATATGGATATCCGAACCGAATACTCACCCTAGTTTATCTAGTTTAGACTTGGCGATGGAGGTAAAGTAGTTAACATTTAAATTTGAATATATAAAAATATCACTATGACAAATAAGCGTACCAAAAGCTTCAACAAGCGTTTTGTTTGGGCTACGTAAAGAAAAAGGCGGTTGAGTTACAATTTCGGGACTAATGGAACCTCTGATTCAAATATAAGTTAAACCACCTTAACACTGTGAGTTTTTTGTCCAAAAAAAGAAAAAGAAAGACTGTGAGAGAAAAGAAGGGAATTTTTTTTAAAAATTAAATTTTCGATGGTTGTTGGACAAGTGATCAATTATATATATATATATACATATATTAATTAATTTTTGAAATTTTATTCTTGAGTCTATGCAAGATTTCAAATTAAAATAAATTCGACCTATCAAGAATCAATAAATTTATCAATAATATTTTACATTAAGTATTGGCTATTAATTTCAAATTGAACATCAATTACATTTTGTAGCGTCCAACGCCAAAATGCTCGTTTACAATCATGTTCCAAATTATTTGACTATTGGTCATTAAAACGCGAATGGGAGAAACTACTAGAATTCCCAAGTTGTTCTTCGGAGACAAATTCATCAATAATTGTGATATATCATTATTAATCCATGTGAATCACCCGTATGTTGCCAAATCTAGCTACTCAAACTCACGGAGT
This sequence comes from Oenanthe sinensis, assembly GCA_028671895.1. Taxonomy (NCBI): domain Eukaryota; kingdom Viridiplantae; phylum Streptophyta; class Magnoliopsida; order Apiales; family Apiaceae; genus Oenanthe; species Oenanthe sinensis. Next base: position 27,144,614 of record CM053812.1, on the reverse strand, counting down.
AATCTAGCTGGGTTTAGTGAAAATTACATGATTATTCTGTCTCTTAAACGGTAAACTACATATAAGTTTGTTTATAATATCCACACTTCGCACTTCGCACTTCGTAAGTTCGTAGGTAGGTGGGTGTTAATCCGGAAGGCCTACCTAAAAATTCTATTAATGAGTAATTTGATTTTTGCAAGTACGCAGCAGACTAATTAGTTATTTTGTTGCATGCGTTCAAGTCAACAATGGTCTAAATATTATGTGAATATATTTTACCCTACATTTATGTCAAAAACGGAGTGCTTAAATAAAAAAAATAGGGGCGACAATTTTAATTTTTTAATTTTGTTTTGTTTTTGTGTATGGGGTAAGTAGACTGATAAATTTATAATTTATTGAATCATAATATAAATGAGTATATACGTTTAAATCAATAAAATTGTAATTAAGAAACGAGTTAATTTTGATCATATTCGGTTACTCAGACCGCGTTTCATATATATTATTTTCAAATTTTGTTTTTGTATATTGTAAATTGCATCATAAATCAATCAATACAGTATCTGAATAATATCAAATATTTTAATGCTAAAAAAAGTACATGATGCAGTTTTTATGCAATGACTAGTCGTAAAAATTTAAATGCCTCTCACAACTTTAAAACTTTCTCTATTATTAATTATTAATATTACAAATCACATTAAATTGAAGTCGTGTTCCGGATTAAATTAGATAATATTATATTAATTGCTTTTAAATGATTTGAATCATCAATCTCTTAAATCATAAAAAGTTAAATATATATATATATACATGAGTAATATTTTATTGAAAATTTTAATTATAAAAATAAAAAATTAAATATATATATTCTCGACTCGGAATCTTGAAATTATGGGTTTTATTTAAGTCATGAACTCACCGTATTTGCTTGTATAGATTTAGATGCACAAAACTGATACATGGTCTCTTAATCAGGATTATATTATTCAATAAAAAATTCTGATAACTTTTCTAATATATTTGGGGTAATTTTAATTTATTCCAATTTATTTTAAGTTATTTATACTTAAATTTTTTAATTTAAAATTAGTTTTAGTAAAAAAAATTAGAATATATATTTTTTCAGCTTATTTTTTTCCACATCAAATTTTATTTTAAGTACACGTATGTGAGACATTTTTTAACTTATTTTATATTTGTATTTTATATTTAACAATAAATATAAATTTTATTTTTCTAATATAAATTTATTTTAAAAAATCACTTTAAACAAAATTATCCAAATATATGCATCCAACTTAAAAAAATCACATTTAACTTAAAAATACATCAGCTATATTTAAATAACCTTTTCCTTTAAAATCAACCCGGCTCTCAGTCTCAAAACACTTGCTACACTTATTTTTCTTTACACTTGACTATAAATACATGCAATGTGGTGGATGAAAAATTCACAAAACCCATATTATTATTAGCTTTGCTCATTATACATATAGATTCCCCATCTTATATAATATATATTGCCAAACTACATATGACTTCATCAAATTTCATCAGATTAGTTCCTAACACAAAGCTGTCATTAATGATGCTAACATTGCTTCTAGCCATCTTGTCATGCTCAGAATCAACGCTTGATCATGGGCTGCTTCAAGAAACCAACATGACCCTATACATTCATGACTACTTTTCTGGCCCAAATGCTACAACCATCGCTATTGGTCCGCCACCCGATGACCATTGGATTGCGGATAATTTTGGCACAATGTATTGCACCGACAATCCAGTAACTGAGGGGCGTGAGCCGGACTCAGATTATGTGGGACGGGCTCAAGGCACTTTTATGAGTTCAGCCATGGACGGATCAAATAGCCAAGTAGTAATGTCACTTGTGTTTGATACACCACAATACCAGGGAAGTACTCTAGAGATACAAGGTGCTGGACCACAAATGCAGAGGTTTAAAGAGGTGTCCGTGGTGTCTGGTACAGGTCAATTTCGATATGCTAGAGGTTATGCCACGTTTCAGACTGTTTTTTATGATAGGGAAGCTAATTATTCAGTTGCCGAGTGGAATATTACTATGGAGCATTACGTCTGATATCTAAATAAATAGCTAGCAGTACGTGCGGTTGTTAATTCCTAGTAATAATCAATCAAACTAATCAACATATTAGATAATAATGTTAGAAAATGGAAAGTTTAAGACATATTTTATATATGTTCTTGATGTAATTTCCGGAAACTAACTAATGTAAGTTGTTCCTTACTATGAGGACTTAAACTTTAATGTTTGAATCTAAGATATTTTCTTAGTGTAATCCATAGATAAATTGAGTAAAAGTTGTTTTCTTGAAATGGATTAAATGAGTTTGTCTCACATAGATAATGTAATATGAGTGTGAGTGCTTTATATGCATATATGTGCAAGAGTAATTTCAACTACTAATGCATGTGAATGTGCATGGTGTAATTGTGTGCCCTCACGCGTGCACGCACGCCGCCGCCTCGCCTCGGATGATTTGGGCGCGAGAAGTTTTATTACGTGATTAATTAATTTATTTATGACTTGAAATTTTTTTTGGAAATAAAAGGCAAAGACAAGTTTTGACACAAGTCTGAAAAACCCTAGCAACCATACTCTGTATCTCCTTCACAATATAATATATACATAGGTTTTCTGAGCGAACTGAGATGCAAGTCGCTGTTGAATGCTACGTGTCTGTGGACGAAGTACTATGTGTTGTTTTATCCTGAAAGTGATATTGTTGCAACCCAACACAACGTAGTTGAGCAATTATCTCTTCAAGAACAGTCAAGACTTCTTGCAAGATTTGGTGACTCGGTTATTCAATTGGTTCTATCAGTGTATGCATAAAGCTTCTGTTAGAGCTAAATTTTCTATTTTTTCTCTCGTATTTACAATCACTGATCAATATCTTGTTTGCCTTCGTGTTTGTTTCGTAATTGGTATCTGCATGTTCTTGTTAATACTCATCATATAACTGCCTATTGTTGTGTTTAGTTTTTAATATTCCTAACAATCTTGAAGATATAAGTTGTTATTGATTGTTAATTAGCAAGATGGTTAACGAAACTGAAACTCATGTTGTTTGTGCTACTAGTTCTGGGTCTGGGGTTACTGCTACTGCCATTGATTGGGCTACGTACCGTTTCCCACAGCCTATTGATCTGTCAGGTATGCCTGATAAGTTCAGCGGTGGAGCTGGCTTTTCTCGCTGGCAGAAAAAGATGAAGCTGTGGTTAACGGTTAAGGGTCTATGACCGGTGGTGCAATATCATCCTCCTGTTGTGAATCAAGAGCAGGCTGACTCTGTTAAGGTTTATGATTTCTGGGCTGAAAAGAATGGAGTGGCAAGGGCTGCCATTTTGGCAGCTTTAGCGAAAACTCTGTTCGGTGTTTATTCATCGGAAGCCTTCACTGCTAAACTCTTATGGGAGAAGCTGGACCAAACCCACAATACTGACTCTCAAGGTCTAGAAAAGTATAGTGTGGCAAGGTTCCTTGATTTCAAACTGGTGGATACAAAATCCATGACTGAGCAGGTGCACGAATTTGAGATGTTAGTTCATGCTTTGAAGGATTCCGGAATGGACCTTCCTGAGAAGTTTCAAGTCATGTCGGTGATTGAAAAGCTCCCGAAGTCTTGGGAAGAATTTGTTCTCTCCCTGAAAAGACAGAAAAAAGAGATTACCTGGACTAACCTGATGTTGGACATCTCTGTGCAGAAGCAGCACAAGTCCAAATAGGGACATGTGATGTCTGCTGAACATGGGAGTTCGAAGGTGAACGTAGTGACTGTTGGACAGAAAAGAAAGTCTGTCACTAAGAAGGAAAATACCAAACCTAAAAATGACAAGAACAAGGCTAAGAAACCAAAGGCAAACAAACAATGTTGGTCTTGTGGACATATTGGTCACTGAAGCAAGGACTGTCCTGCAAAGAAAACAAAGAAACCTGATGTGGAAGTACAAACTAATACTGTGCTTGGAACCACTGGTGGGCCTGTGGTTAACATGGTTATTGGTGAGGCTAATGCTTCTGAAACCAATGACGGGTATGTTACCTAAAACCCTATACTATTTTCCACTTATTTGTCAAATGAATGGTTGATTGATAATAGAGCTAATGTACATATTTGTAATGATATTACTCTGTTTGTATCTTATCAACAGATTCAAGGCATGACAGTGATGATGGGGAATGCTAGTGCTGCTCAAGTACTTAGAGTAGAAAACATGGACCTGAAGTTTGCTTATGGGCGTATTCTATCCCTTACTAGAGTGCATCATGTTCTTGACATTCGTAGAAACATAATAAGTGGAAGCTGCTTAGTTAGAAATGATTTCAAACTTTCTTTGAAGTGTAATAAAGTAGTCATTACACATACTGGTGTATTTTTTGGCAAATGTTACTTGTCTGATGGATTATTTTTAATAAACGTGGAGCCTGTTTTGGATAGTTTTATTAATGATAATGTTGTTCCTTCTGTAAATTGTGTTGAGTCATCCGATTTATGGCACTCACGTCTTGGTCATCTAAATTTTGGTGCTCTAAAGAATATGATGAATTTAGAATTGATTCCAAAGCATGTCATTGAAAAGATATCTAAATGTCAAGTATGTGTGACTGTTAAACTAACTAGGAAACTCTTTCATAATGTTGTTAGGGATTCAGAAGTATTAGAATTAGTACACACAGACATATGTGTATTTAGTGATATTTTGACTAAGGATAATAAAAGATATTTCATTACCTTTATTGATGATTGTAGTATATATTGCCATGTTTATTTGATTAAACATAAAGATTTAGCACTTGATAAATTCATTATGTATAAAAATGAAGTTGAAGCATAAACTGGCAAAGTACTTAAGCGTTTGAGGTCTGATAGAGGTGAAGAGTATACAGGTACCTCATTTAATGAATTTTGCAAAAGAAATGGTATAGTTCATGATGTGACTCCATCATACACTTCTGAGTCTAATGTGGTGGCAGAACGAAAGAACAGAACATTTAAATATATGATTAACAATATGCTAATTAATTATCGGTTGCCTAAGTACATGTGGGGAGAGGCTCTGAATACGGCTTGTCATATTCTGAACAGAGTCCCTCTGAAAAATATGGACAAGACACCTTATGAGTTATGAAAAGACAAAAAGACTAGTTTAAAGTAGCTTCGTATGTGGGGCTGCCTTGTAAAGATACTTGCTCCTAAACACAAGAGAAAGAAAATGGGGCCGAAAACTGTTGATTGTATCTTTCTGGGCTATACTGATACCACTACCACTATGAGATTTTTAGTGTTAAAATCTGACATAGATGGTATAGTGGCAAACACTATAGTTGAGTTTCGTGATGCAATATTCTTTGAGAATGTGTTCCCTATGAAAACTGATATACCTCAGGGTATTTCTGATGATGATGAAATGATGACAAATGTGGGGGCGGATCCTGATAGTAGCTCTACTCCTAACGAAGTAGATGAACCTAGAAGGAGTAAGCGTGTAAAGGTTGTCAAGGACTTTGGAAGTGATTTTATCACTTACAATGTCGAGGACGAACCTTTAACTTTTCGACATGCCATGGATTCTTCAGAGTCAAGGCACTGGAAAGGCACCGTAAAGAGTGAGATCCACTCGATTGTTTCTAATGGAACATTGAAGTTGGTTGATCTTCCTCCTAGGTGTACTACTTTAGGATGTAAGTCGATCTTCAAAAGAAAAATGAACCCGAATGGCTCAATAAATAAGTATAAGGCTAGGTTGGTAGTTAAGGGTTTTAGGCATGAAAGGCATTGACTATTTTGATACATACTCTCCTGTTGCAAGAATGAAAACAATTCGAATGCTTATAGCATTAGCTTCCATACACGGTCTTATCATCCATCAGATGGATGTAAAGACAACTTTTCTTCATGGTGATCTTGAAGAAGAGATTTATATGAATCAGCCTGAGGGACTTGTTGCTTCTGGCAACGAGAGGAAATTTTGTAAATTAGTCAAATCTATCTATGGCTTGAAACAATCTCCTAGAGACTGGCACAAAAAGTTTGATGAGACTGTTTTGACTTCGGATTTTTTGGTTAATGAAAGTGACAAGTATGTCTACTATAAGGTTAAAGAAAATGAAAAAGTGATATTGAACCTGTATGTGGATGACATACTATTGTTTGGAACCAATATTGAGATTATTAACGAGGCAAAAAGTTTCTTGAAAAGACACTTTGAAATGAAGGATGTGGGTGAGGCTAACATGATTCTTGGTATCAAGCTGACTCAGTCAGCTGATGGAATAACCTTGTCACAATCTCATTATATAGAGAAATCTATACTTGAGAAGTATGGTTATTCAAATTGTAAAATCACAAGCACACCATATGATTCAAAAGTTGCGCTTGTCAAGAATAAGTCAAGAATTCATGTGCCTCAGTTAAGATTTTCTCAGATTATTGGGAGTTTGCAATATCTTGCTAATGGTACTAGACCAGATATTTCATTTTCCGTGTCTAAGTTAGCTAAATATACAAGTTGTCCAAACAAGACTCATTGAGATGCTCTTGATATAGTGCTTAGATATCTAAAAGACACAATATACATTGATTTGCATTATAGGAGGTTTCTTGGAGTGCTAGAGGGATATAGTGATGCAAGTTGGATAGCTAAGAAATCTGGTTCCAATAGAGTGACTAGATACGTGTTTACCCTTGCGAGTGGAGCTATATCCAGGAAGTCTACTAGACAGACTATTGTAATTCGGTTTACCTTTGAGGCTGAGTTGTGTGCATTAGATGCCACGGGAACGGAGGCTGAATGGTTGCATGGACTTATATCTATGATTCCTATAGTATGTCAATCTCTTCCTGCTCTTGATGTTCATTGTGATAGTCGTATAACTATCGATAAGATAAACAGTAAGAAGTATAATGTGAAAACAAAGAGACACATCCAAGTTAGACTAAAGTCTATAAGGGGTTTGGTGTCTAACAGGATCATTTGACTAAGAGACTTGAGTATGCTGTTGTCATTAAGTCAAGGTTGGGGATGGGACTTACAACCCATCAACAGCGTGAACCCAATACACCTGAGAGGAGATCCCTCGAAGTGTATTCAATGTGGTAATACCAAGTTGTGAGGATGATTCAGTAGTACCTCTGTTAGGTCCTGGAGATCGTAGAGGGGGGGTGAATACGATTCCCAAATAAAAATCTGACTTTTATTTATTTTTGGGACAACATAAAAATTACTTTGGTTCAAACCCAGGTACTGTTCATCATCTTCTTCAACCTCAAGAACACCATTAAAATAACCAAGAAAATGAACGGTAAATCATCCAAAACACACAACACAACAAGATCCAAGAATATAACTTTATATTCATTGAAGTGGGGTAGATGCTACAAACAAGTTCAAGAACATAAGCTCAAGAACACAACAAAGAAGTGATTTTTGTTCCTCTAAAAATATTACAAATTCTAGATCTAGGAGACAAAAATCAAACCTATCTTCTAAACAAGATTTAGCAATGTTTACAATAGAAGAATAGATGAGTGGTATGATAAAGAAAATCATGGCTCTAAAATATGCAAGATCTAGTTCGGCCATGGGGGAGAGAAAAATAATTCTTTTTCTCTCTCCCCTTTTCTCTTCTCATCCGGATGCACTACTTTCTGATTAAGACTTGGGTTTCTTCTTTATATATTGAAAAAGGTGTTGCTTTTTATTTTTCCACCTTTTTCTCTTGTTCACCCAAATCATATCTTCAAAGTCATGTGCCAAGCATGCCTTTGGAAATATTTAATATAAAAGTAATATTTAATAAATATATAAAATATAAATAAAGAATATCTTTATTTATAAAATATATAAATATATAAATAATTACTTTATTTAATTAAATTAAATATTTCCATTCCACTCTTCAATTTGTGTAGACTTCCTTATCCAAATACTTGACCCCGTATACGTGACTCCACCACGTCCAAGTATTTGGCCTTCTAATCTGTGAAGCTTTAGTAAGATCCAATCAGGTTGTGCCGTCTGTCCCTTATTCATTAGGCTGACATTTCTCCAACACTGATTTACCACCTTTGTTGATCCTCCACATGTCTTAAGAAAATCAACAACTTTAGAATGATTAAAACCATATTAACCGACGAGAGCTTGCCTTCAATGTCCTGACACTTGATGCAACGGTCTGGTTCATAAGTGACTAGTCTTGATAGGGGCTCTTGATTCCGAACATGATTCCACATTCTTCTTTGCAAACCTTACTTGTTGCTTCGATTGAAATGCACTAAAATCTTCATAGACTAAGACAATCTTCTGTAGCTTCCACATCCTTGAATAGATGTCAACATCTTTTATTCTCCACTGAGGCCTGAACATGTTAATGAACTTCTTCCAGTGGGCTTCAAGTCTGTAGATGATCCTTTGATACTTTGTCTTAACTGAACTCTGTGATCCAAGATTTCTGTGCACCTGCATATTATTACATGTCCTGTTCTATTGTTGAATTATCATCAACCATTACATAGAGATTACATTTAGCATTCCTAGTACACATGAAAGTGCAGTGAGTTACTTCCCTTCACTCCTATCTCCCCTTTCAATCTCCCCCTATTTGGTTGATATGGAATAGCAATCAAATACTATTTCCCTTTACAATCTCCCCCAAAAGCAATTAAATAAAATTAACTACTAGAGGATAACTCAACTAACATACAAGAAACAATTAAAGTATTGGACATGAAAATAATATACAAAAGGTTCTGGAAAGATATAATCAGTTAAATCCAGATTTCCTGAGTTGCTGAAAATGAATGATGAATTTCTGAATTTCATTTTCCTTTAGCTTTCTCCACTTCAATGTTCTTCAAAGATGGGGTTCTTTCAATAAAGAAACAAATCATTAGTAAAGACTTCTGAACAATCATTCTTGTTTATCTTGCAATTCGAACTAGAACATACAGCTCTCTATGTTCCCCATAAGAGGTCAACTCATTCTCCCCTTAAGGTTGTTCTCTCTTGGAATGAAAGTCACTTCCTCTTTTTCTTCAGGATGTTCTATTTCCAGGAAACATATTTTTCTTTCTTCCCTGCACTATTCCACTGACTTCATCTATCACTGAAACAAGAAATAGAACACACTTGGACACTTCTCAGATGCCCCTTGAAAATCTCCTTCACATTCTTCTTTACCCAGAAAACTTCTACTTAGCAAAAACTCCCCCTGAGTTGATACTCTTCAAAGAAATCTTCATTTTCATTCATTGATCGTGCTAGAAAGAATTCTTCTGCCAAACCTCTCTTAAGAATGTTCCAAGGACAGATCTTCAAACAAATAGAGCAAAATCCCTTAGATATCTTTTCAGAATAAGATATAGCATTGCAAACCAAGATGTTAAGATTCTCCATAACTTCTCCCCCTTAGTACGACAAGTAACTTCTTCCCAATTGACAAAAAGTAACTTCTCCACTTCAGACGAAAAATTGGTTAAATCTACAACACCTTTAGGGATTAGGCTCCAACCAATTACTAAGAAACTCCCCCTTAGTAATTTCTCCATTGCATCACTAAGGTTTCAATTTTATCTAATTCTCCCCCTTAGTTCATGCAAGCTCCAATCCACCCTTGTGTCTTTAGATATCCTCTAAGTAACCTCCACAAGATAGGATTGACAGATCTCATTTCTTGTATCACCAAGAGATCTCGTTTCTTGTATCACCAAATTCTCCCCCTTAGTTGAGAATATCCTTTAAAACAATAAAAGTATCATCTACATCCAATCGAAAAAGAAACTCTCCTCCAACTGAACATAAAATCCTCCTTAGGCCTAAAAATTAATGTCTCCCCCTTTGAGATTGAGAACAACATGAATTAATAGACCCAAAGGTAATACTTTGGACATTTCCACTAAGCTTCAGCTAGACTCTTCTTCAGCTTGTCTTCCAGAAAAGAATCTCTTCAACATTTTAGAGCTGGAAAATTCAGTAACAGGATTCAAGCATAGTAGCAAGGTTAGTGTTTGGTCTATGGTTTCCTCACTTCTACTACGTTCTATTGGTGTTTACACTTTCAAGCATAAGTGTTCCACTCATTTCTCTCCCTATTTCTCTCACTCAAGTGTATCACTCCCTCACTTCACTCAAGTGTTTCTCTCCCTTACTTGCACTCATTCCATTTATAGCAATTTGTACCTGCAAGTAAATCCATGCTAGTCTCACCAAGATATTATGGATCGTTGACTGTAGCATGTTGTCGATCACTAAAGATCTAGGTTCTGAGATGGAATCTCAGACAGAGTTTCAGTTAGGTCATCACCCAACTCACCATGAGCAAATCCATGCACACGTGGCTCGTTGTCGGGGAATAACCCTTCTGAAATTGGAATCTCCTCCATTCCAGGAGTGACTGAAATCCCAACACCCTGATCCTCAAAAGACTCATCAAATTGGTAAACCAACTGAATCATAATCTACGAGTTGTTGCTCAGCTACTTTCAGCATCAACAATCTCCCCATATGCAAATCCATGCACTGGATCGTTGAATGTGGTATGCGTACTAGCAGCTATTTAAGCATCAACCGACTCCCCATATGCAAGTCCATGCACTGGATCGTTGACGGTGATATGCCTTTAAGTTTTGAGCGATCCATGTATTCCAGAATTTGAATTCCTGGGAGAGTAGACGTGTACAAACATCTCTCTCAATCACCTGTGAAGATGAATTAACTCACTATTTTCAGTCATGGAAAACTGTTAGTGATTGCCTCTCAACATCAACAGATTGCTCTGCGGATGTGAAATCCCGTTAGGGAACTAGGACTGTTCCTCCTAGGAAGGTTGACAAGGATTCTAATAAATGGCAAGAAATCCAAGTTTCCCTCAAACGCCTGTGAAGGTGGCTCAACAACTTCATTCACCATGAATGGTAAACAAAGAAGTTTAGGGGTTTTACCTATACCTCACAATGTGCACTTCTTGCAATGTGTCCTCACAATTGTAAGTCCCAAGAGAGGCTAGAGAACTGTTAAGTCCTTTAACATCCCTTAGATGCAAAAACTTTAGGATTACCATCAGTGTGAATGCTTTTGGTGTGCTTGACTCATTACAAGGTGCTCTGGCTGACGAGCGAATTTTCAATGAAATCACCCTGTTGAGAGAGTTCATTCAGAAACGGTTGAATTGCCTTTTCAGCTCTGCATCCTTTTGAGAGAATACAGATGAGCTACAGATACCTCAATTTGTATACTTCTTTTCTTCTCTGGAGGTAGAGCTGTGGGTGCACTTCCGACTTCATCCTTATTTGCTGCATCAAGTGCAGTTTCTCCCTTATCAACCTCTAACTAACATAAGTTCCTTATATCACCAAGGGTTGAAAGTTTGAATTAGAATGATAGTGTTTGGTACTAAGGCCTTGGTTAGAAATTGATGGATTATTCAACTTCTTGACCTTCCCCTATAGCCATTTAGGCCAAGCCATTACGGCTAAATAGATAGAGTTGATCAGAGCTATATAAAATTTGGTAGAGTATGATTAAACTTATTCTCTATTCCTTCTCAGAAATATAGCATCGGAGCAATGTGTCCTCAAGAAACAATGCACCAGAGCTAAAATGTGGGAATTAATAAAGAATAGGTAAAAGAATATTAAGCCAAATTTCATAAACTCACAATTTTGAAAAAAAAGTTTAACAGATTAACAAAAGTGTTCTTTTGAATTTCTCTTAGACAAATATCCAATTGATATTCAACTCTTTTAACAAAAACATTTTGATTAATAACTCAAATCTATTTCATCTTGCTCACTGTATGTTTTCAGAAATTGTTTTGCAATTCATTTTTATCGGATATTATCTCCGACTTAAAAAAAATCGAATGAATGCTTTAGTCATACAGTCCAAGGCACTAATCCCAAAGCAAACAACAATTGTTTTAATACTACAGGTCAATGTGAAACAGACATTAACAAGAGTTTTGAAAAACGTTTTACCAATGGTTGATACCTCAAGATCAAAATAATTTACTCAAATAAAATAGCCTGATAATATGCAACCTAAGTTATAAGTTATCAAGTAACTTTATTTAAACAAATCGTGGAGAGAAAACAGTTTTCATTACAAAACATTTAGAGAGAGAGGATATATGATTTTGAAATAGAAAGATAATCCTCAAGAAATGTTTTCTTTCAAAGGGAGTAAAAAAACTTTTAGTGGCTTTTCATTCTCTGGGAAATGAATGCATGTTTAGATAAAACATTTTTAACAAGAAATAGACAAGAAATTTCTTTATGCATTCAAGTTCTAAAGAATGAAAAGCATATGTTAATACTAATGAATTATCAAAGATATGAATGACAAGACATTCAAAAGTACTAGCATCATTCAATCATTTTGTAATAAAATGCATCTTACTACAAAACAATCAAGCACATAAGATACTTACATTATGCTAGACAATTACCATTTATCGCTTGAAACAAACACATATTGCAATATAGATCATGGTAATTCTAAAGCATAAAACATAAGCATCCGCTAAACACTGAACATACATTGTCCGAATGACAACATTTAACTTCTTACACTACATCTCAACAATTATCACATAAGCATATTGAAAATACTCATGACAATCAGAATGTATGTAAGCTCGAGGTACTAGTTGCATCAGAGATCAAATACCTTTAAATATTAATACTAAAATTTATGATCTTTGACAACCCCTCGCGATGTAGTAAATTACTTTCAATATCAGTGTTTTTGAAATAATCTTTTTGTCACTTAGTGCAGAAATTCTAAGTGACATCACTAATATCAAAAGAATGACAACTAATATTAATGGATTTTGCAAAAGACATGTATTACATCACTTAAACTACATATTAAGTGGTTCCATTAATATTAGCATTAAACAATTAAAAGTAAATAAAATTACAATTAATTAATATATACAAATACTTATGCTGAAACATTTTATACATATAACATGAATAACATATGACAGCACAAAGTACGAGATCCTGGATATAAATTGACTATACAAAGAGATGTTACAATGTTAGGTCCCTAGGTCCCGGGTGATCATAGGTAATCTCATAGCGATAATATTGGGTCCCGGGTGGTCACAAGCCAAACATTAATCAATTTCTAGAGATCGTAGACATCTAAATAGCATGAACACTCTCTATAAACATTATGTTTAAATAAATCAATATTAGACTAGAGTGACATACCTTAGTCAATAGAGCTTTTACTGGTGTATGATCGTTGAATGAATAATTACTCCTCTTTGCCCTAGAGATCGAACGTTTACTCCTTTCGAGATTGAACGTTTACTCCTTTTGGACAGGAATAACTTTTCAGCTACCAGTTAACATTGTTCCTCGAAACAATACCACGCTCATCCAGACGGAAACTGCATTACCTTCAACACCCAAATATTTCCTTGTAGATATTGGTCTTGGCAGCAGCTTCACTAAACTCAGCAATTTAGAAACCAGTAGTCTTGACACTAGCTGAGTAGAACCTTCAAAAATTCCGAACTACCCTTCAGCTTCTGTATCAATACCAAGTCTTCATGTGGATTGATTCCTTGTGCTAAGTGTATCTGCCTCTGGTTCAATTGAGTTAGTTCCTTGATTCGAACCCTACTCAATCTTGATTAGTTAGTGCATTTTCAGTCTTCATTGAATTCACTCAGAAAAACCAATGAAATACAGTTATACATGCACGACCAATCACTACTCTACTACCCAGATTCATCAAGAACTGACTCTAGGAAATGTTGTTACACAAAACCCTTTGTCATGACAGATGTGTCCTTAATGTTTCCTTAGATTTTCAGTGGGTAGAGTAGTCTTCTTCAAATATGATTGAGATCATCTTGCATTATTTTTAAATTGACAATTTCCTTTCTAATATGCAATCACTCAATCTGGATCACTCAGTGTTCCTAAGAATCTCAACTCTTACTCAATGAGCACTGCTAGCCTTTGAACATCAAACACGACTAGTTGATCCAACTTACTGATGCTCCCCCTGTGATGCTGCTTGCAGCTTTTCTTCATCTGGTGTCATCTGATCTTGAGCCCTAAACAGGATGTCAACCTTTAGAAATTCAGAGCTAAAATCAAACGAATGCTAGGGAGCTTGATGATGTTGTTCACTGCATCTAGATCATCTTAAATCAATCACAGACTCTGTGTAAGCTCTTAACTCCAAATAAGATAGCCTTCCATCACACCATGTGACTTCAGGCATGATTAATCTTACTTGATGTCTTCTCTTTACATTTGCTGATTAGACTTGCTGTGTCAACTGATTCAGCCGTAGTGAATAGGAAACCTTAAGTCTATCCATTATCCTTGTAATTTCACTCAAGGTCTGGATTTCCCTATTAACTCCTCCATTTGGTCATGAAGTCCGAAAACTGAACTTTACTCTAGAATACTCCTTTCAGTGCAGACATAACATAGAACTTCATTCGTCAACAAATTCCATTACCTGCCCTCAAAGTGTTCTTACAGCAATCTGCCTAATCCTTTGAATGTGATTAATCACTGAGATGCTTCATCTATCGAATGCATGAACAAACACCAAAACTAAACAGGGTAGTCTTTGACTTGACTTCCCTTCAACTGACATACTTCACTAATGTCCTTCTTAAAAGAATTTCATTAGAAGTAGTCCTTTCTCACCAACTTCATCTTTACCGTCGAATCCGTTATCTTGATAAACCAAGTATTAGTTGATAAACCAAGTGTGAGAGCATCACTTGTTGTTGCAGCTAACTCCATTCTGATAAACTTCAACGAATAGTTGACTTCATCATAAGCATTAAATTTCGTGTCAGCAGTAACCTCACTTCCAGTAGAGTGAGCTTCTATTTCTCTTGACCCCGATCAATACTGTTCATCGTCGAACTGATATTAGGAAACCCTTCACAAAGAATCCCTTAGGTCTTCCTTAATATTGTGCTTCAGATCATTCAAGAAAAATAGGTAACCTTGCTTAATCATTTGAATACCAAAGCAAAAGTAGTTACATGCCTCGAACATGAAAATGTCAGAGATATATAACTTGTACATGTTGAAAGATACTCTGCATTCACAAATGATTAAGACACGTGGTCCTCAATTTGATTGAGTCCAAGGGTTAGAGATATTTCTAAACATTGTTAACAACAAAGCATTCAAGTTCAACATGCTCATTCTTATCTGACTGATCACTCCTCATCTATATCAGCCTCAACAAGTAGTCTTGGCTATGAGCTCAGTGATCCCAACCTAACTTAAGGTGGACTAGCAGTCTATAAGAATCATGTCGTACATATATGTAGTCATAGAAGAATCAATCACTCAGATTCCTAATTCTTCTAAATCACCTTTGTTGTTCACTTTAACATTATATTATCTCTAATTACCTGAGTCAGTTTAAATTAAAAAAAATTAATTCATGGTTTATTAAACTGACCCCTAGGCAATTCCCAAATTAGAAACAAACTCATCTTAACAAGCACATGATCAAATATAGCATTTAATACAACCATGCGAGTATAAACAGATTATTGACAATGTAAACATCAAGGCACTTAGCATGCAGCAAATACTCTTTCCGGTAAATGTACTCCTACAAATACCTAAGACTCTATATGCTAACATGATCAATTATCGTAAAGCAAGCATTAAATCACATAAGATCTAATCATGAAGTCAAATACTGATAAACAAGCAACACTAACAAACTAGCATAAGTTATCTAATTTATATAGAAATCAAGGTGAGACATGCATTACATCAAACTTATAATATAATGCAGTTCAGCACTTAATACTCTATAATTGAATCAAACAAGTATAAACTAGTTAGAAAGTATACCTGAGCGATGCTTAGCATTCCATCTCGAGTGATAATCAATTGATCCAAATCAATTTCCATTTTACTGACACTCATGGAAGTATCCTTGCATTTGACCTCAATAACCAATGATGTTCATGCTTCAACCCAAACTGATACCTGATTGTTCTGTTTAAAGACCCCGACATAGAATGTCTCATGTTCTGCTTGAAAAGATAACTCTTCTTTGTATGTGTAGTAATAACCCCTTGATTATCATATGTCAGTGATAATCAAACCTTGTGTATTTCTGCCACTGATGTCCTTTAACCAAATCTTCAATTGTTGTTTTGGTTCTTTGACCGTTAAACTGAATTCCTTTTCAAAATCCCAAATTCTTCAGATATTGATTCGAAAACCACTGATCGAAGACTCTTCCCTAAATGAACTAATCCCCTTTCAATAACCAAATGATCCACTGAGTAGACCGATGTAGAAATACATCTCCAATGGTAAGATCAGGTCTCAACTCCATTAGAATGTTCTTCAGTCAGTTCGTTTGTCCTCAACGAACGAAGAATCAACTCCTGTTGTTTTGTTTAATAAAACATTTTGTTCAAACAGAAGTATTTAATTTTTTAGGAATTTAAATAATCAAAATAAATTGAAAATGCATTTTTGATAAATAATAATAAATTTCTCAATTTCAAATTATAAATAAAATAAAATTCGAAAAGAAAGTTTTGATATAGAGATAACAAAATTTTCAAGGTATATTAAATAATCCCGAAAAAGAAATTATTTCAAATCAAAATTAATTTCCAAAGAATTTTATAGAATTTATAATCCAAAACAGTTTCAATTATAATTAAAATAAAACAGATTGAAAATATAAGTTTGATATAAAAATAATAAATTTTCAAGTCATCTTAGATATTCTTGAAAATAAATTATTTCAACCAAAATGATTTTCCAAAAAGTTTTATGAGATTTATAATTAAAACTTCTATAAAAAAAATAAATTATTAAACCTCAAAAATAATTCTCAAAATACTTTTAAGAATATTAAACTCAAAAGAAATTAAATTGGATTTTAAGATTAATTTTAGTTTTTAAATTAATAAAATTCTTAACTAAGAATATTAAAAATATAAAATATTTGACTCTAAAATTTAAAAGAAAATAAAATATTTTCCAAGATATAAAATAAACTTGAAAAATAAATTATTTAAATTTAAAAATTATTTTCAAAATATTTTATATAATTAAATTCAAATTTAATTATTAAATTAATTATTAAACTAAAAACAATTTGAGAGAAAAACAATTTTTGTTTTAAATAAAAGTTAAACTATGTAGCCATGTGTCATGTTGAAACAGCCTTCTAAGAAAAAAAATTCTACATAGACTCTATCTAGAACATCAAGTAGAAATTCTACATAGAAATGTTCTACTTAGGCTCTATGTAGAACATTAAGTAGAACTTCTGACTTAGAAAATATTTCTAACTCCAGAATTTCTACTTAGGTTCTATCTAGAACATTAAGTAGAATTTCTACATAGAAATGTTCTACTTAGGCTCTATGTAGAACATTAAGTAGAACTTCTGACTTAGAAAATATTTCTAACTCCAGAATTTCTACTTAGGTTCTATCTAGAACATTAAGTAGAATTTCTACATAGAAATGTTCTACTTAGGCTCTATGTAGAACATTAAGTAGAACTTCTGACTTAGAAAATATTTCTAACTCCAGAATTTCTACTTAGGTTCTATCTAGAACATTAAGTAGAATTTCTACATAGAAATGTTCTACTTAGGCTCTATGTAGAACATTAAGTAGAACTTCTGACTTAGAAAATATTTCTAACTCCAGAATTTCTACTTAGGTTCTATCTAGAACATTAAGTAGAATTTCTACATAGAAATGTTCTACTTAGGCTCTATGTAGAACATTAAGTAGAACTTCTGACTTAGAAAATATTTCTAACTCCAGAATTTCTACTTAGGTTCTATCTAGAACATTAAGTAGAATATTCGAGATAATGTTCGAGTTAGACACTATCTCGAACATCAAGTCGAATTTCTACATAGAAATGTTCTACTTGGCTATCTCGAACATCTAAGTAGAATTTCTACATAGAAATGTTCTACTTGGCTATCTAGAACATTTTGTACTTAGAAAAATTCCGGGCTTCAAAAAAATTCTGGATGCCCAGTGAACCAATTGTACCCTCTTTAATCTCAAAAATAAAAATAGATTCAATCGATTTGTATGTCAATCGAGTAGCTCTGATACCAATTGTTAGGTCCTGGAGATCGTAGAGGGGGGGTGAATACGATTCCCAAATAAAAATCTGACTTTTATTTATTTTTGGGACAACATAAAAATTACTTTGGTTCAAACCCAGGTACTGTTCATCATCTTCTTCAACCTCAAGAACACCATTAAAATAACCAAGAAAATGAACGGTAAATCATCCAAAACACACAACACAACAAGATCCAAGAATATAACTTTATATTCATTGAAGTGGGGTAGATGCTACAAACAAGTTCAAGAACATAAGCTCAAGAACACAACAAAGAAGTGATTTTTGTTCCTCTAAAAATATTACAAATTCTAGATCTAGGAGACAAAAATCAAACCTATCTTCTAAACAAGATTTAGCAATGTTTACAATAGAAGAATAGATGAGTGGTATGATAAAGAAAATCATGGCTCTAAAATATGCAAGATCTAGTTCGGCCATGGGGGAGAGAAAAATAATTCTTTTTCTCTCTCCCCTTTTCTCTTCTCATCCGGATGCACTACTTTCTGATTAAGACTTGGGTTTCTTCTTTATATATTGAAAAAGGTGTTGCTTTTTATTTTTCCACCTTTTTCTCTTGTTCACCCAAATCATATCTTCAAAGTCATGTGCCAAGCATGCCTTTGGAAATATTTAATATAAAAGTAATATTTAATAAATATATAAAATATAAATAAAGAATATCTTTATTTATAAAATATATAAATATATAAATAATTACTTTATTTAATTAAATTAAATATTTCCATTCCACTCTTCAATTTGTGTAGACTTCCTTATCCAAATACTTGACCCCGTATACGTGACTCCACCACGTCCAAGTATTTGGCCTTCTAATCTGTGAAGCTTTAGTAAGATCCAATCAGGTTGTGCCGTCTGTCCCTTATTCATTAGGCTGACATTTCTCCAACACTGATTTACCACCTTTGTTGATCCTCCACATGTCTTAAGAAAATCAACAACTTTAGAATGATTAAAACCATATTAACCGACGAGAGCTTGCCTTCAATGTCCTGACACTTGATGCAACGGTCTGGTTCATAAGTGACTAGTCTTGATAGGGGCTCTTGATTCCGAACATGATTCCACATTCTTCTTTGCAAACCTTACTTGTTGCTTCGATTGAAATGCACTAAAATCTTCATAGACTAAGACAATCTTCTGTAGCTTCCACATCCTTGAATAGATGTCAACATCTTTTATTCTCCACTGAGGCCTGAACATGTTAATGAACTTCTTCCAGTGGGCTTCAAGTCTGTAGATGATCCTTTGATACTTTGTCTTAACTGAACTCTGTGATCCAAGATTTCTGTGCACCTGCATATTATTACATGTCATGTTCTATTGTTGAGTTATCATCAACCATTACATAGAGATTACATTTAGCATTCCTAGTACACATGAAAGTGCAGTGAGTTACTTCCCTTCACTCCTATCTCCCCTTTCAATCTCCCCCTATTTGGTTGATATGGAATAGCAATCAAATACTATTTCCCTTTACAATCTCCCCCAAAAGCAATTAAATAAAATTAACTACTAGAGGATAACTCAACTAACATACAAGAAACAATTAAAGTATTGGACATGAAAATAATATACAAAAGGTTCTGGAAAGATATAATCAGTTAAATCCAGATTTCCTGAGTTGCTGAAAATGAATGATGAATTTCTGAATTTCATTTTCCTTTAGCTTTCTCCACTTCAATGTTCTTCAAAGATGGGGTTCTTTCAATAAAGAAACAAATCATTAGTAAAGACTTCTGAACAATCATTCTTGTTTATCTTGCAATTCGAACTAGAACATACAGCTCTCTATGTTCCCCATAAGAGGTCAACTCATTCTCCCCTTAAGGTTGTTCTCTCTTGGAATGAAAGTCACTTCCTCTTTTTCTTCAGGATGTTCTATTTCCAGGAAACATATTTTTCTTTCTTCCCTGCACTATTCCACTGACTTCATCTATCACTGAAACAAGAAATAGAACACACTTGGACACTTCTCAGATGCCCCTTGAAAATCTCCTTCACATTCTTCTTTACCCAGAAAACTTCTACTTAGCAAAAACTCCCCCTGAGTTGATACTCTTCAAAGAAATCTTCATTTTCATTCATTGATCGTGCTAGAAAGAATTCTTCTGCCAAACCTCTCTTAAGAATGTTCCAAGGACAGATCTTCAAACAAATAGAGCAAAATCCCTTAGATATCTTTTCAGAATAAGATATAGCATTGCAAACCAAGATGTTAAGATTCTCCATAACTTCTCCCCCTTAGTACGACAAGTAACTTCTTCCCAATTGACAAAAAGTAACTTCTCCACTTCAGACGAAAAATTGGTTAAATCTACAACACCTTTAGGGATTAGGCTCCAACCAATTACTAAGAAACTCCCCCTTAGTAATTTCTCCATTGCATCACTAAGGTTTCAATTTTATCTAATTCTCCCCCTTAGTTCATGCAAGCTCCAATCCCTCCTTGATTCATAAGTGACTAGTCTTGATAGGGGCTCTTGATTCCGAACATGATTCCACATTCTTCTTTGCAAACCTTACTTGTTGCTTCGATTGAAATGCACTAAAATCTTCATAGACTAAGACAATCTTCTGTAGCTTCCACATCCTTGAATAGATGTCAACATCTTTTATTCTCCACTGAGGCCTGAACATGTTAATGAACTTCTTCCAGTGGGCTTCAAGTCTGTAGATGATCCTTTGATACTTTGTCTTAACTGAACTCTGTGATCCAAGATTTCTGTGCACCTGCATATTATTACATGTCCTGTTCTATTGTTGAGTTATCATCAACCATTACATAGAGATTACATTTAGCATTCCTAGTACACATGAAAGTGCAGTGAGTTACTTCCCTTCACTCCTATCTCCCCTTTCAACCTCTACTACATATATCTCGATACTCACGTATCTAAGTCTAGTTAGCAAGAGTTTTAAGAACTTTGAATGGGGTCAAGTCGTGAGACGAGATGTTGGCAGTACATCTTTGGAGATTCCCAGCTAAACGAATGTTATTGTGAGATCACAATTAGAGGATACGATTATTCCTCGAAGCATTAGACGAACAGGATCGAGACATGACCATTAACGTCTCAAAGTTGTAGATCGGCACCATAACCTTTGACTTGTCGTCGTCTATGAAGCGTGGTTACACAAAAATGGATAAATATTCAAGGTGAAACATTCCATCTATATCCGGTTTCCATCGAAGTAGAGGAATTAGGAGGGTTCAAACCTTGACGGGTACCGACTCTGAAAAGTAAGTCATGAGTAGAACCTGATATGCATTTCTGTATGGATTTGTGGGGGATTGTTAGAAAATGGAAAGTTTAAGACATATTTTATATATGTTCTTGATGTAATTTTCGAAAACTAACTAATGAAAGTTGTTCCTTGCTACGAGGACTTAAACTTCCATGTTTGGATCTAAGACATTTTCTTAGTGTAATTCATAGATAAATTGAGTAGGAGTTGCTTGTTTGAAATGGGTTAAATGAGTTTGTCCCACATAGAGAATGTAATATAGGTGTGGGTGCTTTATATGCATATATGTGCAATGTTAGTTTCAACTACTAAGTCATGTGAGTGTGCATGGTGTAATTGTGTGCCCTCGCGCGCACGCGCACACACGCCACCGTCTTGCCACGCCTCGACTCGGGTCGAAGGGCGATTTGGGTGAATGTCTCGGCGTCTCGCGTACGCGAGACGACCTGGGCGAAATTTTTTATTACATGATTAATTAATTTAATTATGACTTTAAATATTATTTTAATATAAATATTGAGTAAGTATGTAGAGCTGGGTCAGAGTTTATTAGACTCTGATGGACCAGCTTATCAGAGTTTACAAAGAGCTGTATCAGAGTTTATTATACTCGGATGGACCAGCTTATCAGAGTTTACAAAGAGCTAGGTCAGAGTTTATTAAACTCTGATGGACTAGCTCATCAGAGTTTAACAAACTCTGATGGTGAGAGTTTACAGATAAACTCTGATGGAACTGTCCTAATCAGAATTTAGTCAAATTCTGATGGATCAAGATTTATAAACTCTGATGGTTCTAATCAAAATTTAGCTAAACTCTGATGAATGTTACGAATTTTGTTGATTCTGAAATATATTCTATTAAAGGCAGTTTAAGTCAGAATAATTATTTTAATTAATGTCTTATCTACTGTTACGTTTTATTGTATTATATATACAGAAAAACATTGGAGATAAAAGGCAGAGACAAGTTTTGACACAAGTCTGAAAAACCCTAGCAACCGTACTATGTATCTCCTTCACACATACAGTATATACATAGGTTTTCTGGGCGAACTGAGGTGCAGATCATTGTTGAGTGTTACGTGTCTGTGGACAAAGTACTATGTGTTGTTTTATCCTGAAAGTGATATTGTTGCAACTCAACACAGCGTAGTGGGGCAATTATCTCTTCAAGAACAGTCAAGACTTCTTGCAAGGCTTGACGACTCAGCTGTTCAATTGGTTTTATCAGTGTATGCATAAAACTTCTGTTAGAGTTAAGTTTTCTATCTTTTCTCTCGTATTTACAGTCGCTGATCAATATCTTGTTTATTTTCGTGTTTGTTTCGTAATTGGTATCTGCTTGTTCTTGTTAATGCTCATCATATAATTGTTCATTGTTATATTTAGTTTTTAATATTCCCAACAAATAAAACTAACCAAAACCTGCATGGTTTGGTCTCGTGTCGTTGTTGTATATCTACTTGTCATCGGACAGTATCTGCATGCATGAATCTTCGATCTCTAAAAAAAAAATGATCCATGTTATTACAATGGAAATGAATCGTTGTTGTATATCTACTTGTCATCGGACAGTATCTGCATGCATGAATCTTCGATCTCCAAAAAAAAAATGATCCATGTTATTACAATGGAAATGAAAACGACGGTACTGCTTGAGAATTACTACAGTAGTTTAGAGATGCGGAAGCTATAAAATTATACCCTTCTCCAACTAGTAACGACTGTATATACTATATAGAAAGAGGTTGTGAAAACTAATTTAGACGGTTAAGCGATTAGTTTTCCAACAAAGTTAATTACATAACAGAAGTTAAACTAATAGAGTTTCTAGCTATTTTCAGCCTCATCTATTTTGCTAGTTTTATAATTACATAACTTAATTCAAATTTCTTAGAATTAAGTTATAATTAATGTGGGGTTTTTGAAAAAATAAAAATTTATATTTGGTTCAAGAAGTTTTTGTTTGTGTAATTAAGTTCACGACTATATTTATACAGATAAATATATAAATTTAACTTTTAGAGCATGAAATACTAAATATAAATAAATTTTATGATTTCTAGTTCAATTTTCTAAGTATTGAAAATATATATACATATACTTAAGCTTTCATAATTAAATAATTTTATCAAGTTTAATTAAACTTATAGAGATACAAATAGTATTAATTAAAAAGAATTTTATGTTTTGTGGCTCAATATTTATCTTTTTAATTAATTTTGCTGTGAAATTTGTAAACATCTACATTATGTTGCTACACATAAAAAAAAGTAGAGGTGTAAAATGAGAGTTCTCTTAATAAATAATAAAAAAGTGACATAAATTAAAGAATGTAAAATGTTAAATAAAAAAATTGATTCGGATCAAAATACTGATTAAATGTTAGTTCTTTTAATAAATAACTATCATTTGTTTTTTTTACCTATTTTTTAGTACATAAGAAAATAATTTTATCAATTATTTGAAAGAATCCTAATAAATTTTATATTTAAATAATATTTAAGAAACAAATTCAAAAAAAAATCATGATTTTTTTATTATATTTTAAAAAACGTGTAATAATTTAAAATTTATTTTTTAATATATTTAAAAACACAGTTTAGAATATAAAAATACAAATGAATATTTTTCCATTCTCTTAATATGTAGTTTAATAACCAAAAGATATACATATATGCACTCCGTAATTTTAAGTGACCATGAGTGAAATAGATCAATAAGTTTGCTTATTATTATAAGATAAAGATTAAAAGTTTTGATTGCAGGTATGATACTTGAGTGAGTAATAGAGGTTAAGTCCAATTTTATGTGAATCATAAAAACAATTTTAACCATTTAATTTTTAAAAAATATTATTTTAAAAAAAATATAATCATACATACAACTATAATCTCCGCCGTCCTCCTTTTATACAAGATAAGAATGAACACGTACAACTCTAAACCCCAATAGTCCTCCTTTTATACAACTTATCACGAATAGAATAATATTATATTCTATGAATATTAAATTTTATGAATATTAAAATAATAATATTATTTTATTAACATTAATTAAATTTTATCACTATATTATATCTATATTATCAATACTTTTCTATTATATTATTTTAAACAAACTTCTCTTTTAATTAGAATATAATACTCACAATCTACTAACATGTTTCAATTTTTCTCATCGCTCAAACATTTTAATTTATTTAAAATTACAATTTTATAATTAAAATTTTTGAATATTAAAATTATATTATATTTTACCTACATTAAAATATACTCTTTTATTTAAATTTTAATTAAAATATTTTTCATATATTTGTAACTCTTTTTATTAATAAAAATTTCCTAATTAAATTTAAAGAAAAATAAAAAGTTTGGTCAGTTGGTCGTCCGTCCGGTAAGTACTCTTTTTATACAACTCTTTTTATCATCCGTAAGTTTTCTTTTTATATAATTTTTTTATGCAATTATGATATAATTATAATTTAATTTTCAATTATGATATAATTATAATTTAATTTTAAAACATATATATTTTACATATAACTCTTGGTGAGTCATTTTTTGTACAACAATCTAATAACATATTTCACTTCACTTCTACTTGAAATTACAACTTATTAATTAAATCTCATGAATATTAAAACTTATTAATTAAATCTCATGAATATTAAAATAATAATATTATTTTATCTATAAATAATTTTTATTATATATTTTATTATTATAGCCGATATAATAAAAAATTAAATTATATATTTAAATCATATAAAATAATTAATATATAATTTATTAATCTCGTTCGTGCTTTGCACGGGTTATAAGCTAATATATAATAAAAGTAAAGGGATCTTATTCAAATACTATCAAATGTCAAATAATCGATTTTTAATAACTACATAATATTATACACTAATTATTTATAAGTTATAATTATTATTAAGATTTTAACCATTATAATTTTCTTACTTCGTTTCACATTATAACTCAAACTCCATTAAATATCTTAGTAATATATAAATTTGAACTTAAAGAGTTATTTTGGAGTTACATTAAAAAGAAAATTCGAAATTATTGTGTTAGTTACACGACATACATTGTTTGGGCCCTATTTTGAGTTTTAAAAGTTAGAATTGGACAAATTTATAGTCCATGCGAAACTTATAAGATTATCTTTGATTCTGAGGTAATCCAACATCCAAAATCCAACTGGAGCAGCTCGTAATCTAGACAGAAAAGACAGTTACGAATTTTTATCGGAGAATTCTATTCTATTTAAGAAACCTTTTTATAATTGGTTTAAAACATTAAAATATTTTTTATATTAGATTTATATAGAAACATATCATATATTAGACATTATTATGTATTATTATTAAATTAGAGTAGAGATAATATTATGGTTTTACATATAGAGAGATGAAGGGAGACCGTAAATTTTCCTTCTGTGAGAGAGGATTAAAGTTTTTCTTATCCAAATAATTTCTATAAAAATATTTAATATATTATACAAGATATTATGGTAACTTTATACGGAGAACCAGTTACACTTACAGAATAAATTATTATATTAAGAATTCAGAAACCTTATTAATTCATTAGTTTGATCAAATTGAAAAATTAGGTTTTTTTAAAAAAAATTATTTTAGTTCCCCGACTAAGAGTTCAACCTTAGCCTAATATATTAAATACACATTCTATTTTGTATTATATTATATATAATACTATATTAAAAACACGTTATCACATACTTTAATGTTTGAATCATAATATTTGATAAATAAAATTAATCAAATTAAAATTAAATTAATATAAATTAATAAATATTAATAAATCTTTTAAATTTAATCAATTTATGTATGAGAACATTATATTGAATTAATTTTTAATAACTCAGAACTACTCTTAACTATTTTTATAATTAAAAATCATTTATATTTATAAAATAATGTTATTACACAAGTTGAATTATCGTAACACACATTAGGTATTAATATGAAGTAATATATTTAGTTCAATAAAAAACCTGTCATATATTGGTATGAAAAAGTGAAATGTAAAAATTATTATGACGGTAATTGTTATGTATCATTTTATTTTTTAATATTAAATTAAAATTTAAATCTCATTAGCAATATAGTAACATCTATTATTTATTGATACACGATTTA
Source organism: Oenanthe sinensis (assembly GCA_028671895.1). NCBI lineage: Eukaryota > Viridiplantae > Streptophyta > Magnoliopsida > Apiales > Apiaceae > Oenanthe > Oenanthe sinensis. The sequence continues at coordinate 27,118,011 of CM053812.1, read as the reverse complement.
AATTATATATATTATATAATTATTTATAAATTGTAATTAATACTATACTACTAAAAATCTAATAACATAAAAAAAACTTATTCAAATGAATAATTATATTATCATACTATTAACAAATACATATATATTATATCTCATATACCATAATATCTATTAAGTTTTATATAAAATAAACATAATAGAGATATTATTAAAAATATATTTTAATCTAATATGTATAATCCTAAATATATTAAACATATGTTTGATATATTAAAAAATTATGTTCATAATATTTCGAATCACAAAATTTTTACATATTTATATATTAATAATATAAATTTATATTTTGTGCGATGTGAATATTTATTTTTAATATTTTATTTATATTTAATTCGATTGATGTAAAAATATATAATTGAAATAAGTAAAAATACTAATATAATTATAATATGTTAAGTCTTTTTAAAATTATAAAATTATTAGTAATTTTAAAACAAATAATTTAATTAATAAAATAAAATATTGGTGCATCGCACGGGTTAAAATCTAGTTTTACCTAGTAAGTATAAATATCTTGAATTTATGAATTAATTAATATAATCAAATAAAATAATTTATATAAATTTCGGTTCTAACGAAGTGTGAAAGTTACTCAACTGAATTATACTCAACCAAACAAGGCCTTGTGCCGGGTGTTGGCCCTATATGTCACAATTTGGTGAGAAAATGCTCTAAATGGCACACCCTAAAAAATGGTCCTAAATAGCACTCCAAAACGCTACATCGTGTAGAGTTTTGGAAAAAAAAATCTCCCCAAAACGCTACTTTAAGTTGTGTTTTTTAGCCTAGAACCCAAGATAAAGTAGCGTTTTTCTCCGAATTTTTTTTTAAAAAAAAGTACAAAACGCTACACCAAGTAGCGTTTTTCACCCCTTTTCCAGCACGCCACACTATATACCGTTTTGGAGTGCTATTTAGGATCATTATTACGAGTTGTGCCATTTAGACATTTTCTCCCCAAATTATGACATTGAGGCCCTTTTCTCCCTTGTGCCCAGGTCACCCTCTCCTCGTAAGTTGCAAGTGAAAGACAAAACATAATTTGAATTCTTTTGGATTTTGATATAAAAAATTACAGTGGGGCAAAATATCCACCAACATTTGGCGCGCAAACATGGGAGAAGACGATGATGATGATATCTTAAAATCCTCTATCTTCTTCTCCGATCAAATCCTCTGCTACGCCGATATTCTTCCTCCTTCTCAGGCATCTCTCTCCCTCCCTCTCTCTCTCTGTATCTCTCTCTCTCTGCCTGTGTATCGATCTATAGAGATTTATATTTGGTGAAGGTTAGAGCACGGATCGAAGTAGCGCTTCTCAATTTCCTTAAGATTTTAAACTCTCCCACTGCTCCAGCTATCTCCGATCTCCCTCTGGTTTCAATTTACTCAATACTTTGATTTTGTTTCGATTTTTATTGTATATTTGTACTCATGATTGTGTATGAACAAACAGTAAGTACGTGTATTTTTTGGTTACACAGATTAGTAGAAGTTCAAAAAACAGCAGAGTGAGTCAAGGACTTTTGACTGATGGTTCCTGGATATTTCTCTCGCATTCGTTTTGTATGAGGTCTTTTATGCGAGAAAATACCGCGAAAGCTTTCATTAGAGGTCTGATTCGTTTTTATCGAGATAATTTGTGTATCGCTAGTGAATGTGATATAGCTAATTTATTAGTAATGTTTGTCCGGAATTGAGGGTCCTGTTAATGAAAATGTAGTGACAGTTTACTTTTTACAGTTTACTTAATTAAGTCTAGTTGTAGAATTTTTGAAATACAATTACGTTTTGTTAAGTAGACTCTCGTTTCGGGATGTATGGATACTGTGACAACCATATGTGGGCATATATTTATTAAATTTTGAATTTCGAGAATACTTATTAGCTGTGTTGATTTATTAGCTTATTCTGATTATATGTTTTTGTGTATGGATGTAGTGTGGAAGGTAATGGAAATGTGTTATCAGATTTTGGTTCAGGAGAAGAAAGTGACTCAGAGAGAATTGTTCTACAAATTACTGTGTGATTCTTCAGATTATTTCAGTTCTCAATTGCAGGTCAATAGGACAGTTCAAGGTTCGTACTTGTTTCTATTGTTTTGAATGAAGCAGGCAGTTAATGTTTTTCAACTGTCAATAGTTAGCTGTATTTCAAATGTACAGGCATAACTTTAGAGTTTTTATGCCAAACAGATGTAGTTGCATTGCTTCGATGTAGCCGTTATAGTCTTGGAATCATGGCATCTAGCAGAGGGGCTGTATCTGGCCGATTGTTGCTGCAGGCATATCTCTTTACTCGGGTTTCTGTGAATTGCCTGAATATCGAAGTTTTTTCTCTAGGTTCTTTTAAAGTTTATAAATAGAATTTGGAATGTTAAGTTGATTTTTACTGTCCAGTGTTAAATCAGGTTAGATAGTTGTATGAAAATCAGATTATCAGATGTCTAGTCATGACAAACAAGCTTGGGATAGCCATTATGTTCTTATGGGACAAAAAAGAAGAAATGCACTCAACATTTGTTGTTGTTGTTGCATAGAGTGGCATGTTTATTTGCATATTGGATAACATTATATTATACTGTGTGTTTATGTGTATCTGGTGTAAAATTACCGTACAGTTTTTGAAGTACCAGTTTTCTATTTCTTGCTATGAAATTATTAATGAAACAGGAGCCAAGCCTTGAGGTTATAGACTGTTCAACTTGTGGATCATCTGGCTATGCGATTACTGGAGACCTGAACTTATTAGAGAATATGGTCATGAAGACAGATGCTCGATATATTTTTGTTGTGGAGAAGGTGTGAGTTCGTCCATAGTGAAATTCACTCTTGTTTATGAAGGTATTGTTACAGATGTATCAGTAATTTCTCAAACTGGATGTCTGCAGCATGCAATATTTCAGCGACTAACTGAAGATCGCGTGTTCAATCAAATTCCATGCATTTTTATCACAGCGAAAGGATACCCTGATATAGCCACAAGGTAATGACAGACTTTAATAGTTTACTTATTGTGTCAGTAAGAAGTTCATGTTGCATTATATTTATGTTCTAATAATGTCAAACAGGTTTTTACTTCATCGTATGAGCAGAAGTTTCCCCGACTTGCCCATTTTAGGACTGGTTGACTGGTGTGGACACCCTTTCTTAACTTTAAATGCATCAGTTTTCATGTGCAATCAATCTTCATCTTCTCAATATTCAAATTTACTTTAGGAATCCAGCTGGATTAGCAATACTATGTACCTTCAAATACGGGAGCATAGGAATGGGATTGGAAGCATATAGATATGGTCCTGTCTCCACTAATTGAGTTCATATTTTACACACGCATCATATTATATCTCATCATTTGAAAATTCTACTTTGCTGTGAATTAGCTTGCAATGTCAAGTGGCTTGGATTGAGAAAGGATGATCTAGAGCTTATACCTGAACAATCATATATTCCACTGAAGCCTAGGGATCTGCAGATCGCCAAGAGTTTAATCTCCTCTGATATCCTGCAGGTAGGTTGATGAAGCATAAAATAAAACTTAGTATATTGTTCTATGCAAATATTTGTCAATGTAAAAATTGCAGACTGATATCTCAAATTTAACTAAAATTTTGATAGGACAATTATAAAGAAGAACTGGCTATAATGGTTCAGAGTGGTCGAAGAGCAGAAATTGAAGCTCTCTACATCCATGGTTATGAGTTCTTGGGAAAATTTTTGGCAAAAAAAACTGTACTGACCCATTATATATAGGGTACTTGCCAGGACATTTCTGGAGAATGTTCAGTTTTATGCGGAGGTTTAGAAGTATAAGAAAAAGTATTGTCCATAACTCCATATGGTTAAATGAATGTAATGAACTATTGTAAACAATATTAAAGGCGAAATAGAGGGATACAAGGGAAATGCAAAAAAAATATACTGTATAAAATAGACATATTTTACAATAGAGTGATTTATTTTTAAATCACTGGAATTGATTGCTAGTCTAAAATAATGAATCCAATGGTTCGTGAATATAATATAGAAATACCTGCATTAAGTCTCTCTTTGTATTCAGTTCTCGCTCTTGTAAACACGCCAAGTCCTAGGATTGAAGATTAAAGAAAGTCGGGCCGCATAAAGAACCAAAGGCTTCGATGTATTTTAATGTAACTAATTGGTATCACGTATATGACATACTGCCCTATGTCTGATAGCAAGGGCTCTTAACAGATAAATTATTAACTGGCTGATTAAAGGTTTTAATATTCCAAGACAGATCAAGCTAGTACTCGTAAGAAAGCAGCATTCAAATAATAGTAAAAAAACATATCACTCTCTGCTTTGCTCTACTGATATTCAAATTCTTTTTACTTTTTTGTTAGAGTAAGTATAATACTGAATATTTTTTGTTAGAGTAAGTATAATACTGAATGTAAAATAATTGAGCTTAATGTTCCTAAGGATGACAGCAGATAATTACTTAAAGTTATAACAAAATATAATACAATATCAGGGTTATTTTTGTAAATACAGGGGCGTGCATTATTACAAAATTGTCACTCAGTTTTTATATAAAAATAGCTTATGTCCGTAAATAATTACCTAAGGTCATTTTTAAGACCCTTTTTCTCAAAATAATTATAGATATTCTTATAATGCAACATCAAAAAGTGTAACAAGTAATTTTAGAATTAATCTATCTGACTTTTCCAAATTTCATTCCAGGTACATCAAGTTGCATTTCATTTATAGTTGATATCGATGTGGTAAGGATGCATATATCCATCCTTATTTGTAAATTTTGGATTGGTAAATTTTTATATTTGGTTTCAAATTATAACAATGCAACCAAGTACTATAATATTGCATTACCCAAGAACTCAAAACTCCTAGATCAGAACACTCCTAGACTTCTTTTATCGTAAAACTCTGAAAATTATTAAAAACAAATATCTGTACTACCCAAGCCTTCTGCAATATGTATTTATGAATACAATAATGTACATAGCTTGCCCGATTTTTCTTGAAGAGGCTATCCATAAAATTCAAATACGCGACCTAATAAATAACTAATGGGCACTTGATGAAGTTCATTGCATCAAATGCAACCTTACAAATCAAGGAAGTAACTAAACTACAAATTAAATATCGCAAGTTCGAATTTCTCTATTAATCACATACCAATCCACCATACTGCGAAGTGCAAATACATCAGAACTATGTCTATACATACTATTTATCCATTACCAGTTTTGATTACAAACGTTTACTAGTCACACCAATGTACAATCAGTCTATCATATATCTTATTTCATTACAAAATCGAATTACTCATATGATTCATAGGCTTACCATCAAGATATAACACAGGAATTTGGACATTCTTCGACTTCAGCACTGTGATAAACATATTGGTGCATAACGTAAGGATTGTGATTCTGATAGGTCTTGAGAAGATCTTGAATCTGTTGCTCTTTCTTCTTATCATCATCTTTTTTCTCATCCTTCTTTTTTCCGGGTTCTTTAGCTGGACCAACCGATAATAATTCTGCGTGACACAGTGTTTTTAGTTTCTTCACCAGATCAACTGGATCAACATCACCAACTACTGTGAGTTTCTTGTCTTTCATCTCAATCGATATGGAATCGATTCCTATTAATAAGTTCCAACAGATTTGTCAAACATCATTAGTATATAAACTTTTACATAATATGAATATATATTGATTGACAACCTGAGAGTCTAGAAACTGCGTTCATGACCTTGGTCTTCTCTCTGTCTTCATATATCTCCAATTTCACTACCATTTTCTGCAACCAAAAAAGATGTATATATATGTGATATATACAGTCTATTACATTATTTAAAGAGTCATGAAAAAACAACAATAGTATTTCATAAAAATGACTATCATACACTTTACAATGAAATGTTAAAATTAAAGTAGGCACTGGATGTATTGTAAAAAAGTGATCAACATAACAAACCACAAAAGATATTACGTTACGTGAGTATGCGACCACGTATCATATACTTACTACAGTCTACAGACATGAGACATCAAACTAAATGAGTGCTTCACATGACAAACTATCAAGATCTCCTTCCGAATTTAAAATGGGAAAATAAAGTAAGAACTAATTTAACAGGGAGATATTACTTCTAAGAAGTCGTCATTCAATGTTTTCACAAAGAATGCACACACAAACATGAACTGATCGAAAGCAAAACAAACATATAACCAAATACACACGTGCATATTATTGCGTGCCTAAAGAAACAGGGCAAGAAAAATATAAAGAAGAAATTATCTAAAACAGGTACGGGACTACTGGACTAGTACCTTCATTTCAGTTGATGGTTGGGTACTTGGGTTTTGAAGCTATGATCAAGAAATGACAAACAAAGCCACTTAATTATAATTGGTTTCAAAGCACCGTGTATGTGTACATGTATAGTATATAATCAGTACGGTGTAGGTGTGCGTATGAGCAAGGCTCACCAAAAAATAAAATTAAGGAGGACAAGTTAAATTTATATATGACAAAGGAAAAGGAAAATGCAGAGACACAATTTATGTTTCTTAAAAGAGCACCAAAATTGTTTATTAATTAATAAGAATATGCTTCAAAATTATGATTATAAAAGTCTAGTAAATAATTTGCTGTTAGAAGAATAATATTTTTAATTAATAAATTGTATATATTTAAATTTGCCTCATTGTCGATTACAGATTTTTAATTCGTTTGAGTTATTTAATTTTTTCAAGGCCGGCCAAATATATATGTATATTGTTGAGTCTCGAGTTAGGGACAAATTGTAACGCAGTGCAATAACCCCTGAATAAAAAATTTTATGTCTAGAATTCTCACCAAATTCTACCACCACAAGTTATAAGTTTCAACACAAACAATAAGCAAAGTAATAAGTAAAACGAGAAACAAAAAGAAGTATTTTGTTGACCAAATGAAAAAGCATTTTTTCGTATATATTGATACGTATATATTTTGTATGTATACAATATATCACATCCTAGGTTTAAACCTAGCTAATTCACTCCCGTTTACATATCATAGAAATCATGGGTCTAGTATAAGAATTAACCCAAAAAATATATTTGGGTAAAAAATACTTGGTTCAAGTCAACCCTTAACCGAATGATAAAACAAATCACCACGGTGAACATAACTCGTCACCGTGGTGACAAACCGCTATCCAGCCACCTAATAAATTGACCTTCTAGACTTTCAAATTCGATCTCCGCCGTTTAAAATTTGGATATCGGAGTAAGAAATATGCTGTCCAAAATTCAGAACAATCCGACCGTTGAAACTTCGAAAATCGCAAAAATAAGACAGTTAACTCAACTAGAAAAATTCCTACGAATTTTTCACTTTATCACCAAAAAGTAGCCCAACATTTCCACCTCTCACACACATATATATACGCATATTATACGTCACTGTATGTTTAGGGGTGAAGAAACTAATAATGAGGACAAGAAAAAAAAAGAGAGAAAGAAATCAACTCCCATTATGATGGCAGAATAAGTAAAAGGGTAGAAGATGGTAAAAAAGAGTAAAAATGGGAACATGCTTATGTCTCAAGGCAAACAAAATTAGGTGTACATGTATATATGAGTTTAATAAAATAGAGCTCTAAATTTTGGGATTCAAAACAATGGTAAGTGATATAGCTTTGGCCTCTGCCTACGTCGTTTTAAGATGACTTCATAGTCAAAATAACGTCAACATCATTCTGACGTCGTACAGTAATTACTGTTGCAAACTGAATAAGTAATTATTAATTTTAATACTGAACAATATATATTATTATTAGTTTATTACCACTATTTCTCTATTACGATTATTGACTCTAGAATGTGACTTGCTCTAGTCAACAACTTCATATAAATTGGTCATAATTAAGATGTTGTTTGGTTCAACATGACCTAATAAAAAAATTTATTAATTAAAATTATATATAATTTATTTCATAAATATTATATTATTATTATTATTTATATTAAAATTTATATAATATCATATTAAAATTTTCAATTTTATATAAGTTTAATCAATAAAAAATATTTTTTAATTTCAGTAATAAAATTTATATTTTACACAATTTTAGATTATATACTGTATGTGAAAATTCAATTCAATTATAATAAACAGACTCCTTCTAACACCCCAAGCTTACTATAGATACAACACGGCACTTGTTAGGTGAAGAGATTCAGAATTTAAGATAAAGAAAGAATAAAGAAGGCAAGAATTAGAGAGACAGTCTCAAGGTAGCTGTCATTTCATTCATTTTGCCCTGCCAATGATTGCAGTTCAAATGTTTTTTAAATAGCCTGTTGGCATACATGATAAGATGAAATCAAAATGGAAAAGATGTTATCTAACAAACAGACAAAATAACAAAGTGACTAGGCTATTTAAGAGCCGTTTATTTTGCACAACAAGTAGTGCTAGGATTAGTAGAATATTTCTCAATACGCCCCCTCAAGCTAGTGAGTGAGATGCAGGAGAAGCTCACAACTTGGACATGAGGTACTGATGTTGCTGAACTGGGAGGACCTTGGTTAACACATTTACTATATGTTCTCCAGAAGGAACATGAATTGTTTGAATACTGCCAGCTTTGATCAGATCTCTAATGAAGTGACAGTCAATCTCGACGTGTTTTGTACGTTCATGAAGAACAGGGTTGGCAACAATAGCAAGGGCAACATGATTGTCACACATAAGTTGAGTAGGAAGCAAGTTTTTTAGGCCAATGTCTTTAAGCAGAGCAACCAACCATGTAACCTCGCAAGAAGTAAGAGCCATGGCCTGGTACTCGGCCTCAGCAGAAGATCAGGAAATAACATATTGTTTTTCGCTTTCCAGGAAATAGGAGAATGGCCTAGAAGAATACAATACCCAGTAGTTGAACGTCTCGTAGTAGGGGAAGATGCCCAATCACTGTCACAGTACGCATGAAGATGTGTTGCACTATTTGTAGCAAGTAAAATACCTTGCGATGATGAGCCTAACAGAAATCTCAACAGCCGTTTTGCAGATTGCATATGGACCGATGTGGGTTTGTGCATATATTGGCTTAGGAGGTGAACTGTGAAAGATATATCACGGCTAGTGATTGTGAGGTAGATGAGTTTACCAACCAGTTTTTTATAGGGTGTGGGGTCTGGAAGAGGTTCTCCTATATCTGGTGTGAGTTTAGTATTAGGATCCATTGGTAATTGCAAGGACTTGGCATTTTGAAACCCAAATGAGGATATTAAGTCAATTATATATTTCTTTTGAGACAAAAAGAAACCATCTTTTGACCTACTAATCTCAATACCCAAGAAATATCGAATGTGACCTAGATGTTTCATGTGAAAAATAGCTGACATCATGAACTTAATGTCATTTATAACAGTAAATTGGAACCACATATGAGTAAATCATCAACATATATCAAGATGAGTGTAGTGTCTGTGACAGTGGTTTTACTAAAAAGGCTATAATCAGATTTAGATTGAACAAATCTCAGCTGAATTAAAGTGCAGGATAATTTAGAAAACCACTGCCTAGGTGATTGCCTTAAACCATATAATGCTTTAAGTAATTTGCAAACAAGATTGAGAGTACCAGTGTTTGAAGATGGAGGGATAGCACTAAGAAAAATTCTGCAACCAATGCCATCATATCCTTGTGGTAATTTCATATACATCGTCTCCAACAAATCACACGTGTAAGAAAGCGTTGGTAACGTCCATGTGTTCAGTATACCAATCTTGGATAGCTGTAATTGCTAAAACATTCCGCATTGTGGTCATCTTGGACACAGGTGCAAAAGTATCAGTAAAATCTTCCACAAACTTTTATTTGTTGCCAAGAGCTACAAGTCTCAATTTGTGGTGTTCTAAAGAACCATCAACATTATACTTAGATTTGTATAGCCATTTGCAGCCAATGGCTGTCTTTCCAAGCGACAGACTCACAATCTCCCAAGTCTTGTTTTGTTCAAGAGCATTTAGTTCAGCATTCATAGCTTCGACCCATTCTTTCTTTTGCACATATAATAGATTGTGTTTGAACATGGGAACACACAAAACTGACTAAAGCATAAGACCATTACTAAGATGAGAAGTACCTGTATGTGTTATGGTAGTAGTATCACCATTTGGAAGGTTTATCTTAACTGAGGATATCATCATAGATTGGTTGAGAATATTGCAGGAGTAAGGAGTCATATGATCAGAGGTTCCCGAGTCAATGATCTATTCATTAGGTTGAGCTTTGACATTATAGCAGGAGATCATGCCTGAGAAGTGAGGATTGAGTTCATGATCAATTTATGTGGTGTTGGCTGACTATAACTGCAATTGAGGCATTAATGAAGCTAGTTGATGAAGCTGCTGAGGTGAAAACAGAACACCACTTTGATCGGGGATAGTGGAATTGACAGAAGCGGCCATCTTTGGACGTTGAAACCTGGAATTAGAGTATCTGTTGTTCTGGTTGTAGGTAGATGGTTGTTGGAAAGTTCTGGCATCTAAAGGTGATGATTTATGCTTTTGGTGCCAGAGTGGGTAGCCAATAACTGTCCAACAACGATCATTAGTGTGACCCTTTTCTCCACAGGCATTGCAGTGTAATTGTTTGCTCATCTGTGATTTCCCATACATAGCCAAAATATCAGTGTCAGGTTTGGGTGTGGTGAGAAGATCACATTGAGCTTCTTCCTGTTATAAGTCAGCTGAAGCAGTTTTCACAGATGGAAGAAGGTTCAAAAGTAGAAACTGACTCCTTTGGGGATTATAAACCTCATCAATCCCATTTAAAAAACTGAAATAAACGCAATTCCTCATTTTTGAAGTTCTATAGCAGCAAACAACTGTTGAATCTCAGGAGTAGGGTTAGTTATTGTGAGAAGAGATTTGTGGAATCTAATTCTTCCCAAAGGCCTCGCATGGTAGTGTAGTATTCATTTACTAGTTTAGAGTGTTGTTTAACCTCATATAGATCCTTACACTATTTATATTTCCTCAAACCATTTGTTAAAGCAAAGCGTTTTTCAAGATTATTCCAAATATCAACAGCAGTATTCATATACATAACATACTTGCGAATAGTAGGAGAAACATTATTGGTTAGTCAAGCGATTACCATGTGATTGCACGTATCCCACATATCCGTTTTTGTTGCATCATCGGTTGGTCGTGCTATAGTGTCTGTGACGAATCCAAGTTTCCTTTTTAAAGCAAGATTAAATCGAGTTTGCACTTTCTGAAGAGTAAAGGAAGAGAGGATTAAGCATTTCTTGAAATGACATACGTCCATTATTGGCTGCCATGATGAAAAAAATGAAACTTTTGAAGAATCAGAAAGTAGATCTGAAAAAGAAAGTAGATCGAAAGTAGATCTGAGAAAACAAGAAAGTAGATCGAAAGTGTATAGGAGACTGAGACAGTAAAAGGAGAGGAGACAAAATAATAAAAAAATGATGAATTTCAGGAGCTCACTAGCTCTGATACCATGAAGAGATTTAGAATTTAAGATAAAGAAAGAATAAAGAAGGCAAGAATTAGAGAGACAGTCTCAAGGTAGCTGTCATTTCATTCTTTTTGCCCCGCCAATGATTGCAGTTTAAATATTTTTTAAATAGCCTGCTGGCATACATGATAAGATGGAATCAAAATGGAAAAAATGTTATCTAATAAACAGACAAAATAACAAAGTGACTATGCTATTTAAGAGCCGTTTATTTTGCACAACAAATAGTGCTAGGATTAGTAGAATATTTCTCAATATTAGGTAATATAATTGACAACCTAAATAATAGATTTTAAATCCCTATCTTTTTCCAATAAAAAAGAAAGGTTTAATCAATACGATACATATGTATCGTATCTCTTTCGTTTATAACATGGTGTATTGGTGTGCTAAGAGCAACTCCAAACTCATTCCCTATTTTAATTTCCTAAAATATTATATAATAATAGTTATCTAAAATACAGGGAACCAAAAAGTTATTTTACTCTAATGATACTTTCTATCTTGATTCCCTATATGTTAAAAGTATATATTTAATTAGTATTTATACTACAAATATAAATTATACATACCATGAATTGTTGACTTGCAACATTGTTTACTGTGCAAGAATATTAAATTGATTTAGGAGTCATATAGGGGTCATCATGTATAGGCAATCCATTTCTTATTCCCAAAAAATTTAAACAAACACTTCTAGTATTGGAGTTATGAATTTAAGAAAGGATCTGGATAATTGTCCATGCGACGGGATATTGGTAATGATTCACTCTCCTTTGGAATTCCTCTAACTGGGGTTATATATATGACGACCTTCCCAAAGAGCATCTCCAAGGATACAAAACATTTAGCTAAATTTGTGACAACTTGGATATTTTTCAAAATTTATTTTTATTATTTAATTATTTTATTGGTTTTCTCAAAAGAGGAGGAATAAAATTTTTAATATTTTATTTCATTTGGATGCATTTTCATATTTTTATTATTATTTTAAAAATTATTTTTGATTCAGTGCGGCTGAGTTCAGTTTAAAATTTTTATATTATTTTACTGATCAGGTCAGTATCTCAAATCGGTATTTTTTTCGGGTGAAAATTTTATTTGAGTAAATTATTTGAATATTCAAAATTTAGTATTTTTATATTTTTGAATATTTGAAATATTTAAATATTTTAGGAAGTTATTATTATTATTATTTACTTCGTTTTAAAATATATATATATATATATATATATATATATATATATATATATATATATATATATATATCCTAAAACTACCTCAACCCCCTAAACCTACCCAGTTTCCCAATTTCCCTTCCCCCTCCCATGTTTTCCCAAGAGGCTTTTTGTCTTTCTTTTCTTTATCCTCCGTAAACAATTACACCTCAACCTTTTTTGTACCACACGCGCGACTTGCCCCCTTCACGCTGTTAACTGGTGTCTGTCGTTGTTATCTTCTCTATCTTTTATGGTACGTTTATATATATATTTAAATCTTTCAAAATTCATTACTTACAAACTGTTTATCCAATATTCAATATCTATATATATAAATGATCAGCACTTTAAAGCTTACGTATAGGTATAATTTGGGGTCAGTTTTGAAATAATTATTTTTTTGGCAGGTTTTTCTTGTTAATTTATGTAGGAGTATAGAAAGAGGATTTAATGATGATGATCAAGCTTGCAGACAGTACGTCACGTGTATATGCATGAGTATTAATCTCGAATTTTTTTGGCCATATTTTCCGGCCATCAGAAAAGACTTGTGGGGTGTCTGTAATTGATCTTATGATAAGACTTTTAAGATACTGACTTGACACTTGTAAATATTCTGGCATGTTAGTTTATATATTTTAATATCATAATTTTTAGAGATTGTTTTTATACTCCGGAAAGTTATCTATTAGCCGGACTTTTGGATTTAGGTGACTGTGTTTCTCATTTCTGGTAATTTTATGTGTATAGGTATAATTTTGTTGGTGGGTTAAATTTGTTTACTTTATTTTAGTATAGTTGGATTATATTGTTTGAGATTGATTTTGAGGGGTCGTGACCCCGGAAAAAATTCATTTTACAAAGACCTTATTTCAAAAAAAAAATCTTGCAATAGGATATTTATTTCAGATTTCAAGTATTATTTGATTAAAAATATTATTTTTAAATGTTTAATGTTATATTTAATTGTTTCATTTGATAACGTCATCGAGAGTAGACGTTATAAGTTTTAAAGTATGCATTAGAATTTTTAGTTTTTATTCTTTTTTGTTCGAGAATTATTTATTTATTTATATTCGAGTCTCGAGGATTAATTGTTTATTTATATGCGAGTCTCGAGGATTAATTATTTATTTATATTCGAGTCCCGAGAATCAATTGTTTATTTATATTCGTATCTCGAGGATTAATTATTGTTTTATAATCGAGTCTCGAGGGTTAACTGGTTGTTTGAGGATTAGTTAATAGTTGAGTATATATTTTTATTTATTGGTTCGTTGGGTTTGATGTGTGCTCTCTTGTTAATGGGACTGAGATAAGTATATAAGTATAATTAAGTTATAAACGCTCGTAGAATATAGCTAAATACTTCAAGGACTAAAGTACTGTATTATATTTGACTATAAATGTAAACACACGGACTCGATCTCAATAGTTCAGACTCGTAGCAACCGCATGAGCATCATATTAAAGAATTATTAAAATGTGATACCGTGAGACGGACAGCGTAGTCGACTCATTCCAGTTTAGGACCGCATCTATATCAGGTAAATATTTTTTCCTTGATCATCCTAAACATTTTTATTTTACTATTTCGATTATTTATATCATGATAAATAGTTATTGTTTAGAACTATTTATGATTCTTGTTTTATTATGTGCATCAAAGTTACTAGTTATTCGTATTCTGAATATTGAAAGTTGATTATAATAAACACATCATATCTTGTGTTATCGTAATAAATAATGAGGATATGGCCAGTATTGAAAATTAAGCATACCTTTATTTTATTTGGGTTGCTCTATTGGATTGGAATTTTAGCATCAGAGATAAGACTCCAGCATTTGAGGAGGATATGGTAACAAATCCATCTTCCTATAGGCTAACATTACTTGCCTATTTTGGTACCTATATTTTGAAATCCTTGTTATATCTACGGGTATAGAAATGTACCGATGAACTATAAATGGGTCATATTGCTTTTGAAATCTGATCAGTGGATAATAATGTTTATTTGTGTGTATCTAATAAATATTGCTTGTGTGGCTATTATATATCGTGATCGAGCAGTTGATTCATTTTTATGACATGCTGCATTGTTTCAGTTGAGTAAACTGTGATTTATTTATTGTTCAGCTTTTATAATAAATTGTTTTATATTCCCTTCTCTATACAGATCTCATATGTTGACTACATTTCAATTGTTCATATATTTGCTGAACATTTCTTTGGTTCAGTCTTGCTTTATATCTAAATCCTGTCAGACTGTCAGTATGAGTCATTCCAGCAGTTCTAGCAGGCGTAACAAGAGACAGGTGTCGGGACCGCTCGCTTCTCGGGCCTCCTAGGTATTTAGTTGTTTTAGTATGTCTGTAGATAGTGCTTGTAATAAAACTGAATTTAGACTTAAAACCTATCTAGACTTATGGATTTGAGTTTGTGGATTAATAGTGGGCTTGTAATAAAGTATTTGGATTTACTTTTAGTTTCAGTCACTTAATTTCATACTATAACCTGTTAGTGATCTTTAATTATTGG
This sequence comes from Oenanthe sinensis, assembly GCA_028671895.1. NCBI lineage: Eukaryota > Viridiplantae > Streptophyta > Magnoliopsida > Apiales > Apiaceae > Oenanthe > Oenanthe sinensis. The sequence goes on along the minus strand of CM053812.1, from coordinate 27,102,673 downwards.
CGGGGTCAGTGCGCCTCTGATTTATTATGTTATTATTATTGGTTGTTGGCGGGCTAGTGTGCCTCTGATTTATTATTTTATTATTGTTGGTTGTTGACGGGCTAGTGTGCCTCTGGTTTATTATTTTATTGTTGTTATTGGTTGGTGACCCTAAAGTCTAGACTCCGAATTTGGAGGGCGTCATAAAATTAGCCTATGTGACGTCTACATGTCACGATTTGGAGAATATGAAAAAAGTATAGTACTCTAACCATACAATCCCTTAACAATAAATATAAACAAACATGTTTGGTTGGCTATTTTTATCGAACCAACAAAATTCTTATATATAATTTTACCTTATAATAATTATACATAATACCGTTGGAGTACATACCACTCTCTTTAGGTAAAATTTTATATTTTAACATTTAACCAATCATTTTACCTATCACCTTTAGATATGTTGTTACGCAAGACAGCAAAAGCAGCATCAACGATTACAACAAAATGGGAAAATTCGATGAATCAGAGATATCTTCTAAATCTAAGTTTTGGTACCGTAAAGTTACGATTTTTTTATAATATTTCGAGACTTATGATGATAAATGTAAGTTTACTTAATTAAATAGACAGTAAATATATATAGCCTAAATTAAAATGTATATTTTTATTTGCAATATATATCCACGTACCTTTATTTTTCCTATACCGAAAAATCATACTGATATATGTTATTACTTACTAGTAGTGAGCTCGTAAAGTTGTCATTTTCAGTATCATAATTTTAGGATGGAGATAAATTATATAAAGATTTCTTGTGAAATAAATAATTATAGCTATTTAATAAATCTGAACTTCTAAAATTTCGGGACTTTCGAAGGATAATTATATAGAAACATCTTTTGGTCTTGTTCTAGCATATTTATAGGTATGTAGTATGTATAATGTAAGCAAAAAAATTATTTCCGGAAGCTTGTGCAGAATGCAGATGTAATGTAAAAATAAAATGTGAAAGGCAAGCTATTTAAAATGAAGAAATCTTATTAAATAACCATCGATGTACTATTGTAACTAAACATTTACCCTTAACAAGTACTCTAAATAATAACCCCCAAACAAAAGTTCGCACTTGGCACAAACAGTTGCTTATGCCCGTAAAATGTACAAGCAAATTTAAGAAAAACCCATTGGCACGTTATGTTGCATATGTATATTTGTACATAACTACTACTCCTACTTGTTAATTGAGGAGGTTGAGGCTGATATTTTACCAATTTTATTAATATGATTAAGAACCTCAGTCCTGCTCTTTGCTATCCTATGAAATACCTCCCTTACTTGTTGTCCTAATGGCCCCAATCCCTCCTCCATCTTCCGACATATCTCCGCCATCTCCGCTACCTTCGCCGCCATCTCATCGTCCGTCGAAAAATCAGACTCCACCAAAAAAACTGCCACCTTTTCCAACCTTTGGCTCTCCTCCAACAAGCCACCATTCATCATTTTATTGTCTTTTTTCTTCCATTCCTCTCCAATCTTCTCCTGCATTGACAAAATGGGCTGAGCCCAGCCCAATTGCTTTCCAATAGGCAAATGGGCCCCCAGTCCATTCCTATCCTGACACGGAAACGCAGCCACCAAAGCCCACATTGTAAAAACCATAACTGTACTCATGACATAAACTGGCATAGCCAAGCCTCCGGCATCACTGCCACGTGGCATAACCAGATTGGCTGACATTAATTGAATTTGTTTAGCGGAGGACCATGAATTAGAAAACGGAAACGATAATGATCGGAAACTTGACGGGTTCCGCGGCGGTTCCGCCGCAGTTCCACGGCGGCTAAAAGACCAGTTCCGATTAGCTGACTTGGCAATACACTTATCCTTGTCATCAAAATTCATAGACGTCAGCAACGACTTTAACGCCTTTTTGGCGCGCCTGACTTGTCCATCTCCTATTGGCCGTTGCTCTAATGCCTCCACACCAATCTCCGCAAGTTGCTGCCAATACCGCACCAAATCAACGGCGTGAGTAACGGCGTTAAAAATATCCAACGCCTTCACAACCCGATCCATATACTCTTGCAAAACCCGATCCGTAGGCGCCTTACTCAACTGGGCCGGGTCACAACCCAATAAGACAACATCCTTGAACACCATCTCACAACATAAAAACACATCCAGAAGCTTCCTAAACCAAGCCACAGACAAAACTCGGTCGGTCTGAGAGTCGCCGAGAAGAATCCCGGCGAGTTCGTCGGCAACTTTGTTTTGAAAAACATCAAAGTGGGGGAGTTCTGTAATATGATCAGTCATTGAAACAACTTGGTTACGGCGCATACTTATACGGTTCAAGAAAGAAGCTTGATGAAATGCGGCCGGCATGGTTAAAATGATAAAAAGTATAGAATATTTTGGAGAGTTCGAGGAATGAGTTAAAGACAAGATACGGTCTGGTAGTTATATATTTATTTATTTATATACATGCATGTGTGTGTGTGTAGATATAAATAAATTAAGTAGAGAGTAATTGGTGGGATTGCAATGTTTTTTCTTATTTTGTCTCATGGACGGGACTCTTTCTTTTTACTGATATGTTCCTGCTTCGTATTTTAACATTCCGATTATAACCCTGAATATTTGGAGACATCTCCCTCTATTATATAATAGCACAAAACACACTTTTATGAAAATATTTTATTTAATGTAATTTTATTTTTATATCCTTATATTCTTGTATTTTTACTATTACACTCTTATAAATACTTCATTTATAACTATATTAATTTAATTAGTTAGAATTAGCATGTAACTCAATTCATGAAAAATAAATATCAATTTAACTTTTTTATTAATTATTATATTACTATATATTAATATCTCATATTTATTAGTATATATTAACACTAATTATCTTATAACTAATATATGTAAATTAATTTTTATATAATTACTATATATATATATATATATTAACATATAATATTAGTGAGTTATTCGTGAGAATTGAAAATTTAATTATATTTTAAAATATACGTAAATGGTTAGAAAACTCAAAATACAGATTACATCACTTGATTATAAAATATTTAATACATTTTAATATTCATGCAAAACGATATTTCAGTAGGTGGAAACTTAGCTACATGTAAGATTTCAATATGTAATTATTATGAGAAATATCGTATGATTAACAATATATTTTAAACTTATTCTTGTAACAGAATTAAGTTTTATCTTTCACAGATTAAAAATATTATTCACTATGATTCATAAATTCAAAAACACAATATATTTAAATTAAATTTACAAATTTAATCAATTTTTAGAAATTATTCGTGTTTTGCACGGGTATAAGAGATAGTTGTAGGAGATGGAGCATTCTTACGATCTCATTCTGATTTTTTTGTTTTTTCCTGGTTAAAATGATATAATTTATTTTATTACTTCCTCATCATTTTATAATTGATCGGACATCTATTCGATAACTAAATTAATCGACTACAACATATTTAACTCTTTATTAATTACATGAATAAATGATTTATGGGTGGATTTATAAGTTCGTACAGAGTAAGAAATCAAAAATTTTACGTAAATGTTGTACAGAATAAAACCACTAAATTCAAAAAATCACGAATTAAGCATCATACAGTACAAACATTGAAACATATCTGACGAAAAAAACATTGAAACATATTTATTGGATTTCGTTCCTTTTCGCAACGGTCAAAACTCCTAATTCATACATGTCCATGAAAAATGATATTATCAATTAGATCCCATACTGATTCTAATTTCATGACTAATTTATATATTATATAATCTTACCAAAATTTGACTGATTCAGTCTTATCTCTTGTGTTTCATATTTTTTGCAGAACAACAAATGCTTCCATAAATTTTCGTAATTAATTTTCCAGATTTTCATTATTTATATGATTAGGATGAAATCAATCTTCATCTGACGGAGGGGTGATTTGAGATTCATTTTTCTTCAAAAGAGAGGGAGATAGAGTAATTTGAGAGTTGGGAGAAGGTTAAATTGGTAATTATGGACATATCATTTGCAACAGAAGATAGAATATTGGGTCATGTTTTTAGTTTTAGTAAAAAAAAGAGCTCTTAGTCAAAAAAACTCAATGACCTTTTTATTTTTTTGCAATATAACTTATGAACTTATTTTTTCTTATATAAAACCAACGAACTTTGTAAAAATTTAAAAACAAGATATCCATTATTTTTTTTGAATGGAAAGATAACCATTGTTAACTTTTATTTATCAATCTAATTTTGTCAACCCATATAAAAAATATTATATTAAATTAGATACATAATAAATTATTCATTAAATTATTTTTTTAACTTTATTATATTCTTTTATAATTCATATTATTTTCTTTATTACTAAAATAGTAATAATTTCATTAATTATAAATTATATTAAAATAATAGAATCTCATTTATAATTTTTTAAATTATTAATGTATTATTTATTATTATATATATTATATTATTTTTTATATTTTAGTGGTGCACATTTGTTTAACAAAAAAAGGTTAAACACTTTATTATATATTAGGTTCCAATTAATAAATTAGAGCATAAGTATATAAAATACTAATGAATATATGTTGAATAACTTATTTTAGATTTAAATTGAAAAAAAACATTAATTAGAATTAATTAGAATAATTTATAAAATAAATATTAAGTACTTTGAAATCAATTTTTTTTACCTTTTTATGTGAAACTCTTAAATTTATAATCTAAATAATTTAATATGTAATTTTAATATATATATATACACATATATATATATATACATATATATATATATACATATATATATACACATATATATATATATATATATAATTGATAGTTTAAAACATAATATATAAATATATACTTAAACGATGTATGAAAGAAAAAAAAATTCATATTTTTTTTAATAAACTAAGTAATTAACTATGAGTTTCCTTATATTTTCAATATCCATTTGTAACTAATTCAAAAAAATTTATTATGTATCTAATCCAACATGAAATTTTTGATATGGGTTGATAAAAATAAATATTGATAAATAATAGTTAACCATGATTATCTTATTTTTTATAATTTTATAAAATTCATTGGGTTTATATAAGAATAAATAAGTTAATAGGTTAAATTGTGAAAAAATAGAAAGTTGATTGATTTTTTGGTTAATAACTCGTAAAAAAATAATAATATTGGGCAGGCTCTCCTCTAGGCTCTTACATCAGCAGGAAGGTGACAGGGCTAAAAAGATAAGCCGCGTTATACTTGTTCAAAAGATAGCCAAGTAAAAGCAGTGTGTGATGTATAGATATGATATAAGGAAAATTATATTTACATGGGCCCTGTCATGACTTTTTTGACATGATCACAACTCATATTCTTCAAAATTCTTTCTAATTTAACTGTTATGGGGTGCCCTTTTTCCTCAAAAATATTTCAAGTTTGTTCATTCATTGTTTTAAAAAAAAGGTTTGTTCACTCATACATATAAATATTTTTATAAATAATATTTTAATATTCTTTATTTATAAAATTTAATACATTTTATGTTCAATCTCTCCAATATAATTGTTTAATATTCTCTACATAACATTTTGATTTTTTCTTTCTATTATAATTATGTATTGAGATATCGAGTTTAATTTTTTACACTTACAATCATCTTCTAAATAAATATTATTTAAATATTTTTATCAAAACACAACTACAATTTTTGAATAAAAATAATACTTACATATTGTATTTATAAAATATCATATAAAATTATACAAATTTATGATATAAAATTATCAAAAAATATTAAATGAAATGTCAAAAAAATATTTTTTTTGTAAATTGCATGTGTATTAAATTAAAAAAAAATACATATGCATGTACTAGATAAAATGTGAGTCGTATCATTGTGGACCCACACTTGGATTGACATGGACCAGATACTCTAGTTGTGCTGGAAAATGTGAGTTTGGAATCTGTCAACACGATTCACACTGCATAATTGCACATATTACATACAGTATTATTGTTGAGGGGTGCTTGGTTCTGCAGAATTGGAAATCACTTGAACTATGTGAAGATTAAAATTAAATTTAAATCACAAGAATACAAAATCAAGGGATTAATGATCAACTTTATGAAAAAATAAATAAATAGAAGATAAATATTTAAAATAATCGATCTTATTGTGATTCACACTAATATATTTTGAATTCAAACCCCAAAAAAATTTCACGATTGAGTGATCAAGTGCAGTACAAATCTTATAATAATTGTCAAGACAGGAATGAATTTAATAATTTCAATAATGCTAGTGTGAGAAAATCATAAACTAATAAGTTTCGACATTACTAAATTTTTTATTTCCCTTTTGTTCTGTCATCTCGTGTATACGGAGCAGCAGTATTTTCTTCCAATGCTTCTTATATTACTGACGTTCTTGGTTGTTTGACAAGTGCAATACAATTATCCTCCATAGGGTTAAAGCTGTTTCATAAGCATTGTTTTAAAGGCCAGTAGTCACTTTTCCGACATTCTGTCCGGTCTGGAATCTAGATGTAGTTTTCAAAACGAAACTATTCATGACTAGGAAAATGAAATACACGCCATGTGAAGGGGAATAGGTAAATCTCTATTATTTTTCTTTCAATTCTCATGTCCTTACATGATTCTAAATAAACTTGCTGGACCGTTTGGGACTTCTCTTCGTAACTGCACTGTTTCATTGGGTCTTTGGAAGTTGAAGCTTGGAAATTTACAAAACTAGAGTTGAATGAAATTATAAGAGATACAAAACATTGAAAAAACAATACGCAAAATAAAGGTGTTTAAACTGCAAACTGCACTAAACTATATAAAGTCCCAATCTGTAAAATACTAAACTCACCTGGTTGGCAGTTGGCTGGCTGGCCCTTTATGTAAATCTGATTCAATATAAATTCATAAAGAATTTTCTATTGATCTTTTGACGATTTATGCTCTTTTTTTAAAAAAGCAAGCATGATACTGCTATTTACAATTTTCGAGGCATTAATAACCAGAGGATAATTTTCCGTTGCTTATTTAATCGTGAAAGAGCGCGTCTGTAATTTTACTTTAGCAATGGGCAAGCTATTTGTTGAGAACTTACATGCTGAGATGTTTTTGGACCCTGATCTATGAATCCTTAGGTTCAATGAATATCTATGAATCTTGTGAAAAAATTGGATCCCACTGGCTTTATTTTAGCGGCTGAGCAGAGGATGATGTTCCTGGAGAAGATAATGGAGCAGAGGATGATTTCCTGGGAGAAGATGATGCAGAGGATTGATTCCCGCTGGCTTGTTCAATCTTGAGAGGGCACATATGCAATTTCACATTAACAATGACAGTTTATCTGTTGGAAATTTACACAGTCTTTTGTTGGAGGACCCTTATCTGCTAACTAAGCACAAGGTGGCGGAACCATGGAACTTGAGATTTTAGCAACGTTGGTACGATTCCAAGCAGGTTGTTTTGCTAACTGCGCCATTTCAATGGTAGCATTCAACATATTGATTCCATTAAATGGATGATGAGAAAGTCCCTCTAGCTAGCAACTACATTTCGGTAATTGTTGTTCTGAACCACATGAATTGCATTTGGTTCAAAGCTATTATCATTTATCAGGGTGTGAGCCAAATGATAAATACATGAAAGTTGGTATAAAAAGTTGCAATGCCCCTTTGACGGGATGACGGGCTAAAATCTTTCTATTGAAGTTAGATTGTCCTTTTCTTTTTGTGAAATATTAAACTTTAGTAATAAATTCAAAGACCCTGTTTGAAAGTTAGAGGTTTCATTAAAAATTAGAGGATTGGGGTAATTTAGAGGTCTGACCAAGTGAATCCTCTAATATATGTGTTTGGTAGTTAACTTATTGAAATAGCTTAATGAAGTAAAAAAGCTAATTTTGAAAAACTACTTTTAAGAGCTTTTTGCATTAGAGGTTTATCATGTGCCTAGTTTAAATACAAACAGTTAATTCAAAAAGCTTATTACCAAACAATTTTTTTTAAACAGCTATTCAAACCAGTTAGTCAAAATAGTTATTTAAACCAGTTAGTCAAAACAGCTAATTCAATCCGCTTCAGCTAACCGCTAATTGTCAAACAGGGCCAAAACCAATGCATTCAGATGTATTGTTGTAAATCAGTAGGTAAAAAACATATGATATGTTGTAACTCCATAAAAAACCTTAGTCCCAATCCCCATATGATATATGTTATGGGTCTGCCCCTGCATCATAGCCATGAAGAACTTTTGTGTGCCTATGAACAATGTAATCACTACACACACATATGTATAACCTGGGAAGCATGAAGATTTGAAGGACAATATAAAGAGTGAAATGACTAGTGAGATTATTAAAGGGGGCAGTTAACATTTCCCAGGAGGTAGAATGAGTCGTGATCCGCCTTCTGGAGATTGACTCAGTTTTTGAATAGCTGCCTAAAAAGCCCTGGTGTTTAACGTTTTCGTCACCTACTCCTTCGAAATCCAATAAAGAAGCACTCTGTCTCTGAGCCCTGCAATTTAGTGCTGCATACTCAGTACTTGGTCCATTTGGAACAAGGTCTTTGTGGTTAAGATTCTAATTACAAGATTCTTACTCAAAAATCCAAATTTGCAAAGTATGTCAAGTCCCCTACATCTGTATCTGAGAGCATTTTTCTCTCGACTATATTATCAAAGTAAGAGGAGAAGAGTATTTGAATACTGAATATAAACTTGTTTTGACTATCGGACTATGGATTTCCTATTAAATTCTGTCTTAAAAAAAGCATTTTGATTTATTTTTTTCAAATTTAAAACGTGCTAAAAGAAAATTAAACACTCAATGGTACAGTTTCAAATATGCGCATTCGCACCCTCGTCAACCTTGAAAATGTAGGAAGCTTTTTTTTTTTTTTATGACTTTGGCATATTTTGGAACTAATATTATTTATATCAGAATCTGTCGAACCCTTTAAGAATTTCCATTGATATTTTGACAATTTATGCTCATGCTTGTTCAATTGTGTAAGAGCACATCTGCAATTCAACATTATCAATTGGCAGGCTATCTGTTGGAAAATCACATGCTGAGATGCTTCCTGGACCCTGATCTGGCAATAGAGCACAAGGCGTAGGAGTCACCGCACTTGAGATTCCAGCAATGTTGGTACAATTCCATGCAAGTTTTTTCGATGACTTTGCTATTTCAATGGTAACATTTGATATACAAATTCCAGTAAATGGATAACCAGCAATACCATCCAGCCTAGCTGCCATGGTCACATTGTCAGCAATGACATCACGATAATTGATATTTTCGACCACAGGAATTGCATTTGGATCATAGTTATTATCAGGGTGTGAGCCATAATCTCCTGTCATCCAAAATGCCCATTTCATTGTTTTCAATGTCATTCCACGAACATATATATCTTTTACATAAGCACCTCTTCCCACACCAGTTTTGATCCTAACACCAGATTCTGAATCAATGGCTAAGATGTCTTCAGCTCTAACATCTTCAATTCCACCCGACATTTCACTGCCTAAAGCAATCACTGCACTTGTTGGAGAAATGCAAGTAAGCCGCCTGATTGCTAGTTGTTTCGTTGGCATTCCAAATGCAATTCCGTACTCATCCCAACCACTCTTAACAGCAATGCAATCATCTCCAGAAACAATGTAACAGTCCTCAATTCGTGTATTAGTACAAGAGTCTGAAACAAGGTAAGAAGGCAAACATGAAGTGCAGTGTAAGTCATTCATGAGGCTGTTGTTTTTTTTCATTAAAAACAAATCTAATAGAAGCAGGATGTAACATTACATAATATGGATGAGTTAGCTTACCTGGATTGATCCCATCAGTATTTGGGGATCTCACTGGTGCAAGGATTGTTATGCCTTGAATAATTATATTGCTGCACATACAAAACCATTTGGAGGCATTGTTACTTTACTAATAAATAATGATTTAAAACCAAGAAAAGGCTGAATATTCAAGTGATTATCTTTCATTTGTTTAAAGATGATTGATGTACGAACCTGCTATATATAGGATGAATATTCCAAGAAGGAGAGTTAACCAATGTTAAATTGGAGATTTGAATGTTTTCGGAGAACATAATTTCTATCAGGTAAGGCCGTGTGTAGACAAGCTCTTTCTGGTGAAACTTATCCCACCAAACCTGACCTTGACCATCAATGGTTCCATTGTCTCCTGAAAATATGATGGCAGATAAATTCATTATCCAGTAGCTAATAATGTAAGTTTGCACAAACATGTGAGGCATATATTACCTGTTATGACGACATCAGTGAGATTGGTGCCGAATATAAGACTAATATATCTTCCACCATCTGCATCCCTTCCTCGGCCATAAGATGGCAGGGGTTTAATTACTTCCCACTCACTCTCATCCTAAACCAATATAGAAGGGAGAAATCTATCAGTCACTTGCATATTTAAGAGTTTATATTCAATAGCGAAAAAAATACAAGAGTTTTCGGATATTTCCAACTTCTCAAAAAAATTAGAAATCTCCATAGTTTTTATCCACTTTTTTTTTCCAAAAAACCTTTTAAAAATTTTAAGATATTTCACAAAAGTTGGGGGTGTTCACAGAATCTATCTAATCCCGATAGTAAAGGCAAAGCCAAGTCACTGTTGCTTTATGTATCAAATTGTCCTTTTTAGGTTGTGTTTTCACCCATGTTATGTGCTTCAAAAGTCTAAGCTTTGAACTACAACTATCAGACGCAAATTTTGATCCGGAATATATATATATAGATAGATTTGGTCCATATATAATCTTCCATGCATTAGTTTTTGAGTACAAGGAAGGAATTAGTGAAGGTCCAAACCTTTGAAGTTCGAATGGTGGTGGGGGTGGGTTAATCCTAAGCCACTAGACTAGCCTTTAATCCCTATAGCACATTAGTTAATTATATAACACAAGATCTACAAAAAATATTCCAAGATTAGTTTCACAAGCACTAACATATCTCTGTTTAGAATTTCTGAACTCTGGTGCTCCAAAATTAATTACATAGTAACAAAATTATATCTAAAGTACATGTAAATGTCATCTCCTAGCTCATATTGGTAAAGAAACTCATAGCATAAGTTTCATTCACTTCCAAGAACTTCAAAATTTTGTACCAAAGGACAAAACATATGTAATGAAGAAGAAAGAACCTGAGAGGCAAGAAGAACAGCATCTTTGTGGAGATAGAGAGTGAAACGACTAGTGATATTGAAGCTGGAAGTTAACCATCTTCCAGGAGGTACAAACAGCTGTGATCCACCCTGGAACTCAAATTGACTTAGATGATTAATAGCTGCCTGAAAAGCCCTGGTATTCGATGTTATTCCGTCGCCTACTCCTCCGAAATCCGTTAAAGAAGCACTGTGAGCTCTGCAACTTATTGCTGCATACTGAATACAGTGTGATTTCGATGCACGATGATGATGATGACCCGTTCGCCCATCAACATTTCTTGCACTTGTCAGAACCACACAAGCTATAACTATAAGTATGTCCATTACCTGCAAATAACATATATAGAAATCAATATAATGCAATAAGAACAAGGACCATTTAAAGAATGGGTGTTTACTTGATTCCTTGTATAATTTGTTAGAGTCCCCATTGCAGGAAAGGCTAGGCCAGTTTTTTTGTTAGTTTGTTAGACCGGCTTACATAGCCTGCAAGAGTTGTTTGGGTCATATATATAATGATATCAATTGTAATTGTGACTTTTATTGGTCGGGTGAATATAAATCATGGTTCAAAATAGAATTGATTCATAGACTCTCACATAATTTATTGTTAAAGTTAATATTGCTACTTGAAATACTAAAGTTTGGTCCAAACTTTTTCTTCATTTTGGATGACAGATTATTTATTTTAATATGTTTTTAGGACTTTTTACTTGCTTTATTTGGCAATTGTTTCTATATTTACATGAGTTTGTTCTGGTCAAGAAAATTATAGTTACATATATTTACCCTTTTGCTTGCATAGATGATGTAATCTTTTTTGTTTGAGACGCTACGCAATGGAGAAAAATAGTTGCTTACCTTTTCTGTTTAAAAGACAAGTTTTTCTCATGATTCTAGTCGAAAATATAATTAGAATTTATATAATATGTCCCGAATTAATAGTTCTTTTTATAACTGTTTTATGAATTACCTTATTAACACACTTAAATATAAATATTAAGACTAATATACCTTAGATTTACTTAACTGTACTTTGTATGACTTTTAACTAATAATTAATGAGTTGATATATAATTATTTTATTTTCACAAGTGTTAATCTCATAATAATTCTTTTTTTTTTGAAGATTGGTGTTGTAATATATATTTTTTATTATCTGATTATTTAAATAATGATATGATTAAATTCTCGAATCTTATTGTATGTATATATATAGTATGGATCGGTTAAATCTTAACACTATTTTTTTCATTTTTATTTATAATTTTTTGTGAAACCAAAATTGTATGGAGAAATTTTATTTTAAACTTTATATGTTTAAATTATATTAGAATTATGCAATAAAAATAATCTAATCTCAAATTTAGATTTAGAGTATTGAATTTATAAATATTATTTAAATATTACATTTATATTATAATTATATTACATTTATTTTAAAATATCAATTATTTTAAGTTACAAGGATAAAAATGTCCTTCTAAAATTATTAAGATGGAAAAAAAATATGTATGGGATATATTTGAAAATATAACTAAAAATAGGACATGTTTGTACATAACTTTTAAATTTGGGATATATCAGAAAAATATCCAAATATAAAAGTGACTTTTGAAATGATTTTTCTTGTTTAAATACAGTATTTTAGTAACTACCAATTGTATATTATATATAAACGAGTCAATGACTCATAAAATTAACCTATATTTCTACTCGGTATAATTTAGAATTTTTTTGAGTTCAACGAATAAAGGCACAAATTAAATAATAATTTTATAAAAAAACATGAATACCATGCGGATGGTAATATTGTGTTCTCCACCGTGTACTTAACATAAATTTTATATATGTATTAATTTAATTGTTAAAGTGAAAATTTTATTATTTTATTGTAAAAAAATCACTCAATTAATTATAAGTGTGCAAAACATATTTTTATGTTAAAAATAACAAATAATGTCCAATGATAAATATCCATCCTTAATCATACATACATGGAATGTATTTTTGTAATATTAAGATTCATTTAAAATTTTATTAATACACTAATGTATTATTTTGTATTAAAATCTTAAAAAATTATATAAGATTTATCTTAGGTTCCTTTTTCTCAATAGGTAATAAATAATTATTTTAAATGTCATGTAGATGTAAATATTATAAAACTCGTTCCGAATTATACTGCTTAATATGTGCATTTTCCTTAAAGATATAAACATCAAAAAATAAAACTATAATCTAACAGCAGGAAATAAAATTATAATCTAACAATTAAACAACCATATAATATCAAACTTTTTGTTTGTTATGCATATATAACTCATAAACTTCCCTGGATGAGAATTGAGTGGAATGGAATAGGAAGGTGGGAATGCAGGGATCCACAATCCCGTGACCAAAAGCTTATTTTCTCTCTCTCACGGGTTACAAAGGGTTAAGTGGAAGTCATTTTATATACATGCATATACAATATGGTTATGCATTATTGTATTGAGTATTATTTAACAGCGTGGCCCTTAAAATTTAAGCAGCACTAACTTTTCTCTTGGCTAGAGGAATGATAACCTCTCCATCGACATTACTTTTCTACACAAAGACTACTACTTTTCAAGATGGAGAAATGGTCTTATTTGTTAAATCAATTCATTGTTCATCCCAATTCTTTTCATTGCTTAAGATGAGTTCGTAGATTAAAAAAAAGTTTTTTAATTAAAAATGATGATGTGATAATAAATTATTTAATTTTTATTTGACATTTATAAATAAAAAATAGGAGCTTAAAAGCAATTGATTGTAACTATTAATTGGCGTGGCTTTTAAAAAACACTTTTAAGTGATCTTTGTGTGTAATGTGCAATGTTTGTGGAAGATCTTTGTGCATAGACAAAAGATCCTGTACCTCTTCTTCCCCGGCTACTTGCGGACAAATCATTACAAATGCTTAATAATTAAAATAAGTGGATCTCTCGACCAATATTATTATTAGTTATTATCTATTTGCACTTTACACCGCTGCACTAAATAGTTTGTCCGTAAACTTTTCAATACTAATAAAATCATGACAAAGATAGTTTAGAATCCAACTCAATATTTTTTCGAAAAAAAATATTTATTAATTGGTGCGGAAGAATTTTGATAAAATTTTCAATTTCCACTTTTCTTATTTATAATAATTTAATATATATAAATTACGGTATCTAATTTATATATTCTACTAATCTACTATCTGTGTTTCATTTTAATTATCTTTTTAACTTTTTACGTGTATTTTAATGCGTTTAATGTCTTAATTATGTTAATCGAATCAATAAACTCATCTTTATAATAATAATTGTCTTAAATGTATTGTTATGCAACAGTTGAACTACAAGCCATATTTAATTTCATTTTATAATTTTTTTAATTACATTTATTAATAAGAATTATTATACCTTTTTAAATCTTTATTTAAATTTATATCTATAATAGAATAAATAAACCAAACCAAATCAAACATATCTAAGTATATCCAGCTCAGAACAAAATAAATCTTATCAATTGTAATATACAAAGAATGAGGTGAGTATATCTAGTATATACAAAAAATAAATCTTATCAATTACAATATACAAAATAAGGTATAAAAATAAATTTTTATTTTTTGTATACTGTAATTGATAAAAATAAATGTACATCGCATTACTATCGGTAAGAAAGAGAATAAGGATCTTAAAATAGTTTTTAGAAAAATTTCCTAAGAATGTGCTCCCAAGGTTTTTGTTGAAGAAGAGAATGTGAGAGAAGAGAAATAAAAAAAAACTCTTTAACATACTGCCAAGTTTTTTTAGAAGGTGCTCTTAAAAAATTTCTCAATCATCCCATTTTTGGGGAAAAAGTTTTAGAGAGATCTTTTTTTTTAATTTTCTCTCTCAATCTTTTTTCTTTTCTACCCAAGAAATTCGGGAGCACAACGTGAGAAAAAAATTTCAAAATTTTCTTTTCCGTTCTATTTTCTTCTATCCTAATTCTAACTGGGGAGCACAGTGTAAGCTAACGATTGATTTGAGTGTATTATATTAATTACCTAATTACTTAATTTTCTAATTTATGAATAAAGTAAAATAAATACTAAATAAATATATAGCAATAAATAAGTAGATGTATTTGTTTATATGTATTTATTGTGATTTTAGGAAAAAGTATTTTAAACTTAGGATTTTTATTCTCCATATGTAATTGGAGTTTAGTTATTTAAATTTGGGCTTTATTTATTAATTTTCTATATACATTTTAACTCTTATTATAATTTATTTAAATTAATTAGATATTAACTATCACGATATCAAAAATTTCAGTGTCAATTTACCATTACTGAAATCCAGTACTTATTTTGATTTTTCTCTTATTGAACGCTTAGAGTTCGTCATAATAAACTCTCAAATTGAAAAAATTGATTTTTTTTGGGACCAAACTTTCAATATAATATATTTTAGTTTTTAAAATTTATATTTTTATCTCATTAAACTCTTTCGCACGTAATTTTGATATTATGCTAAATTATAACCACTTTTAAAATCTCATGATTTTAGGAGAATAATTTAATACGATCTTATAATTTCCATATTTTGAAATAATATATTGTTTTAATGATAAAATATAACAAATGTTATTAAAATATTATATATATATATACATACAAAAAATGAGGTGAATATATATAAAAATTAATAATACTTACAATTAATATTGGAAAGCCTCCCTCGTAATGCTAATGCACACATCATGTCTGACCCAAAAGCACACAATACCCCTATTGAGTATTTGAAAGTTGTCTGTACAAATTATTTGAATGTAAAAGTTAAAATTGACACTGCTCCCGATTGGGCCGGCCCATCATAAACAAGAGATAGACAAGCAGTATAACACATGCTTTTGAAGTTGTTACAACAATTCTGAGTCCCCGTGTGTTCCTTGCCGCTTGCTACAAGCCTACAAGGCTACACTACTTGTATGCAAAAGATATAAAAACTCCTTATTCATATATTTATACTAGCTTATGAGATAAAATGACTGATATGACACATGTTAGAAATAAAATGCCCAGAATGACACAAATGAAAATTAAGGTTCAAAATAATACTCTATAACTCAATATAAAGTTTTGTTTTCCTTTATTACCGAAAACGCTACACGAAATAGCGTTTATAGGTTATCTGTTTGTATGTGTATACGTATCTGTGTGTATGTATCTATGAGTGTGTGTGTTTGTGGTGACATAGAGAGAAGGAGACAAGGAAAGAGAGAGGGACACATGGAGAGAGAGAGAGACAGAGGGAGGCCGGAGAAATAATACAACTTGAAATGCAATTAACCCAAATTAAAGTGACGTTTTCCGTCTATAACATGTAAACATGTAGCGCTATGCGGGGATGGGGGAAGAAACGCTACATGAAATAGCGTTTTGTGCTCTGCTCAAAACACAATCCAAAGTCACGTTTTGAAGTGTCATTTAGGCTATTTTTCCAGAATTTTGCCATTTTGGGCATTTAATCCTAACTAATAATATGCTATGTATGGCCAACACTTAGTTTATAACCCGTGCAAATCACGAGTGATATTAATAAATTGTGTATAATTTAAATATTTAATGTGATAATTTATTTTATTAATAATTTTTTTCTATATTTTTTTCTATAATATTTTTTATATATTAATTATTTTTTTTGATTTTAATATTTATAAAATTTAATTAAAAATTTATAATTTTAAATAAATCAAAGAGTTTGAATGATGATGAAATCGAGTTGAATGTAATTACAACTATATTAAATAAAAATTATAATGTAAATAGTATTTTTAAAATAGAAAATATATGTTATAATTTAGATATAATATAATATTAACGGTGGATTCCTATCTTTTCCCTACTATCACCGGTAGATTCCTATCTTTTATTATAAGCACTCTGTACTCTGGACTCTGAGGGAATTTTATTATAATATTATTATAGATTTTCATACTTAAACTATTTTATCAATATAAATTTATTTTCAATACATTTCACTTACCGAGATCAATAAGATGTGTGAGGTTATTTTAATATTGTCTGATGTTATAATATCTTTATAAATTATAATAATATTTATTCAAAAACACATTTAGTGTCTAAAAATAATAAATATCATATGATTCATTACATTTTTTGATATATCAATTTAATTATTAAATAAAATCTTGTTTCAAAATAATAATTCTTTTATTAAATTATATATTTTGTAAAAATCACCCGGCAATGGTCGACTCAGTTGATCAAGGAGATGAATATTATCATGTTGGTCATGCTTCAATTTAGGTGACAAAATAGATATGTATCCACCTCTGCTTCCAATTTCGACATAGATACTGTCATCAAATTCTGCCGATGGATGCTAGATCCTGTTTTAATAATAATATAAATAATTCCGATAATTCATGAGGAGTCTGGATATTAAAAAATATATTTTATATTAAAAAAATCATTATTCGGTACACTTAATTTTCAAGATATAAATGTTTATATTCCAAAACAAATATCTTTTCAAAAATAGATACTTGATATCAGCTAAAATAAACATCCAAATAAGGGGTAGTTCTATAATTCAAGAAAAAGTAGTCATCTATATGTATCCTTATCTAGCACCCCACCAAAAATCTCTATCATCTACTATCATTATCAATAATACCAGGTTTCTTTCCCTTTGGAATGTAAGCATTTTGTTATTTGTATCTATATTTTGTACCAGTTTATAATAACTTATTATACAAGTAATACCATCTGTGTTACTGTGTATATGTATGAACAGTCATTTTTAAGGAGCTTTTACTGAGGATAGTGTGCTATTTACCAGTAGCAATGCATGCTCTTGTTTCTCTCTCAAGTTTCTCATTCACTTTATACATTCAACTTTTGTGTTCATTTACTGTAATATTTATTACCATTCAACCCTAGATCTGATGGGTTTCACCTAAATCTGCTTAAAACCAAGTAAAGATTCAATCTTTGTATCTATATACTAGTAGCCCTAAAACCCTTTTGAGCAATTGATTCAATTTTCCAAAATCTTGTTACTTTTTCAACAATTGTATAATGAAAGTTTCTCAGAGAGATACAGAGAGATTACTCATTTGGGAAGATACGAGAAATACTAGAGCTTTGCCAAAGCTAATGAGTTGGTTGATCTTGTTTGTTGTAGCTACTTACGTTGTATACACACTTAAGCTTATTACAAATTCTCATTCTTGTTGTGAAGAAATTTTCCCAACAATTAGTTACAAAAGCCTTTCTATACACAGATTAGATTCTGATAATTTTACACTTTTGCCGGTACATCAAGAAGTCCAACGGAAAACTGAGGTTAAGGACATTGTTTTTGGCATTGCTGCATAGGCTAAGTTGTGGGAAAAGAGGAAGAACTACATTAAGTTGTGGTGGAAGCCTGAAAATATGAGGGGGATTGTTTGGTTAGATAATCCTGTGAAAGGTAAAAAAAGATGCGGGGTTACCTCCAGTGAAAATCTCGGCTAATACGTCTCAGTTTGCGTATAAGAACCGGCAGGGGAACCGATCTGCTATTTGGATTTCAAGGATAGTATCAGAGACTTTGCGATTGGGAATGGAGAATGTGAGGTGGTTTGTAATGGGAGATGATGATACAGTTTTTGTAACTGATAATTTAGTGAGAATTTTGAATAAGTATGACCATAATCAGTAGTACTATATTAGGATTTTATCTGAGAGTCATTTGCAGAATATATATTTTCGTATGGAATGGCATACGGGGGTGGTGGATTCGCTATTAGTTATCCATTAACAAAGGCTCTTGTTAAAATGCAGGACAAATGTATTCAGAGATATCCTGGATTGTATGGCTCTGATGATAGGATGCAGGCTTGTATGGCGGAACTCGGTGTTCCACTCACTAAAGAACTTGGCTTTCACCAGGTTTGATTTATCATAACTCTATGCCCTTACGTTTAATTTTTATCTTTCATATTTTAAAGAGAATAATGTTTCTGAGGTTATCTCACATAACTTTCCCGAGGTTAAAAATAAATACACGAGGGTGTTATTGTAATTACAGAAAATTATATACAATTACAAAAATACCCATAATAAAAACCACTAGTACCTTAGGTAATTTTCCCGAGATAATCTCACGAACTTTATTCTCTATTTTAAATGTATGTAATCTGAAATTTTGTATGATTATTGATTTTAGAAATTTGCAGACAATGTTTGTGCATTTATTGTTACCTTGGTAGTTTTTATACTTTTAATCAGAATGCAGTAAATTCTTTTGTGATTGTACTTTGTAGCTATCAAATCAATGCATTGTACTACGGGCTTATTGTCTACTGTTTTAGGCAACATTATTGTTTTGATACATTGTTGTAGTGGAGCCACTACATTATTCATCTTCGCTACCTTTGTATATTTGTCCCATGTAAAATTGTAAGAAGGTAAGTAGGTAAATCATAAGTATTTATTACCGTATATTAACTTGCAGCATGGCAATACTAGTAGGAATGGACCTTTGTTTCTTGTTTATTACCCCAAATGGACTCAACTTAAAGGCACCAAACTGTGGTACTGTGGTAGGTATCATTGAAATATGTCTTGTTGGGTGTTTAGTCCATCATACGACTACATATGTAGGACCAATATTGCTATATGCCATTTACACATCAATCATGCTGAGTCGACCGACTGTTGCCAGTCAAAAAGTGATAGAGTGTGACGAGTGTCGGACTATTTATTTTGTTGATAAGCATATTCATACAAGTTTTTAAATGTTACTGAACTCTGACATATAAATTAGGTTTCAGTATGATGTTTATGGGAACTTATTTGGACTTCTTGCGGCACATCCAGTGACACCATTGGTGTCCTTGCACCACCTTGATGTGGTGGAGCCAATATTTCCCAACGTCACGCGAGTAGAAACTCTAAAGAGACTGACAATTCCAATGAAGCTGGATTCAGCGAGTCTCATACAATAATCTATTTGTTATGAAAAAATGAAGACTTGGACCATTTCAGTCTCCTGGGGATTTGCCATTCAAATAGTCAGGGGAGTTTTATCACCCCGAGAAATTGAAATGCCTACAAGAACATTCTTAAATTGGTATAGGAGAGGTATTACACTGCATATGCTTTCAACACACGGCCAGGTGCTCGATACCCCTGCCAAAGGCCTTTTGTGTTTTATATGTCAAGGGCGAGATTTGATTCTATTACCAACCAAACAGTGACTGTATATGATTAACATCGTGTCCCTCATTCCGCATGCAAATGGAACTTGACATCTCCTGCTGAAATTGATATAGGAGTGGTTTACAAGAAGCCCGATCCGCATCTATGGGACAGGGTAAGCAGTTATAGCCTCCCTTGCTACTTTATTTTTCAACCAGTATAAATTATTAAACTTAATATTCCTCTACCCCAATGTTTTGCTGAGTGAATTTTAATAGTTACACCATAACATACCCTATCCAGTTCATTAGTAATCTTGAGCACTTTCTGGCCGTTGCCTTCTACATTAGTTAGAGGTGCTCTGTGCTTTATTTTCATGCTCTAAGTTCATGTGTATTGTATACGGCCAGCCATTAGACTTGAACTATCTTGACAAACGTATAGTTGTTTTTCTGTTATGTATACTAAAATTATTAAATTTGCTGTATTAAAACTAAAATTTATGAAACATGAGAAAGAAGTACGTGAAATGTGTGTCTTCTCATTGATTTTGTTTTTAACTTTTCATTGGCAGTCTCCAAGGAGAAATTGTTGTCGGATATTGGAGTTGAAGAAGAAAAGCATGGTTTTGGATGTGGGTGTTTGCAGGGAAGGTGAGATCAGTGTATTATAAGGATCAGCATGGTTTTGGATGGGGGGTGTGACTATGTTCAGGGAAGGTGAGATCAGCGTAATGTAATATAAGGATTGAACTCTATTTCTTAGCTTTATTTTTTTAATTTATTAAATTTCACACCTTAGAATTCGGGCAATATCTTTCAAACAGGATCAGTTAATAGTTAAAAATTAGAGAAAGAAACAGTAGGCATAATTTTTATACATACAAGGATTATGCATCCCTTGACCACGTCAATATGGATTCACTTGATCCGATTAGAATTGTTTTCTGCACATGCTGGGTTAAAATATCCTCCTATATGTAATTTATCTTGGACAACAATTGTGCAAACAAGGGTGCACGTTGTCCAACAAGGGCGCACGTTGTCCAACAATTGTGCAAACAGTTTTTCATGTCTCTTACAGCAGCGTGTGATCTGGGATTGAGAGTTGACTAGATAAATCATATTCCATGCTTACCAATTAAGTATCTTGGTGGCAACATTGTTAACATGAAACATGTATGCATAGTAAGCACAGATAGCATTAATACCCATGAGAAGTTATATTTTATTTGTGAAAATCTAACATAACACAGGTTGATGTTGGGAACGTTGCAAACAAAGATCATTGGCACATTCTTGCTAATGTTATTTGTGGCAATTTGGCTTTAGAACTTCTTTAGTTGCTAATGCACAATCAAAGCTTTCCCATATGTATAAGTATGTGATAGATAAAGAATATATATGAAGTGCGAATGGTAATTAACACCAAAGGCTCCGGTAGGCAGGTGGAAGTAGGAGCACTTCTCTTCCGTGTATAGTGAGTGATACAAGGGGTAAAGCTATGTTTTAGACAAAAAATGGAGACATTTCATTAAATTCTAAAATGATTACTGTTATGTTTCCTAAATGTGGAATTTGAGTTCAGTTCGGAGATTACTTGGGTGTGGTCAATAAGGGCATTACCTCACCCAATTGGATTTTGCCCATCACCGATTTGAAGATATGAAAATTGTTATCTTATAAGGATCCACTAGAATCTTTTTATCTTAGCATTGTTGCTTATCTTATCTAAAAAGTAATTTGTTTTAAACTAAAAACCCTTTCACAAAAACTCTTTTTAAAGTTTATCAAACAGTTTATTACCTGTTTTCAGCAAACAAATGTTTTGCTGTCTCGAACAACAGTCACTCTAATGCAATATTATTTTATTTATCTATTACTATATCTGTTTCTATAAATAATATGCCAACATAAGGCCAAAATGAGCCAATAAAATGGTTGTTAAATTACAAATATATCCCTATTTTATATAAAATAACAAAAGCGTCCGTACTTTCTAACTAATGTTAAATAAATTGGATTTATGTTATTATGAGGAATTGAACCTCTAACCACTTGTGTCAAATATAAGTTTATAATCAATGAGTTAACTGAATTTTTTATTTTAATTTCAAACACTTATTACATAAGTCAGACAACCATCAAATCTCATTTTATCACACATTTAGTTTTATTTTAACTTTTAAATTAATTATAATTCAATTAAAATGCGATATTAAATATAAAATCAAATATATTATATAAAATAATTGGGTCAAAATATAGAATTAATATAACAATAATATGATTCGAAAATGAAATAGTTGATACTATAAGATGTTGTCAGATGTGTTATATGACCAATTAGATGAAACCTAAATAAAGGTTGTTAGTATATCTTAACTTTATAATTTTATTTTAGATTTTTTATTAAAATAATATAAAATATAAAACAAGATTAAAATAAAATATAGACACAAGTTATAAATAAGATTAAATTTTAAACATAAGATCATATATAATATATAAATACATTATGTGTGTGTTGGTGTGTGTATTAGTAAACAAATATTTTTTAAATATTAAAAGTCTATTAAAATACACTGTCAAATCAAAAAAATAAAATTTCAAATATATATATATATAATATTATCAAAATTAAAAATATTATATTGAATTAAATAATATGATAAAAAATACAATTTAAACTAGGACTCGTGCATTGCACGAGTTTTAGTGCTAGTTTTAAATTTATATTGGAACCAATTTTATTACTTCATTTTTAGTAGGTTATAGAATATATCTTCTAAGAGATTATTACAATCATTTTAGAGCAAACATGGTTAGAAAATGAACTTGGGGTATTCAATTGGAATTGTGGAGTATTTTTTTTGAATTTTAAAAATACGGGGTATTCAATTGCAACTTGGATTGAAAAATATCCATTAAAATTTAGGGGTATTTAATTAGGATTTTAAATAATATTTTAAAATATGGGGTATTCAATCTGGATTTTAAATAATGATTTAAAATCTAGGGATATTCAATTTAGCTTATTTTTAATCAATTAATTAACACTGATGGATTTTAAAAATCCATAGATTAGATGTTTTAAAATTTCACCTCTCCGCCTGGACTCTATAAATTATGTATATAATCTATGGAATCTTAAATCCAATGTAATTAATAAAAATAAATGAATTATTAGCAATACCTATAAATCTAGATTAAATATAATCCCCTTAATTTATTTTAATCGGCTGAAAAGATATGGAATTTCATGAAAATTCAAAACCCGTAATTCATTAGTGTTCCATAAAATTAAGATGTATATATTCTAACCTTAAAACAACTCTTAACAATTGATGCATGACACGTTATAACACTTTTTTGACAAAGCTTAGTTCGATTCGAACTTGTATATGAGCTTAGTTTGATTCGAACTAGTACGTGAGATGTGAACTCGTTTGCTTAAACGAGTCGACATAGTTATGTTCCGAGTTCGATTAAAAATCATTTCGAATTTGATAATTCAGTTTGATTCGAATTTGAAAGAGAAAATAAAAATATTTATCAGAGAAAGAAGGGTCGGCATCTCTTTGAAGGGTGCCGACTGCCGAGTGCGTTTGCTAGTGGAGTTACAAGGGTGACAACAGGAGAATTTATCAATTTCTGTCACCCTTCATAAAACACAATATTTTGTTAAAAGTATATATATCATTCATATTTATTTTATTATATTTAATTAATTATATTTATTTATTTGAAAATATTTATACACTTAAGATAATTATTAGAAATTAAATATGTTAAATATGATATGAATGAGAGAAAAAAAATAAAAAATATTATTTAAAATAAATCATTAATATTTGACATCTCAATTTTGGCGCCCAAAATGCGTGTTGAAGATGACAATGAGTCTGGGATTATTTATAGATGTGTGTGTAGTCCTAGAGCAACATCCAGAAAACACACACATCAGCGAATTAGTGTCAGCGTATGATCATCCATATAATTCCAGGAATTCCAATAATAATAATAATATATTAGTATTCCATGCTACTAATAAATGAGCTAGCATATAGGAATAATGTTGCAAGTACTATCATGCATAATGTATCTCAACTAGCTAGGTAGCTACCAAACTCTATGTACGTACTTTCAAGTAGTAATAACTAAGCGATCGAGTAGTATATATCATAGTTATAATATATTCCCAAGTTATATATAGTTTCTCGTGCCAAGAATCATAACGTACCAATGTAGTTATTTCTAGCTAACTACTTCATTATCCGGCCAAGTCATGAAGCAATTGTGCACCCATCAAATTTCTATATGGCAAATTCTGTGCTTCACCTGCATCCAAAAGTGATGAATATTGAACTTGAACTTGTTGGCAATTTTCAATCTGCTCTCTAGGGTAATAAAGTGAACTTTGAGATGTTGGAGAAAACGCTAGCCCGCCGTGCTGCTGCAATCCCAATGTCAATGAAACACCCCCTCCACCACCACTAGTGAAATTATTCTGATGATTGTACGATGAAAAATCCAACTCAACGGCTCCAAATGTATCTGAAATTCGACCGAAAGTATGATGTTGCGGCTGCTGCTGATGCAAGTGATCTTGGAAATGTTTGGTTTGATCATTTTTCTCAGGGTGGTTGATGATGGAAGACAAACATTCTGAATCTATACGAACAAGTTGATCCTGTGTTGGTTTATGATCCTCATTGTGTTGATTCATGTCACTGATCAGACGGTCGTCCTCAGCATTGTTGTCATGGTCAAGATTCGGGTGTCCATGATCTGGAGAATTGTTACCATTCATGTTGTGGTCATGTTCCTTGGTTTCTTCTACATACATTTCTTCCACCATAGGCTTCCACAGTCTAACCCTTGCGTTTATGAACCAATTAGATACCTGAACCATCAAATTATGTTACATTATAATTAATTTCACAGAAAAATGTTTCAGCTTCAATTATATAACATAAACAAATTTATGTCCATGGTGTGTGTACGGGTCAGCTTTTAAATAAAAATTGAATACAGGTGAGGATTAATCGTTATGCGAGTGTGTGTGTATATTAGGGTTACACTACCTATGTCTGATCACTTCCATGTATTCGTCTAGAAGAAGGCCTTTAAAAGTGGCACAAATTTCAATTAAAATGATTGATAAGACCTTAACATTGGTTTTTTCTAATGCTTTGAGGAGTTTTTATTTTTTTTACCACGTTTTAGAGGAGTTATTAAATAAATTAAGTTTGGCGTAAAGTTGTAGGAAAAGAAATACTAGTAGGTTAATATGTATGATTGTCTGAAATGTCTTTCAAAGTGGTGAAATAGGAAACAAAGGGCGGTAGGACCCGTAAATTCGAATATAAATGAGTTCTTGATGAGTTATTGACTAGATTAATAGTCAGTGGGGAAGAATTATAGATATGATATTGAAAATAAATGTTTTAAAAAGATAGTGTTGCAAATAAATATAACATCTTAAATATATTGTTGATTCAAACGAAGTGGGATTGATGGTGCAAGTATATATATAAATATACATGCATGATTATCTGGGGAGAGAGAGAGGGGGAGAGAGATAGCTAGAGAGACGGAGGGAGAGAGAGGGGGAGGCTTGCCTGGCTTCTTGAGAGACCAGTTTGGCGGGCTAAAATGTGTTTATCCACATCACTCGGGTACCTGCAATCGCAATCAATACTTCCATCAAGCACCGCATATACACAAACTACACAAACTACATTTCCAGAGTATGAGTACTGTCTGAAAAAACCCAAGTGAGAAAAATTGGTGGTGTTAGATGCATGGGTCCTATATATTTAGGTTGGTTGTGGTAAAGAATCAAACCCACACATATATGTCGTCTAAAAGAAAAGCACAAAGCCAATAACAATTAAAGAAGAAAATACATGTGAATCCAAAACAAAAGCATAGCAATATGAATATAGGAATCTTGATGGTGGTGGATAGAAACTACCAAAATATAAAACTTGGGTAGCTAATTTTAAACTAGCAAACAAATAATTCAGACTTCATGCAACAACTTCAAAACTAAAACCTACAAGTGGGCTTTCATTTCCTCCTTTGTTTCATGAAAACATTCATACCCTTGTGAAATTAAGTTTGTAATGTACACTAAAATAACAAAGCATGAGTCACAAATATAGCATTTTTTTAAATATATATAAAGAGAGTGAGAGAGGGAAAAATTATTACGGGTGCAAGAAATGCTCAAACAGCCAAGCTCTAAGAACAGAAACAGATCGCTCCGGTAAGCCACGTTGAGGCCTCCATGGATGAGTTTCCATCATGTTCATTTGCTGGAAAGCTCTCTGCTCTCTCAAAGTTTGATCAAGAACCCTAAGTCTCGGGGTTTCGCCACGGGTGCCACCTGGCGGTACTGTGTCTTTCTCTCCCATAGCTTTTTTCGTTGCCCTAATTTGACCTACAATTCCATCTCTTAAGCATCTAAAATGCTTTGACATTGTCTTTGAAGCTAAGGCTGAATATACACTGGCTGTCCCATTACCAGCCACTGCTTCAAATGAGGACACCACAGCTTTCATTTGATCACAGTAGTGCTTGTATCTTCTATCCACCTGTATCAACACATGTACAAATTAATAAATAACATCGATCTCTAGTATGTGCATATACATCTTGTTACATGTGGGATATGTTGCACGGGATTAATAGAGAGTGTTGTAATTAAAGAGCTTGAGAAGTAAGAAGGCAGAGGAAACTAATGAATGTATATGCCAAATTGCAACCATGTGAGCATTAATGAAAAGGCCCTATCAGTCTCTCAAGTAGTTCGATATTTTAAGTCCCCACCAGTCAGCAACTAGCTACCACAAATTCCAGTGTGTAACATACCGGCCTCAAATTCGTTAATATCAAGAAGACAATAGTTTTTGCATGTTTGTACTTTAATTTATATTGATTGATGTCTACGAGTAATTCAAGTACTGTTGTTGAAGAAATTACGTACAGGTTTTTAAAGAAAAGGAGGCAGAAGTGATCAATACTTACCCATACAGAATCTGAGAATCATGCACATCTGTGTGTGACTGTGTGTGTGTGAGAGAGAGAGAGAGAGAGTGTGTGTGTGTGTGTGTGTGAGAGAGAGAGAGAGAGTGGTGTGTACCTCCTCTAGCATCTGAAGCAACTTTGTTTTTCTTTTCTGCAAGTCAAGGAATTCAAGGGAATATAAAGAATGTTTGTTTTGAGAAGAAGCAGCTCCAATATTCTCATCATGAACTTGATTCCATTGATTGAGTTTCTGGGTTTTTTGCATCTTTGTTTCATGATGATGATCATGGCCTTTTTTGCTTGTTCCAAGATTACAGAATTCATATAGAAGTTGCTGAGCTGGAGCCAAATATTTTGAACTCCTAATCTGAAACTGTTGACCACCTTCTTGATGATGCTGATATTGCAGTATATTTGTAGCAGCAACTTTTTCCATGAACCCGTCTTGCATCACTTGCTGTTGATGGTGTTGTAAAGTTTTGGATCCTAAAAGCTCATGATCAAACCTCATATGATCATTAGCAGCTTCATGTTCTTGATGCCTTAGTTCAAAAGATTGCAATCCAATACTAGATGGATTATTTGAACTTAGAGATAATGAAAGACCTTGACTTGGCCTTTCATTTGCTCCACAAGGAAATACATGACATGACCTCATATTTGATGGATCGTTTTGATCATCCATAAGCATAAAATTACTCTCACTTGTGAAACTGGTCTTGGTATTGAACTGATCTTGGTGCTGATGATAGAGGTCATGACTTGTTGTTGGTTCATTGATAGTCACCACCGCCTTGGACGAAGACGATGAGCCACCAGCATCTTGGTGGTGGCTGCCGCCGATAGCCTTGCCATCATAAAACCCTTTCCAGAAAACTGAATTAGTATCAAGATTCTTACTATTTGGTGGGAAATTTATCATCTCCATGCTTGTAGTCAAGTTATAGATTTCAGTGGGATTGTTGGACTGATCATGAAAGCTTTGCAATTGCCTCACCAGGTGAGGTGTAGTTTGATCCTCAAAACAAGAATACTCTTCTCTAGATGATGGAACCATGTTGTTTGATCTTGCCTTTTCTTGATCACTAGCCATACATCAACCGAAAACACACACAGGATAAACCTTTATATATGTTCTTGACACACAACTATGTTGTTCTAGTATTGATGGATGACTTTGATATCTGCTTTCCCTGCAACCACAAAATAATCTATCAAAGTTACACTCCACTAAAAACACACACACGAACACACACAAAAGATTAAAAGAAAAGTCCACCACAGATGATATATAACAAGTGGAGAGAGAACATAAAGCAAAAATTAATTCGATCGATCAACACAACCACCACCGAAAGAAAAGTTCAGATAAGCCACTTAATTAAGTCATCTTTTTTGCTCAACATACTTTTACTTTGCATACTGTTTACACAAACTGGTACATACCCTTTTTCTTTGAACAAATTTTTACTTGAAAAGAGTGACTAGGTAATGAGAGGAGATGATATAGAGAAGAAAACAAATAAAAACAGGCCTCTCATCTTCTTGACTCGATGTTTTTTACTTTGTTTTTTCTGTTAAACTTGTTCTTTAATTTATTAATTCAAAACAATCTTATAATATATGGTGTGCCAAGAAAACCAGTCTAAGTAGGTAGAATACTAAAGATCAGAAGATATGATCTCATCTCTCTTACAAGTATTTACTACGGGAAGATCACAATATTATGGATGATGACCAGCTTCCAAGCTCCCAATCCTTGATCGATCATATACTTACAGGCTACTGCATTTATATATGCATATATATATTTATGATATGTGGTGGGTGTTTATAATATAATATTCGATGTCTTCACACAAGTAAGTCTATACACAAGAAACATACATCCAAAATAGACATCATGCAATTTAAATCCTCTCAATTATTTCATAGACCCTCTTTCCTCTCCATGCTATAAAATAAGAGTGAATGCATACCCAAATATTAAAACACCAACCCTACTTAAATATAATTAAAATTTAAATAAACTGATGTCTCTCTTAATAAAATATAAGTAAGAAGCTTCTACTGTGATTACTTTACCATCATACCACAAGACCATAGAGAACAATATGATGTCTTGATTGCCTGCTAATCACCGCTTTAAGAAAAGGTTTATAAAATTCATACAATTAGATGATGCTACTACTATTCTACTAAGCAACTGTATTAGTAATAATAGTATAATATACATACAGAGGGATAATAGTATAATATACAACTGTATTCTACTAAGCAACTGTATTAGTAATAATAGTCATACACATATATGGTCTGGTCTCTCTGTATATGTACTTTTGCACAGAGGGATGCAGGCAGAGAGAGGCCCACAGGAAATCTTTGGGATGGAAGATGAAGGGAGGGCACCAATCCCAAGAACTGGGAGATAAGTAAGAGTTGTACACAGGCTTTTTCAGAAGCTTAATTTGGGATGATGCGGTGGCAAGGAGCGAAGCTAGGCTAAAGCTACCTAGCATGGGACTGAAACTCTGAAACTCAATCTGATCAAACTAATTACTACTACTGTTTGATTCATTACAACTTCTGATTCTCTCTGCCCTTGCTTACAATTTGATAGAGAAAGAGAGAGAGAGATGGGCTTAAATTATGCAAAAAGGAATAAGATGCCAATGATGTTTGTCCAAAATATTCTAATATTGGAGTCTGCCTATGTCATAAGTTATTGTGGTCCTCTATTTCCATCTAAAACTTCTAATTAAAACCAACCCTTTCTCTTCATCTCCCTTATTATAATTACACATATACATATTCTTTTCATTATAAAATTACTAAAGTTTTGAGTTCCTTTTGTAAGAAAATGTATATGTTTTCAGTAAATAGCAAGTACTGACCACTGTTTTTGCATAGCAAGTGATCTTACTCTTAACTTTTTCATAAAAAACTAGCCAACCCATACCATACAACTTATAATCCCGGTCAGTATTTCATATCGTTCAAGATTATTATAAGCATGCATCGAAACTTATACCAGAGCTGCAAATTTCGAATTTTGTGCGCTGAATACGAAATTAAATAACGATCGACCAGACTATGCCAAAATTTTGTATATCAGGAATTGGTATGGTAGTCATTCTTATTTAACACTCCATTTTTTGTTATGCACTTGAATGTTTTTCTTACAATTTTGACATATTCTAGCAAAAAATGGATGTAATTTGTAGGCATTCCCCACTAGTTTTTCAATAAAGAAATTGGGACCAGCTTAGCATGTATTCCCTGTTTTACATGGACGCCTAATAATCTAATATATATATATATATATATATTACCTCCCTCCCTTCCTCCCTTAAATAAGCACCACCCAAAAAGTCATATAACAACTACAGTGCAAACATCTAATCACTCACGCTCGTATATTCCACGCTCCCATCGGGCGAATACACATATTTACATTGCCTTCATCTCTAGTGGCCCCGGGTGACCCCCAAGCTTTCTCCGCCATTTGTCTCCTCCTCCTGTCTTTTTATATTACACGTATCGTATTATTGACGTCACTTTTCGGTGCATTTTACAGTCTAGTAAATAATATGATTAAATTTATCAAAATAATTTAAACATGAAAATGAAATCAATTTCGTTTAAAGCTGCCGCATAAAAAATTTGGTTATGTATGTGTAGGTATGTACATAAATGAGGTGATTATATGTGCATATGAGAATAGCAGTAATATAGTAATCTAGCATCGCACTACTGAGAAGCTATTTTGTACTAATACTCTAAAAGAGCTGGTTTTGTAGGTTTTAGAGCAGAGTGCCCAGAAAAACTGGGGGGTGAAATTCAGAGAGAGATACGTGTATAATATATATTCAAGGAAAAAAAAAAAGTGGTCCTGGCAAGTTTATAAGAGAGGGACCATTCTAATGGAGGTGGTAGCCTAGACCCTAGCTAATAGCTATACTCAAATCGGTGCTCAATATATACTTGGTTATCTTCTTTCCTTTTTATGTTTTTTTCCTATTGGTAGCTTGGATCATCTACTTGGCCAATTTTTTTTCCTCTACTCATTTTTCTAAAAAAAATATTGTAAAAACGATTAAATATAAAAATCAATAACTTATTGAAATTTACCATAGTGGTATATCAATAATTTACGAACGTTATCATTTTTATAATTTATATGTAATTTTTAATTTAAGTTTTTGAATATTGACGCCTTAACTAATTTTATTATCATTACCGGGTTGCATTGATTAAAATCAATAAAGTTTCAACTTTAAAAAAAAATATTCCTACGTGGGTAAGCTTTCACCTAAAAAGATTCTGATATAAATTTCATTAATTTTTGTTGAGCTTTCTTGTTAGCATGACAATATATTGAGCAGAACCTGGGTAGTGATAGGGTGGCTAGGTGGTGTTTAACTTTTTGAAAAATGTTTTTGGCTTTTTAAAGAATTTAGTAAATATTAATACACCTTTGGTGTAGTTGTAGTCTTTAAGCTTTCCCAAGTGAGCAAATTGGGAAATTTCAAAACAGTATCGTTGTCCACGTTTTTAATGTCAAAGGTTGCTTGGTCCTTTCTCCATTTACAATCGATGTTGTGTTGCATCTTCAAACTCTGTTAACTAATACAAATATCACTACTTGTACGTATAGGTGTGTTATTAAATGATTAAAATTAAATTAATATTATTTCCGTCGATGTGTCATTTTGCTCTATATAGCATGACTTCATAAATAGCTGTGTTGATATCTTAGTTTGCATAAAAAATTTAAACATCATTCTGGAAAAATGCAGTTATAATTTGATATAATATTAATTTCTTGCGTACTATTAAAATGGTAGAGTTGCGAGTTTGATTAGAAAACAAATATGCCAAACTAATCACACTTTAATTAGTGTCGGCTATATAGAAACCCCTTTTCTTAAAGGAGCTGAGGTTGGTTATTTCTATATATATAATATCTAAACAAAATGCATTAAACAAGTTGAAAAGTTATTTTAAGGTATTCCATTTTATGCATGTATAGGTGTTGGATGTAGGAGATAATACCGCCACCCTGTTGTTACAGACGTCGGAGTTTTAAACTTCTTTCACCAAGTAACAAGCAGTGCCGGTGACTAGTTCATAATCAATATATTAACATAAAAAATATAATTTATTAAATAAATAGCATTAGCTTGTTTGAGGAATATTTACCTAATTTTTGATTTGCTTGTGAAGCATTTATAAAATCAACAAACTATGTAGATATATTGATAGACATATTATAAGCTCTTGTATTATCATTATGAGCTAAAAAATATCAATTGAATTTAGAGAATAGAGTCGGTCACACATATGAGACAGGCAGTAGGTCGGTATGGGACGACCACTGAAAGCGAATTTCATCCTATAGTCGTCTTCTTTGTCGTCTTTGTTCGATAAATGCGTTACATAGATGGAAAAAAATGTAAAATGAAGTTGGAGTCCGATTTTGTATATTAAAAAAAAAACTTTTTTATGATTAATAATGTGTTATTTCACAAACTATGCAAACATATACATAGTATACATTAATCTGGAGGTAACAAGAAAAACTTGAATTATAATACATCCGTTCAAAATTATTTGTGCCGTTTGATTTTTTAGGATCAAATTAATCCAATTTTGATTGAAAATTGTATATATTATATTAATTAGAAAAATTATATTATTGGAAATTATATGTAATTTACTTTAAAATGTAATTTTAAAATATTTAAAATTATAAATTAATAACTTTAGTTTTTAATTAAAATTTATTTAATTCAATTACAAAAAATCAAACAAAACGGATAAATTAAGATAGAAAAAATGTATAAATAAGTTATGTTTTTCTCTTGGGTTAATTTATTTAAATCATAATGAAAAGAGAAATTAACTACACGAATAAGGAATGTGAGTGGGAAAAGAGTATACGAGCATGAATTACAATATGTATATCTTTGCTACTTAATTAGGTTAATACATTGAGTCCAGCGGACAATTTTTAGGGGGTTTGGTTAACCTAGGAATATTTCGGAAGTTCCTGGTAAGTATATTTTAAGTAAGTTATTTGGTTGAATAAAATAAGAGAAGAATTCTTTAAAACTTTAAATATATCCATGATACGTGGGATGTTATTTACCCACATCACCCTTAATTTTTTTAAAATTCATATAAATTTAAATTTTTACATCAACAATTAAACAACTTTTCTCACTTATTATTAATTTTAAATACCAAAAAACTAGTATTTTCTATAAAAAATTTGTTCCTATCTGCAATCAAATAAATACGAAAACATTAATTGAATTAATAAATTGTCTATCATACGGTCATAATAAACATAAACCGATAAATTCTACAATTTCAAATCTCTCTGTCAACCCGTCAAAACTCAAAAATATACTACAGTAGTAAACTATAACAAATATCTTATCATCATATAGTATTACATCGTACAGGACATTCTCTTCACTAGTCGTCAGTCACATATTTGATATTACTATATAAATGATAGTGTAAAGTTTAACTATTGCCTTTTTATATAAAATACCTACCTAAAGTCTAAAGTCTCTTGTTATATGTTTTAGGATCTTGTGCCTCCATTATACCCAATTTTAAATTGTATTTACACCTGAACCCTTTTAGGTTTTTACAAGGCTATAAATAATTGTGAAGAAATTAATTATTGACAACATTAGCTTATAAAATCTCCATCTTACATGCATATATCTTAAACTTTATATATATGTATTTGCAGTGAGAAGAGTATCCTGTTTGTATATCATAATATAAGTACACATGTTCTCAGGTTCAACCCCAACCATCAATACCTTATGTTGGTTTGGTTGATGAGCAGGCCCGGCTCAACCTTATTAGGGGGCCTCTGCCAAATTTTAATATTTTAAAATTTATATGTAATTTATATAGTGCATATATATAATATTTTGTTTAAAAAATAATTACTAATAATTATATATAATAATATTATTATTATTTATATATATGTTTCTCGTGTTATCTTTAAAATATGAGTAGTTTTACTCGGAAAATATAAAAAAGTAATATATTTTTACTGAAAAAGATAATTAGCTAGTTATTAATAATTATATATAATAATTTATTATCTATTTATATATATGTTTTCCGTATTATTTTTAGGAGATGAGTGTTTCTAGTTAAAAGATATAAAAAAATAATATATATTAGTTTTATGAAGATACGTTAATAAAAATTCTGAAAGAGACTTGAACTTTTTTACTAAAATATCTTTTATGTAATGAGAAATTTTAAATTTTGGGGACCTCTAAATTTTTGAGGCCCTGTGCTAATGGGCTGTTTGCACACCCTATTAGCCGGCCCTCTTGATGAGCTAGTATGAGTTTGGTATCGAGAATCTCCTTAGGTTGATATGAGATGAAATTATTTAATTTAAAGTATTATTGAATTAATAGTTAGATAAATTTATTTTGTTATATAAAAAATATAAATATATTTTTTATTATTAGTAATGTTTGATTGTATATATTATTTTATTATTATTAATAATGTTAATTATCAATAATAAAATAATAATATTATAATCCCCTCATACCCACCTCCCCTTTGGTATAAAAACACACAGGGTTGAAATTTTAAAAAATTGAAACAAACATTATATATAGATTTTATTTATTCTAAACTCATATCTCATTTCAAACCAAACCAACCCTGTGCTCCTGACGGGGAAAATGAAAGCAGAATTCGTACAATCTTTTTTGATTATTTATGGTAAAAAAAAATTTTGACGTTCAAGTAGTAGTAACATATATATACGGAACTGATATATAACTGATTGATTCATTTCCGATATTAAGTTGATTCCTTGGGCAAAGCGGCATCATCATTTTTGCAGTATAAAAAATACTCACTATGGGTAAATATTCTAATTAGAGCTAAGTTTGAAAAAATTGAAATCTAAAACTCATTTAAAGTTTTGCCATATTAGAAGTTAAATTTTAAGTAAAGTTAAGGTTACTTTCTTAAACTTCCAAGCACATGACAATGAGTTTTGGAACACATAACGGATTTGGATAAATTACAAACTGAAACTAAACGGAGGGAAAGTAAGTAAAATGACATTTACAGACACCAAAATTGCATCAACATAAAAAAGTGAACTTTCAGTTATTACGTGCTTATTTTAATGTCAACCTTATACCCCGTATTTGAGGTTGGAAATTTTAGATATGAGATTAAAAGAGAATAAATATTTACGAATTAATATTATTAAAATATTTTTATTTTAATAAATTTTAAAATTTTATTATAAAAATATTTATATAAAAAATCTTCCATTATTCTGAATGCAATAAAGATCCTACTAAGAGTATCTCCAATCATCCGGAAAAAATCTAGGTGGCACGTGATACACCACTTCAACCATGAAACATTATTAATATCTTTCATTCCATCTCCTAGGAGTCTGTGGTCATTTTCTAAGAATATCCCCATCCACTTCTAATCCTACACATATATTGTATATTATATTTAATATATATGTATTATAATTCTTATTTTATATTTAATATTTTTAATTTTATATAATATTAAGTGTAAAAATATTATTTTATTAGTAACCAAATTTATTAATTACTTATATAATTATTTTAACATACATTACATATTTATAAAAATACTAATAATCTAATATAATTTAATTATATATTTTATAATATATAAAAATAATATTTTTTAATTATTTTTTGTCATAATTTAAATATGTTATTATATTTTAAATTTTAATATATATTAAATTGTTATTATATTAAATATCTTTATATTAAATGTATATTTTATTTTCACTTGTGTTGAATAAAATATTAATTAAATTTATTTTAGCTTATAAAATTTCCATATATATATATATATATAGGAATTTGTAAAAAATAAATTTTTTGAATATAACTAACCATTATGGTTTAACAGCATTGGAGTATAACTCTTACATATTCAACAAAATTTTAGATAATCATAATTTAGATAATCATTTTAATTATTGTAGTTGGAGATGCTCTAACATCTACATAATTATGGGGGTGCTTGGAAGTTAGACAGAGATTTGAGTAGAAATTAGAGGATTGTGGTAAGTTAAATATTTGACCAAGTGAATCATCTATATGTGTGTTTGGTAGTTAAGGGATTGAAATAGCTTCTTGAGGTGAAAAGACTAATTTTAAAAAGAAGCTAATTTTATTAGTGATTGTTGGCGGGAGAATAAATATTAGTAATTCGTTTGATATATGATAATATGATATATATATATGGGTCAAAAAATGTAGAATACGAGTAATATATTTTGTCACGAGAGATTAATTGTCGTGCTGTATGCTATACGTGCACAAACTAATTAGGGACCTAGCTAATTCCAATACCACAAAGTTAAAAGTTTTTAGGTAGATTTTTTAGGCAGGGATCAAGCGTGAATCTCGTGTGAATATTACTCATGTGAACATTAATATAATTTAAGAAGACTAAGTTAGATGAGTTAATTTTTGTTGTATTCCAATAAAATTTGATAATTCTTCTTTTTAACTAATTTATTCACATGATATAGCAAATTACTTATAATTTTCTGATAATATGATATAATCATTTTTATTTAATAATATATTAGATCTTATATTCTTGATGGATGGTTTGACCTAGCAGATACTTCCTCCGTTTCAAGTTCAGTTCGAAAATTATGGGTAGTGTTTGATTTTTTATATTTAAATTTATCAAATTTTGATCGAATATATATATATATATAATAATTAAAAAATTAAAAAAAATATATTATTAAAAATATATTAATTTATTTTAAAATATAATTTCAGTTTTTTAAAATAATAAATATTAATTATTAACTAAAATTTGATTAATTTAATAATAAAAAAGAAAAACAAAACAATTACACCGGACCAGAGGAGGAGGTACAGTCAAGTAAAATGAGGACATCAACTTGCTATTCATTGTCTTGTGTTTCGTCATAATTATCTCTCAGCAAGCAATGTTATAAGTATTCATAAATCTATTATTATGACCAAAGTCTGTAATTTAAACGGCATGGCATTGACACAATCACTCGATCAGAGAGCCATTCATATCAGTGGTGTTTTAAGAATCCAAGTGCTCACACTAATATACACCAATAAATAGTGACAATATGGTCCCCTGTGACATTATTATATATATATCCAATGGTCCCCTTCTATTATGATCTACATTTTT
The DNA here is from genome assembly GCA_028671895.1 of Oenanthe sinensis. Classification (NCBI taxonomy): domain Eukaryota; kingdom Viridiplantae; phylum Streptophyta; class Magnoliopsida; order Apiales; family Apiaceae; genus Oenanthe; species Oenanthe sinensis. Next base: position 27,064,911 of record CM053812.1, on the reverse strand, counting down.
TCAAAGAATGACAGTTAAGTGTAAATTAGAAATAAAGCTACTTATTAAAATGGATGACTGATTGAGAAATAATATTTATTCGGAAGTATCAAATTCATTTTAAAAAGACGCTATATAAATTTTAAATATCATAAAAATACTTTTATTATATTAATTTTAAAGATAAAAATTTGATAATTTTTTTTAGCATTTCCCTTACTAGATCAGATTTGCTGATGGGGTTGTTAAATAGAGTAATTCCTTTGTAACATATATATTTTTATTTATTGTAAATAAAAAATTAGGTTAAATATATACTTTAATTGTTTTATTAAAATTGGTATGTATATAATATAGGCTATTATATATATATATATATACACTATATTATTAAAAACGAAAGATTAAAAGTTTGGTGGTCCCCGGATAGTTATTATTTGGCCAAATTTTTAAACATTAATCTTCTCCCTAAAATACATGTCACATTAATTTTCTAAATAAAACACATATCTAAACAAAACACAAAAATATCATTCTACTAAAATACAAATAAAGTATATGAAAAATTATATAAAATATATACATATAAAATTAAATAAAAATTAAATTGTTATTATAAAATTAAAAATATATTCAAAATATGTAAAGAAAATTTTAAAACAACACGTGATATAAGCTAGTATAATATTATGTGTATATGAATTAGATTTTTAAAAAATGTTTGTATAGAATTTTCGTTGGAATCTGTTTTAGTATTAGAATTCTTGTCTTAATTTTCTGGGTTAAATCTCAAAGTGATCACTGAAGTGAAGGGCATGTATCAAATAAGTGACTCTAGTTATCGGGGTCTCATTTGTATCACTATAGTCGAGAGTGATGACAAAACCGTTAGTCAACAAATTGACTTAACAGAAAATTAAATGGAAACGTCAGACAAGACCATCAACTCGCGCGTGAACAACAGCTATATCCATATGTGTATTTTTTAAAATAAAATATATATTTTTCTTTTAAAATTTTAATCTTTTTTCTTTATTTATACAAAAATTAAATTTTTTTAATAAAAGTAAATTTTTAATTTTAAAATCTCAATTTTTTTCTAAATTATAAATAAATATTATATTTCTAAAAAATAAAAATTTAACTAAAATTTTAAATTTTTTTAAAAAATCTTAGTCTGATTTTAAAAATTTTAAACTAAAATTATTTCAAGTATTAATCTGATTTTAAAATTTTAAAAAAAAATCTGATTTTAAAATTTTAAAAAATTCTTAGTCTGATAAGAATATTTTTAAATCGGAATTTTTTTAAAATTTTAAAATCAGAATTTTAAAATTTTAAAATTTTAAATCGGAATTTTTTTTAAAAAAAATTTTAAAATGGGAATTTTTTTTAAAAAAATTTAAAATCAGATTAAGATTTGAAAATAATTTTTTTAAAAAAAATTTAAAATGAGAATATGAATTTTTTCAAAATTTTAAAATCAGAATTTTTTCCCCAAAATTTTAAAATCAGATTAAGATTTGAAAATAATTTTTTTTTAAATTTTTAAAATCAGAATAAGAATATTTTAAAATTTTAAAATCGGAATTTTTTTTAAAAAATTTAAAATCAGATTAAGATTTGAAAATATTTTTTTTTTAAAATTTTAAAATCAGAATAAAAATTTTTAAAATTTTTAAAAATTTAAATCGGAATTTTTTTTAAAAAAAATTTAAAATTAGATTAAGATTTGAAAATATTTTTTTTTAATTTTTTAAAATCAGAATAAGAATTTTTAAAAAATTTAAATTTTTTTTTTAAAATTTTAAAATCAGATTAAGATTTGCCACGTCACCTCCACATCACTTTCCGTTAGTCAACAAGTCAAACTAACGGCTATGTCATCACTGTCAACTAGAGTGGTGCAAATGAGATGCCAATAACTAGAGTGACTAATCTGATACCAGGCTCTCACTTCAGTGAGCACTTTGAGATTTAACCCTTAATTTTCTTCATAGTTTTCACCTTTATGCTGGTTTCTGTGTATGCGTTTTTCACAAAGCCTCTGGGCGCGCCTTGAGTGTTGAAGAATAAGAGGGTGCATGCGCCCTCTTTTACATGAAGTCTGATGCTGTTGTTTGTGCCATCAATTATATTCAATAACGTCTCCGCAGTTTACGACTATTATTATAGCTCCATATTCGCCGTAGGGGAGTTATGGTGTCTTATCTTGAAATATCCTTTGTGGTGGATTAGAAATAGCTATAGTGCACCGGCTAGAGTTCACGGTTTACCGGTCAATGTCGGATTCATGAAATCCTTGGAGCTTATACCGAGTTTTGACCTATCCAAACAAACCCGAATGTAGAGTTCTCTTACAAGAAGGTTTCACTTGCTTTTTCCGTATTTGATTCGAAGAAGGAAACTTCAATTTCCTAATGGGCCTCTGCTTTGTCAAAAACTACATGGATTTGATCCTCTATTTTCCTTATAAATAGAGGTATGTAAGGATATTGTTGGATGTCAGAAAATCTAGAGCCCACAGCCGACAAAGAACACAAAACTCTAATTATTCTGAAACCTAGTCCCCCAATCTCATACAAAAAACTCGATTTTTGTTGATTACCAAATTTTTCCATCAATATTTTGTTCCGAAAAAACCTACTGACACACATGTACAAAATCCATTGCTTATAATGTCATCAGTTCACACATATTTTATATTATCAATTTAAACAAAATATGTATTTATAATGACAGCTTTTATAATGAAAATATGAGACCCTCACTTTAAACAGTTGAATTAATATTATTAATGAAAAAAAAAGTGCATGTTGTATAAAATTGACCAACACATGCTGTCTAATTAACTCGTTAAATATGGTTTTTTTAAAATTGTATGGTTGATAAATATTACTCCATTCGTCCCACTCATTTGTTTATATTTTAGAGAGAGTGTCCGGCACACATTTTAAGGTACATATAAAGTATAGTTCCATAACTTATTTTTACAATTTTTTGTTTTTGAATAAAAATTGAATGTTTAAATTTTTATTCAGAAAAAAAAATTAAAAATAAGTTATGTAACTATATTCCCACCTCCCACCCAATTGTTTACATTTGGGTTGGGCACGGAGGTTAAGAAAATTATATAAAGTGGTATGAAAGAAAAGAAAAAGTGGGTAAAGTGGTGTGGTCAATTGATATTTAATTGATAAATTTAAAAAAGTGGAGGAAAGTAATGGGTGAGAGTAAATTTTATAATATAAAAGTTTACTATTTTTAGAAAGTTTTGAAATGTAAATAATTGAGTGGGACATCCAAAAAAGGAAAATGTAAAGAATTGGTTGGAACAGATGGAGTATTTTATACGCACCTTAAAATGCGTATAAGACATTCTCTCTGAAATTTAAACAAATGGGTGGACCGAGGGAGTAGAATTAAATTACAAAATTGAGTGGAAAATAAAAAAATGATAACTCTTAAAATTTGAAATAAAGGGGAAGAAATAACATGGTTGTGACAAAACCTGATTTTTTTTTTACTGTGGGAACCCGCAGCCGCTACCCTTTGGGTGCGCACTGGGTAAACTCACGGGCTCACGTGGTTCACCTGGTTCACGTGATTTGCAGGCTATTGCGTGAGTCCGTGGATTTACCCAGTGCGCACCCAGAGGGTAGCGACTACAGTAAAAAAAACTGGCTTTTTTAGATATGAGAAAGGTTAGGGTTTTTTAAGTTTTCTAAAATCAAATATAAAATGTTTAGTTAGTTGATAAAGTTTTAATTAATTATATAATTAAGGAGAGGTAGAGCTCGTGTCAGGGCGGGCGAGATTTGGATGTTTTAGACGAATTTTTGAACTAGTAACCTTTTTATTCAAGGTTTTAAAGAATTTTTTTTATATATATTCAAAGCACAACATTCATATATATATAAAAAATACATTTTTATATGTTTATTTTTAAATTGAGAAAAAGGAACGTAAGATACATTTTAGGTAATTTCCTAAGATCCTAATACAAAATAATAGTGTATTAGTAAAATTTTAAGTAAATCTTGATTTTACAAAAATACATCTCTCATATTTGCATATAAAATCCTATATATCTTAGGTAACTTACCTAAGATGTATATTAGGCTCCCTAATCTCTTTTAAATTTATATCATATATCTATACTATATTATTATACTAGAAAGATTAAATATTTTGGACGGTCGGTACAGGGTTACGGGCTTAAAAAATAAATATGTATTAGATATAATTTTATTTATTATAATACGGGTCCTAACTATATACATATCTATATTAACTAAAATTTTACTTTTTAGGTTCAATTATATATTTATTATAACGGGTCCAAATTATAACATATTTATATTAAATAGAATAAATTTATATAAAATAAGAGACCATACAATATTAACATAAATTCTTAATATTGTAAAATTTTATATTAAATATCAATAAAAATAAAAAATTTATTTATTTAAATATTAGTTATCTCTTGCTTCGCACCACTTGTGTATATATGTATGTGTGTGTGTGTATATATTTCCGGAGAAAAGTTATATGGAGACCGTATTTTTGTTGCGGACGTGGGAGATCATATATGTACAACATATTTTGTAGAATAATATATTTTCTAATATTATATAAACAGTACATATATGGTCTCTAACGTCTGTAACAAAAAATCGTCTCCATATAACTTAACTGTATATTTCGGTACCTTAATGATACTTTAGGTGGTGGTTTTACCCGGAAGTCCGCCCTCTATACAAACTATAAATAAAAATTAACACATAATATTTAGGATCCATTTTAATCTTAGCATTGCTTTTTAGATATTCGTAGAGCAACTAATCTGTGATTTTTGTTTATTATATTCTACAATCAGTCAATCAGATCTCCATATAAGTTGATTCTTATTGTGATGTTTGTCCTTCCTCAGCACGTCGTTCACATGAAATGACTCTATATAGTCGGTACAAGTGACAAATTTTCAAGAAAACCAGAAGCAAGTGTTTTGGCTTTATGTATGTCCGCCTCTCTTTAATATGTTTATATAAATAATGTTTTATACATAATTATTATTTTAGGCATCGATTTCACCTGTACCATACTACTCCTATTATATTCTGATTGACTTGCTAGTCATAATATCATAAATTTGATCTTCTATTTGTAAAAAAAAACGTTATAGGAAAATTTATTTTTATCCAATCTGTAATACTAAAATTTCAATGAGCGTGTTCACACTTATTGTTTTAAAAAATAACTAAAGATTGAATGTATGTCATATATAAATCCAGCATACGTGTGTACACACAAATAAACTACGGTCGTTACCGATTGGCAATCACAAGAAGCAATCTAGCTAGTTTCTATTAAGGAGTTTTATCATATAAAATGAGAAATCATTGACTAGCTTCTAAACACGAGAAACAAAAAAGTTAATATTTTTAATTATCGACATCAATAGTTGATTAAAAGTCCTAATTATCTAAGACATGGATTCTTGTCGTATGATATTGGTTGCTTTATTTTTTTTTCTTTATCCTTTTGGCGTAGCTTAATATATCACTGATCATAAAAACACTATAGTCTATATATGCAGTAGTAGTAGAAGAAGGCTAGAGGAAACTTATCCCTAGTAAAACAAACCACCGTCCAATATTTTGTTTTTTGTGGAGGTAATTCAAACCTACAACCTCTTATTCACAAAAGAGGTGGGAGATAAACATTATACCAAAGCCGAGGTGGATACAGAGTCATTAATATTAAATTTATCTTTTCTTAGTAACTATATGAAGGGAAAATACTATTTTTTTTATAATATAACATATTATTATAATCAAATACGAGTACTTTTTTTCATCTTACCTAGGTAAATCATAAAAAAGATTCTAATTATTCACTTTTAGGTGAACCGTATAAATATCATTGTATAATAACATACAACTCTAACACTTGATATTCCGTTTTTTATACAATTTCTCACGGATAATATTATATTATACTAACATAAATTCTCAACGTTATAAAATTTTATAGTAAATATCAATAAAATATAATATAAAAAATAAATTTACCTAAATATTAGTCGTTCATCATGTGCTTAAGCTTGTATTATTATAACCAAATAAGAGAACTTTTTTCATCTTACCTAGGTGAATCATAGAAAAGATCATAACCGTCCAATTTTAGGTGAATCATAGAAACAATCATAACGATCCAATTTTAATAAAATATAATTTTAGAAAAGATATATCATACACACGACTCTATCCCCAATAGTTCTCATTTTTACAACTGCTCACAGATACTATTATATTATATTTAAATTATATTATATATTTTTTATTTTAAGAATCCTACTTATCCTATAATTTTTATTTAATATAGTTTACTCACATTCAACTCAATTTCATCATCATTCAAACTATTTTATTTATTTAAAATTATGACTTATCATTAAATTTTATAAATATTAATATATAAATATCATTGTATAAAAAAATGTAAAAACAAATTAATAATAAAATAAATTATCATATTAAATGAAATATTTAAATTATATAAAATAATTAATATACAATTTATTATTAACATATGTGCTTTAAACGGGTTATAAGCTAGTATATATTAAGACAGGATAGAGTTTAGCAGAATTTATATAATATCCATTTGTTATATAAAATATTCATGACATGAAGTTTAGTTGGACTAATTAAATTTTTTTAGAATACTTAATTACTTTTTGAAATAAACATACTTGCATTAATCAAATTGCTTCCAAAGCAAGGTTACAAATGAGAAAATCAGGACACAGAATAAGCATCATTTGCTAACAAATGGGCAACACTATCTGTTGTTAATAACCGCGGCTCGTGTACATCTCGTACACGAGTCGTGGTTATTAACAGCGACTCGGTCCCTTTTTTTTAAATCCAGCCTGTCCATTATTATATCCAAAGGCTGGCAAGTAGTACAGTGGAAAACCTTAACCATCATACGCCCCCCTGTTTAAAATTACTTTGTGACAAATTAATTCTTCTAAGAGAAATATTAAGCCGGTCGATGATTATTGGGCCCAACGGCTTTTGCCAACAAAGACCAACTCATTGAACCACAATAATATTATGCTTTTCGGAATTTGGACTTCCAAGGCCCCATACAGTGTTCCCAGTGAAAACATAAAATACCAGGCTCCCAAGCCCGTTTTATTTTTAGTACAACTCGCTCTTGTTTAGCAACTGACTAAAGTTACGTTATTAACATCTCAACTTGAACACATGATCCGCAGCAGAAGAGTTTACACGAGGATGACTTGTGCTCACAGTTCACATGTATATGGGCTACTAGCGTTATTTAAATTTTTTCCCAGTTTGCATGGTTTTTTAAGTATTGAGAGGAGGAACGAGCATAGAATTGTAAATAAATCTGCTGTTCAAACTATTTGCGTGCTGTTGTCATTGAAGCAACTTTCAATGCAGAACAATTGAAATTCATAAAGCTGCTAGGCTCATCTATGATCTATGGCCGTTTCTTCTGGAGGTTTTTCCAATGGGAAATCTGCTGCAGATGTTTATGCTAGAATAACTGGAAGGTTCGACTTTATTCTTGGTTAATTCGAGTTGGGAAGATTGTGGTTAGGGCAATGACACTTGCTATATGCCAAGTTACGTGTTTGAGTCGGACCGATTGTGGTTGGGTCAATAATGAAGTTTCTATTTGTTATATGCAAACTCCTAAAAACTTCTTCATGAAAAAGAAGGATAATGCTGAGAACATCAGAAACTTTACTTGTTGCAGGAGTTTTGTGAACCCGGGTATGATGCTTTTAACCACCTCGTGAACAAAGTCAAATATAATATTAACTGAAACGTGAGTAACATGAGTGTTTACGATGCTGGGAAATAGAAGTAGAAAAAATACATACACCAAACTGATGAAAGAAAATCTTTAATTTGTACATAGTGGTGAATCAGAGGTGGTCATCGTATTCCATTGAAAGCTTATAACCCCATTATCTCTGCTGAGAATCCTGCTTTAATTTAGCGAACAAATTACGTATGGAAAAAGTTGTTTCATATTACCGAGAATGAAGGAGAAGAATGCTAAATTGTTAATTAGGCATGTAAACAAATCTAAATTGAAGGGGACTACCCTAGCATTTAACAAGGATTAGTCGGACTTTCGGTGAGATCCTTTCCAACCCAGGAACTAATGCAGAAAGATTGAACTACAGATCATTAGTGTCAAGAGGAACCTTTCGAATAGAAAAGCATTCCATGACATGCCAACCGAGAGCCGAGTCAGCAACAAACATAAATTAGATTAACATGGAGATTCTATCCCAGCTACACTCGGTAATATAAGGAAACTCAAGTCTCATCTCATATTAGCAGCTAGAAAACTTCAAGCCAGAACCTGAACTGAGGTTATTGTTATATAAAGGAAAAATACCTAACACAACGGAAATGGTCTTTATACTCCTAAGCCTAGGCAATAGGCACCATACCCTACTTTCAAATGAGATGCACTCTACTTATATCCTGCTTCCAACGGAACATAGTACAGATACAAAATTCAGACTTGATATATAGAGTGTAAACATTAAATAATGCATATGCTTCAATCTTCCTCTAGTCTGCAGACTGCAACAGTAATTATTTTACTCCACCTATTCAATACATAAAATGTTGGTTATAATATCACAGTAACTCCCACAATCAGAAAAAGAGAACCTAATGGTATGTTGCATTAGATGTAAGGTTTTGAAAGAATAAGATGTCCGCATACCTAAACTTTACTCCAATCTAATCTATGGAAAGAAAAAAGTACAAGAGACTTCAAAATAAATGTACGACAGCAATATACAAAAAACAAGTGTGAAATGAAGAGAATAGAAGCAGTTGGTTAATAACAGAACTTGCCTAGTCTGGCTCTAGTAAGAGTGCTGATTCCCATTATCAAAAGGTTTTCGATCTTGTACAAGTCATCAAGTTGCAGGTTACCAAATGTAACATTCAAATAAAATGTAACATTCATTTTATTTTCAAAGTACCAGCAGAGGATTCGTTGATGTAATCAAATAAGCTTAAGAACTGCGAATTCTTGTCATGATTCCCTCCAAATTAATAACCCCTCTAAGCACTAAACTAGTAAACTCAAATCATTTGTCAATTATGCACATCAATGACCTCCCTTAAAAACAACTCTGCTGAAACAAATCGTGGCACTCAGTTATGGAAGAACGGAAAAACACCAAAATGTAAAAGAAAAAAACAAAAGCGTACTATGATATGGTAGTGGCAAGATCCAAGGATGATTAGAGAGCCACTGTAACACCTCTGACATGATACTCACAATTTCATGAATTATCAGTTGTAATTCTAATTTGCTGAGGTCGTTCAGGCTCACCATTTCGTCTCCAGAAAGCCCTTCTCCACCAAACCTCAAACCCTCTCTGTATATTAGGGAAATCCTCACAAGAATTCAAAAACCGATCAAACCAAGACATTAAGATATCTTGTTGCCAGGCCAAAGGAAGAGTCAAAATAGTATTACTAAGGCCATCCTCAATCAAATGCCTGTCAAGGCCTTTCGATGCTCTCCTCATCCACCCAAAATCATCATAAAAAGGCACCAGCCATGTCTTCAACAGTAAGCACCTAGCATCTTTTGAAGCTAATAGCTGGCCTTTCCCGATTCCAACAAACAACCTAGCTGTGACTGTGCTAATCTCATATCTATGAATAGGAGGCACCTTTGAATGCACATCAGCTAAATCAGACTGTGCCGCCCACGTCTTCAAAAAATCCTCAGCAATCTGTCTATCAATTAAAATATCCAAAATCCAACGCAAATTATCTGCTTGCCGAGCTATCTGACCCACATCTTGCAAGTCTGCTGCTGCAACCCGTAAAAAGTGGTGACGAAGCAATTGCAGGCACCCATCACAAGCAGAATACAATGATTCTTTCCTCAAATCATTATGAGATGAATTCTCGTGGAGCATTTTCGACACCAGCGCCTTCATTTCTCGCCTTGCTTTCTCGTCTTTCCCTTCAAGAACTACATGTAAAAGCTTGAGAATAACTTCCTCACTGTCATTCCCCTCAATCCCGGCTGTGACATCAACGCAGACCCTCTTTAAAACTTCACCAGCACCAACTGCCTCAAGCCGTAGCTCTGACAACAGAGAAGCCACCTTCTCTTCTTCATCTTCAGCCCATGGAGCAGCCTCCAAGTACTCCAAACAAGATAAAACCCCAGCATCAAACCCAATTGCTGCTGAAACCTATTTTGCACAATCATAATCCAAAAATAAAACCTAAAAACACTATCTTTATTACAAAAAACAATCTAAATTTATAAGTATTAGCAACACATTTAATATATTCCAGTTTCTCACAACAAGAACCAATAGTTTTAACCTCTAAAAAAACTTTTTTCATCCAACCAACAATTATCATGTTCCAACATTACATTCTATCTTATATTATACTACTTATATGCATAAATTACACTTTACCAACCATGTACAAATTATAATCTATAAATAAAATCCTGAAATCCTAATCCTCAATTTAATTACTTTACCAATTATGTACATGCTATAATCTATGAATACAATCCTGCAAATCCTAATCTCAATTTAACTGTGTCTATAGTTGCAATATAAGAATATTACTTTTAAGATTCCCAGTCCAGGCACACGTATAGACACAATCATACATCCCTTACCAAGCTTGATCCTTCATTCAATTACACCTAAAGATTCAATCCTACAAAGCCTAATCATTAATTTAAGTTTGCATATAGATACAATATAAGAATATTACCTTCAAATTCATTCATTCAATTCAAGTGCTCCTATGGATACAATCCTACAAAGCTTAAATTTTTGCTTAAATGCACCTATATAGACAATCCTACCAAGCTTAGTTCTTTAATTAAGTGCACCAATCGATACAATCCTACAAAGTTTAGTTCTTTATCCAAGTGCATCTATAGATACAATCCTAAAAAGCCGAAATTTTAATTCAAATAAACCTACAAATACACCATAAATATATGATTCATTACCTTCAAGATTCCTAGAACTTTAGGAACATCTTCCTTCAAAAGCTTCTTCCTCAAATCCTTGCAATACATTAACCTAATAGTCTCAATATAAACCTCAATATCATCACAATCAGCAATTTCAACAATATAAGGACTACAATTCTTCAATTGTTTACTCCATTTATCGGAAATCTTGACCGCGAAAAACCGACTATGAGCTACCAATATCTGTCTATGAACATTCATAGTAACACTCAAATTATCCTTAGAAGTCAATGTGAGCTTCACATCACTACTATTCGGGTCATTAAACTGGCTCTCGGGGCTCCGACACGATAAAAGATTGTAAATTCTTTGTTGTATCAATGATTGCTTGTCTTGTGTAGGTAGAGTTGATTTAGGGGTGATTGGGATTTGAGTTCTCGTGAGTGTGTCGGGTTCATTTGCCATCATTTCGAAAAGGGTCGGGCTGGATCGGGTCAATTTATCCGAAGAAGGTGGTGGGGACATCGGGTTTAAAATTCCGGCGGTGAGGGCGGAGTTGAACGTTGAGAATGAAGACGGGTAGTAGTCTGGGGTGGACGCGCCGCCGTGGAGAGTGGTGGAGGGGTCCATGATTTGGGAGATGGTGGTGGGGGAGTAACGGATGTTGAGATTTGACGGCGACGGAGACATGGGTTGTGAAGGAGGAGGTGACGGAGAGGGAGATGATTTGTCGGCTGAGGAGGAGATTGTGGTCTCGCGAAAACGGCGGCGTTTAGGTATGATGGGATGGGTTTGGAATTTGAGATGAGGTGAACAAGTTGTCATATGTACGAGAGAGAGAGTGGCGACGGGCTTGATTTAATAGAGGGGTTTGATGAAATGCTGTCGTTTTGTTATTTTGATTTCATTTTTTAGGGCAGTGTGTGCGTGTGAGTGAGAGAGAAATGAGTCTTGATGGGGGCGGTAGAATCGAGATTGAGATAGATACATGTGATGTGTGTGTGTGTATATAGGAGTGGTTGTAGTGAAGCTAAACGACGTGGAATTTGGTGAGTTATATTGAATGTTTGCGACGGAGATTCTTAGAGTTTCAGGGAAGTATGGTGGTGTACGGCGGAGATGGATGCTTTTTTTGGTTTAGTACAAGAAAATGTTTGTTTCTGGTTTTGTCTTGATGCTTCTGCTTTATTGAGTTGGTGGGTGGGTATGCATGGTTTATATAGCAAGTAGAAATACTTCTAGTATTTCTAAACAAATCTTCCCAATGACAGCTATATTTAAATATATTAGTATATTTTTGGAAGAAATTCATTAACAAAATTAATTTCGAGTTTCTGAGTAGAGTTTAAAATTATCAAAAAAATTAATTTCGAAACTCAAATTTATGATCTAATCATCTAACTTCTTTTTTTGACAAGAAATTTGTGATCTAACTGATTTCAAAATTCGAATGAAAGTTTGATTTTCAAAATTCGAATGAAAGTTTGATTATTTTAATAGCTTCCATCCGTGACGTTGATAAACATCCGTGATGTGAATACAGATTTTATTTTGACATGCTTTTCTCGGCAAACTTAAAAGACAATTCTAATCGATAGCCATACTTGATAGCATCATTCCTGCAGTGACACTCAAATTTTGGGATGATTTTGGTCCTTTGAGTGACCTCACAGCAATATATATACAGTAATATGCATGTATATAAATGATATAAATAAGGGTTCATTATTTTGATTATTCATTTATTATTCGCTATAAAAGAATAACATATCTTTTTTATGTGAACATACAAAGAAACCATTCTATCTTACGGGACTTGGGAACAAAAATTTTAAGATTTTACTGCCCTTAATATTTATGAATATATTATATCAATCATACGAAATAAATTTGAGCATATAAGTAATTATTTAAATAAAATTTAATTAAAGGACCATACTTGATGGGTGGATTTGGAATCAATTTTTGGAGAGTCGAGCTTGTAATTTGCATGGACAAAAAGTAAGGCTTTCATCAATATATCATTATGTGCCACAAAACAAATCCACTATCTAGCTACTGTATATATAAATCTACATTCTCTCAAGTACATAGACAAAAAGGACCCTATAAAGGCCATATAATACACACTTGTTTGTGTTATCAGGGCCCGTTTGTCTTAGTTTGTAAGCAGCTTATAAGCTGAAAAAGTTGGTATATATGTACTTTTTCTGAAAATAAGTAACTTATTTTCAAATTTGAAAATAAGATTTGGTCTTAATTTTCTAAAATAAATATTAATTTTCAAAAAAAAATATGAAAACACTTTAAAAAAAAGTAACTTATTACTTATAAGCTAAGTCAAACACCCCTAGATCTAATCCAGCATCTTAATAACTAATCAGGTTCGTGTACGCACGTTATGTATCTTAATTTAATAATTGAGTAGATTGGTTTCAATTTTTTTTTAATTTTGCGATAAAAATTTATTTATTCAAATATGATTTTATACTTAAATTTAGTCAACATTTTAAAAAAATGTAAATTCAGTTATTCATACATAGTAATATATCCTATATATATATAAAAATTCGCGGCCCATTCATTTAAGTTACTTTTAGTAGATTATTTTCTTGCATAAGAAGCTAAATTCTTTCTAAGCGTACGACAAGAAAAACAAATTCTTTCCAAGTGGTTTTTTTGGTACTTGACTTGTTAAAAATTTTCATTATTGATTTGTTCGTATCGGTGAGTGGAATTCTTTATATAAAATATAAATATACCATGGATCGATAGAATTTAGTAATTCAGCTGTAACATTATGTTATTTAAAAAAGTGAGTTATTAATTTTTTAGACTGATTTATAATATATTATTAAATTTGATATATATTTTATTGTATTAGATAGTAGACTGTTATAAATGATATTAGAAATAATATCAGTATAACAGTTGAATTAATTGGCTATTTATTCGGATTAAGAGGACAACCTAAAATTATTGACTATTTATTCGGATTGAGAGGGAACAGGTTATTGCATCTTTGGACCAAATCAGAACATTAGTTTAGAACATCAGTAATCTAAACGGGAGAATTTGTAATATTTTAGTCCCACGTTAAAAATTGTAACTATTTAATTTAGTCTATATGTAAGAATATCACTAGTAAGTAGTAATGACATTAATAAATTATGATTTTTATTGGCATATAATTGACTTATAAATTAATCGAATTATTACATTTTAGTTAAAATATTCGGGTTTATTTGTGATTTCAATTTAAAATTTGATTTAATTTTGATTAAAATTTAAAATTTAATCCGAATTATTACATATATTATCAGAATTTGACATGGCCGGAAATACAAAGATATTGCACAGAATTTATAAAGAACATCTCACATCATTTAGATAAGTATGTTTAAATGTTTTTATAAGAACAGTTTAACAATTAATTTAATTAATTAATTAAACTTGGTACATTTTCAAATTGATATATTGTGTTGTAGGTTACTATTAAATTTTGGAACAGTCGTTTCTTATTGATTGATTAATTAATAATCATCAATTTAATTAATTAATTGACTAATAAATGAAAATTGTTTTAAAAAATTACCATTAAAAAATTAATTATTTTAATTTATAATTGTTAAATAAAAATAATAAAATAAATATTATTTTTACACAATAATAAATTATTTAAAATCATGAATGAAATAACAAATTAATGGGTTCGGATTTGATGGGACGCTCTAATAAACTTTTTGTAATAATGCAAGTCACGTGAGCATTTGTCCGTTGCTCAATATGATGCCCAGAGTATCCTTATGAATACATGTTAATAATGTTATGCTATACAGGCCCCTAACTCGGAAAATACATATATATTTCAAATTACAACTTGTTTATAAAATAAGTTAAACGCACCAATAATTCTCATTTATTTACGTGTATTGAAAATTTTCAAATTTACTTCATAAAATTGTTTAAATTTAAATTTAATATATATAGATATCTCATATTAGTGGATCAAATGTCACTGCCCATTTAGCAAACACAAAAAATGTCACGTGCCTTTGCAAATTACAAGGCAGCAACGCTTTACTTTTTGGTTTTTTTTAACTAACTTATTATTATATTCTCGCTCATAAAATAAAATCGAAAAACTCCCTCACAAAGTCATGCGTAGAGAATGCAAAGATCTTAATTCTTAAAACAACCAAATAAACATATCATATCCGTGATGTTGGGTCATGCTAATACCGTATGGGGCAAGTCAGTTGGGTCCAACAAAAGGAAGCTATGCCTCTTTAATCATATTTGTATGGATGCTCTTTCAGTCTTGGTCGATAAATAAGGGCCCAGAGAACAATGCCCAATACCATGCATAGCTTCTCTAGTTAACGGATATTGGATCATATCAATTGGGCCAAACCCAATTTTATAAAACTTCTTCCACAAGTCCATAACCTTTTAACTGATTTTTTTTTGCTAATCTGTACAATATTATTATAAGCGAACATGAGTTTAATTTGGTTTGCTCAACGCCTTCCAAAAAAAACTAAACACCTTCCAAAAATAATTAAATTCATATAATTTAGTATGGTATTATATACCTAACACAACTACATCGATTTTATTATCACTCAACTTCTTTAAATCTATATTATATTATAATAAGTGAGCATAAATTTTTTTGATAGTTTGATTGGTTCAACACATTCCAAAAAAAATTACAAGTGTTTTCTAAAAAATGTTAAACATATATAATTTATCTCATTAAACTTGTTTTTTGACCAAATTTAAAGCTAATTTCATTAATAATTTGAAAACATTAATCTCCTAATTATAATACATCTCTAAACAAAACTAATATATTTTATCCTCTTTAAATACAACTAATATTAATTTTTTAACTAAAATACATATCTAAATAAAACCCACAAACATTATTCCTATTTTAAAAATATTTAACACACATAGTATTTTAAATAATTGTTATAAAAGAAAAATAAATTCAAAATTATATAAATAAAATAATAAAATATAAAAAAATGCAATTCGTGTATCTTACGGAATATAAGCTAGTTGATTATTAAAGGTTACAAACTTATAATTCACGTCAACTAGTTCAAATTTGTAATTCGTAAATATATATGTTTGGGGGTAAAATCTTCCATCGAAAATCAAACCAAATATGCATGTGTGGAAGGATGAGACGTATGCGAATAAGGCAAGGAACAACCGGGCCGATCATCGGAAATATCCATGATAGTGTATTAAAAAATTTATATACATATTATATATATATATATATATTAAAATCTTAAAATAAAGGAGTATTGTTTCAAAAATTCATTTAGTACACCCAAAATATCTAGGACGGGTCCCAAGGAACAATGAAATGTATGAGATTAAGTTTTCACTTCGATGTAACTTATCACAAGAAAACGAGTATAACTCTTGCCACAAACTTCTCGCGAGTCGTTTGGTTCGCGGAGTGGTATGAGGTTGAAATCATGAATATCAGGTTAAAAATGTATGGATTTGAGGTATGATATCATGTGTTTGGTTGAGTGTTAAAATGAATGTATTTGATTTAATAAATTTTGAGTTATTAATTATAATTAAATTAAAATATCACTTAATTATTTATTTTAATGTATTTTTGTATCATTGGTTTATTTCATATTAAATATTTATATTTAATTACTTAAATAGAGATGAAAATATTAAAATAAAATGATTTCTCATAACCGTTTCTCTCATGGATATTAAAAACTTATGAGTTTGAGGTTTGAGTTTAAATCATCTTTTTTCTCAACCAAACATCGGTATGAGTTTGGAATGAACGAAACTCATTCGTGATTCTAGAATGAGTGGAAACAAACCACCTGTGAAAGTAACTTATCACAAGAAAACGAGTATAACTGATCTTGTCGCAAACCTGTTAAAGTGATCTTTACTCTTTATCTTAAAGTCCGAAATAAAGTAGTGTAGGAACATTAGTGCAGGCACCAGAGCCCGTCCTGGCCTTTGATGGGCCTTAGGGCTTTATAACTAATACGGGCTCCTTAAAACTTGGGTCAATTTCATATAAATCCAGTAACACAGTATATGGATATGGAGTTGTGTGTGTGGAAACTGGAAAGAGAGTGTGTGATGCGGTGGAGTTAGAAGAGAAGAGGAAGGAGGAGGGTCACATGAGGTGAGACAAAGAGATATTGAAAAAATGGAAATTTTTGGAGAGGATCAATTAGAATTAGGTAGACAAACACAACCAACATCCCACATGCCACCAATGCCCCCACCTTTGCGACTTATGTCTCCCCCAAAATCAATAATACCTATTAGTACTCCCTCCTACCTTGTATAAAAACAAATTTGTTTCTGGTTTTTAGTGGACAAACTTTTATGTTTATAATCTACCAAATTTCGAGTCCCAACACATTTTTTTTTAATCAAGATTCAATAATATGATTATATCTATTCTTAATTATGTATTTCCAATTTTTACGTATTTGATGTCTTAATTTTGAAACCAATTTTTGCTAAATTAAATTAATATATTGGATATGTTGATTCAATTTTAATGTGTTTACTCAAATATATGAAATAGCGTATATAAAGAAGGGAAGTGATTGATATGAAGGACGACAAGTTACATCAAAAAACCACACCACACAGTGATTACTACGTACAAGCTTAGATTAGATTAGATGTGGACATGCAGAGGGCAACAAACCCAGTAAATTAAAAGAAAACACAAATCAGCAGTCAAAAGATTTTGATCAGTTCCAATCACACATCACCTAACGTCTTCAATAGATAAGCCTTTCATGGACAGCGTTGCCCACAGATATTACTGCTCAATACAGTCATACCCGACTTATATGTATGTTTATATGTGTCTAAACAGTATACTAGGCTGTACATACTATATATAATGTTGATTCTTGAAATATACAGTTTCGAATCTGATAAGCGATTAAAATATTTATTTATTTTTAATTTTGTATCATAAATAAATAGTATTAATATGTGAATTTTTTTATATAAATTCAGAACGACATGATATTTATTCATGCTTAAAATAAGTATCATAAAATTTGTATCTCCTCATTACAAAAAAACAAATAATCGATAAAAATGACTTGCGAAGGATCTCCACCGAAACATATATAAATATTTGATTGTCCCCAAAATATTAAAGTATTAAGTATTATAAAAAGTGTGAATCAGAATTAGTTGATAAAGGCACCGAATAGTATTTAATTGAATAATCGGATATTAATCGAATCTGATTCATCGGATTAATTTAATATTATTTATATATATATAATTATTTTTTATACATAATATAGATTTAAGTAACTATTTAATAAAATTTATAAAATTTTAAAATAAGAGAGGACAAACCTACAAGTTAAATAATTGAATTTATTATAAAATAATTTAAATATATATTTTTTAAATTTTGATTGATAAATTACAATTTTTGACCGATTAATTATGATTTTTAATCAATTTATCTCATTTTTTTACAAAAAAATACTTTTTAACCCAATTAATGTAAAATCAGTTAAAAAATACTAAACAACTATTAATTGACGATTAATCCACGATTTTTACGGCAGAGCACCTGCCGGAGAATTTTGTAAGTGTCGTTTTGACCTACTAGCTTGATTTGGCATCAACATGCTAATAATAATGGCTGCGACTCATATATATTTGTACTTTAATTTTTTATTTATAAAAATGGTTATAATGAAGAAGCAACTAAGAGAGAACTGCTTCAAGTTAAGTCCACACGCGTCAAAGTAAACTACTAATGAAATGCTTAATGAAGTTTTAGAAACATCCAAATATAGCCTTAGCATTTTGACCGTTCATTACATATAATCATTGAGTTTTCACATGTTTAATCGAGCGTGACAGATTTATTTAATCAAACGCCTATGGCTTTATGATGCAACTTGATGTACGAATTAATTGGAGTACTTAAATAACAAATGTGTATTAGTTTACTAATTAAGTAACTAACAATTTACCTGGCACGGCTTGGACTGTTGATAAGCACGGGCAGACATTTCCTGACAAGTAAAGTTGGACACAACTTAATCTTAATTAAGAATCCTTAATTACAGAGATTATGTACAATTAAATCTCATTTCTTAGTTTAATGGGGGGCAATTTCTGATGATTAGGTAAAGAAAAGTGTGCCAAAGTTGGAATTTATCGCGTACAAAAAAGCAAAAATGACTACATAAAGAACAAACGTTGCTGGAAACCAGAAAAATAAACCCGCATGTATATATATTAAGCCAAGTGGGTAATTTAGTTTATAATTAAACATGAAAGGGTAGTGATATAATTAGAGGTGGCTTAGCTGCCTAATCTGATTCTAATCTAAGCCTAATGCCGCCACTAAACCAAGAAATTAAACACATGCATTTCCTGTTTTCCTTACATTTGTAGGAAAAAAGAAAACTCATTTTTATATATGTAACCATATAAATATCCAAATAAATCATGTTTTAAAATTTTAAACTTAACCTATAAAAAATAAATTTATAAATATGGTACGTCGATTTAAAATTTAGTCATTTTTGTAAGAGACTTCTTATGCAGCACCAACTCTAATTTAAGCAAATACTGATCTGTACGTAGCAGGAGTGCAACTCTACCCATATTATTGTCATGTTATAAAATCAGGTTGGATTAGATTTGCCCAAACAAATTAGAAATCCAAGGCAATTTATTGATGAAGTTGAGGTGAAAATTTTCAATTCAGAAATATATTAGGTTATAATAATTTGGTTTAATATATCAGGTGGTTTGGTTGAGCAGGCTTGGTCAACTTTATCGATCCATATGCGCCCTCCTTATCTCACATCAACGCTAAGCCTAAATTTTAATCTGTTTGAATTTTAACAAGAACAGATGTGTGAGTGTGAGGAAATAAATTAAATGTTAGTACTCTCGAGTAAGAAAAGTTATATAATTTTCTCTAGACATGCAATATTCACAGTAGTAAAACAAAGAAATTATATCATGCTAAATTTCAGTCATGTAAATTATCCATTTTTCAATAAATCTCGAAGTATTATGCAAGAATCGAATCTCAAATTTAAAACGATAGAGCTTACTACCGAACTATTTCATCAAGCTCATAATTATTTGTTTTCGAGTTTATGCAATTATGTTTCTAATTATGCATCACTTAATTACATTTCCGTACGTACCACGTCAACTAGGAATGTATATATATTTGTGTTAAAATGTGCGATGAAAGTAAGAAAGAAAGGAATAACGAGGACCACATACAAAGTAAAGAGAGTAAAGAGCAAACTAAAAATGTTTAAAATGAAGTCAGGGAACGACCACACACAGAGACAAAGGAAAAAACAAACGAGTGGGGAGCCAAGCCAGTGGGAATCGGTGACACTGTGACGAAGAAAGAAAGATGCATGGGTAGACCATGGATCATGGATGTGTATATATATTTTTTATACATAATGCACATATATATTTAATCACAAACATTCATAAAGAAATATATTCTTTCTCATCTAACACTTCTTCTTTCCTTCCGTCTTAATTTCATCGTACGTGTACCTAACATGAGTTGCGCCTGTAATGGGACTAAATTGATTATATATGTACAAATATTACAAGCTGAACATGAGCTGTCTTAATAACCAACTATAATATATATATATATATATATATATATATATATATATATATATATATATATATATATATATATATATATATATATATATATATATATATATATATATATCTCTGATTTTAGCATTTATTAAGAATTATATTTAGGCCTAAATATCAAAATTGCGGAATGGATAAAAAATTGAATTTAAATGAATAATGCTATTTGATAAATATTTTTTTGAACTTTTTTGAATGATGGTATTTATATATTAATTTATAAAATATGTAAACAATTTTATCATTAATAAAGACAAAATTTACCTTAATTATGTATATACACATTATTTTAATAACGTGAACATTTGGAAAGTAATTATTAATTTTATTCAATTTATTTAGATGTTAATCATTTAATGATTTATATAAAAAATGCTTAATTTATGTTTACACAAATCTTCTAATTATATATAATAGAAGTAAGCTAGCATTTTTATGAAAAAGAAATTTATAAAAATGAGAACATAATTATAATAGTAAAAATTATAGAATGGGAGAAGTATGTTATAACAACAGTTTAGTTTCATTCACATGTTAAATCAAGATATTTAAAAAGCAAGTTTAGATATGATTTTATTATTAGAATAGTTATTTAAAGAATAATTGCTGAATCCCTACTTATCTTTAAAATTTTAAAACATCAATTTTGTCTCTCCAAAATCCAAAATTTAATTTTGTCCCGTTTCATAGGCTTCGAAATATATCCCCATAATTACCAGAAGTCGTGAAGTCTAATAATTATGTCCCTCGGGTATTATTTAGCAAGAAAACAATATTAAATTACATCGTAAAAAAAATAAGAGGAGGAAGGGCGGCGGTGTAAAACTTAGGGTAAAAAGTGAAGGTCGGCCCTGCATCGCGGTTGAGGATGAGGAATAATATATAGAGATAGATAGGTAGCGTGAGGAATAGTAAAAGTGGGGATCCAATGTTAGTGACTTCAGCGACACATTTTATTTTGAGATTGGCTCACCACCACCATCACCATCACCGCCCCTACCACCCTCCATGTTGCTTGGCTGGTTGGTCACTCCCCCTCACATTTCTACCACATACATTATACCCCGTGTATCTTCCCATTTATCATTTTTTATATACATGTTCCCTCCCACTGCCCAACAAACTTGTCCACCTACAATTTACCTTCTGTTTTTCCATATCGATCTCCTCTTTATTCTTTTTTTCTTTCATCTGTTATAAATAATTATGCACATGTGATGTTAATTTTGTTTTAAAGAAAATTATATTTTCACCCCCGAATTTCACACACTGAGTTAAATTATTCGGAATCTGCCATATTCTCTAGCTAATACCACTATTATAATTTTTTTGTGATCGATCATGATTAATTTAGTAAAAAAAATAAATATTGACTCTTTTATAAATTCGACTACTTCGAGTTTGAAATTACTCGAAGAGTCTTGTATAAGAAAGTTCCAAGTCAATAGCAAGAAATTAATATGAAACGACATCTGATGATATGTATTGGAAAGTTAGGAGAATAGCTTTTCGCCTAATTTAATTCATGCATTTACAACCTACACCATCCAGCTAAAATAAAATCTTCGGTACATGTTCACCAGATCACGTCAACAGACAAACAAACACATGCAAAACTAATCATACTGTACTGTCATCTTACATTTATTGTGTTATATCACAAGGAAATCTATACAATAACGAAAAAATGTATTTGCCAAGCTAGAGTAAGTAAGATTCTATTTGAACCCTCGAGATTTTATCATCTGAAAGAACAAAAATGTATTTTCCAAAGCAAGTTACATATATATTGCATAATCACATAATATCATCTGATATATTATACGGATCTACCAATCGAAAAGATTAAAGAAACAATATTGTAATAAAAATAATACTAATAAAAACAAATTAAGGCCGAAAGAGATCGGCCACAGTGTGTGATATTGTTATGAGTGGCGGTCCCCATTGATCAGCTCTGCAAATATATGATGCACCAAGATGGGTCAAGCTAGGGCTCAATATTTTTCATCATCCTCCATGCCTATCCTGTTTTCAGTTTTTCCACCTCTTTTCTTTTCTTTTCTTTCGCTACTTATGTATTGTATGTATGTTTGTGTGTCGTCTCAGTTGCAAGCCCTCCGTAATAATGATTGGAAATGTCCAAAATAAAAGAGATTATATGATTGCTTCTTTTTTTTCATTTTCATTTATTCCCCATTATTGTAGGGTTTTTTTTTTCTTTTTCACTTGTTTTGTGGGGGCTCTTAAAGGGATAAAACTGGATTAATAATGAAGCCAATATAAACTTTATAATGCCATTAGCCACATTGTTACAAGTTATTTCTTTTTGTATTAGCTAGTCTTAACTTCAATTTTCATTCTTTCACGTTCTTTTATATATATATAGATCAATCACCACTTAACCCGCTCATCAGTCACAGATGTATATTGTAGAAAGATGACTCAGGGAGAGATAATAGTTCACTTTGTCTTAATTTAATTATAAATTGAAAATTATATCGAATTTTCAATTAGATTACTTATCAGATAAAGTCAAATTAACACACCCGAAATCATTAACCTGCTTTTTTTATATAGTGAAGTTGAATTTATTATTATTATTATTATAGAAAAGCTAAAATAAAAAATAATAATACAGTATATATAGAGAGAGAGAGAGTTTTTTTAGGCCAGATGCATGGTAGAGCTTTGTAACGATACATACATGCAACAGTGTTGCATCTATAGATAAAAACAAGTCAATTATATTGATTAAAATAAATTAATTGGTCAACAAATGTTGATATGGTCTTAGGTAGCTAGAATTTGGATTACTTGCTACCAAATGTGGTCTGTAGTTGAGATTAACTGGAGCTAGTTCGAATATTGAATAATTCGATTTATACATTGTTTAACACTTGCATGTTTAGAAACTTAAGATCAAGGATCTTATCGATATTCTTCTATTACATACGCATTTACATCACAATTACAAGCTAAATAAATCATATTTATACATATATATATATTTCATAATGACGTTTTATGACTAGGGTTAATTACTTGTATATTTTTCAGTCTTATCCATTTGCGATAAGTTTCAGCTGTTCAAATAATTCATATAAGTGCCCCTGTTTAATAAAATTGTCAGGTAGACTGTTATTCCGACTGAAAATAAAGTGTCGACACCGTAATTTATTTAAAATGTACATCCAAAAATCTTATCATAATTAGTAACTTTTCTAAACAGTTAATTTTCATAATTTAAAAAATTAGCAAAAAATACTTTCATAATTTAACGGGTTTTAGTTCGCATCAAAATCAATTTTGATATAGAACTCGATCAAGAATCAAAATGAAAGTATAAATTTCCACCAAAATTATTCAAGTTAGCTTAGACAAAAAAAAATCTATTCCTGTGTGAGATAAAACATGAACAATAGAAATTTTTAAAAAACTGTTTTAATTTTACTAAAATTTAGTTAAAATTTACTAAAATACAAATTTTACTTGATTTTTTAATTTTCTCCGTCTTTAAATTTCAAAAGAGACAACAGACAACGAACGAAGATACATGTATTTTAATTACTAGATTTTAACGTGTGTGATGCACATATATTTTATTTTTTTAATTAAATTATTTATTTTAAAATTACTAATATTTTTATAATTTTTTTAAAAAAATAATATATTATAATTATATTAGTTCTTTAACTTATTTAAATTATATATTTTTACACCAACCGAATTAAATATATATATAAAAATTATAGAATATTTAAAAATAAATATACATATCGCACAAAATATAAACTTATATTATTAATACATAAATATGTAAAATTTTGTGATTCGAAATATTATGAACATGATTTTTTAATATATCAAACAAATGTTTAATATATTTAAGATTATACATGTTAAATTTAAATATATTTTTGATACGATCCCTATTAATTTTATTTTATATAAAATTTAATAGATATTATGGTATATGAGATATACGGAGTAATATATATGTATCTGTTAATAATATGATAATATAATTATTAATTTGAATAATTTTTTTTATGTTAATAAATTTTCAGTAGTATAATATTAATTGCAATTTATAAATAAATATATAACATATCTATACTATATTATTATAGCATAAAGATTAAAAATTTTGATCGGTTAGTCGGTACTGTCCACTCGCTTAAAAAATATACATCTATACTATATATTATATTATTATAACTGAAAGTTTAAAAGTTTTGGTCGGTCGGTGGCACGGGCCTAAAAATATACATTTAGATATAATTTTACTCATTATAATACGTGCCCTAACTATATAGATATCTATATTAATTAAAATTTTACTATTTAGGCCCAATTTTATATTTATTATAACACGGGTCCAAATTTTAATATATTTATATTAAATAAAATAAATTTATATAAAATAAGAGATCATATAATATTAACATAAATTCTTAATATTATAAAATTTTATATTAAATATCAGTAAAAAATTCAATTTACTTAAATATTAATTATCTCGTGTTTCGCACAGGTTATAAGCTTATATAATTTAAACATTGCATCAATAAATAATAGATGTTACTATATTGCTAATAAGATTTAAACTTTAAGTTAATATTAAAAAATAAAATGACATGTACCAATTACCGTCATAATAATTTTTACATCCCACTTTTTCATACTAATATATGACATGTTCTTTATTGAATCAAACATTTTTTTCTCATATATAAATTGATTAAATTTTAAAAATGTATTAATATTTATTAATTTATATAATTTTAATTTTATTTATCAAAAAATATGATTCAAAATATGTGATAACGTATTTTTGATATGGTATTATATATAATATAGTAACAAAATAAAATGTGTATTTAACATCTTAGACTAAGGTTTAACTTTTAACCGGGGAACTCAAATAATTATTTTAAAAAAAAACCTAATTTATTTGATTTGATCCAAACCAAAATAAATTAATAAGGTTTCTGAGTTCTCAATATAATAATTTTTCCTGTAAGTGTAATTGATTCTCCGTATAAAGTTACCCTTATATCTTATATAATATATTAAATATTTTTATAGAAAAGATTTGGATAAAAAAAATTTAATCCTTCCTCTCATAAGAAAAATTCACGGCATCCCTCCATCTCTCTGTATGTAAAACCATAATATTATCTCTACTCTAATATAATAATAATACATAATAATGTGTGATATATGATATGTCTCTATATAAACCTAGTATAAAAAATATTTTAATATTTTAAATTAATTATAAAAAAGTTTCCTAAATAGAATAAAATTCTTCGATAAAAAATCATAACTGTTATTTTTTTCTCTCTAGATTATGGGTTGCTCCAATTGGATTTTGGATGTTGGCCCACCTTAAAATTACAGATAATTTTGTAAGTTTTGCGTGGGCTGTAAAATCGCTCAATTCCGACTTCTGAAATTCAAAATATGGTCCAAACAATCTCTGTCGTGTAAAGAACACAATAATTACGATTTTTTTTAATTTAACTCCGAAATAGATCTTTAAGTTCAAATTTATATATATTACTAAGATATATAATAGAGTTTGAGTTATAATATGAAGCGGATATGAAAAATTATAATCGTTATGAATCTTAATAATAATTATAACTTATAAATAATTAATACGTAATATTATGTAATTATTAAGAATGATCATTTAATCTTTGGTATATTTGAATAGATTTCTCTTACTCTTATTATTACACATAGGATATAATTTTTTACCCCTTCTTTAAATTTTAGTACTCGTAAATAATTATGGCAAAAAAAAAAGTACTCGTAAATAATAACTTTGGCATAGGACGGTATATAATTAAGTGACTAACTGTGACTGTGTACACACTACACACACAATGAATATACATGAATCCATTATTATTATTTATATATATAAACAGCACGGCACTCTCTCCTTGTCTCCTCTCTCTTTCCTCTTACATCTCTCTCTCCCCCTCCCCCTCCCTATAAATTGACCTCCTCACTTCTCTCCCCGTTCACCGTTCTCTCCCTCTCTCTCTCTCTCTAACATTACTTACGATCTATACGTACACAACACACACATATATTATACACATAACCATGGGATTCCCACTAGGATACACAGACCTCTTCTTCCCAAAGCTACTAATCCACACCCTAACCCTCCTGGGCCTGCTCCGTAAATTCATTTCCATTCTTCTCCGAGCTCTCGGCCTCTCCGAATTTCTCGAACCCGAAGTCTCCTGGTCGACCCGACCCGAATCCACCGTGGACGAGTACTCGTGCGTCTCCGCAGCTCTAATGCGGGAGTTGTTACCGGTGGTGAAATTCTCCGAC
The DNA here is from genome assembly GCA_028671895.1 of Oenanthe sinensis. Classification (NCBI taxonomy): domain Eukaryota; kingdom Viridiplantae; phylum Streptophyta; class Magnoliopsida; order Apiales; family Apiaceae; genus Oenanthe; species Oenanthe sinensis. The sequence goes on along the minus strand of CM053812.1, from coordinate 27,037,815 downwards.
ATAGTTGATCCTCCCGAGAGCTGCGCTGTCTGTTTGTATGAGTTCGCTGCAGTAGATGAGATCCGACGGCTGACAAACTGCCGGCACGTGTTTCATAGGAGCTGTGTGGACCGTTGGATGGATCATGATCAGAAGACGTGCCCGCTTTGTAGAACACCTTTTATTTCAAATGATTTACAAGACGAGTTTAATGAGAGGCTTTGGGCTGCTTCTGGGATCTCGGATTACTACGGAGATTACTCGCCGATTAGTTCAAGTTTGTAGGAGATATATAGATACAGATGTGTATATGTAATCAAAGTTTTAGAGGGGTGAAAAAAGGTGTATATACATGGAAGAAGAGGAGTTGATATGCTTTTTGTTAATCATCAAATTGGTATCAAAGACTTTTGTTTAATTGTTTGCCAATTTTGGTTAATTAAGGTTGTTTAAGCTTAATTGGTCTCTCGATAGATTAGATTCCCTCGGACATGTTATTTTATTTTTACCAACGGGATATACCAAAGATTTTGTTTTAATTCTGATAGGTTTGGCTAATTAAGGTTGCTTAATTTTGATTTGTGTAAATATATCAAGTTAATTTGGACGGGTAATGAATTGTATTATTATATAATAGATAAATTTAAAGTATAATTGATACGACGGAATAGATCCTAGTTAAAGTTAATTTGTATTGAAAAAATTGCTTAAATTAAATTTATTAAATTTAAATTACTACTACAAAGTGTGATTTGTTTGAGTTGATAATTGTAAAATTTTCATTATTAAGTATTCGGGTTTGAAATGGATTTTTTTTTTCCCTTTATGCAATATTCAGCAATAAAAGAACAAGATAAGTTTGATTGATGTAAATGTGGATAAATGTTTAAATAATTATAGAAAAAAGAAAAATTAGTTTTATGAGAAGATATTTAGGAAAAATAAAGTGGTGGTTGTAGTTGAGGGAAATGGGAGGCAGTACGAGTAAACAGTTACAAGTGTCCTACTCTTTTCGTTGGGTTGTGGGTGCAAGTATCCGGGTTAAATGGATCTTGTCGATAAATTAAATGATTAGACTGTACCTTATTTGTTTGTTTGTCATTTCTCATACATCAATTTACTATTTTACCTCATTCTCTTTGCCACTTCTTTACTTAGCCCATTTACAGACTACCACTACTACGTAAAACTACATAACTGGCTTACCCAACAATCAGTAATTTTGATTCACAGTCAGATACTAGCCACTAGGCTTGCCTGCTGACTGTAGTAACATTTAACAAAATACTTATGTACTAAACTTAATGATCTATTTTTTTTTTGCTAAATTAAAATTTAATAATTTTTGACGATTCTTATTTTGATTTAATTATTACTTGATCCAAACTCCCTCTATACAAGTGTGCAACTCTACTGGATATCTGTGAGTAATTATTTATGGACGTGTTTGTGGATATTATCAGTGGTTAACTTGGGTCAGCAGGGAAGGATGTTATCTTCGTAGTAGTGGAGAGTGGAGACACCCAGCAAGTATGCTAATATCACGTCTCTATCTCGCCCCTTTTGTGCGTGCAAGTAGCTCAATGCTACGTGATAAATGTTTCTAAACTTCACGCCTGGCCAACAAGTATAGTCATTGACATGGACCCTATATTCTTAAGCAATTTCTCTGGAAGAAACTCTCTACTTTTAACGAGAAAGAGAGAGTTCATGTCAGATGCTTGGAAACCTACTTAAGATGCATGAGTAGACTCAGTCATAAACACCAAAATACTTGGATACCCTTGGGCATAATGGTGGTATAACACACACTTCCATATTATCACCAAGATTACACCTTGTAGAGTTGTGCCTAATCAGTTATCTACCCTACCTGGAAAAACATATATCGTAGCTCTTCATAGAAATCTCTAGAGAGGAAGAAAGAAATGGTATAAAAATTGAACTTCCATTTACGAAGTGCGGGTAAGGATTTCAAATTAAGAAGATAAACACAGGAGTTTCAAAGTTGGAGATTGGGCGGCGCTCAAATTGCAAGCTTGCAGACTATGTAGAGTATAACCGATTCAAATTTAGGCCAAAACTACTTTTAGGATTTTTAAGTACCTTGCTGAGTTGCAGTTGTCGAAGAGGTGGCATAAGAGTTTCAATTGCTACCTGCAGCATTACTTCAAAATATATTCCACACCTCTCACAACTTAAACTAGTTATTGGAGAAGTACCACTTACCCCTCAAATGCCACATTAGATCAATTAGTCCATTAAAGTTTTTAGTATCTTATCCGATGTAAAGAAACAGACTTGCCTACACAGAATAACAGTATCCGTTATTTCCTTTCCTTTTAAGTTTTGAATTTAAGACTCGACGACAAGACTTTACATGACATCCGAGGGAGGATATGATACAGGACTACAGGGGCTAACTAGTGCAACTTTATTAACTAATCAAATCAGTAGCACCTTTTTATTTTTAATATTTAAAAAACTATCCATGATCATTGAATAACACTTGCAAAAGTATCATACGTCAATATAACGCCCACCCTTCTTCCAGAACTGTCAATACAGTATAATTAACGTGCAAAGTCAGAAGACCAACCCAAGCATTCAGCACTAGATGATGTTAAAATTTAAATACATGGGAAAAATTAAAAGGTACAAATTATAAACAAGCAGCAATGCAGCATTTAACTTAGTATACACATTGAATCATTAGCACACAAACAACCTTTGATTTCTCTCCTTGTTCAGAAGGATGCCAGTTTGAAATATATAAATGAGAATGAGCATTCAATCTGGATGCAAATGTAAAGCCAAATTTAAACTTGAATGATCACCTAGGATATCCCTGTGGAGGATAACCTGCTGGAGGATAAGGCTGAGCTTGAGGAGGTGGATAACCTGCTGGAGGATAACCCTGAGCTTGGGGGGGTGGATAGCCATAGGGCTGTGGAGGAGGATATGGCTGATCAAGCCGAGACATCTGCTGAGCAGGGGGAACACCCATTGGCTGTCCACCAAACATACCATCTCGCTTATCCATTTCAATTTTGTGTTGCGTCTGCAGTATTCCAAACGAAGATATGAATAAATGCAGAGCAGCGACAATATTAATATTAAGCCTCTTCATCTATCAGAAGTCTTATTACAGTTTTCCAAGGGTGAAATAAGCATCTTATTGGTTTTTAAAAGTCTACCAAGCCTAAAATACCCAGGATCTTTAATTCCACAAGTATCCCAACATTCGACACCTGGTGGACACTTGTGCAGGACCAGCAACATTCAAAATTTCAAAATAATGCCGCTTTCGAAACTTTGGCCATGTAATAGAGTAAAGAGCTTGTGAAATATCAAATGGTTCTATATAAATTTATTTGGAAGAGTCAAGAGTATGTTTTCATACCTGCATACAAGCGCACACCCTAGCAAAAAGAGAAACAGAGAATAAAATATTAGTACTTTTAGGTAAAATTGTTTTTGAAATCCACATGGAGCGATGAAAGAATAACCTACGTGCAGTAAACCAAATCAGCCGCACAGTTCAGTATCTGCGAGGCCTCAGAAAGTTCATCACTTCCAACTATCATTGCGACAATGGAGAATATGCATGCAACTTGTTGAAGGCAAAACATGAAACCCTGCATTTCAGATAGAAGCATGTTAACCACATACTTTAGTGCTTGTGTGTGAGTTGCCAATATACGCACATGCATGTGTGTGTGTGTGTGTGTGTGTGTGTGTGAGAGAGAGAGAGAGAGAGAGAGATTACAATGATGCAATTATCACACTTTGTTGTCTGTATGTTAAACTCATCTTGCAGAAGAAAGCGAGTTGAAGCTACTGAATTTCCAAAGCAACAGACAACCTGCAAAATTGTGAACCAAACAATTAATGATCCATCTGAGCTTCACAAACTTTAAATTGCAGTCATTTATGCCTGTAATGTGATAGGGTTATAGATATACAAACAGACAGAGACAGAGTCCCTCATGTTAAACATAAAACGGTTTAGGCCGGCCACCTATGCATTTCATCAACATCTAGATTGTACCAAAGCCAGAATAATCAGATACTCCACCATCTGAACAAGAGGCTTAGATAGAAAATAGTTACAACAAAAGTACTTCACAACTTCTATCGAATTTTGCAATGCAATCATTCAACTGGGAGAGGTGTAAACCGGATCTACATAATAATTAGAAATTATCAGCTCTTAAAACCACAACTATAACCACCTTTATTTGACATTCTCAACTTTTAAGTAGTATGATATCCGAAATGGAACACTTGGGAGAAGTTGACAGACACCTAAAACAGTTAAAAGGGTCTTTTTATATGTTTGGAAATTCACATAGAAATATTTAATGTCAATGCAAGCAACTGATAATCTAAAAAGAGCTAAAACAACTAACCAAGGTAGTGGGACCTTCCAGCATATAAAGATTTTCATTAGATTTTGGTAGACACGGGAGCAGTTTGACTTAATTCTAACATAATAATATGTATTTGTAACAAAACCACAATTTTATGTTTATGATTGTAAGCCTTGTGAAGACTTTGCAATCAAAATAAGAAGAAAATATGAGGGGATTTATGGTTGTCGGCATCTGGGCTACCTAACATGTGTTAATCATTAAGATGTCCTTTTTTCCTTCTAATTCTCCCTTAGCCACAACTCTGTGTATGTGGAAAGTTGTTCGATAACGACCTTGGAGTGTGCTTTTAATATATACCTCAAGCAGCATAAAAATTGGGAAGATAGTAGGTAAATTGATCTTAAGCAAGTTTATGTACCTCGGTGCACAGGCAAAACTCTGGGCATTTACTTTCACCGCAGCGACCACTGCAGGGCATATAACCAGCACAGCACACGTACCTATGGCGAACAAGAATCAACTCATGTAACGGAAAAGTGGACCAAAAAACTTAGCTTCAATCGAAAATAGAGTCATACATTTACCTTGACATATCATTGTAAAGAGCACGCTTGCGAAGCAAGTACGATACACATGGTCCACTGGCACATCAATGAAACAACACATCAAATTACGCATAATTAGGAAAGACAACAACTGCATATAGTTAATTATAAAATGTGGTTTAATCATATTCGACTAGTAGATAGATAAAATGTGGTTTAATCAACTGCATAAATAGCTTGTACACCTTTAACAACACTGCATGTAGTTAATTATAAAATGTGGTTTAATCATATTCGACTAGTAGATAGATATTGATCAGAAGTAGTATTTTATTATTAAAATTAGCTTTAGGGTTCTCCTTATATCTTTAATTATTTTTGGAGCTTATTGAATTATTGGGTTGAGATTTCTTTCATTCAAATTTTCGCTTGTGCCATTAAAAAATCCAGTAAACATTAAAGAAAATATTATGCAAGTTAAAGAAAAAATACAATCGACGTATTTAGCAACAAAAAAAAACAATCGAAGTGAGAAAAACATTTACATTTTTAGAAGTTGGTAAAATATTTTACAAACATCTTCCTGATATTCCTTGCCCACTATTTTTGAAAACACGATATTTTATGCCAACAAATAAAGCCATACTTAAAGCATGTTTCCGGATAATGTTTCCTTACCGTGTATGTAACAAATAAACAAACAGCACAATAAGGTTTACACAACCTTTAACCTTTCATCAAGTCATCTGATTAACTTTTTAGATTACAATTCAAACTTTAAAACCGAGTGATTAGAAGCCAGGAAAGCACCAATGAAAATCTTCACTTAAGGTTATAAATTATATGTTGTAACATATCATCGACGAATAAATCTTGACTTACACCCTTATACACTACTAAAACACTACCCCTTTTCTACGATCTATATTAGCCCATTCACTCATTCATTTTTTCTTTTATTTTTCCATCAACTTACTATTTTCTAAAGTTAAAATGCAAACTTACATATTCGTTATATTGTTTAGTTAAATAATGTCATTTAATATATTTTTATTTTTATTTTAACAACAATTCTTTTTCATTTTTTTTCTTTGCAATTTTCATGTACCATTTTTAAAAATAAAAAAGTAATGTTGGATACATATTATAATTTCATGTAATTAAATAATGTTATTAATATTTTGTATTTCATATTTTGTTTAAAGTGCAATTTTTAGTGTTGAAATATAAAACTATACCATCTTAATTATATTATTTTGTAATTTTAACCTTAAACAATGTACTAAATTTGTTTCTTCAAAAATTAATAATTAAATCTTTGTAACTACATTAGTCGTAAATAAATATAAATTATACAAAACTTTTGAAGAATATCAAATTTGCAAACATCAGAAAACTAGTCTAAAAGAGACTTAATGAATAAAAAATAAAATAATTTAGGTTTAGATATTACGGTTGTTCCTAACAAAGTTAAAAATGAAAAATGGATTAATATAGAGCCTAAAAAAGGGGTAGTGTGTTGGTAGTGTATAAGTGTGTAAGTCAAGATCTACTCTATCATCAACTAGACAATATATCGAAACAAACAAAAACAAATACAAACCTACGAGCTGCATTTCCAAATTCTAATTACATGATCGGAAAAGATCAATTCAATTAAAGAGGCAATTAATAGTCAACTCTGAAAGTCCAAACCATCAAATTGCTAAACAATTACAGATCACACACTTATACATCAATCAAAACATGACCAATTAAAATCAAATTACTGTACATAAAAAAATAGATCTGCGTATAAAAACTTCAAAGTGAGATAGACACTTACCACCACAAAGCAAGGCAGCAATCTACAGAAAATTAATCACAAAATAAACATCCAATTAGTATAATAACATCCCGAATAGAGTATAATACTTGTGTGAGAGAGATATATAAGGGGGAGAGAGAGAGAGAGAGTACAAGGAGTGTCCATTTTCATTGTGGAGACGAGGTCGGAGTGCCAGAGATTGCGGTAATTCTGACGGAGCTGCATCTTTTCATAGCTTGCCTGAGACGACGACGACATGGTTGCACAAATTGGTGATGAGGAGACGCAGTACAAGAGAAGGGTTTGTTTTTGGGAATAGAGAGGCTTATAAGGTCTATTTGAATTTAGGGGAATGAATCCAACTAGTAGAAATACATAAACAATGCCAAACAGCTAAGCCATTCTCTGGAACCTTCAAAGAAATTATTTGGATTACTACCCTTTCAATTTTGCAACTTGGTTCTAGTCTTCCCCTGTTTTCTAATTTATATAAATAAAATAAAAAAATACTTTCTCCTTCTCATTTTATTTTATAATGGGCTTTTACGGAGATTAAAAAAATATAAAAAAAATAGTAAAGTTAATTGAAAAGTGGATAAAGTGTGAGACTTATCAATATTTAGTAATATATAATAATATTTATTTAATAAAAAAAGAAGTATAAAATGGAAAAGTAGTGAGTATAATAGTGAAAAGTAGTGTTAAAACATACTCCTTCCGTCCCATTATACATATCACTTTTGAAAAAATCACACATACTAAAGATTTCTAACATAAAAGTTATTTTCCATTTGTATCCATATTAATTGTATTGGTTAATATAGTTTCAATAGTTATTTTAGAAATTTACTTATAAAATTATATTGGAAATATGATAGTGGACATGTATTATGAGACAAATTTTTTAATGAAAAATGACTATTAATTTGAGACGGAGGGAGCAGTAAGTATAGTAGATTCATTTTTTTTTAGACGTTCCAAAAAAGAATAAGGGTCATATAAAATGGGATAGAGGGATTAGATTATATACGATTACTAGTCTCTTTTATAATATATTTTTATTTTATTTTATGGAGTACATGTGCAACGTTGAACGAAATTTCTATTCTTTCTTTCTCATTTATATCAAACATGTTGCAGTTTTAATACAGTATTCTTTTAATTATTTAAACTTCCAACTAAAATTAATTTAATGCCATATTATTCATGTTCTGCGATGATTTGACTAAAGGCCGGGCCGTAAAATGATCCGAGTGAAACTAGACATCCATCTCCTCAAGTATCGGATCGTTTTATTTTTAGTATGTACAGATTTGGATTCGGGATCATTTTATTCTGATATAAATCGATACTGGGTATTTGAGGTCCGGATCCAAACCGAATATAAGTCAGTATAGTATTTTATATTTCTACCCGGGTAGTTTATGATCCAAACCGAATATGAGACAGTATCGTACTACCGTATTAAGTATAATTTTTTTTCCAACTATTCAAATAATTATCATTTAGTCTAAAATAAACATGATACTATAAAAATATAATAATTATGAATTAAAACTTATATATGTAACGATAATTAATGTAGGATCACGGTGAATAAATCATATTTTGTGAAAATTTGAACTTAAATAAGATATTAAAATTTTATAAAAGGATGATTATTTAGCTACAAATGTAATGAGTTAAAAATATTATCTATATATGAAAAAAAATATTTTTTTAATTTTTCAACAAACAGCTACATGTTTCATTATCAAATATTCTAAAAAAAACTAATTTTTTAAATTATATTTTATAACAGGCTCACATCAGAGAAAAATTATCAAACAGTTTAAACAGTAATTACAAGACGAATTAGTCAGATTGAAAATAGGTTTAGTAAATTAATCTTTTAAAAAATGAGATTCACAATATTATTACACCTGCGACATTGAATATCACATTTTACATATGTTTTTTAAGTCACATTTGATATGCATTATGCTAGATGTGTCCCTTAAACGTCTATTTAAGTTAAAATAGTACCCAACTTAAAGCTAAGATTATATTGGCATGTTTGGCTGGGCTTAAAAATAAGTCCTTTTGGACTTATTTTCGGGTAAAAATTTCATATTTTGATAAATGTTTTTTATACAAGTATTTAATGTATATTTGAGATTCTATAAGTTGCAAAAAAAAGTTAACTTATTTCAGAAAAAAGTTAGAAATCCTAACTTTGTCTTAAAATAAGTTGACTTATTCTGGAAAAAAAGTTCCCCCAAACACCCCCATTTTTTTCAAGGAACTTAAACTCCAGGAAATATAAAGGATACGGATATATTATATAACTGGTTAAAGCAATAGATATAAAAATCAATGAATTTTCAGAATTAAACATATAGAATAAAATCATCATGTAGTCCTTTTCTAATTAAAGAAAGGATACATAGGTAAAGAGACAGATATTATTAATAGTTCCAAGCAAATTGATGCTCTTTTGGTCTTTTTATAGCAGAAGTGGACAAGTCACTAGTTGCATGTCTTTCTTTGACCTCAACCCTCTTGTTAAATACAGAGAAAGACATGGTTTTCTTTGTCTTCTTCTCTGGCCAAGCCACCCTAGTGTCTTCGCTTGTGTTATACTGACATACATATACGTCGTCACAAACACACACAAAAAAGTTATAGAAAGATAGTGAAGTTGAAATTTTCATAGGTTGTTTTGCAAAATTGCAATGTCTTCTAACCTTTTTATGTTTGATGGCTCAATATATTCTGATCCATTCTCACCCGTCAATGACCCTTTTGAATCATTTGATAATATCCTCCAAGAAAATTACACTACTAACAAAACTTACCAAGTTGAAATTGACAAAATTGCAGCTACACTTCTATCTTCATCACCACCAAGTCAGCAAATGGGAAGCCTCTCACTGTGTCAAACACCCCTGGCTATCGAGTACCCTGATTTCTCTGTGAAAACAGAGGATTCTCAACTTCCATTTTACTCGCCAACATGCAATTACAACAGCATAAGTTATTCTTCTTCATTTCCTATGTATGGTACTGATGAACCAGTAAAGATGATGCAGAGGAGCTTTAGTAGCAACTGTTTCGATGGGAAATCAAGTTTCATGTTCCAACCTCGATCCGATAGCTTCGTGGATTCTACATATTTCACTGCAACTACTACCACCGCTCAAGTTCAAGTGTTGAGCTCACCTGAGTATATTTCATCCTCCAATAGTCAAATGAGAAGGTTTTGCAGTACTGGAGATTTACAGGTTAGTTACTTTTTAAAAACTTAAATATTTGTTATGCACGAGTGCATTTCGTATTTGCTATTCTACCCAAGTACATAACTAAACCAAGTGGATCCAGTACTGAAATTCTAAATGCTTTAGTACACATATACTGAGTTTTGTAGTATAAAATCTTTTACCCTTGTCAAAGTTCTGTCATAATCCAGACTCTACTTCCAACTGAGACATATTGGATATATTTGCTTTTAGTAATATAATTCATTAAAATGAATTTGACCAACTAAAGTTTCCCTCTGTATTGTTATTTTTGGTGCATTTTAGAGCTTGAAAACTAGCCAAATGAGGCCAAGATTGTCATGTAGCCCACTAACAACAGAGAGTTCATTCATGGAGGAGACATATTCAAAAGTGGGACGGTATAGTGCAGAAGAGAGGAAAGAGAGGATTCATAGGTACAGAGCAAAGCGCGCACAAAGAAACTTTAATAAAACAATTAAGGTACCTTTTGTGCAATTATTAATCAAGTTTGTTTGTGATAATGACTTGAATTATTCACTAAACTAATGTTCTTTCTTCTTCCCCTTTCCTTATATAATAGTATGCATGTCGAAAGACACTAGCTGACAATCGACCAAGGATACGTGGAAGATTTGCGCGTAATGATGAAACCGTAGTGATTCCAAAAACTGCAAACTATAACCCATATGAAGACGAAGATGATCTTTTGGTATGCATTATCTACATTTGAAGATATATACATATTTTTGTATTTGTGCAGTGTGCTCAGTGCGCAATAGAAACCATTATCTCATGTTGCGTAGGAGTTGGAGGGACTCGGAGCCATTTTTACTTAAATTTTTTTTTCTTCCCGGAATTACAAATTCAAAAAATGTAGCTAGCATGTACTCTGTCAATGCATTTTGACACACACGTTAGAAAATAACGTAGTCCGTGTTAAGTTACCGGTTCTCCTAAAACATTGATTCACTTACGAGGGTCATATTATTCAACCGTCCGGCCACAGCTTAGGCGCCTAGCTAACAGGATCAAACTTGTTGTTTAGGAAGGCTTTCTTATATATCTCAGTTGCATGTTAATTGCACATATAGTTTCCTAAAATGTTATTTTCGATGTGTAGATCGGAGGATTCTATGAAGAAGAAAATGAGGGTCCACTAGGCAGAGAAGCATTCCTCAGTAGCTATGGCATTCAGTACTAATATGCCTGCAGACAACTGAAGATGCAGTTTATCTATGGTAGTCGTAGTAGAAAAATATTTTACCAGGATTATTACTCTAATTATGGGAATAAGACGATAGTATTTGTTTTCCGAGGTTATACTAAAGTGCACCTCAGTCTCTGTAATAGTTTTTCCATTTCCCAGCTACAGTTTCTCAACTGAAGCAGCAGTAGTGCCATGCACATGCACTCTTTCAAATGTTATACACTTGCAACATATGCATGAACATGTATTATCTAGTGGGCAAGTAGATATATGATTGCACCATATTCAGTATTAGTGATGATTTCTCTGGGCTTATGGAATCTAGCTAGTATATTCAGTCAACCAACTTAAATTCGATCATTTCACAATTAATTATCTTTGTGTGACTATTTTCAGCAGTAACTTCCACTTCATTCAACTTTTGGTTGGCGGCTGATTTGTATTCATCGTTCAATTATAATTAATTAGAATCGAAGTACATGATAGTAAATCTAATAGAGATGATTCAACGAATAGCCTCCTTTAGTTTCAAACTTTTTATTACGTAACAAAAATGTTTAATAGCGGAAATTTAAATACTAGCACATTCATATCTTCATTCAAATCGACAAACTATTGTTATCAGAAATACTGTGGAACAAATTGAATTATTTGAAATCTCTGAGATATGTACGCAGAGAACCGTTAACTATATATTGTTGCCTCTCTATCTTAGATATTAAATTGGGAATACTTTTCACATTTAGAAGCAGAATTTAAAAGTATGATATAGGCCAGATAAGCTAGATTCTTCTCTAAAGACTGTTTGATTAATTTAGTTAAAGATGAACAAATCATATATATTATGTGTTTTGTTTGGTCATATACATCAATATATGCTAACTGCTATATATCTGTCGAATAACTTTAGGCCTACATATATGCGTACATATATCACAAGCTAACATGATTGCAATTGGAATCTAGATATGTTTATGTCTAAGTTCTTTATAATTGTTTTGTATTTCATTTAGCACAACTATGGAGATATGAAGTGATCTTAAATGTGCAGGGAAATCATGACTTTGGATTTAAATTTTGTGATTGAATCTTCAAACAACGGAGGAACTAAGACAGCTTACTATTATGTCTAATATCTGCAGGAGGAGGAGGAGAAGAAGAAAAATTTCGTTCGATTTACTCCAAAATTAAAATTCAAGATTAATGGAGTAACCGGTAAAGTAGAGTTGGTTAATTATATCAATATAATTATCCTCCATGGTTCCATGCATGAACCCTGCCGGCAAATTCAACTAGAGTTTGCAAAATTGAGTAGATACTCTTCACATACAATGTACTTAATTAGTAGTATGACAAGAAAATCCTGCAATTATATTAATGATCTTCTGTTTCAAATCCACCCCACTATGTCAAAACATAATTATAATTTTTCATGTCCACTTAGAAATCTTACATTTTTCATTCATATATAACAGGAATCCCGTTCCTTCTATTTCTTTGTTTTGTCGTAAACTATTCATGCATGTATCTCGAGGTAATTTGTTAGCTTCACTTATCTGTAACAGAAAAAATTCAAAATCTGCAGTTTAGGACTGAAAATAAACCCGTATGTAGTAAACGCCTGTACGATAATTAAGAAAGACTAAATCATTTTTTATTGTTGTGATGTGCGTAAACAAAAATACAGATTATACATTTTTGTGTAATAAAGAACAAAGTCACTGATCCACTGCAATAGGCGAGTTCTCAGAAAGATTAATATATGTAACAATAGTTTTTAGGGTATTAAACGGGCCTTAATCACCCAATTAACCATCAGTCAGAGGAATTTCAAAACCTAGAGTTGTAGGTCATAATTAGTAGCATGTTTCAAAATGATTCATGAATTTGAGATCAATGAAAATGTGTTATTGCTACCTCCATTCAACCAGTTAAATTATAGATTCTAATAGGTGCATAATTTACATTTCTATTATTGTAACATCACAACAGCTAGTGCAAAGTACTTTGCACGCATAATTCACAATCACATGCAATATGTACATATTGACACATACATATAATATTGATCCAAATGAAAACTAGAAATCTTTGATAACCAATGGTTCTACACAACAAAAACTTGGTTCTTCAATATAAAATCTGCAGAACTACTTTACAAAGAAGTGCACAACCATTTGGTTTTTATGGTTCTCACGGGTCTGTGCTTCACTTCTGATATCAACAGCAAGATCGATTTGGCTTTATTCTTAAAAAAAAAAAAAAGGAACTGCCTCAATTCTTCTGCATATGGTATGAATATAATTACCACAGCACCTAAAGAAGCATAGGCAGACACTAGAAAATAAATGAACACTCGCATCAAATACTAATCTAAATCCCCAAAGTTAAAGAATACACAACCAGCATCTTCTAAAATTCACTTGAGCATTGAAAGAATGTTACAGTAATTAATAATGAATTGATCATCAGCATTTCGTACTGATAATGATACCAAAGCATCACTTTTGACCAGGATAATATATATATATATATGTGTGTGTGTGTGTGTGTGTGTGTGTGTGTGTGTGAAATTGAACACAAATATATTAAATATTACACCTATAAATATTCAGTGTGTCGTATCATTGCGTTTCCTATACGTTAGGACATGATTGGTTATAAAATTTTAATTAAGACAACATAATTGAGCGACAGAAAATGTTATAAAGATCGATAAAGTTTGTCTGTCGCGTTGTCTTTCTTGTTTAGCATAGGAGAAAGCGGATTCCAGTTGCTTCGAAGAAAATTCCATGATGTTCTTCTACGTATATCCATAATGTTTCATACACACCTGCTATTTAATTTTTAAAAAGAAGGTATTTTTGCCCCTTTTCATTGCGATAATAACTCTGATATATATCGGAGTGAACCTGATATCATGAGGACGAGAATTCTTTTGATTAAGAAAAAATCTCAAATGCAGAACAGAAAGAAGAATAAACAGTGTGTGTGTGTGTGTGGATGTCCTTTTGTTGAAGAATCGTTCTCTTGTTCTCACAGTATGGTTCAGTCAATTAGAAAAGTGAAATATATGCTGATATCCTTGCTGTTAGAAACTATAAAGTAACAAAAATTATGTATGAATACCTCCAAAGAATTGTAAAAGAATGTTAGAAGGCTTGAAGTTGACTAAACTTGAACAATAATTTATAAAGGGAATAATAAGCCTAGCAGGTAGTTTGTGCACAGTATAGTATGTCAATTTGTCCGCTAGTCAAACTTTACGGCACACAATTATATATACATTATACACTCCATCAGTCCATCTTCAGTATCAAACTTCTCTCTGTGTCAATGTCAAGCCGCTGTTTCAGGCTTGCTTTAGAATTATAAAAAAACCCACTGTGGTTTAAACAAATGAAGTAGAGTAAGTACCAGTCTTTCTCTAAACAAGTGGTATATAGCACTTTAGCCACTAAAGTCTAGACATACATATGTTTGAGAAGCACAGAGAATGTTTTAAAAGCAGTCAATACGCCAGAAAAGCCTTTCTATAACTAGCTCTTTGCAATTGGCATGGGAAAGTAATAGGTTTTTAGGTTCCTCCAACGTGTGCAGAATCAGTTCCTGCTCACTTTACCGACATTTTACTAGTATTTTTATTTTGCCAACCGTGAACCATCTTTGTGTTAAGCTAACACCTTGGCGGCTTGGCCTACATATAAATTAATGCGCTCGCCTATGTCATGTTTGGCGTATTTATCAATATCTACTTGATATATTCGTTGAAAGCGCCAAGTCGAACTACTGTAACTAGGGGTGAGCAAAAAACCGAATTGAAACCGAAACCGAACTGAAACCGGTGAAAATCGAACCGAAAAAACCGAAACCGAAACCGAACCGGCGGTTGCGGTTTTTGATTTTTAAAAACCGAGACTTTCGGTTCCGGTTCCGGTTATAGGTCAAAACCGAACTGAAAAAAATCGAACCGAACCGATCATTAAAATAAATAAATTTATTATATAATATATATATATAATTTAAGTATTAAATTTCCCTAGAACATAATTTTTTCAATTATATTTCATATTACAACATCAACTATACTAATATTGAATGTGGGAATATGACAACCCCTTTACAACATTTTATTCCTCTATTTTTCAATTAAAAAGCATATAATCAGGAGTAAACATCATTAGACATGATTATGTGCTTTTTAGATTGCATACTACGATAAAAGACATTCACATTTTGTTGATTCAACCTTAAAATTTGATTGTTAAAGTTTCTTACCTTTCTTTTGTAGTGTTATTATGCAGAATGTGATCAAATATTTGATTGTATAAAATTTGAATGTAAAAATATAATGATTTAAATTATATATTTTTTTATTTTTATTTATCCGATTTTTTAACCGAAACCGAACCGGTCTTTTTAAAACCAAAACCGAAACCGATGGTTCGGTTGCGGTTGCGGTTTTCAATTTTTAAAACCGAAGATATGCGGTTCCGGTTCCGGTTTCGGTCAAAAACCGAACCGAACCGAACCGCGCTCACCCCTCTGTAAGCAGTCACTTTGTGAGAAATCGAACACGCTGGGACCTTGTACAACCCTGATCACTGCGAATGCAGTGGACGGTTATCGTTATTATATGCAACGTTTTGAGTTCGTCTTGCCAACTTGTGTTAAAAGTGACAAGTGGAATTTATTTACTAGGAAGCTACGATATAGACAGACAGACAAACCTGAACACGAATTAAGTTTAGGTACGGTACTATACAAAAGCAACTTGTATTAAAGAAACAATGATACACTTCACTTAGCAGGCAGGCACTAAAACAAGGTTCCACGTTGTAGTGGTTTTACATCATAATCACTAATACTGCGGTCCAAGTAGTTGACTGAGACTTATCAAACATGTCTATATGATCATATTGACTATTTGGTTAACTGGAATTCTGTTTAGAACTGAAGTTTGACGGAAGCTATTAGAATTGTTAAAATCCTAAAGCTTTGGTCGAGAATGTCGGAACTAATTAACCACATACTGAAGCATGCAACAAAATATTACTAATATACATTTTCACAAAAGCTTGGACTAATTTGTTAAATGTACTCTGTTCACTGAATCACTGCATTGCAACAAACTATATGTACAAAATAAATACATAACAGGGTAACTAAGCAAACAAGAGTTATA
This sequence comes from Oenanthe sinensis, assembly GCA_028671895.1. Lineage (NCBI taxonomy): Eukaryota > Viridiplantae > Streptophyta > Magnoliopsida > Apiales > Apiaceae > Oenanthe > Oenanthe sinensis. The sequence continues at coordinate 27,021,456 of CM053812.1, read as the reverse complement.
TTAGTTCTATTACGAAATGCAGCAAAAAAAATGAAGGATGCATCGATGTAACTAATCAGAGTCAATCTCAAATGAACGACCTTACTTCAAAGATATATATCATGATGATTTGGTTCAAATATGGTCTTTGAAAGAATACACAAGTCATCAAAATTTGTCAATTGGAATGTTACATGGTATTAGTTACCCGGCGGCAAGATGATTAAGTTTCCATTCGAAACATCACAAGTATCCATCTAGAACATCCTACTGATCACTAAGAAGAATGATTTCACCCTCAAGTATGATTATCGTTGTCTTTTGAGTTAAAGTATAAAATCTGGGAAAAAGCCAATCTTGTGGAGATGGAGGAGCAAGTCTCCAAATGAGTCTCTCCTAGGCATGTTTGGTTGTTCTTTACTTGAAGTAATAAATGTGATATCCTTTTCATGGCCCGTGGTATCGACGGCATGTATGTTCAAAAAATTCAATCCTGATGGGATGTGAAGAAAATCTGAATAATCCGATCAAAAAATTCAGCCGGGCCGTGGATTCAATCCACTGGATTGTAAACGAGCCCTTATTTTTCATTAAAATTCAGCTGGATCCGAAATGTGAAAATTTCCGATTTAAGCTTGGATTGTAAAAAATCTGAATAAAAACCAGATTTTTTAATATTCCGATATTATTAATAAAAATTCAAAAATATATAGTATTATTAAAAAAATTTAAAAATATTAATATATAAATAAAAAAACTGGCATTAAAACCCGACCCGACCCGATTTCAGAGAAGGCACAATCCAGCCCAACTCGGTTTGAAAAAAATTCAGATTTTAAAATCCGATAAAAATCCTGCCTGTTTTTGTGCATATCTGCTATGTCCATTAATGCTTGTTTCTTGATCAGGTTGATCTCTAGATTCTACAAGAGGATCTTGTAGGAGGCAGTCCAAGAGAATTAATTCTTGACAGGAGAGACTTTTCATCGAACACTTTTATTGTAAGAGTGTCACTAAGCAAAAGACGAGAAATGTTATCCAACATGTCCTTACATTCAGATTTTTCTCCGTAGGTCATATTTTCCGAAATGTGATGCCCTGTGTGATTCACAAGGTCACTCACAGACATTGATTGATGCAAACCCAAAACTTTTGATTTTTCCTGATTCTTCATGCCCGAAAAATTGTTCACTACAAAGTCCATTCGTTTTAATTGCACATGTGGTAGAAGATGACAGATAGTCAAAAACAGACAGATAGTCAAAAACAGACAGATAATAGAAGACAAATGGAATCTAAAAAAGAAAAGCTTGGAAAAAATTGTAAAAGTTTGAAGAAATAAACAGATAGAGGTTAAAATTCAAGAATTTTCTAGAGATACATAACAGAAGAGGAACCCAAAACACTTAACAAAAAAAAATAAAACTAATAATAACTCCCTAGACAACCAATTGTTTTATTGTGTGGACAACATAGATATCATAGTTTTATGTCTTGTTGTAGGTATCGATTCCCTGCCTTGTCCTAAATGAGATACTTTGCACCATGCAGTGTCACTTATTATAAGAAGTGACACGACTGCAACAAAAGCGTGAACTACAATGACCAAACAACTATATTTCCAGCCATAATAAATAAGGGGTGGGATCTATAGCAATCGTTTGTTATTTAGAGGAGTTTTAACAAATGATCTTATAGCCGTTGGATGAGATCTTAAATGGCTGGGATTTTTAAAAAAAGTGACGAGTCTCGGTTAATAAGAGAGGCCCGTGCATGAGCATCCGTTAATAACCGAGCCCGGGCCAAACACAGTCTACCTGCACCAAAACAGAGCACATGCCCCTGCCTGCACTAACATAGAAAAACAGTGCAGACCTGCAGAAACATCTAATACAAATCTCAGACAACAGCTGTTTTAAGGCGATCAAGAGTATACATAAAACGATATATGTATAAAATCCCAGAACATGTATAAAATCTCATCACATCTGCCATCATCACAAACATAGAAAAATAGAAAAAATATGCCATACATGACACAAATAAAACCGATCAAGAGCATACATAAAACAATAGATACATTTATATGTACATAAAACGATACACACACGATGAAGAAACACACCTTACAATCAAATTACTTGTAAATCGATGTCAACACCCTAGAATCGAAGAACAATCTCCTTATTATCGTCGTAGAATCGCCTTAGAATCGCCTCTCTAACACCTGCTTCTTCGATTGGGGGTTTGGCGAGTATAATGTTCGACGGCTTATTAATCAGGCTCATCTAGCGGGTTTCGCTTAATAACCGAGACTCGGTCCTATTTTTTTTAATCTCAACCGTTAAATTGTTGATCCAACGGTAGAGAAATGATTTGTTAAAATTTCGTTAATCAGCAAACGATTGTTGAGTATCCGGCGGCGCCTATATATGTTAAAGCAGCAGCTCATTCATCTTCGTGTAACATAGCTTGAATTTTTTTTTGTTTCGTCATTCAAAAATGCTAATAATCTATACAGTTTTTATATGATTCAAGCTCAAGCACTATTAGTCTGACGAGGCTTGACTGGTTCAGTGGTTCCACAGCAAATGTAACTTGCCCAGAGGAGAACGAGCATACTCGAATAAAGTTTGACGACGTTAGTTAATTATTTACCTGAACTTGGTAAAGAAGCTTCTTTTGACTGATGCAGAAGGGCAATGCCAGAAGTACCCTATTGTTCAACCTCTAACGAAGATGATACTGCACTGGACATTGGAGATAGGGAACACTCTAGCAGTATTAAGTTGATTAGGCACCTAACCTTGTTTCTCAATTATAGTTAATATTACAGTACCGCCGCTTCCAAATGTGTAATATATTGTATTAAGATGTAGATTGTAGAACTAGAGTTCGCAGTCAACAATAGCATATTTTATCTAGCAGAGAAACTTTAAAAAAAAAAAAAAATCAAGCTCATGAAGTGAAAAATCTAGAGTAGCCTCCCATAACCTATGCATGATAGTATGTCTATTAGTAAAATCTGTAGTAGCCTCCCACGCGGTATGCTTTATAGGCTGTGGATTGCTCTCTTTGAAGAACATAGGCGGCCTGGAAAGCTGAAACAAAGAATATGGAAAAATATAGCATCAACATATACGAAGAAGAAACAAAAAATAGTCTTGGAAACACAACGATATGAGAGAAAACAATATTAGAATCTATAATTTGTACGCGTTACCTATAAATCAAATTCTCTGTCTTATGTTTGTGTTCAAATCAACAATGTCAGACACTGGATTTCAATTATACTATTCAGACCACCGTCAAGGACTTCCCAGACAAGCTTATGCTTAGATTAGCAGCAACACTTTGCAACTAGGCCACCCTCGTGTTTATTTTTACGAAATTGGCCTAAAAATACCCACCCTAAAATCGTCCAAAATATTATAATCAAAATATAAACACTGAATGAAACTTTTATAATAATAAATTTACTTTTTTATATTTTTATATAGGGTCGATATAACATGTCTTAGATAACTATTTAATGTTGATTTTAACGCCATCAAATCTTCTATAAAAAAATATCTAATATTTAAAAATAAAAAATTAATGAGGGGCATATTTTGTTTTAAAGAAAACATTTCTTCAACAAAAATTTTAATATTCTTTTCTCTTTTAAAATTATACTAACATGTGTTATATTTATGTAAATATATTTTTTATGTTATATTTTTGTTGTTATTTGATATTAAATTTTGTTTGGCTAAGAACTTATTTCATTATGTATAATACATTTTTTTATGTAAATTTGTTAAAAATGTAGATGATAATAAATTAATTACAAGAGTTGGTTTAATAAATATAATTTTATTTAATATAAATATACATGTATATATATGTATGTGTGTATAAATACTAAATATAAAAATATTTTTTTATTAAATATTATATATTTGTTAAAATTATGCAATATTTTACGGTTTAATAAAATTTAATATAGAAAAAAGATAATAATAATATAATATTTATAAAATTGAACTAATGAGTTATACTTTTAAATGAATTAAAAAGATTAAACAGCGATAAAATTGAGATATATAAGCAAATCGGATTATATTAAATACTAAATATGTTATATAAAACTTATATTATAAATAGAATTATTAATAAAAGTATATACAATTTATGTTATAATTTAAATATAATAAAATATTAGATTAACCAAGGTTAACTAAATCGAGTAATGTAGTATAAATTTTATGAAATTTAAAAGTATATTAAATATTTTTTTTAATATGCTATTTGGAGGGAGTAATAATTAATAAATTACTCATATTTTATAGTTGTAACAAGTATTTGTTATATGTAATTGATGAATTTACAGACAATCTCGATCGCCATAGACTTGCATAATATTCAACCCTCTTTCCCGTTCTTCACCGGAAAAAATGAGCGGCCACGACTCCAAGTACTTCTCCACTACTAAAAAAGGAGAAATCCCCGAGCTCAAAGAGGAACTCAATTCCCAGTACAAGGTTTTCTTCTCGTCTATACTTACACATATACATACATACATACATATATATTATCACATATTCAATTTACTTGCCTTTCTGCTTGATCTCTCTCAATTCAACTTACGATTCGTCTACTATGCTCTTTTTCGTACAGATCTGCCTTCTATGTCATGTCAGTATTGGTTTATGCTTTCTTGTGTTTTTTTTTTGTGTATGTATGTATAGATTTCTAAATTACTGATAGTGAATTTTATGTAGGCACGAGTTTATGTAGCAGATGTTGATCCGGTTATGCTTAATTTTAGGTTTAGATGTTGATGGTGTTCAATTAGGTGCGATTCAGAATGTATACTTGATGCTTGTATTCAGCTGTAAAATTATAGATTGTCGCAGGTCGGGAACCAAGTCATAGTTATTTTTTAGGTTCGATTGTGTGGTAAAATTGTTTAGTAGGATTACAGTTTTTACTGGTTCCTGTTAGCACTTTGTGAATTTCTTAATCGTTTATATTTGGGTTGTACCAAGTCTAGGTTTGCAAAATAATTCGAAGATTAAGAACTTTTTCAGATTTATTTATTCTGGTATTGTGAGGACGGAGGGTGTGTTAATGTTCGTGGATTTAACCGTGTAGATTATGACCAGGGCAGTCTAAAAAGGATGTGCGGGCTCTGCGCTAAACTTCAACATCAGGCACATGAGTAATAATAAATGATACAAAATCGTAAGATGTTTTTTGTCTAGTAGTATGTGTGAAATTGAGGGACTCTGTTCGCTTGAGACTGTGTTATTTTGTAGATCTATTTTTTTGGTTTCTTTGGGGACTGGGAGGGAGGTGGGTATTTTGAGTTTCGTTAATATGTAACCATTTAGATTGACGACAATCCATCTTTATTTTTTTAGTCATGGCATCTGATAGTATTCCCTCTTTTCATTACATCTTAATATTTAATAACCTGTTTTATTGGCATGCAGGACAAGAGAAAAGATGCTGTTAAAAAAGTTATTGCCGCCATGACTGTCGGGAAAGATGTTTCATCATTGTTCACTGATGTTGTAAATTGCATGCAGACAGAGAACTTGGAGCTCAAAAAGCTTGTCTATCTATATCTCATAAATTATGCCAAGAGCCAGCCTGATCTCGCGATACTTGCTGTAAATACTTTTGTGAAGGTAAAAATCATAGGAAATGTTCTACATCATAAATATACTAGTCTTCCAAAATTTATTGTTGTGTATTGTTCCAGGACTCGCAAGACCCAAATCCTCTCATTCGTGCATTGGCTGTACGAACAATGGGATGCATTCGTGTTGATAAAATTACAGAATATCTCTGTGATCCCCTCCAGAGATGTCTCAAGGTAGCTGTTTCTAGTTCTGCTTCATATTGGCTGAGCACACAAATATTTCCTAGTGTTTTCACACCGTAATGTCTTGTGCACCCCAAATATATCCGAGTTTAGTTTTAGGCATACTACTGAAAACAAAGGTTATTAACTTTTTTCCTTATTGTTTCAATATGTTTTTCTCTCAGGATGATGATCCATATGTTCGCAAGACAGCCGCAATATGTGTTGCTAAACTGTACGACATAAACGCCGAGCTAGTTGAGGATAGAGGGTTTCTAGATGCTCTAAAAGATTTGATATCTGACAATAATCCTATGGTTGTGGCAAATGCTGTTGCGGCTCTTGCCGAGATTCAAGATAACAGCAGCAAACCTATATTTGAGATCACCAGTCACACACTTTCAAAGCTTCTTACTGCTCTAAATGAATGCACCGAGTAAGTTCATATTAATTAATAAATATTTTGTAACGAATAAAGTTATAATGTTAAAGGCTGCTAATTTATAGTTGTTTCAGTCTCTGAAATTTGCATATTATATGTTCTGCACTGGGAAGTGGTAGGTTGTATCAATAATGTCATGCATCTCTTGTTGACCTAGATATGAATTACTTGTTCAGGTGGGGTCAAGTTTTCATTTTGGATGCACTTTCAAAGTACAAGGCTGCTGATGCTCTTGAAGCTGAAAATATTGTGGAGCGAGTTACTCCACGTTTACAACATGCAAATTGTGCTGTTGTTCTCTCAGCTGTTAAGGCAAGTTGATATCCTTCATATTTATGGTTCTCTTCTTGTTTAGAACTGGTTTTATATATACAAAATGATTCTCTATATTTGTTATTTACTTGTTGCCTGTCACCTTTCTTCCTGAGTGATGATCTTTGTTGTGCATAATAAGTCATTATTTTATTGTATAGATGATTCTTCAACAAATGGAACTCATAACCAGTCCTGATGCAGTTCGTAACCCTTACAAAAAAATGGCTCCGCCTCTTGTGACATTACTGTCTGCAGAACCTGAGATTCAATATGTTGCCCTGCGAAACATAAATCTTATTGTACAAAGACGACCCTCGATTCTTGCCCATGAAATCAAGGTGATACGATGTGGTTTGTTTTCTCCAATGCACATACAAGTCATCTCTTCTGTGACTCACACACTCACCTTTTGCTTATCCCGAAAAGTTATTCAAACCATGGTGGATGGCTTATAAAAACTTGTAACTGGCTAGGTGTTTTTCTGCAAATACAATGATCCAATTTATGTAAAGATGGAGAAGTTGGAAATCATGATAAAACTTGCTTCAGACAGAAACATAGACCAGGTAAGTAGTGTTTGGTAATTCTTATATTTTATTTTCATAATCACCTCCCTTGAATATCTTCCAGTTATATTTTTGTTTTAACTATCTAGGTTCTATTGGAGTTTAAAGAATATGCTACAGAAGTAGATGTAGATTTCGTCAGAAGAGCTGTGCGTGCTATTGGACGCTGTGCCATCAAGTTAGAGAGAGCTGCTGAGAGATGCATAAGTGTTCTGCTTGAGTTGATCAAGATTAAAGTAAACTATGTGGTTCAAGAGGCTATTATAGTCATCAAAGATATTTTTAGGAGATATCCTAATACGTAAGTTTCTTTCTCTTTTTCTCTTTTGTATGATGGATTACTATATGGTTGTACAGATTAGAGCTGTTGTTGGCCTGCCATATGGAAAATTAAATTTTAATCTAATATTGCCTTTCAGCTATGAGTCCATCATTGCTACACTATGTGAGAGTTTAGACACTTTAGATGAGCCGGAAGCCAAGGTAATGACAAGAGCTATAATAGTGTAATATTTCTATGTAATCCTTTTCATTGCATGTCTCTTATATACTTTTATTCACAGGCATCAATGATCTGGATTATTGGTGAGTATGCAGAAAGAATTGACAATGCTGATGAGCTCCTTGAAAGCTTTTTAGAGACTTTCCCTGAAGAACCTGCTCAAGTTCAGTTGCAGTTGCTGACAGCCACAGTCAAACTATTTCTCAAAAAACCTACTGAAGGCCCTCAGCAGATGATTCAGGTGTTGAAATAATATAGGATTGTTTTGCCATTATGTTCTTATATTAGAGGCTGGGTTTTCATGGTTCTCGTACTCAAGAGTCAAGACTACATTTGGATATTCTCTTCTGTTAAACTGATATGTTCTTTTTTATTTATTGTTTTTGTTTCTACTTTAAAGTGACATGCAGAGCTGAAGTGCTTGCTGATTGCTTACTTTGTATTTCTAATATATACTAACCTTGTGTTTTATCTATGAAGGTTGTCTTGAATAATGCCACAGTTGAGACTGACAATCCAGATTTACGAGATCGTGCATACATATACTGGAGACTTCTTTCAACTGATCCTGAGGTATTACAATCCCCTCTGGCCCTTCCCATTTCCCTGACCCTGACAAAGGGAAAGGCTAAACCTTAATGTTGCTATGATGTTTGGTCGAACCTTTCTATGTTTTTTATCATATTACTTGCTCCAAATATAAGAGCTTTATCTTATTACTCAGGCAGCAAAGGATGTTGTGTTAGCTGAAAAGCCCGTGATAAGTGACGATTCAAATCTCCTTGATCCATCTCTTCTTGATGAGCTTCTTGCCAACATTGCCACATTGTCCTCTGTGTATCACAAGCCCCCAGATGCATTTGTAACACGTGTGAGGACTATCCAAAGAACTGATGAAGATGAGTACCCAGAAGCAGGTGAGCCAGGATACTCAGAATCACCTTCTCATGGAATTGACAATGGAGCATCACCACCTCCAAATTCAAGCAATGCTCCACATGCTGCAGCACGGCAACCTGTCCCTGCAGCACCTGTACCTGATTTGCTTGATCTGATGGGGGATGGCAATAGCAGTAGTAATGCTATTGTGTCCCTTGATCAGCCAGAAACGCTTGATGTGTAAGTTTTTAGCATCCTTTCTGATCATTGGGACATTAGTTTGTAAGCCACTGGCAATTCCAGATCCATGATAAAGATTTTTGATTCAGCTAGATTGCATCGTCTGTTTTACCAACATGTAATATTCTGATGTTGCTTTTTTGCTTGCAGCCCCACTCTACCTATTGTGTTGCCTGCCTCAACTGGTCAAGGTTTACAAATCAGTGCACAGCTGATACGAAAAGATGGCCAGATATATTACAGCATATTATTTGAGAACAATTCACCGGTTCCCCTTGATGGGTTCATGATTCAGTTCAACAAGAATACATTTGGTCTTGCTTCTGCTGGACCACTTCAGGTACCAGTTATTTTAAGCTGGAACATGGGTTTCATTATTTCTTAACTTCTTGTAATTATAATCTTTGTTATTCAGGTCCCACAAGTGCAACCTGGGTCATCTGCCAGAACTCTTCTTCCCATGGTTTTGTTCCAGAATTTAGCTCCTGGTCCACCTAACACACTTTTACAGGTCGCCGTGAAAAATTCTCAGCAACCTGTGTGGTACTTCAATGATAAAATCTCATTGCTGGTTCTTTTTACTGAGGATGGGAGAATGGAGCGTACATCTTTTCTTGAGGTAACAGAACTCATGTAACTTATTTATTCTTTGAATTTCAGAGTCATTGGGTAGATCAATGATTTTGATTATAATATGTGTTGTTTCAGTGTCACACTGTATGGTTTTAAATTTTATGATATAAAGGAATAATGTTGCTACCTTCTAAGATCAATTAACAACTTCGGGATTCTGCAACCATATAACATTCTGTAACTTGTAATGTTCTGTATTCTTTTCAAAGTAGACTACATTCTTCCTGAATTACACTGGGATTTGTTCGACTTCTAACAATCTCATACGCAGTTGAGTTTCTTGAATTATATATTTATAGCTATTGTTATTCCACATTACAGACATGGAAGTCACTGCCGGACTCAAACGAAGTCATAAGGGATTTTCCAGGCATCGTGATAAATAGTGTGGAAGCTACACTAGACCGGCTGGCCGCGTCAAATATGTTCTTTATTGCAAAGCGCAAACATGCTAACCAGGAGGTCCTGTATCTCTCTGCCAAGACCCCTCAACCAATTCCTTTCTTGATTGAACTCACAACAGTGGTCGGAATTCCTGGTCTCAAGTGTGCAATTAAAACCCCTAGTCCTGAAATGGCTCCTCTTTTCTTTGAAGCCCTGGAGACCCTCCTTAAGAGTTAATATACATACCTGTTCCCTTCTTACATATTGTTTTTGTTTTGCTTTTTGTATTGTAGTTTTATTTTCACCCGTCTGTGGACTAGTAGTTCTTAATCTTTCCATCTCTTTTTCCCTTAAAGCTTTGTTTGCTTAAATTTGATATTGGTGCTCATACTTCCAATTTTTGTAGGTGGAACACACATGTATTCGAAGAATTAAATTTCTTATTACAGTTTATAATGATTTATTGTGAATTTAGTCGAGTGATTGTACGTTTCTTGTGCTTTCTTCTTGAAATTGGTAGCTAGAATTAATATTAACGATTTGCCATCTTATTACCAGATGATAGGTGAACATTATACAGATTAGAGAAAAGCAAAATGGACAAAATCAGTTATTAGTATTTAGTACAGTAGTTGGTTTAATTGAGAAACAATTTTTTCTGAGAACATGAAAACAATGAATTTCAATTTCTTATTCGAAAGAAAAAACGAATAATCAGGATATTCCGATAAAATTTATTTAAAAATTGTATAACTATATAATTTAACTTTCATCAATTTATGTTTTCTATACCAAATCATGTCAATTTGTTGTCGTAAATTTGGACCAAAAGATAAATTAGTGAAACTCATGTGTCCCCATCTACCCAGAACATTGGTATGCAGTTATAATCGAAAGGGGCACAAAGATGGGAAATAAATGAAGGGAGCATGTGGGCTATGGACCCCAAGTGGGCCTATAACATCAATTTTTATAAGAAAAAGAAAATTGATACTCCGTAGAAAAGAGGGGGCTAGGTAGGCTTTTCTCTCGAAAAACGAGCCAGTTTCGAAGAAGAGCAGAGGAGCGGACTCCAAACCCAAATTCAAAATTTTGAAATCTTTGTAACAAATGTATAATATTAGTAGTAACAAATATAGTACTGGTATTACTTACAATAAAAATGTGTATACATATATATATATATATACAGTCAGATTATACATATCTAGAAGGTACAATACAGTAATATATTCTCAGGATAAGAAGCTCCTGCGGACAGCTGTTTGCTTCCTTACACCTGTCCATCTCTATCTGTATCTATATAAATGTTCCTTCTTTCTTCTTTTCTGTATCAGCTTCATCACACTGGCTCGGCTCAGTTAGCTTCGAGTATATTTCAGATCATTCCTTTGCCTAGAATTACAAATTGATTTTCTAATATATTTATTTATTTTATCAGACGTGATAATCTATAAATATATTTTTTATTTTTTTCTTTACTATAAAGAGATTAATACTCCAAGGTAAGATTAAAAGAAAAAAGAATAGCAAATCAGAAGTATTTTTGTAAATACATGAATGCATTCTATTATTACAAATATGTCACTCAACTTTATTTAAAGTCATTTTTAGGAGAATTTTTTTCTTACTATAAATTGTAAATTTACTTTATAAAAATTTATTTATTTTACTTTGACAGTGAAAAAATAGTGAGGTTGTTTCATTAAAACCCTGTGTCGGAGATTTTGAACACAGAGGAATCCGATGTTGTTACTTGTATCAATGCGGGGTCCACAGTGGATAGAATTTCTGGCACTGTATCAAAAGCATGAAAAAAATCTTTCTATTTCTTGCACTGTAGCAGAAAAATAAAAATATAAATCTTTGTATGCATAAATTATCTCCTTTCACCCCCCAATATCTGAAATCAAACATTTCAAAAAATTCAAAATCTACTAATGCAATCTTTTATTTATTAAATATGTTACTATATAATATAATAATAAGTAAGTAATTTTGCACAAAGGCGGATATTAAAACCAAATGATTACAGTACATATTAATAACAGGAAACGGACAATTGAAAAATGAAAATGTTTGTTTGGTTTGTGAGTACATTAGCTGGAGATGATGACATATAGCAAATTGTTTACGAAAAGGCAAAATAGTACTGCACATAAATGTAAAAAATATTTACTATTTTAATGAAAAGAAACTTACACAATTATACGGGGTTATTTATAAATGACACACTTATGTAACATATGAGGAAGTTTTCAAAGCAACGTCTACCTAACTGGGGACAGCACTGTGACATTGACTCGTTGTTTTCCTCTTATTCACTTCAAAACAACGAGTACCATCTCTCTCTTTTTTCTCTCAACATACCATTTCATTTTTTCAAATTTTGAATTGGATTCATAAATTATTTAATTTTATACTATTAAAGAATTGAGTTACAATTTAAAGATCCTTAGATAGTCTAAATATATAGTATTTGAAGTACTCTATATTTTATATATTTAATCAAATCGGATTAATGAATTTTTTCTCTTATAATAATTTATATAAAAGAATTTAAAAAGGTTTGATTTCATCAAATTGAACATTTAAATTTAAAATTTTCGGCTTCTAGATAAGATGTTATATAATTAAAATTTGAGTTACCTATTAAGAAAAGCTCCACACTTTTGTAAAGATCGAAAAACAAGTATCACGCATAGATTGCTTAGTAGTTAAGTCGCAATTTTAGAAATGTAATAACACTTTTTTTATAACAAAAGACGGGTTATGTTTCATGGCCAAATTTAGGTATCAAATTAGTGTGAACTGTGAACTAAACTCATTTACATATGAAAATAGCATGAAGTAACTCTTTTATTCTCTTGATCCGCTTATTTTACAATATAAAAACATAAATTTACGAATTAAGTGAAATAATATTTTATTACTAATATATATAACTGAGAGTCTGAGACTTAAAAAGCGAAATTTCACAAAACACATACAGCATGTAGAGACACACTAGCCGAGCCAAAGGGTAGATAGAAGCAGCTCATGAAATAAAAGGGGAGGCTCAAAAACGGTGAATAAGATAATACTTATACTACTAGGAGGTAGGGGAGGGAGTGAATGAGTGAGTGTACGGGTAGTGTGTGTGTATGTGTGTGTTTACTTTTTCAAACAGTACCCTTTCTTTCTTCCCCCATTGGCAGCAGCAGCAGCTGGTACGAAGCATTTATTTTATTATCCTCGTCTCTCTCTCTCTCTCTCTCTCTCTCTCTCTGTACTACTGTAGTAATACAATTTCAAGATTTTTCAAGGTTTTCAATTTGATTTCATAAATTATTACTACATTTCCTTTATGTATATCCAAGTTTTTGCATTTATCTCTTTCTTCCACCTTTTTTCTTGAAACCCCATTACATGCATTTTCTTCATCTCAATTCTTGGTGATTGCAATAATTGCTGGTAAGTTGCCTTAATACATACACACATATACATAAAAATATTTCATCTTTCTTTCTAGCTGTTTTTTACTACTACACTACTGTTTGATTCATTAGTTTCTAGCAGTTGTTGAGATTAATGAAGTGGGTTATAGTTCAAATTACTGGTTTGTTACCTTGTAGAATAAATTAAATTTAAAGATCTATCTGATGCTGATTAGTTGCAAGAATTGATTCCCCCCTGTAATTTATTTAGCTTATCATTAGTGAAAAAGTGGAAAAAAAAAGTTCATTTATTGTGATCAAGATTAGCCCGTGCTGGATTTTCTTGAATTAATGGAAGGTTCATTTGCATTCAACATTCCCTTATAAATTTCGTGTCAGACCTCTTATAAATACTTGTCCATGTCTGTATTTATGTTGCATAATTTTCTCTCTCTTATTATGTACACTACTTGGTTTCATTGATAACTTACAGTTTTATACTAGTACTACTACATTTGAATCTTTTTTATACCCACCCCTTGATTTTATCCATTATTTTCAGGATTCTTCAACTGGGGTTTGAGCTGAGATTGTAGTTTTTAGGGTCAGGTGATCGAATAGTCTAAAATCAGTAGTCTCGAGTTTTTCTTCTAGTTTAGTGTTTGTAGATATTGGCAATCAAAGAGAATTTTAAATGTATAGTTTAAGAGAATTTGATTCTAGAGTTAAAGAAGATTGAAGCTTTGATTAGTTTTTTAGTTAGAGAGCTGAAAAATGTTGGAGCCTATGCTATGTTCTTCTCGGGTTTTCTCGCCTTCAAGGGAGGAAAGTGGTGATGAAGAGCTTTCTGTTCTTCCTAGGCATACCAAAGTTATTGTGACAGGAAACAACAGAACAAAGTCTGTTTTGGTGGGTCTGCAAGGAGTTGTCAAGAAGGCTGTTGGGCTTGGTGGTTGGCATTGGCTGGTAATAATTCCCTCTTTCTGTTTTTTTGCCTTTACTTATTCACTCTGTTTTTTTTCCAAATTTTATCCTTCATCACTTTAATTCCTACTTTTATATGGTTGAAGATTCTATCCTGCTTCTTTGTATATGTAGTCTTGAATCTTGATGATAATTTGTACTAGTAAACTATTTTCAGGCCCAGTTTCTGGCATTAGGCAAGATTTAATTAAGATGAATTGTAGTATAATTTTATCTCTGACAACTTTTTCTTGACTTCTCATTACAGGATTATAAGAAATCAACACCCAGTTAATAGAGGTTAATTTGTGATTCTGTAGTTATTATAGGCATGAATTCAGTGTGTTAAAACTCTAGCTTTAACAAATACCATGGATGTCCCTGTTGTAATCTTAATGATTTTGTAGTCGTTAAATAACTTCTTGCATGAAACTATGTTTGGAGATAAAATGAATTAGGGGATGAGTGCAATAATTTAGTTCGATGCTTCTATTTTGTTAGTTTCTCTTAACATTGCTCAACTATAGTTGTACCCTCCACCTCTCGTAATTTGCACCATTTATTACATTAAACGGTATTTTATTCCCTGCACAAAAGGTCCTGAAGAATGGAGTTGAGGTGAAACTGCAAAGGAACGCATTGAGTGTTCTTGAGCACCCCACTGGGAATGAAGTAGATGAAGAATTTGACTTTGATAGTAGCAGCAGCACTGACATTGGTGAAAGGGAAAATGATTTCCGTAAGTAACTAATAACACTTACTAGTACTAAGTACTAGCTACTTGATGTATAGTTTTTGGGCGTCTGGGATTAAAGGTACAACTATAGTAATGGTCATTACTCTTTCTTTTTGCTCAGCCACTGGTATAGAATTCAGCAAGGTGAGCAAACCAAGAGTTCGTTACTCGCGACCTTGGGCTCCAATGAAGTCGATTAACAGAAGTTGTTACAAAGAAGTGAGATCCAATATTCTTATACATCACCCGGTAAGAAAAGAATGAATAGATAATTTCTAGCATACTCGAGATTTGCTTCTTCTGTGCTATCTTTGCTTCACCATTCTAACTTCTTATGTTATTTGAATTATCAGAAAGTGAACTTGTCAAAACTAGGGACCAGCACATTGTGGAAATATTGGTGCACCTACAACCTTGTGTGTACCTTTTTTTTCTTTTGTCTTTTTTTGTGTTAATCACACTCGGTTCAGCTATCAATATTATCATAAGTAATTTTTAAACTCAGCCACTTTATATCTTGGTTTATAGGGAAGCATGAATTGTAATCCTTCGAAGGAACAGTTGCTTGATGCTGTTCAGCAGCATTTTGCTTCACAGGTTTCTTGTTTTGCTCTTTCTCGTTTATCTTCTCCCCTTCCCGTCTACATAGTTATATTTGCAAACATTGAATTTCTCTTTACTAGATATATTTCACTTTCAAAATATGCAGCATGTGGATGAGGTCCAAGGGATTGTGGAATTTATACATGCGGCCAAGAGACTGAAATCAGCTGGCGGTAGCCGAAGAAAGTGAACCAAGTGACTACATAGATTCAGATGTGCAATGGTTATATAATTTAAATACAGCACATAATATTACCCCTAACCTCTTTAGTTCAGTTGTTAGTTGTAGTACCTTTCTAAGTTTCGAGGGCTACTGGATTTTTTGAGCAATTTGCTCTTCTCCCTCTATGATGCTGATTCCTAACCCCGCTAATATTTTAATTATGTTATCCTTGCTTGTGTAACTACTAATATTCGTAGCAAGCGAACATAATATTATCTACTTGTAAAGCTTATGGTAATTATCTCAAGGATTCAACTAGATGCCTAATGGCTTGTTTTCTGCATTTCATGTATCGTGTATCAGTGGAAGATCAGAACATTGATACTTGTTTACTTAATTGTCTTAGTGTAGTTTGCCTGTAAACTAAATTATTTACTTGAGTGTTTGTATCTTGCTTGAACACTGCGTTTCTGATAGCTACTTGTTATATGCATTAGAGTGTAAGCCTGGAGGCTGAAAGGCCATGATGTGGACTTGGTAAGAGATAGGCCAGGCTGTTTTGATTTAAAAACAGGATTGTGTACTAATTGTCCAACTACCCAACTGCTAGGTACGTTGTCCCTTAAAATGGCCTGTATCCTCGGCCCACCTATTCATTGCTCAGTTTACCCGCCATAACATACCCCATCATAATTTCAAATTTCATTCATTTTTCAATTAAAATGGATTTAACAAATAGATGAATTAAAAGTAAATAAAGTTTTAACGATCATATACTCCGTATCTAATATAATAGATACACTGGGAAATTTCTAAATTCTAATAACTAAGAGGTGGTTCTACCGTCACAGTTGTGTTTCGATCCATCGTAAACTATTAAGATTCAAAATAAATGTTCAAAACTAAAATTAAAAAAGAGAGAGAGGATATATGTTGTAATATACTCGTATGACGTAGGTGGTGTGTTGTACCTAGTGCTGGCCAAACGAGTCAGCCGGCTGTGCCGGGCCGGTTTGATGGCGTGCCGGGCCGGCCAGCTCATGGCTCGGAAACGGCACGTCAAGCTATCCGGGCCGTGCCGAATCGGGGCGATTCGCAGAAAGGCCGACTCGTGTGCGGCTCGCGGGTTAGGCGGGTTATTTATTCATTTATTTTTTAAATTTTAAATTTTATTTAATATTTTAAAAAAATTAAAAATTTATACGAATATTTTTGAAATAAAAGAGGACGGTACCTCTATAAATTTTATTAATTAAAAAATATTTTACAATTAATTTGAGAGTACTACTCTCTAAAAAAACGGAACAAACCGCTTATACATAATAAATAAATTAAAAAAATACAAAACAAATAAAATTTAAAATTCTAAAATAAAAATATTCTATCCATTATTTAATTTATACAAAATCTTGTTGTTGTTCACTAGTTGACGTGGCCGATTCTGATGAACTATCCATTATCATCCACGGATCTTCATCTCCGTCCGAGTCATCTTCTTTTCTTCCTTGTTGTCTTTTTCCGGCTTGATCCCAGTCCTTTTTGCAAACACATATCTTCACCGCGTCTGGCGAAAGACTTGATCTCTTCTCGTCCAACACTCTTCTACCTGCACTAAAAGCAGACTCGGACGCAATTGTAGAGGCAGGAACTACTAATATGTCCCTTGCAATTTTAGCTAAAACCGGAAATTGGTTCTCATGATTCTTCCACCACGTTAGTATTGAAAAATTATCATCTAACTCATAATTATAAGAAAAAAACTCTCTAATCATACTAGAAGAAGAAGTAGGTACAGAAGACGTAGTGGAAAGTCTACATTTTTGTTTTTTGGCTAGGATAGATGAAATAGTACTATTAAACCTACTAACAGTATTAGTCTTAGGTGGTATAACATTTTGAGTTTTAGGAGTATATATATCTACAAGACGATATAATAATTCTAAACAATTTTGTACATAAAGAACATGATTATACGAAACTCCTAACACCTCATAATAATGTTCTAAAATATTTTCTAAACCTTCTTTTCTAACAGCAGGATCAAGAAGACATGCAACACCATAAATATAGGGAAAATCTGTAAAATATTCTATCCATTTAATTTTCATGTCATGAATAATTGCACTAAAATAATCATTTTCTTCAAATTCACGTAAAGTAGTAACAATATTAACACACTCAATGATAACATGATGTACATTTGGTTCGTAAACATAAGAAAAAACCTTAGTAGCATGATGATAACATTCAAGTATATTACGTACACTAGTTGCCAAATCCCACTGAATATCGGTAATTAGTCCACCGTCATATTGGTTTTTTGGGTCTGAATTATATAACTCAGTGATAACAACCTTATATTTAATTGCCTCATTTAATAATTTATAAGTCGAATTCCATCTCGTAGGACAATCGATAGCCCATTTTTTCGGCCTTAACCCATTATCTTTACATAATTTTTTATACCTAGACCGTAATGTGTGTGCTATACGTAAATACTTAACTATTTTTCTAATGGGTTCTAATAATATAGTTATTTGTGCAATTCCCTTTTGAGCCGATAAATTAATTATGTGAGCACAACATCTAACATGCAAAAAAGTACCATCTAATATAGTGGGAATATCAGGCCTAATATAGTCCATGGCTTTATTATTTGCAGAGGCATTATCTAAAGATATTGTAAACACCTTATGCAACAAATTAAATTCCTTTATCGTGTCTAATATTCTTTGTTTTATATTAAAACCGGTGTGTGACTCGTCCATGACATCAAATGCAATAATTCGTTTTTGTAATAAGTAGTCAACATCAATCCAATGAGTTGTAACACAAATAAAGGGCTCACCACAACTCGAAGTCCAACAATCACTAGTTAAAGAAACCATACCATCAAAATTACCAAAATAATTAATTAATTCTATTCGTTGACTATAATATTGTTTTTGTGTGTGACGCTTAAGTGTGTTCCTAGGAATTTTTCTAAATGCCGGCTTTATTGAATGTTTCATCATGTACTCTAAATTCGGACTCTCACCGTGAGAGAAAGGTAACTCATCTAATGTAACATAAGTAGCAAAATCTCCAATCATTCTATCTCTATTATAGGAGAAAGGCATACCTTCACCGGCAGACGAAGTCATGAAACCGCCAATTTGTGTTTGTTGTGATTCCCCCCGTGCTTGTCCACTTTCATGACTTTGCTTCGAAATTCCATGATGATTCTTTAAGTGCCGATCAAGTGTACCCGTACCGGTCCCCTTAGCGTGAATAAAAGGAGTTCGTTGTCGACCACTTTGAATACAAAGCAAACAGAATGCTTTAAATCGGTCCGGATCTTCCGTTTCTTGTCTCGAAAAATAAGTCCAAACGTGTGATGAATGTCTACTGCTAGAAGAACTACCTGTAAAAATAAATTTTATCCAAATTAATTAAAATAATTAAAATATTTTTAAAATAATTAAAATAATTGAAATATTTTAAAAATACGAAAATTAAAAATGAATGTTTTTAAAAACTTAGAATTCGAATGTTTAAAAATAATTGAAATAATTGAAATATTTTAAAAATACAAAAATTAAAAATGAATGTTTTTAAAAACTTACAATTCGAATGTTTAAAAATAATTAAAATAATTGAAATATTTTAAAAATACGAAAATTAAAAATGAATGTTTTTAAAAACTTAAAATTCGAATGTTTAAAATTAATAAAAATAATTGAAATATTTTAAAGTTACGAAAAAAAAAATCGTATATAAAATATATGTTTTTAAAAACGAAAATTTACCGGGTTCGAGGGGTGTGGGTGGCGGCATTGAAGTGGCTGGGGTGGAATCTTGTGATGATATTGTGCCCCTTCCTTGTTCCATTATTTATTTCAAGCTCAATGTGGGTCGAGAGAGACAGAGAGAGATCGGAGAGAGGAGAGACAGTGGGTCGAGAGAGACAGAGAGAGGCTGAAGAGAGTGATACACAGAGAGGACAGTGGGGCTGAGAATATTTATAGGAGCTGCCGGTAGTAGCCGTTGGAGCCTGGAGGTAGCCGTTGCAGCCGCAGGTAGCCGTTACAGAGGTAACCGTTGTAGGGCGCGTGGACACGCGAAGGACCGGGCCGTGCCGGGCGTGCCGCGTGCAGCTGGGCGTGCCGAGCCGCGGGCGGTCCGTTCGGTGCGTGCCGAGTGGCTATAACATGCTCCAGCTGCAAGCCTGCAACTAGCCTGCAACTCTGCAAGTCTACTCTGCCATTTGTCTACTATAGAAGAGTATCTATGGCATATATATATATACATACGTCTGTAAGTAGCTAGGTGCTAGACTGCTAGAGTGCTAGACTGCTAGAGTGCTAGGCTGCTAGCTATCTAAATTTACTGTAGCATGTAAACATATGAGGGGTGTTTGATTAAAATTGTTTTAAAAAATAAGTGGTTATTTTATAAAATATATATATATTTGTATATTTTTTGTAAATAAATATTTATTTTTAAAATATAATATAAAAAATTAAATTTATTTTTGAGAAATAAATATTTATTTTAAGAAAAATACATATTTCAAATTTTTACCAATTCAATTAATATAATGTATAATTATAGCAATTCAATTTTTACCACACTTGCAAATTATAGACATTTGATTCAACTTTATATATAACTTTCGGCCTCTAAGCTTTCCACATATTTCAAATGATGCCAAATTTGTAAGATGCAGTAATAATGTACTTACATACCTACGATTTTGGCCTCAGCTCTAGTTATTTAATAATGTGGTTGTGGCATGGGAAGAATAATTACAATTACATATGAATATATGATATTCCTGCAACTCTGCAAGTAACATGATCCAGTTGCGTACGTGGCCGGGCGGTTCCGTGCCGGGCTGGGGCGAGTCAGCCGGTCCGTGCCGGGCCGGTTCCGGTTCATGAATATATAACTCGTGTACAGCTCGGTTTTCAGACGATCCGTGCCGGTTTTTGAACCGGCCCGGTTTTCCGGCGACAGATACGGTTTCTCAGGCGAGCCGGTGTGGGTCGGGCCGAGTCTAACCGCCCGTATGGCCAGCTCTAGTTGTACCATGTAGTGTGTGTATGTTAGGGTCCTGATCCTTAGCAACCATTTGTTGGATAATCCATTAAATGGTGTTACAAGTCCTTAGATTTGGACCTGAACGACTATGATTTGAAAAAAAAGGGACGAGATTTTGTTAATAACCAGGACTCGTATACGGGTATCTGTTAATAATCGAGGCACGCCTCGCTTTTTAAACGAGACTCGCCTATTTTAAACAACCCGATACATAACACATACAATACACCAACAACCCTTGAACATTCGATTGATAACCAAGAACCCTAACCCCAAATTAGAAGGTTAAAGTCAATTCAAGTCTCGATTGAAGGCTAGTTTACAAAGCTAAACACTTGTTCGATTATTTCATCCATTTATGCAATTTCGATTGAAACCCTTCAACATTTGATTGATTTGCTGTATATAATACATGTTTACTATGATTGATACATGCTTAATATGATTTTGTAATGATTGATTGTGATTGTTTGAATCTTGGGTTCGGGGGTTAGGGTTCGAATTGGGAGTTAAGGTTCTTGGTTTCTGTATGTACGGGTTGTGTGTGTATTGTATGTGTTACGTACGAATTTATATACACAAGCACCGAATAATTTTTCATATTGATTGTGGTTCCGATGAGCCCAGTACAGGAGCCCTGACTGCACTAGGCCAGGATTCTCATAACATTTATTCACATTCCTAACATTTATTCACATTCCTAAATTTCAGTTACTTCCCGTCTTCTCCAATTCAAACGCCCCCGTATAAGCAACTTTGATTGGTGATCTGCATCCATTAATTAAAATATCTTTACTTTCACAAATTTTTATAGTTTTTTTAAATTATCTCCAACCATGAGCTACTTTTACCTGTATCAATCTAGGTGGCATCAAATATAAATATTAACTAAAATATTTGTCACTTCAAGTGAGAAGAAATGTTAGCTATAATTATAGATATCCTATATTTGTTGAATCTCTAGTCATCCTCTGAATACATCCACGTCATTTTTTGCTCAAAATTTTCCAATTCTCTTTACTATTTCATTTAATTATCATAAATTAAGATTATTTTAAATATAATTATTTATTATAACTAATACCATTGGAACACAACACTTACATGTAGGGTTGTAAATGAGCTGATATGCTCACGAACAATTCGGTATTTAGCTCGAAAAAAAAGTTCGGTTCGTGTTCGATTTGATTTGTAAATGAGTCGAACATGAACACAATTTTTAAGTTCGGTTTATAAATGAACTGAACTTGAGCAGAACATAGTTCGGCTCGAAAGTTAGGCAAACAAGTTCGATTATAATTTTCGTGAACTAGTTCGATTATAATATCCGTGAATTATATTCACGAATTTTGAATATAGTTTGAAAAAAATTCGTGAATACATGTTTGTGGATATTTATCTATATACAATCATACTCAAATAGAAATCATTTAAATAGAAACTAATGTTATTCAGGCAAATGTGAAGGGTTGTAGGTCTCGGGGTAGACCTCGGGGTGAGTCGGGGTGGGACCTAGTAAGGTCGGGGTCGGGTCTATTAAGACTATCCGGAGTCTATCTAGGGCTTATCCGGAGTCTTGGTGAGGCTTTGATGGGCCCGGGGTGGATAGAGGGGGGCTAGGATTGGTCCCAAGTGGATGATGTCATATAGGGAATGAGTGATGTCATATAGGGGGTTGGTGATGTCATATAGGGGTCATTTCTCTTGATTTCTATTTAATATATATTTTAATGGTTTCTATTTGAGTAAAAACATATGTATATATTTGCTAAGTACTTGTGTGTATATTAGTTTACAAATTAATTTACTATTTTTTGTACTGATTTATTTCTTAGATTTAAATTTCCTAATTTTTGTTAAATTATTAATTGTCAAAATTGTACTTTTTTGAACTTGAGTTTTGGACTTAAAATGTGAGAATTTTTTTTATTAACTCATTATCTTGTTATTAGAATTTAAATTTATTTATCTTGCTTGACATTTATATATTCATGAACACAAGTTCTTGAGTCATATTCATTAGTTGTTCGTGAATATTTTTCGCGAGATGTGTTCGTGAGTTAGTCGCGAACATGTTCGTGAACAGTAGCTAATGAGTCAAACTCAAACAAAATATTAGGCTTGATAAGAGTTCGAGTTCGAAAAATTGAACATAAACAACCTAAAGTTTGACTCAGCTCGACTCATTTACACACTTACTTAGCTTCAATAAATTATAAATAACTTTTATTTTATGTCATTATAGCTACTTAGTTTAGCTAATAACCTTGGAAATGCTGTTAAGAAACTTTAATCAATGAGAATGGGGGGAAACACGTTAAATAGATGCATACTTACTAATTAGCAAACGCGTGAAGAGGGGCGAAATTAATATTTTATTAAAATTAATTAGAGTTTTATCAAGCAATCATAAATAAAAATGCTAGATATAATTATAAATATTAATTATGTAACTATTAATACATGCGATAATAAGTAAAGATAAGTGAAATCAATATTTTGTATTAAATGTATTAGTGATGTAATAATGATATAATTAGTATATTAATGATTAAAATGGGTCAGACCAACCGGTTGTATATAATAGAAAGACCAGACAGACGCTGAAGAAGATACATTATTGGATACCATCGCCGAATTATATTGGGTCCCAAAAAAGATTTTATGCAAATTATGTGGGTTACTGGTTTGTAAATAAAAAGTGGGGCCCAATTTTGTTACTCGCAATCGCGTAATAATTATCGCCGGTTATTTTTAACAAGTAAAGAGTGAGTGGACAACATTTTCTTATATTTATGCACTACTATACCGTGTTTGAATTGGCTTTTACTGCCTCCCTACTAGAATTCGAAAAGTATAGTGTGGTGCTTTAGTTAAAGTCCAATTCTATTTGTCATCGACTCATCGTATAAACAATTACTAGTGTTTAAGTCTGTTATGAATTAATTTTGTTGTTAAAAATATACTCGATGTACTTGTGGACTGAAGTTTTCAGTCCCATGAAAGGATGAAAAAAGAAACGGAATAAACACTTTTTAAACATGTACGGAGTCTTGTTAGACCAAGAAGAATATTACTGAGGTGTTTTAATTTTAAAACTAACAGGCTCGTTTTAAAGTATTTCTTTCGGCCCAAAGGAAAAAGTATTACCCGGATTTCAAATATCTAAAGAGATCGACCCCTCTGCTAAGCCCATTACAAACAAAAAGACCATGGAAGCTCATCGGAGTGGATGGATCAGCTATACACCATGAAGTAATATTATTTCTCTTCTCTCTATATATAAGAAACAATATTATTTTTAAAGTTATTAATGCTTTGTCTGGAAATTTTGAATTTTATTTAAAATTTTGAATTTGATCGAATTATATATTTAGATGAATAAAAAAATTGAATTCTATATTTCAACATATTCAAATATTAATATTCAATTTTTATACAATTTAATGATCTAAAACGAAATATATATTTTCAAATACAATCTAAAATTAATTAATCACAGTGGTATATGATACATCTACATTCTTGGACTTAAAACTGCTGGTGGTTGAAGTAGATGTATGAGGTTTATCTAAAAGGCCTTAAGTTATTATACAATTATAAAATTCGATGGTACGTATAGAGTAGTATCATAAATTTCAACTTAATTAATGAAAATAATACCGAGATTTTAATTGAACTGAAATTTAAGATTTACACCATTTTAATAGGAGGATTAATCAGCTCCATCAATTAGATCAAGAGAAAATCAAAAAAAGAAAATATGTTTAATCATAATAATTGAAGCAAAAGTGAAAAAAAAGGACAAAAAAATATATATTATAATAAGCTACTAACAAAACAGAGGCTCTATTTGCCGATAAGTTAAATATATATTTCTCAACTTAAACATTATTTATAAGATAAATTAAATAATATAATTTATAGACATCTTAAATTTTAATTTATACACAAATAACTTCAAAACCAGAATAAATAATTTGGTATTCGAAAAAGAAGAATATATACATAGTGGCACCGAAAATTGAAAAAAGAAAAGTGTTAGATAAAAAGTGGGCACCAACTTACATACATACAGATTACGTGTAAAAAGAATAAACTTTTTTCCCATTACCAAAATTATCATCATAATATAATAGATAATACTACTATTAATTATTAAAATCATTGTTCTAAAAATCGATAATTTATGGATAAACTTTTTATAGAACTAATTAAAATTAGAATTTATATATAAATGTGAAAATAATAATTGATATATTGACAAGTAGTGTTGATACTTTTCCAAGAAGCGAGTCGTTACAAAAGGTGGACCTCCCTTTTAACCCTTCAATCTCAAGGTATACATACAGTACGTACATATATATATATATATTCACTTTTTTATATATTTATTATTGATATTCATATACACATGTGTATGTATTCTTGATTGATTGCTTGTTTGTACTTGTTGATATCAAGTTGGTGTTGATTTTTCAGCTTTTGATAAGGTGCATAACTGTTTAATTTTACTGATTTAGGTGTTTTTTGATCGATTTATGCTAGGGTTATTGATTTTGTGCTTCTGATTTTAGTTTGTGTAGTTTGTTTTTAGCTCTTAAGTGATGCTTATTTATTTAGCTATGTGTGTGTTGGTTTATGATTTTATTTGTTTTCGATTAGTTTCTAGTATCGAATTTGTGTTGGTTTCGGGATTTTTTGGATGGTTTGGTGTTGGGGATTGAATTGTTAGCAGTTTTGTCTATGTTGGTGTGTGGATTTTAAATTTGTAAAGAGATGATGAAATATTTGTGTTTGTTTTTGTGTTTTTGTGTGTTAGAGATTAGGGGTTGCAAGTTGATGCTCAGTCCTTGGGAGTAGAGAACTATAGGTATGTTTGATTGCGGCTTACCCTCCTGAGACCCTACTTCCGACTGGGACGTATTGGGGTGTTTGGTTTGGTTATTTGATTATTAGTCACCAGTGTTTTGCAGCTCCATCAAGATGATATGAAATATAACCACCATTAAATAGAAGCGTTCTTCAACATTGTTGTTTCTTTACTGCAGTTTCCACTGTACATTTTATTGGCGGCTTCGCTCTTATGCTTTTTTCCCTTATGAATGTTATTTAGTCATGTTGATTATACGCGTCCATGCCTCATGCTTGTGGATACGTGCACTCAATCAACTTTTGGCCTATATCTAACCATGAAGATAATGCTTTCTGCTATATTGAATAACAGGTAGAAAATGAACCAAGTGCTCATAGCCTTAGGTGAATAAAAGATAGAACAAGATGGGAGGTTGTTGCTGCTGTTGTTCAAGAGAAAGGGAACTGAACAGTTCACCTCCATTTTATCATGTTAGTAATAATTCTTCTCTTATTCCATTGATTTTTTTTTGTTTCATTTTGATTTGAATGTAGTGCTTGTCGAGATTTCTATATTTTTGTGCTGGCTGATATACTTTAAATTAAGATCACTCTGTATCGGATATTTTTGTTGCATTCTATGTATGGCTGGAGTTGGATCATAATTTTATTTCTTGCTCAAAGCACTATGTAAAATTTTCCTATGCCATCCATTGAATTTTATCCATCTCGACACTATTGATAACTTCTGCAACAAGTTTTTATGTCTAATTTTTTTCCTTCTACAATTCACTCCAGTATCCAAGAGTGTCAGAGGAGCATCAACCTTTGTCCTCTCACACCGGCACAACCACTGTGCTCACTACAGGGTTTTTAGTTGATCCAAATCTTGAAACTTCAATTCCAGATACTTACAGACCACCACCACCACCTATACCATATGATGCAAATTTAGGACGGCCCCGTACTGCATCAGCCAATCAGTCTATTGAAGAAAGTAACACTGGAGTCAGTCATGAATCAACACCTAATATCTCAAATAAATCTGATGCGAAAGTACAATCGGACACAGTTCTTGACTCGTCAAAAGAAGTGGAAGATGAACTTGAGAAATCTGGTGAACTCAAGAAGTCTAGTGAACCTATGGTTTCGGTGCTGGAGGAGGAGGAATGTTGTCCGACTTGTCTTGAAGGTAATGGAAATAGCATGGAAATAGCTCTTGGCATATTAATATCTTTATTTTCACCATTAGCAAATTTGAGCTCCTCCAGTTTTGTGGATACTGTCAACAATCTTTGTTGTGCTGGAGTCTGGACTAATACTGTAAACCTTATTAACTCTTTGCGTTTACTGCAGAGTATGATGCAGACAATCCAAAAATTATCACAAAATGCGAGCACCATTTTCACCTTGCATGTATTCTTGAGTGGCTGGAAAGAAGTGACACATGTCCCGTCTGTGATCAGGTTTACATATCTTTTATGAATATATAAGAACATGCTTCTTTCAAAAAATAAAGTAAGAACATGCTAGTTACCCTGATATTATTATGGCAAGTCAGAATGATACCAATATAAGCTCCTGCTTGCTTCTGATGCAGGAAATGATATTCGATCCAACCACTGATGGATAGCTTAATTGGAGTCACAAGATCGGGTTCTAATTGTAGAACTGGAGTTACTAGAGTTGGAGATACTGAATGGATTGGGTTTAGTTCCGTTTCTCTAGCAGTCGTCTGTATTTTATAGTGCTTGCATCTTTAAGCTGTAGTTAGGTGATGTTTAAATATACTTTTTCCCTGTCTAATGCAAGTGTCTTCCTAGGCGCTGTGCCTTTACATTCGAGAAAATAGGAAAAGAGAAGACAGAACACAAGGAAGCAAATGGATAGTCACAGATACTTCTAGGGTTCAATTTTTTTTTTTTGTGTGTGTGTGTACATCCTTGATGATGTTGGGATCAATAGCAGCTCAGAATCAAGGCAGGTGATACTTATAAGTGTCTGTGTTGTATTCATGGCGTTTCCTCTAAGAAGTTTGCTATAATTGCTTCTGTACATATTTTGTGTTAATTAAAGGGAGAGACCACTCAAATTATGAAGAAAATGCTTATGGGCTGGCATATTATGTAATCAGTGGCTTTTTGTAAATATATACTATTATATAGTACTCGGGTCATTCGTTATTGAAGCTCTTGCATGAGAGCTGTATTGGCCATTGGGAGAATAACATGAAACAGAATGAGCGAGGGGTAAAGATTTGTATGCCCAAACCAGATGAAGTGTATAACAAAAAAATTAATTAATGAAACTTGGTGTTTTTGGTTTGACAAAAAAAATTGTACTTTCAGCGTGCCTGGAGTGAAGATTTTTTCATGATGATATTTGTATCATATTCAAATATTTTATTTACAATTTTCAAAATGTTTATGAAAATAAAGTTCGGAAGAAACAAAGATCATTTTGCATTTATAAATTATAAAAATCCCAATACGAATAATCTACCCAAAATTAGTAACAAATACGATTACATAAACAAGGTAAACCATAATTCGGGGTCTGCCCTGCAAATCTTCAATAAAAAAAAACACGTCTAAAATTCGAGAAAAGCGCGACTTAAATATTTAAAATATAAAAATATTTTTTATTATAAAATTATATAATATTTTAAAGTTTAGTATAATTTTATATAATAATTTAAATAAAATTTAATGTAGATAAAAGAATAATAATAATATAATATTCGTGAGATTTAATTAATGAGTTGTAATTTTAAATTAATAAAAGAGTTTGAGCAATTGCAATTTTAAATAAATTAAAAAATTTGAACGGTGATTAAATTGATATGTAAATATATCGTATTTGGTATAACTATATTATATAAAAAGTATATAGGATTCTCAATATAAATATATAAAAATCAAGCTGTAATTTGATTATAATATAATATTGATATATTTAAAAAAAAATATTAATTCAAAATTTGAGATTAACCAAATCTTTTATAAAAATATGTAAAATTCAATTATAATAATATATAAAATCTATTTTTAAAAAATTATAATTATAACAAACATATGATCAACAACATTAGCTTGTTACATACCAACTTCGTATGTGTTTAGGAACAGTAACCAGAATGTTTGTAGAGTAGCAATAAATTATTG
The DNA here is from genome assembly GCA_028671895.1 of Oenanthe sinensis. Lineage (NCBI taxonomy): Eukaryota > Viridiplantae > Streptophyta > Magnoliopsida > Apiales > Apiaceae > Oenanthe > Oenanthe sinensis. Next base: position 26,992,684 of record CM053812.1, on the reverse strand, counting down.
AATTTTATGATAGTAGAATAGTCTACCCGAAAGTGTATGATGGTAAATAATCCTTTATTATTCTTAAATTTTATTTCAAGTTTAGCCATGCATTTGTATGTAATTAAATTTATGGTATGTTAATATATTAGTGTAAGTTCAACAATATCTGGGTGCATTTCTTATAAATATAATAAAATATTATATTCTAATAATTTAAAACATTATTTTATATTTCAATTCCAACATTCCTTATTTTTTTCCTATTATTAAAATAATAATATATTTGAACTAGTAAGTGGGAAATGGCATGAAACAAAAGTGTAGGAAGTAGAAATTAGTGAGTAGAAAACAATGGAAGTGAAATTTTTATTTCCAAAAATGAAATAAAGAATACTAGTGATTTGTTAAAAATAGGGAATGACCATTTGATCCCACATTTCCTATATTTTAACTTAAAACTTAGAAGGTCTATTTATTGGACTTGCTCTTAGAATTACAATTCAAAATGGATTAGGTTGAAGCGACATGTTTTGATTTTGGAAAGAACTTGGAGCTGGTTCAATTTCATCACAAATTTGAGAGGATAATTCAATTGCTGTCATCACAGTTAGGTACTGTTGGATTTATCTTGACTTCAAAATAACTCTTACTTTAAAAACTTTCATCACAGTTATTAAACCACCGAGGCCATCGGCCAATGCTAGAAAATAAACGTTATTCATCTGCTAATATACATTGCCCTGCAAACTTTAGCCTAAATCAAAATGTGTATATAGCAGATCATTCAACCAGTAATATCTATCTTACCTCCCTCTCACTTGTTACTGATTGTACGGTTGTACCAAAGAAGTTTGCATTTCTACTACAGCCCCCCTGATCTTCCAGATTTCAATAGAGAACAAATCATTTGTTAATGCATGTGGAGGAGAAAATATACCTTCGAAATCAATGAAAACCACAACTGAAAGTAAATAAAAGCGCTCAACACCACTCTGCTTCTACAATCTCTTGCAAAGTAGTCCCTTGTGCAATGGTCGATGACAAAAGTAGCAAGCGATCTGAAACATGTCATACCAAATGAGCTTTTTATCAGTTACGTGAGCTCATGATCACTATAAAACTAAAAAATTAAAATAAATAGCATATTCTAAATATTTCCGCTGTGAGGTAAATGAATATTCAGCTATATAAAACGCCCATTGCATAGGAATGTTGGAGACCTTAGACATCATGATGGTACTGGTCCTACTCCTATGGGATTCTAAGGTAAATGCAGCTCAGCTTCTGTAAGCCTGTAAGCTATATATCATTCATGCATTTCAAACTAGTTCAAAAAGCAACTATGTGATTCAAGTATGAGAAGCCAAAAAGTACTAGTCTTCTAAATAATCTAAATGCAGAACTTGGGTACGAACAAGCACAAGTACTAGATGCCCTGAACGCAGGACTTGGACACAAACATTTGTACACCAGAAAATTCATATCCCTTCAGATACAGTTGCATAATAGCTATAATAAATGAAGCTTGGTTTTACTCCTCCGTCCCCTTTTACACGTCTCTTTAAAAAAAATGTCCCTTAATACATGTGCATATCTTTTTTCAATACAAATTTAGGTATAATTTTTCAAATTTATCCCTATATTTATTGTTTCCAAGGTTTGACTATTTTCAAACCTACTTGTATTTTCATTTTTCAATGTAATAATTAAAGCCTTAAAGGTACATGTAGGAAAATTTTATCTAACTTTTTTCTTGACTTGTGTAATTTTTTCAAAAGGGACATGTAAAAGGGGACGGAGGGAGTATTAACCATCTATCTACTCATTTAACTTGAATCTATCTCTCATCATTACAATTTAGGAGATTCACAAAAAGAGATGGAAAACCATATGTTTGCTTTGACCATGGGAGCATCTTGTTGCAATGCCCTTTTGGTCTTGACAAGTTACCGACTGAATCAAAATCTGATGCCTTCCCTCTTCATCAATAACTAAAAGACTCTTGAAGTAGGCATATAATTAATGATTAGACTAATAAATAATCAATGATGCATGACAAACTTTGAATAAACTAATAAATGATGCTGACAAACTTTGATTAAACTAATAAATGATGCAGTAAACAATCTTACCTTCCTTTTTATCTTCATATCGTGAAGGCACAAATTTCTCATACGTGACATGAATCATATCCTATTCCGGATAGAATCATAGAACACAGGTGCATAGCATCACTTGATCGACCATCCATCCATCAAGTGTTCGGATTAAACTCACGCCTGTAATAGATCAGCAGAACACAAGGTAACTTATCTACATATTCCCACAATACCCACAATATTTCCTTTTTCAGAAATACACTCCTGACAGCATATTACAATATTACTACACCAGATTCAGTTATTAAACTAGCTAAACATAAACATGCAAGGACATATATGCCAGCAAAAATTACTTTAAACAATCTCATCTACTGCTCCATCTCAAGCATTAAACAAATAATTTAATAAACATAAAATAAATGGTAAAACTTTATCAGATATTTAACGCAACTGGGTTCATAACATGGCAGCCCTTGAAAAAACCTGATCCCACAGAATCCATCAAAGATGAGCTCCTTTAAACATTGGAACTTGCTTCTGGACTCCAGAACCTTGACCATGTTTTCCAATACTAAAGCAAGACTGCAATTTCAGATATGTTGACCAGCAAAGGCTGCAAAACCAAAACCGATCAGGTTGATTACTTATACACTAACTATAGCAAACAAAATACAATTGGAAAAACATGATGAAAATACAAATGAAGAGGTCTTTTGAAAATGTGTCAAAAAGGACTATAAAATCGAAGATTAAAAATGAAAATAGGAGCCCTGCCATATATTTCACCTAGTTTCACCAAATATCTAGGAGCACATATACAACTGCATCTTCTATTCTTCTGCATGAATATCCTTGTCAAGCACATTCATTATTTCAGCGGATATAGAAGATTTTCCAGATTTTAAGACTACGGAATTGGTTAGAGATTTAAGGGGGAGTTATATGCAGTCTTATTACTTTAGAAATGGAAAGTAGTAGTTTACAAAATATTAGAGATATCACGACAGCAATTTAGTTTCTAAAAAAGGCCACTTGGTCTCCTTGCATCTACAAGTAGCCCTGTCACAAAAGTTGATCAGATGCACTATAATCTAACAGTCCTGCAACTGCAATGCAAATGGAACAAAATAAAGGAAACAGTTAAATTTTCAAGCAATGAAAGAAAATGATATAAGATTAAAACCAAAAACAGAAAGGATGTAGAAATATGGTTCTCATTATAGTAAAAGAAAAGTATAAATAAAAAACTCCTCTGAAATTGTTATAGCACAATTATTCCCTTGTGTTTGTATAAATCTAACTGAACTCTGCGCAGAAGAAATTTTAGAACCTATGGTGAACTATGATTTTGAACATTAGCTAGGAGTCTAGTAGCTTTGCTGAGTATTTCACGAGCAGACATTGTGTCTGGGTGATCCTCACCGCAGATTGAAGTTCTAACAAAAATTGCCTTCCTAATTAGATCGTCCGCTATGTCAAACTGTCGACCTTTGAGCATTAGCTTAGCCCTAATTTCTAAAATGGTAGCTCTTGAAAGGGCAAGCTCCTGCCAGAGATAAGGATTTAACTGAGCATTTGTTTGGATAGGTCTCCAACATATCGATTTATTCAACCACTTTTCAACTGGTATGACAAATGCTTGTTCTGCTGCTTCTAAGGCGTTTGTACTTAGACGAAGGAGTTCTAGAGCAGCACTGCACCGTGAATATGTAACGAATGTCCTGATGGAAAGCGGTAAAATCACTTCTTTTATAAGCAACACTAACTCTGACACCTTAAGCTCAACTACTATTGGATCAGTCCCGAATCCTAAGAGCAAGAAACATGCTGCCCATATGTGTTCTGCATGTTGCACTACAGAACCCCCGCTAATTACAGCTTGTACCATAGCTAGTGCAGATCCACTAACTCCTCTCTTCCGAGCATAAAGCTTGGTAAGATGGTTAAAGTGGATATAACCTTCCTTTGTACAGCTTCTTCCGATATTAAATCTTAATAACAATGAAATGGCATCAGCTTCTGATTTTCTACCATAAGACGATGTATAGCCACAAGTTAAAGAATGTAAAAGCTTTTTCCATAAACGGGTGCGATGGTGTTTTTCGGGCAACTTGTGAGCTGCTACAGATAAAAGAGAGCCAGGAATAGCTGAAGGTGCAAACCAACCACTGGCAAAAACCATTCTAGTTGCCAGGCTTCTTTGTCCATCTGCATGGTCAAATATTGAGAAACAGACCTCAAAGAGTTGCAAGAGGAAGTTATTTCGTCGTAATGAACTACACTCTCTGCCAGTCCATATTATTTCCCTTGAAGGCACTCGATTGATGGTGTCCAACAGCCTACTTGGATTTATTGGAAGTTCAGCAAGAATAGCTCCAACAATAGCAAGACCTAGGGTTAGCCGTCCAAGTTTTTCCTCAATAACCCGGAGAGCATCGACTTCTTCAACTGGATGATCTTTGACATTTCCCTGCATTAAAGACATCGCCTCAACTCCTGATAGGTAAGAAAGCCTTAAAGGCTCCAAGTTCATCACATGTGCGAGACGCGTGGATATAATAACATGGGTCTCTCCACCAAAGCGGGGAAGTACATCCATTATTATTTTGTGATCCCACCAATCCTTTTCGCTCTCCAAATTATCAATCACTACCAGAAAGGGAATGTTTCGCATAAGCTCCTTCCTTACCCTAGCTATGGCAGCCTCTTCCTGCTCTTCAAAACTCTTTACTCTACTTTTCTCCAAGCCATTTTCTACCCCAACATCAACTTCTAGGAATGACCATAAATTTAAATAATTTTGACGAATATATCTACTTTGGCCTCCTATCCATAAGACCATCTTGTACCTCTGCTGGAATTTGTATGCAAACTCAAGAAGCAGTTCTGTCTTGCCGATTCCGGAATCTCCAGAGACACAGGCAATTCCCTTTCCATACACAACTTTCATCGACCTCTTTCTCCTCCCATTCTTTCTAGTATTTTTTGACTTTCTTGCTTGTTGATGCATATTAGGAACTTCCGCATATTGCATCTCAATATCTTTTTCAGACTCCTTCCAGACAACTGGCTCTTTTCCTTTCCCCTTGTTACTCTCAGGTTGTCGTTCCTTTCTATTTTTGTACCCTGAGCTGCTACTACCCCAACCTATTGTCAGGTTTTTTCGCCTTGGTCGGGCCTTGAACTCAAAATAATCCTTCTCTGCATCGCCACTAACATCACCAAAAAGCATGAATTCCAGCTCAGAGAGTTCTTTCTTCCTACCAACAAAATTATCATTTCGAGGGAAAGGAAACTCTTCCTTTTCTGCCTTTTCTCTCCACTTGCTTAGTCTGTCAACGACACTTCTCCTTCCCAGTCTCAATGCCAAGAGAGTGACTGCCCTCAGTATGCAATCCCTCCACTTGCCATCATGTGCCTCGAGTTTCCAATCGTCAACACGAGACAATGCATTCACAGCTTCTTTCCATTCCTTTTCCAATCCACCATAGAGAAGCCAGAGTTCTCCTCCATGCAACTCCCACATTTCCCCTCTTTTCTCAATTATATCCCTGACAAGACAATCATCAGGGCCCAAATCAAAATACACTGGAACCAAGTTTTTCTTATAACAAAAGAAGCGTAGCTCTTCAATAGTATACGGATTCCTGAATGACTTCCTGGTTAGAATTACAACTCCAAATGTGCAAGCATCCATTGCCCTCTCCACGAGATTATGTTTACGAGAATTCCGACATCGAGCTCTATCTGCTACGAAGCAACTCAACCCTTGAACTTCCAGTTCAGCACGGAGCCAATTTGTGAATCTTAACATCAACGGTTTACGGCCATGGAAACCTATGTACACATCACAGCTCCTCAGTCGGCTACAGGCAAATGAAGTTGAAGTAGGGGTGAATGAGGTCGGTTGGCTTCTCCCAATCCTTTTTTCTTTTTCTTTGTGCCTAGAAAATGGATCATTATTATGCTCAACGCCAATGGAGAGGTTATTATTGGAAATCCCTGTTGAGGAAGAAATGTGATCTAACTTCTGTAAGTCACTTGATGCACAGGTTGCAGCAACTGAAGAAACAGCTGAAAAGGAAAACCGCATTTATTAGAGATCTGTAATCTAAAGATCAAATCAGAAATAGGACGAACTATTTACCATCACATGGAATGTCATAGTTTGCAGATGATTGACACGAAGGCGACCTTGGAGAAAAGAATGGCGACTGATTTGCGGAATAGAATGCTGAGGAGGAAGATGACAAATTCCTCAGAGTCATGTTGGGTAAGGAATCGAATCTTGAACTTTCTTCCCGGATATCCATACTTCTTAATCATTTACTCTAACTAGATCAAGGTAATGCATTCTAGATGAGGAAATCTTGTCTGAAATATGGAGAAATGGAAGACTTTCAATACAGATAACAACATTACATGAAATTATATAACTATGAAGAGATGAATGCATAATCAACTATGCAGCAGGCCAATGGATGAATTTCCTAATACGTATGCTCAACTAAAGAAATGAAATCTCAAAAATCATGTACAGGGATGGTTGTGGCAACCAATATTGTAATCTTTATTTTTTCTAAAAAAACCATTTAAGACAGCATCTTAATATCTTGTGCACCACATTCTTGAAAGTTGAAACAAGGTGGCATAAAATCATCACATTCAATTTCCGGAGAAAAGGAACTAAGAACAAAAGGTACATAATCATGTTAAGCGAATATATACTGAATATATTTTACATTAAGCAACTCCAAGTGAATAAATTACCTATAAAGTTAGAAAATTTGGCAATTTAGATCTAAATCACCCCTTCAAAAACACAAAGAAAAATTTACTGTACATAAAAGGAACATACATATAGAATATACGAAGAACTCTAGACCTAGAGACATAATCATCTTAAATTCGTAATTACAGATCTGAAACTTACTTCTTGTAAAGCCATGTACATCAGTCTCCAGAGATTCATATATTCAAACACACCCACTACTTAGCAAGTCCAAGAATGTCAATAATCAGATGACCCAAGTCACTACAATCAACAAAAATGGAACTTTATAAACACAGATTTAAAAATTGGATATACATGGTATATGTCATACATACACACAAATAAATATAGAGGGAACAAGTTGACAATAAGAAACAACAATGTTATTGGGGGTACCATTAAAAGATTGGATTTTTCGAGCAACCCATTATTCAAATAAATGACAAAATAGCAAGATTTGGTAAAAATGAATGGCTCGGTAAGAAAAAATAAAAAACCGCGTTTTCAGAACATATAAATAAAATCAAGAAAAGGGTTTGGAGTTAGAAACCTTGATGAAGCTGCTGTGTATTGATATTGAATATACACAACAAAGTTTGAAACTTTATGCTCCCTAACAATAAGTACGGTAGTATATGTTTTATACTAGGTGCGGGGGGGTGTTAATAGTGTGAAAAAATGGGGAATGAGAAAGAAAAGGATAGGAAACACCGTTAGAGTCGGAAAGGAAGATTAAATGGGACCCAATTATTACAAAAAGGACGGATGGGGGATCTGCTGTCTTTGTAAAAACTGGTTATATGGCAACCAAGTCCGCAACCAAGTCCGATTGTTTCCATTTCTATCACTTTAATTTTTATAAGAAAATTTTTAAATGAGAAAAAAAAACATGAGATGTTCTAAGGTGATTTTCTAAGATTTTAGTATAAAATAATACTCTGTAATGTATTAATAAAATTTTAAATGAATTTTGATATCACAAAAATACATCTTTCATGTTTGCATGTAAAATTTTATGCATTTTAGGTAACTTGACTAAGATATATCTTAGGTTCCCCTTATCTCTTTTTAAATTTAGATACATTGCGAAGTAATGTACTCGTATTCTAACCAAATTAAAATGTAAATTGGTTTTTTTATAAACAATATCAAAATTAAAAATCTATTCATGACTAAAATCACACTGCGTACGGACACAGTGGTAATACAAAAATATCGTTATTGAGATGAAATTCAAAACACGAAAATATAGTGTCTCCATGGTAGGCCTCCATAAATCATTGGTGAGTAACATCTCACTTGTATGTATACAGCAAAAGGACACTATTAGTTGACTTAAATTGATGCTTCATTTCGGCTTCTTCAACATCAATCCAAAACTGTTTTGGTGCTGCCTACGCTCACATGTTGGCATGTGAATTACGTTCGCAATTGTACGGCTCCGATTCATTCACTAGCATCCATTTAATGGTTAAGATCTTACAGAGACCCCTGTATGATTATAATGCTCGTTCTAATTTTAAATGATAATAATAATAATAATTGAATGTGTTTTTATTTTTACTTTACACGGCCTCCCCGACATTAAACAGGTAAGAACATTTAGATATAATTATATTTAGTAGTGTCTAAAATCAGAAATGAAATGAATACAAAGTGAATAAAGATCTTCTAAACTATTTGTAACACATCGTAGGCTCGTAGCTATACCCAATATTTTCCACGTTATTTAAAAATAAATTTATATGTATTTTCTTAAAAACTATCATAATATTTATTATTTTAAGATTTGAATTTCTGATATTAATTATATTCTCATTTTTTAATATAACATTTAAGAGTATAGTATAAAGGGAAAAGTTATTTATTAATATTTTTCTAATATGTTTTTTTTAAACAAAAAAAAACATATAAAAGGAAACCAAACGAATACACAAAGTCACAAAGATATGATAGTTCTTAATTCAAGTAAAACATGAATACAGGAGTCAGATGCATCAAGTTATAAGAAAATAAATTTAAACAAATATATATATATATATATATATTTCAAAATACATATTTTTTACCTTTTACATTTAGTTTAAGGTATATAAAAAAGATAGTTCTATAATTTATTTTTAAATTTTCTTTTATATAAAAATTTAATATTTAAATATTTATTAAAAAAAGAAAATTTTAAAAATATATTATAAAATTATCCATTTTATGTAACTTAAAATATGTGCAAAAAATTAAAAAGACATGTATTTTAAAACCGAAGGAGCATAATTATATTTAAGTAGCATGAGTCTAAAATCAGAAATGAAATGAATGCTTTAAAAAAAATGAAATGAATACCAAGTGAAGAAATATCTTCTAAACTATTTGTAACATCGTGGCTATAGTCGATCTTTTCCACGTTATTTTTAAAATAAATTTATATGTATTTTTTAAAAAAACTATCTTAATATTTATTGTATTATTTTTAAGATTTGTATTTTTAAAATTAATTATAGTCTCGTTTTTATATAATATTTAAGAACATAGTATAAAGAAAAAAAGTTATTTAATTAATATTTTCCGATATGAAATATATATTTTTATAAAAAAGCATACAAAAGGAAACTAAACGAATATACAAAGATGCATAACATTATATACGGAGTTACATTTACGAATAAAACACCTAATTATTAGAAGGAAATAATTTTGTATTTATTTACGTAGTACAAGCTATTGGTTATACAAAAATATTGGCTTTTACAGTTTCACAATTTTTTAATTCTCGATTAAATCAAAATTTATATATTATTTGTGTGGGGAACTTAGAATACGCTGTTTTTGAATTCATGTATAGAACAATCTATAATGCTCCATAAATTACCTCTATAAATGGCTACCGAGTTAGACTTGATTTAGGTACGAGTGTATGACAACTGTTAGCGAATACTTTAATCTTGATTTATTTGTTTAGTAGTGTTCGCTAGCTGCATCAACGACAAATTATGCTCCAAACTATTAAGCCTTTGTTTATTTTAGTGCGGACCGACAACAATTGGATATGCAATTAGATTTCACTAGTGAAAATTTCAAGAATTTACTCTTAAAATACCAATTCTCCCTGGCTAGCATGTTGAAATTGAGGCAATAGTCTATAGCATATATGGTTTGTAATATGTATAACAGGGATCATAAAATCGAACAAATATATTCGTGTGTTCCACGATGCAGAATCAGAAGACGGATGCAATTTTCTTTACTTTTATTTCTAAAAATTGAGATAACTCCGTTATTTAACGATTCTAAAATTAATTTTGAAGATAGTTTGCTAATTGAAAGTAAATTTATTGATCAGATTTACATAATAATAATAATAATAATAATAATAATAATAATAATAATAATAATAGAAGAGCAATGATACCTACCCAAAAAAGTTATCCCATTTTTTTTTTATATGACTTATTTTAATTTGTAGCGCACATGTATGCACATGAGATCTCATATTATTATAAAAAAAATACTAATTACACACGACAACTTGACATTTGGGACATTTTCTGAAATACCCGACATTTTTTCATAATAGAATGCATTGCAGATGCAATAAAAATTTGAAATTAGGGCATCAACTCGTTTTGACCGATATAAATTATGATCTTTTTAGTGTGTGTCCATGGACACGCATTAATAACTACTCTTTTATGAGTTTGACAAATTTTTATTGGTGGGATTTTTTGTGCATACATGGGGTACGGCTGAGCAAAAAATAACCAAACCGACCAGACTGAACCGGACCGAACCGACCGGACCAAACCGTTTTTTACAGTTTTTAAGCAGTTTGGTTTGATTTAGGTTCGATTTAAATACAAACCATTATTTTCCGATCCAGTCTGATTTTCATTTCTAAACCGACCATTAAGATCGAACCGGACCGTTACAAATATATATTATTATATATATAATATAATATAATATAAATTTGTTTTGCATTTATCTATATTTGTCTTAAATATATATATATATAATTTTGTTTTACATAATATTTCTTCTATAATTAAGATTGCTAGTCTGCTCTTGGAATACATTTTTTATGTTTTGCATAATACTAATATGGTTATTTGAGCACATAATAGTATTTTTGTAATGTAGTAAACTAGTAATGTATGTACTAAAATTGACATACTTTTTAACAGTATTGTGTCACAGGATATGATTCAAGAATGAGTTTTTTATGCCTAAAATTATCATATTAAATAGTTTGGTTTAAAACCGTAACCGACCGAATTAGACCATTTAATTGCCGTCTGGTCCAATATCCAAACTATCTGATCCAGATTTGAGATATGAAAAAACCGCTATTAGTGATTTTGTCCGGTTTGGTCGTTAAAAATCGACCAAACCGACCGTTACACATCCCTATATGAGGCCATTATTATTAATAAGATGAGAGCCAATGAAAATTTAACAACTCATAAAAAATAGTTAAAATATAAATTATACGGAGTATTAACGAGCATAGCGTAGCGTCTAGTAAAACATACATTGTAAAAGGAAAAGAGAAGCAAAAAGTAAAAGCTTTGCTGAGGTTCGAGAAATTGGTTTCTGCTCCAAAAACAAAACAAATTAAAATAATGATAGTTAAGCAATTGTTAACAAAGCATTTGGTAAAAACATACACACTCTAAGTCAAACTAAATTATACTAATAACTTTAGAAGTATACTTTATCCAGGTTCGATTTCCATAGCATAAATAAAATAATATATCAGCATTAAATAAATTGTTTAATGAACTGGAATCTACCTGGAAAGTGCTAAAAAATGTCACAACACTTGTGCACATTACACAACTTCCTTTTTTCATTATGAGCCCCATAATTTGCAAGCTGCTTTCTTTGTCCTTGAAACTTTAGTCATAAGTTCTGTTAACGAGTGTGCGTTCGTGAGTATATGAATATGTAATGATATTTTCATTGGAACGTACTGTAATATTTTTGGCAATGTTTTGATTATGCATGCTGCAGGGACAGTGACCTGTCATTTTTTTTATAACAGCAGAGTGCAAAAGTAGTAGAATAGGAGGAGTACCTTTGACATTGTATTTTAGGTAGCAATGCATGTACTGTTCAATAGTACCCTCACATGTAGCCAATTAATCCTGATGATATGCGAATAAAACTTTAATTTTCTTGATTATTTTGAAAAAACTAGAACTTAAAAACTCTATATACAGAGTTGTAATCCGAGTGTGGGAGGTGCTGAAATATACGAGACCCTAACCAAAATTTATTTTTGGGACCGTAACATATATATGGGCATCTTTTGTATATGAGAAAAAACCCATGATCTTAGGAAAATTACCTCAGTTGAATGTTTCTAGTGTAAAAAAGTAGTGACATTTTTATAAATATATAAAACTTTTTGTAATTAATAAAGCTCCGATATATTTATATGAAAAATCCTTTTAACCTTAGATAATTAACTAAAGTTATCTTTATCATTAGGAGGATGATACTCTTTATATATAAAGAATATCACATCTTGTTTGCCTCTAGTCCGGGATCAATCATAAATCTGAGTATGTTTGTAAGCAATTTGAATTTACGCTTATTTAATCAGACTCAGTTCAATTGTAGTTTAAATATAAACTGATTTAGTTTGAAATCCTTTAGTTAAATGAGTTGAGCCGAATATATGTCTAATTTAACTAAATCTTGGTTCGAATTTTGTTGAATAATATGATCCAATTAAATCCCTTCTCCATATTGTGTTTTGGATGAGAAGGATGGAATGAAATGAGTAAAAATAAATAAAATTTATGCATCTATGATGGACGATTTGGGAAAAAATGGGTGATTGTAAAATTTCTTTAATAAGAATTTGAAAGAAAATATATATGAAAGAGAATGGAGTATTCCGTTTCAAATTAGGGGATTTGAATTTTAATTTAAATTGTTAGGAATGGAAAGAGGGAAAGAATGAAATTTTCAAAAATTCACTCATAATGTAGTTCAAATTTCATTTCATTCATTCCTAATTTATTTAACTCAACCAAATACAACATAACATATATAGGTTTTAGTAGAATCGGTAATTTAACATAGTATGAAAACTCTTATGATAGGAAGCCTCGTATTCGAGTCCCTCATACCCTCTCCAATACTCTCATTTATTGAAATATTGAAATTGTATTACGATGAGGGAAAAAAGGGACGAGATCTCCATCTAGTAATTAAAATTTTGGATCGGACGATTAAAAAGGGATAAACTATGTGATGATATATTTTCGACTCAAAATGACTTTCAGGAATGTTAAATAATATGGTTCAATGTACCACTTTCTGAAGAAAGATTTAGAAGAACCAATAATTTAACAAATTTAAAAACTCTTGACTCGAGATCACAATGTTTATAATTATTATAAAAAATACTTTTATCGTTTATAAATTATAATTTTTTTAATTGACGAGCTCATGAGTATGTTCGTCTTGCTCAAATAACTTACGAGTATAATCGATTTGATTCATTATTAAATAAATCGAATTCTAATTAGATGATTGGGATCGCTTAATTCATATAAGCGACTCAATTAGTCAATTCATTTAAAATTATCGAAACTTAAATTTATTTATCAGCTATCCAGAGACCAGTGAACAATAGATGTTCTGTTGAGTTTGGGGAAAGGTCAAACTTTTATGTAAAGTTTTGTACTTTTGTGATCTTCTACACACACTTTATAGTCTTAAACGATGGACCATGTTCTATGGCCCACAAATGGAAATTAAGTCCCTAAACTCCTATTTGGATTTCTCAAGCCCAACTGCATGGGCTTTAACTTCCATTCAAAGGCGTTCTCATGAAGATATATCTGGCACACAAATCAATAATCACCGATAAAATGAATTAAACAATTTTAATTTAATTAATTAAAATATATAAAATAATAATCTGTCACTCCCCGTAGGTCTGTATATATAAGTATATAACTACAAGGGTTTTCATCTCAGGTTTCTGCAAGATAATACATACATCATCTGTGTGTGTTTCAACGCTCTCAAGAACTCACACAGGTAAAAAATTAGCAATAATAATAATAATAATTTAGTTTTGAGTTTTATGAATTTTAATATTTGATTTTTCTTGTCCATAATTTCAATTATCCATATCTTTCTTTATAACCCTTATAACAACAATAGCTGCTGCCTCTATATTTCATTGGTTTCTTTCATGGGCTCTCATATATTTGTATAATCTAGTGTTTTTCAGTGTCTTTTGTGGATTATATTGGGGTTTGGCCATCTGGGCATCTTTGGTTTTGATAAAGATTTGACCTTTATTTGTGGGTGTATATTAATTTTTAGTGTTGAGCTGATAAGTATTCATAATTAGCTTATGTAGGAGTTCTTTTAGTTGGATTATGGCTCGGTTGATTCTTCCATGTAAAGGTTCAATTGGTATTTCGAGGACTTGTCTCTTGGGTTTGATCTCCAATGCTCCTGTGATTGTTCAAAACCATCTTACCTTTATTTATGTGCTTATAGTTATATATATACTGTGTGTCCGAGAAGAAAGTGTAGCAATAGACTGTTTCTTGAAGTTTTGTGTTCTGCCTTTTGACGCAAATGCGGGGTTTTATATTATTACTATATAGAATAATTGGATAATGCATATATTTCTATGTCCAGAAGAAGCCGTTGATTTATAAAGTATTCATGTTATGTTGTAATGTTTGGATATGCAGACTAAGAGCTTAGAAGTTAACAAGCAGGTTAATTTAAAGGCAACTCACTTTTCTGTTTGTTGTTTTGCAGCTTCATTCCACATGCTGTGCCAGCTCATCTGAACATTCAGCAAAGAATAAATCTAGATATAGGCGTTATCTTACTTCAGAGGTTTGTGCAATTTATGTCAGTTGAGCTGAACTAGATAAGAATTATAAGATTTTCATGTCCTTTTTTCTGAATCTCTTGTCATTTAAAGCCTAGAATCTATTGTAAGTTTAATCATATTTATATTCCAGGTATCAAATTGGAGAAATTATAAATTCCCATACCATTCATTCCCTGTAAGTTGTATCTTAACCTGATCATTTTGTAATTTGCGGAAAATGATCACCTACCTTAATCATGTTACCTTGCAACCTTCTTTAGAGTGATAGAACAAGCAGTCGCAGATTGATTTGTTCTGTCGCAACAGAATCACCAAAACAAGTCGAAGAAACCACCATGGACATGCCAAAGGAAATTTTTCTGAAAGACTACAAGTCACCTGACTACTATTTTGATACTGTAAGATATCTTACCTCATCATATGGAATGTCTAAGCTGCTTGAACATACAAAGTTTATGAGTTTACATTTTCAATACTTGAAATTACTCGATGCACATGGATGCCAATATGCCATTTCATCACATTGTGCCATTTACTGTTACTTTATGCTCAGGTGGATCTAAAATTCACACTGGGTGAAGAAAAAACAGTTGTCTACTCCAACATAAGTGTTTATCCCAGAGTTGAAGGTATTCACTAAGTTTTCTGTAGTATTTCAATATTCTCGATTTACTTGGCTTGCTAAAATCAAGAGGTTGCTACAAGTCTACAACTAGTAAGCTTGAAACTGAATAGAACAACCTGAGCTGAAAATCTTTACTGCATAATTAGATACTCTAAAATTCAGATCTTCCTGGTGTTCATCAACAGTAGACCAGTTTAAAGTCCTATCCGGACATGATCCCAATTAATTAATTTTTTTAAGTCATAGTTCTAATTCGACTAATTAGTTTAATTTGCACAGGTTGTGTTTCTCCGTTGGTCTTAAATGGTGATGATCTCAAGCTGCTCTCAGTGAAGGTCAACGGCAAGGAGCTGAAGGTGTGGGGATCTTTTCCTTTTTCCATTTTTATCTCCTTGTAGTGTAGCTACTACCAACTTGGAAAGGAAATGATTAACTTTGTGCTTGGCAATGTCGGCTTGTGCTTCTGTTACTTTTATTTTTTTCTGATTCCATTTGAGCCTTTTACCTTTATTAGAATAGTCTAAATGTCTAATATATGAGTAATAAAGAAACATTGATCTTCATCCCTCAAATTCTTAAAACCATTTTATTGTATGAATGCACTTCCTAACTCTATAATTACTATGTCTTCCAGGAGGGTGATTTCCAGTTGGATTCACGGCATCTGATTCTCCCATCACCTCCAAGCAGTAAATTTATACTGGAAATTGTTACTGAGATATGCCCACAGAAGAACACGTCATTAGATGTCTAATACTTTATCCCCTATCCTCAATTTTGCATAGGCTTTTTTTATTAAGAATGTGTATTTATATGACGTTCTTTGTCTTTTGACAATTCGAGATTTGAATATTTGCTGCAGGGGCTTTACCAGTCATCTGGGAATTTCTGCACACAATGTGAAGCAGAGGGTTTTCGAAAAATTACATTCTATCAGGTACTTTAGTTGAATAGATGATTGCTCGTATTTTTAATTTGTTTCCTCCACTGTCTAATGTGTTTCATCATCTCTATCAGGATCGCCCAGATATTATGGCAAAATACACTTGTCGTATTGAAGCTGATAAGCTGCTTTATCCAGTTTTGCTATCTAACGGGAATCTCATTGAACAAGGAGACTTAGAGGTGAACTTTACCTAGTATACATTTGCAGATGTTTGGCGTGTTATGATAATGCTACCTTTTAACTTTGGTTACAATACAGGGAGGCCGACATTATGCTCTTTGGGAGGACCCTTTCAAGAAGCCATGCTATCTTTTTGCATTAGTTGCTGGACAACTGGAAAGCAGAGATGATACCTTCACAACTCGTTCAGGTCGTAAAGTCTCACTCAGAATATGGACCCCCACACAGGATGTTTCTAAGACTGAGCATGCAATGTATTCTCTCAAGGCGGCTATGAAGTGGGATGAAGATGTTAGTTTTTTGTATAATTCTTTTGAGTAATTGTTTTCTATTGATTTTAAGTTTATAACAAAATTGCAGTGCCATTATCTTGTCGTTTGTTTGTTACTTGCAACAGGTTTTTGGTCTTGAGTATGATCTTGATCTCTTCAATATAGTTGCTGTTCCAGACTTTAACATGTATGCTGCTTATAGTTTTTCTGTTGTCTTGATTCTTGAATGGTTTATATATTTTTTTAACATTTTTTTGTCATGCTTTTCAGGGGTGCAATGGAAAACAAAAGTTTGAATGTATAAGATCTGCCTCCCTCCGTTTCTCTCTCTCTAATATATATGTGTGTGTGTATTATATTAGGAAAACTTTCCCCTCTTTTCCTCCTGAAGTTATCTTAATTCTTTGTGCGCAGATTTTTAACTCCAGACTTGTTTTGGCATCTCCTGAAACTGCATCAGATGCAGATTATGCTGCAATTCTGGGTGTAATTGGACATGAGGTTTGTCATTGATTGAATGATAGTTATGGTCATCGGTGTATCTTTTATATGTTTTGAATATTTACAGTTTGTTTTCTTTAATTGTACAGTACTTCCACAACTGGACCGGCAACAGGTTGACTTCAACTGCAATATTTTCTCTCCCAGTTTGAAACATTTTTATAGGCTTTGTTTATTGCCTTTAACAGTGCTGGATTACAATATTAATATAATTCATCATGGCAACAAAATTTAATTTGCAGTATATGTAATATACCAAGTTGTGTTGGCCTATTTGAAATTTTCAATTACTAAGAAAAGAACTGACACCGTGACACTTGACTATCCAGGGTGACATGTCGTGATTGGTTCCAACTGAGTCTAAAGGAAGGTCTCACTGTTTTTCGTGACCAGGTACACGTATTTCCAGATGCCTTACTACGGTCAGCTTTAACACTTTACTAGTCTCTGATTATTAAAATTCCAAATCTGATTGGCAGGAGTTTTCATCTGATATGGGAAGTCGTGCAGTGAAGCGGATTGCTGATGTCGCAAAGCTTCGGACTTATCAATTCCCACAGGTTTATGTTTTAAATCACTATACTAACACTTTTTATCTTGTTATGTCAAATTAGCTACTTGTCTGTGTCACTTCTACTCTGATTGTTGAGTATCGTTCTGCAGTCTAGCTGCTGTGGTACTTAAGGTCCTATATGTTCTTAAATTTCTATGAAGTTTTAATATGATGAAATATGTCTACATTTGTCTGGTCTTAATTTTTTTTTCAACTTATAGGATGCTGGTCCTATGGCTCATCCTGTACGACCTCATTCTTACATTAAGGTATGAAGTTCATTTCTTATCTTTCCTCCCCCCTTTTATATATTTGTGTATTCACTTTCTTTAAACTTTCTAAAACTATAATTTGGGGAAATATTAATGCCACTTTCTTTTTTTATTCCAACAGATGGATAACTTCTACACAGGCAAGTTTTATCTAGTTGATTATTAAGTATATATGGTTTATTTCCCACTCTAATCGGATAATGTTGTATGTTTTCTGTTGACTATGCTACCTCTGTCTGGTTTTGACTTGGATGTTCATTGTATTTGCAAACTACCCCGGTCTCTAATTCGGAAATGGATTGAACCTGCAGTAACGGTAGGTTCTAAAAATCTTTATCGTTATCTGTGTTAATCCCGATTTACTAGCATAATGAAAGAAATACTTGACTGCTGATACTAATGCTGCTAGTGCTTGCCTACTTGTTTGCAGGTGTATGAAAAGGTCGCTCTCTCTCTCCCCCCCCTTCCTATATTCATTCCTTTCTCCCTCTCTCAGTATGATCCATGTATTTCAACAAGGCTATGTCTTGATGTGAGCTTAACTATGTACGCGTCTTGATTCATTACCTGTAACCTGGCTATATTTTGTTAGGGGGCTGAAGTTGTTAGGATGTACAAAACTTTATTGGGGACTCAAGGATTCAGAAAAGTAAGAATGCTATATTTAAATTATAGTATAATATTGATTTAAAGCTATATAAGTCAAAGATATAAATACTTTCATGACATTATATTTGTAGGGCATGGATCTTTACTTTAAAAGGCACGATGGCCAAGCTGTAACTTGTGAAGATTTCTTTGCTGCCATGAGAGATGCTAATAATGCAAATTTTTCTAATTTCTTAATGTGGTATGCCATCAACCTGACTTGCTTTTTTGTTGGCTTCTATCAGTTTTTTGTGATCCTTATGCTTTTATTGAATAAATATACAGGTATTCCCAAGCTGGGACACCTATTGTGAAGGTCTCTTCTAATTACAATGCTGAATCTGGTACTTTTTCATTGAAGTTCAGGTATTAATTTCCATCTATTTGTAGTAACTAATCAAGATATGAATACCAAGTATTTTGCCTATAGACCCCCCCCCCCCCTTCATTTTTACACAATTTTCTGCTATATGTTATAGTCAAGAGGTACCCCCAACCCCAGGGCAACCAGAGAAAGAGCCCATGTTCATTCCTGTGGCTGTTGGTCTGTTGGACTCTAGCGGTCACGACATGCCTCTCTCTTCCGTATATCATGATGGAAAGTTAGAGTCTATTGCAACTAATGGCCAACCAGTCCAAACAACAATTCTTAGAGTTACAAAGGTTAGTTTCAATCTATAACATTAAGTTTTTGTAGTCAATATTTTTTAAGGCCATGTTTGTTTCATGGGATTAAGTATGGGATTGGACTATAATCCTTTAATTTTTGAGTCCCTTGTTTGTTTTGTAAAAACTTATTTTGGTCAGTCCAAGGATTATAGTCCTTTAAAATATTAATCCCATGTTTGTTTTGAAGGATTTATAATCCATCCTAAATTAATTCCTTCAAAACAGATGGGATAATTTAACAGATGGGACAATTTAGAGGATTATAATCCTTAGGATGATAGTGAATAGATTATAATCCCCCAAAACAAACATAGCCGGGTTAAACTCTATTAAGAATGCAGTTACACTATGTTAGAGTTAGACTACTGCACAAGACCCAAAGTGCGTGGATTTTTCCCTTCCTATAAGACCCAAAGTTATATGAGTATATAAGCATCCTTACTAGATTGCTACAATTGTTTGTGGTTACACAAGAAATCAATTAGGCTAGTGCGTGAATTTTTCACTTCCTATAAGACCCAAAGTTATACTAGTACATAAGCATCCTTACTAGATTGCTACAATTGTTTGTGGTTTGTGGATTGCACGGTCTAGTTTTGAGATGTTCTATGCGCTCTAAATATTATAAAGAAACCAAGCATTTCCTGAATGTATCATGTGCACCGGTCTAAGATGAAGTAATAAAGGTAAATGTACTGTTGCTCCCAAAGCTTCATTTTTCTTAATATTTGAGTTGACATTTTGGACAGTAGTTAGTCACTTGAGAACTTAAATTTGAGCTCCCTTGGGTAGCACACTTGTTTGTGCTATAGATTAAATGTTTCATGTCATCATGCAGGTGCCTCCTAACATGTATTTTATTGGTCTCTTTACTCGTGTTTTTATTCTTTTGTCTTTGCTTAAAATTTTATATTCTTTCTTTACTTTTTTTATTCTTCCTGAATAATTGTACTTATATCTTCAACTTGCAGAAAGAAGAAGAATTTGTATTCTCTGATATAACTCAAAAGCCAGTTCCATCTCTACTACGGGGTTACAGTGCTCCTATTCGTCTTGACTCTGATCTCACTGACAGTGATCTTTTCTTCCTTCTTGCTCACGATTCAGATGAATTTAACCGGTATGCGCTTCTCATAAATGCTTTATCTTGTAATGTTTGAAATCTGACTTTATTTTAATGTAGTTAATTGTGTTCCATTTTAGTTGGGAGGCTGGTCAGATCTTGGCAAGAAATCTTATGATGAGCCTAGTGGATAGTTTCCAGCAAAATAGACCACTGGTTCTTGATCCAAAGTTCGTAAATGGTCTTAAAAGCATCCTCTGCGACTCGAGCCTAGATAAGGTACTATAATTTTCTTATTTACTTTTGAAATATTATCCAAGGTACTATACTTTTTTCAATTGAAAACCATTGCCTTCCTTTTTTTCTCCATCTTCTTTTTCATAATTCCAGAATTCAAGAGAATATGCACTAACCACCTCACTTTTGCTTGGTAATACAGGAATTTATTGCAAAGGCTATGACTCTGCCTGGTGAAGGAGAAATAATGGACTTGATGAAAGTTGCTGATCCTGATGCTGTTCATTCAGTTCGATCTTTCATAAGAAAGAAGCTTGCTTCTGAACTGAGAGAGGAGTTACTCAATACGGTAAAGAACCTCCAATTTCCTGTTTGGTGTGCTATTTATCTTTTCTTTTTATGTTCTTTTATTTAGTTATAATGTGCAACAGGTCAAAAACAACAGAAGTTCAGAGGAGTACAAATTTGATCATCTAAATATGTCAAGACGAGCTCTTAAGAATACCGCGCTTGGTTTGTCTAATTTCAAATATTCCGTGTGCTTGGTGGATGTAGCAAGAAATTTGTCTAAATTGGTTTTTTTTCTCTCTCTCTTTATTGTAACAGCATATCTTGTGTCACTTGAAGATCAAGAATTCACAGAGCTTGCTTTGCATGAATATAGTACTGCTACAAATATGACTGATCAATTTGCTGCTCTGGCTGCCATAGCGCAGAATGCTGGTAAAATTCGAGATGATATTCTTGCTGACTTCTACAACAAATGGCAGCATGACTACCTGGTTGGTCTACATGCTAGTTAGCCTTCCTATTCTTCTTTTACCTCTATTGCTTCTATACCTTGCTCTGTTTTTCGTTTGTCTGGAAGTGATATTAACATCTTGGAAACTGTGGAGGCTTTATGAGTTTTTTACATTAGATTTTTCTCTCTCCAGGTTGTTAATAAGTGGTTTTCTCTTCAAGCCATGTCCAACATTCCAGGGAATGTTAAGAATGTTCAAAACCTCTTGAACCATTCAGCATTTGACCTGCGCAATCCAAACAAGGTAGATGACACGCGCACATGCATGCACACACAAAAAAAACACATTGACATTAGGGGCTTGTAGTATACATGCATGTGAAGATAAGTGCATGTTAATATGATTGATGACATTTAATGCCTCGCCGTTGATGTGATCTTCGTTTGTTTCCCTGCTCCAGGTGTATTCACTGATTGGAGGATTCTGTGGCTCGCCTGTCAATTTCCATGCAAAAGATGGGTCTGGCTATAGATTCTTGGGAGAACTGGTGGTGCAACTCGACAAACTGAATCCTCAGGTCCTTCGAGAATGAATTACTATATATGTGGTTGTCATCAAGCTTTTAATACTGATCGCTAAAAAATTTGTTCACTATTTGCAGGTGGCCTCTCGGATGGTATCAGCCTTCTCTAGATGGAAGAGATACGATGAAACAAGACAAGGTCATGCAAAGGTAATAGACTTTAGCTGCACTTCTTATTACTAGGGTTCATACAACCGCATGTTTTCCACATGAAATTACTCGTTAGATTTTACTATTATAATTATATTTACTTTTCTGTCTTTGGGGCTAGTGATACAATTTACATTGTTTCGATGTTTACAGGCACAACTGGAGATGATCATGGCTGCTAATGGACTATCGGAAAATGTTTACGAAATTGCCTCTAAGAGCTTAGCTCCTTAAATATCTCGTACTTGCTCATTTCTCATCCTGAGCTGGACTTGTTGCTTTATCCGGAAGTTATCATATATTGATTACAAAGACACTTTTAAATATATCATGGTTTACACTAAATAGTTCCTGTGCCGTTTATAGACAGATATGATGTTAGAACTCCTTTATTACAAATAATGTACTTCACTTTGTGAAGTGAAAGTGATGTTGGAATTTGGATATCTTCTTGATTAGTACTCATAATGTTCAACTATGCACACATAAATCGTTGTAACGAACGATTTCGTAAGTGGGTTCACTTTTTCAAACATTAACACTTTTTTTTTTTCATGTATAGTAGTTGACCAACTATACCTATAAACTACAGGACTTTATGAAGGAAAACAGAGAATGGGGTCTACTGGCTGCAATGCTGCTAAAATAGCTAATCGGGAATATGATTTGGCAACTAAAATAAATTACTGTCAGGCAATAATAGTGGAAAATCATTTTTTTTTTGGAGGCCAATTGTTGAAAATCTTAGTATACGCCGCTTGGATATATTCCGTCTATATCCAAACTATTTTAACAATAATAATTATTATTGATAACTATGCTAATGATAATACAAATCATAATTTGACAAGTGCTGTTGATATGTTATTGTAAAAATATACAATACATGAATTATAGTTTATTATTATACTCCTTGCATCTCAAAATAGTTGTTACTTTAAATTGTTGTATATATATTTTTACGTGCATAAAAAATAGTTTTACAAATTACTTTTTAAATATCTTTTCTATAAAAATATTTTCTCTATTTTCTTAAAATTATGTATAAAAAGTCAATATAATAATTAATTTATAATAGAAAACTATTAAAATTAAATTAAACATAATATTTAATACAAAAAATTAATTAATCAAGTTCGTGCGTCTGCTAGATAAGGCAATAAAGAGTGTTAATTCTTTTGTACACGATAGGCAAGGAAATAAGAAGTTTTATCTTCTTGTGTATACAAGATAAGATTAAGATGCGTAAATTTGTAAGATAAGCCACTCGTAAAATTCATAAAGTTTGTGTAAATCAAATCAAATCGAAGTTAACTAATGGATGTATACCACTTTATAATCAATCAATATTATATATCTGGTTTGGGGTGGGGGGGGGGGGGGGGGTTATGTTGTTATATTTTAAAAATAAAAATGGAACATGTGGATATATGCTATATAGAACTAATCCCGATTGAACTCAAATTGAAGATTGTAGAGTGTTTATCTGGAATCGATATAGCGAAGTTGGTTTCAGACTTTCAGTTAATTCTAAATGGCGATACTTAATAGTACCCAGTGGTATAAAGTTTCTTTGATATAAAGTTGGTTTGAATGGAAGTGCCAGTTTACTGAGTGGATCAGATGTTCCGGGAACGAAACTCTATACCGTAACATTTTTTAATCAATTATTTCATTATGTTTTATAAGTGTTGTGTATGTTCTTGATTCTGAATCTGGTTGAATTTGTTAGTGATTTGATTTTCTTCATTCGGTAGTGGCTATAAGAATAAGATTCACCAAGTGTTCATGTAATGCATGATTCATGCTAAAAAAAAATTCATGGAGTTTATGTGATGTATGATTTATATTTCAGAATCATCAAAAGTACTGCTCCCACCGTCCCACTGGATTCTTTACAGTTACTATTTTGGAGTGTCCCCCTTATTTCTTTACATTACCCAAAATAGTAAGTATTTTAATATTATAAAATTATTGTAGTTAACTGATTGCCCAGACAAATCATGTAATTAAAACATAATCATACTTTATTAAGTAAATTAATCCCACACATCCCAAACTACTTTTACTCCTAATTTTATACTCTCCACCCATATGCCGTTCATCTCTCTCTCTCTGCTATTCTCATTCTCATGAACCCTAAAATAAAAATCCCCTATTTCTTCTATCCATCTCCTTTTTTTTACAATCGATTAAGCTTATGCAATGGAGTCTCAAATCATACACGATTCAGTCCCAAGTTTTGATTCAGATTTCGAAATCGAATCATCTCCATCATCGTTAGTCCCTATAGTCGAAGCTAGTCTGGAATTTGAATATATTATTTGAAGTTAGTCCCTTCGATATTATTATTTTTTGAAAATATTTATAAAAATATGATTCGTAAGCAAAAGCAATTTACTGTAACCTTTTTAAAATTGAATATAATTTTTTTTAAAAAAAATAAAACTACTCATAATTGCATTTGAAATTAGTTTTTAATCAGAAAAATTAAATTTTAAATAAATATCATTTTCCACAACCAAAATAACGTATCAAATGTGATAGTGGCACTTTTTGAAAACACAGAATTGCCAAAAAACTTAAATGTAAAAAGTAATTTTCTGAAAAGATATGTAAAAAGTTAAATGATGTGGTTATGTAATGATAATGGGTGTAGTGGGGTCCGATTCATACCTAAAAGAAGGAAGTGCCGACGAAAGACATCGCGAAAATTCATGTTTGGATGCGCAAGCACACGTGCACACTTTGTTGACAATCATAATCCTTACATTTTCTCTGTCTTTACACAAACTACTCCGTTAGTTAACTCTAATCACTTCTTATGACAAAATACCCTTCTGTCCTTTTTTTTTTTTTGTAAAACTGTAATCTAAGACTAATTTTACATATAAATTACATAAAATATAAACACAATCAATGAAAAGGGGACAGCTGGATAACAAAAAATAAAAAATCCTTACCAATTTACAATTACAGAGGTGGCAAGGATAGTACAGTAATTTTATACGGAAAAGAATAAAAGGAAATACTAGTCATCTAAGCAGATCACTAGTGTGTGCGTTAAAAAAATGACTAAAAGCAAGTCATTGCCGTGTTTGACCTCAAAACCTATACTTACATCATTTACATTCATGTGCATATATTTCATCATCTTCATAAACACCAAACAAGCATATTTGTGTGTATAAGTTTCAAGAAAAATAGTTTATCATACTTTCCTGCTCTTAAATCCAATCGGGATCTGCTTGTGATTACATGAACCAAAAATCTCGATTTTTTCTTGAAATAATTTCAAGCTTTTGTTGGGTGAGATTTGATAAAGAATTGATCGAATAGCAATTACTCTAATTTTTAGTTGATTTGAATAAAATTGATCTGAAAAATGAATGGAGAAATGAGGGGTTTGAATAACACGTTAGAGACTATAAACGCTGCTGCTAATGCGATCGCTTCAGCTGGAAATCGTTTGCCTCAATCTTCTTCTGTTCAGGTATGTGTGTGTGTGTGTGTTTTAGTGTTATGTATTGAGTTTGATTTACTTTTTGTTGCTAAATTTTATGTTTTTAATTATGATGTGGGATGTTGTGTTTAGTGCTATATATTTGATATTTTGATGTGATGACTAGTGACTTTAATTTGTGATGGATTTACTATTGATGTATTAGCAATTATATGAGGTTTAATTTAATCATTTTTTTTATAGCTATTCCAATCTGATCGCAAGTTAGTATCGATTTTAGTTGGAGTTTATGCAATTCAGATGCTGAGAATTTTTGTTTGTAGAACAAGACTTTAAAATATTAAAAAAAAATTCGGTACATGACAGTCTTGATCGGAGTTTATGTTTAAAATTTTTCTTTTACAAATTTATTAAGGGTTGAGTTGGGGTGTTGTGGAAGAGAAAATTCATATAGCAGAACCTAGACGGATGAAAAGAGTTTCCAAGTCTATTCTATCGTAAGAACATGACAATCTGAAGTTTCTTTTCATAGTAGTGTGTTCATGGTGCAAAGGCATAATTTTGACAAGTTAGCTCGTAGCTGGGCATTTGTGGTTACTGTACTTAATTTGATGGACAATCTCTTTTGATGATTTAGATTGGATTTAGTATCGAATTGTAACTGCATCTCTCCACTATCAGGAATCATTCTACTGCTGTCTTTCTCAATATCAGTGACCGGTAATAAAAGAAGAACAAATTCACAATATATAATATTACTGTAACATACCATGGACTTGGCATCATTGATTTGTTCAACTAGTTAAATATTTGTGACTTTAGTCTATTTTTGTTGATATATGAATGTACTTCTAGATTCGTGAAATAAGGAATGATTTTTATTGTCAGAGTCTATGAAGTCTTAAACATTGATGAAACTTCTGAAGGATTCACTAGTCAATGAAATCCTTGGCTGAAAGAAAGAAAGAACTTGTCCATGTTTATATACCAAACCTCGACCTATGTATATCATAGATACAATTTAGAACGTGAGAAGCAAATGCTCTGTGATCCTGTATTGTGCAGATGCTTTTGTGCATATATTTCTTGTACTTAATTATTTTAAATACTATTTTTCTAATTTCAAAATATATGATTTTGCCTTTGATTTTCTGTTATGGAAATCACTTGATTCTGTTGCATGATATACAATCTGAGAGCTTTAGTAATAATGCATTCTTTATAATCTTTTGGAATATACTTAAGACGAACCCATCTTGGACTGCTGTATTTAACAGAACAGAAATTTTGTTAGTTATGTGTTACTAACCTATGTTCAAAAACAGAAAACAAGATGGGGAGGCTGCTGGAGCATATATTCATGTTTTGGATCTGGTAGACAAAGGAAACGGATTGGACCTGCTGTTTTTGTCCCTGAAACAACTGTAGTAGCAGAAGCTCCTGCAGCTCAAAACTTAAACCATGTACCTTCCATCATACTTCCCTTTTTTGCACCTCCATCATCTCCAGCATCTTTCCTTCAGTCAGAACCTCCTTCGGCCACTCTATCACCGACTGGATCAGTTACCCTATCTGCCAACATGTACTCACCTGGTGGGCCAGCCAACATATTTGCCATCGGTCCTTATGCTCATGAAACCCAATTGGTAACCCCCCCAGGGTTCTCGAGTTCAACATTCACGACTGAACCGGGTACTCCTTTTACTCCTCCCCCCGAGTCCCTTCAGTTTACTACACCTTCCTCACCTGAGGTTCCATTTGCTCGGTTTCTTGGACCCAACAACCAAAATGGAGAATCTGATCAAAAATTTCCGTTCTCCCACTATGACTTCCAGTCTTACCAGCTTTACCCTGGAAGCCCAGTTGGCCAACTGATCTCTCCCAGCTCAGGCATCTCCCAATCAGGCACCTCATCTCCTTTTCCTGATTCTGATACCATTCCTGATCGTCTCCAATCCCTTGAATTTCAGACTGGCAATGCTCCGAAGCTGTGGAACCTTGAAAAGCTGTCACCCCGTAAATGGAAATCACGACAAGGATCTGGTTCTTTGACCCCAGATTCTGTGCACCGCAGATCTCGTGATGGTTTTGTGCTGGATCGTCAAAAATCAGATATTTCTCCTCTCCCAACTGCATTTAATGGGTGGCGACATGATGAAATTGTAGTAAATCACAGAGTTTCATTTGAAATAACTGCCGAAGAAGTTGTTAGATGTGTGGAAAAGAAGTCAGCTCCATCGCCAAAGGCTGTATCAGTATTCCCCAAGTATGTGGAATGTCTTCGCGAAGAAGGCGAGAATTCATCAGAGTTGGCTGATGATCAAGAGTGTTATACAAGTGGACAATTTGAAGCGACTCATAAGAGAATTTCTGTAGACGCTGAGGATGAACAGAGGCGTCATAAGCAGCGGTCAATTACTCTCGGTTCCTCTAAGGAATTCAACTTTAGTAGTGCTGATGGAGGACATTCTGATAAGCCTACTTCTATTGGTTCTGACTGGTGGGCCAATGAAAATGTTATTGGGAAGGAGGTTATTCCAAGTAAGAACTGGTCCTTCTTCCCAGTGATGCAGCCAGGTGTCAGTTAATTGGTCTATGCTCTACTGGCTTTCCGTGCAGTTTGTGCGAGAATTGTGGCTGAACTCGTACAAGCTGAAGGAAACTATCAATGACTATGACAGAAATTGTAATATAATAGTAATTCTACAGCTCTTTAGAGGGACGACTGCAAGACTGACTAATGCAAATAGGTTGCAAACAGGTGGACATTTTGTTAAGATTTTGTTAGCATAATCTTTTTTAACTTCGAAACATGTAAGCTAACACGAATAAACATCTGTACTGCTCTTTTCAGTATGTAATATAAAAAATTGTATTTTATATAAATCAATTTGCAGCCTGCTTGTTTTATCTCTGTCAGTATGGAGTACATCTTATATTACTTTAGTTTCTGATGTTTCTCAACTTAGTCTCTGATAGATCAATAAGATATCATGTCTTGAGTTTGTCTGGTTTCCGTAAGAAGTGCAACTCACGTGTGTAGATAGGTGTTTGGTCATTTTATCATGGTAAAATATACTATTTAATTAATTTAAGACGTAGTTAACCTAATATAACTCTTTGAGTTTAATCTGATATTCCTTATTCTCTACATAAAATATATAATTAATATTTATCACTAGTCAATAATTAAATATCTAATATCCCCTAGTAATAAGAATATTAGAGATTCAACAAATAAACACCTGAATAATAATTATTCTAAAATATTAATACTAATAAAATATTAAATGCAAATTTATCACAACTTTTGCTACTATACACACACGTGTGTACATAGAAATAATAATTAATAAATAATAAATTACGAGTAGTATATATAACACCTTTCTCTCTCTAAAATTCTATAACGCACCTCTCTCTCTCTCCGGTTCATTTCTTCTTCTCTTTCTGGTGTTTTTGTGGGGTCACTGTCACTACTCCGATGCACAAAATTGCCGTCCGGCCACCGTACTTTTCACCTCCGGTGAGTCTTTATGGCTTCTTCTATGCACCAAGTTTATATTTTTACTTGCAAGAACTGCTTTTAATTTTAATATTTTCATTTTTTACTTATATGGGTAAAATATAATTTACAAGAAATGCTTGATCTTTTTGATGTATTATAAGGGCTTGTTTGAGAACACATGAACATTTATTTACCTTTTTGTAATTTTAGTTCAGTGTAATTCTGTTATATAGCGGTAGAAAATTTTATACTTGGTAGTATTTAGATTAGCTTAATTGTTTACTGGTTCTTGAGGGACCCTTTTCATCTGGGCTTGTTTAAAGTTTTGATTTTTATTCTTTACTAGGATGTTTATGTGTGTATTTTTTTGTACATGCATATGTTTTAGGAACAGGGGTTTGGGGTTTATCAGTTGATTTTTGTTGTGGTGGACACTGTGGACTGAATGTGTAGATCTATCTGAAAAATGTTCGGTTTGGTAGAGTTCCGATATGGCAGAGTTCTTTTCAAGGTGTTATATTTGATGCTTCAATGTGAATTCTGAGGTGCATTTAGGTGTAAAACTGGTTCAGATTAAGAAATTAATATGTTATTTGCAGAATTTGTACCTAAGCAAAAGAGACAAGAGATTTTGATGTTTATCTGTAATGCTTGTGGAAAGTTTTCTTAAAAAGTTAGACGAAGATGGTCCATTGATGTTTCCTACTTAGATTGGTACAAAAAACAGAGTCATGTACTTTGACATTTTTTTTTTAAATTTCGGTTAGTAATTCAGCTGTAAATGTGGCAGTTGCGGAACTGAATTAAGTTCTTATGTTGCGGAATTGAATTGAGTTCTTACTCTATACGTTTGTTCGGTGAATATTTATTGCCAACTAAACAAGTTGATTGCATGAATATATGAACTTAATAGGATAAGTTTGCTAGTCCGTTCTGGAACATAAATTATGCCATCTGTTTGTCTGCCAACAAGAACTGTGATCCAAAAACGAAAGCTGTGATCTATACTGACTGACACGTGTTTGGATATTTTTCCCTTTAAATTCCTTTTTAGGCTAAATGTTAAAATGATGAAACTGAATGCCGAATTGTGAGGTGCACAATTCACTCGAAACCACCTTCACTCTCTTCTGATAATTTGCTTCTTTAAGATTTGCTTGGTTTCAAGATTTTTTATGGCTCTCACTTACTGTTTTAGATGTTGCAAGTCTGATCGTCAACTGAACTAAAATGTGGAAGATTTAATCCACAAACTATTTACTCTATTCAAGTGGCGGACAGAGAGTTTATGGTCAGTTGCTATTGTTCAAAGTTTTTGAGATAGACATGCCTTCCTGGTGGGCAAAATCCTCATCAAAAGACGCAAAAAAAAAACCAAATAAAGGAAGTTTCATTGATACAATACACAGGAAGTTTAGGACTGTGTCTGAAGGGAAGTGCAAAAGTGGTTCTGGCAAACAACATTGTGATGCTATATCAGAAGAGGCATCTCCATTTCCAGCAACATCATCCTCTACGCAAGTGTCACGATGTCAGAGCTTTGGAGAAAGGGCTCAAGCCCAACCACTTCCGCTTCCTGGAATGCAAAATAGTAATGTACGTTGTGTTGGTTCTGGAAAGAAAGCAGGAGCAAAACCTGGAGTCAGCAAAGGTTCCAAACCGCTTTTGTTTGTGTCCCTTCCCAAACCGGGTGGTCTGGCATGCGGTCCAGATGCTATAGATGCTGAGGCAGCTGTAGGGACTACTTCTGTTTCTAGTGATACGTCTACTTATAGTGATGATCCATCAGACTCACATCTCCCAAGTCCTCATGCATCTGATTACGAATTCAGGAGTAGAACCGCAATTAACAGTCCTTCCAGGTGCGTTCTGCATGTGATAATTGTTAGGTCACCTCTTTGGTTATTTGGTTATTATGCTCACTATACGTGCTCTCTCTCGGTTACACCTTTGTCTTTTGCGCTAATAACAAACATTGTATTACATGTGTCACAGTGTAAAGAAGAAGAAACAGTTGTGTATCACTACCCAGAAGAATTCAAGAGAGAGGCTGAAGCCAGCGAGCACTATTTTGAATAATCAAATCCCTACATCACCCAAGCAAGGACGCACAAGCTCTCATTTGCCAAATTTACAAATTCCTCAGTACGGTGCATTTTTCAGTGCTCCAGACAGCATAATGTCCAGTCCTTCTAGAAGTCCAATGAGAGTGCCTGGTCCGGAGCTAGTCCTGAACTCTCGTTTTTGGGCAGGAAGGCCTTTTGCAGATTTACCTTTGCTTGGGTCTGGACATTGCTCTAGTCCAGGCTCAGGTTACAATTCTGGACAAAATTCAGTTGGTGGAGATATGGCTGGTCAGCTGTTTTGGCAGCCTAGTAGATGTAGTCCTGAATGCTCACCAATTCCGAGTCCCAGAATGACAAGTCCGGGGCCTAGCTCCAGAATACATAGTGGTGCTGTCACCCCTTTGCATCCACTAGTCGGAGGGGCAACAGAATTACCTGCAAAGTGGCCTGCTGACAGAAAGCAGCAAGGCCACAGGCTTCCCCTTCCACCCATAACAGTTTCTAACGCATATCCTTTCTCTCCTTCTTATTCAACTGGAACAACTCCTGTTCCGCGAAGCCCTAGTAGGACAGAAAATCCTACTAGTCCTGGCTCTTGTTGGAAGAAAGGGAAACTGCTAGGTCGAGGAACATTTGGTCATGTGTATCTTGGTTTCAATAGGTCTGTCACCATAAGGAGATATAAGGGCAATCATTTTCTCTAAACCTTATTTGAAAAATCAACATAGTCTATATTTTTCCTTTATGAGATATATCACAATAATGTTTAGTTGATATTGGTCTAGTTATTATTTTTTAATTTTTTCTCTATCATAGTTAGAAACGTCCACTGAACCCAATTTATTTCTTGTATTGAGCAGAATATAAACATCACTATTGTCATTAATCTCAAGTGAGATAATCCTATTCTGGTTTTGCACCTTTCTGATTATTTTCTACCTTGCTGTAGTGAAAGTGGCGAAATGTGTGCAATGAAGGAGGTAACACTATTTTCAGATGATGCAAAGTCAAAGGAAAGTGCACAACAGTTAGGGCAAGTGAGTTTCCTGTATAGGGTGTAGTGGAATTTAGCTTTCTGCCTCTCTGA
Organism: Oenanthe sinensis; assembly: GCA_028671895.1. Lineage (NCBI taxonomy): Eukaryota > Viridiplantae > Streptophyta > Magnoliopsida > Apiales > Apiaceae > Oenanthe > Oenanthe sinensis. The sequence continues at coordinate 26,960,387 of CM053812.1, read as the reverse complement.
GGAGATTGTCTAGTTCTCCTGGAAATTGTTGTTAATGAAGAATTTCTAATTTTCTTTGTAATTGGCAGGAAGTTGCATTACTAAGTCGTTTAAGGCATCCAAACATTGTACAATATCTTGGATCTGAAATGGCAAGTTTTGCGAATCGATAGTTCTGTTCTTTCATTAGTAATATAGTATTATAATGCCATATATAATGTTAGCACGACCATATACTTGTGCATGTGTATATATAATAAAATAAGAATGAAAAAGTATAGTGGATCAAAGATTACGTTGTGATGACAATGAAGCCTTTCTATTAATGCTCATCTTGTTTTGGAATTCTTGTGCAGGTAGATGACAAATTATATATATATCTGGAGTATGTTTCAGGTGGTTCAATTTACAAAATCCTTCAAGACTATGATCGGTTGGGTGAAGCTGCAATCCGAAGTTATACTAAGCAAATTTTATCTGGGCTTGCGTACTTGCATGCTAAGAATACACTTCACAGGTGAGCTGAGTTGTTGTCTTGGACCTTGGTTATTGCTTACTATTATACCAGCAACGAAACCAGTTCTATAGTTTGTATATAGGTATCATATTATGAAGATCTGTTAGAAGTCTTTCCCTATTTCTTCCTTAAATGCTGTACTGGGTGGTCATATTATTATTCTGTTTTTTTAATCATTATAGAAATTATTCTTATGCTGAGGTTTGTTTATTTAAAATTTCAACTCAGGGATATCAAGGGTGCAAATATACTGGTTGATCCAAATGGTCGCGTGAAATTGGCAGACTTTGGCATGGCGAAGCATGTAAGTAGCTTTCCAGCTTCCTCGGGTGATGATAAATTGAATGAGATTTCAAGTGAAAAGTAATAATATTTTGAATGTGAAAAGGTGCAACAAAGCTTTGAGCATAATAAGTTTAGAATATGGGCCTCTCTGGTAACAAAATCTATGTAGATATAAATAAGCTTCCCAAAATTTACCACAATGAGTGTACATGTTTACTTGAAATATGAGCAGTAAAAATAGACATCCTGTGGTGCTTCTTATTAGATAGCTAATTATTTGTCAACGCAAAACAATAACAAATAAAATCTTCTGCTTTTAGTTATGATAGTAGAAAATATTTATTATGATTGAATAAAGTTCCCAGACTCGCAGAAGAAATGCAACGTCCATCCATGTCGGCGTGGTCTTGCAAAATATCATGAGAAGTCGTTAAAATTTTTAATGCTTTAATTAAACAGAGAATTCTGTGGTGTGCAAAGAGTACAATCTTATGCTTTTACTTTGTCTGGAAAAAATGCATGACCGCTGAAGTGGCAATTGAGATTTGTAACATGTTTCTGAAGAACGTTTCTCTTAATATGTTATAAATAGAAATTACTCGGGGGGGGGGGGATTTAGTTCCTAGTTATTTGTGTCCATCATAGTATATACTACTTAGAATTGAAGTCTTGTAATACATTAAAATTTATGCCTTGCCAGAGAACCGGAAGTTGTGCAGAGTTCAAGGAGATAGTTAATAAGATCAAATAAAGAATTTGGAGGGGGGGTTGATTTTTTTTTTTGGCTCATACAAGCTAAATACTTTGTCATATTTTTTCATTAAATTTCACTGTAAATAATCTGCAGATTTCTGGACCATCATGTCCATTATCATTGAAGGGAAGCCCTTACTGGATGGCACCAGAGGTTAGCTGAATTCTAAAATTTGTTGCATTCATTACTTTATGCATATTTTCTCTATACATTAAAGCTTATGCTTTGTTTAGGTTATAAAGAACTCAGATGCCTGCAACCTAGCTGTGGATATATGGAGTCTTGGGTGCACTGTTTTGGAGATGGCAACAACAAAACCGCCTTGGAGTCAATTTGAGGGGGTTAGTTCAGAGTGATTATATGTGGAACTGTACAATATGTATCATCTATATTATCTACTAATTTACTAGCTGGTGTTTATGTGACTTTCATGCTAAACCAGTAGCTTTACTTGTTCTTTTCCCTTCTTGACATCATTTATTTGTATTTTCCTAAGGTTGCTGCCATGTTCAAGATTGGACATAGCAAGGAGCTTCCTGCAATCCCTGAACATCTCTCAGATGATGGCAAGAATTTCGTAAGGCGGTGTTTGCAGCGTAACCCATCAGACCGCCCTTCTGCTGCTCAGCTGTTGGAGCACCCATTTGTAAAAAATGCTGCACCTTTGGAAAGACGCATTCCTCGTTCAGTGCCTTCAGAAGCAACACCATCCGTAGAAGTAAGCCCCTCAGCATGTTAATTTTCAGAAGTTTTCCCATCACTACTTTCAGGACAGCCAAAAACAAACCCCAGAGTTTATTAACACTCCATGAACTGTTTGTTTATGTTTCGGTTCTCATTCTTTCAAATAATCCTGCACTCCATGAAATGTTGTTTGTGGTGTTGTTTCATTTTTTCAAATGAACCTGGTTATCACGAGGAAACCCAAAACCCTAGCCTTTGTAAGATATAGTTCTCGTCTTTCTTCTCTGGTCCGGCACCCAAAGTTTAATTGGACCAAATCATATTTTAGATCATCTTCAGAAATGGAGACATTATAAGATATTCTTATGGTAAAGTTTTTTGTGTTCTGTATTATTTTAGGGATGAGAATAATTTTAAATATGGCATGTCAGCTCCAGGTCTTCGAAAATGTTGCATTTATATTGTTGTAATATATATGATATTCATTTTTCAGATGTATAAAATAGGTTTGCTTCTGTCTTTTGTTAAAATATCCACTACAGATTTAGGTAGAATAAACAGGTCATATGTCAGCTATATCAGGTTTTATTAGATGGCTGACTTTCTTTTGAGGCTAAGAGGGAGCAGGTGTGTGTGTTTGCTCATGTAGTGTAAAGCTTTCAAAATTTGCATTTGGCTTTGGGTTTGCTCTCAACTGTCCATTTTGCTGCAGGGTTTTGGACATGCTAGAAATCTTTCATGCTTAGACCCGGAAGGAGTGGTGATGAATCGTTCTAGAGGTCTAAAATTATTATCAGGCTCCAGGTATCTCTCTCTCACACACACACACACAAAATCATGCACATGCAGACTGAGAGGTGATATCAGTTATTTTTGTACATTACCTAAAGATTGCTTCTACTTTCTGCATTTTAAATGCACAAGTTTAATGTTGTAATTTTATACTATTTTTCTATTCTACGAAAAATGAAGGTCCTTCTAATAGCTTCTTTAGTGAGACTATAACTGATAGAAAATCGCCTATCTACATTTCCGCACTTCCATACATTGGTCTTGTTTTGCTTAATTTTGTTGACAATGAGTTTTCATCGTATCTTGATTCTCCTGATATGTAGTGATGCTCATGCGCTGCGGAATATATCATGCCCAGTTTCACCAATTGCTAGCCCTTTTCTGCATTCACAATCACCCCAGCTTATGAGCCCAAGACCACTTGCTTCCCCAATATCAAGCCCCCGTGTCACATCCGGTTCGTCTACACCCCACAGTGGCGGCGGTGGTGCTGTTCCATTTCATCTTTCAAAGCAGTTGCCAACTTACTTGCATGAAGGCATGGGAATGACTCTGAGGTCCCAAAACAGTTTCTACCCAAACAATGGTGTGTCCTACAAAGAGCTGAAGCCTGAACTATTCCAAGGGGCACCAAAAGCTTCTCATATTTTCCAGGAAGAAATCCAATCTGAGAAGGGTTTTTTCAGGCATCAGTTTGGGGGGTCTGCACAAGGAGATGTGGGATTATACAATGGACAGTTGTCAGCCAATCTAGTGTCGCCACCTCTGTTGAAAGATCAAGTCAAATCCATCAGTAGATCTGCGTGGAAAAATTAATATTAATTAATGTCACTTGACTAAGCGGTCTTTCAACAGCAACGATTTGTACTATAGGCGATAGGTTCACAATAGTTTTGAATAAACTTGCATCTGGCAGGAACTGTAATGGAAGGAGGTAGAACTTGTTCATCGTAGCACTGAGTCTCTACTCGAACTTCTATATGGTTCGTTATATTAATCATATGTTCGTCATATTTGATCTTAATTAACATTAGATAATTAGCTATTAGCTGATGTGAGTGTTGGAAAATTTTGTTTTGCAGAACATATGCTCTGGAGCTCCAGCATTCAGTTGTTCCTTTCAGCCGCTAGAGAAAAAAGGTGTAAATGTTTTACTTATCATGAATTTTGAATTAGGCTTCAGAACCTGCCTTCAATTCTGTCTCTTGACATCTAACGGGAGATCGCAGGAAACTCTCTCAATAGGAGCTACAGTGCGAATCTGGAATTTAGTGCATAAGGCTGTTTTAAGAACAATGTAAAATAATTATGCTCTGTAAGATGTACTCTGCCTCCTGGTTAACTGCCTTGTTAATACTCGTGTTTCAATCATATAATTAGTTTAAAAGGCTCATGCTTTTGAGGAAGAAGCGAAAATTATACGTTCGAAATTCAATTCAGATGCAAGTTGGATAGGAAACATATAAATACATGGTTACATTTATAAAATAGACGGTGTCAAAAAACAAAAAGTATATTAAAAAATGAACATTCTTTTATTTCCAAGCTCACGATATAACACCGCTACAAGTCATTAATGTAACTTTAATATAATAATTACACAATAAAACAAACTCTCACAAAACAATAAGATAGATAAATTACTGACAAGGCACACAAGAAATTGGAAAGTTTCATATAGATCACTCAAAATCATTTGGTCTCTGTAAAGGTCAAGCTGAACTCCCATAGCTTCTTGGCCACTTCTGGATCTCTAGCCATTTTGCTTGCTTTAGCCATGTTGTTGTCCTCAAAATATTCACCGCTAACGCCGTTAACTTTAGGGTTTAATGCCAAATAACATGTAGTTGAAGCTCCCTATATAAAAAAACGAAACAAGAAATGACATTCATTTCCGGAACTTATAAAAGAGGATGTACAAGATCACGATAATAGAAGAAATGTGTCGACAATGCAACAGAGTGCAATGAACATACCTGAGGAACATTTTTCAACAAGAATTGAGTACAAGCGAGGTAACCTGCATTATGCAAAGAACTGGTTGGTTAATAATTTATTATGAATGGATATGTCTAATAAGTAATATGATTAAGAGTGTAAGTTGAGTATAAATGTCGCGATTAGATAGAGGTTCAAATACTTACAACCAAGAATGCCGCTATTTTGGCTGATATTAGTGGCAATAAGTCCAGGATGAAGTGAATTTGCAGTGACATTCGCGCCTTCCTCCTGATAAAATTGTGAACAATCATTGTTTTATTTTACATTCAAAGTTTCAACAAATGATGAATAAGTATATCATATAGATTGAATAAATTACAGTTTGCCACTTTGCCTAATATCGCTGATCTTGAAATATAAGAGTGAAAGTGGTTGAAATTTGAAAATGATGCTTTTGTTTCATTCCAATATCAACCATTTTGATGTTTACTTTTAAACAGACTTGGGAGTAAATGGTTCATTTACCTTCAAACGCCTTGAAAGCTCAGCACAGTGCAATATGTTACAGAGCTTTGACTGTCCATAGGCACTGTTGGGATCATAACTGTAATTTTCATTAAAACCAAGCAAAAGAGATCAAGTTAGATGTCTTGCATTGTCTATTATATTGGAGTGTTTGTGATGTGTAAAGCGGTGATATCTGCAATTAGCTAACCTGTCTTTGTCATTGATTTTGTCGAAAAGAATTCCTTCTTTGTAAGTATAAGTGTGGAGTGTTGATGCAATGTTAACAATCCTTCCTTCCTTGCCACAATCTCGAGCAGTGTTTTTCATGGTATCCAACAATAGATTTGTCAAAAGAAATGGACCCAAGTGATTTACAGCAAATTGTTGTTCGATTCCGTCCTTTGAAAGTGTGAATGGAGGTGCCATGATCCCTGCATTGTTACTTCACAAAACCAAAACAAAAACAACAAACTTCTTCAGGTTCTAAACTTCAGACAGAGAAACTAAATATAAGAAATGTCATTGTAATGGATTTGAGTCCAAGTAGATTCTTACACTAGAATGTTCAGCGGAAGACCAGTGGCAATAAAAGCAGCAGCAAAGTTTCTAATGGATGCAAATGTGTTAAGATCTATTTCCATGACATCAATTTTGGCACCGGGGATTTTCTTGAGTATATCCTCTTTAACTTTTTCACCAGCCTTACAGTTCCTAACTCCCATGATTACATGAACACCGCGTAGAGCAAGGACTCTAGCAGTCTCTATTCCAATTCCATTTGATGATCCTGAGATATATAATTATACAGAGTGAATATCAGAGCCCTGTCGATTTCTCGTTAATAAGAAACACAATTTCAAGCAGGTAATGTCCAGACCAAGTTAGTTTCTTACAGGTGCCTCATATAATTCTCTCTTTTTGTTATATGCATCAGATTCTTATGTGAGAATAACTATTTATGAAATTCAACTTTATAGGTGTCCATAGATAATATTTCAACTTTTCTTTCAAAGCATAGAAGCAGATCTCAACTCAAGACCATCTTATATGTAAACAAAGACTAAAACCTCAACAACACAAGTAGATCCAGAACCTTACTAAAAGTCAAAACTCAATTCTGCCACCAATATATTATCAAATTAAAATCTACTACTAATTTCATTAAATGATCGATCAATCAAATCTAGTTGCAATCAAATTATTGTTAGACCTCTTCCAAAAAATTATAAGAATTTAGTAAAATCAGTTCGAACTAGACCACCTCTAATAAATCTTGGCCTCCATCTAACAAACATCTTAACATACGATATTACTGAAAAAAATTAGATCATATATTTAGACTGCACCGTATCATTAACAAAACACTGACACACACACACTAACACAGACAAACTGTGTGTGAAACATGCATGGGAAACAAGAAACTTACCAGTAACAATGGCAACAAGACCTTTGCCATCAACTCCTTTAGTGACTTGCTCAGCTGTTGAACGAGCAGAGAAACCAGATTTTCCTTTTAATCCAAAAATCCACATATTATCAAGTGATTTATAAATATCTTCGATATCAAACAAAATAATTCAACTCTAGTACAAACTTGTATAACTAGAAAAATGTTCTTGATATTTTGTGTCAGCTACTATGAATGATCATCTGTATATATACTAGTATATATGTAATGTATTATGTATGTATGTTTAGACCAAACAGGTCATGTGTGACATATGGATTTACTTAGAAATGTTCGTATGGTCCTGAAAGGTTGACTTCAATTGTGGCGACTCACTGTGCCAATTGCCTGTATTTTCTCATTTAATTTAACTTTTGTAGTATTGTTTTTTATATGGCGACAACGAATGATTCGAGACATCCAGGCTAATAGGGCCAAATTTATTTAAATCTGTTGTGACATTGTGCATTATTTTAAAATTTTATAATCTGAAAATGTTTTAAAAATCTTTCTTCATTTATTAGTGCTGTCTCTTCTTTTATTTACTTTGGTATTAATTTACTCTTCCTTTTTTTTTTATACTGTGTAGATTACGGAACAGAAATTCACTTCATTTTTTATTGAAAAAAGCAGATTGATTCTAGACGTGGACAACTAGGAAATGTAAAATATTTAATTACGAAGTTTAGATGGTGATTAGAAGATTTTACGGATGGCCGAACCACTTTGGTTAATATATAAATTAACTCGGAAGGAAATAAATATTTATACAACTCAATTAATTAGTATGCTTCTACTCGAATTTGATCATTAGTACAGGGTTACATTAGTATTAGTATTTGTATAGATAATAATTCAAGGCAAGGTCCACTTGTAATTTGTTAAGGCAGAGAGGGGTAGGGATGGGATAAAAAGGCACGCACGTCACATATTCACATTATTAAAATGTAGAGGATAAGCATGGGATGTATAGATATTTCATATTTGCATATGCTCTATTACGAAATGGTCTTGATGATGCAGACATGAACAAGTATTGACCTGGGCGTTACTATTACACCTAACTTCCAACTGCTTGTGCTGACTTACAACTTAAAGTCTCTGTCTCTCACAGGAATTTTACCTTTCTTCTATATCCCAAACAAGACCCAAATACATTTATAAATGAGCCGCTGGTTCCGTTAGCTCACATGTCTAATCGACTTCGCTATATCCTATAGGTGAACAAGACGTCCTCAAGACCTACGCCGACACATAAAATTTCAAAATTTTAAATTTTTTTATATAAATTATAATATATATATATATATATTATGCCTCAAAAACTAATTTTGACTAAAACCCGTAAATCTCATGCCCGTCCTGCCCCTGCGTGCATTTTATAATTTAAAAGTCTATATCTATACTATATACTATAAGTTTTGATCGGTATAGTACTAGGTGAACTATAGAAAAGATCTTGACCGTCCAATTTTAAGTGAACCATAAAAATAATCTTAACCGTTGAATTTTAATAAAATATAATTTTAAAAGAATATAATCATACATACAATTATAACACCAATAATCCTCCTTTTATGCAAACAACTCATAAACATTATAATTCTAAAGAATATAAACATTACTACTAAAATACAATCTCATATTAATCTTCTAACTAAAATATCTCGCATTAATCTCCTAAGTAAAACACATCTCTATACAAAACAAACAAAAATTATCCTATTAAAATATAAATATAAATAAATTATATAAAAACATATACATATAATATTAAATAAAATTTAAATTATTATTATACAAATACAAATAAATTCAAATCATTAAAAAATATTAAAATAAAAATATTAAAAAATTAAAAAAATTCATCCGTGCATCGCACGGGATATAAGCTAGTATTATTAAAGCCGAAAGATTAAAAGTTTTGGTCGTCAGTATGGTACTGGGTGAATCATAGAAAAGATATTGACCGTCCAATTTTAAGTGAACCATAGAAACAATCTTAACCGTTGAATTTTAATAAAATATAATTTTAAAAGAATATAATAATTGATTAATTATTGGGCCTAATTTTAAAATATTAATCTTCTAACTAAAATACAATCTCATATTAATCTTCTAACTAAAATATCTCACATTAATCTCCTAAGTAAAAACATCTCTATACAAAACAAACAAAAATTATACTATTAAAATATAAATACAAATAAATTATATTAAAACATATACATGTAATATTAAATAAAATTTAAATTATTATTATACAAATACAAATAAATTCAAATCATTAAAAAATATTAAAATAAAAATATTAAAAAATTAAAAAAAAATCATCCGTGCATCGCACGGGATATAAGCTAGTGTATTATATAAATTTGAAAGAGTCTATGTAAATTATATGATATAAAAGTCCCGTTTAATTTAGTTAATAATAATTTATAAATTAATATATATATATATATATACATACATATATTTTAATTTATAAACCTCTCAGAAGAGAAGACAAAAGACTCGAGTGCGAAAGTTAAGCATGAGCATCTAGTTCTTGCTGGTTGTATTTTAGTTCTTGCTGGTTGTATTTTAGGGGGGTGATTTTCCACCCCATTTCTTTTCTGTTGCCGAGGTTAATTTGATCTAGTAATGAAAGTTCATTTAAAAAAAGAAAAATTGTAAAAATGTATTATTGCAACTCAAACATGTGTTTATATTGTTTGTTTATGGTTCTGTTTGAGATTGCTGTTGAAAACTACTATACTATTAGAAAAGTGCAGGTGAAAAAAGTGTTGTTAGAAAAATCAGATGATCGTTTGGTAAATTTTTTTTGATTTGGACATATTTTAAGACATAATATATATAAATAATGTTTTTTGGGAGGCTTGATGATGAAATTTGTAGTTATTCCGTGCAAAAACTGAAAAACAGTTTTTTTTAAAGCATAGAGGACATGTTTTCTCTAACCGCAACTTTTAGGCCAAAAGCATTTTTCCAAACAGCGGTTTTTTATTTTACCAAACATATTTTTAACAGTTTTTTAGCAAAAAGGTGTTGTAACTGTCTGTAACAACAATTTCAAACGGAGCGTAGGTATGCAAACTTCTTGAAAGGATTTGGTATTGTGTTTGGTTAATATAAATTAAATACATTATAACTCAATAAATAAATATTTGATAAATCAATAATCTTGTTAAATGAATAATTTTTTCCAGTTTCAACATAATAGAGAAAGTGCATTTTTAACCTCGATAAATAAATAATCTCAATTAATAAATATAATCTTCTGGTTCCAAACATATTCATTTATCGAGATTTAACTATGGGTGGAAATAAAATAAAATGTAAGCTATATTTTGAATAATGAATAACAATTCGTAACAAATTAATGAAAATTTAAGCTTTTAACTTGCAAAGTATAAGTAATGCCCCCGTCCCAAATAATAATTTCTTGATTTTTTGGCACGCATGTTTAGAAGTAAAAAATACATACATTTAATAAAATTTAAAAAAAAATATTAAATAAAAATTTAGAATTTAAATTTTTATATGATATAAAAATTAATATCAATTATATTTATGTATTTTTTACACATAAATATGTATGTCAAAAAGTGAAAACACTATTATTCAGAACTGGAGGGAATAACGGGTGTTGGCCCTATATGTCACAATTTGGGGAGAAAATGCTCTAAATGGCACACCCCGAAAAAATGGCCCTACATAACACTCCAAAACGCTACATCGTGTAGAGTTTTGAAAAAAAAAAATTCTCCCCAAGATAAAGTAGCGTTTTTCCCAAAAAAAATTAAATAAAAATGCAAAACGCTACACGAAGTAGCGTTTTCCCCCGAAAAAAATTAAAAAAAAGTGCAAAACGCTACACGAAGCAGCGTTTTCACTTTTTTTCCAGCACGCCGCACTATGTAGCGTTTTGGAGTGCTATTTAGGGCCATTATTACGAGTTATGCCATTTAGGGCATTTCCCCCTCAAATTGTGACATATAGGGCCTTTTCTCGGGAATAACATTTATATATAAGCGAAACTAAAATGCTGGAAACATCAGTACCCACCTGACCATTTTCGTCCAAACGGTAACAATAATTTGTACTTAAAAATTGATGGCAATTCCCATGATTAGCTCAGTAATGATCATTAAACAGAGGACAGGGTGTTCTAGAGGGGCCGTGTTTTATGGGCATCATAGTTCACTGTACAGTACTCAGTGTATATCCTGTATTTTTTTTATTTGACATTTTTGATTTTTTGACATGTATTTTTATAAATTTTGACTTGATAGTTAGAATAATTAAATTCTTTTCAATAAATATTATAATAATAATAAAAATAAATAAAAATAAATAATTTTAATTATACAGTCAAAATTTGTTAAAATATGTGTCAAAAAATTAAATAATAATTAAAATGAAACGGAGGGAGTGATGTTAGAGTAGTATTCTTTTACTACTACTTTCAAAGGTTCAAGATGTTTAAATAAGTATATGTAATGCCGTAATGGCAGTAATGCAATACGCAAATACATACTCTATATGTGTCATTAAATTCTTTACATTTTTTTTAATGTCTCATTCAATTTTTTACATTTCAAATTTTTTTTAAAATAGTAAATTTTCATATTACAAAATTTACTGCAAGGCACGGGATACTCTAACATATATATTTTATTTATAAGTTATTTTATAATAGATTTAATATTTTTATTATAAATTTATGATTAATATGTGAGCAATTGAATTGGTGATGTATTTTTAAGTTGATTGTCTTATTTTGACTATTAAAAAAACACTCGTCAATATTATTAATAACGGTATAATATATTATTTTTAAAAAATAAAAATGCATAAGAAATAATTTTAGAATGTAAAAATATTTTTTATTTACATAAAATTTTATATTTTCAATAATTATCGTCTTCTTTAATATTTATACAAGAAACTTATTAAAAAATATTTCTCAATATTACAGCGCGTGGAGGTGAAGTACTTACATTTTTTTTTGACAAAAATTGTACTTGCATTACTTAAACTGATTCAGAAACGATTACATTATGAATAAGATCAGGAGCATTTACATGTCATTCGAGTATCTGACATAGAATGTGCCGCTTTTGCTAGCAAATCAGCCACATTATTCGCAGACCTATGTGCGAAAACTACTAGCACATCATAAAATTGCTTGAATAACTCAAGACAATAAGTAGTCACGGTATCAAAATAAGACATTCCCCGAGCACCATTGCAAGCATTAGCACGATTTTAGCATTCGTCTCAAAAATGCATTTCTTAAAGGGCCTTTCTTTCATCCAGGATAAAGCTTCCTTCAAGCCAATTGCCTTGGCTTCTGGAGGAGGTAGCATGCCTTCATGCTTCCTGCATCGTGCCATCACGAATTCCCCAACATCATTCCTCACCACAATACTGATTCCAATACAGTTTATATTCGTAAACAGGGCTGCATCGATATTAATTTTAACCCAGTAATGAGGTGGTTTCTCCCATTTTCTGGTGGTTCCAGGAATTGTACCCCCTCGTATGTTAACTCCCAAAGTACGTTCTTGAGCTTTACGCCAATCAGTAAACAGATTAAATGCCGACGCCTTCACTCCAAAGGCAAACACGTTTACCTTATCCCAAATCCATTTGTTCCTTCTATTTCCATAGGTTCCAACATATAACTCCAACCAAGTCACATTTTTCTCTGGTACAACCTACAAAAACTCTTCTTAAAATGTCAAATGCTGTATCATTAGGTAGTATAGTAACACTACCTTGCAATCCGGTAGCTGTCCAAACAGCCTTTGCAAACTCGCACTCGAACAACACATGTATATCTGTTTCCTGATGCAGAAGGCACCACGAATACATAAGATTTACCTGTACTCTCTTATCTAGCAATCTCATTGCGATTGACAGACAAAATTTGCATACACGCCAAAGAAAGTTGATTACTTTTCCGGGAACTTTTAAGTACTTATATAGTTACATGTGAAAGTGAAATACTTATAAAGATATAATAATAATACATTAAATATAACAATATAATAGAAAATTTACGTTGAATAAAATGTTTTCCTAAAAAGCGTGTCGTGATGTTATATAATAATATAAATTGATTAGAAAGTAATTAAGGAGAATGTTTATATGTTAAAACAGTAAATTAGATATTAATATAAGGGTAGAATTGTAAATTTAACTTAAATAAAATATTTTCAAAAAAAGATTGTTGGGGGAATTATACAACCGGGAGATGCCGCAATGGCAGTAATGCAATACGCAAATACATACAGTACTCCGTATATATTACATGACAGAGAATATTCTTCATCCGGCTTTTACACTGGCAGTCTGGCACTGGTTTAGCTGTTTAGGATGGATACTCATTGAATCATTGACATTGGAACCAGTTTTGAAGCTGGTACTATCTTTAACATAATAGAAAATTATTTATTAGAGCTGGATGTAGCTGATCATTAAATATTTAAATATATTATAAATTAAGTTAAATAAAATATTTTATTATGATTATAAAATCATTATAGTAAATAAGGTGATATAAAAAATTTATTTTAAATAAGAATGAGATTTTTAATTTTATACTAATTATAATAAATAATAAAGGAAAGATTCAATAAGAAACCCCTGCATCAACTGTTGAAGAAAATATCAATTCGCATCAGTTGAGAGTTCATGTTATTGTTATCACACGGCCTTGACTTCTAGAAACTTTTGTATGAACATTTGAACGCATTATATTTGGCTATTTGCCGTTGGGTGAGACTGATTTTTAGTGTAAGATATAATCATACGAACACCTTGTCGCACACAATAATTTAGGAGTCCCATGTGATAGCCTACGGTATATTGCTAATTTCTAATTTACTTATTCAGAAAGAAAATTGTAAGTAACTTATATTTTCTTTAAAAAAAAGTAACTAACTTGTATAATGACAAGTTTTTTGGAGAAAATATAGTCTAAAGATTATAATATCTACCTAATAGTTCCATTAGTCTCTTCTTAAATTGTCCAATTTCAAATTTATTTTTCATAAAGTTATTTAAAAAATTAACTTTTTTAAAATTAAATATAACTTTCTTTCAATAAAATTAGTATAAATAAGTTAAAGATGTAAGAATTTTTTTTCAATAAATAAAATTAATCTTTCCTATGATTTGATCTAGATAAAAAAACTCAAATTTACGAAGCTAATAATAATTAATGTACTGTTCCAATTAATTTACCAGATTATTTATATTATAATTATAATTATAAAGAATTGTAGTTGAACATACGTGGGATCCAATATGTTTCATAATATAACATGATAATATTGCTTCAACGAAAAGTAAAGACCGGAATTAGTGGAAGATATGTTCCACTTTAAAATTAGAAACACCCACTTGGAAACATTTTATTCGGGGTCGATATAATTTGTTGTAATTTAATCTACAATATATAAAATTTGTACCTTCTCACATGAACTCTGCCCCACTAATCTTATATACTTAGCAGGGTAACGGTAGTAAAGAGAGAGTTTGTATAAACGTTGGGCTCCGAATCAATGAAAGTTTTTGTGCATAAATTAGGAGGGACCAGGAAAATACAAGTGCTAAACAGCAAGTAAGAATCTGATACCGATATATACATACATACATAATTTAATTAAGAGAAATGCAAGGGTCCCTACCCGCATGCATAAATGCGCCCATAAATTAAAACAAATTTCATGTCACATCATTTGAAAAAAAAATTGAGATTAATTTTGTATAAGTAGCATTGCTCTTTAATTAAAGCACTTATATACCTTTTCCTAGAATTATGTTAAATAAAGAAGAAAATGATCCCAGGCAGTTAAACGAGACATGTAATCAAATATAAACATCATAGGTAATACAGAGTGTATTTTTTTTTTTGAAATAAGGTAATACAGAGTGTATTAAAAAATAATTTAGATATCTGCTTAACATGTTGTGATCGTGATGTATTAATCAACATTATAAATATACATATATCCTAAAAAATGTTACTTGTACTTGTGTAGTAGTTATGTATCTCACTAATAACATATATAAACATATCACAAATTGGCCATGTGTGTATGGTATAGTCGATGAAATATTAGTTGGGCTGAGACTGAGTCAAGCTCATACTGAAATCCCAGAGTTTCTTGGCCAGTTGAGGATCCGTAGCCAGGGTACTACTAGCCTTTAGACTTTTTAGGTTATTTCCCATGAAATATTCACCACTAACACCTTTAACTTTAGGATTCAGTGCCACAAAGCAAGTAGTTGATGCACCCTGTATGTAAACAACCAAAATTCAATTGAATAGATTAGATTGAATTTTAGTTTAGAACATGTTCAATGTTACTATAATATTTAATTTTATGAAAGAATGTAGAAGAAATATTTACCTGGTGCACGTTTTTAAACACAAGTTTCCCAGCCACAAGCATGAACTCTGCAATTGAGCATTCGAATAACTAGGCAAGCTATACATGCATATATAAAATTTGCTACAACTAACTTCCCTTGTGTGTGTGTGTGTCTCTGAATTGTGTAATGGTCTTCAGGGAGAAAATGTGCATGCACAAAGAAGATCCGCCTTCAAATCACTTTCGGTTTTTGTGTAATTACATGTACGTATAAATTGTGAATGGTCTTTAGAGAAACACACAGAGGGTCAGAATACTTACTACTAACACTGCCTTGGTTTTTCATATTGTTTGTAGCAACAATGCCAGGATGAAGCGAATTTGCAGTGATATTAATTCCTTCCTCCTAATGATGGTGATGGCGGTTAAATTAAGAATATAAAGAATGTAACATGCTAGCTGATAGATTATAGCAAAAGATTAAGATTGTAACAAGTAACATATACTTCACCTTCAAGCGCCTTGAAAGCTCAAGAGTGTGCAGCATGGTACAGAGCTTTGATTGTCCATATGCATCGGTGGGATTGTAACTGGGAAATAGTACATAGTAATTGCAAAGTTTAAAAGAAGTTCAAATGTAAAACTTTATCACTTCAAAGCAACTATTACATGTACACATTACCCATCACAACTGTCAATAATAAACATAATAGTGGAGCGTTTGATGTTAAGTTACCAAGTCCTCAAGAACCTTCGACTAAAATTTGTTGGAGTTGAGAGCTACATTACCGTGTGAAGTTAACAGACTATCCAGAAACATTAAGGTCTTAGGAGCATGGTAAATATGTACAGCATGCTTACATGTGTTAATACGTGACTGCCTAAACACTCATGCCACTCAACAACAGAGTTCAATTAGTGTGTGTGTGTGTGTGAGAAAATTTAGACATCAATGTACACCTTTCTTCATCATTGATTTTGTCAAAACGGATTCCTTCTTTGTATCCATAAGCATGGAGAGCTGATCCTACATTAACAATTCTTCCTTCTATTCCGCTTTCACTTGCAGTGTTTTTCATTGTATCTAACAAAAGATTTGTCAAGAGAAATGGACTTAAATGGTTAACTGCAAATTGCTGTTCAATTCCATCTTCAGAAAGGGTAAACGGAGGTGCATTAATCCCTGCATTGTTACTTCATGTGATAAAGAAAGATGTCAGATTTTTGTTTTTTGTTTGCGACATATCAACAGAACAATACTAACAAATTCAGCTACTAAGGGTCAAGACACTTCTTACTGATTTGTTGTGCCTAACATCAACATAACACTGCATGTAATATAATACTTGGGACCTGTACAAAAGATACATAGGTCTTACACAAGGATGTTGAGGGGAAGAGACGAGGAGATATATTCTTGAGCAAATTTTCTGACAGAGGCCTGCGAGTTGAGGTCTAATGCCATGACATCAATTTTAGCATCCTTCATTTTTCGGAGCAACTCTGTTTTCACTTTTTCACCAGCTTTCACATTTCTCACTGCCATTATCACATGTACTCCACGCAATGCGAGGACACGTGCAGTCTCCAATCCAATACCATTTGTTGATCCTAAATTCGAATATAAGATTAGCGCTAATTGAGGCACAAGACTAATGCCAAGAAGAACATACAAAGCTAACCCCTGACTGGCAGATATCCCTTTCTAGTTCAAATGTTATACTTACAGAATGCATGGCCCTTTGAGTATTTAAATGTTTGTGGAACACAAAGAAATAAAATTAAAAAGGTTTAAATTTGTCATTCGATTAGAAACAATGCAAGACAAAATATCAAGTCATAACTGAATTGCTAATATATCCCACAACTGCTTAGCAAACAGTCAATAATTCTTATCATCAGCAGATACATTCTCTTAATATACATTTTTTTTTAAAAAAAATACAAAATCTTACAAGAGGAAAATTAGGAAAGAAAAGAGAGAAGAGAAAATGATTACCGGTAACAATAGCGGTAAGGCCACTTCCATCAACTCCTTTTGTGACATCCTCGGCTGTGTTATTGGAGGAGAAGCCAGATCTTCCTCTGAGTCCGAAAATCCACATGATCTTGATTATTTGGTCTCTGGCTCCTTCCCTATTTTTGTTTAGAGAAGGATGGGTTCCCTAAAGAAGGGATATTAGAGCTTAATGATTCATTCTGTCTTGGGGGCTTTGTATACGCATGAATTTTACCATCAAGATTATAGTGTGTTCTGGCCTCTAGGCTGGCTAAATCAACTTCCCGAAATTATAGGTTTGAACTAATATTGACCTCACGAATGGACTAGATTCAAGCACAACTTAAAATGAGTATTAACTATATATAGGGTGCATGAAGGATTGAAGTTTGAAGGCCATCGAAAAAAAAGTGTAAAAATCTATCATAGCGCGTTATAATTTACGTATGTGTGAACGTGACTCGTGAATGCAGCTGATGCAAAACAAAGACATGCGGCAGTGAAATCCAATGAAATATACCTGCAATATGCATATTTCGGCAGAAAATGAAATTTATGACTAAATATTGTAATTATATTAATAATACAAAATTATAAATATTTAACAAATTTTTCTTTAATTAATGATGTCAACAATTACGATGCATCATACTCTTATTTAATTGTCATGTTCTACTAACTCTCTTGTTAATTAATTTAACCCTTTCTTCTTCAATTTAATTATAACCTCTTCTCTGTCTTACTGATTTAATTTCTTTACTCAAAAGGGAAAAAAACATTTCTCATTTTTTAATCTTTATTTAATATATATTATTGATTTATATTTAAAGTTATTTTTGATAAAATAAATATAATATAATCCGGCATTGACCTGATGTAGTCGTTAACTCGTTATAACATACCTGCAGATAACATAAAAAAATAGCTGCAGCCTGCAAGTGCAAGGCACCCTTAGACCTGGCCAAACGAGTGTGACGGGCGAACCTTGCCGGTTCCCCGGCGTGCCGGTTTGGCCAGGTAGTAAGTCGTAAACGGCACGCGCGGAATCCCGGATCGTGCCGAGTCGTGCCGGTTCGTGAACAGGCAGATTCGTGTACGGCTCGCTGATTAGGCGGATTTATTATTATTTTAATTTTAATTTCATTTTTTAAATATTTATTTCATACGAATAAATATTTATTTCATACGAATATTTTTGAAATATTTTTTAAAGGGTGCCGCACCCTTTAGTGCATGCTACTTCGACTCAAAATGATCTGTTTAACTTAAAATGATAGGAGGCAAATATAATTCCCTGTTAACAGGTAGGTGATCAGAATTTATATCCTCTTGGAACAAAATTAAGGATAATCCGTCCCAAACTTAGATTTTTGGATCATTGCTGCAATTCCTAGGTTTAAGCTAATGATAGATTTTACACTTCTTTTCGATTATAATATTTCCTTCTCCGATTATTATTGTTTACTAGTTATTAAATATATATATATATATATATATATATTTTTTTTTTTTGTGGTCGTCATGACTTAAATTAGATTAAAGGACTTATTTTAATTCGTGTGGTCGTCATGGTTGTTGTAGTTGTAAAGTTGTTGTGGTAGACTAAAACAATACTTTTTTTTATTGTGAGAACCTGCGGCGGTTATCCTTTTTGGGTGCGCACGGGATAAACTCACGAGCTCACGCAATAGCCTGTAAACCACGTGAACTAGGTAAACCGCACAAATGCGACATGCTAAAACAATACTTACGTGAAACTAAAATACATGAATTTAAAATTCCAAATCAAATAAATTCTACATATTATAAAATCATTATAAGTTTTATAATTTAAATTATAATTTGTTTAATTTTATTTATTCAGCACAAATAAAAATAATAAAAATATTTAATGATAATATTGAATTTTTTTTAATAAATATCTACATATTCTAAAGTAAATTATAAGTAAATAATTTTCTGAGGGATTCCATCGATTTTCACCGGTGGAAAGCCCCGATCCTTTTTTACTTTTTTGTTTTTCTTGATTATTCTCATGTTTTCTTCAATAAGTTCCCAATTCTTTTGGATTTTATTAGTTTTTCCTTGTGAGAATTTAGTTTTGTTTTAGTGTTATTCATACCCGGGATTATAAATCTGCAGGATTTTCATGTTTTTTTTTTGAAATTTATAGAACTTGCATTAATCAAATCGAATCCAAAACAAAAGCATCAGATAAGAAGCTAGGCACAATATTTGCCCCCTCCTGAATGCCTGACTTAGAATGTGTCGCTCTTACCAATCTATGAGTTACACCATTCGCAGACCTACCTACATACTCAACTAGCACGCATTAAAAGTGCTTTAAAAAGTCTATACAATCTCTCACAATTGTATGAAAATAAGATCTCCCATGTTCACCATTGCAAGCATTAGCCAGTATTTTAGCATCTGTTTCAAAAATGCATCGCTGATAACCCATTTGCTTCGTCCACGACAACGCTTCTTTCAAACTCAGCGGTTCAGCTTCCCTCGGGTGCAGAATATGCTCCACTCTTCTATTCCTTGCTCTTAAGAATTTACCTTGGTCATCTCTAATCACACAACTCATACCACTGCAATTAATATCTGCAAACGTAGCTGCATCAATATTAACTTTAACCCAACCTGGTGGCGGTGCATTCCATGTTCGAGAATTGTTAACACACGCTGGTTTATGCCTATGATCCTCCTGTCTGGCTTGTCTCCAGTCATTCAACAGGTTCAGAGCACTTGACTTTGCTCCAAAAACAGACACTTGAACCTTATCCCACACTCATTTATTCCTCCTGCCCCATAGACTCCAGCAAAACAAGCCGACTGTTACAAACTACTCCTGTGTACCATTCTGCCATACCCTTTTCAGTACATCAAACACTGTATCTTGAGGTAATACCTGAACAAGATGTTCCAGACCTGTACTCTCTCATACAGACTGTGCAAACGAACAAAGAAACAACACATGGACTGCATCCTCATTATACATATGACACCAAGAACACTTCACATCAATCTGGACATTTTTTGATGCTAACGCAACAGCTGTAGGCAAGCACAATTTACAAGCACGCCAGAGAAAGTTCACAATCTTACTTGGTAACTGAATAGACCATAGTTTTTTCCAGAAACCAGAATTTACATTCACACTTTCCCCTTGGATCATTTTGTAGCAACTTCTTACTGTGAATAGACCTCTATCATCTGACGGCCAAAACCACGAGTCCTGGTCGCATAGGTAGAGGAATTTTCTATATCAAATTCACATCTCTGTCGTTAAACAGATCACGTAAAATTTCCTCATCCCATATATTCTCTCCTTCCCTCATCAGACCATTTACTGTGGCATTCTCCAATTCTGAAGGCATGACAGTAGTTAAACTTCCATTCTCCCTACAAGGCAGCCAAGGTACCTCCCAGATCCTTGTACTTTGACCATCTCCTATCCTCATTCTACACCCTTGCTTTACTACATCATGAGCCGCGAGAATACTCATCCACATGTAACTTGGGTTGGCTCCAAGTTTTGCATTTAAAAAATCACTCATGGGATAATATCTAGCCTTCATAAGACTTGTAACTAGAGAATTTTCACTATTTAATAACCTCCAACCTTGTTTAGCAAGCATAGCTATGTTGAACTTTCGTAATTCTCTAAAACCCATACCTCCATCCTCTTTCATAACACACATCCTTTCCCATGTCATCCAACGAATACCCTTCCCATTTCCCCTATTTCTCCACCAAAAGCCATTCATCTTTTTCTGAATTTCAGCCATTCATGGTCTTGATTCTGTAATAAATATTTTTATAAGATTGCATATACGGTCGATTCTTCAAAATAGTTGGGTAACAACAGGTACATACATCCATAATATCTTCAAAAAATCGCTTGATTGTCTCTTCAAGAAAGAATGATTCAACAACGATAATTGTATTTGTAGATGCCGTATGTCTTTTTATTAATGAATTGATTTCCCTTTCTTAAAAAAAGTAAACAATTATTATGATTAAAAATATATAACATATTTAAGCATGATAAAAATTACTTTAATATAATATATAAAAAAATAAAAAAATATAACTAAAATTATTTTATTATATTAGTATTTTTATATTTTTATAGATATGCAATAAATATTAGAACAACCATACACGTAGTTATTAAATGTAGTTAATAATAAAATAATATTTTTATATTTAATATTATAAAAAACAAATATATTGAAAGAATTATAATATATTAAATAACTTAACACATTAATTATAATAAATATATTTTAAATATTTGAAAAGCTAGTACATATAACTTCTCTTTAAAATATTACCGGCTCTTATGCTCATCTTAAAAATCATTGGTCTTTTCGATACACATAGCAACCTTATTTTATCTTTACTACGAATTTCGATTGAAAAACAAATTAAACAAGAATAAAATATGAATTTAAGTACGAGTACTCCTCTCGCATAGCCTACAATATTTTTTAGACTAATAGCACTTCTATATATTTTTAATATTTTTTTATCTTAAAATTTTCTAAACATAATATTTATCTATCTGGATAATTATAAAATTAATTTTCAATTTTTAAGAGAGGAATTTAATGATAATAAATTTTAAAAGTCGTTGAAATAATAAAATAAACTTTTAATGTTAAAAATGTCTTTTTGTAATCTATTTATATAAAAACTAACCTCACACGATTCTTTTAAAATTCTATTTTATTCGTACCATTTTTTAGAGATATATTTAAAATTAATTAATTTTATCTTTTTAACATTATATGTAATTCTTGATTTGGAGTACATGTTAGAAGATATTTTTTTATAATTAATTAGAAATTATTTCTCTTTTTGAGAGAGAAAGTATTTAACTTGGAATTAAGTTTATTATTAATAATTTAATATAAAAAAGTTATCGAGTTTGTCAAAGATATTGCATAACATCGATATATAATATGTTTTTCATAGTAGTATATCATAGATTTGTTTTACCTATTTAGTATTGGATCATTTTTATTTCATAGTTTTGACTAAAATTACGATTAAAGAAAATTTGAGACTAATTCATATGATAAATTTATATTCAAATAAAATGATATAAAACTCATTTTTTTTTGATAAATTATAAAACTCAAATTTTAATTTACTAAAAAGTGGATATATGAGCATGAATGTTTGACTACCTTTTTCCGATCTTGTTAGCCAATATTTTGAACAAATAATTAGATGCTATTGCAGTTCAATACTTCTTCCATCCCACTTATGGCCAATGTTTTTATTTTATTCGAATTTAATTTAATCGTTTAATATGCCAAATTCTAGCTTGTAGGTAGAAGCCTAAAACACAAGGGAAAAATATATTTTTTCCTACGAAATGCAGCAGATTATTAGTATTTATTACCTTTGCTTTTTGGACCGAAGTTTTCACTAAATATAAATACATATTCATATTTCTATAATTAATTAAAAATTAGATAAATACTACACAAACTTATGACTTAGAGTATCTCTGACAGAGGGTGCCAAGTCTATGCAGCTTACCACTCTATTGGTGTTCCAAGGGTATCAAAAAGGAAAAATTGCTAATTTTTGACACCCCTTATTACCTCCTCAAAATGGTTAGAAAACAAACATTATATGAGATGTATATATATATTTTTTTATTATATTAGTTACCATATCTGAGATAGATGAAATAGAATATAAAATATTATTATTATTTATAGTAAAGCTGATAATTTTTGGCATCTTTCCAGAGTGCTTCTGTCGAGATGCCCTGAGAGCACATAGCTGATAGCACCCGTCTTATAGGATTGCAAGTTGCACCCCTGTCGGCTGTCTTATAGTTATAGGACTGCAAGTTGGAACTACAATACGACGACTTACCGCAGACTCGCAGAGCAAGGAATACAAGTCTTTTATACTGTATTCCCAAGTTTTTCGTTGGAGAAGAGAAGGGGAGAGAAGATTTTTTTTTTTTTTTTTAATTTAACATGCTTCTAAGGTTTTTTAGAAGATGAGAGAAAATTTTGAAAAAAAAATATGGAGGGAATTTTTTTAAAAATATATGAGAGTCCCATTTTTAAGAATAAACCCCGGCCATGTGTAGTTGGCAATAGGGGCAATACTTGTTCATAGACAACTCCCATGTTATAGGTGTCATCGTAAAATGAGAGGATGAAGAAAACGGAGGTGGAGTTGGTAAAGGAATAATCACTAGCCGAATTGTTCAGTATGGCTGGAACAAACAATTCTTCGACCGAGACCTTCACCTGCGATCCGTTTGCAAGATGTAAATTTAGGACACTGAATAATGGTGCACACAGTATATTTACTAAAGAACAAAAACATGCATCCTTCTCTACTGAAACCCAATAGAACTGATCAGCTAAAACGCTAATTAGCAATATAAATGATCTAATTAACAATAGAAATGTTCTTATGGGTCACCTCGGGAGGATTTGTATTCACTTTCTCATGGTTTTAAAATACAAGTGAAGGATGCTTCAACATTGTTCATATATTAATGCTAAAACTAGCGTAAAAGTCTGTGCTATGTACGGGCCTTTTTATACTATTGTAAATTAAAATTTATTTTTAGTTATATTATTTATTTTAATTAATTTGTTATTATTTGTTTTAAAATTTTAATTTTAAACGCATTTATAATTTCATAAAAATATTTATTGACCGATATATATTTCATACTGAGTTTATAAATATTAAATTAATATTTAAAACATAATTAATAAATCACACATATATTATGCAACTATAGTATATTTTAATTTTGATATTATGACTAAATTATTTTTTTAAATTTAATGTAAATATTGTAAAAAGTTCTATTTTACAAATTTTTTAATTTTTTTACACAAATTTACTAAAATTTTATATATACAATCTAATATCTCATTGATCAGCTACTCTCGTAGATCAGTGCGGTTTTACGAAGCGTCTAAGCACAGTTCACTTGCGTTGATCAATCAGGAGAGGAGCATGCTCTGGAACCAAGCAAGATGTACGTTATCCTATCCGACCTTATACTCTTTCTTCCCGACCTATTTTACTTAACTCTCTGACCGCTTCTATTTAGGTCTTATATATATTTTTTTAAACTCATTTTTTGTCTACTTACATATTACGACATCTCGTGAATATTTTTTTTTATTACATAAACTCTTGTGGGGTTTTTTTATATCATAACTACGATCTCTCGAGAATATTTATTTTTGACTATGATTACATGATATTACAGGTTCGATATCCAATAATGATATATATTTTATTTTTCTTAACCAAAATTTTAAAATAATGATACATATGTAACTAAACAAAATACAAGGGTTCGAACAACTGGATTGAATAAATGAAGTTTTTTTCTCACTATAGTTACGATTTCTTAAAGAATATTCATTTTGTTCTCACACTTGCAATATATGATTATGATTATATATCATCAGAATATTGGTTAGATATCCAATAAAGAAACAAATTCTATCTTTTTTAACGAAAATTTTAAAATAGCGTTACATATGTAAATATACAAAATCCAAGGATACGAACAACCGGGTGAGACAGATGAATAATTAATTTAAACATTTATTTAAACTCTAATTTTTTATATTTCATATATAATTAATAAAAACACATACACACACATATAAAATTATATTCAAGTAAATTCATATCCTTTTAACTAATAATTTAATCAATATATTTATACGTCGTAATAGTATATTTTCGAAATGTATCATTTAAAATTTAATTATTTTCAATTGTTACAATTTAACTAATAAATTGTAATATTTTATATTTTTATATAATATTTATTCTCCTATTTAAAATTTTCATTATTTCTAAAATAAATATACATTGAATTTATATCATTTTGTATAATATTATTATTTTAGTGGTAGTATCACAATTATAGGTCAATTTCATATTCTATTCAAATATTTAATAGATTTAAAATCTAAATATAACAAAAATTAATGAAGGTATTTTTAGCATTAATAACAAATAAATGTATTTTTGTTATATTATTATTAAATATGGGTATATTGGTAATTTCCCTCACATTAAGGTATTCTTGTTATTTTCTTATAAATAAAGGCATAACGATAACTTTATCGCTATTAAAGTGACACTTTTTACCATTGTATTGCCATTTAATATATAGTAATAAATAAATATACATTGAATTTATATTATTTTGTATAATATTATTATTTTAGTGATAGTATCGCAATTATAGGTCAATTCATATTCTATTCAAATATTTAATAGATTTAAAATCTAAATATAACAAAAATTAATGAAGGTATTTTTAGCATTAATAATAAATAAAGATATTTTTGTTATATTATTATTAAATATGAGTATATTGATAATTTCTCTATCATTAAGATATTCTTATTATTTTTTCATAAATAAGGGTATAACGGTAACTTTATTGCTATTAAAGTGACACTTTTTACCCTTGTGTGTCATTTAATATATAGTACTGCGTAATAGATATTTTCAGAGTTTTGGAGCTTCTCATGGATAAATTATTCCAACAGTACAATTTCAGAATATTATTAATTTTGACTATAGTGATTGTAAATACGACCCTGCAATTTCAGAATGCTGCAAGTACCAAGAATTCGTAACATATGTTATAAAAAATCACATTTTGGAATAAAAAACCAGTATCGTAAAAAATGGAAATCAAATTTAGGTGAAGGATTAAGAATTAATTGAATGAATCGAACACCGCTAAAAATACTATTATAATTAATCTTTATGAAATTCATTTATTAAAATTAAAAAAAAATATTATTACAACCACATTAGTTATAATTCTAATCATATACACGAAAAGCAAAGAAAAAGAAATATCTAGAAGTCGATTCTCGACAAATCCAAATGTCGTCGTTAGATAGGGTCTTAACGGCTTAACATGACAATACTCAACAGAGACCCCACTTCAGTGAATTCATAAATCTCAACCTCTTTACCATATAGCTAAATTAATTCACTAAACAAAAGTCACACATCTAATCAAAATTTAAAATTGAACGGACACGGAACACTTGACAAAAAAAAACATAATATTTGGTTCAGATTGGTTACTAGAGAAGGAAGCATGAAATATTAATGTTAAGCTTACAACCCAAGTTCAAATTTCAGCATATATAATTTATAAGCATAATTAACATCTCCCACAGTTCACCCACTGAAACTTGCAATACAACTGACAAAAAAATAGATGAGATATGCATAGCTACGCTGCAAAGATGGCCAGACGGGAGGCTCAAGCCCTGCTCTTGAAAGGAATGGCTCTGATGACTATCTGGTTGGTGGTACAAGGCAGCACAAGAGCAGCACCAATGAAAGGACCAACCCAGAAGACCCACTAAAAATGAGACAGAATTGCATATTAGTTCTAATAATACATATGGAAAGGAAAAGAAATACATAATATCTTAGCAAAATGCTTACGTGATCATCCCATGCGTGATCTTTGTTGTAAATGATGGCAGCACCGAGATTTCTAGCTGGGTTAATACCAGTTCCTGTGATGGGGATGGTGGCCAAATGAACCAAGCACACTGCAAATCCAAAAAGAAGTGGAGCCAATATCTGCAATATCATTTTAATAAAAAGAATTCACAAGTTGTTGCAAAGCATGAAAGCAAGCTAAAGAAACATAAACTTGACAGAAGATCTCTACGAGTAAGGAGGATTTCCATCATCCTAAAAGTCACTTGCGAGGGCACTAAGAGGGGTCAGAAGTAGCGACAAGTTAATCAAAAGCAGCAAGCTTGTTCCATAGACTTTCTTACATTAATTTTTTTGGTCATTCTTGAAAACATAATCAATTGAAGTAGAGTCTAATTAGAAGTTGACATATATAATCATCCCCGTGATAGGTTGGAGAGTCTGAAAGGGCACATTGGAGAGCATGAGATTTAAGATATAAACACTAAACATACCTTGTTCCATTACTGTAAAACAAGGACAACTTATTTAGATACAAGTAACTCAATAAACAACTCCTCAATAACAGAACAATAGCATCATATAAGTATAAAAGAAGATACATGACAAGTCAAAGTTGGATATCGCATAAAAGTGAATAACCTACTACCACTTCTGATTGAGAGAAAGGGGCCAGACATATGTTAAAACATTACAGGTATGACCATGTAGATAAGATCCTGTCCTTGCTCTATTCTGATTAGTCTTTGAAGCACAGAAGATTAAACAATTCAAACCATATTTGCCTAGTCAACAATTTAGCACCAAAAGGTATATAACAAGGGCCTAAAACATGTCTTTAGGCCTCTTGCACTATGCACCTCAAATCAGCATTTGCAAGAAACAAAATGATCTAAATATGTAATGAGAAATGTTCTGGTGAACACCTTTTATTTTCTTGAGTTAAAATTAACACCATTAAGCAGAACTTTTTACTCGATTAATAGCATAGGAAGAAGAATATAAGCAGATTACAAACAAAAGGAAAACAAAACTCATCTTGTTTAAATTGCATATCCCTATATGTATAACTTATAGAAGGATCACTGGTATAAAGTCCATATGCTGGTGTATTCAATTTGTATAAAGGACCAAGATCATGCATAGTAACATGTAAGAACAAGTGGTATACATACAGGAACATGCGAGTCTCTGGCGCTTGTCTTAGCATCAGTCGCAGAGAAGACAGTGTAGACAAGAACAAAAGTGCCAACAATCTCAGCACCAAGTCCATCACCCTTTGTGTATCCATGGTTCACAACATTAGCACCACCGCCGTTGAGTTCAAATCTTGAAGATCCCTCGAAGCCCTTGATAACACCAGCACCACAAATGGCACCAAGGCACTGCATCACCATATAGAACAGAGCCCTGGTAAGTGAGAGCTTCCTAGCCAGAAACAAACCAAAGGTCACAGCTGGGTTAATGTGCCCTCCTGTTCATTTACACCAAGCAACACAATAGATCAATTGAGAGAACTAAAGCAATCATTTAGAAAGCTATACAGGATGTGTGATACCCCAAGAGTTTTTAGAAAGAAAAAGAAACAACACAAAAAAACAGAAATATAGTATATTTTTACAAGTATATAGTACATTTCTCACCAAACCAGCTAAAAGTATATTTTTACAAGTACCTGCAGGGATACCAAGTCAGAATACAGAACCTAATAAACCCTTCACATCTCAGTATAAAAAATTTATGCACACATATGCAGTGCTTAGGAGTCGGGACAATAGATCTGGAACAACTTCACAAGGACCATATAAATTCTCACAAAAAAAAAAAGAATATGCAAGAAAAAGTAACAAAGATCAAACAGAGAGGACCCCATAAAACCCTAAAACAGTATATGAAATGAAAGACACAAATCTTGAACTAAAAGCAGTAAAAAGAGAGTGATAGAGACTAGAGAGCATACAAACCTGAAATACCAGCAGTGCAGTAAACAAGGGCAAAAATCATACCACCAAAAGCCCAAGCAATTCCTTGAATACCCACAGAAGCACACTTATTAGGTGCCCTAGACACCCCCATAACAGTCAAAACAGTGACATAAAAGAACAAGAAAGTGGCTATAAACTCAGCAATCCCAGCCCTGTAAAAGGACCATGATGTGAGCTCACCAGGCTCAAACAATGGTGCTGGTGGTGGCTCCTTATGCAGATGTACCCAGAGGCTGCCTCTCTGAGAACTTGTTAGCTCCAAGCTTAACATCCTCTTCTTTGCCCTCCATTTTCTCACTCAAGACTCAAGCTTTTTTCTCTCTCTCTCTCTCTCTGTCACAATGTAGAAAGTAAAGTTGTGAACTTGGTAGTAAAAATAGGGTTTGGGTGAAGTACTTTAAAGGTAAAGTGGGGGTGTGTCAGAACTCTTGAAACTTCTAATCTAACTTGGATTAGTTAGAATAATTAAAGTTAAGTACATAGACAATGCAGGAGTGTTCTAGGCTTCTTGGGATATGAATGGTACTTTTAATAAAGACAAATAATACAATGTGGGATCTGGAAAGTGCACAGTATGATGCTAACAGGTTTTAAACACTTGTCTACTTCATCCTCTTCTTATCTTATACAGACTGTCAGTGTTAGTTTCTTTATTAAAGATAATGACCTTTCTAAATTGGCTACTTGTTCCCCATCAATTACCTAATTAACTAATTTTATTAAATTGTTCAATGCTATTCTAGAATTTCCATGGCTATAATTAACTAACGAAATACTAATATTATAATTATAAACTACTAATCTTCCCAGGACGGGTAAGAGCACCTCGATTGTCATTAGCAGCAAAAAAGAAAAATAAAGCACCTCTATTATCAGACTAATTATATATTACCGGAGAGTATGGGCAACGAATAAAAATAAATAGTATTACATTACACTGTTATACAATCGGATAAGTGGAAATTTTAAAAAATTTATACAATCGGTCGATATCTGAGCTGAATTAATAAATTTAATATTTAAATATTAATATTTTAATTAAATTAATATTTTTAATTAAAAGAATCATCTGGGCAAAATAATAATTTTTTCCATTTTAAATATAAATAATATAAATAAAATACAAGAAAAATCATATAAAATATCTTTACACATAATATTAAATAAAATTAAAATTATTACTATAAAATAAAAATAATTTAAGTTATATAAATAAAATATTAAAATAAAAACAATAAAATATTATGAAAAATTGTGTATCACTGATGCATACAATTTAAAGGGAAATCTATACAACTTGCAGCATTACCTACCGATGAAAGAAACTCTTGGACCTAAAAGATTCCCTCTCTAATAAACTAAACAAAAGTAAAGTATTCACTTGCAACTTTGAGAAAGCTTAAAGCTTAAAGCAATATAAACTGTGGGCAGCGCTACCAAATTAATTATTAATCACCCTCGAATTTTTCGTATGCTCGTTACAGCAAAAGCTCCTCCTCCGAACAATTTTCCAGAAACACTGATTATTCTTTCAAAAATATAAGAAGCCATTAACAATTCAGCTAATTTCAACTAAAATCCTTAACAAATAGTTTGATCTTGTGAGTTGGGCAACTATATATGCAGAAAATGCCCAAAAATACGATAATATTATGGGGGAACTATATCAGCAGTCACACATGGGAAGGTAGATTTTGCATTTACAGTAACACTTTCCGAAGAACTCTTGTTAAACAAGAACACATTACATTGGCTTTTTACATAAAAGTTCGCTAGCTTGCGACCCTTAGATGAGCAATCGTTTCTCTAGAGTAGCACCGATGATCTGCTACATACTACGCAGATACTATAATACATCTGATTAACGATACATAAGTTTTAATTTTCTTGATTTATCTGATCATTGGATTGAAGACGGAAATGTGGACAGGGCCTGTTTGGTTCACCTCTTGTCCACAAAGTCTTCAAATCTCCTCTCTTCTTACCCAACACCAAGAGCGTGCCTGTAAAAAATTGTGATATGTCAATTATGATGTGTCCCATTTATGTTTCTTCATTTTTCTTCAAGCAAAATTGCATTACTTGAGAAGGAGAAGATAGATTTACCGAGTGTGAAGGGGACAATATATAGCAGAGCTGGTTGACCATGGCCATCCATCAGATTTAATGCAACATATGTAATCAGAAGACCTGCAATGTGTTTTCTGCATTTAAGTATCTTGTGAAACTAACAAGCCTCAGCATAGCATTGAACAACTGGATACAGAACACTGCATAGAACAGTAAACTGTATACTGCTTACAAGTGATGGTGCATAAACCATTCGCAAATAGTATGATATTTTAGGATATACATATACCCTAAAAAAGGGGGCATTTTAATCTGCCCAAGGCAGCAAGCATCATGGACCACTAGGAAAATTTACTCTCTTTTTATCAAAAAATATTATTGAGAGTGGGCGTGATAATTTAGTTCTTACTGTGCTCACGTGTCCGCACATTATAAAGGATCTAATGTAAAATGGCATCATATGAATTTGATACAGGACCATTAAATATATGGCCCGCACATGACTAGCCAAATTTCACATATCCAGCGCAATGGATGGGTGAGAAAAATAACTCTTCCATGAACCACATCCCCATTTTAATCATATTCAAAACTGATACTTACCAAATCCATAAGCACACATTGCCCACAGAAAATATCCGGATCGAAGAGTCTTATTTGCCAGACAATCATACCTGTGCAAGGACATGTGATTGGAACCAGTAAGTTGCATCTCACATGAAAGCAGAAATTTTATGTCCAAAAACTTCGCTACTAGAAGCACTACGCAGTCTACATAATTTATAATTTACTGCTTAGATAAATGATCCCACAAAAAAAACATAATAAATGAATGAATTACAAATAGCATTGTGACTGTTTGCAGATAACCATCAAGCAAACATTTAGATGCACAGTGAAATTTCTGATGACAGCGGGCACTAAAAATATAGTAACTAACTGATGTGGAAGGTTCAAAAAATGATCTTCCACAGTCCCTTATATTTTCTTAATATTATTATGAAAAGAATAGCAACACTAACATAATTCTAGTAACCATATAAAATCTCAAATATATTGGATCATAGAGATCGAAGAAATTAGATTTATATATAAATAACACAGCAGAAGTCTCACCTAAGTGAAAATGCAATCAGCAATCCAGGTAAGAGAATGTCACCAAAGCCGATGATGCTATATCCGCCCCACTGATCAAACATGCGCGGGATTTTAAGCAGCATTGGAATACCATCCTCTCCACTCCTATCACCTCGAGCTACCTATACATGTATAGATATCCAAAAGTACTACATAACCCATTAACCCCCATAAAAGCATGATGACTTCTAATAATTGGTTAAGATCTGTCAAAACTTTTACAATAGCGGGAAAAAAAAAAAGCAAGCTTACCACAATCATCACGCTTTCATGGAATAACTTTTTGGAAACGAAAACCCAAAATATGTCGTACAAAAAGGCAAGACTTAAAAGAACTGTGCCCACCTGATTTGAAAGAGGATTATGTATGATGAGTGCATATATTCACATTCTCAATAGAGTAAGCTTTTACCTCAACAAACATGCAAGTACAGCACCTAAAAAAATTCATAAATTAACATGGTTATGTTAAAAGGGGGGGGGGGGTGATCACCGATAAGGTTGGTTTTCAAGCATAAAGCAAGACCCTTTGACCTTTGCACACACACAAAATTAGGTTTTACTAAAGGCAATATTTGCAATCATAAAGAGGTGAAAATCAGCCCAATCAAGTGTAACTTGGAGAAGAAAGTTGCAGGAGAGGAGTTATAGATTAGTATGAAACTTACCTTGAGATTAGGAACATGGACAATTTGGAGCACTGTAACTATCAATGCAATACCCTGATTGAGAAAAGCAGTATAACTGTATAAGTACCACTACCAAAAAATTGGTTGAATTAAGCCAATTAATTAATCATCGACTTTACCTAGGAGACCCGGGCACCATTGTGATAATTCGCCCATAAACTTATACTCCCTCCGTCCCTAATTAGTAGTCTCTTTGACTTTTTGCACATATTTTAACGCGCATAAAAGACATAGTTCGAGAAATTATTTTTCGAATTTTCTTTTTCTAAATAAAAATTTAATATTTAAACTTTTATTCAAAAAAGAAAATTCGAAAAATAATTTCTCGAACTACACTTTCTTTGCGCGTTAAAATACGTGCAAAAAGTCAAAGGGACAACTAATTAGGGACGGAGGGAGTATAGACTATGAGACGAGAATTCAAACATAAAAGATGATAAATACTTACGAGAACATCTTGGCCTATCCAAGCATATGAAGCGTTCCGATACACTGCCCACACAATAGCAAAAATAACACAGAATGGAGATACAGCCAGTGTGAGGTATGAGACAGGTCCAAACAAAGGTACTTTCGTGAATGACTCCCCAGATTTTTTAAACCACCTAGAGAAAAGTATATATCAGTTAACTTTAGAGTACCATCTTTGAAAAGAAGACAGAAATAGGGAAGAATTTAACAGAAAAAACCACTTGTAAACTCCATAGAAAATATATCAAAATTTGATGAAAGTAGCTAAAACACCAAACTAAAAAAATCATGGCGGGTATCTCCAACTTTTGAGTACGAGTTGTACACGTATTTTTTTTTGTGGTGCTAAAAAGCTTGTTAAACACCTATTTGCTATACGCCAAATTGTTGATAGTAAAACCATTCTTATCACCCACGGCTTAACTAAAATCTAGTCAGGATCTAGAGATTGCATTCTGACCACTAATAATTCCTTTGGTAATTTACATTTGATTTTCCAAACCAGACAGTTAAGGTGCTTGACATGGAAAGTCAATCATTTATAATTTACCTACATGCAGATCGGTTATTCTAGATTCTTCTACCTAAGGTGACCACTCTTATATTGGATTTATATTCACTTGCAATGAGGACGTCATTGTTTACTTAAGGTACTCTACAGGGATTGAGTTTGATTATCCAATCCCTGGAGGCATGTTGCGCAATTTGTATCATGCAAAGACTTTCAATGTTTATATATTACATATATATATATACATATAGAGAGAGAGAGAGAGAAAGGGGGAGAGAGAGTGAGACTTTACTGTGTGTTCTCTTTTGGCCACTTATTAAAGTGTATTTATTACGCACTGAAAAAAGTCCGAACAAGGTGGAGGCACCATTTAACTAGTTCATGTCTATGCATGTCAAACAAATTAGTAACCCGACAATTCTAATCATGCAAGGTCAATAGCTAATTTACAATAAATCACTGTAATTGAAGAAGGTTTTAGCTTCATAAAGTAAGAATCTCATCTGCCAAATTTACACTCGTTCCAGAAGATCTCTTAAGTTCTAAATGCCAGGACCTAGGCATACCCCTCCCGCTGGCGCCCGTTCACACACACACACACATAAGCTGTCACGTATATCTGACCCTTATATTTAACTCCATTTTTGGAAGCTTCCAACTAGAATAGATGTGCCACACTTCTCTTGGAAAAAATCTCAGCTTACAGTGATTTTAACCTAAATGTTCTCACCTCCACCCTAACCTAATACTCAAACACCTATCATGGTCTTGTTCAATTTGACAAGTTAATTATTGCATACACAACTGGTGATCACAGTGTTTAAATTTTCAAATTTAGTGATTTAAGATACTTCAAGTTCACGTAATTATGGTAACTCGGTAAATTTAGCCGAATGCAAAAATCTGTCGATATGTTTGGAAAATTGTGGGATTACAAATTTAAGTAACATGACTCTCAAAAACAAACTGAAATTGTGGGTGACTGCACACTATCATAGTATGGTGTACAACAGATGTTGAAGAGAGAAAATTGCACCTCCATAAGAAGGCCACTAAGCAAGTTTGCAATCCCTGAAAATACAATAAAACAAATACAAATTAGATGCCACAACCTCAAGTTTCAAGGTTTATTCAGTGAAACTTGTCTGTATAATATACATGCATATCAATAAATATATGGCATCACACAGAAAGAAGGTATGAAAACCTAGAAAAGAATTATCCATACCTCTATACCACCAATGCAAAAGAGAACCACAAGGAGTTCTATAAACCAAAAGGACATTAGTTTGTAAAATATCACTAAGAAACACGAAGCAATGACAACAAACAATACTGCTGATAACATGTTGACTTCCACCACACTGCTCACTCCAGTAGCTTTTGTGAATGAATGTTCATCAGCAGCATCCTGCAAGAACCAAGTAATAGAGATTAGGAAAGTTTATGTTTACTTCATAGTTAGATCTACACAAACTTACAGACAGTAAGGTGGCAAACTACTTTCAGGATAAGCGAACAACAATATATATATTGGTCTCTGACAAAAAAAAAAACCTTTAGCAGTTTGTCCTGCTCAATAGATGCTTCTTTGGCACTCCATGCCGACCAAAAAGAGGCACATACAATGGTACCAACAGCCATTAGCCATAAAAATACTTCTGCTACATCAACTACAGGTCTGTGTGGAGAAAATAACTGCACAGAAACTAGAGAAATCCCAAGAACTTCAAACAGTATCTTGATTATAGGAGAAAGTAAAATGGCGACAGATTTATATTAATTAAACATGTACTACAATTTTACAATGCAACTACGAGTTCATTTCCAAGCAGACCATTCACCAAGGAGATTACCTGGTGGCCTTTCAAGTAGCAATTTCTCCAAGCTTGAACCAGCATCTTGTGGCAGCATCACAGCAGGTATGTGTATATCAAGATCAGTTTCATCTGGATCACAAACCATCTTGTAGAGTTCTATACAAATAATGAAGAATTAGGAATTTTAACCATAATAAGCAATAGAAATCCGAATCTTTTACGGCGCAAAAGCTCATATATTAACCAATATATAGTATGAAGAATTATCATAATCTTCATGATAATGACCCCCCCTTCCCGAAAAAGTCTATAATTCCACTCTCCTCCACTAAAAGCTAGCATCCAGAATAATTACTTCTAAGGCCTTCGGGCACTAGAAAAAAATCTGAAGAGTAGGCTAAATAAATCAAATTATCTACTACACAAGTAATCAATTAAATTTGTTTTTATCTTGTTTCCTGAATTTCTTCATTTAATATATTACCTTGTAGGACATGAATAAAGAATATACATATAACACTTTATTTTAGGAAATTTGTAACTTTCTTCCCATAACTCGGCCATAATATCAATGAGAACTAATTACAACAATTTACTTAATGCTGTATTTCCAGAAAACAATGCAAAACCACGTACCAAAGTTCATATGACAACATGAATATTTTTTTTTTTTGTCAAGGACAACATGAATATTTTCACGTACATTGATGCCCTTAAAAATTAAAATATCCAAGCCAACAGATTCAAGTTTCAACTAGTCTAAGAATCGCTACAGACTACCAAGCGATCTCCATGCACACATGCATCAAAGCTTTATAAAACTAAT
Organism: Oenanthe sinensis; assembly: GCA_028671895.1. NCBI lineage: Eukaryota > Viridiplantae > Streptophyta > Magnoliopsida > Apiales > Apiaceae > Oenanthe > Oenanthe sinensis. The sequence goes on along the minus strand of CM053812.1, from coordinate 26,924,079 downwards.
TAACATAGGAAAAGCTTTGAACAATTATTTTGCTAATGCGTTGAAACAAAGGGTACAACAACTCGTAAAAAGAAAAAAAGGGTTACCTTTCTGGTTATTTATGATAAGAACAGCTGAAGCTCCAGCAGCTTGTGCAACATTTGCTTTTTGCGTAAATTTGCAGTTCCCACGATCCACCATAATGACCTCTCCAGTAAGCTAAAAAACGACGTTAAAATTGCTATTAATATATATATATATATACATAATAAAGGAGTACTGATTTTTTTGATGTGTGCAAGGTTGAAACAGATACCTTCTTCTTTAGTGGCTCACAACAGTCCCGGGGATCTGCTAAAGTAAGGCGACTAATGTTTGCATTTTTCTGCTTCGATACGATAGTGGTGCCAAATCTAGCACCAACCCCGACAAACTTACTGCTTTGTACTCCATCTACCCAACTTTGAACTTTTACCTAGCACAAGAAACAACTGTTTGATGAATAGATGATACAAAGATAAATCACTAATATATCGAGACAGGAGGAATTACAACTCAAAACACACTTCCGCGCCAATGCTCAACCTTTCATCATATCATTTGTGTGAAAATAAAAATAAATGTTAGAAGCCTCTTTATTACCAACAAGGCAATAAGTGAGTGTGTACATTGGGTCACAATCAAATTAGCAACATATTCCATTTTAAACCAGTCCATGACAAGTTTTTGAAAAACAATTTAAAAGAAAACTATAACAAACTGAAGCAGGTGACTTTGTCATGCTCCCAAATCCACCTTGCTCATAATTAAGCTGCCTAAAAGGTTCACCACTCTACAATACACACACATACAGTGCATACAACAACACAGTGCTCAGTAAAAGATAAGCCTACCTTGCTAATTTCTTGCCCCTCTTTTATTTTGTTGGCACATTACAAAGTTTTTGAAAAGTGTATTTATACACAGTGATCTTTTTATAATTTTAAGTATAAAGTTAAATCTTTATATAAACCAAGAATTACATTAAAAAAAAACATTATGTGTAAACTCTTTTCTTAAGAATCTTAAAGTACCCTACAAAAACAAACACTAGTACAAGTATATAATAACCAAAAAAGATAATACAATAACACCACAATCAACCAGAATTGATCTACATATACTAGCACCAATTCAATCTAATCCACTTAAACAAGATACCAAACTCTATCAAAACTCAAAACCCACTAATCCAAACTATAAATCAAGAAAATAAAGAACACCCAATTCAATACTCACAGAAAAAACAAATGGGTCATAGCTAAAACAAAGAATTAAACACTATACCAATACAAAATCATTCTCACAACCAGGCTTCTTGGGAGCAGATTCATCATCATGAACAATATCACCAGCTCTAACTGTAGCTGGAGAGTTCAAGAGTACTAATATAACTGCACATATCCCAATAACCCAACACATTAGTCCCCTTAATTCCATTACTAAATTTTTATCAAGAAGCTTAAATATATGTATGTAATCGTATATAAAAGAACTGAAGTGAAAAGGGGTTGTTTTGTAGTGAACAAACTAGGAGAAATGTAAAGGGGGAGAAGGGATCTACTGAATTTAGGTGATAGAGATAGTGGTTGATGTTTATGTATGTGCAATGTTGGAGTTTTTACAGACTTACAAGCGGATGTGATGATATATACCTTGCGTTTTCTTGTACGGTGCCGACTCTTAACTCCAAACGATGTCGTTGTAGTTAGTTTCTTTTCCTGACAGGGTAACCCATATTAACTTCAGCTGAACCTGTAATCACAGTATATATAATGGTGCCGCTCCCTCGATTGTTAAGCACCAGTTATATAACATTTGATTTCTAGACAGTTGGATCAATAAAAGAAGACTGGTTCGCCTTTTGCAGACCTATAATAAATGGTTTGAGCGTCTCGGGTACCAGAACAAAAAACCGGTCAAAGTGGGATCCAGGATAAATATTTTTACTCAATTTGGGGATTCTGTCAGGTTCCGTTACAAAAACCGTCAAAAAAAATTAAATTTTGAAGGGTAAACTGGACATTCCACAAGTAAGTAACGGTCATCTTCTCCGTTTTTTCCAAACCACCGAATTAATATAACAAAATATATAAGTAAAGATAGTAACGATCGAATTTTTTCAAATGGTGCTACATTATTTTTTCAATAATGATTAAAACACTCAAGAAAAAACAAAAAATTAAATTTCAGTTGCACAAATATACATACATAATATATAAACTCACATAAAATAAGGGTAGTAAAACTCTCAACAGATGTTGCAAAACTCTTGAAACCCAAATTCACTGGACCCTTTAAACCCGACCCGTTTTCTACTTGATCCTCCGATTCATCAGCATCGTCTCTCTTTCGTTTGCCGTCAGAGCGTGAGGTTCACTCTTCATGCCTTGCGCTGGTGGGTCCTTGTTTGTTATTCGGTGACCAATTGTCGTCAGAGCGTGAGGTTCACTCTCCATGCCTTCTCCGATTCAAAAGAAAGCACTATAACCTCTATCAAATTCACCGACTCATTCTCACCGGAAAACACGCTTCCCAATGTATCCGCCATGAAGCGTCTCTCCGACAACATCGAATCGATCTTTTCTTCCACCTCGCCGGACTTCGATTACTTCTTCGACTTCGATTACATTGTAGGGCAACAATTGCTCAATTTGATGCTGGCCGATTGGGGGGGATTTTAGAGTTTGGGTTTAATTTGGGGGAAGTGTTAAGGGAAAGTGTTAATTAGGGCTGATCGAAATGAATTTTAAGTATATATAATTTGTTGTTTTTGGTCAAAAATACCCCCACGGGATAACGGAAGTAACGGCAATATTGACGGAATACCCCACAATGTATACAAAATATGTTTCCAGAACCCCCGTTGGCAGGTTTTTTGTTATGGTCCCCGAATCACTCAAAGCATTTATCTTGGCTACCCTCCCTGCAATTTTCTCATAAAAGAACGACTAGTATTTAAATTTTTTTTGTTGCTTTCCGCGTTTAAAAACTGTGAAAATAGGCTTTTTCACCGTTAAAAAGCGCGGATAGGGGGATAATTAAAACGGCAACAGAAACATAATTAAACGACAATCCCTCTTTCTGCGTTTGTCCTTCATTGTTAACATTTTTCATAATTATTTTCAAAAAAGGCAAAGATATTTGAGAGCTTGAAGTGAAAAATCTTGTGGTAAGTGTTTCTTGTTATTTTTGTGTGTATCAATGGCGGATAAAATATTTGTTAAGTTTGTTCTTATAAAAAAATCAAGAAAAAATAATGTTATTGATGTTGATGATGATGTAGATGTAAGTGTTGATAATTTTGCTAGTAAATCCATGTTTAATGAAGGCTTAGATGTTGAATATATAAGTATTGTTGATGATGATGGTGAAAAAATACATGTTGTTGAAGAATATGATGAAGATGAGGTTTTGCATGAAAAAAATGAGGGTTTTGATCATGATAATATGGAAGAAAATAGTGAACATGATGATATGATAACTCCTTACTTGCATCAAAAATTTGATAGTTTAGAAACCCCGAATTTTTTTAGGGCTTATGCACTAAAGAATGATTTTGTAATTAAAATTCAATTGACCCAAAAGTGTGCTAAAATTGATGAAATATATGCTCGCACGTATGTTTGTAATTTAGCGGGTCAAAACAAAGGAAAAAATAGTGTCGATGATGATGACCTAGGTTTCGGTGCCAAAAAGGGAAACATCGTCGTGATATTCTTCCTAGAAGTGGTTGTCGAGTTAGCATGTATGTCATTAATAAGAAAAAAACAAGTCATTGGAAGATAACCACACTTGAATTAGAACATAATTATGCAGTCATTACCCCATCAAAAATGAATTTGATTCGACGGACGAGATATGTTAGTGTGGCCCAAAGAAATTTAATGAAGACTCTACATATGTCGGCTGTTCCTCCTAAACAAACGATGAATATTTTTAGTAATTTGAAAAGGGACCGCAAAATATTGATTTTGATGGGCAAGATGTTAGGAAAGTTGTACGCGACTTTAGGAAAAATAAATTAGATATTTGTGATACTCAAGCGGGGTTATATTTGTTGTATCATTTGAAAAAAAAGAGCGGTGGTAAGTTTTTTATTAAAACATTGCTTGATGGAGAAAAACGTTTGAAAAGTCTTGTATGGGTAGATCCGCGATGTTTAATGGCTTATAAAATTTTTAGTGATGTGGTAGCATTTGATACAACATACCGAACCAATAGATATGTCATGCAATTTGTTCCTTTCACTGGGGTCAATCATCACTATCAAAGTGTAATTTTTGGTTTTGCACTCACGAGGGATGAAGTTCGTTCTAGTTTGAAATGGATTCTACGTACATGGCTTGAGACCGTAGAAGACAAACATCCACTTGCTATAATTACCGATCAAGATCAAGCCATGGCCGGCGCAATAGCTTCACAACTACCTCAAACCAATCATTTATTGTGTTTATGGCACATTAGCAACGGATTTCCGAAAAAACTTGCAAGTTACTATTCGAAGTATCCGGAGAATTTCAAAGTGGATTTCAACAAATACATTTATAACTCAATGACCGAGGATGAATTTGAGGAAAATTGGAAAGCTTTGGGTTTGAAGTATAAATTGGAAGATAATACATGGCTACAAGGGTTGTACCAATTGAAGCATAAATGGGTTAGGGCATATACTCGAAACCTTTTTTTGGCGGGTTAAAGGACAACGTCAAGGAGCGAGGGGATGAATGTTTTTTTGATAGTTATGTGAGCTCTAGTACGAGGTTGAAGGAATTTGTTGAGAATGCACAAAAAGCACTTGAAAGACAATTTTTAAGAGAGAAAGATGAAGATTTTAAGTCAAAAAATCTTAGTCGAAGAGTGGCATTAAACACTCTTTGGAGGTCCATGGTGCTTCCATATACACAAAAGTTATGTTTAGAAAATTTCAAGAGCAATTGGTTGAAGCGCCTAAATATTTTGTGGAGAAAGATAAAGACCGTTCGAAGAAAGGGGATGAGGAGGCACATTTCAAATGCTATAGGCCTTTGATGGATTCCGAAACGAGAAGAACTTATGAGGTAGTCTTCAATAAAAATGGACCAACGGGTTCATGCATATGTAGATTTTTTGAAAGTTTGGGTCTTCATTGTCGCCATATTCTCGCCATTTTGACGAAGAGATGTGTAGCCTAAATACCGAAACCGTTTTTAAAACGACGTTGGACTATGAATGCTAATATAGTAGATGGTTTATTGCCTTATGATGTGAGCCATAGAGAAGAGTCATCGCAAGAAATGAGTCCAACCAAAAGACTTAACAACATGACGTTACTCACAATGACATTTTGTCATAGTAGCATGGCATCGAAGGAGAGTTATGAGTATGCCGTGGCGGTCATGAATCGAGAAACGAAGATTCTTGAAAAAAATGAGAGTTGATGGATTTGACCATCAAGAGAAGGAAATTCTAATTGAAATTGATGCTGAAAAAATACTTGACCCCATTGTGTCCCAAACCAAAGAAAGGAAAAAGGACCTCCGTTTTAAAAGTCCCGTGGAGTCATTGAATAAAGCCTCAAGAAAATGTAAATTTTATCAAAAAGAAGGTCATGACATTAGGACATGTGCCAAAAAAAAAGAATTAAGAAGCGCTCAAAGTGGCCAATTGTAATCTCTTGCACTATTTCATTTAAATTTTGACTTGCACTAATTTATTATGTTGTGTTAGTTGATGCATTAAATTTAATGAGTTTGTTTGTTTTATTTCTTCTTTAGGTGATATGGACTCGGACTCGGACTCGGTTACACATGTTAGCGACTCAACATCCCTTTCACATGTTAGTGAGTCTTCGGAATCGGTGAGCCATGTTAGCGACTCCTACTCCATAGGAGAGGGATACCTTGATTCACCAACCTTAAACGAGATAGAGGAAAAATGTCGAGAGTATGAAGCCCACTACATTGAGCCGCCACCCCTTGTGGAGGAAGAAGATACAGACTTGTACCCGCTGGAAGAAGAGGCTTATAGGTCAAGAAATTGGACCAACCTTTATGTATTCAACGTATCTTAAAATAAGTGTAAGATTCAAACGAGAGAAATAATTGGAGGGAGTAATAAGTACCCCTTTGTTTCATCCAATTCTTTACACTTTCCTTTTTTGGACGTTTCACCCAATTCTTTACATTTCAAAATTTTCTAAAAATAGAAAATTTTTATATTATAAAATTTACTCTCACCGTGTACTTTCCTCAACTTTTCCAATCTATTAATTAAATATCAATTGATCCCACCACTTTATCTACTTTTCCTTCTCTTTCATCCACTTTTTTTTCTCTTTCATAATATTTTATATAATTTTTTTAGCTTCCGTGCCCAACCCAAATGTAAACAATTGGGTGGGAAGGAGAAGTAGTTTATAATTTATAATTAAAAGGTGTTACTACTAGTCTACATGTTGATGATGTTTTATAGTGTTGCTTTTCAAAGATGCTTGACTGTTTAGAAAAATAAGTATGGATATGGGTGGCTTTGCTTTCTATTCTCTCTTTTCTTTTTCTTTTTTTGTGTTGCTTTCAAGTTAGAATTGAGATTTGATTAGAAAGACGTGTTATTTAATTCGTAGTATATTGTATTATTAACAAGTAGAATAGTATCTTTGCCTTCATCTTTTCAACTTGCTATAATTATATTTTGTTTCATCGCTATCCTCTTCAAAATGTAGTAAACAAGTTTGTAGTTGTATGTATTGGACTAGACCATTGTATATACCAAATAGAGTAGGATAGTAGTATAATCAGCAAAGCCTTTTCAAATTTTAAAGAAGGTTACATTATAATTTTGTTGTATTGCATTATGAATAATAACTGTGCAAACAACATAACAATGGACCTGGTCATTACTCATATAGAAGGTTCACTTCTATATGGAAACACAAGGGACAATCCTTCAAAATTGTCTACTTTTACTCAGACATGCGGGTACCAACTGGTTTTTAGTACACTGATGTACCACCAGTCATGTGCTATAGAGTTGAATTCTATGTTGATTCTCATCTATACTTGTGGCTGGTACTAAAGCAGCCAACATAGTTTGTACTTGCTTGTCATCCGGGACATGATCAATCTTACAACAATCATATATACCAAAATTAAAGAAAAGCATGCCACTTTGTATTGCACAAGGCCAGGGTACAAATTAACAATCTAATGATAAAATTCAACACGGTATATCTAACAACACTTGTAATCTCAATTTAATGTATAGAGGCCGACAAAGCAGCATGCAGTTCCTTGACAACCTAATATGTGTAAAAACCAAATGGTAGTAACCCTTCCTGATGACATAAAGAACATGAACATTAAGTAGTAAATTATTATTTCACATCACACTAATGCTCACTAACTAAAATTATCTAAACTTTCAAGTCCTAAACATCTATATGCGTATCAGACACGTGTTTAATTAATTTAGAGGAAAGTCGTCTTAATTAGTTGATTTACAATGTAGTTGTATGCATATGTTTAGCTGGATATGATGCACATACACCTAGTCCTAGATATGACTGATTAATAAAATTGATTCTTCTAGATTACCAACATAAGATACCTAATTAAGAAGTACGATTACCATTTTCCAGCTTATCATGAGAGCTGAGATAAAAAAAGTGCAAAGATAAATATAATACGCAGAATCAATACCAAACTTCACCAAAAAAACTGTTTCATATGAAAACTAAAGATGTGTGTTTGCCTGTCTGGGATGGGGGTGGAGGGTAAAGGGAGTAAATAAATGAACCTTACAAGCTGAGTTTGTAACTGAAACAAGACGAAATGAGAAGAAATCAATGCAGGATTTGCAGTCCTACTGTGAAAGGATAAACTGAAATAGGAGGGGACACCTCCTCTGCATGAATATGCCACGAGAACAAGCTAGCTTGTGTAGAGAGTAAAGCTAATTACGGTTGCTGATATATGTGTTTTTAATAGAAAGCTGAAGGTAAAACTGAACTATATTGCTTAAAAAAAATGAACGTTACAAAGCAAATATATAAAACAAAGTACATCACCTGCACTTCCTTCATTGAAGCCTAAAAACTAGGACACGCTAACAGCTTCCCAGACTAAATCAAATACATAACATGACTCCACTAAAGTCCTAAAAACCAGCACACGAGCTGACTAGTTCTGCTGCTATTTTTACACAACTAATAACAGCAATTTATTTTCATAAGTTTAGATTAATAAAATAAATAATGCCAACAGCTTGCAGTCAAGAACCTTCCTCGGAGTCACTGCAAATTGCCATTGTTGGGACCATACATTTGTAGCCTGCAGGCTTCATTTTCTCTTAAGTTCAGATTGCTGGTGAAATTGTTTGCCCTAAAGCGGTTAATGGCGGGACTGTTGGATACAACATGACTACCCCCAGAGAACATTATAGGTTCTTTATTCAAATTCCATCCTAATATATCCACACCACCAGATGAATTTCCTACCGAAGTTTGAATTGGAATAGGGGAAGTATTTCCCAACCTCTCATGAAGTGAAAGCGGGAACCCAGGGACCATGCCAGAAGTATGACTGTTCTTCCGAGAAAGAGGACTCAGATTTCCAAATTCAAGTACAGAAGAATTTGGATCCAAAACTTGTGCTAGAAGGTTGGAAAAGTAGCCTGGCCGATTAACAGCATTTACCATTAAGCTTTCTCTTCCATGATTAAATTCTGCATTACTTGGACGGACTGATCCCTGAAATTGTTGTCCTGCACGAGGTATAAATTTCTTTGTAGATAGAGAAGTCGTGTGCAGTCCTTGTTGCGGCCCTGACGGGAAAAAAGGAAACGTCAAATACAAGAAAATTAAATGATCAGAATGAAGAAAAGAAAACAATAAGTTTCTTTAGCTAGTTATTTAATTTACTTCTTTTTCATTTGATATTATGCTTGGTCATGGTGCATTAAGTATTTGAATACTTTACAACAATTATTAGAGTCAGTTGTCATGTGTTTTACTGCTAACTACTAAACTTCTTTTAAAACTCAGACATTTATAAAATTAGAGTTTGTGCACCTGAATGAGGTTTTTTTTGCACTTGAGCTTGGTAAACGGGCCGATTAACAGGATTTTTCATCAAGCTTTCTCGCCGATGATTAATTTCCGTGCTACTTGCATAGACCGAGCCCTGAGTTTGTCGTCCTGCAAGAGTAATGAAGTTCCTTGTGGTTGAAGAAATCATGTGTTGTCCTTGTAGCGGCTCTGACATGAATGAAGGAAAAGTTGAATATACAGAAAAAACTAACTGATTATCATGAATAAATGAAAACAATTAATTTCTTTGGCTAATTATTTTCTTCCTTTTCATTTCATATAATGACTTGGTTATGGTGCATTTGTATTTGAATAATTTGCAGCAACTATTACGTTCAGTTGTGTCTTACTTAATGTAGACCTCTTTTAAGACTCTTCAATAATAAATTTAGAGTTTGTTCACCTGAATGAGGGAGTTCCTGCACTTGGTCACGAGGCCGATTAATTGCATTTCTCATCAAACTTTTACTCCTTTGATTAAATTCTGTGTTACTTGCACAAGTCGAACCTTGAATTTGTAGTCCTGTAGGAGGAATGAAGTTCCTTTTACATGGAAGAATAGTGTGTTGTCCTCGTTGTGGCTCTGACAGGACGAAAGAAAAAGTTAAATACACAGAGAAAACCTAATGATTAGAATAAATAAATAAAAACACAATTAACTTTTTTGGTCAGTTATTTACTTCATTTTCACTCAAATTATATATGGCTTGGCCATGGTGCATTAAGAGCATATCCAAGAATTTTTTTATAAAAGTTTTTAAGTTGAAAAATAAAGAGTCTTGTTAAATTAGAGTTCAAGAGACTCTTTAAAAATTTAAGAATAAAATATAGATAGAGAGTAATTATAAATAGTATTGTTGATACATTAATCAATGTAATAACTTAATCGTAGTCTAATATTTTATATTATATTTAGGAGTATGTTAAACCTCTTTTAAAACTCGACATTTATAAAATTAGAGTTTGTGCACCTGAATGAGGGTTTTTTTGCACTTGAGCTTGGTAAACGGGCCGATTAACAGGATTTTCCATCAAGCTTTCTCGCCGATGATTAATTTCCGTGCTACTTGCATAGACCGAGCCCTGAGTTTGTCGTCCTGCAAGAGTAATGAAGTTCCTTGTAGTTAAAGAAATCATGTGTTGTCCTTGTTGTGGCTCTTACATGACTTTAGGAAGAGTTAAATATACCGACAAAGCTAACTGATCATCATGAATAAATGAAAACAATTAATTTCTTTGGCTAATTATTTTCTTTCCTTTTCATTTGATATAGTGGCTCGGTTATTGTGCATTTTTATCTGAATAATTTGCAGCAACTATTAAATACAGTCGTGTCTTACTTAGTGTATATATTCCTCTTTTAAGACTCGTCATTAATAAATTTAGAGTTTGTTTACCTAAATGAGGGCTTTCCTGCACTTGTGCTTGGTCACGAGGCTGATTAATTGCATTTTTCATCAAACTTTTGCCCCTTTGATTAAATTCTGTGTTACTTGCACAGGCCGAGTCTTGAATTTTTCGTCCCGTAGTAGGAATGAAGTTTCTTTTAGATGAAGGAATGGTGTGATGTCCTCGTTGTGGCTCTGACAGGACAAAAAACAAAAGTTAAATACACACACAGAAAATTAAATGATTAGAATAAATAAATAAAAAACAATTAACTTATTTGGCTAGTTATTTACTTCCTTTTAATTTATATTATGGCTTGATTATGGTGCATTAAGAGCATATCCAAGAATCTCTTAATATAAGTTCTTAAATTTAAAAATAAAGAGTCTTTGTAAACTAGAGCTGTTAGAGGATCTTTAAAAATTTAAAAATAAAATATAGATAGAGAGTAATTATAAATATTATTGCTAAAATTGATACATTTATCAATATAATAACTTACGAGTAGTTTAATATTTTATATTATATTTAAGAGTATATATATGCTACAAGCGAGTCTCTTGGAGATTATCTAGGTATTTATTTGAATACTTTACAACAATTGTTGGTGTCAGTTATTGTGTCGCTTAATGTTTACTGTGTACTTCTTTTAATACTCGTCATTCATAATATAGAGTTTGCGTACCTGAATGAGGACTTTTCTGCACTTTTGCTTGGCTGGTGTTGGGCATATGTCCACCTCTATTCTTTGTTGACTTCCTATTAGAATTTGCAGCCGCAACATTTTTCAGGTCCATTTTAAATTTAGCCAACATTATTTGGCATTCATGTTTATAATCTTCTATTAAGGACTTCGACCATTTCTCTAGATCGAGCATTTCAACTGAAGTTGTGGTCTTCTTACCAGCTCTTCTTTTAAAACTGTTATTTTTAGTATTTTTTGATTTAGTGCAAGCTTCTCTCGAACTGCGAGACAAAACCAAATTTGGAACGAACTTCTTATTTCTTGGTGCAAGCTCCTCACCAGACCTTGAGTCTGTATATATACTTGAAAAAATTCTATCATTTTGTGTCCTCTTTAACATCCTTGTGCGTTGTGAATTCCCCTCGATGTTCATTTCAGCAAGGGATTACCAACTACAAACTTTCAAAATATTAGAACTATATCAGAATCAGTTAAACTATGATCCGTAGATGAAAAAAAGTAATCCGTAGAGAGAACAGAATAAAAAAATAATTTCACGTGTACACATCAGTGGTTTTACAAGCACTTGAATCCTGATAAGTGATACAAAGAGAATAATATCTACGATCTAGCTGAACTTGTGTGCACAAACAAGTACTCAATCTTCTAACATAGCATCCCGTTATTGTCTACTTATACTTCTGTTCTCAATTGTAAATTTTTTGTGTGTATATTTCTCTATCAATTTGAGTATTTGTTTTATGATTTAAAACTTTTAATGGTATGAACTATTATCAATTTCAAATTAATCATTTTAGAAACTTTTGCAGACGAAATCTCATGTCTAGATTGGCTACTTATTCAAAACCCTAGTAGGCCAACTAAAACAATACATTATATTCTGTTTTGAACAAATGACAAGACACCATACAATGAAAGTGATCACCTCTCATAAACTTGCATATGCCGAATGTAGAATTTCTACAAATAGATAACAATGAGATCATGAAACCTCACGTATTAAATTTTAAAATTGAACGAAGAAACACAAACAAAACACGAACAAACTAAATTCAAAGAATATTAAAGTAGAATAATTTAAAGAAAATTGAAATAAGCTCAACATAGATTTTAATATAAAAGAAAAATGACCTTAATTTCCTAGCTAGCTATGATATGTGTGTGTGTATATATATATATATATATATATATATATATATATATATATATATATATATATATATATATATATATATATATATTCTTTATCATTCAGCTAATTCTTTACCCATTCTTATGATATTAAAACTAAACAATAAAGATAATTAAGAGAAAAAAAATTATTGTAAAAATATCTTGGTACATTTTTCTTGTAGCTAGCATGTATGGATCGAGTTCCAAAGTTGTATAACTACAGGGAGATAAGTTTAATAATTAATATTTAAAACCCTAGCTAGAAACCTAATTGAAACTCATCTGAAAACACAGCACCTTACATCATGTCAATTTGACTAAATGATAAGCTAGCTACAGCATAAAATCTATCAAAATGTGGGTCCATCTTTAATCTATAAAATTGAGACAGAAAAAGATATATATCCACCCATGGATCTGTATCAACTCATGCAACACAAAGGGGCAATTCAACATATAACATAAATGTAAGTTAGGTCTTTACAAAGTTGATAACCGTCAAATGAACAGAACCCCAACTGATAAAATTGAACAAAAACAACAAATAAACATCAAGGAATCAAATCTAATTAAAGAGCATCAAACGTACATAAAACAAATAAAAATCAAACATAAAATTACCTCACCATGAATTTCAAGATAAAAGAAATAAGACCCTCCTCGTCAACTCTCAGTCTGATTCTCTCTAGCTACCTTTAAGTTTCAGTGCCATTTCTATGGTCTAAAAAACAAGAATAAGAAAGATTGAATTTTTATGCAATTTGAGTGTGTAAATGTAAGGGGGTATTGGAATTGGAAGTTGGCGGAGAAACATAGACAAAGTTATGGTGTGACAATATGACTGAAATGCCTTCTGTAACCCATTTAAATAAGATTTTTTTTATGTAATTTCATTTCAACTAATTTAGTAAACAACAAATAATAATTGTCTTTAAAGAGGATCCAACTTTTACTCAAAAAGGATTTTCGATCATAACCGTCACTCGTTATAAACGAGGCACTCTTCTACTTTTTCCACCTAAAAGTTTAATCCATTTTTTCCTTAATAAAATATTAAATTCAAATATTAATAATAATATATGAATTTTGTAGATTTTTTTTCTGGTCCCCAATTTTTTTTGGAAATATAGGATATTTAAAAACATAATGCAGATTTTCATGCATGTTATTCTACTCTCAAAAGGGAAAAGGGGTCTGCTATTTTTTAATTTAATTTAATAATCAATTGGAGAAGACAAATAATAATTGTTTGAGGATACATATAACACTTTTTTTTCTTATAAATATATATCTTTTAATTTATAATTTAGTTATAAAAATAAGTTACACAGATAAAATTTATAATACTTTCTCCTTGTTACCCATATGCCTCGATTTGTTGTCATACCAGTATGTACGTTTTATTGCAGTAACTGCAGCTTGTAAAGAACTTTGATTTTGGTTAAGTACCATCAATATATATATGAATAAATATAACAAAAAGCCAAAAAAATACTTATCTCGTACCAATTAAGTCCCAACCAACATACATCTCCCAACAATAATATCTGCTATTAATCTATGAAATCTGTTCAGTATTGTTGCAAGTGTATTTCATTTATTTAGACGATAGAATATATATACATAATATTGATTAATCATTTTTATAAATTCTAATACTCACCATAAGATTATAAATTAATATTAAATAAGATCAAATTTTTTTGTAGAAAGATATTTTTTGAAAGAATATGTACTTTTTAAATTTGTTTCTTTTTAGTTTTTGTTGAATATCATGTATTTTCTAATTAATTGTCTTCAAATTTCATATTAAAAGCTTTGCTAAAAGTATAAAAACATATTTTTATTTCGAAACTGTAAGATTTATTTATTCAGATAAATCTCTATAAAATAAAATATACATATTTCATGAATTTCATAGTCATTATTATTTGAGAAATATTAACTTGAATTTTGGATTTTAAAAAATATTTCTAAAAATTTACTATATTTGTTTAATATTACAAACATATATACTTTTCACAAAATGAAAAGATTTTTAATAATTGTTATAAATATATAGAAATGACTTCGCAATTTGAACAATAGAAAAAATATTTTTAAAATTCTAAATTTTTGTATAATTAATCCATATATTTTTTAAATAATAATCAAAAAGAGGAAAACATATTTTCTCATGTACCCTAGCTAGCTCTCTAAATCTCTACAAAAAATGTAATTTATCCGCAGCCCGTAAATACTAGCATAATAAGTTCTCATTAAACATGTTTTAGCCAACAAAACATTAGTAAATCTGAATTTAGTAGAACCCCGCAAATTAAGCAGCATGCAGTTCCTACATTGAGCGATCAATAAAACAAGATGTGATTCTAAACAAAATAGGCAAAATCAAAACCAAACTCTGGGAATTAACAGTTTCAAGTACTGGTAATATTCATCCTTTATAACAGGGTTTAACAATACTAGGATGTAAGAGTAGATAAAGGGTTGGGGTACATGCATTGCCAGTCATTGTAATTAGAGAGGATGAAAACTGAATAAGGAATGTAATAACCTTATCCTTTATGAAGTGCTATCATTGCGACCATACGCTCTTAGCCTGGAGGCTTCATGCATTTCATATTCCTCATAGAAATTGATGTCCCTAAAATAGTTGTCAGGGAAACTCCCAGGTGGGAATATCTGATTAATTGGAATTAGTTGGAACCTGGAGGAGCTCTTGCTGCCAGATGTATTCTGGTGTGGATGACTCAAGTTACCTCTCCTCATCAATCTTTCTCTTGCATAATCGAATCCTGTGTTGCTGCCTAACTGACCTGCTGGTGTAATGAAATTTCTCGAAGATGAAGGATTCATCTTCTCTTTATGCAGTGGCTCTGATAGGACATAAGGTAAAAGTCAAATGCACAGTAGCGAAAACTAAATGATCAGAATAAAATAAACGAGTACAATTATTTTTTTGCCAGTTATTTTACTTCCTACTGATCATTCGATATATATAATGGATTGGTCACAGTGTACTAGGTATTTGAATATTCCACAGCAATTACTAGTAATTTTTCTACATGCATGTCTTAATTACCGCTAGTTGCTATAAACTTAATTCTTTGGGGACTATAGATTTTTGTAATTTTGAGTTTGCATACCAGAATGATTTCTTTTCTGCTCTTGTCCATGGCCGGACCTCAGTATAAGTTTGCCCTTACTCTTTCTTGTCTTCAAATTAGAATCTGCTGCTGACAAATTTGCCAGGTCTTTTTTCATTTGCTCCGACATTTTCTGATAGTCTTCCCTTAGTTCATCTATCAAGGACTTTGATAATTTTCTCAGATCGTCCATTGCAGCTGAAATGCTGCTACTGGACTCTCTTTTCTTATTACCTGAACTTTTACGAGAACTCTTGTTTATAGTACTTTTTGGTTTACTATATTCGTTCTTTTCTTGAACATTATTGACAGCAACGGCCTTGCCTGATTTGACAACAATTGCCTCAACTGAACGGTCACTAGCTTCCCCATTACTGCCTGGAAAAACCAAATTAGCCAAATTAGAAACAAGCCTGCTAGCTAATCTTTTCTAGGGTAGGACGTTCGTCATCAGAACTTGAGTCGTCTGAATAGAAGCTTGAGAAATGCATACCATTTTCTGTCCTCTTGAACTCCGTATATTGCTCCATGTTCATTTTTCCAGTCAGGAATCACCAATTACAAACTTCCAAAGCTTTGAAATTAATTACACAAGCTAGAAAGACTCAAACTTTGATAGATGTAATTATGAAGTCAACCTGCAGAGAGGGGGATAATTATAAGATTATCTTTTCTCATCAGTGATTTTACAGGAGACTTGAATTCCAACAAGTATTTCAGAGAAATGTTTGCACTATGGGTGTCTATGCTGGGTTTAAAGGAATTTCTTCTTCCTGCCAAGTTTAATTTTAAATCGACAAATCAATTGTTCTTCTCAATAACTTAATTATCTTTTATCACCATAATAGAATAATTTGAAATGTGCAAAGAAATATATAGTTTTTAGAGTATCACAATTTACATTTGTAACAACTATACATACATAATTTACCACTAACCGTACAGAAAGCCAGATTAAGTATATATATAGGTAAACAAAATTTACAATTAATATATATTACATGTAACAAGCTAGCAACTTTCATCTTCAATTACTCGAGCATGACTGTTGAATTAATAGTTATTACTTGCCATTATACAATTAAGTTAAGATTCAACACTCTAACAGCAGACAATTAAGTAAAACTCGGTGTGGAAACAGCAGACCATACTCCATTTCGAGCAAAATGATACCGTACCAAAATTTAATAGTGACTGCCTGCTATACTTACCCTTATATATATATTCTCTTGATTTTAGTCGTAGGACTCTACTAGTGTTACTCATTCTCTAAATTGTGAGCTTCTTTATATATATCATTGTCAATTTAAGTATCTAGTTTTATAATTTCAGATCTGCAGACTGTATGAACCATATGACAAAGTCTTGCAACTAGATTGGTTGAAGAGCACACTATGAAGCTTAATTAGAAACAGAAAACACATAAATTGATACACACATACAGCTATAAAAACTCATCCCAAATTAACAGGCTACATACTTATTAACACACACAATTGATGTCACCTCAGAAACTTATACACCGAATGTTAGATCTCTATGAAGTTACAAGTAACATCGATATATCAAATAATCAAAAACCCCAACTGACTGTTAAAATTGACAAAAACTCATAACAAATTAATAAGAAAAGCAAACCTAAAGAGCACAAAATGTAGAACCAATTAATAAAATAGAAATAGGAAATTAGTTCACAATAAATTTCATGATAAAATTAAGAAGCATGTTCCTCACCAACAATTTTCAATCTAATTCCGACTTTGGATTTAGCCGATTGAATACATGGTCTCCAAGAATGAAAAAAAATTAATGTGAATTTGAGAGTGCGACAACTCAAGAAAGTGTACATGGTAAAGCTGAGAGCCCAAGGTGAAAAGAATGACGTATGTGATGTCTTTTTTTGCTAGTATACCTATAATAAAAATATTATTTTACTATTAACCAAATTTATTAAGTATTATATAATTATTTTAATATATATTATATATTTATAAAAATAATAAAATAATTTTTAGTTATATGTTTTTTATTTTAATTTTACATTACATAAAAGTAATATTTGTGTAATATATTTTCTTATATTTAAATATGTTATTAGATTTTGAATTATACTAATTATTTACTTCTATTTTTAATTTAAAATATGTATGTGCGTATAAAAATAATATAAAATAAAATATTTTAACTTATATGATTTTTTATATAATATGTATATATGCAACAATTTTTCCTAATTAATTTTTAGCGCACTACTATAATTACGAAATAACTCCTTCACTTACAATATACAGTAATTTATTATTTTAGATGTTTTTTATATTAAAATAAAATAAAATAAAATTTTAAACTCGTTTGAGAGGTTTACATTGTGTCTCACCAAAATACATCTTCCTCTTGTAAATATAGGTCTTAGCCGGGTACCGTCTGCCGTCACAAATGTAACATAGGACGTCTTACACAGGGATCTTGCAAATTAATGTTGATTTTCGTTCAGCACAGCTTTAATATCACAATCCTTTTATATTATAGAATTATACGTTACTGATGGATATATCATTATTCATTTAACTTATCAAATTCCAGCCTAATCTACGTATTCACAAGAGATGAATTGCCAGCCACGTACAGTTTGATGTGGAATATATATAGGAAGTGTTCCCTAGCCTCTGCTGAAGTGAAATTGGCAACCCAGAGGAGTCTATATATGCCAGATATGCAGAAAACACATAAAGATACACGCATACAGCAGTAAAAACTCGTGTCAAAATTCAGCAGGTTCTAGACTCGTTAGCACACACAATTGATCTCACCTCAGAAACTTATACCGAATGTTAGATCTCTGTCAAGTTAATAACAGCGATCACAGGGTTAGCCGCTGCTCTCAAATGAGAGTCGACTCCCATTTCCAGATCTGGTTTTAGCCGTCTCTTCCATTCTCCTACAATTTTCTCCTACGTTTATTTTCTTTACATAAAACCCAATTTTTTAGGTGTTTGTGTCTCTCTCCTTTTGGAGTGTTTGTTTTTCTCTCTTTTTGGAGTGTTCTGTTATGTTTTTATTTAGTTATGTTTGAGTTTATTTGATGGTGAATCTTTTGAGAATGATTTTGTTAATATTTTTGTGATCTGGAAAGCTAACATCAAAGCTGAGGCGGTGGTGATTATTGCAAGAACTCACCTTTCACAATCAAAGATGGTTCATCTTTTTGGGATTTCCACTTTCGGCATGTAAATAGTTGAAGTGTCGCTACTCCTACCTCAGTTTATGTAATTGGGGTTTCTGAACAATAGACTAACAATAGTTTTTATGTGATAAGGTCAATTATGAAGTTGCGTTGGTGTAATTTGGATCGTTTGGGATGTCTTCGATTTCGTTTTTAGCTTCAAGAATTTTTAAATTATATGTGTTAAATGGTCTGGAAACAAATCAGTTAATTATTTTTAGTATGTTATTTATTTTTCAACCTGGTTGTATCGACAGTTGAGGATTTGTCCCGACTGTTCTATTTAATGAAAACTGCTATTTGTTCATTAAAATAATAATAATAATAACAGCGATCAAATAATCAGAAACCCCAACCGTTAAAATTGAACAAAAACATAAGCAAAATAGTAAGAAAGTAAATCTAATTAAGAGCACCGAAATGTAGAACTAATAAAATATAAAGAGGAAATTAGTTTATAATAAATTTCATCATGATAAAATTAATAAACATGGCCCTTACCATCTTTTATGAATCTGATTCGGCCTCTGATCTCACAATTCTATACGAATAGAAAATTTGAATTTTATTGTGAATTTAGAGTGTGATAACTCAGTAGTGAAAAAGAATGTGTACGTGGGAAGTTGACTGAGAATCAGTAGTGATAACTCGGTATGACAAATGTCTTTTCTGCTAGTATACTTTAGCAGTTATATAAATTTATTATTTAGACTATTTTTAATAAAAAAAGAAATTAAAACTTTAAATTCATTTCAGAGCATTGGATCACCCCATACATATCGTTTGCACACTTCCACTTTGTATATCGTTGTATAAAAAATACATTTTATTAATACTTAAAATTAATTTTGTTTAATTGAATAATCATTTAAAAGTAGATTTATTATTTAAATCGGTCTAATGATTTTTAAAATATCGATATCACAATATTTTTAAAATATAATAAGAATTAAAATGTATGAATACTAAATTTTAAAAGGACAAATAATATTTCGTAGCTCTACTTTTTGTCAAACGCTGTTAACATGAAATATTTTTAATCCATATATTTTTACACAATTAAAAAATATACGCCCTTAAATTTGTATGCCATATATACAATACACATTAAAATTTAACGAAAAAGGATTAGTTTCTTAATAAAAATATTTGGCAAAGTTTTACTTTTCCTATAATAAATATATTTTTTAAAAAATATTTTATAATATATATCATTAAGAGCACAATTTTAAAATTTAACATAAAATCTCAAAAAATATTTGCCACTGCCGCTGCATATAACATGTTCTCCAGCTATATGCATATTTAATTTTGAGTTATTATCGTGTTCTAAAAATCCGCTATAAACGCTAGGTGAGAGTGAAACACCCTGATTTGGTGTTAAGTGAAATATTATGCGCTTTTTTAATTATTTAATTTAATTAATTTTTTATTTTTATTAATATTTAATATATAATTTTATAATATTAAAAATTTATATTAATATTATATATTCTCTTTTTATATATAAATTTATTATATTTAATATAAATATGTTATAATATGCACCTGTGTTAAAAATAAAATTTTAGTTAATATAAATATGTATAGAACTCATATTATAATAAGTAAAATTATATAATTTGGACTCATATTATAAATATATAATTGGGTCTAAAAATTAAAATTTTAGTTAATACAGATATGTATATAGTTAGGGCTCATATTATATTAAATAAAATTATATCTAATATATGTATATTTTTTAGGCCCTATTATATCTAATATATGTATATTTTTTAGGCCCGTGGCCAGTACCGACGACCGACCAACCTTTTCGGCTATAATAATATAGTATAGAAGTGATGGTCTGTTATTTTGTAGATGGAAACACATTTAATTTAGGTAAAATAATAAAATTAACTTTTTTATTATAGATACTGTATTTTTGAAAAATCAAAATAATTTCAATTTTTAATAATTTAATGTCTTTTCAAAAATTTCTAATTATTTTATGTATAATAATGTCTTTTCTAAAATTTTGAAACTTATCTTATGGATAATAATTTACTTGACTTGAGGAGAAAATTTAGGAGAATATAACGTAATTTAGATTTTTTTATTTATAATTTGGAGAAAATTTAGGAGAATATAAAGTAACTTAGATTTTTTTATAATTTTTAATATCTACTAATACAATTAATATCTACTAATATAAAATTTTGAGAAAATTATAAAAATACATTGGAACGATTCGGGAGCGCAACCTAACCGCCCCGGTATTCTCCTCTATATATTGATATATTGATAGCATAGAATACAGATAGTATAGATATTAACATTAACATAATTATAATAGAGTTTAGTCTCTTGGAATTCAAAGGTTGTAAAATGTAAAACCGCTTGAATACAGGTTTTTTTTTATAATATATAGACATCTACGTACCTCGTACCCCAAGTGAACCTCGTTTGTCGGGCCTATATATACACCCCATACTCCTCTTCTATTACTTACTCGACTGGAGTTGTTTGGTTCTTTTCTCTCGAATTATATACTAGTAATATAATTCTACTGCGATCACATCAAGAGTAATTGTTTTTTTGGTGAGATAATGGATATATATAATTGGCTTGTGCTTATATTATGTACAATGGTACATAACAATGTAACAGTGAGCAGTAATGGTAATTCAGGAGGAGAAGACGTAGAGGTTGAATTAAAAAATCTACCAGCCATACCACCAGGCTTTCACTTTTTGCCGTCTTCTTGTCTGTTTATTTTAGAATATTTAGTCAAAAAAATTATAGGGGTTCCTTTGCCTTCTGGCATGGTCAAGGTTAGGGATGGAATTCAGCGTCTTGATCCTGAACAACATAGATTCGGTGAGTTTTTTATTTACCTACCCTTTTTTTACCTGTTATGATTTATAACAATTAACAATTATTAATCATGGTTTTAGATTTACTATGATTTATTCTTTATGCGTAATACTTCTTAGATCTAGTTTTATGGAATGGTAACACGAGATTAGGGCTTAATTAGGGAGCAAAACTCTTAAATTTGATTCATTGTCTTTTCTGGGGATTTAGGGTTTAGATCTAACTTGTCATTAGGGTTGTTTGCTTAATTAAGTGTATTTTAATCCAGTTTTTTGGGATTTAGGGTTTAGATCTAGCTTGTCATTGGAGTTGTTTGCTTAATTAAGTGGTATTTTAATCCGGCCATCAATGTGTCAGTTGAGATGTTTAATTGGTAAGATAAAGACCTCATTTCTATTAACAGGGAACTTCAATGTTTATTATTATGGTATTCCAAACCATTCCCCGACTAAATTTGCCAATCACCATTCCATCTCTACTGATCGAGCTTTATTTTGTATGGTAAAAAAATCGGGTCTGGATCTGGATATTGAAAAACTCAGCCCGATCCGACCCGTTGTCATCCTTACTGATCGAGCTTTATTATATGCTTATGAGTAAATGCAAATTTGAACGATTTAACGCCTCGACAAAGTTATCTTACAGTTTTGTGATTACTCTCATTGTACTATAAGTTGAATGTTGCATACTCATTCACAATAATTATATAGACATTCACTTAAAAATTTGAAGTGTTGTGGGCATGGTTGATGCCATAATATGTATGGATCTCAAAAAATCTCCGAAATCATGTTAAATTATCAATTCCCAACAAAATCTTGATGTGTTCACGAGTGTGTGCATGTTCCCCATTGTCGCATTTTTCCTTGTCATGAAAAGCCTTTGTAAAAAAATTTGGATGAGAAGCAAAAACAAGGTGTTAATAATGTTCGGATTTTATTGCAGGCTATATTATCATAAACTCCAATGTTTAGATTTTATTTTTCTTTCTTGATATTGAACTATGAATTTTCAATATATTTTGTTAGTAGTGTTTCTTATCAATATATATTACTTGATTCACACAAATATATTCATGTTTTGACAGTTTTCAATTCATGATTTCATAGTTTTGATATATAAAATGTGCAGAAGATGATTTCGCTTACTGCATGGATAATGATGCATATTACATCACAAATAAAACAGAAAGAAATACCGAAGGAGGAGGATCTGAAACAAGTACTGTCATAAAGACCACTAGTGGGTATTGGAGAGAAAAGAAAAAAGATATTGCCATTTATGACGGGGATGATCAAATCATTGGATACAAAAAATGTTACGTTTTTTGCCGTGACAATAATGATGAGACATCTTGGAGAATGGATGAATTCACAGTCAATCCCGAGATAGTTCCAACTGATGCTCGAGAACAGGTAAAGAAAAGATAAATTGATTGGTTTTAAAATTTAAATTATGACCAAAACAAGTTTTAAGATATTTTCATTTTAGATGTTAAAATTGTACCGGTAAGAGCATGTCTAATGGTTGTGCTATAATTTAGCACCAAAAAAGTGATTTTTTGTGCTAAAATAGCATCATGTCTCCGATACATTGTTCTTAATCATGTTTCAAATTGATAAAATTGATGTCCCTCCTTTATTCATTTTCCTCCCTTTTTCACTTTTTGATGAGGTGTCAATTATAGATTCATCTATTTTTTGTTATATATAGAATAAATTATAGGATTGTGCTATTTTAGCACAATGTTTAACACATCATTGGAGTGAAGAATTTAGTTTTTGTTCAATAATATAGATATAGAACAAGATATAGCACACCATTGGACTTGCTCTGAGTATTATAGAACAAGACATAGCACACTATTGGACTTGCTCTAAGTACTGAATATTAATCCTTTTTTCTGGGTTTGGCAGACAAAAGAAACTATTGCCTGCAGGATTCGAATGAAACAACCAAAAACACAGGAGGGACCGTCGTGCACATATGAACAATTCAAGGAGGAAGAATTTGAGGAGGATGAAGATGAAGAATATGAGAATGAGTAATAGAACTTTAATATGTTGGGAAATCAATAAATTTGTCTTCTTCAATTACTAATATTAATGCACAGGATAATATCTATGGTTGTGTTTTGGGCAATAAGAAGGCGAGAATCTAATCTAAAAAGTTTTACCTAATACTTTAGTTTTATTATCAGAATTTTACTTTTAAAAAACCAATTTTACTCCTTTCACTGCAATAAACATCAGCAGACCGATTTGGTTTCGATTTCTGATATAACTGACCACTCCTTGTTCTGTTGGTAACGTGTAGACATGGTAGAATGGTTCCACCGAATTGAAAAATATGAAACTGAGATTTGATCCTATATTTTAATTAGATAATTCAAAATTCAACTGAATTCAAAACAATTTGATCCGAATCAAAATTGATTTAATAGAGTCAAATTAAATAATTATTCAAAAATCGATTTGAAGAAGCCAAAAGCTATATTAACTGAAGAAGCCAAAGGACTGAAAATTGAATTAAAAATAAATTTAAAATATTAGACCCAATGATAACATGAAATTGATCTAATTTGAAAAGTTATTTGAATAGAATATAATTCAAAGTATTGGATCCGATATAAATTTGAAATTGAAAATATTCTGAACGAAAATTATTCTATAAAATAATATTACGGTTGTAAACTCATTTAATATTTAATACCAGAAGAAAATAGATTATGATGTTGTATCAATATACTGCGTGATTAATGATGTTGAAGAAATTTGCAGAAAACTTGACTTGACTTGCTGCAGTTGTGGAGGTAAGGGTGATCTTCAGATTCAGAGAATCTTAGGCAAAAATTGGTTTTGAGAATATATAGAGAATTCGAAAATTTGAAATTTTTATGTCTCGAAAGTCTTAAGCGCGGGTATTGTTCGGCTATAACTAACAATGTGAAGACTTAAAGAATGTCAACTAAAACTGAAAAGTCACTTGTCTCAAGCTCACTCCGATGTGAAGGCTTAAAGAATGCCAACCAGAACTGAAAATCCCCAAGTCAAGTGGAACTTGTAATTATTTGTTTATTTTTAGCACACTTTAAAAAAAATGACCAAAAGAGCACACTTTTAAAAAGTGATCCCTGACTGGCACACTCTTAACGCCCCTAATATATGCGTCATATGTCTAACGCAACCCAATTTAACGTTTATTTTATTTTTTATAATCACAACGCAGTAAATTTTTATGTTAATATATTTTCATTCATGTTAATATTTTATGGAAATTGCGTTACTGCACCAACGTATATAATAATTGCGTCACCCAATCTTGTATTCAGCAACTGAAAATAAATTACTACAGTATTATTAAAAAGTGTTGTCCTATATACTGGATCCATCGTCCTCCGACACATATTTAACTAGGTTAACAGCAAAACAACTGTTGCTTTTTAGAGAAATAAACTCTAATATTAAAAGCGTTATGCATGTGCCACACAGGGGTCAACTTTTTTATTAGTGATATTTTGGATACTTGAGTTATATTCTTATGCTAATTTGGACAATTTTTCACTTACTTTATATGCATCTTAAAATGCGTGTCGGCACTCTCTACACAATGTAAAGAATTGGGGGGACGGAGCAAGTATAAAAATTATGTCAATTTTTACCTATTACAATAATTTTTATTTAATTTTATCATATATATAAAAATGTGTTGTTGTACATTGCAATATTTATGATATGTATTGTCAATTTGTCATAGATTTATTAATAAACTAGTGTAATAGCTCATTCAAGCCACAGACTCTTCGTATAATCGTCAAATTAAATTTTTGTATAATAGTTAAATTAAATCGATTATTGATTTATTATTATATATTGTCTAATTGATTATTATTATATAATATATAATTGATTGATTATTTTATTTTTTCTAATTACATATTTTTTATTATCATATTTAGAATCTCATCTGTAGTTAATATAATTCAATTACATTTTATATATAAGTTTTAATCTAGTATTTAATAACTTAATTATATATTTTATTAACTCTTATAATATGACTAACTCAACTATTTAGTTAATTAATTAAAATTTTCAAACTCAACTTTATGGAATTTATT
Organism: Oenanthe sinensis; assembly: GCA_028671895.1. Lineage (NCBI taxonomy): Eukaryota > Viridiplantae > Streptophyta > Magnoliopsida > Apiales > Apiaceae > Oenanthe > Oenanthe sinensis. The sequence continues at coordinate 26,898,378 of CM053812.1, read as the reverse complement.
TCTCATATATTAAATATACAGATAAATATTTCATTCGTCTCATCCATTTATTAACATTTTCCCTTTTTAGATGTCACATTTATTTGTTAATATTTTTTTAAATAATATTTTTTTATTTACAATATTTAATAGGTCTCACCATTTTATTGTCATTTTTTTCTTTTTCTTTTTCTTCTCTGTACTCTTTTTAATTTTTACGATCCAAATGTTGACAACCGGATGTTTCTGTGTGCTACCCAACCAATTGGATGAGACTGATGAAATAGCTCATGTACAAGGAATTATATACGTAAATAATTGGGGGAGACAATGAAATAACTCATGTACGAGGAATTATATACCGTTTATGAACGTTTATTTAAAATTTATCTATTTTAATAAAAATATATATTGAATATAGGCACACACATGACCATATTCAAAAAAATTAATTTTCTTCTAACCAATAATTTAATTAATATATCCATACATTATAAAAGTTTATTTTTCAAAATATATCATCTAAAATTTAAGTATTTTCATTGTCTAAAACTTGTTTAATAAATAATAATATTTTATATTTTTATTTAATATTTATTATCCCATTTTTAAATTTTTATCTTGTTCTAAAATAAATATATATCAAAATCATATTATTTTATTTATTATTGTTACTTTAGTGTTACACAATTATAGCTCAATTTTATATTTTATTTAAATATTAACCTACTTAGAATTCGAATTTGTTATATATTATTTTTTTATTTTTTTGAAAAATTCATTTAATTTGTATTAATTAATAATTTTGAGCTCAATTTTACGAATTTCATTTCTCATATTTAAAAAATTATTATTAAATAACTAATACATTATGTATTTATGACATAAAAAATAAATAAACGATAAAATGAGAGATGATTTGTATATTAAGACTTTCAATGAGAAAATAAAAATTTAAATAAATTAAGTGGTTATAACGATTACTATATATCATGAGTTTAAAAGTTTGATACCCAACAATAACATGATTTTTTCTTTTTTTAACAAAACCATTATAATAATGGTATATATGTGATTATGCAAGATATAGGGGTATAATAGTAACTTCACAGACAATAAAATGGCAATATTTGCCCTTATGTTAAATTTTAATATATAGTAATAGATATAATGTATAAATTTAAAACCAGCCCCTAAAAACTGTTGTTTTTTATTTTTCCGGTCTGTGACAACCTATTTTGGACTTGATGCAACGTGTCGTAAGTTGCATGAGTTTTCTTTTTTATAATAATTTTACTTTCTAATTTTTTTAAAAAAAATTATATTTATTCAATTTTAATAGTACAATTTAATATATTTTCGTTCGACTCTGGCTCGAATTTCTTAGAATAGATACTCATTTGTAAGTTTATAAACCAAATTATTCAAAAAAATATATTTTTTCTTTATTATTTTGTACTGATAAGTACGTAATAATTACTTCTATTAATCTTTTTTCTTGTGTTCTATTTTTGATGCTAGCCTTTTCTCTAACATTCAATTGGCAGGTAAAAGAAAACATTGCCTGTAGGATTCGGGGGGGAGAGACCCTTGTGCGAATATGAAGAATATATTTGAGTAGGAAGTAGGAAGATGAGAATAAAATCTTTTTTTTTTAAAATAAGAATAAAATCTCTTTTAATTTAAGAAATAGTTAAATACATACAGACATACAGTACATGTTTCTTCTGCTTGCAGACATGCAGTGGAATTGTCATTAGATTTCGATAATATCAGTTGTTTTTTATTTAGTACACAAGACATTAGTAGTTCAAGACCGGCCCAAACTTTTCTAAAAATCTACTCCCATAAATACACAATGGTGACCTGAACATGGAACAACAAGGGGCATCCATTAACCAACTAGACTTACATTACATGCCCATCAACAGGCCCAAATTAACCGAAGAAGAAGAATGCTAATAGTCAGTCCACTCAACGACCTGACCCAAAGAATCATATAAAAGTAGTAATGACATGACACATCAGAATTTTATATAATGTTAAAAATTAAATGTATTCTATTCTATAAATTAAACTTTTGAAAAAAAAATCATATATTGATTGAAACCGATTAATCCGCTACCGAACTGCTTAATTTCCCAATTTTTCAATTAATCATTCCGATTAATGTCCAATTCATCCGATTAATTCATATTCGGTCAATTTCCGTTTTTTTACGCTGAAAGCACAAAAATGAAACTAAATTTCGTTAAGAAAAAAAAACATAATTTAATTCCTAAGAAATTTATATATATATAAAAAAACAATTCTAGTGGAGTCTCTTGGGATTCCAAAGTTTGACTATAGTCGTACAATCGTATGCAAGCAAAACCCTCATTTTGTCGAGTGGGGAGTAGTGATGGATGAGTACGAGGTTGAAGCAAAAAATATACGAAAAAATCTTCCGGCGGGGTTTACTTTAATCCTTTACCTTATGAGTTAATATCAGGATATTTACTCAAGAAAATCATGGGCCTTCCTTTATATACTGATGCTGTCAAGGTTGGGGATGGTGTTCAGCTTCTTGACCCCGAACAACATCATTTTGGTCTGCCCTCTTCTTCTTCTTCTTTTTACCTGTCTTTTTTATTTATAACAATGATACTTCTAGTTTTTTATATTTATTGTGATTTATTTCTTAGTGTAGTTTGCCTTTATAGATTTTGTTTTATGGGTTTACAGGAAAAAAACTCATTTATTCTTGATTTTATCTCATGTTGCAACCTGGCTAACTAGAATAGAACGTTGATGACTATGTGCTAGTGTTTGGTTGAGAGGTTTATTGTTTCAAATGGGAAACTCATACATTTCCATTTTAAGCAACTCATTTGTCGTTTATCCCATGAGATTCTGAAGGATCAAATCATTTTCTTTCCCTGTTGTAATTAAGCCAACTTGTATGTGGATACCAGTTGCTTTGGTTGAGATTCATTCTTTGGTTTCAGCGATTGCTTGAATTTTATTACTCTCGTTGTCGTATATGGTCTTGATCATAAAGATTTTTATACATTCTTTTGAAAATTATAACTGTTGTGAATATGGCTGATGCCTCAATATGTATGAAGCTCAAAAGAGCTCTGTTAACCATGTTTAAGTTAGCATTTCCCACAAAATCTTAATGTGGTCACCAAGTGTCAAGTCCAATGCAAAATAGCTATAGTCATTGCTATAATATGGTAAAAAATGAAGTGTTTTTTTTTGTGCTAAATAGGACTTGTACTCTAATGCTTGCAACCAAGTAATTCTAAATTTAACTAAGTTTTTATCTAACACTTCCAACTTTCATTTAAAGTACGTACACCAACTTACATTTCATTTATACTTGATTGATGATGTGGCATTTGGCAAGGATGTATGTATCAATCCTCTATTGCAAATTAGGAACCAACTACGCATATATTTGCATTCCAGTATGCAGTTGGATTCTAAATTATAGCAATGCAATCAAGTACAACTTTGCGTTAGAATTGCTCTTTCCAAAACAAGTCTTTGCAAAAGAATTCGGGTGAGAAGAAAAATTAGGCATTATTATAAACTATTTCTTAATTTCTAGCATGTAAATTTTCTTTTTTAACATTTAATTAAGCATTTGTACCTGTATCCTTCTCTTAGTAGTGTCTTATTTGAATACATGTTTAAATTGAGTAAAAAACTAATTACAATATTTTGTTTTTACACAGTTTTCAATTAATTGTCTAATGTTATTGATATATAAATGTGCAGATGAGTTCACCGAATGCCACGATGATGTAGCATTTTACATCACTAACAAAGGAGAAAGAGATGGAGAAAGGAGGAGAAGGATCAAAACCAAGAACTATTACAAGGACTACTACTGGGTATTGGAGGGAAAATAAAAAAGATATTGTCATTAATAATAAGTCTTGGGGAGAAAAGAACAAAGTTATCTCCATTTCTAACGGCAATGATCAAATCATTGGGTACCGAAAAACTTTTTCTTTTTTCCGCGGCAAAAATGACAAGACATCTTGGAGAATGGATGAAATCACAGTTAATCCCGAGACAGTTTCAGATGATATTCGAGATCAGGTAAGCACACAAAATCTTGTATCATGTAAATTTCAACCAAATTCAGGTTTTAAGATATTTTCAAAAAAAAATAATTTAAATTTATACTGATAATTTATAATAATAATTTTTTCTTATGTTTGGTAGATAGAAAAAATAATTGGCTGCAAGATTCGAGTGAAACGACCAAAAACACCAGAATATTATGACGACTTTCAGGATGAAGATGAGAATGAGGAATAGATTACTCTTTAATTTCAAAATATTTTGTAGACGAATCGATAACTTTGTCTTCTTAAGTTACTTATATCCAACCTGGTGGATATCTATCTTTCTATTCTGCACAATAAGAAGGCAAGATTAGTGTAAGAAGTTTTATTAAATATTTTAGTTTCACTATTATCAATGTTTTTCCAGTTGAAGTATTTTACTTGCAGTAAAATTGCTATTTGGTGATTTCAATAAAGTGAAATTTCTTGCTGAATTATCATTGCATTGAAATAATTGTTTCTCTGTTTGATATATAAGAGTAAGAATTGTTAGTACATTACCACATGCAAACACAGTTAAGTTTCTTAACATCATGAAAACAGAATTTCTACTTCTGGAATAGAGGTATTGTCCATGGTTATGATTACAGAAATAATTATGACTCATTTATCATTATATAAGATAAAAATTCTTCATGGATTATGGTTGATAAAACTTAGAATCCTAATAGATTGTAATTGCCATGAAACAAATCAGCTAAACCAAGAATTCTTGAAACAATTCCATGTGGCAAGTCCAGACTCCAGTTCTTAATACCTCCTATTCTATGTTGTTCTTAGTTAGACTATAAGAGAAGTACCTGTGTGATTAGGTTCATTACTGCTACTACTGGACCACATCACTACGTGGACGAAGTGACGAACAATGGTCCCCTGAGTCTTCAGGATAAACCCTCTTTAGTCTGCATAATTTCATGAAATTTAAAATTTTTGGAGCTTGTAAAAAGTTAAGTCGATCAACATTGAAAGCTTGTTTTAGGACCAGGGCTAAATGGTTTACTCTGAGGATCTCCAGATTACATGAACAAAAACAGATGTAGACATGTAGTATACTGTATATAAACTCTGTATTATCCTTGTCCAAGATCTTTGTTTTTTTAACAATTTCGCATCTGGAACATAGTGTAAACATTTTTCAAAGACTTCTGCATTACCTGGTGTCAGAAAGATATAGAGTGGATTATGAGCGAGAGGATCAGAGAGTCAGCTACTGCCTTTCGCGCAAACTGTCCAATTCAGTTTCTCCTGTAAAGATTGTAATCTTATGTAAACCTCAAGCTAAAATATGAGTGAATAAACAATTAAATGAAACATAATATAATTAAATATAATAATTATAACTCTGCGGTCCAAGAACTTTAAAAATGTATGCAGAAATGTCAAACCAATAAATATTAAAAATAAAGAGAGCATAAGAACCGAAGTAGTATGTCTGCTTAATATGATAGGCTGGGAGATGAGCAATCTAATATTAGAGTTAGCGAACTTCAAAGGCCAAGATTAATCTATGTAACGGTATTCAGATTTCACCTAAAATACGGCAGCACTCAATCACCAAGTACAAGGAATTTATCAGAGAGACCGACTTGTAACAATGTACCAGAAATGTAGGACAATGCTTCCAAGCAACTTAAAGTTAACAATCAAAGCAGTCACCTTTGATCAATGTAGAAAAGCATAAACAGCAGTAGAAATATAAACCACAAGAGCAGAAGTAACCAAAACAATCAAAGCAGTCACCGACTGAATCGTCTGTTTACTCCCACAAGACAGCATCCCTAACCTAATCTGAATCACATTAACCATCGAAAGCATTAAAAACAAACACCCCATCACTGAGCCAACAGCAGAACCTAACGTCCCAAATCTCAAAACTTTTAGACTAATATGCGCCCTAAAAGCCTCATCAACATCTTTACTATTCAAAAGATTAATAGCCAATTTAAGACCTTGTGCAACTAATGAAGAAAACAGGAAAAAACTGAATGAAACTACTTCAAAAACAAGAAGTTTCTTGACCACATCGTTTCCTGCATCGCAAGATGATTTGTTTTCGAGGGATTTTTGATCAGGTGTTGTAAGAGAAAGGCCCACAAAGACAGCAATGGTGAAGAGGGAGTTGACGTTGACAAGCCCATCAAGAGCTGTGACATGAACACTAGTTGTGGAAGCTGATGTGGGCCCTTTTGATTGTAATTCAGACCTGCAAAATAAAATATATAAATATAAGATCATGTATGTTTATAATATATGAAAAATGTAGAGATAGAGCAGAGGTTTTAGTTGAGTTTCACCTACTGATTCATACTGATTCATTGTAGTTGAGTTTATGAAATTGCAGAGATGGGAAAATATGATGGCAAGGTGGTGATTGCTTGGAGGGTTTGTTTTCAGTTGTGTTTCTTTCAAGTGACACAGGAAGTTGTGTTCAAGAATGGTTTGCATTGCTTTTTAAAGGGTGTTGCTTTTGTTCTCGGTTTGTTATTTTTGGATAGTTTGCGAAGTGCACCGTCAGGCGTCATGTGCACATAGTTTCGTACCCCCGTCTTTTTGTTTCCTAACAAATTTTGACCATGTATTGATAAAATTTCATACAGTGGCGATTTTTTATAACAAATACTTATTTCGTAAGGTTATAAGTCTATTTATTCAAAAAAAATAAGTCACACCTAGAATAATTTCTCTCTGTTCTCTCTGAAATCGTCTCTCTTTCTTCTTTCTCAAACATATCCGCCGGGGCTTTCACTGATTGTCTCCGGTGGAAAGCCTCAATCTCATAGTTTCCTTTCATTTTCAATAAAAATTCTTAGATCAAAAACCATCGGAGCATCTGGATTTTCTGTTTTCTCCGATTAAACGGGTGGTTATTCGGTTTCGAGGGGTCTGGTTTCTCTTGTTTTTGTGGTTTCATTTTCTGGATCAAAGGCTTACTTTTATTTTGTAATTTTAGTTTTAATTTGTAATTTCAGTTTGGTTGTAGTCTCTCCTTGGTGAGAGTTTTGGTGTTTCTCTCATTTGTTTATGAGAGTATGTTGTTTGATTTAGTGATAAAAGTTTTTAAGAGATTGCAACTATGGTCGATAGCTCAAACTGGAATAACTCCAACTGGATATGGTGAAATGGATACATGTAAATATATCATCTTCAACAACAAATGGCGTGATTGTATCTCCAAAAAGAATGGATTAATCAGTTATTGTTTTATGTTTGTTCAACGCGACTATTTTTGTAAATGTCGTATGACTTTTTATTATTAAATTAATACTTACTCAAAAAAAAGTCACGCCTAGAATAATATAAAAAAGTATTTATAATATTCAAATACATATTTTTAAAATTTTCTTTTTTACCAGAACTAAAATTAAAAGTTTTTTATTAACTTTGTAGCTGTTATGACAAGTTCACAACCAGCTAGGGTGCTTTTCTCTTGGTTTTTCGTCCGACTCAAAATTAACCGCAACTACATGAATAAAACAAGTCAACCAGGCCCAGGTATGTATCCATGGGCTTAAGTAGCGATTAGTTGCCGCCCAGTTATTTTCGTCCAGTGGCTTCAATACTCTATCCGGTGATGGACCTTATCGATGGATTCATATAAATATGGACCTGCGGAAGGATTCATAAAGTATGGACCTGCTCAAAGGTTCCATTAGTAGTGATAACAGAATTTCATATATTATTGAAAATTGAATTATTTTTCATATCTTTAGAGAAACTTGAAATACTGAAAATGTATCCATGAATGTTATTTTTTATTTCTATAATTCTGTAAACATATAAGAAAGAGAGGATGCATAAATCATAATTGCATATCACAAACTGGTTGAAAAGCATAAAACTAAATGAGGTAAAAGAAGTTGAATTTCAGCCAAATATAACTTTTAGAGCTTGTATCGAATAATTTACTGTAAATTTATTTGTCAATTTAAGGATTGTTTGGATAATGCACAATACATTATCAATTGTTGACAGAAAAATAGCAAAAAAAAAAAAATTGAACCCGATTAATAGAAATGAGAACGAAAATTTATATACTTTTATGATTGAAATTCTATTTTCATTTTTATCAATCAAGTTAAAATTTTATAATTGAAATCGCAAGTTTAACAGAAATTATGTTTGGGAGTGTGCTTGGTTTGTTTTGTTGATGTTTGTCTTTAGTTGATACTGACATAAAATAAGTTTGAGTCTCTCTCTGTATGGGAACAGGGTCAAATAGTTTCCTAATCGAAATTCGAAACAAAATATTATATTTCAAGCAATAAAAATGCTCGATCTCAACATTTTAATTTTTAATAAACAGAAAAATATTAGCTACTTGCACCAACCAAAACGAAGACAAGATATAAGACAAACAACTTTATAATATAGAATGTGATAGGCCTTGGATTCGATAAGTCGACCAACTTCTTCATATTCTTGTAATGCTGTGCATTTATGAATTTGTTTTTTAGTATTACAGTTATACCTTGTGGAATTAAAATAAGAAGATTAATGTGCATTAAAACCTCTGTAAATTAATACTCGATAAATTAATAAACTTGATAAAATTAATAATTTGTCCAGTCCCAATTTGGGACCACTACATAATTGGACCACAATCGATAAAATAATAAGATAATAACTTTTTTGAAATCTCAATATATATATATATTGGTCCCAATGAAATTATAAATTAATAATTATTAAAAGATTCTATATATATATATATATATATATATATATATAGATGTGTGTGTGTGATACACTACAAAATTCTAAAATTGTCTCATAAAAAATGAATCTATGGTCATTTATTTTTTGTTGAACTTCAAATTTATATTGAGTTCATCTTTAAATCTCCTTATTGCACTTAAGAGTTGAGACATTGTTTTCACGTATTGCAACAAAAAGTTATGAAAAGTTGTTGCCGCTTGCAATGCTTCTTTCGGAGTGACGGGTTCCAAAGCTATTGAATCATGCTTCTTTCATCTCTAACTAATATATATTGTAACTAGTATATTGGACTTGAAAATTTAAAGGTCATACGTAAAATGTTTTTAAATTAATAAATTATTAATTTATCGATATAATAATATCTCGCTAAATTAATAAAATATTCCGGACCCAACATTATTAATTTATAGAGGTTTTACTGTAATATGTTAATAATCGAGAGGATCCGATATTGTCTTAAATATAGTTTTATTTAATATAAATATGTATATATTTTAAATTTATATATAATAACTAGAATTAAAAAGGACATGTATACATATACATATAATTTAAGTTCGTAGTTCAAATACCAAATCAAAAGTTTTAATATTTTTTCTTTAATAATATAGTGTAAATTTATCTTTTTATACATTTTTTATATATTACTTTGCAATTCAATTTAAAAACATTATATTTTATAAAGTTATTTTGATATTTATTTAAACTGTATAATATCAATTTTTAACTTAAAAACAATTGGGTATATATACAGCGACGAAACTATTGGCCTGTTTGGCTGGACTTAAAAATAAGTCCTTTTGGACTTATTTTCGGGTAAAAATTTCATATTTTGATAAATGTTTTTTATACAAGTATTTAATGTATATTTGAGATTCTATAAGTTGCAAAAAAAAGTTAACTTATTTCAGAAAAAAGTTAGGAATCCTAACTTTGTCTTAAAATAAGTTGACTTATTCTGGAAAAAAAGTTCCCCCAAACACCCCCTATAATTGAAAGGTTGGAGGCGAAATTTTTAGAAACAATTCATCCCGTATATATTAATAAAATATAAATATTTTAATATATATTTATTAATAAAATATAAATTTATATGTAAATGACTTTCATTTTTTTATTTAAATTCATACTTTTAAAAAAAGACATTCAAATTTATCAAAAATTTAAATGGAACACGCACGCATACACATTTATTTGGGGAATGAAAATTAAAATTCAACAAATTCTACATAGAAAATAAAAGAACTAAAAACACATATACAATTATTTTAACACTATTTATTCTAGATTTTAGCCCCACCGAGAAATCTTTTAAATGAATGTTTTTTCTAAAATAATGCTCCGTATTATATATATTTATAACATACAAACGTATAACCGACAGTGCGTATATTATAGTTTTTATATGCATGTAATTATATAAATACTGGCTTATAACTCAAGTAAAGCAGGGACGAGATTAATAAATTATATATTAATTATTTTATTTAATTTAAATGTATAATTTAATTTTTTATTATATCGGCTATAATAATATAATATATAATAAAAATTATTTATAGATAAAATAATATTATTATTTTAATATTCATGAGATTTAATTAATAAATTTTAATATTCATGAAATTTAATTAATAAGTTGTAATTTCAAGTAGAAGTGAAGTGAGATATGTTATTAGATTGTTTTACAAAAAATGACTCACCGATGATAGAGTTATATGTAAAATATATATGTTTTAAAATTAAATTATAATTATATCATAATTGCATAAAAAAGACGTATAAAAAAAAATTACGGGTGATAAAAAGAGTTGTATAAAAAGAGAACTTACCGGTCGGACGATCAACTGACCAAACTTTTTATTTTTTTTAAAAAATTAATTAGGAATTTTTTTATTAATAAACAGATTTAAAAATATATTAGAAATGTTTTAATTAAAATTTAAATAAAAGAGTATATTTTAATGTAGGTAAAATATAATATAATTTTAATATTCAAAAATTTTAATTATAAAATTGTAATTTTAAATAAATTAAAAATTTTGAGCGATGAGAAAAATTGAAACATGTTAGTAGATTGTGAGTACAACTATATATTCTAATTAAAAGAGAATGTTGTTTAAAATAATATAATATAAAAGTATAGATAATATATATATATATAACATAGTGATAAAATTTAATTAATGTTCATAAAATAATATTATTATTTTAATATTCATAAAATATAATTTAAATATAATATAATATTATTCTATCTGTGATTAATTGTATAAAAGGAGATTATCGGGGGTTAGAATTGTATATAGAGTGTTGATATCGGTCTTTCAATTTGAACATACGAGCACTGGTTAATCTACTTTGAACAAAGTTCTTTTAATTTGAGTAGAACTGTGTTTATGATAAACTTTAATGATATATTAAATAAAAATTATAGGAAAAGTAGGATTCGTAAAAAAAATATAGGATATAATTTAAATATAATATAATATTATCTTATCTTATTATCATATTTTTTATAAAAGGAAGACTACTGGGGTTAGGGTTGATGTATAATTATATTCTTTTGAAATTATATTTTATTAAAATTCAATGGTTAAGATTGTTTTTATATTTCACATAAAATTGGACGATCATGATCTTTTTTTTGATTCACCTAATACCATATTCACGATCAAAAATTTTAATCTTTCAATTATAATAATAGTTATAATAATACAGTATAGATAATTCACCGTACCAATAATTCGTGGCGTCGAAACGATAGTAAATTAGTAATGGCAATTTCCCGACCTTAATAAATTCATGTTTGGATAAAGAAGTCGTACGTGTATTTAAATATTATGTTGGTTGTTGCGGGAATCATGCATGACTTCATATTTACTTCTATTTTTTATAAGGCTAGAATAAAGATCAACTTCGAAGCATCTCTTAATTATAATTTACAATACATGCATTTTTTTTCCTTTTTTCAGAAAAATGTACATACATGATACAACTCCATGCTTCTTTTTACCAATGTATATCATATTAGTGAAACATTCAATATATAATTTAAACACTAAAAATATTACTATACCTATTTTTCGTTATCAATGTAAATTTTATATTACTAAGAGCAAGTCAAATGTAATACTATAAATGTTAAAAAACTCAACTTAAAAGAGTGTTATATTTAGATGCATCCATACAAATATGCATTCTTGATTTTATATTTATAACTAATGATAGATTCTTGTCACATCATTCATAATTAAAAATGGGGGGTAAATAGTCATACTTTCACATCATTAAATATTTATTGCATTTATAAAATTAAGAACACATTAAAAAAAGTAAAAATTAAAAGATTTAGTTAAATTTTAAACTATTTAAGTATAAAACTAGCATTGAAGTGTAACATTTATTTTAATATTAAAAAACACTTTTGGATACTATGTTATAGTAATAACAATAACAATAACAATAGATATTTAATATTTATTATTGAACTTCTCTCCTTTATTTAAGAGCACCCCCAGCGCAGGGTCAAGTCATGCATGGGGACACGGAAATTGTCCAAGTGGCTGGACAAATGAGAATGCAAGGGTTGGAGTGGACAGTTGCAAGTGTCCAGAGACACTTTCCTGGGTCGGGGTTACTTGCCCACAAGTTAATATTTTAATAATACTTTGTTGCCAAAACTGTACATACATGTGATAGGTAAGACTTTGTGCAGATATTGACAGTATCAACGTTACAATATTAACGTTTAAATCGTAACGGTTATATAAACGGTAATATTTTTATTTCTATAAATATCAATTTCTATACCCTTATTATTCACATTCCTTACTTCAGAAAATAAAAAAATAAGTTCAATGTTCAAGTTAATAAACTAGTGTAATCAGATTAGTACAATCAGTGTGGCGTATAGAATATTGTGAAAATAATTTTGAAAAGCGTGTTGAAGTGACCCTGCGTTGGAGACATACATGTACTTCTTTTCCTCGGGTCACTTTTTCTTACATGGATTATAAATTGGGCTCAGCATATTTTAAAACAGGCACCAGCTCTGTGGGTGCTCTACAGTACGCCATGTGCATGATTGACACGATTGTTATTAGAAAAAAAATAAAAGAAAAATTAAATCTAGTCAGTGTTGTGACTTGAGCTTCAGACTAGTAGACTAGATAGCTACGTAGCGAAATAGAGGTTCACGTCCCGCTACAAAAATTCGGCACAATTATAAAATTTGGAACATTTTTGAATAAAATCTGATAATATAATATATTTATATTTAATATAAACTAATAATATTTTACACATATGTAGACTAAAAATAATTAATTCTATTTAGTAAAAAGTAATTTTAATTTTATAAATATATTTATTATATATGAATAAAATATACTAAGTATATGAATAACCAATTAATTTATTAATAAAAACGAAATATATAAAAACGATATGCTTGTGGCTAATGGGTCATTTAATATATTTATACTATTATATCACATATGTAATATGAATAAAAGAGATTATATTTGATTACGAATAAAAGTTTTTGATTCGATATTCGTTAATAATTTATTTAATTTTAAAATTTATAATTCCAGTATTATTAATATAGGTTCAAATTTGAATCTCATTAATAACGTATTAAAATTTAATATATATTATTCTTATTAAAAATCTGATTAAGAGTTTGAATCGTACTGTAATATATAATAATTTAATATTTATATTATTAGTTTTTAAAATAATACCAACAAATAAAAAAATTATAATTTAAAAACTATTGAATAAACACAAAACTAATTTAGATATAATACTTATAATTATAAAAATATTATATAATTTTAAGAATCTAACTTCATAAATAATATATTAAAATGTAATATTTATATTATTAGTTGAATCATATTAATAATATAATAAAATTTAATATTTTCTTAAAAAATTGTAAAAGTATGAACAATTATTTACTAGATACAAAACTAATTTTAGTGTATAAATATTAATATTCAATTAATAAATAAATATAAAAAGTTTACTTTTAATTCGATCCAAACCAATGCAGGTTTATGAGTTCTCTATATAATGATTTCTCTCTGTATACCTAATCTCTTATATAATATATTAAATATTTTAATAAAAAAGATTTGGATAAGAAAAATTTTAATCCTCTCTCACAGCTTCCCTCCATCTAAAACCCCAATATTATCTCTACTCTAATATAATAATAATACACAATAATATTTGATATATGATATGTCTCTATATAACTCTAATATAAAAAGTATTTTAATGTTTTAAAACAATTATAAAAATGTTTCCTAAACGGAATAAAATTCTCCGATAAAAGTATTTTAATGTTACGTCTCTTTAACTGTCTAGATTACGGGCTGCTCCAGTTGAATTTTGGATATTGGACCAATTCAGAATTAAAGATAATTTTGTAAGTTTCGCGTGTACCGTAAAATCGTCCAATTTTGACTTCCAAACCATGTCTACCGTGTAATAACACAATAATTACGATTTTTTTAATCTAGGTCCAAAATACCTCTTTAAGTTCAAATTTATATATTAGTAAGATATCTAATATAGTTTGAGTTATAATAATCTGGAGTGGGGTAAGAAAAATTATAGTTATTAGAAATTTTAATAATAACTAAGTATAACTTATAAATAATTATTATATAATATTATGTAGTTATCAAGAATAAATCATTTAATCTTGGTAGTATTTGGATAAGATTCATGTTAGTCTTACTATATACGGGATATAATATAATTATTGAAGTCTGAAACTTTAAAAATTTAGAATGCAGCCCATATTTCAAATTAAATTCGGATCAGAATTAAAGCATAGATAAACGAATTGAATAAATGTTTTATAATGCATTACAATTGCCTATGCCTACATACAAACGAAGTCAAAGAATTATTTGGCGCTGTATATCTCATCTATCTAGCAACTTTCGATCTACATATAGCCGAGAGAGATGTAAAACAGACATTAGTTTTAACTTGCGATGAAAGCGATGCTAAAATCAAGTGGCTGGTACATCAAATCTACTGCATATATTATCATGATTGTCATCTACACACAGACACACATACCTACATTTGCATATATGTCTAGTTGGTTGCGTATGGTCAAAATGATGATAATACATGTGTTACTATAAACAAATGCCAAATTATATGTACACCACTATTCTTCTTCCTCTTTGTTTCTTCTGTCTGTCTTGTAAACTCTAGCTAACAACACTCTTCTATTATATCATCTGTCATTCTGTCCCTTCTTCACTACAGAGCTAGTTCATCAAGCTACTTGTAAGCTCTTTCAAGTAAGTAACACACTCACCTCACTCACTCACTCTCTATGACACACATTGAAATGATTTTTATATGTAATGTCTACCTATTAAAGTTTATTTTATTTCTTAAGATAAGAGAACTTTTTGCATAATATCATTGGTTCATTACAGTACTAATCATCCTCTAATTATAGTTTGTAAAGCCTGCTATGCAAATTCCAATTTTAAGATTTCTTTCTGTATTTCCTCAGTTTCAGTATCTTTGTAATAACAGAGGACGAATGCAACCAATTAATTATGGTGTTTAGCAAATTCGGAAAAAAGCTACCATATATATATTGTAAAATTATTATCACAGTGATTAGGTTCTGTGGTGTGTTCTCTTTGGTTGCTTAATATATTTGATTGTCTAGCAGATGCATAGACGTATCGACAAGGTTGTTACAGAACCCCTGAATTCTGGACTAATACTATATATTCATGAATGATGTATATAGATCAGTGTCTAATTTTTGTTTAAACCACTGCTTAAGCAAATCTGTGTACTGTTATTTTTATTGATTGTATGTACATGTGTGATGTGTGTGTGGGTAGGGAATGATATGATCTTCAATGGTTTGTCATATATATGTTAACTTTGGAATCAGAGGCCGGTGAAAAAAGAAACAAAGATGTGTGAATTTCACATATATAATGCTGCTGAAAAGAGGGGGAGGGAGTCAAAACTGGAGAGCCTGACTTGCATATTTTTTTGTATATTTATAGTTTCATAATGTACACTAGTACTGTCTGTCACCTCATTTTATGACATGAAGATTCTACTTCTGCAACATTAGTTTTTTTAATTTTTATATGTTTTTATGATAATCTGAGAAGATTGAGATCTATATGCATTTCAGGGTTAATATAATATACAAGTGGGATTCTTCTGACAAAGTTGAGCAGCATATTGAGCATTATTATCATGCAAAAGAAAAGGGAACATGTTGTGGTAACAGAAAAGATTCAGGTGGGCTGCAAGTGGAAATTGAAAGGTTTTTTTGATCACCGACATTGTCGTCCCAAAAAGAAACTTCTCACGAAGAACCGAATTAAAGATGTTATTGGTAACTAATCATCGATAATCCTTAATACTTTTCTAAAGTGATTCTTAACTCTGTGTGTGTGTGTGTCTTCTCTTATTGAAAGGAAGTCGGAGTTTTGTGAGAGGTCCTTACCCTAATACACACATGCATCCACTTAGGCTACAAGAGGTTTTTCTGATATATTGTTACAAACATATTAAACATATGTAGCAGCTTGTTGTTTATTTCTATGTAACATGTTCACCTTTTGTTCTTAAGATTATGATTCACATGTTTTTCCCTAAGGATGTCTTCTTTGAATAACTTGGAAAGTTGCAACTTTTGCAGGAGCAGGGCATCCTAGGGGAAAAAGCAATACTTTTACTCTTGGAAATAATTGTCAAGGGATTAAGGTAAGTGAAACACTTGCTGTCTCAAGAGTTAAGATGATTATGCATACAAATGATATGAATTTGTATTGATGAATTCCTAATATATAGTTATTGTCACGTTTGATTTTCAGAGTGCACCAGAAAACAAAGGGGTAGGAATTGATGAAGAGATAAATGTGCCCAAACTAAATCAAGAGAATGATGAGATGCACAAGTTCGCATTAGAAATCTTAGATTCAAACAACGAATTGTTTCTGAAACTCCTAAAAGATCCTAATTCTCTGTTGGTAAAGCGAATTCGCAATGCAAAGAATTTGCAGCAGGCAAAGAAAGAGACGGTCAAGTTACTCTACGAAAACAAGCTTGCTGAATGTGGAAACAATGCCATTCCAAGAAAGAGTCAAAAGCCTACGCGTTCTACTCGCAAGTCATTATTAGAGAGGATAAAATTACAATACGGATGCCCATCAACGGATCTTGAGATTCCATCAACTTCAGATTCTATAGTTGTTTTAAAGCCAAGACAGACCAAACATGAAAGGGATAGTTTACAAAAGCATAGAAATCTGGAGTTGAGCAATAGAGCTACTGTTGGTCAAAAACTGAACTTACCAACTGTTAGCAACTTTAACCAAAGAGATATTGAGGCAAAGATGCACCTTTCTAAAATGTTAAGAAATGCAGAAAATGTAGAACATCTTTCAGTCAAAGAAGGACCAAGAACCTTGAAAAGCATACTTTCTTCACCACTCTCTTCACCGGAACATGAAAACTCTTCAACTTTTAGTGAAGAAGAGGATACGGATGCATCTGTTTGCCCACAACAGATGATATTTTCAGCTTGTAGCAATTATGAGTTTGATTGGGAAGACAGCAGTTCACCACTTCAAAATTCAGAAGTTGCAACAAGGGCAAATTTTATTAAACTTATTGATGAATCGGAAAATGTCGAGTCCATGGATGATATTATTGAACCTGTCTATTCAAGAGGTAAATTAGCAGAAATCCATCTGTTGAAATGTAATCTTAAGCTTCTTGTTTATTGTCCTCCACTTGAAGTTATGTATCGCTGTGCAGCTTATGTGAACAACATTGAAATGAATGATACAATCATATCAGAAGATTTAGATATTTCAAAACTAGCCAGTGCTGAACAAAGTTCTGGTACAAGCACATTCTGCTGCGAAAACAGATTTTCTGAGTGTTCAATACAGGTAATGGCTTTCAGTTTCAGACTGTATAGCTACTTCTAAGGTCATTTTTAAGGCCTAACCATCGATTGATGATCCTAATTTATCTCTTAGTCCTGCTAACCTTTTGAATCTTTTCAGGGTTCCCAGTTGGAGAACAAGCCCTTAAATTCTTCATCTGTTGTTCCCTCATCAAACCCATTCAGTGAAGACGAAGTTGAGATTATAAATGGCAGTAACAAAGAAGAACATCCCAGTCCCAATTCTGTACTAGAGGCATTATTCACAAAGGATTTCACTGGCCTCAGCAGCAACATAAACTGTCCTGGTAAATCGAGCATAAAATCAATTTGCAATTTTACCCTGTATTTTAAATTTAATTTGAAACTGAACTCTGAAGTATCAATCAACAGCTATATCCCATATGCAACGACATCATACTGATTGCAAAGAAGCTTTACTTGTTAAAGATCACATAAGAACTGTTCTGCAAACTACTGGATTGTGCTGGGAAGAGTTATCAAAGAAATCACACTCCTCTGTCCAACTACTCAACATTACTTCACTTGTTGAACACAACTTCTTCTTGGATTTCATCAAGGACATTATACTAGAGTTAGATCAATGCCATTTTGATGCCTACCCTCGAGTTCCATCCATTAGACAAAACACTCTAGCTTCTTTAATACTAGCCAAGAACATGATGGAAGAGTTTCTGGAAGAAATCCAGTGGTATCTTGTTCCACCACCGACGCCACGAACATTAGAAGACCTTGCAATCAAAGATATCAAAAAAGATGAAAATTGGAGTGGCAGGAAGCTTGAGATTGAAGAAGTGGCGATTCAACTAACTGATGATTTGTTGGAAGAATTAATAGTGCAGACCTTTTATGTTAGTTAAACGTAGAATCTCCTCCTGTAACTGAACTAAGCTTCTAGCGTATGAATAATGACAGTGAAATTTTGTACCGCTTAGTTAGTAATTTTTTTTTTTTGTAATCATAAAACGTCTGTAGAAAAAAACAAACCAAACATAATTTGTTATGTCACACTCGAAAGTAGGGTATGAGGAAGATACAATGTAAAGAGATATTACCGCTAGTTTAGTTTGAGGAGCAGAAAATACAGAGGCCTTTACGATGATGACATCCAAAACCTCGTAATAAAACTTTCTTGTTTAGTCATCCTTTAAAGTGTATTCTTTGAAGTACAGAACTGTCTGAACAGTGCACAAACGTCGACCCTATGGTTCCTTCTTAAACAATAGATATCGAAGTTATTATTAAATTTCTTCAAAAAAATAAACCGTATATAATTTTTGTACATGATTGTAACAGAATACCCTCGAAAGAAGTACTCATCAAATAAAAGATGTTAAAAATAACACGACTCATGAGACAAACAAGTTTAATAATCAGAAAGTAGTCCTAATAATCCCTCCATCATTATTTACATGTCCATCTTGATTTTTTTGAGTCAAATTGACTAATTTTTTATTAAAATTTAAAAATTATTCGTTTATAATTTTAGAAAACTAAAAAAAATATTTTGAAGTAGATTATATATATTTTTTAATAATATAAAATTTTAATTTTTTTGAATTATATATTATTATTAAATTATAATAAAAAATGAGTCGCACAAAAAACAAAGCAGACACCAGTTTAAAGGAGTCATCTTTAATAATGACATAATAATTACCTTACCAATTACGGTACATATTTTAAGTAAAAAATAATAATAAACCCAACATATAATTGTCCTAATGTAGGTATTGTAGGGCTCTCCTTCCCGCCACCCTAAAACCCTAATCCTATAAATACACAATACTATTTATGCACCACTAAACCCCCTCTTTCCCTCTGTATACAATTCATCCAAACCCGAGCTTCTGAAAACCCTAGCAATGGAAGCTCAAGCCGTCAAATCAAACCTAGTTTTAATTTTAGATTTCGGATCCCAATACACCCACCTCATCACTCGCCGGATCCGAAGCTTATCAGTCTTCTCCCTCTGCATTTCCGGCACTTCCTCACTCAAATCCATCACTGACTTAAACCCAACTGTAATCATCCTTTCTGGAGGGCCCCACTCGGTCCACGCGCCAGACGCTCCGTCCTTTCCAGATGGGTTTGTGGAGTATGCGGAGAGTGAGGGCGTGTTTGTGTTGGGGATATGTTATGGGTTGCAGTTACTTGTGGGGAAGCTTGGTGGGGAAGTGAGAGTTGGGGAGAAACAAGAGTATGGGAGGATGGAGATTGAGGTTTTGAAGGATAGTTGTGGGTTGTTTGAGAGCAAGAAAATTGGGGATAAGCAGATGGTTTGGATGAGTCATGGCGATGAGGCCGTGAGGTTGCCTGATGGGTTTCAAGTGGTGGCTAGGAGTCAGCAAGGCTCTGTTGCTGCTGTGGAGAATCCCGGGAGGCGCTTTTATGGTCTTCAATATCATCCTGAGGTATACATGTATATATATAACATATATGTCAATATTATCGGGGATGAGTACTTTTCAATGTGTTATGATACGTGCTACATTGAAAAAGATTGAATCTTTTGTGCTAAATTTTTTGACTTGATCAATATGGTACAACACAAGAAGCAGTATTCGGAATTTAGAGACTGAACTCTATGAAAGTCGTGCATATTGAATTGTTTGTTAGCCTATTTTTTTTATTGATTTAGTTTCTTCATGATTAGATTGTTGTATATTTGCATTTGTAAGTCAATTTGATTGCTTTAGAGTTTGGAGTTATGGAGAGAGTTATCATCGGATGTTAAAATGTGAGAGATTCATATAGGTGACACATTCACCAGAAGGAATGGACACGTTGAGGCATTTTCTATTCAATGTTTGTGGAGTCTCTGATGGGTGGACTATGACAGATGTTATGCAGGAAGAAATAAAAGTTATTAATGAAATGGTTGGGACTGAGGACCATGTCATTTGTGCCTTATCTGGTGGTGTTGATTCCACTGTTGCAGCTACTCTTGTTCACAAAGCAATTGGAGACAGGCTTCACTGTGTTTTTGTTGATAATGGCTTACTGAGGTGTGTTTGAAGGAATAAATAATTCCTTTATATAAGTAGCCTGTTTTCATTAAAGTGACAATACAAATCAATGTATTTATGATGATTGGAATTTGAGCAATATGTTATTTATGTGTAGATTCAAGGAGAGAGAGCGGGTGATGGAAACATTCGAGAAGGATCTTCATTTACCTGTTACTTGCGTTGATGCTGTAGAGCAATTTCTCAGCAAGCTAAAAGGGGTTGTAGATCCTGAGGCAAAGCGAAAGATTATCGGAAAGGAGTTCATATGCATTTTTGATGCTTTTGCCAATGATTTGGAACAGAAAACAGGGAAAAAACCTACCTTTCTGGTTCAAGGAACCTTATATCCTGATGTGATTGAATCCTGTCCACCACCTGGTAGTGGAAGAACCCACTCCCACACAATCAAGAGTCACCATAATGTTGGAGGGCTTCCCAAGGACATGAAACTGAAGCTCATTGAACCCCTTAAACTTTTATTTAAGGACGAGGTTTGCATTTTACCATACAGATTTCAGACTCCCTCAATATCATGTGTATAGCCTTTCTCTATGCTGCTCATTTGTTTTTTTTTCTCTCTGATTTGTGAGCAGGTTCGTGAACTGGGAAAAATATTGAATGTTCCAGTACCATTTCTAAAGCGCCATCCTTTCCCTGGACCTGGCCTTGCTGTGCGAGTCTTGGGTGATGTAACTGAAGGAAATGCCTTGGACATCCTCCGCCAGGTACTTAAAAATATGGTTGAACGTGTGGATGCTTTTTTTCTCAGTTTCACTGGAAACACAAGGGGATTAGTATCTTGTCAGTGGAATAACATATAGCAGAGCATTAACTAAAGCATAATATTTTTATCACATTTTTTAATTTTTGAAATATATGGCATTGGCAACATTTCTATATCTGGTGAGTAAGACATCGCATTCATATATAAATTGATCAATGTATATTTTAGGTGGATGAGATATTCATTCAGTCGATCAAAGATGCTGGCTTATATGATTCCATATGGCAAGCTTTTGCTGTGTTTTTACCAATAAGATCAGTCGGGGTTCAAGGAGATCAAAGAACACATTCTCATGTTGTTGCACTGAGAGCCGTAACAAGTCAAGATGGAATGACGGCAGACTGGTAAGTAGATATCGTTTGTTACACATGTTTTTAAATATTTCATTATATAATATCGTTCTCGTCCCCTATCTGAAAGAGCATATGAATCTTCATATGTTTTTATGTTCAAGAGCATATTGACCTTAAAATCGATTTGGTTTAGGCATTTAGCAATACCATTCTGTTTGTCTGATGTTTTTGATGTCTCTAAATAACTATTTTCCTTTTCACTACACTAGTTGAAAACTAATAGCTGGTTAGCTGATGTGACTACTAACATTACTTTCAACATAATTAAAGATAGAATGTGTACAAGTACAACATAACCTTGACATAACTAAAGACCTTATACACCTCAGATTGTCAAGGTTTGTACACACGCCGGCGGTGGTAACCACTACCACAACTGGGATTGGTATTTTTTAATTTTACTCTGCATCTCCAGCTTGCCCATTTGGTATGTATGTCTGCACTTCGTCAACTTTTGCAATATTTTTATTCATCCACCTTTAAATTTGTGAATCGCAGGTATAATTTTGAACACAAGTTCCTTGATGATGTGGCAAGGAAGATCTGCAACAGTGTTAGAGGTGTAAATAGAGTTGTTCAAGATATTACATCCAAACCTCCATCTACAATCGAGTGGGAATGATTTCTTGATGAGTGCATATTAGTGAGCACAAGGATTTCTGCTGTCATACATTGTTCAGCTTATTTTGGAGCATGTCAAACAAAGTGTATTTGGCATGAGGTCTTCCCTTCGAAGTCATTGTTTTTTACTGTGATGCTTTAGGCAGAGAATGATCTACTTGCATGAAATGATTCTTTGTATGGGAAGTACATTGGTTATTTATTAAATTTCCCTATATTTCATTCTATCCTAGAAGTTATGCTTGATATATACCACAATTCCCTGATCATCTTTTTTCCTTGATTGCTCTATCAAGTTCATGTAGTCACTACCAGCTTTTTGTTAGTTCAAGCCTCACTCTTAATTTATTAAATATTTTTACTAGTCGAGCAGAGGAGTATTGAATTTTCAAGACACGCTCTGCTATCTGACATTTAGTGAAAGCAAAGAAATTATCTCAGAAGCAGACTATCTAGATTTAGATTATCTAGATTAGGAAGAGTCCAAAAAGCTATTATGCAGTCTAACCAGTCTTTTCTGGTTTCGGAGTGTCTGTCATGAAGTCCTCTTTTCTCACGATTTAGTCAATTGAAGTGACCATATCTTTGTTGAAATTCCACAAAAGGATGACCTCGTGCAACTTTTAATGATCTCCATTATTACCATATCTTTAAAATTCACAAATTATGCCGGTTGTAACTCTTGCATACAATGGTAATTTAACATTCAGAAATCTCAATCAAGAAACCTCGTTTCATGATAGGAGAATTATGTGATGACAAACTAAATATTTCTTATCATATACAAACAGTAAAAATATTGAAAAAACTTCCTCTTAACCTTTTGGATGTTGCAAATCATTTTCTCAGGACATAACATGAACTAACAGAAACAGTATATTATTGACTACTATCATCATCCTGCAAGTATCTGAAAATTTGTACCATCACGATGATCAATGACCAACAAGCAAGACAGTAACTTTTTTAAGCATGGTCACAGGGGCAGTCATACACATAAGATCTCAATGCATTACCTGCCGAAAAACTACATCAGTAATCAAATTCATAAAACAAGTTAGAAAGTGTTTGATTAACATTAGTCAACTTCATATACCAGATTAACATGTCATGGAAGTCGAAGGAGCCTATTCACATTTGAATCCAAAGCATCCACATTCCTTCTCAGGATCTTTCTTCGTATGGATTAAGGGAACAAACAAGTAGTACTAGGGAGAAATTTATAAGAAATGAGGATCCGTTTTAAACTCTAACAAGTAATAACTAGTCAGGCTACTTGCCTCCTTTAAACTCTTGCAACCCATAACCATAAAAATTTAGGAAGAATTTGCAGAGAATATTATCTGAATACAAACAATGTCTAGTTGAATGAATCCCGATCAATATGATGACAGATGATAAATGTTAATTGTTAAAAGATGCAATGAAGCAAAACCACTTGGTTTTCTTCTTTTAATTTCTCTTTGAGCAGGGGTTCAATTAACGATAGATTTTTGTGCATGCCAATATACATAATGATTATGAAAAACATAAAGCACTTGCGAACCCGATAAAGGAAAGGATACAGCTGTGCCGCCAAAATGTCCATGCCTTTCATTTCCTCATTCAACCTGCATCATATATACAAGAAAAATCGTTTCTCATAGCGTAGGAATTTCTAATAACCAAGAAGGTTTGAAATCATACCTAAGGCAGGAATTTATGTACCGATTTCCTTTGGTTGCTGCATCAAGTGCTACAAGAAAAATCATCCAAGAGGAATTATAGAATGATAGATACAGATATTCATATCCAACAAATAAACCTCGAAATGCAGTAAGCTAATTTTAAAACAAAACAAATATCGGGGGGGGGGGGGGACCAGCCACATCAAACTCGCAACTATCCATAACCACATCTACACTTGCGGAAAATGTAAACAATTGGTATAGAAAATTATCACTTGTATTCAACTATCTTGTCCTTTACGAGAAAATGTGTTGGAATGCAACTTATAAATCTAGAAAGCCGAGAAAACAATGACAGCTGAAAAAGCTTACTAGTCGAGAAAAATAATGCAACATTTTGACGATAATTCTACTTACTACATTCTTGAAGACGACCAGCAGCATCATTGAAACACTCCAAATGATCAACAGAACGTCCAGTAACCTGGAAAACCAGATCATCTCTTCTAAATATTGTGAAATTGAACCTAACAATTGAGAAACACATACTCCATTTCTATTATAGAGTTCATAACGATCGAATAACAAAAAGTAATTCCATATTTTCCAACCAAAAAAAGTAACTCAATTCCGAAATATTCACAGAAACAATATAGTAACTTAAAATTATCATAAATTAAAGAGTACAATAGTAGCTTATGAAAACATTCATTAGTGCAATTTTAATCAATTATTATATACAACGAGTCTCTCTCTCTGCGTGTGTGGAAAAGAGAGATATACCTGAGATAAAGAGGAACGGAGAGAAGAGAAGAGAGAATTGAAACTGTTAGCGATGGCTGTAGAGTCTCTTTCCACCACCTCTATTGCTTTTATTATCTCCGACGACGACGGAGCCGGCGACTTCATTTCCCCGCCACAAACTTCTTCTTCTTCGTCTTTCTCGGATTGCGAATTGTGATGACGTGTCTGTTCCTTATTGGAGCTCGGAAGATCTGAAACTAGGGTTTCTGATTCCATCGCCGACATTGCCGCTCCGATCGTCTTTAGTTTTATTGGATTGTACTGTGTTTGTGTAAATGCATTTAAATATTTAGGTTTTAAAAATATATAAAAGATGAGACATCTCACGTTGTCTGGGTGGTGTAGTTGGTTATCACGTTAGTCTCACACACTAAAGGTCCCCGGTTCGAACCCGGGCTTAGACACATTATTGTTTTTTATTTTATCTTCTTTTCCCACCCTTTATCTGTAATATCTTTTAGGTTCTGTTTCTTGTCATCTGTTTATGTATATGCATTCGATCAAATTTTATACCAATTTTTATATGATTCTAATTGTACTTCCTTACGCAATATTTGTTGTTTTTTTAAAAAAAAACAATAATTTAAAACACAATTATTCATTTATTGTTCTGAACTCAGCAGTAAGCCATGTGCCATTCTTCTTCACGTGTCAAAATCCTAAGGTGCTCTTGAATCATGAATCTGTTGGGATGTAGATTTAAAAAAATGTCACAAAATCATGAATTGTACTGAACATAAGTGTCTCCCTAACTAGAGAAATCTTGGGAGGTGTCCAAACATTATTCAAGTTTTCGCGATGTTTTCTGCATGCATCAAGGAGTCCAAACATTATTTAAGTTTTCGTGATGGTTTCTGCATGCATCAAGGAGTCCAAACATTATTTATGTTTTCGCGATGGTTTCAGCATGCATCAACAAGACTCCAACTAATGCAAGTGTTTTATTAGCTAGGTGAGGTTGAGGAGGAATTTTCTTATACGTGGTCATCATGAATCATGGGGAATGGATATGCGCAAGCAATGTAAAATTGTTTATTAGAGCCAGGTTGGCGGGGTCACAAGTTCGGCTCCCTGTCACCCCCAATATTCTCACAATTAATGAGGGACACGAAAGCAAAAACTATGCCAAAAAATGGGTGCCCGTGATCCACTCTTTCTCTCTAACATCTTAAGGTTTTAGATGAGCTGGTTACTCAACACTAGTATGTCCCTTGCATTAATGTCGTATATTGTCTTGTTGGGGAAAAAGAAATGTGCATTGCTGAACAGGTGCAAATCCTCCCAAATCAGAGTGCAGATATAATTATGTTGAATATTGGAAAAGCCTTGTGCAGGCATCTTAATTACAAGAGTAGTTTCAAATTCAGATATACAAAACTGACAATGAAAACTGCTGAAGACTTGTTCAGCTCATCAATCCTCTACTGGAGTGAGACCAATGAAGTCATTAGAATTGTAGTATCACCTAGATTGCATCTACAACCCACAAAGTGATTTGTGGCCCATATCGAAACTGACAATGAAATTAATTTGTGCACCTGCAGGCTTGGTCTTCCATAGTCTGTTGGTTTCCTAGTTTATAGCAGATCAATATTCCAGTCAATACCAGAGCCATGTGAGGTAACTAGCTTGTTCCATGTGCTACCTTGCTGAGCACTCGAATGGTATCCTACCATGTTATGTACTGTTCCATTAACAGAACACAATTATTCATTTATCGTCACACACAATTACGCAAGTGGTACATGGCTTCTACTGGTTGGCTGGTTGGTCTGTGTCACAATATTCAACTCTGTTTTTTTATATATTCAATTTCATATGCTGAATCGTAATCCATTCTAATTTATAAAAAACCGTCTGGCTGGACTCCCCTATACTTGTTAATTTAGATCCCACCTAAAGTAGGAGTAACCTGGAATTTTATTACGAGATGCCATTAAACCTCTCTCAACACCAAACATAAATCATCTATAAGTGGGTTAATAATCAACATCGTATTCCTCGACTAACAAGTGTGTGAATAATCTCCCACAATCAATGTGATAGAAATAATTCAGTAAGCTATTAAGGCTAACACGAGCAATAATTCCTCTCTACTCCCGAATATAAAGATTACATAAAATTTGTTGATACACTCGCACTTAAGTTTAATATGTACACTCATTGTACATTTGTACTCATGATGCATGAAGGATGAGTTACACACACACATAACTAAACTTTCACTTCTCCAATAGTTGATACTTGACAGAGAAAAATGTAGAACAAAGTGGTGGTTGGTACTATGGGGACATCATACAACTATGGAGATTCTATAGTATATGCCGACAGTTTAATTATTAATCTTTGCTTAAAATGTTGACAAATCACAACCCTTAATACAAAATTATTGAATAATACAACACTGTGTTGTAACAGCACAAGTTTTGGAATCATTTTATCTTGATCCCATCTCTAAATGAATTGATTATACAACAAGAAGTAATAATGTAGTATATAAATAAGATTAGAAGGTGATAATGACATTGGATCCCTGCACCAAACAGGAAAGCTGGAGCTGTAAGAAAGGTAGGAGTGGGACATAATATACTTGCATCAGTGTTTGGGGTGAGACAAAATTGAATAAGACACTGCTCTATCTGATTTCCTGATAATTCAGAGGAAATCACTGAAATATTGTTATATGTATAAAAAAAAATTAAAAATTAAGTGGAATGAATTTATTGGCACATGGAATTTATTTTTTTAATCATCTGAATAATGCAGATAAAGCATCGAGCTTTACTTTGTAATTATACTAAACATCACCTAACAACCTACTAATTAATATTTCTTATCCGTTTATTTATATATTACTCAACTTGTTACCTAATTTCATTTCTAATCACAGGCCCCGTTTTGATTTTTAGGTTGATACTTTTGGATCCTTGCAATAATTTTCTTTGGATGCATGCAACCAATTATATAAATTTGTTTTTACGACTTTAGCAAATAGAAGTATTCGATTTTTGTATCTTTAAACTGTTAGAGAGTTTTGGAAGTATTCGATTTTTTTCTTATTTCAAAACTTATAAATTAGAATCAATTTAAACCAACAAATTTTATTTTATTAATAAAAGGATCGATTTATAGATGTGATAAAATTTCAGGGGTAGATTGGTAATAAGGTGAATGTGTCCAGATTAGTTATGAAGCACCTTGCTGTCTCGCTTCATGCACAGCTCACTCATAGTGGGCTTGAACATGGCCCACAAAAACACATCCACATGGAATTATTAAATTAACCGCTCTTCCATTATTATTTTTTTAGTGTAGAAAAATATTATTTGTCACGATCAAATCCTATCTCACAATAAAAACTACAAAAACCCATCTTCAGTCATTCTTCATTGCCCTCGCCCTTCCCCTCTACATTGTCCTTAAGTACCAAAAATCCATTTTTTTGCAACATTATTTAAATTATTTTTAAAAAGTCGAAATGAGAGAAATTCTTCACATTCAAGCAGGCCAATGTGGTAACCAAATCGGAGGAAAATTCTGGGAAGTAGTCTGCGATGAACACGGTATCGACGCCACTGGAAACTACCACGGAGACTCTCATGTTCAGCTAGAGAGGGTGAATGTGTACTACAATGAGGCCAGTGGTGGGAGGTATGTGCCAAGAGCAGTGTTGGTGGATCTCGAGCCTGGAACTATGGATAGTTTGAGAACAGGGCCTTATGGAAATATTTTCAGGCCTGATAACTTTATTTTTGGACAAAATGGCGCTGGTAACAATTGGGCTAAGGGTCATTACACCGAGGGAGCTGAACTCATTGATTCAGTACTTGATGTTGTCCGCAAAGAGGCAGAAAATTGTGATTGCTTGCAAGGTATACAATCTAAATTTTCTTGTTCTGTGTTTGTTTTGTTAGTAACAAGTTCAATGAAACAATAATACGGACCTTCTCGTATGCTGATACGAAAGTTTTGTGCATGTTTTTTTTTTGTCATGCAAGCTAATGCTAATGATTACTCACATCATAACAGGTTTTCAAGTATGTCACTCACTGGGAGGAGGTACTGGATCTGGTATGGGAACGCTACTGATATCGAAGATCAGAGAAGAATATCCTGATCGGATGATGTTGACTTTTTCGGTGTTCCCTTCTCCGAAAGTCTCTGATACGGTGGTTGAACCTTACAATGCCACCCTCTCCGTCCACCAGCTGGTTGAAAATGCTGATGAATGCATGGTGCTTGATAATGAAGCTCTGTATGATATCTGTTTCCGTACACTCAAGCTCACTAATCCCAGCTGTAAGTTCTCTTTCTTTATGCAATCCCATTTTAATGTCTCACAACTAGCTAAAGACAAAAACATGATGGACCCGTTTTGAATAATCTACAAATTAAAGATGTATTATATAATTCAATTTGCATAGTAATCAAATGTACTCTTGAACGCTTTATTATGAGTTAGTGACATAATTTTAAGAGTGTAAATGTGTTTCATCTAGGTGTAAAATTTTAAATTTGTGTATTGTTATGGAATTTTCATTTTATTTAATAATTTACGAATACAGTTGGCGATTTGAACCACTTGATCTCCACAACAATGAGTGGTGTAACATGCTGCCTCCGTTTCCCCGGCCAACTCAACTCCGATCTTCGAAAACTCGCTGTAAATTTGATCCCCTTCCCTCGTCTCCACTTTTTCATGGTTGGTTTTGCACCTCTGACTTCCCGCGGTTCTCAACAATACCGTTCCCTGACAATCCCCGAACTGACACAACAAATGTGGGACTCCAAGAACATGATGTGCGCAGCCGATCCACGTCACGGCCGTTATCTCACAGCCTCCGCTATGTTCCGTGGCAAAATGAGTACTAAAGAAGTGGATGAACAAATGATCAATGTACAAAACAAGAACTCCTCGTACTTTGTGGAGTGGATTCCTAATAATGTCAAGTCAAGCGTTTGTGACATTCCTCCCACAGGGTTGGCCATGTCTTCGACATTTATGGGAAATTCGACATCGATTCAGGAGATGTTTAGGCGTGTTTCGGAGCAGTTCACTGTTATGTTCAGGAGGAAAGCGTTTTTGCATTGGTATACAGGTGAAGGAATGGATGAAATGGAGTTCACTGAGGCTGAAAGTAATATGAATGACTTGGTTTCGGAGTATCAGCAGTATCAAGAGGCTGTGGCACATGATGATCAAGAAGATGATTATGATGATCAAGAGGGGCTCGACAACTGAAACTCAAGGAATGTCATGCACTGATGCATAATGATCATCATAATATATACGTATGTGGCGTGTAAATATGTGTGTGATTTGATGAACTAAGTGAGCTTAATTGTAAGGTGGTCAACGAGAAGACCTATTGTGTTGTAATTGTTTGCTTTCGATCTTTGTATGTTTTGTGAAGCATCTTCCTCTTCTTTTTTCCTGTAAATTGAATTCCTTGTCATTATTTTATAAAATTGTTTTAAGTTTTTTTTCTTGTCAAGTGAATGAATGTGATGAGTCATTTTTTATTCAACCCTCATGATATATAACTTAAATTACATATTAACAATTTATTAGATACCATAAAAACATTCTCAATAAAGAAAATGAAGAATTTTCTAAATATGCTACAAATAATAGAACTAAAGGTTATATTCAGAAAACATTGGAACAAAAATATATGGTCTTCTTTTTAAGATTTTCAAGATAAAAGTTTCGCAAATTTATTGAATCTGAATTTAAAATACATTTAATTTGAATTTTAAAATATATATTAAAATCTTTTAACATTCAATAAAAAAATTAATTGATCTAAAATTTTATGGTATTCAATAAAAATATTAAATTATGCAAGTGGCATTTATTTGAAAATTTATGATTTCTTTAAAATTTGTTGATATTCAAACAAACTAATCTCTGTATAAAGTTTAAATAACTACAATATTTTAAAATGATAAGCCGAAAGTTGGATATAGTTCAACTAAATTTGTCGCTTATAGTTGTTCACGGGTCTGGATTTCTATATCAATTGGTCAAGATCTTATGCATACGTTCAAGATTGAATTAGTGTCACTTGTTATTGTCCAAAATCTGTACGTCTGTATCCTCAATATACACATGTAATGGTTGGTTAGATTTAAAAAATGTATATAAGTAAACTGTTAGTGCCAATCAAGATTACCAATGAGCAAATATATTGTAAATTTGAAACTTAGAAGTAGCATACCATGCTGCTATACCAATGATACAAAAATCTGCAATAAGTTTTTCACGAAAAGCATGTCTACAAACAAGGGAACATCCCGTTCGAGATTTCAATAAAAGGATACGTAGATGACAAGTGTTCTCTATAGGTACATGTACAACATGGTAAATTTTACCTCACCTTACCTTTCTATTTGCATGATCTATAATCCAGATGAACAAACTATATCTACCCGAATTATTTTTCAAGATTGTATGTATGTCTTGGTCTCACAAGACGAATGCCCACAAATGCCACCGGAAGTGTCCAAGGAACCAAACAATCGACCGAAACCAACCCATCCAATAGTCACAAGAGAATACTTCAAGAAATAAAACCAACTCATAATCCGGGATAGAGAGAATTTAAAAACAATAGATCTTTTGTTTCCTTTAGGATTCTGCATTCTTTTTCTCTTCAAGGATTGTACCCTCTTTGAGTGCAATTTGTCCCTCATTTTCTCTTCCTAGAGAAAAAAGAGCAACAGCTTGTAGATATGAAGCTATATGCCAGACAGGTGATATTACTTGTGCTTGCACTGCATCGTTGAGAGCTTCTGATGGCATATCAGTCATAAGATATGACAGGCTTCGACGGGCAAAAACAGTTGGGGAGATCATGGTTCCAACGTCAATGAACTGAGAGGTGAAATATGAAGAACAAATTATTATCTACCCAATTATTATATCTGAAAATGTTAACGGAATTATTTGTAATGTTGTCTACATCCCTAGAAAAAAGTGCATCAGTTGGATGCCAAAATATTTTCATTCATCTTTTTACTAAACTCAATCTATGGAGAGTCTTGTGTAGAATATCCAACAATTTTGTTAACCTGCTAACTATTGTATGTCAAACACAACATATTCTGTTAAGTTGTTGTACATAGGAGATAGAGATAACTAAAAAATACAGGAGATCCACGAGACCACGCCTTGCATACTTACTAAAATGGAAGTTTAT
This sequence comes from Oenanthe sinensis, assembly GCA_028671895.1. NCBI lineage: Eukaryota > Viridiplantae > Streptophyta > Magnoliopsida > Apiales > Apiaceae > Oenanthe > Oenanthe sinensis. Next base: position 26,866,128 of record CM053812.1, on the reverse strand, counting down.
GCCAAACATTAATAACTTGGTAGCCTACTATAACAGCTCAGGATAGATGGATAATAAACTCCCGTACCTGTGTGAAGCACTCAACCGCAGCTCCGAATTCTTTACGCCTAAAAGCAGCATCCCCTTTTTTCTTTGAGTTTATAGTTTCATGGACCTGATTTGTCCACATCTGGAATGACAGCTGCCTCCAGATAAAACAAATTAGTGAGCAAATAAATTATTGCATAGAAAATTTGGTAAATATGAAGATTCCAATTATAGATAAATGACATGAGTGGTGCCTGGTAGTACTTGGCACTTGCACTACTTTTGGCTACAAAACCACACAAAATTATGATCAGTGCAAATTCATTCTCTGGGATTCCCTAGCAACAAGTTTCGGAATTCCCCCGTGTGATCCAAGATCTAACATTAATGCCAAGCATGAAAAAAATTGTGAAGACAAGCATCCTCAACTTCTTCCTATGCTTTTTGATAAGCTTTATTATCTTCAAAAACCTTTCAGCTGGTACAACTAGATCCCATGTCGATTTGGGCCATAAAAAAGTTATAATATGTGACGGAGAACATACCGGGCTTATCCAAAAAACACAATGAATACAAACACAACACAATATTTTGTGCTCTAATATCCTTGCCCTTGAATAAACTTAAAGGAGAAGTTAAAATTTTAATTTTAAGTTACAATCTGTTTGGATAAATTTATTATAATTTTATAGCTTATGAGTTATTAAAAATAAAAATAAAGCTTACAAAGAGTACATTTGGATGATGATATTAATTTTTATCCAAAAATAATACAAGTTACTAAAAAAAGTACCTCCAACCAACTTTCGACTTTAAGCTGTTTTTTTTAATAAAAAGTTTTAACTTTTTATTAAACAAACACGCCATTTTCCAACTTAAAGCCATAAGCTCCCTACTTTAAGGAGAGCCAAACAGCCTCTAAAAGTTGGTCCATTCATGGTCCCATTCTTAGATCCTAGGGAAGCACGTAAAGCCAATAACTAAGCAAGGGACATATGAAGATATAAGAAAACATCATATTTTAATAAACCTCCAACAAAAACGGGTACTTGAAAGGTTCAAGGACTGAAATATTCAGTTCTCTAGATATATAAAAGAAGTAATTACACATAAATTACATGTCTTTAAAGATCAGATGTCACTGATGGAGATGATGGAAACTAGATTTATATACCTCAGTTGCAGCTCCCTCGTCATCTTTGTACCCGAGGTTTTCTAATATCTCATGTATAGCTGTCAAATCCTTTCTCAAGCAAGCATCACCAAGTGAAGATAAAGGAAAAGCAGCACTGCTGTCTGGTACACCCATTAGCTCATTAGAGGAAACCTGGACAAGTAAAATGCTAGATTTCATACCGTCCCTTGAATAGCAAAATTTCAATAACATACACAATGTTCACGTAACCATTCTTAAAAAATGTGATAAATAATATCTAGACCCGGCAATTTATCACACGACACGAAAATTTAGTGTTTGTATTTATATTTTGAGTGCACGACATGAAAGTACACGAACACGAATGAACACGACCGAGATTTAGTGTCGGTTTTGTATTTACTCTTTGGGTACACGACACGACACAAAGTACACGAAATAAAATAAATAAATATTATATATATAATAATTTATAACATAATTTTAAATTTTTATATGCAATTTTATACATTTTTAATTTTAAAAAGAAAAATAAGAAGTATAAAAGTGGTTAATTTGAATAAGAAATTTAAATTTTAAAAAAAATCGTGTGCAATTCGTGTAAATTTCATTTCATTTCATTTCATGTACACGACTTAATTTCGTGTCGTGTCGTTTTTTTACCATGTCGTGTTCGTGTCCAGATTTTAAGTACACGACTTGATTTCGTGCCAGCGCTTCAAGTACACGAAACACGAAAGTACACGAACGATTTGTCAAGTCTAATAATATCTGCCGAGTTATCAAGCAATAAGCGCACCAAAAGGAATCGGGTTGAGTACTTCAAATATCCTATAAACTATGCTATACGGACTAAGATTTATTTGAGATCAAATAGTCTAATTTTCCTAGCAATGACAGCATGGAACTAAACTGCATTAAATGTAGACACGTACACATTAAAAAGAATTCCATTTAGTAATTCTACACAGTGAAGGTACTACTAATGCTCTATAAATTTTACAAAATCCTTCATTCACATAGTATAACAGATAACTCAAAATTATTCATTAGCATAGTCTCCACATAAATTTTCAGCTCTGACAAAAAATATATCCATTTTTCTCACTTTATGGTCTATTAAAATACATGACAAACTCGTATAAATATTGCATTCCAGTCTTCAAGAAAACGTTTACCTGTGCTTCCTTCTGAAGAGGAATCAAAGCAGCAACCAAAGACTTGGAATTTGGACGCTCACGGGGCTCATACTGTAGACATCTCGAAGCTAAGCGCACCAATTCAGTCCCATCGTCGTTTGAAAATTGACCTTCCAAACAAGAGTCTGTTAGCATCTGAAGATTCCTGTCCCTTATCAAGTCGAGGGCCTAAGAAAGAGCATTCAAGATCAATCAACAGTTCATATCAATGACTAGGAAGTGCTTAGACCATACATTGCTACAGATCCTACGAGAAACATATCAAAGTAGAAGCGAAATATATATATATATAATACAAAAGCTGCACACCCAAAAAGAGCACATTATAGAGGTTCACAAGGTAAATCCTTATAAAGAAAACATAAATCCGTTGATGAATTTGAAGATATATTAGTCCTGCAAAAAAAAATTTAGTGACTTCAGATATTTCACCATTTTGGTAAGAGTACACCATAACTGAGGCAAGGGAAAGTATCTTCCAGGGCCATGCCCCATGGGAGTGAGAAATAACTCGATTTCATATTTTCTGTGTTCCAGCTGTTTGACTCTCCACTATTATATAAGACCAATTTGGTACAATGAAGAGCATTAATTAGAAGATTTACATGGCTTGGAGGAATGTGCTTTCCACTGAGGAGGTCAAGCAAAAGGGTGCCGAAGCTATATATCACACTTTCAGCAGTTACTCTTCCTGCGGAAAAGGGAACGGAACTCATGTTAAAGGACAAATTAATTCATGGAGTGACCAAAAATTATATTACATGGGACTTGTAGCTTTTACAAAAATGTTTTTTTACATGTACTACATCATATTAGTAAACTCCTATTCAAGACGAGGACAATAATATATCATTACATGCATTAAGATTTGATGGCATTAGACCTTTACATAAAGTATCATAGCAATACTATTAATGTGGGTATATCAATAACCAGCCAATGAAAGAAAGAAAAATATTTTGAGAATCGGCCAATGAATGAGTACCCAATTCACCAATATAATTAAGAAAATAGAATGATCACCAAGCTCAGTCATTCATTCACATTATTTTGGAGGCTAGCTTTTTTAGTAAATAAAGCTAATAATTTTACCAAAGATTAACTATCTTAATTGAGTTTAACACAGTTTCCAGCAAATTACAAGTTACAACTAAAAGCTCATCCAATGAAGTATGATGTATATATGGTTTTACATAAAAATGTCTTTTCTATGACATAAGATGTTATCTTCAATAAAAGATCTAATTGCTGAAAGCCACTCTCTGCAGCCTGCCCTCAACAACACAATCAGATACCCAGAAAGCCAGAACTATCATCCCAGCACACCACTTTAGAGTGGACATATTCACTATTCAGTTATATGCACTAGCCACATTGAATTTTCTCAATACAAGTATATGTATTCGAGTAAGGTGAAGTGTAGAGATGCAAACAAAGGAGAAAAGAAATCTATTTATCTATTCCATGAGAAGAATATATGTCTAGTCATCAGCCATATTTATCATTACTATTATGTATTATTTGGGTTTATGACTTGCAAGCCATATCAGACATGGAATGTTGCCCAAGTATGAATTTAGGGTTGTAAAGGAGCCAAGCTGAACCTAATACTTCTGTTCCCATGTTAACCTAGTAAAAAATGATTTAGTTCAAAGCCAAACTCATTTATTTTTGCTCTGGAAACCATAATCTTGGTTGTAGTGAAACTTTGGCTTCTGAAGTTAAAATTCTTAGGAAATAAAATTACTGGTCTAGATTTAGCACCACCCTTTAGTAAACAAACTTGTAAATACATAAATACAATAACATGTATATATATATATATATATATACTTCACAGTATAATTTGACGTGATATCGTACAGGTTGACAAAGTTGTTGACCGGATTTTGCAAACCTATATCTGAGATGCTGACAAGCCTTCACGAGCTGAACTCTCCTTTGCTTGTGTTTCGCTCATGCTCGGTTTGTTTATGTTTAAAACCAAACAATGACAAGTTTTTACTGAATTAAACTACCATCTCATGAATGGCTTTGCTCATTTACAACCCATATCGTGCAACAAACTAGGGAAGTATTGGTTATGCCACAGATGTCATAATGTACTCTACTGTTCCCACTTCTTAAAAATAATCAAAACTTTTATCAAGACTTCGGCATCAGAAGTTTGGACATCATATAAAAAGTGAATAGGTTCTGATTCATCAGCTTAAAAAACAGCTTATAGTTATCATGGAGGCTTACTTGAGTAAATGTCTGGATAGGTGAGGAGAACCAACTCTGTTATATGTCGCAAAACAATACTATATAATATAAGTATATAACATAAGACTACCAATAATTAATTGTGTGCTTTATTGGTAGGCATGACAGTTATTGATAGTTTATTACTTTATTTAAATAATAATTGAATATTAGTCAATTAAAAAACATCACTGGGCTCGTCCAAGCATGGATTGACAACTTATGCTTCTTATTATACCATAACTAGTGGGATGGATGGAGGGAACAAAAAGAATCAGTCAACACAACAATGCTGCTAGATAATGTAAGCCAAAACTGGACAATTCCAAAATATCTTTACATAGATAATAAATAATGTTGCAGAGAATAATTACCAGTCCTCAGATACTCGGGTGGGGTAAATGCTAGATTAGTGCTGTAACTTTTTCCATCTCTACTATTCTTCATCAACCCAAAGCAAGAGAGTCTTGGATTAGCATCCTGTGAAATGAAGAAATTAAAATAGCCCAGAGTTAGTAAAACGCCAAGGTATAACAACTATAGAATGACCAAAATAATCATAACACTTACATCATCAAAGACTATCCTGTAAGCATTAAGATCATGATAAAGGGCACGGCCCTTCATTGTACAATACTCAAGAGCTTGTGCAAGATTTAAAGCCACCCTTAAACGCATGGCCCACTTCATAGGTTGTGATTCCCCTAAAAAATAATCAGATCAGATTCTATTAGAATGAAATTAATATAAAATGAGAGAATATAACAAGACATAAGGATAAACAATGATAAATAGAAGGAAAATTGATGCGGTGGAAACAAGTAAACCAAATACCTCTTTCAACTAGGTATTTTGGTATAAACAGTTTCAAGGCAGTAACATGCCTAAGAAGATAGGATTTTTGAGAGAGAATCTCATGTTATATTATTCATTTTTTTTAATCAAAAGTCTCTCAAAATAGAAGACTTCAAAGTATATGTAATACTCAAGAAACTTCACCAACAAGTAAAAACCTAATAGATACAGATACTAAATCTTCTAAATCTAGAAACAGTACAATGAAATTAACGGAGTTAATAAAAAATTTCCAAGAAATGTAACAAAGAAATCATGGAATGGACCTTGCATAAAAAATCTTCCTAGATCTAGCAACTCTAAACCCTGCACATATTGCATGAAAAGGATTCTACTGAAATAAATAAATAACAAATATCACATGAACTATTATATGAAATCTATCTAGAATTAAGATGAGAAATAGTTATCTCATGAATATAAAAATGAAATGACTCTGCAAGATGAAAGTGCAACTAGTAATATAATGCATCACATTACATTATTAATTCCAAGAAAATAAAAACATCCCTTCTGTGATAAAATTTATGGCCATTTCCCTCCAACCAGTAAAATTTCACTAAAATAATGAATGTAAACCCACCAAAACACAGAGTAAAACAAAAATAATGACAACAGACTTACAGTGAAATAAGTGTTTGGCAAGGGTGTCATTGGGCATGTATTCTGCAACAAGTAATCTTTCATCACCTTCAAAACAACAACCGAGAAGATTTGCCAACCTACAGTTTCTGAGTTGACCGACAGCTCTTGCTTCCTCCTGAAGTTGCAAAGCAAGAGAAGTCAATGGTACATAGCCCACAGTCGAAAATTCGAATCTTTACTAATAAAAGATCACAACAGAAACAAAAAGTGACTATAGATGTCTGAATATAGAACCTCTTCGGTATATAATTTATGTCCATTTATGTATATAGAAATAGTGAGTGTGAGCCTATATATATAAAAAATAAATTTTGAGGCAATAATATATTCAATGTACTTTGCTGAATATATATGTTATTTTGAAATAAAAAATGTCTAAAAACAGCTTGAAAGAAAATACATGTTTGACAAGTTGAAGGGTGGACATATATACACTTACATATTTATATATATCGGCATATTGCAACTTCATGAACAGTATTTTAAATATCCATAAGCAGCAGGGTAATGTAAACTTACAAGAAACTGCTGACGATCAGGCCAAGCAGATCTATTAAAGCGTTTCACCGCAATTCGCATCTGGGTCTCTAACTTTCCTTTATAAACTACATTTGGGGCCTTTTCCCCGTGTTCAGATATTATATTCTCCACCGCAAAACCAGATGTTGCATTCCTTAGTTGCTCCAAAGTGTATTCCCGAAATGCAGGCAAGTCACTAGCTTCGTCCTTTTCCTCATTTTCTGTCAAACATACAAAGAAGAGGGTAAGACAAACATAATAAATAGGTCGAACGTTGGACAGACACCACAGTTACATACCATCATTATGGGCCTTTGACATTGGTCCATCGTTTTCCATCTTCCCACAACAGGAAAATAGGCTAGAGCAGCCACACCCCATCTCTGTAACAAAAAAGCCAAATAATTTTGACATCAACAACTCACCAAAAAACCTCTGCTACTAAATAGAAGTGCATATATCTTTCTATATTTTCGCAAAACCAATTTATATTATAACGGTCTACATTCCCCTATAAGGTAGGCGGTACGCACAAAATAGCAAATGTCAAATTTCATATATCAACAACATGACCCCTAGAAGGTCAACAGTAATCACAGGAGATCAAACAACCTATCATGTTCTAATATGCTTCCATGCAAAATAAGTAAACTAAGAACACCCATAAGGCCATAATTTAATAACTACTTCCTCCGTCCCACCCAATTGTTAACGTTTCGGAGAGAAGGTCCGGCACCCAATTGTTAAATGCGTGCCGGACCTTCTCTCCGAAACGTTAACAATTGGGTGGGACGGAGGTAGTATCATTTTCCATCCAATCTAACACAAATTGCTATATGCTAACCTCAAATCAAGAAAAAATACATTTAAAGACAGATAGTTACGACATATAACAAACAAACAAACAAAGATACTACCATTACTTACTAGTAATCAAGACTCGAATCTTCACCATGAACTAAAATCAACTAGAGTACAAAAACAAGTACATTTTCAAGATTCTAAATCAAATCAGGGCACAATAATAATGTCCAAGCATCTTCAATTCAATACAATACCGCATAAATCAAAGTCAAGATTGAATCTTTACATCTAAAAATTAACTGGGTCAGGTCAAAATCAAACCTAAAGATAACAGTACAAAATCTTGAAGCCCAAATCACAGCTCAAACATAAAAACACATAATAAATATAAATATACTTACAAACCAATCTGAGAAAGTTGTTTGCTTAGGTAGACAGGGTCAAGAAACAGTGAACTGGCTAAGGATATAAAATATAAGAATATGTATGTATATACAGATGGATGAAACGAAGTTCAGACATGAAATAATTGTGGGTACATATGAATATAGATCAGTAGTAATAATAGTATAGTATAAACAAATGGGTATAGTGCTCGTAAATTAAACAAATAACAAACGTTATGTAATAATAATAGTTGTCATTTTAACTATTTGCGCCGACTTGTATTTTTCTTTTTATGCAATAACAACGTTTGGTGAAAACAATTTTTTCTAGGTTTGTTACATTTACCTATTTAATAACTAAAATTAAAAACTCTATGTTTAGTCGTAAAAGGAAAAAATGAGAAAGAGACTTGTGAAATTTGTTCTCTCAATTGTGACAAAGAGAGTGCTTAATTAACTTACCTATTGTGTAAATTTTTAAATTTTAATTTCAATCGTGTATTTATTAAATAGTTAAAATTAAAAATATTTGAAAATTTACACTTTGTTGTTAGACTTAAATTTACGAATTTTTATAATTTATAATTTCATTTAATTCTGAAATTTGGGCAATCCAATTTTTTTAATATATTATATCACCTAATTTATATCCAAGATGTTATATAAATTAGGCAAAGAATCCTATTTATAATCCAAAAGTATATAAATTATATCCTATATATAATTGAAATAAGGGAGATAATTATATCACATATAATCCAATTTTAAAGTTGTAAATTCCTAAATATAATTAATTAATTAATTAAGATTTAATTCCCTGTTAGTACAAAAATCAACTTAATATTATTCTTATTTTTTTTTGTAAATATAATGATTAATGTTCGTATCAACCAATATTAATAACTAATTAATTATTATTTGAAAAACATATTAAAATTAAATAAATATAAAATTTTAAAATTTTAATTATAAAATCATTATTCAATCGACTGTTATTTAATGATTTAATTTCACATTATCTTGCACATAAATTCAATCGACTGTTATTTAAGATTTATTTTCAATTAATACAATAATAATTATAATTTTATTATCATTACCATTAATACTGTGTATACATAATACATTTATATTTCATTTAAACTATATTATTTCACTTTCGATAAATTCTAACTTTCAGTTATATAAATAAACTTATATTAACACACCTTTTACTATAAACGAATCATTTTATAATTATAAAATTAATAACTAAAAAATCATGAATATATTCATAAATGATTCAGTATATAAGCAATATGAAAATATCATACATAAATATAAATCATTAAAATATATTATATAAAATGTAAAGAGTAATATGCCAAAATACTGTATACATATATAATTCAATTTTTAAAATTAACCCGAGATGGTTAGTATTTTAATCGTAGAAACAGCAGCTCGGAAGTGACAAAATTGATCACGACTTCAATTTGATTATTCTCAAGACTTATCACATTTATAGTGTAAATTTTTACTACTACCGCACAATTATTTTATTTTCTGAATTTTTTCCGAATAGGAAATAATTTTTGAAAAAAAGGTATCGTACTCTCACACGATAATAAGCGAAATTATATTATATAGTATTATAAAATAGAAAAATGAATTCACGCGCATATCTCAACAACTTATTAGTATCCTCCGGGTCTTATTCGTTGAAAAACAATACAGGCTTGAGTTTAGGTCTCCAAAATATATATAGTAATTGGGCTGAAAACATGGGCTTATTAGTATCCGGGCCTTATTCGTTGTTGAATTTAGGTCTCCAAAGATTACATCGTAATCGGGCTTAAAACATGGGCCTGTTAACACGCGCAGCATTATTCAAAACTCGATAACACGTATTTTTCACCCCCACCTTGTTGCTAGCTTTTCTGATCAAGGTGAGTTTTTACCTTGTGTGTCATGTGTGTGTGTGTATTCTTGCGCGTGTTGTGTCTCTGGGTACATACATTTCTGATAATAATCGTAATATTTCTATGCATTATTGTGTTCATGTTTGTAGTTTGTAAGCAAGGTGTTTGATGAAATGCCTCACTGAGGTGTATATGTATAGCCTATAGCTCTATTTTTTTAAAAAAATGGGCTGCCTCTGATATATTAAATCTTTATTTTTCTCGTATTTTGGATATTTAATACAATGTATATACATGTTTAAGCTTGAGTGAAGTGTAGCACATTATTTTTTAGTTTAGCTTTTATTTTTGGCTTATTACAGGGTAATTTGTTGATTAGCATAAAAAAAAAATCGGGTTTGTTGTCTCTTTATTGTTTGTTTGTGTGTGTGTGTGTTCTGGTTGTGATTTGGCATGTATTTGGAATTCATCGCAGAGCAAGTTTATGTAAATATATTGTTGTGGTGAAGACTGAAGCTGGTGATAAGCGGTTGAGAGATGAAGTACATGAAGCCGATAAATTTATTCCAAGATTTGTTGAAGTTAAAGGCATCACAAAGGGGGCGGTTTCTTGGTTTGGATGTTGGTGATAAGTATGTCGGTCTGGCGGTTTCAGATTATCACAATCAGATTGCATCACCTTTGCGGTATGTATGTTTTATGCAAATACACGATGCTAATGATAATGACTAGTTTTTCTTTCTGTTGTATTTATGTTGAAGTATAGCATGTTATGTGTTTCTTGCATTAGAAGGCAATGTAAACATTCTACTCTCATAGCCACTTGATTATGCCCGTTGATCCTCCTGAAATATATAGAGAGGTTTAATTGTAATCTTAATCGTCCATTTTCCCTAAAAAATGAATTATGTGGTTGATGCGAACATTTATAGGTTTTTGCGAAGCTCTTCCTCAAATATTATTATTAGATGAAATTGCTTGTCTTTACTCTTTATATGTGTACTAAGAGATTCTCAGTTAGTATGTGCTCAACTCATTTGCAAAACTGTAACGTTACATGAAAGGTTAGCATGCAAAATTAATTCAAAGGCAATATCTTAAGCTCGGAAGTCATTATTACCAGTTTAGAATCATTGTAAAAAAGGTCCACAGATGCTTGTGTTTCTATTAAACACAGTCCTGCTGTTGGATGTGTTTTACTTTTCTGATGTTCACTTTAAAAAAATTTGGATAGCATTTCTTATTATATATTCTAGCAACTGGATCTTAATTATTATATCTGTTTTGAAGCCAAGCTATCTTATATCAACAAATATACCTAGTCAGCCTGCTTAAAATTTATGTATTGATTTTCCTTTGGCATTCACACTAATTGTTATTTGTCTATAATGCAGAGTTCTGCTAAGGAAGAAATCAAATATTGACTTGATGGCTTCAGATTTTCAAAGTTTGGTGAGTTTATGAGTTTCAAATATTTGCACTCTAAAATCATTGATCATATTTGGACATAAAGCATTCAAGCATAATAGTGTTGCATTCTTAATTGCATGTTTTTGTAGTGATTGGTCCATGTCTCATGAGCTTGTCCTACACGATTTAACATGTTTTATATATCATTATATTGGAAACAAGTTCATATTGGTTACTCTCTCTTCCAAAATGCCTTTACAAAGTATATTTACTGAGGAGAATGTTAAAATTGAAATTACACCTTCCACAAAGGATAGATCAATTTATGCCTGTATTCCTGGTTGGGTCCCTGACCGGTTGAACTAGGGGAGCAAATTGTGCATCTCTCCAGATTTTCATTTAAGATTTGATTATCTTCATTCAACTTCAACTTATGTGTTGTTCAATATTACAGTTACTCATGAGTGTTTCTTGTTGCATGCAGAGATCTGAATTCTCCCTGTCAGGCTTCGTTTTTGGCTACCCATTTTATAGAAACAAAAACAGCCCAGATGTGTGTTTTCCTCCGTAATATGTATCTCAGTTATTATTCATTGACTTCATTCAGTTCAAACCTGCATTTCTTTTTTCTTTTGTAGGCCATACAAGTAAAACTTTTAGTTGAAGATCTTTGTAAAACAGGAGTCCTTGAAGGTTTGAGGTATACTTTTTGGGATGAGTGTTTCACTTCGAAGGTTTGTGCTTCTTGCTGTAAAAAATAATTACCAGAATTCAAATTGTAATATGATTCTAAACAGAACCTGTAGCTACAAAAACTGATGGTGCATGTTTGTCAACCTATTATCTCCAAAGATTATTCGGCTTCTATACCGATATTCAAGGCAGTTGAATCATTAAACGCAGCTTTTTATGCCCTTTGCTAACAATTTCCTAGCAGCCTAGTATTGCATAACAGAAAAACAAATAAGGAAATCAATTTGCTAGAGTTGATTTGAGCATGATCCATCTTCATCCAATACTTCTGCATTAATTTTATGAAATTTTATAGTGGAACGTGAGAACGTCACATTTCAGTATTATTTTATGATACTTCTGATATTGTAGACGTTTATAGAAGTGCTAATGATGTCCTCAGATCACGGAGTTATTGCTCAAGGATTTAAATATGCATCCAGTACAACATAAGTCCGCCATGGACAAATTTGCTGCTGTCGGAATACTCCAGGTACAAATCAATTTTCAGTCCTAACTATGATTGTTTTATGTTTGACGTTGCATCCCTATTTCGATTAGATACGTTGAAGTGAAAGAGTCTACTAACTGTATACTGTATAAATAACCATCTGCACTATATTCTACACTTAAATTGCCTCACATGGCCGTATTTGCTGATTCCGGCAGGGTTACCTGGATTTTGCAAATAAACATACCGAGCTGAAATCAAGTGAAGACCTTTTATGATAAAAATAATGGAATTTGACTAGTAGCACTTGACAGGGAAACCAAGTGGATGCCCGAGATAGTTGTGTACTAATCAGTTTTATGTATCCATATATTTGGATCAACAACGTCGGCAATCAAATTATTGGATTTAACTCTGCTATAGTGCAACTGTTGTAAAATTCATTTGTTTTATCTTTTCATATTATGGGTCTTTTCAACTTTTCATATATGCAACAAATTGCTTGTACACTCAGCAGTGGGAGCTTGGTACGTGGTGATTGATAAAAAGTATTTTGGAGGGTTGAAATTTGTAACGGACCCTTGCTCGATTGGCAATTACTGTACGGTTATGGCCTCAATACTTGGTAGGACCAAACCAAGGTTTTGTCTGGAGAGTAATCAGATATGGACGTAAATTTTAATTTATATGCCATACTCGCGCCGTACAATTTTCCGGATGCAGGTCTGCATCAGTAAACTGGACCGGGTCTTTCGGTTCAAAGACCGGGCCTGATCGAATATATCTGGTCCGATCTTCGGTTCATAAAATCAAAAAAATCTGATCTTCGGCTCGGTACGGTCCAAACCCATAAAAAATCTAGACCGAATTTCATATATATTAAATATTTATTTTATTTCACTCTTTAAATGATCTAATTTAAAGATAAAATGTTAAAACTTATCATAATTTAACATCCAAAATGTTATAGAACAAATTATTATAACAATAGTGATCAATATAACAAATAAAATAATAAATTTATTTAGTCTATATATTTTTAAAAAATAGAGTTATATGTTTAATAATTATTATTATTGTATAAAGGATAAAAGATATATTTATTATTAAATTTGTATTAATTAAAAAAATAATATTTATTTTTTATATTTAATACTCCTTTCATTCCTTAATATTAGTCGTTTTAAGTTTGTGTTGAAATTCCATTTTATTTGTCACTTTGTATTTTTAAAACATATTTAATGATCAATATCTCACTGATTGCCTTTGCATCACTAGTTGTCGTTGCATCACTAACTTTGTTCATATTCTCTTCAATATTCACATTAAATTACAAGGTTATAAAAGTAAAATGGTAACATTATTAATCACGTTTAAGTGTATTAACGACATTTCCTTGGTCCGTGCAAAAATTTCTAAAACGACTAATAAAAAGGAACGGAGGGAATATACAAATAAAAATAAAAAATTTATATAAATAATAATTAACCGGTCCATATCGGTCCGGTTTCGGTCCAATTTGGATTTTACCAGTTTGGTCCGGTCTGGTCTGTCCCAGAATCGAATATAACTGGTCCGATCTTCGTTACACACATTTAAAAAATTTCGGTCTTCGATCAAGTCTGAGTCGTGAGTTTGTTCCCCTACTCACAAGTTTGTTCCAAACAGGCCGTATTTAAATACTTAAGAGTTTGTTTGACTAAAATTAAAATTGTGACTTAAACTAATAAGTCGGTAGTTTAAAATGCATGTTTGGGTAATTTTGTATTACGAGTTTTAAAAAATATAATAATAAAAATAAAAATGACTTATGACTAATTTATGACATATGTATAATTTTTATCAAAATAGAAAAAAACAAGTTAGTGAAAAAGTACCTAATACGTACTCATAACTTTAAGTGACTTATTTCTGACTTTAAATCAGCTTTTGATTTATTACACAAACAAACATTTTTCAGTTTAAAGTCAACCCCTTTCACCAAAAATCGTTAAACGTGTCATATCGGAAAGAAATATGTTTTAATATGATCGTTGTTTGTAGAAATTAATTTTTTTATAATATCTGAAATTTAATTATATTCTACAATAGAAAAAAATTTCTTCCTCTCCTCTCCGTTAGCAACATATTGAAACTGACATTGACATGTACATACAGACACCGTGTACTTGAGTAGGCACCCCCACTGTCATCCAATACTGTCTTAAATTTATAGTGATCCCAAGGACTCTTGAGTCACATAAACTTGCGTCCAGCTATACCCTCTGTGTGTCTGTGTGCCAAAACCCCGTACTTTGAACCCCATTAATTTAATTTACTAGTGCTCAGAACTTCCTTTTTTATTTTACTTCACTGTAGGATCTTTTAAAGCAAAAGAAAATGTCACCTTCAATTACTTTAATTCAAAAGCTCTAGTTTTTCTATTTCTTCTTGCTTTTGTCTTTACTCTCCCTCCTCCCTCTTTCCCAAAGTCCTCATTCTTGATTTCAAATCTAGGGTTCTTGTTTCATTTTCTCCTTCTGTTTAGTCTCAGTTCAGTGGCTGTAACTCGACCCTTTGAGCTCTTGTTTGTGCTAACTTAAAGCTTCAAACTTTCTGCATTTTTGTGATTACAGAACTTGTTTTTGGGTTGATAGTGATATGTATTAGCTTTTAACAGTTGTTCTTTCTCATCTTTGTTGCTTCTTGTATTGAAAGATACAATCTTTTTCATAATTCATTGCTTTAGAGAACCCTTTTCAAGATTTTATTTCTTGAGTTTGTTAGTTTCAGTGGATTCTTGAGTGTGGTGTATATTTCATTATATATAAATTTTGTGTGTATCTGCTTACAAAGTAGTTGAGCTTGCATGGATGGGAGGGAAGGAATGTCACTATCTGGGTCACCTCCTTACTACTTCAACAGAGGATTTGGTGGGTCTAATCCCAGTCCAGGTTCACTTTTTGGAACAGGAACAAAGGCTGGAGTAGCTACCCCAACTGGTTTCAAGAACTTATCAGGCCCTAATATTTCACTTCAGACCAATGTAAGTGCCAATCTTGGGGGTTCACCTTACCAAGCTGAGAACCAGTTGCCTGATTTTGGTCCTGGAGTTGACATTGGGGTAGCATCTGGTGTGTCAAGGAGTGATCCTAGTAAGAAAAAGAGGGGAAGACCCAGGAAATATGGTCCTGATGGGGCCAGCATGTCGTTAGGATTGTCTCCTATGTCATCTAGTCCCTCACCGAGAGCCGGGGATATGCTGGTCGAGGGAGAGAAAAAGAATAGAGGGAGGCCTCGTGGTAGCGGAAAGAAGCAACGATTAGCATCCTCAGGCAAGTTTGTAAATTGAATTGCAGCATCTCTGTACTTATTTAAAGTTGACTTCCAGTAAATTGCATTTACTTCCTCTTGTTGAATATTTGCATTTACTTGCTTTTGTTGAATAATTGCAACACAGCTGAATTTAGTTTTGTGAATTGTTATTTAGAGGTACTAATTCTTCCTGCAATTTAATATGTGTACTCTCTGGCAGTGTAGCTATACTTATGTGTAGTGAAATTTAGCACCTTGAAATATATAGCATATCAAGCTGCATGTCTTTTAGGTACTCAACTACTACTAATCCATGTTCATTATTTCAATTTGTAATGTTTTAATTAGAACTATCCTTCATTTATTTATTGACAATTATAAATAAAACATATAATTTATTTACAAAAAAACGCCTCATTTTTTGCTCATGAAAAATTCGGCATGAAGCGACAGTAAAACTTGTTGCAGGCTTTATATGTTGATCTCCCTAGGGGTATACTGGGAAAGGCATACTTCCTTTTGTAGGGCCTTTTTCCCGTCCACTTACAATAAGAGTGGACATGCTGTCTAACCTTTGACATTCACTTTTCCAGGCGAATGGATGAATACTTCGGCAGGGAAAGCTTTTACTCCGCATGTCATCCAAATTGCCCCAGGAGAGGTATTGCTTATAGGATGCCCTGTTTGAGTATTTGTTAGTTTGAAGTTTGAACCCTATTACTCATGCAAGTTTAAACAGAATGTCCAGTCCCTGTATTCTGAGTAACTGGTTGTTAAAATGGCTTATTGTTTTCTAGTCAGTATATATATTGGGGAAATTTTTGAAAGACTTTATTTACATATCTGAATGCAAAGATGTAAGAAGAGTGAAAGATGCTCTTATTACATGAAGAAAGGGAACTATAACTAGTAGTTCTTCCAACAACAAAAACAATAAATAGAAAGTTGATGCTTTTACTGTTAAGATGTTTTAGAAAATTTCTTTTCATGTAAACTGGAGGTGTGAATAAACATCTGAGAAACATTTGCTTAAGTGATGAAGAAAGGTTTTTGAGACTAAAAATCTAACCTGTGGTGTGCATTAATACAAGTTTACATTCATTATTTCTTATTTCAAAATTCTACTTTATTTCATTGCAGGATATTGCTTCAAAAATATTGGCATTTGCTCAACAGAGACCAAGAGCTCTATGTATCTTGTCCGCGAATGGTTCTGTTTCTTCTGTGACATTACGTCAACCTATGTCTTCTGACCGCACGTTCACATATGAGGTTGGCCTTTTTAGCAGTCGAGTCGATATCTTTCTTTTTCTTTTTTCTACCAAAAGTAACTAGTTCTCTTCTTATCACATGTATGTAAATTTAATTTCGTTATATTCCCTGATTTCCACATTAACTCTTGCTTTTCTTACTTTTCCATAACCAGCATCTCCCCCCCCCCTTGCTTTTATTACTTCTCCATAACCAGTGTCTTTCTAGGGCCTACTGACGAGACGTAGCTGTTCTTGTTCTCGTACAGGGCCGTTTTGAGATATTATGTTTGTCTGGTTCTTATTTGCTTTCTGAAGATGGACCCTGCAATCGAACTGGTGGTCTGAGTGTATCTATCTGCACTCCTGATGGCCTTGTGATAGGAGGTGCAATAGGTGGTAGCCTTATTGCTGCAAGCTTGGTTCAAGTATGTTCATAATATCCCGTTTACCGTTTTAAAGTAGCAAGTTTAAGTTGATAAAGCTATTTACTTGCTTTTTAAGATGCCAATAGCATGACGAGCATCATTTGGTGCAGGCAATTGTATGCAGTTTTGTTTATGATGGTTTCAAAACAAAAACTGGTTCGCAGGCTGATGCAAAAGCCGATAATATATCTAATTTTCAACCCAATGAAGGCTCATCTACACCAACAGCAGTGACTGCTGCTCATCTAAGTTTGACGGCAAATCCTGAAATGCCTTCATGTTCTCCAAGGCCAGATGTGAGAGATCTAAACACCGAAATTGACCTAGCTCATGGATGATGCAATATCTTTACAAGAGTTGCATGTCGTTTCTGTATAGTGATCGTAAATGGAGCAATCCAAAGCTAGATCAGCAGCAGGATTCTAATTGTTATCATTAGTAAATGTGGTTATCTAGCAAATGTAACAAAAATGGGCATCCTGGATCCGTATGGAACATAATAGTAGTCCCATCATCACCCATGTGCTTGTAACATATATAACATCTAGGGAATGCCTCGTAGTGTATTACCCTTTCTCTAGCATAATATAAAGTAATGTTACGGGCTTTCAAAATTATAGTATCTTATGCCACATTCGAATATTTCTGAACATAATTTTGTTGCAGTGATTTTGATTTCTTTGAGAAATCATTTTGCAAGAAGAAATAGTTTGTTGGTTTCTTCACAAATTCGTAACAAGTATTTTAATGCAGATGGGATCACACCAGGATGTAAATATCTGATTGCATATATAACATACTGACTCCCGTAATTATACTTTTACAGGGAGAGACCAATATGTTATATGTTTCTGGAACAGCAATACATACTCTTATTATCCGTCTGATATCCATTTTTAAGGAACAGTAACAATTTTCATGGTTGCTGG
Source organism: Oenanthe sinensis (assembly GCA_028671895.1). Lineage (NCBI taxonomy): Eukaryota > Viridiplantae > Streptophyta > Magnoliopsida > Apiales > Apiaceae > Oenanthe > Oenanthe sinensis. Next base: position 26,847,898 of record CM053812.1, on the reverse strand, counting down.
AACAGTAACAATTTTCGTGAAGCGTAACGCTCTCTTCAAGGTGTGCCGGTTCTTTTTTTTTTTTTTTTTAATCTTATTTGATCATCATGATTTTAATTCACATCAGTTGCTGCTTGTGTTGCACAAGTCTGACAGACGTAATATGCGCGCATATACGAATTTCTATTCCAAATTATAGAATATCAAGAAATTCTCTGTAATTCTAATACTTTGGTGAGGAAAATTTTCTTAAATTGTGATACTGTGTCTTCACCACGACCAAACAATTCACCAGAATTCTGGTTACCCTTCTTTTAGTGGCTCATAATGCAATTGACAAGAAATTTGCAAACTAGAATTAGTTGTGCCTGTAACAAGTCAAAAACTAGTTATCTATGATAAATTATCCTCCTTTATGCTCGATCATTATTAACATGATAATAACATTCAAATTACTAACATATATGAAAATGACGATTTTTCAGTTTCAAACATTACTAGAACTTGCAAACTGACATAAAAGCGATTAACAGCAGTATACTAGATATTTTATTTAAATCAAATCTCCATAATAGTTGTTAAGGCTGAACAGCATGAAACTTCAATACTTAAGCTTGTTCCAACAGTTTCTTTATGTCCTTCTGCAAAGATTGCAAAAAATATGTCAGAAAAGATAACGATAACGATGATTTCAATATCCATCCATACCAATCACCATAAAATAGTTTAAGAACTTTACCTCAATGCTTGAAGGAGATGTTGTGGGAGCATAGCGATCAACAACATTTCCATTTTTGTCAACCAGAAACTTGGTGAAGTTCCACTTAATACCATCACCAAAATACCCACCTTTGCAGGACTTCAAGTACTTGTACAGGGGATTAGCATCAGAACCATTCACTTTAACCTGAATCCCCAACACATCAATAAAGACTCTTGGTAAGAAAGTAATCGTATCTAGTTAACTCAAATGTAAAATAAAGGGTATGAACTGTCAAATAATAATACAGAATAATTCTTAGTAGAGCCTTCTAGTCCAAAAACAGGCATATCATATTTTGTGTTCCTTCGTTGGTAGCTAGTGGGCTAGTCTTGTAGTCCAGAAACAGGCATATCATATTTCGTGTTAATTCATGGATAATATTGATGGCTAGCATACTTTGGTTCAGCATTTACAATTATGAATTATATACTCAAAAAAGCTAGGAGAGTTCGCAAAATAAGTTCTTCAGAAGAAAAGATTATATAGATTTTATTATTTTTACAGTATTATTTTGAAGGTGTATATTCTATTATTGTAAAGAGATTGCAATTGTAAGCAAAGACAATGTAGATCCTCTAATTCACAAAGAAGCTTTTTCGAATTCTACCTTGTCGAATATGGGATATTCAGCTTTGAATTTAGTGCAAGCAAACTCTACGATTTCTTCATTAGTTCCCGGCTCCTGTGATCCAAACTGGTTGCATGGAAATGCAAGAATCTCTAGACCTGGATTGCCGGAACATGTTTAGACTTGAGTTTAAGTGGCATGGTTTAAAATTTTCTATCCGTCAATTACAAAGAAGAATAAAAACAGAGGCAAGTAGACAACCTTGATCCTTATATTTCTCATACACCTTTGCTAACTCTGTGTAGTTTGAATTGGTTAAGCCACTGCAACAAATAACAAAGGAACATCTCACATTAAAAAATTTCCTATACTAAGAAAAACATAATAATATACTTTTTAACGAAAACTTGTCGGTTAATATAGAGATCAAAAGTGAGATGATGATTTTCTTAGCATTCATAACAGAAGCCTCTGTAAAATTACCATTGAGATGCAACATTGACAATCAACAGAACCTTTCCCTTGTACTTGCTAAGGTCCACATCGTTCCCTTTAGCATCCTGCAGGGCAAACAGCTTTGTAAATTAATCTGGACACTCCCTTACAAACTTCAAACCCCTTAACCAAACCAGCACCTATAATAAAACTACCAATGATTCTTTTTCTTCAGAATCATCATAAATTTTAGATGCATATTATATGCATGAAAAATGAACAAGGACTAGGAAACTTGAAGAAAAAAAAAGGGAAGAAAGAAGAGACCTTGACTGTGAAATCGTGGACAGACTGAGGTTTCTCGGATGGAGTGGCCATTACTGATCCGATCTTTAATCTGAAAATAAGTAATACAGCTTCTTGTTAAGCAACTTGATAATTATTATTCTAGTCTGTACAAACAGCTTGTATCAATACTACATAATATAAATAAATATGATTGAATAAATTTATACCTGCAAGAAAAGAGTGCTCGAACATGGAAAGGAGAGAAGATTTAGGAATTAGGACAAGTATGAATTATGAAATGAGATTTATAGGACAACTATGTATATAATATATAATAATATACTATATTGAATGTAGGACAGTAGTATGTATACAAATATTGTATGTTAGGCATGACGCAATTTCATCAAATCATAAAGGTTGATGTTCTGACACGTTAGTTAGTGTAGTTAGAATGTACGGCGTAGATCATTCTTAAAACTATGCGGGCGATGAATAAGTGTGAATTGGATGATTGCTTTATTGGTTTGTCAAATTTTAATGCTGCAACTTTAATGGGTAATTAGAATCTTCCATTTTCATATGCGTTTCAAGTTTTCTAAACTTGTCAACCAGTTAGTTGTTCACATTTTGGATTCCAACGTTCATCGTCATTCCATTCTTCACATTTAACAATATTTTTTTATGTACTAATATTTTAAAACATATTCTATTTTCAATCACAGATTTTAAGTTACAAATTAGTTTTGGATTAGTAGTAACTAGTAAGAGAATGACAATTTAATTTCAATATATTTTTCTGAATTAAATTCTTATTCTCACTTTTAATAATGGTATGAAATATCATAATTTAAACATCACTCCAATCTTGTTATTCGGCCGGCTCAATAATCAATTACTAATATTTTTTACATAACAGAAGATTAGCCCGCCAACTGAGACTCTGGGAGACTGGTAGAGCACACCACATTAGAGCAATTACAATACAGCTGCTGGAAAAGTTACTCGTATAATATAACATCAATTATAGAACATAGCACTCCAATATAATGTTATATGAGGTGTTAAAATAGAAAAATTATATATTTGGTTCTATATATTTAGAAAATATAGAACCAATTATAAATATAGTTATAATTGCCACATAAACACGCAATTGGGAAATTGGAGGGAAATGAATATAAAAACATCTATTTTAACAAATTCAATGTTATACTTTATATTATTGGTTGAAAAGTTACTTAATTTTACATCTATTATTCTATTTTAAAATCAAAATATATTTTTTAATTTCATATTACAGCAATAACTACATCTAATTTAACATTAGCATTCCCCCTTCTCTTACCGTTCACGCCAAATCTTTTGCATGCATCATATATAAAGATTCTCAAGTCTCATATATGTGTATATATATGTGGTAGTTAGCGGTTCCTTGGTCCAAATTTCAATTTAATAAATGTATAAGATATATATAAAATTTTGCCGATGCATAATGGGGTGGATCTAGAAAATATTTTTATGAGGGTATTGGATTATTTTCAAAAAGCCACTCTTATGAAATTTAATTTTAGAAGGAACATTTTTATATATATTTTTTCAAATTTTAGGGTGACACGTGCCTTTTACTAAATTCGCGTCTGATGGGTAAGTACAGTGAAATAAAAGCAAAATAACCTACGAGTCCACTAAAAAATATATATTCACAAAAGAGTACATGCCTCCCATCAACATTTTATTACCTACAGTTCCACACGTAACACTGTTATGACCACACCTATCTTGTGAATAAGAGGAGGCTATCTTTCCAATAAGGAAGTAGGGACTCAATTTCCATGGAGATGGTAATACAAAGAACCCTGTATTCATGTATCTTAATTCTTACTTGATGTTCCCAATGGTATGGATTAAACTCATCAAAAACAAATTTACAGTTTTGTTTGCTTGTGTACAGATTAATAACTCACACACAAGCAAATCATATGTAATCTAGTCACCTGAGTGGCCCCGTTTATATCGTTCAAAAAGCTACTGTATAATACAGTAGGAGTGGCCTAGGCAAATCGTTCTTGGGTTATAAAGACCCCAAATTTTGGAGTTCTTATATATGAATTATAAAAAATATATAGAGTATATATAGATTATAAAAAATATATATAGATTAGACTCCAAAGACCAATTTTACCTGAAGCCCCGTAAATCTTAGAATCACCCCTAATAAACTCATTTCACAAAAATAAAATAACATGAAGTGTACAAACTAAATAACTAAAGAACAACTTTATTAGTATATATGCAAGACAGTTACTAACACAATTCATGCATGCCTTCAGAAGGTCACACTGTGAGGTATCTTTATTTAGTACAGAAGAAAGGCTTCCAAAGCTCTCAACTCTAAATATTTATAACCACCTCTCAATATCCGCCATTAGAAAGCCAATGAGGTGACTTATTATGCGTCTGTGAAGGTAAACTTAAGCAATTCCCAGCAGTTTCTTCACGTCCTTCTGCAAATTGGGTAGGTTAAAAAAAATTCATTAGCCATCTTATAACATGAATTTAGTGATTCCAGTACATGTGATCTATGTTACTCGGAACTCGGCTAGAAGTGTCCAACATGGATACGTGTCCAAGTATCGGACTCGGCAACATTTTGAAAAATCTACATGTTTTTGGCCAAAATAAGTGTCCAAGTCCGAGTGTCCATGTCCGAGTGTCGAGTGTCCGACACGGGTACTCGAAGGTAAAATGAAGAGTCCGAGTAACATAGCATTTGATTCAAAGTAGCATGGAAGGATTTTTAAGTCTCACCTCAATGCTGAGAGGAGAGGTTGTGGGTGCATAGCGATCGACAACTTTCCCATCTTTATCAACCAAAAACTTGGCAAAATTCCATTTAATGCCGTCTCCTAAAAGTCCACCTTTGCTAGACTTGAGGTACTTGTAGACTGGAGCAGCATTGGACCCGTTGACATCAACCTGAAATACCAGTACCAATAATATGCCATCCAGTGTCACCTAATACTAAGTTTTATAAGCAATATGTTATGTACAATCGTCAATCGTTCTTAGGTTAGGTTGTGTTAACTTGGATGAAATCAATTTGAAACTGATTTTTTCACTTGAACAGGACCATATTAAACTTGAAACTGATTTTGATTTATGCCTGAATGAATATTTACTACTTCCCCAGTCCATTCTTTATAATTAGCCTATGGCTGATTTAGTTTTACACTATAGCTGACTGCTTCCAATTTTAAGAAAACACAACATTTCTTGCCTATGCCAATTTCCTCACAATTCTTCATTGCATCCACCTCATACTTCTCAAAATCCATATCTCAACCTCCTATTTTCTTTTTAAAAAAATTGATTTCATCTCCGCCATACTATTGCTTCCAAGTGGAAAAAACCTTACCATATTGCTAGACATATTATCAAGAATTGGCAGACACTTCAAATATTCAAACTAACAGGTTCATATAATGTTCCTACCTTGTCAAATATGGGGTACTCAGCTTTAAAGCGAGTGCAAGCAAACTCTACAATCTCTTCATTGCTACCTGGCTCTTGTGCCCCAAACTGGTTGCACGGAAAAGCAAGAATCTCTAGACCTGTAAATGACAAAAAGAAGGGATTTATAGTCATGAAGCTGGAAACTTGTGTACACTTTAACATGCCCTAAGCATCGAGGATAATGAAATGATTTGAAAGGTATTGCAAATGGGGACAGTTTTTTTATTTCAACAAAGAATGCAGGTTCAAATGCCAACCTTGATTCTTGTACTTCTCATATAACTGAGCCAACTCCGTATAGTTCGAATTGGTGAGGCCACTGCAGTAAATAGATTAAGGATATCAGCAGTCAGATATATATTCAAGAATTTATTGATTCAAACAACAGCAAACAGTGTAGTCAATAGAATCTGTCGTTATGTTTGACTGAAATATCTATTGCAGGGTTAATAGATACTTTAAAATTGTCAGAGAGATATCAATCATACCATTGAGATGCAACATTAACTATCATCAAGACCTTTCCCTTGTACTTGCTAAGCTCTACATCATTACCTTTAGCATCCTGAAATTAATTGAACAAATAATCCACTGCATGGCAAAACCGCAGAAAACAAAAACGTGGAGGAAGGATGCAAGTCTAAAGGCATCATCTCTACAAAAACAGCAAGGTCTTTATTTGATTATAAATCAATTAGCTACATCTTATACATCTTACGCCTTCGGCCTTTGGGAGATAAGGTAGGATGTGGTATAGATATATGATTGGGGGATAAGTGAATTCTAAAACTCTTATATTGAAGCCTCAACCTCATACAAAATGCAAACTTTCTGCATATTCTACTTAACATCTTGTGGGCTTAATTAATCAAACACACACACATTACTTAAAAAGTTAATTTGTAGTATTTGTTTTCATATTCCAACAATATTTCTTAAAGCTCCAAAGGAACAAGGCAATACCATAGTAGTGCACAATTTACATCAAGTGAATAGTGTTACACCAAATTTAATGCCAAATATTCATTTGGTGCAAGTTCACGGCGAATTTGGTGTCTTTGTCGTCTTTCAAAATTCCTAGCTCATGTCTATTAACAAAATATATTTATTCCTTCTATGTTCCATTTATCCCCTGTTATATCCTAACAAGACAATATATTACTCATTTACACCAAAAAAAGCTTAACTTTTACACATATTTAGCGTGTAATAGGTATTATGGGTTCGAAATGTTCCTAATTTATAAGATCAAGCCAAGACCAATTGCAAACAAACAATAAATATACAGTCAGTCAGTCACACAGATTTCTGAACATATATAAAAGCATATATAAAGAATAAACAGCAACCCATGTATAATTGTATATACACCCCTTAAAATCCCAACTAACCAAACCAAAATCAAGAAACAAGAAAATGGGGTTCACAACAATAAAAAATTACTCACATAAATATATATAAGCAGATGTATCTATCTATATACACACACCTTGACAGTGAAGTCATGGATGGATTGAGCATTGGTGGATTGACTAGCCATTGAGTGATCCGATCTGATACTTACAAAAAGATGTGTTTTTGAACAAGTGGGCTGATATTTAATGCAACAACCAAAAGCCCTGGTTGAAATTGGTCCAGAAAATGAAGGGTTATAAAGAGAACTCAAAAGGGTACGTTTAGAAGCTAAAATTAAAGACTTTGAAGGTGAAAAAAGGGTTCTTTGAGTGAGAAATCTAGCTGAAGAACAGAGCATGGTATGGTATATATTAAGATATATATCAAGATTTATATACAGAGAGATGCGGAGATAGACACAGAGGTGTATGAATATGTGAGGCGTGACGCAGAGAGGTGTGAATGTAAAGGTGAAAGTTATTTTGACACGTGGCAGGTGAAGGGTTTGACACGAGGTAAGGCCGTGTATGGATGTGGTTTAGTTCTACAAAGACGAAAATGCGGCTTGTTGGCACCCTTCTTTTCACAATTCACAATTGTATGAGGCTATTTTAATTATATTATTAAATTATTGTTTTTAAATTTTCTATCTTTAAAAATACTAATAATTTTGACTATGTATTGAATATTCTCGTTCATGGGGGCTTGATAAATAAACGAAAACAAACGGGGTATAATAAATCCATTTTTTCTCAAAATTTGCAGTGAGCGTGTTGGAGAAGATGGGATTAAAAGTATATGCAGACCGGTTGTCCCAACCATCCAGAGCTGTTCTCATCTTCTGCAAGTCAGTTAAACCTTTTTTTTACTGTATTTTGCTTCAAAAATCTAATCTTTTACTGAGCCATTGCTCAAAGTTTTAATCTTTTTGTGATCTTATATTGAAAGTTTAGAACTTTTTGTAATATAATGGTCAAAGTTTTAATCTTTTATGGTTTATGAGTAAGTAAATTGTAAATCTTGATTTGTGACTAGGGTGAATGGAATTGAATTTGATGAGGTCAAGATTGAAATCTCTAAAAGGCAGCAACTTTCTCCAGAATATGCAGGTTTATTACTTGGGCTGAGTCCTAATATCATTTCCTATTATTGCTTTGCTTTTGGGTCGTGTTTGTAAACGTGTTAATTTCATTTTGTGTTTAAGAATTTATTGAATTTTGATAAAAATGAATGTAATAGTTTTTAGATGAACAAAGTTTTAGTGGATCAGTTATTTCGGGTCATATTCATATGTTAATTGAGTGGCGTTAGTTTTGTTTTCGGGTTGCTCTTCGCTGACCTTTGTTTGTGTATATAGGCTGTTTACGTGGTTGGTACCTCCTATAAGCTAGTGCATTGCAAGCAGAGACTTGACCATCATCAACTTTATTATTGCTAATTTTTTGTCGAGGCTAAATTTTTTTCCACACATACATTAAGTGATGCTAATTAGTAATTAGTAGTTATAGATGTCTATATGTGTTTTTTGTGATAAAATATAAATGTCAAGCTTTTCTGACTGGCTGTGTGTTAATTCTCTTATATTCTGTTTTGCTTTTTCAGAAATAAATCCCATGAAAAATGTTCCGGCAATAGTAGATGGAAGATTTAAGCTGTTTGAAAGGTAATTGTGGTTTCCCACAATTGTATTCATTTTGTTCAATACTCTTTAGGGCAGTATGGTGCATATATTTAACACATTTTTACGTTTACACTGCTTTTTTCATTATAAATTTGATTAAATACATATAAGCCGGGGGTCTTCACGCTGTCTACATACATATCACCTCTATAGGCCCTACTTCGGAGTGGGCTTTCTAGGGTAGATTTAGTTTGGTTTGCTTATCAAAACTCATATTTTCAATTACTTAACCATTTTTGAATTTTCAGAATTCATCTTATATCCAAAATACATTTAGTTTAATTTATTTTCCATTAGAATCTTTTAAAGGTCATGACTTGTTTGGTGCTCAGTAAAGAATTGAGGTGGGCCATAGTTTGATTATTTTGATAAGTGAAACATTATAAGAGTTTATCTTGATTCTGTCTATGCTTGTATGCATGTTACACTTTTATTGCTCACGGGTCATGACTAGCACTATTTAGCATATCATCAATGTGTTGCAAATTTGGTTGTGTTTCCTTAAAAGATTCAGCTGTCAAGTTTTCACTAAATGCCTTGTTCCCTTGCATTAGTATTGTTAGGTTAGAACAAAGAAAATCGTTTGTGTCTATGGTTTCTCACTTTCTCTATTCATATGGAAGAGTTTTCTCTGTTTCTATGAAAGAGTGCCGCAATTGGCCATCATAGTTATACACCAAAACTACTCTTTCCGTTCTTTTGATATTTTCCCACTTCTCGATCTAAGGTCCCTTGTTCTTGAAGTTATACCTAACGTGTTTGGCTTTGAGTTGAATCAATGTTGTTTGTAATCTTGCGCAAAAATATATTTTACAGTTCCTTTGAGTATTGATTTGGTCTTTGCATGTTTTGCAGTCATGCCATTCTAGTCTATCTTGCTTGTGCATTTCCTGGAGTTGCAGAACACTGGTGAGAGTTAAATCTATGTTGCTTCAATTTAATATAGATTATGTAACTTTTAATATTGTGAAAGTAATAAATATGTGAACATATATGTTGCCTACACATAGTACATGTCTATCTTACTGCATTTTTCAGGAGCCTACTACCTTTGACTACTACACATTCAACTAATGTCTCGATACTTACTGAAATATTGCATGTTTGTCTTGTCTTCTATATATCGCATGTCAATTAGAAGAATCACATGAAAGATCCGCGCCATTTGGTAGCGAATTTTTGGTAAAAGTTGAGTATGCTTCACAATCTATGTTCCCGGCGTACTTTTTTCCCAAATCTATTGTATGTCTACTTTATTATTTGTTCTTGTAGTTGAAACCAAGAAAGAGGTGCATTTTAATGTATCCAACTTTGGCATTCTGGATTAAGCTTTATTTAACCCACTTCTGTAATTCTGCTGTTCACTAATTTTATCATCCTGACAATGACAAAAGGTACCCGGCAGATCTCTCTAGAAGGGCTAAGATTGACTCAGTGTTGCATTGGCATCACTCCAATTTACGTTCTGGTGCAGGTGCTTGATCCTGAATTGCAGATTTTTTTCCCAAGAAGATTAGCTAAGAATTACAACTTCCTTTATGAAGAAATTCAACACACACACAAAGTCTCTTATTCTTCTGGAGCTAATATGAATTTTGTTGATGGGTAGTCTCATAATTGTATTGTTCTTTTCTGGTATTTTCTAATTTTCTTGTGCTTAGTTGAATTTTTTACTAAAGATGTCTACTCCTAAACACTTTGCATGGAATTGGCACAGAATTGCGATAACTTGCCACATCACTTAATTTTCTTTACTATTTCGCATGTAATATATGAAATAATAAAGCAACGCCAAAGCAATTATGCACCAAATAAACTTTGTTAGAGCAAGTCCAACATTGTCCTAGTGTATTCTCTATAAATATTATAAAATAAGGACTCCTAGGGACTCTATTTTGTATGTCAACTCTAACAACAATCCATATACCCATTCCTCATTATTATTATAATAATAAATTTGAGAGGGAAGAGAAAAAAAAAGATGGGGAAAAAGAAGAGAAAATAATTTCTTATTCTTAGAAATGAAATAAGGAATGGCTAGGGGTTATGTAACATCCCACATTGTTTAGAATAAGAGTATTTGAATCCTTTATAACGACAAGTTTACAACTAATGTATACCAAATTGTTAGCTCTTTTAGACTGACTGGTGGGTTACTGGGTCCGATATACATCGAGTTGTGGGCTTGGCTTGTTATAGGTTAACTAAAAATAGGAAATGAGATGCATGTCCTAGTGTTTTGTTTTAGGGAATCACTAGAACACTGTTAGAGCATCATTTTTTTTATATTCCCTATATTTTAATTTAGGAACTCATTTAGGGAAGTTATTAGATTTGCTCTTAGTAATTGTTTTTTCAGCTTTGACTTATCTATAGCCATGGTGAGAACTCAACTAGTTGTAATATTCATTACATTTTTCATTTGGAATTAAACCCTTATTTTTAAGACTTTATGAAAAGAAATCAATATACTGTGTGCTCCTTTCTAATTTGAACAACTTTTCATTGATTTTACCATTCTCATTTGAAGTTGTCTTTTGGTCCCATGTGTATCAGCTCCCTATATTCTCAATGTTAAACTTGGTCCTATACTCGGTCTTCGTCAAAATCCACTTGCCGCTGCTCGAGCTCAGAAAATTCTTTCTGGCTCACTTGCAAAGATTGAATCCATTTGGCTAAAAGGGAAAGGTCGGTTTTTGTTGGGAAGCTCGCAACCATCCATAGCAGACCTCAGCTTAGTATGTGAAATCATGCAACTAGAGGTATAAAGAAATTTCTGATTCAGCTATTGTGTTTCTACCATAAGATTAGTATGTATTAAGATATATAAATATGCTTCAAGTTTAATGGGGAGTGACCACATACTCTGAGAAACACAATGATTTTTGTTTTCTATCTTTTTTCCTCACAAATGTGGTTTTGCTTGATAAAATGTGCCCACCTCTGATTAAATACTTTTCTGTTGGGGTCAGCTATTGGATGAGGAAGATCGCAAACGAATATTAGGTCCGCACAAGAAAGTTCAGCAGTGGATCGAGGATACCAGGAATGCAACAAGACCTCATTTTGATGAAATGCATAATGTCCTTTTCATGTTCAAAGAAAAACTTGCAAGGATGTCGGCAGAGGGAGTGACTAGCAAGATTCTTGCTGGTAACAAAAACCAAATGCTTTTGAAGATGTGAGGACACAGTCTGAAATGACATGGGCCACTTGGGGTTTACAAGGCGTAAGCAATTATATAACTAGAAAATAAAACAAGTTCTATTGCCTAATGCTCGTTTGGATTCATCTATAATGTGAATTTAGAAACTGCGTCGTTGTACCCTTCGAAGCTACTGTTGCGCAACTGTGCAAGTGCTATAAAGACATTAAACAATTTTTTTTCTTTATATAAATTATTCTCTGCTGATCTCATATGTAAATATTTATTTGACCAGTTATAAATGTATGTTTAATCTGTAAGGATAGTTTAATTTCTAAAATTGAATTATGCCAAACGCTAAAATGTAGTCACCGTGCAAAAACTGGTAGAGCGTGCCATATAATAAAATAAAACGTTATAATATTATTCTTTTCATATCAAAATATTTATCTTTTTTATCCTTTTTACATATTTTAAGATGGATCTGAAAATATAGTTCTCACAATTTTAATTATTTAATTTTTAAAATTGAAGTATATATAAAAAAAGTCAAACCTCCTAGTATTTAAGTAGTACATGGCGGCATAGAGGGAGGAGTGTTTATAAATAAAACATGGCGTTATAAATAAATCCAGTTTTTCTCAAATTGTGCAGTGAGCGGGGTGGAGAAGATGGGGTTAAAAGTATATGTGGATCGATTGTCCCAACCATCCAGAGCTCTTCTCATCTTCTGCAAGTAAAACACTTCATTTTTTACTTCAAAAATCTAATCTTTTAATAATCCATTGCTCAAAGTTTTAATCTTTTTGTGATCTTATATTGAAAGTTTAGAACTTTTTGTAGTATAATGGTCAAAGTTTTAATCTTTTATGGTTTATGAGTAAGTAAATTGTAAATCTTGATTTGTGACTAGGGTGAATGGAATTGAATTTGATGAGGTCAAGATTGATGTCACTAAAAAGCAGCACCTTTCTCCAGAATATGCAGGTTTCTTACTTGGGCTGAGTCCTAATATCTTTTCACATTATTGCTTTTGGGTCGTGTTCGTAAACGTGTTAATTTTGTGTTATTTTAGAATTTATTGAATTCTGATAAAACATACATTAAGTGATGCAAATTAGTAATGAATAGTTATAGATGTATATATGTTTTTTTTGATAAAATATATAATGTCAAGCTTTTCTGATCGGATGTGTGTTAATTATCTTATATTCTCTTACGGTTTTTCAGAAATAAATCCCATGAAAAATGTTCCAGCAATAGTAGATGGAAGATTTAAGCTGTTTGAAAGGTAATTGTGGTTTCCCGCAATTGTTTTCAATTTGTTCAATACTCTTTAGGGCAGTATGATGCATATATTTTTACGTTTTGCAGTCATGCCATTCTAGTCTATCTTGCTTGTGCATTTCCTGGAGTTGCAGAACACTGGTGAGAGTTAAATTTATGTTGCTTCAAATTTAATATAGATTATGTAACCACTAATTTTGTGCAAGTAATAAAAATGTGAACATGTTGCATACCATAGTACATGTCTATCTTACTGCATTTTTCAGGAGCCTGCTACCTTTGACTACTACACATTCAACTAATGTCTCGATACTTCTGAAATATAACATGTTTGTCTTGTTGTCTTCTATATATCACATGTCAATTATGTTGAGTAAAAGTTGGTAGTGAATTTTGGGTAAAAGTTGAGTATGCTTCTCAATCTATGTTCCTGACGTAGATTAGTCCCAATTCTATTGTATGTCTACTTTATAATTTGTTTCTTCTAGTTGAAGCCAAAAAGGAGTTGCATTTTAATGTATCCAACTTTGGCATTCTGGAGAAAGTTATATTTTATCCACTTCTGAATTTGTGATGTTTACTAATTTTATCATCCTGATAATGACAAAAGGTACCCGTCAGATCTCTCTAGAAGAGCTAAGATTGACTCAGTGTTGCATTGGCATCACTCCAATTTACGTTCTGGTGCAGGTGCTTAATCCTAAACTGCAGATTTTTTTTTTTGCTGTCAATGTATATGGCCAATGTCTTCTTCAAGAAGCTTAGCTAAGAATTACAACTTCCTTTATGAAGAAATTCAACAAAGATGCTCATACACACACAAAGTCTCTTATTCTTCTAGATAATATGGATTTCGTTTGATCGATAGTCTCATAATTGTATTGTTCTTTGGTCTTTTCTAAATTTCTTGTGCTTAGTTGAATTTTTGAGTAAAGATGTCTATTCCTAAACACTTTTGCATGGAATTGGATAGTGGTTGGTTTCAACTGTCCAAGTGTGGGAATTGAATCCTCAAAATTGAGATAACTTGGGTCATCCCTTAAATTTTCTTTACTATTCTAGTATTCTGAATGCATTAATATAATTAAAATAGTGAAGCAAAGTCAAAGCAATTATGCACCGTAAGCTTTGTTAGTAATTGTTTTTTCAGCTTTGGTTTATCTACAGCCGTGGTGAGAACTCAACTAGTTGTAATATTCATTACAATTTTTATTTGGAATTTGACCCTCGTTTTTAAGACATTATGAAAAGAAACCAATAAACTGTGTGCTCCTTTCTAATTTGAACAATTTTTCATTGATTTAACCGTTCTCATTTGAAGTTGTCTTTTGATCAGCTCCCTATGTTTTCAACGCCAAACTTGCTCCTATATACGGTTTTCGTCAAAATTCACTTGCCGCTGCTCAAGCTGAGAAAATTCTTTCTGTCTCACTTGCAAAGATTGAATCCATTTGGCTAAAAGGAACTGGTCGGTTTTTGTTAGGAAGCTCGCAACCATCCATAGCAGACCTCAGCTTAGTTTGTGAAATCATGCAACTAGAGGTATACAGAAATTTCTTGTGTTTTTACCATAGGATTAGTCTGTTTTAAGATATAGAAATATGCTTTAACTTTGAAAGGGAGGGATGACATAATCTGATAAACACAATGATTTTAGTTTTCTATCTTTTTTCCTCACAAATCCGGTTTGGCTTGATAAAATATTTCCACCTCTGATTAAATACTTTTCTGTCGGATCAGCTATTGGATAAGGAAGATCGCAACCGAATATTAGGTCCGCACAAGAAAGTTCAGCAGTGGATCGAGGATACCAGGCATGCAACAAGACCTCATTTTGATGAAATGCACGATGACCTTTTCACGTTCAAAGAAAAACTTGCAAGGATGTTGGCAGAGGGAGTGACTAGCAAGACTCTTGCTGGTAACAAAAACCAAATGCTTTCGAAGATGTGAGGACACACTGTAATGGCATGGGGCACTTGGGGTTTACAAGGCGTAAGCAATTATATAACTAGATAATAAAATAAGTTTTATTGCCTCATGCTCGTGTGGATTTATCTATAATGTGAATTTAGAAACTGCATTGTTGTACTCTTCTGCGCTACTGTTGTGCAAGTGTTGTGAAGACATCAAACAATTTTTTTTCTTTATATAAGTATTCTCTGTTGACCTCATATGTAAATATTTATTTTGCACCATTTATAAACTGTATGTTTGATCTGTAAGGATAGTTTAATTTCAAAATTTGAATTATGCCAGACGCTAAAATGTGGTCACCATGCAAAAACTGTTGGAAAACAAAATGATATATCGTAAATGGCTTTTGTGCATCTCTATGTAACTTCTCTTCGTGTTTCATGAGCTCACATGCATTCCAGCATAGCTCTGCTGTTGCTCCATACATTATAATATATTAACATTCCTCCAATAATGCAGCATTTTTTTAAAACAATCAATGGCTTTATAATCTCCCAATAACTCATTTACGTAAGCTACAGACTTTCGGAAGATGTCAGTATTTTACAACACTTGTATTATATAACGGAGTGGATAGATTTATAAACTAACAAATGAAGCAGCTAAATTCACTCAAGAAGCCCTCACAATCTACTATTCTTAAATTCGGGAACTTTACAGGGTCTAAGGAAAGACAAGTGGATATTTGTCAAGCATGAAACTATTATGTTTCTTTTAACACGCAAACATATAACATATACAATATATTTGAAGTCAATCAATTAAGTGAATGAAGGTGACAAATGGCTACGAAAAAATATAATATCACTCGTATGTTTCTGATTTACAGTGACGCAGTGAGCAAGCTCTGACTTGGTTAGGATGAAAGCGCAAGCTCTGCCCATGCTAAAGATGATGCCTTAAGTTCAGAAGATACAGAAGTGTCGATTCTGCTCTCAAGTAGGCTGCATAGCTCCAGCGTGCTTACCCTGTTCATTGGAGTTTGTTTAATGCAGAGGCCCACCACTTCACATATCGCATTCAGGTCTTCAAGTCTAAAATGTTTTAACTGGGGATCCACAATGTTGGACATTACTTCTGGCAGTTCTAGAAATTCTGTAGCCTGTCAAGAAAAAATGTATATGCATTGTAATGAAACTGCAGAATCATGTAATATTATGAGAAATGGCCATTAAAATTACGAGTACTCACCCAGTCAACCAAGCATCCTTTGTCCTTGCAGTATGGAGGTCTCCCGCTAATTATCTCTAATAAAAGTACCCCAAATGCGTAAATGTTACCTTGGACATCGAGATGACGTCCCTCCATTGAACTTGGAAGTACACAAACATCACCATCGGCACTAATAGCCCCAGAATTTTTCTCTGATCTTGAAATAATTGATTTCCAACTTTCAAAATCAACTAGCTGCAACAAGAGATTGTTCTCAAATGAGATCCCTAAAAGTGTTTCATGAAGCAGTAAAATATGGTTGTATATAGATAACGATAGGGATATTTTCTATCAAGAAGACACAAGGTCCTAGTATTTCTTGTTCATACTGTAAATGTAATTACACACTTTGGTCATTTGGTGGAATGTAAAAAAGAAATTTGATGTGCCAGCTCTCCCCAAAAAACCAGTAAACATTTATGGTGTCGCCTGGAAAAAGGATCCTCGGGCATACCTTTGGTGAAAAATCGTCAGTCAGATAAACAGCACTAGAATTGAACTCAGATATAGTAAAGGGTGGCACTATTTCTGTGTGAAGATACTTGAGTCCCTTGGCGATGCCTACAACAATATTCATTCGTCTCGTCCAACTTAGCTGACATCCTTCTCCGTCTACAGTTCAATAGAAAGCTCCAGGTATTAGCCCCATCATTATATTGAGTAAATGACACATAAATATAAGCGAAACTTACAATGTAGGTGCTCATACAACGTCCCGTTTGATGCATATTCAAAAACCAGCATCCTTGTAAATGGAGAGCTTTCTCTACAATAGCCTAGTAATTTCCCTGCATTCTCGTGATTTAATCTTGCCAAATCTGCCACCTGAAACATGAAGATATTAGAACTTTCAATGCATTTTAATCATGAAATGTCTTAAAAATATCTCAAGTACGTGACATTTCCACTTTAAACTTTATAAAGCAGCCTGATCACCTCTTTTTGAAAATAGAGCTCAAGATAACCTGTCCATTGCTCTTCTTTGATGCAAATGGATATCACAGCAATCTCAGGACCGCCTTTCATGATGCCTTTGTAGACTAGACTGTCAGAGGAGGACCCGATAATATTGCTAAAATCCTCACAGGCTACTTCAAGTTCTTGTCTGTTATATCTCGCTACATCCTTTAACATCCCTGGATCTATAATAACACTAAACAGGATTAGTGAATGGTACAACTGTAGGAACCCTTCTAGAACTACGATGCAATATGGCAGGAGATTTGAAAGCCTAACCTATACAAATTGTTATGTGGTCCTTGCCGCTCGATATTTTTTTCCAGGGAATAATGATGGAAGACTTTCTTGGCAATCTCTGTACAGCTAGGAAAAGAGCCATAAGAAAGAGGGAACCAACCATGACTCCTGTAACAATTTCCAGAGCGAAAATCCAAGTAGGCTTTGAAGCGGACTGATGTTTGGATTTATCTTCAACATATGGGTGTTTTGGGCCAAGTCCTGGATGACTCTTAGCAGGAGTACTATCTGTATGCAAATTTCATCATTGTAACCACAATACTTGACAGTGAATTTAATTCAAATTTCTAGATGAACAACATATCACATGTTACTCTAGAACCACATCCTGATTAATTTGAACAGGTGTATCTTTTCAAGAAACTGCATTTCGTAAATGTAATAAGTGGTACAAGTTCAACGAAGTTAAGGAGGGGTATACATTCTATGCACTAACAGCAGAGTAAATTTTTACAGAAAGGTTAGCACTGTTGCAGGACTGAAACAACTTGCCAAAATAAGTATATACTTCTTTAAACTTATGCAGTGTGTCACAGCGCTGTCTATGTGAAGGGAAATACTTTGAAAATTAATACATATGAAGAGGAAACATACCACATAGTGGAGCATCACGCTGTTTTGGATCTCTGTCCAGATGGCAGTTACCTTGAAAGCTTGAACTGCGGACAGAACTTGATTGAGTAAGAGGTAGAAGAATTTTACTCAGAAGAACAGAAGCATGTAAACATGTAATACCTTTGAAGATACTCCAAGCACTTGGGCACACTTCCAACAAAGAAGTTGTATGAAAAATCTGCAACTCTTAACTCGGATGCACGACATAAACCTGTAGGATTTCCATTCGAGACAGACCTGTATCACATTTATAGAGTAAGAATCTAAGTACTAAACCGAATCAACCTAAAGCCGGCTAAAATGGCCCAAAACCCAGACGTTCTTTAGAAAAATAGTGTGTTTTGTTTTGGCAAGCATAGGGTGAAATACAGATTAAATTAAAAATCTTGATTTGGACGATATACTTACAATCCATTCAGGTTGGAAGCAGTCTGTGAACCATTACTGCCAGGAATAGTTCCTTCAAGCTTATTCCTGTCCAGCCGTAATTCCTCAAGACGGTTCAAGTTACCAAGCTCAAGAGGCAACCTCCCAGTCAACCCATTAGACCCAAGGTTTCTGTAACAATATGAACAGGTAAGGAAACTTCATAGAAATTTAGGAGCAACAGCTTGATACATTAATCATTTTCATAATATCGACTTACATCTTAATAATACTAGTTAAATTTCCAATCTCTCGCGGAATTGGTCCGGATAGCATGTTTCCTCCCAAATCCAACACTCTGAGGAACTTCAAGGCACCTAGTTCTTTGGGAATTGTACCAATGAAATTGTTGCCATGTATTATTCTACAAATATTGGCAAAGCAAAATTTAGTATTTCATATTTGCATAATTACAACACCTGTGAAAGATAACCAAATTAAACACACAAAAACAAACAAAATTAAAAATGGATTCATACAGTTCTTGCAAAAATGACAGCTGGTCCAACTCTGTCGCTATAAATCCCTTCAAAGATGACTGAGATACATTGCTGCAAACAACAGTTACAATACAGAATTTAAATTAGGTTCATGCAATCACTACAACTCATCTAAGTGTTAACCAACAATTGCTCGCCAAATCTTAAAAATTATGTGCTAAAGAAAATCAATGGCCATAAAGACTTGTTCTTACATCTTCCAAATATGATCTCTAGCCGTAGAACATGAAATGCCAGACCAATCACAAGGATCCGAATCTAGGGAATTCCAATTTGACAAAACCATTAATGGGTCCTCGTATATAGCTTCTTTGAATGCTGAGAGCGCATAAACTGCACAAAATCAAAAATTTTATTACATCATACCCCATAAAAAATAATTACATCCCCCGAACTTCACATAGACATCATTCAAGATATTTCCAAGAAAAATCTACAAAACAGACTACATTAATATAAACACTAGACTGTTACAGAAAATTAATCAGATCAAGATCTGTTAAAGAAACAGAATTGGGAAAGCATAAAATCTGTAAAATCAAGAATTTCATCACGACATTTGTAAAAAACAAAAATTACTGCCACCAAAACACAAATGCAGTACATTTACACTGACATAATTCAAGATCATTCCAAACAAATATAAAAACAACCCACATTAACAAAAACACTTAACTACTACCACAGACCAATCAATTCAAGATCTGTTAAAGAAACAAATTCCATACCTTCATGCGATGCAAAAGCATCACAAGTAACTAAAAACACTCCCAAGCACACCAACACAAGTTGAAGTGTGTGAAAAGACTCCATTTTCATCACACTCTCAGTGATTTTCAAAAACCCCATTACTGAAATAGCTCATCTAAACTAAAATTTTCAAGAAAATCAAGAACCTGAAGAATTGGGGTTCTTAAAAAGAAACCAAAAATAAAATGAAGAACAAAAAACAAAGTGGTGGGGGCTTATCTTTATCAAAGATGAGGAAAAGAAACCAAGTAAAAGAGAGAGTGAAACTAAAAGGCCTGGAAAAGGAAAACTTAGAATAAAAGAGAAAGATATTGTGGTAGTGAAAATGATATAGATACAAACTATAGATACAAGAATTTGGATAAAATGATTGACTGTAACCCCAAGATATCAATAGTTGTGCAGATTAAAAAGAGAAAGATGTATGGTTGATGAAAGAATGTTTTTAATTTGTCTTGTGATGAAATTATATGGCGGTTTATAATTAATTTGTTTTGTTTGTTAATTTGAAGATTAGCAGATAAATTTTGTGATTAACTGGATTGTTACTGTGTTGTGCTTTTAATATTTACTGCTAATCATTGTGAATGAAGTGATGAACAGCAAGTGAACACTTTTAACTGCAACTTGCAGTCTTTGCAGCAGTTCTGTTTGTTTTTTTTTTCCTTCAAATTTTGAAAAAATATAGAGTATATAATATTTTCATATATTTGAATTAAAAATTATTTTTCCTGTAAAAAAAAGTAATATTTGAATTAAAAAATACCATAAGAGGATTGTATTTTTTTTACCATTTTTAAAAAATACATTTATTGTAGTCAACATTTTTTTGATTTATGTAATTTTTTATTATAGAGATGGGACGGACATCTTTTTAGTTATCATAACCAAAAGAATATAATATTACATTTTTTAATTGAAAGAACAACAGATAAAATCTGAGTATCTGACAATACAGTACTCCATACCTATTTTGGTAATCGTACTGTTGAAGTTACTGTATATTTTTTCAGAATTTCGATTACATAATTTGATGTATAGAAATTTCTTTTTCAATCTTTTTTGGAACCAAATTTTTAATAAGAGCTTAATCCATGCTATTTTAAGTTGAGTTTTCTTCATTAAATTAATAAAAAAATTGAATATTTTTTAAACAAGTATTTTAAATTTTTGATGAATTAGTGGATCAGACAAGCATGGAGTTAGCATTTCTCTGTATACATTTCAAATATGCTTACTATATATAACTTCTCAATTTCACTATTTTTCATGGAATTTATCCTTATCAGCTCATCCGAAATTTCTTAAATCAAATACTTTTTTATAATCTCACAAATTGAAAATACCATTTTAAACATTATTTTTCAACTTTATACTAAAATTGTCAACACCTTACTATTACCATGTACCACTTTTATATTTCTAGTGGGTAGCTAGCTTGATAGGGTTGAGTAGCTGGGATATAAGGGAGAAAAATCTTATATATAAAATATTGTATAAATCTATGCATTTTAGTGTTTGATATTATTCCAAAGAGACAAGAAAATGCCTAATTAATGGTTGCATTTGTAATTTGTATTGCCTCTTTTTTTCTGGGTCTAACCTGATGGCTCATGTCCTTTTGTTATGTGTCTTATTCGTTTCCTCTGTTTACATTGTAGAAAAAAAATATGAAATGCCTTGACAGCTATAATAAGACGGCAATTACAACTAATTAACTATATATTTTTACACCTTTCCAAAAAAAAACTATATATTTTTACAGTTTCAAATTGTTACCACTTATACTAGTTGAGAATCAAGACCATTTTCTAAATAAATAAATAAATAATAAAGTCTAACTTTTTTCACAGGCAGAAAAGATGAATTAGAGGGCATAGATAATTAGACATCTCACTCAGACCCATGTGGGTTGTATTCTTGAGCAACCAATCGTTCTCTTGTATCAGTACGGAACTACGGGTCCATGTACTAGCGGTTGATGAATTCTTAATTTACATTTATTTAAATTTGCCCCCACTATATTTAAATCCCTCACATTCAATTCGTACATACAATAATATATATATATATATATATATATATATATAGGGTAAGGTTTTAGAGAGATCCTACTTAGCGAGAGAACCAAAAACATCAATCGTAACCGTAGATTCTTTTAATCATGACCGTAGATTCTTTTAAAATAAGATTGTCTTAATTTTTAAATGAATATTCTGCTAGATTATGAGTAGATCAACGGTGGATATATAGGGTCTCTGGTTCTCTCGTTAAGGAGGATTCTCCTTTGAACCTCTCTCTCTCTATATATATCAGCCTGCTTCACATTTCACTGTTTAATAAATAACAATTGCAGCAATTAAAAAAAATATATATACTTATTTTAATATATATTTTTTGTATTTATGTATAATTTTAGCTCTTCCTGCCTAGATGATAAAATAAGAGATACATACTAAATTCAAATTAAGAGAATGCTTCAAAGTCGATTATTTTTTGTATTTGTAGGAAAAAGGCCATTGTTATACATCTTTTGAAAATCTACTGTAACGTATGTATGCAGTCGATTAAAATAAAATGGAAGTAGTTGGTACACCGACTCTCACGCCTCCCACATCAACAGAAGTTCCAAAAGGCTTCAACTATCATTTTTTTTTTACAAAAAGATAAAGACTTGAGAGAAACAATCAAATCTGAGGAGTGTAAAAACAAGTGTAACCAGCCAATTATTAATAATTTCATATTATATATTATATGGAGTCGTTCACCGTCTCATAATAAAAGCCATAGTAACTGCGCCTGTGTGTAGTTGTATAGATATATCGAAGCTAGTACCACTCAAGTTCCCTGTGACAATGGCACCAACATCCATATTTGTATGTTTTTATAAAATTTTGACCATTTATATTATTCGCAGGTTCCATATTAAATGTACTACCGCTAGTAGGACAAGCAGAGCACAAGTATAGAAGAGTTTAGTTTTATACTCCTATTTTTATATTTTAATTACGGAGTATGATATTTATTTGAGATTAGAACCGACTACTCTGAGAAACGAAAAGATAAGAGATATCAAGGAGCTACAAATAATAAATAAATGGAACGTTAAATATTATAATTATATACTCTAGTTGTTATATCCACTATTTGTTTTCCGAAAAGACCTAATGGCACTAATTAAATAAAGAGTAGACAATGTTTTTTTATACAAGAAATAAGGAGATACACATATGTCAATTGTTTTCCAAAGCGAAGCAGTGGACACTGGACACTACTACTATTGCATGTGCCTCCTAAAGTTGATTAAAAGATAGTGGAGATAGTTGATATCTTTAGGTATAGGAAATGTCGAAATGAATCCAGTATCAACTACATATTTAGATTTTTATTTATGGTAAATCTGTTTCATCCAGTCCGGACCTCTCTTGTCTTCCGTCGTGTTGTGGTGGAATAGTGTGTGTGACGAACTGACGGTAGATTTTGTAATTTGTAAAATAATGCAAAAAAAACAAGATATCGATTTCGCGACACTTGTATATAATGGGAAAATCAATGATAATTAGTGGAAAAAAGTAAACTTACCAAGGCGGAGATATATGTATTAATGATTCAAGGCCTGGTACTTCCCGCTGTCGATACATGTTTTTATTTGGTCAAATATGTATCTGGATTTTGTGTTAAGGTACGGGAGCAATTGGAGGTACGATCATTGTTGTATTCGCCGTGCCACGCATTTCATGTACGTGAGTGTTGTTCTTGAGCTAGCTTTCTTTTGTTCGGGGTTCCGTGAGGGCTTTATTGTCATATTAGCTTTTCAATTTTTAAATATTTTGGATTTCGGGTCTTTTTTCTGTTATTTAATTATATTATTTGGTCATACATAGAGGTGAGGAAAATCAAACTAAAATGAAAAATTAAATTGAATGTGTGAAGAAATCTTTATGGTCCTCCTACTCCTAGTATGGACCAAAACCGCGCATCACAAAAAGGTGGTGTGGTGTAGACTCTTAACAGCCTACAAATTTGGGCTTGCCTGTATTTTCTAGGCAAGGTCTCGATTTGGTTATGTATTTACTATTTATGTTGAATTCCGTTGATCAATTTTCAAGTTTTGAAGGCTAAAAAGCACAAGTCATTAAGGTCCAATATTGTAAAGTTATGCTATCCGGCCCATATGAATATATGATCCGTAGTTTTATTCTTCTTTGCAGTCCAATATGGGTTGAGAATGAAATTTAAATTATCTTGTAAATAATTATATAATATTTTTTGAAAATAAAAAATTAACACCTATGTATTTGCAAACCAAGCATTTTTCATAACTTTTATGCAATTCATATTTCATCGCTTTTTTTGTGACGGCTTATGGATTTTAAATTTAGAAGAGTAGCACTTAAAAACATCTTTATCACCGCTCGTACAATGCTCATAAATTCTCCGAGCTCAACCATACAATATTATAACGTGTGATTAAGGTTAAACCCACCGTCTTGCTCGTGCATTATTTCCTCAAACAGAAGGTGCTTATAGTTAAATACTCGTATAGAATGATGAGATCATCACGAGCATCACAAAACAGTTAGCACATTGTTTTAGTACGGAGATTTGCTCATCCAAATTGATGAATAACTCGGGGGTATAATGTAGTATTGCAACTTGCAATAAATTAACTCTAAAAAAATTCTCCTGGTTGTTTAATTATAAATCTGAAATGTTCCCAGTAAATCAGCACATTAATCATACGAATTTTTACATTAAGATCGGTGGATTAGGTATCTTTTTAGCTACCCTCGCATGTAGACAAGAGCCTAATTGGTGCGTATAAGTATATATGATCATGCATTGCTTTTACAACTTCAAAAGTTTATAAACTCAACTTAACCTTGTTAATTAAGTATATAATTTAATTGTGTGCCTGCCTATATATTGTGTGCAGGTGAGAAGAAAGAAGTCATCTAGCGGAGTAATGTTAGGAGAAGATGTGTTAAGTTTACAAGTGGAAGCACTCCCCCAGATTAATCATTTGCTTATTATGGCTCTTGTGATTGTGTATGGACTAATTGACGACCAACTCTAATCTTACAAAATATTTGTAGTTAGTTACTCGGTACCAATTCATGCTGTATTTAATAAATGAAAAAAAAATTGAATAATTACATGAATATCTAAGATGATCATTATGCAGTTGGTTGAATTTATTTATCCGGAGTGGATTACAATATACATACGGATATTCGATGGATGGTGAATCACTATGCACCATTTGCAGAGCACGCATCACGCATCGACTTATGCATGCGGCTATAAGCTTTTTAATTAACTATCCGGATAACAGATTAGTAATTAAGTAATCATAATTAATTAACTCACTACATTTTTATTCTTGATAATGACTAATTACTTTTTGTAATGGATTACGCCTGGGGTTGTTTCCTGTTTGTTTGTTTATTTCTTTATTCTTGAAACAAATACAAGACAACAAGGTAGGCCCGTTATGTGGTCGAAAACTCGAGCACCATAACTTCATAATTAACAAGGAATCAATATTACGACCGAGCTGCATAAAAATTAGTGGACTTTAAAATCTTTTACTTGAATACTAAAATCATCGATAAAATATATTATGTATAGAATCTTATTCCTGACAATCAATTATCGAGCTTATATTTATATACATAGAGGGACCATTTTATTCTATCCACGTTTAGAGACATTTTGTATTTTTCTTTTCAAATCCCGAATAAATGATAGCTGACAAAAAACAAATCTAAATTATAAAAATTCATGGGGGCGGTAGCCAGGGTCGCCCGTGAGTGAGTCGACCCCTGCACAAAGCTAATTATGATACGAGATCTATCCATCCATAGAATAACGTGGGAGCTATGCAGAGAGAACGATATTTGGCTTTGGCTGCATGCTCCTCTGATCAGTACAACCACTTAAAAAAATCAAGAGCAATAATAACCCATTCCAAATTCCCAAGTGTGTGTACAAAAACGTAGGCCAACTCATATTATAAACCATGTATGCTACGCACTTGTCACTTGTCAACCTTTTGACCATTCTTAGTATTATAGTGCTTGGGCGGTTCCATAGAGGGTCAGAGTTACTGTATTTTAGAATAGATCAACACCACTACTTGATGATAATAACTTAAATCTGGAGTAGTTTATAAGTTAGCTTCAAAATTATTGACAACACTGTGGTGGGTCGGTCGGTCAGTCTTTGAAGCGATGTTGTTCAATCGTATTCATTATTTTATTAATATACTTATTGTAGATATGAATGGAATGAATTGATGTGTGTTAATCTAGTTGGACTCGAAATGTAATAAAAATATACAGGCAATGCATTGTTACGAATTCAAAATTTGGTGACATAAATAACTTTATTTAAAATTACCTCAAACAGAATAAATATGATGTGGATATGAGATAAATAGATTTATTTTTATACGTTTTTGATATATTTATCTGAACTGAAATAGGGAGAGTGTAATATACACATACAGACACGTATTATATGAAGGGTCCACATGCAATGCAAGCTTACATAATGTTGCCCACTGACGCATATAGTGATCCCTTCTGCTAAAGTCTTGTCAGTGTACATACAGTCATCCTCATACATACATACAGGAACTAAACTATAACGTGAGACGTCGCATATTTGACCTTTCAAAACCATTCGTAGATTTTTAAAATATTTCGTATGTGGACAGACACTATGTATATCATGTTAAATTATTGGTTATTAATATTATTTTTATTTCTCAAGCTCTCTTTACAAGACTAGACTTCTGAATATACTATATAGCCTACACCTACGCACACATTTGTGTATAAAAACTCGATTCTCTGCATCTTCAAGGGTCATAGTATCTTTTATTTAACAATATGGCCAAGGTGTATCCCTGCAAACTAACCTCCTCCTCCTCCTCCTCACCTTGTTCTACTGACAGTGAAAAAACATATACAATATGGATGAAATCACTTGTAGCAAATGGAAATGGATTCACAGTCTATGATTCATACGGCAAAGTCGTTTATCGCATTGACAATTACAATAACAAGTGTTGCAGAGAAGTTTATCTCATGGATCTTCATGGCAATGTCCTCTTTTCCATGTTTCAAAAGGTAATACACAAACACCATGCTATACTATGCTATAACTTTTCATAATCATAACTATTGTTTTTAGAGAACGTCGAGAGTCTTGTGCACTGAGTACGATCTTTTTTTAGAGTTTGAATATAATAAGCTGACCAAAAGCATATCTTTGTGCAGAAATTATTTGGATTCGGAGTCGTCGGACGATGGAATGGGTACAAGACAGATGCTAAAGTAAAGAATGACAAGCCATATTTTGAAGTTCAAAACAGGAGCAAGTTTTCCAAGAGAAGAGAAACAGAGTATCATGTAAATATGGGATGTGACGGTAACAATTTCTACAAGATTAAAGGGATGGCAGGAAAATCTGAATTTAACATAACAGACAAGCGAGGAAGAGTTGTTGCAGAGGTCAAACAGAAACAATCTTCTTCTGGAGTTTTGTTAGGACAAGATGTATTAAGCTTCAAGCTGGAGTCTTCTCTTGTTGATGATCATTCCTTTTTCATGGCCCTTGTGGCTGTGCACGGATTATTAACAAGAAAAATGTAATTTTTTTTAAAACAATTTCACTAACCATTTAGGCTTTAGCCAGGGAGTTCACGTCACACTTATATTATACTTGATGGATCATTAGTCTCGATCTTCAGGGAACTTTTTCGTTTTTTTTCAGATTTTGGATACAGATATCTTGTGAAGATCACAATTAGCATAGTTGGAGATCAGTAATTAGTCAAGATTATATGCTTTCATTTCCTTTCAGGATTAATAATATTTTGGTCTTGGAAATATTCTCAAATATATACAATAGACTTCGTAATGAAAAACATCAAGTTTAGTCATTAATGTTTGGATTTCAATGTTAAATCCTACCAAATTCAAAAAATTAAAGACTAAACTGACGTTTTTTTTTACAACAAGGATAGTATTTATTTGAAAAATAGTTTATGACCAATATATTAATAACCTTACACATATACTGTACAAGCCATGCATATGTGAATCCCCACGTTGGTAGCTAGGCATCTTTCAATCCCCACGTTAGTTTTGTGTTATAATGTTTTATTCCCGCAAGTAACAAGTATAGCTATAATTAGCAACAACAAAAAACAAGTATAGCTAAATGAATAATGCTACGTTCATATAAATGAATACATACCTAATATTTGGAGGAATATATTATATGCATAAATCTCAGAATCTCTCTAAGGTATCGAATAAGTGCACGTACTAGGGAGATGGAATTATGGAATATTTGGCTGCTTGGCTGCTTGGCTGCTTGGCTGCTTGGCTGCTTAACTGTTTTCTCCTCTCATCAGCACATTCATCCCCTAAAAGGAAGAGAATAATCTTTAGCTTTGGATGGGTTCTTTATGCATACGGGTGTGTGTGCACAACAACGTAGCAAATAACAAATTGATGTTACAAAGCATATAAACTTTGGTATATATCTGACCATTATTAAATTATTATACTGCGCGTGACATGTATCTACACAGACACGTATATTGGGTCCCCGTAAAAGCATATAGGTCCATGAAGCGTACATAACTCTAGTGTACAGTGTACTAGTGTCCGAATGCTGACCAGTGACCACCTTCTTGTCCAACGCTTCAATTCTTCACACTCCACACATGCATTAAAACGTGATACACACACTTATATTTCACCACTCAAAAAATGCATACCACCTGCTAAAATTCTGTATTATTTGATATTCGGATGAGGTACAGTGTGGAACATGTTGCATTACTTATTGTTACTATTATTGTTGTTCAAGCTCCCTTTACAAGAATTCTGTACATCCAATAGCCACACATATTTACAGTCAAAGTAGTGGCTGCAGCGCGTTGTGTTTATCTGTGTATAAAACTCAATCGTTGCATCTTTAAGGGTTGACATAGTATCATTCCTTTAACAAAATGGCTAAGGTGTATCCCTGCAGACCACCCTCCTGCTCCTCAACATCATCTCGTTCTATTGAAACTAGTATTGGAAAAACATATACAATATGGATGAAGTCACTTGTAGCAAATGGAAATGGTTTCACAGTCTATGATTCGTTCGGTAAAGTCGTTTATCGCATAGATAATTACAATAACTACTGTTGCAGAGAAGTTTATCTCATGGATCTTCATGGCAATGTCCTCTTTTCCATGTTTCAAAAGGTAATACACAAACACCATGCTATAACTTTTCATAATCATAACTATTGTTCTTAGAGAACGTCGAAAGTCTTGTGAACCAGATACGACCTCTTTTTAGAGTTTGAACATAATAAACTGACGAAAAGAATCTTTGTGCAGAAATTATTTGGATTTGGAAGATGGAATGGCTACGAGACAGATGCTAAAGTAAAGAATGACAAGCCATATTTTGAAGTTCAAAACACCAGCAGCAAGTTTCTGAAGAGAAGAGAAACAGAGTACCATGTAAACATGGGATGTGATAGTACTACTTTCTATAAGATTAAAGGGTTGGTAGGCAAATCTGAATTTAACATAACAGACAAGCAAGGAAGAGTTGTTGCGGAGGTCAAACAGAAACAATCTTCTTCTGGAGTTTTGTTAGGACAAGATGTATTAAGCTTGAAGCTGGAGTCTCTTCTTGATGATCATTCCTTCATCATGGCTCTTGTCGCGGTGCAAGGATTATTAACTCGAAAAATGTAAATTCATATAACAATTCCATTTCACATTTAGCTATGGAGTCTTCATCACTCTCAAAGACAGAAATCTGTAACATTAAACTTTACAATTATATACTTTACTCTTAAAGATAGAAATCTGGGCCTGACACAAAAAGAAAGAAAAAAAGACAGATATCTGTAACTATTTTGAAAATCTGTACTATATTCACACGAGAATAATTTTATCATCCGGAGAAAAAGAACATATATTACCAATATACACAATGGTTTATTTTCTGAGACTACACCAGGGATGTAGTATCTAGAATCTCTACACGCTCAAGAGAGGCTCTTTTTTGAATTTTTAATGCTGCGCAATTTCATAGCAAGCTTTTGTCTCTCCCCCTCTATCTCAGCAAACTTGAGACGTATTGCTGAATATCTTTCTTGCATATCCTTCAAGTCACCTTCCATTGATTGATTTCAAGCCTTCAGCAATGTCATTTCATTTTATATTGCGCCAAAGTTTCCATGATCTCTGCACTAGCTTGCAAAGTTTTTCAGTTTCTGCTCTGTAGAAACGTCATTGTTTCTGTGTAGTTGAACACAAGGATCATAAGCCTCTTTTCATTGATTTGAGAGGAATTTAAGTTTCAATGAGATATGCTTACTTCAAAATATAAATTAAAAATGAATAAACCGGTCAAAAGGAACCATACCAATTTGTATATAATAAGCTATACAGAATTCAATCAGCAGTACCTCTCTCTTATTGCCAGCGGACATCCATTTATTACAGATGTGCATTGTGCTGCAATCATATCTTCAGCAGTAGTCGCTGCTTTTTCTGTTACTTTGTCATTAAAAGTGAGGTCCTCGGTATCTTCAGCTACCTGTATTTAGTGTCAGTGGTAAACTTAATTAGTGTTGGATTGAGGTGATTCATAATAAGTCCACATATTGAGAATCCCAAACGAGTCAATTTTAATTATCTAGCAACACCTTATTTTCACAATGTGACAAACTTTGTGAAAATTTATAATGAAACAACAGATTGCAGTTTTACCTCAAGAAGACTTATTTTCTCGATCAGATTTACATCTTCCATAGAGACACAGGCAGACACTAATTTAGCATTTCTATCTTCACCAACGTCCACCACTGGTGCTTGATTGTTTTTATTTTTCATCTCCTTCTCAACAATGCTTAGCAGATTTTCCCTCATTTTGACATCATCTGTAAGTTGAATGACCTGCTTTCTCAGTATTTGTTTCTCCAACTCATCCTGTAAAACAGAATGTTTTAATTCACCACATTTAGTCTTGAGGTTTTCCAGCT
Organism: Oenanthe sinensis; assembly: GCA_028671895.1. Taxonomy (NCBI): domain Eukaryota; kingdom Viridiplantae; phylum Streptophyta; class Magnoliopsida; order Apiales; family Apiaceae; genus Oenanthe; species Oenanthe sinensis. The sequence continues at coordinate 26,817,028 of CM053812.1, read as the reverse complement.
CTGACAGAAGATTTTCAGCTATTGACTCTGTTTCATCCTTGACACTCCTTATAGTGTTTAATTCCTTTTGTAACTTCTCTACTTCTATTTTAAGCAATGCACTTGTAAGTTCTAATTCACTGGTTTCAGTGATGCCTCTCAATACTAGGATCTCAGTCTCCTCGATTGATGCCTTCATTTGTTCTAGAGCGACTCTTAAAGTTTGAATTTGCTCTTCCTGCTCAGAGAAGACACTATTTTCTTGTGTAAGCCTTTCAATTTGAGACCCAAACACTAGGATATCTTCCGAAAGGTCGTCAATTGATGCTTTCATTTGTTCCAGCACAGCTCTCAAAGTTTTATTCTGTTTTTCCTGCTCTGAGAAAGAACTATATTGTTGTGTAAGTCTTCCAATTTCGGACCACAGCATGGAGATTTCTTCTGAGAGGAGTCTGTGAGTTTCTTCAGCATGCTTTCTTTCAGTTTCGATCTCATTGGACTTGTACTCAATCTCTGCTTGCATTTGTTCCACTTGTGTTGTCTTGGAATGTATTTGGCTTAAAAGTTCGACCAATTTCGCTTCATAAAGGTCCTTAACTGACTGGAGCTCCTTCTTTGCTTGCTGGAGCATTTCCTTTAGATAGTTTTTCTCTAGAAGTTCATTTGCTTCAGTCAGTGCATTTGTAGCTAGATTATCATTCACATCACAAGTAGATGACATCTGCAGATAAATCCCTTTGAGTTCCTTTTGCAGCCTCTCTGCTGTATAGACATTCTGCCGTTGTGCCTTTCTCAGGGTTTCCTCTGCTCGTATGGCTCTTTTTTCCTGCTCAACTTTGGCATTTATAAGTACTTCTAGATCAGATTCAAAGCCTTGCTCCTTCTTTTCCAGCTCTTCTTCTAAGCTTTTTACATGGTTCTCAAGTTCGCTTATGGTGATCAAAGATCCTGAGAATTCTTGTGACTGCTTCTGGAGATCACTTTCCAAGCTCTCGATCTGGGCTTCAAGATCACTTAGTGTGGCATAAGAAGCTGTACATTCATACTGCATCTTCAGTTGTTCCTGCAGCTGACCCTGCTCCAGTTTATATGAGATTTCATGGTTTTCCTGCTTCAAAATTTCGTAGTCAAGAGAAAGCTGCTCCATTTGCATCTCTAGTTCATCTCTGTCTCTCCTACAGGTATCTAATTCACCATAAAGGTCCATGACCTTTTGCTCAAGCTGATATGCATTCTTGGCATTACTGTGATCCTTAACAAACTCTTCCAGAGCCGTTTGGTCTTCATCAACATCGGCATCACATTTGGAGTTGGTTACATGTGAGCTATTCGCACTCTCACTTTTCTCTGAGTTGTTTGAAAGGTCTATTATCTCACTATTCTTTGCTGCTAGCAATTCATCTAGCTCGCGCACAGCAAAAATAAACTCAGAATTCGATTCTTGTGTCTTTTGTAGTTGTATACGAAGAGTCACATTGAGATCCTTCTGATGGTTCAGTTCTTGTCTGAGTTCTTCAAGAAGAGCCTGAGAATCCACGCCATCAACTTTCAATTTGTTCCTGACTTTGACAGCCTCTGCACAGCTTTGCAGGTCCTTGAGTCTTTTACATTCTTCCCTAAAAGCATCTCTCTCCTCTTTAAGACTAATAAGTTCTCTTGAAAGATCCTGCCCCCTTTTGCTTTCCTTCACAATATTTTTACGTAGAGTATGTAATTCCAGTTCTGAAACTTCTGATTGCCTAGTTAAAACAGCAACTTCATTTTTCAGCTTTTTAATCAAGATATCAGAGGTGTCTTCATACCTTTCTGTTTTTAGGGTATCACGTGGACTGTTTGATGAGTCATCTGTACTCACATCAGGAGCAGAACCGGCCGAACATTCTGATTGCAACCTCTGTTGTTCCTCAAAGATTGCTGTTGAGGCATTAGGTGTTGCCGTCTGAAGCAATGAGACATGAGCCTGTGATGATATGAAGTTGGTATGATCTTCATTTATACTATTGTTCTTCATGCCAAATTCTTGAAATGTATCAAGTCCAGAAGTGCTATTGGACCTTAAAATAGTAACATCAGATCCAATAGATCCCCGGGAGTTATTTTTTAGCTCAGAAACATGGGTAATAATCCCATCTCCAAATCCGTCCTTGTAAACAATAAACAGAAAAACACATATAACGTCAATACATTTATCGATGGAAAATTATTGAGTCGGTCTCTCAGTTATACAAAAGATTCATTTTAATTGAAAAAATGGAATCAAATTTGCATCTGCATAGATGAAGCCTTACATGTGCTAAATCAATTTTTATGTTTTCATCTATTTCACTACTGCTCAACTGTGTTCTTAAACTCTGATTTTGGGAACTTTGTTCTAAATTTCCACCTTCTTCACTCTCTCTGTGACAAATCAAAAAAAGAAAGTCGTAATCAGGATATGCAAACCTTGACTATCTATAAAATAGATAATCAAACAACAGATATGAATCATATGATCGGACACTTATTTTCCACCTTTTATCAACTGAAACAGAATCCCGAATCCTCTCAATTGAAACCTGTTCCACATGACCACAATGAAAAACAATGTGAGTTGAATCAATAAACAGATGAAATCAAGAAAAAATAGAAGAATTCAAAGAATGGGTCGGAACTAAGAAACAGACGGACGAAATTCGTACGGATTCGCTATGACACTATACCCACTATAAGTTGGACCAATATAACACAATTCAGTAAGAAGTGTGCTGTTGGAATCAAATTTTTTGACAAGCAATAATAGTACATAGAGTTGCAAGAAGAATGTTTTTTCTTGGGGGAGGGGGGGAACTAACATGCAACACAGCCTCAATTTTGGCTGTTCTGAGTGGAAGAGACACAGTGGAAAGCTTCGTTGCCCCTGCATAGTTTGCAAAATCGAAGGAAACCTCACCAAGAATGCCAAATTTTGACAATGCCTACATGTTTAAGAAGTCATCAGTCGAATTTTAAATATTTCACCCTAGGAAGATCAGCAAAGAACTGAACCATTCCGTACAGTAGCTATGATAAAATGATATAATCTCTCGTTAGTCTTCCCCGTTTTTGGATCCTGAGTGAACTTCACAGTTTCATAAACTGGTTTCTCCCAGTAACAGCCTCCATTTTGAACTTTCACTTTCTCCAACTTTGCTGTCGGCTTTCCAACATCAGCAGGAATCACTGATATCATCAATGAATCCCCTTCCGACAGTGACACCTAAAACACATATACAAAGTTAATGTTCAGAAAATGACATGAGATGACAACTTGAATATGACAGTAAAATTTTACTCCTCCTAACATATATAATATATTCATTGAATAAAATTAAGTGCCAAAAAGACACAAATTTGACACATTTACAGACAATGAGACAATGCTTGTAAAAATGGCATCAAATTCACTCCATAGATACCCAAAAATTCAATTTCTTGATGATACCAAACATTTCACACACACACAAGGTGAATTCTTGAATTAATAAGACGATAAATTAAGAAAATTACCTGAGTTGCATGAAAGTGTAATTTGAAAACAACTTTCATCTTGTTCTTTTCACTCCTCCATCTTGCTGACTTAAACATTTTCACCTCTCAAGCTTCAGTTTCACACACAAAATAAGAGTGATAGGAGTTCACAAGTGAGTTAACTCAATGAGTTCAACTGAGTTGAAAGATTGAATCTTTTGTTATAAGATTCGCACTTAAAAGGTTGTTATCTTCTTCACTTGAGTTGAGTTGAGTTGAGTTGTGTACGCAAGTGTAATAGATGGCTTGTTTAAAGGAGTTGATTTTTTTTTTTTGTTTGGAGTAAAAGTAGCTGTATTAATTTAAATGATTTAATGCAAATTCTACTAGGGTTGACTTGTACAAAATCTTGAAATTAATTTTATTGTAAATACTCGATCAATGAAAAATTTTATTGGTCAAAATAATTTAATTTACTCCTATTGTATGTTAATATAGTTTACCAAAAAAATATAATTTAATTTAATTTCCGGTCTAATTTTAAGAATTTCAAAGATTAATAAGTTACAACAGTATATACAGAAACAATCTGGTTTTAAATATAGACATGACTTGATAAGAGATGTATTGTTAGATGTCTTTTGGAGGGCAGAGATTTCGGTTAAAAAGGAGGTATCCGTTAACTTTCTCACCCCTCCAAGTGAAATTAGATCAATTCTTAATCCAGCTGATGTATTGGTTTACCGTTTACAGTTACGATGCAGGAAAACATACTTGTGTTGATTTTATTGGATTTTCTCTTTTGAGCGAATTTGATAATGAGATTTTTATAGTTGATCAGACGGTGTCTGCAGAGGCAAATGTGCGTAATAGAGATAACCAACATACGTTTATGTCATTCGTTTTTTATATGTTTGAGTTTTTAACTTCTAACGCCGTTGAGTTTCGTAGGAGAGTTCATAAAACTATGAACAAGAATGTCATGACCGCATGTTCGCAAAATATGTATTTAAAAAAATTGGATTTGATATTCAACAGGGAATTGCGGCGCAATTTGTTACCCTTATACATCGTACACTTGTATATGTTTTACCTTTTCAGGAAATTTTACTGATATACAGTGAAAAAGAAAAGTTTAACAAAAAAACAATATTTATAAAATAAAATAGAAAAATTCTTTCAACTATAGTACATAGTGTTTGAAGGTGAAGTTTGTACATGTTGGCAGTTGGATGGATACTTGGATGTGTGACAGAGTGGTGACTGGTGAGTTTAACAAGTTGGATGTGTGACATAGTGGACAGTTTAACGAGATGCACATGATTTTATACTAATTATGTACGTACTATTTATTGTTAATTATATTTTATTTTCAAAATAAAAATAAATTCAGTTGAATATGTATTTTGATGAATAAAATTTATAATTTAGTGAGACACAATTTGTTATCCATTAATCTCAGTACTAATGTGTTTATTCTTACTTCTTATTTGTTTTTCTTGATTTTATAAATTAAAAAATTATTTACGTGGTTGTGGCCGTAAATACACACTGGTACTAGAATTTACAAATAGTGGTAAAAAAACACGGGCTCTGTATATAAAAAACAATACTGCTGGTGCAGCAGTGTAGTTGGCTGGAGAAAACCAAAAAAGTACGTGGTTGGACTTGGACCGGACCAGCTTAACCGGTCAAGTTTAGAATTTGCACAATCAGAACAACCAAACAAGATCTCTTGTTTAGCAGCCTGGCACTATTTGCCGTATTATATATAGCTAGGGCCTCGGTGCCTAGGAGGATACTCTACATAAATTCGGGGGCCATTTTTCTATATACACCGCAAACACTTGCTTTTCTTACGTAAAATCCAAGTGATGTACTGTCAACTCACAAGTGTAACCTGTGTAAGCATATTGCATGTTATAGGTCGGGCCGATGTAACGGATTGAATTAGATATTTTGACTAATGAATTGAATTGAATTAACTGTTTTGTATGAAGTTATTTAGTTTATAAATCTCTAATGCAAAAAACTCCTTAAAATAGTTTTTTTTTAAATAAACTTTTTCACCGCAATAAGTTATTTAAACCCACTAACTACCAAACACTCATGTTAAAGAATTTATATAGTTAACTATTAATGAATTAGATATTTTGACTAATGAATTGGATTGAATTAACTGTTTTATATGAAATTATTTAGTAATTAACTATTTAAATTAGCTGTTTGTGATACATTACAAACCTCTAATGCAAAAAACTCTTTAAAATAGTTTTTTTCAAAATAAACTTTTTCACCGCAATAAGTTATTTAAACCTCTTAACTACCAAACACTCATATTAAAGATTTTATATAGTTAAAGCTCTATTTTATCTCAAATCCCTAATTTTACCTCAAATCCCTAACTTTCAAACACCATTATTTGAATCTCACTGTTTTATGACACACCTTTCTTTTTTTACATTAACAAACAAAACCAATTCAGAATGACACATCGAAAAAAACAAAGTTTACCATGCACAAGTTTTTTTTCAGGGCACAGAAAATTTAAAGAATAATTAGAGTTTGGTAGGGTATACGAGACGGTCTCACTCGGAGAATTGTTGAATCACATAGTAAAATACTATCCTAATTCCTACTGTACTTGTTGGGCCCAGCACAAGTAGGACACTGATAAGGGATCAATATCATTATTTTAACTAGGCCTTGTTATCATTTAACTGATGGACAACTTTGTTATCATTGCTCAGGTACCACATAAACACACGTAAAACTTGCACTTGATTATTTTTACCGGAATAACAAAAGTAAAATGCATAAAAATATTTGTGTTTCACTTGTAACCTATTTTCTAAAATTGACATGTAAATTTGTAATTCATTATATTTCTATATATTTCAAAATTCTAATACTAGTATTACTATAGTCGTTTCATGTTGTCTTGCTCATTATTTTAACGCTTGCCATTAGCCCATCACTCATTCACTCCTGCTATCTGATGGGTCGATAAATTTTCCACATCATAGCCTGCTTTCTTCCATTGGGCCTGGATTTATCAACTCCCTTGCGAAAAATTATGAAGTTTGGAGTCCGTTTGCATTTGGATCATATATTTATCAGCTTCTGCTTCCAACTGTTACTTGATTAATTCGAATCATTATTAATATTGACCGAGCACGATTGATGATAGTCCATACGGTAAATGACTTATCTTTCCCGATCCTGGATTCGATTCTGTCTTATTCCGAAAATTTCTCAGAAAAATACACATTTGTAAGGCTTCCAGAAGAAATATTGTTCCTGATTACATGAAATATATATTATGATATTTTAGGCCATATATTGTTCCTGATTACATGAAATATATATTATGATATTTTAGGCCATATATTGACGTATAATAACCATATAAGAATGTTTTAATGCCAATAAGGAAACATAAGGATAATACGATTATAATGCCAAAAAGTAAAACACAAAAAGAGAAATAGCTGAACATTTTATAGTAACTCAAATAATTTTATCTACTTGTTCCAAGAAAACACAAATACCTATTGTTCACAGATGGTCAGATAGTTTGTATGCTACGTTTGATATGATTTTAGCTGGCCGTCCACAATCTTTTCCAACCATATTTGCCACTTTCTAACTTGTACTCTATGATTTTTACCTAACCCTTTCCAACACCATCTCTATATATTGAAACTAACTTCTCAACTATTCTTTTGTTTTTTTCACATCATTCTGCACTTGAAACTATTAACACAAACATCTTGCAGTTCCTATGGCTGAGGTTTCTGTCAACAAGCAGTCTTCGGACGAGGTTTCTTCCTCCAAGCGTTCTCCGGTTCATCAAGGTAATATACTAATATCTGTTGAATATCAGTTATGAACTGTTTTATATGCATTAAGTTCAAGTATATTGTAGCATAATTGGTGTTATTATTTTTCGAAGATGATTCACTCTATTTTTATAAGATAGTGATGTAGTCGAAGTTAAAACATAATACTCCTGTGTTATTCTTTAAGATTTCAAATTTGTAACAGATGCGGTTGCAGAGGATCATGCTGAGAACAAAGGCACTAATGATTCAAACGACAGAGGTAATACCATATTATTGCTAATTTTTAGATATATACTTGAATACGCAGCACAACAATTTGCGTATCCATTATTTTTGTACCAGATCAAATGACGACGGATCAGTATCATCGGGATGATAATCAAATACTCATGGTGTTGTATTCTGATTTTGTTCTTTTTTTCAGTTGCTGCACTTACAAAGGTTGAAACTGAGAAGAGATTGGCTTTGATCAAGGCATGGGAAGAAAGTGAAAAAACAAAAGCGGAGAATAAGTAATGATCTAAACAGAAGGCTCTTTGTTATTGCAAAAAATCATGATTTCTTGTTGATGATTTCTTTTAAATTTATGACTATGCAGGGCATATAAGAAGTTATCTGCAATTGAAGCACAAGAGAACACTAAAAGAGCAACTGTCGAAGTTCAACTCAAGCAGATTGAGGTAAGCAATTTTTGGTGTAATCCAAATTCCACTTTTGCTATGTCTTTGATCATCAGGAAAAATAAAGAATATATATCTGTAGGTTTATGCTCGAAAGAAACTTGATAACTCATCACAAGTCACTGCCATGCATACATTTATTGATAATTTTTAGGCTACGATGGTTTTTAGTGGAACATGACACTTGTATATATGCGTGATGCGAACAGGAAGAACTTGAAAAAGAAAAAGCAGAGAAAGTTGAGAAGATTAAGAACAAGATAGCGGAACTCCACAAAATAGCACAAGAAAAGCGAGCTGCTGTTGAAGCCAAACGCGGAGAAGAGATCCTCAAGGTTGAAGAAGTTGGTGATAAACATAGAAAAAATGGAACCACACCAACAAAGTTTTTTGGATGCTTTGGTTGTTGATTTGTTCAAGTTCTTTACTAGAATTCTGTTGTTCTGTTTTAAGTTCTTGACTGGGATTATTTGTTTATTCATTGTGTTTTGGTTATGTTTGATACTCAAGTATGACTCAAGGTTTTTATAGCTCAGCTGAAATTCTATGTTATCTAATCCACAAAACTTTGTACAGTAGTATTTATAATGAGTGATTGGTACATGGTCACTGTCTTTAAGGTGGCATGCCTTGTACAAAATAGAGTATTTTGTACATTAGTTAACGGATCAAACCAAACAATTTTGCTCGAAATAAAATTGCACAAAAAGTTATCCTTGTACAAGTTTTACAAGATTAAACCTATAATTTTTTTTATTCAGAGTCAACTCATTTAACAATTGAGAATGAATCCTGAGTTTTGTTACCGGATTCAGCTAGAAGTGTCTCACATGAATGCGAGTTCAAGTATCAAATTCAGTAATATTTTGAAAAATATATAGATTTTTAGCCTAAACTAAGTGTTCAACTATAAAATGAAGAGTCATGTTAACAGATAAGCAAAAGTCAGGACCAACAATCACTGTCTCTCAACTAGGGCTCTATACGGTTTGACCAACCCGACTAATTCAATTCAAACTGGTCATTTTTTGGCCGATTCAAACCGACTTTTTTCAACCCGATATATACTCGGATTGTAAAAACGTCAATCCGATTTTAATGAATTGGATATGTGTTTCGATTTTTAAAATCTGATCCAATTCAACCGGCTCCAATTAAAAATAATATAATTAATAAATAACCCAAATATCCAAGAATATCGACATCATTGAAATTTAATGATTGATTCATCTATGTTATGATACCGTTCAAATTTAAAGATCATGTCTAGTGTTTAATCAGTTTCTTAATGTGTTAAAATTCAGATATTTAAGACCTATGTTATTTGTGTTACATGAATGTTTGTAATATTTTGTTAAACTATCTCCAATTTGTTTTGAACTCCCATTTTCAATTTTATTTATTTTTGATAAAAGCTTTATTTATATATTTATTAACCCGATCAATCTCATCCAAACCGAAATAAATTAAATGAGTTGATTTACAAATTTTATTTTTATGAGTTAGATTAAAAATTTACAAATCCGATTAAATTGAATTTAATTATTAAAATCCATCACCCCACGACTCTACCCCGACCATAAACAACTCAACGCATTATTGAACAAGCAAACTACAGTAGTTTTTAGAAATAAAAGGACGAAAAGTTACTTGCGAAAAGAAAAAAGTTGAAATTTTTTATGGTCACCTGCTGGTCACGTGACACCTTGCACCTGTTGCCAATATCTCCCTCACAATCCTCAACCATCATCATCTTCAAACTCTCTCTGTACTGCCTCATATTAAGTGGAGTGTTATTTTAACTACAATATTTTCTTGAAAATCAATAACACCTATACAAATATATATACTCAAGAACCCATTAATCTCAATGCTTATTAATTTCAGTTAATGAGCTCAATTTTGATTTTTTATAAGAAATGGAGGGACTTTCATTACCACCCACTACTTCTATAAACACCTCTGATTTTAAATTGACTGTTCCATTTTTTTCACATCCAAGAAGATTATCCACACTTTCTTTACCTTGTAAATCAAAAAGATTTGTGCTTTTTGCATCAAATGATGAGCCAACACTTAATGAATGGGACCAAATGGAACTCAAGTTTGGGAAGATGCTTGGTGAAGACCCAAAACTCACTCTTGCCAAGGTAATATATACATATACATGTATAGTGTGTATGTTAAGCTACTACTTGTGTGTGGTTATTTTGAAAAGAACTGTGCTGGTTAATTTATAATCCAAGTGGTAAACTTTAACTTGATGATATGGTCTAAGTTTGTGAATTGTGATAAAACTTTGATTACTAAAAAAGTTTGCAACTTGTCAATTATGGCCTTATTGGTTACCCATTACCTTAAAATGTTATCTGCTTTTTTATTTTGTGAGATATTTATGTTATTATCCGATTCTGAATTGAGACTTGGAAGTTGAAATTATTACTAAGATTCTGGAGAAATTGTGATGATTAGTACTAAATTAAGCGGGAGAGCATACGATATATAATTGTTATGTGCAAAGATTTTTAAAAATATATTACTGCATACCAATGCGATGAGACTACAGTTAGTCTATCTTTTCTGTTTTACTGGGATTGTTAGAAGTTTATATGTTTGGTGTTAATTTGTTAATTATGTTTTTGGGTTTATATAATATTATAATTAGAGTGTGAAGCTGGTTGTTAATAAAAAGATTCCTTAAAATGTGAAGATTTGATTTATTGAAACCTGTGGATTTTCAGATTATGGGTAAAAAGTATAACCCTGATATGTCTGACTTGGAAATTGAAAAAATGTTTTACAAGAAGGGTGGTAAAGGAATGAGTTATGATATAAAGGAGGTTCCATTTGATGTGCCTAAGAAAAGGCAAACTTCAACTTCACTCGACGGACTGAATTTAGTTCGACCTGTGCCTAAGAAAGGAGTTAAATTTGAAGTTGATGATAAACCAAAAGTTTCTGGCTTAAAAAGACCAAGCTTACCAGCAGATAGAGTGGTTAATAGTACTAAAGTTCGTGTTCCTGATGTTATTTTGCGAAAACCATCTGTCTATAGTGAGGATGATGATGGGAATAGCAAAACATCATCATTGAGAAGTCAATATAACATGTCAATAGATATAGGAAAAGGGAAAGTAAAGGATAGGTTTAGTGATATCGCCTTGATAAGGAAACCCAAGCCCATTAGTTTCAATCAAGAGAATAAACAAGAATCTTCTGGTAATGCTGATGCAGAAGTTGCTAAGGTTGTGGAGCAGAACAGTGTAAAAGAAGTACCAGAATCTACAAAACAAAGAAATTTTGCACTTGTAGAAAAACCTCAAATGTCAGATAATGATAGTGAACAAGGATCTCCTGACGCTTATACTGGATCAAGCTCTGCTGAAGATTCATCGGCCGAAATGGTACATACATCAAAAATAAGCTCTGACCAAAATAATGTTGCACTTGTAGAAAAACCTCAGATGTTGGATAATGATAGTGAACAAGACACTCCTGACAATTATACTGGATCAAGCTCTGTGGACGATCTATCTGCCGAATTGGTACATGCAACGAAGCTAATCCCTGAGCAGAACAATCTTGCACTTGTAGAAAAACCTCAGATTTTGGATAATGATAGTGAACAAGGAAATCCCGTGGATACTGGATCAAGCTTTGTGAAAGATTTATCTGCCGAAATCGTACAAACATCAACAATAAGTCCTGGCCAAAACAATCTTGCACTTAAAGGAAAACCCAAGGTGTTGGATAATGATAGTGAACGAGGAACTTTAGAGGATTTTACTGGGTCAAGCTATGCGAAAGATTTATCTTATGAAATTGCACACATCTCAAAAAATAGTCCCGAGCAATCTTTAGAAAATGGCAATGCCTCGCCCTTAAGTAATGATGGACAGCCTAGTGAAGCCTTAACAGGTAATGCAAGTGTTAAGTATGTGTCTCTAGATTATACTAAGAAATGTATGAACTAATAATGATTTTCCCCTCCCCTGAAGAACGCCCATTTCAGCAGAATGATATAGGGTCTGATGTGAAACATGCTGGTACTGAAGCATCTAAGACAAAATCTGATGGTTTTAATATCATTACATCTGCCGAAGCTGTTCTACATAAACCAGCAAGGTGATTGAGGCCACAATCTCATGAAAGCTATATATGTTTCAATGATGCATATTTCAATATTCAAAGGTTTTTTTGGTTTCATCAGTCATGATTTTACAGATTGAAGAACTCCGTGATACGAACTTCAGGGGAGAATATTTTTGCAAACACTGAAAGTTATGATAGCACTACAGGGCTTGGGAAGCTTCTTACACCACCTCCTTTGGAGGTATAATAAACTTTTAATGTTTCACATATATATCCTTCAGTTCAGTTCGATTTTGAGAAATATCACATGACGGATGCTGAGGTTTATATGCACAACAGGAACGCGAAGATATTGACTGGAAAAGAGCGGAAGATCTAGTTAAGACTGGTGGCAGAGAGGAAGTGGAAGTGATAAGCTCTAGCACTAGAGGTTTTGTTGTATGTAAATTTGCATTATAGTTCACCGTACTTTGTAAAACATGCATATTCTTCTATTGACTGCAAATTGACTTATATTTTCTTCCTTTTAACTTGGGTTTTGTTTTATAGGTATCATTTGGTTCAATAATTGGATTCCTACCATACCGCAATCTTGCAGCCAAACACAAGTTCTTGGCCGTTGAGTCGTGGTTAAGAAGGAAAGGCCTGGACCCATCTATTTACAAGCAAAATCTAAGCATCATTGGGAGCTCTGAACTTGCATCCAAGCCTACTACTATTTCGAGCTTAGATGTCAGCCTTGAGCATAACGTTGATGGCGAAATTTCATCCAGTAATAAACTTGGAGATCTTCTCATGATTTATGAACAAGAGAAGATTAAATTCTTGTCATCCTTTGTCGGCCAGGTCTGGATAACTTGATTTATTATAAGACCTTGATTGTTTAAGTTTATTAATTTAATTCGATTATGATTTCTGCAGAAATTTAAAGTAAATGTACTGCTAGCAGATAGAAAGTCTAGAAGGCTAATATTGTCTGTGAAGCAGAAGGAGAAGGAGGAATTAGTTGAGAGAAAAAGAAAGTTAATGGTGAGAATCCCTTATGATTACACTCATAGTAGCTCTATTACTTTTATTACTACTACACTCACTTTTTGCTCTAGTAGCAAAGTCTGCTTGGAACCCCCCCCCCCCCCCCCCCCCCCCGGGTTATTCTTGAGAAACCTATAACAGTTTGTATTGCAGAATGTGTTGTTAGTTGTCCATTTTGTAGTTTATGCTTTTTGTGGAAGAAGCTTTTTTTACTAGTGTTTAAGCTGACACTATTTTCAGTGCAGGCTAAATTGAGCATTGGAGACATAGTGGAATGTTGCATCAAGAAGATAACATACTTTGGTGTATTTGTTGAGGTATATTATTTTCTGCTGCTCAATTTATTCCTTAATGATTATAATTCACCATCCACTGATTGTAAGATAAAGAAAACCCTTATTACACTTTCTGTAAATATATTTTACCTGAGGAGTGCTCAAATTTTATTGCAGCTTTATATTTAGGAGGGCAAGATGTACTTTAAAACATTTGATTATTGTCTATCTAAATTACTGCTTCTAATATAGGTTGAAGGAGTGCCTGCTCTGATCCACCAAACAGAAGTGTCCTGGGATGCAACCCTGGACATTGCATCATATTTCAAGATTGGCCAGGTATTCATTGAGCTTGTGTTCTAATTTAAAGGTATCCATAGTGAAATTATTGTTTGCAGAAAATACAACCAGAACAACCTAAACACAAATAATTGAACTAGTTAACTATATACTAAAGGCAGTAGATTATTGGAAAACCCATGAACTTATGGAGATATGCGTGAATTACTTGTTTGTAGATGAATAAAAAAAAGTTTCATTGTGTAGACTTTTTGGTCAGATATAATTTAAATGCTAATTATACTTTATCATTAAATAACCTCACCCAATTCTTAATTATATATTTTCCCTTGCAGATTGTTGAGGCAAAAGTTCACCAGATAGACTTTTCAGCGGAACGCATTTTTCTGTCCCTAAAGGATATAGTAGTTAATACTTATCTTTTCTGACTGTGATATATCATATAGATGTATCATATCTGCATTTCATTAATGAATGATACATTATGTTATTTTGAAACAAGGAGTAATCTGTGCTATTGACACATATGCTTGATATACATATTATAGAAGACTTGGTCACCTGACATGTTCATTGTTTCCCGTGACAGCCAGATACAGTTATTGAGGCCATGGAAGCTGTAGTTGGTAATCATGATTCCTTGGGCGGGGAATTGACAGCAGCAGAAGCAGATGATGAGGTTTTAGTTCCATATTTATCGTGTTTTTTCTATTGTGACATGTTGACTGCACTGATTGGCACTCCAAGGGTTATTCCCTTCTTATATTATATCTACACCGAAAACCTTTTAGAGGAAGAAAAAAAGGAAGAGGAGATTTAATAAAGTCCTTATGTATCGATTAAAAAAACTGTTAAATTCCTCATTTTAAAAAGTGAACCACTTAAATTTTCCTTTGCCAGTTCTATATGAAGTAGAACATGCACTCATGATAAGTTGAAACCCATCACATCTTGATTTTTGTACTTGCAACTAAAACTTGTTTTTTATTTTTTAAAAAATGGACAGTGGGATGATGTAGAATCACTAATAAAAGAATTACAGCAATTTGAAGGAATCCAAGCTGTATCAAGAGGTCGCTTTTTCTTGAGCCCGGGTTTGGCCCCAGCATTTCAGGTAAAAACAAAATATTCATGCAAAGCGCGACATATATTAATTCTTTTCAGCTGATTACAATGCCACTTTCACCCTGGATAAAAACACCTTCATTTATGTTGCAATATGTTACTTTATCAAGATCTAGCTGTGGTCAGAAAGAATATGATTATAGCAGAAAGTTTATGTTGGCACTTGGCTTCTTTCAGTATTTGGTCAATAGAGAGTGAATGACACAAAATTTGATCATGTCAGCCACATAAATTCAGAAAGACCTTTTTCTTTTCACTATATATGAATTTTATCAGTTGTGGTTATGCAAGTTTATTTCTCTCATCTAACATAAGATCGGTATAATAGTCAATATACATTAGTACGCAATGTCGAGTTATAGGCTTAAATAAATGTACTTTATCGAAAGGAGAGAAGATAAATATAATAAAATCCGAAGATGAAACTTCAAGATACCACATGCAATGATACTCTGTTTTCATAGATCAAGGATCATCTAATGTTGTATGCTGAGCATCCCTGGGATGGCTTGCTTTCATGTTGAACATAATTTTAGCCTCTAATAATAATCTTTTGGCAGGTTTATATGGCTTCCATGTTTGAAAATCAATATAAATTGCTTGCTAGAGCAGGAAACAGAGTACAAGAGGTAAACCATGTAGTTTAATAGCTTTGATCTTAACTTCCTATAGTATTACATTTATAACGTGCAAATTTGTTAAGTTTGCTTTCTAAGGTGTTCCATCTTTGCAACTTAAACTTTTTAACCATCTGATAACCACTAGTATTTATTATCTGCGGACTTTCAACTTTTCAGTTTGACTAAGTGATTGTCTTGTGAGTACCTGCTGGCTATTCAAGATATTATCTGTTGGGTTTTTATTGTTGTTCTTGACCTTTTGTACTTCAATAATATAAGCAACATGAGGAATGGATTAGTGGTCATTTGAGCTTCACACTATGTACAAGATTTGGTTTGAAAAAACATACCCTGTCCATAGGAGTTTGTTGTAGAAGAAGAAACATTTACCTATGGCACGTTTAATACTCTTTATCGAGAACATGGGACAAATTTTGTAGCATTTTAATCCAACTAAATTTAAAGATTGATGCTGTTAGCCCATATTGTCTAGAAAAATTAAATTTCTATCGGTTCTTAAGTTGGCTATCTTAGCAACCTTCTAAGAATATATATGTTTGGCGTTAGTTTTTTATTTCCATTTTATACTTGTTAAAATTTTCATTGTTAAACTGGACTACTTAATGACTGGTGATGCATGCTTTAATTTTTGGCAGGTGATCGTTGAAACATCACTGGGAAAAGAAGATATTAAATCTGCAATTTTAGCTTGTACCAACAGAGTCAAGTAACTGTTACCTGGTTAGTAGGATTTTTCACCTCCAGTTGACCTGGATGGTAACCATTCAAGTTTTTTTTTTTTTTTGCTAACTAAGTAACCATTCAAGTTAATCTTTGTAGAACCTATAATAGAAGGAACTGGTCATTTAAAAAAACAATTAGCTTTTAATTTAGCTTTCCCCTTGACATGTCTATATGTGTGTGTTTGTAATGAGAAACACCGAACACCTACACTATAAGTCCATCAAATATCCATTATAATACTTAAATGAAAGAAATAACAGGGACTAGTGAAAGGAAGTAAAAATGATTGGGGTCCATATACATCTTTATTGTGTTTAGTTAAGTTGTTTGTTGGTTATGTATAATACTTTTCTTGTCCTTCTAACATAGTGAAAAATATATGATAACAGTGTTGAGGCCTGTTTGAATTCAAATAATAGGTCCTAGGTTTTTCATCTGCGCAGAGCAAGTCAATATCAGCTTCTTTAAAATAGAGTGGGATTTGCCTTCTAAATTACCAAGTATCAGACACTAATGAGAACGGTACAATCTTTTTCAACTTACAGAAACTACCAAATATACTTGGCTTTGAAGTCTTACTTTTTTGTTTATCATCTCTACTGAACTGTCTAAAAACTTTGGTGCTGTATCTGAGATACACTAGATCTTTCTTAAGCATCGTTATTTTATAGAAGAAATATACCTATCATATTTAACAGTTGAGGCGACTTTTCCCATTGACTGACTGAGTGTGATGTGCTGACTTGGCATAGAAATCTGTTGGGTTTATCACACATTGGTTTTGGTAGGAGAAGGGTGTTTAATAAGTGCGAGGGAAGTCCATATCATAGGTTTTAAAGGTGAGATAGGCTCAATAGCAACCAATAAGGCCTTCATTACAGTATTTAATTTTAATCGGCTCATTGAGAATAAACTTCTTTCTACAATATGTCAATATTACAAACATACACATATGGTGTCCACCATGCTAGAAATGGTCATCTCAAGTAAAACTGATTTTATTATGAGACATAACATCAACCATAGAATGATTTAATACATGAAATTACTACAGGCTTAATATAAGATAACAACCCCAGAATTTTAATATAGTAGAGATGCATAAGCTAGTAACCAGCTTCTTGCATTTCATGGAAGTAACGGCCAGTAGGACCGTTGTCAGGCAAAAGAGCCACCATCACAGGAGCTTTAGCACCTTCTTCAGGAGTCAAGGGTCCTGTCCCATATGTGATGTCTGTTTGGACGTATCCAGGATGAACACAGTTGATGAGGATATTGGGATATTTCTTGGCCATGAGCTTTGTGTAAGCATTAATAGCAGCTTTAGAAACTTTGTAAGCAGATACCGTCAGGGGCCAACCATTAGCCTTTAGTGCATCTTCCTTGAAGTCTTTTAGAAACCACTGCACAATTTCCTCAATTTTCTCTTCTGACAAGTTGTCAAGATCACTCAGCTCGGCTTTAACCTTCTCATTGTAAATATGCTGCAAATATTGTGACAAAGCTGACACTTTGTTATTATTATGCATATAAAGTACACGTTCCTTATGTATTGATACTTACAAGTAGTTGTCCATGGGAAGAAGTGACATTCACTATTCTTGCAGATTTGGAGAGCTGAAGAAGAGGAAGCAATGCTTCCGTCACCTTTTTAGTTCCAAAGTAATTTGTATTGAGACAGTCTACTGCCATCTCATACGTGTTTATAGTAATCCCTTTCAACTCATCAGCATTCTCATCACTTATCTGCAGCTGTTTGAAACCAAAATAGATTAGTAATGCCGACATATAATTAGCCTAATGAACTACTTTTTCCCGCCACAAGTTTCTGAAATATGACATTATCATATTTCATCCCATCAAGAGTCAAAAGGAATGTTTTCTTGAGTTTTAGTGAAAATGAAACTATACATGATCGGAAACCCACAAGTTTTGTGTGTGTGTGTGGTACTGTGGTTAGATTGTGTGCTATGTGCAATACTTCTCTTTCTCTTGTTTATAAAATGATTGTAGATATGTTTAACAAGAGTATATACTTACCATCCCTGCTTCATCTAGGATGCTTGCAGCTAATTCCAAGTTCAATTCAGTTCCATTTTGCCCTGCATTATTGATCTGCAGGAATATTTTCCCAACATCAGTTCAGTTTATGCAATGGCCTCAGCCTTTGGGATTTAGCTTTCTTTGTTTTATAATACTAAATGCAGCACATAAAAATCATGTCTATTAGATTCAACACTCACAAGGATATCGAGTTTTTTGTAGTTGATCTCGACGAATTTAACCAATGAATCAATACTTGCGGGATCTTTAACATCTAGAGGATGAAAAACCACATTTGAAAGCCCTGAAGCTTTAAGCTTCTCAACAGCTTCAGTCCCGTTTTTCTCATTCCTTGCAGTTACTATAACTGTAATTCCATTAGATGCTAGTTTCCGAGATGTCTCCAGTCCAAGACCCTTGTTTGCTCCAGTAACAACCGCAACTCTAGTCATACACAAACATATTTATATTTTATACAAAACATGCATGAGAATTTATCAAGTACTACCCGAAAATAATCCAATGCAAAATATACCTTTTATCTGTCATATCCTCCCTGTTGTGTAAAAACTTTGTTGAAATTTCCGATAAGCTTGAAAAGCTGTGATAATAAGACGAGAAGATGATGTTATAAGAAAACTTTTGTTAGCATTTTCATTTTTTAGGAAGATATAAGATATGTGTGTTTGACATTCATTATTGGGAGGTTTGCAGTAGACTTAATAAAGTTGGGGGCGACTCCGTGACCGAGTCTGAACTTTGAATCACTCAAACGGACGTACAACGGCAT
The DNA here is from genome assembly GCA_028671895.1 of Oenanthe sinensis. Classification (NCBI taxonomy): domain Eukaryota; kingdom Viridiplantae; phylum Streptophyta; class Magnoliopsida; order Apiales; family Apiaceae; genus Oenanthe; species Oenanthe sinensis. The sequence continues at coordinate 26,798,017 of CM053812.1, read as the reverse complement.
GTTTAGTAATTTTTTTTTCTTATAATTATTGCATGTTGAATCTTGACAACCACCTATGACAAATTGACAAGTCTGCATCCATTACATAAATATATATATATATATATATATATATATATATATATATATATATATATATATATATATATAAAATCAATCATCTAATATACTTCTAATCCATAGGATATGTATGGTTTGGTATTGTTAGGGTAGACAAATTATATGATAAAATTTATAAGTAGAAGTATTTATAGATTTTAATATCAAATCTACTTAAAATATTTTTTTATATTATATTTCAAAATATGTATAAATTAAAAATATTATTAAAAATATTATTTAAATATATGAATAAAAAACATATTTAATCTATTTTAATCTATGATATATATATATATATATATATATATATAATATTCTCAAAGCATTTTTCTAAATGATGTGTGATTGTGTGCGAGTGAAATGGCTGAATAAATTTTTTAATTGATTTGAAAATAATAAATAAAATGGACCCTCTTACATTTATATTAATCATAGCAATTAAATTTTTTTATTTTGACGAGTAAATATTTTGAACACATTTTTGAGTTCATTAACATTGCTCATAATTATATTGTTATCAGTGCATATATTTTGAACTTGCGTAATTATAGAGTACTCCCTCACTCCCACATATTTGTTTATGTTTCGGAGGGAAGGTCCGATATGCATTTTAATGTGCATATAAAGTATAGTTCTGTAACTTATTTTTTAATTTTTTTTCTGAATAAAAATTTAAACATTCAATTTTTATTCAAAAACAAAAAATTGTAAAAATAAGTTACGAAACTATATTTTATATACACCTTAAAATGTGTAACGGACCCTCCGAAACGTAAACAAATGGGTGGTAAAAATGGAGCATGTATTAATTTTTTTTATCCACTCAAAAAAATGGAGCTGTCAAGATTAAACAATTAGTGCAGAATTAAAAATAAATATTATAGCAAGAATTTGATTAATTATTATTTTTATTAAATTATAAAAAATTTCAATAACAAAAATTATAGATATTAAATTATAAATACACGAACCATCCATTTAATTACAAAACCATTAAAATTCGTAAAAATTAAAATATAACAGACCTGTGAAGAGAAATGACCCTTTAAAACACAATTTGATGTTAAAATGACTAAATTATCACAATATAATACACTGACCTTCATATCACATGTAAACATAACTTTAAGTTACGTTTATATATATTACCGGGCCTTCATAAACTCCTGGTACAACATAGTATATGTTACTGGGCCTGTACGTACGTGTTTTCATGGGCCGTGCATGTGTTGATTAAGTCCGTGAGAGTTATTAACGCATAGTCAGGATGCGTTTTCAATTTTTGATTTTCACCAACGCAAGTTCAAAATTCAACTTTCGTTTTCAATTTTTATTTTATTTTCTTTTAAAAATCTATACAGTATTATTAGAACCGTAAGAACAAATGTTTGGTCCATCATCGGCTCCGGTCATTTTGTCTCTCACTCAACTTCAAATACATATGTTTATTTCCTACTTAATTTCAAACACATTTTTTAATTAAAATATACAGTTATAATTGCAAGCTATTAATATGTTTCAATTTTCTCATTGCTCAACCTCTTTAATTTATTTAAAATCATAATTTATTACTTAAATTTTTAAACATATTTTTTAATTAAAATATACCGTTGGACTTACATTCTACTGACCTGTTTCATTTTCTCATAATCTCATTCCTCAACTTCTTTTATTTATTTAAAATCATAACTTATTAATCTATATTATTTATACTATATTATTAAAGCCGTAGTTGCAAAATTTTGGTTGGTTGGTCGTCCGTCTAATAAGTCCTCTTTTCACGGAACTCTTTTTATCTTTCATAAATCGTAAGTTCTCTTTTTATACAACTCTTTTTTGTGTAATTATGATATAATTATAATTTAATTTTAAAACATGTATATTTTACATATAACTATATCATTATCGGTGAATTCTATTTTTATACAACAATCTAATAGCATATCTCATTTTCACTTCTATTACTGTTTAAACTCTTTAATTTACTTGAAATTATAATTTATTAATTAAATCACATGAATATTAAAACTTATTAATTAAATATCATGAATATTAAAATCATAATATTATTTTATTTATATCAAATCATTTTTATTATATATTATATTATTATAATAGATATAATTAAAAATTTTAAAATTAAATATTTATATCATATAAAATAATTAATATATAATTTATTAAAACGGCCCGTGCAAAGTACGGGCTATAAACTAGTTATTATAAAAACACAACATAAAATTGTGTTTTTAAGAAACCCAACATAAAATTGCGTTTTTGAGGAAGAGAAAGAGCCATTTTTTGAATTGGGATATTTTGGGCCATTTCCCCCGAAAATGTGATAAGAAGGGCCATATGAATGTAGGAAAAATAATTATCGTAAATATAAAATTATATCATTTCGAACATTAACAGGGAAAAAAATGGGAGAATATTATTGGTAAATAAATTAGGATAAAAACTGTGAAAAGTAGGGAGCTTATCCAAATCATCCAAACACGCCCTAATACCATTTTACCCCTTTGCATCTGCATCCTTAAACCCTAAACCCTCTCTCTCTCACACACACACGCACACAAACACAAACACAAAAACACACAAAGTACATAGAGAAATGAACATGATCTTCCTTGTAGAACATTCCATACGCATCCCACGCGTCCTCCAAACCCTAATCTCCGTCCGGTACATGGGCGGTGGGCCCCGCACATTCCCCGGCGGGCTGAACAAGTGGCAATGGAAGCGCCTCCACGAGAAAAAAGCCAGAGACAAAGAAAGTAAGCTACTTGATCAAGAAAAACAGCTCTACCAGGCTAGAATTCGTTCCGATATTCGTGCCAAAATCGACGATTCACCGAGACGATTCGATAGCAATTACAGTCCCATTACACCCAAAGATCATATCAAATCACTAGCTGATAGGTTTATGAAAGAGGGAGCTGAAGATTTGTGGAATGAGGATGATGGGCCTGTTAAAGTTCCCACCTTTAAGCCCAATGATGCTCCGGTTGCCCGGAATGACAGGGTTTCTGATCCCAGGAATTTAGCGGGAAATTTTGAGGTTGGGGGTTTTGGGGGGTTGAGTAATTTCTCGAAACCTAGGTTTTATTCGGTTGGTGCCAGTGTTAGGAAGAGGCCGGGGAGGTATAAGTTCAGGGGGAGTGATAGTTCGAGTAGTGATGATGATGATGATGATGCTTCGGAGTTTGAGGGTGAGGGGAATGTAGGGAGGAATGTGAAGTGGCCTAGGTTTGGTACAAATGGGAGTGTGGAGGATAAAGAAGGCGAAGAGGAGGAAATGGGAGGCAAGAAGATGATGGTGAGTAGTGCGGCGTTGGGGAATTATGATAGAAAGACGAGGAAGAGGATACCTTTGAAATTCTTGGAGAATGAGGATGATTTATCGCAGCATGTAGAGATGATTAGGAAAGAATTTAGCCAGAGGAGTTTGGTAGAGGTCGAGGAGAAGAATGATGAGGAAGAATCTATTATGAGTGAGAAAAGGTGTGCGAATCATAAATTTAGTGGCATGATTTTTTTGTGTTGAAGTGATGGCTTGAAAGCAGAGGTATGGTACATTGGTTGATGGTTGGAATTTTGTTTGTGGCAGGTTTGATGAATGTGATGTTTCACCATTAACTGTAAAGGCTCTTACTTTAGCTGGCTATGTTCAAATGACCAAGGTGCAAGAGGCTACAATTACTGCTTGCCTTGAAGGTATGTTGACTACTAAGTAAACATGTAAGTTTTCAAAACTAACCATCTTGGTTACCTATATGTTATATGTGTTTCGATTTTGCTAGTAATGTTCAACATTATTGTTGTCAAGTTTGGTTGAGAGAGTTAAACCGGTTGATTTTAGTAATATTTATATAATTTGAAGCTTGAGATCCTTCTCACAGTTACTATTTATGTTGCTGCTGACTGTGTAGTCAATTTGTATAAAACTGAGAAGGGCAACCAAAGAAGTACGAATAACAACAATTAGCATACTGTATAAGATATACAGATTTAGATGCTGTATTCGGACTTTTCGTGTGCTCGTAGCACTAAGAGGGATTAATATCTGGGAAGACTTCCATTGAGCCTCAAAATCTCTATTAAATACCATCAAAGGAGTAAGACATTTTCAAACTCTCTCATCCATTGTGTTTTGTCCTCCCACAGTCCCACTTATGCAGTTATTGATCATCCTTTTTTTTTATAATAGAAAATATCAATTTGTATAGCATACAATTTTTAACATATGAATTACATGTATAACGCATCAAAAAATGCGTTTTTTTGGTAAATTTAAAAAAAAAACTTTTTTTGGCCGCAAAACAAATTTAATAAAGGAAAAAAGCATATGTAAATTGTGTTCATGTAACACACTTATATGATACGTCATTGTGTTGCCAAAAGGGCCAATCATGGTTGTTAAAAACACTACAAAGTGCAAGGGCCTCCCTGTTTCATCAAAGAGAAGCACACTAAAATAAGAGAACTGAAAATTTTGCCATGTCAATAACATTTCCCTGTTTCTAATGTACTTCTTTAAGATGATAACAAAATTTATCATTTGGTGTCATGCTAGTATTATAGATTAACAACTAAATATATGCTTTGGCAATTCTTTTGCTTAACAGGAAAGGATGCTTTAGTCAAAGCTAGGACGGGCACCGGCAAGAGTGCTGCCTTTTTGGTATAAACAGTCTGTTTATGTTTTTGTACTTTATCTTGTGATTGATTCAAAATTTTCTTGCAATAGTATTGTTAAACAAAAACAGCTTCCTGCAGTTGAAACAGTTCTAAAGGCTTCACGTCTTAAGTCACGCCTACGTGTACCACCAGTCTATGTTCTTATTTTGTGCCCCACAAGGGAACTTGCAAGCCAGATATCTGCAGAAGCTAATGTATTGCTTAAGTACCATGATGGCATTGGCGTGCAAACTCTAGTAGGTGGAACGCGATTTAAAGTTGATCAGAAACGTCTAGAATCAGATCCATGTCAGGTATGGAAGGTGGTCTTTTCAGTTAAAACTATCCGAAAAAAGAAACAATATGATGTTTTATCTCAGTAGCTTGTGGTTTATCAGTCTTTCCATGATTAGAAGGCAAAGGATTCTAGATATACGAAAGTAACTGCTCTTACATTAATTAAAGTTAATTCAGCTTCAACTATTTTTCCGCATGCCATATTAGTACAAATTGAATTTTCCTTTCCAGATTATAGTTGCTACTCCTGGTAGACTGCTAGATCACATTGAAAACAAGTCTGGTCTGTCAACGCGTTTGATGGGACTGCATCTCCTTGTAGTTGATGAGGCTGACCATTTGCTAGACCTTGGGTTTCGGAAGGACATGGAGAAAATTGTTGATTGTTTGCCCCGTCAGAGGCAATCCTTGCTTTTTTCGGCTACAATGCCGAAAGAGGTTATTATATTCCCTTGTTTACTTAATTGAAAATCACTTTCTCTGTTTAAACAAATATTATCAGTTTTTTGGTTTTATAAATATATTTGACATTGCATACTCTAACTTGGTTTTGCAAATTCACAGGTTCGTCGAGTATCGCAACTTGTACTAAAAAGGGAACATGCTTATATTGATACAGTAGGACTGGGCTTAGAAACTCCTGCTAAGGTACATATATTATATAGTATATAATACTATATAGAACTATAGAAGTGAATAAATTTTCGTAGTAATAAATATATACAAGTTAAATAACTGGTGTAATAAATTATGGAAGTAAATCAGATTACAGGAGTACTGATATATACATGTAACTCATATAATGTGTTTCAGATTATAAATCAGTTTTCAAGTTAAGTCTTCCTTGCTCCTACCTCTCCAAGTAAAAAAAGTAATTGTTGTTGCAGGTTAATCAGTCTTATCTTGTTGTACCCCATGAACAACATTTTCAAATGGTTCTCCATCTTCTAAAGGAGCATATCTCTGAAGTGGTTGATTACAAGGTCTGACATTCTAGATACCGCACATGATTATTAAATTTTTCTACTCTTTTTCTTGCTTACTTTCCTACAATGTTCTCAGATTATTGTCTTTTGTACAACTGCAATGATGGCCTCTCTCATGTTTACCCTTCTCCGCGAGTTGAGACTGAATGTCAGAGAGATGCATTCTAGAAAACCTCAACTTTATCGCACACGTATCTCTGATGAATTTAAGGAATCAAAACGGCTGATTCTTATCACATCTGATGTTTCAGCTCGTGGGATGAACTATCCTGATGTTACTTTGGTTATCCAGGTACTTGTTGGTTTCAAACATTTTTTTAGTAAATCATTTTGTTATTTCTTGAGCTAGAACTATACTTAGTATCTCTAGTTTTCAAGGTATTACTTATTAGGGTAATTATAGCCTATGTTTTTTTGCACGACAATAATGCTGTGTGTTGAGCAATATTAGTTTGACTAGCAATTCCATTATCCATATACTCCCTTCATGCTGCTGGCTTGCTTAGGCACACTTTTTTCTATTATATTTTTAGTATTTAATATGCATTTCAGGTCTTAGACTGTAAGGTATGCCGAGGTATGCTATTACTGATTCTAAGTAGATGTACAACAGAGACACTAATTTTAGATCCCAAGCCCGAGTTCAACTGACATTATACGGACCAAATATTTTGCTCTGTTCAACCCACGACAAGTCAATCTAAAAGCTCTCTGTGCTCTTTCATTTTCTTTTCTTTCACAATATCTGGTGTGGAGCATGCGCTTTACTGCTTGATGCAGATGTGAAAATGTTTGGCACATGAGCACTTCTTCCATCTCGTATAACCCATTTATATTTATTCTTTTTGGTTTGGATTCTTAAAATTAATATATAAAGATTAATATTTCTGTTATTAGGTGGGTATTCCTTCTGATAGGGCGAACTACATACATCGTCTTGGAAGAACAGGACGAGAAGGCAAAGCAGGAGAAGGCATCTTGCTGATTGCACCATGGGAAGAACATTTCCTAGATGAGATAAAAGACCTCCCTGTTGTGAAAATCTCATTACCACAGTTGGACCCAGATATGAAATTAAAGGTTTGGATCAAACATAATAATTCATACAGTTGAATATTAATGCATAATGAGAGCTACTTCTATAGAAAGTGGGACCTCATTTTGAATTCGAGGAATATATAGTTACCAGTGGCTTATAGTCCTGCTTTTACCCCCTCGAGTATTAGTTTCCTAGAGGTTGGGGTTTCTAGCCTCAGTGGAGGCATCGTGTGCACGAGTATCTAAATTCTAGGAAACTGACAATTTACGAAAAAAATTTAGTGATAATTTAGTTGCCAAGAAGAAAAAAAGGGTATGCTAGAAATTAATATGCCAAGACAAGATGTGAAGTTTGTGTCACATTTTTTAGAAGTCTAATTGAATTGCGCTTTAAACCATATGATCTGAGGGAAGAGAAACGAGAAAAAGTGTCATAAGATATGTGAATCTAATTGGCTTTCCTTCTGCAACAAACTTGAGATGGTTGAGCTTAATATAAATGGAGTTTCAAATTTCAATGCGAGTCCGTGACTAAAATTTTGATATCTTTTCCTTGAATAGATCCTAGAGAACACAAGAGTGAGGATGGTCAGTTTTGCCATACACTTATATAGATGTGAATTAGGGGAGCTTTATGCTTTGTTAAGCATTCAGTCGTTACTATTGTATTTGTTAATTAGGTGAATGAATCTAATTGCTATATTATATATAAGTCGCAATTGGTAATACTGCAGGTGGAGGACTCGATGGCAAAGATTGATGGTAGTATCAAGGAAGCAGCGTATCATGCTTGGCTCGGTTATTATAACTCGAACAGGGAAATAGGCAGGGATAAGACCACACTCGTTGAACTGGCAAGCAAATTTTGCGACTCCATAGGATTACAAAGACCTCCTGCACTGTTCAGGAAAACAGCTCTGAAGATGGGGTTGAAAGACATAGATGGCATTCGAATACGGAAGTAGCACTAGAGAAAATGCCATCTCGTATTTCTTGTACATTCAGAGCAACTTGGATGCAGCCATTAAAAACAGCAACTGATTAATTTCATACAAGTTACAGCACAATTTTCCTGTCTTCACATTAAGTCGCACTGATTTCACATTAATTATGTTACTAGTATTATTTGTATCCACGTTTACTACTTGGATTAGCTGTCACGTTGACCAGCACTTGATATATATATATATATATATATATATATATATATTTTTTAATATTAGGCAATCATGCGTCTCAAAAATTTACCCATTTTTACGTCTCAAAAGTAAAATTTTCTTTTTAAAATAGTCAAATCTTGAAAATAGTATACGACGATTATATTATATTAAAAGAAGAGATAGACCTATGTTGAAGGTAATTTTTTGTTTTTAAAATATGCGTGTGAAAGGAAACCGACTAGAAGAAATACAGAAAAAAATGCTGATCTAATCTTTCATAAATTCTTTTATATTTCTGAATGTGTTGAATTCTCTTGTAACTGATTCTATATTCAATATCAAGAAAAGAAACAATAACGTGTACTCCAAAATCGAAAAGAATAAATATGTAGAGACAAACAGTTAATTGGATTATGACCTAGACCTAATTAGGTGTCGTATTTACTTGTAAATCAAGCTAAAGCTGCACAAAGATTTGGAGACAGATAATTTATACAGTGTTGATTTTAGATGCAGGTTTACAAGAGTTCTTGTAAACAAGCGATACACTAAAAGACACCGGGGACGGCCAAGGGGGATTAATTGGTTACTCCCGAAGGATCCCCGCACGTAATCGAGAAATTCTTCTTCTTTTTTTTTCTAAAAAAGAATTATATTTCAACTTACATTTTTGAATTAAAATAGTTTAAAATTTATCATATATAATATATATTTTTTAATTTTATATTATATTTTAAGTAATAGTTTTAATTAATATCAATGTATAATATAAATAAAGGACAAAAATTAAATTACTATAATAAAATGATATTATAATTTAAAAAATTTAGATTAATAAAATGAATTAGAAATTTAAAAGTATAATAATATATACAAATTATAAATATTATTATTATTTTATTATATATATATATATATATATATATATATATATATATATATATGGTAACACTCATGTAAAAACTTTTTAACGTAAGAACCGTAAAAACTTTCATTAAATTGTAGAACCATAATAAAAAAATGTTTAGATCAACTTTTTATTATAGTTTTGCAAATAAAATTATGGTTATGCACTATTTTTTTCATTTTTTTATTATGGTTCTGCAAAATTTAGTAAAAAATTTCACGGTAATATATTTGCAACGGAGTGTTAACATATATATATATATATATAATCGGGAAACGGGAATCGGGCAGGGAGACACTAATCCCTGTCCCTCCCCGATCCCAAAATTTTTGTAATATCTCCCCGTTCCCTTACCGGTACACGAAAAGACACCTTGGGCTTTGCCCATTGATAAAATATGCACCCACCGGCTCTTCTGTTTACATACAATTATCGTATTTATTGAAAAAAATTAAAATTTTTATTTATAATAAACAGAATTATTGTATTATTTATAATTATAAACGTGTTTTTATCAACAATTACAATTCTTTGCGAAAGTGACCCCAAATAAATAATAAACAAACAGGGCCCCTAAAGATGTGGTTTATTGCCTTGATTCTTGGCAATTCTTGAACCAAAATATAACTCCTGGAGACTTAAATACTTGTGTCACATGCAACCACCCGAGGTGGTGAGTCCAATTCAATATCTCATCTCAATATAGCAAAGTCCAAATCTCCTTTGATGCGCCCATTCACGAGCCATATACAGGACATTCACCCCTGGCTCCTGTATATTGTTCTGCACTTTTCACCTTTTTTAATACTACAACATACTAATTATTCTTATGTTCTCACGATAAAATTTTGTTTTTTACAAAGCACAACTCTAGGATGTTTTTACCCGTAGTAGAGTGCGATGATCCTGTACACATATGTAACTTGCCATTAATAAATAATTACAAACACCTAAATCTAAGGCTTCCCATTGAGCTGAAGCAATACACAACCTTGTACATCTGCCCTAACTGCCGGTATATACAAATCTTCAACTACAAATGCAGGAATCGTCAGGCATGATCATGTGCTACACTTGTTAACTAAACTATGCCATGTCTGGCGGCACGTGTCTCTTATTGTACCATACCAAGTCTACTACTATAATGTATGTGTGGTGTGTTAATTATATATGAGTAGCATGTCAGTTAATTATATTAGCCATGGCCATATGAACTGTGAAAGTCAACTATCTAAGCCCTTCGCGAAAGGGTTGCTTGCGTGAGCACTCTTTCACATGCAAAATGACCAACAAAACCTTGATGCTATTATTTAAATTTTTTCCATAATCTTCATGATAGATTCATACAAGATACTTATACATGAATAACTAGAAACAATCGAGCTTTTCGCAATATTAACACACTAAAATCTTGCCATGCTTTGAATGTTGGAAGAAAGGATTTCAGTAATAACCTGCAATAAAGATGAGGTAGGTTCAGCATATAAAGCTCAGAGAGATTATAATTTGATCATTTTAGTAACACAGCTTTCATAATAAATGGAAAATGTAAGGGCAGTTGTGTAATTTCGTAGGGTCTAAGTTTTCTTATATTTGGCTTTATATGGACCACAGATAACCAAATCATCATATTAAAGACTTAACCAGCTTGAAAAACTTAAATTAAGTTGCTATATCTGCCAAGTCATAGTTCTTCGGCTACTTCATATCATATAACAGCTATGAAAAATCAGTATTTCAGGGTCTCATTTCTGTTTATCGTGGTCGTGCTTACCTTCACTCAACTCACAAACTGTCGTGATCTACACACAAGTACAACTGAAGGAACAAAGATGGATATGAAAGCAGGATCACATTCCTCATTTCCATCGCGTTTTCCTGCAGAAGCTCCAGTGCCAGTCAACGATTCTCACACAGACACAATTTATGGGATGTCAAAGCGGATTGTTCCAGGGGGACCAAACCCGCTCCACAACTAATTAGCTACTTTGAATATGCTTTCAGATACACAGTTTTTGCAGTTAACAGGTGCAATCTTAGTTTTTTTTTAATTTAATTTTTTCCATGAGATGTATATTACACACATATATAATAGATTATTGGCTACTATAATAATTTGGAAATATGTTATATTACTATAGAATAAATAAAACAGGATTTATTCATCTACAGAATTCAGCAAATGTACAAGAAGTATGTTAATATTATCAAAGTTTTCACTTTCTGGCAGGCCTGTATCAATCTGTACAACTGGTTCTCAAAGGGACACGTAGAATGGTTTGACACAATAATTAGTAAAAGTGCAGAGTAAACAGAAAAATCAAAGAAACTGATGGTCAGTCATATCATACTACTATACTAGACACAGTCTTTCAGGTTACAGCCATAATTTAGTAAAATCTCACATATATATCAAGTCCACCAAATGATAACTAAAATGAAACATGAATATAGTTTAGAATATAGATTCCAGTATACGCATGTCTATATTTTCTTGCTCCAGATGATCAAATGTTGTTTTCTTGAGGTACTACAATGCATGTATATATGGAAAAGAAGTCTAAATAAATTTAACTGATCTGTCACTGGGGGGAAGGGGGGGGGGCATCCCTTCCTGCTTGAGAGTATGGGGTCTGTTCGGGTAACTAACTAATTTGGTATGTTTATCACATAACATAACAAACCCACAGATATCACCATTTTTTGCAAAGGACAAGATAAGTTAATCAGCCTGATATGCACCATGCATAAGAAAACAGATCACCTTCACCAAGTGGGTCCATCGAGAAGACTAATTAAGCTTGGTGACATAAGTAACATAACCCTTTGTTGTGAAGGTCTAATATTCTTACATTATTGAGTTTATTCAAATTCTAGCTCGCATACAGAATTCACTAATACAAATCGTATTGTTTTTGCAAAAAGATTTCATATTAAATTTGTCCCCGCGCATACAAAATTTTGTACATGCTATTTGCTTAATATATTAAAATTTAGACATTGATGAAGACATTCTTTGTTACCTGTTTAATTGCCAAAAAATATAGACCACCTCGAAGCAAGACACTTTTTATTCATGAGGGCAAACAATTACCGGGAGAACGGGATTGTTGTCATAGGCTGCACCAATTAACTTAATACGGCAGAAAACAAACCATCTATCTAGGAAAACCCCATTACATGACCTCGGTGCCAATTGGATCTACGGAATAATTGACAGATATGACTTTGTGTATAACTGGCTGAAATTTAGACCTCCAGATCTGGTTTTCAAAATTAGGAAGAAAACGAGATGTTAGAAATATTAAATTAACTGCTGCTTAAAAATTTAGGGTCATAAGAAAAACATCAATAGCACAACAAAAATTAGAGTAAAAAACATTTATTTCAGGTATTTATTGGTCAAGTATCAAGTCTAAAATAGCAGACTCCTAGCATAGCTAGTGATCAAATAGAAAAGTAAATAAATCAAGCTAATCTGGAGCCAATTACTAATCGGTATTCAACATGTTAGTAACAGCACATTTTGCGTGTTCAGTATGAACAGCAAGGAAAGATAAAAACCAATCAGAAGTCCAGTGCCAACACATATGTGGAGGACTTGTCAAAACAGAGAGTCTAGAGGCTTATAAGTGTATATAGTTAATAATCATTTTTACAAGATACTGAAACAGGCTATAGATATGTGGTTTACTTACATCTTGGTATTCTGAACTTTCACTGAAAATCTTCAAGGCTTCAGCTGCAATTATGTCAAATAATAGAACCAAGTAGAAAGAAATAAATAAAACTTTAAGCTACATGGTACATTAAGGAATCCTCACATGACCGAAATCGCACGAAAACCACATGGGTGAATTCCTTACTTCCCGCATTAAAATTTAAACCTGCAAAAAATAAAGGCATGACAGAGTAACAGCAAAATTGAGTGTAGGGTATAGTCATTGCTTGTGCATAATTTGTGCACAAATATGAATACAAGAGACATAATAACATCAGGTTTTCAACTTCGCTTCCAAATTATCTGTATCATTTAACCAAACTGAGTTGAGTGTTTGTGTGTGTGCAGGAATAATCTTTGTGTATTGCAGTATTGCTTCAGGTACCTTGAGTAGATTGAACAATCAATGACGGAAACTCCATCATCAACTTTGCCAGAGATGCCAGAGCATCTTCCGCAGAACCATCCACTGCAACAAGAAGCACAAATTCCACACCATAATTGAATTCCTGCCACAACAAGTGATTCAGACTTTCCGAAGTTAGTCAAGGACCAAGCTGAACATAATATCCAAGAATAGAATGGATTAGGAAGGAAATGACTGATTGACTGAAGCAGTGAAGCCTAAAAGCAATAAGATCATATAGGTTTTCCATCTTTTGAACATGTATCAACGTCATCAGATTTCCGAAACAAAACAATAGTACTTCAATTCAATCTTTTTGAACAATCAAGTTAAAAGATGTGTAATTATTAGAAAAACATATAGAATTTTCTATTTCTTTTGTAGCAATTATAATGACAAATACTACTTATACTCTTATTGATGTAAAGTTTTCTCATCCAACCTCTCCTTTTCGAAATATAGGAAGTATTTCATCTTCTACTTCAGATTCAAAGTCTGCATGGAGCATATCCTGTCAAATTGTAGAATTCACAGCAACGGCATAAGTTCATATTACATATGTAGTTACTCAAACTCGAAGGAGATAAATTAGAAAACAACTGAGAGCAATGGTGTTTACTTGTTAGGCGTACATGGCAGTAAGGGGAGACATGGTCTTTGATGACTCTTAGGTAGAAAGGATTATCATAAAATTTTGCTAGATTTTCCTTTCTCTGGAAGCGCATGAAGATGGCATGGGTATACTTATCAGGATTTTTATTCGAGATGCGACCTGAAGGAATAATAACATCAGCCATAGATCATTGCAGGAGGTAAATGTCATGTTGCAGACAACATTTCAAACTAAGTAATGTGTTTTAATCCGAAGTTTCTGGGTCATCTGATCGATCCACCAATAGCATCACAAAGATGCAAACAAATAAAGCTCAGGAACCTAAAATTATCAAAAGTGTACAACTTTGGAAGAAAGAAACAGCCTATAAGCATTAAAGTTTTAACGTAGATTTAATTAGTCTTGACTGGAATGGGATCAGGAATAGCTACCAAGACTACTATGATCTATTCTTCCCTTATTTTATATAATTATTATGTAAATAGAACTTGCAAAAATAATATATATCACTCAACTACTCAGATAGGTTAAAGGAAACCAGTAGTACTAAATTACAGGAACATCATCATACATATATATCATATATGTATCTTGACAACTAGATCACAGCTCACTGCTCACCTAATGATATGGAAACAATACCACCCATTTGATACTGACACGTATAAAGATAATCCAGCATATCTTTCTCCTCCTCATCAGATAGACCCTCATTAGCTTTAACCAGAGTTATATGCTCCACAACTTTCCTGAGATAGAGAGGTTGTTACTCGTATCATGTTAGTTGAACTTATGAAATGAAGATGCTTTACTCTCACATGAATAGAAATTTATAGAATTTACATATCAGGATAGCAAAAAGGAGCTGGAACTATACAAGTCAAAATGGTTATCTTTTAAATTTGATGCATAATAAAGGGCAGTGGTTCATTAGTTGATTGCAGTACCCTACATATCAATAGGTTGAGACATCCATGAAATTTTAGCTTAACACTCCTGCCACCCTGTTTTCCTCTCTTCTCATTTTTCGATAAACACATTGATATAAATACATGTATAAGTTTAATTTTCTACTTTCTACAGAAAAAGTTATGCGGCAACATGACCGAATCACTCAGCCAAAATATGTTCTCTAAATATATGCAGCAATATGAAAATGGAACTGACTGCTGGAGTTCCACTGTGCCTTAGTTTCTTGATATATGACAAAGTTCCTAAATTCTTCAAAAATAGTAAAACCTTGTAATGGGTCACCCTCCAACCTCCAGGTGCACAAAACTGAAAACACCTCTAAATTATATCACACAGTAAGATCATAGTAAACAATGCCTTAGGTGAAACAAGTCACCAATGCAGACATTATCACTTTAATGAATATTACCTAAACATTAAGCAACGCATCACATTCTCACATTCTTGTAACACAAAATTGAGATATCTCATTATTTGCATTACTACCGGAAGCAGGGTAAATAATAGGTACCCTAAAATTAATAGAATTTATAATGTAACACCTTCACTCACATGGCCCCTTTAAGAAAACGTAATTATTGACTCAATCTGCAAACAATCAATTGGCTGATTTCGCTATTTTTTTTTTGCGTAGCAGGAAGAATGTGCCGTGTATGTGTGTGCGCACCTGCATTTGCATACCTAATGTGTATATTATAATCTAAAATGAGACAAATGCAGATAATTCAAAAAGCTGTAAACTTTACCTTTTGGGCTTCTGGGTGCCTAAATTCATCCCCTCAGGAGCTGAAAATACACAAGTTCGAATCTTGATTTGCCCAGACAACAAATTCCTCCCAAAAACTTTACTCAATTGAAAAACTGACCCCATAAACAAAAGAAAATGAAAACAATATCAGCACCCAAATATTAAAAAACTTAACTTTCAATAAAATCAACATCATTTCACCATGTAATTAAATAAAGATCAAGAATTTACAAGATTACCATTATAGGGTTTTCTTGAAGAAGCTAAAGCTCCGGAGGAAGAATTATTGAGAAGACAGGTATGGGGACTAAAAGAGTAGGCTTGAATGTTCATCTTCTTTAATTTCATGTGTAGTAGTGTAATGTAGGTGCTCAGTTTATAAAAGGGTAAACACTATATTTTGTACCAGTTATAATGGGTGGACTAGGATAAAACATCCATATATATGTGTGTGCATATAATATTGTTACAAGATTGGCGCCTTGTATAATCAAAGACTACAACTAAGTTAAACTACCCTTTTGAAATGCTTTCCCAACCAGTTACATTTATCAAATAAGATAATATGAAATTAAACTTCTTTTTGAATTATAATATCTTTTGTTCCCAGTAGTTTTACAGATATTTTATTTTTAGTTTAAGCCCGTCAGTCTGATAAATAAGAGATGTTACATTATAGGGTTTGATCTATGATTTATTATTTCATTAAGAGATGTTAAGTTCCTTAGAAAAAAAAAAGGATGTTAAGGTCAAGTTCAAACATGAGGGTGCAGACATATCCTTGTATTTTCAACACGAGTAAAAAGCATAAAGATTTTAATGATCGAATAAAAATACTAAACAAAATAATCATTTACTACGTACACTACTCATCATTTCATTACTGAGTCAGATTCTTCCTGGAAACAAGCACCTATACTCTTGGTACATTCTTCCTGGAAACAAACACCTATACTCTTGGTACATACAGTAGCTAGTAGAAATGCCATTCTTCTGGAGGTCTTTTTCCATATATATATATATATATATATATATATATGTCAATCATATGTCTTGTTAATTCAATTCCCAAGAATAAATGTTTCAGGTGGTCATCAACCTTTATAGGTACCTTGGGATTATTGGGCCATTGGGGTATGCTGACGTGTCTTCCTGCAAATCGAAGTTTGATAGCAGCCAAATTTCACCATCAGCTTTCAGCAGAGCCTAACAGAGAGATGACACCTAAAGGCGCTTCTTAAACTTTAAAAACTTCATAATAGATTAGTGCTCTCAACTCTCAAGCATATCAAGAGCAATATGGATGTTGGCAAGTATAACAAGCTGTAAAATTTACAAGTTACAAATACCAAACATGTGTATCGAAAAAGCAAACCAAATAAAGAGTAGATGCCAACAGTGTACATAAATCTTTGCGAGAAATGGAGATGAGAGTGAAAAGGAGAGGGTAATCTTTTAAGATATTATATTCATATATTAATATATATTTTAGAATATTGTTATTATTATTTAATAAAATAATAATAATATTTACTCATAAATATATATACACACATATATATAATAATTAGATAATGTTTAAAACTACAGAGTTTATTTCTATTGTTGTAAAAGTTTTGAACATGCTCTTCAATCCTTGAGAATTATTGCTATTCTGTTAAAGCCTTGAGTCTGATTCCCAAGCCCTTTTGTTGGGATTCGGCACACACGCAGCGGAAAAACGCGAAAAATAAATACAAAAAACGAATTTCAAACGCAGGATCCGTGTATAATAAGCGGATGACTATGGAGAATCGGATGTGTACCTTATTAAAGCTTTCCTTATGATAATTATAGAGATCCAGAAACGATGAATCACAGCAGCCCTTCACAGAAATCTGCTCTCTATCGGTATCCACACGAACGTCGTATCGTCTAACGATCACCGGAGTTAGGTACTAGCCTGTTTCTGCCTCTTTGTCTCTCTCTCTTTCTCTAGCCTCTCAAATAACGTAGAGCTGCTAGGGTTTTATCAAAAATGAAATTATAAAACTGTTAACCCTAAATTATACATCTTTATGTATATATAGAGGAGAGAGAGACTTGGGCCAAAACCCTATTCTGATTGGACTTCTTAAAACCCATTCAGATTTCAGATTTATATTATTAATAAATTCGAATTCTAATATGTATATAATTAATCAAGTCTCAAACTTTGTCCTAAACGAGCCAATCTCGAACTTGTTCGTGAACGCGAACAGCTCAATTCGTAAATAACCTAGGAGAATCTTTATTTTATTATTATTATTCATGTTAAAGGTTTTGATCCTGATTCTCACTTCCTTAAATCTGAAATAAACTCTTTACTTTTAAATTCAAGTAAGTTACTTTATTCTCGTATCTTTATAAATTATACTAAGGAAATGATTTAAATCTATAAATAATAATTCAAGTCTTTATAATAAGGATGCATTATTAATCGTTAGTTTCCGAAAATTTTATCAAGATTCTACAAAAATTAAAATTAGAATTTTCCAATATTTTTAACAAGTATGACATTTCACCTAATTTTGTATTATGCACTAATTTTTTAAATTATAATCCTTTATATTTGTTAGTAGATACAGTATTAAATTTTAATATATTATAAATGAGATTTAAATTTTAAATTTATATTATTATTATTATAGTTATAATTATAAATATTAGATTTAAATAAATTGTTAGTTAATATTACTCAAATAAGATATTTTTAGGTATAATTTTATTGATAAATATATGTTATATAAATAAAATATACCGGAGAGGTTTGTATTTTTCGTTATTTTGTTAGGAAATGAAAACTTATTTTTAGACATGAAAATCTCATACGATACATACGATCGACATTGAATAATCTCTTGCGGCTTGCCCACGACGCATGAACCTTTTTTTTTGGACGGCTCGTCTCATGAACTTGAAGACACAAGATAACTCATAATTTTTGGTTTCAAACAAAAAAACTCATAATATTTCTTTTTTATAGCAAATGCATATCGTATGGTCCATTACAACAGAACATGCATCTTCCACCATGTAAATTTTAGAGATATTTATTTGTAAAATGTGCATTTTAAAGAAACTATTTTACATATCATTTACAAAAAAGGTTAATATTAGATGATGAAAATCTTTTCAATAAATTTCATAAAATACGTTTTATCATCTCATAAAAACACGCAAGCATCACATTTATATCTCATATTAAATTCAAAACAAACATTTTAAATCATTTTCTAATTTCATTAAAGAAAAAGTTTACATAATTTTAAGTCGAAAAACACTACTCCCGCAATTTTTAATATTTAGCATTTAACTGTTTTACACATATCTTAAAATACTTTAACTGTATAATTATAATTATTAAATTTTAAATTATTTTATAAATAAAAATATGTTTTAATTCTTAAAAAAGTTATAAAAATATAAATATTAAAAACGGAGGGTGTAATAAAAAGTGAATATTTATCCAAAAAGCAACACGTGTTTCCTCCGATTCAATCTCTTATTTTATTTTGTGCAGGACAATCAATTATATATATATATACACGCACACATTTTTATTTACATTTTACCGAACCATTTTCAGAGAGAGTGAGAGAGAGAGAGTGAGAGACTGAGAGAGATTCCGGTGAAATGTCGTCGGAGCAATCGCCGGACTGGCTTCCCGCCGGCTGGACTATCCGATCAAAATCTAACGATTACGGCAAGAAAATCAAGGTCTAATTCTATTCGTAATTTCTCAAATTTAGGCAACTTTATCTTTTTTGAGCTGAAATTGATTCAAAATTGCTGTGAATTTATTATAATTATGTTTTTATTGAAGAATTAGATAGTTTTAGCTCTATAATTAGTGGATCTGTGGTGTTGACTTGTAGATATACACACACATATCAGTTTAATTATATGCATGAGTTAGGTTTGTAAGTATTGCATTTGTAGGTGCTGCATGTCGTTTAATTCAGGAGTGAAAATGCTATTGTTAGTTCGATTGACTCGAATAATATTGCATGTACTGTATATACTGGAAAAGAGTGTAGTAATTTTTTTTCCGGATTACATATTTGACTTTTAAGTAGTATATTACTTCCGTATAAATAGATAATTGAAAGAGTTGCTCTTTGAGAAGAATTATTGAGCTCTTTTTTTTTTCGATTTATGAAGTCTACCTATTACACAATGTTCCTTTTTTCCCATGACTATTTACTGTTGCTGGGAACTGTATTTTGTATATGAATGCTTACGATACATGTTAAGTTAGGTAGGTCTGTACATATATTCAACTTCAGCATCACCTCTGGTTGTTTCTTTATTGTTCTAGTTATGCCTTTGGTTTTATTTCTGATTTTTCTGTTATTTCAAATGCAGTTTTATGTTGATCCTGTAACCGGACGTAAATTCTACTCAAAAGCACAAGTCTTTCAGCATCTTGAGAGCACAAAAAGTGTCACTGTTCCCGAAGTAGCCATAGTAGTTCCTGAAGTAGCCAAAGTAGTTCCTGAAGTAGCCACCTGCGCAGTTGATAATGTTTGTCCCTATACTTTGTTCCCTTTAAAAAGAATTTCTTTATGCATGACTTCAAAAGGGTCATATCATAAATGTCTGGATAACATATGGTTTGTTAACTAAGTGTTGTAAAAGTCATCTACTAAATTCTAGATTCACAAGTAATGTTATAGCAAGTTTTTTTTATAAGAGGATAATATAGGATAGAGTTGTCAATTTGAATATATTCATTTGATCTTGGTTTGGACTTTTGACTTCCAATTGCTATCACTTTCTTTTATCGGGGCATAATCATTTTTCCTTAAGTTTGCTATATGTTTGTCTTGTTCTGCCCTAATTTTTTTTTTTTGGAATTTACAAAACCTAGAAAAGTTAAAAATTATTTATATATTAGGAAAATAATTCAAAGCATAAGTAATACAATACTTTTTAATGGAAAATGCAAATAAATATAATTTATGGGTGGGAAAATTTTAGTAGAGTATGTTACTCTTTTTGGAATAGCATCAAGCGAGATCTTTTCTATATGAGCAGCATTATTATTTAAAGAGAGCCATGACCATTATTCCTTCTATATTGAAGATGATAAATTAAGACAATCTTATGTTTCTTGTAAGTGTTACGTATGTTGTACTTTTTTGCATATGTGAAGAGAACCTGGACTAAAAGATCTGAAAAGTGGATACATATAATCTCTTCATGCTATGTTGAACTAGTTGTTTTATATCACTCTCTCTTTCCCCTTCATGCTTTCCCCCTCCCTCACTCCATTACAAGGACTGTGCATTTAAGTACATACTGAATCGAGTCATTATAAACTGAACCAGGCTTTTATGTACCAAAGTGAACTAGATAAGGTATAAAATCAAATACCAAATATGTCGCACCGATGCACGGTACAAATGGCCACTATAACCTTCCCGAGCACAACTTTTTCCTGTTATCATATTTAATAAGAAATTAAATGGGAAATTAGGCATACGCTGAAATATTTATATATTATAAAATTTAATTAATCTATATATTTTTGTCTATATTTGTTAAATGTTGTATCATATTTCGAAGGTTGTGTTTGGAGAGATGGTCAAATGTCATTGCATTAGTATATATTGTAATCTATGTTATAATATTAAGTTTTGGTGATATTAGTTATACTAATTTGTGTTAGTTAATTGGAATACCAATATAATAATAAAAAAAGGTATTAAAACTGGACTAATCAATATAGTTATTTCTTGGGTACACTTCCGGTTTGGTATGTGGTATAGGTTTGGTTTTGCACACCCCTTTCCACTGTAAATGTGCAAAGAAGGGGGGGGGGAATATACGTAATTAAAAATATGTATGAGATTTCTGTTATTTATTACTGTGTGCATGATGATGGAGATTAATCTTTTTTGTCATTGATTACGTTACATCAATCTGTGCTTCCAAATTGTGACTTTGCATGGTATTCAATCACAACAATTTATCATAGAATAAAACACAGAAAGATGCCAAATACGGTGAATATATGCGTTTGGTGATCTGGAAAGTTGACAACATAAATGATATGTATCTTATTGAGCTGTAAAACATTTATCAATCTTATTGTATAGAATGAGTGAATATTTCCTGTTGGGAAACAGGTTTTGATTTGGTGTACCTCTTATAGTCTTATCTGATTTCCTTATGAAAGGTGTCATCATTGTCTTGTCCGCATAGGTGTGTCTATAGTTCCATACATGTTTGTATATCTCTATATGTGTTTATATATATTCGTACAAACTTGTATATATGTTTATATGTCTGATACATGAAGTTAAACACATGATTAGGCTAAAGTAATACTAAGATGAGTGACCACATGGGAATCCTTGGGAAAAAGTTATTTTGTTTATTATGTTCTACTTGCAGAAAAGAAGTGTACTTCATAAAAAAAAATTGATTCGTTATATCTTATAGTTCTCTCTTCCGAATATAGGAAAAAGCAATTTGAAGTCTTATCCATGTGAAATGAATTAAATTATAAAAACTAAACAAGTGATACATGTTGCAGCCTTTAGAAAAAGGCCAACTTGTACATGAAATGTAGACATTATGGATATTACGTAGTACTCATATGAATCTAATTCCTGGGCTGTGTTCATTAGCTTAAGTCTATCATTGATATGGATAGGCTTGATATAACATAGTTAAAGTAGGAATTCTGCTAGCAAGATATTTGATATTTATCTTTGGGTCACTCTTTTGTTATATCTCATTCCATTTCTGGCAATATAATGTGTATGCTGAACAAGGTAAATCAACATATTTGATATTTTTCTTTGGATCACTCTTTCTATATCTCATTCCATTTGTGGCAATATAATTTGTACAGGCTGTAAGCAAGGAGGTTGTAAACAAGGTTAATGAATCTCTTGATTGGTTACCAGACGGATGGCTTGTAGAAGAGAGAACTCGCAACACTGGTGTCTCAGTTGGATCAAAGTTCAAGGTACGAGTGCTGTTTGAGTCTTAGAACCTTCGATATGTCTGATACAGTCTTGCCCTTACTAAACTGAATCAGTTCATTTTCCTTGAGCTATCTTAGGGGACTAGTCTGAAGGATTTTATTCTTTTCTTGTGGATTCATGTTAGCTTTATGCTGGTTAAGTTCTCATGATTTTGTGTGAAATTCAAATTTGCGGGAAGCAGCAACTTTTGCCTTTGTCTTGTCAGCCTTGATTTTTATATGCCACATCACATATGGGCATGGAGTTTCTAAAGGCCACAATAGAATAATTTTCTTTTAGCGCTACCTTTAGTCATATTTAATAGTGGTTTTTTAACGATTTAACCATACAGATGTTAAGATCTTGTCAAAATATCATTTTAAAATTACTTTATTTAAAATTAAGTAATGGACTTATGGAGTATCATTTATATAAAGATATTGTTTTTTATATAATTTTAATGGCATAGGTTGAATGTACATTTTTTGTTATAAACACATTGATCCAAAATACAAAATTATTTGAAAATTTGCATATTTGTTTATTATTATGTCATATTCACATCCGTGTGTTTAGATTAAAAAAAATAAATAAATGAAGTAGATTTGAGCCGCACTAATGGAAAAGTTTTCTATTGTGGCATTTGAATTCTCTTTTCTCATCACATATTTGGTAAGTGACCAATATATTTAGGTTTTAGTTATTGCAAGAAAGTGGTTGAGTTGCTTACCATAGCAGCAGACATGGAAAGATTTCTATAAACAAGTCTTGCAGCATTAACACCTCCCAAAAAAGAAAAAACATCGAGTTGCATCTTTAACATTTTTCATTTTAAAAATTTATTTCATTACAGGTTTACACTGACCCCAAAAGTGGACACAAATTCTACTCGAAGCCCGAGGTGTCTCGATATCTTGCCAAAATAAGCAGCAGCAGCCCGCTGTTAGGCATCACTCCTGTTAACGAAGTTTCTCCTGTACTAAGCCTCTCTAGCTCTTTATTTTTTTGTGTCATAACCTATATAATTCTTAAATACACTTTGGATTTGTATGAACAATTTGTTGTACGGAGTTTATGAAACTTCTGCAATCAAGTCATTATATGAACAAAATGAGTACATATCAGATCAAATCTTAAAATCGCTAGAAAGAGTTTCCATCTAGTTTCTGATTCCTAAATTATCTTCATGATTCATAACTACGATAAAATCTTAAATAAGGATGCATAACTCTGTGTCGACTGTGTGGAGGTGGGTTCATATCACTGCCTATTGTGGCTGAAACAGAAAAAATGTAAATATCTTTATCTGGTTAAGATTCTGAAAGCAGTTGTTTTTTGGTTTGAGCTCTTGTGAATGCATTAAAAATAAATATATTGGCTGTGTCGAAAAGTAACTTTTACTTGCTTTCGGTTTGAGGATTTACTATTTAATATAATATGTATTAGGATTTAAATATGCTTGGATGTTTAAAGTGGAAACCTTAAACTGGTGCATAGGTATAAGATATTACACCCCTGAGGTGAACATCTGCTTGCTGATTTAAATTCCAATATTTTTCCAATTTCTTCGACTATATTTTTATCCTCTAAATTTCATTGTGGCATATATTTCTCAGACTGTTTTAAAAATGAAACAAACAAACAAGGAAACAAAGCAAACAAATGAAGAAACAAACGAATCTCCAGAATGGCTACCTCAAGGATGGAGTGTGGAGTCAAAAATTGGCGACAAGGGAAAAAAGCGCAAGGTACTAGTCAAGTCATAGACTTACCAAATTATCTCTATTACCTCAGTGCCACCTTGCTATTTTATATTCCGATCATCTTATGTATGACGATTTTTCTTAGTCTTGTTCCGTCAAGTGTTGGGCAGAGAATTATGGTGATCATAATATATGCTTGTGATAAGGGCCTGTATTCTGCAACTCTTTTTCCATTTTGTCTTCCATTCTTATAATTATCCATCTATTTTGTTGTGCTGCTTCCTGAGGAATTTAATCTATTTTGAATTTGATCTTATGAGATGTTTAAATTTAATGTAGTTTCTGAATGGTGACATTTATGTACTTGATTCTTGACTAAATGTGTATATGCTTTAAGATATACCTGCTCTCCTGGTCTGTGCATGTATGGCTGTCACCTTTATTTCTATTGGTAACATGCGTACTGCGTAATAAATACTCTTATACAAAAGTGTGGTTCCATGGAGATTAAAAGATATATCTTACTGATGGAATGCAAGTTTTAGACATAGTAAAACTTCGAGGTGCTGATGCTTTGTTTGGCTGGAAGCAGCGAAACTAGGTGGGAATGGAATTAAGTTTATACTGTTTTGTGGATAGAAATTTATAATTTACGTTCTCCCTCATTTCAGTCATACTAATTTAAACTAGAGTTCATCCTACAAATGTGGAGATGGATGGATTATGCCTACTTCTACTCATTTTCTTGACAAACACCCTCATAATTACTATGTTCAATAACATGACAATATCTGACTAGGAAATTCGAGATGCCGAAGCAGGCTGTTAATGTTTTCTTTGTTAGCTTCCAAGGTTCCTAGCCAGATTAAAGTAAAATTTCCAGTCAATAATGTAGTGAGACTACAAATTTGATTGTGAGCAAATGGTTATTAGTTGCTATAGGTGGTGGTGTTTGTGTTAAATTTTGTTAGATATGAAATATAGTGAAAACTGGATATAAAGAATTCCTATACATCCAATGTAAAGTTGATCTTATTGTGCTTCCAATTTCTAACTCTAAAATTCTGGCGATAACTCATGTTCTTGTATCTAATTTTTTGGTTCATTATTGTAGGTCTATATTGATCCTGCAAGTGGATTTAAATTCTATTCAAAGCCGCAGGTGTCTCGGTATCTGGAAAAGATAACCAGCAACTCTTCTCCACAGATTGTCACCGCCAGCAACTCTTCTCCACAGATTGTCGCCGGCATCCACTCTTCTCCACATATTGTCACTGGCTCTGCTAATGATGTATGTCCCATACTATACTCACTATTTTTCTAACCCAATATGATAAACTATAATATGTAATTAGTTTTAGCCATGAAAACAACCATTAACAAGTCATATATATGAACTAAGTTACTCATTTAGTCATGGGCGTTATTTATTGGACAGATTTGGAAACAAAGATTTCATAAAATACTCGTACTTTAGAATTTCAGGCACACTTTTCTTAAGTTTATTTATTATAAGATCTTGTTGCATAATAATTACAGTAGTTCGCCTTATCAGTAGTTTGCAAATTCTTTTTGGTATTGCACAGTGCTCAATAATGAAATTCGTGTTGCATAATATTTTGTTTTATTGGCCATACCTTATAATTGTACTCTTTTTTCTTTTCTCAAGACAAATGAAAGAAAGCTTGTCTAATGCTTAGAATTACAAAAGGTGTACAATTGTACTTGGACTGAACAAATCCTTCTAATGTGTTACATTATTTTACTTTTCAGCTATGCTTGGATCAATCAACTGAAAGTGGACCCTCCCTGAAGCCAGACGTGTCTCCAAGTCACCAAATGAATAAGAGCAAATTTGAGGAGAAGAAAGTAAATGGTGGCAACAACTTGGACAATGTTTGTGCCATAATTCACCCTATAGATAGTTATGAGATACTTCAGGGATATAGCCTTTGCTGATAATGATCTTTATCTGAATTTTTTATGTAGGGTACTTTCGAGAGGGTCACAGATGAAAAGTTTCCCCCAGGGTGGGTAAAAGAGATTAGAATGAGAAAAACTGGCGATAAACATAAAGACCAGGTCAATTTCTACTGGTTTCACCTAGACTAATAGTTTTATCTTTTTCTTACATTCAAAAAGGAAAAAAAATATATGCATGAACGTGACTGAATTATGTAGTTTTGAGGATATACTGCATTAGACATTTGTTATGACATACCAATTTGGGACACTGTCCTAATCTATTTTTGGTGTTCAGTTTTACATATGTCCTGTAAGCGGATACATGTTTCGTTCAAAAGTGGATGCTCTGCGCTATCTTGAAACAGGAGATGTCAAGATGTGCAAATGCAGGCCGATAAAAAGAGACATCAGTCATCTGAATTTGGAAAATAATAATGCTACTGTAAGTTGTCACTTTTCAGATGAACCTTTGCAATAAATAACATGGTTGTGATCTGGCAAGCCATTAACTGTATCTCATAAATGGAAGTCTCTTGTTTTCAGCATGATATAGATCAGTCAACAGGGGGAAGAAACTTATTGAAGCCTGAGGTCTCTGAAGACCACAAAACCAATCAGAGCAACATATCTGGAGACCACAGAAGGGTCAAGGCATCAAGGAACAATGTAAATATATCAAAGATACTCACAATTATCTACATGTGGTTGATTCTAAGAAATATATTATTGATTCTTTCTTAAATAACAATATAGGTTGTGGTCGGGAAGAATTCTTCTGAAGATATACCTCCTGGGTGGAAGATAGAATACAGAAGCAGGAATATGGCTAATCGAATTGTCA
Source organism: Oenanthe sinensis (assembly GCA_028671895.1). Lineage (NCBI taxonomy): Eukaryota > Viridiplantae > Streptophyta > Magnoliopsida > Apiales > Apiaceae > Oenanthe > Oenanthe sinensis. The sequence goes on along the minus strand of CM053812.1, from coordinate 26,770,880 downwards.
AAGATCCGGTACTGTCTATCTTTCTGACTTGAAGCTAGTGCTTTTACTATCTGTATCAAGGGGCACACTAACATTTTAATGCATAGATAGATTACATTCCCCCCTTCTCCAAAGAAATAACAAACATAAGGTTAGCCGAAGCAGGTGAATGAGATAGGCTGAAATTTGCATTTTTTGTTCAAGACATGCAAGTTCTATCTGTTGAGTATCTCCAACAACATATCTATTCAAGCTCCTAACCTATATTATGAGGAGATTTTTCCAAAATCAAGCTCCAAGAGCCTCCTAAATCTTCCTCAATTAATTAAGAGTCCTTCCAACCTCCTCAATTCAAGGAGTCTCTCTCCTCTCCTTATTTCTTTCTTTATTAATATACATCACTTCTTTCCAACTTTTTCATAACATCATTCTTTCTCTTCAAACACCATGAGAACATTTACTAATAAAAAGTGATAAAAAAAATTATTTAAGAGGCATAGATGAAGAGTCCATTGGAGATTAGAAAGATTAGAATAACTTAAATAGTTAAGAGTTAATATTTAATATTATTTTTGAGGAGTATGGTTAAGTGATTGTTGGAGATGCTCTTACTACACTGTCAAAACAATGAAGTTGTGTTGATAATTGTTCTGCTAACAATGCAATCCGTACAGTATTATTTGGATCCTGTTAGTGGCTATGAATTCCGCTCAAAGCCCGATGTACTGCGTTATTTGGAGACTGGAGATATTAGATCGTGCAAAATCAAACCAAAGAAGAGAGATATCAATGATCTGAATACCGATGAAACTATCTCTGTAAGTCTTCATCTTATGGGGTTTTGCGTGATTAACTTGAAGGTTTAATTGTCTTCAGTATTATAATGTCATATATTGATATATGTGTTCAAGAATGTACATATTTTATTTTTAGTTTTTCTGTTAAACGTGCATTACCTAACATGATTTGGTATACTTGTTTATGATCTAAAATTTTTGTGGTTATAGCTTATAGACCACTGCTATATTGGTATGCAAATATCTTATTTTCTTGCAAAAGTTTATAGAAGCTGATAGGACATAGCATGGTAAAATCAATATCCTGTTTCATAATGATTATAGTTGAAAGCAAGTTTGCTTTCAATGTTACCTTGAATGAGATTAAAAATGATGCTAATATACTTTATTTTGTGTTATTTGAGTGGTTAACATTAAAAATGAAAACTTTGACCTATAGTTTAGGCAGCACATTGTCATTATAATTTCCATCAATGAGACAAGGTGGAGGATGTGAAGGAATTTGTCTACTTTAGTCTTTATTTGGGGGGTTGGGGGATGCATTACTAATGTTTGTTGGACCTGCTTGCTTACATATTGAAGAATAATTTATCCTGGACTTGTTTTCTTTTTCTTGTTTGTTTGGTGGTTTACTTACTAGCAGAATTGTAACAGTTGAAGTTTTTTAGTAATCCGCAAACTTACGAGTCATGACTTGGACCCAAGTGCATCGTATAATGTGTTGAAACTTCACTGCATTATATCAGGCTCTGTATGTCTATGCACCATGTTGGGATTTCCAGTTAATGTCTATTATTCTATGATTCAAAATGGTAGAACCTACCTCTAGTGTTTTACAAATACCAGCACATACACACATACCAACAATCTACAACGATTTTCCTGCACCTGCTTGTGTCAAATGAAGCTATAGGATATCTCTGGATGTTCTACAACTGTTATTTTCTTGTCCATTGTCTATTGTCTATATAGATTATTGTCTGGTTTAAGCACTGAGATGATAATATTCCAGATTTATTTTTACTAAATTTGATTTGGTGAACTTTTGCCTTTTCAGCCATCATCTGCTGCTGAGGTGAAGAAATCGGGGACTACAACGAAAAGACAATTTCCTGGTCAGCATATAAGATTATAAGCTTACTTCAGTTGAAATCAGCATATACAAGTCTAAATGATACAAAATCAGATCATTGACTGATGTAGAATCTTCTGGTGTAGGTGAAATTATGGGTAATACAATTGTGTCAAAAAGTGCAGTCTCACCAGAAGTTGGAAGGCCACAGAGTAGGCGTAGAAGTGTATCTGTTCCAACAATGGATCTTTCATCACCAGGAGTGCAAATACATGAAGCTAGCTTGGAGAAGATCTCTGAGCCAATAAATAAAGACTCTAAGGGAGAAGAAATCATAAACTTTTCTTCTGCTAATGACATTATTTTATCTGTGATAAATGATATCTTCAATGACGACGAAGTGTTAGGGAGTGAGCATAGCATAGAAGAGACTCAGAGCTCAACTAAATCCAAGAAAAAAAGAGTGCTTAATCCGCCTCTTCGATCTTCAAAAAGAATTGCAGGGGTCAATCTTGATAAACCGGTGAAGAGTAGTCTTGGTGAATCTTCTCAAGCTGTAGCTGGGAATGGTGATGAAATAAAAGCCAATTCATTGTCACACATGGATGCCTCACCTTGTAAGGTACCCCAGCAACTTCAGACTCAGAATGAAGGTGAGGCTGCAGATCCTACTTCCATTTGGAAAGATAATATATTGAGCAATGTGTCGAATGGAAGTGGTAAAAAGCTAGTTGACCAATCTGTTACAGAGAACCGATCAAGGAACCAGGTGACTGAGAAATTCAGTGATAGAAGTCCTCCGAAAGAGTTGGCACAAAATGCTTTTGCTAGTGAAGAAATTACTTCAACTGTGTATCAGATGGACAAGAAGGGGAAAGGGAAACAAGCAGATGCCTTAGAAAACCATTTAGAGAGGCAGGAGGCTGAGAAACAAAACGATGGCAGGCATGAAACAGAGCAGCCACCGATTGAATATCCATATATGGAAGATCCATGTTTCGAATTTGCATTCAAAACTCTTACAGGGGCAATACCAGTTGAGGAGAACTTGTCATTTCAGGATTACTTCAAGGAGCAGGCGGATACTTCTCAAAATGAATATAATGGTCAAGTAGAACAGCAGTCAGAGACTGGACAACCCAGCTTTTCTCCGGTTAAGTTTGCATCCCACTCTGCAGTCACAGATACACCCGTGCCTTTGCAGCAGTTGCCTCCAAATAGTACTTACCCTGCGTCTGAAAATGTTGGCATACCAAGTTTTACCAACACGAGTCAACAATTTGGCTTTGGGGATGGATGGCAAGCAAAAGCCAAATGAGCGGAATATGTTAGATATATGATAGAACAGATATAGACACTAGCTAGTTATGAACGATGTTTTAAAAAGTCTAATGACTAGCACTACGTCGTTGATAAATTTTTAGCTAGTGCTTGTACTTTTAACTGATTTGTGGTGGTAATGGAGTTGTTTTGCTTAACACATTCTATCAAAACCCATAGGCCACTGAACAGTTGCTCTGGTTAACATATTTGGAATGTAAGATTACCCCTGCCTGGACTGGTGACTTTTTTTAATCATTTAGTTAAATGTTTGCACTAGAATTTTCGTGCTTGATGTCATCTGAACTTTCATTGAACTAAACGTCTTACGATATCAGTATTGGTATTATCATTGCTTTTATTTTTAGGCCGCCCCTTGATCCTTGGGTAACGAATAGACCCAAAGAGGTGCCTCCTATTAGAGTTACAAGCGTGACCATTTAATAGTAGCATGTATCTTCATCTCATTACATATTCATTTTGTCTCATAATTTTATTATTTTAACTGTATATCAATGTTTTAATTAAGAGCATCTCCAACCCATTACACTATTTTGGTGTAAATCACACCAAAATAGTGTAGAAGTTACTCTATTTTTAAAATCTTCTTCAACCCATTTACATTAAAATTTACACCAAAAAGAATTTTTGTTGTACTATAAAGATTATTTTATAATTAAATGACAAAAACAATAAAGTTGTTAAGGATATAAAAGGAAGAAATTTGTTTTAGTTAAAGGAATGTAAGTGTAATGTTGGGATTTAGAAAAATTCTAAAAGTTACGCCAAATTTGGTGTTACACCAAAATGGTGTAACTTTTAGAGTTTGGCCGGAGAAGAATTTTATACCAAAATAGTATAAAAGTGCAAATTTAGACCATCTCCGACCAAACTCTAAATTTGCACTTGCGCACTTGCACTTCTGAACCTTAAACCAGATTTTCCCATTGTTCCTTGAGTCACAAGATTAGAGCATTACCACAACTTTTTGTTTCTTATAATCTTGCAAGATGGTTAAAGTTATGTTGTTTTAACCAGACAGATGCCATATTCAGAAATACGTTGTTTATGAATTCATCCAACCAAATATTAGTACCAGGATTACAAAATGTGATAGAAGAAATTAAATACTCGATCGGGATATGTCAGTACTATTAACCGAAAACCATTTTCATTGCACTTTAGTTTCTGAAGCACTTTGATCATGTGATCCAAGAAATGCGGATATTGATCATTCCTGCAGGTATGAAGATTGTTTCCATGCACCCTCCATAGCTTTCCTCTTGGATCTAGAGACCGGTCATTTACTTCCTGAAGAAGAAGAAAACAAGATCAGAGAAGACCAAATATACAGCAGTACGTTATCTTTCAAGTAAAAAACTTGATCCAAGAGTACTGATGTAGAATTCAGCTGTAATCACGAGTTTATGATTAGTTTTGAGTTGGCCACTCTTAGTGGGATAACTCCGTATATCTCTTTTCCCTTTAAGCTTGCTTTGCAAATGCATACAATAGTAACCGGAATATATATATATAATTAATGCCCGAACTAATTAAGAAGTGCAGTTAATTAGCTCTATCTGGAGTGAAAGTAAGGCCTACTCTGCTGATCTCCCCATGAAATTCTGATGTTGGAGGGATACATACTCCTTTCCATATGTTAGCATGTTACAATTAAGTGCATTCTAGCTGCTTAATTCTTAAATCAAAAGCGATATATTGTCTGCGCATGATCATGTGTACAAAGAAATGACTGTATTCAACCAACCTGATGCAGCACTGCTTTTTTGCTCTTGTGTTGGACAAGTGATGACAACATATATATATATATATATATATATATATATATATATATATATATATATATGGATCCATTCCATGTTACATTGTTACTTACACAAAAACACTTCTTCTACATTCACATGACAAATCCAACATTTGATCAACCAGTGAAATACTCGCACATGCATAATGTAAGAGTCCAAATCAAATAGCATGTTTACTCAAATCTGATCATATATGCACCAACATATTTCGAAAATCCACTAAAAAACACGTTTAATCTGCTAACTATATATTACATAAAGTTGCATTGTATTATATATATTATATATTTCAAGAAAAAGTTGAGATTTTCTGGATCTTAAATAGTACTTTGTTTTTCTTTATATATACCATGTTGACATGGAATTGGAGCGATCCATATGATACGGCCCGAAATAAAGTGAACCGCCCCGACCCGCAATTCAGACAGATTCTTTTTGTTGGTCATCCATCTTTTTCCATTGCTTATCTTATCTCAAATGAATTATTGAAAAATGGCAATACTTAATAATGGAGCATATATTTTTATTTTGTGAAATAGAAGAAACAAGACAGCTGAATAAAAAATTTCAACTTATTAATGATTTTTAATTCATAGGTAACTTACAAGGGCATAAACTATAATTTATATTTAGTTTTTATTTTAACTTATGTAGAAATTGAAATTTACTCTTGTAAAGTGTACACAAAATAAATAAAATTGATGGGAAAGAGACGTGCTTATGAAGCTTCTTTTGAGGTTGGGCTAATGTTATCAAGTGAGGACCAAACTATTTTATTAAAATGAAAGCAACTAGTACTAGTTTGGCCCCAACATGCTTTGTTTTTCACAACTGTTTTACTAAATTATAAAGCACAATCCAATAATAACATTTTGGAAAAACTTTCAAGGTTGGTATTAAAAGTAATTCAATTATATTATGATTTGTGTAAATCGTGTTCTGTATAAAAAATTAATAAACTTTTAATTAACATTTACAAAATATCAAATTTCGAATGTATACACATATAAATCGAATCGAATAAGTATCATGATTGCTGATTTAAAAATGGATATTTCTAGTATGGCAGCTCAAAAACCTACAATAATAATGTCCATTCGCTGTGAAAGCGGAAATATAATAGCCAACTAACTATGAATACTAGTAACTAAATTAAGAAATACCCGCCAAGAATTATTAGTCGCATTGCATGTATCTTTTTCGAACCTAATCAATTCGATTCCTCTGTTGTTGCCTGCCTTATCCATTCCATTCCACACAGTTCCCCTCGATTTTCCCAATAAATTATTGTTGCCTTTCCTATCTTATCTCCTCTGTCTATCCATATTTACGTGTACATCATCTATTTATGCATGTATAAATATTGATCACTTGTCTTCACGGAACTCTGTGTTTTCTTAGCTTGCAATTTTTGTTTTTGTTCTCGTTTGGAAAAAGTGATTGATGGGTTCACTTGAACAGCAAACGATTTTAGTGACTGGAGGGGCTGGATTTATTGGTTCTCACACTGTGGTTGAGCTTCTTGAACAAGGGTTTAAGGTTTATATTATTGATAATCTTGATAATTCTGTTGAAGAAGCTGTTGACAGAGTTAGAGACTTGGTTGGTCATGAGCTTTCTAATAATCTTCACTTCCACTTGGTAAGTTCTTAGTTCGATCTTGTATTTAAATAAATTTCAAGTTTTTCGTCTTACTCTCCTAAGATCATATTTATGTTTGGTTTTGGATGTTTTCAAATTTTATATTCGGAACTGAAAAATAAATATGTTTTTCAATGTTTTCTTTTTGTGTGGTTGGTTGCAGGGGGATATAAGGAATAAGGATGATTTGGACGAGTTGTTTTCTACGACCAAGTATGTTGAATTTGCATTTTTGTTGTCTTTGAAATCTATGCTGTTCTTATGTTTGGTTTCATATTTGAAATTCTTGGATTATGGGTTTGTTATAGTTTGATGTGATCGAGACAAATCGGGGCTTATTTTAATTCATGTGAAATAGGTTTGCTGCTGTAATCCATTTTGCTGGCCTCAAAGCTGTTGGTGAGAGTGTTGCGCATCCATTTCGGTATTTCGATAATAATTTGATCGGATCAATAACTTTGTATCAAACAATGGCCAAGTATAACTGTAAGAAGGTTTGTTACTTCTCTTGAATATCGTTACGTATCTGTTTTAGTCTAGTTCCGTGTTTGTTTTATTAAGTGTCGTAGGATAATCTGGATGACCAGACATTTTCCAGTGTTATTCACAAGTTTAGACAATCTTTGTCTCAGAAGAATTAAAGTTTAGACAAGTTTCTACAACTTTGTTAATTACCTCCAACAACATTTAGATGTCAATATGTCATGGATTGAAAATTTAATATTATTAGCAGCCTAGTTTATTATTGTAATCGGTTCCTAAAAATGTATAATAAGTTAATAACTGAATTGGTAACAACTCAATTTTCTCTTTGTGATGTAAAGTTCAGCTTCAGCTTCTATTCCCCCCCCCCCCCTAAATTTACATTAAAAAATGAATTCTGTGGTTTTGTAGTTGGTTTTCTCTTCATCCGCAACTGTTTATGGGCAACCTGAAAAAATTCCTTGTGTTGAGGATTTCGAGCTGAAAGCAATGAATCCATACGGGCGCACAAAGGTATATATGTACAAAATAAGCTATTGTAAATACCTGATAATGAATAGTACCTTTTATCCCTGAGTGAGTTGGTTACATCAGTATGGGTATACGTTCTTATTGTTAGGTTTAGGTGTAGCTTATTCTTAAATATCTCATCATTCTGTGTTCCTTTAGCTCTTTCTGGAAGAAATTGCACGGGATATTCACAAGGCAGATTCAGACTGGAAAATCATTTTGCTAAGATATTTTAATCCTGTCGGGGCTCATGAGAGTGGTAAACTTGGTGAAGATCCCAAGGGCATTCCCAACAATCTTTTGCCTTATATACAACAAGTTGCTGTTGGAAGATTAAGCGAGTTAAATGTATATGGTCATGATTATCCAACACCAGATGGTACTGCGGTATGTATGATATATTCATGTCACCATAGTTCAGTAATTATATATCTATTATATTTGTTTCCCACCAGCCAACCATAGGCAATACCACTATTTAAGTATTAAGTTCACTATTTTCTTATCCCGATGCTCTGTTTCAGTTTAGGTTGTGCTACCTAGTATTGCATATCTTTCAACTGGATGCATATCTTATATGATTCTATGATTTTACAGATCCGTGACTATATCCATGTTATGGACCTAGCAGATGGTCATGTTGCAGCACTGAGAAAGCTTTTCACTGCAGATAATATAGGTGATTGCATTATTTTGTAGAGAAATTACATGCATATATTGGTATTATTACTCTTACACTTGTGCTTTGTAAGTAAGACCTCCACTTGGTAATAATAAGCATGCATACTCTTGTACAGTATCATTTCAGGTTTCATATTATATAATTATTGCTATCAGGTTGTGTTGCCTACAACCTAGGGACTGGTTGTGGCAGATCTGTGCTTGAAATGGTTGCTGCATTTGAGAAAGCATCTGGAAAGGTGATCTATCTAGCACTTAGACTATCATATTCAAGTGTACTTCACTTCCACAGTTCCACATTTGCACAGATAGGAAGGAGTTCAGAACGTAGTTTTGTCTATTAACTCTCACATGTATGATACAGAAAATTCCTCTCAAACTATGTCCGAGAAGGCCAGGAGATGCAACGGCTGTGTTTGCATCAACAGAGAAAGCTGAGAAGGAGCTTGGTTGGAAGTAAGTTTCAAGTTTCACTATGTCACCAATTTGGTGGTATACTAGACCTTTTTCTTAAATAACTAGAGGGGCAACCGTTAGATTATTTTATGATAGAAAATTTTAAGTTGCTTATTACGAACTTGGTTGAATCTTATTATGAGCTAGGTAATTTCACCCAAACATTGTGGCCTTGCTAATCTGAAAAAATAAAAATAGGATTGGACAAGTGTTACGTGTGTAAGAGTTTGATGTTTTCGTATAACTAAGAAAAGTTGAAATTTATGTCAGGGCAAAATATGGCGTAGACGAGATGTGCAGGGACCAGTGGAAATGGGCAAGCCAGAATCCCTGGGGTTACCAGTCCAAGCATTAGTTCGACACAGTTATGTAGACATCAGTTCCTCATATAATGAAATAATTCAACTTTCTTGGATACCAAAAGGGTTACCCAAGTTCCCTAGCTATCCTTTATTTATACCTAGCTCATCTAATATTGAATCAGAAACCCATCATGTTGGTTCAGGCATCTCATTTCTTCCTAAATGTTATTGTATGAATTTTCATATTTCAGTGAAATAACCTGTTATAGTTTTCTTACATGTCTCAATTCCATTAAGAAACCTAGTCAAGATAATAAGAATGGGATGATTGATATAAAACCGCAAATATGGTTATATAATGAAAATAATGCTTATTGTCTAACATGTAAAACACACAATAAAATCAAATTGAAGCTATTTGTGAAGAATTAGAAAAGGAGAGTGGTATGGATTATGGCCTAATTCCAAATAGTAAGTATGTTTACCTTAAAATGGCTGGCTTAGTGCAACCACACCACAAGATATTACTGGATTTTGCTGAAGATTTGTTTTTAGTGACAGCAGTCGGCAGATTATGGATTTATGAATCAGAAAATAAAAAAAAGATTGTGTTCACTTGTAATAATAAAATGAAAAACTATGAATAAATTAATTTGTAATAATATATAAATAATTTCGTTCTCTCCGATTTCATTCCCAGTATAACATTTTCATACAATGATACGTAAACAATTAAAATGAACGAGAATATAATCAGGAACAACCAGTTTTGATACTTTTTTTGTTAAGAGCAGTGCAGCAGTGCTTCACCAACAATAATGTCTGCTTTAAGTTTTTGTAGTTAAATTTTTATATTATAATTAGGTCAACCAGAACGAATTACATGTTTTATTTTTTACTTTTGATTATTCTTCTATCATAATATCATGAACAACATTTTGCAAAATAAAAAAAAAACCTACACCCACTTGTCTTAAAAAATAAAAAATTTATAATGCCCCTCATCTAAAATACCAATATTATCCGTATAATTTAGTCCTAAGCTTGAGTAAAGGGAAAAAAAGGTTTTGACAACAAATATAATATTTAATAAAAAAACTCGTATAAAAAACACTGAAAAACAATTCAAATTATTATCTAATATTCTTGATTGAATTTCAAAATAAAAAAATAAAAACTGCACAAGTTTCAAATGGGGTGATAAACAAAGTTCAAGAACGACGCCGTATTGTTGGTTGAAGTCAATTTGTGATTTGGGGTCATCAAGTTTCAATCTTGGGGAGCGGCAACAACGTAAAGATTTGATCTTTAACCAGTAAGTAAAGCCTCTCCTACTTTTCTGTTTTGTTGTAAGCATGCATGTGTATATATATACAAATCTTTAAATATACTACTATGTTTATATACTGTTTATTAATTTTAATCTAATTATATGAATTTGTTTACACTTGCAACACTTTCTGCATAGTTGCTCAATTTTATGTGCCTGTGTTCTCATCTGGTTTTTCAAGAATTAGAATTATTTAATGTTATTAGCATAATTTTGAGTTTATATTAATCAATTTGCTTGTACAAGGTTTTTGGGTATATTTTGTAGCCTTTGTTTTTATTTCTCTAGGCCTAGATTTAGAAATGTAGAACAAGGCAGAAAATCATTCCCAGTGTTTAAATCGCGATTTTGCGGAGAAATTATTAGGCAGTGTATGATTTTATGTGGAGTTTAGCCTATTCAACATTGATTTTGGACATTGTGAGAAAATTATAAAACATTTTGCCAACCTGATTTTTAAGTAAGTCTAGTGGGTTATGGGCTTACAGTGAGTCAGTAGGATTCAATCACAATATCGTGCTAGGTTAATAAGAGCATTACCACTTACTTGTTTTCTGAATAGTAATCTTCATCCGAGTATGGGGAGTGGAACCATTAAATTCGGGATAATTGGAATATGATAGATTATAAGTAGATAAGCAATTTGATTACTTCTGTTAAATCAGGATAGTAGTCACTTGTAAACATAACATCAAAACACATGAAGCATATTGATCAATTTGCATAGTTAAGTTGTAAATTCCCATATGAAAATAGCATGGATAATGTTTTTCTTCTACTTCATTATGAATTTTTGTATGATTAATTGATTTACTTTAAACACTGTACTCAGCATTGTGTCTTTTTTCCTTGGCTTCTCTTCAACTGTATTGCAACTTTATTCGAAATTGTTATTAGCTGTTCTAAGCATGTCTATTTTTTTAATATTTTATGAAAATTCATAGTCGCCGAGCTTAACTGCTTTTTATGAAGGGACACGAGTATAATAAGATGGATTATAGTGACGGAAGTTCAAAGCCCAGGAAAATAGTTTTTGTTACAGTGGGAACAACCAGTTTTGATACTCTTGTTAGAGCAGTGGACACTCGTGAAGTTCAAGAAGAATTAGGAAAAAGAGGCTACACAGATCTTGTTATTCAAATGGGTCGTGGTTCCTACTTCCCTACAAAGGTATATGTGAATTAAGTATTATATATTTATATCATGTTGTTTTATTGGGAATCATTAGTTCATTTCAAATTAATAGACTTAATTCTAGAACAGCCTTATAATAACATTTAAGAAGATGTGCTACCCTGAACTTTGCATGAGTGCCCTTTTACAATTGGATCAGCACTGGATTTGAGAGAAATTGGTAATAAACTTAATTATGTTCCTGCTTTAGCTATGATGTATGTTTGATAAGCTCATTTCTCTTCCACTTCAATCTTTGAGATGTGCTACTGGACTTCCATAGAATTGAATATGCATCATAGATACATCAAAAGTATAAATTATGATTTGATAGGTTCCCTTTCTTTTGATGTAGCGGGAAACAGAGGTGGAGTGGATGGAAGGCAATTTTTATATTCATTATTAGAATATTTGATAGATCGTGTATATCTCTGTTGGTGTTGAAACTTAAAACCACCCCTGGAATTATTATTTTGTATACTTGGTTCCGTTAAAATATTCAAGATATAGTACACTTTTCCACATGTCAATACCAAGGGTAGTGGTTCTGCCGCATGTTGAATTACCCTGGTTTCATCATATTATCTTGTTTTCCTTTGATGTGCTAAATTCAATAGGGTATTTGAAAACATAGCGTATGAATATTCTGGACCTATATTCTAGAATCACTTTCTTTCTTTCTTTTCTGTGAATATTTTAGAACTTTCTTTAGTTGGCCAAGTTTATTCTCCTAATAGATTTGATTTATATTTCATACAGTCTAGTAGTGAAGGTGGATCTCTGAATGTAGAGTATTTTACTTTCTCATCTAGCATCGCTGACAACCTGAGAGAAGCATCTCTAGTCATCAGTCATGCAGGTATTACTTAAAGGACTACGGAATGCCCTTGGGAACATTTAAATAGTACATGGGTTTTTTACCCCCGGTCCATTCGTCTCTAAAGCACTTAAATGTATATATTTTATTTTGTCTTAATCAGAAATTGGTATATTCTTATATGGTATGGGTTCATAAAATTGCTATGCATCTAGATATCTTGTTTAGCTGCAAATATAGAAACTATGTACCTTCTTAGCGGTTGTTTGTGTATATGTAATTATGTGATTATGTACTATCACAGTATCTCCTGCTTGGTACCACACAAGATAGAACACTTTTGTCCCTCTATATTGTTCTAATTAGGCTTAATTTGGTCAATTCCGCAACAAGTATACTTATCCTTTTTCCTTTTTGCCTTGCCACACATATCATGACGATATATTGATGTCCAAGTTGTTTACTACTGTATGTCTTTGTGAAAGTATTCACTGCTGAAGACCAAGGTACAACTGCCAAACCCAAACTTATAGATACCTCCGCATCGTCCCCTAACCATACACCATCCAGAAAAAAAAAATTTAAACAGAGAGAAGATGGAAGAAAATGTATTTACAGGATTTACTGTCTTTGCACGAGTCCTCTCATTCAATAATCCGACTCCTTAGTAGTTCTTTTTGTTAGTTCTGTCTGCCTGAAATTATTCCAGACTAGATGCATTATATATAGAAAGAGAACAATTAAAGCCACTATTGGCTAGACACCAAACTCCAAACAACATGATGTTTTATAATAAAATCTTTGATTAGACTTCAATAAGTTTACTTCTGATTTTAAAGCAGTGTATGTGTTCCTGCACACACATCTGTGTATAATTTTCACGTATGTACAAAAGGAGTACTACTTGAACACATCCTGCAGCAAGTACAGACCTTTCAATCACGACAACAAGAACAAGACATTAAATAAACCAGAAATGATCCCTAGCATTGTAGCCTTATGGATCCCCCTCGCCCTTGGTAACAAGAGGTCAAGGATTCACCTATTCTAGCAAAACCTCCCATCAGATCCATCGTTAACCATTGGCCGTCAAGACGTATTTTCAAAATACCTATATCGACGGCTGTAGCAACAGAGGCGTGATTTGGTAATACACCCATTTGACCACTATTATTAAATAAAATGATTTCGTTTACTTTTGAATTCCAGTACGGTTCGATTAGGGTCAGTACACAAAGATTTAAGGTCATTTATTTGAATTGTGAGTCTTAGTGGAGACGCATGAGTATTTAAATTTCTGTAATTGACCTCACCCCAAAATTAAAAATAAAAATTAAAAAACCAGAAATAGTTTGACCAGATTTGATTTCCTGCAGGCTCAGGTAGCATTTTTGAGACATTGCGGCTAGGTAAACCACTTATTGTGGTAGTAAATGAGGATTTGATGGATAACCATCAAAGTGAGTTAGCGGAAGAACTAGCAGAGAGGAAACATCTGTTTTGTGCTCGCCCCCAAACGCTTTACAGTATTATTGCGACTATGAATCTGGACACTCTCATTCCATACAAATCGGGTGATGCTGTGCCAGTAGCTAAACTCATAAATAGATTTCTGGGATTTCCTGATGATTAATGATATTGTACAGATGTATTCTTCCGGTAATATACTCAGGGATATGTTTCAATTCTTTGTGATGTACACCTTTGTATTAACTTTAAAACTTACTTGCATTACAGTGTGTCAGTGTCAACTGTCAAATATGAAATATCTGTATGCAATATTTTTAAGCCAGCTCTGTAATATTTACTTTGTAGGATTTTTAAAGTCAGACACGATTTAATAGAATATAATTAGAGGTTTCAACTTCTTTTAAGTCGATGGTGAGGGTATTTTGTATTATTACCTTGTCACATGTGATGCAGGACAAGAATAAAAACACAGTAAAAGGATAGAATTATGTGGATTAACAATAGAAAACCCACATGCCTAAGGTGATCCAATCGCAGAAGAACCACTACCCCTAGGATTTCTTAACTGCGGAAGAGACGAAAATGCATGGATCGCAACCCATAACAAAAAATAAAACAATCTCAATTTTAATATCAATCAAAGTCTTCCGATAATAAAATATTACATCTCCTTATAAAAGAGTAAATCCCTAAATTTAGTCACCAAGTAAGATCTCTATAATAAAGGAAACAAGTCTTTTTTTTAATTCTCTACCATATTCTAGAATATTTTTAATATAATACACATATATAATTAAACTTTATAATGAATTATAATTAAATATATTCCTAACTAATATAAAATAAATACAAACTAATATTTTAATTTTCTGTTCCGCGTCAATATGTCTGTGTTCTTTTCAATTTATAGCTCACAACTGCAACTAATTTATTATGTAATAATATTTTTTAGAATAAAGTAGTTCTAGATTAATAAATTTATAACAAATTCTAGATTGTTATGGGCAAATCTAAACAGTTCATCTAAAATTTCCAGGCATATGCATACTGATAAAAATCAAGAGGAATCATACAAGCATCCAATGATAGATGAAATAATTAATACACCACACTAAGAATGATGTTTGTTGTTCAAGTTCATACAACCTCATTATTTTTATCACCGCTATTTAGGAGGGGGAATGAGGTTGGTTCATTAAGAGATGATAGTGGTCAGTTAAAAAAAATTAAGAGGCATTCTGGGACTAAAACTTGTTTACATGACTGAAGTGCACTGAATTTTACGAGCAAATACATATATGTTACACATTGATCTTTCTACATACAATTCTTGATTTTCCTATATCCAATACAAGCCTAAAATGTGTACAAGTGCAAAACTTTCTAGTTAGTCCCTAGCAAAACATCTTGTGGATCGCAGTTCTCATTTCCTTGTACCCATCTTATGCTGAGTTGGAGCTAATTTGACTTGCCTTCGGAAATACAAAATACATTTGCTTGTTCATCTTCTAGGAGGCTTGAATGATGAATTGTATCAGCTCCGGTTTTCAATCATTTGTCAGATATCTTAATATGGACACCGTTGGGAAATTGCAAACCAGGAGTACGGACCGTGTCTCCTCCTTTGACAAGTAGGAACCTGATGATGTTAGAAGTAAGAGGTTAGTGCTCTTTCACTTTTTAATACTCAATTTAGTTTGTAACTGATTGCTGTGTGTTTACAACTTACCTGTACTTGGTGACCAGGCAGTGGAGAAAGACAGCCATCTGAACTTTAGTGAAATCTGTTCCAACGCAAAATCTCATTCCACCTCCAAATGCCATGAAATTTTTTGATGCACCTTTTTGTTCCATCTCCTGCATGATTTTATATACAGTATATGACAGTTTAGAATTTTTTTAAAAAAGTTCTATGTATAAGTTTTCAAAAGTCAGGGGGTTAATGGAGACAGCCTCTCTCTACTTTCAGAAGTAGTGGCAAGGTATGCATATATCTCACCCGCCCCAGAACCTTCGAGGGTTTAACGCAAACAGCCTCTCTACTTTCAGAAGTAGTGGCAAGGTACGTGTATAGCTCACCCTACCCAGAACCTACTTACGCATGGAATATGTTGTGGATGTTATGTTTTGTTTATATTTCTAGCTATAAGCCAACTCATTTTTCTTGCTTTCGGACTGCTTACATGTTCAGATATATATAAATTGGGCACACTATACATTGAGATCCTTGAATTACCTCCCATCTCCAAGGGTTGAACACAAGAGGATCTTTGTATGCTGAAGGGTTCAGGTGCACTGCTGGAGGACAGACCATAACTGCCCAACCAGCTGGAATAGTATGTCCTGCATCAGTACCAATACTTCATTACTAATTATGCATGTACAAATCTTGAAAATCTATCGTAATATAATCTTACTTACCTTTAAACTTGATATCCTTGAGCGCTTTTCTGAATACTCCTGGAACAATATTTGCCAGTCTAGCTGTTTCATTGATGAACTACAATAACAATAGCAATTGAGCACGACAGAACTACTCGTGAATTAATAATATTTAAAGAATCATACTCTGAAATTTCTAACTCACCTGAATTGTAAACTTCATTGATTTGTATTCTTTCCATGTGAGTCCGTCATCCAAGTTTTGCCTTTTGCTTAGTATTGCATCATGCTCATCCTGTGCATTGTATATATAACATCTCAATGTGTTTCTTGTGATGTTAAGTAGGTCATCTTTGTTTAAAAAATGTCATTACTTACTGTTAATTCTTTTAGGACATGTGGATGGTCCACTAGAATTTTGATCGCATAAGTTATGGCCAGGGAGGTTGTCTCGAAGCTAGCAAACAGTAGCACAAACATCAAATCCAAAGCAATTGCTTCTGTAAGGACTGTGTCCTTTCTCTGCAGGTCTTCAAGAACATGATCAAAGAAATCTCTTTGAAGCTTATTAGGAGTCACCCGTCTCTCTTCTAGCATATGCTTCAACATCTTCATCGCCTTCTTTCGTCCCTGAACAATCACATAAATAAGCAAATCTAAAAGATTTAATACACTTGTATGCACAAAGAGATTGAGTTAGTGGCTACTGGCTAGTACATTAATTAGTGACTTTTGTCTTCCACTAGCATCATATATTTAGACCTTAGAGATCTTCTAGTTAGAATTTTGACCTTCACTTGTAAGATAGCATAGAGTTACAAGAACTTTGTGGAGGATCAAGTTTTGAATGAAATTTAGGTTTAATGTACCTGTAAACACTTGTGATAAGCTGTTCCAGGTATGTTGATTGGGAAGGAGATCAACCCCTTTATAAAAGCTACAAAATTTTCCCTTAGATTCTCTGATGATTTCTCTGGATCATGACTGATCAATTTTTTAGCAGTCAGATCAAATATCATCTGCAAAACCGATGCATAAGCTGATTAATATTTAGTACAAGTTTCACTTACAAATTGACAATAAAACACGGAAGTAAGCCTATACTTACTGTTGCGCTACTGTCCTTCATTTCTACACTGTCCTGTTCCGACCACATCTTCAGGTGTCTTCTTGCTGCCTTTTCGACTTCAGGCAGCATGTTTTTTAGGCTTTCAGGACCAAACAGATTCAATACCATGCCCTTGAGGTACTTGTACATGAACCCATGCAATGAACCTACATTCTGTTTCCCAAAAATCTCTGTAAAGGTATCAGGATACCAGCTTTGAAACAATTCACCCTCTTGCTGGAAAACATAATGACTGAAGTCCGGGTCTGCTGTTACTATAAGTGACCGTCCGACTAAACTAGTCCGAAAAATTGGTCCGTATCTGAATAAGACAACAATTAAGTTAAGAATATTTGATAATCGACATTGATGTTTTTATTTGAGGATCAATGGATAGCTTAGTCCTAGTGGTAATTGGTAAAGGTGTATCCCTCCTGTGAATAGATCATGGGTTTTAATGCTTATTCCCAATAGAAATATATGCAACTATACATAAAAAAAGCTTTTCTTAGCTTTACCGATCACTAGGTCAAAAGAGCTTGTACCATGTTAAATGACCAACTTTACGAGAGCCTTGAGGTGTTAGAAGAACTTGATATGTATATCATGCATGTGTGTAAATAGTCATTTTCCTTCATATGTATATCATGCATATGTGTAAATAGTCGTGTCTTGATAAGTAACACGGTGATAATTTACAATGTAAGAAGAGAAGCATGCAATGTGAATGTAGCATTTTTGAAATAACACTCACATATATGGTCTAGTAGCTGTTACCTTTTAAGTCTTTCTTTGATGAAGGGATGAATGTCGGATGATGAGCTGGGGGCGAAAAACTGAAGTGTTTCGCCTAGTAGTGGCAAGCCCATTGAACCAGGGGGTAGTACTCCATTGCATTTAGGATTCATCCATTTGCAAATGCAATGCATCATACCTATAGCTAGAAAAGCTGTAATGGTTAATGCAGCCGACCACATGTTTATGCAACAAAGCTAACGTTAGTTATATCTTAACGTACAAACTGTTGTATGTTCGATGTTTTATTTCAGAGGATTTAAGGAAGGAAATGAATGCATGTGTTTAGTAACTTGATGTAGTGGCTTATATAGGCTGGCTAGATTCAGCAACAAGTAAATATTTATGTAAAGTTGGCTTTTATTTAAGTTTTTGCATGGCCTGGTTGCTCAAAAAGTTGTGTAAGTAGTTGAGACAAGTATTATTAAATAGCTAGAAGTTGTCTAAAACCCCACTAATTATCCTGTGTAAATGACCTTTAGCTATGAAGCTTACAAGATGTTTCCGCATCTCCCTCATCGATCTTTGAATGCTGGCATTCCCAAAGTGCTCTAATGCGGTAGGTATTTTCCCTAGTTGTATTAATCAAAGGCTAGATAGCAGTAACAATCGTGTTATACTGAGCCAAGAATATAATAATAATGATAACAACAACAAGTTTCAAACAAACTGGGAGATAAAAAAATACATGATACAGTGGAGATTTTCATTTTATTCACTGCTTATATTCTAGATTTGTATGATCTAATACTAGATTTTCTCTTAACTGTGGGCTGTAACCATACCTTATGTCATAATAATTTATGTTGCATCAGTATCTGAGATGCATACAACAAAGTTACAAAGTCGATATACTTAACACATGTACACTTGCCGAAAAAGACCTACAGAACACACAAGGCTCCGGCAATACTGAGTAATTGACAAAATACCACAAATTTAAAAAATCTGACCTAAATTACCGTAATTCAAACTGTTGGTCTAATGTAACATTTGAATGGTCTTGTGGATTACCCTCTGGACATGCATATATTTTTTTATGGGAAAAAAATCGAGATTATATATTATGTGCAGTCATGAAAATCCTCATCATTTAAAAGTTAAAACAATGCGCATTGCAACTTTACAAGTAGTATAAAATACTCGAAAATGTTTATTTTTTTAATCACATTTCTCTAGCTTTTTCCACATCATTTACTAAAACAGTAATTATTCGGAGTAAGTATTCCCTATACTTTAATATCTTCATATTTACGTACTTTTTAACAAAAATACTGTTCTATTTTAAATTTCTGATACCCCATTTGACCCCTCTTATAAGTTACTTATAAATTGAAAAATACATACATTTTCAACTTATAAATTACTTATAAGATAAGTTAAACCGGCAGTATAGTATGTTTTACCACATTGTACATGTTACATTGTCATTTAACAATTTTCCACCCTGCCTCAAGACACAGCCTTATCCTACCTGTAGAATTTAGGTAGAGGTAACTGTTTTACGAATAATTTTATCCCCTGTGTCTAAGCACGCACGTACTCATCAATAAATTATTTAGATGTTAACCTAACCTCGGACCAATGTTCATTTAAAACATTAAATAGTGTAACAAAGTTCAGACAACAAGTGCCAAAAGAGTAATGTAAACTCCATTATCTCCGGTTTGACTACGGTATTATATGGAGCTTGAGAAGACTCGGGTAATGACACTACTTGGCTCTACTAGAGATGAAGATTCATAGGTAATGCCATTACTTGGCTCTATTATAAAGCAGCGTTTGCAACAACTTTGAATCTTACAACTCATGCACACTTCCAAATGCTAAATCCACTTACCACCTAAGCTTTCGTCCTTTCGGTGATTTGTGCTAATCATATCACTAATAATCCTTTTTAGTTTCAAATTATTATAATGTGATTTTTTTTTTCTTTTTCTAAAATGTCATATTTCAAAAGAGTGCTTCAAATTATCACCGATTTCACATATGGAACTTATGTGCCATCGGAAGGTCTGATGTTATGCAAATCATGAACGCGACGTTTAATTATTATCTGTCCCATGCGCACGATGTATGTACCTGATACGGGGTGCATTTGATTTTTCGAACTTCTTATGTAAATCAATAATATTTTTGCATGCATTTTTCTATTTTTGTAATTTCTTGGACAATAAATGGTGACAAATGCTGAGAAGCATTCATACATGATGAATAGAAAGCCGAACCGTCTAGTTGAGTTGGAGAGACCACCTAATGGATTACAGAGTTGCAGCAGCTAAATTAAGACCTATTTTGGAAGTTTTATTAATAAAATTCGAATTGAGAAAATTACATGTTCTAGGAAGTGAAGTTATATGGAATGATTCAGTAAAGGATGCAATTTAATATACATGGTGGAAATATTTTACAGTTTATGTATCATGTACTGGGGGACATATATCAGGTCCTACCTGTCTGTTCTTCAACATTTTGTTGATCTGATGGTAGGGAACTCAGGATCCCCACTCCTTCCACATCAGACTGAACACTGTGTTAGATGTGATGTGGTGGAATGTCTGCCACTCAGAAAATTGTATCTTTATTAAATTGTCAAGTAGAGAAATTTTAAATATTCAAATGGTTGAACCTTGTAACATTACATCCGCTAGGTTAAAACCAAAGTATTCCGATCATAAATCTGCGAATGAAGCAACACTTTCCATTAGCTACATTGACCTCCTTGAGATCAACCGTACTCAATAATCGTCAATAATTCAAGAACTAGGTTTGCTTGGCTGATGCAGAATGCAGATGCACATATGCGAGTACAAGACATCAAAATTTCTTTTATACAATAATACAAAGGATCGGTTTCAGAGTGTGAATAAAGTGGTTTTAAATACTAAACAAGGTGCTGCCAGAATGTATATTTAACAATGTCAAGACTACGTGTGTAGGACAACCCTTACCAAGACCCTGCCTGGATGTCTGCAAGTGAATATCTCTGCATCACAGAGGCAGGCTAAAATGATAAAGTGGCTGCTAAGATAAGCTGCAAAGTTCTTTTAGCATTCACTGCCATGTCAAGTTGTGGTTGTACAGAGCTTCCTAATCTTTCTATCATGGTTGAGAATGGCATTAACACTTTCGACCACCAGAACAATCTGCATAAGAAATTTTAGTAGTATCAGAAGTTAGATGAGTTGGAAAATTTATCATGCTTTCCCTATTTAGGGGGATCCAAATTTTCTGACCTATTTGCAAATTCTACAACAAAGACTAAAAATGAAAATTTGCAATTGCAAGAAGCACACACTCTAAAGGCTAAAGATGACATTTTAAACCAAACACAATTGGAGCTCTAAAAGAAAATACATGTATCCAATATTACAATCACATATAGCATTCTTTAGAAAGTTTATTGAGCAATTTGACTACAAATGAAAAACCTGGAAGCAGGCGTAGGCCATTGCAGTTGCAAAGTAGAAGTTTGCATTGCCAGTCCCCTGAAATTATTGTCAATTTAAGATCTACAATATATATTTTTAAATTTGTATAATCAAAAAATTAATCTGTGTAACTTCCAGACAAAAATACATACCCTCCATATCCATAAGTTGTGCATTACAGGGCTAAGAAGAGAAACCCCCACGTACCCAGAAAAGAGGAAAAAAGAGAACTGCATATCTGCAGGAAATCACCTAGACAGTATAATGCCAGGCCAACATAAAGACCAATGAAAACAAACCAGTTTTTTTAGCAGTTACCTGCTAGTTCATTGACAAACAAGCTCAACAAACTCAAGTATAGGGCTGAATCTCCTACCTGATCAATGCATAAAGAAAGACATGTAAGCAAGCATATAACAACAATCTTTTTATTTAAAATAAGCAAAACCAAACAGAACCCAACCAACTATCAGTGTCATAAGATTATTACAGTCGGTGTACTGATGATTTGGCACTTGTAAGACAATTTAGAAATTAAGAATTTACTCACAGTAATTAGAATTTAACATTTGCCTTTGCACTAAGCTGGCAGGCTGCTAGTGCATATAAGATGAGAAAGGAAGTAGGCAGTAACCATATTTATACTCCATCCACCCCTAATTAATTTTCCCTTTGACTTTTTGCACGTATTTTAAGGTGCACATAAAAGATAACTCCACAAATTATTTTTTGAGTTTTCTTTTTCTAAATAAAAATTTAATATGAGTTATCTTTTATATGCACCTTTAAATACGTGCAAAAAATAAAAGGGACAACTATTTAGGGACGGAGGGAGCACTTCACAATGAACCATGAGATCATGTTATGAAAGAGTTATTTTGGAACTTTAAACCGAGATGCATCTAGGCCAAAGAAGATACTCAAGCTTTTTTGACCAGCTTCTCCAGAATTTCACTTGATTTAAGATTATATTCAAAAACCATGGTAATTTTTATATATAAAGAGCCCTAAAGAAACTGAAAGAGAGGATGCAGTATATATTATACTAAGAGCAAGTCCAATTGTGGTGATAAAAGTGATCCTATATCTATAATATAGCACCCATAAAAAAAACCTCACTCCAATGGATGCTAAACATGGATGCAATATAACAAAATGCTATACTTTGTGCTAAATATAAAACCAAGTATAGATGTTGCTATAATTGTCACATAAGCATCCAAGTGGGAAAATGGAGGGAATGAAGCAAGGTTGTTGTTTTATATTTTATATTTTGCTATAATATGTATATTTTATATTAAATATAGATCTATTTAGTGCTATTTTAAATCTATGCAACTGCAAGGAAAAAGTTAAAAACTTACTGAAGGATATGATTTGAGAATTGAAGAGATTGCGATGTACACAAAAGCCAGAAAACAGGGCCGGTGGTTCAGCCTTATGGCTAATGGCAGCAACATGAATAGAATATTGACATGGAAAACTATCAAAAAGAAATTTCTGAAGAAATCAAAAACTTCCGCAAAAAAGTACCTGCAGTGAAAGTAGCACAAGAAATTACTCAAGGAGACTGTAAATCTTTAACTAATTTACTCCGAAATCATTTGAAAGAGTACAGGTCAATTATTACTCACCACAAGACACCAATATTGGGAGATAAATCTTCCACAGTGAGCATAAACCCATAGGTTCTGCATTAATTCATAAAAGAAACAAATCATAACTACTTAATTGTAGATAGGATACTTTGACAAGAAATAAGCCTGAATACTATTCTCGCACTAACGGTCAAAAACTATAAAAAAACATTATAAGCTCCCTATCACTACATATCTTGTCAATTTGAAGGCGGTTGACAGTTTGGTCATTAGAGAACAAGTGACCTCTCCATACTATTATTATGATACCCTAGAATTTAACAAAAGAATATTATCCTGATGAGCATATCATATTGGATATTGGTGATTCTAATAAGACAAGTGGTTTGAAGTCTAAACATTTTAGTCCAACCATATAATACATATTGTGAAAATAACTGATTATTTAGGTGGGCACTCGAACGAAACTATTACAAAGTGAAGACTTCGGAACATCACTCTAAAGGTAAGGAAGATTCATTTCACCTCAGATCAACTATGGAGTTGTACTGATACATGTGAGAGGCATGCATCTACTTTTAAAAAAAGGGCTTCAGCCTAGCAGTTAGTCCTCTTCCTAATCTCACCAAGTACAACAGAAATTGAGGGGTGATATGTGTGCACACATAAATTATTGTCAGTATACATCTAATTATTGAGTTCAAGGCACACAAACTTGGTCATGCACATGTTGCAAACATCACTAGGTGTGTTATTCCGAGTGATTATGGAAAGCTCTCTACTCTATTCATGTGAAAGTAGGAAAAGATTATTAAAGATCTGCACGGAATGATACCGTGATGTACCTCTGTATCAACTCCTGTAGACCACCATATTCTTTTACAGATAATACGCATAGGAATAACACACATGATGCAAATATAGATGCCCACAGAAAGAAAAGCACAACTGATGTCCATGAGAAATAAGTTTGTGCCGGCTGTTTTAATTTAATATCCTCTACAGTTCTAGTTGGATTTCTTTGAATGAACAGTTTCCTTGGCGGTGAATCAGGACCATAACCTAACAATAAAATCACCTGGAGCAAAAAGAATAAAAGTAATAACATCATCAGCTTTGGATAAAAATGAAATGATGAACAATTGACAAGGCATCTTTCTCCGAATAATTTTATGGTATTATTAATTGCCTTCATAATTAAGATCTTGGAGCATCTACAGAGAATAGTGAAATCAAACAGAAAGAGAAGTTGCATACTGGTATAATAAGAATCGCAGGATACAAAGCAACATGTGAAGAGACGACCCATCCAAAAGCTGCCAAAGGAGGTAATCCTGTTGTCGTGTAAAGCAAAAATGAATGGTCAAGATACTAGGACCAACTACTAATTCATGTGAGGAAAACTTTTCTGCAAGGGAACTCTTCTTCTTTAGAACAAAGTTTCAAATTTGGTATTACATTCCACACTTGGATATAATTAGTAAACTTGCTACTCAATAATGGCAGCATTACCATTAGACATGTATCTCGAAAACATGATAAACCAGTTCAGTGTAATGCCACTAATTTAGGGCCTAGGAACAAGGTTCTAAAAATCGCTAGGCGTGCCAGGCGGTTGGGGTACCTTCTAGCGATTAATCGGTAAATCGGGGATTAATCGGAATGATTAATCGGGACATTAATCGGATGTATTTAAATATTATTTTTAATTTTTATAATTATATTAACTATAAAATATAATTTTTTAAAATTACTTACATATATATTAATCATAGAAAATCATTGTTAATATTATAAATAATAATTTCAATATTAATAATTAAATAATTAAATATAATATATAGATATACATATAAAAATTTAAAAAAAAACTGATTTGGAGCGATTTATAATGCCTAATACCAATTTTGAGCTATTTATACTGCCTAATACTGATTTTTACTGATTTTTACAAAAAAAAACGCCTAACTCAGATTTTGACCGCCTAGGCTGCCTAATGCCGATTTTGATCGATGTTTTAGAAAAACGCCTAATTTTCCGCCTAGCACCGAATCGGAGCGTTTCACTCCCGCCTAGCGCCTAGGCACCGCCCAGAACCGATTTTTAGAACACTGCCTAGGAACACTTTTCAAAATGAAATACCAACTAGATCGTGCCCCAAAGTTAGACAAGTTCCCTACTATCATAAAATTATACATTCGATTTTATTGTTATCTAATAAAATAACATAATTACATTTTGTACTATAGAAATAAGGTTTAGCGTTGTAACATCTGTTAAAGCAATTTGCACTTACAAAACTGGAAGAAAGCTTTTAGTTTCTTACTCTTACAGGCTCCATAAAGGGTCAAAAGAATGAAAAAATTCTCAATTGGAGACGTTGAAGAACCAACACAAGTGACTATGGTAAAAGGATTCCACAAGTACACAAGAGCAGCAATATCTCCAGCTCGCAGAAAATCTGGTTAATAATAATAATAATAATTTAGGTCTTCATATGTGATGATGGGAGAAAGAAAAATGGAAAAACACACACCTACAAAGTTATATAAAGTACATATATATACATGTGTGTGGGTTTGTTTGAAAAGAAACTTCCTTTAGGCGGTCAAAGAACAATTATGAATTACCTGGATTGTCTACAAGTTTGCCTAGGTTTAAGAAATTTAACTTCCTACTGCAAGCCTCATTAAGGTTGTGGCCAATCGCACGAATAAGCATGGAAGTAGCAAAATCTGCAATCACAAATACCGAACTGTATCCAAAAATGTGTTGATATTAACTTGCATCTACAAAATTTAACCAGAATACAACTCAGATACGATAACTAAGTTGAGTATAACCAACGATCACTAAACTCAAAGCATTAGCTGCAATAAGCCTCTTCAAACACACAGACACACACATATCTGCTTCAAACACACCATGTATGGCAGATAAGCAAATTATGCAACAAATATGGCAAAACATACCTGCACAAGATATGAGCAGGCAGGCCTTCAATTCTACAAACCCACAAATAATAAACATAAATATAATCAAAAAATGCACAGCTAATGCAATAAAGATCGAAATTTTCTTTAAAAATGAAATCTTTCTAGACGGAGCAATAAAATGTTTACCTTATAACAGTAAGTGGACCAAGAAGTGATAGTAAAATAGGAGATCCATGGTACATAGAACCTGATAAAATAACCAACAAACTCAATAAATCAAAGACAAAACCAGTAAATAATGCACTCTGCATTTACACACACATAGATATTAAATATAAGCATAAAGGGTGAAAGGAGGAACCAGCATAAGGGGAAATAGAGGATTGCTTCAACCAGTAACCTTCAGCCACTAAAAAAATTATAAAATAAATTGCATTAGGAATTTGAACAATATACATATATATACATAGAAGCATGTAGAGTTATATAGAAAGAGAGAACGGGGGTGTACAGCGACGGAGGCTAGTGAGAGGAGTGGAGATTTCAGGACGAGATGATAAATTGAGGACATTCTGGGGAAAGAAAATTAGGATTAATCTCAGTAATATTGATGCCCATGTCCACTTCCACAACCCCATCTCTCTCTCGATCTCTTTCTCGATCTTGGTTATTTGAGTTTCTTGATTCTGAATTTTTGATGTTTGAGTTGGGGTAGACCTGAACAAAAAGATCGGGCCTTAGATGCCTGTTTGGACTGGTCCGGCAGAAAGACTAGATGTCTGCCTATAAAAAGTTCAGTCCCACCTTAGCCTGACTTGCAGGTCCATACAAGAACTTCATTTTTTTTTAAATGCCAGGCCAGGCCTGGCCTGGCCTGGCCTGATTTGATATATGTATCAATTTTGTGATGATTTTTTAAGTATTTTATAATTAATATATATATATATATATATATATATATATATATAATGTCTTCATGATAGATGCTACAGGTATTAAAGGGTCTAAAGACATATTTTTGGTCTAATCAAAAACTTTTTGTCAAAAACAATGTTTATATATATAATATAGTAGACACAAATAATAAAAGAATTAAAAGATTTAGCAATTAAAATATAATAATAATAAAAGACTGGTCAAAGCCCGGCATGGCCTGACCCGGTCTGCAAGGTCTGAAACAATCCCTCATTTTCATCAAAAATCCGATCCAGGCTTTTTGAAAAAGGACGGTCCCAGGTCTCAGGCCTAGTAGGGCGATCCTTTTTGTTCAGGTCTAGTTGGGGGTTTGGCAAATCTTGAAACTAAAATATATTTTTAATTTTAAAAGGTAACATAAAATAGAATATTAATATATTTTATAATAAATTGTTACACATGTATGATGGACCAATATTTTAATTACTTATAAATTATCATAGAATATATGATATGATAGTATAAATGTATTAATTAATAAAAAGATTGTAATTTAAAATATTATTATAATATTTAAAAGCCACAAAATATTCTGCGACAACAACTCAGCAATTAAGCTCTCCAGTACTACACGGAAGGAGTAAGCATATTGACGTAGAAATATTATTTCTTAAGAGATCTTAGCAATGATGGAATAATAGAACTGATTTATTGTCGAACTGAAGATCAAGTTGCTGGTGTACAAACTAAGTCTCTCAAGGTGGTTGCATTTGTGAAGTTGTGCGGGTTACATGGAATGTGTTCAGGTGTCACTGTCCTGAATTTGCAATAAATTGTTCCTTATAAACTGATGTTTGCAGATTTCAGTTTAAGAGAGGGTATTAGAGTTTATGTTTTATATTATACTTGGTAACTGGTCTTTCTAGATTTGACCAAGTTTTAGGTAGATTGTTATTTGTCTTTCAATTGAATAAGTGTTATTGATTTATAGGAATTGTGGGTAGTTGTTTTCTATTTGTTAGGAGTTGTGTTTAGTGGAATGTTCACTAGTTTTATTTTGCAAGACCTATATATTCAGGTCTCTCATTTTCAGTTTAAGACGAGCTTTCAATTTCTCTCTACTGTATAATTCTATTAGTTAACAATCAATTCATCCGGACCGACTATGATACGTGTACTTACTTTTTATTTATGATCAGCTAGAAGGGTGGTGACTTTCTGACGTACCTATATCTTATTTCCGACTCAATTCTTGATTCGAGATACTATTTTCGGTACTCAAATTTTTGAGTCACGTCAAATATTAATCGAATTTTTTTATCCCAAAATTTGGGCGATGCTTGTAATAAAACATTACATCTCAGGTGAAATTAGGTTTATCAAAGTAAACAATGTTGGTCCACGTAACTATGATCACAAAACTTAATAAATCATCAAAAAATTTGGGAAATGAAAGTTAAAAAAGGCACAACTTCTGGAAAGTTTCCAACAGAATGATGGTAGTAGTAATAAGCACATAACGGTCAAAGTGAACGGGTATCACCTGACAAGCACGTGCGTTTAACTGTTTTTCTTACTCTCCCAACAAAAATGAAAAAGCAAAATATTTCTTCCTTCTATACTATTCCGTACATTTACTCCCAATATTACCAACGGTAGTATTTCATTAACGGTCATATAACCCCGTTAATCTCAGCCATCAAATTTTTCATCGGACGGTCAGAAATCAACAGTGACCCATCATTCTGTACCCGGAAATAGTGTTAACCACCACTAAAGATACAAACTTTACTTCATTTGACAACACCCCTTGATCACTACACTTATAAAGATTCAATCTTTATTGGTAATTGGCTTTTTTGGGTTCTGGGGTTTTATTTTCTTGATGATCATTGTTGAAAGATTGAATCTTTATTAGTAATTGGCTTTTTTGGGTACTGGGGTTTTGTTTTCTTGATGATCATTGTGGGTCTTTTCATGCATTTTTGATTGGAAATAAGTATCAAGCTTGTAATGGACTTGTTGAAGGTTTCGAAAGTAAATATGGATCATTCATCTACATCAGTTTCTCAGTTTTTTAGCTACCAGTTTGAGGTGGAGTTCAATGCCTGGTGTGAGTTTCATTCAGCTGATAAATCAAGGTTCTTTCTAGTGATTCTTCACTAAATGTTTCAGAATCCGATGGTCATTTCTCGATAGGTTTGTTTTCTTATACTTGTCTTGAATTCTTTGATTCTTTATTGTGCCTAATTCTCTTTAATTGCGTACTATTCTTTATTGCACATATCATTATATACACATTTATATGGCAACACAAAGCTGATCTTTTATCACTGATTTTATTCATTATCTTGACATCGGATTCATAATTCTTTTGTTGATCACACACACTCACTTACAGTCTGTTTCGCTTAAGTTCTCTAGCAAAAATACATTTGTAGGATTTATACAGAGTGATCATATATTGCATAATTGAATTGACTTTTCATGAACAAAGAAAGATAGAGAGAAACATATATAACACAGGGGGGTGGGGTGAATTTGGGGAGTATAAAAGAAGTAATTAAAGTTTGGAAGGTGGGTTAAAATATGTTGGCTGGGTGTCCTTCTACGTTATTGTCTCCAAGGCATAGATTGAGGAGTGAAGCATCTGCACAATTTCAAGCTTGTCATTTCCCTTCAATGAGCACACAGAGATTGGAGTTGCCATGTAGTTTTATGCGAAAAGAGACCTCAAGATCACAATCCATAAGGTCTGTTGTTAACCTTTCAATCGAGAAGCCGACCGAAGTCAGGACAAGTAGTTGTTCTGTCAAGAAAAGCGTTAGTCTTCCACCCTTGACAACCACATGTCAAGTTGTATTTCATGATGGTAAACTAGAGAAGAAAGATGAGTTCCGGGATAAAAGCAAGAACAGATTGAAGAGGTTTGCAGATGAAAATTTCTTCGATGAGGATGATTCTTTTGTCAATATAGCTAAGAGAAAAAGGGGTAGCAGGAAGTATGATTATTCTTTGGAAGGGGGAGAAAACTTTTTCTTAGATCAGTTTTGGTTCCATCCGAGCTTCGAGGTCCCAACGTCTGTCTCACGGTTTGCCGGTCTTAATCCACAACAAGCTCCTTTCTCTCTTGTATGTTCAGAGGAGGAGGATACATTTTTTGTTCCAAGCAAGGTGACTACTACTCCTTTGCCAAACAATCCTTGGGCAGAATCAACTGCAACTGAGTTTCCTAAGCTAGGTGAGAATAATGAGCCAAACCATGGCTTCGGGAAGGAGGCATCCGAATCAAGTACATCCTCGGGGAGTGACAACAATTTGGCTAATAGGTTGCATGACACCGCCTCAGAACATGATATAGGTAATGCGTTTAGGCCGCATAACCCTAATGAAAGTGCTGGTTTTGTAGCGGGGAGTAGTGATTACAATGAGGACCATGACGGGTTTGAGCTTGTTAGCTTACTCATGGGCTGCATTGACGCAATTGACTTGAAGAACATTGAAGGAGTTACTCACTTCATAGCTAAGTTAGGGGAACTTGCTTCTCCACGAGGATCTTCTATAAGTCGTCTAACAGCTTATTATACAGAGGCCTTGGCTTTACGAGTTGCAAGGATTTGGCCTCATATTTTTTACATTAAGACACTGCGTGAGCTTAATTCAGTTGAGGGCGAAAGTGGCACCGCACTAAGGCTTTTGAACCAGGTTAGCCCGATTCCACAGTTCATTCATTTCACAGCAAATGAGATTCTGCTAAGAGGGTTTGAAGGAAAGGACAGGGTTCATATCATAGATTTTGACGTCAAGCAAGGACTTCAGTGGCCTAGCTTCTTTCAGAGCTTGGCCTTTCAGAATAAACCCCCAAGTCATGTTAGGATCACTGGCATTGGTGAATCCAAGCAAGATCTTACTGAAACAGGTGAGAGGCTAGCTGGATTTGCAGAAGCATTGAACCTACAGTTCGAGTTCCATCCAGTTGTTGACAGGTTAGAAGATGTCAGATTGTGGATGCTTCATGTTAAGGAAGGAGAATGTGTGGCTGTAAATTGTATTTTCCAACTGCACAAGATGCTCTATGATGGCAGCGGAGGTATACTTAAGGACTTCATGGGATTACTTCGCAGCACTAACCCGACAATTGTTGTCATGGCTGAGCAAGAAGCGGACCACAATTACCACAGCTTAGAAACAAGACTTTACAACTCATTGAAGTATTATGGTGCCATTTTCGACACTCTTGACCTTGGCCTTCCAAGAGACAGCCTAGCCAGGATAAAAATTGAGGAGATGTTTGCACACAAAATTAAAAACATTATTGCTTGTGAAGGTTGCGACAGATTGGAGAGGCATGAAAATTTTGGGAAGTGGAGGAAGTTGATGGAGGCAGGAAGGTTTCGTAACATGGGAATAACTGAGAGGGAATTTATGCAAAGTCGAATGCTTTTGAAAATGTACTACTCTTTTGATAATTATAGAGTGGAAAAGCAAG
Source organism: Oenanthe sinensis (assembly GCA_028671895.1). Taxonomy (NCBI): domain Eukaryota; kingdom Viridiplantae; phylum Streptophyta; class Magnoliopsida; order Apiales; family Apiaceae; genus Oenanthe; species Oenanthe sinensis. Next base: position 26,739,369 of record CM053812.1, on the reverse strand, counting down.
GCCATGATGATGGTTCTAGTGCACTTACTCTAAGCTGGTCAGATCAATCTCTTTACACAGTTTCAGCATGGGCGCCTCTTGATATTGCAGGAAGCTCCGCAACTTATTCACAGCCAAGTTAATCATCTTATTCCTGTAGCTCACTTGATTAACATCATCGTCTTCGAATCACAATTTTTTACCAACTACACAATTATAAAAAATTCTTTGTAGGTACAGAAATCTGTTATCATTTTTTAATTCTTTTGTTGCAGATATAATTTGTCTAGAGAAATAAAATATCTTACAGGCAGTTTCTGGATTTTAGTTTCTGGAGGTCTCTCAATTTCATGTTTTATTCTTGATTCATTCCGTCTAGTCCATAATATGCTGGATCATAAATCTTATTATTTTCATTAACCTCTCACTTTTCATATTACAGCATATCTTACTTTGGTTCTCAACTGGATTAATTTTTCTTGTCACTTTTGTATCCTTATCCTTTTGTTCATTGCTGCAATCCGTTTAGCCCGCCGAAAAATATAATGTTAATATTTTTGAAGAAATAGAGCACAACTCCGAGAAGTATTTATATCTAAAAAAGCAGAAATATCTCCAATTTATATTGGCTAGCAACTATTTCTTGCTACATTGAATTTCAGTTCTCTTATGTAATTGATAACAAGTGAAAATGGTAAGCACTGAGACTGTCTGGCTTGCTCTCCGCTCAATTTTGTGAAGACCTATCATGACAATACTGGAGAGTACTACACCAGCCAAGTAAATTTGATATTAGGTTTGTTGTTCATTGTCATTGGACCGTCGATATGGCATAAATCTGTGATCCTTGGCAGCATTCTTTTTCCTCCGTTTCTCAATAAAGGACTCAAGCTTGCCAGATTGCTGACAGATGACAAGAAAACTCAGATATTTAATATGCACTACACATTAACATTTCAATGGTAAATAGATGCAGTATAAATTCTAAACGTACCTTGAGTTCCTTGTATTTCTCTATAAGCTTCTGCTTTCGAATTTCAGCTGCAATGATTGGAATAATTTTAGTCTATCAACAAATACAATTATTACTTGAGAAAAAAAACAAATTGGCATGCCAAGGCTTGTAGACTAAGTGACTAACATGCCACTACCATATAGTCATATACGATATACTACTATGCTTGCTTTAAAAGACCATAAGATTTAAGAGCACATTCACTAATCCTCACTAGAATACTACATTCACTATTTCAACAAGTAAAAATTAATAAGAGCACAGGATTGTTTCTACCATCGTCAAACTGATCCTCACTTTTTAATATCCTGTCTGTATCAATTCAATGCCTTCCGTTTTTGTGTAGAAGGCTGTAACATACTTTAAATTGTCTTACACTATCCTACCTTTATATTATGAAATGAGAACATAGGTTCACTTGGAGTTAACGGAAACAGTTAACAGATAGGAGAGTTTTATTTTTAAAATAAAATTGACCAGATATAAGGGGAGAGTATTACATTTTTTCAAATAGAATGGTTGCTTCCCTTGCTTTGCTGCTTCTCTCTCTTTCTTCTTGTGCTCAGAAAGAATCTTCTTATCAGTATGCTTTGTTGAGGCAGACTTTAGTTGTTTATCCTAGCATGGTGTATATAGAAGTCACATTAACATTACAACTTATTCATCAGTACTTTATCAACTTCTAGACTGAGAACAACAAAAAGTATCAGCTGGATCCATTCAGCAAAATAGCTGTTTTTAATGTAAAATGGCACTTACAACCCATGTCATCTGATTCTTCAGTTCATCTATGGCATTTGAATCTTTTGATTTCTTCATCAATTTCTTCAATTCCTGCCAACAAAGGAAACAATTATTGTTGGGTAAGTCGGCATTAACAAAGTACTTCAGTATTCAATCTTTAATATGTTATCTCCAAAACATACCTCTTTTTCGGATGGAAGTTCACGCTCGTACAGAAAATTATATCTTTTCTTGAACCTGTAATATTTTAAATACAGGTTAACATATAATCTCCATTCCAGATACAACTACTATTGAGTATTGAGGAAGATAACTATTGTCCCAATTGCATCCATCATAACAATAGAATGTAAGTACAACCCGCAAATATTATGACTAGTAACAATTAAAGGAAGTAAAATAAGGGGTAATTAGTACTAAGAAGTATATGGCTGTTATATCTTTACGCCTGTGTCGTCTTACTAAAATGACTGAAATTATCATGAATTTTTATGCTTAAATGTTTGTTTTAATTTCCACCCAGCTAATGTTAGATATTCTCTAGCAAAAAAAAATGAATATTTCATAAAATATATGTTTCACTTTCAGCAAACTCTAAACCCTGATATATTCTTTACAATAATTACACATAACCATGTAAACATTGTTTGAGCTAGAAACAACACAGGAAAGATAGTGAGGGGAGAAAGAAAGTTGTCAATAGCCAAAAAAAAAAATCGCTCTTAATCTAAGTAGCCAATATGTAACAAGTTGAGGCTTAATAGGAGAAAAAACATGGGTCTAAAGGTAATATAGAAGGATGAGGGGGAGGGGGTGTTTTAGTGTCTCACCCATCCACATCTAGTTCGCCGCATAATGTCTCAAAGCGGGGATCACGTACCACCTATTCACAACAAACAAATCAGTCAAAATGAACCATTTGACAAACCTCAAATATCTACTTTTTATTCCAGAAAAGGTTTATCATAATCAGAATTGCATCATAAATTTTGTTGCAACAAATATAGTCTGGGAGACAAACAACAGTCTCCTCAGTAATGCAAACCAGCTGTGAATGGACTTGAATAAATATAACAAAAACAGGTTCTTGATGCGGTGATTCTTATTATAAGCACTAAGGGGCTGTTTAAATAATGGAATTTCAACCTGTTTAATGGGATGAGAACGAATTTTTTATACAAAAATGTATTAGAACCTCATTCCCATTAAGCAGGTTGAAGTCCCGTGATTCATACGGTCTCTAAGAGAAACTAATCAGGCCACTCTTTGTTCCAGAGTCCAGACTAAAGAATCCACATAAAGGTGTGTGCATAAGAACAAATACTTATCCAAACATGTAATGAGCATTCCTAATCAGTAGCTTCCCATAAACCAAATTAAAGAATTACATTTTTGAGACCAAATAGCACAATATTACAATACATAGTCAAACCAAACAGGTAGATAATCAACCCACAAGCACTCAACTTCACAATATTAACCACCAGTCTACTAACCTTCTTAGGAACTTGAATAACTTCTCTATATCTGCCAACCGGTTTTTTGCTAGTGACTTCCATCGGCCTTCAAAACAATTCATCACAAACTATCAACACATTATATAAAAAACTACAATACCAACAAACAAAACAACACCAGATTCCCAAAATCAACCTGTTCTTATTAGCCCGGCCAGTATTCTTCTGCAAATTAGGCTTCTTATAAACCGAATGTGAGCCATCACACCGAGCTTTCTGTAGGTCCTCAAATGTAACATCAGCAAGCTCCCTCTTTATATCATCTTCCTACACACCTCAAATTCATAACTATAAGCCCAAATTCAGCTATATCAATGCATATACATACATGGGTGTATCAAGATTCGTACTTTACTACATATATATACACATATTTGGGCACATTGAGGCTTATACATGCATATACATACATACACATATATATACATAAATTAGAAATACTTACATCTTCAGAGGAGGATAAAGATTGGTTCTTTTCATCATCTTCATCGCTGTCAGAGTCAAACTTGATTTTACTTGAAGTGGGTTTGGTGAATTCGTGTTTTTTCATTGTGATTAGGGTTTAATTGAGCAATCTTTGTCGCCCAAATCAAGAAAAAGAGGTCAAGTGAAGAATACACATATGTTAAACCCTAATTCATATAACAACCCATTTTTATTAATGGGTTAACTCATACTCCGACCCGGTTACTTTTTCTGAGGGTTTTTTTAATAACCTTTTTGTGCCACAAATTTCCTTAATTTATAAATAAATTCTATAGAGTTATAGAATTGGCACAACATGTCTTATACAAATTTTAAAAATGATTTATTATACAAATTTTATATTAAATAATATGAATATTTATATTATAAAAATAATATTATTTATACATTTTATTTTTCAATTTTAGGCTCTTTTTGATACATCCACATTCATATTAGTGAATTCTTGCATGTTTGTAAATTTTAAGTTAATTTGGTTTGTAGTCCCATGTGGCTTAATGCATCAGATGTCTCAATTTTTTTTTAAATTTAGACAGAAGAGAATCAAAATTTAAGAAGATTAGGAATTTGCACATTTGAATAAAATTGCCATTTAAAAAAAAATTCAAGATGGTAGTAAAATAACTCTCTCTTTAATTTTTGAGACTCGGACAGTAAGAAATTTGTGCCAGCACTTTGCTGGGTACTTTGGTTAGTTGGTATTCATTATTATTATATTATTATTATTGTTTGTTTTTTGAAAATAAGAGCATTTGGCCCACTGATCCACTCAATAAATCAGATAAATTTGAAAATAGCACGCCGTCGTTGAAATTCTATAAAAGTTTTCTAAGAAAAATGAAAAATTAGAAAACATGTTCAAATTTGATATTTTCTAAAACAGAAAATAAAAAACTGGAAAACAAGCTTTTGTAAATTATAACTATATTTCAGAAAATTATATAGAAAACGTCTTTTATGTGTTCTCCAAATCTAGAAAAATGGAATACACGGCTAAAAATATGGTACCCACTACCCACTATTCAATCTCAACAAAATCACCAATTTCTAACATACATGTATCTAATCTAGTTTGATATATTAATTTCATAAACAGTATATATAACATTTGTTACAATTATATTTTTTCAAAAAAGAATATTCATTATAATTATAAAAATTACTAATAAATTTTGTCGGATAGTAATATATTATTAGGTAGTACTATTTCCTCATTAATATAACCTAATGCATTTGAGTTTTTTAACATTTTCAAATTTAAAATGAAATATGTGTTATTATATTTTATGCAAGATTTTTATGTGCAAAGATACAAGACGTGACTAATAAATAGAAATTTATTTTAAATTACCTAAAATGTGTTGATAAATTTATGGTGATATAAATTTGAAACCCACACAAACATACAAAATAAAGAAAATATGAAAAATTATTATTTTTACTATAAAATATTATCTTGAATTAAATTTTAATATTGTTTTTAATTTTAACTTAATAAAAGAAATTAAACCTGAACAGCTAATAAGAAACAAGATTGTTTAAAGAATTCATGTAATTACTAATCGTATTTTAAAATAATAATTAAATACTTATGATGAATTTAGAAAAAAAGGCTAACTAAAAAATGTTTTGGAACATGTTTTCTCAGTTTTTAATAATTTTTTAAGAAAGAGAAAAACTGAAAATTTTTAGAGAAACTAAAAACGAAAAAATGAATTTTTTTTGTTGAAGTAAACCCCCTAACCAACTCATTACAAGTTCTATTTTGTTGAAAGCCAACCATTTTGTACGCAAGTTCTATTTCATATCTTTTAACTCTAATTTAAAATTTACAATCATATCGGATAATAATCACAAATATAGTGAAGTATAATGCTATGCTGTCAAAAAAAAACACAGCTGTAAGATTTATGAATTAAATAATCGAATAAGAGATCTCATTAAATTAAATAATGATAGTGACGTTTATGATAAAAACACAAGTTTGGAGCCGTCAAGAATATGCGAGACAGTTACAATATATTGATATTGTACAAAGTTGCAATACAACGTAGTAATGTAAACGTGCAGAGTATACGTATGCTATATAAGGATTTTGGAGTATACGACTTCTATGTCGTTAGATGGATGAATAAATGGTCTGGATTTAAGAAAAAATAAAACGAGTTGTTATTAATAATCGTGGCTCGTGTACGATCCGCTATTATACAAAACCTCAATTACACATACACTCACTACTATTCTCTCTGCTGTATCTCTCTATATCTCTCTATACTACTACATATAAGTAAACATCATATATGTCGCCCTCTTCTCACAAAGGAGGACAAAACTAGCCGGCTTAGGCGAGATTGGAAGCTATCAATCATCTGATTCAAATTGAAAAGTTTGAACAACTCGGAGGTTTATGAACCCTTAGGTAAGGTGAAAGAGGGCAAGTTGGATAATATCGAGACTTGGGAGGTCGAAAAAGAGTTTAGTTGCGAATATGAAGAGAATTAGGTCTAGTTTGATTGATGAATGTAGATGATAAGTTTGGGAAAGATAGGTGTGATGAATTTAAGGTTAATTCTCGGTTGGTGTATAGCAGTTACTTGTCCTATTTTTTTAAATCCAGACCGTCCATTAATCCATTCAACGGCATAGAAGCCATATGCTCCAAAATCTTTGCAGAGCACACACATGCTCTAGATCTCACCCCTTTAAACAATGTTTTAATTTGGTCTCCACGTTTTAGTTTTGTAAGAGTCTCAATAGGAGTTGTCAAGGAAGTTGTCAATCTTATATGACAGTTGAGAGGTTGTCGAGAGGTCATCAAAAGGTGACAACCCCACAATTTACTAAACTAGCAAAAAGTCATACAAAACATCTAAATATAAAATTAATATAGAGTGATCACGTGGTTAATTTTTAAAGTTGCTAATTATTGAAGTAAAATTTTAATAAATATTAACCAGAGTGATATGAATGTGAAAAAAAATTAAAAAAATAATATATTTAATGATTTGTCATGGTTTGACAACTTTCTTAAACTCCTGTATTGGACTCCTTTTTAAATACTATATTTCACGTTGTTGTGTTGCACGTTTGTATAAATAACTCTTTGTAACAAGAAGTGAAACACACTCTACTGTGTGACTGTGTGTTTTTGTCTTGTCAAAGATGGAATTTGTACTAGTTTCAATGGCTTCGGCGATCGGGGTATCTGTGCCGGTGCTCCGGTTCCTGTTATGTTTCATTGCTACAATTCCGGTGAGTTATTTCCGTCAACTTATCCCCGGTGGATCTCCGGTGAAACACCTCTACGCGGCCACTTGGGGCATAATATTATCGTATTTATCATTTGGTTTATCTTCGAATATTCATTTCTTGGTGCCCATGTTCATTGGTTACGCTTCTATGCTTCTCTTTCGCCGCCAATGTGGACTCATCACCTTTCTCTTTGCTTTCGGCTACCTCATCGCATGGTACGCTAATATTTTATTAATAAAATTCAATATTCACCGAAAAATATTGATTTGTAACTCCGATGTTATCTGTACCAAAATCCGAAATTCTTTAGGTATTAGCATATGATGAGCTCGATCAGTTGAATTATATCTTTAACACATTTATTTGTTTAATAGGAGATAGTAGCTAGAACCATTACTACATATATATGCAATTAATAAATTTGAACTTTTTAATTATGATATACAATGCTTTAGAAATTGACAAAGATTGAAGCTTCAAGTAAAGATTATACATTTACAGTGAGTTGATCCCGTTTCAGATTAAGGATTTTAATGTAATTTTGTCTTACTGTTTACATAAGAATATGAGATCATAGCAAGACATATTATTATTTTTTTAGTTACATCGTCGATTCTTCTATAAATGATGATGATTACAACCTTTTAAAATTATGAAATTCTATGGAGGTATTCATTATTCTTGACTATATATGGGTATAAATTTGTAGCCATGTATACTACATGAGTGGGGATGCATGGAAGGAAGGCGGTATTGATGCCACCGGTAAGCGCTCTTGCACAAGTATCATACATACTAATATGGATACCTGAAATTTAAGAATCTCTGTACATATATTCTGTATTTCCACTCTACATTTAATCTTATTCAAGCATCAATAAGTATAGAATTGAGGTAATTCGCTAAAAAAAAGATAAATAAGTGAGTTCAAGCGAATGTTGTTGGTGATGAGGCCAGGTCGAGAATTAAGGACCATAACCAAGAATGTTGTTTACTTGGTCACTAGGCAGTGTAAGTCATATTTATTGTGTGAATACACCTCATTGAGCACTAAACATATCCCTAAGCAGGCACTTCAGTGGCTATGCAAGCAAATTTGAAAGCTATCCCGATACCAATGGAGTTATCAGGAATGGTAGCCTTATCCTTGGAAGAAAAGAACCCAAGTGGAAACATTCCGATTAGTAGATGTGGTGCATTGAAAAAGTTACTATAAAATTTCTCTAATAACAATAATACAAATTATGCATATATCAATAAATTGAAGAAGACAAGATACTGCTACTTCCTTTAAGTGTCATTTATCTGTTTATATGTTGAAATTTTCTGGTTGCTATTGGATATTTGAATAATCCTCAATAATATATTTTCACTTCTGTTCTGTCCGGGTATATATAGGAGCATTGATGGTGTTGACGTTGAAAGTCATTTCTTGTGCTATTAATTACAATGATGGATTGCTAAAGGAAGAAAATATGCGTGAGGCACAAAAGAAAAACAGATTGCTCAAGTTGCCCTCTGTTGTTGAATATGTTGGGTACTGCCTCTGTTGTGGTAGTCACTTTGCTGGTCCAGTTTTTGAAATGAAGGATTATCTTGAATGGACTCAAAGGAGAGGGGTAAGTCAGCTGTCAGTTGACCTGGTCTTGAACTGTTAATGTATTAATAAAAATTATTTCTATTGGTTTATGTATCTCTCTTTAAGCAGCTCTGGGCACCTTCAGAGAAGGGGCAATCACCATCACCATTCTGGCCAACACTTAAAGCTCTTTTCCAAGCTGTTTTATGCATGGGATTGTACATGTACCTTGTTTCCAAATTCCCACTGTCTCTTTTTACCAACCCTGTATATCAAGAATGGGGCTTTATGAAACGAGTGGGTTTCCAGTACATGTCTGGCTTAACTGCACGTTGCAAATATTATTTCATATGGTCGATATCTGAAGCTTCCATTATAATTTCTGGTCTTGGCTTTAGTGGATGGACAGAATCTTCACCATGGAAAGCACGATGGGACCGGGCAAAAAATGTTGACATCTTGGGTGTTGAGTTAGCAAAGAGTGCAGTTGAGGTGCCACTTACATGGAACATACATGTCAGCACCTGGTTGCGTCACTGTAAGCTTCTCTTACTTAATCTAAGGTTTCATAACCATGACTGTTTTTAATTCGATCCTCCTCGATAAGTATTAACAAGGAAGGTGTTAAACTGTCTCGGAACTTTCCACTCCTACACCAAACAGACTAAAGTAATAATGTAGTAATTAACTGTTAGAAAGTAAGCATGGAATCTAATGCTCCTGTTTTCCCTCTAGATGTCTATGAGAGACTCCTTCAAAAGGGAAAGAAACCAGGTCTATTCCACTTGTTGGCTACACAAACTGTCACTGCTGTTTGGCATGTAAGTCTCAACTGATAGTTCTCTGTCTCTGCTTTTATAGTTTGATAGTTTGAGGTTCTGAACTTCTTTTTTTAGGGTAGGTTCTGAACTTATTTGACTTATCATGCCATCAGATCGTACTCATCAACATAGTAATACAACCATTATAGCTCATTCAAATCATTCTCATTGTCTTCAATGGTTTTCTATTTTTGAAAAATAGTATTGCATTTCACTGTTAGGTTCGCTCTTTATCATGCTAAAGTTTGACAGATATAACATGTGATCTTAATAAGACGTAAGCAACCTGATTGAAAAAACCCGGAACTGAGAAGAATAATGAGCCCTACAGCCGCAAAGAATTATGATTTCTTTAATTTTGTGTGCAAGGTGTGTACAAATATATGAATCATATTTGGTGCAAATTTAATTATTCCTCAGGTTGATTAGTTTAAGTGGTTTGTTCATATAACAGGGTTTGTATCCTGGGTACTTTATATTCTTCATTCATTCAGCTCTACTTGTTGCTGGTTCAAGAGGTAAGAAGCAGGCATCTTAGATTCTTTAAAGAGTAAATTTGAGAGTGGTGGCCGTAATTTACACCGTGTTTCAAAAACATTGCCACATTTCAAATTCTCAAAATAATGGCTCCGTCTTTTGAGAAATTTGAAAGTTTGGCACTGTTTTTGAAACACGGTGTAAAGTACGCCACCATTCTGAAATTTACTCTTCTTTAAATGACATATCGTAATTGAGCATTTCTAAGTTGGTCTTAATTTTAACTTTTCCACATACTATGAGCAGTCATATACAGATGGCAGCAAATGGTTCCTCCAAAAAGGGCTATATTTACGAAGATTCTTATGGTCATGAACTTTGCCTACACACTTCTGGTTTTGAACTGCGCCTGTGTTGGTTTCTTAGTAATTCTACGTCTTGATAAACAAAGGGAGTTGATTGTAATGGAAGATCTAATGATACGATTAAGGTATTAATGATCTCCTTTACTTGATTGATTACAGGTATTGACTCTAAATGAAACATTAAGCGCATACAAAAGTGTGTACTTCATCGCAACTGTGATTCCAATCCTATTAGTTCTTCTCGGTAAGATTATTAAACCGGCAAAGCCAGCAAGAGCTAAAGCTCGAAAAGATGAATGAGGTAGAGTAACAAATTCAATCTCGAAGTGCTTGGATTTTAGGTTGGTGAATGTACTTGTCATCTTGCTAATCGATAAGATGATTGAAACTGTTTAATTTGTACCATGTTTTAGCTCACTTCTTAATCATGGTGCCCTCTTCATTTGACCAGCGGGGAGAATATGATTCGGTTCGGGCGGTTTTACCCTGAAATCGCATGTCTTCGGTTTTAAAAATTGAAAACCGCAACCGAACCGTTGGTTTTGATTTTAAAAAGCTCGGTTCGGTTTTTAACGATTCGGTTTCGGTTATAAAACCGAACGAAAAAATCATAAAAATATTATAAGACTTTAAATTTATAAATAGTAACGTTCTCGACTTTTGGGAAAAAAATTTATAACTTACTTCTTTATTAGTTAGTTTTATATTAAACTTAGCTGAAACTGTATATTATTGTAATGAGTTATATAATTGATTCTAATTATCTCGATTAAATAATAAAATAAATAATGACTTCATTAATTAATAATCAATCCTACTATTTTCATGTCTCAATCTTCTCTCTCCTAAAATTACTATTTGAAAATTTTAATATGAGTAGAAATTTAAAAGAAATGAAATTATTTTACTATCATTTTGATGTATCTATATTTTGAAAAGTTGTAATACTATATATATATATATATATATATATATATATATATATATATATATATATATATATATATATGTATATGTATATGTATATGTATATATATATATATATGTATTTATTATTTTTAAAAATTTATATAAATTATATATAAATTATTTATTTATTTTAATAATCGATTTAGTTCAATTTTTTGTGGTTCGATTTTAACCTATAATCGAAACCGGAATCAATCTATCGGTTCGGTTCAGTTTTTAATTTTTCGATTTTGGTTTCGATTTTATGCGAATCGGTTTTTACCGGTTTCAATTTTTTGCTCACCCCAAATCAGCACCAACCAAATGTGTTCACAAGCCTATTTTTGTTGAATAAACGCTACCAATTCAAAATGGTTTCCCCAAATCAGCACCAACCCAAATGTGTTCACAAGCCTATTTTTGTTGAGCAAACGCTATCGATTCAAAATGGTTCCCAAATCCCAATTAAACAAGTGTCATATTTTAGTTCGTTCATATATACTCCCTCCTAACCATTTTACTAGTCGCTTTTGAGATTTTTTTATCCCATAATAATTATCCATTTTTACTTCTTATATAAAAATTTCAAATTTACCCTCTTATTTTGTCATTTTCAATGTAAAATTTATTTTATTTAGTACTCTCTCTGTCTCAAAATATATGTTTATTAACTTTTTGGCACACAGTTTAAGGTGTTGACCGTATAATTAGAAATGTTATTTTTAAAAATTTCTTCTTGTGAATAATAATATTAACAAAGGGAGTATAAAATAGTCATAATAAATATGTTAAGCACAGAAAGCTATTGTACAACTAACTTTTATTAATATACGTTATTTTTTCAAAAAAACTACTAAAATATGATGAAGAGAGTACAAAGGAAAAAATTACCAATATGCCATTGACTACTCGATGGCCCGAAATACCTTTTAGCGGTATTTGGCCCAAAATACCTAAACCCAAAATACCTAAAAGGCACGTTAGTTTAACTAGTATATAAAATAATAAAATAATATTAATTTACATGAACACCATAAATAGAGTAAAACACATCTCTTCTTCAGTTATAAAGTGGTAATTGTTTTATGTAAAGACATCTGAAAGTAGAGATGTAAGACATAATACTTCTCACTAATCACTATTATCTCTCAAGGGAATAATATGTACATATTTATGGATACCAATATCATAACCAGAATGGAGAAGATAAGAAGTTAGATTATATAAATTACTCGTATCCACTTGTAGGTGGCGGACCTACCCTATGGCGAGGGTAGGTCTTGGCCCTCCCCGAAAATTTTAAATTAATGTAGTAATTTCAGTTTTTCGGTATATATTTTAAGTTGGTCCGGTGGTTTTGCAAGGTTTTTCATACATATACAGATATTTGGGTGAAATGCAAGTTTCCAAACACACCGTCAAAATATTATAATTGAATTTTCCTCCCGGATTAAAGACTAGCTATGACATTTTTTTATTCAGAAGTTATGCTTGGCCCCCCCTGAAATTTGAGTCTGGGTCCGCCACTTTGTAGTGAGTGGTTTTGATTGCAACCTGTAACCAAGTTTCGTATGTACGCCAGATGATTTGGTCAGAATTCTTGGTTTATGATTTGGTCTCATAAATTAATTATCTCACTATTTAAACTGTATGTCTATGTTGGATGATTATATATATGGATTTTTATATTAAACTGCTCACTCATTTTATAAAAAAAAAATCAAGTAGTTACCTCATCTCTACACCGACTCATTTAAACCACTAAATTGTTAAAATATATCATTTCGTTAACTTTTTTTAAAAAAAAATTAACGATAAACATTAAAACAAGTGCATTACAAATCAAAATTGATGAGACTATGTCTTAACCGTTATGATGTTAAGATATATCAATTCGTTACCGGTGTGTTTTAATATTAATCGTTAATGATATTGGCTTGAATGTTAAGATATATCCACCACGACTCAATCATTTTAATTCCGTTTACATGATTCAATAGTCCATTTCATGTATTTTTTTGCAAAGATTTTAAATATACAATTTATTTTACAGTTTGAAATCAATTTTATTACTTTTTACTTAACGTTATATATGAAAAATCAAATGTACGATGATACCATTGATAGAAGTCAATAATTTAATAGTACCATCGGCAAAAATCAATTGTATAAGGGTATCACAAAGAATATCCCAAAAATATTTATTGATTAATTCGGGCCAGATTGTATAAATATTATATATAATAAATAAATAATATAATTAGCTAAAAATTAATTATTTTACATCTAACTATAATAACTTTCTTTTATGATAAAAATTTAAAATACCGCTTTATCAAAATTTTAAAAATGATTCGGTGATATTTAATCTACTCTTTATCAATGTGAAATTAAATATATTAGAATTTCAAGTAAATCTTTCATCAAAATATAAAAGTGTAAATTTTAAAATAAAATTATTGAGCTTATTTTGATCTAGCATATATAGACAAATATTCAAAATTCTAAAATAACCGGAGAATTTTTGAAACTATGATTTCATAAGATTTAAAAGTATTACTCATAATTTTTAAATGCAATAATTAAATTATAAAAAGTTAATTAGAAGTCAAATCATGGTTCGAAACCAAATCATTCTTAGATGGTTTGATTTGGCTTGATTTTTAAATTTTATTGGCTCGATTTAATTTTCAATTAAAAAAAAACCACTATTCTCAATTTGGTTCTAAAAAGTAATGAATCTGGGTCAATCAACACCCTAATCCAAAGAACAAATGACCGGGGCTTGGTTTATTGCAGGGTACTAATCTATTTAACTTATCTCGAAAAAAGATTATAAGTAATTTCATTATTTGTAAGTAATATATATTTTTTAATCCGTATATTATTAGTAATTTAAATTTAAATATAAATATAATATATACAGTTATAATATATTAAGAATAACAAAATACTAAAAGTTTAATATAGTACTTTCTTAAGTTTAGGTGTTTATTGATATCATATTTTCCGTATAAATATAAATTTTAAAATTATATGAAAGTAGCATACGTTTACAAAAGTTAATTTACTTTTTGATGTATAAATCTAAATTGTTTATCGGTCCGCCTGGGAATTGGTTCCAATTGAAAGAGATAATGCACCGACATTAACTAAAAAACACACGTAAAATAAAGGATAATGCGAATATAGAAATAAATTGGTTACGACTAAATATAGTAGTAAATGAAGTGATAAGAAAATGCCAAAATATTGTTACGGAAGTTGTGGTTTGCAGATTTTGTGCCACCCCGTGCCCATGCTTCAAATCGTCAGGGCTACCGACAATCATACATAGCTAATTTTTGCGGTGTACCCGTGCACAAGTTTTGATGACCATCGTATGAGATTGTTTCGGTTGATATTAGCATAGTTATAAATAGAAATTGACTTCTCATAAAACACGGAAATTTATTAATTTTTCTTCGTTAGTAATTAATATTTTTGCGAAGTATAAATTTATACATATCAATAAATAAAATAAAATTTTGTATTTTTCTCTAAATATTTTATCTAGTAATTAAATAATTAGAAAATATAACTTTCCAAAAAAGTCACTTCTTATTATTAATGAAATTCTATAATTAAGAAAAATTGAATAATTATTCAACTTATATAACAAAGTTTTAATCAGCTAAATCTAAAACAACTTTGACAAAAAAAAAACTAGATCTAAAACAATGCAATGCTTTTTTTTTTGAACAAAAAACAATGCAATACTATAATAAAAAAGTACTAATTAATACAGTACTATAAGAACAATATAATGCAAGTCTTCTTCCTCGCATTAATGAATCAAATAATCTATATACACAATTATAAATTACTAAAACAAAACACTAATGATATAATCAAACAAGATTTAACTTCTCAACTTTGTCTTCAACAAATATTTTAGTTTTATCACCAACAACGTTTTCATCCTCTTCCTTGATGTCCTGAATATCAATAGATCCGGCGAGCTCTTTAGATCTGTGGGCTTGATGGTCCCAATCGGTTCGACTCAAGATGAGCAACATGGTCACAACGCACGAGCCTTGGGCAGCCAAAAGCCCTAGCCATAGCCCCATAAAGTCTAACCCTAAAAAGAAACCTAGCAACACAGCAGAGGCATTCCCACAAGATAAAAGCACCCCAAGTTGATACGAGCACCTAACTTGGGACAAGCTGTTCCTCTTAAAACCCCACATCCAGTAGTTTGTGGACAGTTTCCAAGCTCACACAGTCCTATAATAGGCAAAACCATTGATGTCAATGCAATAATCTCTGCATCTTTTGTAAACATGCAAACCCAAATCTTTCTTACAGAAACAGCAAAAATTAGTGCTGAAATCCCTAATACGAAGCTCCAAGATATGCCTATATATTATGGCTGCGAGTTTTGCTTTCTCGGGTCGGTTGGCACCAAGCTCATTTCCTACTCTTGTGGACACACCAAAGCTTAATGAAGCTGGGAATATGTAGATTAATGATGTTGTTTGAATAAATATCCCCATCGAAGCCACTGTTACTCGTGGATTTATTAAATAACCACACAGTAAAATCATGATTTCGTACCACCACCACTCGAGACATATTGAAATGCAACTAGGAATTGCCAAGTTTATTAGAGCTTTCCAATCCTTAAGGCATTCCAAGGAAATTCCACCCCAAGTTTTTTCATGTATATGGGATACTACTAGTATGTAAACTATTAAGGATCCAAGGATATTGATATTAGTCCAAACTCCGGCCAAGGCACACCTTTTATGCCAAGGTTTAGTATTGATACGAGGAAGAAATTGATGGGAATATGGAGAAGAATAGCTAGGGTCGCACAATAGGTTAATGGCAGCGTTATGGATTGTGATCGGAGATAGATACGTAAAGGATGAAGAAGTGATTGTGTAAACAAGTCCGGAAGTGAGTAAAAAATGTAAAGTTGAGCTTGAGTTGATATTTCATCATCTTGACCACATGAAAGCAAGATTTTCTTCATGTTACACCATAGAAGACTTAATGGAATCGAGGTGAGGAAAAGCAAAAGTATTGTTTTCTGCATGGTGAGGCCAAGAAGCTTGAATCTTCGAGCTCCAAATGCTTGGCAACATATGGGTTCCATTCCCATGGCTAAGCCGGAGAGAATTGAATAGCCAGTGATGTTAGCAAATCCAATTCCTAGGGCACCACCTGCTAGCGAAAGGTTGCCAAGACAACCTAAGAAAAGCATGGAGATCATCGAGCGAGCGTAGAGTAGAAGGCTTGTTAGTATCATTGGAATACCTATATTGGCTATGCATTTGGATTCTTGGCTGAAAATAGAGAAGTGATGATCAGTTGTACTAATTGCAGTAGAATTGTTCTTGATGATTTTTTCTTCCTTTAGTATCAAACCATGCTGATGACGACGATGATCAATTACTAAATTACTCGTGTGCATGTTGAAATACTTTTATAATTGGTCGTGGTAATAAAATTTGGTGATTGATATCTAAGTTAAATTTATAGCAGCTTGGAGATGGTATATATGTTTCCACACAAAGTTATGAGATATTTTTGTCAAACATATATATATCATACATACTCCGACCTAATTATCTATATATAACTAATTAACATGCATGGTGTTGTATGTGGTTTTTTACATGGAGGCGCGCCTTCCCTCGCCCCTGCGTAGGGCACCCTCCTCCGTTAAGGAGGGCCAAGCATGTTGCGGTCACTTGTTTTATTATATTAATGTCTCCGTCGTTTATGCCTATTAAAGTCCCATAATTCTGTATTCCACGAGTTGCTCTTGTTGGAGAGTTGTGGAATATTCTTGACCTTATCTTGGAAGGTCATTTTACAGTACTCAGACGTGTTTTCCTCGTCTGTGGGTTTACGACGTGTCCTACATTTGCGGTGGATCTAGTGCTGACATCTGGTTAAGGTATCCAAGGAAATAGTTGTAGTGGACTGACTAAAACCTACGCCTTCAAGGTTAACGTCGGATCCATGAAGTCTTTGGGTCTTATACTGGGTCTTGATCTATCCAAATAAACCTAGATGTAGAGTACTCTTCCAAGAAGGTTCATCTTACCTATTCACTTGCCATTCCAATACCAATTATGATTCGAATAGGAAACTCTTTTCTTATCGGACCTATGTTTTTCCAGAACTACGTGAGTTTGATCATCTATTTTACCTATAAATAGAGGTACGTAGGCACATTATTGGAGGTCGGAAAAATTAGAGTACATATTTTTCTTTGACAAACAAAGCTCTAGTTCTTTCAAAACCTAGTAATCTCAACCCCAATCTCATATAAACCACCACCCTCCGAATATATATTCAGCATTATTTGATTTTTTTCAGGCAAAGAATGTCTATTTTTGTTCATTCTCATATTTCTCCAACAACAACACATGGGATTAGTGGCCCTGAGCCCTGAGTGTGTTACTTAATTGAGATTAATTAAGACAAGATTTAGGAAGTGTAAGCCTCATTTCTATAAAAAAAAAAATCAATCCATATATACAATAAATATGCCAATTAGGCCGCCTTTCAAAGATTTTAAT
The DNA here is from genome assembly GCA_028671895.1 of Oenanthe sinensis. NCBI lineage: Eukaryota > Viridiplantae > Streptophyta > Magnoliopsida > Apiales > Apiaceae > Oenanthe > Oenanthe sinensis. The sequence continues at coordinate 26,721,611 of CM053812.1, read as the reverse complement.
AAATTTATATAATTTATGAATTTTTAAAAATTCTTGTTGTTTTTAAAAAGCAACTATATGGACACGTTTCGGTCAAATACAGTTGTAATTATGAAGCTGGTATTGAACTTTTTCAACCGATATTTCAATTTTGGTACATTTTTTCTCAATAACTTGCTCGACTTTAATTGTTGCGATACCCGACTTTGTAATAACCAGCTTAGACCTCTGTAATGCATGAGTTTCCTTTTAAAAAATAATTTATAATAATTTTATAATTAAATTGTTTATTTTAAAAAATCTATATTTTATTCAATTTTAATATCAAAATATTATATATTTTCTTTTAAATTAGTTATTAATAATGATTAATAATCAAATCTTGATCATTTTATTTACAAATAATATTTAAGAATAGTTTTATATTATTTTTGTATTCGTGGGGAATCGAATCTTGAACAATTAATTAAATAATTACTCGTAATATTTAGACATTTATTCTTTTACCTGATCAAATCACATTAAATTCCTTATTCCAATTATATATATGATATAATTAGGTTCATTTTTTAAAATTTAATTTATGTGAAATATTTATGTCGACGATTACAATTTTATATTCAATATACAGGAACTTTAAATGTTCCCCATCCCCCCAAAGAAGAACATACTCTCTTTTTTTTACTTTTTTTTTAGGAACATATATTAGTATCGTTCTGTCAACATTTTATTTTATAAATTAAAAATATACTCTCTCCGTCCCCTTTTAGTTGTCTATTATAAAAAAAATACAAATTTTAAGAAAAATATTAATTACTTAACTTGTTTACATGTTTACCCCTCATAATTGTATTGAATTAAATAAATTGTTTGCATATTTCAATTAGTCAAACATTGAAAATAGTAATACAAGGGACTAATTTAGAAAAATCTTTATAAAATTGTTTTGAAAAGAGAAGGACAATTAATTAGGAACTAATTTTTTTTCAAAGGGACGGATGGAATATTAATTACAACTTGAGAATATACTAAGTGCTTGTTTGGTTGACACCCAAATACCTAGGAAGTCTAAATACCCGGGAAGTGTAATTGTATAAATTTGTTTGGTTAACACTAATGAGGGAAGTAGAAATATTTAGGAAGATTGAATACCCATAAAATATGAGAAATTGCTTACCCAACCCATATGATTTCACTTTCTATATAACTACCAAGGGGTTTCAAATTTTCCAAGATGGCATGTATATTATTGTCAAAGAACATTCAAATTTCTAGCTAGATAGCTAGTTTTGCATTCACACTAGCTATCACATTCTCAAATTTTTTACAAACATCCGATATCTTCTCCAAATACAAACTTCACTTATATAGAAAATCAAAAAAGAAAGGCATAAAAAAACGCACGTACGTTTGATATATTATGTGAATAAAAGAGGCAAATGCTGAAGTTGCTGATCGAACGGTTTAGAATGGAACCAATTTGGTGAGCATGCATTCCCCCCATGCGTAGGGTGCTTGAATTTAGAAGCCGTTTACGTACATTCAGTCATTCACACAATAGTTCCATCATTTATATATATATATGCATGATATATAGATAAATAGGGGTCGAAGAACTACAGAATTCTAATTAAAGACTTAACGTACGTGGTATTACCAGAGCCGGCTCCACGAGAGTCAGGGCCTAAGGTTCTCTTCAAGTGCCAAAAAAAATATACTAAAAGATATTTATAATTATTCAAAAATCCAAGCTGTTGATTTTAAATATAAATTTAAAAATTAAAAAAAATATTTATTTTTTAATTTGAATTTTGACTGGTTCGGCTGAACCCTTAATTGAGATGTGGAGCCTGTATGCTTCCTTGATTAAACTTATCTAAATTTAATTTGACTCAAATTAAAATATTACTGTAATATATACTTTTATCATATAGCCAACCAGCCTAACTTATTCTGATAATAACAGAACAATTCGAATCTTTGTGATAGTACTAACCTAGGGTTAGACTCCTGACAAGCAAATTTGGCTAATAATCTAATCTTCACTCTTAAAAATTGTAATTAAATTCTCAGAATTAACAGGAAACTCAGTTATATATTTTCTTCACTCTTAATTTATCTCGTTTTTGACTAGACTACATGCGGAACATACCAAGGATCCTATTTTATGTATTATATTACTACTAATATAGTTACAAAATTATTGAAGATTTGAATTGACCTTTTAGTTTAATACAGTGTAGGATATTAGAGTAGTAAAAATTGATCGATGATATTATATTTACTACATTTAAAAAACTCAAATTATCGATTAAAAATAAATAAATAAATATATATATATAGGGGAATGTTCAAAAGAAAACTAATATTTTGGAGAAAACTAAGGTACTTTTATCAACCGTTGATTTCTAATTGATTTGATGATTCATATTAAATTAAACTATTAAATTAAAATATTAGTTTCCTTTTAAATTATTTGACATTTATTTACATATATTTGGAAATTATTACAATTTTGTTAGTTGTGATCGATAACTATAAAGGAATAGAGTTGGGATATAATCTATGTGAATTAAGAGTTACTATTGTTTAGTTCATAATGTCGACATAATAACTTTGCAAGTGAAAACACTAATATTGATTTCTTGCTCGGTACCTTTTTCAGTGTGTATATATTGTACTGGTACTCTTCGGCTACTTTTGGTGGTTAATTTTTCTTTTCCGCCATGAATATCAGGCGTAATTGAAATTAGCTCAAAAAAATATGTGTGGACCTCCGATCCATTACCTACCTTGTTGACGTGAAAAAGTCGTATGTACAACTAAGATAAATTGTCAGCTTAATTTAATCAAGCACAATAGGAAAAATAAAAGAGACTTGCTCTAATTTAAATGTTGGAGAACTGATGTATATATTCTGTACGTTGTCCAGATTTTGGTTCGGCTCTGATTTTTCTTGAGAATTTTTTAAAATATATATTCATTTATAAGGCTATAAAACTAATTACTTTGGAAAAAAAAGGATTCATAGTGTGTATATCAATAACCCAAGATACAAGTGGTAATACAAGCAAATCGAAGGAATATAAGCATGAAATAAAAAGCAATACAGTAGTAATTAACAAGTTTACAATTCATGCATATATATGTAGTTAATTTAGTTGCTAGGAAGTGAAGGCAATGATGTCCGGGTCCTCCTCAAATTGAACCATATCCGTTTCATGCAAACTGACCATAGCTTCAATTCCTGTTCCACATTTTGTGTCCAGCAAAAATATTATTTCCACAGGCATCCCTCCTGTTGTTACCCATTCAGGCTTTCCCCATCCAAAATCAACTTCATAAAATGGGAACCTACATAATGTACTTAAAAGCCACACATCCACATTTTCACTACCCTTGTCTTCCTGTATCCCATTCACATGCTTAGCCACCTGTGAGAACAAGCCATCAGTGCTCGAAATTTTCGAGCAATCTCTAAGGGAAGATCGCAAACTATTCCTTAACAAACCAACCAAGTCATGCAATTCCATTCCTTCTACTTTACTATCTTGTTTAAATCTTGTGGGAGCTTCCAAGTAAAAGTTTCCACATGTGGATGCAAGCGACTCTGTCCCAGCTATGCCTGTGGTCCTTCCCCTCAAATTCAAATGAAGATAGAGTGTAGAATCTTTTGATGAAGAGGAAGAAAGGTTTAGTAGAGCCTTCCATATTGTAGATGTCACCACTTCTACTCGCGTAGGCTTGGTGACATTTGCACCACTATCATTAACTTTGGCTTTCAGTGTTGACATTGATTTCTCATCAAACACAAACCTTTTAGTAACAAGTTTGGACTGCTTCATCTTTGATGATGGCACTGGCATGTGTTTGATATCCGTTGATAGATCTGATCTAGCTGGGAAATACGAGGGAACATCGAAATTAGGCAGCTCGGAGAAAGGAGGGACTAGGGCATGATTTATGGAGCCTAATAGATTACTTGAAGTAGTAGACCAATCATGAACAAATTTATCTGCTGTGAAACCATCACTAACAGTATGCGACACAAGTGTGCCTATTGCAATCCCCCCACACCTAAACACGGTCACTTTTATCCCCACAATTGGTGTAGTAACCAAAGTCGTTTCTCCAATATCAGCCCACGGGACAAGATCATTAACAAGACGAATATTATTCACAGCTACTTTCAGAAAATCAGATAAATCAATATCATTTTCAGCTTGTAAATATAAGGCACCTTCGTCGTTACAATCTAAGTAAAAACCATCTTTAACAAATCTCCCTGCTAAAGGGTAAAAACGAGACAGGGTTTCGGATAACGAATTTACCAATTGCTCCAACTTGCCCTCCGCCGGAAAGTTGTCGTAGAAAAAAACTAATGGCACGTGTGCAGGAGGAGCGAGCTGATCGAAAATGGATAGCTTGCATGTCCTTAGGTGATCAGGAGTTGGAACTGCTGGTTTCACAAGTCTTCTGGACACAGTCTTGACCTCCATTGTAAACTTCAAAATGTTCAATTAATTAGTACGAGTAAATTAATTACAGGCTCGCGTTATGTACAAATAAATTAATTATAAAAACGAGATCATGCATGCAGCTATATATTGTACGTTAATTTAGTGATCATATGATAACGTACTATATAGCAATTAGGCTACATTATAATGACTGAGATACATATATATGTATTATATTCTTACCGAATGTGAGCTCCGGGCAATGGAGTTGTGAGAATGTATTATTGGATTAGAGAGGATCAAAGTGGAATATTATGCAGAATGTAATAGTATATGTTAATTACTACACGTACGTTTTTATAGACGTACGAATGATACCGCGTCAAACTAGCTTGATCATGCATGATACCGTTATCCGTGACCACTGGCTTGCGTTACCCGACGCGCATTTGTCAAATTTTAAAGATGCAACTTATCAGTTAAGTACTTGTCTCTTTCATCTCTCTCGTTGACCACTGAACCTTTAATTACTCTAAAAAACATGTATAGTTGGTGCAATAAGAATCACTTTTGATTTTTCATCATTTCAAATGTAATCCCGTTGATTACTTAATTGCTTGTTTGTGCTATTTGTACTGTACAATGAGATTGTAGTAGGCGGTACGCTACTAATTTATTGAATTTATTTAGGCTAGTTGCAAAATTGTATCGTATAATATAATTATTTTCTACTTTAAGCTCATAATTCAGGTACACGTAGATGTGATTAATTTATTAACAATTTTTGTGAACTTATTCTTTGGTGTGTACATAACTTTGTACAACCTCGTATCTGACCATTTTTAGTTGAAGTTTATATATCTCTTGACTAGTACTAGTATAGCATGTGTGTTCACGTACGGCTCTAATTGTTTCAACTAGCAAGTGTCGTTTCGTAAGTAAATTCCTTTATTGACTAGTAATAGTATATGGTAATTAACTTGAAGAAATTATTCCTTTAACTAGATTAAAATATAATATTAGTTTATTTTTTAAATTTATAATAATTAAAATTATGTTAGCTATTAATACTTAAACTATTAAATACCTATTTACGTTTATATAAATCAACAAATATTTATAAATTCCTAACATTAATTCTTAAATTTGTGAAAATTTTCCATAAGTACAATATGAAAAGCAATTATAACGATGAATTGAAGATACAACTTAAATTATAATGAATAGCCTAAAATTATTAGATAAAATTTTTTATCACGATTTTGTATCATAAAATTATATTTTTCAAATTTATAATGTATATATATAGGAGTATATATTTAATGGAAAATATCATTTAGATGGAGGTTGTGATTTAAATTTTAATACCATTACGTCTAACTTAAGACTAAGATTTTTTATTAAGTTAAAAAGATTATCACTTTGAAAGATATCAATTTAGAGGTTATCATTTTAAAATATATCAATTTAGAGGTTTCCGGTGCATCTTTTTTTTAGTACTTTCCCTAGAGAGTCGACTTAAATCTAATTTAATTCTTAAGTGTTCACTTGTTAAAAAATTATGAAATGAATTTGAATTGAACCAGAAATTTTATTTCAATTCGACTTATTAATAACAAGAAGTTGATGTGTTATTTTCTTCTTAACATCTCTTAAATATTGTTCACGAATATGTTTATTTATTTTATTAATAAATATGAAAAATTCAAACTAATTTAACAACACAATTATATTCCGATATTATGCTAGTTATAATAGTTACCTATTATAGTATAAAATATACTGTAATTTAATTAATAATAATGAATAAATTAAATTTACAAATATGTTAATTTCAAGATTAATGTATAAAATTTACAGGCATAATTGTTTAATATTGAACTTATATTAAGTGTTTGTTCATGAATCACGTGTAAAAAATTTCTAATTATTCAATTTGTTCATAAATTTTTTCATCAAACTTATTCACAGATAATCGAGTAGAATACTTTGATGATGAGTTTCGACTTGCTTATGAAATAAATTTTAAGATAACGTTAAAATTCAAGCTGTTCATAATTCGAATCAAATATGAATTGATTTATTTTAAAGTCAAACAGCGAATTGTTTGTGGCATCTCAGCCCATTCACAATAATATTACTTTATCAGTGGTTGTATTGTCTATTTTTTTCTTCTTTCCAATCTATTAATCATAAAATAATTGAGCGACTTCCTATTGTACTGACCTTTTTTTCTGCAGTATTTACTGATCATAGTATAATATATGTTAGGGAGCTTGTCGGCATAAATATATTAACAGTACTCGCTTAAGGTGGCGGTGTACGTAATAAAGTTGGGATCTCACTAAATTTTGCAAAATGAAAAAAAAAAATGATAGTTCTCTTAAAAGTAAATTAATAAGAATTTGTTGTTATGTCAGGACCAATTATCTGCATCTTAAATATGCATGTGCATGAAGTCAGACATGTCACATGTGGGTATATCGATTGACAGAAAGCATATACGTTAATTGAAGTCTGACTTTTTAAGATTTTGAGTTGTGAAACCACAAATATCGATCTAGGTGTGACAATGAATTAAATACAGTAATGCGTAGATTTTGGTTTTAAAAAGTAGGCATATCGTATGATTTCTTACCCTCAATCTGCAATATGGTGGGCTGTAGAGTGTAGTAGGTACGTACATCTAAAAAGAATCAAGAATTAAGAGACACAATATTGGCCACATATATCAGTAATACTTACCGAAAGGCTGATCAAAAGCCTTATGTTTTATATGAAAACATCAAGTCGTGTTCACTCCGGAGCTACATCTACATGCAATATTCCAACTCCCAAGTCTATATGTTTCTTATGTGTACTTTACGAGTCTAGAGATGAATGTCCTGGGTGTGGATGTGAATATTTTCACACATACATGTGCATCAGCGTATCTAATTTCTAATCAGTGTAAATCGAGCTGTCCGCTCCTTTGCACTTTTGCTATATATATATATATAATTCGAAATTATTAATATAATATTTTAATTCAATATTGTAATAGAAGTAAACAAAGTTATAATAACCCATTACTTGTGACATAATTAAAATTATATTAGAGAGTTTTTCATACACACCCAAATATATATTTTTTAATTTTGGTTTTGTAAAAATACAAAAGGTCTTGTGAAAAAATATTTGCAAACGTACGTATTTGCAATTTTTTTACAAGGAAAAATAATCAAAATTAAGAAGAATGATTAACTACAAAACGTGCAAAAAATGTATAAAAAATAATAATAAATTTAAGCTACACGCAATTGTTAGCGGAGGTTGTTTCTAAAAATAATTTTTGACATACATGTAGAGTTGCCATATAATTTTTATACAAAAAAGTAGTAATATTTTAGATCATTTCTCTAAAAATTACTTGACTTTAGTTGTGAATTATCAATATACAAGTACAATACTTATGATGGATGTTAATTAACTAATTCTTCTTTCTTTAATTTTTTGCTAATTGGATGTTAATTATATTTCTTAGCAAGTTGAGTTTAATTAGTAGAAGGTGCAGCCTGTTTCAATGTTTTCCATCCCAACCTGCCGATCAAAAATATACACGCCTTCCAACAATAGAAAAAACATGTTCTAGCTTTATTATGAGATAGTTATGGAGTATTACATCTACATGCTTGATGCTTATCTCATACATTTGCGACCCAGAGTCAAAAAATAAGTTCTAATTAATATACATTTTGTGCATAATAAGCGCAAAAAGTTTATTGTAACTATTGTTTTTGACAACTGCGATCCCGTACATAGTTGTACCTACATTCATATAGATTTATTTCATGATATATGATGATTGATCATAGGCATTGTATACATCAGTACCATATAAATATAGCTAAGTAATGAACCTAGGAAGTGTATGCAACAATGTGAGGATCACACTCAAATTGAAGCATCCTCTGTTCTTGCAAGCACACCATTGCTGCGATTCCTGTACCGCTTTTAGTGTCCATGAAAAATGCAAGTTCTAATGTCATCCCACCTGTTGTCACCCATTCCGGCTTCCCCCACCCGAAATCAGCTTCATAAAATGGAAACCTGCATAAGCTACTAATAAACACACTATCCACTTCTTGCTTTCCAATATCCTCGAGTATTTCAGTAAGATTTCTAGCCCCCACCAAGAATAAATCATCCGGATTCGAAGTTTTCGAGCAAAGCTCGAGAACATTTCCAATCCTACTCCTCATCAAACTAACCAAGTCTTGTATCTCCAAGTTTTTCTTGTTACTCCTATCTCTTTTAATTTTTATTGGAACCGGAATACAATAATTCCCGCATAATAATGAATTATGATCATCCGATGCTTGTTTTAGAAGGCTTGTTCTTCCCCTTACATTTACAGGACAATAAAACATCACATCTTTTCTTAATTCAGTGGCAGAAATTATAGCCTTCAACACCGTAGACGTGACAGCCTCCACGCGTGTGGGCCGTGTAATATCTAAGCTACTAGCAAGTTTGGATTTTAATGCGGATATAGCTTCTTCACCGAATACGAATGTTTTGGTGACAAGTTTTTCCTGGGAAGATTTTGATGAGTTGTGCTTCGGCATAATGACATTCGGGATATCTCTGGTTAAAAATATCTTGTCGAAACCATATTCTGGAGGAAAAACAACTTCTTGACTGATCGTATTAGATTTACACGCAACACTCCATTCATGAAAAAATGTGGCTGCAGTAAATCCATCAACCACTTTATGTGAAAGATGTGTGCAAATAGCTATTCCCCCACAAGTAAAAGTGCTCACTTTCAAGCAAAGAATGGGAGTTGTAGCTAGATTACTAATTGCTTTAAGTTTATCCCTCACGACAAGATGGTATATAAGATGCATATTCGTAGGTGCTATGCTAAGAAATTCATCTAATTCAATGTTAATTTTCGACTCTATATATTCCGCTCCCATATCATTGCAATCAATGTACCAACCGTCTTGAATAAACCTTCCGGCAAATGGGTAAAATCGGATCAAGGTTTCCGACAATGATTTTAGCAGTTTTTCCCGCAAGTTTTCACCTGTATTAGCTTTGTAGAACTGCATAAATGGTATGTGATCGTCCGGAGCGAGTTGATCAAAGAAGGTTAACTTACAAATCCTCAGATGATCAGGAGTTGGAACTGCTGGTTTTATCATTTTTCTTGCTGTGATTTGAGCCTCCATCGTAACCTGAATACAAGAATCGAAGCATAAATTAAGACTGCAATTTATCAATATTTAATAAATATATAATTACATTATATTTATTGCCAGTACAAGTAATACAATATTTTAAAAACAATGTTTGCCTCTCTCTTGTTTGTGAGCAACATCACATCTTCTAATCGGGAAAAAATCTCCCGAAAAATTGTTAATTCATTTTATTAATGAAAAAATTCGTCTTAATTGATCCAAATTGTATGCATGTGAATTAATGAAAAACAAATAGTGTACGTGTATATAAACAGACGGATGGAATTGCCCCTGCAGGAAGGTAATAAAAATCGCCGAATATGAACTTATGATATATGACTTACAAATTAAGCTGGTGGAGGAAATGAGCTATTGATTGATTAGTTCAGCTTAGCAGAAATGAAGATATGATGCTTATTACATGAGAAAACATTAACAGATATATAGTCCAAGATAAATCGCCTACTGACTAAAGTTTTCTGGAATATTCTGGGTCGTGTCAATATCATTTAGCTTGCTTTAATCATGTTTCACTAAACGGACAATCATACATACACGTATATTTAACAATTATTTTGAAGCCCTCTGCATTAATTTCGAACAAATATATGTAAAAATGTGAAAATATGCATAACACAAATCATTGTTTTCCATTTTCACCCATTATTTGCTCACGAAACTATGAAACCGATCAGATTATATGTTTTAATTTCTGGAAGAGAGTGTTTTTCCAACAATTAAATTAAGTTCCATGCCACCAGGTTAGGTAGCATGTTTAAAATTTACAACTCTAGGATTAGTGACCATGGTGTCCAAAGCAGCTCCCTTCAAGTAATTGTTAATGACTTAATGAGTTGATTCTACAAAAATTTGAAGAGTTACGTACGTATAATCATTCAAATTTCAAGCTAATCAAAATTACCAAACTCTTCTTCAGATAGATATTAATATATGTGTATTATAATTCACAATTTAATAATTTATTATGATTCTAAAATCTCTTTTTCTCCCTATGCCGCTAACAATATTACTGTCGACATTTCTTTCAAAATACGTTTGAATCGAAAAGTAGATGTTTTTGAATCGTTGCACGGATAAGATTTTTCTATCATAAATTAAAGTATCAAAATGTTAGTATGGATGCATAATTGTAATAAATTAATAAATAACAAAAATTTATTAACCTTCACATCAATTAAAATCATGTCAAAACTAAATTGATCGTCTGTTGTGTATTAATTGTCTCCCATATAATGCATACTCTCACTTTTATAATTCAATCGTCTCTATTGTTATTCAAAACATTCAATATAGTGTAATTCATGATATATTAGACGTTGAATGTAAATAACTCTGTGATAAATTTGTTGTGGTTTTTTTATGCTTCATCTTTAATTTATATAAGTGATGTTCTATTATTTTTTAGATGGAAACACATTCAATTTAGGTCAAAGAATAAAATTAACTTTTTTTATTATAGATACTGTCTTTTCGAAAAATCAAAATAGTTTCGATTTTTAATAATTTAATATTTTTTCTAAAATTTCTAATTACCTTATATATAATAATGTCTATTCTAAAATTTTGAAACTTATCTTATGGATAATAATTTACTTGACTTGAGGAGAAAGTTTAGGATAATATAATATAATATAGATTTTTTAATTTATAATTTAGAGAAAGTTTAGGAGAATATAAAATAATTTAGATTTTTTTATAAATTTTTAATATTTACTAATTCAAAAATTCGAGAAAACTAGAAAAATATATTGAGATGATTTGGGAGCGCCACATAACCATATCCGTCTTCTTCTTTATATTGATATATTGATTGATATATTTTGATATATTTTTTTATTATTAAGAAATCATGGTTTGACCCTAAGATATATCCACACAAATATATTTACTTCCCGAAACCTCATACTGTATTTTTTTAAGGCCAATATTGATTTATCATTTATCCGAACAATAAATAATTACAGTATTTAAAAATGATAAAATAAAGGTTTGTGTAGCCAACTGTTGTTGCTCTCGTGAAACCACACACATGAATTCTACACTTGCTGCCTGCTCAGAAAATCATGCCAAAATTTCCTCCCCTCTCCCTCTTTGAATCTTCACCGCACCAAACTAATCTAACTGATCTACATCTACCTGTATATACATGTATATATATATAATACTGTATACATATAATATAAAGAAATAATAAATAAAATTTAAATAATGAAGAACAGAGGGTATTATTGCATGAGTTTAATTACGTATTTTTTTATTCACTTCTTCTGCATGCAGAATATAAATCACTTTCCATCCTAGTTCATTAATTCTCTCTGTGTATTATATATTAGATATATTTAAACGGCTGATTCTAGTCACGGGCCATTTGGGTATCATATTAATCATAATTGATTGAGTGATCAGTGTATCGAGATTGAGATGAAGGATAATGAAGATCAAGCTAGGTATCTGTTTGGGATTTCGCTTTCTGATAGACCCACCTGGCAGCAATTTCTTATCTGCTCTTCTGGTTTCTTTTTCGGTTATCTCGTTAATGGCATTTGTGAGGTTTTGTTCTTATTCTTGATTAGTAACCGTACGGATGAAATATTTATACCAAAATAATAATATATACAAATTTTCATTAAATTTAAAATAGTGGAATATCACTTTTATAATAGTATTATTTCTTTATATATATTCAACGACATAGATATATTATAATCTTATTATTATAAATTTATAGTTCTAATTTAATATATTATATTAAAATTTATACATTGATTTATTTTGATATGAAATTAACATCTGTACGGTTGAATCGTTTAAATAATTAATTTATTCAATTTTAAACCGCATTAGTAGATAACTTCTCTATTGTATACTTTAGATACTCTTTTCGCTTCATATAATTATATACGAATTTAATCCCGAAAAAGTTATGTGAGATAACCTGATTAGGAACATTAATCTTTTATATAAATACTATAATTGAAAGTTTCCAAGGTATTATTTTAAAAGAGTGATATTATAGATTCTAAAATATTTTTCAAAATATATTTTTGAATGATGTGGTAGTGTTAATATTACATAATGAAATTTTTTAATTAACTGGATTAATATAAATGTAGGGAAGTTCATCTTTATTTATTATTTTTACAAGCAATTAAGATTTTCTATTTTGTCATGTGACAAATCATTTGGACAAATATTTTAGAAACATTTTTGTGATATGTAGTATTACTTTATATTAAAATAGGTTAAATGGGGTACATGTACATGCGTTGCAAATTATATCATTTTCACTTTTTTAATTATTTTCATAATAAATCTTAAAATGTATACCAAATTTCACCTTTCATATGGTTAATATTATATTTAGTTAAAATTTGTAACTACATAAATTTATTTTTAAATTTTAAACTCTCTTAAAAATAAATATTGTATCCATCACCTAGTATATATCACTGTTCTAAAAAACGTAAAAAACGTATTAAGCGGCCGTTTAAATGGTCACGTAAGCAAAATTGGGCCATAAATGCTTCAATTAATGTATAATCGGGGTTTTGAGCGTTTTGTACTCAGCGAAAATAAGCGGACTGACTTAAAAAAATTTAAATGTGTGTATTATTGCAATATAGTTTATTTTAATACTTATTAAATTATAGTTGGTACAACATTACATAACTAATATATAACTATATATAATTATTTATATACATGTATATAATTATATATATTTATAATCCGTTTAATGATCCACTTTTAAAATCGCTTAAGCAGACGCTTTAACACTTAAACGCTAGAAAGTCACCTTCTCGCTTATGTCTGATTTGATTTGCCATTTTCGCAACATTGGTGTATATCCATTTATTTCTTAATTTTAGAATGGTTTGTATTTCGACTTTTCCATTTCTTTTTAAATATCTATAGGGTATTTTGTAATTCATAATATTTTATAAAGTGATTTTATTTTTTTGCAGGAATATGTATATAATAGATTAAAATTCAGGTGTGTTAAAAAAAAATTCCTTATTGTATTAAATATTTTAATTTCTGATTTGAATTGTTATAAAACATTTTTGATTGGATTTCAGCTATGGATGGTATTTTACTTTTGTACAAGGCTTTGTGTACTTGGCGTTGTTACATTTGCAAGGTTTCACCCCCCGAGCAGATGGTGAACCCATGGAACACATATGTTAAGCTCTCTGCTGTTTTAATGGGCTCTCATGGTTTAACAAAAGGGTATTTGGCTTTTCTTAATTATCCAGCACAGATCATGTTTAAATCCACAAAGGTGTTATTCATTCTTTTACTATTTATGTATTTCTCATTATATTTTATATTAATGCTATTAGATTAAAAATTTTGGTATCATTATCTGTTAGTATAATAATAAAAAAATTTAATATCATTACTTTTTTTTATCTATACGGTGCTACTACAGGTACTTCCTGTAATGGTGATGGGTGCTTTTATTCCTGGATTGAGAAGAAAGTATCCAATCCATGAATATGTCTCAGCTCTCCTTCTAGTTGTTGGTTTGATCATTTTTACTTTAGCGGATGCCAATACGTCACCTAATTTTTATGTCATTGGTGTTGTGATGGTAACTGGTGCTCTTGTTATGGATGCATTCCTAGGAAATCTGCAAGAAGCAATTTTTACCTTGAATCCTGAAACTACGCAGGTAATGTGGTAATTAATCTAGGTGTGATGCATTCACCACACATGAATTTTTTTGTTTTGATTTGTGTGCTTTAAATCATGCAGAAAGAAATGTTATTTTGTTCAACAGTAGTTGGGTTGCCCTTTTTAGTTCCACCCATGATTCTAACTGAAGAATTGTTCACAGCGTGGAAGTCTTGTTATCAGGTAAAGATCCAGCGTTGTCCTTGTCGAAAGATGTATATTGTGCTTTTAATGAGAATCGTGTGAGTTGTAATCAAATGTATTATTATCGATTTGCACCTAAAATAATTTATTTTAGTATATTCATCTGATATATATTTGTGAGACGTTGACTATACTTTCTTAATTTCATCAAAACCACCAATAGAATTATGTATGACATTTTTACTCACCCCGAATAGTTCAAGTGATAAGGGTGATAAGGGCGAGTGCGATATTGTGTGGTTAGGTGCACATTTGAATTAGTCGAAATGTATGACATTTTTGTAGTTTTAAAGTTATAGTTTTAATAGAATATTTTTATATAGCATAAACTAATTTATCCATATATGGGGGTGTTTCAACTAAAATCTGCAAATTAGCGCTTGTTTTTTGGAATCAGTTTTTGATATATAATATCCTACACTGACTTACCAATGGCATGATTAGTTTTTTCTCATCTTATTTTTAATTATTCAGTACCCACTTAAATTAGTTAGATGATAGACTTTACATCATACTTCTTACACTATCGAAGGTTCCCCCCCCCCCCTCCCCCCCCTCCCCCCCTCATCAATGGTTATGCTTGCTTAAAATAATTTGTAATAATATTAAGTGAAGGAAAAACTATTCTAAAATCGGTTGTATTTAAGTAGTAGTATCTATGAATGGAAGTGTTATTTACGAGTATGTTTAATAATAGAAGTATTGACATATTTACAATTACATGTTGCAGCATCCATATGTTTACGGAGTATTAGTGTTTGAAGCCATGGCCACATTCATCGGACAAGTCTCAGTATTATTATTGATTGATATATTTGGGACTGCTAACACTGCATTGGTATACCTTTTATTCTCTTGATTTATGTTGCTTTAAAGATCTATCTATATACATTTCAATATGTATTTATCAAACTCGGTGAATTAAGTCTAAGCCATGCATCTAAGAATATTTTCTTTTTTTAAAAAATTTAGGTACATATGATATTTCAAATTCTTTTTATTATGCAAATTATTTTGGTCAGTGATACCAAACTATTATATAGATATTTTATTTTTCTTACGAATTTATGCATTTTGAACTAATAAATATGACATACATTAATGTCTTCTTTCTTTATTATTTTCATTCATCTCAACAATTTTTATACGAATTACGAGGTTGAATGACTGGCGTGCAGATTACAACAGCAAGAAAGGCTATATTTGATATTTACAAAGCCGTTTACCGAACAACACGGATTAGGGTTATTCCTCATATCCACGGGAATTATCTTGAAGATGTTGCCAGATAGCAAGACCTCCACACGTATTCCGATATCAAATGTCAATAACAAGCATGAAAAATCTTACCTGACTGAAGAAAAAAGAGTAACAAAAACTATAGAAGAGGCTGAACATGAAGAGTAACGACCACTCGTCTAAAGTCAAGTAATTAACTATTTAATCTGTTTAACCTTCATATATCGTCTGAAACCAAGTTAATAATTTTACATCCTTCTGGGTTTCTTCTCAATCCATTTCATCTCATGTATCTTAGTGATGTTCTGAGTCTTTTGTAACAAAACAAAGTTAGGGTATTGGTAAAGAAACTTACCATTACCATGATAAATTTTTTTCAAAAATTAATTTGATTAAAATAATATAATCATATATTTATTATTAAAATCATTATCAAATGTGGATGTGAATACATCAAATATAATGCTACTTATATATAAATAAATACAGCAAGTTTGAATATTTTATCAATTTTTAGCATAAAATTACAAATGTGTATTTATAAAAATACATCATAAACTCCTGTACTTGAGCAGACCCTCAGAAACAATATAATTCCTTTAACTTCATAAATAATATTATGAGTACACTTGAATTTTTTTTCTTTCAAATAATTAAAGTTGATACTTGGGTCAACTTTTTGTACAATTAAAAAGGTCAAATGTTCTTAGTTTTGAAAGCTGCTACTTTTTGGATGTAATATTAACTTTTATGTCATTGATCGTTCAATGCTAAAACTATATCTTATCTTTTTGTTAACTGAGCTCCTTTAGTCAAATATGATACTAATGTATACATCTAACTTTTAAAATGTGCATTAAAAATCTTACTTTACAAATGATGGCATGGAGCAACCAAGTCAGGTTGCTTCCTCGTTTGTTTTTAAATACCATATATCTCATTTTTTGGAAGGTCCTCTAAATGTATTGAAATAGCTAAAATATTGAGTTTCCAGGCTAGTTTTACATTGTTTATTACCTTTTTTTAATAATTCAAGTATTTTGTAAAATAAGGAGGAACGCATTACCTTTGTACCCTTCTTACATATGTTCATGACTACAATTTACCAGCTGAGATTAAATTTTTGTGATCGTATCATTAAATAACGTTATTGTTACTTTGTAGGGTAAGCATCCTTAATAAACAAAAATATTTGATTATTAAAATTCAAGTATGCATAACAAACAGAACTTTGATTCGCAGAACCTATGCTAAAATGTGAGATGATTTTAATAAATCACCTTGTACAAGTTGTATTATTCAACCTCTAAAAATTTCTCCATGTGATTTCCTATTCGGACAAACAATTCAATAAATAAAGATGCATAAAATGATAAGTACCGACCAGTCCACCATTCAACTATCTATAAAATGCAAAGAACATTTTTCATTTTAGCAAGGAATTCGAATAGTTTAAACTAGCAATTTAATAATGTTCTTTACATAATATAGTTGAGTTGAAATACAAATTTGAAACATTTACCTTACAAAAGTTGTTTTATTGTTTTATATTGTATCTTTTCTTTCAAAAAATATATGGGGCATGCCTTTTATTTTATTTAAGTATATGTAGTTTATACCACTAATTATTTAAGTTTGAATATATAACACACAGTCCCACATCGAGTAGATTAGGATAATTTGTTCAGTATATAAGAAAAGTATATAAGAAAGAGTATTACCACTAAGTACACCAACAAATGAGAATCTTTTGAGGAACATGTGGTGAACTTGTGAATTACCCAAGTTGTTGCATTTGAATCTGTTTACTTTAACTTATTTCGGATTCGGACCTGATTTTCGAAAAGAGTCGGGATTTGACCCGAGTTGTCATATGATAGAGCCAGCTCTCTCGAAAACTTGATTTGTCAAGATAGAGGTCTGGAGGTGGGGATACGAACCCAGCCGGTACGATCTGGGCCTATGAGCTATCTGTTCGGCCTTAGCATATAAGCAAGAGTACTATTACTAAGTGCACCAACAAATCATGATCTTTTGAAAGCTTGTAGTAGACTTGTGAATTATCTAAATTGTTACATTTGAACCAGTTTACTTTGACTTATTTCGAATTATCTAAGTGCACCAATAATATCATGTTTTTATCCGAGTGACTAATTTAATATTTAACTCAAAAAAGCCTTATATAAGTAGTTATTTTTTATTTGGAAGTTCTTTTGTTTAGATCAAATTTTTTTACAGCATTTTCAAATAATCCTCGGATGGACCTACGAGACTGCTAAATTAAATGACCGTGATTGAAAAATTCATAGTATATGTATATGCGAATCTGTTTTGGGTAGAAAATACAGTACACACATAAATCATAAATGTAAAAAAAAACTTTATTTTTATAACTTGAATTGGCCTGAAGGATGACACCCGTTGTTGTGCAGAACCTCCTGAGTGATGACAGACAGTCAGGTACTACATTAGCTTATCGTACACTCCACCTTTAGCAGTTTTCCTGTGTTGGATTGAATTTTTTACTCTTTCCTTGTTTGGATTTTCCACATAATTCTTTACCTTTCAAGTTTTTTTAAAAATAATAAATTTTTATATTATAAAATTTACTCTCACCCACTACTTTCTTTTACCTTTTCAAATCTATCAATTAAATATCAAGTGACCTCACCACTTTATCCATTTTTCCTTCTCTTTCATCCACTTTTTCTTCTCTTTCACACTCCTATTTTATTTTATGAGTAACGTTAGAAAACCAAAAAACTTTTATAAAAAATTTCTAAAATGACACATGTCTCGTTGTGATTAATTGTGAGAATAATTAATGAGATGTATCATTCTATATTCAAATCATATCAATTAAAACTACTCATCTTGTCATATGCATTATGGCACATCATTTAGGAAATTTTTTTCGAAAAAATTGTTTGATTCCCCGACATTACTCCTATTTTATATAATTTTATTAATAACGGGATTAGTGTGTTATGGGGATGAAATTTCATTATTATTATTATTATTATTTTAATAATTTGGCTTATAGCTTTATAAATGAGTATCTGTTCTAATAAATTTTCGGGATAAGTCAGAGTCGAACCCAGAACTGGGACAAGAGAGGATAAACCCTCTATCACTTGGGTTAAAATTTCATTATTGATATCATGTGTTTGGTTTAGTTAGAAATTAAATTATTTAATTTAAAATATTATTGAATTAATAATTAGAGAAATTTATTTTATTATACAAACAATATAAATATTTTTTTATTATTAGCAATGATTGATTGTATATATTATTATTTAATTATTAATAATGTTAATTATCAATAATAAAATAATAATATTAAAATTGATACACATACCCTATCCTCATACTCATCTCCCCTCGGGTATTAAAAACCCATAACTTGCGGGTTTGAGTTTAAAATTTAAAAAAATTAAAACAAATATCAAGTATATATTTTATGCATTCTAAACTCATAACTCGTTTTAAAAACCTCCGAACCAAACGACCCCTAAACTAGCGCTACGACCCCTAAATTAACACTGTTTTTTCTTGAATAATTAGGCTTATAAAGTGAGTATCTCTTCTAAATTCCAACGAAAAAATGACAAAAATACCATTTTTTTAGACTAAATGATAAGAATATCAGTTCTGAAAATTTTGGCCAAAAATACCAGTAAGATACACATTTTCCATTTGGGTATTTCAATTTTTTATTTTTTTTAAAAAATAAATTAAAATCGGGTATCACCTTGATCAAAAGGTGATACGTATTTCAAAGACGCGCATTCCATATTTTTTCTTTTTCTTTTTGATTTTTATGTGATACTTATTTGTCAAATGCGTATTAAAGATACTTATTTATCAAATTTGTATCTCAGTGATATTTTTGACTAAAAATTTCAGAACTAATATTTCCGTTAAATTTTATTTAAAAATTGATATTTTTTGCCATCAGCATGTAAACCACGGTAGTTCTATTTGTATCAATTTATACGGTATAAGTAACTTTATTAGCGTCAATCAACGCGCGTTTTTACATACATACATACAGTAATAATATGTGTGTATTTTACCACACGAGCGCCATACTATACAAAAGCAACCCGACGGTTGATTTCTCCAGGACCCGTTCTTGAAGAAATATATATACTACTTCTTTTACATAGTACACCTTTATTTTTTTTATAATCTTATTTCCATTGTTAGCAGGTAGTATTCAATTATTATAACCACTCTTGATCTTGGAGCTTCTGTTCTTTCTCTGCTGCTCTTGCTCTAAACTGGGGCACTGGTTCAATCAATTTGCGGGGAAAGTGAGTGCTTTCTATATTTGTACATTTACTTGTTTTTGTTTTTAACGGCCATGAAACATGATTTGTTTGATTCTTGATTGTTTATGATGAATGTGTGTGATTTTTTTTTTGCATGATCATTGTGGGGTTTCTTGATGTGGGGTGGGTTTTGATTTTTGTAATGCGGGGTTTATGTTTTGTTTGATGGGGTTATGTTAATTTGTATTTCTTGATTATTTTGTTTTAAAAGGTTGGAACTTTGTGGGTTTATGTAATGTGGGTTGGAAGTGTACTGGGGTTTATGAGTTTTTGATTCTGGGGTTTTGGTGCATGGAATTTTCTTAGGAAGCTGAGGATCCAATTTGATCATCTTGCATTAAAGTTCTGTTATTTGATAGCATGTTTGTTCATCTAGTTGTGTCAAAGCTTGATTTGTATTTGTTATTTTTAGTTAAGTAGGGCATGGGGAGTGAAGATTCGTACCCACCCATGACTGAACTTGTCAAGGATGGGAATGTGGGATGAGATTGTCCTTGATTTCCCATTAGTTTGATTTTTATTAGTGGTATTTTGCTAAATGATGATAAGTGGGAACCTCTCAAAGAAAATAAAATATTTCGTAATAATTGTAGATGGTGTTTCTCTGATAACATAAACTAGACAAATGAATTACTAGGCAACTAATCAAAGACAGCAAGCAAGTCTATAGTAAGTTCCTGTAACAGAACATTGCTGGATAAGTTGGGTAAAGACCAAAGAACGAGTATTGATCTTGCTAGACTTTTAAAAACGTGTCATCATCTAGTTAGCAGGTCGCACAGTGTAGGCACTAGGCAGTGCTGCCAATATTGATCAGCACATGAAATACATAAATATAATGATATAATCCATATTTCCACCTTCCATAAACCAAGAACTTGTTTATAGTGAAAGTACGAAACTACTGAATATCTTCTGGCTCATTTTTTTTGGTCATGGTCAGTTACATACGAAGAGAAGAGAGGTATCTAGTAAACCAGTAGATGTGATTTTGGAAATTTCTGCACATTGTTACTATATTATCTAATTGTTTCTTCCAGTAATATATAAATTCATTGTTTAATTTTTTTGGACATCATTATTTCTAGGATACTGTAGCTCCAAATTTCAATGGATTATGACCATGCAGAGCAACCCATAACGACGGGGTTCGTGAGTGGCATTAAGTTTGATATTTTGACTGAGGAAGATGCAGTAAGTTTTCTATTATATATTTGTTGATTCTTCTAAATTAATTGAGTGGCAGAAATAGGTCAAATTTTAGTCTTTTAAAAAACACTGGTACAAATAATGCGGAGACAAACAATTCCCTCAAGAAAACTACTCTCTACTTGCTCTACTACTAGTAGTGTCCCCCAAGAACAACTTATACCTTATTGAATATGACCCTGATAATAATCAGCTTCCTCACTCTTGCATAGGTTATACATAATTATGACATTTGCTCACATTGGTCTATTTTCTCACTCATTTTTTAATTGTATTTTCACCCAATTTGGTAGATTCCAAATTATGAACATGTCATATAGTGTCTCAGTTGAATTATGATATGTAGTCTTGTAAGAAACAATTCAACAAAAGAATGTCTGTTTGCTATTATTGTGTCAGATGACCAATTCTTTTAAAATTTGAGGTCTTGGTAGAAAGCACTAAATAGATCATGTAAGTTTAGCTCTCTTCCCAAATTTTGAGTGAGAGGGGATCACCACAGCCATAAGGCCACAACAAAACCCTAAGAGGCAGGAAGGTGTCTATATCAAACTGCAAATATTGGGGATACTGAGGCTAGAACTTGACCAGCCAACTTTGGCAACATGGCCAACTCTGCCAAAATCCTAAAGTGTCAGGAGAAACACTCGATGGATTATGTATATTTCACATATTTTATGGATCCATAGTAGCATTATATAATTTAATGTTGGTTTAAAATTTCATATTACACTTTTTTTTTTAATTTCTTTTATCAATTAATCTTCATGTCATTGATACTAAGTCAAAGCGCTCCATAATTTTAAGGTCGGCATGCAACAAAATCATTTCCGTAAAGTTTGTAAATGCGTAGGAATTTTATATGAAAGAGGGAGTATTTTGTTATGCGGATGACCTAATTAGATTATCATGATCAATAAAGGTTTAGTGATGTCAATAATATAGATATGGTTGTATAGTAATATATTTTTGTGCTTTTTTCTTCCCTCTCCTTCATATTGATCAGTATGCTCTCTGGATGTCTTCTATTGCAACAATATTTTATAATGAAGACATATGCTGTAGTTGGTAGTTTTATCCATGAGAGGGAAATATTTTGTTATGCAGATGGCTTCTAAATAAGTTATTTTGATCAATAAAGTATTAGTAATGTCAATAATATATAAATGGTTTTATAGTGGTATTTTTTCCGTGCTTGATTTCCTCTTTTGTATTATCCAATATGCTATTAGAATCTTCTACAACAACAGTATTTCATAAAAAAGACGTATAATGCAGTATGCTCTTTAAGTTCTTCGACGACAATATTTCATTAAAAAAAACAGATGTTGTAGTTGGTAGTTTTATCATAGAGAGTAGAATTTCATAATCCTTTCGAAAAGTTTACACAGTCTATTTTAGTATTAGAGGAGTGAGTGTTTGATCCCACGACTTTACTATCAGGATAAAGGGATGGCGGATGAGCCTTTGCCACTAGGCTCTCTGAATCTTTGAATTTCATTGATTAAAATGCTAAGAGATATGATAAGGCTTTTGGTGCTGGAATTTAGTCGTTCCTGGAATCTGGCTGGTTTAACTGAATAGAATATAGTTGCTATCCTTGCAGATTGCTATTTGATAAAATTCCAAATGACCCAACAAGTTCTGCATTCTTATTTCTCTGCACACACTATAATTGCATTACTTTAAGTCATTTTAGTTTTGGTGTTCTATCAGTTGCTGCTGTAAATGTGTCTTCTTCTTTGTGTGATCAGCATCTATTTGTGGCCAATTACATGAACTATACTAATCCATGTTATTATATGATGCAGCATCTATTTGTGGCCATTTACATGACCTTATACCAACCCATGTTTTTTCTTCACTAATTTTTGCATTTTTTTTAACTCAATGTATTCCAGGAGAAGATATCTGTGAAAGAAATTGAAGTACCCAATGATGTGATACATCCAATGCTTGGACTTCCCAATCCAACTTCTTCTCAGTGTCTAACATGTGATGCCAAAGATGTGAAAACCTGTGAAGGTACGAACAGAAAATTATATTTTTATAAGAAGTCATCGTCCTTCGCATTATTATTGAGTTTTGTTGTGATGTTGTTTACGATTCATAAAAATTTACAGGTCACTTTGGATTTATCAAATTTCCGTACACAATTCTCCACTCATACTTGATATCAGATGTTGCAAAGATATTGAATAAAATCTGCATAGGATGTCAATCTGAACGGAGTAGGGCCAAGGTCAGGTACTACGCCCTTTTGTAGTTACTCTAGTATAACCGTTATCGTATAAATGTTATCACAATGCTCAATGTTCTATTGAGCAATGCTTTGGAACAATCATTTAACTAATTTTTCTACTAGCTTATTAATAATAATATTAACTAATCAGTAATCATGTCATTTTACATTTCTTCGATGTTTTCTTGCTCTAGGTCTTTCTCCTCATAGGTATTAACACAGGACAGTGATATTATTTTATATCTGTGTCCGTCCCGTCCCGGTCTATGCTTATTAAAAAAAAGCACTTCTCTCACAGAAAATGTACCTACTTCCGTACATTTTTTTAAAGAACTTCCTTTTATTTAATACCTAGAATTTGACACCCATATAGTAATTACTGTTAGATTGGAGAGCATCTGATTAAAAAGAAAATTTTATAAATGAAACGCACCGAAAGTGAAGCTTAACTTTAGACCAACAACAGTCTTGGCCTCATGAGGTATACATCTTTTCTAAATTAATAAATATGGATGACAAAGTCTTTAGAAAAATACTTCAACGCTATTTGTAAGTGTAGTAGAACCTTGGTAATCTACACTTGATTATATGACACTGAAGGGCTATTTAAGAAAGTTTCAGTTTTTAGAAAAAAGTTGTAGTGTGGATTTTCGGCATACCACTGTTGTGATGTATCGAATTTTATGGGATAATATAAAAAAAATTGTGTAATGAGGTTATCAGAATAACTCCATTTCCTTTTCATCAGTCATGTTTAGCATCTCCAATGGTGAATTGTGATATTGAATATACCATTCTCAATGGTGAATTAAGATATTGAATATATTTGTTTTCTAGAGTTTATTGATGACACTGATCCTTTCCTACTTGTGTTTAACAGAATGCTGGCTCATCATCA
Organism: Oenanthe sinensis; assembly: GCA_028671895.1. NCBI lineage: Eukaryota > Viridiplantae > Streptophyta > Magnoliopsida > Apiales > Apiaceae > Oenanthe > Oenanthe sinensis. The sequence continues at coordinate 26,697,120 of CM053812.1, read as the reverse complement.
ACTCATAAGAAGCGTGAGCGTTGCAAATATTGTGATGTAAGCTGTAACTATGTTTTACACTCTTCCATATATCCTTGTATTTTTAACATGGAATGCTAATACTCTATCTAACAATAGGGATGCTGGAAAGATGAACATCCAAGAACGGTTTTTAAAGTATCGAGCAAAGAAATATTTGGAAGCACAGCTATTTCTGCAAAGATAAGTGACAGAGTTTGGTCAAGAACTGAATCTTTAGCTTCTGATTATTGGAATTTCCTTCCAAAAGATACACAACAAGAAGGAAATGCATTAAAACCTAATGAAAGAATTCTATCACATGTCCAGGTTTCTTCTTCTTCTAATACTGTTTCATCAGTATATTTTTATTTATGAAATATTTCCTGATGTTAGTTCTTTTCACTAATTTTTGTAAAACGATTACTTCTTAAAAATGAAAGTGCACCTAAATTAGGAAAAAAACTGTCAGCAGCTTAAGCAACAGATAGAGTTTCAAATACAAGTGTTAGTGGATGGAGTTAGTGGTCGTTGGTCAATCGTGAATCATATTATCTTAGTAATAATGATGATATTGAATTCTTGCTTTCCCTAAGCACCTGTTAGCTTTCTGGAAATTAAGAATTAGAGCAGTGATTATAAAAATAATCAGATGATTATTATGGTACGAGGAAATATCGGAAGACAAATATAGAGGAAGTGAATAAAGATGCGTCCTCTCGAGAATAATATTCATTTCAGTATTATCAGTGGCATAAAGGTTTCTCACGCTACACTACAGATGTTTATATGATTCTTGAGCGAAGCTAACAACTTAATTTTCCCTTATAGCCAACAATACATCAGCTCAAACCAAGCATGTTCAAAGTTCCTGGTTACTATTTTACTTTTTTTAGTACGAAGACATTTAAAAGTATTAATATTAAGCTGGAACTAGAATGGCTCATCTGAGATTTCTTTCTTAGATTTTCTTGGTACCGTCACCAGCCAGTTAGGGTTGATAGACTATCTGATCTATCCCCCAAAGCTTTCAGAATTCACTGGCTGAACTCATTCGTTGTCCCATTCCTTTGGTTGATCTCTAGGATTTAGTATCTTCATTTTTCTGGATTCTGCTATAAGCTTGTGAATAAGATTACAATGTCTATACCTGGCCCGGATTGATAAAAGTATGTACTTCTATACCACAAAATATGTCTTCACATCTGGAATATGTAATTATATGCTTTTTTTTTGAAAAAGTCTGGTAGAGTTCTACAACTGACTCCATCAAGTTGTTTGGTGTCTCTTGGATTGGTTACCACCCGAGCGTTTACCTTTATATAATCTGATTACCGTACTGTTGTTTTTACTTTATAGTTTAGTATAAAGTTTTTTTTTAACTGTGTAATAAAATTTCATATTATGGGTTGACGAGTCTCTATATCCAAATATTTAGGTGCATGAATTGCTGACAAGAATTGATCCAAAGTTTGTGAAAGAATTCTTTAAAGACAAACAAGATTTGATCTTTATGAACAATTTTCCTGTAACTCCTAATTCCCACCGTGTGAATGAATTCGGACAGGAAATGAGATTTGTGAGTAAATCAATTATTTTTGGGTATTCAAATTAGCATTTTAATTCTCTACTATCTTTTACACACACTGCTTGACTGGTCCAATGTATCAGGATGAACGCACTAGGTTTTACAGAAAGCTGATTAATTTTGAAGGTTCAGCCAATGAGTTGAGTGCTCGTGTTCTGGACTGTCTCAAAATGTCTAAGGCAAGTAATGGATCATACTTTCTTCGACCTTGTGTATATCATTCTTAAATAGAACACTCACTTGTGCGTATAATTTTAAAAATATGTACTTCAGCTACGATCAGAAAAAGTGTCAACTAAAGTTAATAGTCCAATGATGTTTAATCAAAATGAAGATGCTGCTCCAAAGTTGTCTGGTCTGAAATTCATCAAAGAACTTATTTTGGGGAAACGATCTGATCATACTTTCCGCATGGTCGTAATGGGTGATCCCAGGATAAAAGTGTATGAAATTGATGTGCCTCGTCATATTGCAGAGGCAATGCAAATATCAGAGAAGCTGAATTCACTAAATTGGGAAAGTCTGGGTTTAAAGTTTTTGACAAAACGGGAAAGTTTTATTCGTAGAGATGGTAGGGTGGCTCGTGTCACAATAAAGGATGATAAGTTGCGGATTGGGGACACTATACACAGACCTCTTTGTGATAGAGATATTGTTTTGATCAATAGGCCACCATCAATTCATTCTCATTCTTTAATTGCTCTATCTGTAAAAATTCTTCTGACAAATTCCATTCTCTCTCTCAATCCATTAATTTGCTCCCCTTTTCGTGGGGATTTTGATGGTGACTGCTACCATGGTTATATTCCACAATCTGTTGACTCCAGAGTAGAACTCCACGAGCTGGTTGCTTTGAACAAGCAGTTGATTAATATTCAAAATGGTCAAAATCTTCTATCGCTTGCCCAAGTTAGTTTAACTGCCTCTCGGTTGCTCATAGAAGATGGAGTGCTTTTGAACCGTTCTCAAATGCAGCAGCTGCAAATGTTTTGTCCACAATCTCGTCCGCTGCAGGATCCAGTCATCATCAAGGCATCTTCACGTATGAATTGTTCCAAATATGATTCTTCAGATACCTGCTTGTGGACAGGCAAACAGTTATTTAGCCTGCTCCTTCCTCAAGATTATTATTATAATTGTCCCTCAAGCGCTGCTCAAATAATTAAAGGGGAACTCATATCTTCTCATAGTGCATCTTCTTGGCTACGTGATACCAAGGGAAACCTTCTCTATAGCCTAGTAAATCACTGTCAGGCAGAGTTTCTTGACTTCCTACATGCTGCTCAGGAAGTTCTTTGTGAATGGCTGTCTATGCGTGGTCTAAGTGTTTCACTGGCCGACATGTACCTCTCTTCTGATTCAAACTCCCGGAAGAATATGATTGATGAAGTTTCTTGTGGTTTGCGGGAGGCTGAGCACATATCTTCTGTAAAATTATTGATGGTGGATTCAAATTTGGATTTCCTTATTGGAAGCCTTGAAGAAAGTGAAACTGCTAGAGATTTTAGAGTCGAGCACATATTTTGTGACCGACAGAAGTCATCTGCTCTCATTCAAGTCTCTGTGTCTGCATTCAAGCAGGTTTTTAGGGATATTCAGAATTTATTTTACCAATATGCAAGTGAAGACAATTCTTTTCTAGCCATGTTAAAGGCTGGAAGCAAGAAGAGTAACCTTACTCGGGCTGTCCAGCATGCAATGTGCCTTGGTTTGCAGCATTCTTTGGTACCACTTTCTTTTAAATTACCCCAGCAACTTTCTTGTGCCGCGTGGAATAGTCAGAAGGAACTGGAATCACTTGATTTAACTGACGATCTTTCAAAAATTTCCAAGTCATATATTCCTTATGCAGTGGTCCAAAGTTCTTTTCTCTCAGGATTGAACCCATTGGAGTGTTTTGTTCACTCATTGACAACTCGAGATGGATCTTTTGGTGGTCACGCAGATATATCTGGTACATTGACGCGGAGGATAATGTTTTTCATGCGTGACTTGTGCACGGGGTATGATGGGACAGTGAGAAGTGCCTATGGCAACCAAGTTGTTCAATTTTCGTATAATATTAGCCGCACTACTCCAGAAAATAGTCCTGATGAGACGCTGACGGATGGTGCTTGCACAATGGGTGGCCAACCTGTTGGTTCATGGGGTGCTTGCGCAATTTCTGAAGCTGCATATAGTGCTCTGGACCTACCGATCAGTGCACTTGAACCCTCACCCCTGCTTAATTTGAAGGTTCTCTGTGTGTGTGTTTGTGTGGTGTATATATATATATTGCACATCAGTCATTTTTATGCACTTTCTGTTAATGCTATATATAATAGAACAATTAGGCAATTGTTTACGACCGATTGAGGAAGCTGGTCGAGTAAACATTCTTGCCCCTGTTTTTGAATGTCGGCTTTTGTTGATAAACAATGTGATATTATTAGAAAAAAACAATAAAACACAAAAACAAGACTGGAGGGGAGAAATTATAATGGAAATTGAACTTTTTGGCAGGGTGGCTGTTGAGTTGCTATATTAGCAATATTGACCTTTTTATTCATCTTTGGAAATTGAGATAATCTGTGGATAATTTTCTTTGATTGGTTAGCTATTTCTGCTGTAAGATAGGGGGGAAATATTCCAGTTTACTTTATTCAAATACTTCTATATTGTTGGAATATCAAGGTTCTCTATGCAGTTCTGACGCATCTGCCTTATCTAATGACAACAAATGCTTGAGATGTGCTGAACAGTAATTGCAGTTATTATTCTATGTTTGATGTGCCCTTGCAAAATCTTATAAAAAATCCAATTTGATTCTGCAGGAAATTTTAGAATGTGGTAGCAATAAGGTGAACAATGCAGCTTCTTTATTTTTCTCAAAAAAGCTCAGAAGATGGACCCATGGTTTTGAATATGCAGCCTTGGAGGTTAAGAGTCGTTTGGAGAGACTACAATTTGTAGACATTGTTTCTACTGTCATGATAATGTAAATGTTCATCCTGGTTTATGCATGGCTGCCCCTGTTTTTTTATTTATATTGGTTTATGTAGGCGGGATCTTTTTTTATATTTGAATATATGATTAATTTGTTTCAGGTTTTGTCCAAAGACTTGTAGAGAAGCTCATTTTAGTCCATGGGTTTGCCATTTTCATATAAACAAGGTGGGACATAACAAAAATTATATTATATATTTTTTCTTTTTGAATTTCAGTACTTGATCTTAACTTTTGTTCTTGTAGGAAATGGCGAAGAGAAAACAAATTGATGTCCAGTCTATCATTGAGGCACTCTACATGAAGTGTTATTCCACTCTAATGAAATCGAAGGTACATCTTCCAGATTTGCAGATTACAAGCAAGCAAGACAACTTATTATTAGGAGTCTTTTATTGCTTATCTGTTCCTATTATTATTAATAGATTAGAGGCTGCAGAGCGATGCACAAGTTAATACTTCTTCCCTATGAGAATTTAGAATCCGATGCTTTGCTAAAGTAAGGAAATTTGGCCAATACTGAATTTGATTCAGTTCTAGGATCAAAATACAAGCGTATCATTTTTTGATCTGATCTCCCTGAAGCTAGGTAATTCACATTGAACCTGATAATCAGTTTATTATAGTTCGTAGTAAGCATATGTGCTGATTGATGGGGGTAATATGAACTATACTTAACTAGATATCCAGATACAGTTCTGGTAATTTGATATAGTATCGGTAACTTGTAGAATTGGCCAGGTTATAATATATATTTTGGAAAATTTAGCCTGTTGCATTGCATGAGACCTTCAGCATGTTGTGTTAAATCAAAACTGCCAACATCTGCAGCGCTACCTTTTTATTTTATAGTTAATAGTCGTTCCAGCTGATATATTAAATCTTCGTCCCATAAACATTGCAATACCTGCCACATATCATTCATGCACAACACTGTATTGCTCAAAGACCAATTCACTTTTGTTTTTTTGGCAACACAGCATTTGTGTACATCAATTAATCATCTGCTGTGAAATTCTGATGTGTTTCTTCTGACTTAACTATATGATTAGCAGTGACTGTTCCGAGGAAAATATTGCCAAAATTTGTATCAACATTAGAATGGTTAGAAGCAACAAGAACTCCAGTACAGAGCTGGAGACACTTGAAGATACGGTGATACCATTCCTTCTTCAAACTGTCATAAAAGGTCATGATAGTTGCTTTAAGAGTTAAATATTATTCTCCCCTGTTAACATTGTGGGATTAATTTCCTTATTCACTGTTATTGTTTAAGTATTAATTTGTTCATCACTTTAACATTCTGTTGATGTTCAATGCATATGTTTATATCAATTTTGGATTTCCTACTGATACATGATCATGTTCAGGATCTTCGAATGTGAAAAAGGTCGATATCTTATGGAAAGATTCTTCAAGTGTATCAACTCTTTGCATACGGGTGTATCTGGTGAGCTATATATTCGAGTTCTCATGTCAGACACGTGACAGATCGAGATTTTGGACTGCTCTTATGAATGACTGCCTCCAGCTGATGGAGATGATTGATTGGAAGCGGAGTTATCCCGAAGATATACAGGGAGCAACCTCTGCCTTTGGAATTGATTTTGCAAAAACACAGTTTATAAGTGTGAGTTCATATTATGTTGGTTCAAAGCTGCATCTCAAAGCTTAGTTGTGTTAATACTGAAAAAAAAAAAATTATATCTCAAAGCTAAGTTGTATTAATACAGTAAAGAAATAATTTTCATCTTTTTGAGCCTGAATGCCTGTTTAGCTCTTGTTGACATGAGTAGATCCTGAATTGAGAAGAAAGGATATAAGAGGTGAAATTTGTGTTCAATTCAATTGCAGAAATTGGCATCTGCAATATCTGATACCGGAAAGGCTGTCCTTCCTGAACATTTATTTCTTGTTGCTGATTGTCTTTCATCTACGGGGGAATTTGTCGCGCTGAGTGCAAACGGGCTGGCCCAACAAAGGAAACAGACTTCAGTTTCTTCACCATTTACGCAAGCATGCTTTTCCGTTAGTTCATTTTCACTTTTTAATGATATTTGTTTGTTTTGGGGGGGGGATTCCCCTTCATTTTATAGCACAATTTTAGAGTTATATATCGGCTTGCATTTGTGAATGTATTGCAGAGTCCTGCGGATTGCTTTGTTAATGCTAGGAAGATGGGTATGGTAGATAATCTACAGGGTAGTCTAGATTCACTGGCCTGGGGAAACTCTCCTTCTTTAGGGACTGGTGCACAATTTGATATCTTATACTCGGGGAAGGTGTGTCTTTATTTCTGAAGTTTAATATTACATGTTTTCCACTCAACTGTTAAAATTATAACAAACATAAGTTAAAAAGTAAATATTAATTTTTTCTGCTACAACTAACATCTGGGCATTCTAGCAAAAAAAAGTGTTATGATGCCAGTTGATAAATTTCATTCCTCCAAATTGTCATGAAGTTTGCTAGTGATTTTCCTTTTTTGCAGATTATATGTCTCAAAGTTGTCTTACTTTACATATTTACATCCATCATTTGCACATTTGCAATTTGGTGGGTTAAATTAAATAGTCTGGTCAATGCAATCCCCATTTCCATAATCTAATTTTTGGGTGTCTCTTGTTCCACATTTAGATAGCGTATTTTTCATCAGGGGTAATTTTGTTATGAACTCATCAGGATCATGAAGTGGGTAAGCCTGAAGATATCTATAACTTGCTGGGTAGCCAAGTCAGTGCTCCTGGCCAGAAAGTCAAGGTATCTCGTAAACTCATTGATATGTCAATCAAATCTCTTGCCAAGAAAAGTGAGTTAGTGAGAAAGAATTTCAAAGCAACACACTTTCTGTTGATGTCTAAAGAGCTGAGGCAAATATTACACAAGTAAGTTTCTCTCTCTAGAGTGCTTTCTATATTTGATGTTCTTATTTATTTTACATAAATTGCTTAGTCTAGTGAATTTCAGATTTTGCAATAATTCTTCAGATAATTAAATCCTCTTGGATGAATTTGTTAATCCACATTGTATTAAGGTAATCTGAGTAAACTATAGTACTATACTATTTACACACTTGCTGTGTGGTCGAGACAATGTGGCCCCGACAATGTGGCCCCATGTTAGCTATACCCAGTAAAATGCTCACGTCACAACTCCAAAAAAATTGCAAATGCCTGTATATGCTACAGTTCTGCAGGATATTTTGAGTTTTGGTAGATCTGTGAAATTGCAAAATTCAAATATGAAAATATTTCGGGGGAACATCTTAAAATAATACAAAATGACAAATTAAATTTAACTTATTACTCTTGTTCTTACTAAAGCATAACATAATACTATATCATCATAATATATCTTACTTTTCTCTATGGCTGTTGGTTTTCAAGGACCTAAATTGGTACCGAGTAATAATTGTTAATATACCGGTCTTATGTTTAGAAGTGCCCTTGCCCTATTTCTACAGAAGGGTCATAAGCTTGCATCAGTTCATTACTATCTTTTCTTTATTAATCAGATAGTAGCTCTGATTATTGTGTTTGGTTCCCAATCACCTTCTTGGAATACAGTAAGCAATTGTAAAGGATACTGGAGACCCAAGAGAAGGGTAAGAGAGTGAAGGATTGGAATTTCATACAGTAGAAACGTAGTAAACTAAATAACTTAGTAAATCCATATAACTAGCATCATACTCAAATATAACTAGATAACTCAATATATCACCTTGAATTTTTCTGGCCGACAAAATGGTAAATAAATGCAATGTGAAGCTTACATGGACACCAAAACATTCAAATTAAATATGCTAGCATTTGATTTTTTACTTTGATCTTAATAAAGTATTTTATGCTAAATGGTTATAGTATCATTGCAGGTATGAAATAAATCAACAGTTGAGTTGGACGAGGGAATTGTGGTGGCAGCTCTATTTTTTCACCCTCGGTCTTCTGAAAAGATTGGAAGCGGGCTTAAAGAAATCAAAGTAAGTAGTCACTATGAATTACAAAGTTCTAAAGGAGGAGTTTAATTTGGTGATTAATATTTCAAGAAAGCATAGTCATAATTGTGCGAAAATAATTGTTCAAACATATTGCAATTGTTGTTCATTTTGGATAGTTGGACCTGGGTAATTCGTAAATACTAGCTAAGATACTTCGCAGAGGCAGATAACTTTCGATTGCCTTTGCTTCCTATATTTAATGTCACTTTCCAGACTACAGTATTTTTAATGACACTGGAAAATGGCACATTCAGTGCTCTTTCACACCTCGCGTACCTTTGATCCTTTGAGTGAGAGCCTTTCCACACCATAACACTACTTAAAAATTCACATGCATGCCCAAAATTTGAACCCGAATATAAATATATAAAAAGCTTAAACAAGAACCAGCAAGATATAGGTTGCACTCCATAAAGAACATCTTATATAAAGAACACGGAAGAACACCATCAAAACACTTGATTTTTTCATAAAAATTTGATTGTTAAGATTACAATCACAAAATTTAACAATAATTAAGCTTAACATATCGAATCTAACATCAAATCTCATATAAATTTTAAAAATCAAATGTTACAGAATCTAACATAGAATACAGAATAGAATCTTATATACATTTTTGTAACAATGAAATTTACATATAATCTTGTTATGTTTACTCCTAATTTGTTGTTAACTTCATGTTTGAATTTATTATTATTTATAAAAAAGCATAATCAATTTTAGAATTAGAATCTAAATGAGTTTTTATGTAAGATTCTATTGTGTTCTTTCTTGTTCTTTTTATATAAGGGTGTTCTTTATGGAGCAATGACCTATATATTCTCGATTCCGGGGGACGGGGGGAATTTTTCACACACTCTAGGTTGGTTGAAAGGTCACCAGTGTGGTCTTAACCGCTCAGTTAGTCCGATTTACATAGGCAGTCTAGCGTGATACCTGTTGGGGTGTCCGGAAATTACACATTTTGACCAAAGATATAACATACTGTACATGATGAATTCGTCAGATTCGGAGCATGGAGTTAAGATATTAGTATATATTTATTTAATTTTATTATTTAGGTATAAAGTTGATTGTAATCTATTAAAATTATACTAGACTATCGTGGTAAAATAAGAGAAGGATTTGTTTGCTTTATTAGTAGTTTATTATTAGGATTCTATTTGTTGGGTAAGTTTTAGGGTTTTACTCCTATAGAAGGAGATTTAATCTGTTATTATTATAAGACTTTGATTGATTATTGAATATTGAGAATCCTCTCTTGATATGGGTAGTGATCTGTGCAAATCGTTCTCCTTTGCTGTCTGTCTCGGACGGATCTAGGAATTCGTGGTAGTGGTGTCAATTTTTTATTTTTTTTAAACATATAACTTATGGGTTTTGAATTTGAATTATGCAATATACAAGTATGAAGCTTGAACCAGAGACCTAGCCTTTTAACTCTAGATCACATGAAGCATAAAGCACAGTTTTTATGAGTTTTTATAATGGCAACAACAAGAATTAGAGAATGGCCACTGGGAATTGAACATGGCTCGATTTGGAGGCAGTCACATATATACCACGAGTGCAAAATGTATAGATAAATATATGTATATAGAAATAATAATGGTAGAAAATTGTATTTATATAAAATCAGTGGGGGCAACTACCCCAATGCCCCCACTATAGCTAGCTCCGTCCCTGTTTGCGGCTGAGACCTTACAACTCGTAAGGTATCTTTTGCGGTTGGATCACCTAAATATATCTTTTCATTATTTTATTTCTTTGTCATGCATGACATTAGTTAATGTATAAAGAAGTATACCGTATTTTGGGAACATTGAACCCTTAAAGGAGAATTAGTGCTTGTTTGGTTGCTTGTAGGTATTCACTTTCTTTGGAAATTTAATATTTGGGTATTTAATTCCTTTATGAAGCTCCTAGGAAGTTAAAAAATATGTTTGGTTGAAAGACAAGAAGTTCTATTTTCTAGGAAGTGCAAGTCACCATGGGAGGGTTGATAAAAAACTTGGGTATTATAACTTCCGTGAAAATACTACTTCCGTAAATTTGTTAACCAAACAACTTTTCAAACTGGGACTTATGTAAAGGTTATGTATGTTTAGTATTTTATATTAGAATCAAATTTTCTATCTTGTGAAACATAAATATGATTAGTTTTAGAATTATTTATAAGATTCTACATAGAATTAAAGGGTTCTCTAGAGTACACTAACCGTTATTTTCTCTTCGGTACTCTATAGTAGAATTAAAGTATAATAAAACAAGTTTAATATATTTTTTCCCATCTTTTCTTTATTTTTTGTTTGTGAAGTTGCAAAGCAATTTATAATGTTTCTTCGTCCGTGGTTAACTCTTGCACCTGTGACAGATTGGTTGGAGCTCAAAAAGTTCTACTAGCCGCTGTTTTCACTTGATAAGAACCGATGACACCATGGAAGATTTTTCGTATCACAAATGTATACACAATGGTCTCAAGCTGATTGCTCCCAAAAGTGCAGAAACATACCAATCAAGGTGGTTTTTGACAGAGTCTAGTCCAGGTAACATCATGTTGGATAGCGAGAAAAACTTTTAGTGTAGTGACATGTGTACCAAGATAATTCATTTATCAATTATCATTGTAATAGAAATGTTCATAAGCTTCTTTTTGCTGCTTCCACTGAAAGTTGTTTGCCTGATGTAAAATGCAAATAATATTTAGTGGAAGTAGCAACGAGACGCTTTCAAGAGCAATTTCTTATTTTATGTTATTTATGTTGTAATGTAATACAATAAACACTATCTTCTTGGCGATTATCTTCTTGAAAAGGAAGAACCAACTTTTTACTAGCTTCTTTCAAGCTTGAAGTCTTTCAGTACAAATACTATTATTCATCGCATTTATGTTAAAATAGGTTTACTGGTATATAGCAGTGAGCCTGAAAAGGCATCAAGTTTGAGTTGTAGGGTCTTTGGGGAGATACGGAGATGGCCTTCCCACTAGTTGAATTATTTGTTGGGGTTATTAACATTCTAACCCTCAAAGTTTTGATGAAAATACACATCGACCCTCAAAGTATAAAAACGTACCTCTGCGTCTTTAAAGTTTGTCACTTGTACATTCCGACCCTCAAACATTGTATTTCAATATTTTTTCCTATTTTACCCTTGATTTTATTGTATATGTTTATGACATTAATTTAGAACTATTTTCTTTGATTTACACCTGTGATGACACATTATCCATGAACCCAACATTATCTAGTCTATGACTTTGAGGTGGGTGGATTAGTGACTTTTACATAACGGATTTTTGAAATTTCATCATCCACTTTCGATCACTACTAGTGACTTTTGATTGTTAGTTGATGATGCATCTCATCCATGACTACTCTTTTTGCATCAACTACACGAAATTCATCCACAAAATCAAAAAACTATATATGTTGGAGGCTTACATATCAGGATGTACAAATGCTAAATTTTGAGGGTTATTACGTATATTTGTGGAAACTTTGAGGGCTATTACATATATTTGTGAAAATTTTGAGTGCCAAAATTGACCATATAAGGATAAAATTGGAATAAATTTATGAAAAAATAAGAAAAATGGTTAATATGTACAAGTGTCAAATTTTAAGGATGTGAATGCATGTTTTTGTATTTTGAGAGCTATTGTGTACTTTTATGTAAACTTTGAGGATTAAAATATTAATAACAATAGTGTAATAATGTAGTGATGAAGAAGATAAAGCTTGATGGTCGGTTTTTCTATGAAGATGATATGTGATGTGACCATTTCTGTGTCCCATGATGAATTATACATATCACTTTGTCAAAAATAATACTAATCCTAGTGCCGGTGGCTATGACAAAATAGGATGAATTTATTTATTAAATTAAATAAAATGAGTGAAAAAATATATAATACTAAACAAGTTTGCTTGTTACAAGTAAAATTACATGCAAGTAAAACAAAATTTTATTTTTCTTAAACAGGATTTACTTGGATTGACTTGTATCAAATACTTGGATATTCACATAATCTATCTTTATATTAAGATAAAAGATACCTGTCATCTCATATATTAGAGCTAATCGACGAACACACGTTTTATAGTAGCTAGAGGAAATGTTGAATAAATAATAATAAACTTTAAATAATTTAATATAATGTTGAAAAAGTAGTCGTAAAAAAAGAAAAAGGAATAGCAAAGTTGGAAAAGTTTAAATAGCCTACCTGGCAAAAAAAAAGTTTAAACAGGCCAACTGGGTAAATACATTTATTCTTTAAAATTAAAATTAGAAAATACTACTAGTAGTAGGGAAGATACGACAAGAATGTGCGTTTATTAGAATACACGTACGCAGACAAGGACCCACCCAAACTGAACACTACTCCATATTCTATTAGTATTTCTCTTGTCTTTTTTATTACCAAACTTACCCAGATTTTCTTTAACTATTTTATTTATTTTTGACAATTAAAATCAATCATTTCCATATTTCTGAATCTCAAATCTCGTTGCTACCGGTTCTTGAAGCTTCTCTTTGTTTTAATTCCAATCTCAATCTCAAGCTCATATATCTAACTGTAAGACTATAGTTGACACTTGAGGTAATGTAATCTTTGCTTATCCTGATTCACACAAACACTTGCATGTATAATTGTTATATATTTGTACTACTTGTAGTTATTTGGTTTCATGTTATTGTTTATCTGTTGTGATTGGAATTTATCTTCTTTTTAATTGTGTTGATGCAGTGAGATATGGTTGCGTTTGGGAAAAAGTTGAAGGAAAGACAGATACAAGAATGGCAAAGGTATGTTGTAGAATTTTGCACATTAGTGAGACAAGAATTTAGTTTATGGGTAAAGGGGAAAAAAAGATTTTCATTTAGCAAATCAAACAAATTTTCATTTATTTATTTTGATGAAGAGGTTTTTGGTCTTGATTCTATATCTCGGAAAAGAGAAAAAAACCTATTGACTATATATTGATATACCATCTGCTTAGCCTGCTATGGCTTCAAAGAACAATCTGATACATTCATATTATATCATAAAATTAAACAATTTGCTCTTTAAGAATTTCTGTGGTAAAATGGTGACACATTTCGTATATTTCAGGTACTACATCAACTACAAATTGATGAAGAAAAAAGTCAAACATTATTCCCACCAGATTGAAATTGAAGCACTTGATCGTCGACATGTACTCAAGGATTTCTCAAGAATGCTAGATAACCAGGTATGATATAATGATAACTTGATAAGCATACTTTTCCAAAAATTTGGTACACATTTAAACTTCATCTGGTAGTTCCTAATTTATATTCCGAATTGTGAAGTCGTATAGGCTCACAAGAACCAAGAACAAGCATCAAGATTCACCAACCATCAGTTAGATGGATATCTTAAAGCCGTTTTTTGTGTGTGTTTGTTACATATTTTCTAAAGAGGGAATTCTATAGGTCATAACGCTCTTTTGCAAGTACACAAAGCTCCCGTCTCGTGAAAAAAAAGAGGGTTTATAATATTTGAAAGTTTGTCGTTCCTTGTTGATTTTAAAAATGTACACCTGAGGTAGTATATAATAGAAGCCCAGAGTAGGTGTGTACTGTCAGCACAAAATGATCCTTGTGCTTCATCACATGATTTGCATCGATTTATTTGTGGTTTAATATTAATTCTGAGATTGTGTATATAACAGGTTTCATTATTTTTTATTATTTGGTTATTTTGGTTGCAGATTGAAACGACTGTACTTTTCCTATTGGAACAACAAGGGCTACTTGCAAGTAGAATTGCTCTCCTCGGAAAGCAGCAGGAAGCTATATCCAATATTTCTGAGCTACGAGAAGCATATAGGGATGTGGGGAGAGATCTTTTAAAGCTTCTTTGTTTCGTTGAGATAAATGCCATTGGCCTGCGTAAGATCCTCAAGAAGTTTGACAAACGGTTCGGCTACAAGTTCACCAATTATTATGTCAAAACTCGTGCCAATCATCCTTATTCACAACTTCAGCAAGTGTTTAAGCATGTGGTAATAAATCCAATATATTGCCTCTTAAGCGGTTCTTGTGTTCCTATTTAGCTCACTCAGTATGATTTAGACGTGATAATTTTCTTGTTAGTACTTTCTAGTTTCTACATTAATAGAATATATTTTGAGGGCTAGATAAAATTTCCGTGTACTGTGATTGTCTTGGCAAAAAAATAAAGTAGAGTACACTCTCAAAGTTAGTAAAATTTTCAGGGGTTAGGGGCAGTCGTAGGAGCCATATCTCGCAATCTTTCAGATCTGCAGGAACGTGAAGGGAGTTACTTATCTATATATGATCAGCCTACCCTTCCCCTCCAGGTTTTATTCATCTACATAAACCTCTGTTCTTCTCATCATTACCCACAAATTTGTTTCTTCGAATGAATAAGCAACTAACTGTATTATGTGCTAATTAAGAAAGTTGATTTGCAGGATCCTGTGGTTGACTCTTTAAAAGCAGCTGCAGACCGTTTAAACTACTCGACCAATTTTTTAGAATTCTTGGGTCAGCATGCTCTTATTATGCAACAGGAGGAGTTACCTACTCCTTCTGAGGAGCAAGTTGACAATGATAGATATCATTTTATGTCACTTCTACTGAACCTGGCCAACACATTTCTCTATATGGTCAATACATATATTATTGTTCCGACAGCAGATGACTACTCAATGAGCTTGGGTGCTGCAGCTACAGTTTGTGGTATTGTAATTGGTGCAATGGCTGTTGCACAAGTCTTTTCTTCGGTTTATTTCAGTGCTTGGTCTAACAAATCTTACTTTAGACCCCTTGTGTTCAGCAGCATTGTTCTTTTTGTGGGAAATGCCATGTATGCACTTGCTTATGATTTCAACTCAATAGCAGTTCTTATTCTTGGTCGTTTATGTTGTGGGTAATCATCTCTCTCTCTCTCTCACACACACACACACACACACGCTACTATTACTGCTTCATACATCCGCACACAAATACAAAGAGCATACACATATAATCTCTATTGTACGATCTGTTCCACGGTCTCTAGTTAAGAACCAGGTTAACAATGTTAATGTTTTATATACCAATTTGTGGTTGTCTTACCAGTAAATAGAATATATAAATATATGGTATAAAATATATAAATATATGGTATCTTGCCCTAATTTTGGTGCAACTATAATCCTTCTGTTGGGAGACAATGTAGATGTTTAAAGGTATTACATTCTCTTTCATTTCCTAGAACGTTTTAACGCTACAGAGTAATGCTCTAATAGTTCCCGATCTCACCTTCTACTTACCACGTATCTCACTTATCATGTTCAAATATCTGGTGTATTATGGTTTAATGTCTTGAATATGCTTTTATTTACAAGTGAAAGAAGTGATGCTAAGGTTCTAAACTTGTGCATATGCGTTTATCTCTATATGGGATTAGATTCTATATTTCCCTTGAGGGCTCATGGAAATTGCTGCAGCAGAATTAACAGTCTGTACAGCATAAAATTGCTGGCTTGATGTACATAAATAGGAGATAAGAAAAAGGGAAAACAGTTTTCTGTGCTGTTTACATTAACTTTCAATTAATGTTGCTCCATTATATATCTTTTTGACTCTGACTAAACATTATGTACCACCTGTCTACCTTAGATTTAGTTATATCTTAGGTACAACATGGGATTAAGTAATAACCTGTTAGGTTACTAGTTATTTGATTATACAGAATAGATTTATAGGTGATTTTCATGTACTCTAACAAGGTAAACCGATCAGATATATAATATATTAGAAGAGCATGACTAGTAGAGAATTTTACTCTTTGTATCAAATTTTCTTATATAAGTTAACTTGAATATCAACAACAGTACACTTGATTGCACTCATTGTTCGCAGTTCGGAATAATAATTCTGAATTTTCTTTGTAACACTTGTTTTTTGTTTTTCATTTTCCCTATATTCAGGTTCGGCTCTGCTAGAGCAGTGAATCGTCGGTATATTAGTGACTGTGTACCACTCAAAATCCGAATGCAGGCTTCAGCAGGATTTGTTAGTGCGAGTGCTTTTGGAATGGCATGTGGCCCTGCACTTGCTGGTTTGCTTCAAACAAATTTCAGATTTTACAAGCTCACCATCAATCAAAACACACTGCCGGGATGGGTTATGTCTGCTGCATGGTTAGTTTATTTGGTATGGCTGTGGATATCATTTAGAGAACCTGCTTTCCCGACTGAGGAGAATGATACGGTAGAAGCCAATGCTGGTGTGTACACAGTTTCAGTTTGCGACCTAGTGTAATTTATAAATGAAACGGATATAATATCTTCATCTTCCCGGAACAAACCGAATAATTATCAATTAATAAATGTGGGCCACAGGCTCCTAAAACTACAGTGGAGATAAAAATAAAAAAGGAATTTAGCATACTCTAAATTAGACATGACACTGGTGTACCTAAAACTCCAAACTCATATTCGGCACGAAATGGATTCGTGTGTTTTCGTGTTGTATACTTTTCATGTTGTGTTTTTGCATATATTTGGGAAAAAATTATTAATATAATTTAATTAAAAGTATGTGAATATATTATATTTTTATACAATATATATAGAGAAAAAAATGGGTCTGAGGATGACCTCAGGAACTCCCCTGAGGTTATAAGCTCCTTCCATGTAAATATTTAATGGCATTTTTGTAAATATTAAAATTTTATTTTGAATTTACAAATCTACCCTTATGTATTTATATAGGAAATTGTTATAACCTTAGGGTACTACCTACCTCACGTACATGATTCCCATATCTATATAATGTGTGTATTTACATAACCATGTATATATATATACACACACATACTAGCTTATAAGCCGTGCGGTTAACTAATATTTAAGTAAATATATATTTTTTATATTATATTTTTATATGTATTTGATATAAAAAATTTTATGTTCTTTATATAGGGGTGTTCTTTATGGAATGCAACCCATAAAGATATAATAATTATATATTTTTAATATAAAAATATAATAATTAAATTATAAATATAATTATTTCGTGTCATGTCATGTACCTAAAACGAAGACCCATATCTGACGCTAACAAAATTGCCCATTCTACTCTAAATTTAGTCCAAATTTGTTACTTTATCGTGTTGGATGGTCTCGTGGTTTTACCAGAGTTTAGGTATGTAATTAAGTAACACCGAGGATTTTACCAAAACATGTTAAATATTCCAAAATCTTGATGTCTGTGGTATCACAATTCTCTTATGGTTTTTAAAATAAGTTAAATAAATAAGGGAGTTGGGTTACAGGTCCAACAGAGAGTGAAGAGGTCGAAAAGGGACTTGTTCAGCCTTTGCTCTCGAGTTCAGCGGAAAATCAACAAGATGGTGATGAAGAAGACGATGAATGTGATGCAAGTGAAGAAGCTTCTGAGGAATCTCGTAGGCCAGCCAATTCTATGAGATCAGCATATAGATTACTTACTCCTTCAGTAAAGGTGTGTATGTTTCTTAGTTATCACTTGTATTTCTGGACTTTAACATAGTTTTGAGTGTGTGTTTGTGTATGAGTTCCTATAGCTTCTTCTATGAACTTAATAGGTTCTTTTTATCGGCGTAATGCCTTTTACCTGTGGATGAATTTTTAGTCTTCTTGAAATTAAGAACTTCAATTTTCTTGCTATGAAATGTAAATTAATGAGAAAGAGGTATGGCTACACCTATGATGCAAAATTGGTAATTTAATCCTGTCTGAATATAAATTGTGATAGCAATTATCATATCCTCTTTTCTTATATTTATTACTACAGTATACTCAAATTTATATGGCTTCTAACACAATGTACAATGGTGTTATTAGGTTCAATTGTTGATCTACTTCATGCTTAAGTATGTGATGGAGATTTTACTCTCCGAATCCAGTGTTATCACCACATACTACTTCAGTTGGTCTACCAGCAAAGTTGCAATATTTCTTGCATGCCTTGGATTAACAGTAATTCCAGTAAACATTGTTGTTGGGAGCTACATAAGCAACATGTTTGAAGACAGGTATATTCTAGAGAAACAAATGCATTATATCTGTTCCATCAAATTATGTGTGTTTCTTCTATTTAGAAGAACAATGAAAGCAATTTGTATGTTAAAATATTTGTAGTTTGCGTCGACCTCCACTCTCCTCATGTCCTAGCAAATGCAAAAACTGCACAAGATGCATTATAATTTCTGAATCAATTGAACTCAAAAAAAAGAAATTACTGGCTAGAAAATATTGCCTGCCTAATAATTAAGCAAGCCAGAATCGCTAGTAATTGCCAGTCATCCTTACTGTGATCTGATTAGGGTTTCCTTGTAGTTCGTCAGCTTTTAGGCATTGTAAAAGTCTATTTGAATCTTTATTTTAACTAAGATAATTTAAGGCTGTGACTGCCGACTTGCCGAGTTTGCATACTTCTGTATCTATCGCCAGTATGAAGTTATGCATTGGCTGAAATTTATATCAGTTTCCCAAGCTCATACAAGACAGAACTATTCTAGTTTGATTTTGATGGTAATACACATAAGTAGCTTTAGTTCGAAGAACTAACTAATAAATTTAAAATATCATGTGCATGCAGGCAAATTTTAGTGGCATCTGAGATTATGGTCTTTTTTGGCATACTCCTAAGCTTCCACATTTTTGTGCCATATTCTGTGCCACAATATGTCATTTCAGGGCTCATATTGTTCGTCTTTGCTGAAGTTTTAGAAGGTAAGATCTGTTTATTTAATCATCTATCATGTGGAATACTAGCACAATCCCAAACTTTAGGTTTTCTTCTACAAATACTACTCGAAATTGTTGTTCAAGGAAAGTGACTACTTTAACAAAGCAACATATTGATGTTAGTAGCCAAAAAAAATTGATATTTATATTCACTTCTACAAAATCAATTTCGAACTTAAATTTTTTGTGCTTTAAATGATTAAGTTATGCATCTGATTAAATTTGCATAAAGCTGAAGGATCTAGTTTTATTATTGGAATTTATCATACATAGCAATATATATATATAAACCTTACGGAGTTACGGATATCAAGATTATACTGAAATAACTATGTATAATCATACTATTCATTTCTTATTCTAAAGTGATAGATCCGATTCACTAAATTGTTACTTCTATACTTATTTTTACATGATATTCACATACGTATGGTTAACTTTATAATTTGCATTGGAAGTTGGAAGTGGACATGTATTATGGGGAAAAAATCTCCCAAAAGAGACTACTATTGTGGGACGGAGGGAGTGATAGTTTAGGTGAATTTGAGGCACACTAATAGAGAACTTTTTATATTGTGGCCTCTAGAAACTCCAAGCCCATATCTATAATATATTTATGTTAATATATGTTGTATTCTACTGCACCTGAATCTCCATATTATCGTATATGTATTATATGTGGTCATGTTATAACATGGCTCTGAACCAGGTGTCAACTTATCACTTCTCTCTCGGGTCATGTCATCGAGACTTGCTCGTGGTACATACAATGGTGGGTTGCTATCAACTGAAGCAGGGACAATTGCTCGAGTGATTGCTGATGCTACAATAACTCTGGCAGGGTACTTGGGTGAGAGTAGGCTTCTCAATATTACTCTAATTCCCTCACTCGTCATCTGCGTATCATCAATTTTTGCCACATGCTATACCTATAATTCACTATATTGAAGCCACGTGTACTGTGGCATGTTCTCTGGTGTCGAACTATAATCTTGTACCGTCATTTTCATTTTTCTCCGGTATCTATAATCTCTTATTACATCTGCCTTCAAGTTTTGATTTCCATGTATAAATGAATTATTTCCATCCTTACAGTATAATAGTTTATACTGTTCTTCAATCCGAATTTCTTGAATAATAAATGTAGAGAACAACATCTCATAGACTGATGTCACGGTTACTCTTTCTTCGCACGCGTGAACTCACACTCTTTCAATACTTTATTGCCCATTCTTATAATTTTTTTGCTTTGTTTAGCTTGATATTGTTTTAGTCGTGTGCATGCAATGTCATGGTAGGCTGTCTAGAGGGAGAAACTATGGCAAAGAGATGTAAAAATTCATAACCACTAATGACAGTGTTTGGTAAACTGCATCAGTTGTATGTAATGACTAATGATAGTGTCTTTAATGAGATTAACTCAACAATATCAATGTCACACTAAACCTGTAGGCTACCTGTTTTTCTTGAAATCGATGCATTTAATATTTTCGAAATTAATAGAGTTGCTTGTGCAAAAAAATTGAATTCTACTCATTTTGCTCGATTTATTTACTAAATATATAAGAATTTGAATATAAAAATATATTCAGTTAGATAAATGAGTCGAACCGGGTGGTTCGGCTTGAGCAACCGATTTGGATAAAATTTGTATATTTAAAAATTTTATAAGTAATTTAAATATGTTAAAATAAAATTTAAGTTTCAATATATTATTACATATTTTTTTTTTGCCAAACAAGAGAATTGTATTAAAGCAATAAATCACTTCTCAATACATCCTTGACCACAATAGGAACACATATCCTATCAAAAACTCCATCTGGGAAAAAATATGACAGACGAGCTGACTCGTGTGCCGCCATATTAGCAGACTATTTAACAAAAAACAGTGACACTCGTGTGCCGCCATATTAGCAGACCGTTTAACAAAAAACAGTGACACTGTGTTTAATTCTTCCGCATGTTACGATAGCTTTGAATAACATGTCCAAATGGTGACAGTAGTGGTGCCTTGCTTCTAATTGCTTGGATAGCAGTCAGACAATCCGTCTCCACCACAACCTTATTCCAACCTTTGTTTTTATCCAACTGAGCGCCTCTTTTATTGCAATGGTTCTGATATCATGCTGAAGTTGCACTTCGTCTTTGCTTGAATGAGCTCCCCTTTGTCATCCCTTACGATCAAACCCAAACCAGAGGTATTGGACATTCTAAATATCGTTGCATCCACCGAAATCTTCATATAATAAACACAATTAGGTTACATATTTACTTTCATATGATTTTTTTTACTCCCTTTCATCCCAATTAACTGTTACCTTGTTTTTTGCACGTATGTTAAGATGTATTGACCGGATAGTTCCGTAAATTATTATTAATTTTTTCTTTTTATAAATAATTTACGGAACTATTCAGTCAATGCACCTTAACATACATGCAAAAAGAAAAGATGACAACTAATTTGGTATGGATGGAGTAATTTTTAATTTTCATGTCACAAATAATATAAATTTAAAATTTTGATCTTAATTAAAATTTGAATTTAATATTATATAATATTATATACTGAAAAATCTAAAAATGTGTTTATACGTGTTCTGTAAAATGATGAATCGATATATTACACAAAACATGAAATTTTTATAAAAATAAATTAACAAAATATAAGCTAAACTTTAATACTTGATAAAATTGAAAATCTAAAATCTCATGATTAGTATACTAATTATGAATTCTGAAATGGTGGCTATATGGTTTTGTCAAAAATTTAAGATAAAAATGATTATTATTAGAACAATGCTACGTACCCATTTACATCACGACATTTATAGAATTATAGCATGCACCCATTTTTATAAAATAAGCCGCACAAAGCAAGTTTTGCACGAGAAAATGTGAATTGCTTCGACTTCTAAGGCTAAATTGGAGAATCTAAATATGAGCAGCATGCATTAAGCTACGTTAGCTGAATCAAAATCATAAGCATTCCTTTCATCATTTTTCTCATATTGCAATAATTAATATGTTAAGGTGGTTCCCCAAGCATAAATTAATATTCGATCTACTTTTAAGCTTCAACTACTTGTCCACAAGTCTTCGAAATTAATTCAGTGCCGACTTATTTTTCCGGCAATTGGTACAAAATTTATGAGCATGTACAAAAAAAAAAAAAAAAGTAGTCTTAATACAGGGCAGATTTTAATTTACAGAGTGTAATATATATAAAATTCTAAAATTAATGTTATAGACACTCTTAAAATGAAATCATCCGAAAATTAACCTTTAAGTTAAAATAAATTAAATAAATTATTGAGTTTTATATACTGTCGACCAGTATCATCAATTCACTATCCAAACAACTACTACCGCGAGAGCTGTTGGAGTACACTAAAAGCTCGCCAATTTGCGTTGTTGCATTTACCTACATCTCTACCCATTGCTCAGCTCATCTCTTCGCCCTAATGTAATGCCTCGTGTGACTGTGCGTGTGTACATTAATTTTTATCTAGTTGAATTTTAAACTTTAAATTTATGAATTTTTATTTTAATTCGACGCCCTCGAAATTTATAATCGAACTTACTCGGTAGATGCATGGTATTAATTGATTATAAATATACGTACATAATATATGTGGATCACACGTCCTGCATTTTCTTGAAATATTAGGATTAAAACAAAAGTGTGAGTAAATAGGTCGACAAACAAGTGGAAGAGAAAGGTGGAATCTTTGTACTTTCAGGGTTATTGCCGCCAAGAGCGTTGCCATTGTATATATATATATATCGAACTACCATCATCGGTATTGTAAAAATAAATAAACACATAAAGACACACACTCTTGAGCTAGTTAGAGCATCCAAAAACATATATATCAATATCTGTAAAGTATAACTATATATATAATTAATGGGTTGTGATGGGTGGTGTTGGAGAAGATGGATTGCATCTATTGTTTTCGCATTCCTTTCCTTTGATGGAATTTCGTTCTCCCAACGAGGTATTCACAGTACACCTTACTTCTATATCTAATTTACCTAGCTAGCTCATCTTTCTCTAACGTACTCTTGCCTTCTCTCACTAGTTTTTATTTGCCTAGCTATATGCCTATATTACTTGTTTTTATATGTGTAATAAATGTCACCTAACCACTCATTTTCAATTTTCGGTGCTTAACTACGTGCAAAAAATTAGAATCGTCAAAAAGTTTTCAATCGGTAGAATATTTTGTTACCGCAGCATTTTAATGTGTTTTTGTTTTACAAATGCAGTTCCCAATTACACATTCATGCACCATGCAACAACAGCTCCAAAAATTTCATACTACGACTACATTATCATTGGTGGTGGCACTGCCGGCTGCCCATTAGCCGCCACGCTCTCACAAAACTCCTCCGTTGTCCTCCTCGAACGCGGTGGCTCCCCTTATCGAAATGATAACATCACCAACCTCGGCGCCTTTGGTGCTGCCCTGTCCGACCTGAGTGAGTCATCCCCATCTCAACGCTTCATATCCGAGGATGGCGTTATCAATGCACGTGCACGGGTGCTAGGTGGTGGAAGTTGTTTAAATGCAGGGTTCTACACACGCGCGTCCCCGGGTTATGTGAGTGGTGTGGGATGGGATGGAAAATTGGCCAACGAATCGTACGAGTGGGTGGAAAAGTTGGTTGCATTTGAGCCACCGATGCTAGAGTGGCAGAGTGCTGTTAGAGATGGATTGATAGAAGTTGGAGTTTTGCCTTATAATGGATTTAC
Source organism: Oenanthe sinensis (assembly GCA_028671895.1). Lineage (NCBI taxonomy): Eukaryota > Viridiplantae > Streptophyta > Magnoliopsida > Apiales > Apiaceae > Oenanthe > Oenanthe sinensis. Next base: position 26,673,019 of record CM053812.1, on the reverse strand, counting down.
TTATGATCATATGAATGGGACAAAAGTTGGAGGGACTATTTTTGATAGCGAGGGGCATAGACATACAGCTGCTGATTTGCTTCAGAATGCAAACCCTAATAATCTTACTGTTCTTTTGCATGCAGTTGTTCACAAGATCCTGTTTACACACAAAGGTCAGTGTTTCTTCACTCGATCTTGAACCATTTTTCCAATCATATAAACATATGCCTTTTTTTAAGGAAAACAAGTTTTATATAACACAACAAAAAACCTTAGGTAGATATGAATTTAATTGGTGCATTAAGTGGGAGTAGTGAAAAGTAGATTTTGTGTCAATCTCAATACACTTCATTTGGTAAATCGAAAATTAAATTTCACAACTTCTTTCTCGATATACTGAGCATCAATAAGGTTGATAGAGGGATTGATGCGACTCATCAATACCCAAAAATAATAAGCTGAAACTCCAAGCCCGCTAATACTTGGACTGGACTTTTGTTAACTGGTGTTAATGGCCTATAGGAAATTCAAGGCCAGTAGCCCATGGAGTAATATTTAGAGATGGATCAGGAAAAAAACACAAGGCCTACTTAAAGAAAGGACCAAAGAATGAAGTCATCGTATCTGCCGGAGCACTGGGCAGCCCACAAATTCTCATGTTGAGTGGCATTGGTCCATCGACCCACCTAAGGGTCCATAACATCACAGTGATTGTGGACAATCCTTCGGTTGGTCAACAAATGTCCGATAACCCCATGAACGCCGTTTTCGTCCCTTCCCCGATCCCCGTTGAGGTTTCGCTCATTCAAGTTGTCGGTATTACTCGTTATGGAACCTACATTGAAGCTGCCAGTGGTGAAAATTTTTCCGGCACAAGGGATTATGGAATGTTTTCTCCTAAGGTACGTTAATACTTCTCATGCACTTCTAAGTTCTAACTTAAAAAACAAAATCCTTAATTGGGCCTATAATCCAAGCCAGGCCCAAGGCCCCCTAACAAGCATGGATGTATTTAAAAAGCTTTTTGTTTTGGGCCAGATTGGACAGCTATCAACAATGCCACCAAAGCTAAGAACACAAGAAGCTATAGACAGAGCAGTTGAAAGCATGGCAGCTCTTCCTGCATCTGCATTTGTTGGAGGATTCATTCTTGAGAAAATCATGGGCCCTGTCTCTAGAGGCCAGCTCCATCTACTAACCAAAAATCCAAACACCAATCCATCAGTAACATTTAATTATTTCAAAGAGCCAGAGGACTTGCAAAGATGTGTTCAAGGAATGAATGTAATCAAGAATGTTATAGAGTCCAGAGCATTTTCCAAATTCAAGTTTCCAAATTTGTCAACCCAACAGCTTCTTAACATGACCGCAGCTGCACCAGTAAACTTGTTGCCTAGGCATGCAAATGATTCGACGTCGATGGAACAGTTCTGTAAAGATACAGTGATGACCATATGGCATTATCATGGAGGGTGCCAAGTTGGTGGTGTTGTTGATAATGATTATAAGGTTCTTGGTGTTGATGCTCTAAGGGTTATTGATGGCTCCACATTTAACTACTCTCCTGGAACTAATCCTCAAGCCACAGTCATGATGCTTGGACGGTAATTTAGATATGCAAGACATGTTGGTTAGATTTAATTCTTTGTATCTTGGTTTTAAAATTATTGTTTTCTTGAAATGGTGCAGGTACATGGGGGTCAAGATACTGCAACAGCGATTGTCAACTGATACAATAAACTGATGGTCTTCGAGTATCTTTATTATTTTTCGACATCTCAACGAAGACTATATGAATTTATTTATATATGTATGATTTATTCGAAGAAAAGAAAAGGAACGAAAGAAAGAATGTTTTACATGTATTGAAAAATCTTATTTTTTATATGAGAAATCAGAATTACATTGATTCTGGCTTCAGTTGAATCATTTGTTGGAACATTGTGGAGGTGGAAGTGATAATAGATCTATGTATGAATGTAAAATACATTTGAAGGTTATACTCCATGAACAATCATTATGCCATTAGTATATATATTACACTTAAGTCACACTTAATATACATATTTATCTAACATATTTTACATGGAATAAATTTTTCGAGAAACATCTTACGTATATTATCTTATTTTTATATTCAAGGACAATTTGTTTGAACACACGGTTGATATATAATCGTACTGAAATTTTATTTTTCAATTCATTAAGAGATTGTTTGATATGAATTCACACTTGACAATGGTCAAGGAAGTTGAGTACGTGCAACTACCTTGTCTTTCTTTTAAGATGGCTAGGTAAACTACATTTTCAACCTTCTTAAGCTGGTGTCTGTCTATTTGTACACACCCAACTGTATATTAAAGGTAATAGAAGCCGTATTTCTCATCAATATACAAGATTATATAATATCTGTTAAACTTGCAAATTGCATGCATATATCTGATATAATTGTTTAAAATCACCAGGGAGTTAAACGAGAATTACATATTAACGTGATTATATGGTAGTACAATTTCATATGTTAGGACTAAGGGCAGTGCCCCGGTTTACAAGGCAATAATCCTTGTCACCAATTAATATTATTGGGTTTTTCAAATGTAGTTCAACCCACCTGAACAAACAGTATTAAATCCATCAGGTTCAACATGAATTGAAGGAGTTGCTTTAACACACATAAAATTCATTATGTTTAGAGCAGCCTTAATTATATCAGCGGATCATATGCATTACATTCAAGTTAGAGTAAGAGTAGACTTGCTATTTATGTGAGTATACTGTACCCAGAACCTTTTATTGATCCTGCAATTGGTATTCTAGCCGCCCCCCCTACAGACGTGCAACACTACAAATTACGAATGATTCCCAAATGACAAATATGACCTGCTTCTCTCAATGGGGGGCAAGAAAACAAAGTTTTTAGAAAATGATGTGTGTAAAAAAGTAGGTAAGACTTGGAAAGTTGAAGGATCCTTACTTGTCAGCATGTGATGATAATCCGGAGCCCTGAACCATACGTCGAGATCAGTCGTGGCCCCTGCCCACTATGGAAGATGATCATGTAATTTCTAGTTTAGACATCATAATTCCATCATGTGTCATTTTGTGAGAAAAATAATGAAATTTAGATGCTGGGGACCATACAAGTTTAAGTTCCTTCATCTAATGTATAAACTCAGATGACCTCTTCAGGAGGATACAAATGAGTGGTCAACTATAGGATCCCCAAACCAAGAATGTATAATATTTTAACAACTAAAAAATGCAGAAAATAGCCATCATAGTAGAGTAATATTATAAGTAAGATGACCTTTTCGGAGTTGGATAGATCAATGAATAAAGAATGATTGATCGACTCTAGTTTTGCATTTAGTTAGTTAGTTACAAAAAATAACCGGCGTATTAGGTTGTAGGAATGAAAGATTAATAGTGTCATGGACCATTTCGTAAATGGAAAACACGACGTTATATGTCGAAGACTCAAAGATGATACTTACGCAGTTATATTTGGTCAAAATTCAAAGGGCATGTTGGAGAATTACATGTGAAGCTAGCAAAGAAGAAAAATTAGGACACTTGACTATAGAATGCATGTGTAGGGAAAGATTATCAGAAAAATATGCAATCAGACTGCATTAGAGAAGCCTCAACCTGCTTTCACAGTTTCTGTATGAATCCATCTTTTGACAAGGTAGACTCCGAGAGTTCTACCGCAACAAGTACACCAACTTCACATCATGAATTCAAAAAATCCACAATTTCCTCTCTCTATCCAAACACTCAATTCACAAATCATGAATCTCTCCCTTCACTGGCAGAACTATTCTCCAATTTTACCAAAGCTTACCCGCAATACTTGAAAACTTATCAAGCTGATCAAATCCGAATGCAAGAGTACTACCATCTCCTAAATCATGTATGCCTTGATTACATCGGCAATGGGCTCTTCTCATATGGCCAGCAACAAAGCCATTACTCTGCAACTTTAACTGACTCTACATCTACTTCTGCTCCTCCAACACTGTATTCAAATGGTTCTGTTGTACCCTTCTTTCATATTTCAAATAAACCAGCAAATTTGTATTCTCAGCTACACTATGGCAGACAAGAATCAGAATTAGACTCTATCGTACGGAAAAGAATCACAAGCTTTATGAACATATCTGAAGATGAGTACTCCATGGTGTTCACTGCCAACCAATCATCAGCTTTTAAGCTTTTAGCGGATAATTATCCCTTCCAGACTAACAGAGATCTTTTAACTGTTTATGATTTTGTGAATGAGGCTGTGGAGATATTAATTGATTGCTCCAAAAAGAAAGGTGCCCAAGTAATGTCAGCTGAATTTTCATGGCCTAAACTGAGTCTACACTCTGAAAATCTAAGGAAGATGGTAATAAGTAAAAGCAAGAACAAAACGAGGGGTTTATTTGTTTTCCCTCTTCAGTCAAGAATGACTGGAGCTCGGTATTCATATCAATGGTTACGCAAAGCACAGGAAAATGGGTGGCATGTCTTACTCGATTCTACTGCATCAGGAGCTAAGGACATGGAAACTTTAGGCCTCTCCTTCTTCAGGCCAGATTTTCTATTTTGCTCCTTTTACAAGATTTTTGGGGATAATCCGTCAGGTTTTGGTTGCCTTTTTGTGAAAAAATCTAGTGTTGCGGTGTTTAAAAGTTCGGCAAGCGCAAGTATAGGTATTGTTAGTCTTTCCCCAGCTACAAGACATGGTCAGTTTTTCGACAAATCGTCTAGCTTTGACATAGACACTGAACAGCAACCATCTCCATCAGAACCAAATAAAGCTAATTTATCCCTCTCAAGTTCATCCTATAGTTCAGTGTCTGTTCACCAGGACGAAAAAGTCACCAAGTTGGAAAAACTAAAAGAAGCCAATAAAAAACAAGAGCAAGAAACAGTTTCTGAAATTACTGAACTAGATAACTCCCTCAACATAAACCAATTCGGAAACAAAGATGCCACCAGTAGTGGAGATTCCGCTATCGAATTTAGAGGCTTGGATCATGCAGATTCACTGGGCTTAATACTAATCCGCAGCAGATCAAGGTACCTAGTCAATTGGTTGATAAATGCAATGATGAGCCTACAACACCCGCATTCAGAATTTGGGCTTCCCTTGGTGAACATATATGGACCAAAAGTAAGATTCGATCGTGGACCAGCTCTTGCCTTCAATATATTTGACTGGAAAGGAGAAAAGGTTGAGCCTGAACTTGTACAGAAACTAGCTGATAGGAACAACATTTCTCTTGGTTTGGGAGTGTTGAAAAACATTTGGTTCTCAGATAAGCACGAAGAAGAAAACACCTGGCTGCATACAAGAATTCCAGAGCACGGAAGATTATTGAAAAATAAGAAAGATAGATTAAATGCAAACATATCTGTATCAACAGCTTCATTCGGGATACTGACAAACTTCGAAGACACTTACAGGCTCTGGGCATTTGCTTCTAAGTTTCTCGATGCAGACTTCGTGGAGAAAGAGAGATGGAGATACACTGCTCTCAATCAGAGAGCCATTGAGGTGTAAACTCTATAGAATTTATATTAATACAATTTTACATTCATTGACAAAGTAAATATTGTTTTTTTTTGTTTGAATAAATACATTGATTTGTTAATTCTGTGACTGAGATGAGCTTAAATCAGCTAATTTATACCCTTCAAATTTATGACCTAGTAAAATTATGCTATTTTCAGATTTATTGAAATCAGATTTAAATTATAGTAGTACATAATTTCAGCTAGAATAAGATTCTGTTTCAATATTGCTGAACTGTGTTACTAACAAAAAGAGGAAGAACTTGTAGCTTTTACAATCATTTGCAAGATCTCAATCTCAACATTCTTTTGCTAAATTTCGAATGTGTGATTCGCCGATTCTCTGTGTTTGCTGGTTAAATTTAAAAGAAAACATAAACATTTCTCATCCTCTTTCTCCCAAAACTAAATGTCTGGCAAGCTTATTAAATTGGAATTCGACATTAAGAAAACCATTCTTAATGTGTGCAATTTCGTAACGTTATAGTTTCATAATTATATAGAAGTAGGAGGCTATGAACATCAGGAATGAATTACGTGGTCCAAGACAAAAAGAGTATGACTGGAAGCTGCAGTCACCAAGAAAATCTAGATTTCCAGTAATTGTCTCTGTCTTATCAAATATGATCTCGCATTCTTAAAAAAACAAAGATTGAATTTGAGAATGAATGTGAGGCACAGGAGTTTAGATATCCATCAGAAAAATAAAAAATGGAATATCCAGACATGAATTCTGTGCAAATATCGTTCATAAACAAAACAGGGAATTTGTTGACTGGCAAGAGCCCGACTCTGTTATTTCTAAGTAAATTTGCTAAGGATCAACGGGATGTCAACGAGGCAGAGAACCGATAATTTGGTTGCTTTATGGCATTTTTTAGGGAGTAGGACCTTGAACAGACCTTGTGGGGTTTGCAAGGGAACTACATGCTTAGAGAAGTTAAATTGAGCGGGAAGAGCCTTAAGGCCTGTATGGATTATCCTTAGATATAACCTATAAGAAATTCTTGAGTGCTACACAGAATATACAACTTACTCAACAGATGATTTAAGATATCTCACAGATTACAAGTTAATTTGTTTGATTTAAAAGTAACAAACAAATTTGAGCTTATTTTAGGAGCCAAACCAGATGTATTTTGGTTCCATGAAGAGTAGATGCCACAATTGAAAATTATATATATTCGCAAATGAGTAATGTTAGGTACCCAAAAGTCTTCTTAAACGATGATGTAGGCCATTTGGCTACTTTAATTGGGCTATTTTTATGTATACTGGCGATTGAACCAATCACAATGTGCCACATAACTATTTGGGAATTTATTTGGGCTATCCAGCATTTTCTTTTGCAAACACCGATGATCATGTTTATATGGAACCAAAGGCGATAAGTTAATCATGAATATTGATAATTGAAATCTTTGAATCGAACAGAAAGGCTATATATGTGTAATAAACCAACTCGACTACATTTTTTTAAAGTTTGAATCAGGCCTGATTTTGAACTCCAAACTATAACTTTTTAACGAGCCAAGATCGAGCTCCATGGTATTGGGTGAAGTGACAAGTCTATTGGGGTCGAGTCAGTTTGTTCATTGCCTATGAGGAAGGCATTCCAGAAATCTACGTAATAACTTCTATAGGACTTATAACATCATTACTTAAAAGTTATACATTTGATTGTACCATATATTACTTGAAAGTTCAAACATATATTGTCTACAAATGTTAGGTACTTGGCTAGTAGAGCTGTATCTTGGACATTATGAAATAGCTAAATTAACATGCATTGGGTACATTTTCTTGATCTGTCGTTGCTCTTTTGTTGAAATTAAATTCATATTTCTATCGTTTACGCTTGGATTTGAGAGATGTCATTGAATTTGAGTTGCTGTGCCAGTTTCGCTTCCTTTGGTTAATGAACCAGTTATTAATTTGCTTTAGCTGCAGCCCTGTCTCCTCCACAAGCTTTGCTTTGTCATCTTCCTGCATATATGGCAGGATATTAATATCAAAACAGAGCTTTTTAGACTACAAAAATGGATGTTCAAATTTTAATTTATGGAGTTCTGATGAATCAACTACGGAGTATTATTTTGACCAATCATACCAAAAACACATAGTTCTGATAAATGTTGCTTACAGTTGGGTAAGGCCACTTGGAATGTTGCTGCCACCATTCCTTAAGCACTGAAGTTGTGTCACCTGGTAACTTACCTGCCCTTCTTTTCCTCAGAATTTCCTCTCTAACATCTTCAATTTTTGACCGAAATCCCTGCAAAATCAGACATGAGGCCTTATGAACTACGCGATTTGACATGAAAATAAGCGTCTATATATAAATTATTGATATCCGATCCTTTCACTTCTATGCTTAGATATGAACAAGACAGGTTTATTCCTAGTCAAATTTTCGCATGCATTTGGCATATATAGTTAAGGTTCCGTATATCAAAAGATCACCTGTTTCAACTCAATCTTCAGTTCTTGTCGAACTCTTTCCATAAGAGACCTCTCGGATTCTGTTGGAAGAAGTGGACCAAAACCCATCATGTCATGCGGATCGCTGCCTGGTTGATCTAACGAGAAATCCATGTGCAGTTCATCCTCATCGTCCGACATTGTTGCTCCTGTGCCCTCACCTAATGTCATTCCTGGAGAAAAATGTATAAAGTACTGGAATCGTCAGGATTCAAGCATTTACGCTGCCCGGTTCCTAGTTACATATTTATATATATTTTTCATCTTAATTGACAGGTACAATAATACAATACAATACAAATATATTTGATAATGCAATGTTTTTTTGACAGAAAACTCGAATGAGGGCAAAGAGAAGCAATTGATGCAATTCGATCCAATACTTTAACTGGAACTTTTAAATGAATATCCCATCTTGCGTTAGGCTGGATTAGTATCTAACTATTTATAAGGAATTAAGATTGACATGTCATACGTGTTTAGTTAAATTTGTTTATTATATATAATTCATGTGTCTACAACTGTCATTAGTTTCGGTGGATCTAAAATCCCCCCGTTAAAATACAAAAATTATATATAAATACTTATTACAAAAAACGTTTAACCTCACTTAAAGAAAAATATTAAAGAAATGTAAACTTTTGTTATATTTTAACTCGCATAATTAAAATCTTCCAACTCTGCCAATGACCGTCACTAGCTAATCACTTAATTAAGGCAAATATATACCTTTCTCGGCCTTTGGCCAAGAGATCATCAAGTCATGCATGTCTTCGTTCTTAGTTCAAGTCAAATATAATATATGAAAGCTACAACTAACAATAAAATACTCTGATTCAAACCCAAAAAAAATATATTTAAATATATCATTTGCTTATAAATACAAAATAGTATGTGTGTGTCACTCTGTCTGTGTACAGACACATGCATGTTGTCGAAGTACCTAAGAAAGTACTAGTCTACAAGTTATAGTATGAGGACCATACTAGCTAGCTAGCTATATATCTATGACTTGTGTATAATAATCCAATCAACATTCGACAAGGTAGCCAGTTATAACGTTTTCATGATAAAAAAGAGAGGAAGATCCAGCTTTAAACACATGATTTTTAACAAGTTGATATAGCTTAACAGTCAATGTTCACAGCTTGATTAACAGTCAATGTGCATGAACTAGTACAAACTTTTAAAAATCATATCAGATGATGAGTATACTCTATTATGAAGTGTATCAAATACCAAGACATTATTTCAAATGCGAGCGTAAAAATACTTGCGCTCGCTGACCTAATTATACATATATAGCTTAAAATATCTTTTCCACAAACATTCAAAATGGTCCTGAATCCCTTAAATATTCCGAACTTAATGTTTAAACAGTGACACACCAAGCTTAGAGTTTAAGAAATTTTCAGGTTTAGTACTGCACAGAGAGAGAGAGAGAGTACATAAACATATGTGTGTATAAAATGGAGAGAGTAGAGAATGCATATACATATATGTATGTATGTGTGTTTGTGTATAAGATGGTCACGTGTAGTTTTCATTTAATTACTATTAGGTCAAGATGTTCATGATTTTGGTAACATGTTCTAACAGTAACCCTAACAAACACAATATGTAGAAGCCGGCCAGCAGGAGAACAGGTCCCGAATGCCCTTGAAACCTTTTAAGCTAACATAACCATAACAATAAGCATAACAGTATCAGTAACAATAACAATAACAATAATAGAAGCTAGCATGATCTAATTTCAAGAAACCTCATCCTAAAACTGCGCCTTAAAAGATCAGTTTGATCATGCAATTAATTGTTTCATTATCAATAGTAATTATTATATTCCGTTTCCTGGATAAACCCAACCCACTCTCCGCACCCCCTCCCCCTTACCTATAAACTAAGAATGTAGTGGTAGGTCCCGTTACACCCACCTCTTAGTACAACTAATAACCTTTCAAGAACCCCAAATTGTCTTCTTTCTAATTATCTACTTTCCTTCCCACCAAAAGCATCAATGAGCTAGGAATCTAAATCATAACACAAATATAATTATATATATACCAACTTAATTAATTATTAACAAAAATATAATTATAAGGAGAGTAGGATCAAGGGAGAACTCGAAAGCGAGAAATATACATGTGAGAATGTATATAAATGTTATGCAATTATATTATATATATATATAAAGTAGTATTTAAGGCAAGGAGAAGGGTACCAGTGAGAGATTGCAAGTTCTGTTCAATTTCCCGGCAAGCCATGACAGCTTCAACAGCATGAACTCTGACATGTTGCTGAAGTTGTTCTTTAAATGAGCATAACAGCAATAAGTATTGTGCCTGTCACACACATATATACATGTTAAAAATAATAACACAAACTTGAGTGCTAATTTTATATTTTTGAGGGAAATTAAACTTCAGTGATATTAAATGCATGAAAATAAATATATAACCCTACCAAGAAGCTGTCAAGCTCTTGTCTTTCACTAGGATGATGATGAAGATGATTGTGTTGAGATGCATAAGAGCGAAGAAGATGGTGAGACTGGGAGAGCTGAGCATCAATCAGTGGAAGCTGATCAATAGGAGTCGCCACCCGGAGACAAGCTACATGGGCTGACAGAATCTGTTCGTACAGAGGGTGTGTGGCTATCTCCGCTTTCATACAGTGGTGTTGCTCGCCGGAAAAATCATGATTCGTGCCACCACCAAATCCGCTACCACTACCACTTCCCAGCATGCCCTCTACTTGTTCTTGCATTTTATTTTCCGATCAATTAATTACCATAAAAAGGAATACTACACTTTTTGTGTGTATCTCTATCTATCTCTAGACATATGACTTCTGATTTGAACAATAAGTGATCATAAGATCAGTAAAGACTGGTGAAAAAATGGCTTATCAGTAAAGGGTTTTTCACAGAAAGCACTAACAATTAAGAAGTGGGTTTGAGTGTTTTAGGACCACAGAAAAGTAGTACCTGATGCTTTTATCACCAATATAATATTTGTGTGTGTGTGATGAAGGAGAGACTTTGTGTTTCAAACTTTATGTACAAATCTGTGAAGCTACAGTTTTTAACATGTGCAGAGTAAAAATAAGAGAGGGAGATTTAGGTTTGCAGGCTATGAGCAGATCCTATGAAGATTTGGGGTTGGGGTAGCAAGTAAATTATATTAAAACAAAGAAGTTGTGGTTTTGGATTGTTTTGCTTTGTATGTAATATGTTATGAGGATCATTGACTACAGATATGATACAGTAATAGAATAGTATTTTTACCAGAGGAGAGAAGATCGGGCTAAAGGATCATCATTATATAATTTGATGGTCATAGATGCAATAGCTAGCTACCTATAAAGCTTTGTTCTGTTTATTTTCTTTATGGTCTAACTCGGATGTAAAAGTTCTTATCTATAATTTTAAATAAAATTAGGACCACAACCTGGTTTTAGTTTTTAATAAATAAATGTAAATAATTAGAAATGAAGTGTGAAACAAAGCTTGATATATCTCTTGAGGAGGATTTGATAACATATATTTAATAAAGATTACTTTTATTAAATAACTGTTTTTATAAACAATGATTTGCAACTTTAAATCAATTTTTCATGCGATGAAAGAGTGTGCCTGTGCTTTTGGAAACATTTTTTGCATAGTGGGATAAGATACCGGCCCATTCTCAAAATAATTTTAGCATAAATATAAAAAAAAACTATTAAACAGCAAGTCACAAACTATTGCATTATAATTGTAATTGCAATTAAACACAAATTCATTCTCGTATTTAGGGTTAAAGGCCCGTAACCTAACATGTATTGCACGACCTATGTGAACATATATATATATATATATATATATATATATATATATATATATATATATATATATATATATGATATTTACGTATACATACAGATATATATACAATAATATTTAAAGAAAGTCCAGATATATACAATAATATTTAAGAAGGTCGGCTGATATATCACGGTTGATCAACTGTCACTGTTGCACCACTCTTTGGTTGCTTAATGATCAGTTACATCTTTTATTTTAGGCCATATATAACGTGGTATTCATAAATGAGTTCTCAACAATATTCTTTCATAAAATAAAATGAATATATTTATAATCAAAAATTCAAAACAAACATTTCTCTAGTCGATCTAGTGTCTGATTTAACGCACTATTTTTTTCATCTAAAATTGATCACTATAAACGCAGAAACTTAATTTTTGACGAATTTTAATTTTCTAACTTATAATAGCTAGTTTATATTTTTTTATATATAACATGAGAAGTAGTTCAAACTATATATCTTGCTTCGAATGACGAGTTTATCATGTGACGTAATTAAATAATGGCACTATATATTAGATTCGGGAAAGAGCGAATCGTACAAATTACTCTAGTACTCTCTAGCTTGCGAGTTATATGTAACGTGTGTTATGTATAAACACACTCTTGATGGGGGTAAAAGTAACCCTAAGAAAATAATAAATATAGTATTTATTATTTCATTTATTAGAAATAATATGGTCCAAAAGGCCTTGACCCCTAAGGACGACCAAGAAATAATAATATGAGGATTCACCTCTGCTGGGATAGGTCAAAGCCCATAAAGCTCTGCTAGGCCCAAGACCCTTTAGGCCTCTATTATTAATTAATTTCGTAATTAATTAATAAAGACCCAAAAAAACCTGTTGAAGGCCCTTATCCTAGAAGGATCTAAAAATCCTAACGTGCGAAAAGTCCAACGACGACCCTCATTCCGGGAAGGTTACAACAACCCTACCTCACTAGGAGACTTAACCACCAAGTCTCCTAACCCTAATCTAATTTCAAGGCCCTCATGTGCCTATATAAAGGGTCCAAACCCCTCACAACATAACTACGTTTTTTGGTTTGATTCTCATCACTTGAGATACGTAGGCATTTAACGAGAACCTGAGATAGTCACGAAACGTTAGTGCATCCATTAAAGGTTGAAACTCCCTCAAACCCTAACATTAATTCGTGTCCGCTTAGAGCTCCACCACCTGGGTTCGAGCTTGCTTCAGGAGTTCCTCCTGGTCATTGTACTTTTCTTGAAAGCCCTTCATTTTGGCCTCAGAAACCTGCAAGGCCTTTTTATGCTTCTCAACCTGCATTTTCCACGCATCTGCTTGGTGAAACGAGGCCTGGAAATGGGTATTAGCCTGCAAAACAAATGCAAGAATAAATAAAAAGGGCCACAGATGATGGAAAGCCAGTTGACCAGGAAAAACTAAACGACAAGTCGTTAAAAGACATAGAAAATGACAAGTGAAATGAGCTAAGTTAAAAATATACCATGGCTATGGCCTGCGCTCCCAATGCCTTGGTGATCTCTTAGTCCCTCCCCATTACAATCTCTTTGTAATCCACAAGAATGAGGGAGTGGAGGGACCAATCCATGGAGTGGTCAGTTGAGTCCGTCATCGCGTCCGTCTTCCTGAAACCTCAACCAGGCTTGTAGGCCATGCATTTTTGTGGCTTGGCAGTACCACTGCCCTCAGCAACAGTCACCTCCTTATGAGGCTGCAAAAAGGTTGAGATCTCATTCCCCTGCATTGGGTCTTCCTTCAGCTCCGCACACTTCATGCGCCCAGTCTTGTCGACCGATAGAACTGTCCATTCATTGATCAACAGGGTCGCTGAAAAAGTAAATCCACAAAACAGTTAGCATGATAAGCAACTTAGACAAAGAAACGAATTAACAAGCAAGGACTAGGACGTACCTTTGCTATAAGTCCTGGAAAGGCCTATTGCCTTTAGCCTACGCTCATCAAGGATTTCCCAGGATACCTCTAAGGTTTTAACCTGGGTGAGCGTGGCATAAGCCTCCTTCTCCGCCTCTGTGAGCACTATAGTTTTAACACTCTCGTCGGCCACCTTCCCGAAACTAGGCCTAAACAAGGTGCCCCAGTTGCCCCCTCTTATGAAATTTGAACGAACTCGTCCTTCCACTATTGGTTGTTATCGGGAATAGAGGCATTATTAAAAATGTTAGGCGTGTTAGGCCAACCCAAGGATAAGCTAAAAGTATTTTTGAACTGAAAGATGAAGCGAAAAAGAGAGACGATCATCTCTATGTTTTTCTCCAAACATAGGACCATGAAACAATGAATGAGTCGCCACCCATTAGGGGCAATTTGGCATGGGTTGATTTGAACATCAGCCAAAAGTGGGAAAATGAAGGGGTGAGGGGGAAACATAAGCCCTGCAAGAAAGGCATCTACATAGACAAATAAATAACCTGGCTTCCAGTGACAAGTCCTGTCACCGGGCTCGACTAAGGAAATTTGATATCTAGGTGAAAAATTAAAAAGTTTGTTGTATTGCTCTATCAAATCTTCTCTAAAAAAATTATTATTGTGGCTATACGAGTCTAAATGTGATTGACTAGGGTGTTCATCCCCCCTTTGGTTAATCATGTCTATGAGCGACATGTACTTAAAAAATGGAGATACGGCGGTAGGGTTTACCTCTCCTAGCCGATCCCGCGGTCATGGCAGCCAGTCTCGTGTTCCTCTTGTCAGCCATTCGAACTCTTGTATATCCTCGAAGAAACTTAAAGCTAAAAGTTTGAAATGCTAGAGAACTCAAGATTTTTGAGTGTTTGAAAGAAAGAAAATGAGAAGCGTGAGAAATGAGAATGCTCACACTACTCTTATAAAGGCCTCCAACCGGTCACTTGCTTCTTCAAATACCTCGATGAACGGGTGATGGCAGGTTAAGCAACTGTTGGGAGGCATGTCAACAGGCACAACTAGTCAAGGGGCTCAGTAAAAAAGGCCCATGATGTCAGGCCCAAAGGTTAAAAAAATGGAAGTTCTAAACCCTGGGAGAAGGATTTAGAACTTGGGCCAGGCCCCACAAGCTTTAGAAGCCCAACAACTAAGCCTCAAAGGCCCAGTACTTATATTTTAGATAAAGAACCTATAAATCTCGAAGGCCCAAATCCATTAATTAAAGGCCCAATAGGCCTAAAACACCTTAGAAGAAGGTATTCCCCAAGTATAAGAAAAAGGTTCGACCTCAATCCAGGTCGAAAACAAGGGTCTAGAGACCTCAATCTCATTTTCGACTTGGGTGTGAAATTGATGTTAAAACGTCCTCAATCCTGGTCGAAAACAAGGGCCTGGAGACCTTAATCTCATTTTCGACTTGGGTGTGAAATTAAGGTTAAAACGACTTCAATCCAGGTCGAAAACAAGGGCCTAGAGACCTCAATCTCATTTTCGACTTGGGTGTGAAATTGAGGTTAAATCGACCTCAATCTAAGTCGAAAATAAGGGTCCGTGAACCTCAATCTCATTTTCGACCTGGGTATGAAATTGAGGTTAAATCGACCTCAATCTAGGTAAAAAAAACAAGGGCTTGTGGACCTCAATTTCATTTTAGACCTGGGTGTGAAATTGAGGTTAAATCGACCTCAATCCAGGTCGGAAAAAAATGTCTCTAGACCTCAACTACACATTCGACCTGGGTGTTCAATCGAGGTCTAAGTCAACCTCGATTCAGGTCGAAAGGCACTCAAGGATTAAAGGTCTGTCGACCTCGATCGCCATTCGACCTGAGTGTGCAATCGGGGTCTAATTCGACCTCGAGCCAGGTCGAAGACAACTCAAGAATTGAGACTCTGTCGACCTCAGTTGTCCTTTCGACTTAGGGGGTAGAATGAGTTCCAATTCGACCTCGATCCAGGTCGAATTGAAGGGAATCTAAAAAAATTTCCCTTTTTTATTAATAAAAATGAAGTTCCTGAGGACCAATAGTTGTCAAAATTAATTCTTTAAAACAGGATTAGTAATAAAATGGCTTGAGCAAAAAATCAAGGTAAAATTGAGTAAAATGAAACAAAAGCCCGACAGACAACACTGAAAACCCTTTATAAAACTTTTACGAAAACTCCCAAAATTTTCCCAAAAGTTGGGGGGCAAATGATAGGGGTAAAAAATAACTATAAGGAAATAATAAATATAGCATTTATTATTTCATTTATTAGACCTAATATGGTTCAAAAGGCCTGGCCCCCAAGGGCGACCAAGAAATAATAATATGAGGACTCGCATCTGTTGGGATGGGTCAAATCCCATAAAGCTCTGCTAGGGCCCAAGACCCTTTAGGCCTCTATTATTAATTAATTTCGTAATTAATTAATAAAGGACCAAGAAGCCTATTGAAAGTCCTTATCCTAAAAGAATCTATAAACCCTAACATAGGAAGAGTCCAACAAGGGCCCTTATTCCGGGAAGGTTACAACAACCTTACTTCACTAGAAGACTTGACCACCAAGTCTCATAACCCTAATTTAACTTCAAGACCCTCATGTGCCTATGTAAAGGGTCCAAACCCCTCACAACAAAACTACGTTTTTTGACTTGATTCTCATCCCTTGAGATACGTAGACAGTTAACGAGGACATGAGATAGTTACGAAACATTAGTGCAGCGATTAAATCTTGAAGCTACCCAAATTCTAGCATTAATTGCGTATTAAAAATGATCTAGTTTTTAATTCGTAACAACTATTATAATATATATATATATATATATATATATATATATATATATATATATATATATATATATATATATATATATATATATATATATATTGGGTAGATCACGACTTGGTAAAGTAATTAGGCGAATGGGAAGAAAGTTCTTCAAGTGGGTATCAAATTAAGTTAGAAAGATGAAATTGGTGAAGTTCTTGCTCGATTCAGGATGAAGGGAATCATATATTAAACCGTGAAGCTAACAAATTTTCTATTTTTGAAGCTTTTTTTAATATATTTTTTCTACGATTGTTGGTGGTATGCAGTTGGAAGCAAGTCACCGTTGTTTTTGGTAAGGGTTGTTGTATATGATATAGTAATGATGATTATTTTCGAGAAACTTTTCTATCATTATGTATATTGGGAACATATCACTTTTGGTATACTATTAAATTTATATTCATAAATATTTAAACTTATTTTTCAAATCCCGTTTTGTTGTTCAACTGTATTCTTTTAGCTTATAGTACTAATTAATGCCTAGCTAGTGTTGATTTTTCGACATTGATTGAACAATTGGAATTTTGATGATAAATCTGCAAAAAGATGTGAAGGTACCTCATTGTGTATTTTAAATCGATAAACACATTCATCTAAGGTTGATGTTCATGTATAAACAAAATAACTGCAACAATAAACATATACTCCCTCAACTTTCATTTTTGTTGGATCGATGTTCCATCAACATTTTTTTTAAAAATATAATTTTTTTATTAAATTAAATAGGTCCCATTATCTTACCGTTATTTTCTTTCAATTATCTTATCTTAATTATTGTGTCCAACTGTACAAGTCAAAATTTAACAATTGAGTGGAATGAAGGAAGTAAGATTTAGAAAATGATACAACAATAAACATTCAATTAGATTGATGTTCAATGTACAAACAAAATAACTATACAAAAAGAGTCCATATCTTAAATAAGATTTAGGAATGGTAACAAAGTATTACTGTAATCACCAAGTAATTTTAGTAACTAAGATACCAAACATGTACTTAGCTCGGGTAGTGATTAGTGATTAGTGAAAGTAAGTAGAGATGTGACAAACGACGACGTAACCTGGGATGACGGGCTTCTATCTTGGCGATGACAATGATTTGGAGAGTTAAAATGCATTGTATCTATCTATCTTTCTTTTCGAATTGAATTTTTGTGGAACCCCGTGTCAAAATGTGCGTGTGAAGATTTGGTGCACCATGGATGAACGACAGAGGCTAGTTAAAGTGCATATATGACAGCTAAAAAGATGGGTAAAGAGGCAAGCAGAGTCGATTAGAATGAGGTAGCTTAGGTCGTTAGCTGTTTGTGCAATAGCATTGTCATATGTTCAGTTTATAAGACTGGGACAGGGCAGATTATTAGAATGGTCCCAACATAAACCCTGCAGGGTTTTATTGTTGTGTGCACCTAGACATGCAGATTGAGAAAGATGAAGAGGATTTGGTCTTGTCCCTCTCACGATCCCAACAATATAAATAATTAAATATGCAAGTTGCATCCTACTTTTTATATACATATGTTTATATCAATCTAAAGTTTATATTAAAGTTTATATTCGGTGACAAGTAATATTAATACAACAAATATATTTTACAATGACATACGAGTACCTTAGCACATAGGAGCATTAAATAGTTCTAAAGTATATATTATAAATTAAAAAATAATTTTTAGTGTTAAAATAAAATTTATAATCTTAAATAATTTCAAAATAACATTAAATCATCTAAATTTAGTTAATTACTTTCAATTATCTAACTTTTTTGTCATTATTATTTTAATTATTTATTATCTTTGATTTTTCGTTTATATATGTCAATTATAACAATATTTAGACTTGATGTTATATTTATCAAAAAAGTATAGTAAAATATTTTTCTATTTTACATCCAAATTTAGTATTAGATTAGAATAACATATTTAATATTTAACATCATAATAAATCAATTATTTTTATGATGAAAAGATGGGATTCTTGTCAATTATATGAGCCAGCATCTCATGAACTTTTCTTTATACACATGACATGACTGCACTTGATTTTTAAGTCTCGTTTATAGAGCTGGTTTTAACGAAGTTACGTGCTCTTATACTACTAATAAGCAACTCTTGACAACTATTATGTGTAGCCAACTGTAAGTTCTGCAACATAATAAATGATATCATCCGTTTCCGAATAACATATCACACACAAATCACAATAGGTAAAAACTGGGCATTTACCAAATACCCAAGTGCTACAAGTATTATACAGGCTACAATTAAACATTGTATAAATAAAAACATATTATAGAAGGCGAGGTAACCGAAAATTTTGGATGAGGCGACTACGAGAGCACTGTGCCTTGAGGTCTATATTATTAGTATAATAAAAGGACTCATATATAGGGTAAATATTTACTTCATTTTACACCGGAATATCTGGATGTTCTACAATTATATTCTAAACATTGAAATGAAATGTAAATCTTTCAAAAGAGAGTAACAATATCATTTACACACCAGAACTCTACTTGCCTGCAGTTTTCACATTACAACACATTTATCCTCCGATGATTTTGTATCTGGCTTGGTAGATAGAGGCAAGTCCTTGTTGCTCCTCCTCGAGGACTGCAACATTCAATTAATTAGACAGCTAAGTGAAACCATTAACATTTTTTTGTATATGGAAAACAATGGGCCAGTTCTAACTTATTAGATTTCTGTTTTATTTGGCCATCGGTTCATCTAAAACCAGTTAAAGAACCTGTTGGTTTTATGAATGAAAAAACACAGGTAAATTGAGTCTGAAAGTTTGTATATGTATGGAGATGGTGCAAAATAGGAGTAGTAATTTATTCATCAACTAACAGCATTATATATCTGCTAGGAATCAACAGAAAAACAACTAAACAATTCAAATGCTATCAACAAGATAACATACTAACTATTTCCTAGATAATAAGAACTACTTATTGACTTGGTATACTAACTGTTGTACACTAGGTATACTAACAGAAATAATAAAAATAAAAAACATATGCAGTCCTGGAGCAAATAATTAACACTCCTCCTTGCTGTAGGAACTGCAAACCCTAATTTTTTGCCTTAAGAGTTGAAATATGCCAACTGGAAGTGGTTTAGTGAACAAGTCAGCCAAGTTATCCGCAGACCTGCAGTGAACCAAAAATATATCTCCATTTTGCTGCACCTCCCTCAAGAAATAGAACTTGATGCTGAAATATTTAGTCTTATTATGAAAGACAGGATTGTGTGAAATATCTATTGCAACTTGGTTGTCCACAAACACTTCAGTACTCTCTGTTTGTTCCAAATGCACATCAACAAATATTTTTCTGAGCCACAACACTTGATTCGCAGCTGCAGTAGCTGCCACATACTCCGCTTCTGCAGTTGATTGAGTCACAATATCCTGTTTCTTTGAGCACCATGAGAAAATGCCTGAACCAAGACCGAAACAATAACCTGAAGTACTCTTCTTATCATCAACTCCACCCCAATCACTGTCTGAAAATCCAAATAACTTGAATTCTTGACACTTTTCAAACTTGACTCCATAATTAACAGTGCCTTTAATATACCTCAGTACTCTTTTCGCTGCTTGTAAATGTATCTCATTAGCACAATGCATAAATCTAGATAAAAGACTTACAGCAAAAAGGATGTCAGGTCTTGTTGTAATAAGAAACGTTAGGCAACCAATCATGCTTCTATAATAACCTTCATCGACTTTTTCTGCAATACTTTCTTCACTCAGCTTCTCCTTTTGATTCATTGGTGTGCTCACTTCCTTGCAGTTCTCCATATGAAACTTCTTTAGTATTTCTCTTGCATACTTCTTTTGACAAATAAACACCTCATTTTTGCTTTGTTTCACCTCCATTCCAAGAAAGTAAGTCATCAAACCAAGATCTGTCATATCAAAAATCTGCATAAGGTCCTGCTTGAACTCTTCAACCAACCTCGAATTATTTCCCGTCACAAGAATGTCATCAACGTAGATGGACACAATAAGTATATCTGTTCCATTATGTTTAACATAAAGAGTGGAATCAGATAAGCTTTTTTCAAAGCCTAAATTCAGCAAATAATCATTAATTTTGCCATACCAAACTCTTGGCGATTGTTTTAAACCGTAAAGAGCCTTTAATAACAAATAGACTTTATCTTCTTCACCCTCTACGATAAAACCCTCCGGTTGCTCCACGTATATTTCTTCTTGCAACTCACCATTTAAAAAAGCAGATTTGACATCTAAGTGAAACACTTTCCAGCCCTTTTGTGCCGAAACAGCAAGCAACAATCTTATTGTTTCTAGCCTCGCAACAGGAGCGAATGTTTCTGATTAATCAACACCAAAAATCTGTTCATACCCTTTAACAACAAGTCTGGCCTTATATTTGCTTATTGAGTTGTCTGGATTCAGCTTCGTCTTAAACACCCATTTCAATCCAATAATCTTCCTGTCTTTTGGCTTGTCAACCAAAACCCAAGTTCTGTTTTTCTGGATCATTCTTATTTCTTCCTCCATTGCTTCCTTCCATTTCGGGTTGTTGAATGCTTCTTCACAATTAGCAGGTTCACATATCGCCACATTGCATCTATTATAGATGTCTGAAAGTGTTCTTGTGCCTCTAATTGGAGGATCATCTATCATCTCATTCTCCACTTGATTTGTTTGCTCAAAGAAGTTGTTGAATTGACTTTGTTCCTGTAAGTTCTCCCAGTTCCATTGTTTGTCCTCATAAAAGCGAACATTCCTACTGATTGACATACTTTCAGTTTGTGGATGAAAGATTTTGTAAACTTTCGAAAGACTGTAACCAACAAAGATTCCTGGAATTGCCTTCTTGTCTAGTTTATCACGCTTAACCTGTGGAAGGTGAACAAAACAAACACAACCAAACACTTTAAGAGAGTCCATTTGAGGTTTATATCCGAACCATGCCTCAAATGGAGTTTTATTTTCCAAGGCCTTTGTCGGAAGTCGATTTTGTAGATAAACCGCGGTATTCGCTGCTTCTGCCCAGAACTTTTTAGGTAGCCCCTTGTCATGTATTATACATCTAGCCATCTCCAGCATTGACCTATTCCTTCTCTCACTAACCCCGTTCTGTTCTGGAGTGTAAGGCGCAGTGAACTGGTGTTCTATGCCAGCTTCATCACAAATGGAACTGAATTCTGCTGAAGTATACTCTTTTCCGTTATCGGATCTCAGAATTTGAATATGGCAGCCACATTGATTTTCAACCAATTTCTTGAACTTATAAAAAACTCTAGCAACTTCAGACTTGAATTTCATGAAATAAATTCAACACATTCTTGTAAAATCATCAATAAAGATAATGAAGTACAAATTACCTTTAATAGTAGGTGTTCTCTGAGGACCTGCTACATCAGTATGAATAAGTTGTAGCTTTTGAGAAGCTCTCCATGTTGATGTTGAAAATGACAACCTATTCAGTTTACCAAATTGACAGGCATCGCAATTTGGCAAGTGGTCAGAAAAAACTGGTAAGCTGCCTCCAGTCATGTCCATATTCTTCAATTTCAACATTCTCTGAAGATGACAATGACCAAGTCGTTTGTGCCAAATTTCTGTGGTGTCCACCTCATTGTAATAAACCATTTGCTCTCCATCGGTTGGATCAAATGAGAAGCTTTTACCTCTCATTTTAACTTTTAAAATCTCTTGACCAGTAGCATAAAAAACAAGGCAGTATCCATTTTCAAATGAAACTTTGAGTCCTTTTTCAATAAGTTGTCCCACACTAAGTAAATTTTGATCAATATCATGTACGTAAAGGACATCGGAGATTGTTTTGGTACCTGAAAACGTTGTGATCGCGATAGTTCCTTTTCCTTTTGCAGATATGTAAACACCATTCCCGATTCTAACCTTTGAGACATTTGTAGGCACAAAATCCTTGAAAAGACTCCGATCATACGTCATGTGGTTTGTACAACCGCTATCAATCAACCAACTTTCTGAGGAACTGTTTGTTAAAAAACAAGTTGCTACAAACATCTGGTCTGACTCATCTTCATTAGCAACTTTGGCATCTTCTTCGTGCTTGTGAAATTTGCTTTTACAAATTACAGCTTCATGTCCGTGCTGATTGCAGATGTTACACTTCGCATCTGGTCTTTTCCAACACTTGAATGGTGGATGACCTAATTTGCCACAGTGCCGACAAGGTGGATACTTCTTCCTTGGGTCCCCACCTTTGTTTTGGACATGATTACTCGCATAATTACCACTATTTTGTGGCTGGAATTTCTTGAAATTCTTCTTGAAATTCTTTCAAACATCATAATGTTTGGCTGGCAATGCTCCTTCCACTGTACTATCTTGCCTCATGAGTCTTCTCTGCTCCTGGGCTTGTAGTGCATTTAATAGCTCCGCCAAGGTCATGCTTGTTAGGTCCTTAGTGTTTTCTAAGGTGGTTATAGATGCTTCATATCTCTCTGGCACCGTTACAAGAATCTTTTCTACGATTCTCTTATCAGCAAACTCGGTACCTAGTAACCTTACCTTGTTAGCAATCCCAAGCAATTTGTCCGAATACTCCTTAATTGTTTCAGAATCTTTCATTCTTTGCAACTCGAATTCTCGGATGTAATTCAGCACCTGCATACCTTTTACTCTTTCATTTCCTGCATATTCTCCCTTTAAATAGTCCCAAATTTCCTTCGCTGAATTCAGAGACATGATTCTCGTGAAAATTGTTGTTGAAACAGCAGCAAATAGACATGCTTTCGCCTTTGATTTCCTGGTTTTCTTCTCCTTTTGATGCTTGATCTGAGCAAGTGTTGGATTGTTTAGTAATTGAGGTATTTCATAGTCCTCTTCTACCGCTTCCCACAAATCTAAAGCCTCCAAATAAGTCTTCATCTTCACTTCCCACAACTGATAGCTTTCTCCATCAAAGATTAGAGGAGCAATTGATGAAAAATTAACTTGAGGATCCATGACACAGGTCCCTTAAGAATAATAGCTTTGATACCAATTTGTTGGTTTTATGAATGGAAAAACACAGGTAAATTGAGTCTGAAAGTTTGTATATGTATGGAGATGGTGCAAAATAGGAGTAGTAATTTATTCATCAGCTAACAGCATTATATATCTGCTAGGAATCAACAGAAAAATAACTAAACAATTCAAATGCTATCCTATGTTACTCCGACTCTTCTCTTTAGGTTGCCGTACCCGTGTCGGACACTTGGACACTCGGACACGACACTTATTTCGTGTCGGATCCTTTGACTAAAATGTAGACACTTTGACCAATTTAAAGATCAAATATGAGTCAAACTTACGATTCAAAATAAATATGTGAGAATAAAGAAAGAAGCAAGAATGAGATAAGGTTGGAGACGATGCCTAATTTGCAAAGTCCGGTACAATATCATGTTTAATTTGAATTCTATTGTTACTTTTTGTTAAGATGTCTAACTTATCATACTTGTTATTAATATATTATGACATGTCCCCGTACCCGTGTCTAAAAATAGGACAGTGTCCCCGTGTCCCCAATTTTTAGAGTTTCCAAGTCCGACACACGGATATGTGTCGTGTCCGACACTCCGTACCCGAGTCAAAGTAACATAGATGCTATCAACAAGATAACATACTAACTATTTCATAGATAATAGGAACTACTTATTGACTTGGTACACTAGCTGTTGTAGACTAAGTATACTAACAGAAATAATAAAAATAAAAAACATATGCAGTCCTGGAGCAAATAATTAACAGAACCAAACTAGTGGGAGATGATAGTCCCAGCCATCCTGGTTTTTATATGTGCGATCTGGTGCTGATGACAATGGGCTAATCAAATTATCTCTGTATTCCAATGTCAACTCATCTGACACTGGGCTAGTGTTAGATCTTGCACCAGATCTAACACTGTTAATATTTGACAAAAATTAATATCAAGTTATAAACCTACCTGGGGGCCTGTAACCAACCCTGAACCACCAGAAAGAGTTTGTTTCTGTGGATAATGTTGAGGCTGCTGCTCAAATTCCTGTTCCTGAAGAGCCATTGCCAATTGCCTATCCGAACTGCCATAGCCAATTCAACAATATATCCCACTCAATACCAACAGAAAAGGGTGAATTTAACCTAAGAAATGTATTTCAGAGCACATAGATGGACGAGACAGTCAATAAAAATATTTAAAAATCCAGGAAATTTTGACCCCGATAATATGATGCGGAGAGCTCTGTTCATCCCATAGGTCAAATTAAAAACAGAATTACAAAAAAAAAAAAGAAGTTGATAACGTAAATAAAAGGGAGGATAATTACTTGAAACTGGAACTATCCAGTTCATCAATACTGAAAAGATCATCCTGCAATATATTAGCTAAGATAAGTCTTACTACAAGAACACAAGAGAAAAATTGTAGGTCAAGATTAATAAGAGGGAAACAGAGACTACTGCAGTACAGGCCTGGGTGTTTTGTTCATCCCAGGCGCTATTTACATTATCTTCTTCTGCCTTGAATTCCTTAAAACTCCCAGTCATGAACACTGTATTTCCATTCACCTGAAAATAATTTAGATCAATCTTATTTTACAGGTTTAAAAGGTTGTACTTTTCCCAAGTAGAGAATTATTTCCCATAATTTGACTAACTTTAAAAAAAATCTGAGTTTGAAAACCTCCAAAAATGAGTTTCAATAAAATGAACAAAAGAAGCTGCTCTAGATTATGTTGAGACTTGTTCAAAGAAGGTTCTTCTTTTGAGCTCATGATCACAGTGAGTCATGTACACATGTTCAAGGTATATTAAATATTAAAAAATGTATAACTTGAGCAGGACCCCAAGTCCCGACTCACATGCAATTCCCGTAAAGATGGCACCTTATATAAACCAAACAAATGTATGCCGTGACACGACATCACACCCTGAGCTATTATGACTGTATAATGCATCTCTTGCTAAACACCACATCTTCAATATAATTATGCTTTAGTTAATTCAGAAACATAAATTGTTGCGAAAAAGAGCATCAGCAATCAACAGGCATTCATGAAGGGGAAGACATACTTCATTCAGCTTCTCCCATACCAGATCAGGCTGGTTTATATAACCCTGGTCTGTTGCCAAAAGATATAGCTGACCACCGAGCTGATATAAGATTTGCAATGAATTAGATTCCCAGCCAAGCTATAATTTTTCTAATTATTTCACAAGAATTCAGAAATAGCTAGTGCTTTGCAGTTGACATATGCAGAGATGCATCTATTAATGGAAAAAAATGCCTAAAAAATACAACAGCTACATATATTACACAGATCTCGTTTACAACTGACCTTGAACATAGTATTGAAGTGATTATTACGAAAAAATACGCATAGTTCATGCTCTTTTAGTTCCTCTTGCAAACAGATCAGGCTGCACAAAGTGAATCTTCAATAAGATGATAACGTCCTCTGGTCCATCATATTACAACATATTGATTTCACAATACATAGTGCAAGTGTAAACACAATGTAAAAGTCAACATACCCGTATACGGTAAGTTGACTCGCATTTGCCTTGAGGAAATCTTTTATCAGTTCCCCTGTTGAGAATTGATATGACAATTAACTTTAGGCTCAAAGATAGAGTTCCAAATACAGACACGTGGATATATTAGTCATTAAAGAGAGAATACAAAGATTTTCCTGATTCCTAATTAAATGTTCATAAGAAAATTTTACCTTGTTGTGTACTGATTTCAGTCTTACAAGCCACGTCACTGGCATTTTTACTGTTTTGATCCACTTGTTCAGCAAGAACTACCTCTCCTTCATACACAGGTTCTTGATCTTCATACGTAGTCCCTGGCTCTAAGATGCATTCTTCTCCTGCATAAATGGGCTCGGTGGCTTCATCACTAGGAGTAACAGCTTCAAGTACATCTCTGTTCTGTGTGCTATCACCAGATGAATCCAATTCAGCACCTACTGTAGAACAAGCAATATTCGATGTTTCAGGAGAATTTTGGTTATCTTCCTCCTTTATATTTAGCTTCGACACTGACTGATCCTGAACCTGTTTAGCACTTTCAGAGTCATCAGCACTACTTGCAGCTGTTGATAGAGGATCTAGTTCGCAAGAATCATATACTGCAGATTCTTGCAAATCCAGAAAATCAATGCTAGACTTTACATCTACATCTTTCTTTTCGCTGCATTCTCCAGAATCCTCGCAGCCTAATTGACTAGTTGGGATCTTCTGCTGATATTTTGAGGGTGAACAGTCATGTTTTTCTGGAATGATTTGAAAGGTTATTCGGTCATTATTAATGTCCTCCAAGTTGTTGCTATAATTAAACATGGACGGTTCCTGATGACAAGACGTCTGAACTTCAACATTAACATTTCCTTCTGTTGTCTCTACAGGAACTACAGGTTCAGACTTTTTAATATGTGCACTCTCATTTAAATTGGTAGACACGTTATCCTCATCACAACTGTCTCGAGATACAGCTTTTGAGGAAGCCGTAACTTCAGCCTCTGACATTTTCATAGCTCTCAGTAGCTCGGCTTCTTCTTCAATGTCTCCTTTTCTGGCTTTGTTATGCTCGGAAACAGAAACAGTAGAATCGTTAAAAGATAAACCTCTTGAAAGACCGGGAGAAGGCACTCCCAAAGTTGCAGTTGTCGCGGCAACAAAATCAACAGAATCTTCTTCAGGCTTTATTTTATATTCACTTCCCACAGTCTCTGTTTCAAGAGAAACAAGATCCCCCATTATAGTGTTATAAGACTTGGAGCCAATTGCATTGTAAGTGTCACCATCCTGTATAGATGCATCAAACAATCACATGGCAATTATTGAGATAAAATACATGAATATTAGCTACATTCTAAGAAAGATTGTTGAGCATTTAAAAGGAGAGCGAGTAAATAATTAACAAATGCCAAAAATGCCATGTATTAAAAGGAGAGGGAGGAAATAATTAACAAATACCAAAAATGCTATATATTTAAGGCCAAATAAAAAACTAACCAATAAATATTCATCAGATAATATAAGAGGCAGTTGCAGGTTGCAACTATTGATAAATATAAAAAAATTTGACTATTTTGGTTTCAATCCAATGAAGAATGATAGCAAACCCACTCTAGAAGTTAATTGGTTTGATAGATCAAGAAGGTGACTAGGGGATATCGATCACATAAAGATTAAGGAGGATTTAAAAATGTCAAATATATAATATTGACAAAGAAATAACCTCAACTTACACATAAACTTTCAAGAAGTTTCTTCAACTAAAGGGCAATTGTGTTCACTTAATTGTTAGGCAATGGTCAATGTAGTAAAGCATAATAGATGAAAAAAAAATAACATACATAATTACATATTAATCCGCATGAAAAAGTGAAAACAAACATTTCTGTCCACGGACCAGCTGCGTTTCAGAAGGAGAACTATGCAACTACATGGTTTCTAGGTAATTCTAATTTAAAATGTGAGGAAAATCATCCCAAGGGAAAATGATGTGTATCAGTAATCCAGAGAAAATATGAGATCCTTATATATAGTACTTAATATTTTTATTATTATGTTTGATTTGTATTTGGAAGAATTCAACACAGTTTTTCCAGATAGTGATATTACATATACACAGTATACTATTACACGCATATTGTTGAGAAGTTTGACGAATATTAAGCAGGCGTGTAATGAATGTAATGGAAACAATCTGTACGGAAATGTTAAAAATTCACTTTTAGTATGGCCACATTAAATGATCCTTTGAAACAAAGCATGGACAAATTTATAAATTATTTTTCATGTGAAGCTATGTTAAGACCATAAAGCGTTATGTCTGTCGCACTCGACAAAACAATGCCTTGTCCGTTTTCATTCTACTTCTAAGAAAGTAGAAAGAATATAAAAAATAACATGACTCCTGAAGAAATTATTTCTTTCACCTTCTCTATGTTAACCAAGTTTTCCTGGTGTGAGATTAGCATCTAATATGTTTTGAAGAATACAAACAACTAATTTCTTATAACAGCGTCATAGAATATAATAAAACAGTCCAAAATAAATCCATTGTTAAAAATAACTGCTTCAAACCCGAAAAATAGCATTCAAATGGTTCATACCTGAGGATCAACTATCCAACCATGATAAAGTGGTATATCCAACAAATCAAATATCGCACACTCCCTTGTAAATTCAAATTCAGTAATTCTGCAAGAACCCAAATACATTTCAAATAGTCAAACATTAGCAGTAAATAATAAGCAGAGAACCTGCTTTTTAAACAAATAAATACGAAAAACATATTTCTTACCCCTTGAATCTTATATTGACATCAATCCCAGTTGTAAGACGAGGGAGCAAATCAATTGCATCAGCTATGTTCTGTTGTTGGTTCTCGACATACCCTGCATCCTTGTTCTGCAAGACAAATAGATAAGAGCAAAAAAACATTACTTTGGTTTGATCCCCAAAGGCCCAAACATATATAAAATATACACAAGAAGCACACACTTACATCAACATTACTGTTTGAATCAATAAGCCGCTCTGCAACAAGCGAAAGCAATCTCTCCTGAGAGATTTCTGCAACGTCCGGACTCAAATTCAAATTGTTCTTCAACAAAAGAACATTGCCTTTAAGAAAATAGGCAATCGTCAAAAGCCATTCCAAGTCAAATTCCAAATGAAAATCAAGAAAAACAAATTAAAATCATTCAGAGAAGAATCAAGAAAAAAATCGCAAAAACAACTTAACATTACAACAGACTATACATAATGCAGTAATCATTATGCCATATCAACCAAGAATCAAGAACTGATCGCTGAAACAACTTAAAAATAACAACAGACTATACATCTCCACAAAGTATCAATGTAGGTCACAAACTAGCAAAAGCAACTTAAAATTACACAAAATATCAATGTAGGTCACAAAATCACCACATAAAAACATAATATCTAATCAACTATCAAGAACCAACAAAAACCAAATATAAAACAACCCCAATTACACAAATTAGTAAAACCAATTAAAGAATCAAAATTGATCAAGAAAAGAGCATATTTTATGCAGTAAAAAAATATGGGGTTAAAGAAGAATACAAATAGCAAGAAGAGGACAAGGGCCATTATCATTTTGAAGAATGATGGGTGTGGTGCGCCCAAAGAATTGTATAGTTTTAGTCTTATGGCTCATTTCTTTATCTGCTTCTTCTGCTATTCGCTCTTCACAAGAACCCTCCATGGATATATGCTGATTGCTGTGTATGTATATGTGTATATGTAGAGAGAGAGAGAGAGAGAGAGCGGGGGTGCTGAAAATATATTCCGGCTAGGGGCCAGCGAGATAATATGTATAACAGTGTATATATATACAATTTTATATGCTGTTTTATAGATGACACGATTTTTTACAGGGGAGAGGATTAAAAAAATGTTATTTATCCGTACTTAAGGAAAAGATTCTTTTTTAAAATTATTTTTATAAAAAATTACAAATAAATAATTTCAATCGATTTGTCATTACCAATTTTCTAATTACATATTTACATGTTAGGAGCTCATTTTCTTAGAACACGTAAACCTACCTCTTTAGCTACTTTTCGTAGGACTTAAGAGCAACTTCAACGCAGTGCTAGTTCATTTTTTAAATTTAATATAAAATATTGAATTTTAGTAATTTAGAATATAGATAGGTAATTTGAATTCTAACAATATTATTTATATTAATTCTTTATCTTATATTTTATTATTAAAAATATTTTTCATCATTAAAGATGTATTATACAATAAAGATAAAAAGATGGTGTTTGTAATATTTTATTATAAAATATAAGTTAAAACATGCTTAGAAAGAGTAGTTGCATATTTATAAGTGCATCCTAGTGATATAAGGAATCATTATGATATTAGTGGAGTCCGTATTTTATTTTCATTTCTTATATTTTAGTTTAAGGATTCAAATAGAAAATCGGTTGGAAATGCTCTCAGAATCTGACTAGCAAACGATTTTTATCAATAAATATAACATTTTTTTATTGTTTAAAAATTATTAATAAATTAAAATTTAAATAATTATATTATTTGTCAATTTTATACTTCTAAATACACATTTGAAACCATGGTACATTGGTCAAACATTGTATGTGTGAATTGTTGGACTCATATTGGATTCTTTCTAATAACATTTTTTTTCTTTATTTTTATATTGATTAAATTATTTCATTAATAAAATATCTCATTTTTATATTAATTAAATTATCACTAATAAAATATCTCATTATCAAAAATAAAATATCACTAATAAATTTTATAAAAAATATTACTACTTTTTTAAAACTTTTTTTGCGATTTTACTATCTTTTAATTTTTTTTGTAAAAATACGACCTGCAATTAAAAATAATCAAATGCAACTTTTTTATCAACAATTTGTAACAAAATGCAACTGAATGTAACTTTTTTCTTAAAAAAATTGAAGTCACTAGTAATTGCATTTGAGATTTATTTTAATTGCATTGGTTATAAAACCGTATTTTTGAAGAAAAAAAAATTAAAGATAATATTTTTGCAAAATATTAAATTAAAAAACCCAATACATCCTAAACTCGAGTCCAAGACTTTAATGCCCAACAGTATTAACACCTACAATTTCTTTGGTTATTCAGCCCAACACTTACTTGTTTGGTACTTTGGTTAGGTGCTATGGTAAGTGATATATATAGTTATTCAGCCCAATACATTGGTCAGGTGCTACAATAAGTGATTTAAAATTAATTAAATACTTGGTGTCTGGTTAGTAATTTTTTAATTTTCAAATTCATATCTCAAACTTTTAGGGTATGAATTCTCGAAATTTAGAGGATGTGGGGTGGCTTCAGTAAATACTCCCTCGGTCCCTATTTCCATTTTTAACTAACAATTAAAAATTGTTCTTTTAGAAATTTAAAAAACTAAAAAGTACATATTAAAGTATATTATATATATTTTTTAACAATATAAAATTTTAATTTTTTTTAATTATATATTATATTTAAACTGCAGTAAAAAAATGAGTAAATTTGACTTCACTGAAAACAAAGTGGACAACTAAAAAGTGACGGAGGAAGTAATAAATACTTCCCCGCCTCAAACTACTTACTATCATTTAAAAAAAATTATACATATTAAAGAGTTATAATATAAAATTTATATCCCTATTAATTGAATTATTTCAAAATGATAATTGTCTCTATATTAATTAAAACATATGTTTATTTATAAAATTATAAACCTATTTATTCAAAAAATAATTAATTAAATATACATACTATTGTCAATATACGCAACTTAGGGGTTACATTCTCAGATTTTAGCTCCATTCAAGATTAGTAATTTTCAAATTCGTCAATGAATAAATTGCCAGTACAATTTAAACAAGTATATATAGAAAGATTAAGGTGTACAAATTAGAAAGCTTCCAATTATATTTCAGCACGTGGTGTTCTTCGGCTGAAAGTCCAAACAGAGAAGCCGCCCAGCATTTTTTCAATTTTATAATATAACACCGTATATTTGCAAACAACTTGCAAGTTATAACTTATAACACTCCGTATGAAATCATAACATTTTTAAGGATAAGGGTTATGTATCATAGTATTCTAATTTGACATAAATGCTGTGTATACATGTTTTCACAGACAAAATCTATAATTCAATGAAATTTTACGATACAATTTTTCTTCCGTTCTTACAATTATACTAACTTTATAATTATGGATTTATGGTACGATAGTCATTATTTCTATACTAATTTTCATTCTCACAAAAAGAAATCACAGTATTATTTATTTATAGAAAGAACACAGAGAAACGAATCCAGCATGCATTATTGCATATATCATTAATTCTTTATATTGATGAATATAAAGAAAGTAAATAATAGTAATATTGATATATTATATTTTTTGAGAAGATAGTAATAATGTAGTAATATTGATATTTGATAAAGTATCTACGTGTAGATTCAGAATAGTGTACGTGTCAACTTAGAAATACTACGTAGTTGAGAGTCAGAAGCAACTATAAACTCAGTTTCAAGTCAAGTATATTATCTTATGTAACACACCAAACCAAAGTGCAAAACAAAAGCAAAAGCAAAGCTAAACTTCTTAAACCTAAATTCGCTTAGATTTATTATTTATATAGTATACTAACTAATCAAAAATTATATCTTTTTTCATCCGTCTTCCCTGAAATCTTGGAAATTCTTGAAGTGAGTATCAGAGCTGAGAGACAGAGAGAGTCATGGCTAGTTTGACTGCTTCTATGATTCTTTCACCAAAGCTAAAGCCTAGTTTTGAACAACAAGGGTCTCTTTACATCTATACAAGATCAAGGAAATCAAAGAAGAACCGATCTTTAGTCCCTGTAATTTTCTATTATTTGATAATCAAATGATGATATTTATAATTTATTCTTGTCTTGATTTTTATAAGGTTTTTTGTTGATGGTGGAGTGGATGCAGGTTGCTAGATTATTTGGGCCAGCTATATTTGAAGCTTCAAAATTAAAGGTCCTGTTTTTAGGAGTTGATGAAAAGAAGCATCCTGGGAATCTTCCAAGAACTTATACACTTACACATAGTGATATAACATCTAAAATCACTCTTGCTATCTCTCAGACTATTAACAATTCTCAGGTATGTTATATGTATATATACTCAGTCATCTTTATTATTATACCTTAAAAAGGAGTTAATTATTTTATACGAGTAACATGATAGATCCCTTCTGTAATTCTATTGAAGATGAAGATTAATTCTTATTGTTTCGTATTAAGATTTGAAAAAATGAACAGAGGAAACAGGGGCCCATGCTATATTATTATATTAACATGATCATGCTAATTATGTATATATATGAAGTACATCTAGTTTTAATATTTAGGTTCATATCGGTAGATACTATTTTTTTTGTCAAGAAGATTAGTGGTCGTGTTTTTTTTGGGTACTCGGTTGATAATATAGTTGAATGCAAAAGTCGGTGTATGTATGAGAAAAAATGAAATTTTTTGGCCCGTTGGACAGTGCCCCTGTGGTGTCACCATCTTTCTTTTCCGAAAGTGTCGAAAATTATGTTGTAATTAGAGGAAAAATTATCGTCGAAAATTATGTTGTAATTAGAGGGAAAATTAATGTATTCTACTTTCAGATACAAGGGTGGTATAATAAACTGCAAAGAGATGAAGTGGTTGCAGAGTGGAAGAAAGTTCAAGGAAAGATGTCTCTTCATGTTCATTGTCACATAAGTGGTGGCCATTTTCTTTTAGATATGTTTGCCAGGCTCCGATTTTTCATCTTCTCCAAAGAATTGCCTGTGGTAATTACTGATCGATTCCATTGTTTCACCCTGAGCCGGCCCTGAGACCAAGCCCTTTATGCTCTCGAATGGGGCACTGTAAAAAATAAAATTTTAGAAATAGCTTGGGGCTTTTGGTTTCTCAGGAACGGCACTGGTTTCACCGCTCCTGCAATCCTTTCTTTATTTCGTTAAATTTTGACATATGTATTAACAAGAACATGTTGTACGTCTATGAGCAGGTGTTGAATGCTTTTGTCCATGGAGATGTGCATTTGTTTAGTCATTACCCAGAACTAGAAGAGTCTTTGGTTTGGGTTTACTTTCATTCTAACCTTCCAGAATTCAACAGAGTAGAGTGCTGGGGTCCACTCAGGGAGGCTGCAGCGCCTTCAAGTGGGGCCCTTTATGCCAACCAAAAACAAGAGGAAGAAGAGGAGCACAAGCAAGAAACTCCCTCAAAAATCAACTGGAAGATACCACAACCATGTATAGAGGATTGTGATTGTTGCTTCCCAACAATGAGTTCAATTCCCTGGCTTCAACATAATTTTATTCAAGCTAGTGAAGAAACTCGCCAGAGCTTGCCAGAGCACCAGTAAAACTTGCCTAAGGTGACGACGACGACGAAAATATGATAATTTAGTTTGCTATTTTCTTCATTTGTTGTATATTGTATATATGTAATATATCTATTGCAAACTTTAAATGTGAATACAAGTTTTTTTTTTTCCAATTTGACAAAGAATTTAGAAAAAAAACAAAAAAACATGAGGCAACCGACAGGTATCTTCCGAGGCCAGCAAAATCTTGTCATAACTTTCTTGTGATAAACATGTTCTCTAATCTCAATAATATCGTGTCTTTGTCAATTCTGGTGGGCTTGTGCACCATTGAATTTGGAACCGGTTGAAAGAACACATCGTTAATTAATAAGCTTGAAATTCTTACAGGCTTTATATTTACAGATATAAGCCCCTCCAAGGTTCATTGGAATTTCACCCAATAAAATGAAAGTTTGTACTTTTTTAGACTATTAAATTAATATTTAAAACATAAATATAATAAATTTTTATTCAATAATCCTCAAAATCAACAAAAGTCAATCATAATATCAAAATATTAAAATTTAGAGATGCAGGATTAATTCAATAATTGATGTCTTACATATGCAATGAAATTTTTTCTAATAACATGATAAGTATTATCTAATAATTATATTAAATCAAATAGCATAATATTGCATGAGTTATAATCTTTATTCTCGCAAGTTTGTACAAATATACGAAACTTAAATATGTGATAGGTGTGAGCTGATCCCAAAAATAATAAATTGTCTAAGAGTTATTCTAATAAATAAATAAATATTTTAATAAAAAGTATATCCTTCAAAATTAATATAAATTTAAAGATAATTGGAAAAAACAATCTAATTTACAGTTTTATAATTTTAAATTTTTTAAACTTAAAATAGCACGATAATCTTATAAAATTGCAATAACAAAACATTTGTGAGAAACTAAATTAACAACCATTAAAAATCTCAAATTCGATTATTATAGTTTTATAACATATTATAAATAAAATATAGGGCACATATATGAATTTCAATTAATACAAGTACTCTATATAACTTTTACCTCATTTCTAATCTAATACCATTATATACCGGGAAAAAACAAGGGAAGTAATTAATCAAGCCCTCGAGGGTGAGTTAAAATAAGGAAAGTATACATGCTACCAGTAGAGAACAAAATTCATATCGAAATAGGAAACGAAAGAAATATGCTCTAGTGCTTTGTTTGTTGAGCGGTATTTTCCTAAATTTTCTATATTTGTCTGGTTAGGAAAATTAGTCAATGTGAGATAAGTGCCAAACAAGATATGCCTAGATAGAGGATGCCAAATGGGTAAGGTCTGGTTTGAACCTCGTGACTCGGGTACGGCACGCGACTATAGACGAGTTGTGCCGAGTCGGGGCGATTCCTGAAAAACGCAGTTCATGGTGACTGGTGAGCTCCGCGATTAGGCGTGTTGGCATTTTTTTTATTCCATTTGTTACGCAGGTCGGTGCTGGCCCGAGTTGTTCTTTGGTGCGTGGATGTGACTAAGCAGACAAGGAGTGAAGTGACTAAGAGCCTGGAGTAAGTTTAAAATTATGACTTAAAATGGCTTAAAGTGATAAATCAGGAACTTAAAATATATGTTTGAGTAATTTTGACTTATAAGTGACTTATGAGTTTTAAAAAATATAAAAACAAAAATAAAAGTGACTTATAAGTAATTTATAGCATATAGATAACTTTTATCAAAATACAAAAAAAAACGAGTCAATGAAAAAAGCACCTATTACGTATTTCAGGCTTTAAGTCAGTTTCTGGTTTATTTCTGATTTTAAGTCAGTTTCTGCCTTGTTACACAAACAAACATTTTTCAGTTTAAAGTTAGAATAAGCTATAAACCGGGTTACACAAACAGACTCTAAATCTGATTTGAACTTGATAGATAGAATAAAATATGATTAATTTTTATTCGAATTTTTGTGTATGACTTAAATAACAAACGGATATTTTAAAAATAAAAAAATGTATTTTTTTAAAAACTCAAAATTTTCAAATAATTTAAATAATATAACAAACGAATATTTAAAAAATCAAAAAAATTGATTTTTTTTAAATTCGAATATTTCAAACGAATATTTAAAAAATAATAAAAAAAGAATTTTTAAAAAAATTTGAATATTTCAAATAATTTTTAAAACTTAACAAAATGAATATTTAAAAAAATGTATTTTTTAAAAAATTCGAATTTTTTCACAATTTTAAAAATATAACAAATGAATATTAAAAAAAATATTATTTGAACAAAATCAAAAAAGAATAAAACTAATTGTCAATATCAGCCTAATTATTTTCTAATGTTTCGGAAATTCAGACTACATCATCTTCTATAACCAAATAATATATACTGTATTAAATTATCGACTACTAAATTTTCAAATAATTTGTCTATACCTATATTACACAGACCGGTAACAACTCCTCAACAAGTAATAAACAAGGGGAGATAGACTGAGAGAGAGAGAGTAGAGTTAGTTTAGACTTTAGAGTGGAGCCGGGCCTGCTCGTCACGATTCAGGCTGTTGACGGGCAGTCCGTGTTGATTACGATTCGTCATATTCCAACTCACACCTGACTCGGTTTTTTTGGCAGTTTGTGCCGGTTCACGACTCGGTCCGGGTTAAGGTAGCCGATACCGATTTTTCTGACAAATCGGGGATGTGCCGATTCGACCGTTTGGCCACCTCTAACATAAATATGTATTCCTTGTATTAGTTGGACTACTTTAATCCAAGAAATTAGACATAATAAACCTTTGCTATATAGGAATAGTTTTCTTCTACGCAAAAATTTACTCCAAATAATAATGCAAACTGGATTTTGTATGATTTATGCGTGGGTATATATATTAAATATTATACACGTAGACATGCGTTTCTTCTTCATGATTCTTGCCTCTCTAGTTTCATTCATAATCAACGATGGACTGCTTACCTGATGATATCTTAACGCAAATTCTTATAAAGGTATCATGCTCTAAGTCTATTCTGCGATGCACCTCCGCTTGTAAGCCATGGAATTTATTAATAAAATCTCCTACATTCATCAACCTTCATCTACGTCGTCCAAATAATACCAAGTATCTCTTCTGTGACTTCAAATCACCTAGTTCGTGTAATTGCCGCTACCCATCGATACACCATGACGCTGAATCATTCGCTGAACATTACAGATTGGTGTTTCCTGGTAAGCTAAGACATGGAATGTTTATTCACGGGTGTTGTAACGGACTAATTTGTTATACCAAGTCCTACAATGGTCTTATACATCTATGGAACCCCACCATTCGAAAGATAAAAGTGCTTCCAAGATATCGAAATCATGGTACTTCGTGTTTCGGTTTTTGGTTTGACAAAAGGGTGAATGATTACATGGTTGCCAAAATCTCTGCAGATCAGGGCTTATCTGTTGATGTTTATAGTTTGAGCACTAATTCTTGGAAAACCATCACCGAAAGTGTTCCTGCGAAGTCTGTGGCTGCAGATCGCGATTTAGCATATGTAGATGGTAAATTGCATTGGCCAGTAGGAAGAAGAGCAAGTAGTGAAAGCTGGATGATATGTTCTTTGGATATTGAAAGTGGAAAGTTGACAGAGACATTAATATCATCGAATAAGAAGCTGTCAGATCTCTATTTGACACCTCTTGGTGAACACTCTTTAGCTGTTTTTGGATCCACTTGTGTAACTAACTCACGGGAACGGCGCTGTTGTATGATACAAGTATATGATCAGAATGTGAACAAGTTATACACAATTGATTTGGTAAAAGATACCTTGTATGACCTTCAACGTGTGGTAGGTTTGAGAAACAATGGTGAAGCTCTTTTTACCACGCTCAACCTTGATAATTCAGAAATAATCTCCTGTCATACTAAAACTACAGATATCAAGAGGTTCGTTTTGAGGCTCGAATCCCATTTAAGGACAGCAAGTGAAGAAATCGATGGCTATCTCTGCAACGATAACCGTAAACTCCACCGTGTAAGACCATTTATTGAGACTTTAGTCCTGCTTAATGATGGGGATGCAGAGGAAACTTTAACTACAAATTATCAACCGACATCTAAAAGCAAATTTCATAGTTTCATGTGGTTAGACCTCCTGTGTCTTTTTTCCTGTATTTTGTATTGTTTAATACAATTTTCTTGAATATTGCATTTGGGTTCTATTAATTAATATAATATATTTTTATTCGTACAAAGTGTGACCCAATTGGATTGTGCTTTTAAAATTTTAAAATTATAGCCTTACAGTCTTAATAGATGATTGTAAGGATACCAAGAGAGTAGGGGAAGAACATCACTAATCAATAACTATCTGAGACAGCAAAGGTTTATTTGCAAAGAATGCCTCCAAATTTCCAACAACTACGCCTTTTAAAGCTGCCATGGATTCTGGTGTGCAAACAGCTGTGTGAGAAGATAAGACAACATTGTCTAATTCAAACAGCTCTTCGGGCACTTTAGGTTCGTTCTCATACACATCAAGACCTGCTCCTCCAATCTCACCTTGCACCAGAAATTTGACTAGTTCCTTCTCATCAACAAGAGCTCCACGACCAACATTAATTACAACACCATTCTTTCCTAAAGCAGTCATAACATCTTTGTTGATCAAGTGGTGGGTTTCCTCGGTTGATGCACAACAGACAATAAGAGCATCACTGTTGGTTGCAAGATCATTGACATTGGCATAATAAGGATACGAAACCTGTGCCTTCTTCGTCCTCGAATTGTATGCGATTTCACAGCCAAATGCTTCGAGCCTTTTAGCAACCTCAGATCCAATACTTCCCAGTCCCACAATTCCAACACGCTTACCCCCTAGCTGCACACTTAACAATTTCAATTTTTACGGGAAGCACAAAGCAAGTTGAAAAAAAAAGTGAAACATATTGGAACAGTACATAATCATCTTAGTGAGATACAGTAGAACTTTCAAAACAGGAAGAACTAGGAGCAGAAACAGATATTAACACAAAATTGTATGCCTCATACTCCCAGACCGTGCACGCTCTGGAAATAACATTTCACTTGCAAAAATACCCATTTTGAAAGTAATGAGGGATTTATAATAGATGAGATACGCATTTGCCAATAAAATATCTCAACTTTTTTTATTTTTTTGAGATACACATTTGCCGGGTACTCCATTACCAAATGCATATCCCATTACCAAATGCATATCACTTCCGTTAAAAATCACCCGTACACCAAAAAATATTATTCTTGTCATTTGTAAGTCAAAAGTTACTATTTTTATCATTGTTTCTTCCCAAGACGGCTTGGAGAAGTGCGAATGACAAATACTATAAACTCTAGAGGGGATCTAAAATACCACTCGAATCAAAATTAACAAACTATTGCAGACAATATGAATTTGACGAGGAATTATAATTCACAATCAAAATTATATAACTAACGAAAATTCATCATCAAATTTATTGTATTTAACCTCACAAAGTAAAAATATATATATATATATATATATATATATATATATATATATATATATATATATATATAACCTTAGAAGCTAAAGGATAATCCCCGTTGAAAGGCCACAACCCGGCCCGAACAAAACGATCCGCAGCAGAAAGTCTTCGTAAAACATCAATCAACAACCCAACAGCATAATCCGCCACGTCAGCAGAGAATGCATCTCCAGCGTTAGTAACTTGAACGCCACGTCTCTTACACTCGCCCAGGTCAACGTGGTCAACGCCGGCGCCGCTGCAAACCACCAGCTCCAGCGACGGGAGCTGGCGGATGGTGTCTGCAGTGAGCGGAGAGGGACCCGCAACAGCAAGGGCCCGCACAGACTGGGATAAGGCGGGGAAGTTCGGGTCATCGGGTTCAAGTAGTTGGAAACGGGGTTGGAGCCAATCGGTTAAGGTGTAACTGAAATGAGGTGATCGGTGATGTAGAACCAACGGCCCGGTTTTGTTTTTAGTATTTGGTGGATAAGAATTTTGGGGCTCTTGTTCAAGAGTGGTCATTGGGGTTTGTTATGGAAAAGCAGTGGGTCAAAAATGATGGATAAAAAAATATTATTTTTTTGTAAACAAATTTATAAACGAAACAACATACTTCCTTCTGGATTGTATTTCGGTACAAACAAAGTCATCTACAATTGCTTGCGGTTACTCAATAATCCGTCTAAAGACGGGATTAAACATAGCCAAACGCTCGCCAAAATATATATATATATATATATATATTTATTTATTTGGTTATAATCTTAATGTTATTGATAAATTAATTAAGGCGGGATGAAATACAACTGTCATACTGATCGGCTTTGTGAACATTGTTCCAGAAAAACAATACTCTATCTAAAAACATCTTATACTTGTAAGATTTCATTTATATTCAATAACCATGGCAAAAAAATGAAGCAAAGATTTCGAAAAGTTTCATACTGATCTCTATAGAGTGATCATTGCTAATTAACAGATAACTTGGAAAACACATACGCGCATTGATTCGACTACTAGACTCTTCATCAATTCATATTCAACATCATCATTGTGCCAATTGCTGCAGTTATCCATGCCATATATATACAAGTTCTGTATTCTGTAGCTGCAGAAATAGAAGCTGTGTGTAGACTAGGTCCTTTGAATCAGTCTAAACTGGAAAGAGATACTTCTATCTCTGTCCATATATCAAAACAACCTCCTCATAAAAACTATTAACTTTTTGTTTTGTTCAACTACTCATCCATTAATTAACAACAACCCTAGCAAACAATTAAGCGGGTATAGATATTTTTTTTCCTCTGAGAAGAGGTAAACAAGGCAAAACCAAACACCCGAAAAATATACATTTTTTAGTACATACGGGTAGACCTTTGGAGAAGAGTGATTTCCCAGACTTGTTCAACATAAAAAAAAAAAAAAGAATTGCAAGATGATTGATTACAGTATTGGCATCTTGCCGTCCCCTTTTACATGCGAACACCTAATAAATTTTGAACAAGTACTAAAAGATAAAATATGACTTAAGATAGAGAGTCGAGAATCAAGATGAGAAAAATAGATGGCCTTGGAGAGAGAGAGAGAGAGGAATAAAAGTTGACAGTCCAATTCCGGATAACGTATTCTAAACCTTAACAGATAATATCTGAAGATAAACGTAAAGTATAATCTTGTTTTTACATGCTTTCAATTAAATATATATCAATCACATTATTATATAGTACATGTCTTTCCGAGAGAATTATTTTACTGGTAAAATGACTGAAATATTAATAGTCTGCTACTCTGCTTTGAGTAAGTTAGCCTTCGGGGCTGGTATATATAGTGAAACCCCTTTCAACAAATCATATTTATCTTACATAGCCATTGTGAGTTAAACATGTATGTCACATTTATGTGTTAATAGTTTTTCACCTTCGACTTAAATGATAAAACAATGAATTTTGTTGAGTCCGCAATTATTAGATCAGCAAGAGTGCAAGACTCGAACACAAGGGTTGACAATATATTTATAGAAGGGACCAGACCAGATGCAATTTATATATATGGCAAACAAACGAAATGTGTTATAAATCAATTGATAAAGAAATAATATTGATCATTATAACATAATCAGTTCAATGAAAAATTACATAAATTTAGTAATGCACTCTCGCAACTAAACCATCATCATCAGTGTTCCAAGTACTGCAGTAATCCATGCCATATATCTTGAAGCTCCAAATCCAAAAGCTGCAGAAACAGAAGGTGCTGGTGCAAGAGAACCTAGCCGAGGTGACACTGTTATCGCAAGCTTCATATTTCCGGTAGCACAATGAGTAGCTTTGGTGCATAAGTACCACTTTTTGCCTTCACTTGAAAGAGTAATTACATCATTTCCGGTAGTGAGAGCAATGCTTGTTGAAGATTGTGTGCAGTTTTGAAATGATGTTAAATCTGCCCTGTGAACATTATGAACTCCGGCAGTGTACTTGAAAACTGCAAGTTTATAACGTGTGCAATTAAATACGAAGGCTCCACTGATCATGTATTTTTTTCCTTCTAAAATCTAATGTGTAAGTAAATGTGCATGGGAAAATTTTGAGTGCCAACATTAATTATGCGCGTTAAATTATATTTGTGTGTCACATTAGACCTTAACACGTACTGATTTTTCAGAAATAATGCGACAGAGTTAAGTAGTTAACATACTGAGTTTATCGCCAACATGGAATTCCTTGCTGGCAACCCAAGTTTTGTAATCAAAATTGGTAGTCCAGCCATTGTCATCTCCGACCATGAACTCTGTTGCCAAAGCTGGAGCAACAATTGCTGATACAATAACTAATGCAACCAAAAGACTAGTAGAAGCCATTTGAAGAATAAATCAAGACAGGAGAAATTGCTCAAATATTCTCTTGTGTTAGTCTGCTTGATGAGGATATGTTTTGATGGTGTTGGTAATATATAAAGATTTGGGGCTACTGAATAGCCGGCTAACCTTAATCGGCACTGCAACTTTTATATTGACTGACTGGTAGATTCAATGTTTTAAATTGATACACTGTGTATCCCTTGTTTAATTGAGTCACTGGTCAATAAATCACCTTATTTTGACACACTGGTAGATTCATGTATAATGCGACAAAATTAACACGTCTAATGTGTGCCAAGCATTGAAGATTCGATGCTCTTAGAGTTGTGTTGTGCAGTGAACATATTCAGAGGAAACGCTGGAAGGGTAGTGATTAACTTCACACTTGGTTTTACATTAAAATAATGTCCGATAGCCGAACATCTCAGCTTCAAAGTTTCAAAACGGTTCAATAATATGTACTCATTTAATTATGAAAGGGAAATGAGGCCCATTTTAATTCACTATATAATTATATATGTTATTACTCATCTAATGTTTTTGTTGTTGTTGCTAAATTCCTACAGAAACTAATATTTAAAAGAGGCATAGGAGATTAACACACGGACTTTAGAAGTTAAAAGTGATTAACTGACCTAGTCTACGTACAAATACTTAATTAGGGGACATAGGTTGTCTCAATTGGTTAACTAATCACGCCAAAAAGAATTTTATGAGGCTGCTAATTACATATGGCAGAAAAAAGTTTTGGAAGCCGGCTGGCCCGGCTGTTCACTCGCTTAGAGATCTCTATAAATTGAACCTTGACTACCACATTCAAAACACATCACAACCAAACAGAGTTCAAGAAAGAAGAGAAAATTTTAGCTACAACTTCCAAATTAATCTAAATTTTTCAATGGCCTCAGTTAAACTTTTCGTCATGTTAGCTCTTATTTCAGCAATCATTGCTCCAGCTTTGGCGAAAGAGTTTATGGTTGGAGATGACGCTGGTTGGAAAACCAATTTCGATTACAAAACTTGGGCTGCTAGCAAAGAGTTTCACGTTGGCGATAAACTCAGTACGTAAATTACTTAAAACTTGTATAATTGTTCTAATCCAGACATACTTCATAATTCCACAACATTATTCACATAAGTTCACACTTCAGTCTTTAAAACAATTTAGTCGCATTTACCCCTTCACTTGTGAAGCAATTGTAGCCTTCGTATATAATTATCTACTTCTTTGATGTGCAGTTTTCAAGTACACTGCTGGAGTTCACAATGTTCACAAAGCAGATTTAGCTTCATTTCAAAGTTGTACACCGGCTGCAACAAGTGTTGCTCTCACTACAGGGAATGATGTGATTACTCTTGCAAGTGAAGGCAAAAAATGGTATTTATGCAGCATAGCCACTCACTGTGCCACCGGAAACATGAAGCTTGCAATAACAGTGTTGCCTCAGGTGCAATCTCCAGCATCGCCACCTGCTATTTCTGCAGCTTCTGGATTTGGAAGTTCTACACAATTGTTCTGGATTGGTGCCGCATTCGGGACACTAATGATGATGATTTAACCAAGAGAGACAGAGATTTCAGTAATGTTCTAATTATTTATTGCTATTTTGTATTTGTGGTTGAATTATAATTAATCTTGTTACATTTTATTCTTGTTAAAGTATTATGATTACACTAGTGTTGATGATCAAATTAACGACTTAGTGACATATTAGGAGCTTTCATTATAGACACTCCATATCTGCCAGTCTGCCACCAACAAGTACAAGCTTAGTATCCGAATGCCATCACAATATTTTATCACAGTGCTGTAAAAAAAAAACCCTATATGATGTCATCAATTGGAAAGAAAATACCATTTTAATCGCAATTTGAGGATACAATGACCAAAATATTACTAATTAAAAAACTGACCCTCTTTATCACAAAGCAACGTGACTTTAATTTGAATATACCACCCTGTATTGCTAATGAGCCTAGTTTCATGGGCTTTGAGTAGGGGTGAATAAAAATCCGATTAAACCGTCAATCCGAACTAACCCGTCCCTTTTTTCGGCCGAATAAACCGAACCGTCCGAAAC
Organism: Oenanthe sinensis; assembly: GCA_028671895.1. Lineage (NCBI taxonomy): Eukaryota > Viridiplantae > Streptophyta > Magnoliopsida > Apiales > Apiaceae > Oenanthe > Oenanthe sinensis. The sequence continues at coordinate 26,628,037 of CM053812.1, read as the reverse complement.
CGAAATATAAATGGGTTAATTTTTAAAAAACCCGAACTAATTGGGTTGGGTAAGGGTTTAACAAATTTTAACCCTTACCCAATCCGAACCGAACCGATTACATAAAATGCAGAATTTTTTGCATATTTTCTGCATATTCTATATATTTTTTACATATTTTTTACAAATTTCTGCACTATATAAATTTTTTGCAACACATTCTGCAACACTTTCCGGCTCTTGCAACATTTTCTGCAACAAGTAGAATTTTCTGCAACAGTGCAGAATTTTTTCTACAAATTTCTGCACTATATAAATTTTATGCAACAGTACAGAATATTTTCTACAAATTTCTGCACTATATAAATTTCTACACTATATAAATTTCTGCAACAGTGCAGAATATTTTTTACAAATTTCTGCAACAGTGCAGAAATTTCTGGGTTGGGTTGGGTTACGATTATAAAAAACCGAACTAATTGGGTTGAGTTGGGTTGGGTTACGATTTTTTTTTACAATTAATGGGTTGATTTTTTATAAAACCGAACTAATCGGGTTGGGTCGAGTTTTGACGAAAACCCGACCCGAACCAACCCATGTTCACCCCTAGCTTTGAGGATGGAGTGGGATTTTCAAAATTTTGACGATAACACATCATGTGTATTATAAAAAAAGAAATTGAGTAACACAACTTAATCTTGCGTTTTTAAAAAAGTTTTTTTTAATTATATAATAAAAATATATTTTAAAGTTGTGTTTTTTAAAAATCCAGTTTAAATTGTATTTTGAGTGATAAAAATGATCATTTTTCTCAATTGTGATATTTAAGATCATTTTTCTTCAAATTATGATACAAATGAAATTACCCTCGTCCTCGTTAGAATAGTAGGACAACGAATGAAGAAAAAACTATATTCATTAACATCAACATCATAATTATTTGAAATATTCTTAATTTTATTTGGATTTCAAAATTCATTAACATATTCAAACTCTAATTATAAAACGATGTAAATTTGAATTATATAAAAAGATTAATTTAACATATTCAACAACAATTTTTTTTTCTAGTACAAAAACTTCTCGTCTCTTAAATCTATATATACTATAAAATAATATATCACCAAAAAATGAAATAAAAGAAAACAATATTGTTAAATTTATACGAATAAAAATCTATCAATTTTGAATTTGATCGATTAATCCTTATAATATACTCTATCAATATAATTTTTAAAATTTGATTAGTTTTTACAAATTTTTATTAGACAATATATTTTATGTTATAATAAAAATATACGGGTTATAAATTATTATAATACATTTATTAATATTTTAGTTAATTTTCAATTAACCAAAATCATCTCATCAATTAAATCCGATAAACTATTTTTATGACACTAAATCAAAATATAAAAAATAAAATATCATTAGAAAAAATTGCAGTCAAAGCCCCTTGTCCTTTTCCTCTTCATTAATCAACAGATTACTCACGCTTCTCAAGCGTCGCCGATTAGCCGGCCGGTCATCTCTTAAGCTTACCAAGATGCAAAAATGACTTCCTTTAATACCCACTTCACAATTTATCCTAAAAAGAATCTATTGGGTATCTTCTTTTTTGTGTATTAAAATAAAGATTCAATTTTTATATTGTTTCTTGAATTTTCCCGAACAACTGAGTTTTTTTTGTTTGCAGACTTGAATTCTATTGGGTTTGGATAATCTTTACTTCGATTCCTCATGTGGGTACTTTTTTGCTATTATTCTTTGCGTTTTCATGTTATGCATTTTGTGTTTTGAATGATTTTGTGTTATTTCTGTTATCGTTTTTATTCTTCATGTGGGCATTTTTTTGTGTTTTATGTTATGCATTTTTTGAGTTTATTTTTTGTGGTTCATAATTATTGACTTAAAGATGTGTATCATATAAGTTTTGAGATGGTTAATCTGTTAAGTCTCTAGATTATGTGTATAAATGTAGTTAGTTATATGAATAAAGATTTTAAATTTTTAATGCACGACTCGATAGAGCATATATTTTGTGAAGTTAGCAACCCTCTTGAGAATTAAAAACTTAGGGTGTTAGTACAGGGACACCAGACGTAAATGGATCGTATATTGTTAACACTCTCCTCCTGAACGTCCACTGTTTGGATAAGAGACCATCTTTCCGTGCAATTATTAACAAAGGATATTGGAGAATTATTGAAGGGAAGAGCGTTCGAAGTGTTACCTAAGCATGCATTAGTAAACCAAACCAAATATGCATTAAATGTTATTTTGCAGTTTCTTTTACATAGAATATTGAATTAGCAATCTCATCTGCTTTCTTACAGCATGTAGAATTATTTAGGCATTTGCAAAGTGTAAAATGATCCAACTTACTTGACTTATATCAGATGCTTAAGCAAGAAGAGTTTTCTCGTGTAAATATTTTGAAGAGAACAAATTGTATTATGCATTATGCCACATGTAGTCCTTGCTAGTATAGTATTAGCCCTTATATCTACCTTGTTTCACATGGTTGATGGTTCACCAACTGAATTCTTTTTTACTATAAACCTTAAACAGATCTATGCAATGGTTGGCCAATCAGGAGCCTCCTGCTTTCTCAGACATGTTACATGTATATAGAAACCATCTAAAAGGGTGAATTGGGTATGGAAGATCTGTATGCTCTTTAAGTTAGTTAATTGATGTAGATTTTTTCAACAGCAATACAGTATGGCTGTGAAAATGTACTGGGTATAGTATATATTCTATATTATACTTATTAACAGTTTCTGTTTAAGCTTGATGAGGATTGGCCACCAACTATTAGAATAGCAACCATATAAGTTCAGAATATCTGAGTAAGTATTCTGTTTTGATCTTAAATTTTAGGCTTGCTACCTTGTTCGCAAGTGTTATGGACCTAACAGTCAACTGGTTCATGTCACAGTATATCTTTATGCAGATATAAATATATAATATCTTGATATTTCCCTAAATATCTGGACTGTTTGGAGGTACCATGGCGCAGCACTAGGATTCTTGATGTTTGCAGTTGGATTTATTTCACACAAAAAAAAATTCTTGAAGCTTTTAACAGTATATCTGCGTTGACTGCAGGCTATGTTGGCCGTTTTGGTCTTAAGTCATTGCTTGGATATGGCATAATTTTAATATTTATGTTAGGTCTCCCAACTTGTTTAGTTTAGTGTTTTCTTCTTCTTTTTTTTTTTAAAAAAAAATAAAATAATTTCTAACTGTTAATGTATTGAAAGATTGGTTACTATTTCTAACTATCTTCTGCGACATCAAGAATCACATTGAATATAGAGAAGACACATAGAATTAGCATGTAGAGATATATTAGCTACTCAATCAGAATCTTACATATATAACTAAATTAAAGGTGTCATAAGACTTTGTTATCGTTCAGGTTCAATTTTAGGAGTAACAAGGTCGACTTTTTCTCCGTTGGCCTATGTATACCGGGAAGGAAGACTTCAGGTTTGCATGGCTGATAATCTATGTGTGGTCATGCAAAAAGTTTATAACTTGCCAACATTTAAGAAATTCAGAGGTTAAAAATGATATTATAAATCTTTCCAGTGATAAGCAATCAAGAAGTAACCTTTAAGATAACTGTCACATAAATATTACTTTTCTATATATTTTTTATATTATAAAGCTTGAGATGAATCTTGGATGAAACACCATCCAAGACATTTGTAAGAATAACAATAGTTTCCCCTGTATGATGATTGTTATCATGTCATGAATGTTTCTTTCTTGTTGTGTTATAGGCTAAGAAAAAAGAAAAACAATAGTCAATGACACCAAACTTACGAATATAAGAATCAATTATATGAGGTCCACTACTATGCTCTTGTTGATAGGCTTTACGGCTTACAGGAGACTCTCGGAAACATTCAGGAACCTTTACACAAGTGAGGGGATTAAAAAAAAGAGCAACCTTCTTTGAAAACTTGTGCTTTAGCCCTAGCCCTTTCTGTTATTTAATTTCCTTGTACAATTCCTCAGTGACTCAGAGTAAGTTAACATGTATCTTTTTTTGTTGTACCAAACTACACCTTCAATTATATCTAGTCTAGTTGATCAGAATGCCAAATTTTTTAATTAAGGTCATAGTCATTTAGTTGTATAACCAATTAATTGCATGTAAAGGGTAGATTGACAATCACGCAAAATGAAAAGACTATGTGACATTTCACATTTGATATTTAGCGATGTTTTAAGGTCAAGCATACTATACTGTGTACCTAATCACCTATGATTTTGAGTTTTCTGTGGTGGATTAAACAATGAAGCAATCAACCAATCCGAAACCTCTAATATGAGATTCATGAAACAGCTTCTCTGTATTGATTATCGTATAAAAGAAACTGTATTATCTGTATTTTTTTTAGGGTAACTCTATTATCTGTATTGATTATATTGATGATAGTAAATGAACTATTAGGTATGCATCGACATATTACTCTGTATTTCTAGTCCATAGTTTATTTATGGTACCAATTCCGTAATTCAGTGATTACTTATTTCAGTTCGATAGTAACTTACACGCGGAGGACTGAGAAGATAAAGCAATATAATACATCTGTTCACTGATATCATTGATCATGAAGAAGTTGAGAAAGGGTGGTGGAGATGCCATCAGACTTAAAAGTTAGCCTCTTCTGAAACTCAGACATCAAATAAAGATTCTCTTGGTGTAGAAGACTAGCTTTCTTCCTCAACTTCTCATTCTCTTCGAAGATACTAATGTTCTCCATGTACAGCTTCAGGTTCTGTACTTCGATCTCCGTTCCCATCTTGTCTTCACTTCCTTTCCTCCTGTAATGCCAGACAGTCCCATGCATTATTTTAGAAAAGAAATCTGGATGTGCGTGTTTATTTGAAACTGATATATGATAAAATATATGTATATGGTGCATAAATGTCAGAAAAAGGTGAGGCGCTTAATGCCTGAAAGCCTATGCGCCTACTTAAAAGACGATAAACAGTTTCCCACTATATTATGACCTGTACACTAGGTAACACTTGGATGATATTTTTATATCTGTGATAAGTTTCTGTATCTGATCAAGTATACCTGTTAAGCCCATGAATTTGAATCTTGTTTCGCATGGATCTTCTTCTGGTTTGTCTAGAAATATGAATGGTGTCTGACGATGTCGATTTTGTGGCACTGATGCACATTTTCTTTTCTTTCTAGTGAGGTTTTAATTCTCCTACCAGAAAATCAAACTGCAAAAGAGCTTCTTAATGTATTGAATAGAATCTGGTAGAAAAGCTTGCTTTGCTCCTATATATAGGTGGGATTTTAATTCTTGTCATCCTTATATGAATATGTGATATAAATATACACCCATGTGGTTCTCTGCCTTCTCAAGTGTATGTGCAAATGTTTAATGTCAAGATTGGTAATGATGACAAAAGAGCTCATGATTACAAGGAGCTCAAATCGCATTAAAGCCATGCATATTCATGAAGATAAAAGACAAGAAAGTTGTCCTTCCTCTGAAACTAAACCCTTCTTATCTTTCATCTAACATCGGTTATTACTTATTTTCTTTAGTAAATTACTGATCCATGAATTTACCCTCCCTATAAAAAATAAACCAGAAAATTTCTCTAGAGTCTCATATGGTTGCCTAAACTCTTTTCGCAATTTTCACTCGATACATATTACAAAAATGTTGTATTAAATTTTGGCTTATGCCTAGAACTATATAATAAAATTGACTTGTAAATAAGTGAAATTTCATAGGTATTCTGCTTTGCGTTCTGGTTGGCATGTTTTTGTTGAATTCGAATCAACAAGTGAAGTTGTGTAGGTATCCAGTCAGCATATATTTAATGAATCCTTATGTTTTAGGTCTGCACATTTGCTTTTCATGTACCTTACGCACAAGTTGTCAATGTTGTGCAGATATGCATGGAGAAGAGGATGTCTAGCACTCCAGAATGATGTGGTAAAAGAAATTCTGGCACTTAATTCTCACAATGGAACATCATAAGGTTAGGTTATTAGGATATTGTTATATATACTTATTTTATACTATATGGCTATGGTTACAAAGGGAAATGCACAGCTTTGTACTTGTCTCCCAATTCCCAAAAGCCTTTTCTCATTTCAGTACCTTGTTTTGTCAAATTTACCTAAAAAAAATTCACTAAACGTGAATGGTAGTCATTTCTGTATACTCCCTCCATCCCAAATTATATGACCCCTTTGCAAATTTCACACATATTAAGAAATATTAAATGATTGTAATTTTTTCCATATCTACCCACATTTATTATATTAAGTTACTATAGTATTTGAATTATTCTACATTGGAAATGAAAAATAAGAAGGGGTAGTTTTGAAAAATTGTTGATAAATACACTTTGAAAGAAGAGAGGGCCAACTAATTTGGGATAATTTTTTTTTTTACAAAAGGGTCATCTAAAATGGGATGAAGGGAGTATAAGCTAAGACTGACTCAGTGACTTGTACTAAGTTTTGTGGACCCTTTTTAGCTTTCACGAATCATGCAATACATATTATACACTAGAGAGAATTAATCTTTAAAAATGAAATTATTGCTCCTCACTTTGAGTAGGAAAGAAAAAAATAATTATTAAGTTTTGGATCATTTTACCTTTTCAGTGTTGGTACAAGCTTCACTTTTGTGCATGCATGAAGGTTCAGTTTCAGTCATATTCAAAGCAAGTTTAATCCTTAATTTAATCTTTTAGCTTTTTGTTGTGGCTGTCTTTATCATATAGAAGATGAGTTTGGTATATCTGATACTTCAAAATAGTTTTACATGATTACTACTTAATCAAGAGTTTAAGATAACATAATTACAGTTAACAAGTCCTTGAAATTGACTAAAAAACCTGTAACATTCCATCTTCATATTTAATTAGCATTTTGAACATCCAAGCTCGGTTAATCCTGTACCTGATTTATTTCTTTTGAACATATATGGCTTGCCGAAATAATAATTTCAAGTACCCAGTTAATATATCTAAGAATTCTATCCGTTATTTTTGCATATTTTTTTGTTAATATTCTATTCAGGCTGAGATGTTCTTTTGTTGTTTGTAGACCAGTGGAAGGCTTTCTTATTCACTACAGTAGATTTATTATTCATCTCCCTGTTGTGGTGCCCTCCTTGCCGATTCCATTATTCCTCATTATATATAGTTTGAACACTAATTTAAGAATCAATCTTATTTTGAGGACCTCTGTAAACCCCTCTCTAAGTCTACCTGCACTTGATCATGGCTCATAATGATGAAAAACGCCCATTACATATACATATGCACATACTTATTATGTACCAGGACAGACCTAGAAAAAATATAATCTGTCAAGATTGGAACCTGGATCAACCTGGTATACAAGTTTTGCTTACCCGCTCAGATAGAACATAACATATGGATATGTTAGATATAAATTTCTTAGTAAATTTTTTTTAAAAAAAATGTAGATAAATTTCTTGTAACTAATTTGTAAAGATACAGAGAAAAATTACTTTAATTTATATAAAAAAGAAAATCCTTGGCAGCTGAGCTAATATATAACATATTAACAGGTTTTAGACAGATTTATTAGCACTCAATTGGAAGCTTTAGCGGGGATCTTGGTCCTAGTGTGGGTTCACCTCTGCTGGTGTATCTACTGTGGCAGGGACTGAGAAGTGAGAACTGAGAAGTATACACATGCACATATGACATATATGTACACATACATACAACAAATTGTTAAGAGTTGTTTTTAGTGGACAGACGGTGTACCTGAAATCTTGAGTATAAATTATGAACTTATACTCTCCTTGTACGTCACTTTTTCGGAATAAAATTTGTTTCTTAATATATATCCCTTCTTTTAAAAATATATTTACTTGTATCATTTCAAAATTATTTATATATTTATTATTTTTAGATTTGATTTTTTTAATTTAATTATATTCTTATTTTTTAATATAATAATTAAGGATGTATATAAAATAATAGTAATACCATCCTTAGCTTTATAATGAATAATGATAGAACTTATTCCCTCGTCGGCACGTAGCTATGTAGGAAGAATTTTCATATTTGTGTTTTATGCAAGCAACAACAACTTATTATTATATGTAAACATAATAATACCATGTATATAATCTACACTCAATAATGGAGTTGGCTAATAATGCCACGTTGAAACAACTGAAATCCTTCAATTATGTCTTCTCTTACTACTACCACTGCTACATGACATTATGTTTACTTACTGGTATGTTTAACGTTATATGTGGATCTGCTCTTTTAGATTTATGTATGACCATATACACGGATTTAGTTACAAGTTCTTTAAGCCTAAAAAATCTAATTTACTAGGGTGCCTACTAGAAATGTAAGTAGACTTCATATAATATTTTGAAAGTTATAAACATTGCTTATATATATATATATATATATATATATATATATATATATATATATTGCTGTTTATTGATTATATAGATATTATATCTTGATTGATATAAATATTTGTATTATAAATACATTTTATATTTCATATTTTTGATGAATCATACTGCTGGTTTTAGTGCATTTTGTGTCTATATATATATATATTGCTGTGTTTATATTGGTTAGAAAGTTAACAGAGTTATGTAATGGAACATGTCCATGTACATGTATGCATATTATGTAGAAGTCAACCTTGAAATGAAATTATTACTCATTCTTCCAGCATTTACTGAAGTATCAGAAGAAAATGGTTTTTAGCCCTGTACGTACCAGCATCATGCCATGTTACTTGATTAGATACATTCTGGTTTTCTTAAGAATGGAGATACAAATTATTCATAGACATGGGGTATGTATATACACTAATCCACATATGTGCACATATGTGCATACAGGAACCCTTGCATACAGATATACACCAATATAAAGTTAAACTTCTTTAAACTAATAGTCTTGGAATTAAAGAAAAAATATATATTTTATCAAATTCATTATTTTATTAAGAGTAAAAATACATAGTGTCCATTATGTTGGGACCTAAAACAAATATTATTTTAATAAAATTATTATTTTATCAATCTCCCTATTATATAATACAACAATAATTTTTTTTGTGGAAACATTTTATTCAAGTTAAATTTACAATTTTATCCTTACATTAATATCTAATTTACTATTTTCACATGTAAGCATTCCCCTTACTTTCTAATCTATCTATATTATATAATATCATGGCATACTTTTTTTGGAAAACATTTTATTCAATATAATTTTTCTGTTATACCCTTGTATTTAATGTATTATTATTATTAGTATTATTATTATTATTATTATATCTTTACAAGTACTTCACTTTCGCATGTAACTATGTAAGTATTTCACCTTCACTCGCTGTAAGATTCAGAATTATTTTTGAGTAAGTTTCTTGTATAAATATTAAAGAAGACGATAATTATTGAAAAATAAAAAGTATATGCAAATAAAAAATATGTTTACATTCTAAAATTATTTCTTATGCATTTTCATCTTTTAAAATTGATATATTATATTATTATTTATGATATTGATGAGTGTTTTTTTTAATAGTCAAAATAAGACAATCAATTAAAAATACATCATCAATTCAGTTGCATGCATATTAATCATAAATTTATAATAAAAAATTTAAATCTACTATAAAATAATTTATAAAATATATATGTTAATCATCCGGTGTCTTGCACGGATGAAAGAGCTTTATTAATGAATCGAGATTCAACGGTATTCTATGTACCAAGCTTGCATGTGCAAAGCTATTTTTAAAATTTGCATTTTAAACAGTTAGATTCTTCGTCAGCATCATTGCAACCACCTAAAATCATAACAATAATCATGGTGTTCATTTTAATTGAGTTTCATGGTATACATATTTTCTGTGTTGCCTATATTCAACTTGTAAATTATGATACGGCAAATTATTTGTTTCTTCTAGTAATTGTATGACTAAATAGCAGTTTGCATCCCTTATCTTTAGTCATTTTGTCGATTTGGTCTTAAATTTTTAATATTGGCAGAATGCAACCCCTAACTTTATATTTTGTTGCATATTGCATCCCTTATCTTTAGTCATTGTTTCAATTTGGTCTTAAAATTTTAATTTTAGCAAAATACAACCCTTAACTTTAAATTTCACTTCATATTATAACCATTTTATCAACTTCCGTTCAAGACGGTCATTACCGTTAATTGCATAAAAAAAATATGCAACAAAATATAAAGTTAAGGGTTGCATTCTGCCAATATTAAAAATTTAAGACTAAATCGACAAAATGACTAAAGATAAGGGATGCAAACTGCTATTTACTCTAATTGTATATATACATCATCATAATTTAATTTAACAACTAGTGGATACATATACCTGTCACCTGGTACCCGATCTCTTGATATTGGGACCATGTTTCCATCGAGTGGTCTTGTGACTATTAAAAATACTATCATGTAATATTCAATCATACAAATTTAAATATTTTTGTATTTATTACACCCGTGTCTCTACTTATCGTATCCGTTAACAGTTTGAACCATTAAACCTTGTACGATCCTATATATACACTAGTAGGAATAATAAATTCCACTCTTAGTAAATCATCCTCATGTTTTAATGTCATTTTTGCACTAAATTTAGTAAGCTTGAGGGTGAGGGTAATGGATAGGTAAGTTGGTTAGGCCAATGGATACAATCTATAATCTTTACTCAGAAACAAAATGTTGGAAGTAGGTTGATGCTGATATATAAGCATAGTTCTGAAAATTATCAATCAATAGCATCAGTTTGAGCAATTATTAATCCTGGAATTAATCTTTGAAAGGTACACTGCCGATTCAATTTTCAAATTTGATTATTCTTTCTATATTTTCTTGGATGGGTTTGTTCTTTGATAAATTATAGATATATATAATCTATAATAATATTTTCATTAAACATATATTATCTTAGAATTTAAGATATGATAAATATGTGACTAATTGAATATCATTTTCAATTCAATTTGAATGATAAAAGTGCAAACCCATAGCTGCACAAATCGGTTTGAACCTCTAAGGGGTCCAATTGGAATCAGAATCAGATATTAACAAAATCATAATGGGTTGATCCGAATTTGACTCAATTAGATATGTAATATGTGTATGTACGTGTGTATATAGGTTAGATTTAGAGTACTTGACATTTTGCACTCCTTATCTTTGGATGTTTTTTCAATTTGGTCTCAAACTATGTTTCTTGGCATATTGTACCTCTGGGTTTCAAATTCGCTTCATTTTGCACCATTTTGATCAAATTAGTAGGGGTAAAATAGGAAATAATTTATTCAAGTATGTTTTATGAAAAAATACACCTCATAATTTTAAAATTTTGTCAAAGTGTACCTTAACTTAATATTTCAATTTTTTTTAAAATAAATGTTAATATTTTAGAAATAACCAATTGTAAGTTATCTTAGTTAATATATTTTTGACTAAATAGCAGTTTGCATCCCTTATCTTTAGTCATTTTGTCGATTTGGTCTTAAATTTTTAATATTGGCAGAATGCAACCCTTAACTTTATATTTTGTTGCATATTGCATCCCTTATCTTTAGTCATTGTTTCAATTTGGTCTTAAAATTTTAATTTTAGCAAAATACAACCCTTAACTTTAAATTTCACTTCATATTATAACCATTTTATCAACTTCCGTTCAAGACGGTCATTACCGTTAATTGCATAAAAAAAATATGCAACAAAATATAAAGTTAAGGGTTGCATTCTGCCAATATTAAAAATTTAAGACTAAATCGACAAAATGACTAAAGATAAGGGATGCAAACTGCTATTTACTCTATATTTTTTAATGATACTTGTTAAAAGATGTACTACCACTGTCTTAAATTACTTGTCCATTTGAAATTTGTACATATTTCAAGGTGTATTGAACATATATAGTTTAATTAATTACTTTTATTTTTTTGTTAATAAAAATTTAAATATTAAACTTTTATTTATGCCACCAAAATTATGCGCACAAAAATATTTTCGTCACCCAATTATCCCATTTTTAATGAGTTGTGTAAATATAAAACTTAGATGTAAAGAGAAAGGGAATGAGACACAATATTGTACGCATATTAAATTATGCTTAATATAAAAAATTAATTTTTGAATTTACTTTTAGAAAGTAAATTTTTAAATAAATTTATATTTTTTCACTAAGAAAAATATTAGTTAATATATATTATAAATGATTATTTTTAAAATATTAACTCTTGTTTTAAAAAAAATTAAGTTAAGGTGCATTTTGTCAAAACTTTAAAATTATGGGGTGCATTTTGTCATAAAACATACTTTACATAAATTATTTCCTATTTTACCCCTGCTAATTTGGTCAAAGAGGTTCAAAGTGAAGCGAATTTGAAACTTAGAGGTGCAATATGCCAAGAAACATAGTTTGAGACCAAATTGAAAATACGTTTAAAGATAAGGGGTGCAAAATGTTAAAAACTCTTAAATTTAATAGGGTACTTTTAAATGAGATACTATTTAGAGACCTATATATTTTAGGTCTACAATAATTTTGTAATATATTATAAAATATACCCGACGCCAAGACATATAGGTATTCAATTTGTAATTTATTTAATGGAGTACAAATTAGAGAATTATATGTCTTGCATTATATTTTGCAATAATTTTATAATATATTATAAGTAGGATGTCCAATTAGTAAGGTATTCCACATAACTTTTGCCTATATATAACCTTGAAATATTTTTTTTTATATTATGAAAACCATTAAAACCTTCACTGAATTCTGCACAATTATGAAAAAAAATAATTAAAAAATGTAGAAGCATACTTTTATTTTGTAGAATTATAAAAAAAAATATTAAGTTATTTTGAAAATCTTGTAGTTTTCCTGGTAATTTTTTTAACCAAAATGTTATCCTTTAAATCTTTATATAAAATACATTTATAACATATAAAATTGAAAATAGAAACTCGATTAGCTTGGCGAGACTTATGAATCGAGGAACTTAAAACTCGAGCATAGTTGAATAATGTATTTGAATATATTGAATTTTGGTTCGATTATTAACTCAAGATTATGCTTGACCTATTTACAGTTTTACACCATGCATGACTAACAAACGATATGGGTAAAATATGAGCTACAAAAAAAAAAAAATTATTTTCCTATATAATTAGCCTAGTTGCATATAGCAGATAAATCTTATTGTAGATTTATATTGATGATTGTTCCTTCTGTTGCCCTCGTGATATATTAATGTCCATTAGTTTGTACTTGCTGCAAATGTATACGAGATGACCACTGTATTCTCTTTTTGTTCCACAGTGTTTCTTGCTTTAGATTCTTTTTGCTTCCTTCAGATTAATGTAAGATCAAGATTAAGAGTCTTCTGAACAAAAAAAGCCCAAAAGTAAAAAAAATCGGATCAGTATAAGCAAACCAATAAACGCGCAAATGTGAAATCTGGCTTGTCTGGGCTAAAGAACGGTATATATTTCTTTGAACTTTGATTAAGGCGGCCCAACTTATATATGTTCATGTAATATTGCAATTTGCAAAATGTATAGAATAAAAATTTTGTTTGGTTGCTAAAGTATTTTATGATTAAATATTAACTTAACTACCACATTAACACTTGTAAAAGATTAGCGAGTATAAAAATAATTACTTTTCTATTTAATCCTTTTTCCTCTTATTTTAAAATAAAAAATTTATGCATATTAACTTTGAAAGTTGGGACTTTTGAAAATGAAATAGTAAAAAACGGCAAAATATATTTTTATAAAAAAAAGAAGAAGAATATCCCGGTCTCTGATGGGGTTAGCCAGAGAATGAGAACACCTCACATGTAAAAATAATTCATGATCATGATATATATAAATAAAACTAGCATGTAAAAATGAATTGGAACACCAAGTCACCAATTCCAACTGAATTGTGAACACATATATTCATGTGTGTCCGGTGTCCCAATGGAAGAAAAGCAAAAGTTTAAAGCAAATCTTTAAGATTGAACGTGGGCGGATAAGCTTATGAGCAGGCTTGTGATGTTAATGCATCTAATACTTAAAAGACATGATCCGGTACAAAGAATATCTGAGCTGGGATTTAAGTAGCTTTGTACTTCCTTCAGTTTCTAGAATCTAGCTGGATGAGAGACAAACACACACACACACACTCATTCTCTCACTTTTTTGTACTAATATATACATACATGCACACACCACACACACCTCTATAGCGTGAGTGATAACGCTAAATATATACTGACTGATTCTGCTCAAAACAGTTTCTAAGGTGAAAAGTTAATGCTGTAACAATTTTTCTCTGTTTTTTTTAAATAATTAGATTTATAGGGTGGAACCCAGGACCTAGTTTATCCTCTACTGTTTCGGTTATTCAATTGTCGTGCTCAATTTTTCTATGTTTTTAGAATAATGTAGGAATATAAAAATATTGTGTCCATATATGATACTCCCTCCGTTTTTTATATAAGTTGCTTTGAATTAAAATAAATTAAAATATAGATTACATGTTTTAATTCAAAAAATGAAAAATTTAAAAATCATGATTTTTATTATGTGTGTAAAAGACCTAAAAAAAACTGAAGGGTGTAGTATTTATAGAACGCGATTCAATTCTCTATATTTCTTCTGCATGCATTCTTGTAGTGTTGCTAGCGGTACATTCGGAAATGTCATTAATTTTACATAATCTTGTAAATTTACCGACAAGGCATGTACTGTAAATTTGAAAAGATGACATTAAAAGCGAGTCAAACGTGAGTGAGCTTTAAATGCAAGTCTTACTCGTTTGGAGGGGAGTGAGGACTGAGGGGGCTGACGAGTATTTGCCTCGAAAAGGAGCTTCTTCAGAGCACAGAGCACTGCACGTGTAAGCCAGTGCCCCCCATTAATACTACTGCTCCATGTCTGCTCCCATTAACCCACCCTAGTTTTGTTTAAAAAATATTATCCCTTTTCTCAATTTCATCCAACAATAGTACTCCTAGCTCTAGTAAAAAGTACACTACATTCTGCATCAAACTCTAAGAGTAATCGTCCTATCTTAATGGACTATGGAGAGTATACTGCATTTTCTTTATCTGATTGAAGTGTTTGCCGTTTGGGTTATTTCTATCCAACTGTTAGGTTATTAAGTGTAAAAAATATCATATTCTAATTACTTTCAAGTTGAAACAAGTTAGTAGTAGTACTTTCAAGCAAGGGTTTAAATTTAATGAGAGAAAAGAAAGATGTTGAATTATTGTGGAAAACAATGAAATAAACTGAATGAGACTTGGTAAAATAAAAAAATAAATGTACGAGATGCTTTAGTAAATGAATAATGCTAAAGGTATATAATTGAGTATATAAAAATTAATATTAAATAATATGGCAGCAGTAATGTAATAATTTTAAAAAATTAATTAATGAAATTTATGTAAAAATATGAAATTTATTATATTTAATTGAATTATAATTAATCAAAATTATATTATATATTATATTTGAGAACTATTTTTATACACAATTTTGTAACTCTATCCTAGTATATATGGTTTTTTTTAGGGAAGGTTAAAATTTTAAAATTTATCTGAGGATAAAATTAAATGTGTAAATATATTTGATTAGTAAAAGGACGGAAATAGTAAAATATAGTTCAAAAAAGAGCTAAATTTAAATATGCTTACAAAGTATAGTTCTTCCGTTCTGCTTAATGATTTTTATATAACCATACCAGTATAAAAAAACTCAAATCTCATTATTTTCACATCTTCTGCCCCTCAGCTAAACCAACGTACACTGTATGTGTATAATGTTTTGTTTGCTTGTCACCCAATCTTAACTAGGTTATACTTTAATGAATAATAGAGATCAATGAACCACAAACTTAATTAAGCTAATTAATTAGTTAGGTTTCGACATAATAATAGTGGCCAGGGTTTCATTCACAGATCATAGCTACTCCATATATCATCGTAGGTTGTTCAAAAAAATTATCAGTTGCAGATGTGGACCAGACCACAACAATTTAAAGCACAACTGTTAAATTTTTTATTAATTAATAGTAGCTTAGTTAATCGGATCGCTTCAACATAAATATTTTGATTATAATTTTTAAATATCATATATGATTTAATTAAATCAGACTGTTTATAGAATTAATATCCAAAAAATGTACACACACATATATATATAATTAATAGTTTGATATATCATATAAATTAATGAATATATAATTAAAATAAATTGAATTATTTTATAAATAAATTATTAAGTTAATTTATTTTTTTACTAATTTAACTTGTTTAAATTTATTTGACTCGGACTAAAATATGTAAATTTTAAGAAAACTCACTTTCTAAACTAAATAATTATAAATATTATTGATGTTTATATAATACTTATATGCAATATATAATATTGACGTTTTAAGTGTTAAGATACATTTATCCATATCATGATTATATACTATATATTTTATGAAAAAATAAAAATAATAGGCTAATAAAAGCTTAAACCTGGGTTATGAAGAGAACCCTCACTTAGGAGTGTAAATGAGTCAACCGAATCTTAGATTGTTCATGTTTAGCTAGTTTAAACATTTTTGAATCGAGCCTAATATTTTATTTAAATTTGGCTCATTAGTGTTCACGAACAACTTAAGAACACATCTCGCGAACAACTTAGAAACACATCTCGTGAACACTATTCACGAACAACCAATATGACTCACATGTAAACTTGTGTTCATTAACATATAAATGTCAAAGTAAAATAAATAAATTTAAATTCTAATAACAAGATAATGAGTTAACAAAAATATTTCTCACATTTTCAGTTTAAAGCCCAAGTTCGAAAAAGTATAAAATTGAAAATTAATAATTTTTCAAAAATTAGGAAATTTAAATCTAAGAAATAAATGAGTACAAAAAGTAGTAAATTAATTTGTAAACTAATTAATATACACACAAATACTATGTAAATACTATTTATCATAATTCATAAATATCTACAAACATATGTTCATGAATTTTTTTCGAAC
The DNA here is from genome assembly GCA_028671895.1 of Oenanthe sinensis. Lineage (NCBI taxonomy): Eukaryota > Viridiplantae > Streptophyta > Magnoliopsida > Apiales > Apiaceae > Oenanthe > Oenanthe sinensis. The sequence continues at coordinate 26,610,942 of CM053812.1, read as the reverse complement.
TATATTTACGAATATTATAACCGAATTTATATATTCACGAACTAGCTAGTTCAAGAATATTATAATCGAACTTGTTCGCGTCGGGTCGAATTATGTTCTGCTCAATTTCAGTTCATTTATGAACCAAATCTAAAAATTATGTTCACTCGTTTACGAATCGAACCGAACACCAACTCTAAACTTTTTTTGAACCGAACACCGAAGCATATCGGCTCATTTACGGCCCTACCTACTTAGCAACTGACTTGAAAGAAAACCCGACGCGACCCGACCTGGTCGTAATAGATCGACTTTCATGCTCACTATGAGCAGATTTAATTTGTTTTAACATGTAATTGGTATCTTTGAAAAACCAGTTATGCTGAATTAATTTGATTCGAAAAATACGATGATCCGATCAAAGTTCTCTGTAAACGACACACCTGCTCCATCGCAGCATCGCATACATATATGTGGCATATATGCATGCTTTGATTTCTAATAATAAATTCATCAAATTTATAATATATCATAAATCAAATTCACCATAATTAAGAAATTCACACACTAGCTTTGTCTTTCAATATTCAATAAAAACTACACATCTATCGCTGCAGCCATTTGATCAGATTATCACATCATCACATAAGACACTTAAAGCATCAAAAACCAAGTGAAATAAAAACGAAAACAAATGTAGCGCTCAAACAACCCTAGTGAAAATGAAATTCATGAATAATACAACTAACATTTTTGTAATCAACCTTTTTCTAAATCAACAAACATTTGCTAACAACATTCAAATTATAGTTACCAAGTTAAAAAGGTGTCTGAATTAATTAACAAAAACAATAAAAACAGTTGCTTAATAAGGAGGCCTACCCGTAGCCCAAAATGCTTCCGTTGGTAATTGTAAAGAATTCAAAAGATTGGGAGGCATTCCATGAAATAGCGACGGATCAGCTAGCAACTGTTGCGCATTCTGCCCCACCGGAGAACCAAGTGAACCGCCAGCTCCGTCCGGTAATGGCAGCCCCGGGCCATCCTCCTCCAACGGCAGCCTCTCGTACTCCGCATTACTAAACGAAGCTGCCATGACAACAACCGGACCCGATGCTAAAAGTACCCCGGCAACACTTCCTCCAACAACTTGCCCTTGTCCACCAGCCAGATATATAGTTAGTCCGATAGTTTCTGGCGGAGCTGGCGGGGGCAAGAATGATCCGGAGAGTGATAGTATTTCAAAACGGCCTTGTAATGTCATAACGGCGCCAGGGGAAGCTGGTTGACGAAGTGTGACATTAGTAACCGTTCCATTTCCGCTCAAGATACAAACACCACGTTGGCGTCTGCGTGCAAATGTAGCTACACTATCCATTATGTCGCATCCATCAGCAATTTCCATTACGTGGGTTCGAAATGCGTTAGCGCTGTCCCGTGAGATGATGATGGGTTGTTGGGGTTTATTTTTTGATCCTGCTGGCCGGCCTTTGGGCCGCCTTAAGTTTTCACCTTCTTTTCCTTGGCTACCCCCTCCATTTATGTCTAATTCGTTGTTCTTGTCATCCCGGAGGCGTTTGAGGTCGCTTTGTCCGTCTTCGGAGTTTTGTTGTTGCTGCAGCTGCTGCAGCTGGTGGTGGAATTGCTGCTGTTGTTGGAGATTAAAATCTCTAGTGTGGAAAGCAGGTGGAAGAGAATTATGGCCATGGCCTGATGCACTTCCTGGATCCATTCCTTTCCTTAATTTATCTCTACTCTCAAAAACACTAGTTTTTGTGTGAAATTAATAAGATCGATCAAGAAAGCGAGCTAATTAAAAGTAATTAGTCAAGGCTTCTTTCTCTTAGCTGATAGCTAGTAGAAGAATATATGCATAAATATGATCAGCTTAATTGTTTGATGAGTCGAGAAATTAAAGGGAGTGGATCGACTTTAATTTCTGTATAATCTAGCAACGAAATTAATCATAACCAGAGACAAATTAAGCTAGCTAGATGAATCAAGGCTCTAAACTGATTCTTAAACTGTAAAAGGGAAGAAGTGGTTAATTAAGGGTTTGGTATAGGGTTTAAGAAAGGGATTAGGGTTGGAAAATTAATTAAGGAGGACATAAATGGATTGATAGGGTTATAAGCTAGCTAGGGTTTGGAGGAAAGAAAATGGATAGAGATATATGAGAAGAAGATGATTGGTGGGGGGGGGGGGGGGGGGGTTCGGTTAAGGTAAAGACTTGTTGCTTGCGTATGGGCGGTGAATGTGGACTCCTTTTGCTTTCTCTTTCATGTGTTTACTCCTGATGAGCTCTTTCCCATCCACAAAGATATATTATGTAATCTATCTAAACCGGTTTTTCTGGTCGTTAAGATGGTCCCTAATCTCTTTTACATCCACACACAAATAATTTATCATTTGTATTTTGTCCTTTTCCCTGTAGTTCTCAGAAATTGCCATTTGTTTCTTGGAGATCAGTCATGTTAAATAGATGGCAAAGACTTTAGATTAAATGATTAAATTAAATGCCTGCTCATAGCATACAGCATATTAACATTTTTATACAGGAAATAAAGGAAAAAATTAAGGAGCATTAATCTTAGGTATTACGTACGTATACAGTGGGTTAGAGAGACGGTTTCGAAAAGATGACTTCTCTTTAACCTTTTAAGTATTGAGTTTGACACCTAATAGCAATCAACTCAACTCTTTTTAATTAGTATTATAAATACAAAAGGCACCTGTCAAAAATAATAATTCACTAATGGTTTTTTCTTGACGATGAACTATACATATATATCAAATAATAATTTACTAATTTTTTTTATATATATTATAACGAAATTAAGAGAGTCAAATCCCTCTAAAAAAATTTAAACTCTGTCCCATTACTGATTAAGGTCGCCTACCAATAGCTTTCTATGTTTCGTTGTAAAGGGACTTTTCCTGTACAAACAATTATTTTTGTACAGGTCCCAAATTGCAATGATAATTTATTAATACTGTATGTGTGTCATGTAAGATAGGAGCCTTTGTCAAAAAAAAGAGAGACAGGAGTAGCTATAGATTAACAGTCGGCTAAATTTTTTTACAGAGAAGGAGGGGGGGAGGGATTGCATTCCATAAAAAACACACTTATATAAAAAATATAGAAGAACAATATCAAAACACCTATTTTTTATGAGAAATGGGTTGTTAAGATTAGAATCACAAAATTGAACTACAATAAATACTAACATATCGAATATAACATCGAATCTCATCTAAATTTTAAAAATCAAATATTACAGAATCTAACATGAAATCCAACATAGAATCTTACATACATTTTATAAAATTGAAATTTACACATAATCATGTTATGATTTTTTGTTAATCGTTAGATTCTATTTTTGTTCGTAAAAAAACATAATCAATGTTAAATTTTAGAATTTAAATGAATTTTTATGTAAGATTTTAAAGTGTTCTTTCTTGCATGTTCTTTATATAAGGATGTTCTTTATGGAGCAATAACCTATATATATATTTATAATAAATTTTATAATTGTGTAATGAACAATTATTAATATTAAAAATAAAATTTAAAAGAAAATACATTTGAATGATATTGCTCTAAATTTGTATCAAAAATATATATATTTAAATAAGTTATAAAACCAATAAACCCGGATTATTTTGTGAAATAATTTTTTCTAATATACCTAGAACCAACGGCTAAATTTAGCTTTTACAAATGTATATATGTTCTAACAAAATCTCACGAGTCATGATAGAACTAGAGTCGAACCAATAACGTGTGAGACAGATACAGATGATAAGGGATAAGCCCTTACCATACCATTTATTCAAAAAAAAAACTTCTAAATTTAAATTATCTTTTAATTTTAAGTTAATTTTTACCTTATTACCAGATGCTTGTTATATTATAAATTAAAGGTGAAGGGGTTTAAGTTCCAGACACGTTGAGCTGGTGTGGTGGGTGGATGAGTGAGTGAGAAACGATGCGGGTGTAGCGCTGACATTACAGAGAGAAAGAGAAAAAGACAGAATCAACAGCCATTACACAAAGAGAAACAACCCCGGCCATCAGGACTTGATATACATACATCTTCACTAACCCTAATCCAACTCTGTGTGTGCGCGTATCCACAGTCCACAGTCGTGCTTAAAAACTAAAAATATACAACAGCCTCTGTGCAGGGAACAGATATTATATTTACTTTAGTCTATCCGAAAAAGATTATTTATTAATGTGTGTATGTATAATATTAACACCAACATTTTCTCAGTACAGTATCTTTGTATGGCATTGTACGTAAAAAGAAGATTAATAGGAGTATCAATTTAATTGATCACCATATATATGCATATGTGTCCCTTTTTCCTACAGTCTAGCTTGGTCTCTTATTTTAGTTTCTCAAGCTTAATTAAAACCTCTCGCAGGCCTGACCCTGACCCTGACCCTTTGGGGGTGAAGTCCTATGCAATAAAGATGCCCTTTGTCGCCTCTCTCTTTCTTGACTTGGTGAAATCTTAATTACTTGCAAGCATCATACTCCGTGTATCTCTAAATTCTAAGCAAGCTAGCATCCCCCCATCCCTACCCCCACGCCCCACCCCACTAGTACCACTGTTAGTATTGACCGATAAATAATGGAATTACATAATTTACTGAATTTTTTATATATTAGAAATTAATTACAGAAATCAAAATCCTATGGTCTCCCAGTTAAAATATAAATTTGTAATATTTGACTTTAAAAAAGATGAAGGATCGTCATCTATCCAAATTTCTAGAAAATTATTTCAAAAAGTTGAGCTATCTGGGTTCAAGGCAAGGAATAATCCAATAAGAGTTCTGGATCAGTTCAAAAGGTTTCAGATACACATATTTATTTATATAAATAACAGGGTAATCGAAGTCCCATGTGAAAGGGCACACAAAGCATGGGAATCTTATAACATATATATATAATGCTGCTGCATGTTTCTCCCTCCTTTCTCACAAGACCCCCACTGTCTGCGCTATAAAACTGGCATCTCATTTGCTTATCCTTCTCGGAAAACTAGCTACTTGATCCAGGGATTTCATTATCTTAGCTCTCTAACTATATTTTCTTTCTTTAACTTGTATCAAGATATTGGCACTGGCAGCATACTTTATTTTAAGTATTAAGACTAAGCTAACGACAAATATATGTGAGGGGGCGCATCCAATCAATTTCCAATCCTCCTACCTAAAAATTGATTATTGTTCTAATTATTTCATTAATGATTAATTACTGTTTAAATTATTGGCTTTCTTGCTTCAAGTTATTGCCAAAACTATAATCCTTTCTAAATTTGATTAATATCTGGTTTTGAAGGACAAGGTCAGGTCTTAACAATTATTATTTTCTTAAATGTAAATTATGTTCTAGAATGAATATTGCAAAATATTTTGTGCCTAATGATGTGTGTTGGAGCTCACTGAGAGAACTAGAATTTAATTTATCTTTCCATTTTTAACAAAATGCTTCATTTTTATGCTAAATATGGACGTAAATAGAAAATTGTTGATAGTAAAAGACTCTGTAATAAGATATTACATTATTTTTATAATATCGTAATTTAACTCAGCAGAAAAAAATTATTTCAAATATAATAGTCTTGTCAAATATTAAAAAATGAATTTCAGAATCTAAAATTACCTGCAAATAATAGATCTCAAAAATCTGCTTATAGTATATAGATGTATTGTTATAATTAAGTACATGAATGTATACACTATTTTGATTCGGAAAACAATGGATAAGAATGAATAGGCATTTTAATTATTAAAGATTTTAAAATGTATCTAATGAAGCTATAATTAGTTGATAATGTTTGTGTTTAAAATACTTAACAGCAAGATTCTCAACTGTTGTGGTGTCTTCATATGTAGTACAACCCTCCGGTTTATAGCAAAATTATTGAAGTGTATAGGTGTTTTTATCATGTACTTGAATTCCAAGTAAATATCGGTTGCCATAGTTGTCCTATGGGTTGAGTGCTATAGACATGTTAAGAGCAAATTAAATATTCCTTGTCTTATAAGATTAAGCTTGAACTTAACAGCTTAAACAGTCCCTTGATAAGTTTATAAAGGATACTGGAGCAGCAAGTTTACATATATTTTAATTAGCATCACACTGTATTTGTTTGCTTACTGGCTACGAGATTGGGATGCATTGAGGAAAGACGACGTGATATTGTCTATTGATTTTTCAGTTGTTTAAATTACAATTTACAAACCTCTGAGATTAATGTGTCCATATCCAATAGTGTTCATTTGTATTTTGCATATAGAAACTCATGTAAACAAAATGGAGAAGAGACCAATTGCAGTTGGTTACTCTTGTGTAGCTTTGCAAAAGTTGCATATTACAAAATTTCTCTGAGAAATGTAGGAAACAATGGCACAGTCTATCGGCTTCATAAAACAACATGTTTTGCAAGTCAAATGAGGTTAATGCAGTTAATTTTCAACAAATCCAGGTTCCGAAATTAAAGAATAAAGTTGTTGGGCTGTTTCACTATTGAAGCCAAGAGTAGCCATTACCTTGTGACCAGGTGATTCCTCTTCAGACCATATTCCAAGAAGCTGATGTACTGTGGTGACTTCCCCATCTTCACCTGCATTTTATACAAGTAATGGATATTAAATTACAGTTTAATAACATGTTGAGTCATCAGGAATGTATGCTAATCTCTGGGGGTTCTACTTGCTAGCACACATGTTGAGTCATCAGGAATGTATGCCAATCTCTGGGGGTTCTACTTGCTAGCACTTCCCTGTGGAACGTTTCTAGCTTTTAAGGTCTATCTTGGGCTCAAAATAATTTTTGAAAAAATTCTTGCTGGCAAGGCATATGCAGAGACAACATTTAACATATATAACAAACTTAAAAACTTCAAAGATATTTGCATAACTAAGATAAATTGCCTGATAGTGGTAAATCACTACACTTGCAATATGTGTGTATACTATATAAATATATACATATATATCTTGAACGTAAGTTTAAAAGCAAGGGGCAATACAATTCCCTCAAGAAATGCATTACACTGAGCAGTATCACACAAATTCAATAGGCTTTGCAAATTTCTATAAAAACTTGCACCACCTGTCATACTTCTTATTTCTTCACCACATATGCACCCAACATTAAATTCAACAGGAATCAAAATTAGAGGTTACAATACCATTAGATGTGAAAGTTGTCAATGAGAAAAAAAAAATTAAGGGAACACAAGGAGCCAATGTCTGTGGGTAAAAATTATGCATGCTCGATATCTGACTGAACGTTCATATAATTATACAAAATGGTATGTTTACTAAAGTTACCTTAAAAGAGATGGGATCCAGCAAGCAAAATTAAATCAAATCCAAGCAGGTAAACCAAACACTTACTGGATTTAAACTTTTGCTCAATAGCCCAATCAAGAGCCCTTTGAGCTTCTTCAGTTAGAGGAGGATGCTCGGGACTGAAGTAGTACATATCGGCTTTTCCAAGCAATTTCACTATTTCTTCACGCACTTTCATAAGTGTAATGCCATTTGTTCGCAAAATTTTTGAAGCCTGATTTGTTCCTAAATGAATTAAAAAGATGAAATTCATATTATAAACTTATCAGTAATCAGTATGGATATTAATATTCAAATGCCAAAAGCAAAAAACTTAATCTCCCGTATTAAAAGAAGAAAAATACTACTCGTTGCACGCATGTATACTAAACACAATATATTAAGTTGGACATTTATTGATTTTTCTAGCCACTCGATCCTTTTTTTTATATAAAAGATGCAACTTTCTGGAATCAAATGTTCCAGCTGCTGTTTTATCTATCATGGAAACCAAGTCTGTTGCTGAATGAAACTTTCAGGTTAAAAGGAAAAAAAATTGCAACTAGTATTGGTGTACGACTGTATGGTAACATATACATAGCTCATTTATAATTCGTATATTTGTAAAGGAGAGTATAAATTATAACAATAAACACACAAGAATGTTTTCTATGGTTTTCCCTGGCCCCGTTATTGGTACCCTGTTCCTCTCTTTTTTCAAAGGAGAAAAATAACTTTGGAAAACAGGTAGAAACGCTTTAAAACTCCCATACTGATATTATCAGTGGGACAGCTGCACTATTAGTCTTATAAAATAGGCAGAGTATTAGACTTGAGCAAATAACAATAATACGGCATTGCTATGCAACAGATATTCGTATTACAGAGGTTACATCATACAGTTCTATGCACATCCTGAAGTGAAACACACTATGTGTAACTGTTAAGCCTTTTCAAATATAATCCCTTTCTTAAAGGCCATGTTTGCTAAAAAACGTGAAGATAAATCTACAATCTCGAACACCATTATAATAACATTTACTCCCTCCATCCCAAATTAACTGTCCTGTTTGACTTTTTGGTGGTCAATTTGACTCAACTTTGACTGATAATTAAAAATTATTTTTTTATAAATTTGAAAACCTGAAAAACAATTTTTTTTTGCGAAATGAAAAACACATTTTAAAATAGATTAGATATACTTTTTGATGATATTTTTTTAATAATTTTTTTCAATTATATACCATGCGTAATTTTCAGTAAAAAATTGGTCAATTTTACCACGGAAAAGTCAAACATGACAGTTAATTTGGAACGAAGGGAGTATATTACATATCGTGGCAGTTTCCCATTCAACTATATTGTGTCTTTTCATCCGGATTAGAACCCATGTTAAAATTATTTTTCTAAAAAGTTCCGTCTTTTAGCCACACCCTACGCGAGGGCCATATACTAAAACAATACTCAAGGCCCGAGAGGGCCAAGAGGATCACATTACCGCAAACTAATCAAAACATACAAACTTGCTCTCATAATATAGAAATAACCACTCTCTAACCTATAAAAATCCTACCAATCCGAAAGGGAAAGTTATTCAGCAATTCTCATACACATGGATACACACACACACACACAATGTTACACAGTAGAAACAGCCTTCATTGTAGAGTATCTTAAACCCTGGTCCCAAGTCCCAACGCCTTACTGACCTAGGCAGCACAGCCATCAAGGTCATTTTTTGGTAGTGTTTGCTAATTACTAGCTGACAAGCACCTCAGAGATCACGAGGCACAACAACTATAGTAACATTTAAGTTGCATATCGTGGCATTCTCCCATTCAACAAGATTGTGGCATGTCACTTTATCAGGATCAAAAGCCATATGAGACTTCTTCTCTGGAAAAATCTGTCTTATCAAACCAAAATTTCTCATGCTATTAAGATAACATCAGAGTAGATACAATGTTGCCTCCACTTTGCTACCATGAGGAACATTAATCCATGACTAGTTATTAGTTATCTCTTTCAATCTTCAATTCCATGATCACAATTTTTAATATCTAAACCAATACCAACAACAAAACAAAACGAATAAAGTATTGACAGACAACATTGATATTATCAAATACCAAAATAACGAGAGTTGTTTTAGCTACAGACTGATCAACAATGTGCATTAGCCTAAAGAGACATCCAACTATCCAAGTAACTAAACAATACATATAAATAATGCCAAATAAACTAACCCTCAATCAAAATTCCCATAAGAAGTGCTTCGGTCCCGGTATTCGGATACTTTAGCTTTCTTGCTTCCAATTCACCCATAGCAAAAGACTTTATAGCCTTTGAAGACCACCTATATTCAGTCCCAACTTCAATTTAATCAATTACAGAAAAACCCATACAAGAATTCAAGAAAAATAAATTCAAGCAAAACTCACTTAGGAACCTTAACAGTAGATGAAACCCCGTCTGATTTTCTGCACAATACATTATAAAGATCAAAACTTTATGGCCTAATCACCATAAAAAATACATACAGAATCATATATTCATAAAAAGATTTATAAAAACTTACTTAGTGGGAAGACTGGACACCACAGTGGCAGTAATGGGTAAATGTTTAAAAGTCACTGGTCTCAAATCTGATGAGTGAAGAGAGAGCTTTGTTGTGCCTAGCCATGAATTCTTTAAGCTATGGGGTTTAAGATAATGGGTCAATGTTGGTGAAAATGGGTCGGGTTTCCTGGAATCGGGTCGAGTGAATCGGGTTGCATTTGGGGTTTTTAAGAAAGATTGAGCAGCAGCCATTTTTGAGAATATAATGACTACTTGGTGCGGAGAGCTCTATGGATAGGAGCAGTAGCAAATATAACTGGTAAACGACGGCGGTTCATGTATTGGATTAATCTTGAAGTAAATCTTATTGGGCTCTCTTATTATAAAATGGGCTGACCCATTTGTTTGCATAGCTTTCTTTATTTAAATTTGTAATGGGTGAAACTTTTGTGTCATAAGACTCATAGCTCTCAAGTCTCTCAAGTCTCAGCCATCTAAATGTACAACTGGGCCATCATAGTTAAAAGTTATACAAATAAGTGGCTCAATCAATTGAAATTTATGAATTTCAATAAAAAACTGAAATTTATGAAATTTTGTTTTTTGAATAAAATAATACTTTTAATTTTGTAAAGTCGCTCCACCTATAAGCTAGTTATATAAAATTTCAGCTGGACCAGTTAGGTATAAGTTGATCCACAAAAGCAAGTACAATACAATGCTATTGAGATGTTATTTCTATAATATAATATCAATTATAGAATATAGCACTCCAATACAATGTTATAAGAGGTGCTAAAATAGTGAGAAATTGGAGGGAAATGAATATAAAAACATATATTTTAGCAAATTCAATTCTATATTTTACATTGTTGGTTGAAAAATTACTTAATTTTACATTTATTGATTCTATTTTAAAAACATGCATTGAAGCATGAAATCTATTTTAGCACCAAGATGTATTTTTTGATTTTATATTATAGTAATAACTACATATATTTTAATATTAGTATTGGATTTGCTCTAACAAGCTATGCTTGCAAAGGTCCAATTAAGTCGAATTGGTCAAGGAAACCTTAGCAGTTAGGCCTAGTCTGTTTTAGTTCCTTCAAAACCATTACATCCTTTCCACTTGGTTACAGTTTATAGGTTTGTGAAAATAATATTTTTGTGTTTAGTTCATTATTATAGTACAACACAATTATTTATGGTCAATTGAATTATTTATTATTAAAGTGAAATATCTAATCTCTAAAAATCATAAGGAACTCTTAGAATACAATATACATGATAAGTCATTCTACTGATATTTTAAAATTTTAGTAGAACGGGTAGAACTCAGTTTGGCAGGGACTTCAAATTCAACTATTGAACCAAGTATGAATGGCCATGATCCAGCGTTACTAATTTCCTTATAAAATAACTCAAACACCCTGCATAATAATAAGATCGGAAGTTATGTGGTAAATTTGATCCTACATGTCAATATGTGACGTCTTCTGAAATTTATTATTAGTCACTGCATTAGGTAGCTAGGTAAAACACATGGATATTTGATAATAGCTTCAACAAACAGAATAACGATGGATTAGACATCCTAAAAGATGGGAAATAAGAATGTTTAGGTGCATATAAACCAGTTGGTGGTTTGAACTTTTAACTTATGAAGCCATGTGGAGTAAAGGGCGCACTGGCCAAAGCATATACTTTTTAGTTGAGAGACAGCTGGTACTCAGGTTAAAGTTATCAGTTTTCCTAAATCTCATTTATAAAAGTGGATCACGGACGCCTATATTTGTTAGGAGGATTCGAACTCGTAGCTACAACCTGACTCTGATACTATATTAAGTTACCAGTCCCCCTAAAAACTGAATTTGGTAGGATGCGGGATTAACAAAGATCATATTATATTCTAACAACTCAATACGACTCTCATCGACTTAATTAACCAATTGTTACACTAAAATTAGAAAATGTAAAGGAAATGAATAAAATGTGGTTAAGTTTGGGTGCATGAAATTATATCATTTGGTTGTTTGTTTGCTTACAGAGAGTTGTTGAACTTTAAAAGTCCACCCTGCACCAACTAAGCATATTTCAGTTCATACACATGCTATGAACATAGATATTGCGATTAAATTAAAAGAAGCAGCTCTTATCTTCAGAGACATTGGGAAAACATGAAATGTATATAATTCATGAGTTCAGTGCAGTGCATGTCAGAATTTGATACATGCTGCTGACCCATGCCTGCACGACTCATATATGTAATATTATATAATTTTAAGTCAACTATACTTAGATACGTGTATGATATTGTAGCTAGCTGCTGCTTAATTATAATTTCTGGCATATTTTCCCGTACATGGCATGTACTGGAAAACTGCATACTCATGCCGTAATCCGTATCGTATGAATTTATATATGAACCTCTTTATGCCATGCTTTTATATATAATATACTAAAAAATTGTAAATGAAGGTAGTAAATAGTTTAAATTGACATTAAAAGTAAAGTATTTTGTATAATAGTAAAATCGGGACCACCACCTACATTGAACAACTGTTTTTAATTCATTCGAATAGAGTGATGGTTGACTAGTGCTATGCCTCTACATCGACATTGTTTGACTTCGTGTTCACGTTATGGCAATCTTTTTATTGATATACTCTGTTTTGCATTACTTAAACTAATCCAGATTTAGATTTATTTGATTTTTTACATTATCATGAGATGATTTCGACATTTAGAGTCACGTTTAAAAGAGAAACTATGCCTCAAAGTTGGCGTCGGTGCCCTGGAATTTTAACAGTCAAAAACACAAACGGTGACTTACGTTGTCGACTTTCCAATCTGTCAGAGGACCTTCTAAATTTATTTATTGGATAAATGCAATAAAATAACATTTCATATATTATTGTAACACTAGATGATCCAAACCAAAATATTATAGTAGTGAAAAACTAAATGTACATAAATACTATAATAGTGTTTTTTTAAAAAGATAATAGTGTTAAATTTATATTAAATGAATTATATTACATTAAATTCAGTGTCAACTATTTATTTGATATATGTTTTACACTAAATTTGATATATTTAGAAATTTTTAATATACTTTTTTATTTATTAACAATTTTTTATATCTTTTCATATTATATAACAAAACAATTATTTATACAAAAATTCAAAAGAATGTGGTTTTTGACTAAACATTATTTTATTTTATTATAATATATATTATATTGAGTTAAAATTAATTTTATACCATAAAAATTATACTAATCGAGCATAATAGGTTTGAAACTTCAAATGACGTAATTCATCTGGAGGAGCGCTCATACTTGAAATAATCAAAGATAATTTGATAAATACAGTATAATATACTGTAATGATCTACGCTTAGGTGTCGTGACATGAAATTTTATTTTCTGCCCGAACTTGGGAAATAATCAACCTCCGCAAAATTGACACGTGGGATGATATTTGACAACTAAAGAAGCAAGCTTGTGGTGAGAAATAAAAGGGGTACAGGAGTGTGAGTTGGTGAGGTGATGTGTGCCACGTAAGAAACAAGCAAGCAAGCAAACAGGCACCGTGATTACTGCCCTCGTGGCTTCCAGGCAGACCATTGTGTGGGACCCGCAACAACTAATATGCTGAAGGGTTCACGGACAAGTGTCAGATTTTAAGGGCTATTCATATCACAAAATTGCACTTTCCATCCAAAAACATTTTTGTATCCAAGCTTTTATATATAAGATATATTTTACATTCTTTCATTCAAAATTTTTATTTCAATTCACGCCATTCACTTAATTTTATTCATTAAAATTAATAAAATAAAAGATAAATCAGATATAAAAGTTAACAAAATGAAAGCACATAAATGATATTATATATATTTAAGTTTAATGATTTACTGATACCGGGGTTATAGACTCATAACGGTGGTGTTTGTTTATTTAAAAAATATATGCATTATAAATTGTCATGAGATAAACTAAACGGACTCCACAGTATATGTCCGTAGATGTTTAGACTTTATAGTCCAGCATATCATATGTATATGACTGCAGTTATTTGGTCGGTGGACAAGGTATTTTGCAGTTTCATATGACATCGTACCAGACTACCAGCTGGCCAGCAGTTAAAATGAATATGACACTCATTCACGTGTTTTATTCTCTATTCACGTAGATACTCAGGGAGCTAAGTTTATAGATTAAACATCACAATTATTTTACCAAATTCACATGTAACTTACCTTTTTACACCAAATAAGGCGGGGTATAAAATTTAAGAATATCTAATGGAGTATCTATTATTATTATTATTATTATTATTTTCACATTAGTCGCTGAGACGTGAAGCGTGATCTCATCAATCACCACTCTCCTATGCGAACTCCCTCTAACTATATCATTAAATTAAATCTTTTTTAATATTAAGCTCTATTAAATCAATCCGAGTATATTAGATATTCACTATAAAATATAAATACTTTTTGTATTGTTAATTATTAAAAAAAATTACAAATATCAAATTATACAGACTTTATATAATATGATTAACAGTTAAAATATGTTTTTTTATTAAGTAAATATTAGTACTTCCTAATATTATTTCCTCCCTTTTTTATTTTCAAAATTCACACCTTTCTAGCTACAATATTAAATCCAAATATGATTTATATCATAGTATTAAATATTGAATTTTACACCTTGCTGAATATCCTAGACAAGGAAACTTGATTTACCAAAATCCGGTAGAGATTTCATTGGATCATATCCCAACTTACCATCTGACATTGTATATTGTTTTAAAAAAAGGCATTAATTCTAAATCTAAATTACCTTATTAATAAACCACTTAATTTTCTACGGCCCTAGACTAGTAGTATAATATATAAACACCGAGAGGACAGAAAAACTAATAAGCCTATTGTCCAAAGCGTGCTTTCCTTTCAATATATATATATATACACAGAGAGAGAGAGAGAACAGCTTATCAAAAAGATAGCCCATCTTTAATTTTTCATAGTTCTTGAAGTTCAACTTAAGTCTCTGTGTGTGTGTGTGACTGTGTGTGTCATAAGTGTATGATTTGTTGTTGAAGAAGATGGAGTGGCCAGCTTATCTAGATGAATATGAAAAGCTTGTCATGCGAATGACATCTCCTAGGTTCTTTCTGCAACTCCTCTGCTTTTATATACATAATGTAATCTATATACATGTATGTATCTATTTTAAACTGGTTTTATTGTTCTACATACACTTCTCAA
Organism: Oenanthe sinensis; assembly: GCA_028671895.1. Lineage (NCBI taxonomy): Eukaryota > Viridiplantae > Streptophyta > Magnoliopsida > Apiales > Apiaceae > Oenanthe > Oenanthe sinensis. The sequence continues at coordinate 26,595,763 of CM053812.1, read as the reverse complement.
AAAAGTTTTCAATAAATTTAAAAATAATTAAATTTTCAAAGTCTAATTTCTTGACACCCTTGATGTTGTTGCAGGGTCATGGTCGACAATGCTGGTTGTGCTAATGCCACTCGTGTTATGGTAACAACTATATAATACTTCTTTGTTGATAGATCACCCGAGATTTTTTTATGTAAACATAAATAATTTTTTTAACTCGAACTTCAAATTTTTTGGACTAATTTTCTCATATATTTCCAAAGATTGACAGTGCAAGAAAACATGGAACTCTTCTAGAAGCCATTCAGATTCTCACAGATCTGGACTTGTCAATCAAGAAAGCTTATATTTCTTCTGATGGGAGATGGTTTATGGATGGTAAAATTATATTATGATTAAACAGTTTTTTTTGGTAAACATTTTATTTTTTTGATGTCATACATATCTCAACTGATCATGTTATTTATATGTGCAGTTTTTCATGTGACTGATATGGATGGAAACAAGTTAACTGATGAAAGTTTCATCGACTACATTGAACAGGTTCATATCGACTCGAAATTATTTATTTCTGTCTATCATGTGAATCAGAACTATAATATATTGGTTATTGAATTTGTGTTACTTGTTTTGGGTTTAAAGTCTCTAGGTACAATCCAATTTTTTGGTTCAAAAAGCATCGAGGGTTTAACAGCATTAGAGTTGACAGGAACTGATAGGGTCGGTTTACTCTCTGAGGTTTTTGCAGTATTATCCGATTTGCAAGTTAATGTGGTTGAGTCTAAGGTGTGGACGCACAATGGGAGAATTGCTTCTTTAATTTATGTTAAAGATTGTGATTCAGGGTTCCCGATTGAGGACGAACTTAAGATTGATATAATCGAAGCGAGGTTGAGGAATGTGCTTAAGGGGGATAATGATATTAGAAGTGTTAAAACTTTGGTTTCTTTAGAAGTTACTCATACAGAAAGAAGACTTCATCAAATGATGTTTGCTGACCGTGGTTATGAACGAAAACCGAAAATTAGGACTAATTGGGATTCCCCAATTGTTTTGATTCAAAATTGCTTGGAGCGAGGTTATTCTGGCATCAATGTTCATTGTAAGGATCGAGCTAAGCTCCTGTTTGATGTAGTTTGCACTTTAACTGATATGGATTATGTTGTCTTCCATGCCACTCTCAACACAACAGGGGACAGAGCTTATATGGTATATATATATGTTACTAGCATTCAAAATTTTACAATAATACGTTCTGTGCAATGTAGTTTGATCTAATGTGAACTTTCTTAATTGTGTTTTAGGAGTTCTTCATTAGACATACAAATGGAACACCAATTAGTTCAGAAGCTGAAAAGCAATTTGTCATTCGTTGTTTACGTGCTGCCATCGAAAGAAGAGCATCGGAGGTACTAGTTTATGATTTTCTATGTTACGAATTCATTATATGATAACAGTCCTCGTCAAATTTCCAATTTTTACCAATGATTGATATATTTTGTTAACAGGGTGTGCGGCTAGAGCTATGTGCAGAAGACAGACCAGGACTATTAGCCGAAGTAATGCGAACCTTCCGAGAATATGGTCTTAATGTAACAAGGGCTGAGATTTCAACAATATGTGAAACAGCTCAAAACTTCTTCTATGTAACAGATGCAATGGGGAATGCAGCTGACCCAAAGATCATTGAATCGGTTAGACAGAAAATTGGACTTAATAACCTGAAAGTGAGGGAATTGCCTTTGATATATCATTACAAGGCAGAAAGGGATGATGTCCCACCTTCGACTAGTGTTAGTGGGGCATTGTTGATTTCACTTGGGAGCCTAGTGAAAAGGAATCTACACTATTTGGGATTATTGATCAGATCATATTCTTGAATGAATAAAGAAAGTCAAATTGTGTTGGCATATACTATTGCTTCAAGAGTGAGATTGTTTATACAGAGAGGGACAAGATTAAGGGATGAAAACTGGTAGTTGTGGTTGTTTATAGTGTGGTGGGGATTGAACACAGTTTGAAAGGTGCTATTCAACTGTTTGAGATATTCTGGAATTTAGATGAATTGAAAATGTGCTGGAAGGAAAATAGTTATAAAAGTGTATTTAACGTCTCTATCATAATAGGTACTGTAGCTTTTAGCGGAGACTGCCTTTAGTTACTGACCATGGATACATCATCTTCATCATGTATATTACTTTCATAATTTCTCTTTCATATATTATTCTCAGCAATTTCTATTCAAATTTTAGTTCAATAGTTGTCGTGCAAAAGTTGTCAATGTGATCAACATTGAATTAAACATACCTTTGTATAACTAAATTATATAAGATAAAATCAATTAAGTCTCATATTTAATAAAAATATATCATTAAAGTTTATTGGATATATATCTAATTATAATAAACTTCGTTCTATACAAATAGGTTCTCAGACATCTTAACAAAAAAAAATCAAATACACCGAGACAAACTCTAATCTCCATTAATAGCCATAACCAATAATACTCCCTCTGTTTTTTAATGTTTGACGTTTAAGAGTTTAGCACATATATTAAAAAATGTGATAGACATGCGTGAAACCCTACTTTCCATGCCAATTGTTTATCACGAGTATTCCTATTAATGATAGTATATTGAAACTCACAACAATATTTATTCTTACCACTCTATTTTTACTTTTTTAAAATTTTATTGGCCTCACATATTCTTCTCAAATTCCCTCCAAAATTTTTAATCCAATTCAAACAAAAATTTACAAATAAAAATTCCCTCCATTTATTCCCTCCGACCATGACTAATAAATAGTGAGGAATGCAGAAGTTAAATCATTAAACTTGCAGCAGCCAGGAGCAATACAAAAAAGGCATATTGAGATAATTATGGAGGGTTGATTTAGATTTTCTAATAAACGTGAAAGAAGTTACATTTGTTTTCAACAATCAAGGTACTCCTTAGTCTTTTCATTGTGTGTATACAGTACATACAATTATTAGTTTATTTAATAAATCCTCGTTTTATTTTTTTATTGTTGTCTTTACTTTTTATTTGCAGTTGATATGGATGTACAACACAATGAGGATGAAAATATTTCAAAATTATACGGAAGATTTACCTCAAATCATATTGATTTGAATGAACATCCATTTACAAGTGATTTTATTATTTTTGTTTTTTATACAAGTATATATTAGAGTATTAAATTTGTATAATACCGAGTATACATGATTGTTTTGTAACAATAATATAGAAAATATATTCTTCCACGTACTCACTCTTTTGGAGATTGATTTAGATCAAATAGATAATTTTCATCTTTTTTGTTGTCTCATCCATCATCAACCAAATTTATTTCTTTTTTAACTTCTTGAATCTCTTCACCATCTGGAGCTTTCAAAAATTGTCACAACAGGAAAATATATTTTTGTCATTGTTATTACCTCTTTATGGAGATCTTTTGCCAAAAAATTCTTCTTATCATCATTATGATGATACTCCTTATTTAAATTTATTTCTTCTTCTTTTTGTGTTGATACTCCAATCTCTACAGTTTCTTGAGCTTGAATTTTTTCTTCATATTCTTGATATTGGTCATTTGAATTCATTAGTTTTAGATGTTTGATATGAAGGTGAGTAGTGTTGTACAAGTGTTTTTAAATTGGATGTAGTAGTAGTACTTGTATTAATTAAGAAGAGTAGTTAGACGGTATATTTACCTTTAATTAGGTCAAATGTTTAGGTTTCCAAAAAATAGACTAAACGGATAAATTTACTTTGGGAGAGTAGAACGTCAAATAAAAAATAACAACTACTCTACACTAGAACGTCAAACATTAAAAAACAGAGGGAGTACAAGTTAACTCTAATACTAGAGAAACCTCTGAATTTGTGCATGGGTGTTACAAAAATCCTTTAACAACAATCTTGATGGTTGCTTGGTGGCAGACAATGTTTAAGAAGCTATTTAAGACAATGTTTAAGTAACTACAGTATTTGCAAACACAATGAAGGAGATTCTGGCACCATATTGTACCACCACCAACTATCACAGACATGTTTACAGACACAAAACAGCCCAAGTCCTTTGAACAATACATTTTCCTACAGTCAAAAATCTCATTCCCAATTTGAGGTCATCATCCATGGATTGATCTGTAGCAATTAGATACATCAGTTCTGTAAAAACAACTATTGAGTTGAAGAGACTAGCTAATTCACAAAAACCTGTACTACACGGTAAAAATGACATAAAAGACGAACTATACTTATGAGCATGCATGCTACAACAATTGTCAAACATAACAAAAAACTAGAAAAATGCAAGTATTGCTCACATGAGATGCAGGGGAGTATAAGACCAACGCCCTGACCACTGCTTAGCACAGTTCTTTAAAAGTGTATTGCCAGAAGATAATACATTTCGATAGCTTTTATAGTACAAAGAAACACATGGAATGATTGGGTCATCCTTCAATGAAAATTGATTGTTGTGTTAATGGGTGTATGATATATCGGGGTAAGGACATTAATATGGAGTCGTGTAAATTTTGTTCTCAACCAAGATATAAAATTAGGGCTGACAGATCAACCTGAGAGAAGAAGAAAGTGGCTGCTAAAAAGATGATATATTTTCCATTGGCCCTGAGATTACAGAGGTTGTATGCATCACCTGCGACTGCGAGCTATATGAGATGGCATGCTGAACATGACCAAGAAAATGTTGTGATGCGTCATTGTTCAGATTCAGAGGAATGGCAACAGTTTAATAGAACTCACCCCTCATTTTCTTCAGAGACAAGAAATGTTAGACTTGGGCTTTCTGCTGATGGCTTTCAACCTTTTGGGCCAATTGGTGGTAAATATTCTTCATGGGCAATTGTAGTGACTCTATACAATTTGCCCCCGTGGATGTGTTTGAAAGAACCGTACTTATTTTTGTCAGTACTTGTGTCTGGACCAAAAAATCCAAAGCAGAAGATAAATATTTATCTTCAACCATTAATTACTAAGATAAAAATGTCGTGGGAAGTTGAGGTTGAGACATGAGACATTTCTTTGAAACAAAATTTTCAAATGTGAGCTGCGTTGATGTGGACTATCAGTGATTTTCCAGCCATGTCAATGTTGTCAGGTTGGACAACAGCTGGTCATTTAGCTTGCCCTCATTGTGCTTATGATTATGATGCTTATAATCTTTCGCACGACGGGAAACCAACATGGTTTGATAATCATAGAAAATTTTTACATGTTAATCATCCATTTCGAAAGAATAAAAATTGGTTTACCAAGGGAAAAACAGTGTCTGAATTGGCCCCACCCATACGAACAGGGGAAGATATATTTCAGGAGATTGAATCACTTGGATTAATGAAAATTAATGAATTGAGAAGTGATGAACACAATGCTAAAATCATCAAGACTTATAAATGTGGATGGAAAAATGAAGTATATTTTAGGATTTATCATATTGGAGGACATTATCCATAAGACATAATATTGATGTTATGCACGTTGAAAAGAACATGTTTGAAAATATTTTCAACACTATCATGGTCATTGAAGGTAAAACCAAAGATAATGTTAAATCAAGAGCTGATATTGCATCCATTTGTCGGAGGCCCGAGTTAGCATTTGATGAATCTACGCAAAAGTATCCAAAAACATGCTACAGTTTGGACAAGAAAGGTAAAGAAACAGTATGCCGATGGTTAAAGGATTTGAAGTTTCCAAATGGATATGTGTCAAACATGGGGCGTTGCATCGACATGGGAAAATACAAGTTATTTGGAATGAAAAGTCATGATTGTCATGTATTTATGCAAAGACTTCTCCCTATTGCCTTTCGAGAATTGCTACATACTAGTGTTTGGGAATGTGTGACTGAGTTAAGCCTCTTTTTCAAAGACCTCACTTCAGCTACTTTAAAGGTTAGCGATATGCGTAGACTTGAAGAATAAATTCCGGTCATAATTTGCAAGCTAGAGCGTATATTTTCACCAGCATTATTTGACTCAATGGAACATCTTTTTATGCATTTACCATATGAGGCACATATTACAGGTCATGTGTAGTATCGATGGATGTACCCCTTTGAACGATTTTTATGCCACTTGAAGAATAATGTTAAAAATAAATCTCATGTAGAGGGATCTATATGCAATGCTTTTTTGGTTGAAGAAGCTTCAACTTTTTATTCACATTACTTTGAACAACATGTTCAGACAAAACATAGAAAAGTTCTTTGAAATGATTCTAGTAGAGGTGAAGAGAGTTTCGAGAGAACATTTTCTATATTTTCTCATCCAGGAAGAGCACATGGTTGTGTTAAAACTCGTTATCTTGATGATCGTGAGTATACGGCGGCTAACAATTATGTCTTGTTTAAATGCCCAGAGGTTTCACCATATATTGAGTAAGTATTATCACATAATTCGAATCACATAATGTATTTATTTATTAGAAACAATTCCTTCAAACTAGTACTATAAAAATTATTAATTACTTGTTTGTTTGTATTTAAACAGGATCTTTACAGATGGACTTCGAGAACACAATCCACATACATAAATGGTGTTGAGATTGATAGGTGCTTAGAAAGTGACTTTGCTATGTGGTTTAAACATTATGTAAGTTTTTTGTAATAATTCATTTATGTGATATTGAGATAATACAACTTATATATAATCGTATTTACTATTTTCAGGCTCAAAATGCATCGTTGGTTCTAAATGAATATGTTCGAGATCTCGTGTCGGGGCCTCTTCGTTCAGTTAGATCCGTACCAATTTACTATGTAAACGGGTACAAATTTTATGCAATAGCTTGTAGTCATGTACACAAATTCTGGAGTTAAGTTGTTAGAGTCTTGCTTGTATCCGAATATTTGGATCTATGGTTATGGTGATCCTTTTGCGCAATTTGGTTTTGATGGCGTTGATTATTGCGATTTACATTTAGATATTAGATTAATATTCAAGTTACTATTGTGTTGAATTAGTTTTTGGTAAAATAGAATAAACCAGGTATTACAACATGATTATTAAAAATGTAAAAGAAACCAAGAATTAGCGACAACATTAAAACATAAAATTGCTAATAAAAAATATTTAAATACTTATTAGCAACGGATTCGCAATAAGAGTGCAACAAATATTCCGTTATAAATCTGTTAGCAATTACCAATGGGATAATTCTGTTGCTAAACTGTAGTTAAAACTCTGTTGTAATGTCATTGCTACTTGCCAACAGCGCCATCTAGGCACTTGAGATTGGCCATTAACAACAAAATATCGTTGTTAAGATGTTGTACTTCCGTTGATAAATTGCATGCGACGAAAACATTCCGTTACCATTTAGTCGTTCGAATTAAGTCATCTACAACTAAATCTCGTTGTCAATTTATTGTAAATCCGTCGGTAGATTGGCAACAGAAATGAAATTCTGTCGCCAAAGCTTTACCTACAGCATTTTAACAACTATTTTTTCCGTCGTTATTTTATATGTCAACGGAATATAGATTTTATCAACGGATTTTTCCGTCGCTGAATGTGGGTTTTCTTGTAGTGATTTTTCCTTTAAATCATATGATTCATCACCATAAATAACACACTCAATTATACACGTGTATTAGTCGTGCAATTTTTACACGTAAACGTACAGACTAGAATTTTGAATTTGTCCGACCCACCTGATGCACAAAGTGCAAAGTTTTTGCTTGTAATGCATCTCAAATGATCAACTAGCTAATATTTTTGTTAAATGACAATTATGTTATTAATTTAAGGTTATTTTAGTTGTTACACAGTCAAGAACTGTCCGTTCATTAAACAAATCAGGTAAGTGCTTGAGGCCACTGTCTAAAAATTATAATAAATTGATATATATTATTTATAAATGGCCTATTGTAACTGAAAAATATTTATTGTATATAAAAATTTCAATATAAAAAAATAGGAAAAAGGCCTCAATTTAATATTCTGCTTTAAAACACACACACAAAAAGTTGATCGATCATGTTTACCTGTTATGAAATATTGTTCAATTTAATTTATCAATTGAACAACCAATAAAACATTTTCATATGAATATAAATTTTATTTCATGTAAAACTATTGCGCACACCAAGAAATAATAAAAGATTGAATCAAATATATCTTTAATTTTTGTATCTTTAATATTGTTATCTCTATTTCTATATTTATGTCCGAATTGAATCAAACAAATTATTCTAAAATAATGTCACATATATGTCATAAAAAATAATCTTCATTTTTTTTACATTATCACACCTTTGTGGCCTCGTGGGTGTATCAAAACGAATCAATATCTTTTACATGCAGAACGAATCAAATTTTTTAATGCACATCATTCTCATATCACAACTCATAAGATTAATAAAACCACAAATAATCTGAAACAATCAGCAGTTTAAATCATCGATATTTTATTCAATTTGTGGCTGCATGGCTGCGTGGCTGCGTGGCTGCATGCTATATATAGGTCTTACAGGATATCACTGAGCAAAGATAATAGTAATATTAATAATAATCCTGAACGCATCTTTACAAGTATGCATCCATCTACGTTGCGGTGCAATCAAATTTCTTAAAAGAGACAGTCTTGCTGTCCAAATCATATCCAATCAAATAATTCATCTGCTGCAAATTTCCGAAAATTATGCCCAAATCATCCCTAGCTGGTGCCATAGAAAGGCAAATCACACCCTCTTCCACTTCTACCATGGTGTTTAATACACCCAAATCTAAATCAGCTCCACTAAAATGAAATGTAACCGTTGGCACCTTTTCTTCAAATCCTTCTTCTTTCTTGTAACACAGGCTTAATTCTCCTTGTGCATCTAGCGGTGTCGAAGATATAATCTTCTTGAATTCATCTTCAATTTTTTGGTAAAAATCACTTGGAAGAAACGTTATTGTCGTCCCTGAATCGATAATCATATTACCACCATCAGCACTAGCTTTCCCTGTATATTTCTTCGTCTCGAATTTGAGCTTTGCATCTCCCACACTAACACTCTCAAGGTTGAGAAAATAAAATGTAGACTGATCTTCTCTGGTATAAAATGGAGTAGTTTGGACTCCGGATCCGGACACAATTGCATCGCTTCCAAAACTCACTTTGCTAGTCACATTTGAGCTTAGAGGCACCAAACAATACGAAAATTTGCCATTAATAGTATCACTTAACTGATTGACGATCGACACCTTGCCATTCCCGAGACCAACAATGCCGGTTGTGAATCTGTCGAATTTTCCATCGTTATAGTGTCCGCAACCAAAATAAATATTTGGAAGAATGACTGGTGTTCCGGAGGTTGATTCAAATGTAAACGACTCCGAAGACAGATCGCCTTGGCTATATGATTGATCTCCATACTCAACTTCATACTTGCACTTGTTCTCATCACAAGAAGTTGAAAAGAAAGACTGACAAGCATCTGATTGGCACAGTTGGTTTTTGTAAGTAGAAGACTTTTGTGGCTCGAATAACGGAGAGTCTTGCTTGTAACACCGAGTGCATGGTTCGCATTGTGTCCATGTCAAATCACTGCCAGTATCAGCCACCGCTAGGAGGTCTAGAGGGGGAGTTCCAACAGAGATTTTCATGAGGTACTCGCCAGGGACGGCTGTCAAAGGAGATTGTATTGTTTGTGGTGATGAAGCGAGTCGTTTTGGTGTGAACAAGTGAGTCGATCGAGCCATTGCATGACGAATTGAGTTGCGGAGATTTTCATAGTAAGTGTTTGAAGGATTGAAATAAGGAGAAAACATGGAGTCGCGGTGAATCAAGTTGACACTAAAGCCAAAAGACTTTGCTTCTATGCAAGAACAAAAAAATATAAGATTGATGAATAGAAAAGGACTTTTAATGGCCTCCATAATTTGAGTTTTGCAAGAAATCAAAAGTATAGAATAGGAACAAGTGCAGAAATGAGGTTGCGGACAAGTACACAATTTAAAGAAAATAACAAGAGGGAATCATGCAAAATTTTGGGATAATATTTATATCTCATGCAAAAATTTGGGATAATACTAATCATGAGTTGATTGGTATCAAATCAGGGCAGATGATACTAGAGTTGATGTTTCTTTTTAAATTTTGAAAACTTTGTTTGAAATTACTCTGATGTATATCTCCAATTGATGTAAATTTATTCATGTATTTATTACTTGATTAATTCAGTCTAAATAATCGACTACTGTATATCCAATTATCTACGTACCCAAAAGTACTCCCAATTTTTTTCCAAATCACGTGTGACATGTCATGACTTATTTTAATTTATGGGAGCATATGTATAGTGAAATTTTACCAATTATACACATGACAACTCATTATTTGAGACATTTTTTGGTACCTGACATTTCTCTTATCAAAATTTTAAAATTTAAACTTTAATAACATATATTTAAAAATCGCAGTCACAGATCTTTAATAAATGTATTAAATTATTATTAAATACTTTTTATATGTAACTAAATGTATGTATATGATGCTTTCTATAGATATTTTATGTATGAATATGTAATTAATAATATTAATGTTATAATACCACTTACATATATTTGTAATTTTTTTAATATGTTGATGATAAAATTTTATTTTAATATATATAGATTTAATAATATAAATATTATATTTTTAACATAATCTTGATGAAATATACCATAAACATACTGTGACGATAAACTGATGGTAGTTCACATGGGAAGTTTAATCAGATACTTGAAAATGGATTATTGTTTCACAAACTTGTGTACATATTCATTGTAGTTATCCATCATTAGTTCTTCTTTCCATCCTTGTATGACTTTAGAGATGAATGCCTCAGCTTTGTTCTCCAAGTCATGGTCAGTTTCTTTGTCATCCTGATCAGTATACCCCATCTCACAATCACTACCATTATCATCATTGTCCTCCTCGTACCCGCTTGATCCACAGTAAGAGTTATCGTCATCTGAGCCATGCCAGTTGCTGTCACTAGCATACTTTAGTTGTTCAGTTTGCTCCTCCAGTAATTCTCCACTAAGCAATTGAGCAAAAGGTAAGAAGTCATCAACTTCACCCCCAGATGACCGAAAACTCCTGACAAGAATAACAAATATGATGATGTTGAAAACACAATATCGAAAGATACGTGTAGATGAAACCATAAAAAGATTGTCATACGACATGGAGAAATTAAGTACTAGTAGCAGAGAAAGGAATGCACATAGAACTAGAAATATAAGCATTGAAACTAGCTAGAGCAGCTTCTATCTTGTATTACATACTGAAAAACAAGCGGGCAAGGTTCTCATTTCTTCGCAAGACTTCAGGAGTTTCTTTTTATAGATTGTGTAGGAGTAATGGAAATTATTCAATACACATTGTTGTGCTTTAATTTCAAAGTGTTATTTACAAGACTCTTGAAAGGTCAAGCTTCAAAGCGAAAATTCGTAGAGTTTTCTTGGGGATGTATGCCTACATCTTTGTTAGTATGCAATTCCAGTATTCAAGGCTTTATTATGGGGGCTGTAGCCTGTATTAGTGAAAAACATCTAGTGCAAGGAATTCAGGGAAGCAACAATAAGATATACTACAAAACTAGTACATATTTCTATCGATGCAAGTTATGCAACCATTCAGAGTGAAGATTTACCGAGACAACTAATAAGCATATTATACTCTATTACACAAGACTTGAACGAACAAGACTCGGAGATGGAGAATGGTTGTTAATTAAATAAACACCGGCTCTCATTTTAGTAAAGAATAATTGTTTGTTAAATTAAAATATTTTTTGTTATTAATAATAATAAGAGCAAGTACGACGGTATTTTAGTTAATTCCTTATAAATGTTAGAGTGTAAAATAATGAGTACTAATAATTTAGGTAACCTATTTTGTAGGTCAATTCCAATTATATTCTCTATATTCATTATCTATTATTATAATATAATAACAACTTGAATTTAATTTATCGAACTAGAATAATATTTATTCTATCCAAAATTAACGGTCTTGTTTGACTATTTTGTGATCAATTTAACTCAACTTTGATTGAAAATTAAAAATTATTTTTTTATAATTTCGAAAACTCGAAAAATACAGTTTGAAATATAGATAATATACTTTTGATTATGTATTTTGTATAAAATTTTCAATTATATACTATATATTACACTCCCTCTGGTCTTAAATAATAGGATTTTGATTTTTTGACACATTTTAAGAATAAAAAACACATAACTATAATTAATATTAGTTTTTATTTTTTATATCACATAAAAATTTAAATTCTAAATTTTTATTTAATATAAAATATTTTAATTTTTGTTAAATATATGTATATGTTTTTTTACTCTTAATATGTACGCTAAAAAGTCAAAAAAATATTATTTGGGACCGTATAATTTAATTTAGGATGGAGAGGTATAAATAATTTTTTAATGAAAAATAATAATAATAATAATAAAAAAAAATAGGAGGTCATTTTACTCTCTCGCGTAGATTAAAATTTATGTTCTCTTCCGTTCTTCAGGCCGCCTCTCCGGCGATCTCTCTCATCTTCTCGACATCTCCCCCTTCATAATCTTTCTATTATTAACTGGGTCTTTCAGTAAAATCTTAATAGGAGTTTAAATTTTATTATTTTCTAATAAAATTGAAATACAGTATAAAAAATATGAAAGATGCTCCATCTGATGTCGATTCAACAGCTGTCAATGAGGATAGAGGTAAAAAAGTTAACTTTATTTATGACTGTCAAATTATTATTTTTAAGTGCTTATAAAATTCTCTTGTTAAAGAAATTAAGGCACAATGTGGTGTATAATATACTTGTCATGTTATTTTAGACCCGGGTCTTTTAAAGTTCTAGTTTTGGTACAGGTGCCTTTAAAATTTAAGTTTGTGTATGGAATAATTGTAATTCAAACTATAGATTGCAGATGTTTATTGTTATTGAAGATATTACTATGATGACATGATTAAATAAATTGTGTGATAGAGGGTTATGATTGTGATGTTTTGGTTTATTTGTGTCGAGCAATTGCAATTAGGCGTCTTTGTGAAGGCTTGGTTGTGTACATTGTATTTTTAACTGAAAATCTATGATTTGCATATTGCACGTCTTTTTTATAGGGATATTTTTCAATAATTGAGCTATTGTGGTGCAGTGAAGGAGCGTTATTGTGAACAAAGAGAGGCTCTGCCAGGGGAGCCTCGATGTGTTATATGTGGACGCTACGGTGAATATATATGTGATGAAACTGATGATGATGATATTTGTAGTCTGGAATGTAAACAGATACTTCTCTCCAAGATTAATAAATTAGAACCTGTTAGACTGCCCACGTCTGATGAATGTTATTATGTAAGAGATACTAGTGGCACCAAAGCGGAGTCCCGGTCTTTAGAAGAGAACCAGAATGAATCGCTTCGATTAAAACTTGATATTTCTGTGAGGAAACTGTGTACCGGCTCCTATATTGACCTTTGCTTCTTGCAATATTCCTCGCAAACTTCTGGACAATATAGAAGTTTTGGGATATGAAATGCTAACACCTGTCCAAATGCAAGCAATCCCAACTGCTTTGAATGGCCGAAGCCTTCTCGCCTCAGCTGAGACAGGTTCGGGGAAAACTGCGTCCTATATGATTCCTATTGTGTCTTATTGTGCTCAATTTAAACATGAGCAGTCTTCAAAAATGAAAAAACCTTTGGCAATGGTTCTTGCCCCAACTAGAGAGCTCTGCATACAGGTGGAGGAACAAGCTAAGTTGCTTGGAAAGGGCCTGCCTTTTAAGACTGCTCTTGTTGTTGGTGGTGACCCCATGGCAAGACAATTTTACCGCATCCAGGAGGGTGTGTCTCTGATTGTAGGAACCTCTGGTAGGCTTATCGATCTTTTAGCTAAGCATGATATGGACTTGGATAGGATTTCAATTTTGGTTCTTGATGAAGTCGATTGCATGCTTCAAAGGGGCTTCCGTGAGCAGGTGATGCAAATATATAGAGCTCTGTCACAGCCCCAAGTTTTAATGTATTCGGCAACAATCTCAAAAGAAGTTGAGAAAATGGCAGGCTTAATGACAAATGATTTGGTTATTGTGACCGTTGGAAATCCTGGCAATCAAAATTCTTTTGTAAAACAAGTAGCAATCTGGGTGGAGTCCAAGCAAAAGAAGAAAAACCTTTTCGAGATATTGACAAGCCAGCAGCATTTCTTGCCACCCGCTGTAATTTTTGTAGGATCAAGACTTGGTGCAGATCTCCTTTCTGAAGCAATAACAGCCACTACTGGGGTAAAAGCTATATCAATACACGGAGAGAAGCCGATGAAGGATAGAAGAGAAATTTTAAGATCATTTCTCACAGGAGAGGTACCAGTGCTTGTGGCCACAAGCATTTTGGGCCGAGGAGTAAATCTCTTTGGTGTGAGACAGGTTATTATGTTTGATATTCCGAATTCCATAAAGGAGTATGTCCACCAGATTGGAAGGGCATCACGTATGGGAGAGGAGGGTACATCAATTGTTTTTATAAATGAGGAAAATAAAAAGTTGTTTCCTGAGTTAGTTGAAGTCCTAAAATCTTCTGGGGCTCCTATTCCGAGAGAGCTGGCTAATTCTCGGTACATGACGAGAACTTTACAACTTCTGATTGTTGTAAACAGTAAAGATTGCATTAGAAGAGATATTTAGTATGTGGTACAAGTTTTAGCATGGTAACTTTAGCTTTATATTTCAATATTGAATTGCTCTCAATAGCTGATGGAAAAGCTATGGACTGGCGTCATTGTTTTTCAAATATTAACTTCACATTAGTCTTTTAGGTCTTATGGAATGTATAAATTTGTCCCTGCTTCTGTCGAGGAGGTAATCAGGTAGTAAAAACTTATTGTAACTCTCTTTTTTTCCTGCATCATTTTAAATAATAAGGGTTGCTGAGATTCTGTTTGTGCTGACTTTCTTCTATCCTTTAATGTCCAGGGAAATGCCTCTATCAAAACTAGAAGACAATAGCAGGAAATTATCATCTTCGGGCAGGCTCATACTTGCTGGAAGAATGAGTATCATGTAGTAGGAAAATGCCTCAATCAGAGTTGAAAGACAAGTACAAGGAACTTGTCATATTTGGAGAAGCCTCGTACTTGCTGGAAGAATGAGTATCATTTATAATCTAAAAAGGTCAGAGATGCATGTTAACATTTATTCTGCGTTTGCTTGATTGGAATGGAGTGGAGTGGGTTGACAATGGAGTAAATTCTAACGTTAATTTCATCTATATCTATATCTGTGGCCTTGTTATATTCCAGCAAATTATGCTAATATTCATTTATTCCATATCACTTGTCCGATGCCATTCTATTCTCAAACTCTATTGTCTTCACAATTCTACCATCTTGTTTTTATTACGCAATCTGCATCATCTTGTCCTTAACTCCTTCCATATGTCATTCTTCAATTCCATCTTTAATAATACACATAATTCCCTTCGAACCAAATTATAATATTATAGTTAGCCGTCAGCAGTCTACATAGCCAGTTCTTGGGTGATTAAGTTTGAGTTGCACCCTTGAAGTGCATAACGATGCTGTTGCATATATTACATGTTTTAGATGATGCGAGGGAAAATATTATAATTAATACCCATCAAGAAATATTTCTATATTTCCGTGTCATAGGAAGGGTTGCCTTTACGATTAGGCCAAGTGACTAATCTCCAACCTCTAAACAGTTTTCTAACTGATCCAGACGTGTAAATATTAAAAGAAAAAAGAACTACTGGATGTTTTGCTTTTCACAGGTTGTGCCCGACATTATATGCACAAGGACTGAGTATATGTTATTGTTTCTGTTTCTCTAATATTTGTACATACAGAAATCAATTTATTGGTTTTTTTTGCTAGTTCTGTTGATGAAATTCAGATTGTCATAGGCAGTTATGCTGGCAGTCAGCAGGATCGGAATGCAAAGAAATTTGTGCCGACAGGAGCTGCTGATCCTGTCGTCTTCCTGTTTCTAGTGCACAAACTGAAGATTTTCATTGCCAGCGAAATTCTGTTGCCTTAATCTAAGATCTCTCCGCAACTCCTCGGTGGAAATAATTGGTCTGTATAACTCAAGTATTTTAATATTTTGTGATAAATATGACCCTTAGTTTTGTTAAATAGTCGTGCTGGTGCTTAAATCTGACCATCCTATGGATTGGACATAAGATGTTACTGCTGTGAAACTTCAATACATTGTACTATTCCACTATCCCTTTTGTTTGGAAACTTCAGTGTAGTATTATTGCAAAGAACCATATTCCTCGACTTTATAACCAATAAATAAATAATTTTCAATAACAGCTTATCAAAATAATACAATCGAAATGCATTATTTGTAGGGGTTTAGTGGTTTAGAGGTAAATAGTTTTCACCTTTTGTACTATACTTTTAACTATTATTTATCTATCAGTATATGCATAATATACTTCTAAGTCCTGGAGGTGACCACTTGTGCGGGCCGGGTTGGAAGTGGGTTGAGCACTAGAAGGTTGGGCACTGAACCGGCATTGAGTTGAAACGAGTCGTGTCGGGTTCGGACTTGAATCGCAAAAATGGAACACTGGACCGGCACTAGTGTTGGTTGTGCGGGCGTGTAGGCTGTTCCTATATTATTTTTTTTGAATTTTGTATTGTTGCTTTTACTGACTTTTTTAGTGACTTGACTTGTGTTGGGGACGAGCCGGGCCGTTGAACCGCTGCTACTTTAATTTTATCTTATTTTCTGTTTCTAAAATTCTCATATATAGATTTTTGATTTAAAAATTCATATAAAACATTATTTTTTTATAATATTTAAATTCATATACGTATAAAATATTATCGTGTGTAATATTAATTTTATTACAAATTTAATTACATATAATATTTATTGTCAGTTCTACAAACCCGCACAACTGGTTAGCTCTACTTCTAACAGCTTTAATTTATATACCGACTACAAATTGCGATTCATACAATATCAACTCTCCAGAGAATTCGTATCTACACATATTTTAATTTGTACAACCTGGGGAAAAAATTAGAATTTTAAAGGTGGTTGGGTGAGAGTTACCGAATGAATATATGAAAATATATGAAATTACGTTGATACTTCAACTATCTTTTTTTTCTATTTTATTTGAAAAATTGCATTTTTTTCCCACGACACAGCTTAGGCTAGGGCCTTGGGCAATTCGGACCAAGGCAATCTAGAAACTGTTTGGCCATAAAAAGTAAAGTAAAAGTCAATGAGATGCCATTATTTAGGCTAACTCTGCAGGGAAATTCTTCCCTGAATTCTTTGCACAGTTGCACTCAATGTTTTTGTGCAGTGAGAACAATAATACAGGTTATACAGCCCCATGTTTTCTTTACTGACATGTGGCAATAAAGCCTTGAATATTGAATTAAGCTCCGTTATTTTTGCTTGGAAATTTTACCTCTAAAGACTCTTTCTTATAGCAATTATACTTTCTTTCAAAGCAGGGTTATGTCTATTGAATTACTCCTACACTATAGTATAAAAGAATATCCGTGGTCTGATCAAGAAATATATATAAACCTTACCTGCTTGTTTATAATGTGACACAAGATGAAAGGAACCACAGCTCTTATGTTTCTGTTTCTAGTTCTATGTGCATTCATTTCTCTGCTACTACTAAATGTATCTATGTTGTATGATAACCTTTTTATGTTTTTATCGACACGTATTTTTCGATATTCTGTGTTCAACAGCATCGTATTTGTTATTCTAGCCAGGAGTTTTCGCTCTTCTGCTGGTGGAGTTGAGTTATTATCTTCTCCTCAATTTTTTAGAGTATTGGAGGAGGAGCAAATTGGAGATATGGGGTATGCTAGCAAGGACAGCGAGATAAATGGTTCAAATGATAATGACTCTCACTGTGACTCGGGTGGTTATGAGGAGGACAATGATCATAACGAGATAGATGGTTCAAATGATTATGACTCTCACTCTGGCTCAAGTGGTTATGAGGAGGACAATGATGATAATGGTAGTGGCAGTGAGATAGACCGGATTGAGGATAACGATGAAACTGACAATGACTTGGAGAACAAAGTTGAAGCATTCATCTCTAAGGTCATACAAGGATGGAAGGAAGAACTAATGAATGACAAAACTAAATTGAATATGTGAGCTACCTGATATAAAAATTTATGAAACCATAGTCCAGTTGCATATATCCGATAAAAGTTCGAGTTAATTGCATTTTCTATCTCAATGGTTTGGAATAATGTCACTTTAATACTCATATTTTAGATAATTGCACAATGCATCCCACAACTATTTTGAGCGCCGCACTTTGCACCCTTTTCGTTAAAATGTTAAGGGTAGTTTAGGAAATTAAAAATATTTAATTATAATCAGACCTTTATTTGAGTTTTTTGACCCTCTAAACGATATTTTTTGGAAAAATTTAAAGAACGGAAGTTCGAGAGAGCGAAAAGATCTTTTCAAAATAATAAGAATCGAATTTTTCGGGATTATAACGAAATTGGAATTAAATAAAACATACACTTAATGAATTTATAAATTCTTTTTGACCATCTAAACGACATTTTCTGGAAAAATTTAAAGAACGAAAGTTGTAGAGAAAGAAAAGATTTTTTCAAAACAATAAGGTTCAAATTTTTTGGGGGAATTAAATAAAACAACGCTTAATAAATTTGTAAATTAAAAAATTATTTCTACATTTTTTTATTATTTTGAGAATATTTCAAAATATAATATGAGAAAATATCATGAACAAAAATTGTAACAATTAAAAATGATTTCTGAATCATCAAAATTCATCAAAATCCAAACTGAATTGAATTTATTATAAATTTTACAAGATTACTAAATTTACAATTTATTTAAAAAAATTATAAAAAAGATTCCGAAAATTTTGAAACTTATTGTTTTGAAAAGATATTTTCGTCCTCTACAACTTTCGTTCTTTGAATTTTTCTAAAAAATATTGTTTAGAGGGTCAAAAACTTGAAATAAATGTCAGATTATAATTAAATATTTTTAATTTTCTAAACTACTCCTATCATTTTAACGGAAAGGGTGCAAAGTGCAGCGCCCAAAATAGTTATGGGATGCATTGTGCAATTATTTAAATTATGAGTACTAAAGTGTCATTAATCCAAACATTGAGATGTAAAATGCAATTAACTCAAAAAGTTCCCATGCTACCGCGCACATATGTGACATGGCCCAAATACCAAATGACAATCCCATGACGGTACGAGCGTGTGGCTTACTTAACAATCCTGTGACTTGGCTCTGAAGTTTGGTAAATAATTCAAACCCAACCAAACATGCACAATTACGCATCATATTCCACTCAGTCAGAAGGTACGCGGTGCACTCGAAGAACTCGATCCACTCAGAGGCTAATTCCTTGAAGAATTCCCGCTCGAGTTTAGTAAATATTCACATTCTATTTTAGATGCTATGTTGCGTATTGTAAATAGTTCTCAGAATAGCCCATATTTCTTGGTTGAGGATCAATCTCTTCTCCTGTCTTCCTCTTCCATTTTTCATTTCCAACTTTACAATAAAGCCTTCTGTTCTGGGATTTGATCTTAGCCCGCCCTTGGTGATCAAAACTACTATACTGGAGGGAGTAGGGATTCTCATTTTTCTTAAGGTTTAATAAAATAGAACTGTCAAGTACAAAATGTTCTAGAAAGGTTACATGTTCATATGAAGTTAGTGACAGTAACAAGGTAAGATAAGATACGGCAAAAAGTGGTATAGCTGCAGGATCTTGTGGTAAAAATATTGAAAAACTAAAACTACGACCATACACTCTGTCAGTACTCAGTAGCATCAATAAGCCAACCTGAATATTACCACTCACCAGATGTAAATAACTTCATGTGTTTTTATGTTTTGCATACTTGTGTAATTTTGTTGCCTTGAAAGCATAAAGCATGACTATGAATCTATGATACACCATATGGAACACCCACTCACCTTCCTATTACCCAAACCAACAACAGAAAGCAAAAACAAAGAAAAGTATTTTTCCCAGTGAAGTAGGAGAGTTCATACCCTGGAAGACCACAAACTAGATTAAAGGACAATGTTGATTGCTGGGAGCAATAATTGAAATCATAATAACATTTACCACATAATTTAACCACTTCTAACTGTTCTATAGATCCCTAGAAGACAAAAATGATGGTTAAGCCAGATAAAAGATGTCGAAAAATAAACACTTACATGCATTATTCTTGAATTCTTTGATATTCATACAAGTTAGACAGTTGATTTGGGGAAACAGTTTCAACTACATAACAGATACCGGCCATATGGTACACAAAAAACAAGTACCCTAACCAAGACCAGTTCCGGCATTTCTTGACACTGCATCTGCCTTTATTCGGGGAGGCCTAACTATACGATCAATGAGCCCATATTCCAAAGCTTCTTGAGCATTAAAGCGTTTCATCCGGCTTAAGTCATTATAAATCTGTGCAATGTAGTAAAAATGATAAAATTTGTGATATGCATATTATAAAGATAAATGTTAAAGTAACTGAAAAATGTAGTGCACATATTAGCATGATTATTAATTGGATTTTTTTTCTAATTTAACAAATGATACTGCACTTCTTGTCTACAACCAATCAGGCAACCCTAAGATGTACAGAAGATTTAGAATCAGACTAACAATATATTACAAAGTGCATTAACTACGGAGTTCATGTTCTAATTTAAGGTTGTCATGGCCTCACTGCTACCTAATGGAATTCGGAGCTGGCTGTAACTACTAAGATGTAGCCTTCAAACCACTATGGACCAGCTACAATTATTATAGACAAAAAATGCATTCTACCAATCTAGCAAGAAATCACTCACTTAAACAGTGTCACTATCTGCTCAGGATTACATAGCACAAGGCCCCTATTAACATGTTCTAGTATCATCTTCTGTTCAAGAATCAAAGGAGGCCAGGAAAAACATTATTTGTGCAACTCAAACAAAAAATAATTCCAGCGAGATATCAAATATACCTTCTCTTCAGGCTGGCCTGTCTTCTGAGACAACTCTTTGAAAAGATAATCTCTGATTCTGAGAAGCTCATTTGCTTCATTGCGAATGTCATCAGCCTGTTGAATTACTAATAAGTGTACATGACTGCATACAAGAGACTTATAACAATATTGGTGGAAATATATATATCCAATTTAACTAATTCTAAACAGCTAAGAGACATAATCAAACCTGACCACGAGCTGCCCCTGCAGGGGATTGTAAGGCAACTCTTGAAAGAGGCATTGCATTGCGATTTCCCTTCATCATGTAGAAAAAGAAGAGAAGAATTTAAAGATAGAGATCATACAAAAGAATAAATTTTAAATTTGAACTTCAACAACTTGTGACTTGTCTAACTCATACGAGTTTAAGTAAATGATTTTTGTTTGATGAAATTATGGAGGAATTAAAAAAAACTGTCTTGACTAGAGGATATCTACAAAAAAAATCCAATTTCACAAAATGTAGAAGTTTACTCCTAAATTACTAAAAGCAATAAAAGAGAGCCCCTGCTACACTCACCTACTACTTCACCGTTGATATTTTGCAAATCAATTCCACAGATACATATCCAGACACTATCTAGTTCTCAAGTCTCGAAACTACCTTGTCAAAACTATAGCATTTAAAAAACTTTAGTAGTTTGTTTTGCCATTGAAAACTGCAAAACGCTAAATCTGGGTATTAATATTCCACAATTAAAAAGGGATCTTGAACATGGTTTTGAGACAGAGCTGTTGAAGAATTTAAAAAATGGAAAGATTACTTGGCTACATATAGAAAATGTACCACTTATAATTGTTTAACCTGGTCCCTTTATTATCACAGAATAACTTCTGCCTAGGTAAATTGTCTATAATTTTTAGAGAATACCTTTTTGGCTTTTTCCTATGTAAATTGTCCATAATTTTCACAGAATACCTTTTTCCTACATAAATTGTTTGTAAATTTGAACTACCATTGTGCTATAAGGGCACTACCTTTTCTCCAGCTGCAAGAAGAAAACCGGCAAGATTGTATGCATAGCCCACACAGTGGGTACCGACGGGACTTTTCAAGCTTTGCATAGTGTCATAGATAGCCATACTTGGAGTGAGCTGAACAAGCAGACAACAATCCAGAAAAGAGGTATAGGAAGAGACAAGTTAAAATTTTCACCATATTTTATAAAAAAAAATGTGGGCAATTGTTTTCACATATGACAACTAGATTGTAGAATAACTCACATCTCCACCAGGACCATTAATGTACATATACATCATCTTGGAAGATTCGATACTATCAAGGTATAACATGGTTGCCAGTATTTGGTTGCTAAATTCTTCATCTATATTTTGCCCAATAAATATAACACGTTCCCGGTACTGCAACAAAAGTTCAGTGAATAACTACCAGTCGCTTGAATAAGTAATTCATATGTTGGGTGTCAATTTGTTCTAGCCAAAAGCTTATTCAAACACAAAAACATATAGAACATGGAGCAAATATAATTCGACAAAATTTTTAGTTCATGCAAGATGGATAGACCACTGTTTGTTCATCTTGTGCCATGACTATCGTAGTTCATAAGATTTTTTAGGTTAGAAAATAGGTTTCCATTATCACCCATAACGACTTACCAGGGCATTCCATAAATCAACCCATTGCCAACTTCCCTCACCAGGTGTTCTGTATGGCACTCTTGGTGTTCCTATGGGCATCATTCTAGCACGTGAGCGGTTCGGTTTACCATTACAAGTCCTGAAATTATAGAATATATTAATATATATCTGACATTCTGACATGGAGACTTTTTATCCCCAGAGATTAGTCAAGTTCCTCTTGTCAGGAAATATCAGATATCACACCCCAAGTATGAATTCTATGACATTTTTTATTTGCGTAATTGCAGTAAAATCATCAACAACAAAAAACCATCGCATACATTGGTCAACAAACTGCACTATGCACTACCAAGTTTATTTTTGGGGTCCAAATTTAATCAAATGATGCTCAATTAGTTTTAAATATTTATTAGTTACTTTAAAGTTTAGCAAAACATGCCATGACTCACAAATAACAGAAATTGAATACTAAAATTCCACATAAACATCGGCAAAAAGTCCAAAACACACCTGGATTCAATACTCTTATGCACCTTGTTATGAAATTCAACATTCAAATTAGGTCTTAAAATCCCATAAGAAGCTGCCCATAATCAAGAAAACTCATAAAAACACACATTCTTAACCAATAAAGAGAGACCCATCATATGAAATTAAGAAAAAGATAGGAAATGGAAAAAAGATACAAACTTGGGGATTGCAGCCTCAAACCCACAAAAACCTTGGTGGCACAGCTGCCAAAAACACAAAATTATGCACAATTAAACCAAAATATTTACAGCAATATAAAAGATAATAATATATGGGTATGATTTTAGAGAGAGAAAAAGAGAGGTACCTTAAAGAAGAGTGGGAAACTGTAGAGCGAGAGTAGAGACATGAAGAAGAAGAAGAAGTTGATGTTTGGAGAGAGAGCGCCATTTGCAAATCTCAACTGAGATAAAATCATAAATCGGAAGAAATTGTTTAAATTTTGAATCCGGATCCAATCGTATGACCCGACCCGTATTCACTAGAAAATATATATGTTTTCTTTTTCTGAAAATATTTCTATACCATTTCAATAATTAAATTTTTATTATTTTAAAATATATCTAAAATTTTAAAAAATTCCATCAGACTTTATGTCAACTCTTATATACATCAACTTCCTAAAAATTAAAACCAAATATAATTAATTTATTAAAATATTTTAAATTTTAAATCCATGGTTTCGGGATATATAACAAAAGTAGTATTAATCGATAAAATAATTATTATGGATTGAAAGACATATTACTATCATCAAGTAAGTGTGTTATGCCCAATATTTGGACATGGGTCCTAGGCAGGCCCAATGACATAAATTGGCCGGCCCACCTCGCATCTGGGCTCACATGGCTTCAAAGCCCATATCCAGCTCGCATCGTGTTAATGATGATAAAATATTCTAAGGCCCTTGGCCTAGCGTTGGGTCGCATCGCTAGCTCACCAGCCTTAGACTCATTCAGCATCAAGAAGGAAGAAGAAAGGAGAGCCGGCCCTCAGCCCGGTTCGCTTCTCATCACCTCCCAGGTCGCATGGATTTGCCAGAGAGGCCTTCAGCCCGGCTCGCTTGGACCGGCTCACTGCCTCCAGATCGCTTCGCTAGCCCGGAGTACTTAGCACGGATTTCTCATAACTAGCTGAAAGGCTCCTAGCCTCATGGGCTCACCTCACTTGGTATTATTTGCTAATCTGAAGACTACAGAAGGCCCCCCAGGGTAATATCTCAACATACTTATCTCTTTGAAGACAGCTAGCCCCACGGGCTCTCATCTCATCAAGGGATCCGCACATGATCACCTCTACATACTGCTCCCGTGAGGCCACATCACGCACAACCGCTCCCGCGAGGCCATATCGCGCATAACTCCCTACGGGAACCCCTTGCTCTACAACTCCATGACAGCCCCCGGAGCCTAACGGGCTTGGGCCATGGCAGTTACAGACATCTGGGAAGTTTGCCCTCCACATCCACACAGACTTGGGCCAAAGCCCAGCACGTCTAAGGATTTGGGCCTGATGGACCGGACCAATACCTAGCCCATATAGGTAACTTGTCCTCCAAGAACTACGTGTGGCTTGAATCCCTATATAAAGGGTACGTAGGCCTCTTGTTTCAGTTGAGACAACAGTTGGCAGCAAGAGAACACATATTTTCTCTGGCCTTCTAACGAATCAACAACAAGATCAGCTACCAAAATCCATCACTTTCCTCCCGCGTTCTTCGCGTTCTTCATCAAGTTCATAGCAAAATCATCATATTTTGCTCCGTGATTCCAGCAAACCTCCAAATTACTGTTATACCAGTTTCTCCCTATAACAATTGGCGCTAGAAGGAGGGCTACTTGACATCTGAGGGAGAAGGATGTCTAACTCTAGGAGAACCGGAAACTCATCAGAAAGTGATAGAGCTGAGGATGACGAGACCCCGAGACATGCCGACGAGAACCCGCCTCAGACCGACCCCAAACTCTTGGAATTCCTTGATGAGATGGGTCAGCAGATGCTCGAGTTCAACAAGAGAATGAGGCGGATGGAGAGGAGAGGCGCCTCTAAGAAGGCTAGCGCGAGCGCCCGGCGACGAATGAGGAGGGCCAATAAATCTAAGCGGCCCTGGTCGACCGTGAAACCTCGTGACCTCATGAATGATTTTAATGATGAAGCCGGAGATGTAGGGAAGGATGAATCATTAGAGTGGGATGAGGTGCCCCCCAGTCAGGCGCGGCAGGCCCATGAGACCCCTCACAGGTCGTTTCATGGCCCAGCCCCCTCTGAGGCGAAGGCAACCAGTGTTTTTGACAGGGTCGGGAGAAGACTAACAGAGCATGATCTAAGGATAAAGCTGGAGAGAGCCCGAACTAAAAACACTGAGGTAAGGCCCCCGAGTCTAGCACGTGAAGCAGAGGGACCCCCTCGCCATCGCGAGCGCGCCAGGTCCCCATATCGTGCTCATGTACCGGAGAGGCCCCCTCCCAGGGGAAGAAATCAGGAAGCTCAGTCCGTGATAAGTGGAGAATGTGGAGGCCGAAGGCGTGAACAGGCACCGCCCCCATCGCATAGGGCCAGTAATGAAAATAATAATGAGGAGAGGCTGGGAAACCTCCGCATGAACGATCTTAGGCAGCTCCTAGAGCGCATGGAGAAGGAGAAAACTGCTCCAAATCCTATCTCCACCCAGTCACCTTTCACCAATGAGATCCGAGTCGCACCTCTGCCCGCCATCTTCAGAAACAACCCGAATCTCACTTTTAATGGTGATACTGATCCAGCCGAATACCTAATCCGCTTCAATATTGAGATGGAAGTTTACCAGGTTTCCACTCTAGCCCGGTGTCGGCTATTCGCCGCCTCTCTCAGGGGTAGTGCCCAACAGTGGTTCTCCAAACTCGGGCCCGTTATGATCGACTCATGGGAACTACTGGCAGATATATTCATCAAACAATTTCAGTCTTCCATGCTCTATGCCCCACCTGTGGCGACCCTTGCTAATATTAAGCAAAGGGAAGGAGAAACTCTGCAAGATTACTTCAAGAGGTTTAATGCCGAAGTACCCCGAGTTAGAGGAGCAACTGAAGAGGCTGTAAAGAACTTCCTGATAGCAGGTCTTAAGGAGGGAACTGACTTCTGGAAAAGCCTACAAGCTAAGACACCTGAAACATTGTCTGAGTTCTACCGGCAGGCTGAGCCCTTTAAATGGGTGGAGAAATCTATGCTTGACTTAAAGAAGAGTAACAACAATGGAGGCCGGGGAAAGAATAACAAACGCAAGGGATCCCGGAGTCCGGATAATAGATACAAGGGCCGTAGAGACAGAAGCCCCAGCCCGAAGAGGTATGATAAAAGGGAAAGAGAGAGGTCCCTTGAGAGCCATAGGTCAGAGGACAGGAGGCCTTATCCGAAATACAGCCGCCACACCCCACTAGTGGCCCCAATTGAGCACATCTACGCAATTAATGCCTCTAAAGGAATCTTCAAGAAGCCTCCACCAATGACGAATTACGGTAGAAAGGACTCTCGGAAGTTCTGCGCCTACCATGAGCAGTCGGGCCATGACACCGCCGATTGCAGATATTTGAAAGACCAGATTGAAGACCTCATTAGAAGTGGTCACCTCACTGAATGGGTGGTAAGAGAAGTGAAGAGACATCAGAGGAGTGATTATCATAGCGTCCCGCCTC
The DNA here is from genome assembly GCA_028671895.1 of Oenanthe sinensis. Taxonomy (NCBI): domain Eukaryota; kingdom Viridiplantae; phylum Streptophyta; class Magnoliopsida; order Apiales; family Apiaceae; genus Oenanthe; species Oenanthe sinensis. The sequence continues at coordinate 26,568,890 of CM053812.1, read as the reverse complement.
CTCCTTCGAAAGATAAGGCTCCCCAGGATAAAGAGAGACCTGGGCTTGGCAGTACTAGAGATGGCAGTATCCATATTATCATCGGGGGTCCTCATATTGGTGGAGATAGCAAACGAGCCATGGAGAGATATGCCAGAGAGGCCAAGGAGCGTCCCCTCACTAATATCCACCACCTCTCGCAGAGACCTCCCAAGCTGTTTAAGGGAGAGGAAACTGATATTATGTTTACCGAAGAGGATGCCAAATGGGTCCATCACCCCCATAATGATGCCCTGGTAGTTAAAATAAAGAATCGGATCCTCGAATGTGCACAGAGTACTTGTCGATAATGGAAGCGCTGTTAATGTTCTCACTTATGACGTCTACCAGAAGATGGGTCTCCTTGACAAGGATCTCACGCCTACTATCGGCCAGCTCTACGGATTTACCGGGGCCTCGGTTAGCGTTAAGGGCCTCATTAAACTCCCCGTCACCCTAGGGGAGGAGCCCTGCATGACCACCCAGGTTGCAGATTTCATGGTGGTAGACCAGCACTCTGCCTACAATGCCATAATTGGCAGGCCCATACTGAAGGAAATGAGGGTGGTGACCTCTATTTACCACCTCTCAATGAAGTTTCCCACTCCAAAGGGGGTAGGATGTGTCAAGGGCTGCCAGTATGATTCTCGAGAATGTTATAACAAGGCCCTCAAATCAGCCGAGAAGACGAGTAGAGAAGTAAAAACCATCAATGTAGACGATTACAAGCCAAGTTCATGTGATACCATGATCCCACCAAAAATAGAGGACGCTGTGTGCAACACCATCACCGTCGAAGAGCTCCCGCAAGATTATTTTGAAAACATGGGAATTCAAGTAGAGCCGATACCGGGGGCACTCATGATGGAGCCCTCCCAGCCAGTTCAAAATTTGGTAGAAGGAATTGTGGAAGAGGCTAGTGATGATGAGGAGACCCCAGAGCAGTTAGCAAAAAGACTCAGTAAAGGAAAATGGGTTCCAGAGGAGACCTCAGCAGTGATAGATCTCCCCAACGGATTCTCTCGTAAAATCACAGGCATCACCGAAAGATTAGTCAGTCCGAGCGGACCCGGGGGGTACACATTGGAGGATCAAAACAAGGAAGTGCTCTCTATTGAAGAAGTGGGAGAAGCAGGTATGACTCAGGATTTTGAGATGGATATTGATCCACGTATGCCCGCTCATGTAGAAAGAGTTGGGGCAGCCGAAGATACTATCACAATTCCGGTGGACGCACATGATCCTTCTAAGTGGCTGAAGATTGGCTCTAATCTCGACCCAAACATGAGAGACTCTCTGGTCTCCTTCCTCAAAAGTAACCTGGATGTGTTTGCCTGGTCTCATGCTGATATGGTAGGGATTGACCCTAAAGTTATGTGTCATCACCTTAACATTGATCCAAATAAAAAGGGGGTGAGGCAGAAAAGGCGCCCTGTCAGTGGAGAGAGGGCTGAAGCCCTCAAGGAAGAAGTGGACCGGCTCCTCAAGGTCGGGCTCATCAAGTAAGCTTTCTATCCTACATGGTTGGCCAATCCGGTTCTCGTAAAAAAGCCAAATGGGAAGTGGAGGACTTGCATAGACTTCACTGATCTAAACAAGCATTGCCCCAAAGATAGCTTCCCTCTACCAAGAATTGATCAACTAGTGGATGCAACTGCTGGTCACGCACTACTCAGCTTCATGGATGCTTATTCGGGATACAATCAAATCCCCATGTATGAGCCCGATCAGGAACACACAGCATTCATCACAGATAGGGGTCTCTATTGTTATGTTGGGATGCCCTTCGGCTTACTCAATGCCGGATCCACCTACCAGAGGCTGGTAAATATGATGTTCGAGAAGCAAATTGGTAAAACCATGGAAGTATATGTAGATGATATGCTGGTTAAGTCTAAGGAGGCCGTGGATCACGTCGGCCACTTAGCCGAGATGTTTGACATCTTGAGGAAGTACCGGATGAAGCTCAACCCCCAGAAATGTGTCTTCGGGGTAGAATCCGGGAAATTCCTAGGCTTCATTGTTAATCACCGAGGGATCGAAGCCAACCCGGCCAAGATCAAAGCTCTAATAGAAATGAGGTCACCCAGGAATGTCAAGGAGGTGAAGAGCTTAACCGGGCGGATAGCAGCTTTAAATCGCTTTGTCTCCAAATCATCTGACAAATGCCAAGAGTTCTTCAAAGCAATCAGGAGCATAGGAAAGAAGTTCGAGTGGACCCCTGAATGTGAAGAGGCCTTTCAACAGATCAAAGAGCATCTAGGCAGCCCACCTCTCCTATCCAAGCCTCTAGCAGGGGAAACTTTAATTCTCTATCTTGCTGTTTCAGACTACTCGGTTAGTGCTGTTCTGGTTAGAGAAGAAGCGGACACTCAGTTTCCTGTGTACTACGTGAGCAAGAGGATGCTTGATGCAGAGACCCGATATACTAACATGGAAAAGTTAGTTTATGCTCTCATTCTGGCATCAAGGAAGCTCCGACCTTACTTTCAGGCTCACAAAATTGAAGTAAGAACCGCCTATCCATTAAGGCAAGTATTGCACAAACCAGAAACATCTGGCAGGCTATTGAAGTGGGCGATTGAGCTAGGCCAATTCGATGTTTCATACAAGCCCCGCAGTGCCATAAAGGGGCAGGCTCTCGCAGACTTCATTCTGGAATTTCCATCTCACAGTGACGAGAGCACACAAATCCCCACTAATGTCTTGAGCACCACACAAGAGGAAATCAAAGAAAACAGCGCTCCTTGGTGGACCTTGTACGTTGATGGAGCAGTGAATAATGAAGGAGCAGGTGCAGGGATAGAGCTTGTGACTCCGGAGGGACACAAACTCAATACAGCTATCCACTTCACCTTTCAGGCCACAAACAATGATGCTGAATATGAGGCCCTCATATCTGGCCTCAAACTAGCCTTAGAAATGAAGGCGGAAAACCTTAACATATTCAGTGACTCTATGCTGGTCGTCTACCAAATAAAAGGGGGGTTCCAAGCTAGGGGTCCTCGTACTGAGCTATATCTTAATTGTTCCCGACGGCTCCTCAGTCTCTTTAAAGAAGTCAAGATCGAACAACTCCCACGAGGTCAAAATGCCCATGCAGACGCGCTGGCCAAACTCGGCTCTCAGCGCGAGGCCACTCTGTTAGGGGTCATTCCCCTTGAAGTCCAGAGGAGGCCCAGTGTCCCTGAGGAACTGAATGAGAAGAAAACTTCATCACTTGAGCTAATGGAAATTGAGATTGAAAATCCAGCTCCAACTTGGATGACTCCAATATGGGAGTATATCAAAAGGGGTTCATTACCTGAAAATAATAATGAAGCTAGAAGAATCAAGTACAAGGCCGCACGGTATGTTATTTATGATGAGGTCCTTTACCGAAGGGGCTTCAATATCCCACTTCTCAGGTGTGTTGATGGGGCCGAATGCAATTATATACTTCGAGAAGTACATGAAGGTATTTGTGGCAATCACACGGGGGGTGGTTCTCTAGCCCACAAGATCCTCCGACAAGGCTACTACTGGCCTACTCTCAAGCACGACGCCATTGAATTCGCCAGGTCTTGCGACAAGTGTCAAAGATATGCTAACTTCAGCAACATCCCCGCTGCTCCACTCACCTCTCTGATGAGCCCGTGGCCCTTTGCCATGTGGGGGATTGATTTGATAGGAGAGCTGCCGAAAGCTAAGGGAGGGGTCAAGTATGCTGTGGTGGCAGTTGATTATTTCACTAAGTGGGCCGAGGCCGAACCCCTAGCCACTATCACCGCCAAGAAGCTTAAGGATTTTGTGTACAGGGCTATTGTGTGCAGGTTTGGGATCCCCTACAAGCTCATTTCTGATAATGGAAAGCAGTTTGATTCCAAGGAAATGCGAGACTTTTGTGACAACTTGGGCATCAGGAAGGACTTCTCAGCTGTCTGCCACCCTCAATCGAATGGCCAGACAGAAGCAATAAACAAGATAATCAAGCACACTCTGAAAGCTAAGCTGGATGAAAATAAGGGCAACTGGCCCGAGGAGCTCCCTAGGGTCCTCTGGTCCTACAACACTACCCCGAGGAGCACTACTGGCGAGACCCCATTCTCCTTATCATATGGATGTGAAGCTATGGTACCTGTGGAAGTTGGCTCCGGATCATTCCGTCGAGATCATTTTGACCCCAATAATAATGAGGTCAACCACCGACTCTACCTCGACATGATTGAAGAGACCCGGGCAGACTCTCAGGTCCGCTTAGCGTCGTACCATCAAAGGACAGCTAGGCACTACAATGGGAAAGTGAGGGCTCGTCCACTCCGAGTTGGAGATCTAGTCCTACGTCGGGTCATGCCAAACACCAAGATTCAGGCACATGGAGTTTTCGGTGCCAACTGGGAAGGCCCCTACAAGGTCAAGACTGTTCTCTGGGAGGGAACATATCACCTCTCTGATCTCAAAGACAAACTTATTCCGCGAGCATGGAATGCGGAACATCTCAAGAAGTATCTACCTTAACTGCCCATGTAACTGGCAGTACTATTTATTTTTAGACTTCGTATGAATAAATCATCCTAAGTCTCGGGGGGTAGTACTGTTATATAAACACCCCTCCGAGCTGATGTAATGACTCTATTGGCCCTATGTTCTTCAATTATTCAAGAAATATGCATGGTTTTCTTTCAAATTTTGTGTAATGTGTATCAATATTCATGAAAGTTCGTGCAGTTAGGGTCGAGCAACGACAATGTGCGGCCAGAAATTGCAAAGCGAGGCGAGGCCTAACGGCCAGCCAAGCGATGCGACGTGGGGCCCCGTCGTCACATAAGTGAACGATGCGAGGCCATAACCACGGGCCCCGTTGGGATGAGGTCAGGCCAGTATCGGTGCGAGGTCACTCTGTTCTAAGGCATACGAACCGGGCCCCCCCATGCGAGGCCATTTCTGTTCGAAGGGACTCAGGCAAGGCTCTCATGCGAGGCCAACCCGAAATGGACAAATAAGAAGCAAGTTCACAGGTAGCGACCTGATAGCAGTTGGTGATTTTGAAAGGTTGAAAAAAGTGAAGATTGACAATGTGAGGCCATAACCACGGGCCCCGTCGTCAAATAAGTAAACGATGCGAGGCCATAACCACGGGCCCCGTTGGGACGAGCTCAGGCCAGCATCGGTGCGAGGCCATTCGATTCTAAGAGGTACGAATCAGGCCCCCCATGCGAGGCCAAAAAACATACGAACTGACATGAGTTAAGCTCGTTTGATGGTATGTACAGAAAAAATATTAAAGCAGGTGATAAAAAAAAACTACTAGCCTCGCGAAGTGAAGTCCTAATCAGCTTGTCAAAGCGATCTCAAAACAGTTATGCAAATTCTAAGAAAATATGATATGCGATGAGAGCAGGACAGAAAAGCACATATAAGTACAACGATGCGAACAGAAAGAAGATGTAATAAATATCATAAAAAGGCAACTGTGAAATTAGTACAAATGCGAGGCATAGTCGGTGCCCGCAACCCATCGAATTCAGCTCGCAAGCGAGCACAAAGTACAAGAAAACAATTACAAATGAAAAAACAAACTACGAAGCCTCCTCTCGCTGCTGCTCTTCAGCCCGCTTCGCCTCGAGCTCTGCGGCTCGCTGGGAGGCCTCTTCCTCTACTTCTTTACGAAGCTGTTCCGCATAGACCCGGGTCGCCTCGCCTAGCAAACCCCAGTCGAAGTCAGGAACCTTCTTCATAAAAGACTTCATGAATTTGACCTGCCCAAGAGCCGAGGCCTCAGCAATTGCCTCCTTCTTCTCTCCAGCAAAAGCAGAGATCGCAGCCTCTTGAGTGGCGATCTGAGTCTGGAGCTCGTTCAACTTTTCATCTAAAGCAGCTCGCTCCTTCTCCAGCTCTTTGGCCTTGTCCTTCGCGGACCGGATATCCCTCTTCAGCGGGCTGAGCTCATCCTTCAGTTTCTTCTGCTCCTCGAGCAGCTTCTTCTTCTCGGCTCCCAACGATTCGACCTTGAAGTGAAGGATGGCATTCTGCTGAGCTTGAGCTCGCATTTCCTTGTGTCGGCTCGCTTGCCTATAAAAGAGCTCAGCCGCGGCTCGAGTCATAGCAGCATTATTCTCTTCGATGGAAGACTGGGCCCATAAGTTGAGGTCACTTTCGGACACATGAGAGTGGCCCAGCTTCGCGAAAGCATTAGCAGCTGCATGAGGAGGGACAGCGGCCACAACTGTTTCCTTTGCCGGTTCGCTTCGCTGCTTCTTGAGATCGGCCTTTCCGGCTTCAGCATCAAATGACCTCTTTTTTGAGTCATCTCGGGGAGGCTTATTTCCCGAGGCCTTAGCATCTTTTAGCGAGCCGAGCTGAGCCGGCCTCGAGACCACATTTGTGATCGCCACGTCATCGTCCTCCTCAGTGAAAGGAGGGGGAATGATGCTAGATTTCGACATACCTGCACAGGAAACATACAATGCGGTCAGAGAATAGTTGTCAAAAATAAAGCTTTGCAACAATATAAGCATAGACATGTATAAGTGCGAAGAGAATGCATAAGGATGAATTGATGCGATGCGAAGAGACAGATGTATATCATGATAAGCATAATGTACCGGACTCAATCCGGGACCGCTTCGCTTTAAATTTTCGGGTCGAGCTCGCAACAACCTTTCCATTTTTAGGAGATAGCCTCGCTCCATCCTTCAAGAAACCATAGGCGACCAAGTTTGAGGTCGTTACTAGTTTCTTCATGTTCCTCTCCTCGAGGGGCAGCTGCAGCAAACGGTCGGCTCGCTTTTTAGCCTCGCCAGAAAGTGATGTGCGAGGAGGAGCAACTTAGAAGAAAATCAAGAAAAAGACTCAGCCTCGAATCGGTTTTAAAAGAAAAAGTTAAAGGAGAAAATAACGAGGAGGGGGTGCATACCTGGTTTATAATTAAAAACTACAGGAACTCTGGTCACGTCGAACACGTAGAAATACGGTTCCTTCCAGTGACCCACATTGCTCGGGGCCCCATGCAACAAGTTCTTACCATTGAACTCGGGCCAGACCGAGAGATATAAATATCCGAAGTCTTTCTTCCCCGAAGACTTGAGGTTTAGAAAATATCCGAGCGTCTTCGCATCGAGGTCGGGGAAGTTTTGTTTTTTGTACAAGATGTACAGAGCAATGGCGGATCGCCAACCATTGGGGTTAACCTGGATGGGTGCGATGTGGAAGTATTCGCAAACGTCCAAGATGAAGGGATGCACGGGTGAAGTGATCCCAACTTTCAGCAGCGAGGTGGATAGGACCATCCTCGGGACACGACCCCCATTCTCTTCGTGATTGAATTTGTAGCATCTTTGATGAGGACGAGGCAGAACAATGCGACCCTCCAGCCTAAACTGCTCGACCGCCTCGGCCAGCGACTCTGAAGTCAAATTAGTTCTCAAATCTCGAGCCGCAAGCACTCTAGGAGAGGATGGCCTCGTCGAAGAGCTGCTCGCACCCTCACCCAAAGGCTTCGCTCCTATATAAATTGGTCCCTCCAGTTCAGGCTGGTCAGGTGGAATGTAGGCTTCGCCATCAGAGTCCTCAGGAATAAATTGATAATTTTCCAGGTCAATCGACCTGGTCACAGCATCGTCCTCCTCGCTGTCTGAGGATTCGACCCAATAAGAGGTTGCTTCATCTTCCAGGTTGGGATCGACCTCAGCGCGAACCCGTTTGCCCTTCGGGTCGCGGGGCTCATAATACGCACTCCCGAGCTCACTCCAGCTCGAATCGCTACGGACCGAAATTGGTTGTTGTGGATGTAGCGGCTCTTCGCCAGCCTGAGCAGCTCGTTCCGCGACCCTACGAGCGATCTCCTCCTCGGCTGCTTCCTTTGTTAGAGGGCCCGGCCCGGCATTCAAGAAGGAGAAGTCAATAGGGGTTATTGATTTCTTCTTCTTCCATTTTTTGAGGCCCTCGTGCCGATCCGAATCTTCTATGGCCCAGGACGGGTCCATGTTCAAAATAAATGAATCCGAACTCGACTGCTCGATCCGAGCTATGAGTGCAGCCGCCTCGGGGCTGACTTCGGTCCCCGGAATGATTGGATGCCGGCTCGTGCCTGATATCTCGTTCAGCTCACGTTGGAATTCACGCGAACCCCTCAGTTCCTTGGGGTAATGACTTAGAGGCGAAGAGGTACTCGTCTCCGAATCGCTCAACATCTGAAATAGATGGTGAATCAATTAAGGTGTGTGCTCTTAAAGAAGAAAAGGAAAATCTAAGTGTCCTCACATCGCACACGAGCCGGTCCTAAATCTAAGGTCGAGATCGCGACGCGAGGAGAAGTGGGGGTGTGTGAGGTGATGCGACCCGGTGAGTAGGATCGCATCGCATGCAATATACTTAATTAGCTAAACATTCAAACATAATAAAAGAGCGAAGACAAAATAATGAGTTCGGGTCGTTACCTTTCGTGTTGGAAGGGGGGCTCGAGTCGCTGGATGAACGTTGATCGGAACTCTGCTCGCTTGAAGATTCCGGCGAAGAAGGATGAACAAATCTGGTTCGCACTTGGATTCTGGGCATGAAAATCAGTTAAAACCACCGTTTGATCCTTGAGCTCTCGGACAGCTTTTCTCGAAAATGATCCTGGAAATGATTGAAAATGATTGGGGAAGTCACATATTTATAGGCAACTGAGGAGAGAGAAGGACACGGACACGTGTCGCATTCTCATTGCTCCGGCTCGAATCCAGTGCATGCGACTACATGGTAATAATGTGTAGCCCACTCTCCAACGGCTATATTCGGGCTCGGTTCGCACGAGGAGCCCCTTCAATTGCCCTGAAGCTGGAGAGGTTTTATGTGGCCAGCTCGGTCCATTTGATATCCAGATCGCTATCAGGATGGATCATCGCAAGAAGACTATCAATTCCACCAAGGCTGGGCAATTCGCTTCGCATCTCTATTAGAAGCCTTCTTCTGGTCGCTTCTTCTAGGGGATTTCTGGCTTCAATTATTATCTGATTCCACCTCGCATCGCTAATGGCGAGGAGGAATCGGGGGGTAGTTGTTATGCCCAATATTTGGACATGGGTCCTAGGCAGGCCCAATGACATAAATTGGCCGGCCCACCTCGCATCTGGGCTCACATGGCTTCAAAGCCCATATCCAGCTCGCATCGTGTTAATGATGATAAAATATTCTAAGGCCCTTGGCCTAGCGTTGGGTCGCATCGCTAGCTCACCAGCCTTAGACTCATTCAGCATCAAGAAGGAAGAAGAAAGGAGAGCCGGCCCTCAGCCCGGTTCGCTTCTCATCACCTCCCAGGTCGCATGGATTTGCCAGAGAGGCCTTCAGCCCGGCTCGCTTGGACCGGCTCACTGCCTCCAGATCGCTTCGCTAGCCCGGAGTACTTAGCACGGATTTCTCATAACTAGCTGAAAGGCTCCTAGCCTCATGGGCTCACCTCACTTGGTATTATTTGCTAATCTGAAGACTACAGAAGGCCCCCCAGGGTAATATCTCAACATACTTATCTCTTTGAAGACAGCTAGCCCCACGGGCTCTCATCTCATCAAGGGATCCGCACATGATCACCTCTACATACTGCTCCCGTGAAGCCACATCACGCACAACCGCTCCCGCGAGGCCATATCGCGCATAACTCCCTACGGGAACCCCTTGCTCTACAACTCCATGACAGCCCCCGGAGCCTAACGGGCTTGGGCCATGGCAGTTACAGACATCTGGGAAGTTTGCCCTCCACATCCACACAGACTTGGGCCAAAGCCCAGCACGTCTAAGGATTTGGGCCTGATGGACCGGACCAATACCTAGCCCATATAGGTAACTTGTCCTCCAAGAACTACGTGTGGCTTGAATCCCTATATAAAGGGTACGTAGGCCTCTTGTTTCAGTTGAGACAACAGTTGGCAGCAAGAGAACACATATTTTCTCTGGCCTTCTAACGAATCAACAACAAGATCAGCTACCAAAATCCATCACTTTCCTCCCGCGTTCTTCGCGTTCTTCATCAAGTTCATAGCAAAATCATCATATTTTGCTCCGTGATTCCAGCAAACCTCCAAATTACTGTTATACCAGTTTCTCCCTATAACAATTGGCGCTAGAAGGAGGGGTACTTGACATCTGAGGGAGAAGGATGTCTAACTCTAGGAGAACCGGAAACTCATCAGAAAGTGATAGAGCTGAGGATGACGAGACCCCGAGACATGCCGACGAGAACCCGCCTCAGACCGACCCCAAACTCTTGGAATTCCTTGATGAGATGGGTCAGCAGATGCTCGAGTTCAACAAGAGAATGAGGCGGATGGAGAGGAGAGGCGCCTCTAAGAAGGCTAGCGCGAGCGCCCGGCGACGAATGAGGAGGGCCAATAAATCTAAGCGGCCCTGGTCGACCGTGAAACCTCGTGACCTCATGAATGATTTTAATGATGAAGCCGGAGATGTAGGGAAGGATGAATCATTAGAGTGGGATGAGGTGCCCCCCAGTCAGGCGCGGCAGGCCCATGAGACCCCTCACAGGTCGTTTCATGGCCCAGCCCCCTCTGAGGCGAAGGCAACCAGTGTTTTTGACAGGGTCGGGAGAAGACTAACAGAGCATGATCTAAGGATAAAGCTGGAGAGAGCCCGAACAAAAAACACTGAGGTAAGGCCCCCGAGTCTAGCACGTGAAGCAGAAACCACGATTTTATCCATTCGAAATATGAGGTGATTTTAATTTTCTTATTACAACATAAACTACGTGCTTTTGATTTATGCATGAAACTTAATACTCAGTAGCGTATCTTTTACAACAACTATATATACATTGTACTGCAATTGGTTTTTTTTGTTAATGAGTGATTATATATACTAGCTTGTATCCCGTGCGATGCACGGATGAATTTTTTTAATTTTTTAATATTTTTATTTTAATATTTTTTAATGATTTGAATTTATTTGTATTTGTATAATAATAATTTAAATTTTATTTAATATTATATGTATATGTTTTTATATAATTTATTTGTATTTATATTTTAATAGGATAATTTTTGTTTGTTTTGTATAGAGATGTATTTTACTTAGGAGATTAATGTGAGATATTTTAGTTAGAATATTAATATGAGATTGTATTTTAGTAGTAATGTTTATATTCTTTAGAATTATAATGTTTATGAGTTGTTTGCATAAAAGGAGAATTATTGGTGTTAGAATTGTATGTATGATTATATTCTTTTAAAATTATATTTTATTAAAATTCAACGGTTAAGATTATTTCTATGGTTCACTTAAAATTGGACGGTTAAGATCTTTTTTATGGTTCATCTAGTACCATACCGACCAAAATTTTTAATCTTTCATTGATTTGAATTTATTTGTATTTGTATAATAATAATTTAAATTTTATTTAATATTATATGTATATAATTTATTTGTATTTATATTTTAATAAGATTTTTTTTTGTTTTGTATAGAGATGTATTTTACTTAGGAGATTAATGTGAGATATTTTAGTTAGAAGATTAATATGAGATTGTATTTTAGTAGTAATGTTTATATTCTTTAGAATTATAATGTTTATGAGTTGTTTGCATAAAAGGAGGATTATTGGTGTTAGAATTGTATGTATGATTATATTCTTTTAAAATTATATTTTATTAAAATTCAACGGTTAAGATTATTTCTATGGTTCACTTAAAATTGGACGGTCAAGATTTTTTCTATGGTTCACCTAGTACCATACCGACCAAAACTTTTAATCTTTCCTCTTTAATAATATAGTATAGATAGATAGGTCCATACTCCAATGAAAACCCAATAATATGAGAAATGAGATCTAATCTTTGTCATTCGTTTAAATAATTTATTTTAATCTCCCACCATTGATTAATTTTATTCATATATTCATATTCCACCATCATCTTCTTCCTACTTCCACCATCACTTTCGGTCATCACCAACCATCACCTCTGGCACCATTTCCGGTCACCACTTGCCAAAATTTACAAATCACCAACATAATCTCAAAATCATCGGATTTAAATAAAAATATTACAGACACAAATCATGATACTCAAACCACCACATATTCAATACATTTGCAAACACCTCTGACCAATATCTCCGGTAACTACCTCTGACCGCCATCAACAAATCACCAACATTACATTAGAATCACTATAGTCAAACAGAAATCACTATCATACCAAAATCATACTCCCTCCGTCTCAATTCAAGTGACTTGTTTGACTTTTGGTGGTCAATTTGACCAAAGTTTGACCGAAGATTAAAGATTATTATTTTACAATTTTTAATAATTAAAAGTTATATTTTAAAGTAGATATGATATATTTTCTAATGATATTACTTTTTAATTTTTTTATAATTATATTATATATATAATTTACGGTCAAAACTTAGTCAAATTGACCTCAAAAAGTCAAACAAGACACTTGAATTAGGACGGAAAAAGTAAAATTTAAACAAAAATTACAACAATCAAATGTAAATAACCTCTATCAAACCACAATAACAAGCATCACCTGTTGACACCGTCTATAAATCACCAAAATAATATCGTAATCACCTAATTTGAAAAAAAAAATCACCACGATAAAACAAAAATCACCTCATCATCACCAATAATCACACACTTTAATCATCATCTTTGACACCATTCCCTCCACGGCTCCACCACTTCCACTTCCACCACCATCATATCACTACAATATCGTCATCAACATTCCTAAACCACCATCGCATTATTGAGTTAACCATCACTTCGTGATTAATCAACTTATTGAAACAGTTTCGTAAAGCGACCATTAGATATGAATGACGATGATTATCGTCGACGATGAGCAGATCGGTAATTTCTGAACGTGTTTATCAAATTTTTGCATCAATTAACATCGCATAAACCTCGTTTTTATTATGGATGTACGATATTTCCAGTTTATATAACTCAATATATATATATATATATATATATATATATATATATATACACATACACGGGTCTGTATGTATGTATATGTGTTTTCAATGAGAAAAGGATTTTAAAATTATGATAAGAAAAGTAACGATGGTGACAGGTGGAAGAGATGAGAAATTTGGTAGGGATAATAGATGAGTGGTTGAGATTAAAAGTTAATATTATAAAATAGAAGGCTGAGATTAGATCTCAGTTCTCATTTGAATAATTGCATATATATATATAGAGAGAGTCCTACTCAAATAGAAAATAGCTTAAATGAGAAATAGAAAACCTTATCATTATACCTGCCGCACCCACACACAAATTATATACACCCTCACACACACAATCCCATCTATTCTCCTCCATTTTTAATTTGATTTTTCCCGTCAATTGACGAAGTTTTTTTCAAATCTAACTTCACCATTTTTTTTCCATCTCCCAACGATCAGTTTTCATACCATATGTGCTATATTTCGGCAAATATAATTTATAATTAAAATAAATTCGTCACTTATCAGATTCAAACTTCAATCACTAAATAATATTACAGAAACCACTAATTTGTATTATAGAAATCACTAATTTGTATTACAGAAATCACTAAATTATATATCCTGGGTTCACAAAAAATAATGAAAATCGCCGAAAAAATAAAAGTCACCGGAATATATCACATATGGTATGCAAACTGATTGTTGGGAGATGGAGAAAAATGTGGTGAAGTTAGATTTGAAAAAAACTTCACTAATTAACGGGAAAAATCAAATTAAAAACGGAGGGATTATGTGGGATTGGGTGTATGAGGGTGTATTTGATTTGTGTGTGGATGTTCCCCTTGCCATTAGATTAGATTGAATATGTGGTGTAGATCTTATTTTCTATTTTCTATTCTAAGTTATTTTCTATTTAATCACTTGCCTATATATATATATATATATATATATATATATATATAATTTAGCTGTTCATTTTACATATTACCTGTTGAAGATGCTCTTACTCCTCAGCCTACTGATAGAAGTAGAGAAATGCCCTTCCAGGGATTTTGATAAAATTAAAATGGAAATTTTGTACAACAGAACAAAAGCAAAAGCATGAACAGCAAGCATAGAAACATTACAAAAACATCTAGCTACTCTGGTTCCTTACAATATCTTCTTGAGATACTTTGTATGTTGTACTGCTAAACATAGGCAGCTAGAGCTGAAGCTATTTCTAAACCTTCTTTCTTCATGACCATCGCAGTATGTTAAGAATAGTTTTTTCTGCATCCTTGTAATTTTGTTTTACTGAGGCGGCATCAAAAATTCAATGTCATGCATATAATTAATCTGGAATAGGAATCAACATTCAGAAATAGATTACTACGGAGAAACGAGATGCAGAATGCGAAGTTTATGAGTACAAGTATTTTTCTCGATGTTTCAGATCAAAATATAGCTTGAAATTATATAACAAAGTCAGTCAAATGGAGCTTTACTGATAAAAATAAAAAAGATGCATGCTTTAGCAGGAGTATTAGTATTACAATATTAATTTGGTTGTAAGATAAATGACCAATAAAAATGCTTTTACCATCTATTTTGGCCAGTACTCGGAAAGTGGAAATATTAATTCTATCACTACTTCAAGCTGTGTATACTACTATCTCTTTGGTTCCCCAGTTACTTGCAAGCCTAACAAAGCTGGTTGAAATTTCCTTCATATATCTGAAGTCTGGACTGTCTGGTAACGCATGCAAAGTAATCTCCTAGTTAAAGATAGCAACTGTGGCATTAGAGATTATTCATGGAAACAGAAGCCGGTAGGTAATTCTGTCACATTACATAGGTTATTTTACAATTACATCAACTAATATCTACAATCAGCACATTTTTATCAATAATTTTGATGGAAAATTTTCTCAATCATCAAATGGGTAAAATAACACACATGAGTTGTGATCATACTGTCCTGATGGTACTGAATAGTCGTATCAAAGAAGGATTGATCATGGACTGCTTGTCACTTCTTAACCAATAAAATGACAAATAAATTTGTTACATATGCACAATCAGTGCTATAAGAATTAAGATTCACTAAACATGCATGATCAAAGTATGGCAAAGTACTGAAGCTACTTAAGGGAGGTGATTACCCACATGGAAACGTTTGACAGGAGAAAGATGTGTATTCTTTCTAACAAAAACCAAAAAGTTTGCTTACGGGCAAAAAAGACCCCAAGAGAACTCATCATTTTGAACAGCAAAATCACTCGAGGTTTCTACTTTCTAGTAACTTCTAGCACTGCCAATTTGCAACTTTACTCAACTATGTTCCATCCAACTACTACCAGATATCTTGGCCATACCCTTTTCTGTACCCGTTTCATGGATAGCTTTCTGCAATCTCTTGGCATCATCCCACCTCCCAGCAGAGGAGTAAATATTGGCCAGAAGTGAGCAATAACTAGTAGTATCAGGTTCCAACTCAAAGCAACGCTTAGCTGCAATTTCCCCTAGTTCAACATTGTTATGTAAATTACATGCAGAAAGTAATGATCCCCAAACTCCAGCATGAGGCTGCATAGGCATGCTCGTTATTAAATCTCGGGCTTCTACTAACTTCCCTGCTCGACCAAGGAGATCAACCATGAGACTGTAATGATCAGCAGATGGAACAAGTCCATACTTTTTCATGGAATTGAGGCAACGATAACCTTCTTCCACTAATCCAACATGATTAAAGGCAGTTAATAGTCCTGTAAAAGTTACTAAATTTGGAGAAATTTCAGAATGTATCATCTCCTCAAACAACTTGATGGCAATACTGTCCCGACCATTTATGCCACATCCCAATATCATAGCAGTATAAGCAACCACATCTTTCTTTTGCAAGCCACAAAACAACTCAAACGCTTTATCGATGCTTCCAGATTTAGCATACAGATCAATATAGGCAGTGGCAAGATGATCATCCATTCTGATTCCAAGTTTTCTCATGTATGATTCAGTCCAAACACCAAAGCTCAAATCTCCAAGTTGAGAGCATGCTGATATAACACTAGACAGCGTCATTTTATCTGGTTGAATATTTATATGTGGTTGAATCATCTCATTGAATAGCTCAAGTGCCTCCCGTGGTCTGCTATTTTGGGAAAAACAAGCTATCATGGCATTGTACAAAACTCGATCTTTCTCATCCATTTGATGAAACAGCTCATTAGCAGATTCAACATTCCCGCATCTCGAGTATCCGGCGATCATGGTAATACAAGAAACATTGTTCCTTTTGGGCATTAAATCATAAAAGGCTCTTGCTAGTTCGATTTTCCCGCAGTTTACATATCCGCCGATAATTGCGTTCCAGGAAGCCGTGTTTCTTTCAGGCATCTTTTCAAACAGATAATATGCATGATCTATATTCCCCGTCCTCAAATATCCCGTAATCATCGAATTCCAAGATATAACATCCTTCTCTGGAATCTCATCAAAGAAGCTATGAGCCATTGGTAAATTCCCATTTTTTAAATACCCAATCAGCAATGAATTCCAAGAAACCACATTTTTCCTTTTCATATCATCAAAAACCTTGCGTGACGTCTCAATATCATTAAGCTTTGAATAGAAATCCACCAGAGCTGTTTGCACATAAACATCATCAGAAAATTCATATTTGTGAATCTGACCATGAACTGAGATCCCACCCCACAAATCTTTTACCCTTGCACATGCCTTAAGAGCAGACGACACGGCAAAAGTACTTGGCAATACTCCTGATCTCTGCATACGTACATATTGAGCAAAAGCCTCAACAAATTGCCCGTGTTTAGAGAGAAACCGTATGCTGCATACCCACAAAGAAACATCGGGATTTTGCATGTAATTAAGGATTAACTGAACGTACTTAAATATATCTCTATTGTAACTACATGAAGAATCGAGAAGTGTGTGGGCCACTAATTTCTCTAAATGATTAAGACCGTTGATGACTATCAGCGCCTGGACTTGCTTTATTTGTTTCAAAGTCAAAGTCCTCTCCAAAAAGGCTGATACTTTGGGAACCAGAGTCGCCATAACAAGTACTTCTCAGGGTAAAGTATCGCTATTTATGTCTGCTTTCCATCACGAGCTATATAATCAAATACTGCAGATCATTGTCGGTGGCACAGGGTGTTATTGTTACACTTAAATCACGGGCATTTCTGCATAAGTCTGGTTCCAAATGACGTGTCAAGGACAAACAACCTATATACACAACTGCAAAGGCATGTGCACTAGCAAGAAACTACACTAGATAAACAAAAAGGAAAAAAGAATCGTTGTTAAAACATTTTTACACTAACATAATAATAAAAAAAGGATTAAACTCGGATAAAGATTAGAAATTAAAACTGAATTAGAATAATGAGATTTCGAATATGCGTCAAATTTGAATTATAATAAGCTTTGGTGTAGGACCCTTTTTTCGGACTATTAATTCGAGAAAATTTAAAATATAATATAATTTAATAATACAAAACTCTATTACAAAGGTGTGGCTAACAATGACAAATTCACAAATAATTTATCATAAATCTAAAATCCTCGAAATTCAATGCACTTCATCTTCCGCTCACACCAAACCTAAAAATTGTAAGTAATGAGCTACACAACTCAGCAAGTAACAATCGACTTACAAATATTCTCAAAACTCAAAAGGTGTTTTAATAAAATAATTTTTGATCAAAAATAATATAAGTCTTGAAAACAATTATTTTAGAAAAAGATTCAACCCACGATTTTATATTTTCAAAAAGTCCTTTATTAAAAAACAATACGATAATCTTTTAAAATTTCATAGTTTTGCTTTACTGTCACACTTTGTCAATGATCGGCATCTTATTCATGTTCTTATTATTTACCGTACTTTCCCGGTAGAAGTGATCTAAAGTGGAATAATCATGTGCTCTTATCATGTATCTAATTAGAGTGCACACTTGTGCCCCTAATAGGTACGTAAGCCTAGTTCCGGAATTATAGCGTAAATTATGAACGAGTTTGAAACGTAGAGACTGAGTTTCAAAGATTCTTATATTTTATATCTTGTACAGTTCGAAAATAATATTCTTATATCTTATACGAAATTAGAAATTCAAAATATCAAAAAAAATCGAAATAAAAGTATATCAAAAGATACTCTCTCTATTTGATAATATTTGACGTTTGACTTTTTGGCACACTATTTTAAGAGTTTTGACAACATAGTAGAATTATTATTTTTTTAATTTTTTTTTTTGTGAATAAAAGTTTTAGTTTAATATTTTTATTTAAAAAAAGAAAATTTTAAAAATAATAAATTTAACTATGTAGTCAAAACTTCTAAAAATGGGTGTCAAAAAGTCAAACATCAAATAAAACCAAACAACGAGAGTACTTACTTCCAAGCGACACTAAAATCATGTAACACATATAACACTTTCCAAATTCAAGAAACTATATCATCCTTAAACACACATTTCATCCCTTGTATCCAACCAAACACGTCACATTACAAACTTCGAATATCTCCAAGATTTCGAATCTGCTCAGATATGTATTTAACCGTTTTGACCCTTTAAAACATATTTTCTAGAAAAAATTAAATCATGAAAGTTGTAGATAACGAAAAGATATTTCCGAAAAGTCCAAAATCACCGAATTCCGACTTACGATAAATTTACTATGAATTTTAATAACAAATACGAAGAAAAAAATAAAGATTTGTGTATCGAAAAAATATGAAATACTGAGGATATCTTAATCAATATATATAGAGTTTTAAAATGAAAATATCTATTATAATTCAAATTCGACCCATATTCAGAAAACCTATTATTTTAATTTATATCCAATTTTAATCCCATTATTATTATTAATCTATTTTATCGTTCTAAAAAATATAGGATATTAGGTTCATACTCAATCTCATTTGAGAAAACGATAAGGTATAATTTTAATTTTGGAAATAAGAAATTTAAAATTAATCTTAACTAATTGTAACTTAGTGAATAAAATTTAATATACATAATAATATTTATAAAAAATGTACATATCAAAATATAATAATTATCTATTTTATTTATGGACTAAGTGAAAGTTCCGTGATATCAATATTAATTTTCTTATTCTCTTTAATTTTATTCCATTTTCATACTAGATACATTTAGATGTCGTTTGGTTACCCTTAAAATAAATGGGAAGTTCAAATAGTTAGGAAGTAAATTTTAAAAAAATTGTTTGGTTAGTATTAACAAGGGAAGTAGAAGTTTAGTGAACTTTCAATACCCACTTCCTGTAAGAAGTTAATTCCTATATATTAACCAAACACATTTTTCTACTTCCTAATAATTTCAATTTCCATATTATCAACCATACAAACACTTAGTCATTATCTTTATTTTGGAAGAATTATAATATTTTTCTCGTAAAATATGCCATCAGATAATGTATTAAATTTATTTTTTGTATAAAACTTTTTATTTAATAAAAAAATTTGAAGGAGTAAAAGAAAACAGTTTTGTGCAGTGGATAGTGATAAAGCCTTTACCCGACACGACTACTCGACCCGAAAAATACGAATTCGGGTTAGATGTTATTGGATTCGGGCCAATTTCGGGTTGACCCTAAACTGACCCGAAAAAATCGGGTTGATTTCGAGTTATCCAAAAGTCACCCGAAATGACTCGAAATTATATATATAATATAAATTAAATATATTTAATAACAATTAATTATTTAAATATTATATATTTCATTTAAATATCATTAAAAATAAATTTTATAATAAAAATAATTAATTTTTATTTATTAATAAATTATAAATATTTCGGGGCTGTTCGGGTTACTCATGGATATTTTGGGTCGGGTTCGGGGTCGGGTTGGGTATTCTGACCCATTAAAATTTCAGGTCGGGTTAGGATTGAGTTAAAATTCTGATCCGAATCTGTCAACTCGATCTGAACCCGACCCAAAATCCGAAATTGCAACCCCTTGTTAAAGACGTAAAACTATGAATAAGAGCATTTTTAACTATCTTCCCCAGGAAAGGGAAGGAAAAAATGAGTTTGTTTTTCTTTAAAATTTTCAAAATTAGAGTAGATTATATAAAAAAATTCTATCCAAAATTTTAAAAAACTCTCCCCTTCATAATTTTCAAAAAATTACTCGAAAATGAGATACAAAAGTTAATTTTTTTTAAAAAAAATTCAAAAAAAATCCTAGCACGATAATAGAAGTGCCAAACATATACAATTTACTATAAATAATAATTTTTTATTCTCGTGACAACTCTTGGACACAAACAAGCCAAATATTAGAGGCGATCCTTTGTTTCAAATAAATTTTAAATTAAAATGTTTTGATCATTTAAATATGTATTTGGTGAACTCCAAAATTATAAATATTTTATAATTTTAATATTTATATTATATTTAATCAAATAATAAATTAAAAATATATTTATAATTTTTAATAATACAAAAATTTTAAATGTTTTAAAATATTTTGTTCTATTTAAATATTTTTAAATAAGTATGTTAATAAACAAAAAGTAATATATTGTTATTTTTAAATATCTTTAAATGAGGATAAATTATATTTTATAATTTTTATTAATGCTGATAGTTATGAATTTAAAATATAAGTAATTATATTAGTGGTTTGTAGAAATATCAATTAATTTTATTAACTTGTATAAATTATTGTAGAAATACACGCTGTAAGCGGCGCACACACTGACCAAGTGACTAGTGGTTTGTGAATATCAATCAATCTAATCAGACAGTCATCTTGTGTTTCCGGCCGACGATGCTGCCATACAAGACCGTGGTGGGGGCGGAGACCGCCATCGGCAGAACCCTAACCACGGCGGAAACACTGTGGCTTAATCACACTGCTAACAAATCAGATTACTTGTTATACTGTTACAATATTCTATTTCTCTTCATTATATTCTCTCTTTGCCCTCTCTATTATGTATTAATCGAATATTTATTCAAAAATTCAATCAGTGTTTATAAAATTCAACCCAAAATAAAGCTATCTACTAGTGATATGCTCAAGTGTTATAGAGATGTTATGCGTATGTTCGTTCTCGTTGTGGGCCCGCTTCAGCTCGTTTCCTATCCTTCTATTCGAGTAATTTTCGGTTAATTTACAATTATATTGTTTAATTTTAGTTGCAATTCAATGCGTAAATTATTATTGAC
Source organism: Oenanthe sinensis (assembly GCA_028671895.1). Classification (NCBI taxonomy): domain Eukaryota; kingdom Viridiplantae; phylum Streptophyta; class Magnoliopsida; order Apiales; family Apiaceae; genus Oenanthe; species Oenanthe sinensis. Next base: position 26,547,729 of record CM053812.1, on the reverse strand, counting down.
TTTGATTTGATGTGATTTTGTAGATGATTGGGATAAGGACAAGTTTGCCCTTACCTTCGATTTACGAGATTGTTGCACAATTGGTAGTTTATTTTGTTGTTGAGGATTATACAAATTATTGGATCCATAGATTTTTGCATTGTAAATGGGGGTATGACAAGATTCATAAGGTTCACCATGAATATACTGCTCCTATTGGGTTTGCGGCCCCGTATGCCCATTGGGCGGAGGTTTTGATTCTTGGGATTCCGTCGGCTCTGGGGCCAGCAATGGTTCCCGGGCATATGATTACTTTCTGGTTGTGGATTGCGTTGAGACAGATGGAAGCTATCGAAACTCATAGTGGGTATGAATTGTTTATTGACCCTACTTGTTTTTCATGATTTTATTTAGTTGATTAATATGTTGGTGGCATTGTCTACTTTTGTTAATGCGAAATGATAACTATGTTAGTGTCATTAAGTAAGTTAAATAGGTATAATCATTATGAGTAGGTGTACTATTTCCTTTCTTTAGGATATACTCATCCTGATTCAATCTTCCTTTGCATATAAATTTGAATATTTTTTAAGATACTGCATGCTTTGGAGTGAGGATTTGAAATCATTGTCTGGTTCAACGCACAAAAATTCTTGGGCTTCTGGAGATGTACTGGATCAATGCACCTTTCTCTTGCTTACTATTGCTTTTAGATATCTGACTTTACCATAAGTCCATAAAGCTGCTTACCTACATAAGTCCAATGTCTGTGTTTTCAACTTATTTCTGTCTTCCTGGCATAAAAAATTGGAATTGTCTATCTCAACTATTTATAAGGCTATATTCTAAACTAAATTATTTCGTGAAAATGAAGATGGGTTTGTTTGGCATATAATGAGTATGGCACTTGACTATTATTTTTGCTACGTTGAGAACTGATATAGTAATTTTGATCTTTCCTCTTGAACTTCATTTAGCTACTTCCACCTCTCGCTAGACCCAGGATTTTTTAGTATAGTTTTTAGAAAGTTTACTGTATAGTATAATATATTTTCTTTCCTTCTAACTAGATTAGATGTATTCTGAACCAGAAAATGGATCCACTATGTCGTCTTCTGAATAGTATGCTTCTCAATTTTGTGCTGCCATTATTATGTGAGCTGAATATTGTATCCTTGGGACAAGTTAGGACTCAGATGTAGGCTACAAGATTTTATGAACGTGCCTGCAAATGCAAGGACCTAGGACTTTCAAATCAAATTTACATTTGGATGAGTAACAAGTAGGGCGGAACAGAAGTAAAATTAGTTCTATAAAGTATTTATGAGTAATATATACTTCACTGAGTTAGTTTGGATGTGGGCACAGGGACATTAATTACCATGACTTGTATAATTTTTGTATAAATGAAGACCAAGAGAAAATCTGACATGGTGATTGTCAAAAGCAATCTACCTTTGTTTAGTGAAAACCTTGATGCACAGGCTTTGCATCGAATTGTTGACAGTGTCTCATTTTTGGGATGGTACTTGGAAAATGGAAAGTTCACAACCATGCTTGTATCATTTGGTCATGTCTGGTTTCCTAAACATTGGTTTCTCACATAGAGAGTCTAGATTTATGGCTTATACACTTTGTATGAAGTTTCTTGTGATCGCCTATTATCTTCTGTAGTCTTTGGTCATATGCTTTCTATATTTCACTTTCCTTTATTGCGTGCTCAATTCAAATTATAAAGTAAAGTTTTTTACTCTGGGGGTGATGTTAATATACAGGTATGATATTCCTTGGACTCCAACTAAATTCATTCCCTTTTATGGTGGTGCAGACCACCATGATTATCATCATTATGTTGGTGAGCTAAGCCACAGCAACTTCGCTTCAGTGTTTACATACTGCGATTACATCTATGGAACAGACAAGGTATTTAAAAACAGCAGTTTTTTTTAGTTTCAAAAAAAAAAACAGCAGTTTTTTATTGCATTTTTCCAGACATTGACTCACTATGGACTAACTGTTGTCATTCTAATTGTATGAATCCATTAGGGCTACCGGTGTCAAAAGAGACTTCTTCAGCAGGTAAATACTACAAAGTCATTGTTTTGTTATTGTACCTATCTAATACAGGTTAGGATGACAATTTATAAACAGTGTTCGATCTCCTTTTTCCTTGTGTGCATGGGGGAATTGTGGAGGGAAACATCTCCACTTGTCATTAGGGTTTCATATATTGAGAAGGGTAAATTTTTTAGCATGGAGTTATACTTGAAATTTATAGACAACAGGTCTACTTGTGTAGAATCTATAATGTCAAGGGTATATTGTGTTTTCATGGTATTGTTGGTTATTGCTTTCCGATTATCTGAATATACAGGGCATGCAATATTTTATTTACTTTTATTATTTATTTGGTTTACAACGTTTTGAAATGTTTTGGTCGAACAAGTATAAAAAGCTTGCCTTTATGTACAACCTTATATTACTGTTTTATCTTTAACACAACAGACTTCACAGTTCACAACATCTCTACACTTAAACGAAGAAGCCTATAGTATATGAAGGCACTCTACCTGATTGATCATCTTTGATGTCTTGTAGTTTTCTAACCAACTTTTCTCGCTCATATGATGTGTCCAGTTGAAAGAGGGGACAAAGAGCAATGAAGAAAAGAATCAAGGCTCCCAGAATATCTCCAGTCAGGATCTTAAAGCTGACTAGTTTCTGTGACTTGAGCATCCTTCTGGAGAATGTTGTTGTATAATGGTATGCTTTTCATTAGTACCGACCCGTCTAGCATATAGGTTAAGAGGATATCTTCTGTAGCTTCTCTATGTTAGTCAGGTATGTAGGAATTGTACTCTCTGCTTCTGGTGATTAACTTGGGGTTCTTTGATATTGTGAATTGTAGTTCTGGCTTTAAATTTTCGTAGAATATTATGCTCCATGGTTTGGTTTGTGAAGTCGAACCTTTCATTTTTCAGCTGGACTCCAAACTCGATTGAGCCCATTGCTCTTATTTTCTGTGGTATATTTAATATGGATGCGAACATAGTCTACACACTCTACAGTGTTATAGAGAGAGGTCAAAAGTCTACTTGTACGTTTTTCACATAGTAATAATTTATATATTCTAAATTTAAAATGTATAAATTTTGATGTAATCTGCAAGAGGTGGCGAGGTAACATATTAGATTTTTTTTTTTTGTGTTCTAATATTGATAGTCGAATTATCAGTAAATTATTTCCTTATTTTACGAAAATATGGTCCATAGCATTCTGGAGAACATAACTAAAGATAGAAAATTGCGCTATAATGTTGAATCATATACAGGTGCGCAGAAGATCTATAGGAAAAAGAGGATCGAGAAGTGAACAACATGTGATAATCATTTTGTTTTTATTAATAAATGAATTATTAGTGTATTATTTGCTTAGTTCACAAACAAAGTGATTGTCTAACTTTTGTACACCCACTCAAAATATAAAATTAAAATAATATATTATATATGTTAAAGATGTGTTGCAACCTGGAATCTATGACTATGAGCTTTACTTGTGTGATATATTTGTCTCATCAATTCAACGTCATCTATTTATATGAATCGGGGTCCAAGGTATTATTATTATTAATTAATTAAAGATGTATCGACATGTAATTAATTGAACAATTCATCTCATAAAATTTTCAAGATTTTTACTATTCTTCAGGCATGAATGATGATTTTTTTTCTTTCATAATTTCAGTTTAACAATTGTTAACACCTCTTTGGAGCAACTTAATATTTCTTAGTATTATAAATTGAAGATTTTGTAGATATCGTAAGCAGATGTAATAAGGGTTTAATGATCCTAAAGTTACCTTTAGATAATTATCTAAATTTAACATCTATTATAATATAATATTAAAATTATTTTTGTAAATAATACAATATAAAAATGATGGTTTCATAATTTATTTTAAAAATTTTCTTTGATAATATTTATTTAAAGATTATAAAAGTTTTCAAATTATTTTTTATGTATGCCAATATATCAATAAAAGTTAAAATAATAAATAATTTGGAAGAGGCAGGAGAGAATAAGTAATTTTTCTTAATACATTTTGAGGATACTTGGTGAAACAATAAAGAGTACCAACTCTGTATCTCATCAAATTTGAAAACTTTTCCAACCGTAGTGGGGTAGGTCTATTATAGTAGCAGCTTTGATGTATTGCTGTATTTGCAAAAAAGAAATTGAAGATACGAAAATAATGATGGAAAGCAAATTTAAAATTGGATGCTACCACTGTGTCATAGGTTATTGCAAAATAAATGTACAAATGAAGAGGAAGCAAACAAAAGAAAAGCTCTCAATGTCCAATGGAGAGCCCCACAACAAGACTCCAATAACATTAAAGTAAAAGGCATCGATACATACTTGTATATAGTACACTTTTTAAAGCGTGACTATCCCCACAACCCCCAACAGCTCGTTTCCTTCCTTTTCTTAAATCTCATATCGTAACAATAAAAACCATTCTCGTAAATAATTCATAGATATAAAAGTGGGATTTAAATTGAAATTAAAAGGGATAAATAGGTGCACACATCTGAAATTTATTCTTTTCTTATGTAAACTTTGTTAATACATTATTCATTAAATATATTATTTTTATTAATTTATCATAATAACAATATTTTATAATAATATTGTATTTTAATACTCTGAATATATATTTAATTGTGTATATATATAAATTACACAATTCAAAATGAGTGGAAACAAAAGAAGAAAAAGAGGAACAAGAACTCAAGAAGCGCGTGAATTAAGGTTATTAGTTAGAATACCACAACCACAAAAGTAGCAGTACTGCTAGTATTCTATTACAGACATATACATACATTACATACATAGTGATACATCATACACATTTGTCTCCTCCCATTTCTCCCTTTCAAGAGTCTCTCTTATTTCAACGACCCACCACCATAAACCTCTCTAGTTCGCCGGAAAACCACCATGAATCACCGTTATTTCTCTAAATTCCGGCACCCACCAAAACCCTTTCCCTCTCCGGTGAATCCCATTAAGTAAAAATCAAAACTTTACGTTCTTTTTGCTTAAAAAATAAAACTTTACTTGTTATCTGGTGTTGTAATGGCTAGTACTACTACTACTAGCAACGCCGCTACAACAGTGAGTCAAGAACAAGAACCCACTGAGTCAAACTCGGTGCAAGTTTCAAAAGAGGAAATGGCAGCAAAAGCAGTTCATAAAAGGTATGAAGGACTAGTAATGGTGAGAAACAAAGCAATTAAAGGGAAAGGAGCTTGGTATTGGGCCCACTTAGAACCCGTTTTAATTCATCATTCGGATTCGGGTTTACCCAAAGCAGCTAAGCTCCGGTGTTTGCTTTGTGATTCTTTTTTCTCAGCTTCTAACCCATCAAGAACTGCCTCTGAACATCTCAAAAGAGGCACTTGCCCTAATTTTAATCTGCTTCCAAAGCCCATTTCCTCAATTTCTCCGTCTGACCCGGGTCAGAGTTCGGGTTCGGGGCCGACCCCACTTGGGTTACCTTCACCACCAACACATCCTAAGCACCGGAAACGCAATTCTTGTTTTTCCGGTGGGCGTTTGGGCGGTGGTGTTGGTGGTAGTGGCAGTGGCAGTGGGAGTAATGCTGTTTCATATCAAGTTTCACCTGTTGATCCTTCAAGGCTCTCAGTTGAGCTTGGGTATTCTCCGGTTACAGTGGCGGCGACAGGTGGTAGTGGTGGTGTGGTATACAGTCAGCAGCCACATCAGCATTCAGCATTGTCCGGTGGTAAGGAAGATTTGAGTGCATTGGCTATGTTTGAGGATAGTGTAAAAAAGCTCAAGAGTCCAAAAGCATCACCTGGTGCAAGTAAGATTCAAATTGAGTCAGCATTTGATTATTTAGCTGATTGGGTTTATGAATGTTGTGGGTCGGTGTCATTTTCATGTTTAGACCATCCCAAGTTCAAGGCATTTCTTAATCAAGTTGGGTTACCGCCAATTTCCCAGCACGAATTAAGTGGGGAGAGATTAGATGCTAAGTATGAGGCTGCTAAGGCAGAGTCTGAGGCAAGAATTCGCGATGCTATGTTCTTTCAAATTGCGTCAAATGGATGGAAATCAAAGAGTTATGGACATGTTGGGAATGAAAATTTGGTTAATTTGGCTTTAAATCTTCCGAATGGGACTAGTGTGTTTCGTACATCAGTTTTTACTAGCGGGTATGTATCCTCTAAGTTTGCTGAGGAGGTTTTATGGAAAGCGATTCTAGAAATTTGTGCTAATAATATGCAGCAGTGTGTAGGTATAGTTGCTGACAAGTTTAAGGCTAATGCATTGAGGAATTTAGAGAATCAACATCATTGGATGGTTAACCTTTCTTGTCAGTTTCAAGGGTTTAATAGTTTGATCAAGGACATGAGCAAGGAACTTCCCATATTTAAAAATGTGACTGAGAATTGCTCACGATTAGCTATTTTCATCAATAGTAAGTCTCAAGTTCGTAATATTTTTTACAAATATCAGTTGCAGGTATATGGACATGTTGGTCTATTGAGAGTACCCAATCATGGATATGAAAGATTGGATTTTGGATCGGTGTACACCATGGTGGAAGACATACTAAGCTCTGCTAGGGCACTGGAGTTAATGTTGGATGATGATTCGTATAAAAGAATTTCCATGGAAGAGCCACTTTCTCGAGAAGTTGAGAAGATGATGAGGAATCCTCAGTTTTGGAATGAAATGAATGCAGTGCATTCACTAGTTAAACTGATCAAAGGAATGGCTCAGGAAATAGAAACGGAGAGACTTCGCGTAGGACAGTGCCTTCCACTCTGGGAAGAACTTAGGATTAAAGTGAAGGACTGGTGTTCTAGTTATAAGATAGGTGAAGGATTGGTGGAAAGAGTGATCGAAAGGAGATTCAGAAAGAATTATCACCCAGCTTGGGCTGCGGCATTTATACTTGATCCATTGTATTTGGTTAGGGAATCGAGTGGGAAGTACTTGCCGCCGTTCAAATACTTGACAACAGAACAAGAAAAGGATGTGGACAAGCTCATAATCCGACTTGTTTCTCGAGAGGAGGCTCACATTGCGCTGATGGAGCTTATGAAATGGAGAACAGAAGGACTGGACCCGGTGTATGCTCAGGCTGTACAATTGAAGCAGAGAGACCCGATGACTGGAAAAATGAAAATCGTCAACCCTCATAGCAGCAGACTTGTGTGGGAAACTTACCTATCTGAGTTCAAGTCACTGGGAAAGGTCGCAGTAAGACTTATTTTTCTCCATGCAACTTCATTTGGGCTCAAATGCAATATATCTCTATCAAAATGGGCAAGTAGCAATGCACATTCAAGGGAAGGAATAGAGAGGGCTCAGAAACTTTTATTTATTGCTGCTAATTCAAAGCTTGAGAAGCGAGACTTTTCACAAGAGGAGAATAAGAATGTAGAGCTTTTTGCCATGGCAAATGGCGATGATGAGATGCAAAATGATGTTTATATTGATACATCAGCTGTTTAGCATTCATGCCCAATCCTTATCCCCGCCTAATTTTAAATTTAGGGTTTGAAAAGACAAAAGTTGTTGTAGGTATTTAGTACTTGTTAATCTCGAACTTCAGATTATCTGGAAGTGGAATATAGTAGGAATATTCTAAATTCAGTTGCTGCACAGCCTAAAGCAACTGCTTATCTCGTTATAAGTGTGCTAATAGACATTTTTGTTTGTGAAGGCAACAAATGCAATGGAACATGAGTTGCTAAAATTTTTAGCAATCGTATTATCTGTGTTAGAGTGAATGTTGTTTATAAAGAATTATATGTTTTTTCCCCTTTTCCAGATGATTTTTCTCTGAATGCATATGAGAGAGTATATTTTACTGTATTTAATCAAATTATTTACACAACTTGTTTAGATGCTCCCCCCCTGTAATCATGTTCCTAATGCTTGTTTTCTGGAAGCAGCACAGCTACCACATTGCGACACATGTGTGAAGCACATCATTCCACAATTTTGCGTGCACTTTGTAACATAGAACACGGATAAAAAGATTGTGTCTATAAGTTTGTTATCCTCTACTGAATCGGTAGTTCAAGCAGATGTTTAATGTCCAGTTCCTTTATTTTCCTATACAAAGCTTTTACCAATACACGCGAGTTGTTAGTTATGTTCATAATAACAGTTGCTACGAAGTTATTCTTCACAAAAATAATCTGTGCGCGTAAAGAAATAATCAAGCAAGTGATTGTTCTTGTAGATAAAATAAAATGAATGTTCTAGCTGAATAGAAAATGTAAGGATGCATGTAAGTTGCTAGACAGTTAGTTATTTTTGTTTGTTGTTAGTAATCATCTTTACCAGTTATGTATAAGAAAGCAAGTTGGATGGCAGAATTACTTATCTTTCAATTCTCTTTACTATTTTTAGCAGAACTGTTTGACAATGACACTGTTGTGATGCGGATATCGTACAATTTGTGCAGAGAATTCAAGGTTGGATTTTGATTTGAGTGTATTCCAGTTAATCAATTTCAAATTTGTTGGAGGGACAAAAGATCAAAGTTTACGAATTGTGACTGGGATCAAAAGATCTACAGACCGAAGATCCGATCTTTTGAAGGAGACCTCCACAGCTATTCTATCTCCAGACATCTTTCGGAGAGTGGAGCCCTACATGCACAGAAGGAAGAGTCTTTCAACTTCTGGTTTTTATGGAGATAAGAACAAAAATGTCAAAATCATTTTACGGTACTCTTCTAGACTTTCTGAAACTCGCTATGTCCATACAAAGTTTTGCTCCCCATGATTGCAAAGATGCTTGCAAGAGGACCCGAAGGAGATAAAGACTGCCGGCATATAGCAGCACACAAGATGCTTGATGGTGATCTGATAACAGAATTAAATTAATTTTGGTGGTCTCAGACAGCTCAGAACTAAGGGAAGTATACAAGTAGCCACTAGCCAGTAGTGGACCTAGTGTTTGCCTATGTGGCTATGTGAATTAGTAATCTTAGTTTTCATCTATATGTGTTCATCACAGATGCAAGTTTTGTGCACTTGAATAAAATTCCATTTCGCAAGTCTTTTTATAAAATATACTCCCAAATGTAATTGTCAAATGCCAAAATCCCTTTAAGAAAGATATTTTCAAATTAGACTTGTGTTTGTTTTTCGGTGTGATAGTTTTCTTACTCGAGATTCAACTTGGTGAGAGTACTTTGATGAGAGTGCAATAACTTTAAGAAGACATTTTCACTGATTCGGATTTTAACATCCTTCGTTTATTTTTTTTATTTATTATCTATTGGACTATTGCTACTGCTTTGCGCAAAAATAATAATATTTATAATTTGATATATTACTTGTTTTTACTTGTTAATACACAGATTGTTTACCGGACGGCCTTATGCCTACACTCCCTATTTTTTAGCTGGCCTCTGGTGTCTTGTGTTTATTTTCCATGATATTTGGTCACAATTTTCAGGAAATAGATGTTTCTTAGTTTGGGGAAAATGCATGATTGTCCTTTCTTGAACATTAGCTTCTTTAACTGCTAGAATATTGGAAAGTTGAAAAATGACACATGACATGATGATAAACTCACCTCACTAGGCCAAATTAAATTTGAATAACTTGATTTTTAACATGTGTTGTCTCTGTACTAGCACTCTTGTGAAGTTGCTATGGTTTCACTTTCACATCATTATAACTAATTTTAGGTACAATCAATCATGCATTTAAAGGTATGGACAAAGAGGAGGAAATTTCAACAACTGTTATATTGCTATGCATGTAAAGTAGGCAATATAAATGTTGTATGCATACACAGGATTTTCTACGTGAAAAATCAGAGTATCGCAGAGAGTTAATCACGTGATATACTGCTATTGGCTATTACAGTAACTTTTCCCGGATAACCAAACCAACATTTAAAAAGGGGGATATTACTATCCCTTTTTAGTAAGCTTACAAGTTTTATAATAATATTCATTCTAATAATTCTCAAAATGAGCGAGAATCAAATTTAAAACATGAGACGACAAAAGATAAATTTTACCATTAAACTATCCCATAATATTTAATCTATATTATATTATTAAAGCTGTAAGGACAAACGTTTGATTCGTCGTCCGGTCCAGTCTGTCGTCCGGTCTGGTCATTTTATCTTTCACTCAACTTCAAATACATGTGTCTGTCTCCTACTCAATTTTAAACATACTCTTTTAAGTAAAATATAGAGATGTACTTATAATATACTAACATGTTTCAATTTTCTCATTCTTCAACCTCTTTCATTTATTTAAAATCTTAACTTATTAATTAAATTTTACGAATATTGAAATAATATTATTATTTTATTTATATTAATTAAATTTTATTACTATGTTATATCTATATTATCTATACTTTTATATTATATTATTCTAAACGAACTTCTCTTATATAGAGTTGTACTCACAATCTACTAACATGTTTCAATTTACTCAATGCTCAAACATTTTAATTTATATAAAATTACAATTTTATAAATAATATTTTTGAATATTAAAATTATATTAATATTTAATCTATATTAAAACATACTGCTTTTATTTTTAATATATTTGAACTCTTTTTATTAATAAAAATTTCCTAAACTATATAATATTATTAATGCCGTAGTGACAAATGTTTGATCGGTCGATTATCCGTATGATATAGTCTATTTGTGTCTCATTCAACTTCAAATTCACTCTTTTAATTAAATTTTAATTAAAATATAGAGTTGTACTAATGATCTACTAATTAACATATTTTAATTTCATCATTGTTCAAACACTTTAATTTATTTAAAATTATAATTTTATAATTAACTTTTTTGAATATTAAAATAATATCTATACTGTATTTCTCTTATACAACTTCAAACACACTTTTTAAATTTTTAATTAGAATATACTATATCAAACAGATATATTATACCCACAACTCTATTTAAAATAGACATATTATACATACAACTTTATCATCAGTGGAGTTCTCGTTCTTAATAATAAAATGAAATAAATTATCATATTAAATTAAATATTTAAACTATATAATATAATTATTTTATAATGTATATATTATACATACAACTCTATCATCAGTATAGTGCTCTTTTTATACAACTGTTCACGAGTAATATTATTTTATATTTAAATTGTATAATATAATTTCTATTTTAGAAATAATATTATAATATAATTTTTATCTAATATAGTTGTATTAACATTTAACTCAATTTTATCACCGCTTTTAAATTTATTTTAAATTGCAACCTATTAATCATATCTCATGAATATTAAAATAAAAAAATTAATATAACATAATAATATATAAAAAAAATAGTAATAAAATAAATTATTATATTAAATTAAATAATTATATAAATTAATTAATATAAACTTTATTATTGTAGTCGTGCTTTGCACAGATTATAAACTAGTATATATTAATGTATTAGTAGATGAAGAAATATAACAAAGAGGTCCAAATTTTCAATTACATAGTAAGAAATTATGAAAAAATATTCCAATATATCCAACTCATAAATAAGATTTGAATTGCGATGATATAATTAATATACATAAAATCTTGTATGTTTACATGAAATTTATAAATATGAATCGCCAGCCTTTGTAAAGTTCATTTAAAATTTTATTTTCTTTCGCCAATTTACTCTGCCTAATGTCAATCACAGAACCGAAACTTGATAAAGTTTATTGACTTTTTGGTTTTGCATTCTCTGTTATGCAAAGCGCCAGTGTGGTAAAAAAGCAAACTTTATAATTTCTTATAATTATACAAAAGATCACATACTCATGTATAACAGAAACTTACTTGTACATCATCAGTAAAAAGTGGATAGTGAAAAAGTAAAGTTATACATGGTTGTTGAATCATTTTTAGTTGAGTGCTATGAGTACACACCAAATTTAATACTACAAAACACAGTACACTAATTATCAAGAGTAAATAAAAGTGAAAAAAATAGAATTGAGAGTCGAAATATTAGAATGAACGATCAATTCTCTACCGATAAATGGTTTTTTTTACGATACAATCTATTTGTAATTAAATTTTTAGTTTTATATTATTAAAACATAACTTATAACTATTTATTATTATTATTTTTATAAAATAAAAAAATAATTATATATGACCAAGTCCAACAAATAAATAAAATTATTATACAAATTTTCAATTCCAAATAATAACAATTTAGTTACACAAGTTTATAATATATTTCAACATTAAAATTATTAATTAGAAACAAATATTTAGTAGAATACCAATTTCTTTAAAAATGAGTTATTGAAAAATAGTTTTGTTCATGCTAAGTAGAAATTTTCAATTTAAAAAAATTAGAATAAATTTACTTATAAAAACAATAAGAATAATATATATTATTTAATACAAATTATTTATTATTGATACTTGTTAGTAGCATTTTGTTGCTTAAATAAGTTGATGCGTTATTTTTTATAAAATGTAATAATTATTTTTTAAATTGCATTTAATAGTAGATTAGAAACACACATAATACAATTTAATTAAATATATGAATAATAGAATTAGTATTAATTTTTCAAATTAACACATTAATATAATTTTTTATTGTTTAAAAATGTATTATGTAAATTAAAAAAAATACGGTTGAAGTCTTGGTGGTAAAAAAAATAAGCAATATTATATTGAGTAAAGACCATATAAAAGTTAAAATTATTTTGATCCAATTATACATAAATGTGTGCAATAATACATTTATGGTGTGCATATATCATAACCATGATAATAACTTTATTACTTACCCGAAAAAAGGAGATGGTAAAAAGGAGTAAAAAACAGCAAAAGACTGAAAGGCTGTTTTGTTTGTATGATGCGGGCCTTTCTAATCATGAAAGCCTAAAAACAAAAACAAAAAAGTTAAAACTTTTTCTCAATTTCATATAATGGGCCTGTTTGGGTGAATGCAACTTATGGAAATAAGGGCTTATTTTCGGAAAAAAGTAGGGATGTATGTACTTTTCAGAAATAAGCTCTTATTTCCAGAAAAAAGTAAGTTCATATTTGGTTTTAAAATTCTAAAACAAATATTTATCTTTAAAAAAAATATGAAAATATGTAAAAAAAAGTAAAAAATAAGCTACTTATTTTAAGTTTATGGAACCCCAAACACCCACAATATCTGACTATGACCCACTTTTTATTGGATAAGTTGCTCATCAAAACAAAAACCAAAGCCCAAGTTAAATGTATGGATTTTAAGCCCAATCCAAATTCATGAATTCAACTTGAACAATCTTTAAGGCCCATTAACACACGAATGGCTTTAAGACGAACACGTGTCCAATTTCAAACCATAACTTTAACCGCTTTATTTTTCCCTCCATTTTCTCCCAACCGTCAAAACCCTAATCTCTCTCTTTCTCTCCATTCATTAACCTTCACACCCCAGCGCAAGTTAGCACCTTCCCTATACATTTCAGCGCACGTTAACCCCTTCTCATCAATGGCGATCACTCTACCCTCATCGACAACCGTTCAATCGGGTCGAATTCGGGTTCTCAAGAAAGCATCTCAGCCGTCCGATCAGCTTGTGGGCCCTGTTGTTTACTGGATGTTTAGAGATCAACGGTTGAAAGACAATTGGGCATTGATACATGCTATTGATCAAGCAAATAAAGCTAATGTTCCGATAGCGATAGCTTTTAACTTGTTTGATCAGTTCTTGGGAGCCAAAGCTAGGCAATTGGGGTTTATGTTGAGAGGTTTGGAGACGTTGTGTTGTGAAATCGAACAATCTCTTCGTATTCCATTTTTCTTGTTTCGGGTAAAGATTCCAGCTTTTTGCGATTCTTGATTGATTTTTGTATGTGTAATTTGTGAATTATGCAACATTGCTTATATGGGAACTTTTATTGTTATTATTATTATATTGGATGTGACATTGTCAAGCTTATATTGCATATACGATAGGGCCTAAAATGTACACGGTACATTGAACTTGTAAGTAGGGTTTTTCGAGGGTTAGCTGTATCATTACCTTACCCTTGGGAAGAGGAGTAGTAGAAAGACCATATTAGTAAAGACCCCTGAGTTTTGAATAATCAATGTTGACAAATATGAAGATTCTTAAATTTTGTTATGATAATTTTAAAAATTGTTCAGAATCTGCATAAAGTTATCTAAAAGCGTAAAATAGAATTCATAAAAAGATAATAATCTAAAAGCTATCGACCACCCCTTCTCCCTTGTGTAAATTAACAATGCACTAATTGAAATTTACCCTTTTATATTCATGATTATTTTCTCTGCTTTGTTGAGATATTCAGGCCATTTCATTTTTAGGTTTATATTTTGAGGGTTGTTTTATGCAGGGAGAAGCTGTAGAGACAATTCCTAATTTTTTAAGAGAATGCGGGGCTTCGCTTTTGGTTACTGATTTTTCGCCATTGAGGCAAGTGAGGAGTTGGAAAGAGGAGATAAGCAAGAAGGTGAATGATTCAGTGGCGATCCATGAAGTTGATGCCCACAATATAGTACCACTATGGGTGGCGTCAGATAAGTTGGAATACAGTGCTAGGACTATAAGGGGAAAAATTACTAAATTGCTTCCTCAGTATCTGATTGATTTTCCAACTCTGGGGACTCCTAATAGACATTGGGCTGGTTCAACTCTGTCAATAAATTGGGAAGCCCTAATTTCAGATGTTGTGTGGTAAAATTGGCTCAGTTTTGTTGAAATCTGTTTTGGTAATTATTATTTAGATATTACTTTAGTTTAGGCCGATGTCACTTTAATAAATGCATCTATCCTGTATCAAAATATTCAGTAAAGGGGCTGAAGTTCCTGAAATCGGTTGGTGTGAACCAGGAGAACATGCTGCTTTGGAAGCATTAAAGGGGACCAGAAACGGGTTCTTGACCACCAGATTGAAGAATTATTCTTCAGATCGCAATAACCCTTTAAAACCCAAAGGGCTCTCTGGTCTTTCTCCATATTTGCATTTTGGGCAGATAGCAGCACAGAGGTGTGCCTTGGAGGCAAATAAAGTACGGAAGGTTTCTCCCCAGGTTGGTACTAAATACACCTGTCTTCATATATTGTATATTATATTAGTTGTGCGAGTTTACCTGCACTTTTGCTATTGCATTTTGGACCAAAATTAATAAATTTATATATGTGTGTGTCTGTGTGATATCTTCTGTGAGAACTGAGAACTGAATAGAGAAACAAGAACAACATAACATGCCCGCTTATGTATTACCTTTCGTTTCTGTGGGTTGCTGCTTTCTAACTATAGTTTTTTTTCCCTTCTTTAACTTCATATACTTTATAGTTTATAATTCCAAAATATAACCTCTTTTCCAACATGAAGGCAGTTGATTCTTTCTTGGAGGAGTTAATTGTGCGGAGGGAACTTGCTGATAACTTTTGCTACTACCAGCCTAAATATGATTCTATCGAAGGGGCATGGGAGTGGGCTCGGAAGACCTTGATGGATCATACATCAGATAAACGTGAACACATATACACGTGAGTGCAATTGCTCTAATTAATGGTTTTTCAGCAATTGCTGGGTAATTGATTGTTTTCTGTGTTGTACATCTGGCACAGGAGAGAGCAGTTGGAGAAGGCGCAGACAGCAGATCCTGTAAGCTATCTTAGTTGATTAATGTGATAAATACTATTACACCTGCTATGATATATTAATATCAGAATTAGGTACAGTTTTCATTTGTTGTTAATTATAATATTAGTCATGTAGTTAGATAATGACTTGTTGTATGCCTAAGCATATTGGTTTTAGATTCCTACACACTTACACAGCAATTCGTTGAAATGTTAATGTGTAAGCGTGAGTTCGATTTACAGTGTCTTTCAATTATGGAGCTTTTATTCCTACTTTCAGCTTTGGAATGCTTCTCAGTTAGAGATGGTTCATTATGGAAAGATGCATGGTTTCATGCGGCAAGTAACTTCTTTATCACCCCTATTTTTCATGCTGAGTTTCATGTGAAATTGTCCATGTAAGATGCTAAGAAATGCAATGCTAAATTCTGGACAGTGTTTGAAAATGGAAGGTACAAATATTTTCAAAGTTCACATAGTATTCATAATTTACTTGTAAAAACCACATATTTAAGTAACCCTAATTTTCTTTTACTATAGTTGCTCTTAATAATTAAACGCACGATTTTCATGTTGGTTTACAAGTATTCAAATCATTGTTAAGGCACTGGTATCGTCAGTAACTAGTTTATGAATATGTGTGCTTGTTGTATGACAACATACACCCTAAGCTACAAAGCTGTGATTTTACTGATATATATGATTGATGGTTATTGTGTAAAATGTTCTGTCTAAAATAATGCACATGGTACAAATTATATTTAACATCATAATCTGTTATACTTAGCCTTAAAAATGCAATTTCTTTCAAATTCATTAAAATGTCATGTACCGATTCTTGAATACCTACTAGGGTAGAATACTCGTGTGGTGTTTTCTCAGATTTTGCACGTGTGATACATGTTCCTTCTATTTTTCCCAGCAAAGCTCTGCGCATCGCGATGCCTATTGTGTCAGCTTGACCTTTCATAAGTGGAGACAGAATAAAGCGTCCATAATAAAGCCGCTTATTGTCTACTTTTGATTCAACACACTTCCACTGTAGTGTCTGAGTAGATACTGTTACTTTCTCTTGAACCATAATAATATTCAAAGAATTGAATTGTTTTTTTCTCTTGTTTATCTTTAAATCTCTTCAATACATACGTGCAACACTGGACATGCTATTATTCGTATCTTTTGTACATTTCTTCGTTTGAATTTTCATTTTTTTTGATTTCCCAATTTTAATAACAATCTCAGGATGTATTGGGCAAAAAAGATTCTAGAGTGGACAGCTGGGCCTATAGAAGCTTTAGCTATATCAATATATTTGAATGATAAGGTATCCAACTTCAGTTTTTGTTGCGAACAATAAACTCAAATCCCATCTAATCTACTTTATTTACTTGTAGTATGAACTTGATGGGAGAGATCCAAATGGATATGTCGGCTGCATGTGGTCAATCTGTGGAATACATGATCAGGTAAGGATGTCTAACTTTTGTTTATACTTACAAGTTAATTTTTGAGATTGGTTCTTGCATTGATAAGCCGGTAAAACAGACGTCCCCACGGACCACACCAGTTCTCCAGGCTAACATATTTGATTTTCATTTCCCCTGCAACACGCAGCTGTATGCATATTTATGTATCTGCAAATAAATTTATTTCGTGTAAACACTAGAAAGTACTAAGTTTACATTTCTCCTGTACAGGGTTGGAAAGAGCGGCCTGTATTTGGAAAGATTCGGTACATGAACTATGCAGGTTGCAAGAGGAAATTTGATGTTGATGGGTACATTGCTTACGTTAAGCGGCTGGTTGTTGATATTAAGAAAAGGAAAGGAGAATATTTGCTTAATACGAAGGCAAAGGAACTCCGTGGCAATAGCCTTCTTTAAAGTTTACATACAGTCAATTTTACATTCAGCTAAAAGACTTCAACTCCAATTAGCTGAAATGTTTTGAATTTTAGGGAGTTCCTATGACCATCTCTTCTCGGCCTCATCTTCATATGTCTAATTTGATATGTGCACAACATTCAATACTGCATGTATTGGTTCTATATTAATTCAAGTTTAAGTTGTGCCATAAAAGAAATTCAGAGAAGAAGGCTGACAAGGAAGGTGCTAAAGAAGTCAGAGATGCATACGAGTGCCTTTTGTAAAGTAAGAAAGATGGAAGAGTAACATGATGTGTATGAGAATGGCAAGGTTAAAGTTGGTACTTTCCTATTCATTTGTCTTTCCACTAGTTTTTTTTTTTTTTTTTTTTTGCATTTTCACATTAACTAGATCTCAAAAGCCTCATCTTTATCGTTCGACATCGTTTCTTAAAGTAAAATGGAGTGTAGTGATTTAATTTAATTTACAGCCTTGCCTTGATTCTGTGTTATCAAGTAGTTCGGCACATCTGGCTAATCACACCTGTCAATTTTATCCTGATGGACTTTGTGCTTTGTGTTCGTAAATGTATTTGGCCCACATTTGCGGACACCATTGCTTATTCATATATAGCCTTTAACTGCAGTACAATGCAGCTTCTACGGCGACATCAATAATATACCTACTACTGTACCGGATATCGGCTGACTGTAAGAGTGTATTACTCGGTCATTGCTACAGTACCAAACTGAATTCTATGTAGTAAGCTACATTCTCATAATATACCTAGAAGAATTGTACTAAATATCATTGAACTTGGAGAAATCACCGGACCATGAGGTCCAGTCCACCAAAAGAAGTTATAGATCCTCCCATTGAATGCACTATCAACATCGTATAGCCTATAGGTATCTGAATGTCCATATATTTAACTCATTTGTAACTTCTAACGCTAAATATTTTAGGTCATAATGTTGTGTTGTGGTGAACAAAATAAACACCATGCTGCACCTGAAATCAAGTACGGCCGGCATCGAAGATTATACTTGGAATAAGAAATAAATGCACAAATATCAATAATTACAACCGAACTGCTTCTATGGAGTAGTTCTGGAGAAATACAATTTATATTACAAATCAATGCTTAAATTAACATCAAGTTCAAAGGCTTCAGAGAAGAATAAGAATAGTATTCCCTCCGTTTTAAATTAACTGTGATATTTTTTGGGTCAAAATTAAAATTGGTATATATGTTACGTTGGTTTTTTAATTATCCATTCGTGTTATACGAATCAGTTGCAGCACCCTCGTTGATAATACGTTTTTTATATACATAATTATGTGTATGATGACGAACATATCTGGTTGTTTCTTTATTTTCACATGGCTATGGCATGGTATAGTAAATTTGTATTAAGAACTGATGTAAATCATTGAAATCAAATGCTTTGGTTAATTGTTTTGATCGAGTGAATATATGGTTTCATTGATTTGTTTGAGTCCATGATTATACATCTTTTACGTGGTTATCGTTGACTTTTTTTTTCCAATTTCTGGGTGTTGACGCCATGTGGTAAAGTTTAAATATTCATGTATACCGAATAAAGTTGAATCATGGTTTTCATATTTTTATTAATAGGGACTGTGGAGGTGCAATTTTTTTTGTTAAGTCATGTTATCTGTTCGGTGTTTTTTGGTTTCTTTATTCATGATATGGTTGTAAAAATATTAGATGAATCAGGTGAATTTTTTATAATATTTTTTTTTCAAAGTTACGGATTTGGGCATTTTTTTAAACTCATGTTAAAGTCTTTTATTCTACAAATAAATGAGTTAAAGCAAAATATTACCAAAGTAGTATTTTTGTGTAAATTTATTTATTTAAAAAATAATAGGATGAAAATGAGAAAGTTTATCATCATTCCATAAATGGTGTATAGGCTTAATTGATATCTTTAATATGCATTAATAATAGTTTAATGAGTATAAATATTGAGTTGAATAATTTGTAACGTCTTTATAAATTGAAGTTACTTGTTAATTTGAGTAAATTTAGCTGCAGTTATAAAAGATTAATATTATTTTACTTTATTATACTGTGACTAAACGGGGCTAGGAGCTTGTTGCTTATTTTGTGCTGTGATAATCAATCTAGTACCATTTTTGGGGGCCATAAGTGGTGGCATATTTGTGTCTTTTAAAAGGTAATCTAGTACCAATTTTGGGGTAGTTGCATATTTGTGCTTTTTAAGAGGTAATCTAGTATCAATTTTGGGAAACATAATTGTATGCATATATATAAAGATATTTTGATATATATATATATATACACACACATACACATACATGAGTCTAATATATTTTACGTTAATAATTATGATTTTTTGATGTTATAATTCATTATATTTAAGTTTATATTTAATTTTCAGTTATGTTTTAATATTTTAAATGCGTTAATAATAATTCTTATTAAATGATATTTATTACTTAACAAATGACATATAGCGGTTTTTTAATTCCTTAAATGAGTTAATAATAAGAGCGGGGTTTACAGTGCATTGATTTTAAATTTATTAGTTAATTTTTAGTCATTATTTAATTTAGTCATTAATATTTTTAATGTTTTTAATGAGCATTAACTATGCTTTTTATAATTTATATTAATGTTGGTAGTTAATTAGCATTTTAATTTATAAGTACTCATTTTATTTTAGTATATTTTTATGATTTATGTGTTTAATTAAAAAGTTTCTTTTTAAATTTATTATTTTAATTTTAATAAGATTTTGAATGATCTTTGGACAAATATCACATAATAAATGGCTATTTTTTTTTATTTTCCAGATAAAATTTATACCAATAGTCTTGGATTATTGTTCGATAATAAATATTTATTTTATAATTTTTTTTAAAATATGTATATAATTATATGTTATTTTTAGGTATCCAACCAAAGGGATCCCCTTTAATTAGATTTTTTCATCTTGATATTTAATTTATTTATTTTTAATAATATTATTTAATTTATTTATTTTTAATAATATTATATTATATATTTTTTGTAATATATTTTTAATTATATTTTCCTTTTTTAATGCGATATTAATTTTTTTTGAACTTTGATACAGTATTAATTATTTTTTTGAATTTAATTTCATTGCAGGTGTTCTATATTCAGACATTAAAGTTTTATTATCTAAACGTCTAGAGACATCTTGCATGTATTTTGGTTAGATGATAAATTTTCTTGAATAAAAGGACTCCGTTTTTACGGGATTGTATTTCAGTACTAATCATCCATATGAGAGTCTTTCCTGACAAAAAAAAAAGCAAAGCAGTAATTTCACATACTAATAAACAAACCAACGACATCTTGACGAAAATGTATTCAACACCGAACTCTTAATCGGCGTACATCATCGCTATTATATTTGTGTGCATATATTTGAACAAGTTTAATTGAATGAACCAGAACACCAAAAAACCCTAATTATCAATTGAGTTATTTTCTAAGAAAGCCATGAAATTACAATAATTCATGATAAAGAAATTGATTTCAAGGTTGAAAGTAGAGGGGGAGAATAAAATTTAGATTTCGATTGAAAATAAGGATATAAAATGAGAGAAGACGGCTACTAAGTGAACATAGTCTACTCTCTCTGCCAGCGTTTGTTTTTCAAACGACCCGGTTTTGAACCATTATGTTAAACTGTCCAATTTATGATACTTCAATGATTGAACTAGATATTTTTAAATATTAATGGTCAGTATGTATAAATGCGCAAACTTTAATGGTTAAAGTATGTTAAATCCCATCATAAACACTAGACACCCAAATTTAGCAACAAAAAAAAATGAAAATTACCCCAAGTAAAAAGGAAGATATTAATTTAACAAAAAAAATGTTTTACTTTTGATTTCATTCTACCAACGCTACAGTCAGGAAAATTACATTTCTCTTATATCACCGGGTAAAGAACATCAAGCTCAGCAAATAAGAAAAAAGTCAATAAATTAGATAAAGTTGTATAAATTTTGAATGATGCATCACCACCTTTATACTGGTATCAATGAACTATTCATATATGATGCATTTTAACTTTCAATCACTTCGAGAGTTTTTATTAAAGTTCCCAAAACTGCAGCCAATATTTTCCTTAAGCAATGAAATTTAGACGATCTTCTATTACTTCCAATGTTGAATAAGGTGGAAAACACAATTGATAATAGGATGTGTGGGACGTTTGTTCTGTGAATGGAAATATAAGGGGATAGAAAGCTAAGAGGGCAGATCCCTAAAACCTTATACAAATAGATACTTTATTGATGTCTAGAAGAATAATAAAACATTTCTTTGCTCCACGGACATTCTCTCAATGATCTGCAAAATATGGCACATAATTTTATCATAACCATATAATATGTTATTGTTTTGTTGTAAAAACACAATCCAATGTGTGTTAATTTCTAATACATAATTAACACAAAGATCTTGGATATTTAAATCGGAAAGACACATAGCTTCTTTAAACATAACACACAATGTAAAATTTTGCATATCTCCTAAAACCAGACACTTGTCATTTTAAATAGTTTATTGAAAACAACATTTATGTAATTATCAATTGCTTAATTTTTTACATTTGTATTGAAATGAATCTCATGACTTATGTTGACATGAATCTAATCGATGATTCCATATTATTTAAACAAGTAAGAATATCTATTACTCCCTCCGTCCCGTTGAGTTGTTATCATTTCAAAATGGGTTGTCTGGCACGCATTTTAAGGTGAATTTTAAGGATAGTTCCATAATTTATTTTTGAAATTTTCTTTTTTTGTATAAAAATAGAACAATCCTATTTTTATACAAAAAAAGAAATTTTTAAAAATAAGTTATGGAACTATCCTTAAAATCCACCTTAAAATGCGTGCCAGAAAGTGAAAAAAAAGTGATAACAATTGGATGGGACGGAGGGAGTATTAACTTTGACAATGTTATGTGTAGTAAAAAAAATTTAATCTGTGAAGTTACTATACAAGAGACGAAACACCTTGTCATCAATCAAACTAATACATATGGCCTTCTTTAGTAACTTTCACTTGCTTTCTCTCAAAATTTTCATGCTCTTTTTACATATGTTTGTTAAACAAGACTTTTATAATATAAGATTATTACAAAATTAAGTTATTTAAAAAAATTAGTGTTTAAAAATATAAACACAACAATTTCTAATATATAACAATTATAATAAATTAAATATTGATGAAATCTTTTATTTTTATTTTATTACCGATGCATTTTTTTCGTATGATCAATATATTTACAATATTTAACTGAAAACATGATAGAATATGTTGATATTCTTATACAACATTGATTTGTCAAATCAGTTGCAAAACAGATTGATTATTCTTAACTGTGTCATTTGTCTGCAACTGTCTGAAAGCTCTATTTCTGTTGAAGATATACAAGATATATATAGATATCATGGTATATAATAGTTGTCGAGAAATATTGAATATGAATCCTAAAATGTATTGATCAAGATACTTTCATGCTCACATTTAGTGTTAATAAAAAAGATAAGTCAAGATTCACATGAGTTGTGGACCTTATCCACGACGGAGTCAATATTAAATTGGATATTAAAAATAAGAGAAAATATATCAATATTCTCATTTAACATCGATTTATCAAATTAATTGCAAAATAGGTTAATCAGTTTACTAAGGGTTTCAACTATATCATAGGTTTCTTCAAGAACGCAAATTAATTTTCAATCATTAGAATTAGAAGATCTCGATGAGATGCGAGTGCAAAAACTATTTCTTTTAAAGATTAAAAGAATCATAACAAGTATTAGGGATGAGCAAAACCGAATCGCAAACCGAAAATGAACAGAAAAGCACCAACAAAAACCGTATCATTGGTTAACTGTTTGATCACGGTTTCAAAATTTTAAAATCGCATATGATTGGTTCAGTGTTGATTTTTAAATGAAACCGAACCGATTAAAACTGAACTGTACCGAATTAATATATATTATTTTTATTTTAATTATTAAGATTTTATATTAATATATATTATAATTTTATTAATTAATTAATAAATTATAAAAGAAGAGCATATATTTATGAACCCGTAAATAATATTGATGCTCGATTCATATTAATAAAACAAGCTTCTCAAATTAGAAAACAAGATTACATCAACTCATTGTTTGAGATAGCTTAGTGCTAGAGTTATCCAGGTTCAATTCTCATCTTTATCGAATTTAATATTGAACAGATACTAATGAGTATACTTAGATTTAATAAAATAAGATTACATTAACTCATTGCATATTAGGAAAAAAAACTACGTTAAAACAGTTACATATATTAATTCAATGTATTGATTTTAAGCAGGACTAATTAATCATATTCATTTTTTTATAACAATATAGCTTGAATATAAAACGATTAATGACATAAAATAATACCAAATGTAATATATAATAATTTAAAATATTCTCTTCATGTCTTATTATTTTTTGAAAGGAATAAAAAAATAAAAATAAATTTAATTTTATATATTAGAATAACAATCAGTTGAAAACTTTCATTAATTTTTGCAGAATCATAATAAAAAATGTTTAGATAAATTTTTTATTATAGTTGTGTAAATAAAATTATAATTCTGCACTATTTTTTTTATTTTTTACTATGATTCTGCAGAATTTAATAAAAGTTTTCACAGTTCACACAATAAAAGTTTACTGCCAAGTGTTACCCGTATATATCAGAGAAAATGTCCTAAATAACATAAATTTTAATATTATTTGCCCAAAATATTAGTTTCCAGCAAATGTGCCCAAATTACACAATCTGATTCACATTTAACTTACGCGTATACATTCTTTCTTTTATCTGCCTTTTCCACCCTCCATCACTGTGTTTTCAAAAATGCATCTTCTTTTATACATACAAACAATCACATGCTTTTATTTTTTCTTTTATATAACTCATTATCACAAGTACACATACACATATTTGTACATCTCAGTTACAGATTTGTGTATTAAATTGCAGGTGGTTATTAACTTGTAGTTGGTGGATATACAATTGCGAGTGAAATCGAGAGCGGAGGCAAGTGATATGATTTGTTTAATTGTGTAATTGTGTAAGTATTTGTTGTGTGTGTATGTGTTTTTTTGTCAAATTTGTTATGAGTATTTGAGGAATGAGAAAGAAGATTGAGCGAGGGAGAAGCTGAATTTTAAAGGCTTTAAGCACCATCCGCGCATTAGGTGTATGCGTGTGTCAAGTGCGCATCCAGAAATTATGTATACTTTATATGAAACTGACATGGTTGCTAGCATCACGCATACAAGGATGCGTTTTTGACTCTGACATTCCTAAAATGATTGTCTGTTTAGTTATTTTAACTAAATATTTGTTATAAAGGGCATTCCCCTTTATATTTATATATTAATTTTGTAACCAAAATTGCACTATAAAAAAATCGAACCATAATTTTTCAAAACGACGGAACCAAAATGTTTGGTTCGGTTTTGATTGCAACTTTTAAAAACTGCACTTAATTAATTGCGGGTAACACACTCATCCTACGGAGTAAAATTGATACAGTGATAGTGACGATCAAATCGTATAGTTTTGGCACGTATGTGCACCTTTATATCGTGTCTTGTGATATGTGCACCTACTATCTCTCATATGTTTGGATCCAGGTTTTTAGTGTCAATTTTGTGACAGAAATTATCACACATTTTACAATTATAAATATCAAAAAATTAACATATTCATATGTTTACCATATAATGTTGTACCTAAATTTGCAGATTGTTGAGAAAATGTGAGCAGAAAAAGATTCTACTTTTTTTCTGGACGTCAGTGAGATATCTACCTATATATAGAAGGGTTTACGGTTCTATCTCCTCTTCTTTACATCCACAAGACCCAAAAGACTTTGTATCACCTTCCTACTTTCCAGTTCCCACACATGTCGACATCAACTGTGTTTTATCTTATCCATCATCAGAAGTAATAGAAGATCGTCATAATACCATTAATCAAGAACATATTTGCTGCAGTTTCGGTTTTTTATAATATAATATAAATACGTTTGGTTACACATAAAAAAATTGGTACTCAACTTGTACATTACACCACATAATGTCTATTTTTAATTTTTAGTCTTGTGTAAGAATTTGTAAAGTGTGGAACATATTTCCTTTATATTCTGATGTGTTGTTTTGAAAATCCTACACTCTTTTTTTTTTGAAATAAACGTACTTGCATAAATTAAACTTCCTCAGAAGCAAGATTACATGTGATAAAGTCCGGAGCAGTATGTAACCACTCGTGCAGACCTGACATAGAAAATGCAACCTTTGCTAACAAGTGGGCTACATTATTCGCAGACCTATGGACAAAAACTACTAACACTTCATCAAAGTGTTTAATTATATCAATACAATCCTCGACAAGCATGTCAAAGTATGAATTTCCTTGATCTCCATTCACTGCATCGACTACCAGCTTAGCATCACATTCAAATATGCACTTAGTACTTCTCCAATCCTTTATCCAAGACAGTGCTTCCCTCGGACCTATCGCCTTTGCTTCTCGGGGCTGCACAACTCCTTGAATTGCAGTACATTTAGCTCGTAAAAATCAACCTCTTTCATCTCGAGCAACACAACCAACTCCCAAATGGGCTGTCCCTGGTACACAAGTCGCATCTGTGTTAACTTTGATCCATCCTGAGCTTTGTTCCATTCTGCAAGCATATGACATATCCTAGATTTCAGACCGAAGGTAAACGTATTTATTCGTTCCCACACCCAGCAGTTCCGTCGGTTCCATAAGTTCCAGCATATCAGACCCACCATCCCTACATGTTCCTTACCCCCCACTTGAAACATCCGTTGTAGAACTGTCATTAATGAATCATTTGTTCCCAATGTGATCAATCTTCCCAACCCCATAATCTCCCACACATCTACTGCAAATTTACACTCAAACAAGACATGTTTGTCATCTTCGACACACATATGACACCATGAACACATCGTGCTAATATTAACATTCTTTGTCACCAAGGCAGCAGCTGAGGCAAACAATTGCGACATGCTCACCATAAAAAATTAACCACCTTTCCTGGTAACTTTAACTTCTATAATTTATTCCAAAAAACTCTATCGGGACATGCATTTTCACCACGTAATTGCTTATAACAACTTCTCACAGTAAACTCACCTTTGTTGTCAAATAACCAAAACCACGAGTCCACTGTGCTTCTTCTTGGAATAGAGATTTGCTGGATGAGACCTCTATCTCTGTCATTACAAATATCTTGAAGAATTTCGTCTTCCCACTCTCTCTGATTTTCAGCAAATAAACTATTCACTGTTATGTTCTTCAATTCTTCAAGCATGATCGTTGTAAGATTTCCATTTTCTCTGCAAGGTAGCCATGGTACATGCCATACTCGTGTACTCTGTCCATCTCCAATTCTCCGTCTACATCCCTTGCTAACCACATTCTGTGATTCAAGAATGCTTCTCCACACATAACTCGGATTTGCACCAAGCTTAGCATTTAGAAAATCTACATCTGGGAAATATCGAGCACGCATGAGATTTGTTACTAATGGGTTTGAATTATTGATAAGCCTCCATGCCTGTTTTGCCAACATCGCTATATTGAAGCTCCGTAAACTTTTGAAACCCAACCCCCATCCTCATTAACAGTACAAAGCCTCTCCCACGACATCCACTTGATTCCTTTACTCAATTTACCATTTTCCCACTTGAGAAAAGGATGAATGCTTTTTGGTGGGGAAATGGTAAATCCTACACTTTTGTTTACCGTTGATATATATAAATAAATATTTTTCTTCTGATATATATATAAATGATAGTTAATATAATATATATACACAAGTCAATCATTATTTCAGGAAAGTTCATATAAACACACTTGAATAATTTTTTTCACAATATGAAAAAACCGAAGCTGCAAATTTATACTCCATACTTTATATTCAGACATATTACATCATCTATTACTACATTTGAAAACTATCACGCCTTTTTAATGAAAAACTGACCGGCTCTGGTTACTGAACAAAATCTCCCCAATTGTTGAATAAATAAACTTTGTACAACCAGCTTACGTGGAAAAGATTTCATATTCGATCCCAATAGACTCCTGACATCAATGTACTGAGTCGCCAAATGGGCCAGCATTTGAGTAATAATCACGTGTTGGAAAACTGTGTTTGTGTGTTTTTCTGGTATTTTACAAGCAGTATTTATGCGAGTTTGTGTTTGCTTATGTCCAAATTGTGAAATGAAAAATCTTATACTAATTGGTTGCATTTTGTTTAAAACCATGTACAAAAATTGACAATCGAATATTTTCATATGCCAAAATTAGGATTGATTGAATATTTTCACTATTTAAGTATAGAAATACTTGCAAAAAACATCATTTATGCACCTTAAAGGTTGTGTTTGGTGTGATGGTAAAGTGTCCAGCCGATAACTCCTTTAGTTTACGAGTTCAAACCCTGGAAGCTTTCTTCTTTAATAAAAAATTAGGGTGACTACATATATCGAGACCTTTACAAGAAGATGCTGATGTGGGAGCTGGTATGACCTTAATCTTATTGTGTCTCGTGTTTCAACATTTAGGCTACAAGGTTTCATGAAACAGAATATGGTTGTTCTTAATGCAGGTCCACTGTGAGGTACATAATTTATTCCTAAATGTTAGTTTTGTATAAGGGGGCTCCAATTTTTTTTGTGTGTTTCTTTTTCTTCCTTTATTTTCTTGGTATAGATTTGTTGATACTTGCTACAATTCTTGATATTGTTTTATCTTTAGAGGAAATTACTCAAGACATAGCAGTGTGGGACGATTATGCTTTAAGAAATGTCTTGAACTCCATGTTTTACATAAAATAACCATTTATATTAACTGGCTTGTATCAGATAATTTTTTTTTTTTTAATAATTTGGCTTGTAGCCTTACAAATGAGTATTAACTATTTTTTTTATTTTAATAAAGTTATTGTTTTTATGTGACTTTAATTTTAGTTATCATCTGTGATTAGATGTTGTTCATTGTGAATATATATACATTGGGAGATACTCAAATGAGAACCTCTTATAATTAGAACTAAGAACTTCAATAGAATCACTAAATTAAAATTCGAATCACCAAAATTTTATTATACATACATAAATATATTACAATTCTATACAACAACATCACTACAATCACAATTACAGTTACCACTACCAGCATCATAACACGGCCTCCAACGCCCATATAATCATTTAATTGAAATTCTTATTATCTAAATTTAAATCATGTACCACCACATCATCAAATTAACACCACAAACACTACTGTAACCAAACAATGAGCACCACAATAGCTACTATCCCAACATCGCTGTCACCACCATCGCTGAATCATGAGCGCATGTAGAATCACCAAATTTCAAATCAAATTATCATAAATTAAGACAAATAACCAAAATCTGGTCGCGAATCACCAAAATCTGGTCGCGAATGACCAAAATCTCCAGAACTAAAAATCACAAAAAAACAGATCTGAGTGAGTTCTGATGTCATAGATTTGAGTGTAACTCGTCGATTTCTTTAATCATCACCGTGTAACTTTTTCATTTATTTCTCATATTCAACCCATGTATATATGTATGTATGTATGTATGTATGTTAAGATTAATGAGAAATAGATAAATGGAGATGTATGTATATGTATGTACGTATACGATTTCAGAGAAATGAATAGATTTGATGGAATAAATCAATGACAAATTAGAAGATGAGAGCAGAAATGTAGCGTGTGGTAGAACGAATTTGTGATGGTAACTCGAGGAAGAGAGAGGCGATCGATCGGAGATGGTGGTCATGGCTACTATAGTTGGTTAGTTGGTTGGCGGGTGGTTGGGTTGGGTGGGTGGGGTGGGGTGGGGTTTGAGAAGATTTGTTTTTAGTATTAGTGATATATACATATTTATATGTATATAATCAATTGTATGGTGTAGATTAAACTAAATAGAGGGCTGAGATTAAAATATTTAATGTTCATTGTGAATATATATACATATATGTAAGTATAAATGAATATTCTGCATATGATTGTAAGTATAAAGGCCTCTGCACAAATTTATTCAACTGCTTTAAAATTAAGCAAGATAGTTACCCCATGTGACATGCAACCCAAATAATCGAATACAAACATGACATATGTGCATATAATCATAGACAGTTGCACATTTCTGAAAGGCCAAACTGTATATAACCAAATCAAAGCGGAACATACTCGAACTCCTGTATATAGCAGTAAAAATATAGTTCGGCGAGATCAGAAAAATGAGATTATACTATACACGGATTTATAACAAAGATGTTGTTTTCTGCAAATTTTATGTGTATATAGTGCATGTATAAGTTTGCTGTGTGGTATCACTTTCTTAAGTTACAATCTAGGCTTTTCGGCCTGATTTAGCATATCTGTTGATAAAAGTCAAGGAAATGCTAGTCAATTGTGAAACATTCACAGCATACTGACAGACTTTGGATTTCACATATCCTTCATTTACATTATAAAAGCCATCCATGCAAGTAGTATAGTCTGTCAAAGCTGCACTCACCCATGTTTGAACATTACTTATTTCGAAATCAAAATGTGTGTCTCCATCATCCATATGATCCATCTGGTCCATAGATCTCTGAAGCTCGTAAACTGAGTCATCGGTCACCTCAACACAATCTCGCAATGCCGCCCTCTCTCCAACACTTAAACCCTTATATTTGGACATATTTTTCATTGTCGTGAATGTCGATTTAGCTTCCTTAAGTGCCACCGAAATAGAAGTATTTGCCAAGAGTTTGGGATTGGCATGAATTTTTTCTGCGAATTTCGACATTGATTTGTAACAAAGTTGGGGATACAAGGTGGTGTTACATGAGTCTTTGATGAATTCAGTGTAAATATTTTTGTTTGTTCTTGAGGCAATAAAGCTAATGGCTTGACAAGTATTCATGTATGTTGTCAGATAGAGAGCAATGAGTATCAACATTGCATGGGATGTAATAATTGATGATTTCATCTTATTTTTCTGTGTTTCTTGATGAGCTGGTGGGAGTAATTTGGGACTGTTGATAGAAAATTTAAAGAGGAAAAAAGGTGTGAAATTATGGGGAAAACTATTGATTAAGGCAGTGGCTCCCATGAAGCCCAACAGATAATAAGAAAGACAATGATCCAAGTTTGAAAGCAAAAAATTTGCTGTTACGTAGAAGCTAATGAGTTGAGATAGCTGTCAAGAAAATTGTAGCCTGTGATATCTTATCCTACCTCATTTTAGCGAGGCAGTTTGCATCTGTTGTTTCGAGAATTAATGAGCTATCTATATATATATACATATATGAATGCGTATTTGGGGCTGGACCTAACAAAAAAATTCAAATTTCTTTTCTTAAAAAAATCTGTTTGGCAATACTTTTTATAGTTATTTATCTGTTTGTCAAATTAATATTAAAAAATCATTAATTTAATTATAGCTTCGAATTTTTCTGAAACTTGTATATTATTAACCCATGACATCATGATACAAATTATTGTTTATGCAACCATAGCTGATAGTCGACATGTATTGTACTGCTGTCATTCGAAGGGATGGTCGACATACATTGTGTGTATCTACACTATAGATATTATGTATGCATCTAGAATATAACTTGCGATCGAGACCAGACAAGAACTTATTAGAGATGGGTTTTAATCACAAAGTGGCCTCAAGGTCCTACTTTTAATTTACAAACAAATATTGATTAAACAAATGGCTTGCCTGCACAGAATATACGTCATTATCTATCAGACTATCACTCTCTATGCAAATTAATTGCAAAAGTCGATTTAATATCCAACTACAGGAAAGAACCAAAAGAATAGGCTAGACACTTAAAAGAATAAATAATTTGGTCGTCAAAGCTATTAATAATCATGTTATAATGAACTACAATCCAAGTCTTTCGTTTTCATTGGTGACATTGCATTCGATTGTTCAATTTCATTCAGTTAGATTCGGATTTTAATCTTTGAAAACAATTTTCTCATAAAAACTTAAAAAGAAAAGTTCAACACATTTTTAGGCTTAACGCTTAAAGCATAAATCTCTTATGCCCAGATACGATTTGTTATATTAAAAAATAATGAAAAATCCTTGACTTGCTTAAGAAAAACTAGTTCTGATGTAAAATAATGCTAACGAAATAAATTAAAACGTTAAATATTGATGATAATATGTATATACATACACAGTATAGTTGACTATATTGTAGTGGGAGATTATTTTCTTTATCCTTATCTCCATACAATTATTATTATAATTTAATTGTTAACTAATTAATTAATATTCTTTATATGCGATTGATGGATTTGAAGAATTATTGTTGTTGCATCTAGATTCCAGGAGGGATCATGATGACAGATAACAATATTCAAACTCCATGCTTGACAAATGACATTCGTTAAATCACTTGGAAGTGGGAAATATTATGAAGTCGATCCTCTAATTGCAGAACATGCCATTTTGATTACTGTTTATATACTATACTTTTATGTAATAAAATCTCATAAATGGACCCCATAGATAGACTAATTCTGCAATCTATGCATAATATACAAAAATCCTCACCATTACATGAGGATTTGTGTGCATATATGAGGTATAGTACTCATGTATACGGTAATACATGCTGGTACTAAACCAGTTGTTTAGACAAAATATTGAGTAAAATATATGATATCTCATGTGATGAAAATAAAAATAGGGAACAAATCAAAATTTATCATATGAATATTAAGACAAGTTATGTGAACAAAAATCGTGACGTGAACTTAATCATTACGTTAAAGTTGAATTTGCCCCGCTACATACACACAGACTCATGATAATCAGCGCTACACGACATCTATCTCACTGATGTAGTACATGAAAACAGATTGAAAACTCTTTTGATCATTGCCCATAAACATATATGTATGAGAGTATTTTTGAGTTGTGTAATCAAAACCATGGAAACCCATTTTTTCCATCTCCATCAAACTTACCAAAACCCTGACCCTAGAGAGTCACCTGTCACCAAAAGATATAACCGAAGAAGTCCAAAAAATAAAAGATCTCCTTTTAAAGTCTTAAAACGAAAAAGTTTCACACATAAAATAATATATATAATCTTTCTTTTGAAACAAACTATAAAATTGGAATAATATTTTATTTATTTAAAATAATAAAATATATAAATTCCAACACTCGTGCATCACTCAATTATCGTAAGAAAATAA
The DNA here is from genome assembly GCA_028671895.1 of Oenanthe sinensis. Classification (NCBI taxonomy): domain Eukaryota; kingdom Viridiplantae; phylum Streptophyta; class Magnoliopsida; order Apiales; family Apiaceae; genus Oenanthe; species Oenanthe sinensis. Next base: position 26,514,802 of record CM053812.1, on the reverse strand, counting down.
ACCAGCAGATAATTAGCTCTCAAAGATATATCGTGGGCATGATTGTGCCAAATAAATCAGTCAACAATATTAATGAATATATCTCATTTTATTTGAACATGGGACGTTTTTATTCTATGTTTTAGACTTTTAGTCGAATACTAGTGACTATGTACAATACTACAATCTACAAGCAGCAGACTTTTAGTCGAATACTAGTGACCATGTACAATACTACAATCTACAAGCATTCCAGCTCGTTGTATTGAAGTTCTGCAGTGATATGCTGACCACTTTTTTGGGCTTTAAACAATAGCGCGGCAAATAAAGATTTAAATGAAAAACGTGCAAATATAGAACTGATAGCCGTTAGCCAATTAGTAATAGAGAAAAAAGATCTCAAGGATGACCTTATGTAGACCTTAGGTAATTACCTAAGATTATAAGTTCTTTCAATACAAAAATTGAGTGGTAATTTTGTAATAATAATGCACACCCCCTATATTACGTAAGGTTATTCTTAGGAACATCAAGCTCTTAGTAATATCTGCTGATTTAAACTTTGGTTTCTCTAAAATGCCCATCAGGCCATCAGGGCATATCCTGGAGAAAGGATAATATGCATTACTTGGACATTGGATCTATAATCTATTCCCAGCATTTGCAATTCTATTCTTACAATAGAAGGGACATTCTTAACATTCTGTCACGAGTCAGCAGCTTACTTTTAAAAACTAACCAAGTGTAAACACCAAATTTAGGAACCAGCATCGATCGAGAACCAAGTTCCCTATCTACTAAAGTTTCAAATAATCTACGTATTTAGCCCATGTATTTGTTACTTGGAGAGCTATAGATGTATTTTTATTCCTCTTTCTTTACACGCTGCCTCAGGTCGCAGGGTAGGAAGAACATGGTGTTGGATCGTAATTAAAAACTACACACAACAATGAGACAGTTATATAAATAATTAAACAAGAACATACAGATTAAACCAATTAACAAAACAAATCACGAAGGTAAAAACAAGATATGTAAATTAGTAACTGTAAGGACAAGAGAAAAGATAGAGATCTTAGCTCTAACAGAAGCTTTATTCGCATACACTGAAAGAACTAATTGAACAGCTGAGTCGCCAAGCCTTGCTAGAAGTCTTGACTGTTCTTGAAGAGATTATTGCCCCACTACGCTGTGTTGGGTTGCAGCAATATCACTTCCAGGATAAAACAGCACAGAACACTTCGTCCACAGATATGTAGTACTCAACAGCGACCTGCACTTCAGTTCGCCCAGAAAACTTATGCAAATCTGTAAATATGTGGTAGACACAGAGTATGGTTGCTAGGGTTTTCTCAAAATTTTGTTAATACCTCAGTTCCTTCTATCTACAACGTTTTTATGTATTTATAATAAAATAAAACGCAACAACAGATAAAACATTAATTAAAATAATTATTCTGACTTAAAAAGCATTTAATAGAATATTTATCAGAATCAGTTACCAGAGTTTAGCTAAAGTCTGATTAGGTCCAGGCCCATCATAGTTTATCTGCTAAACTCTGACCAGCAGATGCATCAGAGTTTATTTGCTAAACTCTGACCTGACCCATCAGAGTTTATAATAAACTCTGACCATATCAGTTCCATCAGAGTTTATCCGCTAAACTCTGATGAGCTGGTCCATCAGAGTTTAATAAACTCTGACCAGTCACAGAATATATATATATACTCTGTGCATACTGACTTAATATTCATATTAAATATTAATATTGAAAGTCATAATTAATTTAATTAACAATGTAATAAAATTCATCGCCCAGGTCGCCTCGCGTACGCGAGAGGCCGAGACATTCGGCCAAATCTCCCTTCGACCCGACCCGAGGCGAGGCGTAGCGGCGGCGCGCGGGTGTGCGCGCGCGAGGGCACACCAATACACCATGCACACTACATGTCTTAGTAGTTGACACTACTCTTGCACATCCATGCATATAAAGCACTCACACCCATATTACATATTCTATGTGGGACAACACTATAAACCAATTTTAAACTAGCAACTTCTACTTAATTTATTTATGGATTACACTAAGAAAATGTCTTAGTTCGAAACATGAAAGTTTAAGTCCTCATAGTAAGGAACAACTTCCAATCGTTAGTTTCCGGAAATTAAATCAAGAACATATATAAAATATGTCTCAAACTTTCCATTTTCTAACACACGGTTTGTTTTTTTTTGACAGAGGAACAGGGTTTGTTAAGTAGCTACAAAACTGAAACTAGTTTGCTCCGTCTACAACCAGAAGATAAACTTAGCTGGCATAGTGGCATGTTGTACAGTCTTGTACTCATCGCTATTGTTAACCGGTCACTAACTCGCCATATACCATTTTTTGAAGTTGTAAGAATAATTATTTTTATGATAACTTGTTATTTTTCATGATTTGATTATGGATCTGTAAATTAATTATTTCATTCTCTACGTGATACACTTTTAGGAGTAGAGCTTTAAAATAATTGATGCACTAAAAAATTATTATTGTCAATTTTAATCCAAAAATTATTAGTTTTATTAGTTTTTCTTGTAAATTTTACAATGGATTGATTCCATGAGTAGAATATTTATTACACTAATTGATTAATTATTCAATAAAGCTAATTCACATTGTTACTGTAAATTTATAATTACAGATTTATATAAAAATTAACACATTGTCGTTAAAACTAGTTTATCTTTTATACGAATTTCTGAAGTTAATTAAAGCATACTTGTTTCATACTAAAATGAGGGTTGAGGGTCCTTCAATTTTAATTAAAATAAATAATCAATATTAAATTTTTATATATTCACCGGTATCTGGTGATGAGGCTTTTCAAAAATTTAAATCTAATATTAAGTAACAAATTGTGTTTGTTAAAAAAAAAGTAACAAATTGTGTTAATTTTCCAAACTGGCGAGCAAACAATATTTAGTCTATGCATTCTAAAATATATGCAGACCCTTGGCGTTATGTGTACAGGATACTGCAGCATAACAATAAACACATGCAAAAAGTGACAAAACACCTATAGTGAAGACCGCAAGAATAACATATATATAGATGAACTTGCACAAATGTTAACACAAACCCACACATTCAAATCCAGCAAAACTTAACAGTCGCTGCAAAATAACAGAGACTGATCAAGTAATGGCTAATTTAACAAGGATGAACAGCTTGATTGTGGCGGTGATAGTGGTGGTCATGACAGCAAGTTTGGTAACAGAAGCACAAACCCTTCCACCGTGCGTTCAAAAGCTGATGGGTTGCGCTGATTCTCTCAACACGACTACTACACCGCCAGAGACTTGTTGTGCACCATTAAAAGAAGCTTTAACTAATGAGCTTCCGTGTCTCTGTAAACTCTACACTGACACTGATTTGCTTAAATCTTTTAATATTAATGTTACACAGTCTATGGCTATTCCTGCTCGGTGTGGCATCAACTTCAGCCTCGATGCATGCAACGGTTTGTAATTCGAAAATCAAATGGATTATATACGAACAATGATCGATGTCCCAAAATAATTTATCAAACGGTATACTATGTGACAGTGGACCGCATATAAACTGATCATAAAATCATTTATGAAATGGTATAGTACTGTCACATCATAATTCGGTATACTATTTGGTAAATGTTCTGGTACCATTATTGCTCATCATATATTTGTTTGGTTTAATTTGGGTTCTCCAGAAATTTCTAAATTTTTTTTTTCTCCTTTTGCCTGCAGCTTCATCTCCGTCTCCAGGTAACTATTGTGTTTTCATTAGTTCCTATTTAATTATGTATCCTGTTATCTGAATTTGCAGATTTTGATATAGATTGCAAAGCATATGAATTGCTTTCGTTCTTTATAGTGTATGTAATGTGTAAATCGATCATATACTTACACTTAAGTTTCTGAGAGTAGGCTGGCCTCCTGGCCCTCTTAATGATGTCATGGAATGGTAGCTTGGACCTCAGCAGGGTGTCTGCAATGTCCTAATTTACCAGTTTAAACTCGTGAGCTAGCCAGTAGAAAGTGTACACTTGAATGACAAACAAAACTGTATATAGCTACCCTTGCTTAGGTTTCGACTGTTCAGAGATAAATATAAACAAGGTTCAAGTAATCATTACCACTAAATAATAGTATCCGGTTCATTCCCTGAAGACCAAAGCCTTGCTGGTAGCTATCATGCATTTTTTTGGAACCATTAAAACAAGGTACAAGGCATAATAGCAGGAGGCAGGAAACATCAAATGATCCAAGTAGAAGATTTGTAGCATTACCATCCTGCAATATATTTTCGTTACCATCTGATCTTAGCTAATCAATTCCACTTTTTGTTTGCTTTACAGGACCTGCAAGCAATGTCGGAAGGATTGCATCTGCAGGAATATTTAGCTCGTTAATAATTTTGGTTGCTGCAATGTTCTTTTGAGTAACACTTTCGATAATATGGGATTTCTTCAGCCATTTGAGTATTCATAGCGGAAGTAAAAGATATGGACCGAGCTTCAATGTTTTCATTTTATCCTTTGTTGCATTATTTATATGTATCAAATTAATCTAGTAGTATCATGTATTCCTATTAAATCTCTTGTGTAATCTATGTTAAACTCTGCCATTTTCAGCACCTGCATCTGTGATTCTGCAGTGTTAAACTTGTACTCCAACAAAATTCTAGCAAAGTTTACTTTTGTTTGATCCTAAACAGCCTTCTACCAAAAATACGATACTATGAAGAACGCCACTATATAGTTAAGCCATTATATGTAACTTTCATATTCTTCATAGAAAAAATGTATACTGTCATGTACATATTTTCCAGAGAAATCTAAATTCCTGGTCGAGATGGAGGGTAAGACACGACTACAAAAAAACTACTATAAGAATGTACACTGCAACGATGCCAGGTTAGGAAGAGTTAGGAGCAACACAATCTGGCATCTGCTTTGAAGAAATGTAAACCTCAATATAACAGAGCATAAATTAAGATACACTACTTAATTAGCATCTGCACTATAAATTAGACTCAAGGCATACATCTTATGCACTACCGGTCACTACCGATATGTTAGGAGAGTAGTTATTTTATATTTATGTTATTTTTAATCTATTTTTATTAAATCATAACAAATGTTTATCTTTTTCTTTTAAGCTAAGCCAAGCCAAGTTTATTGTTAATATAAAGAAAACTTGAAATAAAATTTTAAATTTTAAATTTTTTTTAAATTAATTGTTTTATAAAAGAAGAAGATGAGAACATTTATTTAATATTATTATGCTACAAAAATAATTATACCTTAATTTTATTATATTTAGAGCCATACACAAGCAGAGTACGTGGGAGGTGCTTTTCCTATCACTTCTAATCAATCAAAATTTTCACCGTTCATGTTATTTTTATTTTCCTTTGTTTCATCTACTTACTGCTTACTAAGATATGCAAAAAAATACTTTTAAGAATATTTTTTTAAAATTTATCCATGAAGCAAAATATTAATAAAAATATAATTAACACTTAAAATATATTAATAGATTTGTTTAATATTTTTTATGTATTATTTTAATTTTTATAAAAGATAATTTATCACATAAATATAATTTATGATTCACTTTTTTATATTATTTAGAGGACTTCCGGTATTTTTCTCTTCCATTTCAAATTTCAAAAATAAAAATATGTCACTCGGCCATTTATTTTTATAAGGATGTATGTATTTTATAAAAAAAATAATTTATATTTTATTGTTGAATACGATTTATACCTATAATATATATTTAATTTATTTTAAAGTTTGCTCTTATGTATACATTATTGTTGTTAATTTTTAAACCTTTTAAATTTTAAATTTATACTTCAAGTTTTTGTTACATTAACAAAACTTGGTTCAGTTTAAAAGAAAAAGTTAAAAGTTTTATTATGATATAAGAAAAATAGGTTAAAGATAACACAAGATTTATTGTTGGTACAAAGATGTACGTCAAGATTTATTGTTATGGATAAATTACCAAATGTTTCTAATTTAAAAAATAAATCCAAACTGGAAACTCCACGTGGATCCGGTCTTAGGGTCTGTTTGGTATTGCTGTTACAGATAACAACAACCGTTTTTTGCTGAAAAGCAGGCAGAAAGGTTTATGGTAAAATCCAAAAACTGCTGTCTGGAAAAGTATTTTTGGTCTAAAAAATGTTGTTACAGAAAACATGTACCCCTGTGCTTTTACAAAAAGTTACTTTTCAGCTTTTGAAAAAAAATAATAGCAAGTTTCAACATCAAATCTCCCCAAAAATATTAATTTTTTATATTATATCTCAAAATATATATAAATAAAAAAATTATCAAATGGTTATCAAATTTTTTCGATAGCACTTTTTCTACCAGCAATTTTTATCACTGTACAGCAGTTTTGAACAACAATTCCAAACTGGCCTTCAGCAACAATTTGATATAGAAAGTTCACTAAACAGCCACTTTCCGTTTAAGCAATGAAGATTTTTTATAAAATTATTTAGATAATTAAGTTAATTGCAATTAGGGGTATAGTCGGATTGGCCGGTTTGAGGGCATTTTCGCATCCCAATCCAATTAAATTGGTTTCAAAATTTTTAACTCAACTCATGAAAAATAAATTCATAACTCAAGCCTATTTATTGTATATTGGTTCGGGTTGGTTTGGATCAGTTTGAACGGGTTTTTAAATACATATTTAAAATTAAAAATACTTATATCAAGAGTAACCAATCAAATTGAAATAAATACAATATAATCCGTTCAAAATATTACGATCATTCGTCTCAAAGAAATCTTTGTTACTTTAATTATATCCAATAATAAAGAAAGAAAACTTATAATATCATTTATATTTATGGTAAGTATGAATGTCTTGTCTAGGTTTTTTTCATTTTCTTCTAAAATATATATGTACATGATATATTAGTATATTTAGTAAACGCGTATCTTTTAAAACTAGTGCATCTACTGAATTATAATCGGGTCGGGTTGGTTTGGGTTGAGTTTAAAAAATTAAAACTCATACCCAACCCATAAAATGCGGGTTATAAATTTTTTAACCCAAATATAAATCGGGTTGTATTATTTCGGATAGGGTCGGCCGAAATAAGGATTGAGTTATTCGATTTTTTTAACCCATGTACACCCCTAATTGCAATGCTACAGGATACAGGAGCTAGAAATTAACTTAAAGATTACATGTAATTTATACCTAATCAAAAATTTGATTAAGAATAGCATATTAAGAGGCTCTCGAAAATGTTCTTAATGTGACCAATTTAAAATTTGAATTTGCGGGAAAATAATGGCAAGCGAAGCGGGAGAACTAAAATGAGATAGACATAGAGCCTGTTTGGCTTTAGTAGCTTTAAGTAAAAAAGAGCTTTTAGGAGCTTTTGACGTGTTTGTGTACTCCGGCTTTAAGCTAGCTTTTAGGAGAAAAGTTCCATTAAGTAAAAAGTACCTTTTAGGTACTTTTGCTTATGACTTTTTGACTTTTCGATTTTTTTTTTTTTTTTTTTTGCTTCCATGACTCTTGTAAAGTATAAATAATATGAATTTAAAATTTTTTAAAGTCAAATTTCACTTAAAGTCAAAATTATTAAACCCTCCATTTAACTTTAAGTTCCATTACCCAAACACATTCATTCAACTTAAAGTAAAAAACTTTACTTTCTCCATTAAGTTAAAAACACCTCCATTAAGTCAAAAGTAACTTATTTTAAGTAATCCCAAACGGCCTCATAGTTTCCATCAATTTTTCTATTTTTCTATTTACGTTGACTTAAAACAAAATATTTAAATATCCTTTCCATTATATCAAAAAATAAGTAAAATATTTGACGTCGTACAAACAAAAAAGCTTAACAAATCCGAACATTCTAGGCCTCGTTTGGTTGACTGTAATCGAGTTATGTAATTTATACTTTCATGAAATTTATATGAGTTACGGTGTTTGGTTGTATAGTTTTTAAAATAAATAATATAACTTACACTTTTCAGGTATTTAGAGTTACTGCAAAATAATGTAACCTAGTTAACTAGTCAACCCGTGGTCTCCTGCAGTTAACATAACTAATCTATTATATTTTGTAAATAATATTTTATAATTATATTTTTATTTATTTTTATAGTAATATATATTATTTTATTTATTTATGTTTAAAATAAATTATGATACACATATATTTTCTAAACAATGGTGTCAAATATATATGTTTTTAATCTTTATATACAATTTTTAAAATAGTTTTAATTAGCTTAATTGCAATTAATTTCGTATCAATATAATTATTATAGCCACTAAAAATAAAATTAAATGTTTGGAGTTATAAATATTTATATTTTTAATTTTCAATGTTTATAATTTTTTTTTTGTAATAGTTTAAAATTATATTAAATTATATTTACAACAGTTTATATAATTAAGTTTTATTTGTTTTTATAATAAATCTAAATATTTTAAATTACAATTTTGAATGTTTTAATTTTTAAGTTTTCATTTAATATATCTAAAAAGTTTATAATTAATTTCATATATATATATTTATATTAATAAAGTTAATATTAATATTATTATTAAAACTGAAATCTTTTGAAAACATATAATTAATTAAATAAAAACAACTATGTAACTTAAAGTTAAAGTGATAAACCAAACATAAACTTTTAGCAAACCTAGGAATTTTATAAATATAACATATTTCCCAGGAATTTAAAGTTGATGTGTAACTACAAATCCCGATAAACAAACGATGCCTCGAGTTCCAGTCCTTTATTAATAAAAAAATACTTGCGCAACAAGCTAGGGAGAGTTAAGACATTTCCTCTCCAACCCCCCATTCTTTCTCATCTCACAAAAACCAAACACTCTTGCCTCTTGTCTAGTGAAATTCTTGTCTAGTAAGTAGTAACCAACCATGGAACCAAAAAAACTAAGTGACTTGAAGGACTTCATTCAACAATGCAAGGCTGATCCTTCTATTCTTACTCATCCCTCACTCTCCTTCTTCACTGATTACCTCCACAGGTGTTTCATTCTAACCTTACTATTTTTCGACTTCTCGATAGTTTGTTTCACGTAAAATATTATGTTTCGGAAAATAATAAAATGTTTGTAAAATATTTCACTAGTTGAGAAATATTTGCGTAAAATGTTTAGTTAATTTTTCTTTATTTTTGTGCCAGTTTTGGTAGCAAGCTTCCTCAGTCTGCTTATAGATCTAAAGGCAACAAAGCGGTAACTCTAATAAATATAAATATTTATTTATAATTTTAGTACGGCTCGTCGTCCATTACAACTTTGTTTAGCTCAGTACGGTGTTCATATGTTGTTTATGCTTTTTTTTAATATATTATGTTATTATTATTATTATTATTGAAATATTTGTTTGCCAGTTATAAACTGTTTGTATTCAGATTATATGTTGAATATTGTGTGTGTGTTTAGTAAATATTATGAGAATTGAGGCTCCTAGAGTTGATTTGGAGTGGAAAGTGACTTCTTTTAATGAAAATGTGGTTTGCAGGAGGCTTATGAGGTAGATGATAGTGATGAGGATGATATGGATGAAGTGGAGGAGATTGGAGAGGCTAAATATGAGATGGTTGATCAAGACGAGGAGGAAGCGATAGTTGAATCTGATGTTGAGTTTGAAGGTGAAACTGTTGAGCCTGATAATGATCCTCCGCAGAAGGTATCTGTTTATTGACATTCTGTTTTTTGTTATTGTGTAATACGTGTGTCAGTGTGTGTGGATGTTGAGATTGAGGTTTTATTCGTTGTAGATGGGAGATCTTCTGTTGAGGTTAGCGAGGAAGATCGCGATGCTGCTCAAGAAGCCAAGGGGAAGGCGATGGCATGAAAAGTTCTTTGAAATGTGTACAGTATTGTGTACTTTTACTTATCTAAAATTTATGTATAATCGCTGGGTTTTTCAATCTTTATATTTGAAGAAAGTGCGCAGCTCAATATTTTTCATTATTATTATCATCTGAGGATCGTATATATTGGAAATTTCTGTTGCAGATTAATCCTGATTCTGCTAAAGGCCACAAATCTCGAGGAATGGCACGAGCGATGCTTGGCCAGTGGAAGGAGGCTGCAAAGGATCTGCATGTAGTTTCTAACATAGACTATGATGAGGAGATAAGTGCCTTACTCAAGAAGGTTGGCTCATTCAACTTCAGTTCACATCTACCTATGTATAATTACTGTGTTTCTGATTGTATTTTCTAAATAAAGTATCACGGTAAAAACAGTAAATTGTATATTGTTTGATTATGGAAATCATTTGCTATTACGTTTTACAGGGTAGATATCACAAATTTTTAAGTAATGTTTATATATCCTATGTCAATTTTTTCCATGCAGGTGGAACCCAATGCTAACAAAATTGAGGAGCACCAACGGAAATATGACAGGCTGCACAAAGAGAGAGAGGACAGAAAGGCTGAAAGTGAAAGACAACGCCACAAAGCTGAAGCTCAGGTGATGTATTTACTCTTCGACTTATCTGTCAACTTTTATGCTTCTTAATGAATCACTTTTCATGGCTAAGAAATTGCAATACTTTAACAGGCTGCTTACGAAAAGGCTAAGAAGCAAGAGAAGGCATCATCAAGAATGCCTGGAGGTTTTCCTGGTGGCATGTCCGGAGGCTTTCCAGGTGGCATGCCGGGAGGCTTTCCTGGTGGCATGCCTGGAGCAGGGGGTGTGCCCGGTGGCATGCCTGGAACTGGGGGTATGCCAGGTGGCTTTGACTATAGCAGAATATTCAATGCAATTTACAATGTAAGTCAGGATTGATTGTTTTCTGTCATTCATGTTGCTCCCTCTAAGGTCTTGTGATCTTTGATCTGTTTCAAGTTTCAACATAATGGTCTGTGGTGAAATTATTTACTCTCATTTGCTAATGTGAATTTCTTGATTTTGTTTATGTGTTTAACTAGGACCCTGAAATGATGGCGGCAATGAAGAATCCAGAATTCATTGCTGCTCTTCAAGATGGTACGTACTTGTTATTGTTCTAATAAATCTATTACTGTCAGGCTTGTTTACCTTGTTTACACATAGATAGTAAAAAAATTGAGCCCACGTCAAGTAACATACATCTTTTTCATGGGTATTGAATTGAATTGGATGTGGTTCAAGGAAACAGCTGCTGACCATTCTCTTAAACTATTCTGAATATATATTGCAACCGTTTGTTATCAAATGTGGAGGGTCAAAATTTATTGTTGTTTCTATCACATTAGATTAATTTTAGAGGCAGCTTTTATTTTGGACTACTGTTGAGCATTTTGGGTGGTAATTGGTAAGCAGTCCGGCCGTATGGACTTTTTCTTTCTGGCCTAGTAGGGTAATGTTAAAAATATTTTAAGCGATGACCATCTAAGTTCAGATTAGAATATCTTAGTATATCATAGTGAGGAACTATGGTATGCCAATAAATTTCCCGAGTTATACAATTATTTAAGTTGTTTCTTGAAACATGAACGGTGTCTAACTTGTTGCATATCACATTTGGTGCGTTTGTCGTGCGTGCTGGAAACTAGCCTGTGAAATATATATGTGCTGGATTGTATGTTTAAAGTTGCTGTAAATATTCCCTAATCTCTGTGATTTTTTCTGCAGTGACAAAAGATTCAGCAAATTTCGAGAAGCATGAGCAGAATCCCAGGGTTGGTCCCATGCTTACGAAGATGTTTAACCTCTACCGTGGGATCTGATCAGTTTTTTTTCAGAATCCAGGATACCATTGTTAAACCTTGATGTTTTTAACAGTCTTTTGGAAAAGTTAAATTGGGCTATGAATTGGTTCTAATGGTTCTCTTTTGATACTTTTCTGTTTAAAGTTGATCAAACAAGTTACTTGTTTAATGGAGTTCTGTTGTACAGTGGATTATCTTCCAAGATCGATATCATGGTTATATGTTATTGAGACTTTTCTTAGCATTAAGTCTGTGATCCATAGTTTTTCTCAGAAGGAAGAGATGGATAGGGTAAGTAAAGAATGAGTATTTCTGTTGCTTGTGCGTTTTCATGTTTCGTGATGAGACAACATTTAACAGTTAATTATATCTTGTATTTGTACATACAGAGTAGTTTAAAAGAAAAATCAGTGAGAATATGGTAGTCTTTCGAGTAAATTATAAATACTAGAGGAACTCGTGTAAATTTCCCTTATTTTGATTCTCCGATCAATAGTCTCATTCCTACTAGTAGCTTTGAAGAATTGGTAACTGATTCTCTCCGTAGATTCTTAATTTTCTAATATATTGTTTAAAACTACTTGTTAAGGGGGGAAGGGTGAGATATTGAGGTGCATTTCCAAACAAAATGCAGTGAATTCAAATAATTGTGTCAGCAAAGTTTTTTATGGTTTATACATGCGTTTGGGAGATAGGCGGGCGTTACTTGGATTAAGCAGAAAACATCATAATAAGGAAATCACAGTACCTGTTTAAAAGAAGGATCATAATAAAAGAGATCAAGAGAATCACAGTAGTTGTTTGCTGGCCTGATCATTTTTTTTTCAGACTCCAGGATACAGTTGTTAATGTTGATGTTCTTAGCACACTTTTACGGAGTCTTTGTTTAACAATGGATGATCTTTGAAGATAGATATCATGGTTATATGTTACATTTCAGTATTTCCTTGCAATAAAATCTGTGATCCCTGGTTTTTCTCAGAAAGAAGATCGAGGGGAGGAAAATTGGTAAACGAAGTGAGTGGTTATTTGGTGCTCGTGTGTTTTCAACATTTTACTGCAGTCTACTGGAGTAGATATCTTGCACTTGTCCTCCATCATTATTGTTAGCACTTGTTGTCCATCATCGTTATTGTTAATTAATTGTTGGTACATGCTACTTGCTAGTAGAAAGAAAAATCGATAAGAAGATGGTAGTGTTTGAGTAAATACAACAAGATCCCATGTAAATTTCCTCTGCTACTATTTTAGTCTAGTAGAACCAAAGCACTTCTGTTAATTTTTTAATGGATTCTTCAAAAGTCGTTCCTTTCATTGTATGCTGCTTAAAAGTTCAAATAAATTATCTCAATACCCATGTAGGAAAAATTTAACAATTATTATTATTAGAGTAAAATATTCCTTAAGTAATTTTATAAAAATAACATTTTAAATAAGTATCATTTTAGAATCTGCCTCTTATATTTATAAAAATAATATTGATATTGTATTATAATAAATGTTAATTTTAGATCGTCATCTAAAGATAATTTCAAGAACATTAAACCCTCGTTATTATTACTTTATTCAAATTTTATTATAATATTTAAAATATAAATTATATAAAATAAATAAATAAAACATCTAAAACCAGAACCTTGTTATATGTATTTGTTTAACAATTATTACTACTTTATTGGAAATTTATTACAATGATGAATTACAAAATAAAATAAATCTAAAAGGAGATCATTGGTAGTATTTGTTTTACCTTTTCCTATTCCTACTCTAATATATATTATTATCTAAACAAAACTAGAACATTCCAGAAATAACACCACCCCATCCTCCTCACTTATATAAACACCCCCTTGTCACCATCTTTCCCACGCATTCAATTCAATTATAACAAGAACGATACCAAACAACTATTAATCATCAATGGCAGACGAAGCTAAAGCCCAAGGCAATGTCGCCTTCGCCGCCGGCAACTTCTCCGACGCGATCAAACACTTTTCCGACGCTATTAACTTATCTCCGACCAATCACGTTCTCTACTCCAACCGGTCCGCCGCGTACGCTTCTCTCAACAACTTCTCCGACGCTTTATCCGATGCTAAAAAAACCGTTGAGATTAAACCGGACTGGCCCAAAGGCTACTCCCGGCTCGGCTCGGCTCATCTCGGCCTTCGTAATTATGTCGACGCCATTGAAGCGTACAAGAAAGGCCTTGAATTTGATCCAAACAATGAAGCTTTGAAATCCGGATTATCCGATGCGGAGAATGCGATTAGGACCCGACCCGGAAATTCGACCCGACCCGGAGCCAATCCGTTTGGTGATGCGTTTGGACCGGAGATGTGGGCCAAACTGACCGCTGATCCGTCCACAAGGGGGTATATGCAACAGCCTGATTTTGTGAATATGATGAAGGAGTTACAGAAGAATCCGAATAATTTGAATTTGTTTTTAAAGGATCCTAGGGTTATGCAATCACTAGGTGTGTTGCTTAATATTAAGCTTTCGACACGGGGCAGTGAGGATACGGAGATGTCTGATGCTCATTCGGAGAGAAAGAGGCCAGCTGAGGAGGAACAGGTTAATGTCAAGGAGAAGAAACGAGAGGCCGAGCCAATGCAGGAGGAGATGGAAGTTTCCGAAGAGGATAAGGAGAGTAGGGAGAGGAAGGTGAAGGCGCAGAAAGACAAGGAGGCGGGGAATGTGGCTTATAAGAAGAAGGATTTTGAGACTGCGATTAGGCATTATAGTGAGGCTATTGAATTGGACGATACGGATATTTCGTTTGTTACCAATAGGGCTGCTGTTTATTTGGAGATGGGCAAGGTATGTTGTTAGCTTGAATCTTTTTGCATTGCATATATTAAGGATTGGATTATTTTTGTAGTTTAGTGTGTATATTATGTTTGTTGTTGGTGATAGACTAATATGTGCTTTTAAAATTATTTGAATCTATTTAATAATTTGCAATTGGTAATTTGATGTTTAGTTTGCTGGTGTAATTATGGATAAATGCTAAAGATTAATTTTAAAATATTAGGAAAAAATTAATCGAGCATGATTTGAAACGGGACCATCCTGAGATATGAGTTTTTCTTTTCCAGATAAACAATGACATTACATATGAGTAGGTCATACATAAATTTAGTACTGCTAATTGCTAATCTTTGAAAACTCTTTTACATATTATTTTTATTAGTAGAGTTTGATTAAATATAATATTTATTAGTGCTTCTTTTAAAATTTAGTCCATTGTTGCAAGGAATTTAAGCATTTAAACTTGTAATGTGATTATTTGAATACCAGATACCTGGACAAGCCCAACTGTGATTTTTGCTCACAAACAAATTGAACTCAAATTTGTTTTGGAGTAACTAAGCAAAGTATTAATTGTAATTAGCAAATTTTATTATTGACTTACTTTGATTAAACTTAAATTCGTTTGTAGTATATGATTTAGTTATGCTTTTGATTTAATATGATTCTTGTGTTTTACATTTTTTAATTTTAGTGACATTTATATTATTTATATCTATGCTATATCTCCTGCACCTAGATCCCCATATTATCATATCTATTGAATATCACCACACTAGTGCAATACGCACCAGCACTGGTAATGCTTAGTTCTACGGGTTTCTCCCACTCGGGAGTCAGGTCGTTGAGAGTGACATGTACTTAGATTTCACTCCTCTAACCCTCTTTATTCCTCTAAATGATGAGTCTCTTTAGGTAGATAAACTGGCGTAAAATATGTGCTGTTGTTGAAGCTAGTATTGCAGTTAAAAATACTTTAAAAACCTGCATCTGATTAGTTAGTAATTTATTCCACCAGTTTGAGGAGTGCATTAAAGATTGTGACAAAGCTGTTGAAAGAGGAAGAGAACTCAGATCAGACTTCAAGATGGTTGCAAAGGCTTTGACGAGGAAAGGAACTGCTTTGGTGAAAATGGCTAAATGCTCCAAGGACTATGAACCTGCTATTGAGACATTTCAGAAAGCTTTGACAGAGCATCGTAACCCGGATACACTAAAGAAGCTTAACGATGCCGAGAAAGCAAAGAAAGATCTGGAGCAACAGGAGTATTTTGATCCAAAAATAGCCGATGAGGAGCGTGAGAAAGGTATTATTTTTTTTTTCTTTTTTACATTTAATTTACCCATATAATGCTGCTCTGCTTCATGAGTGGTTAAACGAATCTACATCTTTCATCAGGCAACGAATTTTTTAAACAGCAAAAGTATCCTGAAGCGATTAAGAACTACACAGAATCGTTGAGAAGGAATCCAAAGGATCACAAGGTTTGTCATAATTAATGTTATTAATTAATTGTGTTCATGTAGCTATTTATTTGAAATAATTTTGATATACATTTGGCAGTTAACACTAACATGTTACTGATTATTGCAGGCATACAGCAACAGAGCAGCTTGCTATACAAAACTAGGTGCATTGCCTGAGGGGTTAAAGGATGCAGAAAAGTGTATTGAGCTTGATCCCACATTTTCCAAGGGATATACCAGAAAAGGTGCTGCCCAGTTTCTCATGAAAGATTATGACAAAGCTTTGGAAACATATCAAGCAGGGTTGAAGCACGATCCAAACAACCAAGAACTGCTGGATGGTGTTAAGAGGTACTATATATTATCTTGGTTGTCTATTAATGAAAACACTGTTCATTGTGTAGAATTTCACTTACTGCTGCATCAATTATTTGCAGATGCGTAGGTCAAATCAACAAGGCCAGCCGCGGTGATTTGAGTCCTGAGGAATTGAAGGAGCGGCAGGTATGCCTACTCGTAACATGATCACAACTCCTGTATATTTAATTTGAATAGTTCAAATAAAATTTTGAAATTTGAATGTCATCTCAACTCAATTTATCAAACTTTTGCAGGCCAAGGCAATGCAAGACCCGGAGATTCAAAATATCCTCCAAGACCCGGTGATGAGACAGGTAAGATCTATGGGTATTAGAGTATTGCTTGTTATTATTTGTTAAAACCATCAGGTTTTGATTATTTGTTAGTCTTCAGTTTGCATAATGATTGTTTTCTCCACAGGTATTGGTAGATTTGCAGGAGAATCCAAAGGCGTCACAGGAGCACATGAGGAATCCCCTTGTGATGAACAAGATCCAGAAGTTGATAAGCTCAGGAATTGTGCAGGTTAAGTAGATACACGTTAGGCGAATAGATCAACTTCTTCTTGTGGAACAAGATGAGATGTAGTATTTTTTAGCTTTTGCCGTGTTGAGAGCTTTTGCCTTGTGCTGTGATTCAGACAATGTACTACTTCATATTTCATATGTTTTCTCATAATTTTCCAGTTTGTTATTCCATTTTTCTTAATCTGAAGCTCCTATTTGCTTGGTGAACATTGTCTTTTTCTTTCTTTTTTCTAAAAAAGATTTTTCTCAAGTGAATTAACTTGGGCAAAACCCCAAACCTGCAAACATGTAAATATTGGGTCATATTTAGTGCCATGGTGTCCCCCTCCACCGGGTACATGGTAAGTTGAGTTCACAAACATGTGAGTAAATAAAATGTTGCGAAATAAAGTTGCTCGTTATATATTTGCTAACCAAAATAAATAGTACTCGGGGATACAAATGCGAGCACAGCCTGTATGCTGAAATCTTCAGGTTGTATTAATTGTTGAATAGTTAAAATTTCTGTCTATCATGTTAAATTTCATATTGAATTGCCTTTATTACTCTACTGCTTCCGTATATGATCTATTACCGCAAATTATGCGCCCGTTTGGGATTTCTTAAAAATAAGTACTACTGTCTCAATCAATTCTTTACGTTTTTTTTAGGAGTGTTCCTCCCAATTGTTTACATTACTAAAAATAGTAACTTTTAACAATAAAATATATTATTACATTCACTACTTCACTCCACTTTTTCAACACTTTATACTATTACACTCACTACTTCACTTATTTTAACAATAAAATCACTATTACACTCACTATTTCATTTATTTTAACAATATTACACTCACTGTTCTTGGTCTCCGTGCCCAAACCAAATATAAACATTTTACCGGGACGGAGGGAGTAATAAGTTACTTATTTTTTTTTAAAATACGTATTATTATTTCCTTTTAAATATTACTCCCTCCGTTCTATTTTTATGACAGAGTCTGACACGCATTCTAAGGTAATTCTTAACTTTTTTTTGAATTTTCTTTTTTTAATAAAAATTTAAACATCAAATTTTTATTCAGAAGAAAAAATAATTTAAAATAATTTATGCATCTATATTTTATAAGAGCTTTAAAATGCGTGTCAAACTCTCTATCCCAAATGTTAAGAATCTATTGGAATAGAGGGAGTAACATTTAGTTTAAAATTTTAATACCAAATCTTATTTTTAAAATAAAAAATAAGTTACTTATTTCTAAATATATATATATATATATATATATATATATATATATATATATATATATATATATATTTTTTGAAAAATAAGTAACTTATTTCCGGAAACAAGGGATCCCAAACATGCCCTAAATCACTTAAAAAAGTAAGCTCCCCTGAAGCATCTGCAGATAATTACTTGTCCTTGCTTACGTATCAATAAAACTTTTTATAGCCACACGTGATAGGACTTTTTTATTCTAACTTTACTAATATTAAATTGATTAATAATAAATCCCACCTTCTAGCTCCGGTTATAAAATCCTATTTTCAAGATACAAATATACCGTATTTGGTAATTAGCTGTTAGCGGTAACGGATTAAATTAACTGACTAGCAGATTTAATTAGATATTTTGACTATTAGATTGAATTAGCCGTTTTGTATGAAACTGTTTGGTAATTAGTTGTTCGTGACACATTACAAACCTCTAATGCAAAAATCTCCTAAAAATAGTTTTTTCAAAATTAATTTTTTCATCTCAATAAATTATTTAAATCCACTAACTATCAAACACTTATGTTAAAGGATTTATACGATCAAACCTCTATTTTATCCCATATTTCTAATTTTGTCTCAAAACTCTAACTTCCAAACAGTCCACAGTTTTCGTTGTACATGCATGTATGCTCGTTTTGGGAGGTAACAATAATAAATCGTGCATTACCGCAAGTTTGGAAGAGATTATTGATCTGTAAAATGTTCACTTGAGATCAAGTGCAGTCCAGTCAAAATTAGTTTGAACATCTACAAAACGGCACAAGAGTTATTTTTTCTTTTAGGAATTTAACACTGTGTTTCCAAATTCTATTTCAGAGAAAAAGGAAAAAATATGTACTTATTTTATTTTTCTAATGTAAACAAAAAAAATGTGAAGAAAACTTAAGTGAAACTTTTTCTTAAAATTTTCCATTCAAAAGTAGAAAGATTTAAACAAAAAAATTTGTAAGTATAAAATTACTAACTATATCATCATATCTTCACTTTTTTTTGTACAAAATTCAAGAACAAAAAAATTGTATTTTACTTTTTTTCCTTTTTTTTAAAAGCTCAAACTTTTCTTTTCTGTTTTAATATAAAAATTTCGGGAAAAAAATATTCAAGCTCAATTGATCAGCCAAAAATAAAATTACACAAATTATCGACA
Organism: Oenanthe sinensis; assembly: GCA_028671895.1. NCBI lineage: Eukaryota > Viridiplantae > Streptophyta > Magnoliopsida > Apiales > Apiaceae > Oenanthe > Oenanthe sinensis. Next base: position 26,495,492 of record CM053812.1, on the reverse strand, counting down.
TATTGACTTTATAATATTAGATCTTGTAAAATTTAATTTCAACACTTGAAGAAAAACTAGGAACTAGTTCCCGTTATTTAACCAAACACAAATCAGATTACTAGTGATAAATAAAATTACACAAATTACTTATTATTTAGATTCCATATTTTGATATCCATATTTAGGTTTGGATGAAATTTATAACTATAAATTGGATAATTCATTTTAGATTCCGACAAGATCCATATTATTAATTAATTCATTTTAATAATTACTCCATTCGTCCCCTTGACCCTTATGAAAAAAATACATATTAATAAAATATTTAATTATATGATTTGTTTCTATATTTACCTCTAATAAATTCCTTAAATAATGAAATAAATTTAAAAATGAGTTGTAGAGTCAAATATGATAAATACGAATAAGGGGTAATCTTGAAAAAATACGTAAAAAAAATATTGAAATAAGATATGGATAACTATTTAAGGATAATTTTTTTTTTCATTAAAAGGATAGTAAAAGGGGATGAAGGGAGTACCATTAATGTGATATATAATATTTATGATAATCTTGATTTATCAAAATTTGTAATATTATGGTAAGTTTATTAATGTAAATTATATCATATGATATATATAAGTTTGATATTCATATATGTTTGAATTCATAATCTTAATTTGATATTCAATGTCCATGTCAAATATTGATAATACATGGTTTTACGTAAAAATTGATATAGACATAATTAAATAATAAATTTTAAATATAATTGATATTTGAACGTAAAGAAATAATATAATATGAGTAAATTATTAAAAAAAGATATATACAATATTATAAGTAGTTTAAAAAAAGTAATTTTGAATAAAATTTAAGATATACAGAATTTAAAATAAAAATTATTTAAGAATTACTATGCATAAAAGTAAATTCTAAATAAAAATTAACACATATAAATATTATAAATAATAATAAAGAAGAAATTAAAATAAAAAAATTAAACTTATTACATTAAAGTTTTAAATTTAAAACAATTATTTATATATAATTATTATATATAATTATTATAATAATTATTAATATATAAATTACTCTCTCCGTCCATTTTACATGTCATTTGAAATAATTACTCATATTAAGAATTTCTAACATAAAATTTATTTTTCATTTGTATCCATATTAATTGTATTGGTTGAGATAATTTGCATAATTTGAATGATAATTTCATTTTATTAATTATTACTACAAGTAGCAATACTCTAGTCAGGGTTATTTTAAAAAATTGTAGTGAACATGTATTATGAGACAATTTTTTTATCGTGACTAGTAATTTAGAACGGAATATAGATTACCCTTGTGCACAGACAAATAATAATCGGATACTCATAAAAGTTTAAAATTTTCACAAGAGTGTATTGACTTCATATCAATATTGCAATATCAAATCTAATTTAATATAAGTGTAGTGCATTCTTATATCTTTTATAGTTGATTTAATTAATTCATCTATTTTGATCAAATCCAATTTTTAATTAGTTTTATTTTTTGTTAAACCAATATTTAGTTGATATTATATTACATTTCAAGTATAAATTAAATTTTATATACTTATATTAATATCATGCCTAATGTAATATACTCAATACAATCTAATTATAATTCATTAATTAAATCTCATATTTACAATATTATTATTTCATATATATTTATTTCAAATTTTATTAAAATTCAAAATATTATATAATTTTTATATTTTTATATTTTCTATATCAATATACACATACACACGTGTATATATATATATATATATATATATTAAATAAAATCTTGTTTTTATAATAAGAACCCAAAACTATAAATATCAATATTAAATAAAATTGTACTTATTATAGTTAAATTTTACTGGTCCAAGTAATATATATTTATAAAAATTATATTTATTATACCTAAATTTTAATTATCATCAAACTTACTCTTTTAGTTAATTAATTATTGTCATCCGCCTCTTTAACAAATTTATATAAAATAAACAATATATTATAAATAATAATATAAATTCTCCACCCTATAAAATTATTATATTAAATCCTTATAAAAATATAACATAAAATATATACTTATTTAAATAATAGCAACCGGTCGCAGGCTTAATATTGAAGAAGATACTACGAACTAATCCACGTACACTATTGAACAAGCTCTACTGCGAAGTGCGAACTGGTTCATGCTGTCAAGGATTACTCAAGGGAACAACACAAATTTCAAAAATATTTACATGTGTTTTCGCTGGTCCGTTAAATGAAATGGCAATATTTTGGCGAGAGAGATCAAAATATATAAATGGTCTAGACTCAAGAGTCAATATAATCAACCATTTATTATAGTTATCCAAATAGAATCAAGTCATCAACTGCAATATTGATAATTAAGTTAAAAACAGTACAAACCCTATCCCCATGTGAGCCTGGCAGCTGCCTGGGTACTGCAGTTTTGTCCTAGTCGCAACTATAAAGTTTTATCTGTGTGAAAACCCTGCTCAGCATATGTATATGTATCTGTCAATTTGCAGCACGTAGCAGCCTTAATCTCCATGACCACTCGTTAGATGTGCTGTGAACTCATACGTACGTACATGAACTAGTTCTAGATCGCCTTAATTGTTGTATTTAGTAATCGTATTTTAAATATCTTATTCTTAATAGGGCTGAAAACGAATCCGGATTAGTCGGATTCGAACCCGGATTCGACTAGTTAAAAATGAATATAATTTGTATTCGTTTAAAAAATGAGCGAATTCAAATCTTATTTTATAATTCGAACGAATATCAAGTCGGATCTTACCATTCTGATATTTGGTCATATTTATTTTGAGTAATTCCAATAATTTTAAAGTACTCAAATACATATTTATTATACGTATTCGACTCGAATCCGTAAATTACATATATTATTATATATGCTATATGATATTTATATTAAAATAATACTCTACTAAGTGATCACATTTTAATTTTTAGTGAATTTTATTCGAGTATTCTTAATTTTATAAAATTATTATATATGAATTCGAATTCGAATACAGTAAAACGAGTAGTTCACTAGTTCGGGATCTATTCGAGTCAAGCCAAATCAAATACGAATATTGATATTCGAACTCGAGTTGAATCTGAACAAAATATTAAAATTTTAATTCGAATCCGGACCAAATCTGAACGAATAATTATAAATTCGAGTCGAATCTGATCATACTGATATTCATTCGCATTTATTCGACTCGATTTCACCCTTAATTCTTAATGATAAACATTAATATACTATAGTCTCTTTCTCTCTCTCCCTCTTCTAAACCCTAACCTCCAGAAAAGATTTTTGAAGGGGCTTTCATCGATTTTCATCCGTGGAAATCCCCAATCCATTTATTTTTCTTGTTTAAAATTTTGTTTTCCTTCAATAAGTTCCCGATTTATTTGGGTTTTGTTAGTTTTCCCTTGTGAGAGTTTGATTTTTATTTTGTTGTATTTTAGTGTTCTCATGACTGAGGTTATAGATCGGCATGATTTTTATAGATTTGATTCACGGATAAAGGTTAATATGAGATCACATCTATGGTCGATTGCACATAACGGTCGAGTGAAAGTAAGTACATACATTCACAGTCGGGTGAAAACAAGTACATATATTCAAATCATCTTCAAATCGCTTAATTGTCTCTTCAGGAAGGAAGGATTCAAGAGCGACATCATTAAGTGTCTGTCCAATTTTGATTATATTTGTAGATGTCGTATAACTTTTGTTTAATAAATTGATTCCTTATTTTCAGAAGAAAAAAAACAAGTCCCGATCCTAATATTCTTTTGAAACTCGAAAAATTAGTATGGTATTAGAATTCTAACCCTCTTATTCAAATATATAGTTTGGATTTTATGATGGTTTATTATATTAAAAGAAGAACAAATTTAATTAATAAATTTTTGAGTAAGGAAAAGTTTTAGTAACAATATAACACCTTAGAAGGGGTGTTTAAGTGAAGGCTGAAATTAATTTTTAACTTTAAGTAAAAAAGTAAGTATTTTGTGTAATAAACTAAAACTTTAAATAAAAAATACATGTTTATTTATGTAATAAATGGAGAATTGATTTTAAGTTATAATACAATGTAATATTAAATGTGGATAGTTTAAACGATTTATTTTATTATGACAAACTAATGGAAAAAATCACATTGGTTTTAATATAGAGATTTTGTGAAAATACGATTTTTTTTTGAATAAAAAATTGTTAAAATACTTTTTTGTATTTTATTTTTGCAAAAATACATTTTTTTGTAATTTTTTACAAAAATCCGACTTTGCAACCAAAATCAATATCAAATGCAACTTCAATTTTACTAAAAAAAAGTTACATTAATTCAGTTACACTTGATTACAAATTATATATATAAAGTTGTATTTAGTTACAAACCTTATTTTTGTAACTATTTTCATAAGATAATAAGATCGCAAAATAATTTTTTAAAAAAATATTTTTATAATTTCTCTTTAATATTATAATAATTAGTTGGAATTAAATATAGAGAATAATGAACATAAGATTGATCTTAACTGAGATAGTGAATAAAACAATTGTGTTTTGATAATTATATTATTTTGATTGTGCATATAAAAATAACATAATTATCAAACACAACTATTTTATTCACTATTTTAAAAAAAATAACCTAGAAAGAATTCCTTATTCTCTTAAATATATCGTATAATATACTTTGGTGCACTGCAGTGATCTGTACGTCGGTACAGGTCAAATATGTCTTTCTTTCTCTCAAATCACGTACTTACTCCAAGACATGAATGTTGAGGTATCTTTTAAAGATGTAGAGATTTCCATTTTGATGGTCTGTCAAAGGCAAACAAACTATTGTAACCTTTTTCAATTTTGGAAACACACTATACTATTTTCACAGGAGTTGCACAGTTCCCTCACTGCTAAACTACTAGTACCAGCTCTCTCTGTGATTGAATTTAATAACCAGGTGAAAATATACATTTATTAAGAAGTGTTTCTCGAATGGTAACCTTAAAGTTAATTTGCTAAAAATAATAAGATCAGCTATATATATATATATATATATATATATATATATATATATATATATATGTATATATATATATGTATGTATATGTATATGTATTCGATCTCCACTTAGATCGAGTTAGGTAATCGTAACGGACCGTGAATATGTGTGGACGAAATGGATTACACATAGCAAAAGGACGAATGCGGTAAAGCACGAGGAATCATTCTGTCAACTGAGATGCTTACCGAGTACTGACTCTATCTATATGAATCGTATCTGCTAAATGTTGTAAAGAGGGATGATCATATCGATACTGAGTAGTCAAGTCATTAAAGTTTAGAGATCCTCTTGCTAATTCACCGAGAGACCTCTGTTTTTGTTTCCTGTTAGAACGAATAATTTAATGGTCGTTTAAGAATTTAAATTTCATTTTAAATTTTGAATTTGTTCAAATAACATGTTTGGATAACTAAAATAATTTAGATTTAAATTTTATTAATTTGAAATTCAAAATATTCAAATACTAGTCTAAATTTAAAATTTTGAAATGATAACTTAATTCATATTATTTTAAATTCATTTTTTGAAATAAAATACATATTTTCAAATTAGGATTATTTCCCGTATGCATAAAAAAAACCCTAAAAATGTGTTAATCATGCTATCATAGCATTCAAAATTTATCATCATTTATGCATGTTACAGTCTAAGCGCAGATTATGGTCTAAGCGTCACTCTAACCTAAGTTACAGTTACGTTGACCTTCACATTTAATAGAGATTTTTTAACCTCAGTTTTTGATAAAAATTAGAAGAAAAGTTATTTTAAATTTTGGTTAGATTCTAAAAATTAATAAAAAATAATAAAATTTTAAATTTAATTAATTTGAAACCCTAATTCCATCACTGCACATTACATTCTTAATTTGAAAAAAAAAAGGAAATGGAAGTGAAGATATTAATTTGGAGGTACTATACAAATACGAACATATTAGCCCATGCAAAGGTCTCTTCAACTCTCTATCGAACTTAATGGGAATGGCAGCGATGCGTGGTCTCTTCTTTCTCACCCGGGCGATGTTAATTAATCCAGAGAAATTAATTCCTTCGTACCTGTCCAGCTTTAGGATTTAAATTCTTTTTACTCTCCATATAAAGATATAAAGATTTAACCTTCACGTACTGAAATAGAACCAAAACTAAAACAAACTACCTAGTAATATATTTTTTGCAATTTTGGATTTGGATGAGATTTTCAATTCATATATATGTGTGTAATAATATTATTTTCCATATAAAATTAATTATAAAAAGTTTATATGTATCATAAATAAAATGCAGAAGTAGGGAGGGAGCGCTAATTCATGACAATCGTAAGTAAAAATCATTTTTAATTATAATACTCTCTATGTCCCCTTTTAGTTGTTCACTTTGTTTTCACTGCGGTCAAACTAACTCATCATTGACTGCAATTTAAATATAATATATAATTGACAAAAATAAAAAATTTATGTTGTTAAAAAATATATATAATCTATTTTAAAATGTATTTTTTAGTTTTTTAAAATTATAAAAGAATAATTTTTAATTGTTAGTGAAAGACTAGTCAATTTGACCATAAAAAATTAAAAAAAAAAGAATACTAATTAGCGACGGAAGGGGTAACAATTGGGATTTTAAAAAAAATATCAAAAGCGGCACTTATTAATCACAACTCGTCAAGTCGTAGTTATTAAACGAGACATGATAAATTTTTATTTTAAATGGAATGCGATTAATAAATGCGATAACCCCGATATTTTTTTGAAAAAATTTAGCCGCTCAAATTATGAAATAATATGTTATAAAACTGATTAATGACATGCGGTACGTTTTCATCAAAAAATATATAAACATAGATAAAAGTTTAATAAAAACTCTTAAATCTATACTATATTATTATAAGTTGGTTATAACGCCTTCCAAAAAAACTAAACACCTTCTAAAAATAATTAAATACATATAATTTATTATTGTATTATATAATCTAACACAACTGCATCACTTTTATTAACACTCAACTTCTTTAAATAATTAAATGTATATAACAAAACTATTTCAATTTCATTACTACTCAACTTCTCTAAATATCTAACCGATAATTAAATTATATCAGTTTATTTGGTAGTTTGGTTAGTTCAACGCCTTCAAAAAAATTGCAAGTGTTTTCTAAAAAAAATTAAATTAAACATGTATAATTTATTTCATTTACAATATAATAACATAGTACTTTAGATCGAACACAACATACACACACAAACACACATTAATCTCCTAATTAAAATATATCTATATACAAAACACACAAACATTATACTATTAAAATATATATATAAATAAATTATATAAAAATATATCCATATAATATTAAATAAAATTTAAATTATTATTATACAAATAAAAATAAATTTAAATCATATTAAAATAAAAATATTAAAAAATTTCAACCAACATATATTTCGGGAGAGCTGATTCGCTCAGAATTCCTGATAATACATCTTTAGGAACCATGTTCGTTTATAATAATATATTATAGACAATTATTTTATCCGATAAAACCCATACAAATATATATTCGATTTCTATTACTTATTACATAAAACACACGAAAAGAAAATATGTAGGCGTTCCCCATTATATGATTTCTATTCGATAGAATTCCAGCTATTTTTATTCGTGTACCGTACATATGCATGTGTGTAAGCAAGAAAAAGTACATCCAAAAGTTGGTGTTCGATGATGTGTCAAATCATATGCATCAATCAATCACATAAAAATAAAAATACAATCATAGAGTTTCAAGTGCTATATACCACAACGCAACCGATAAGTTTGAAAACGCATACAAAAATCATGCTCTCTTCCGACCCTTATTCTCCCACCATACCATCAACTCTGAACCACCTCCTCCCTCCTTCCTCTTCCGAGCAGCTCTGCTATGTCCACTGCAACATTTGTGACACCGTCCTTGCGGTAAATGCAATTTGTCTAGCTATTTGATTTCGACATTTTAATTAGCTATAAATTAAGTCATCCGAGTATGAATTTACTCACTCATTTTTTTTCAAATTTAATTTACTTGTTTTTGGGTGTATATATATAATATTATGTGTAGGTGAGTGTTCCATGCTCAAGTTTGTTCAAGACGGTGACAGTACGATGCGGACACTGCAGCAATCTCCTCCCAGCTAATATGCGTGGGCTGCTGCTACCGACTGCACCGGATCAACTTCACTTTCCTCACTCTTTCTCCTCTCCTAATTCTCCTACTACTACTCATCACTATTTCCTGGTACAGTTTACACACAGAAACGTACATGTCAAGAAATCAAATATGTAGTAATTAGATTACCTATATATATCGCTGTTATTTGATGTTGTAGGAGACCTTTATTGTAGTACTTGAACATAAATTTTCTATTCTGATTTCTAAATCGATTTAGGGTATATATATATATATATATATATGTACGTTTGGTGCAGGATAAGATTAGGAACTCAACCCCAAACATTCTTCTTAGTAATGATCGTCAGGCGATCAGTGACTTTTCTCCATCATCTAGAATTGGATCGGGATTTGACGAGCATCCAAGGCCTCCGGTCATAATTAACAAACGTGAGATTCGTTAACTTACTCATAGTTAATCAACTAGTTGCAGGTGTGTGTGCACGCTTGTAAAAGAATGCTAAGGTCTAATTTGCTATATATCTAATTTTCAGCATTTAAAGGGATCGATCGATCTATTAGAGCAAAAGATCGAGCAAAATCAAAGATTGAGACCGCGTAGACGGCGTAGTTTATTAGATGCTTCCATTTTCCGCCTTCAATATATATATATATATATATATATATATATACCATATACATATGAGTTCACCATCACATCAAATTACGCACATCCTTGTACCCATCCACTTTTATAAGTGCGTACATTTTAAACCCTAAATATTTCCCTGCTTAATCACTAACTACACAAGTACGGAGTACTATCCCATATATCATTTATAGCTTGTGGTAGATATATAGGCATGCCTTTATATATATATATATATATATATATATATATATATATATATATATATATATATCCCGAACTAGCTACCTTTTGTTTAAAGGGGTTGAGTATATTCTAGTTAATTAAGAGCATCTCCAATGGTCCAATGATAATAGATAAAATGGTTAGCTAAATTATGATTATGTAAAATTTTATATGTACTCTAATCGTATCAATAATTAGTTATATTCAAAAATATTATTTTATATATAATTATATAATTTATGGCTTGACATATATAATTTAAAATATAGAAGATTAAATAAATGATATCTATAATTTTTACTAACACGTCTTATGGTTGGATGGCTGTATATTTTTACGTAATATCTATATATCATAGTGTCACCTAGACTTTTTACCTAAGAGGTGGTAGCGGTGGTTGTAGATGCTCTAACAAGTCTAATGCATAGCTAAATGTTGATTCTATAGTTATAATATAAATCTAAAATTAAAAATTAAAACATCACTTCACTACATAGTTATAATTATATTGAATGGGAAAATACATATATATGGATAATTGATTTTGTATTTATAATCAAAGATGATTATAGTCATTCTTGTCACATCATTAAATAACTTGAAATGAAGCGCAAGTAATTGGCACACTTTAGATGAAGGTTGAAAATTTTAAGTAAATGATAGTAGTTAAATTTGGAATTAATTATTGGTTGCAATTTGCAATTAGCTAGCATTAATTAGACAGCAAGTTCTATTTTAATATTAAAAAAAATACTTTTTGGTGTCATATTAATGCAATGATGACTATATATAGTCATTTTTCATTTAGTATTGAACTTCCTCTAGCTCTAAACTAAGGTGATGATCTTTGTATTCCTAACGTTGCCCTATATATCTGATTCAGCTCCTGAGAAGAGACAACGAGTTCCCTCGGCCTACAACCGATTCATCAAGTCAGTTGGCCAGCTATTACTCTTTTCAATATAATTTCCTAATTAATTGTGTGTGCATGTGTGTCATGAGATCTGTATCTGTATATATATATATATATATAGAGAGAGAGAGAGAGAGAGAGATATATGTAATGTATAATGTATAATGTATATGTGCAGGGATGAAATCCAACGCATTAAAGCTGGGAATCCGGATATCAGCCACCGAGAAGCTTTCAGCACTGCTGCCAAGAATGTAATTCATACTCCAGAGTCCAGACTCTAGCTAGCCACATCACACCCACATGCAATAGCAGACTAACATGGAAACTTAGATTTTCCTATGTGTAAAAGCTATACTTTTGTGGGAAATGTGGGTGTTAATTAGTGAAAATATATAGCGGATGCCTCCTTTTGGGATCACAATTAAGAAGTCGAGTCTAAGTCTAGCTAGTGAGGGTTTTCATAGAATGACCGCCTGCATAAACATCTCGATCTAGATGATTAAATTAATACGAACAGCGAAAAACAAGGTTGATAATTAATAAATTTAGGTATCCATATATAGAATTGAAGCTAGATTATCTGTTTGTTAGCAAAAAAAAAAAGAAGAGGAATTTTAGAATTATTATCTACTTTTACAGCTAATTGATGGCGTGAAATTTGTCAATGTTTGCAGTGGGCTCACTTTCCACACATTCAATTCGGTCTCATGCATTCTGATCAGCCTACTTTCAAGAAGACTACTAGGACCTCCACCGTGCGTCAACAGGTACAATCTATATTATAAATTGAATTCTTACGCGCACCTCACAAGTCACAAATGAATAATATAAATTTGGTAAGAAATATGTATCATGTATGCTTGGTACCATGCCAGTGCATGAACAAAACACTACTAAAAATGAAGTCCTGGCTTGGCTCTCAGAAATTATAAACTGATGATAACCAAACAAATCCAACCAATATGTCTCACTAGAAGTAGGGTATGACGAGAAGGAGATCGATGTATATACAGTCTTTCCCCCTACTCTAAGGCGATCGTAGGTGCTCTTTCTTATAAGCCAATCTTAAGCTTATATAGCCAACTGGGGATGGAATAGTCTAGAGCATTAGACATCAGCTTTAAGAAATAGATACATTCTCTGTAACATCCCGTATTTTTTTTATATAATATATTAAGCTATTTAATTTAATATTAAGAATAATATTAGTGAATTATTACTAATATTGTTATTTGAATATGAATATAGATATTTTATAATTACGATATTATTTAGAGATTATTGGTTAAGAGAAGAAAAAAAAAAGAAAAAAAAAAGAATAGAAAGAAAAAAGAAAAAGGGTTAGGGTTTTGTAAGTTACGTAAGAAAAGTTGGGAAGTCATAGAGAAGATAGAAGAGAAAGATGAGGAGATGAAATGGCTCAAGAAGATAGTTTATGGTTTGAATTAGGGTTCATGTGATGGGGTCATATGGATTTCTTGATAATCATTCATAATCTTTGACTATTAAGGTACGGATACATTCTACACTCTCTCTTTGTTCTCGTATTGTTAGTGTACGGATATCTTCGTTACACTCTCTTTGTATTCGTAACACTCTCTTTGTTCTCGTTTTGTTATTCAATTCGTATGTATATTGTGTATAGTTTATATTCATTCAGATTCTTATAAAATTCGTATCTCATTCGTTCTTTTTCTGATTTCTGTGATTTTATACTACCTAGAAAGGTATTTCAATTATCTACAACTTTCGTTCTTGATGTTTTTTGAAATTCGGTTCGTAAGTATGTTAAAATCTGCCGTTTGTATAATCTGGTTGGTTATTGGAATTGTTCTAGTGTAACTTCAGAAATTCATAATAAATTAAATGTTTGTTCAATATTCATGTGTAATATCATTCTAAAAAGGTCTTTCCGAACTCTTCGTTCTTTGTTTATATTCCGCTGTCAAATTCTATGATCCTGAGTTCTTAAATCTTAAAATACTACTGTAATCAGGTGCTGATTCTGTTCTAACAGCTCATATTTGTTTAGTTTCTGCATTCGTTACTTATCCGATTTTGACGACTCTTACCATTCTGGAAAGGACTCGGAATTGTCTACAAGTTTCGTGTTTTGTGATTTGTCATTCAAGTTCATCTTTATAGAGTTAATTGGCTTTCTTTAGAACTGGTCAGGTCTGATTTTATTTGTAATAGTCTGTGATATTTGGCGTGTGTGATATTTTGAGCATGATATTTCAGTCTTTTTGAGTTATATGATTGATTTGGGAGATTTCGTAAGACCTCCGTCATGAGTGGATAATCTCATGCTTTGGCACCACCTATACGGTGTATTTAAATTGTATGGGCGTGTCGCCGGAGTTATGGGACACGTAGAGTCATGACTATTGTGTGTGTTTGTTTGGCCATTTGGGTAGGATTGTGTTTTGTACCGTGCAAGCCCCTGTAAGATTTTGGGTAGCATTTGATTTATTTTATGCAAGCCCCTGTAAGTTTTGATGACTACATATTCTGGAGAACCGAAATATAGGACATCTTGTAAGTGTAAGATTGTCTCTCATATCAGTAAGTAAATTTGTATTTCAGTATTTGATCATTATAATATATGACTAGTAAGTGTACGAGTAAGAGTAAGAACATTTGTGATTAAAAAGTATGTATGTTGTGATTGTAAGATAAATATATATTGTATCTTTTTATTTGTTTATATCATGAGTTAAGTATGACCAGTATATTTTGTCTCTTTCAGTTTGTTTCATCATTCTTTATTCAGATATTTTATTTGTTCATATTGTCATCGTTCTAACCCTTGTACTCTTTGTATAATTTTATATCCGTATATGAGCCTTTCGCTCACTGCCGGTCTATATTTCTTTGTTTCCCCCGGCAGGTTAGGTGGGCTAATTAATGGACAGAGTGCGAGTTGCTGACTTTGAGGAGTTGTAAAGTTTATATTTAGATTTGAATTTATATAGTTAAGTTGTAGTTTTTATTTTTGGATTGTAAGTTGTTGGACATTGAGCAGTTTTATCTTTTTATTCGATATTTGGAGAATTTTATTTAAGTGAATAATTTCGGGATTTTAAATTCTCAGATCAGTTGTTAAGTCCAGTTCTCATTGTACGTGTTAAGTTACCAACTCTCATAAAACTTTGAGGTTTTAGGAAGAGAACTTAATAGGATCATATCTTAACACTTACCCTCACCCGAAAGTCTATTTTAGGTAGATTAGTGGATCACCGGGAGCTCATCATTGGTGCAGTATATACCTAAGTGTCTAATACCATGTTAAGTTCTTAGCTTTTCTTTCTTTTTTACTCTAAAGTTCTTAACTCTTCTAAAATCTCAACTTATTAAGAACATAAGAAGATGACTTAATAGGATCATATCTCACAGATTGAACATGATTAAGAATATGGTCCTTGATTATATATAACTTATAAATTATTCTATTCCCATGTTAATTTATTAATTACTTCTGAATTTGTATAATCTAGGGAAATGCAGATGATGCTGATCTCGTGAAGGACTGCTTTCTAACTCCAGCCAGTATTGGTGTCTCTCCCTACTAGTCAACACCATTGAAGCTGTTAAGTTTCTACCCTTTCAATCTCAATTTCCAGTTTCTGAATAGCAGAAAAGGGAAAAAGTTCTAAATTCTCCGAAAGTTCGTAAAACCTTTAATTACAAGTTATGTATTTTAGTGTATACTTGCGAAAGTACCTATTATTTTGTACGTTAGTCAGTTTCAATATTTGAAACATCTTCTTGGGTTAAATTTCGTTGCTTGCTCCCCTATATATCTTTGTTTTTCTGTTAAACTAATCATCAGGTGCCTCTGGGAGAAACTAAAACTTCGGAATTATGATGTGAATCTCTCTAAAATTTGAAATAGCAAAGCTCAATCACGTTATATATAGGACTATGTAAGCAAATATATTCGGCATAAGATAGATCATATTCATATCTGTGCTGAATTTCATCTGTATGTCTAGTAAATCATATAATTAAGTTTTATATAGTATATTTTACATTCAAGTGTATTTTTGAATTTTGTTTGACCTCTCGAAAAGCGCGAGTTCGTTTCAACTCCGCGATAGTATGATATTCCAATACAGTATCTTGAACTATACGGCCAGTCCACGCCGGCATGGCAATCTCACTCCCACTGAGTAAAGTTAAAGCTGGTGATGTAAAAAGAGGAGTCCTTTACACAACGCTGTAACTAGAAGTAATTTATCTTTGGGGCAAAAAGTGGCCCTCAAGTATATAGAGGGACACAATGTGCTATATTTTCATGATGATCTGGAGCCAAGAAATTCAACTTTTTATGTAGTGTTTTCTTGATGATGAATTATTATGTTTTCAGCTGAACAGTAATTTTTATAAATTATATGAATACATAAATTTGAATTTGAATTTCAGACACTGCGGCAGCAGTGCAACACAATGGAGCTTCTATTTAAAGTGCACGCCACAACTCTCGAATTCAAACAAGATAAATATCGAGTAGTTTCAAATTGACTTTGAAGAAATAGGAGAATGTAGATGTAATGAAGATCATACAAGGATAAACAATTTCAAATTGGATTGAAAATTTGATGAAAAGCCATTACAAGAATAAATAAATAGGGTAACAAAAGAATGATTATCCGGATAGATAGACAGATTCCCGGGAGCCTTTAGTTGGTGGGAACAAAAAAGAACTAATTGACGTTTTGCTATCAACAAGCTGGCAGTTCAAAACCTAAATGACACTCACAAGTTACAAAGTAAGCATGCGATGCTCCCGTGGGCAACTTAAAATTTGCATGATGCCCGAAAATGCTTACTGGAATATGGATACAAATGCACATATCATTACCAGCAGAGAAAAGAGAAGCTTTGACTCGGTGCTCGTGACTGATGTTGCAGAAGAAATGTCTTGCAGCCTGAAAAGTCAAGTGATGGTGCTAAAGTTAATACCAGTTTTAAGAACTAAAACATAGGATATCTTAAAGGATTGTATTTATTAATTTTTAACTACATACTTTTGTAGTTTGCTGAGAGCACCACAGAATAGGGCATTCTCGGGGATAGGCAACTCTGTTTTGTTAGTAGGTTCTGGATTGACAACCTTTACATATGTTTCTTGGCCTAGAAACCATGTGTCAAGGTTCTCTGCTCTTATATTCCATATTCCGACATTGTCAAGTGAGATTAAAACGGCTGTCCATGCACCAGGGAAAACCTATAATATAACAACAAATTTGGAGTTAACAGCATATACATGATACACAATATAACTTTATCAGAGAGGAGTAGAACATCTTATTAAACTCTACCGGTCACACTGACTCTAAGCCAGTGAGTTACATGGAGTATTATCATGTGAAGAAGTTTGTACCTTTTTTTTTTTAATTCAAATGTTTCGCAGGGACCTAATTACATTAATACAATAGTGGAACACTTGAAAGAGAAAAATAACTAACTCCTACATGGCTGCAAAATAATGCAATGAAAATCAAAGATTTTGTTCTTATGGAAACCTTGTGTTTTATTGGTACTAAGAAAAGGCCCAGAGCATATCAAGCAGCAGACTCTATAGTTCTGACAATTAATTTATCAAACAAATGCACTAGTTTCTAGATACAGACTCTATGACAACTAAATCTTAGTTATGAAACATGCAGAGGGAAAAAAACCTTGTTGCAATATGGGTCATGAGTAATCGCCTTGTTAGGAAGCCAACACAGCTCATACTTTTTTGTTTACAGGTTGAATATTTGAGATTCATGATATATCTGATGAATTATTAACAGCCAAATGTGAACACAGTGGATATGAAAGTACAAACTTGAGTCTGCCTAAATTCTAAACAATAAGAAAGTCCTGGCAAAGGTTTTGCAGTATGCCAGTTAGCAATTGTAGACAAATCACAATGTCTAAAATTCCATATCCAACATTTGCCACAATTGCCTAAATGTTTCAAATCAATGAACTTACTAAGCTTGACAAGCTAGGAAGGAATAAGAGCATATATACCTATGCTTTCTGAAAGCCTGTCATAATAAATTTTACAATATGTACCTGTGTGGTTGCGCGAGCAATTCCATCCCACTTATTATATGTTCCCCTACTAGTATCTGACCACTCACCATAATCCATCCTGCATTTATGTTATCAAAAGATATGTCATGACTACTGAAAAATTACGACATCAATAAGCAGATAGATGCTGCTGCTAAGAGGCAGGGCTTACCCAACTACAAAAAAGGCATATCCATCCATGTGGTAACTTTGCATCTTAGTGTCATTGTTTTGAAAAATCACTTCCATAAATCCTCTAAATGTGCCATTAATTATCTTTGTTTCCATCTTCGGTGGTCCTGTAATTGGCCTATTGGGAAAATCAGCCTTGTAAACATTCTTCACTTTGTACTGGTCAGCAAGTCTAATTGGTGTATGAGGATTGACAAATGAGATTCCATTAAGTGTTGTACGTCGTTTGCCATCAATGGTCACAGGTGGCTTATTTTTCAGTACGTATACGTCAGTCACATTGATCGAGCCATATCTAAATGAACCTTGTGGGTTTGGACGAGCACCACTGGCAGACACATTCCACCTACATATAACACAGTGGGCTCATTAATTTAGAAAGATTTCTTATCACTGGAAAGAGACTAGAATATTTCCTGATTTGTTAAACATGTTTGACAGATGAAATATATACAACAAGCTATAATTTCAAAAGATAAATGAACTTGAAGGCTTGCATGAACCTGATGGACCTCGCTTGGTTCATTGAGAATGTTTTGTCAAACTGATCCTGTGGAGCTTCCGGAAGGGGACCAGATGCCTTTCCTTTAGAATTTGAATAGCGTAAAATGCCAACACCAGTAACTCTTCTCCAAACTGATTCATTTACGAATCTTGCACTTGCCACTATGTAATAATCAGTGCTTGCATTCTGATCCGTAGTTAGCAAGAAAGAGTATGTTTGTCCGACATGAATATCTAAGCTAGTGTAGTTCTGTTGTACTGTATATGATCCCTCAGTTTCAGCTAATAGCAGGTTATGGCCCTGAATTCTGAAGTTCAAACTAGTTGATATCCCGACATTGCTGACACGAAGTCGATATGTTTTACCTGCCCAAAAACATATATTTTAGTAGCTTATAACAAAAGATTCACACAAGCAATTTCATATTAAACAAACAACATATGTTGATGTCTCGAGAAAATACCAAGGCTCCAATTAATTAATCATAATCACAAAGCTTTCGTAATATGTAGTCTAAAGAAAACTAAATCTTTTTTTTTGGCCAACTCAAATCAAAAACCTTCCCCACAGTACGAAAAAAAATAATAAAACAATTTTTAGTGTAAATTTGAATCAGCAGTCTTTTTGGTCATTTAGGGGGTATAAAAGTAACTGAACTCCAAATAAATGACCATATATACTAGTTTCATTTACGGAAAATATATCCCATCTAATAGGCAACATGTCTGAATAAAGAAAAAATAGTAATAACATAATGTAACTTCCATAAATACTAACCAGGGTGAACATCGATTGTTAAATAGTCAATCCCATCAGGCACAAGAGTATCATTATATCTATAGGGTCCTTTTCCATTAATAAGTACACCATTGGGCATGCCAAGATCTTTCCCACCATTAAGGGTCCTTCTCAGTGCCTATAATGCAAACAAAACCACAAATAAAGCATATTACATCTTTTGCTACTGCACATACATGTATAAATAGCTGAAACATACTAATCACCAAACGCTAACCGTGTGGTTGCTAGTGTACCAATCACCAATCATGATTGGAATATCGCCATCTGGAGTTGCAAAAGGGATTGGGATAACATCCCGGTTATTAATAATAATGCCACCAAAACCACCTGAAGCCCTTTGAAAATTGAGCGAAGGGAAGTAAAAGAAACTCCCAATCTGGTCTTTCACTTGAAAATTGTAAGTCCAGTTCCACTTTGGAGGAATTGGACAGTTAGTGCCGAGCACTCCATCTTGCCAAGATGTTCGCCGCTGCTGAACACCAGCCCTGTCACCATTTTATAAATATTAAATCCTCCTTTACCATTGCGAATACTTCCAAAAAAAAATTAATTCAATCTTTATCAAATTTACCAAGTCATTAGTAGCTCTTCATCTAATTTGTTCTTAACATTAACAAGAACATTGTTGTTTGTAGTAACATTAATGACAGGACCTGGAAACTTTCCATTAATAGCAATAACCTGCGAATCAAGAAATTAACTTTTAACAAGAAAATCCACAAAATCAAATCACATATAGAGGGAAAACTATTCAAAATTACTTATAGGCATATAGCCCACTAGCCCAGTACAGTGAGCACAAGCTACTTAACAAGTAAGCACATTTAGCAGAGATCTAATCACATTTTACAGATCTGAGTTCAAAGACTGATAATTTCAAGAATCTAAAACCAACCCATCTAATTTTCTTGAAAATTAAGCACACCCAACATAACAAAGTACAAGATATACACATACAAAGAGAAAATGAGTTAACATACCTGTTGAGGAACACCAAGAGGAGAAGCAGTTATGTAAGAGACCACAAAATTATAAGATATAGTTGCATCTTCAGCAAAAGAGTAGCTCGAGAAAAGAGAAATGTAGATAAATACAAGTGAGAGAGAGGTAAAAGAAGCCATGAGTTTACTTTAGATTTGATAGTTGAAGAAGATGGATAACAGAAAATGTAGCTTTTGTAAGTTTACATTATCAGTCAGGAGAAAAAATATAGAAAGAAGAGACAGAGAAATGCAAGAAAGAAAGGTATGAATATGTCTCTGGAAAGTTGAGAGAGTGAGGGGGCAGAACAGCTCAATTTGTTTGGATTTTTAACAGTTCTTTCTTTTATTTCTAGTTAAAAGAAATAAAGGAAAAGGAAAAGGGTATTTTTATATTTTAAACTTTTTGTTTATGGACCATTATCATCAAGAGCATGCAATATCACAGAGAGATAGAGAGAGAGTTTTTAATTAAAAAATTATAATTAGAAAGAGGATAACTAATTGAGAGGGGAAATGCATAGTGTCGTGTATGCACATTTTGTTTCGGTTGGATTATTGTTGTCGTCGATAATATATTAATATTTTACTAGTGATTCACCTACTAGTAATAAGATAGTGTTTGTACATATGACAGATATGAAAATATGATCCTCTCGAAACCACTGACTGCCAGGGGACCCACTTTATTCAAATGATAACACAAATTTACATGTTTTGGGACAATTGTCTGCCGCTTATATTTTTCAATCTTCTACAGTAATATTCTATACATATAGATATATGGCCTGTTTGGCTGGGCTTAAAAATAAGTCATTTTGGACTTATTTTCGGGTAAAAATTTCATATTTTGATAAATGTTTTTTATACAAGTATTTAATGTATATTTGAGATTCTATAAGTTGCAAAAAAAGTTAACTTATTTCAGAAAAAAGTTAGGAATCCTAACTTTGTCTTAAAATAAGTTGACTTATTCTGGAAAAAAAGTTCCCCCAAACACCCCCATAGTTGTATATAGGCGCAAATTGCAACATGGAGGAGAGGTTAAAATTTGAAAACAAGTTGAAAATATGAAATTTGTATATGCAGTAAAGAGTCAAAGCCTCGGTGAAAATCTAGAAGTTCAATTTTCGACCAGACCCACCCGAGAGTGACACGAATCTCATGCGCAAAAATATGAATTAGGGGTTGGTAAATATTTAACCTGAAATAATTAATCGGGTACAATCAGACACAAATTCGAAATTCGAAAATGATCTGAAAATTAATAAACCATATATTTATAACCCTACTTTTGAAATAATTTATATTTAAAATAACTAAATTTAATTATAATAAAGTAACTTTCACATGCAATGATAGATACTCATTAGTTGGTTTATAATTATTTAATAGTAATAACAATATTCTATACATGTCATGCCCTTTTTTACATCTCACAAAGTGAGTACAGTACATATTATACATTTAAAATGTAATTTTCACATGCAATGAAAGAGAAATGAACTGTTTTTTCTTAAAATTTGTGCAAAAACAATTAGTCCATATAAATCGAGAGAGAGTGAGTATATAATATAAGAGTATATTTTCAATCACTCTAAAAAAAATAGAGCCGATGAAATCCGAAATGACCCTAACACGACACGAACCCGGTAGGTACGGGTTAGGGTTAGTAAAAAATCAACCTGAAACAAGTAGGTACAATCTAACCCGACACGAACCCCCAGGTACAATCTAACCCGACACGAACCCGAAATTGCCAGCCTTAGAAAATATTGGTTTGCGACTACAAGATATAATGGAAAAACATAAGAGTAATGCTACAAACCCCAAATATTGTCCCAAATCTTTTTACTAAATGACGTGGCATGACATTCGCCTTGTTTTAAATTGTGGGCGCATATGTATGCTCGCAAGGTCTCATTTTATTATAAGAAAGTTATCAATTATACAATGATAACTCAGCATTTGGAAGAAATTTTGGGATAATTTCTTGGGGTCTCTAGCATTTTTATTATTATCATTTTTTGTTTTATCTTTTAATATTTATTTTTGAATAATATTTTAACTTTTATTTAGTATTAGGTGATGATTATATTAGTAATATTCGTGGTTTTATCTTTGACTTGCATGGCAATTATAAGGTCCACGTTTGGTTTTAGATTAATTTAAACTCCATATTTAATTGAAAGTAACTAAATTTAAACTAATTTGGTGTTATTTTAAAATTATACATTAAATTAGAAATTTTATTTTAATATCAAAATTACTTTTTAATTTAATAATAATTATATATTTTTTAACATTGTCATTAAATATACTCTTATGTTGTGTTTGGTTGGGTAGATTGGAATGAAATGAGATTTGAGCTTGGTGAATTTTCAAAAATTTCATTTTTTCCCGTTTCATTCCTATTAACCTATAATAAAACTCAAAATCATTCATTTCGAGATGGAATGCTTCATTCTCCTTATTATTCATTTTTTTTTACCAATTCTCATTATAGAAATTTTGCATTCACTAATCTTTTTTCAAATCCCTCGTTATACTTCAATTATTTTCTTGTTTTTTTATTCATTTCATTCCAATCTCTTCAACCAAACACAATATTAGTATAGAAATTAGAAAAGGGGACAGCGATCCTGTTTACTAAAGCAAAGTGGAATGATTAACACTCAAACACGATAGGCATAAAATCTATGGAATGCAACTTAATTCTTTTAATTAAAGCTAAAGTTGTTTAAATCATCATTCACCGCCACTTTTTCTCGTTATGTACTAGGATGTATATACCGGAACTAGAAAATACTCCGATTAAGAGAGACAAAAAGAGAATGGGACTTTGCTTTCGGAACAATTTAGCTGTGGTTATGATTATTGATTAGATAAATCATCTCACCATTTTCGTTTAGTCCTTTTTCTCTTTCTTTAGCCGAGAGGTAAATATTTTTTAATCTATATATATATATATTTATTTATATAATAAAAATATTCAAAAAAATTAATTTAATATTCCTTCTCGAATTATTTATTTATTTAATTTTTTGTACGTATAGTAAAATGTATAGAAATTATTCTTTTATATAAAAGTTTTAAAAATCATATATGAAACTTTTTTTACATACTTTAAGAAAATATATAAAAGATAAAAATAATAAATAATTTGAACGGACGAAATAGCGCTCTAATTTAACCCTAACTCACTTTCAATTAAGTTTAAGAATACAAGTCATTTTTATGGAGGGGAAGCCAGGGCAGTTTAAGAGCCTGTTTGTGTAACATGGCTTTAAGTAAAAAATGACTTCTAGGAGCTTTTGACGTGTTTGTGTACTCCGGCTTTAAGCTAGCTTTTAGGAGAAAAGTTCCATTAAGTAAAAAGTACCTTTTAGGTACTTTTGCTTATGACTTTTTGACTTTTCGATTTTTTTTTTTTTTTTTTTGCTTCCATGACTCTTGTAAAGTATAAATAATATGAATTTAAAATTTTTTAAAGTCAAATTTCACTTAAAGTCAAAATTATTAAACCCTCCATTTAACTTTAAGTTCCATTACCCAAACACATTCATTCAACTTAAAGTAAAAAACTTTACTTTCTCCATTAAGTTAAAAACACCTCCATTAAGTCAAAAGTAACTTATTTTAAGTAATCCCAAACGGCCTCTAAGTATAAGTGCGGGTGCGGGTGGGTTCTTGAGCACGCATTTGAAGTATGAAAATTTTATTTAGTGGCCCTACTAAATTAAAATGTGTGCCCCTGTTAAAATTAGCTTTATTATCCGTGCAAGACACAAACAAGTTTTAAGATAAAATAAATTTATGAATTTAATTGGAGTCTATTGTAATCAAGTGGTACAATTAGGGCCGTAAACGAATCGAGTCGGGTCGAATTTTCTCTTAACGAGTTCGAGCTCGAGCTTTTTCTTAACGAGTCGAGCCGAACTCAATTATCTTAATGATCAGATTTTATTGTTCGAACTCGAGTTCGTTAAGAACTGAATCGAGTTCGAGTTGTTCACGAACTTTTCGAGTCGGGTCGAACTCGAGTCGAGTTCGAGTTGGTTAATTAATTATTATTTTTTTGATTTGAACTTGTTTTTAACATACCAAATGAAACTCAAATACAAATAAAATCTTAAACTCAAGTGTTTTACACTTGCACTATTACACTTACACACAATCTACAATCTAGATGTACATTTTTATGTACATTTTACAAATTTTTATGTATATTTTTTAACGAATCGAGTTTAACAAGTCGAGTCGAGTTCGAGTTAAACTCGAGTCGGACACTTACAAAACTCGGATCGACTCGTTAAGTTTAACGAGTTTTTTTCTGGTTCGAGTTCGAGCTCGATTATTAAACGATTCGAGTCGAGTCGAGCCTAACGATCAACTCGGTTCATTTACCGCACTAGGTACAATACATGCACTCCTTATTAATAAAATAATAATATATTTGTGAGGGAAAAGGAAAAAAGAGAGGAAAACAATGTGAAAAAGAAGGGAACATAATTTTTTTAATAATAAAAGTTGAATAAGGAAAAGCTAGGACATGCTTAAAGTTAAGGGACAGAATAAATGTCCTAGCATTTTAACGATGCTCTAAGAATCTATTGGAGCAATTTTTTTTATAACATTCCTCATGTTTTAACTTAGAACTTCAAATAAGGAATCTTTTGGACTTGCTCTTATGATTAATGAGTCATAATTTTGACGATCATAATATTTTAGTTTTGTTACACGAATAAGTTTAAAATATACCATTAATGATATGATATTTCTCATAGTACTTACCTATTAAAATTTTATACATTATTAAATTTTCAACTCTCGAATATCAGTCATACAAGAATAATATAAAACATTTGATAAATTCTTTAAACGACAAAATTACCATGTATATATTAATCAATTCAACCAATTGATATCGGCTTGCACGAATATTAAAATGCATTAAAATATTTCTTAATCAAGTGATACAACGTGTATTTCGAGTTTTTTAACCATTAAAATATATTTTAAAATATGATTAAATGTTCACATCTCACTAATAACTTGTTAACATCATATGTTTACAAATAAATATATATAATATCATATATTGATAAATAAACATATATAACATGTAATAATTATATAACAATTAATTTACAAATATTAATTATAAAGTAATTAGTGTTATTATATGTTAATAAATATGAGATAATAATATATATAGTATTATAATAATTAATGAAAATGTTAATTGATATATATTAGTTGTGAAGGGGTTAAATGATAAGTGAAGTGTTTATAAGGGTATAACATAAAAAATACAAATCACATGGAATAAAATGTTTCCCCATGTATTGTGCTATTATATAATAGGTAGATTATATTCCAACAAAATAAATAGTAAAAATACTTACTTAAAAAGAAGAAAAAACAAAATATAATGTTCTGATTTATTTCTAATATTAAAAATTCATGACAAATGGGAAAAATATAAATTATATGTTATTATTAATATATTTTTATAATTTATTACTTTTTAAAATTATATAATACCCCACTGAAAATTTATTCTCGATCGGGCACGGAGGAGCGTGTGAGTTTGTTGTGTAAATTTTGTTTTTTTTGGGTCAAAGATGTGACAGTGATTTGATCTAATAATAAACTGAGGCATTCATAAATAGAACCTCGACATCTAAAACCTTAAATTCCGCATCGCAAACCTTTTATGGCAGAAAAATAATTTAATTAGCAAAAATATTTCATTTAAATAATAAATAATATATTTTTGTCACAATTGTGGCTATGCACCACAACTAATAGTTGGTGCTATAAAAAATAATTAATAAGAATAAAAAAAAGGGAATTCACCAAAAATATTACTTTTTGTGAAATTATTTACAAGTTTACCAACTTCTGAAAAGGTTTGCAAAAATGCTATTTTATTTTGAAAATATTTGCAAAAATACAGAGTTTGCATTTAATTTGAAATGTATAACTAATTTATGTTGCATTTTAAATTTCATTTTAGTTTACATTTTAGGTTGTAAATTAGGTTGCAAAGTTGTAGAAAGTGTTTTCGTAAATATTTTCTATAATTTGAGTTGCAAACATGGTTGTAAAGTAGCAAAATGTATTTTTATAAATATTTTTAAAAAATAATAGTGTTTTTGCAAGAAAAAATTAAAACTTGAGTGGTTATGAAAAAACCCCTAAAAAAATTCTATTTTCAAAATTAATTTTTAAGATGGTAATACATTTAACAAGAACTAACACGGTTATCAAAAGTCGAGTGACAGAAAAATCACTGTTTTTGAGAATTTTTTTAGTGAAATCTGTAGTGCTTCTTATCTTAAATTATTTATTTTTCATTAAAATTCGGTCCAACTCAAACTTTGAGAAATTCGAATTCGAATTGAATTCGAATTTACATTATTGAAAATAAAGCTCGTAACTTTTAAGAGTTTGGATTTTTTCTAAAACATTAGTTAATTTTCTGAACTCAAATTGTGTAGTGTTTGGCATTTATAATTATTATATTTAAAACAATAGTTTATTTAATTTTCTAAATTTCATTCTAATTAAGTTAACATATATAATTTTATTTATTAATTTATTTATTTTTATTAGGGACCAGGCTCCCCTCAATCACAAGGAGAAATACCCTTTAAATGTCCAAAGTATCACGTCAAGAAAATGGCCCCTCACCGTCACATTAAAACGTGAGTTGAAATGTCGTTTTTGAATTTTTATTATTCCCGTTTGCTTCCACTGGGCTAGTAGTTACTGGTGGGCTAGTAACTTTCTATTTTATTTTATTTATTTGAAAACGTTAATTAAAGTTGCGTTTTGATTTTTTTAAAACAAAATAGTATTCACTAAAAACGTAACTTAAAGTTGCGTTTTTAAACCCCAAAATTAAGTTGCGTTTTTTATTAATAAAAAGAGTCATTTTTCTAATATCATATTTTAGGTCATTTTTTTCCAAATTTTGATGGAAAGGGTCATCACCCATCGCGAGAGCGTCAAGTCAAATGGCATCAATACCAATATACGATGAATGTCCGATCACCACGAGGTGCCTTCTTTTGCCAGCTGGTATATCTTCCTCAATAAAGAAAACAACAAATATATGGTTTGATCGTTTTAAAGTAATACATCGATCAACCGAGTTGTGAGTAGTCCTAATCACGCAAGGAATACTATGCACTGGACGCTTGTTTGTTGAATATAATGTATGAGAACACCAATGTCAAAAGCGTACCCTGCAGTTTTAGCTGGCTTGTTATTTTCTTCATCAATCGCTGCATGTTACACACAATCACTTGCACACGCTTTTATGTTTTCAAAGTGTCGCTATTTTAATACTGTTAAGTTTATACGATTTTCTGGTTAAATCGATATTAAATTGATATAATAGCATATTTTGTTACAATATTAAACTCTCTTACTATTGATAATATTACGTATTCGCAATAATAATTAATAAAAGTTGATACATACCTTCACAATCTATAGACATGCATTGTGATATAACCTTAAAAACTCTATTAAATTTAACCAACGATAATATTTGATAAATTAAAATTTTAGGAAGAAAAACAAGCACTAGGAAAAGTTGTTGCAGGGCTGTACGGTGGAGGACTCAGTTTGTAATATACTAATATCCCTCGAGGTAGATTTTAAGTACTACTACAAACCAATTATAATATCATAATTAGATGTGATCCATGTCCAACTTTGATATATTGATGTTAGGAAGGAACAGAAATATTACAGAGTTATTCACCTGCGGGTGGGTATCTTTCTTCTTAACGATTTTCAAATTTAGTTCATCGCTGTATAGAGTAAAAGAATTCCTTATTTGAGTAACTGAGGAACCAATTCCTATTTTATAAGAATTTGATTAACAAATAATTATACAAAATTACAGAACATACAAAAAAAGCACACACAAAAAATATTGCAAAACAAACCAAAAAATTACATAATCTACAAAAAAAATATAACACAAATTACAGAACACTAATACTGAATAGTGTTCTGTAATTTTGTGTTTTATATTTTTTGTATGTTATATAATTTTTTTGTTTGTTTTGTGATTATTTTTTGTGTTCTATAGTTTTTTCTATGTTCAACAATTTTTTCATTTGTTCTGTAATTATATTTGTTGTTGGTTCCTCAGTTACTCAAATAAGAGAGTTTCTTATTGAACCTAAGCATATATATATATATATAATTTTTATAGAACATAAAATTGTTCTATAAAATTATATATATTTACAAAACATATAATTTATTTACAGAACATATAATTTATTTACAGAATTTAAAATTTATTTATAAAATTTTATTTATTTATAGAATATGAAAGAAATCTATTTTTTACAATTTGTTTTATATTTTACAAAATATTACAAATATAGAAAAATTATTAAAGATAAACTAAATTACAAAAATTATATTATAAATTACATAACATTACAAAATATAAATAAAAATATTAAACAATACAAAACAAATTTAAAATACGCGGAGCAGTTATTAAAGTGATAGATACAGCAAATGAGTAGTGTTTAAATTATAACCGATTATCAATCCAATGGTTTAGATCATAGTTCCTTTTTTTTTACAAACAAAATTTAATGCATTTAATAAAACACTCGAATACAGCCAAAACAGACCCCGGATAATAGAACCTGATTGGAAAACAAATAAACGAGCTAAATAAATAGCCACTTTATTTTTAGATCGCTTAACATACAGAATAAAATATATTGAATTAAAAAGAATTACAGTAACTTCCCGAACAATCTAAACTACACTAACCTTGAAACTAGTAGCATCAATTGACCTTCACATAAATGTCACATGTAGTCCAATATTCAAAAATTTTAGTTACAACAACTAAAATTGGGGAAACAGATGCACCCAAACTATGAACAATCTTTTATTGTGACTTGTGAAAGGTGAGCTCTTACGATATCCACCACAATCCCATTTCGATGCAAAGATTCCAAATCTCCCAAAAAACCATATAAATCATTTTCAGCGAAACCAACACCAAAATATACAAGTACTTCAATTAACACCCAAAAATATGGGTAACCAATTAACAACCTTAATAACTAGGTACCAACAAGATCTCACTCAAAAAAGATGTTTTTTCAAAACTTTTGTAGCAAAATCTCGAATTTATTGAAAAAAAACTAAGAAATAGAGAAGATGATGGAAGAGCGAAAGGGTTTAATCGGGAAAGTGGATTGTAAATCTTGAAAATGAAGAATGGAAGAGGTGGCTAGAACCCTAAATCTGAGGTCGAATTTCATTAGAAATTTAGAAAACTTAATAGATTTATCTTTGCGATATTGTTGATTCATTTGTTAATGACATCCTCAACAAGATGCTGAATTAGTTTATTTTGAGATCATAGTTCCTCAGTTCCTCACGCAATCAGTTATCCATATTAAAATTTAGTAATTGCAAATTGCAATGTGTACCAAGTTATGAGAATTGAGATATGACCATAACCAGTAGAATCCAAATCATACTGGCCCAAATAAAGCCTATTTTTTAGTTTAAACTACAAAATTAACTAATTATCTATGAATATTATTTTTTAAAATATTTGTATACTAACAAAAATTATGGTACGGAGAAAAAAATGAGTAGGAGGCCCCGAGAAAAATGAAATGGAAGAGACAACTGAGCAAATAAACAACTACAGAAGAATGCCAAATGCTTCTTGTGAGAATTTTTGTTGCATATGTTTTGATTTTGCGGAATAAAGAATGTCTCTCTAATTGGTTGTATTTTGCATAACATCAGGGCACATATAAATCCAACATACAGAAATTGGTCTTAATCAATAATCACAACATTTCTTGCTAAATCATGAGCCACTTGATTCATTTTCTTTGTATGTGAAACTCGCAAGTGATATATGTTGAAAAATTTCATTTGAACAGATCAATCGATTATTACATATTACATAACCAAATTTGTAAAATCAGTTTGTCTTTGAGCAGCGTTCATCTGCCAAATATTTAGTGAAGCAGTGATTCTAGCTTCGGTAGCATTATTAAACAAGAAAACATTAGCATTACTGTAAATGGCTTTTGTTGGATAAACCCTGGAAGTTATACACGTTCTTCCTCCTTGAGAAAAGCTCTCCACAATAGAATGATCCACCTGAATATTAAGATTAAAATAGTCAATACTTAAAGAGAATAAAGTTTTTGAGATTATTAGCTAAGGTACTAATGTTTTTTAGGGTGAGTATTTTTGTAATTGTGTAGGATTCTCTTTAATTACAATAATACCCCGTGTATTTGTGTGAGATTTTTTTCCCGATTAAACCGGATCGGAAATCGGATTTATCTGGATTCGAATTAATAATTTAGAATTTAGTTTAATTTACAAATAATTAATTTATATTATCATATTTTGATCAATTTTATTTAATTTATGAAATATAAATTGATTATACTATTTTTAAACACCAAAATATTAGATTTTAATAGTATTTCTAAACAAATTTTTATAAGTTTTAACATTGCACTACCTCTCGAATTCATAAATTTAAGTATAAAAATAATATATATTAAAATTACATCTCCGTTTACTATATTTTTAATTTTTTTCCACCTAATAATGTAACATGATATTTAAAAAAATTATTTTTATTAGTAATTATTTTTAAACTATTTTTCTAGATAATATTTCACTATTTTCAATAATATAATCATTTATTATTAGTTATAAAAATAATTTTTTAAGAAAAAACTAAAACCGGATCGGATCCGGATATCCGGTTTTTACGAAGGTTGTGATCCGGATCCGGATCCGGATCCGGATCCGGATCCGATTTTATATAAAAAAATCCGGATCGGATATCCGGTCCGGAAAATCGGATATCTTAATTTTCGGATTTTTAAAATCGGATACCGGACCGGAAATTAGGATATCCGGTATTTATGCTCTTCCTATGTTCAGGGCTTATTAGAAGGATGATTGTATGATATTTAACTTTTCCCATCCTGAAGAGAGGTTTAACTTACCAATATTCTGGCTGTTAATTTTTCACCTCTGAGTACCGGGACTACACTGCCATAAATCTCTGTCAACATCGGTTGCCTTGGAAGACCTACAATATTAAGCAACAGGTATCAGAAATAATAATTGTGTACATTACAAATGATATATTTCTTGTTCTGTTTGTGAAAACATTGTTACAAAATAAGGCAAAACAAGACATTTTTTAATATTTCTCACTAGTGTCTCATCAAGTCATAAGATGTTTAGGTGTCAAGAAGACAACAAATATTGTTTTTTGATAGTTAGTATCTAGGCCATACACATTTATACAACATATTAATAGGCGCAAAAAATTGCAATAAGAAGATTATAAACAGACCTTGAATGATCAGCACAGAAGAAGGTCTTGAGATTTCCATCAGATCCTTTAGCAATGTAGAAGTAGATGGGTGTTTGCTCTGAAAGATCTTTATCAGCGAGAATCAACAAACCAAATGGTCCTAATGCACCTCGTCGAGAAGCCCCCCCATTGTTTTTACAATCATATACCTCGTTTGTTTTTTGTACTCTCTCCAGACTTTCCTTATCAACTTCAAATTCAGCTGTAATATCCAACTGCAGTTTTTCCATATATGATCATATTATAATTGGCTAACAGTTTCATTCAATATAGTATGAAATTGTCCTACAAGACTTTTCAGTTATGCCAATAACATGAACTATACAAACCTGAGTCCCTAGGCCAATTTCAAGTGGAACAACTGCACCAGCGTTAATCTCCAGATTTTCGAATATTGTTTTGTTTAATCTCAACTTATTAACCTCTTCAACAGGCCACTGAAGCAAATTGGTCCCGGTTTTATGATCAAACAATATCGTCCTTGGAATGCCCTGTAAATTAAGCATAGCAACATAAGTGCTTTTATGTTAATATCACGTTCAGTCTATCTGCCGGGCCAATTCCTATATATATATATAGGAAAACGTCTAAATCTATCGCTATAAATCATCCAAAATAATCATTATTTTACTATATAAAATGAAATTTATTGTAGAGCCAAAAAATAATATATTGTAACGAAATGTAATCTGTAGGATTAGTATCAGATATTGTGGATACAAGTTGTACCTGAACTGATGCCCAACCCTTTCTCACGTCACTAATTTCACTGTCAGTTTCTTTGATCCAACTCCACAAGACTCTCCTTTTCTTGTTTGAATCATAGAATGTTTTTGAAGCATAGTATATACCATAGTCGTACCTCAGCCCAATACCAACATCCAATTTTAGATTATCCGGAGTCCATGTTCCCGAAACTGGATCATAAGTTCCAATTGCATAATAATCATTTCTATCACCATCAAGACTAGCCTTCATAACATGCTTCACTCCAACCCCATTAAATGATGTGTCCAACCCATTTTCTCCAAATCTTGAAACAGGATAAAAATCGACACATTCCCACATACCCGTACCATGAACAGCATGGAGCACCCCGTCTAAAAGGGTAAAAAATTTAAAATCCTGTGTCGTAAACCAATGAAATACCAGTTTTGTTAAGTTTCGAACCAATAATAAGACGCCACTTGCCCTCAGGTGTTTTCCATGCGGTTGTAGGGTCACGAAAGTCCTTAAAATCGAACCAGGTGGTGGAACTAGAACCGGGTTACCTGGATACTTAACCCATTCGATGAGGAGAGGATCAGACGGGTCTGCCGGATATACAACATAACAATTTGACCATCAGGGAGTATTGTACCGGACCCGGTCCAGACACCATTAACGTCATACCATTGATCAGTGATCATGGCAACTGGAAGATGGTTCCAGTGGATCAAATCACTGGATACTGCATGACCCCAAACAATCTTGTTGCCCCATATTGCACCATCCGGGTTGTATTGATAAAATAAGTGGTACCATCCCTTGTAGAACAAAGGCCCTGTTGAGAACAGTATTAGATTTACATACTCAATCCAAGATTCCAGAATTTGATCGAATAGCAACACATAAATAAACACACATACAATTATTATTACAAGAAATAAACTTGTAAAGATATGCGATTCATAATTTGATCAAAAATAAAACAGTCCGAGAAAATTTTGTGAACATATGTTAAATTTTAGATATGCACGTTAATCGCCATATTCAAATTTCATATGCTTGTACTAATTCAGAAATCATATTTAAACTCCACTCAACGATCATACTTATGCAACATATTAAGCATTTTGGAACTCTAATGCACTTTATTTAAGAATCACAAATCTCATGCACCATAACACTCGACAACTCCAATATTTTTGTCTTAACTTCTGTTCGATTTGAAAGTTTTGTGCGCTAGAAATGTGAGTTCTTTGACAAATTTCGATGTAATGTTTTCGTCAAATTAAGCTTAATAAGTATGAACACAAAACCACTCTGGCCATCTATGTAAGCTACAATCTAAGGCACTCCACTCTTACGAGTCTTAAAATTTTAATAATCCTTCATTATTTCGATGACGATAAATCACGCACGAGTTGCATGTTAACATCTGAATAACCGGCTAACAACCAACTCGTAATCATCGAGACTAATGGAGTATAAATTAGTATTATTATTACCATTCCATAGCTACACCGTTATAGAAAAATAAAAAACAAGTTAAATATTTGCCACACATGATTTTTCATGGTGTTCACTTTCTTGCATTGTTTCTATATTCACGCGTCGTTCCAATAATGCTACGTATAATACTCATACTCATTACATATATAATAATAACGTGCCAAAAGCTACCGACCGAATATAATATACAGTATAAATTATTAGCAGCAAATATATACACTAGACACTAGTACTATTATTGAGCTTGAACGTTTAAAAGATGTGTTAAAACACGGGTCTTAATTCATTCAATTCAATTTGATTCATAATCCACGTCGAGTGTGACTAGGATTTTGAATATGTACATAACTCATTTAATTATGAAATCCACGTCGAGTGTGACTAGGATTTTGAATATCGACATAACTCATTATTGGAATATTCAATTGCAACAAATCAGACGTCACATCAATATAAGTAACAAAAATTTAAGGACTTGCCATTAGGATCTGGCCAGCGGAATCCAGCAGATTCATAGCATCATATTTAAATAGATCGTTCATGCAAAACATAGAAACAGACAATTAATTAATTTTAATTAACTAATTGAGCAACATAAGATTATTGTTACCGTAATACAAAAATTAATCTAATTAGCAAAAAAAGGAAGATAAAAATCGGATAGAATATATTATACCGTATATATTAGTATAACATTTCACATACTTACATACAATTAAATAAATGAGAAAGGAAAATGTTAGGTACCCAAATTTTTTCATAAATATTGAGTTGTCACATATGTAATTGACAACTTCATAATACTAATATGAGACCGCGTGTCGCCGTGTATATACTTATGCTCTCACGAATTAAAATATGTCATATATTATGTCACTTCATTTGAAAAAAAATTGGGATAATTTTTTGGTATCTAGCATTAAATACTGAGTTGTCACGTACATATGTAATTGATAACTTTCTTTTAATAATATGAGACCCGCGTTCATACATATGCGTTCACAAATTAAAACAAGTCATATGTCATAACACGTCATTTATGAAAAAATTTGGGATTAATTTTAGGATATGTAACATTGCTCTAAATAAACAAATTGACTTAAAAAATGAACATATTTAAAAACGTTTTACCAATAACGTATATCTTAATAAAAAAATTTGGAATTGAACAAATTTATCATTTAGACATTTCATACTAAAAATATGTTAAAAATGACCAAGATCCTCGTAGTTCTACATGTGTATGAATATCATACAAATGTGACGATATCGATATAATGTATAGTTACTATAGACCTACCATTCATCCAATTGTGGGTTGGTTGAAAATGAAACGAAGTTCTTTGCCAAGATAACATGTAATATCCGTATTTATTTATTAATAATATTAGTTTTGTGAGATTATTTTAATAATATTATTTATTTATATTGATTTTGATTAAGGAAAAAAAGGATTTATAATTATAGTGTAATTAGACAAAAAAGAGTGTTGAGTTCGTAACTAAATTAGATTTTTATTAGGAATAGGATAACAGTTATATATATATATATATATATATATATATATATATATATATATATATATATATATATATATGGGTTAATGACAAAACAAAACAGAGTTACGCTATTTGATTAAAACCCATTACCTTTGAGAAGCTCTAGAGAAAAGGAAGACGCACAATCATGACAACAGAGGAGTGAATAATTGATTTTGGAGACAGTGATAACTGGTAAGCACTTTTAACAATTTTCTTGTCTACTAGTATGTTTGAAAGTCAGGTGCAAAACATGTAAATTCTTTATACTAAAAATCAAGATATCAGTGATAATGTATATGGGTGTTCACCAAGCATATATGTCTCCACCATTATGCTAGTTAATGGGCCTGTTTGGCTATTACTTAAATTCTGGAAATGAGTCCTTATTTTCAAAAAAAGTAGGGATATATGTACTTTTTCTGAAAATAAGTAACTTATTTTTTATTTTGAAGATAATATTTGATTTTAAAATTCTAAAACAAATATTTATCGTTAAAAAAAATGAAAATATGTAAAAAATAAAAATAAAATAAACTACTTATTTTAAGTTTAGGGAACCCCAAACGGCCACGATGTCTTGTAGTTAATAAAGTTTGGTTTTATATGATATTGGTTACCTGAGTTATTATTTTTTTATTTTTTTGAAAACTTCGTAACTTCATTAAATCAAATCTCTTTCGAGTACATGCGAAATAAAATCCGGGGGGGGGGGGGGGCATGAAACCATTCCCCTACGTCTAACATAGAATAGGAGTCTTTTGCTAAAGCATGTGCCACACTATTCGCAGAACGATACACAAATTTAACTAGCACTGGATTTATGTGCTTCAATAACTGAATACAATCACCAACTATTGTACCAAAGATAGCATCTCCTGGACCTCCATTACATGCAGCCACAAGCACCTGAGCATCTGACTCAATAATACAGCAGTGGTTCCTCTTGCAATAACCCACGATAAAGCTTCCTTCATGCCAATCGCCTCAGCTTCCCGTGGAGACCAGGCTCCCTTCAGTCTGCAACATCTTGCTCCCAGAAAGAGTCCCTACGAGTCACGCATTACACATCCCACTCCGATACTTCCATCTTGAAACACAGCCGCATCAGTGTTCACTTTTACCCAGCCATCCATTGGTTTTCTCCAGATATAATCACCCATCTCTGCTACTTTCCCCTGAGCTTCTCTCCATTCTGTAAGATAGTGCATAACTGCAGCTTTAACACCAAATGCAGACCCATTAACTCCTTCCCATGCCCATTTGTTTCGTCTGTTCCACAATGCCCAAGCTAGCACCCCAATTTTCACACACTGTTCCCTATTACATGCTTCAAACACTTTCAGGAAAACCATGAAGACTGTATCCTGTGGTACGCTTTGCACCACCTGTTGTAAACCTGCCATACTCCAAATAGTGCGAGCAAAATCATAACTAAATAACACATGCATATCTGTCTCCGTTGAACTCCGACACCATGGGCATTGACCAGTCTGAACCACTTGTTTAAGTAATAATGCACTCATAGTCGGCAAACAACCCTTGCACACACGCCATAGAAAGTGAGTGACATTACCTGGAAGTTTTAATGACCATAATTTATGCCAGAATCTCTTATGTACGTTCTCAAATTCCCCTTGCAACCATCTGTATGCGCTTTTCACACTGAATTCTCCTTTATCATCTAGGATCCAGAACCAAGTGTCTTGTTTATCAACCATGGGAATCGGTATACGCTTTATTAGTTCAGCATCTCGACTATTAAAAATATCATCAATCACTTCCACATCCCAACTCCTTCCTGTTTCCGCCATAAGACTCCTAACATTTATATCCCGTAGCTGATCATGCATTGCTGTTGTTAAATACCCACTCTCCACATCTGGTAACCATGGTATATGCCACATCTTCGTATCTTCACCTGTTCCAATCTTACGCCTAACTCCTGTTTTAACAACTTCCATAGCCTCCATTAAGTTCCTCCAAATATAACTCGGATTCTGCCCCACCTGTGCTTCAAGAAAAGACACATTATGATAGTAACGAGCCTTTATTATTTCAGTCACAAGTCCATTCGTTTGGTTGAGCAACCTCCAACATTGCTTAGCCAACATAGCTAAGTTGAATTTCCTCAATTCTCGAAGCCCTAAACCCCCACACTCCTTTGGCACACACACCTTCGACCAGGCCATCCACTTAACCCCTTTACCCGTTGCTCCCCTTCCCCACATGAAACCATTCACCTTTCTCTCTATATCTTCACATATACCAACCGAAATGAGAAACAAATTCATCCAGAAACTAGGTAACACTTGAGTTACCGATGATAGCAATGTTATTTTCCCTTGCTTAGATAATTCTCTATTCGTCCATCCTTGTAGCTTTTGTTGAACCCTATCTGTCAAAAACCCAAAAACCTCCCTCTTATTCCTGCCCATACGCATAGGCATCCCAAGATATTTCCCTGGTGCTTCAGTTTCTTAGACTTGCAAAACTCTACACACCTCTGTTCGATCCTCCAACCGAGTATTTGGACTGAAAATAACATTTGATTTATTCTCATTAATCATTTGCCCAGACACAGCTTGATATTGTTGTAAAATATCCCTCATCATGCTTGCCTCAGTCTTTGATGCTCTAAAGAAAAAGTAACAGTCATTTGCAAAGAGTAGATGAGACACAGAAGGTGCTCCTCGAGCTATTTTGCAACCATGAATCAACCCATCCTCCTCATACCTCCTCATTATTCCACTCAGGCCCTCAGCACACATTATATAAAGGTACGGTGAAATAGGATCACCTTGCCTCACACCACGTTGCGGTTTTACATTCCCAAAAACTGTCCCATCATGCAGAAAACTGTAACTCACCGTTTTTATGCACTTCATAATACGATCTGTCCAAAGACAAGGAAAATCAAATTTCTGATGCATAAATTCAATAAAATTCCATTCCATCCGGTCATACGCCTTGGATACATCAACCTTCAAACTAGCAACCCCCATTGCCCCCTGTGTTTTCCTATGAATATGATGATTCACTTCGAAAGCCACTAATGCATTATCCGTCAAAAGTCTGTTCTCGATAAATGCACTCTACTGGTCCGAAATGCTTGTTTGGAGTGTTGGCTTCACCCTATTCGCCATCACCTTTGACAATATACGCATCAGTACATTACAGAGAGAGTTTGGTCTTAAATCTGCCACCTTCTTTGGATGTTTCACCTTAGGGATCAGACACACCAGTGTGGTGTTAACAATTTCTGGTAATTCACCCGTCTCAAAAAACCTTCGACCGAAATTGCATACATCCTGACCAACTATACTCCAATACGCTTGAAAAAACGACGGATTCAGCCCATCCATACCCGGTGCTTTATCATGATGCATAGCAAAAATAGCCTCTCGAACCTCCTCATTACAAACAGGCAACACAAGCATCTATTTTTGTTCCTCAGTTAATTGCTTAAACACCATTCTATTCGACAAACTCTCCACCGAACCTGATGTGCAAAATATTCTTTCAAAATACTCCGTAATAAGCCCTTGAATCTCCTCCTCCGTATCCTTCCATTCACCATTCTCATCTTTCAGTCTTTTAATTTTATTATGCTCATTTCTTGCTGAGGCATACTTATGGAAGAACCTCGTATTCTTATCACCATCACAGAGCCAGAACTGTTTAGCCCTTTATCTCCAAAATATCTCCTTCTTCTCAAGTAATCTTAAATATTGCCATCTTGCCTCTCCATACTGTCTAATTCCCACTTCATCTCTTCTACATCTAAGCCTCCTCATGTCAGTTCTGTACTTTGCCAATTTTAGTTTCATATCTCTGATCAAACTTCCCCCCCACTCTTCCAATCTGGCATAGCACCTCACCATTTTATTCAGTATATCAGTCGTTTCTTCTTCATTCCAACTCGACTCCACAATACCTCTACATTCATTCTCCTTAATCCATATATTTTCAAATTTGAATCTCCTTCTCCTTTGAACAAATACTTGTCGATTCAACTGTAGAAACAAAGGCATATGGTCAGATGTAGAAACTTCAAGAACCTGCACCTCTGCAGCTGGAAACATATCCCGCCATTTTCCCGTAGCCAATCCCCTATCTAGCCTCTCTTGTACCCATCTCTCCGTCCCTCTTGCTCTTTCCCACGTATAAATTTCTCCCCTAAACCCTAGATCCTCCAATCCACACTCCATTATAGTCTCAGAGAAACCATCTAACAGTGCTCTTGGATGATGATTTCCTCCCCTTTTTTCTTTCATAGAATTCATATCATTAAAATCTCCGCTAATGCACCAGGGTAATGTTGAAACTGTTGATAAATTTCTTATCAAATTCCATGAGTCTACTCGTCTCCTTCTCTCTGGAAATCCATAAAAACCCGTATACCTCCATTTCTCCATATTCTCATGAATACACTCAAAATCAATAAAGTTACTGCAACTCCCCATAATGTTTACTCCCCCTTCAGTTTTCCAAAACAATGCAAGTCCCCCACCATGTCCTTGTGCCTCGACAGCAAAACACTTTGCAAAACCTAACTTTTTACCCACCTTTTCTACTTTCTTTATTTTTACTAATGTCTCACTTAAAAATATTATACTTGGCCTAAGTTGATTATTGATTTCATAAAGAAATCTAACTGCTTGTGGGTTGGCCAGCCCACGACAGTTCCACGCTAACAAACTCATGGATCTTGACGGGCCTGGCTTCCAGGACCCGCCACTAGCAAGTTTTTTGGCCCAATTACTGATTGGTTGTTGATATCCTCCTCCATAATCGTCCCGTGATTCTCTCCCAATGCTGTTGTATCCACTCCTTTCCTTTTAATATCAATCACTATATTTTCAAATTCCGTTTCCTTATCTGTTCCATCCACATCCCCTAATTTCTGGTCCCTGTTTGCACTATTCTCTCCCCGCAGTAACAACTCCCTATTTTCACGTGATTGGATTGTGATCCCCTCCGTATCAGTCATTTTTTGGCGTACCACCCCATCAACCTCCATGAATTTCTCCTCACCTTGCTGTCCACCGTGTACGGTGGTTGTATTTGTCATCGTACTCTTCCCCCATGCACCATCCCCTTCTCCTATATTTCTAAGCTAACGAGCTCCCGTATTATTTCTTACATTCTGATTTGGTGCACGTAACCAGACTCCATATGCCTGCTCCACTGTCTTATCCGGATGAGCATACACTACATTACAATCTCTTTCCCCATGCCCTATAATCCCACAAACAAAACAAAACGTTCCCAACCTCTCATACTTAAAATTTAACCAGCTCCACCCCCCTCCTTCACTCTTTATCTTCAATCTTCGTTTCAGAGGCTTGTTTATGTTTAATGAGACTCTAATGCGAACATAAGGCTTCCACCCTCCTTCAAACGTACTCGGGTCTGATTTGACATACGTACCAATAGATGAACCCACATTTTTTAGAATATTCTCCGATATAAAGCCTCTTGGGATATCATAAACTTGAACCCACATTTCAACCTGCTGCAGTGGAACTACAAGTGGATCCTGCCCTTCTTTTACTTGGTGATAGACTAACATCGCTTTCTCAAATGACCACGGTCCCCCATCTATAACTTTTTGCATATCCAGTTTATGAGAGAACATAAATGAATATCGAAATCCCCCCATTTCATGTACCTCCATCCCTTCTTTTGGTCTCCACAGTCCCGCCAACGTATTTTGCATTGCGTTGTAATTGATATTCTTTTCCGTTAAGAACCTTCCCACTAGCATATACGTTGGCTTTGATTGCACCACCTCCCCCCTTGGCACAATGATTCCCCCTTCATCCTCATCCTCAATCACCAAATTTGCATACATTTCCTCCAGAGCCATATCAGATCGTGCCATTTCCAATTTGAATACAGAAATAAATATGTTGTAATATATACTAGATAATGATTTAGGTTTAGAATAAATAGAACATAAACAGAATGGAAGAAAAACTGTCACAAAGACAGAGAGAAAAAACTGTCAATCATGACAGACCCATGAGTTATTATTTAATTATAAAATCATGGTGGCTTGAATCTGGACATTGGTGTCAAAGTACTGATCACATCAGTGAGCCTAGAAGAATCTGGACATTGGTGTCAAAGCACTGATCACATCAGTGAGCCTAGAATGGTGTTGTGAGAGTTTTAATAAAATAGTATTATATATTTAATATTTGATAGTTAATTTAGGGAATTGATTTTAGGCATATGAATGTCCTGGACTTGCACACTCATCATAAGATTGATTAAATTAATTAGTATACATATGGTGTGAGCAACTTGCAGGAACAGTATGCGAGAGGTGATGTTTGATTAATATATATATGTATATATATTATATAAATAATGTGGATTAATTATAATATATTATATTTTTGTAATTAGATCGGGAGCCGGGTGTTTAACTGATCATTTACGGATTTTGTTAGTATTTGAGGTTGATATATATAAGGTACAGATTTCGTCCCTTTTCTCTTCAGCGCTACTCTTTTTAGGATTAGTTATATTTAATTCATTCCATTCGTAAATCTGTTCATTCCGTTATTATTCGTTTTAACTGTTTTGATTCTCCGAAAGTTATTTTAAAGTCTGTTTTGAAATATTTAAATATTTGTCTTTGCGATTTTCAAAAATTATGTATGTTACATATCTGCGTAGAATATTTGAAATATATGTTCAGGTGATTTTAAAATTGTGAAAATTATTTTATTTAAACCCTTAGAGTGATATATAGTATATCGAGTTAACCAACTGTAGAGGTACTACAACCGTGTCATTGCGACACCAGTGGCATGACACTTCCGTGTCAGTGTGATTGGTAACGATGTATCCTTTTGATAGCTCGGGAGGCAAACTTTGCGCATTTGATATTTGTTTGAGGATACGTGGGTGCACCCAGAGTTTTGATTTGATTTGTGATTTGATATTTGACGGTGACGTTGTATATGCCGTACACGTTGTCTGGTTTGTTGCACGCATTAGGTACCCTATGATGTGTGTATCTGTTATCTGCTTTGTATCGGTATGAAATATCATAACCCCTCTTTGCTTCAGCTTTGTTTTTAAAAAAATTAATGTTTATTTATAACTGTCAAACTATATATTTTGTTTCTATTTTATAAACTGTATTACAATCCGTACTGGGCATTTGACTCATGCCGTATTCTTTCTTCTGACAGGTACTTAGGGGATCTTGGACTATGCGATGGAGAGCTCCCTTATTTACATTTATTAGGATGTTTGAACTTAAAAGATTATTTTAGTCATTTTTATTATTAGAGATTTTGGATTAATTCGCATTTATCATTTTGAATTATTTTGGAGGTATTGATATTAGTTTGGAGACCTGTTAAACCTATTTAATTATTAAGTTTGGTGAATTTTAATACTCTATATACAGGTCTATGATTTGATAAGTAATCTCTCGTCTTATTTTGGGAAGGGGGCGTTACATAAAACGTTGGAGTTCCATGGAAAATTAGCCGGCAGCTCCGCGTTCAATGACAGCCGCCGGAGTGACTTCATCGACACTCCTTCCGCCACCCACGTGGCTCCACCTCCACTGTCTCCTCCGACGACCCGGTAGTTTTTTCGACGGCCCCACCGTCGCTAGTTGGAAATAAGAACATCGTACCCGTTATTAAACAAACAGCTAATATTGCACTTAAGAAAAGAACAAACGTTAATGAACGCCGCCGAGTATGTTGGTCAGGCGGAGGAGCGGCTGTGAACGACGGTGCATGCTCGCCGTCCGGCAGATGAACGTATGGAAAAATGGTGATTGAATCCTCCATTAATTTTAAAAACTAAAAATAATGTGTGGATGAAGAGAAGACTCATAATGCGAGTTACTACTACTATAAGAACATCCATATATACTCGTACATGTGTATGTATAGATGATCTCACACCATTACCTGATTGTAGATGCTAACGTGGAAAATATTTAATTTTGTATATGTTTTTGATTTTGAGGGATTTTAATTGAGCATATAATGATAGAATTAAATTTTACTTATCAAATGACCATATATCCTAATTACGAAAAAAATTAGTTTGGTAACTTTTTTTATTTATGTATATTTTAAAATATAATATAAAAAATTAATATTTTTGGGAAGGTTTGATGTTAAAATTTGTAATTATTTTTTGTAAAATCTGAAAAACAACTTTTTCTAAAAATAAGTGACAACATATTTTCTCAGACAACAGTTTTTAGACTAAAATTACTTTTTCAGATAACACCTTTTTAATTTTATCAAACACCTTTCTGCCCACTTTTCAGCAAAAATATCAAACGGACCTCACGTTGACAACATTTTATTTTTGTGGCAGAGCGGAGGGCATTTTAGTTATTACAAAGAAATGTTAAAGAATTAAAGAATAATAATACTAGGCTCCGTTGCACCGCGCCTAATTCATACGGAGAACGGAGTATATTGTTTTTTGAGGTCAAATTGGTGAATATTTTATTAATTATACGGACTATTATTCATTTTGTTTTATAGGCAAAAGTTATATGAAAACATTGAATGGAGAAGTAAATGAAGAACATATATGTGTATTATATTTTATTTATAATATATTGCGGAATCTAATAGAATAATCTAATACAAGACATATATATTATACGATTAGAATTTCATTTGAGGTTCTCCATTGAACAAAACCTTGTTCTATAATATCTTCATGAAATATAAATTTAGCACTTGGTTTATTTCTAATATTTGTAAAATTAAATTTAAGAAAACAAAAAGTACCACAGATAGGAATTACTTTTCTTTACTATGTACAAGTTTCAACCTAATGAACATTTTTATTTCTACTACTGTTAGAATTAGAGAGGTTGAAATTTAAAACTCAATTGAGATATTATGGGAGTGAGTATTTAATTTATATACTTAACGTTAGTATAAAAAATATGTATTAAACTTAAAATTATTTTGCACAAAATATTAATAGAAAAATATAAATAATTATAATTTCTACCCGCATATAAAAGTAATGTATCTTAGATTATCTCCAAGAGGCTCTCCAAAAAAGCTTTTAAATCAAAATATAAAGTGTATAACAAAAAATAGAGCTCCAAGAGACTTACAGTGACTCTTAAAAACCTTAAAAAAAATTCTTTATCAATAAAATATTCATTTACTCCATTTTTTTCAATATGTTTCCACTGCATGACACATATTTGAATTTAAAATATGAATGAAATATAAATAAGGAGTAAAAATAAAGAGGATTGTTGTAGTTGACATTCTTAAAAATGTGTTAACTTACTAGGAATCTAATATTTTATATTATATTTAGGAATCAACTAGAAGACTCTTGGAGATACTTTTAAGTATATTACGTAATTCTTATCTAAAATGTAATGGAAATTAATATATAATAATATTATTTCCTTCGTCTTCCCATAATGTTCACAAACAAAAAATATAGGTATTTAATACTATTAAAAATATATATATATAATTTTTATATTAATATTTAAATATTTAAAAGATAATTTATCAGTTAGCGCGATGGTGAGATAACAAAGTTTTGAGTTCGATTTTCATTCCAAAACTCGTTCATCTAAGATATTAGCTAGAGAATAGATAATATGATTTAATGGCCCGAAGTTATTTTTAGATAAGTAAATAAAATCAAAAAATATTACAATTATGCATTACAACCTCGAGACTATTACATTAAAACCTCGAGACTATTTTTATAAATACAAATGAATGAATTCTGTTATTATAAAATGTCATTCAATTTTTATACTCAAAATATTTCTATAACTAAGTTATCTATAATCGAGTTTAGAAACATTTTTCTCCAAACAATATTCTGTAAACTTACTAAAAATATCAGTAAAATTCCAAAATTTTAAAAATATGGTCAAAATGAATAGTACGATAAACCGGGTATAGG
Organism: Oenanthe sinensis; assembly: GCA_028671895.1. Classification (NCBI taxonomy): domain Eukaryota; kingdom Viridiplantae; phylum Streptophyta; class Magnoliopsida; order Apiales; family Apiaceae; genus Oenanthe; species Oenanthe sinensis. The sequence continues at coordinate 26,451,761 of CM053812.1, read as the reverse complement.
GTTAACTAACAAACTGGGTATAGGGTTAGCTAACTTAACCGGGCATTGACAAGTGAGTTTTATCTTACTCCCGACCAAAACTCCAATAATTGCAGTCATACTTGAATGTAAAACAGTAGTTGACGTTATGAGTTGGCAGAAGATGTGGCACACACTGTACCACAACTTAAAAATCCATCATCTAATCAGTGCAAAAGAGAGAAATGCTTTTGGCCATTTGGCAATAATTCATTACTATATTCTACTTAGTTATACGTGTCTACCGGCAGCTCGTGACAATAATTCATTCTATCTATTAACTCTACTTACATTTGTCATGTTGTCATGATAAAGAAAGCTTATCATAAAAATAAAAATTATAGCACAAGTGAAAATAGTTTGAGTTGACGGCGCGTCAGTAGACCTTAGTAACATCCAATTTATGTATTCAGTATTTGTTTTGTTTATAAATTATTTATAAGAATTTCTAACAAATCATTTGTAACGTTTTATGAAAAACAAGAATTCTGTATGTTTCGGTTCGGTCTGGTTGTGGACCAAACCGAATAGACCAAGAATAGTCAATATTTTTGGGACCGAACCGAAATTTTATTATGAATCGGACCGAATTATTTCGGTCCGTTCGGTCCATATTTTATAAAAAAAATAAATAAGGTGAATTTTTAAGGAAATATGAATATAAATATATAAATAAAATTAAGTAGATTCATATTTAGGCCAAATAATAAATTAATAATGTAATAATTAATGCAAAATTGCATTTATCAAAAATATTATATATATATATAATAAGATTCAGCGAGAAACTTCTTATTTGAGTAACAGAGGAGCCAAATTCTATTTTATAAGAATTTGATTAACAAATAACTACAGAAAACTACAAAATATACAAAAAATCATAGAACACCAAAAATATTTACAACATTAAATCTTTATTCAAAAATAAAAAATTGTAAACATAAGTTACGGAACTATACTTTATATGCACCTTAAAATGCGTGACGGACCCTCCCTCCGAAACGTAAATAAATGGGTGAGACAGAGGGAGTATATAATTCGGTATATTCGGTCCAGACCGAAAAACCGAATAAACCGAAATTTCAGAAAAATAGAACCGAACTGAAATTACACTATTTAGTTCAATTTTTCGGTTCCAGTTTAGTTTTGCTTTAGCCCTATGCCACTCTATGACTTGTTCAAAAATTATGAGATGGATAAAATTATCGTTTTCAGCCGAAAGGCGTTATATGTCATAAAAATAATGATTCATCCTTTAAATTACTTACTCATGAAATATTTTGAATCCAGTGTCATCCATAGACCTGTAAAATCGTTCGTATCGTGTATAATTGTGTCGTGTACTTTTGTGTTTCATGTACTTGATTGGTAAAACTGAAAACAAAAAATTGTGTACCTGATTTGCTGACATGAACACGACACGGTTTAAAAATGATCCGACACGACAAGAAGTAGACAATTTTTTTTCAATTAAACGAAAACGAAATGACATGACCTGGTATACAAAAACGAAAAAACATGAAATATACACGAAAACGAAAAAACATGAAATGTACACGAAATAAATATGAACTGATACACAAAAACGAAAAACATGAAATGTACACGAAATAAATATGAACTAGTACACGAATTGGTACATGAAATATCAAAGTTTACATTACTTGTCCAAATTCTGATTTAAACATAAGCCAAAGTACATAAAAATTGAATACATAATATATATAATATTTATTTATTTATTTCGTGTATCTCGTGTCATGTCGTGTACACGAGGGATAAACACAAAATCGACATTAAATCTCAGTCGTGTATTTTCGTGTTCGTGTATTTTCTTGTCGTGTACTCAAAATCAAAAAACTGTAAATTTTCGTGTCTATCAAAAATTGCCCAGTCTAGTCATCCATTCCTATTCTTGAATCGTCTATTTTACCATTAATTTATCCCTTGACTAAAAGGTTAATCATAAGGATAAATAATGAAACCAAACAAATTTCGGAGAGAACACTTGTACCAGTTGCAGCCTAGTCCCTTCCTCTCTCTATCCTGTGCCAAGTAAGCTTTAATAATGCAACTTATGTACCCATCCATGCATGTTTCCACATGGTTACCTACATGCAAACACTGTACTTGCGCTCCTCTTCTATCAAATTTTAACTATGGTTCTTCTACTCCTGAATAAAGCTAGAAGCTTAAATTCATTTCCACAAAATTTCTGCTGTATTTTATTATATATGCACACAGCACACTCTGAAATATGAATTATCAATATACTGCAACTATCATATGATCGACATTTGCAAAGCTGTATGTAGAAATGAATATTAGTATCAGAAACACACTTTAATACTGAATTAGCAAAACAAAACCAAAAAAAAAACACTCTAGTATGATAATTTCCATATGATCTGCCTTTGCAAAGACATAACAAGTGGACAGAGATACAAAGCAAAGGACACATGTTCCCAGCTGCAGTATCACATGAAAGAAGCAAATCATGTGTACATGTAGTCTACCACTCACATGCATTAGTTAAATAATTCAACAGTACAGAGAAGGATACTTCATCAAACAATACCAAATCATTGAAATTCCTAGTCAGCATTTTCAACTCTAATGTTTGTTTTGAATCATAACATGATTTTGACGGTTTCTGCAGTAAAACAAAGCAAATATATATATATATATATATATATATATATATATATATATATATATATATAATTCGCGAAAATCTTATTCATACTATCTCTAATTCTAGATTAGAGACACCGGAGCGACTGTTTCGATTTATATTTCGGGCAGAAAAGAACAATTAACAGTTCAAAGGGAGAAGACCATGTTGGGAAAAAAAATGTTGGTATAATAATCCGATTTCTAGAAGTGGTTGCATCCAAATTTAGCCGTGAATCCATTGCCGGCACAATCGATGTGCAATGAACAATAACTATGCATTACATATTACCTAAGAATCGAGAAGGGTCATCACAGAAGATTAATTAAGAAGCAATGAAAGCAGAGAACCACAGAGCTTGATTCTTAGAAGAAAGAACTTGGATTCAACCTGTTGTCCTGTTTAGGACAGTCAATTTCTCTGCAGATTCAGAAAGGTTAAAGAAATACAGCTTCATATTAGTCATTACTGTTAAAAAATAAATATTATATTTTTGACTATCAAAATAATAGATGTATGTGGATGATTCTAGAATAATCTTGGTACATATATTTTCTATATACAATGTATTGGTCTAAGTGCATGTAATCTCTAGAACTACCATAGAATGTTCTAGTGAGTCTCTTGAAGTCTAGGAGTCCTTTAGCATTTAAGTAAGGGTCTAGATCCTTCCATGAAGTGCTATATAAAGTCTTGTACCAAGTCATTTGGGAACAAGTCATTTTTCAAGCAATATATTTTATATAAATACTTCTTCTCCTAAATTGAGTTGTGTGAGTTTGTGAGAAATTCTTTCTTCCAACAAAGTGGTATCAAGAGCCAAAGGTTCTACTTGTCTTCAAAGAAGGCTTGTATTTCAAGAAGAAGGAGATTATGGCAAATGGAATGTCTCAATGGCAAATGCCAAAATTTACCAAAGATAATTATGAGAATTGGTGCATTCGAATGAAGGCGATCCTAGGTGCAAATGATGTGTGGGATATCGTGGAGAAAGGATTTGTGGTGCCGGAAAATGAAGCAAATTTGAATCAAGTTCAAAAAGATCAACTACAAACCCAAAGAAAGAAGGATCAAAAGGCGATAATGATCATTCATCAATGTTTGGATGATTCTATGTTACAAAAGGTGGCTTCCGCAACAACATCAAAGATGGTTTGGGATACTCTTAAATCTTCTTTTAGTGGAGATGCTAAAGTGAAGAGAGTTCGGCTACAAACACTTCGTGGCGAGTTTGAGGCTTTGCGAATGAAGGAATCCGAATCAATCTCGGATTATTTTTCAAGAGTCTTGACTATTGTCAACCAAATGAAAAGTAATGGAGAAGAGGTAAACGATGTTCGTGTCATAGAAAAAATTCTTCGTTCACTTGATCCCAAATTTGATTACAAAGTTGTGGCAATCGAGGAGGCTAAAGATATAGATGAAATGACTATTGATGAACTCTTGGGATCACTACAAGTCCATGAAGAAAAATTGTTGAAGAGGAATGAGCCGATCGAACAAGCCTTGCAAGCAAAATTATCTTTTAAAGATAATGATGGAAGATACACGAGGAGCCAAAGGGGTCATGGACGAGGACGAGGACGTGGATTTGTATATGGACAAGGAAGAGGACGTGGTCAACAAAAAGACGAAAATAAAAAAGATGAAAGATTGTATGAGACAAGAATTTCAAGAGGCCGTGGAAGAGGAAGATACACTTCAAAATATGATAAATCTAATGTTAAATGTTACAATTGTCAAAAGTTTGGTCATTATGCTTCTGAGTGTCGCACTTCAAAATATCAAGTGAAGGAGAGAGTTAATCTAGTTGAAGACAAAGACAACGTTGATGAGCCCACTTTGCTTCTAGCACAAAAAGGAGAAGAAAATTATGAAGATAATTTATGGTATCTTGATAGCGGCGCAAGTTATCATATGTGTGGCAATAAAAATTTATTTGTTGATCTTGATGAGAATGTGAATGGAAAAGTTACTTTTGGAGATTCTTCGGGAGTGTCCGTCAAAGGCAAAGGTAACATCTTGATTCGCTTGAAAAATGGAGATCATAATTTTATTTCAAGTGTTTATTATGTGCCTAACATGAAAAATAATATCTTGAGTTTGGGTCAACTTATGGAGAAAGGATTCACCATCATCATGAAGGATGGATTTCTTAACTTGAGTGATTCAAGTAAAAATTTAATTGCTAAGGTGCCTATGACCAAGAATCGTATGTTTATTATAAAAATTCAAAATGAAGTTGCTAAATGCTTAAAGTCTTGTGTTGGAGATTCTTCTTGGCTTTGGCATCTTAGGTTTGGGCACTTAAATTTTGAAGGACTAAATTCACTATCAAAGAAGCATATGGTGGATGGATTGCCTCACATTAATCATGCAAATCAACTTTGTGAAGGATGTCTCTTTGGAAAGCAATCAAGAAAGAGTTTTCCAAAGGAGTCAATGACAAGAGCAAGGGAACCGCTAGAACTCATTCATTCAGATGTATGTGGACCTTTCAATCCTCCATCTTTTAGTAAGAATCGTTATTTCTTACTATTCATTGATGATTTTAGCCGCAAGACATGGGTGTACTTTCTCAAGGAGAAATCTCAAGTGTTTGAATGCTTCAAGAAATTCAAAGTTCAAGTTGAAAAAGAAAGTGGCTATCAAATAAAAGCCGTTCGTTCTGATCGAGGAGGTGAATTTAATTCAAGGGAGTTCTTAAATTTTTGTGAAGAACATGGAATAAGAAGACCCGCAACGGTTCCAAGATCACCTCAACAAAATGGGGTGGCGGAGAGAAAAAATAGAAGCATTCTTAACATGGCTCGAAGTATGTTAAAGAGCAAGAATATGCCTAAGGAATTTTGGGCCGAAGCAGTGGATTGTGCCGTCTACTTATCAAATCGGTGTCCCACAAGAAGTGTTCATGACATGACTCCACAACAAGCATGGAAAGGGAAGAGGCCAACTATTACTCACTTACGAGTCTTTGGAAGCATAGCTTATGCACATGTTGATGATGAGAAACGGATAAAATTGGATGACAAAAGTGAGAAATATGTATTTGTTGGCTATGATGCAAGAGCAAAAGGGTACAAGCTCTACAACCCCATCAATGGAAAAATTGCTATTAGTCGTGATGTTGTATTTGATGAAACAAGTTCATGGGATTGGGGCAATACACATGAAAGTTATAATTTCTTCCTATTTATTGATGAAGAAGATAGCGAAGAAAATTTTGAACAACATATCACTCCTCCCACATCACCACAAGCAACAAGAGATGGACAAGCAACTCCCCCGTCTTCATCAAGTGATAATGGTGATGAGACTCCACCAAGGCGTACAAGAAAACTTCAAGATATATATGATGAAACAGAAGAAGTTCCCGCAATTTCTGACTTAACTCTTTTATGTCTCTTAGCGGAAACTGAGCCAACAAATTTTAAAGAAGCCATTAATGATGTCAAATGGAGGAAAGCAATGGACGAGGAGATGGAGTCTATCAAGAAAAATGACACATGGGAGTTAACAACACTTCCAAAAGGAGAAAAAACCATCGGTGTAAAATGGGTATACAAAGTGAAGAAAAATGCTCAAGGTAAGGTGGAAAAATACAAGGCAAGATTAGTGGCCAAAGGCTACAATCAAAGACATGGAGTTGATTATGATGAAGTATTTGCACCGGTTGCAAGGTTGGAGACTATTAGACTAATTATCTCTTTGGCAGCACAAAATGGATGGAAAATACATCAAATGGATGTAAAATCGGCTTTCTTGAATGGTGTTCTTATGGAGACCGTGTATATTGAACAACCATCAGGATACATCGTTAAAGGACAAGAAGGAAAAGTGTTGAAGTTGAAGAAGGCCCTATACGGATTGAAACAAGCACCGAGGGCTTGGAATAGTAGACTTGACAAATATTTCAAAGCCCAAGGATTTTACAAGTGTCCTCACGAACATGCTCTATATGCCAAGGTCACTAAGAATGGAGAATTTCTTCTTGCATGCTTATATGTTGATGATTTGATTTTTACGGGTAATAGTCCAAGCATGTATGGGAACTTTAAGCAAGATATGGCAAGAGAATTTGAGATGACCGATATTGGCCTGATGTCATACTATCTTGGCATCGAGGTAATGCAATCAAATGACGGAATATTAATCTCTCAAGGAAGCTATACTAAAGAGATTTTGAAGAAGTTCAAGATGGAAAATTGTCAAGCGGTTGGCACCCCCATCGAATGTGGAACAAAGTTGTCAAAAATTGAAGAATGTGAGAAGGTTGATCCTACTTATTTCAAAAGTCTTGTGGGAAGCTTGAGATACTTGACATGTACAAGGCCTGACATACTTTTTAGTGTTGGACTTGTTAGTCGCTACATGGAGGCACCTACAACAACACACTTGAAAGCGGCCAAGAGGATTCTTCGTTATCTTAAAGGTACGATGGATTATGGATTATTTTATCATCGTTCTAATGAGTTCAAGCTTGTTGGTTATTGTGATAGTGATTCGGCCGGTGATATTGATGATCGAAAAAGTACCACCGGATACGTGTTCTTTATGGGCGACACATCTTTCTCTTGGAGTTCAAAGAAGCAACCCATTGTCACCTTATCCACCTGTGAGGCGGAATATGTGGCCGCATGTTCTTGTGTTTGCCAAGCTATATGGTTAAGGAAAGTTTTGGAGGAGCTTAACATGCCACAATATGAGTCAACGGAGATATTGGTTGATAATAAGTCAGCTATAGCTTTGGCAAAAAATCCGGTGTTCCATGATCGAAGCAAGCATATTGATACAAAGTATCATTTCATCCGAGAATGCATTGAGAGAAATGAAGTGGAGCTCAATTATGTGAAGTCCCAAGATCAAATCAGTGACATATTTACGAAACCTCTCAAAATTGACGTCTTCAACAAATTTCGAAGTCATCTTGGGATAGTCAAAATTAAGGGGGGATGTTAAAAAATAAATATTATATTTTTGACTATCAAAATAATAGATGTATGTGGATGATTCTAGAATAATCTTGGTACATGTATTTTCTATATACAATGTATTGGTCTAAGTGCATGTAATCTCTAGAACTACCATAGAATGTTCTAGTGAGTCTCTTGAAGTCTAGGAGTCCTTTAGCATTTAAGTAAGGGTCTAGATCCTTCCATGAAGTGCTATATAAAGTCTTGTACCAAGTCATTTGGGAACAAGTCATTTTTCAAGCAATATATTTTATATAAATATTTCTTCTCCTAAATTGAGTTGTGTGAGTTTGTGAGAAATCCTTTCTTCCAACAATTACTACGTCAATTATGTCTACATTTTTTACATTTAATTATCACTTTTAAAAAATTGAAAATTTTCTTTTCACCTTCTACAACATATCCAATAATTTCTGTAACATTTTGTTTTAGCAGTTACTAACAGAACAAGACAAAAAAAGAAAGACAAAATGACTCGAGGATGTCATGCAATGAAGACGTTCTAAAATTTCCTTAAATTACAAATGGAATCAAGAAATTTTTTTGAAATATGGGGGCATGTAGGAAATTCTTGTTTTTTATCCCCATCTCACAACAGCAGAACCCCATGTTAGACCAGCTCCAAAACCAGCTGTTGCAATAGTATGGCCCGGTTGCACCTTCCCACTTCGGACAGCTTCATCCAATGCTAATGGAATAGATGCAGCACTTGTGTTACCATAATTTGCTAAGTTCGATATGACACGTTCTGATGGAACTTCTAAGCGCGTGGCAACTGCATCGAGGATCCTCTTATTTGCCTGCATGTCACAAATCAATCATGTGTTCCTAAGAATTAGACACACACACACACACAGAGACCGATAACTATACTTGAGGCTTGTATAGAAGACTTTTAATTAAGTTACTCAAAACTGTCATTGTGTTACAGAAATACTGGGCTTACCTGATGGAGCAGTAACCAATCAATGCTAGATGCAGAAAGACCAGCATTCTGTAGCGCATACTCAATTGACTGTGGCACAGCACGAACAGCAAACCGAAAGACCTCATTACCACTCATCTGAATGCACGAGTAAGCAGAACGATTTGGTGGGAACCCCAAAGCAGAACCACTAGAACCAACTACGTGTTCCACTTCCTTTTGTTTCATGGTGGCATTTAAATGTCTGCAAAAAAAGCTTTTAGTATCATTTTTTTCGGTTGAACAGAGATACATATCTCTATTGCAAAGATGATAATACAAACCTCTGGCCATCACCATCACTGTGCACGTCAAAACCAAATAAACCATCATCATCACTGTCACAGGCCTGCAGTGTAACTATAAGGTTAATATAGTGCAATAAAGTGTTTCCTAAATTATATATCTGGTAAACAGAAGTTTTTCATAGATCAACATGCTAATGAAATACTAATATACCAAACTACTATACCGTGAACACAACTATTATTAAGACTGAACATCACTCATCAGCATATATTACCTGCAGCAGCACTGCACCAGCAGCATCTCCAAAGAGGATACATGTTCCTCTATCAGTCCAATCAACATAACGAGAAAGCGAATCAGCACCAATCACAAGAACATTTTTAAAGCCGGCCGCTGCAACATTAAAGGTTGTGATACTTTTTCAAAAAATGCGATGCAGATGCAAATTATTGACATTTTAAACAATCATTAAATTCTAGGACAACCAATTAGATAAATTTTTACCTCGAATATAACAAGAGCCAGTGACTAAACCCAAGATAAAGCCACTACAAGCAGCAGTAATATCAAAGGCCAGTGGATTCTTTGTGCAGCCGAGTGCTCGTGGAATCTAACAATTTAATTTTAAGAGAAATGTAAGAAAAGTATTACTAATTACTGTGATAATTAAGGTTGACAACATATTCATATTGTTGTGAAGGCAGTACATATATCTACTGGATATACTAAACAATACAAATAAAGTCTTTCTTTTCAAAGAAGGAACTCATACTGAAGATTCAAACAAGGCAAAATAATCAAGAATCAAAATTAAATTTTGTCAATACATTGATGAACATGAAGGTATAAAAAAGGAGCAAATTTTTCAGAAAATAAGACAACATATTTCAAAGTGATCGGTCACGAACAAAAAAGTTTAGACCAGTGTCTTAATGCAAGAGGCCCTCTGTAACCAAACCATGAACTAATTTACAAGTAAATAAAATCATCAAGCATCATCTTAAACACAAGGTAGTCCCTCCATCCTCAAGAGGATGACACGAGAACAATTTTTACATAATAAAAAAACCAAAATAAGGGAGATCGAGACTACAATGGATATTTCAACTAGCCTAATATCTCCACATAATAACAAATTACTAGATTTTCTTTGATAGTCCATAGTATATATTATTTAAATGTACAGAATAACCATATCCGGCTCCCTTTATCATACTCTCAATTTTTAAAAGAAGAATTTATTTGCATCAGCAATTAACATACATAAAACATCCTTTCAAGACTAATTTCTTTTTAGTGATTATGTCTTTCTTAGGGGAGTGATGAAGACTAGGGAAACAGTGTTGCAATTCTCTCATTCCCAATTTTCAGAAATAATCCCTGCTTACAGAAAACAAAGTTCTACAAGTCATTAGAATGATGATCTTGAGATCACCTATACTCAAGCTTAACATTTTTAATATATCCCAACATATCAATATATTTGCAGTTGTACAACTAAATATATTGATGTTTTTTTCAACATCTTAGCAACATATCACCTATTACAGAGACTATTTCAGTTACTCTGATGTATTCTAAACATAAAACTAAGGATATGTCAAGTTCCAGTTTTTGTCCAACTACATTGCAGTGCTGTGTATAGTAGACGATCATTATGCTCTGGATGATTGACAAAACATTGGCCTTAACAAGATAAAGCACTTCCTACCATATGCCCACATCTTAAAAGTATAAAAATCTAAAACAAGTACCTGAGGAGCACTGCCAAATAGATCTTCCGGAGTCGATGTGCACATCAAGACTAGGTCCACATCATCAGGATCAACCTTTGCCATTTCCAGAGCATTTTTTGCTGCTTGTGCAGCCAGTGCTGTCAAGCTATCGGTCCCTGTGAAATGTGTGTTTCAGACTGACAAGATATAGATGTAGCATTAAACTGGTCTACTCTTTCTTGAAACATTATAGAAATAAAGACGATAGGCCAAGATATGGGAGCGTAAATAATCTCCCAATCATAAGCACCAAAATTATGATTGATTAATTTCACATATTAAAGTCGTGTCATAGTTTTAGTGACTTCCAATATTAATTAAATCCTGGCGAGAGACAAAACAAATTTCCTACAAGGACTCCATAAAGCCAAGAAACTAACGTATAAGCATATATAGTGAATCCGCCTTATAGAAAGAAAGCATGGAAGCTGACGACATTAGGGCATGGTTCATGCTCCAGGTTTGGATATCTAGTGATTATACAAATTTTAAAAAAAATATGAAATTTACACTGTTATGCGAACAAAATTAATTTGCAAGTATTTCTAGAATAATCGAAAATTTTAAAGTTGTTTCAGCGAGAATGAAAAACAATTACTAGAATTCTCTTTAGCAACTGTTCCAGTAGGTTTCAGAGTCAAGGTCACAGGACACATTGAAACCAAAAAACAACAGTGCCCTGCAGCAAAAGCAATGATAATACCAGAGTAGTTCATCTGGTATTTTCTATAGGCATCATACAAGAGAATAAAATTTGACCTGAAAGAACTCGCCGATTGTGTATTCCAGTGCGAACAGATATCCATTCATCATTAGTATCAACAAGTTTTGCAAGATCGTCATTTGAAACTTTTAGGGTTGGTACTGCAGAACCGCATCCAACTAATTTGCAACCATTACTGACTAGCCTGTAAACAATTATATTCTAAATTGAAACCACAGTGGTCTAGTAGATACGCTATATATTCACATTATTAAATCCTAATGAGACTCGGGCTAGCAAGAAACAGGAGAAAATGAACACATTGACAAGTATGGAACTTTTAAGTTTAGGAAAAATTAAGTGTTCCTGGAATAGAAGGGGATCATTTGATGAGCAATGAGATTGAAGTCAAAGATATTCGACAACAAACCTGCTCAAACAGGTGCAAATCTTCGGAAGCAATATGTACAAGCACTAAAGCACATACCAGTTATATGTAAGCAAGCACACAAAGATACACATACTCACACACTCACATACAAACTATGTGAAACAGGTAATAGTCATTGCATCACAAGTCGTACAATGGATATACGACAGCTGTTTTACTTTGCAGGGAAAAAATCAAGGAATAGTTGGCAAACTTTGTTCTGCTTAAGCGCTTACAATCCTTTAGTGTCTCAAATATGTTCCTGATTGATCCTCAGCTAGGTGCTAAGGTGTCTGCTAAATATTCATACTGGATACTATAAGAGTTCTAAGGTCCCGGCCTTCATTTCTTACTTCGCTTAGCTTTCACTTATAGCAGGCAATTCACGAATAGTTTTGAAGCTTGTGTTCCTCCAGAGTCAAGAACTCAAAGTTGAGTGCTTACCTCTTATATATTTTACACAATTTTTTTTTTCTGAGGTACTTATTTATCCACAATTAGGGCCCTAAGCTAATACAGTTTTTAGGATTTCTCAGTCAACGAACATAGATTACTAAAAGTTGTGTTTTACCATCTATTTACATTTTTCATAACCCAGTATCGAGTCGTACATAAAATTTTGGAACCAACAAGCGTGCAGAAGAATAAAAATGGTTGTTTATGAGTCTCTTTCCCTTCGCATGCACTGGCAATTGAGTTGCAAATATCCGAAAGTAACAAACAACGTACAATCAACCAAGAACAATGCTTATATTAAAAAATTAGTTTGGCTATGCCAAAAAAACATTTGCATGGAAAATTACCATTAAATACCAGTCATAACTAGTCACAACTTATATATGTGGATTAAAGTTTTCCTTCCGTCTAGAATTGACAATTTTGGGTTTTGGTCATGTTCGTATAACTGTCAATTTTGTGCGGTTCTAAACATATTAAAATGTGGCAAAAAATGAAGATATAAACTTAAAAGAATATGATAGTAATAATAAAGTTATTTCTATAACTTGGGTTAATCAAGTTGTGTCATGTTCAGGTAATTGTGTATTGAAAATTAATTGAGTCAGGTTTTAAAATTATAATTAGTCGTACTAGACAACAATAAGAAGTAACAACACATCTCAACCCCTTCTGCACCAAAACATTCACTTCACAGCTAAATCAAGAATTCACGATATATATAAAGAGAAAAACAAGAGACACTAATGAAGAACTTACCTCGGCACACGAGATTCAGAAGAAGCAACTCCAGCCCCAACTTTCTCAGCACCTTGAATATTGCTTGAACAATGTACCCTGGTAGAAATGGCCTCACTGAAACAAACCCCGGATCGATATATACTTGTATATGTCTTATAATTCCTTCCTCTCACAGACACAGTCTGAACTGGAGACGCAACCAACCCATATGCATTTGCCATATATAAAACAAAAGGTGTCAAGAATTATAACAAGGAGATAAAATGTTTAGCTTAGTACGTAGGACAAGCAAGGGTACATTAAAACCATGTATGAAATGTAGTAATTATAACTAAAACAATCGCAAGCAGTCTTTTTAAAAAACCTTCGGAGAAGTCTAAGATAAAAAGACAAAATGGCGATTATGGCAAAGCCCAAATAGAGGAAACATCAATGCAAATAGACAGATATCACCTTGTTGTAATTTTTCTTTGGTTTTCTTCTTCTTCTCATTGACAAACTCATGTTTTTCTTCAACCTATTAACGATACGAGTTTAGTAATATAAATTTTGATATGCATTGATCAAAATACAAAATCATTATAAACAACAAAATTGATCCAAATCTGCGTGACAAAATTTAATTCATGTTATGAATAACAAAGTTTATTTGGGAGGTAGTGTCTTGCATGGGCATTAATTTTTACACTGTAATACTTCTAGTCAAATTTTTATACAATGAAATATTTTTGGTACAACTTTTTTTTTTTTTTTGGCTTTTTATGTGATTGGTATAAATCTAGTAAGGGTGAATTTGGTGGGGGACTTGTAGGATGAGATATTCATTTAGCCCGTAGAGTATTTGGGAAAATCCTGCAAGCCAAAGCAAGGCCCAAAGCAATCATTAGGCCATGAAACATTATTTATATTAGAGTTAAGCCCAATATTATGAAAGATTTTTTTTAATTTTAGAAATTTATGTATATTTAATTTAAATTTTAAAAAAAGTTAAAGTATCAGTATATATAGTTTGGACTTACATAAAATTTATTAAAATTATGTGATATTCAATAAGAATTTTAATAAATCTATTAAAATCCTATAACCACCCTTTTTTAATTATTCCTAAAAATTTGTAGATTAATTTAAAAATTTATAAAAAAATGTAAAATATAATGATATTCAATTATTAATGTGATTTTTTGGATTATATAAAACGCTAAATTCTAATGAAATTTTTAATATCTTTTATATTTTATGAATCTCTCATAAAATCATGAGATTTTAAGAGAGATATTAAAAATCTTTACTAAATTTGTCGGACTCTCTGCAATATTTATATCAACTACTAGGCTCCGTATAAAAAAAATCGACTATATATATATTTTTTAATATATCAACTCTACATCTCAAAGTAACACGAGAATAAATTTTTTATTTTTATTTTTTGTAATATTTTACATTTTAGCCAAACAAAAATAATTTTTTTATATAAGTTTTGTAGGTTAATCGAAATTACAACTTAGGTTCTCTACTACAAATTTTTTATTTATGTATAATTAACTTGTACAGTCTCCAATGTATGCATATATGTGATTCTTAACTATATTATTTTCATAGGGACAAATTTAGAACAAAAATCCATTCTTATATTTGGGTAATTAATTTAGCTTTATCAATATAAGAAACTAATATATTTATTATCATCTTTAACTATACAATTTATTAAAGTATGAGTAAAAAATATATTTAAATATTATATTTAATGTTTAGATAATTAATATCCATTAAAATAAAATATTTTTTTATTTTTATTTTTTTTATTTTTTTTTATTTTATTATATTTGAAGAACCAACATAAATAAGCTCATTGAGGTTGCTCTTGCCGACTGTAATCGTGTACTGTGAAATATGGGCATATGTGTGTGGAGAAAAAGAAGGATGACACCCGTTTGCACTGGCATGTGTTAAGCCACCCATTTCTCCTCTCAACACATGATCATGTGAATGCCGTTCCCATTCTCCCCCAAAATGGCCCAGAAGTGAGCTTCTGAATTAAATATATATCGTCTATACAAACAAAGATTATTTATTTGTGTCATTCAGTGCAAGTAGGCTCCAAAATATGTGAAAACAAAGGCCACATGGTGTTAGAAAAATCACACTTTTATTATGAAGTGGCTTGCTTAGCTTGTGAATTACTCCACTCCTCTCAACTCCTTTATGGGGTGAGTCAGTTCAAATAATTTCACGTACAGATCGAGGAGTATATCTTATTTAATTCATATGCTAAAATATGTACTCGTGTTTGTTTATTATGCACATCAGCACGTGAAGTAGCATTAGGTACGAAAATGACTGCTTAGATTTGAAATACTGTAGTAGAGTAGTATTTGGGAAACTGGGAAAGTTTATGTATAAATATTTTATTTCAGTTACAATATTTTATAAGAGGAGTATTAATGATGCACTGATCAATACTACTGTAAATTATAGTATATTTGTACCAGAAAATGTAACGCTGTATTACCAAGTATAGTACAGACACATGGGCAGTTGATTACACAAATAGTTTCTGTCTCGCAAAGTGCTGACAATATTATCTTTGGGGAGTAGTGTTTATCTGCCAATTGTAATATGTTATTTTATACTACGAGTCTGAAGTTTTGATTATTTTAATTTTGTTTTTATCGAATATATTAAATTAAAAAAGGAAGACTATTTTACTGGGGAAATCATTTGATGTCGAAAATAATGCTGTCTGTCTTTAAGACAGTTTGTTTTGGCGATTTTCACTTCATCCATATTCATCTCTGCACGGTGGTCACACGAGTGATTTTTGACTACTATGTTTTCACAATTTCACCTTATCTACCTTTTGCGTAATCGTGCGGTGTTTGATTAAATTTAATTTTGAGAGATAAGTGTTTATTTTTGAAAAACAAATACACATTTAATATAATTATAAATTCATATAATTCACACAATCACACTTGAAAACTATATTATATTAACAAAGTTAAAATATTAAATTTTTTTATTGATTCATCAATATTTGAAAAATTATACTTATTCTTTTAGAATAATGAATTTTTGAACCATGTTATTATAAAAAAATATGGACTTTTTAAAATAATTGTTTTACAATAATAATAATGAGTTATTCTTCCAGATATTGTAAATTGTTATATAATAATAATATAATTGGATTATTCTTTTGAATATAATTAAAATAAAAAATTATGAATATTTGTGATAGAATCTTACAAATTAGTAATCATATTACAATATTTTTAATATGTTTAATATAATTTAAAATTTAATTTTTTAAATTTAATTTTTTATTATAAGCTTGTTTATTTTATATCAATATATAGATTCTTATCTGCCGGTGACTCGTTGCAAGTGTGAGGCTAATGTATGTTATATTAATAAAATCTAAAAATAAATATTTGATAATTAATTGATTGATATTTTGAGTGAGTTAGTTGGTCTTTTAAATTTTAATCATATTATCGATTTTAAACATATATAAACACGCAAATAATCTTATACAATTCAAATATTAATACAAATAAATCAATTTTAAAACTATATAAAACTATTTCTATATATAATATCAAATAAAATCCAAATTATTAATATAAAAATAAATTTAAATTTAAAAAGTAACATATTAAAATATAAATAATATATTATCAAGAGAATTCTATTGTAAGCTAGTATATATACATTATTAAAATAATACACAAAAAATATTTTCAATTCAATTATATAAAAAATAATGATTTTAAGATATGTATATTTTAAAGACAGCTTAGGTTCCGTTAAACTTATTTTTTGAAAACAAGTACTTATTTCTAGGGCTGCAAACGAACAGAGTCGAGCCGAGTTTTGCCCGAACCGAGTCGAGTTTGACTTTTTTTTTAAACGAACCGAACCGAGCCGAGTTTGACTTTTTTTTAAAACGAACCGAGTCGAGCCGAGTTTCCTAATAAACGAGTCGAACACGAGTTGTTCGCGAACAAATCGCGAAAAATAAAAAATTAATTTGGTTGAAAATTCTAGTATATCATTACTATATTGACTAGTACTCGTAACTAGTGTTTTGTCACGAATTGTTGTTTCTATTTTTCTAAAAATATTTCTCGACAATCCAACCATATGAATGTCAAGATATATATAATATAATGATATCTCCAAATTTTAAAAAAATAAAAAATTAATTTGGTTGGAGATCTTAGTATATCACTATTATATTGACCAGTACTCGTAACTAGTGCATTGTCACGAATTATTGTTTCTATTCTTTTAAAATATTTCTCGACAATCCAACCGTACGGATGTCAAGATATATCTAATATAATGATATTTCCAAATTTTAAAAAAATTGATTTGGTTGGAGATCTTAGTATATCACTATTATATTGACTAGAATTCGTAACTAGTGTTTTGTCACGAATTGTTCTTTCCATTTTTTTAAAAATATTTCTCGACGATCCAACCGTACAGATGTCAAGATATATTTAATTTAATGATATTCCCAAATTTAATGTATTATATTTATTAATATATATATATATATTATGTATAATAATACAAATGTAACATATTTAATTATGGTCAATTTATTAACAAATGTAAAATTCTTGATGTTGAATTCGAAATTTCATATTTGTGTTGTGACTATATATATATATATATATATATATATAACATACATAATTTTATAACATATGAAATTTAATATATATAACATATTAAATACATATGATTTAATATTTAATTAAATTATATATATTAAATTATATGACATATAATTTTGTGTTGTGACTATATATAACATATTAAATACATATGATTTAATATTTAATTAAATTATATATATTAAATTATATGAAATTTTGTGTTGTGACTATATATATTAAATTTAATTTTATAACATATAATTTTATTTGAATCATATGTATTTAATATTTAATATATTAAATATGATTCAAATAATCAAATGTAAATACATTATAATATGTGTGTGTGTATATATTTATACATATCATAATAAAAACATAATATAAAATTTGAATTTGTGTTAATTATTATATTTAGAGATTTTAAAAATAAAATATTCAAGAAGTAAGACACATCAGTACATCACAGATTCAAAATTTGGGAATTGGGAGGCAAATGCCTGAATCTGATTCTTAGCATCTGTAAAACAAATAAAAACCACATGTATAGTATACACTTATTCTTTTTTTAACAATATATATATAATATGAATAACTTCATATAAACATTAATATATTAAATATGATATAAATATTTAAATTATTCATAATATTTTTTTATTTATAATATATATAAATTTTATCCGAGCCGAGCTCGAGCCGAACTCGAGCTGAACTCGAGCCGATCCCGAGCTAAACGAGCCGAGCTCGAGCCGAACAGGCATAAAGCTCGGCTCGGGTTCATTTACTAACCGAGCGGATTTTTATGTTCAAGATCAGGTTCTTTTAATAAACGAACAGAGTCGAGCTCACTTAAACGAGCCGAGCTCGAGTTTTGTTCACGAACAGCTCTGTTCATTTGCAGCCCTACTTATTTCCATAAAAACAAATGTAAAAGTATATTTTTTCTGAAAATAAATACTTATTTATCAAAGAAAGTTTAGTCCTTAATTACAAAAAAAGATTAAAAAAAGATACGTAGATGTGTAATTTTTTCTAGAAATTAGCACTTATTTTTCAGAAATAATTTAAGCCAAATACCCCCTTAATTAACTTATAGGTTGATTATGTTTTAACTTATATTGAATTGTGTAAAAAATAATATTATTATGTTCATATATGACCGTCAGTTTCTTTCTAATTTCAAAATTTTAATATTTTTTTGAAAATCATAATAATTCATTAATTAAAAGGCATATAACATTTACAAATATAATTGAAAATCAAAGAATAAATAATAATATGAATCAAATCAAAAATTAAAATAAATTAACAATACAATGAACCACTATAATTTTTTATATAGATAATTCACCATAAACTAACTCTACATATCTACGATATCAAACGTTAAAATAAAATAAAAACAAATTCCGAGAGAGAATAAACATAACATATGGGTTGATAAAATCCAATAAATGAATACAAACACTTTTAATAAATAATTTTTTTATTGAATATAAAATAAAATTACCAAAGAAAATAATAAAAAAAGGGGCTTCTCATCACTCAAATAAGCCTAAAATTGAAACAAAATTAGAGTTTTATGATGAAGTGAAAAGAAAGAGACAAGTTGTATATTAAATTTATAATATATTTTTGTAAAATGAATGAAACGGACATGTTTGAGTCAGTGTCAACCGCGCCTACAAATCAAAACATGTGTGCGATAGCCATAGTCCCTGGCTTTATCAAAAATTTGTGCGCGATACGATATATACGTACATGACACGTTAATTTTGATTTCGAAGAAGCCGGTAGCTTTAGCTAAGCTACTTGGAGAAAGAAAAAACAACAAAATGGGGTCTTCTTTGTAGTACTAGTAGACTAGTAGTGGTTCTAGAGTTTTAATGGCGGAGCAGTAGTCCATTAAATTTACACTTGTGCCATCCATCACATTTAACACATTTATTTAATTTTAATCATAAATCTCTTTCAACACTTTCTTAACCAAACCGGAAACCCCTCCCTCCCTCTCCAAACCAACTCACATCTCTCTCATTTCTCTTTCTCAATTTTAACAAAAATTAAATCAATTTCGATTGATCAATTTAATTAATTGTGTTTAATTAAATGCGAGTTAAGCAAATGTATCCTCTATGTTGTTTACCACTCGAGAACACAGCGATCGGAGACCAATCGCCGGAGATTTCAAGCTCCGGCGTAAGATCTAACGGCATTGCCGGATCTGAATCATCTACTTGCTTCGCCGGAGTTCTGTACAAGTGGACCAATTATAGTAAAGGATGGAGATCCAGGTGGTTTGTCTTACGTCACGGTGTTTTATCTTACTCCAAGACTCACCGCCTCGAAAACATCGCTACCACCTTGCCGCCGGGAAATGACGTCAGCCTCATCGGCGACGTGTCCTCCGCTCGCCTCGTTAGTTCGGGGAGTAGTAGACGTAAGAATACACAAGTTGGAATTGTTCATCTCAAGGTACACATATATATATAATAATATTACTATATGTTACGATTTTACCCTAGGGTTACAATTTACCTAAATCAAGGTGCTATGAAATAGTTACAGATATTTAGGTGCAGTACCTAATTACAGTAATTTTCGTTATTACAATCACAAACAAACTTTAACCTTTTCTTGTTTGAAAATTTACTGTATCTATACATATACATAAACTCAGTGTTATCTAGAAGTGGGTCACATCAAACAGGTGTGTCTGTTTGCCACGGTGCCCTATATCTTTTATGGCTTTATTTCAGTTTATAGTTTTATCTTTCGGTCATTACATTCTTTTCTTCGTTTAAGCCAATTAATCTTCTTAATACTTATAAAAATTGAAATTTACCTTTTTTCTTCTTCTTATTTTATTAGATTTAATATAAACAGTATTTATATCTTGATCAGACCGTGGATCTAAGTCCTCAAAGCTGTATATATAATTTTTACTTATCTGGGTCTACGGGTGAGCTTGTGGGAAGTACTGTAGAGGAATAGATTGTCATTTTTTTTTAAATTGCTGGTGTTGATATATGGTCAGTTTAGGTATATTCCATTAGTATTCTGGGTTTTGGTCAATTTGTGACTGTATGCATATAACTCTTTCTGTAATGGAGGTTATATAGACTGGGTAGATTTGTTTAGGGTTGTGTGAATACTTAGTTCTTGATGCTGACAATAAAACTGAGTTTCTTCGATTGATTTGTTTTCAGATCTCTTCGTTTAGAGAGAGTAGGTCGGATAATAGGCGGTTTTATATATTTACTGCAACTAAGACTCTTCATTTGAGGACATATTCAAAGAAAGAGAGGCTGGCTTGGATAAGAGCTTTGGTTTCAACTAGATGTCTCTATTCGTTAAGACCGTTGAATGATAATCTCTCAGTTGTACCAAGTAATTTATCATTGTCGATTGCGAAACTCAAAAAGTGCTTGCTTGAGAATGGCATCAGTGAGATACTTGTTAAGGACTGTGAGCAGATTATGATCTCGGCATTTTCAGATATTGAAGGTCAAGTTAAAGTTCTCTGCCAAGAGCGTTCCAATTTGCTCGACACATTAAGGCAGCTAGAGGTAATTACTTACTCGGTATTTATGTTTGAGATTAATTGAATTTTATTGACCTTTGTATATCTACATTACCTTTAAAATTATTGTCTGTTTTTTGAGGCAACTATAGTTCCTATTCTGGAAATTGACATTATGGTATTGGACATCTTCATATGTACTACTGTTATCAGAGATTTGTGCATATTTGCTCTATTATCTTGGTTACATGTCTAGAGTATTTTTAAAGTCACAACTCGCAAGCACCCAGCTCACTGACTCAATTTCTGAGTAAGTATGTATGTGGTGTTAGTGTGTTACTGACAAAGTTTGTGAGTAGGATATCTCTAGTAACATATGTTAAGTTTTTCTTCCAGACATGATCTGATAGACTTAAAAGGCTGGAATCATGTCACGTCTCTGTATCTGTCTCTGTATCTGCCACCGGTACCTTATTTTCATTATTGTGTGTAATGAGCTGTGTACACTGTACACACACAAACACATCCTTAATTAATTTTTATATAGTTATATGTTATTGACTTTTCTTTGTTACATACATCATTTAGAGATGCTATTGCAAGTTGTTTACACGCATGGAAGGGATCTATAATTAAGGTTTTTGTATTAAGTCATTGAAGCACTGTAATATTTTAGAAGTGCAGCAAGTTGAAGATTGATAATGATGCATGTGAGCTGATTTACTGTCAATGGATTTTTTTTGTTTTGGGGGGGGGGTTGTATATCCTTTCTTACTCCGGTATGTGTACTAATTCCCTCCAATGTATTCTCCTAGAATGCATGGCATAGAAATATACCTCAATATTTATATACACAACCTGTTTGAGATTAAAGAAGTTTAGTAGTTTTCTGGAAAATAAGTATAGCTGAAGAATGGGTCTAATAATTTTAATTTCATATAGTTTGTTAAGCGTCACTAGATAGTTAGGTATCGAATTGAAAACAAAATTTTCAATCTTATTATGTATATATTCATCATCACAGCAACATGTATATCAAACACTCAAGTAACCAACAAGTAATAAGTCACATTGATTTGATATGTGTGAAAAGAAAAAGAAGTTAGGACATCCTAAAATATATAAGACATGAAGTCATATCACATGAGAAGTGTAGGATGTGATTCATGTTTGGTGCAATAATATGCTTTCGTGTCAAGACCTCTGCCAACACTAAGTTCTGATACCATATTAAGTTACCGGTTCTCTTGACCTCGATCAAGGTGTTAGGAGGAGGACTTACCAGGATCTTATATTATATTTTAACAGAAACTTTACCTTTTACCGGTGTTACCTTTGCTAGTTTGCTATATTACCTGCTAAATCAGTTCAGGTTTTAGAATATATATTCTTGATTATACATTATTATATATTTATGATCAGAAATGGATAGTTGGAATATATGTATAATAATATAAATGATACCAAACAGCCATGTTATCAGAGTAAGGACTAATTAAGACAAGCATATCAAGAGACACAGGAAATGGAGCATATATAATAAGTTAAACTCGCAAGACTCTTTTTTCATTTATTTATTGTATAATATATATGTATGTATGTATGTATCTGTAGCTCGATCAGACTACTAACATAGACACTTGTGTGGATATTATGACCTTATCAATTTTCATTTTTCCAAAACATGGTTGACTGGATCCTACTGAACAATGCTCGACCAAATGCATCATTGAACATGTACTTATAGCAAGTAAATTACCTTGATGTGGTTGCAGAAGTTAAATGGATATTCCTAAATACAATACATGTTGCACTTAACTAAGCATGTATGATTTGCAATTGCAGGCGGCTAACTTTGAAGCTGAAACCTCAGGTGCTCCTGATGGTGAATATCACCTAACTAAGTTTGAATATTCAAGTTCAAGTCTAGGGCGTGGAAAATACACTGGTTTGTGCTTTATAGTTGATGATTCTCTCTCTCTCTCTCTCTCTCTCTGGCACTATAAAAATGTATCAAATTTCGTACACAGTTCCAGATGTACAAAATCGATTACATATATTCTGCAATAAATCAATTAATCAGTTAGCATTCTAGCATATATCAATTAACTCCCGCACACACACACACATATATGTACAATATCTTCTACTCACTCTCTCTGCTGGCTGGCTGTGTGTGATGCTTTCATACTCACACTCCTTTTTTAAGTAGAGAGAGAGAGAGAGGGAGGGAAGTAGGGAGGGAGAGAGAGAGGGAGGGAGGGAGTAACATCAATGCATCCACACACTTAATTCACTCAACAAGTGTAGGAACTGGATAGTTAAGGCGAAGGGAATCTTAATAAGGTCATATATGCAAATTTATATATTTATTGATGGATGTGCATGTTTATGTTTGATGTTAATATAAGTCTAAGCACTGCAAATTAATAAGGAATTGTGATCCTGTTACTTTCTTGACTCTCGGGGGTTAAATTTAAATGAAGAAAAAGGTAAATAAATATTAAATTGAACTTAACAAGCCAGTTTGTAAGCGATATTGTCCCCTGATGGCAAAATGGGGTTTAGTTGCCTATCTATTTTCCTTCCAAGCATTTTGCATACTTCTCATGACGTATGCATTTGGTACACAGGATACAGCACAACCGAATCATCTGATGATGCTGGGAAACAAGAGCTTGAGGAAGTGTCAGATGAAGAGGAACCTCACTATTTTGACACTGAAGAGTATTTTTCCGAAGCAACATCTAGTTCTGGGTCTATAGGTGCAGATTACATGGCTAACAGTATTGATTGTAATAGTCAAATCGATGATATTGGCAGCACGAGTAGCAAAATGGATATCAATGCCTTTGGATATCCGTCGTTTGAGAGGCGAAATAAGCTTCCAGATCCTGTTGAGAAGGAGAAAGGTGTCAGTTTATGGGCTATGATAAAAGACATGGTAGGAAAGGATCTTAGTAGAGTTTGTCTGCCTGTGTACTTTAACGAGCCAATATCAACTCTTCAGAAATGCTTTGAGGAATTAGAATATTCTCATCTTTTAGATCGTGCATATGAGTATGGGAAAGAGGTATATCTATCTAATTAACATCTCTTTCTTTCTGTTTACAACTGATGCAAGAAAAATCTTCTGATACCTTTCTGTTTCTTTTGTATACTTTGCTATAGTTGATCATGATTAAGTTAACTCTTTTGTAGTAATAGTCTTTTAGATCAAAAATCCATAATTATTACTACTGGTAAACTGAATACTTG
This sequence comes from Oenanthe sinensis, assembly GCA_028671895.1. Lineage (NCBI taxonomy): Eukaryota > Viridiplantae > Streptophyta > Magnoliopsida > Apiales > Apiaceae > Oenanthe > Oenanthe sinensis. The sequence continues at coordinate 26,427,327 of CM053812.1, read as the reverse complement.
TAGAGCATGCAATTTGATATGAATAATCTGATGTTGTTCTTAGAAAACTACACCACATTGTCATTTAATTCACTCAAGAGTATAAATAACCTGTTCTAACTTTTCGGTACTGTTGAACATAATAAATATCTAAAATATCAATATTTGCATCTCATTTTGAGGCAAGAATTTTACAGTTCAAAAGAAGGCTACCTTCCAATATATTATCTAGCGTTATTTGTACTTGGAATATTTTCTATATACTAATTTTATAATATCAATTATCAAGTTAATATCTTTATTTGCAAATGTGATTATGGTTTGTGTGCATGCATGAACACTTATGAGGATGTAACTTTTCGTTTATGACATATTTTTAGTCCAAGATATCAATGTAAATTAATCGAAGCATATGTTCACAATTAAGATGTGGTGATTTATTTATCTCAATGGCTATGCATTATTTTTTACAGAAATAAACTACAGCTTGTTATATACGTGATTCTTTTAGCCTTGAAATATGTTGTTGTTCATTTGTTTCTGAAAAGGTTTAGCGAGGCAAAAAGAAAATATTTCATTTCCTTGTGTATATTTAGGAGTTATTATTTTATTTTTTGTAGACATTAGTTACATTCTTACTTATTGTCCTTCTGACCTTGCTATCTGTTTGGTTGTTTATTATTATTATTGAAGGGCAACAGTCTCCTGAGAATTCTTAATGTTGCTGCGTTTGCGGTTTCTGGATATGCATCTACTGATGGTAGGCATTGTAAACCCTTCAATCCTATGCTAGGGGAAACATATGAAGCTGACTATCCTGAAAAAGGAGTTCGTTTTTTCTCTGAAAAGGTGTGTACCTAGACAAGCAAAGAACAAAAGCTTTGCAGCAACCCAACTGTGCATAAAATAGAAAAATATATAAACACATACGAAGATGTTTTTGAAGGTTACTTAAACAGAACACCATACTCTCTTCCCCCAAAACCTGCAAGTGATCTTAAAATGGACTATACTACTGAAGAAATACTATCTGAATTGAGCTTTTAGTCACTCACTGATTTAAGTAGAAATATATACGGATAAAGTAAAAGTATCCTGAAAGTCTTAAAAGTGGCGTAATTACGTAGTTGAAAGAAAGAAGATTCAATTGCATCTCACAATTTTATGGTTGGTAGGGACGTAAGGTGCTCGTTATGGTTCTAATAGTTCTATTTTTTTGCCTGGAACATAGTAAATTGTGAGCTCTTGGATCTTTATTACCGTGTATAACTTGGTAAATTTAAAGAGGAGCATTCACGACAACCTCACTATGTTCTACTTTGCATTTTGTTGTAAGCTTTTTTTATCTGTATTGAACTTTTAACTCCTACAAACAGGTAAGTCACCATCCAACCCTCATTGCTTGCCACTGCGAAGGTAAAGGGTGGAAATTTTGGGGGGACAGCAATCTCCGGTCAAAATTTTGGGGAAGATCAATACAGCTTGATCCCCTTGGAACTCTTACCTTGGAATTTGATGATGGCGAGATTTTTCAGTGGAGCAAGGTGTTATACCATTCCATATCGGGGTTCCGATCTTCTGATGTAGTTTTTTAGTTTCTATGGACTATGGTTGACTGTACTCTTGAACATATTAACTCTTTCCTCAGGTTACAACCTCAATTTATAATCTCATTCTTGGTAAACTATACTGCGATCACCATGGAACCATGCAAATACGTGGTAATCGCCAATATTCATGTACACTCAAGTTCAAAGAACAGTCTATCCTAGATCGCAATCCACGGCAGGTACGCAAGGAGATCAGTTGTATCTTAGCATCATCTTGTGTTGTTTTTTTACCTGCATTTGGGTGATTTCATTTCTGTCGGATTGTTATCTTAAATTAAAAGGATTGACGGACTCGGGAAATCATATTTGATGTACAGGTTCATGGATTTGTTGAAGATGCTACAGGGGAAAAAGTTGCTACATTATTTGGAAAGTGGGATGAGCACATGTATTATACACTTGGAGATCGAGTTAGTAAGACAAAAGATTTCTCTTCTGCATCTTTGTTATGGAAAAGGAATGTGACGCCTCCTAATCTTACTCGGTACAACTTGACGCCATTTGCCATCACGCTCAATGAGTTAACACCAGGACTGCAGGTAGAGATGGCATTATGAAAATTATTTATATGCATCTCCAATTTCTTCTTATGCATATTTAATTGTCTTTATAGCTTTATCTGATCCTGAATATTTGATCACGGATTAAGGAGAAGCTTCCACCTACGGATTCAAGACTTAGACCAGATCAACGACATCTGGAAAATGGGGAGTACGACAAGGCAAATGAAGAGAAGCAAAGGTTGGAGACACGACAAAGGATGGTACGTAGATTTCTTCTAAAATATTTGAATGAGATAATTTAGTGCCGTTTCAGGTAAAGGATTGAAGACGATCTTTTTAAATTTGTAACTCTACCAAATACATAATCAGCTGTACATGATCTGCTACACGGTTGGCATAATCAGCTGTACATGTTTTAAGATAACAGGATTTGCTACTGTAGGCATGTGATTAAGTTTAAGAGATAACTTATAACTCTCAGGCCGAGTATATTAGATAACACACCGTTGATGCTTTGCCACTATTCTGTAGCTTCTCAAGTTTATGCTTGTTTTCCAACACGAGAGGTTTATGAATGACCCAGTCTTTGCATCCTAATTTGAACTGACCAACAATCATAAGTGCTTTGGACAATAAATGACGAAGTAATGTTGATACATTTATTACTGTTTACAATTCCATTTACATCATTTGTTTCAGTCAAGAAAATTACAAGAAAATGGCTGGAGGGCCAGATGGTTCAAAAGAGAAAGTGAGGATGGACCCTTCCGCTATGCAGGTGGTTACTGGGAGGCAAGAGAGAATAGAAAATGGGATGATTGCACTGATATATTTGGCCAATTCTGTGAAGATCTTACTTCAGCTAACGGGGCTTAATTTTTGTGAGGTATACATGATTTATTGGCAATCTTTTATACACTAAAAGTTGATCAGCGAAGTTGATTATGCTGCTCCAAAGAAACTAATCAATAGGACGAGTATGCTTCTTATCGAAACTAAATGTAGGACAATTTTATTGTTTATATGCAGTCATTGGATATTAAAAGTCCTAAATTGCATATACATAAATTTTCTCCAGAACCAGGATACGAAAAACAAAAAAGCCATGTCTAGTTGGTAGGGCAAAAATTTTCACATAGATGAACCCATTCATGATCCTAACTGTTTGCTTGTATCTACAAAACTTGGTCAAAAGGAGATCAAAATCCCTTGGAATTTCCTTGACAAGTTTCTGTTGCAATGATATTTGTATACTCTCTTCCTTTCATGATTTGATTATTGATAATAGTTCTTTGTACTACATTAGCCACTGGCTATTCATATATGTAATAATATAACTTGTATTTCCTTGCTTTGTAGTTGACTGAAACACAGAAAAATCTTTGAGCTTTAAATTTCTTAATGGCTGTGTTTGTGCCATCGTCCATAGGTAACATTATAGTGAACTTGGGTGGAAGTGTCAAATGTGGATACATTATACATATCCAAGTGTGAGCTCCACAATATTCTTAATATTTTGCATGTTTTTTAGCCCACAACAGGGGCTATTAATACAACACGTGTAAGGAAAGACATATAGAGAAGAAAAGGAATTTATTTTGTTGATCAACGAACAACGGATTTAGGGAGCTCTTTGTGAAACTGTCTCTTATTTCATTTGGTATATTTTGTTGACAGGAATAACCTATTCTTATAATCTTTCATTCATAATAGGTGTTCCCATAGTTCCTCAACTAGTAGCAAATAACAAAGAACAACAATCATATGTACTATATACTTCCCCTGCCAGTGATGCATTAATTAAAAAGAAGAATTCGATCTTTCAAACACTGGGGTAACTTGATGCATACCTCAATAAAGTTATGCTCCTCTTTTTGAAGACGTGTGAAATGGATACTTTGAGTTTTTTGTACCGACACAAGTCAATAATTTCAACAGCCCTATTAGGTGTGTCCTGAAGGTGCAACCCCAATCCTGAGTTGCTTAGATAAACACATCCATAGTCACTAGATTTATATGAGCTCGGAATAATTTCCATTTTTACTGATGGTGAAAAAGAGTGCCTAGTTTTTGTCAAATTTTGCAGTTATTTTGGTAATTTAGGGTCCCATGGAACTAAGTTATAGTCGATAATTTTCACATTAAGAGCATCTCCAAGGGTGATATATAAAATTGTTAGCTAAAATGGTCTTCTATAATTATTATGTAAAATTTTAGCTAAAGGAAAGGACATTCACTCCAATGGTATTATCTATGATTATTTAAATTATATATAAGAGATTTATTGGTTCGACAAATATAAAAAATCAAATATGATTATCTATAATATTTTGCTAAGAGGAAGATGGTTAGAGTACATTTGTTAAGGGACGGCCTTTGTAGTCCCACGCATCTCGGAGAGTTTTATCGGCTTGAGTTTCGGGTAGTGCCATCGGTTGGCTTCTAGAAATTATGGAGAAGGGCAAGGTAGTAGTTAAGGGCTATAGACAAAAGAGTTACAAGATTTTTGAGCTTAAGAAATGTGCTTTTTATACTGTGGGTGTGAAACTAGGTGGCCCCGTTTGCACATCTATGCACACATTATTGTTATTATTATTATAATTATAATTAAACTGCAGTTTTATTGTCGACTCTTCCCCTCCACAATTTTGGTTGTCAACTGTTAATTAACCAGTCTTGTATTCTTTTGGTTTAAATTTTATATAACATCACCTTCAACTTTTCATCTACTAGTTCTAGTTGGTTGACAGACCCGTGTTTACTCATTGCTGCCTAACTATAGACTCCTTGGTCTATATTTATTTGGACCATTTTAAATTTAAATATAATTTGATAATATACTCTCTCTCTTTCAATATTTTTGTCCTTTTTTTGAAAGACAATAAACTAAATATATTTATAAAAAAAATTTCAAAAACAATATATATAATTATATAAGTGTACAAAGTATACCGCGCAAATTGAATCTCTCCTCTAACCATCCTTTCTTGCTCTGAACTTTGCGACGAGTTGAGCCAAATCACTCATATTATAATCTTCTATATCCTAAGTTTTTTAGTTGTTGAATAACAAATTCAATTTTTCGAAATACATATTACGCTGAATTAACTTGCAATAACAATGTCAGAATATAAGACAAACGTATTAAAAATGAACGGCATAAACCTGTATTAATTACTTACTTTTCACATTTGCCTGTGTAGCCTTAACCTCTGTATAGTTAGCCGTAAAAATCCCGTTACCAAATCCGTTCAAAAGTGAAATTTCAGTTAAATTAGCACAAATATGTTTAAATTGATCAATTTTTTACTATAATTCACATATTATTCTTTTATAATTTAAAAATTCCTTAAAAATACATCTTAAAATGGATTATATATATTTTCTAATAATATAAAATTTATAATTTTCTTACACTATATAATATAAGTAATTTTTAATTAAAACGTAATCAATGTGATCGAAACAAATCAGGTCAAACAAGACAAAAAACTTGAACGGAGTTAGTAATTATTATGATAAATTAAAATTTTGTCACTAGGCAATAGGAATAACTAGTAAACAAAAGAACAAATTTGAAATATAAATTACTTTAGTTTTGTTTATTTCATATGATACCATTATTAAATTATTATTTTTTTAGACAAGTGAATGTGACTAAATCAATTGAACAAGAAACTCTTGCAATGATTGCATCTTTGTAGAATTTAGTACTCAACCCCCTTTGTGGGATATATACCTGGCATGTTTGGTCTGCCTTAAAATAAATTTTTTTGGACTTATTTTTGGGTAAAAATTTCATATTTTGATAAATGTTTTTTATACAAGTATTTAATGTATATTTGAGATTCTATAAATTGCAAAAAAAAGTTAACTTTTTTCAGAAAAAAGTTAGAAATCTCTAATTTTGTCTTAAAATAAGTTGACTTATTCTGGAAAAAAGTTCCCCCAAATACCCCCATAATAGACAAGTTAAACTTATCGGCTAATGCTTAAAGAAAAGGTCGGAGAGAGTGACTTTATGGTGGTCTTATTGGCGCATACCATGGTGGGGAACCAACTCGTCTGCCCATTCCATTCGATTGCGCTTTCCCACATGATGGGAGCTAAAGCAGACCGGTTAAACACAATAGGAGATCTTCCAGAGAACTTAGTTCTCTGGTTATGGAGAAGCATCCAGATCTATTCATTCAAGAAAAGTAGATAGTGATTTGAGCTCGGGAGAAAGAGAAGTTGGAGCAGTTTCGGGAAGAAGGATTCAATCCACAATTATAGTGCAATATTTTCTCACACAATTATATTGTCCAATAAAATTTTGTTCTTATATACCCCGTGCATTATATGAAATTCATGTAACAAAGGATTTAATTCCTTATGAAATATCTGAGCAACACATATTGATCGAGTCAATTTTGGCGATCGGTTTTGAACTAGAGAAGTCCGATCACACAATACCATGTACGTACAAAACATAGTAAACTCCGTTTACTTAAGCTTTCCAGATCAGCAGCCCTTTATTCTAATTCTGTAATTCTCTCGGATTTAATCATAGTTTGCGAATATTATTTATATATCCTTAACATATTTAGAGCATCTCCAACGGATATACCTGTTAGCAATATTATCCAGGTGACAAGTGACAAGAAGATATATAGAGAATATCTAAAAAAGGGACCACTCCAAGGACTAACTCTGTTAAACATATTTTTAGATAACACAAAACAAGCACGTTACATATATTGAGTGAATAACCATCATTTATATTGAGTGAAGACAGTCTACATTGACTGTAAAGACTCAAATTGAAGTTGTTTTTCCTAGATTGAAGAACTTTCCCAGAATGAAAAAAAAAACAGAAAGGAAAGCTAGTTTAATAACATTCCTAGAATAAGTATTTTTGTTTTACTCTATTCTTGATATTGTAAACACTCTTCTAGTATATAAACAAGAGTGGTAGTATTGTTAGAATTGACAGAGTTAGAATATTTTTTTAAAATCAATTGTTCAAACTTTAAAGCACTTGTAAGAACAATTGATTCAATTTTAACCTTGTAAAAGCAGCTATGTTTTTCAATCTAAATTATTTGAGCAATCAATTCACTGGTGGAATACAAAACCCACAAGTAATTTTTAAATGAGTGTTCAAGTTTCAATTCATCAATTGTCTTATATACATATATATAATCTCAAATTGATACATATATATACATATTGGTTATTTAAATGATGAAACCGATACCCCGATAACTAAAGTGAAGATTTTGATACATGACATTCACTTTTGCACATAATCCCGCATTAAAATCATATAATCATAAATCGTATGGCGGAGAAAAATTACCACACGTCAGCTTATACTTGTAATGATCTAATTTACGGCTCCTCCATCCAAGGATGATTGACACATTTTATTTGTAAAACTGTTTGGGGGTGGGTTGATTAGTATCTCAAAACATTAAAATCGTTTGGTTTTATATTAAATAATTGAGTAAATTATAAAATGGTGGTCGTACTTTGGGTCCGTTGTGACTTATTTTATAAGTAATTATGAGTTAGAAATTGTATGTAATTTTCAACTTATTAGCTACTTATATGGTATCCCAAACAGGACATTTATACCGATTTTTAAAATAGTGATCAAATTTTCGAATTTTCAAAATAGTGGTCAACTTTTCTTTCCATGTTTTAAGATAACGGCTCTTGTCAAGTTCCGTTAAGTTTCGCCGTCAACTAATATATGTAAAGAGTAAATTACAAAGCTGTGACCGTACTTCCCATCGATTTTTAAAATAATGACCAAACATTTAAATTCTCAAAATACCAACAACCAGTAGATCAATTTATGAATCGACGTCTGATATTAGCATCATGTAACTCTCTCAACACCTGCAATTCTCCCACAATGAGAATATGTCATTGTTTGATTTTTTATATTAAAAATCTAGGTTATAAGTCGTAAATTGGATAATACATATCGTCTATATTTTATATACATACAATATGATTTATTTTTAATTTATGAAAAAACAGATTTACCCTTATGTGGGGAGTTGACGCGAGTCATTATTTTAAAAGACAAAAAGAAAAGTTGGCCACTATTTTGAAAATTTGAAAGTTTGGGTCACTATTTTGAAAATCGGTGTAAAGTACAATTACCAGTCTGTAATTTACTTTTTAAATATATTAATTAAAGGCGAAAACTTAACGGGAGTTGACAAAAGCCATTCTTTTAAAAGGTGGAAAGAAAGTTGACCACAATTTTGAAAATAGGAAATTTTAACCACTATTTTAAAAATCGGTGTAAATTATAGCACCATTCCTGATCTTCTCTAAATAAATAGATGATACTCCCTAGCTATGTCTAAAATTAGTAGTTATTTTGAGTTTCTGCATGTATAGGAAGGTGCAAAAAAACATAGATCCGTTACTTATTTCTTAAAATTTTTTATTCTGAATAAAAATATAAATAATAATTTTTTATTTAAAAAAAATTGAATTTTTTTTTACGGAACTATTGTTTTTTTTACATAACGGGGCTATCGTTTCTATATACCTTTGGGACTGAGGCAATATTTGTTAAATTTTATATTTATAAAAAAATAATGCTAGAGGTCCCAAATCCGTTCCCAAAAGATTTATCAAATGATGAGTTGTCAATTTGTTATTGATCATTAACTCATAAATAATACAGACCCCGCGTGTATTAATATGCGCCCCAGCAACAAAATTAAGTCATGTGTAATTTAATAACAATTTTGGAATCCATTTTATTACCTCTAGCACTACTCTTAAAAAAATTTATGTATATTTTATGTCGAAGCAATGCGAATGTTATGTAGTTTGCTGCTTTATAATGATTTCAACATCTCATCGTCTAGACCACCTACTTAAATTTATTCTCCCGTTTCATATTTATAGTACACTTAAAAAAAATCAAAATAATAGTTCACTTCAACTTTCAATATAAAATATAATCTAATTTATATTTTTAAAATCAACTCTATTTTACAAGATAATATCTTGAATTTATATTTCAAAAATCAATTGCATACCATATATTATATTTAATAATAAATATTGATACAATCTATAAATAATGAATTTTCTTAATATACATTATTTTTTAAAAGTGAAATCCTAAGATAAAACGGAGGGAGAGAGTATATAAACTCTCTCAACTCAATCTATACATACTTTCATAGGTGCACAAACCTTCAGATTTTCCGGTGGGACCGTCGTCGTTTGTTATCTTCATAATTTATTACAAAACGTGTGACTATAATGTAAATATGATTCATTTTTTCGCGACTCCCGAGTCCCACCACTGACCCACTGTCACAACTCACATGGTAGTATCAAGAAGCTGACCGAGCATCTTCACGAGATTGTCCGTAAGAGCTCCTAACTTCAAAAATAAAGAGCGATGAATAAATCAGGGCATCTCCGATCACTCCTTTAAACTCTATATTATTTTATTTTTAATTTATAAATGAAGTAATCCACCTCAATGAAACATTGCTTTATTTTTATATACAAAGGAAAGTACTATAAGGTCTATATTTGAAGATGTATTGCGCATATAAAGTAAAAAAAAATTCACCAAAACATCATCCAAAAACTTACTATCCTATAACTTATTATACACATACATTTTTAATACTCTGGACGATCATATTAATATAATTACTATGCATTTTTATAATTTATATTAATATAAATTTATTAATATATTAACTAAAATATAAGGATTTTTTACTAAAGAATTAAAAGTACATTTTTTTAATTATTATTAAAAATAAATATATTTAAAATAAATATAATTTTATTTTTATATATGATTGATGATTGGGCAAATAACTAAAGTTTAAGGCAATAAAAGAAGGATAGAGTAATTTTTAGAATTAATGATTGGAGATGAAATAATGATTTGAAGTGAAAAAGGTGAAAATACGAAAATAAAACTATTTTAAAATAGAATAATGATTGGAGATGGCCTTAGAACCCCAAGATGTTTCTTAAAAAATTATGAGCCTCTTCTCTTTACTTAAACTTACTTGTAGGAGACTCTTAACTTATATTTTATTAATAAAATATTGTTTCCCTCCAATTTAACTTTTACATATTTAAATTTGAATTTTGTAGTTGAATCCAAATTATATCCTATATATAATAAGAGTAAGAACGATCTTATCCGAATACTACCAAAGATTAAGAGTTATATACTCACTTACAGCATATTTAAATCTACAAGTAATACTTATAACTTCAAAAATATTAATATAAACTTAATATTCAAATTTTATTAACATATTAAAATTTAATTTCGATCAAAAAAAATGTATTAAAATCTAATATATGTTATTAATTTCAATAACATATCCGAACATTATTTCAAAAAAAAAAACATATCCGAACATTATTTCACAAAAAAAAAACATATCCGAACATTTGTTATTAATTTCAATAACATATCCGAACATTATTTCAAAAAAAAAACATATCCGAACATTATTTCACAAAAAAAACAACATATCCGAACATGTCTTATAATATATATGAAAGTCTTTGAGTGGATAAGTAATCAAGATATCAAGTTCCATCTATCATTTACTCTCTGAAATAGATTTTAGAATTAATCGATTTTTCTATTTGTCAATATCATCTGTAGAAGTATAATTGTGAGTTATGACTTTATGAGTTCTGAGATCATAATATTTCATAACATAAATCCTAAATTTTACTATAATGTTAATATAAGTTAGTTCTATATTTTTATTAACTTATTTAAATTAATAATATAAATATTAAATTTAATATATTATTAATCAGATTCAAATCTATTTCTATCTATATTAGTATTTTTAGGAGTTATAAATATAATAATTAAATATATTATTAAATATAGGATATCATATTATATTAAAATATAATAAGCGTGAGAATATATAATAAAAACAATTAAAAATTTATAACATATTAATATATTAAAACTCCTCAAATTTTAAAAAATATAGTAATTTGAATATAATAATTAAGTTATTAAAAATAAATAAATATCCGTGCATTGCATATGTTAAAATCTAGTATGAATATAATATAAATAAAGAGGGGATATAAGGAGTATGGTTGAAATTGACACTCTTAAAAATGTACTAACTTATTAGGAGTCTAATATTTTATACTATTATATTTAGGAGTTTGTAAGAAACTCTCTAAGACGCTTTTAAAGTGAACAATTATTATTTTTCCGGCAAACCCAATTTTCTCTTGATATACTCGCATATCGGAAGAGTAATATAAATTACGACCGAGCAAAAAATTCAAATAAAATCGAAATCAAATTGAAATTGGAGAAACCGATAAAAACCGATTCGTATAAAACCAAAACGGAATCAAAAAAATAAAAAACCAAACCATTTTATCGGTTGCGGTTCCGGTTATAAGTTCAAACCGAACCGAACCGATTATTAAAATAAATAAATTTATTATATATAATTTATATAAATTTTATATATTAATATATATAAATAATTAAATATATATAAGTTTAAATTGTGGGGTCAGTGATAGACTGAAACTCATTCAAATTTATTTTATTGGACCGGTCCACTATCTTTCTGTTATTTTCAGTCCGGTGTCCCTGTTTAGTTGGTGTCTTATGTCAATATCATTTTCTGCTTATAGTTATTTTTGGCTAGTTTGTAGTATAAATTTTAGTTTTCAATTTCAAATTTTAGTTTCCAATTTTAATTTCTTGTTTTTAGTATTTAATTAGTTATATTTTAAATTTTATAATATCACTATATGTTAGAAACTGTGATTTGTGTAAATTTTGAACGCAAAAATAAAATTTTAATTAATTACGTTTTATTTATTTAAATTATAATTTTTTTTCATTTTTATTTTATCCGGTTTTGTAACTGAACCGATAAAAATCAAACCGGTCTTTTTAAAACCGAAACCGAAACCGACGATTCGATTGCAGTTACTATTTTTAATTTTTAAAATCGAAGATACATGATTTCGATTTCGGTTTTATCCAAAAATCGAACCGAACCGAACCGTGCTCTCCCCAGATATAAATGTCACCCTTAGCGGCTCACATTTTTGAATTGCATTATTGCTGTTATTTAGTGGATCAATGGGAATCCAAAGAATATTGTACAAAATGACGGTGCTATATTTATAGAATGGCCAAGTATGAACATACATTAAAGGGCGTCGGTCGCATTATTTAAACTTTTGAACAACAATGTATTATGTATATGGTCTCTATCGCGTAAGCAGTTTGACACACTCTTGTCCACCTCGCAGAATAGCATTATCCATGATATATAAATAGTATAGTGAATAATTTTAGAACTCATATAAAATAATAGAGTATCTATCTCATATATTCCCGTGACTAATCTTCAAGATAAATATTCATTTAACTCGTTGTGATGTGTCTCATGTATCACTTTTTTTTGGGGGAAAAATATTAGTGTACCCTCTTTAGGATAGAATAGTCCAAGTTGTAACAATCATTTACCATATACAAGCTAGAAGAGTAGTTAAAAATACATCATTATTTAAGTACAGACCCAACAAGGCCATTTTAAAAACAATTATTAATTTAGTCTTTACTCATTTGGTCCAAACGGCATTACATACGGGACAAAAGTAAGAAGCGTATTTGTGGGCCTTGAAATAGTTAAGTACATATCCCAGTGAGTACAATACCTTTTTTTTGCAAACACACAATGAGCCCATTTTGAAAACAATTAGTAGTAGTAGTTTAGTCCTACTCGTTTTGTGGAATGGAGCAACATGAAGATAAAAGTAAGAACTGTATTCGTAGGCCCATAATATTTCTAAAATTAAATAAGGGTCGTTTGTATAACTTGAGCCCATTTCCTTTCTAAATGCTGTGGGCCTGTTGTCATCATAAAAATGTAAATGCTGTGATTTCTATATCCGATATATATTAAATGTAAATTTTTTTATCCAAAGTATTAATAAATTCAATAATAATTATAATTATAATATACTTAAATTTAATATTTATAACAATAATAATATAATATAGATTTAAAGATCAAATTTAATTAACAATATTAAATCTAATATGTATATTTAAGATTTAAATTTCACTAATAACATATTAAAATTTAATATTCAAAATTACTAACAAAAATTTGATGTAGGAAATTTGGAATATACTAACAACATATAAAAATTTAATATTAAAAATTTTAAGCGCAGGAAGCAGATGCATGGTTTTGCTTGCCTTCAAACGCATGTGTCAATTGCTTCTGATTTTTAGTGATATATCTTTTTCATTTGACCAAATTGATCTACATAATTTGTAATTTTGGTTTTTACTTAGAAAAAAATAATTGTATTTTTAATATTTGATTGTTAACTTAAAATTCACATGGTGACCACATATTTTATTCATCTTAATTAAAGTTTTTTTCAAAATTTTAATGAAAATTGTGATAAATTATTAGTGATAATTTACTAAACACTTTGACCTTAAATTAAAAATTATACAATCATAAGATAAATATTACTTATTACATATAAATAAAAAGTATTCCCTCCGTCTTATTTTAAATGTCTCTTTTCAAAAAATTACGCATCTTAAAATAGGTTATAAGTTAGCAAAATATTGCCTTATTATCTCATCTTTCCACTCCATTGGTGAATCGGATGAGATCTAATACATTCCCTTATTATTTGTACAATATTGCAAAATATACAGCCTTACAAACTGTAAACAGACCAGGAAACTTCAGGTTGAGAAAACTATGAAGCTAATTGTTAATGGAGAGCAACAAGTTGATCCTCTTCCAGTTCGATTCCCTCTTCTTGAGCAAGTCTCTTGTCCTTGTACACATACCAGTTAGCACCAAATAAAAATAGGACCACATTCAAACCACTGAGAATTGCCAACAGCCAATAGAAGTTATAGAGCTTCCCTTGGTTAAGATTATCGGCTAACCATGGTTTATTATTTCCTGTAATCTTGTGAACAAATGTAACCAGTATGGAGCTAAAGAAAAACCCTAGTGAAAGTGTGCTTAAAAATAGACCTGTGCTCATTGTCTTCATCCCTTTAGGACACTCCTTGAGAAAAAAATCAAGCTGCCCGGTATACATAAATGCTTCTCCGGCACCTACCAGGAAAAACTGTGGAATTAGCCAAAAAACACGAATGGGTAACTCAGCATTGTGATCATGAACCAAATTATGTTCTCGTGCAACGTCTAATCTTTTAATTTCTGTTAGTGCTGCAGCAACCATGCCAAATACGGAGAGTACAAGGCCGACCCCGATACGCTGTAACGGGCTTAAGACGTGTGGATTCTTTAGCAATTTCTTAGCGATTGGAGCGATAATTCGATCGTAAACGGGAACAGTCAAGAGGGTGCTACCAACAAAGAAACCGGTCATGGATTCTGGAGGAATCTGTAAAGATTTACCAATGTGACGGTTCATGGTTGCAGACTGTGACACTGAAAATGTAGCCATCTGGGCATGAACTGTCCAAAACATTATGGTGGTAGCCCATACCGGTAACATTCTAATCACCATTTTTACTTCTTCAACATCTGTTAAAGTTGAGAGAGACCATTTATCTTCCCCATGTGACATGTTGGTATTCATTTTATTGTTGGTGTCTATGATGGCAGCCTTATCCAAGAAGCTGCAAGAAATATACGTGGCAAAATAAACCGGTAAGATTTAATTTATTCTAAATATCTGTGTATATTATACTAATATTTCAGGTCTATGATCTATGACTCGTGAGCTTTGATATAAGTTTGTAGGTAAATCATTTACTTAATTGAACTATAACCACTCACCGGAACTGTTTACTATGTGGTAGCTTCTGCTTCTTCTTGGATCCCTCATTTTCAATGTCATGAATATTGAATAAAAGTGACAAATCAGATGGCGTTTCCATTTTTCTCTTCTTCCAAGCACCAAAAAAGACAGTAGCAATCTGGGTTAATGGACTACCCACAAGTTTCTTGAACCGGTATCTTTTTGTACCTGATAAAAACACGAAAAATCCCAAGAACAATTGCACAAGCACAAATACCATAACCCCAACGCCTCCCAACATTGTCTTGTATGTAAACAAGCACTGACACAGCTGCTAGTGATCCAATACTTACGAAGAAAAAGAACCAGTGGAAAAAACTTATCATTTGCGTCTTTTCATCTTTATTTGTGTCGTCGAATTGATCCGAACCGAACCCTGAAACACTAGATTTTAATCCACCAGTTCCGAGTGCAGTGAGGTAAAGAGCTGTAAATAGAACAACCAGTTGCATGCCACTTGCAGAAACACAAGATGGTGAACCGGATCGCATTTCGGAGGACGGAGGCTTGGGATTGTGGTTGAGATCGTCAAGATTGTCACACCCTTGATAATTAAGAAAATAAATCAATAAAATGTCAAATTAATATTTCGATACATTCATTTTATTTAGTCCTAATTAATTAAAGTTCCACTTACAATTCCTTGGACTGTGGCAAATATGGCAATGGTGAGGTACCTGTCAGATATTACCAAGTGGTTAGGATATATAATTAATTAAAAACTTAATATATATATGAAAAAGAATCTAATGACTTTGATAAAATTAAAGACAAGCTTAATAAATACATAAAAATATACTATATCTATATATAGTGAGAGTAGCTACCTTCCAAGAAAAGTGTCAGCAACGAAACCGCCAAGCAAACAAAGCATAAAGGAAGTCCCGAGAAAATTAGTGATAGTGTTGGCGGAGCTAGCGCTGTCTAAGTGCATGCACTACAAGAAAAACAGCTTCAGACAAGCATTTTTTCCCGTTGTCTGAAGACCACAAATCCCGTTGTCTGAAGAGATGCCGTCTCTTATGCATCTCAGACAATGATACGCAATTGTTGTGCAAAACGAAGTCAGACAACAGAGACTCTTTTAACAGCATTGTCCAAGAGCTAGAAACAACAACGCCAGTTGAAAAAACTGTTGCAATGAGTAGTATATAACAAGTGTTTAATAGTTTATTTGTGTTGTCAGAAAGGTATTACAATATTGTTTTTATTTGATTATATAAATTAAAAATTCGTTTGTTTGGTTTATACACAACTATATTTATCATAAATGTCTTGTATTAGTTCCCTCTATTCAAAAATTTGTTTATAAAGTATTGTTGGTAATCGATTTGCACAACAGTTTGAGATTTTGCAATTGTTGTATTTCGTGTTATCAGTCTATGATTTATTTTATTGGCCCTATTGTTCCTATTTTCTTCATACAACATAAGATCTACAGATTGTTATCAGAATAGCTTGCATACAACGTTTATTTTAGAGTTCATTGTTTCTGTTGTTATTTGACAACATTATAACTTTAATAGCCAGTTGTAAGAAATCCTTTGCACAATGGTTTTATTCTTTAACTATTTTGTTTTAGTTATTTATAACAACTGTTAAGTGAAATGCTTCCATTGTCTCTAAAAAGAGTAGACAATGGTATTTTTAAAATAGCAATTAATAAAACATATTAAACATGGATTTATATAAAAAAATGATTTTACATAATGTTTACAACCAGCCAATGAATCAACTAATTTATCAATATAAAATTTTCGGACAAGAAACAAACTTAATGTAAAAATCACATACATAAATTTGGGACCATAAGAGAGGATGGGGAACTGCTCCTTGATGGTCTCCAAAATCCGGACAGCAATGTCAAGCCTGTTGTTGGCACCATAAGCAAGCTCACATTTTTGTCTCATTGTTCCAAAAGGGCCTCCAGTCTTGGTGGTATGGTCACAAATACCAGCTGAGTGCCACCTGATTCATAGCACAAGACATCTCAAATAACCATATGCTGGGGAGTAACAGAGAAATAATACTAGTAGTCGAAGATCATATCATACTTTGATGATAAAGAATATATCTAACTAGCTAGGCAAATCGATTCTTGAGTGACTAAACCAATCTGATTTCTTAACCCGACTAGCTACAAATTCTTTATATTTTCCCCGTCTAATAGTACTTCCCCTGCAACAGTAAAATGTAAAACAATAATGTTATATGCAAAAATCATCAATGTAGATCTCACAATATATTCAGTGACAATTACAAGCAACTATATTCAGAAACTAAGAAATACATACCTAATATAGAATCATAAAAATACTTTATTAGGGGTATGATACTGCTGTGACCAGAGCCATTTCTACTAACAAGAGCAACAATCTTTTTTACAGGAATGGTAAGGTAAAAACCACTCAATATAGGAAATTCAGGCCGAGACAAATAGCTGAAACCCGATGTTTCGTTGTACAGAGGAAATGGTATTGCCATTATTGTTTACTGTAGAGTACCAGCGATTGAGAATCTCAAAAAGTCTATAAGCAACAATTTTACCTTGCTCAAATGAATAGAAATTTGTTGCAGCTTGATTTTGTCCCTTATGAAAAAACACCATATACATATCAGTGAAACATAGCTATAACGGTCATACTCAGTTACTAATCTAATCAATAAAAATAAACTTACAGATCACTTAAAATGATGGCAAAAGGGTTGTAACAATTTTACCACCATGAGCTTTGTCAAGTGTGTGACTTGACATGGGGAAATCTAAAATCTTTATAATTTGGATTCATACACCGAATTTCTTCCCGAGTTGGTTCCCCAAGAACCTGCAAGATGAAAAATCAGAACTGCAACTAGAAATGATAACATACACTATTCAAGTCAATTGAAGTTGTATACTCTGTTGCATAAAAAATAAGTTTGGGGCTGGATAGAACCTTGGACATGTGTATTAAATATTTGTTTCACCCTTCACCTGAATGGTAAATTTGATCACAATCTATATGAAAATATAAGCAAGCAAGAAATACCAGCATTTTTTGCACTTTCAAAATCACAAATTTTAACCTGGTCAGGAGTGAGATGATCAACCTGTACAAAAGCAACAGCAATATCAATAGAAGAGTTGTAGAGCTTGATCAATTTCCTAAATTAGAGATATACTACAACAATGTTTTATGGCTTCAAGTCCCTATGGAATACTCCAAGAACATCATGAATATATGCCTGCCCTCTGAAATTTCAAAATGGTAAGAAACAAATATTCAAAATTTTATAAATTAATTAGTCAATATTTTTAAATATTCAAAAATTTATAAATAAAATTTTAAAATTAATAAATTTCCCTATTAAATTATAAATTTATATATAATTTTCTTAATATAATCTTATAAATTTAGCCTATTATAATATAATTACTTTTTTATATATAACATAACTACATAAGTATTATATATTATTTTTAATTTAAATGTAAATAACTTTCAATATACAGAGTTGATTTCCAATTCTAAAATAACACAGTATAATCTCAGCCGTGTGTTATTTCTTTGGGCTCGGGAGCAAGTTTTACTATTAGGGAAAATATCATTGGCAAATCTCATCAATTGAGAAGGCTGATTTTGATTTTTGGTTGTTACATACGTGGATCATATCAGGGAGAGGCAGTTACTTTTCGGTGTTGGTTCACATCGTTGCAAAACAGGGGATCATGTAACTGTAAATAAATTAGTTTTGTGTGTGTATAAGTTGTGGCGCTTGGGCTAGTTAATACACATAGTGTATGTAGCTCTGAGCCTAATGTTTATGTAGCTTTGTTGTTGCAGGATTATTGTTGTTGCCGGATAATAATTTCCTTACTTCTCTAGTATCAAATTAATTAGTTTTGTGTGCTTAGGCAAGTTAATTAATACAGAGTGTTAAGGGATTATTGGACCCTTTAATTTTTACTTGTTCAGTAATTTTTATCTATCTTTAGGTATTTCTTGGCATGTGAAGTGAAAGTTGATTAGTTCTTTGATATAATATAATGGTGATATATAGCGAGTTAGGCCATTTCTTCTTTTGCATTTCCTCTCATGCCATTACCTTTAGTGAGTTTGTTGGTTAATGCTAGCTTATTTGTTTTGATTGGTAAATTGTATGTATCTTCTTTTAAGGCGTGGTTAATGAAATAGCTTTGTGGAATGTGGATATAATGTAGAAGTTTTTAATAAATTGTTTGTGTATAATTTGCAATATTTTAGATTACTATAGACAATATTTTCATAATATATATGGAATATTTTGATTGGAAGGAAGAAAAACGCTTCTTTAAATTTAAAACGTAGTAATGTAATTTTTATTTGGTTTTGGGGATTAAAATTTTGTCTAGAACTCTAGAATTGTGTTGGTATATAATAGATTACATATGTAACTTATATATGTTCATTCACATAATCATATCATGCTTGGTTTAAGGACTAACATAGGCAAGGTAAATTTTGACGATTTTTAGTTATCGGGGGCTACCTTTCTAAATCTTGTAGGGAAAGCACATGAAAATTGTGGAAATGGATATTCTTTCCGTCACAGAGTGCAGAAAACTCTATCATGTAAGAAAACAAAAGGTAGCTAATCACACTAATTTACTCAGGTCGTACTGAATTTTCTTTGCATACATAAACATGGCTTTCTTCATGCAAAAATGGCAGATGCTACAATTTCAACAAATATACATTTTAGTTTATTTTTTCAGTAGAAGGTATCGCAAATCTCAAATCTCGAATTTTCTTGACCAACAAATTTTATTTACAATTTTCAGTCTAGTTTCTTTGGCCAAATGTGTGTGTGTGTATTACTTGTTCTCTTTGGCCATATTTTCTTTGAAATTAATAGTTTTTAGACTCAGAGTTCTGCTCATTTTAATATACTTAATCTGTTAATAGGGTCTTCTGGTGACTCATTATGGGACTCTTAATTCATATATATTATGAATTTAATAAATTCAATAATGAATAAAGTTGCCAGTTGGATAACTTGGCATTGAATATCATGTGAGATTAGAACAAATTGACCAGGTGCCTCTGTAGTAATAGTCGCATGAATATCTAAAGTATCTTTTGTGTTTGAACTGAACCTGTGTTGTTCCTTTACATATACTCCATAAGATTTCATACAGAGTTGTTTAATTATAATTTATCATTTCTATTATACTTGTTTAATCCTTGCAGGAATTGAAGAACAAAAAGAAGAACCAAGATTGATAACCTATGCTCATGATAAGTCAAGCAAAACTCTGCAGCAGGTTTCTTGTCCAACCAGTTTCTCAAGGACAAATTGTTAATGATGTATAGTCCGATGTTTTATTATATTACATAGTTGCTATAGATTATTAATTTGTTCGAAAGATTTCGAAAGATTTGACCTGTATACATAAAGATCTATTTAAGGTTTATAGTAATTGTTAGATTTTTGGAATTCATGACTCTTGTAAAATAATTTGAGTTGCTATATAATTTGGTTCTTGTTTGTAATATGAATTGGTTATTTTTTATTTTCTTTATAGATTTTTCTAGAAAAATGCAGGTGAAAAAATGGTATATTTTTTTTAATAAATAAAAAAAATGTTTTTTAAAAAATGAATAAATTATTTTAAAAAAAAATTAACTACTTAAATAGCGCTTTTACAAATGCTATAAAAGTAATATTTTATTATACACATTCACTAAAATAGCGTTTCACAAAGAGCTATGTAACAGTTATTTGGTGTTACACATGTTACTTACATAGCATTTATAAAAGTATTATTGAAGTGATGTACTTGGAAAATGTTTACTTGTATAACACTTTGCAGGAATGCTATTTAAGTAGTGTACTAACAGAGCGCTTATAAAAGTGCTATACAAGTATAGTGAACTTGCATAGCGCTTAAAAACGCTATGTATGTTAAAAAATGGACACTATGTAAGTTAAAATCTGTAGTAGTGGATTACGAGATCAAATTAAAATATTTGATTTATAAAGAACGAAAGGTACCTGGTTTCATACAATTGTGAAAACAGTCTGTTTGTGTTTCCTGTGTACAATTAACCATCTGTCTACTTAATTATCTGTTAAATTAAAGGATCCATGTGGTATATAGGGTACACACTACACGCTCATATGATTTGCAACTAATAAATACAAAATTCATGCAGATATTATGATCCACAACCATTATTTTTTTAGTTAATTGATCCATAACCATTATTGATGCATATAAAACAAATTTTGATTATTACTTGTTGGGAAAACTAAGAAATAAACAATATATGTGTGTATGTTGCAGTGCACTATTAGAAAGAATAAAGACTTAATTAGTAGTCTTATTATTCATTAACTGCAATACATTGAAAACAAATGAAATGTGCCTATATATATAGGCTACTGAATAACACGAATAGAGAAATCCTAGCAACTAGCAGATTAAGGATAAACCCAGAACATCCACTACTAGCTTATTTGTAGGAACACTAACAACTACTAATTTGACTCAAGCAAACCTGAATTATAGGAAATCCTAATATCAAATAAATAATTAATAAAAAGACCACGTCAAACTTTGAATTAATTTTTAACACCCTCTCTTGATTCAAAGTTTCGAACACCCATCAAACTTCTGAAGTAGCAGAACTTCTCATTGGACAAAGATTTTGTCAATATATCAGCCACTTGCTCATGTGTACTGCAGTACTCCAAAGTTATCTTTTCTTGTGCAACCAAGTCATGGATGAAATGACGGCGAATGTCGATGTGCTTTTTCTACTATGAAAGGTTGGATTCTTGGACATTGAAATTGCTGCAATGTTGTCACATAATATTTCAGTTGTACCTTCCTGGACTTGATTCATTTTAGCTGGCAATCATTTTAGCCAAATAGCTTGACAAGCTGCTGATGTAGCGGCAACATACTCAGCTTCAGTTGATAATGCTGTCATAGGCTGCTTCTTTGAACTCCAAGTAATGACACTTAATCCACGAGTAAACATACTCACTGAGACACTTTTTCTATTATCCAATGAACTTGCCTAGTCACTATCTGTAAATTCACAAAGCCTGAGATTTGGCACTTTCGAATACATAATTCCATACTCCATAGTTCCTGCAATATAACGTAAGACTCTCTATGCTGCACCAAAATGAATTTTTTATGGATGTTGCATAAACCTGGAAATCAAACCAACAGAATAAGCAATATCTGGACGTGTGTGAGTCAAGTAAATCAAACTACCAACTAAACTTTTGAACTTTTTAGTATCAGCCATCTATGCACCGTCATCTTGCTGCAACTTTTTATTAAAATTCATCGGTGTATCAACATGCTTGGAATTAAGCATACCAAACTTGTTAAGAAGATCTTTCACATATTTTTTTTGCCTGATAAAAATCCCATCAATGCTCTGCTACACTTCAAGGCCCAGAAAATAGTGCAACAAACCCATATCTGACATTTCAAATTTGCTCTCCATATGCAGGTTGAACTCATCCAACAATTTCTTAGAAGAACTAGTATATATGATATCATCAACATATACACTTATAATGATAAAATCAGTACCTTCATTCTTCACATATAAAGTGGGCTCAGTGTCACTCTTTCGATAATTATTTTGTTGAAAATAATTATCAATCTTAGTGTACCATGCCCGAGAAGAACTTGTATACTTTTGCTTCATTTCCTTGGAGAACGAACCCTTCAGGCTGAGTCACAAATACTTCTTCTTTTAAATTGCCATTTAGAAAAGCTGACTTAACATCGAGCTGATAAACTGGCCATTGTAATTATGCCACTATTTCAGGAACAATCCTCACTGTCTCAAATCGAGCCACTGGAGAGAAAGTCTCCTCGAAATCGATGCCTTGCTGTTGTGCATATCCCTTCGCAACAAGTCGCGCCTTATGCTTTTGGATGCTTCCATTCGCATTAAATTTTGTCTTGAATACCCACTTCAAACCAATTACATTCTTTCCTTCCGGCAAATCCACCAACTCCATGTCTTATTCTTTTCAATTGATGACATCTCTTCCCTCATTGCTTTTCTCCATTCTTCTTTCACAGATGCCTCTCCATATATAGCTTAAAGGGTCTGAAACAACTAAAGCAAATTGGCACGCCACATATACGTCTACAAGGGGTCTAAATTGTCTTGGTGCTGTCTCATCTGAAGTTTGTCGAGGAGAGAACACAAAGTCTCTAATTGGTGATACATCGTTTATATCATCTGAAACTTGACTTTCATTTGGAACTTCAATGGACAATGAAACCTGTTGCATGGATATATGGACCTTCTACACCTGTTGGTTATTTTTAAAAAAATCCCAGCTTGTATTTTCATCAAAAATCACATCTCTTTTTATCAAGATTTTTCCATTCACAAGTTTATATAATCTATATGCTTTGGATGCAATACAATAACCAACAAAAATGCATTTTTCTGATTTTTCTTCAAGCTTCTGACGTACTTGTGAATTCACCAAAGCGTAAGCAACACACCCGAAAACTCTTAAGTGACTTAAAGTAGAGGTGTCAAACGGATAATTAGGATACAGATTTACCTATATCCGAATCCGTATCCAAAAATTTAAAACCATATCCGAATTCGGAAAAATAAGTAAAAAAATATCCAAATCCGGAACCGTCAGATAATATCCGGATACAAATATTATCCGGATCCGTTTTTCAAACACAACCAGAAAAAGAAAAAAAATTATGCACAACATTAATTAAGAAATAGATGTTAAATTACTTCAGTATAAACCAACAAGGCTGTTAACAAATATGTAACTTGGTAAATCTTGGTTTAGCAACTGATATCATCGGTTTAATATAAACATGTACATTCATTGATGCCAATTTTTTAAAAAACAAAACAACATCACAAATGTCTTCTACGAGTCTGCAACTAATAAACAAAAGCAAAATAGTATTTCTTTGCCCACAAATCAACATCCTCTCTTCCAATTTTCCCAAAAAAAGTAGAACCTAGAAAATCCATTAAAACAAAATTAGTATCTCTGCAAAATCACTTTTTAGTACATATAAACTCAATATAAACTTTTTACTAGAATTCCCAAAGTGCAAGAGCATAAAGTAATTACTATTTTGTTAAAAGTGAGAATCATAAAGACTAGTGGGATTGTTCAGTTCATCAATCACATATAAATAAATAGAATTTCTGCTAGCGAAAGAAGGAAAGAGATTACAATGACATTCATAGTTGCGATAAGGAAAAAAGCATAAAGCCTAAACATCCTGTCAATGCCAGAAACATTACTGAGAAGGGTGTACAACATGTGAGAGCAATCACACAAATATTACCATTTTTCGACATATCTCCAAGCAAAGCTCAAAGACGGATATTTTCAAATGGTCTAAACAGTGATGAACAATAAACCATGTACACATAATATAATTAATTCAGAAATACAGAACCAAACTAATTGACTAAAGAAAATTAAGAAAATGACTAGAATCCACCTTTAGTTTTTAGACTTCTCAGAAGTCTGCATCCCAGTCAATGTAGCTAGTACATGAACCAATATCGACAACTTTTTCAAATTGACCTATAACATATTTAAAGAGTAAAAATACTATCAAACTTGTGTACCAGAACGTACATATAATGTAGAGAACAAACCATTAATTAAACACATAAATTATTAAAAACATACATTCTTTGATGTCCGGGAGCCAATCTTTCACACACATTAAGGTTTCAACCGACTCATAATGTAAAGAAGATCGAATGTCTATGATAATTCTTCGACACTTATTAAAAGAACTCTCGGATGCAACGGAAGAAGTTGGAGTAGCTAGAATATCTTGAGCCATCCATGTAAGTACTGGAAATTTAGGACCATTGAGCTTCCACCACTGAAGAATATCAAATTCAGTTTCCTTATCCATTGGAAACAAACCTTCTTTCAAGTATTCATCCAGTTCACTCTTTCTTGTGTGTTCCCTTAAATTACTACTTGCAACAAAATCTTGAAAACCACCCGATCATTCTCCATCAACTGAAATTTTAACTACTCTGTTGCCCGAATGCAAACTATCCACAAGCCCACTATCTTTTCCAATTTTTTCAGAATATTCATTAAAAATCTGCATTAAAAACTCACGCATCCCGTCTATATAAAACTTAGCATGAAAATCATAGATTCTCTTATATGCATATGAGACTCTGGCCATCTTATATCGAGGATCTAGAATAACAACAACTATTAATAACTTATTGCATTCATCCCAATACTTGTCAAATTTAAGTTACATTTTTGAAGCCATCATACTAACCCAATCATCACTAGACTCAACCCACATCTTAATGCTTTTAAAAATTTGAATCACATCAATAAAATACAAATTTGCAGTTGGATATTTGACCCTTGAATGTTTCTTTGTTATATCCGAAAAGATCTTCAAACATTCACACACTTTCTTTTCATTTTCTCACTCAATTTCTGAAGGTAAACATTTGAATTCAGAGTCTAATTCTTTTAGACGTTCAATAGCAGGACGAAGTTCAAGAGATGTTACAATCATTTCATAAGTTGAGGTCCAACGAGTGTTAACATCTAAGGGAATGCGTCACTTAGTGTTGAGTTTAGTTTGAGACAAGGCAAGGGTAAACTTTTCATCTCTTATGGCAGAAGATCCAATATACTTTGTAGTTTTTTGAATTTTTACAATCAAATGATCTAGCAATTCTAACCCACTCTTCACAATCAAATTAAGAATATGTGGTATACAACGCATGTAGAACATGTCACCATTATGAACAAGTGTCTTTTTTCCATTTAACCATGTTTTAATACCCGAAAGCATCCCTAAATTATTAGAAACATTATCAACAACAACCGAAGATAACTTGTTATCAATATTCCAATATAATATTCTCTCTTTCAACCACTCACTTAGATTAACACCATATACGGGTATGGAACTACACGAAAAGAGATAATCCATTTGTGCAAAACACAATCATCATCAATATAGTGACAAGTGACACAAAAGTAGGATCGATTTTGATGCTTGGGCTTCCACCCATCAGTAGTAAGACTAATTCTAGAATTTAGATTTTCAATTTCCTTATAAATCCGCTCTTTCTCGGCCGTATACACACTTACCAAATCAGATTTTACTGTATTTCTAGACCGATACTTGTAAGAAGACATTATGTAAGAGATCCAAAGACGAAAGTAATCATATTCGGCCATTTAGGGTTAGATTGAGAAGTGCGGCAGCTGAACAAGGTTAAGGGCTTGAGGTTGTGCGTGGAAGATGAAAAATTGAAAATTGATTAATCAATGATTAAAGTTAGATATTTAGATGTATGTATAGTATATTGATTATTGTATTTGTATTGTATTTCAGTATTTATATAGAATACCGTAGATACCATACTAGTCACTAGATAGTACTATACATCATATTGAAAATTATTTTTAAAGTAAATTATAAAATATAAATATTTTATTAATTTAACATGATTAAATAATTTATTAAAATTTTAAAAAAATTATATATATATTATACGCTTATTTTCGGATACAGATATTTTCGAATACGAATATACCTATATTCATATTTGTATCCGCAAGTGTCAGATACAGATATGGATAATATTTGCTTTTCTCCGGATATGGATAATATCCTCTTTTTCCCAAATATGAATACATATATTTTGAACGGATATCGGATTTTTCGATTTTTTTTGAAAGCTCTAACTTATAGTAGGTTTCTTGCCTTTCCAAGCTTCATATGGAGTATGATTCATTACAGCCTTTATTGGGGAGAGATTTAGTAGATAAACATATATCGCAACAGCTTCTGCCCAGAATTGATTGGAGAGTCCCTTCGCTTTCAACATACTCCTTGCATCTCCGGAGTATAAGTTGCTGCCAACTCCCTTTGAATGCCATTTTCTACACAAAATGAACTGAATTCTTTGGACATAAATTCCCCCCCTCGATCTGTTCAGAGAATTTTGATGTAGGCTCCACTACGTTTTTCCACCATTGCTTTGAAGTGCCTAAATTTCTCAAATTTTTCTGATTTACACTCCAAAAAATAAACCCAGCTCATGCGACTATAATCATCGGCAAAGAGTAAAAAATGACTCCCACCCTAATGATTTAGTTTGCATTAGCCCACATAAGTCAGCATGAATTAATTCTAAACATTGCAAAGCCCTCCAAGATTTACCAACAGGAAATGGTTTCTTACAATGTTTTCATAAATGCAGCCCTCACATAAAGTAATAGAATCAATTTTTGGTAGTCCGAGAACCATACCTTTGTTGTATAATAATTGCAAGCCCTTGATATTCAGATGCCCGTAACGCAAGTGCCACAACTTTGAGTTATCTACTCCACCAGTTACAAGAGTCATGCCTTCGTTGCCTGAAATTTTCAGCAGAAATGTATCGTTTTGTGCCTTCATAACACTTGCCACCACATGACCTGTCAGCTTATTTTTAATAATGCAGACATCATCATCAAATAATACAGAATGCCCTCTAGCAATTAGTTGTCCAACACTTAGTAAGTTGTATCCTAAATTAGGTACAAACTTAACATCATGAATCTTTTTGACATTACCATGGCTGGTTTTAAGACCCACAGTACCTTTTCATTCTACTTGCAAGTCTTTGCCATCTCCAAGTTGCACCTTTAGCTTGTGTGATTCATCGAGATCATTAAATAATATGCGATCTCCTGACATATAATTTTCTACCGCATCACTTGATTTTGGATTAGTACTTATAAGAGCCATAAAAAGCTTACCTTCTTCATCATTTTCTACCGCATAATTCGCACGTTAGTCTTTATACCAACAATCATCCTTCATATGACCATATCACTTGCAATTATAGCACTAAATGTCATTCTTGTTAATTCTTTGCTCATCGGACTGCCTCTGCCCGTCATATTTTCCTCTTCCTCGGTAGCTTCCACATCCACGCCCACGCCCACGAAAACCACCACGGAAACCTCCCCATGCCTGACCTCTTCCGGATGAACGATCACCTTCACTTGATTTTCCCGAGTTCTTCACTTGAAATGCCATTTCATCATTCTTTCTAAGTGATCTATATATTCTTGACTCGTGTGCTTGAAGAGACCCCATTAGCTCATCAAAACTAAAGACTGCCAGGTCTTTAGATTCTTCAATAGCTGCTATAACATGGTCATATTTAGAAGTTAAGCTGCAGAGTACCTTCTGAACAACGATCTGATCTGTTATAGTTTCTCCATACGAACGCATCTGGCTGACTATTGCAGTTGCTTTTGACAAAAAATCAGCAATTGAATACCATTCTTCATCATTAAGGTCTCAAAATCCCGTCGAAGAGATTGCAGCCACACCACTTTCACTTTTGAGTCTCCTTGAAATTCTTTCTGCAAGATTGACTAGGCCTGTTTTGATGTTGCAATGCGCGAGAACAAACACTACACCATATATAGCCTTCTGCTACACCTAAAAATAGTGTTAAAATTCATCAAAAGTGTTGCTAAAAGTAAAAAAACAGGCTAAGGCAACGCTTTTTCAAAATTTGAAGATGTTGCTTTTATAGCCGCTGCCGTAGGGTGTAAGGTAACGTTTTTTTCAATTTAAAGCAACACGGCTAAAAGTGTTGCTGTAGACCCCTAACGGCTTCTATGGTAACACCTAAAAAGGTGTTACAATACACCCAACTGCAACACCAGACATCCCAACCGTAACACACTTTTGTTTCACTTTATTTGTCTAAGGCAACACCCTTTACTTTTACTGCAACACGTATTTTTAAAACACTTTTAATTTTTTGGCAACATTTTGTTATATTTTTACCCACACATAAAGATAAACACTTTTAATTCAATGCTAACATTTATAGAGTCTATTTATTAACACTTCCCAACCTCAAGGCCTCAAGGCAACAAAAGCAATTTAAAAACACTTTTACTTTACTAAAAAGATATCCAACAAATACATTTCATTAACATAAACAAATATGTCAAAATATCCGACATAAATAATTGCATTATGGCATTCGACATACATAAATCATCCAATAGGTTATTTAAATACCAATCAACACTACAGCATAAAAGACATGTGGCCACGCTCTTTTAGCAATACATTAAATAAGCGTTGGCATAAATATAGGTATGGCAATACTTTATATTTGTTGCTAATTGTGTTGCTTTTTCTTATATTTGGGCTACGCTATTATCTATAGTGTTGGATAAGCCCAGCTAGAAAAAAAAAGCGGGCTTTTTTATTCTAATTTCCCTCCTCATAGAAATTAGCTCCTGCTTTTCTATACACCCGGTTACAACTTTTCATTATACCTAACCTTGTCTTACCCCCATTTTTCTCTTCTCATCACTTAATCTCTCTCGATAATTACTCTAGCTCTAATATCCGACCGATTGAAGATATAAATTAGCAATCCTCCACACAACTCTGAGATTCTCTGGACAACTAAGTTATTTTAGGTAAATATTTTCATTCATTATTCTGTTTTTTCAAGTGATATTGTTAATGATGTAATTGTTTATCTTGATTAAATCTTTTTTCATGCATGATTAATATATCTTGATAAACTATTATCCTATGTGTTAACTCTAATATGTTTAATTTGTGTGGTTGGTTAACTACATCTACCCTAGATTAAGGAAGCCTTAATTTGTCTAGATATATGTTAGTCCAATATTTGTCTTATTATATTTGAAACTATTAGGAACTAATGAAATATTAATTTTATAAGTTTTGATTCTTAATTAGATTAAACAATTTTGCATCATGAATATTGGAGACAAGGATTGGATGAATCTTCCTAAATATTCAGAACAGTATGTTAACGGGGTTAATGGGTTTCTTGATAATGCTTTTTCTAAGTCGGCCAGAGGTAATTCAATTTGCTGTCCATGTAAAAAGTGCTGCTTTCGGTACTGGTACCAACGAAATATTATATTTGACCATCTCATAAAAGATGGATTTGTACCTGGATACACTAATTGGTATTTCCATGGTGAAGAAATACAGTCTAAGATGGATTTCGAAGATGATATTGATACAAATACCTTTTGTGATGGTGGTAATGTAGACAAATTATTGCATGATACGTTTAGAGATGTGGTACAAGATTTCGGAAGTACAACACAAGAAATTGGAAATAATTCTAATAAAGAAGTAAAAAAATATGTTAAGCTCCTGGAGGAAGGAAAACAGCTGATTTCTCCAAAACTAGATAATTTCATTTCGAAAGTATGATGACTCTGACTCAGAATTTATCATGTAGTTTGATTATGATGACAAATGTTATAGGTAAGTTGAATGCCTCTGGGAAGATAAGCGTTGTCTTACATCTAAGGCCACGGCAGCAGATGTTGCGCTTCCAAAAGTGTAGCCTCAGATCTATACCAACGCTGATAACCATTTTGGGTAACACTTTTGCTGCGTTGCTACAGGTCATTTGTGCGGTAGTGCAAATTCTAAATTAAGTATCACCACAATAACAACTAGCCGATGTACTTGTTGCAGATTGCAAGTTCAATTCTTCCTTTTGAATCAGCTTCTCAACTAGCCGAGAGTGGTTGTGTTTCTTTCCCAAATGAACCAATATATTTGCAGCTGCAATACCTTCATTTTGTAGAGTTCTTTGAACAATGGACTGCAGAAAGAAGAGCACAAATACAATATGATAAATGTCTAAAAAAATATGTGCTATGCGGCCTCATTAACATCGATAGGCTCTCATAACTTGTTACCAGGTCTAACCACAGTAGATTAGGAAGATTTACAGATGTAAAAATAAATTCAATTATAAGTTATGAGAGGAGAAAATATACAATAAAATTATAAATATGCATGTTTGTCTTACAACAGGAAGTAGTCATTTCTATCTCAAACTCGCATTGCCGCATAAAGCTGATACATTGTATATCTTTTTCTTTAAAGTAAGAATAAATCACATAAAACCGTATGTCAATAAAAATCGATATAAGAGTGGGTTACTAATATATTTAACAAGTTAAAAATGTAGTAAAGTTACAAACTTACAACACCCTAAAATGAGTGACACTAGTTTAACTAAAAAACTTCATTAGACAGAAACTCCGAATAAATTTTAATAGTAGATTATAGGATTACCTTCCGAGATGTAGCTTCTCATTCAACAATAGAAATTCAGCAGCGGAAACTAGCACCAACACTGGTGGGTTAAAAGCTGATACGAATAACATGGCCTCTCATTTTTACACACCATGCAGTGAACATAAATATTAATCCAGCGCCCACTATTCCCTGTACAAAACTTCCAAACTCCAAGCCCCTCAAATATTCACATGGATTGATCATCGATTTTTTATTACACAAACAAATAATCCACTGACTTTGTTTCTTTGTGTTTGTTTTCTTCTTCTTGTGCTTACGTACGTTCATTTGGCGGCAAATTACAGGCAATCTACGGGTAAAATTTTTAATTGGCAACTCTGCAGTCTCTCTAGCGTTTCGTAACAACATAGATAATTAATTATAGGTTGATCGCCGAGGAAAAAAAAATGAAAAACTCGTTCAAATATTTACCAGAAAAGCTTATTAATTAGAATATTTGAATTAGGAATATATTTGGCCTAAATGTCAATTTTTCCATCGATCCTAATGGGAAAAGGGTCTTATTTACTGAATTTATTAAGCTTTTTTTAATTTTATAAGAAATATAGTCCCTTGATTGAAAAGCTAAAACATATATCAATATCTAAGGTTGTTTCATTAGGAATTGAGTTGTAGTGACGAGTGATATATAGGTGATATCATGTATTTGATTTAATATTAAAATAATATTAATTATTAGTTAAATCAATTTTATAATAAAAATAAATTCGATACATTTAATTATATTATTATTAGTATTCATTTTTATTAACAGATATATAATCTAAAAATTATTTAAATAATTAAATACTTACATATATGCTCTTACGTTTAAAAATTCATAATCTATGAATAATTGATATTGATGAATAACAATGAAAATCAATATAAATCCAACCAAACACCATAATTTTATACATACATCCCCTAAAAGTTCCCCACCTGACCCTCCTACACAAGTCTTGTGGAGAACATATATAATATTATATATTCAAGGTTACATATATTGCGAATAACTGGATAAGCGTCCCCGACCTTGAGCTTCACAAGTTCACAGAGTTGCTATATTTTAGCAATGTCATACAAATATACAATTAATGTGCACTATATAATTCGTACACTTAACAAAAATATTTCAAATTGTAGACCAATTGATGCGTTGACATGCCTATTATAGTATGATGATCTCTATAACTCGGACTCGGGTAGAAGTGTCCAACATGAATCTAAGTATCGGATTCAACAATATTTTGAAAAATATTGATGTCTTTGACCTAAAATAATTATCCAAATCCGAGTATCAAGTGTCCAATACATGTATTCGAAGGTAAAATGGAGAATTCAAATAAAATAGAGGAATGGTAAAATGAAGAATTCGAATAAAATAGAGGATAATACATGCAATCTCGAAATTGCTTATTCACAGATAACTACCAATGAAAGACTAAACAAAGAGAATCTTCCAAAGAGTATTGCTTATAAAAAATTCACTGTTCGTTGTGCCTTTTCATGATCTTCAAGTGACAATTTCCGCCAGACATGACATGATGTGTCTATATTTTTCTGTTCTTGTTTTATGCTAATAACTGTAATCAAACTAATTAACATACGTCATCTGGTTTGATATCACACGTTATTATTTAATTTTAAAGTTACGGTATTTGTCGTATATTTTATATTTCAGTACTACGTCTATATATGACTATACTATAAAAATCAAAAGTAGAGTGCTCTATAGTCAATAAAAATATGTTAATCTTTACCTATTTTGTTCTCCACATAGCTAGGTCTGCCTTTGATACGTATGCACAAGTACACGTACATGCAAGTGTTGGCTGTTAATTTATAATTTGAAAATATGTGAATTTTTTAATTTATAAATTATTTATCAAGACAAAAAAATGTAATATTAGTATGGTACAAAATTTTCATGC
This sequence comes from Oenanthe sinensis, assembly GCA_028671895.1. Taxonomy (NCBI): domain Eukaryota; kingdom Viridiplantae; phylum Streptophyta; class Magnoliopsida; order Apiales; family Apiaceae; genus Oenanthe; species Oenanthe sinensis. The sequence goes on along the minus strand of CM053812.1, from coordinate 26,394,266 downwards.
CAGAATTTGAATGGATCCTCGATCTTGTGCACATGTTCTCACAATTGAAGGCTAATGATTTTTTTTTTTGGAAATTCAAGGGTAATGAATTTTTTGAACAATAAGATTTTAAGAATTCGTATAGGTCCTTTAAAATTTACCTTAATAAGTTAAAATTATTTGTGAGCGAACTGATGCCAGTAAATCTGTAATTTATGACATTTCCGCAGTCACACATGCATTAAAATCGTATAAATACATGTACATGTATATACATAGTAAAACCTCCCATATATTGAGTTAAATTTGTCAAAGACGTTTCTGATCCCAGAATACTATATATACTCTATCGGAGAAGGGAGGTTTTGATTGGTGAAGGTGCATAGTCGCACATGAACGGGATTCGATGAGAAGCACACGCGATCATACTGCATTCATTTAGTTACACAAACCACGTTTGTGGTGTAAATATATATCGCCTAGGCCTAGCTTAATTCTCGGCTCACATCTCCCTGTACATATGTAAATTTAATATATATGTCTGTGTGCGCATTTCATAACTATATGTATTGCTTCACAGCTCAAAATTTTTAATTGCATTATTGCTGTTTTTAAGTAGCTAGATGAGAATCGAAAGAATAATGTACAAAATGACGGTCTTATAGGGATATCTAAGTATTAATTTATTTTGAAGGGGTCGTGCACTGCAGCCGCATTAATTAAAATTTTGAACAATGTATATGATCTCTACCATTACTTGAGCAGTTTATTGACACACTCTAATCCAGGGCCCAGAATAGTATTATCCTATTCATAATATCTATATATATGTAGTGAAAATTTTAGAGCTCTTCTTAAATAGAACAAGTTGGAAGATAATAAATAACTGTTAGGCTATTATATATTAACTTTTCGTGACATATATAATTATTGAAAATAAAAAATGTATTATCTTTTCTTGTAGATTTGTAGTTTACATTCTTTTCGGAAACGAATAGAATAAGAAATGAAACTTTTTTTCCCTAGTTAAAAAATAATATATTAAGAAATAGGGTTCGATCGAAGTACATGCAAGTGCAGAGTTATGGTATGTTCGAGGACTATAGTAGACGAAAGTTCAATGTTTCATCATAATTAATAGACAGCATCGTATATATATTATCAGCAAAAAGGAATAATAGATAATATACAAATTATTAACAAAAAATAGAGAAGAACTTAATCAAAGCAACAAACGCTAATCCTTCAAGTCCAGCTCTTGGGAAGCCCTTTAACATCGTTACCCAACAGTGTTTTTGCGCGCCTCGCCTGTCCGGTGCTCCATGTCTACCTTGTCAACCTCGGTTACTATACCCTTTCAGTCCTGCATTCTTAATTCGAACCAAATCTACACCATCCCTTTCGCGCCTTACTACCCTTGTTGCCATATTTATCCAAAAGTGCAGCTCTAGAATCAGCTTCATCGATGAAAATTGGGCACCCAATTAAGAAAGGTATAAGGCCTGAATAGATTATCATCATTTTGTGGTCTAACTAGGATAGGGGCATGCATGGGAAGCCTGGGATTCTTGGTAACTATTACCATTTTATCACAACTATTAGTTGAATGGCTAAACAGATAACAAAAGTCACAAGGTAAAATGAATTTATTGTTTTTATCAGAATGAATAATATTCCTGGTGAAGAAGGAAAGTTGAAAAAACAATTTTCGTGATAGAAATGTAAGTTTTGGAAAAATCATGCATCAATGTCGATCAATTATTATTGAGGAATAAAATATAAGGGTAGTTTAGTCTTTGTAGTTGTTAGGATATTGGACTATATATAAAGCCCCACTTAATTTTTATTTGACCAAGATCATTACAATGTAGTCTTTAATACATTTTCCGTTTATAGCATATCCTATTTTTCTATCTCTTTGTTCATCTCTTTGTTCTTCAATTACTTGTCTTTAATTCTCAAATTTATAAAGTTATCATGGTATCAGAGCCTCCGATCGTGATGGCCTGAATATATTTAGTTTATACGACTTCACCTTACAAGAGTTTATACGACTTCACCTTACAAGCATTTCATCAAACACCTTATCTGCATTATTTTTTAACAACAATTCAAATGGATTTCTATAGCCTCGCAAGAAGAGATCTCCAAGATCCATTAGTACACATAATGGGAGAGATTAAAGGCAACGATGCATACGAAGAAGAGTTCATCGATTACGAAGAAGAAGACGAGAAAGCCCATGACTCCATCGACTCAGAGAGAAGCTGCTCTTACAAACACTAGCACATCTATAATAATAATTAATAATTAATTAATATATAGAGGGTTGAATCGTTGATTAAAATGAGCGGACAAGGTCCTCTAGGTTCTCGCCGGAGCAGTTCGGTACAAAAACGTAACCCTAAAAAACCTTCTACTAAATCGGAGAACGGCACCTCCGCCACGGCGACGGCGATAATGGAAGCTTCTCCAAACCTCTTTCTCCTGTTCATTCCACCGGTGAGAGGACGGTGAAGAAGCTGCGGCTGTCGAAAGCACTTACGATTCTTGAGGAGACTACTGTGTTTGATGATTGTCGAAGGATGGCTGCGTAGCGGATTGATGCTGTACTTTTGACTGATGCTAATGCTTTGCTTTCCGGAATTGTTACTGACAAGGATATTGCGACCAGAGTTATTGCAGAAGATTTGAGGCCAGACCAGACAATAGTATCAAAAGTGATGACAAGGAATCCCATTTTCGTTAATTCAGATTTATTGGCGATTGAGGCACTTCAGAAAATGGTCCAAGGAAGATTCAGGCATCTCCCTGTCGTTGAGAATGGTGAAGTAATTGCATTGTTGGATATTACAAAATGCCTGTATGATGCCATTTCTAGGATGGAGAAAGCTGCAGAGCAAGGAAGTGCTATTGCTGCAGCTGTTGAAGGAGTTGAACGACAATGGGGAAGTAACTACACCGATCCATCTGCCTTCATAGAAACACTTAGAGAGCGGATGTTCAAGCCATCTTTGTCAACAATCATTGCTGAAAATGCCAAGGTTGCTGTAGTATCACCATCAGACCCTGTTCATGTTGCTGCTAAAAGTGTGCAGGAGTTGCGGGTTAGTTCTGTCGTCGTTATGACGGGAAACAAGATTCAGGGAATACTAACTTCAAAGGACATTCTTATGCGAGTTGTGGCTCAAAATCTCTCACCCGAGTTGACTCATGTCGAAAAGATATGGAAGTGTTGTGGCGTGTTTGGATGTTCTGCAAATAACTCATGCCGCAATTTCCATGGTTGAGAATGGATCTGGTGCCGTTAATGATGCAACAAACACAGTGACGCAGAAGTTCTGGGATTCAGCACTTAACCTAGAGCCACCAGATGATTATGACACTCAGAGCGAAAGGTCTATGTCTATATTGAACGCATCAGATGCAGTAGAACTCGGGAAATCATCATATCCATCTCTTGATCTTGGTCAAATAAAAATTAAGTGGGGCTTTATATATAGCTCAATATCCTAACAACTACAAAGACTAAACTACCCTTATATTTTATTCCTCAATAATTATAGATTAATAAAATGCAACACTTGTTTAGTTTCGGTGATATTTAACCTTTTAATAGTTTACTTTTCCTACTCTTTTTTCCACTTCTCGCACCCTCCAAAAAAATATAAAATTTATCATCAGCTTTTAGTTATTCTCATTTTCTGAATATATTTTGAAAATTTAAATCATATCCCTCACAATTATAACGCAAATAGTTACATAACCTCATCAAAATATTTGAGAAATGTCCCATAATGCAAAATCTATCCGTTAATCATAATTTTTATGAAGGAAATTAATTAGTACGTGTAATATACCTAGCTAAATGTATAAATAGTACGTATCGTAAAAAAAATTTAAGCTAAATTTATGTGAAGTGCCATATAATTAATTTGTTTTCCGGGTTCCAAGCTACATTCTATTCCCCAATATGGAATGCTAGCTATAGCTACATGATACAATGTTTCTAATTACTCTATTAGGTTTCTTTACAAATTCTTATAAGCTAGGAAGTATAAATGTATATAAATTAGCTATAAAAAAATGTATAAATGTATATATAATATACATACATGTCCCTAGCAATTATTTGTAATTTGTGATAGATAGTGTTAACACTGGCTATATAGATATCCAGAACAAAAGATATATAGTTGCCACTTGATCGAATATGTTAAAAAAGTTTTGTGCAAGGCTTATCAATAATGTTACATATATGATTGAATCTCGATTCTTCGTACATATTGCAATCGAGCAAACAATAGCATAAAAACACTCCGCTTATAACAGGCCAAGAAATGAGGTGCATATACAAAAGATAAATTAAGCTGCTGGCTATTAGAAATTATAAAGTATTTTGTATTTATCAAATATTACTCTGATAAAAGAATATGAACTTCTTCTTTACTGACAATATTATGACAAAAGAAATAAATAAATTAATAATTAAGATACAATTATTGTGACAACATTAAACTTTGAAATTATAAAACTTAAACAATACAATGTCAAACAACCCCAAAATGCATGAGGCCTGGATGATATTTAGGAACACTGAAAACCATCGGGAACTTTCCTGCCACAGTTATTGAGAACCAAGCTGAGCGCAACAGGAACATTTAGTTCAATACCCAATATATTGGCCCTAATGGCAGTGCAGAGACAGAGAGCAGCCTCGAGATCAACAAGGCCATGGATGAGAGTGCAACATGGAAGCTCCGGAGGAGATCCAACCACCACGTTAACCAAGTTAAGCACATTCGCACATACTCCTAGTTTCAGTGCATCCTGTGGGCATTTTCCGTTAGAATACGTTGGAGTAAGAGGAGCCGGTGTTGCTGGAGTAGGAGGATATGGTATTGTGGGAGTAGGAGCTGCTATTGTTGGAGGAGGAGATGGGTTTGTATCACATGCACTGGCCAGGATAAAGAAGAGAATATTAACTGAGAGAAACACGATAACTGCAACATGGTTCTTGGTATCCATTTTTAACTAATGACTCAAAATTTGTATACCAGAAAGAATTGTTATAAATATTTCTTTCTTAGTGTCTATAACTAGCTTAGAACACATACTTATACTTATAGGATGCCAGGCCATAATAAGGGATTAGATAGAGTATCGTGGGTTGTTTTCTAGAATTAGAAAATATTAAATTTTCTAGTTTTGGGGATATTTAGTTCCTAGCACGTCTTTGTTTTATACAGACGAACACAATATGCATGCATGTGAGAAGACGGAGTCATGATATTCTCATTATCAAATCTTCTGAATAATTGCTTACGGATCACGAGTACGGGTGGAATTCACATATTAATTATTAACATAGACTATCTCATGGAAAATTTCCTATATATTTCAAATAATAATAGGCAAATTTTATCACTCATACGTCAACTAGTTCTAATTAGTTGCTAACTTAGCTAAAAATCCATGCATGAGACCTGATATAAAAAATTTACTAAAAGAAGAAAATCTAAACTTGTAATAGAGATAGTCGAAAGTTAGAATACATTCTTCACTATATCAAAACTAATTTTGCTATTTAAATCATATAAAAAATATATAAGTGGTTACATTCTTGATCATCTCCCTTGGGCTAAAAAAATTTGTCTTCTAACTACAGCTAGGATTTTTTTTTTTTGAATAAGTGCGTATCCTCATATTTTTGTAGAATGTGCAAACCTCAACCTAGGCAATCTCACTACTCTCTACAATATAATAAGAGGTGGAGTTTTAAACTTTTTGCGTGGGATATTCAAGTTTTTACAATTTATTATTACTAGCAAAAATATATAGTTTATGTAGCTACATTCTATCAAGAAGCAGATATGATGTAAAAGAAACTATTGAAACGGCCATTTAATCTAAAAATCGTCTCGATCACTGGTTGCAATAAAAACTGACCCCCTTTTTTCGTTTAAAAGTCACACTACCTCTCCATACTTGGACTTTGTTGCATAAAATGATAAAATCAACAATTTACTACTCTGTAATCACTCGTATCCATTCGGCGATACAACAAATTCAACCGTTTACTTCAGTATTGCTAAAAGTATATATAGTGACTAACTTACAGGATCTTATTCTAACAAGTGCTATAGTAAGTTGGTGACTCATATCACCATGTTAATGATGTGCAATGAATCGGGTTCGAATATCATATGTCAGATTAATTTCTATAAAATTTAATCTGGATGAATAATAGGAAGGAAAAGAGAAGTTTCCATACCATTTAACATGGACGAAAGATATATAGGATGCAACATAAATTTTTAATAAAATCACAATTGATTAACGTTGTTTTTGAAACAGAATATAAATCCATTTTATAAATAGATTGAATATACCAAAACAAAATCTTTATAGGGTTGAAGAAGCACGTCGTTAATGCTCACATGTTCCTCATGATTCTTAAACTAATATTCCTGGGAGTTTGTTATATTACACTGCTATTATTGCTATGCATAGGACGTGATAGCCTTGCCCTTCTACGTATAACATACATATTCAGTGGCGGAGCCCGAGTTAAATTTGAGGGAGGACCATATTACATTGTAAATTTTGTTCATCATCAAAATTAAAAAAATGCAAAAAATAATGTTCTAATAAAATTTATTTAGACTTGAAATTAGGGTCACTGGTTTTTTTATGTTGTACATCTAGGTCAAAATACTAAATTAAAATTATACATATTATATCCTATATATAATTGGAATAAAAGAGTTAGATGATTTGGTCGTCGGGGTAAAAATGTAAATCCATAAGTATTATTAATTAATTAATTGATTTCTCTATGAATATATAAATTAATTTAATATTATTTATAAATAAATTATTAAAGGTTTGATTATCAACAAGTAACAATAACTAACTTAATATTATTTTTAAAAGAAAATATATTAAATTTTAATATTTAAATTGAATAAATATAAATTTCTAAAAAATCAATAAATTTGACTATAATAATATTATTAAAAAAGTAACCATGCATTCCATGAGTATAACTGAAATAAAAAATATCAGGTTTAATTGCTATCGGTTCCATAATAATAAAAAATAAGTATATCAAATAAAAATTAAAACAATATCTTGAATTCATTTCTACATGCAATTAACGCTATACTATAAAGAACTGTTTTTGCCATGGTATCATGTTAAGGTCCATTTACCTTATTTTATATATAATTTATAAATAAAAAAATATGTGTATTTTTCAACTTATAACTAAGTTGTATTGAAAACTCGCAGAAGTTATATATAAAGTTTTCTAGACGACTACAACCATGAAAATATTACAACTTTCGAGCTTTAGGGATGAGCTGGTTTTCAAATTAGAGAGAGACACTCGCGTACGTCATGCGTATATATAGTACATTTGATGCCTTTTTTATTTTATGAGACATAAATATAATTAATTCTAAAATTATTAGAAAATTTTATATTAGAATCAAAGATTTTCTCATATACACTGTATATATAAGATGGTTTATATTATAGTTCTATATATATACACGTTGAAGTGACGCTGTGCGTGGTGCTGTTAACACGTAAATTCAATATATATATATATATATATATATATATATATATATAATGAGTTAATATAATTTATTTAATAAACAATTTATAAAATTAAATAATATTTTTCAATTTAATAACCATATTGATCATCTTTTACCATTACACCCGTGACGGGCTTTTATGGAGTGTATATGGTCGGGTAGTAAATGTATATAAATCAAATCGATCATTAGCACCACATGTTCGCTGGAAAATTGTTTGCCTCTATATGGCATTGGTCCTAACTAAATTCTCAACACATGAGTGTGTATAAAAGACAATTTTTTCAATCCAGTTCGTGAACTAGCTAGCTAATTTTGAACCACAGCTCTGTACATGTATATCATCCACGCCCCATGAATGTGTACGGTTTTTAATTAGTTTTCCATCCAAATAAATTACCACAAAATCAGATTCATGCATGGTGTGTATTCGTCACATAAAGTCTCACCAGTGAGAACTTGTGGATTCGGATCTTACCTCTAGTAGATTCTTAAAATAACTTTTACTTTTAGGTTAAATGATATTAAAATTTGATTTATTTATAATTTATATAATTAATAATTATTATATAATTTATTTATCATCACCAACCGCAACTGTATCTGTATGGTTCGGTATATAAGACAGGGGAGGAGTATATAATGGATACAATGGCCACGTCAACTTTTTATTATATGAATGTCTGGGACGTAGTGTAATATATAAAGTATATTATTAAGTAGAAAAATGGCTTCTGCCTACATTTTGCTACTCAATTCTATGGTTTTCGTCTTTTATTAATTTATTTACTATTCATAATATTCATCTATATATATTAAATGTAAATGCATATCCAATTATTTTTGTATGTAATCTAACTGTATACTTAAAATTTTGGTTTAGAAGACGAGTTTACTATACTTTATTAGTAAATTTACGCCAGATTTTTTTTAAGGACTCCAAATTAATTAACTAGCTAGTTTAAGATTACAAAATTATATTAGTAATGTATACGTACTATCTTTCTGCCATAAAAAATAATCAATGAATTATTAATTGGTATTTTAGCTTTTAATTAAACCCAGTTACATAAAACAATACTAAAAAAAATTAACAATATAATTCGGTGTCTTTTTAAACTAAACATAACTAGATGTTCTTAGTATTGTAACGGCTGATGTAGCTACGCACTGCATGCAAATCCATGCAGTTTACATAAACACGGTTTTAGCATTTATAAGCAATGAATAATTATAAGTAATGTTGACACGTCACTCCATATATATGTCTATTATCTTATCTGTTTTTATCTTTAAATAAACCTATAGATTCGGTGCATGTGATGTATTTCCTCAAAATTGCCTATATATACCTTGGCAACTAACCATATAAATCCACAGCACAAACAGTACTCTCAGCTTCCACATTTCATCTATATATTTTTGATAGATTCAGGGATGGGTTCCAGAAGCACTACTTCAGTTGCTCTGTTTTTATCTCTTAACCTCCTGTTATTTGCCCTAGCCAGTGCAAAAGCTCCTCTTGTTCCGGTTCCTTCACTTGGGAAATGCCCTAGGGATCAACTCAAGTTAGGTGTTTGTGCTGATGTGCTTAACTTGGTGAAAAATGTTGTGGTTGGAGCCCCTCCAACACTCCCTTGCTGTGCTCTCCTAGAAGGCCTTGTCAACCTCGAGGCGGCTCTTTGCCTTTGCACTGCCATTAAAGCCAACATCTTGGGACTCAACCTCAATCTTCCTATTGCACTTAGCCTAGTTCTTAACAACTGTGGCAAACAACTTCCAAATGGCTTTGAATGTACCTAAACATAAAGCCAATTAAGCTGCTAAATATGATTCTTTGTTCATGTCCACGTGCAATCACGATGGTTTTAAGTTCTTGTCTTCCGTACTTCTTCAATTAAGTTACTTATAGCAATAAAATTTACTTCTCCGTATGTATCCATGCATTTTGCAACTGTATTAAATTCCTCTTTTAATTGATATGGCATTTGGTTTCATTGTTTTATTTTGTACTCATAATGTGGTGAATGTACAACTCTTCTAATTTCTAGATTTTATATCAACTTTTTAGCAACATTCTTTTTGATTTTCATGAAAAATTACCTCGTTTATGTGCTACCAACTGATAACGAACAAATGGTGAAAGCTATATAGGCATACATAGATATATACAAACATCTCATACGGCCATTTTTAGTTGGCAATTTCACAATTTTCTCCTGGTTATTGCGCGCATGCATAATCGACAACTGATTTTATATACACACAAAAATATATGGAGTATTCTGCACGAATAGAACACGTAAATGTAGTACTAACAATGAAGTTGACTGCAGAATTACACCCGATGTAGTGATGCAGAATAACATAGAAATACAAAATTGCCATGACCCATGAAAGAAGACTGAATCTTTAGGATCTATACCACGAATATCGTGGTTGTCTAAGTAATTGATAAATTTAGCTCAACTGAACACATTTAGCAACTAAATTAAGATATATTTATTACAAGTTTTACCACGTATTTTGGATTCTTTTTTTGATGATAATATGTTAATTCTCTGTGATTAAATATTTAAATCCTAATTAAACCATCGGCGAGAGGCCCATAATATTAGGGGACGAAATGTTTAGTCTCTTTCGCAATAATTCTATCTTCTGTAACAATATTAGACGAAGTCATGGCCACAACATATAAATATCTTGTACTTATAACTATAATTGTTTTTTATATAAGTGAGCCCGCCCCATAATTGATTCTGAAATATGCTCGTGACGATGCAGTGCTAGGCCAGCCATAAACAATCAATCAGAAGATGCAACTAATTTATTTAATAAATTTACATATATATGAATTGCTCGTGCCTTGTGGACATAGAGAATGGAATCAAAATAAGTTTTCTTCTGAGAATTCTAACAGATACTCCTATCAACTGTGGAATGCCTTACCATAGATAAATCCAAATTTAATTTATTGAATGTGTTCAATCCAATTAATAATGTGACAGTTTCATTATATTTTTTGAACCGGAATTTTCTTTTCCTTTTCGAGTTCAACTCAACCTTAAACAGCACAATACCTTCGCTGATTTGTGATTGTAGATAACATTGGCGGTGATGGTATATTACAATATCGGCGAATAAAATATTTATCGTAAAGGTTTTCAGGATTTTCATGATGAAAAAATTCCGCATCAAACTAGTGAAATTGTTGAGATATATTGAAATATAATTGAAATTAGGATATTATATAGGTTTATAATATGTTTTATTATTAAAAAGATATTATTCTGATCAAATTAGGTTCTGTAATTTATATATATTAAATAACTATTAATGAAAAAAATAGGATATTAAAAATTTTATCATGACATCACGAGTTAGATTACTTGATGAATGGAAAAATAAATGATGAAGAAAATAACAATTGAGAAAGAAAATAAAATTTTATGGGGAGTTTAGTAAGAAAAAGGATAATCACGAGAGTTTATGGGTATGAGAAAAGATTTACAAGCATAGGAAAAAAATATTCATGAGAAGTTGTGAGTATGTGAAAAAATTCAACAAGAGTGTATGAGATGTGAAAAAAAGAAGTCTTGGATATGAAAAATACCTACAAACATTTTTTGCCGTTGATTAATAATCTCCATAAGAAATCGTTGTATAAGAATAAAAAATGTTGAGAGAATTTGAAGATAAATAAATAGGAGATTGGATGATTTAGTGTCGGACAATAATAATTAAGGGGACCGATAACAATGACAGAGAAGAAGAAGATGAGGGCAAATATTACGATGAAAATAATGACAACGATGAAATTTGAAAAATTAAAATATTTTTTATCATTTAAATTGGGTATTAGAAATGTTCATACTATAACTTAAGGATTATTAAAATATATTAGGATATTAATAATATTATGATATTATATATAAATATAATATATTTTTATTATTAAAAAATATTATTTTTGTTGAATAAATTAAATCATATAATTTACGTATATTAAATTGTTATAAATGAGAAAATAGGAACACGAGAATTTTATCACATGTATATAAGGATATTGTACAGGATAATTGGACAGCATAATGACCAGAGAAAGCAGAAGTGCTTATAATCGTGGCCCCCTTTGGGATAGGTTAAATTTAAAATAAATAATTTATTTTAATTTTTTTTACATATTTTTTAAAAAAAAAAGATAAATATTTATTTTAGAATTTTAAAACCAAATATGATTTTCAAAATTAAAAATAAGTTACTTATTTTCAGAAAAAGTTACAGAAAAAGTACATACATACTAACTTTTTCTGCATATAAGCACTTATTTTCTGGAAATAAGTCCAGCCAAACACCACCAATAAGATATTGAAAAACAAAAGTGAAAAAGCAAACGATCCAAAATCAATGCCATTTTCTCATATCCGTCCCCGACTCCCCGTGGTCCATTACATTGCACCTCAATAGTTTATTCAGACAAGACGTGTACCTGTTTCAACCTGAATGTATCTAGTTAATTAATGTTTATACACCAATTTTATTTATTGTATTTAAAATTTTAATTTCTCACGTTGTAAAAATTTATTTGCAAATTGATTCCATTAAAATTTATATTTGCACAGTATATATAACATTTATCGTATCGAATAAGAGAATGATGTCAAATTATTTTGAAAATAAAATTAATATGTTTAGTTTATGCTTCAACTAATAAAGACTTGCATATATTGTAATATATATTATATATTATGTACAAATAAATTAAATACATATATCATATATTGGAATAATTTAATATGAAATAAATAAAATTTTAGTTTAATTAAAATTTAATCAACTAAATTAGGTTGTGAGCATACAATTGACACTATTACATAACCATTTTTCCTTTTAATATTTTAGTAGCTTATATCCCATGCCATGCACATATCAATTTTTTAATATTTTTATATGATTTGAATTTTTTATTTTTATAATTATAATTTAAAGTTTATTTAATGTTATATGTATATATTTTTATATAATTTTTTATATATTTTATTTTATTTGTATTTAAATAAATATAATATTTATATATTTAATTTATAGATGTGTTTTAATCCGGAGACTAATGTAACATGTGTTTTAGTCATGATATTATTCTTAATATTTAATTAATCAAGATGATAAAAAAGTTCCCTTGGTTATAATAATATAGTATAAATTATATATAGCACTATATATCTAAAACAATTTCCAGCACATTTTCATCGAATCCACGACCAAGTACAGCTATAATAGGCCGCTATTTTCATAGAGTAGCGTAATTGTGTGCATAGTAGCATATGCATCGGTCATGTATCGATCAGCCCAAGTACTGATAGTAGCTTGACAGTTTTGGTTGTCCCATGGCATGTGCCCCCTTGTGCATTGTTATCTGATTGTAATAAAATTTCGGTATATTTTTGTATCGAACTCTCTTGGTTTGTGATTGGGAATTTAAGTATTTACTTTATTACAATATTTTAAAAAATATTAATATATTGAGGTTTTACAAAATTATAACAAGGATATGAAACGAAAGCTGCGAAGAAGTACAGTTAATTGTAGCTAGACCTAGATGAAATTGTACTTTGTACTGGATCTGGTAAATTGGGTCTCGATCCGAAGAACCGACCCGAAATGTAGGGAACCGAATCCGATTTTGTATCCGAATTTGATAATCCGAAAGTGTAACCAATCCGAAACAATCCGATCCGAACCGATATCGGTTCAATATAATCAAATCCGAAAATGATCTGAAAACCGATTTGATCCGATCCGAAAATGATCCGGAACCGGAATTTTAACCTAAAATAATCCGAAATAACACATCCGATAATAACCCGAAATCGATTAAATCCTAACTAAAAAATATACAAACTGAATATGGCTCAAACTAAATTATAAAATTTAAGTGTATTTCATACATACAATCATATGGTTCGTTACACTCACATGTACATTATACACTTATACATAATTCATACGTATAATACATGTGTTCGTAAAATAAAATATTAAAAAAATAAGAATAACATTTATTTTGAATTTGCTAGAAATTAAAGAAAAGTGAATATAAATTCATATTTTAAAAAGAAATAAATATTGTATATTATATATGTACATATAAAATTTATTTATATTTTTATTTGGACATCAAGATTTTTTTTTAAAAATTGTTACATTACAAAATTTAGTGAAAATTTCTTTTGTCATATTGACCAAAGTCTGAAATGAAGAAATATATTACTTAATCGAGATAATTATTTTGTTCGGTATTATTTTATCAAATTTTAACTATAATTTGTCAAATTTACTTAATGATCTTTATTTAAATTCAATGATAATTCAAATTAATTTAAAAATAATCCGAACTTAACTTTCAAATCCAAACAAAATCTAATTTGAAATAAGAAATCCGAAAATATCCGAACCGAATTTAATCCGATTTTTATTTGAAATTCATCCGAATTTTAATCCGATTTTGACCCAAACCGAAATCGTACCGATCCGAACCGAAACCGATTCAATTTATGCAAAACCGAAACTGGATCCGAACCGAATCAAATCCGATCCGATCCGAACCGAATAAAAATATATTATAACTGAAAAGTGATCTGATCCGAAACCGAACCGTTTACCCGAATTGTCAGGTCTGCTTTGTACCATGCTTGTTTTTTGCATCTGAAAATATATATGGAATTAGATTCACATGTATATTCCGTAAGTAAAACTAAGATAAGGCACAAATCCATGAAATCATTCATGAGCATGGAACATGGCAATTTGTATAATTTTGATCCCACTTTATTATAAACGTCCAAATGTAAGCTTAAATTATATGCTTGACAGCTCATGAATACAGATATGTATGATCATATTTTTTTTTGTGATTTTTCTGTTTATAATCATCACAATATTTACCAAATATTTTACACACCAGCTATATATATAGTCTATAAATATGCTGTTTTAGCTACAAACTCGATCACCAACAAAACAAAGTAGAAGCCTTTTCTTTCTTTCTCATCACTTGTACCAAATTAAACAAAGTATCTTTGAGTCCAAGAAATGGCTTCCACTACTAGAACTTCCTTAGCTCTCTTTTTTGCATTAAACTTTCTTTTCTTTTCTATGGTCGTATCATGTAGCAAATGCCCTGCCACCAAGCCACCACCTGTTATTCCCGAGGTTCCTTACACTGGAAAATGCCCTAAAGATGCCCTAAAATTAGGAGTATGCGCTGATGTTCTTAACCTGGTGAAGAACGTCGTCGTGGGATCTCCTCCTACCCTCCCATGTTGTGCTCTCCTTCATGGTCTTGTTGATCTTGAGGCTGCTCTTTGCCTTTGCACTGCCATTAAAGCCAACGTTTTGGGCCTCCACCTTAACGTTCCTGTTGCACTAAGCCTTGTCCTTAACAACTGCGGGAAGAAACTACCCAATGGCTTCGAATGTTCCTAAGTTCATCGATCAGCTATCAGCTAGCTATATATAATCTTGCACCAAGTTTATATCTGCTGCAAGAGTGTGGAATTTGTTATCATTTTATTATTATGCGTGGGTGAATTCTTGTTAATTTCAGTTCTTTTATCATTGCATTAATTATAGAAAGAAAATGCAAATTTGCCTTTTCTTTTTATACATATTTAATTGGTGGATTAATTAAATAAAAGTTCTTTCTGTAATATATGCTAGTTGTTCAGAGTTACTATTTTGATCAAGTGAACATTTAAGTGCATTAATGTTTACATTCTAGTTGCAAGTCATATACTCTAGTGTACTATAGGATTGAAGTAAACATTCAAAGTATAAATATATTAATTACTTATTCGGAACTTGAATTCTTTTGAGAATCTGGATTTAATATTGGATATTTAAAAATTTTCAGTTTAAGTTTTAAATATTTAAATATAAATATAAATATAAATTTGTGAATTTTAAATGACAATTTAATTAATCATATTGTTTGAAATAAATTTCTTCCAAAATACAATTTAATGTTAATTATGTAAACACAATATTATCACTAATTATGTCGGGTAATTAGCAGTACTGTTATTTGATAAATATATATTTAAAATTACTGTATTTTATATCCACATATTATATTCCTCATATTAATTATCAACTTGATGGGATATATAATGATCCTTCGAAAGAAAGTACTGTGTATGTGACACTATATCGTCAGTGACTAAATGCTGGCGAACAATAAAGCAGCCACATTCACATATACATGAAGAATAAGTGATTTGGAGAGAAACATGACTTTACCTTCTATCTCACATGCCTTGTCGATCTATATTTTCACTATACCTTTTCATGTGATAGAACTAGAGAAGAACAACCTGACTACATAACTTGTCAGTTTAGTGCAAAATTTAATTAACTGTAATTAAATTTGGTTATGATTAACAATTTTAAATTAAAACATTACTGATAGTGCAATTAATTTTTGTTTATTTACGAATCCATGTTGAGTAATATACAATCAAAACAATTTACATCTTTTGCAGTACTCTGATATTCCTAGCTACTATCTTTACATATAATAGACAACGGCGAAATCTGTCTGGTATGGTTTAATTGCAAAAATCGCCAGATAAAAGGTTTGTTTAATCAAAACTTTATTAACAAATTTTGCTAATGGTACCCAATTAACAAGTTGGCTTTCTCTTTTTCAAGTAGTAAACCTCTTGTTTGAGTTTTTGCCCGTATACGTATATTATATATCTCCTACGTACTTGTACCGTTCTCTTTTTCCTTTTAATTTATAACTTACATGCACGGTTCTATAGCTCTTTCCATGGCTATAAAAACGGCCAGCTAATTTCCACAGTAGCGTATCAGTTGAACTAGTCATTTTTTTTGACTGGGATTTGATCAAATTGGATGTTAGTAAAGCCTATGACCGAGTGGAATGGGGGTATTTAAAGGATAGAATGAAGCAAATGGGGTTCACGCATATATGGATTAAGTGGGTGATGTTGTGTGTTACCACAGTATCATACTCATTTTGTTTTAATGGTTCTAATATGGGGCCTGTTGTTTCAAGGAGGGGAATCGCCAAGGCGATCCCTAATCTCCTGATATGTTCCTTCTTTGTGTGGAGGGATTGTCGAGCTCAATTACCAAAGCTACTAGTACGGGAGGGATTCAAGGAAGTAAAGTTAGCCTTTCTGCTCCAGCTATAACTCATTTACTGTTTGCCGATGATAGCTTTCTTTTCTTCAGAGCAACGACAGCAGAAACAACTACTATTAAATATGTGCTAAACTTGTATGCAAAATGCTCAGGACAGGCTATTAACTATCAGAAATCATGTATCTTCTTTAGTGCAAATGTCCGTCGTGATAAGCAACATGAGCTGGAAAATATTTTGATGGTGAGGAATGATCTGAGTAACACAAAATATCTTGGGTTACCTTCGTTAATTGGCAGGTCTAAAAAACGTGTGTTTAATTTTATGAAAGAAAAGGTGTGGAAAAGAATTCAAGGTTGGAATTCTAAACTTCTCTCTCGAGCGGGGAAGACTGTTCTTCTCAAAACTATGGCGCAATCAATACCTTCTTACTGTATGTCATGTTTCCTACTTCCTAAATCTCTTTGTCAAGAAATCGAAAGGATGATGAATGGATATTGGTGGAGTTCGAACTCTAACAACAGTAAAGGTATTAAATGGCTATCCTGAGAGAACATGAATGGGGCTAAATGTAAGGGTGGTATGGATTTTCGCAATTTATATGGTTTTAATTTGTCACTTCTGGGAAAACAATGTTGGAGCTTTATGAATAATTTGAGCACGTTGGCTGCAAGAGTGTACAAAGCCAAATACTTTCCGGAAACATTTTCTTCATGCTACTATAGAAGGAGGAGCCAGTTTCATCTGGTCTGGAGTATGGTCAGCCAAAGAGGCACTCAAGGAGGGATTTCATTGGGTTGTCGGTGATGGTCAAGATATAAAAGTGTTTAAAGAACAATGGGTAAGAGACAAATCAAACTATAGAGTGGGTCTTGATTACAATAGTACAACGGGAAGTGTGAAAGTTAGTGACTTTTTCATCGAAGGCACTAAAGAATGGGATGTCAGTAAGGTCATGTCTATTTTTAACACTGATGATGCACGAGCTATATTATCAATTCGTATACCTTAGAATCAGGGGAGAGATAGAATGGCATGAACGTATTCTACTGATGGTAAGTACAATGCAAAGTCTGGTTATCAATTTTGGTGTGCCTATAACATGAGAAACAACAATGTATCATTTTTAGATGGGTGGAGACTCAATATTCCTCACAAGCTCAAAATTTTGTTATGGAGGCTGTGTAGAAATAACTTACCAGGTCGGAATTTATTACGAGGAAAATGAGTGTCTACACCCATCATTTGTCCTATGTGCAATGGTGATGTGGAGCACCTTCTTCACATTTTTTTGACTTTAGATTTGCCTCACAATGCTAGTATTTAAGAGGGGTTCAATATAATATGAGTTTAGTGGAATCTTGTCTGAATTAGCTGTTGGAAAAGTTGAGCAATGAGACTAGTGAGTCAATCATCACAATTGTAGAAGTTATATGGGGTATTTGGTTTGCCCGGAATAAGAAAGTTTAGGATAACAAAATCCTCACTCCGACTGTAGCTATAGAATGGAGCTCGAGACAAGTTACCGAGTGAAGGGAAGCAAAACAGAAATACAATATTGTAAGCAGAACTCGAGTAGAGAATAGTTCCAAGACCAATCAGAAGTGGGTAAAATCGAGTGCAGAAACACTAAAGTTGAATGTAGGTGCTTCGGTTTTCAGTGGAGCAGCGTCATTCTCATTGGGGTTGATCACCAGGGACGATAGAGGATGTTTTGTCCAAGGAAGAACAATTCGAGTAGAGGATGAGGTCTCTGTGTTTGAAGCTGAAACCTATGGCGTGTATGAAGCTCTGAAATGGATTGTGATTAAAGTGCATCAATTAGTTGTTATAGAGACGAATCCACTGTTAACAGTTCATGCTTTGGATAAATAGACAGACAACCTGCTTGAGGTAAGAAACATTCTAAATAGCTGTCGTGATCTACTTGGCTCTAGGAGTAATGTTTCTGTTAGATTTGTTAAAAAGCAAGCGAATAAGGCAACCCATCAAATGGCTCGCATTCTTTTTTCGTTAAATAACTTCAATGTTTTTATGTCTCATCCCCCTACTTTGTTGGAGACCCTGCTATATGACTCTTTAAATTAATGAAAGTTCTTAGTTTTTCAAAAAAGAGATGAGTGGTAAATAATTTTTTTGTCAAATATAATTGTTGAAAATTTTCAGAAATATCAAAATATTATATATATTCAGATATTAGTATAGAGATATATATAAAATTAATTAACAAATATTCATGAAGTTTAAAAAAGAAATTAAGGTTATTAGAATATTTAGACCGAACTTTAGATCTTAATTCTAAAATAAATTCTAAAATGTCAAGGATCCAAATATCTTTATATATAAATGATCAAAGTTTACATAATTTTATTATGAGAAATATTAGGGACCCCAAAAATAATCCCAATTTTTTTTACCAAATAATGTGGCATGACATATGTCTTGTTTTAATTCGTGGACGTATATGCACGTAGGGTCTTATATTATTATGGGAATGTTACCAATTACACACTTAACAACTCATCATCATTTGAGATAATTTTTGAGATCCTAGCATTTTTCTTGATTTTATGAAGATGCAAATTTTTAAAAAGTATAGCAGGAATGGGAGATATGTATTAATTGTATACTAAGTGGTTGTTTGGTTAACATTCATTTACCCGGGAACTTAGAATACATAGGAGGTACTATTTTTAACTGTGTTTGGTTGACATATATACGGGAAGTAGAATTTTTTAGCAAGTTGAAATCCCCACAAAAGGGGTGAAGTTGCTTAACTAGGAAGTGGAGATACATATCTCTCAACCAAACAAAAAAAATCTACTTCCAAGGAAATTAAGGGTTTTAAATACCCCTGAATTATAACTTCCATAGTAAATAAATACCATTAACCAAAAAAGCACTAAAGATGCATCTGATTTAACTTTAACTAAAAAAAGATGCATGTGATTAATTTACCTGTATTCGGGGATGCGTATAATTAGTGCAGAGAGGCACCTCTTGATAAATTATTGGCCATAGAAAATCTAGTGTTTTAAAACAAAATAAACCATTAATTGATTTATCTAAATCTTATGCTTACTACCCATCATCAATCAAAATTGAAGGGAATTAAACTACATGAACAATCAAGTAAAGTTATCCTAAAGTCTTTCTGGGTTATCTCTCACGCACGACTTATCTCACAATTAATTGAGTTCTGTTAAGAATATGTTGGAACGAGAAAGGGAGGAGGAGGAATCAAACCCCATTTGTTTGGTTTGATTTATTTCATAAAAAAGTCTATACATAAAACCAGGATTAAGGAGTTCTTCAAGAGAGAATCAGTTTCTGGTGAAATAAAAATGGTGGAGGGAAATAAAACTACTGATATAATTGTTTGTTATGCACCGACGATGATAACAACAACTGGGATTTGGCAGGGCGATAATCCATTGGATTATTCTTTGCCACTTTTTATACTGCAATTAACAATGATTGTGTTAATGACTCGTATTCTTGTTTTTGTTTTAAAACCCTTTCGCCAGCCTCGTGTTATCTCAGAGATCCTCGTAAGTATATACATGTGCGTCTTCGTATAATACATGTACTTGTCAAATGCAAGTTTTTTTTGCTATGATATCATTTTTAATAATTACCTTGAAATGAGTTCATTTCGATATTGACATGCATATTAACTATTCCTTCTGTGAATGATCATGAGTATTTAATTTTATAGGGTGGAATATTATTGGGACCGTCAGTCATGGGGCAGAACAAGAAACTTGCTGAGACAATATTTCCTCTAAGAAGTGTAATGGTTCTCGAGACCATGGCAAATATAGGCCTTCTCTACTTTCTTTTCCTAGTTGGAGTAGAAATGGATCTTGGTGTGATTCGTCGAACTGGTAAAAAAGCCCTTGCTATTGCGGTAGCGGGTATGATTTTGCCTTTCTTAGTAGGCATTTCATTTTCTTTTTTGTTACTCCAGAAAACACAAATGATAAAACAAGGCACTTTCATACTATTTCTTGGGGTAGCCCTCTCAGTCACTGCCTTTCCCGTGTTAGCTCGAATACTAGCTGAGCTCAAATTACTCAACACGGAAATGGGAAGAATTGCCATGTCTTCAGCTCTTGTTAATGATATGTGTGCATGGATTATGCTGGCGTTTGCCATAGCATTGGCTGAGAACCAAAGCATGACATTTACTTCTTTTTGGGTGATTCTTTCTGGTGCCGCATTCGTCGTTTTCTGTATATTGGTAGTTCGTCCTATGATTGGATGGATAATTAATAAAACACCCGAAGGTGAAAACATTAGTGAATTTCATATATGTCTCATTCTCACAGGAGTAATGGTATGTGGCTTTATCACAGATTCAATTGGAACGCATTCTGTTTTTGGAGCATTTATTTTTGGATTAGTAATTCCCAATGGGCCTCTCGGTGCTACACTTATAGAGAAGCTTGAGGACTTTGTCTCGGGGCTTTTGTTGCCTCTTTTCTTTGCCATTAGTGGACTTAAGACGGAAATTTCTGCCATTAATGGAGTTGGAACGTGGGCGCTCATAGTTTTTGTAATTGTTTTGGCATGTGCTGGGAAAATAGCAGGAACTCTTATTGTTGCATTATATTATAGGATGCCATTTTATGAAGGGGTCACCCTTGGTTTGCTCATGAACTCCAAAGGCCTTGTCGAGATGATTGTTCTAAATGTTGGTAAGGATCAAAAGGTATACGGTCTCTAACTCTCACTTTTTGTATATAATTAATCCAGTGTACAAAATATTATGTAACACATACCTAGTATATAATTAACATGGCATATATATGTATAAGGATCGGAATCACTCATCTTACTTAATTTGTGTGTTTTTTATGTGCCAAACAATTAGGTATTGGATGAAAAATCATTCGCAATTATGGTTCTTGTAACTCTGGCTATGACAAGCATCATCACCCCAATTGTTACGACAATTTACAAGCCTGCAAGGAAGTATGGATCATACAAAAGAAGAACCATACAGAGGACGAAACTGGATAGTGAATTTAGAATATTAGTATGCGTTCATTCTCCAAGAAATGTCCCAACAATCATCAATCTCCTCGAAACCTCAAATCCAACCAAACGATCCCCAATATGTGCCTATGTCCTCCACCTCGTAGAACTCACAGGTAGATCCTCCGCCATGCTAATTGTCCACAACAACAGGAAAAATGGCAGTCAGCCTCTTAATCGTACACAAGCTCAGAGCGACCACATAATCAATGCTTTCGAAAATTTTGAACATCATGTCCAATGTGTGACTGTACAGCCACTCACAGCAATTTCACCATACTCCACCATGCATGAAGATATATGCACAATCGCAGAAGATAAGCGTGTGGCTTTCATTATTATTCCATTTCACAAACAACAAACAGTTGATGGAGGAATGGAAGTTATGAATCCGTCTTTTCGGATGATTAATCAGAATCTATTAGCTAATGCTCCATGTTCGGTCGGAATTTTAGTTGATCGAGGGTTTACTTCTTCAGTCAAGTTATCAGCACATCAAATTTCTCACCATGTTACTATGCTTTTCTTCGGTGGACCTGATGATCGAGAAGGTTTAGCATATGCATGCAAAATGTCGGATCATCCCGGCGTGAATCTCACTGTAATGCGGTTTCTTCCGGGAGATGACATGAGTGAAACAAATTCAGAACCATTTTTTGACCAAGATGACCCTAGGGTTCTAACAGTTTTGACAGATCATGATAAAGAAAAACAATTAGATGAGGATCATATAAGTGCATTTAGAGCAAAGAGTATAAATGATGATTCCATCATATACACCGAAAGAATAGTAAATAATGGTGAAGAAACCTTGGCAGCAATTAGATCAATAGACAATATTCATGATCTATTTATAGTTGGGAGAGGGCAGGGCATGATGTCCCCGTTGACTGCTGGTTTGACCGATTGGAGTGAGTGTCCGGAACTTGGAGCAATCGGAGATTTGTTGGCTTCATCTGATTTTGGTGCCACGTATTCGGTCTTGGTGATGCAACAATACGTGGGTTTGGGGCCACATGGAGATATGGTGGTTGGAACGCCAGACACTCCCGGCGGATATAATGAATTCGGTAGTCGTTTGATCCGACCACAGTCAAAAGCACATCCTACAATATTAAATACCCCTTGATAAAAATTGGTGGTGTATTTAGTTCATAGATTGTAGATCATTTAGGTTTATTCAGTTATTTACAATTTATATAGTTGATAATATATATTATACTTTTTTTTAATTTCCTTCACTCGCAAAATATTGAAAATAATAAATATAATGTATTGATTAGGAACTAGGAAGTAATGAATGGTACTACCCGACACTAAATTTTTTAAAATTATTAATTTTCTAATATTAGTATGGCTTCAAAGTTTATAAATTTATTTTTTATGAACGGATTAACTATATGGATAGAAAGATTATACAAAAATAAGTACGTCTACAAATTTTTATCAAATCTTACCATCATGAGTTTATAATATGGATACTATATATAATACATTCTTATCGTTAAAAGTATAAAGGAGGCAAAAATTATATAAAGTACTAGTTGGAAATTAGATATGTCTTGTATTATATTTTATTTATAATATATTATAAATTATTTCATGTTGTTGGCAAAAATTTATATGAAGTATCTTCGACAGAGGACTAATTTCTACTCCATTTAAGAGTATTTCACTGAACAAAACTCATATAAAAGAAACTAATATTATTATAAAAATTGAAAATGTCACCCGTTGTATTTTTTGATATCCAACTAACCCATCTCATACTGTTAAACAAACAAATCAACGGCTGAGATTAAAAAAAAATACACATGCGCACGCTCTATCTATAATAGAGCGTACATACATATTTTTTTATTTCTCATTTTACCCTTTAAAATATACGCTCTATTATATGCCTTTAACGAATACACACCCGTATTTACCCGTATTTCCCCAGAAATACACTTGTTGTTTTATGATACCATTTTTTAGAGATTTAGAAGAAAGTAATTATATATTGGGTTTTTTTCTAATATGTCCCATTTTAAAAACTAATTTACTAATATACCTCATTTATAATTGTATTTATAAATATATCTTAAATTCAAAATGATACCAATTTTAAAGTTGCTTACCCACCCTCCTTGGTGACTTGTGTTGTATGAGTTAAATGAAGACAACGGTTTCATGTAGAAAATCGTTGTAAAATAAATATTGTATGAAATAACAAGACACATCATTTTGAGAAAAAATCATTGTATGAAATTCATAAAGACAATGATTTTGTATGTAAACACAGTTGTATATTTTCTTATATTGTTAAATGCATAAAACGGTTCGTTTTTTATGAATTTTGGTTTTTTTTACCTATAACTTAGAAAAATATATTTAATTATGTATACATACAAATATATATATTTTGCTAGTAATTAGTAGATACTTTTATGGTTCGAATAATAGTTATTAGTATGCTTTCTTGTTTAAAAGTTAGGATATAAGGATTAGGAATTTTTATAAAACTATAATTAGCTCCATATTAAATTAAAAATATTTTTTTCGATGATCCAACCGTACGGATGTTAAGATCTTTTGGTTCAGTTATGTATAAAAAAAACTAAAATTTTTAAAATTTATTTTGTGTGTTTTTTAACTAAACTAATAAAATGTGTTTAAAAATATTTTTCGTCTTATTATGAAAAAATAATTTTTGTCATAATCTGTGAAACAGACAACGGTTTTCTTAAAAATTGTGTTGTATGAGTTAAACGAAGATAACGATTTTCTACATAAAACCGTTGTAAAATAAACCGTTGTGTAGAGTTCTTGTTTTTTAACTAAACTATTGTATGGAGTTATTGTTTTGCACAATATGACATATAAAAAATATTGTGTGATTGAGTTTTTTAGGTAATGGATTTAAAATTGTCGTATAACACATGGATCAGACAACAGGTTTTCGAGGGAAAATAAACCATTATATGCTAATTCTGGACAATATTTTTTTGACAGAACGTTGTCTGAAACTGTGTTTTTCTTGTAGTGTATGTCACTGAATCCGGATTTATAATACTAGTTTTCTTAATGATAGACCACGTGCTAGCTAGGTCGCTGTTATCGTTAATTAGCTGGATGGCTGAATTAATCTGATTATTTCCATTATCGTGTAATGTTCTTGGTGCCAACACACTGATCAAACAAATCTGATATTTATTAAGCAGTTCGTATATATATAGGCAATGTTCTATTTTAAAATAAGAATGAAATTATCTTTTTCTTTGCTGGAAGCATGCATAATGGTTATCAGTTCTTTCACCTTTTCTGAAATTTTACTAGTTTGATCAATTTGCTAGATATTATGAGGCCAGCTATATATATAAAAATGTATTATATATTTCTTGCACACATTTAGGGGACTTCTTCACCACCGGTGCTTCCTTTTAAAAAGGTAAAAAGATTCTGGCAAAATACGTACACTCACGGCTCACCAGCCTAGTAGGTAAGAGCAACTCCAAAGTAGTTACATATTTTGAACTCCTAAAATATATTAAATTTAGGTATTTTGAATCTCTCTCCTCCCTATCGTTGGAAATTGAAACTTAGTGATGCATTCCTATTTCGTCCACGTGACATAAATATTGGTAAGGAGTTTGTCCCGTTGGAGATGCTCTAACCATTTTACATCAGAAATTATGCATGTGCATATACCTAGCTAGGTCTGCCTATCTAAAATGGAGAGATCATGGCAACCTGAGGATATAGCCCAAAATATAATTATTAATTTTAAACTTCACTCTGAATGCATGTAAATGTAAATCTTAATATTCGAGCATTTTACAATCATAAATATTTGGAAATACAAGTAGCAATAAATTAAGATGACTCAACCGGGGATTGGTTATATCATCAAGTAATTACTGCTGTACGTACTTAGATCATAATCAAAATAATATAATCCATTAAAACAACAAGTACTCAATATTGAAGATGAAGAAAAAAGATCACAGTACAAGTAGCAACTTTATAAGGTTGGTACATAATCATTATTTGGCACAGAATTGAATTAAGGGCAGTGGAAACCAGTGGGAACTTTCTTGCCGCAATAGTTGAGCAGCAAGTTCAAATCAACGGGAACGTTGAGGTTAATACCCAAGACATTAGCTTTGATAGCGGTGCATAGACAAACAGCGGCCTGAAGATCAACAAGCCCTTCAAGGAGACTGCAGCATGGCTTTTTTGGTGGGGATCCAACCACGAGACCAACCAAGCCACTAAGAACATTAGCACAAGCACCCAACTTAAGGGTGTCTCTCGGGCAAGTTGCCACCTTGGGATATGGTGTTGATGGGGATTTAGGCGCGCTCGGTACCGGAGGAGGGCATTTCGGTTTGGGTGCAGGTGGTGGTGGGCATTTTGGCTTCGATGCAGGTGGCGGTGGGCAATAAGTAGAAGTGACCAAAGTGAAGAAGAGAAGGTTTAAAGCTAAAACAAAAGTTGCTGATGTTAAAGACTTGGACGCCATATCGATTAGCACAAAACGCAAACCCTATGTAGCTAGACTGGCTTTGGGCAGAGGGAGTGTTTAGTATGTTTGTGGTGAAAATGGTTATATGTATTGAACTATTTATAGATGGTTAGATTAAAAATGTTATCATTTTTTTTTTTTTAAGAAAAGGCATTATATATAGAGGCCCATGTGAATTGATTTGGCTGGAAACCATAAGTGGTTTACTCAGGATCATCAAGCTGGCAGCCGGATGCAATTTGTAAGATTAAAGATGATGTTTTGGAGCTTTGTGATGTTTTATTAGTTGTCATTTCTATCATATTTGAAGTATGCAATAATCGGTTCCTTCATTATTCAGAGCATGATTATTGCTTCCTGTACATTCATATAAGTTCAACATCGTTTTCTCTTAGATAAACATGGTGGGGAAGTGTTATGTCTATGAGATTTTTCAGATTCAACAGAATATATGCATTCCCCTTTTAAGTTTATTCTATTAATTAAACTATTTTCGCTGAACGTACTCCAATATGTCAATATCTATTTTTTTTTCCTTTCTATTATATTGATCTGTGCACATAACATTTTATAAACTACATATAGCTAGGATTAGGCGGTCAATGGATCGGAGCTCCGATCCGATCCGGAGCCGGATATGGATTTATATAAAATCAATCTGATCCGTTAACAATCTGATTCGATAAATATGGATATGGATTGTATACGATTCGATCCGCTAACAACCCGATTCAAGTAAATATAATTATATATAAATAAATATAATTATATTTATAGATATTATATTTATATAAATATGTAAAATCCAAGTATTTTAGTTTTGCTGCGAATAGTTACCTTAATCTGTTGTAAAGTTTATTAGTCAAATTTAACTTTAATTTAACTCATTGGATAATTAATTTTTGTATTTTATATCCATATATATAAATTCAGACAAGATACATACTCTAATTTGACTCATTTTAATAATTATCATTAATGTAATATATAATATTTATGGTGAACTTTGTACAAATTTTGAAATATTAAGTTAAGTTCAGTAATATAAATTATATCATAACATATATAGGTTTGGATAAAATTCATAATCTCATTTTGGTATCCACTACCCGTATCAAATATTGATATAATATAATAAATTTTATATGAAAATTGACATATCACATAAATAAATAATGAATCACCTATAAAAATATTATAATATGAGTAAATTATTAAAAAAAACATATACAAAATATTCTTAGTACTTTGAAAAAAAATTTGAATAAGATTTAAAATACAAAGAATTAAAAACAAAAATTAAATATGAATTAAAATTTATAAAATATTATTGTATGAACAAATATTAAATAAAAATTAACACATACAAAATATTACAAATAATATAAAGGAAAAATTAAGATATTTAAAATAAATTTAGGAAATATTTAAAATAATTTAAACTCATTATGTGAAATTTTAAACATAAAATAGTTAAATATAAATATTTTTATATTTATATTTATTATGTTATATTATAACAAAGAAGCCGCGTTTCGCGACGGCCTCATAATAAATTTTAAATTTATTAAAATTATTTTTAATATTGAAAATATTTAATAAATATATAATTGTAATATATTATAGAAATTTATTTAAAAACGCTTATTAATTTTATTTTAAAATGAACAAATATTAATTAATTTATTAAAAGTTAATTACACCTATATTGGTCAATTGGTAGATTTAAATAAATTGAAACATAAATCAAATAATTAATAAAATTATTACGAACATTAAGCAACAATAATAACAAATATTAAAAATAACATTATGTATTTGTAATTTTCCAAATTGCAAATTATAAGAACATACTAATAACATTATTTCCTTTGAAATTTTTAAGTTATGCCGATGTAACGATCAATATATAAGGTTCACCATCTTCCTTGTATAGATTTTGTTCTAACAACTAAACAAATTTTTCCCGCAAAGTTACATTACTGGTGACAGAACTGCATATGATAAAATTTGATATAACAAAATTATATTAAACCAAAATAGTAGTACTAAATTTATAAATATTATAAAATCAAAGAATAATTTTAAAATATATATGTGTATTATAATTCACAACTTATTAACTTGTTATGATCCTAAAATCTCTTCTTCTCCATAAGCCGCTAACAATATCAATGCCGCCAATGTACGTCAAACAGTCCATGACGTTTAGATAAATATTGCTAACATTATGTAAATATTGAAGAATGTAATTTAAAATTATATATGTGTATGTGACTTATAATATCTTATTTTAGCAAAATATCTAACAGTATATTAGTGTTATTAACACGTGCTTCAATTATATCGGGAAACATGAACTCAAATTCATGTAGTGGTATGTTAATGATTTAATGATTTTTTCTTCCAACCTTTTTGGGGTCGTTGTACGTAAAAATATCACTTTAAACTCATATGATAATGGTCTGTATCCGCCGGTACTTGCAACTATTTTTAAGTTTTTAATGTTATATAAAGACATTTCTTCCAAAATATATTTGAATCCAAAAAATAGATGGTTTTGAATCGTTTCACGGATAAGATTTTTCTGTCAAAAAGTTAGTATGAATGCATATTGTAATAAATTAATAAATAACACAAAAATTTATCAACCTTCTCATCAATTAAAATCATGTCAAGACTAAATTGATCGTCTATTTGTGTATTGATTGCCTCCCACATCGTACATACTTTCACTCTTATCATCCAATTGTCTCTATTGTTATTCAAAACATTTAAGAGAGTGTAATTCATGATGTATTAAACGTTGAATGTAAATAGCTCTGTGATAAATTTGTTGTGATTTATTTTTTTATGCTTCATCTTTCATTTATTAAATTATATAAATGATTATCTATTATTTTTTAGATGGAAACACATTCAATTTAGGTAAAATAATAAAATTAACTTTTTTATTATAGATACTATATTTTTGAAAAAATCAAAATAGTTTCAATTTTTAATAATTTAATGTCTTTTCTAAAATTTCTAATTACCTTATGTATAATAAAGTCTTTTCTAAAAATTCTAATTATCTTATATATAATAATGTCTTTTCTAAAATTTTGAAACTTATCTTATGAATAATAATATTTTACTTGACTTGAGCAGAAAGTTTAGAGAATATAACATAACTTAGATTTTTTTATTTATAATTTGGAGAAAGTTTAGGAGAATATAAAATAACTTAGATTTTTTTATAATTTTTAATATTAACTAATTCAAAAATTCGAGAAAATTAGAAAAAGATATTGGAACGATTTGAGAACGCCACATAAATGCCCTCGTCTTCTTTTTATATATATATTGATTACAATATTTATTAATATATAAATTATAATATATTATGCGTGTAGCACGGGAAAATAATTTAATTATAAAAAATTAGTAAAAATTTAATTGGATTGGATATCCGATCCGATTACCCGTGATCCGAATGTAACGGATATGGATTGACGTTTAAAATATCCGACACTTGATCCGATCCGATTCGAAAAAATAAATGAATTTGGATATGGATTTAAGGTGATCCGATACAAATTCGATCCGTTGATAGGCCGATAGTCTTAGTATCAAGGAAAAAAGAAGGAAAGAATAGTCTTAAAATAATTTTACTAGTAAGTTTCTATATTGCACCTGTCAGTTACAGGAGATCGATATGTTGGTAACATTGAAATAATTTCATACATTGCACATATTTTTATCATTTTACAGTGACTAATAATTACTTAGTGATGCACCTCGAGAACCCACACTCGAGAACCCAAGGGATGCACCTCACCGGAAAGGTGGCAGCAACATGAAGCCAGGATCAGGGAGCATGAAGTCAGGACCAAACAACAACAGCAGCAGAAAGATGTAGTAATGTCCTCGTTGGCCATTAGTGTTAATGTTTGTTGATTTATTTTTGTAAACCCGAATGTGATTATTATTATTATTGCTACACTGTAGCTTGTATGATTTCACCTAAACGCTACCTCCTCTATGTGTTTTGCACAGGATTGGGCTCTAGCCTCATTACAATTAAAGCAATTTTAACTAATTAGATAAATAAAATAATTCTATTTATTTAATTGATAATTTATTCCTTCAGGCAGAGCTAGTTTTTAGAAAGATGCAATTAAAAGAAACAAAATTAATTATTAAGGTGGGCTTTTGGTTGCATAATAACAGGGGTTGTTGAAAAACATTCCAATATGTAGAAAGAAAGATATAAAAGAGCTTAGCGGGGCAAAAAAAAGAGAGAGAGAGAGTACAAGGGAACTAGGGTCTTAGCACTTGACCTATTCAGTATTCATGCAAAAGGTGGTGAACGTTGAGATACAAAAGTATTGGTTCCGATCATGCATATATAGGTCCTTAATTAAGCATCAAATTATATTGAATATTATGTTGATCCTCGTTACGATATTACCTAGCTTGGATGTATATGCGTTGACTTGCCCTCTAACTACTTATTATAAAACTCGGATGTATATGCGTTGACTTGCCCTCTAACTACTTTAATATAAAAAAAATCAAAGATTAATATAAATGAATCGGAGATTAATATATATGTTTAATATTTCATTACGTACGTATACATATACTATAAATGTATTATGCATGGGTAGACAGAATGGAAAAGCACATATATTCGTATAAGACACATAGTTGATCTAACAAATCTCATTTATTCGTATA
Organism: Oenanthe sinensis; assembly: GCA_028671895.1. Taxonomy (NCBI): domain Eukaryota; kingdom Viridiplantae; phylum Streptophyta; class Magnoliopsida; order Apiales; family Apiaceae; genus Oenanthe; species Oenanthe sinensis. The sequence goes on along the minus strand of CM053812.1, from coordinate 26,363,245 downwards.
TATTTAAACTGAATGGAAAAGGATACATTGCATTAATCTTACAGATATGAAAGAAGGCGAGGTGCCTATTATATGACACTAACACAATACATTTAAACAATACCAGTACGCGATAGCTGAGAATTCGAGTGTACTACAAAATAAGACGAGGAAGAGAGACACGTCATTGGAATGCATACAATAGTGAAAACTACTCGCATTTGAAGCCAGTGGGAACCTTCTTGTCACAATAGTTGAGTAGCAAGCTCAAATCAACGGGTACATTGAGGTTAATACCCAAGACATTAGCTTTAATGGCCGTGCAAAGACAAACAGCAGCATCAATATCAGCAAGACCACTTAGGAGACTGCAGCATGGTTCCTTTGATGGGGTCCCAACAACAAGACCAATCAAGCCTCCGAGTACATTTGCACAAGCACCCAATTTTAGGGCATCTCTAGGGCAAGTTGCCGCTGAAGGAGGTGTTGCCACCGTAGGTGGAGGTTTTACAACAGTTGGAGGTGGTGTTGGCGTTACAACAGTTGGAGGTGGTGTTGGCACTTTAGGTGGAGGCGTTACAACAGTTGGAGGTGGTGTTGGCACTTTAGGTGGAGGCGTTACAACAGTTGGAGGTGGTGTTGGCACTTTAGGAGGCGTTATTGGAGTTTTTGGTGTCGGGGGAGTTTTTGGTGTCGGGGGAGTTTTTGGTTTCGGTGTTGGTGAAGAATGTGGTGGGGATTTTGGCGTGTGTACAGGTGGTAGTTTTGGCTTTCGTGAAGGTGGTGGAGGGCAATAAGTAGAAGTGACCAAAGAGAAGAAGAGAAGATTCAAGGCTAAAAGAAGAGTGATAGATGCTACAACCTTGGAGGCCATCTCGACAAGAAAATAGACCTTGAGGTTTTAGCTAGCTTTGTAATCTCTATGAGCTTTGTAGAGCTAGAGAGAAGGGCTAGTTTGTGTTGGAAATTAATGGTTACAATGGTTGCTATTTATAGATGAAAATTTTAGATCTTTTTTGTTCATTTTTAGTAAAGAAATTCATATTAATTACTAATAAATTGAGACATAATGTGAATAGATTTAGTTTAAATCGATAAGTATCATATATTTGGGCTTTCCAACTTGAAGGATGAGACAAAAAGAATTGAAAATGTAGCAAGGAGATCATATATGTGTTCCTTGGAATTATGGGAATGTCTTGGCACGATTGATTAATCAAAATTTGTTAAATTAACTAAATATATTTTTTACATATATTAAAGAATGTGAATTTATTACTTTTTTAAATTAAAAAAAATCTTGTGTCCTAATATTATAAATTTATAAAGATTTATTGTAAAAGGATGGACGGACCTCTCAGTGGACAGTGACCACAGTTCTCTAATTCTATAAATTTAAAGAATATTTTATTGTAAAATATTCTAATCCTATATATTCTAGCATAAAGATTCTGTAGTACTCGACCTGCAATCACGCCTTCCCTGCATGTAATTTTCTTTGGATTGTATACTTACTCGACAAAAAAATCTCCAAAAAAATGCACCCATTGTCAAACGAAGTTTTTGCATTCAAACTCAGCAAAGCGACAGGACATCAAACTAATGGCTAGGAATTGACGAGTACGAGCTCGATCAGCTCAAACCAAAGGTTTAGTGCGTGCGTGCTACAAGAGCCCGTCCCATTTTAGTAATCTTACATTAACTTCGGTTCAATTCTAATGGGCATTGAGTCATTGACTCATACGATTAACATAAATCAATATGTCGACGAATAAATTAAAAATCGACTTCTGAGTTTGAAATGCTCAATTCCCTTGAAAAAAGGGATGCCTAGCTGTTTTTATAATCACTTGTATCCAAAACTCACATTATTAATAATATATGGATAATACATTTTTCACTATATAGTCGTGCATCATTGGCTCATTGCTGCCGAAACTCTTGACTTTCTTACATCCGAAATGTTTTCTTCTATTTAACAAGTTAGACTTTGCTTCGTGAGAATTTTCATCTTATTTGTTGATTCGATGACACTGCACGTCGATCTATATCAACCAAATTTTAAGCTTTGCTTAGCATGCAACTGCTGTAATTAATACGAGATTAAAGGTTCGAGACAAAAATACAGATGTTTATATATTTGAATTCTCATCGATATGACCGTTATTTAATAAAAAAAACAAAGGAGAGACATGCATGGCAGTGAAATCCAAATGATAAATTATTAACCAACTACATGTTATAGCAAATTTGGTCTACACATTTTTATGGATTTTCACACATAAATATTCTCGTAATTGGTACTACAAGAGTGAACGAAGAGCAATCACTAGCTAGTATGAAGGGGCCATATTGACAGAGACCTGATGCGTCCCTGAAAGATGATTGCTTGGCCAGCTGCACAAGTTGATCGCAGTTGGCTTGAGATGATGCTACATTGTGCAATGACTTGACTTGGTATATTTAGTTTTCATGTGTTTCGTATTTTTATAAATCGTAAGTTACAAAATGCAAATCAAGGAGGGAAATATCATGGAGATCGTAACCCTACAAGTGATTCAACACAAAAAAATTATGTTGTAATTGTCCGAATTTGCGTTTAAAATCATTCTACTGTCCTAAACATCCTCATGCTGAATTCTTATTCATTCTTTAATTCATATTATGCTATACTAATATTTATAATTACAAGCTTATAAGTCGTGTAAGTTTTCTATCCATAGTTTATTGTACACATACCATGATGTTATCCCCATCGTATATATGCTCTAAATATGGTCTATTATTCTATAAATTAGGAGTTCAGATATTAGTTACCTAGCTCCATTATGCCTGCCTCTTGAAATATGACATGGTAACCTCAACTGCTGCAAGCCACAGAAGAATCAGTAGGAAAAATATATGAAATTTTAAATTTTGACTTAAAATATAATTAAACATATAAAGAGCACAATAAATGAAGCTAGATCAGTAAGTCAATCTTAGATACGAGTACTTAAGAAGGGCATTTAATGTAGAATTCTTAAGTTGTGTTTGAGAACATGCAGGTGTTTGGATGATGAACTACGAGTATGATATTGAAGATTTTTGTGCCTTGCATGGCCCCTGTTTCTCAATCTTGTCATTCGAGGGACCAAAGGAGAGGAGATCATTATGGGGGATACGTGAATACATGGACTGTGAAAACAAAAACAGAGACAGAGTTGGCTCTTCTTGCATCTTTTACTTTTGCCAAAAGATTACCAAAAAAAAATGATATGCTCCAGAAGGGAGCAAACGAAACAATCTGCAGTTCACTCATGAAGGCAACATATAATTGTTTAGCATAATTTATCTTGATTTTACCGGCATTTCTGCAATGTTTGTGTCAACCTGGCCTTTTTAGTTTGGCATTTGTCAGTTTTAATTATTATTCCATTAAAACAGGGAAACATTGGAATTGTTTGGCATTAATTGTTTCTATATACCTGCAGACATCCTTTAAACATATAATTTAAACTCTATATTTGTCTCTTATGTAAGAGCTACGTACTATATCTTAGCAAGTTTTTGATCTATTACCAAGTCCCTTAATTAGCTAGACGTCTGATTTTCATTTCTTCAAAAAAATTGGAAGAATTTTGTTCCTCTAATTTAACAACTTCCATCTTCACCGAAAACCAGATCCTGCGACAATTACATACATGTTTCGTGTCATGAGCAACATTGCAATTGAGAACACAAATTGTGTCTAGTATTTCAATTCACAAAGATACGTCAGGTTAAAAGCATGTCCATCTCCTACACCAAAACTATATACCTTGTTGCAGTTTGGAACAGCCAGCGCCTGAAGAGAATGGGGCGTAGGGATGGAGAATGAAGAGATTTAAAAATGTATGGTGTGTATGTATTTGCTATTGGAATTCTTTAGCAAACGTTTTTTTCCCGCATTGCGAAGGTAGGCTACATTGAATTGGCAATATACTATGAACTTAATATCATTACAATAACTCCTGTCAAAAAAAATATCATAATAATAACTTAATTAAGTAATTTATATACCATGTAAATCTGAATTATAGTAATTAACTTGCTTACTTTAAAAAATACCCCAACAACTCACTGTATTTGTGAAACAAACATATGCCATTGCAAACCCTTGCATGCTCTAATTGCTAGGTATAAAGCATTAATTTCTTCAGCAAAAAATATCTCGCAAAATAAACAAAGTTTGTGCCTAACATAAATTACTCAAATTGTGACACAGAAAATATAATAGGATCGAAATTATATTGGAGCATGAAATAATCCTTCGAGTTCAAGTATTATTTATGTTAATAAAAGATTATATACAATTGAAAGCAATGCAACTGCAGGAATATCAGGGGGTATCACGAAATATGGACCCAAATGTGTTCTCTCCACTATATGTGACATAGAGGAAACCATCCTCATCCTTCTTGTCATCGTATATCGCAGACAAAATTGCCCCTGCGAACACAAACAGAACAAGAGTGTGTTATAAACAAATGCATACAAGCTCCACAGCAAAAAAGCATACTACTGTCATTTTGCAAAATATGAGTAAAGTCTGGCATTTGCCTGTTGGTGGCAGCACATTATCCACAAAAATGAAGATTGCTTTTTCCGCACTTAGTTTGATTCTCTTGCGAATAACATAGACAAATTGTCCCACAGTCAAATCGGATGGGACGAGATACCTAAAATATACAAAAATAAAAAACAGATTGAACATCAGCAAAGATTGACTAGACCACTAACTAGCAGAAACAATATTATAGAGTAACTTTACACATGAACAATTAGTTATGACAGAACATAATTTACAGCTAAAATCCTTGCTGATCTTATTGTATGGAATGGATAGCCAAACAAATTATACTCAAAGAATCTAAAGGGCTGCCGGTAACAATTGGTACTCAATTCACATATGGCACAGCCACAACTTTAAAGGACAAAGTAAAAAAAAACATACTTGCAAAAAGACACACACACACGTTTGGAGAGAGAGTAGAAGCACTATATTTAACATGAATTGAATATTTAGCCGCACAATGTCCCAAATTTTGCACAATGCAAAAAGTAAGTTTGTTACTTTTTTACAGATGGTGCTAGCATTCTCGCAAACTCTCAAGTCTCACCTCAATAATATTAGTCATGTGATATACTACAATAATATAAAGATAGTCTATTATCTTTCTTAGTGTCAAAAACTACTTTTTTACAACCTGCATTTCTGTATGACTGCAACTAGTACTTTAGAGAGAGTGTTTCTTTTGCCAGGTACCTGAGTTGAGTCTTCACTATACCTGAACTATGTTTCTTTAGGTAGTAATGTCATGAGGGCACTTAAGTAATTTCTGAGTCAGCTGTGCGCTAGAGTCTATAAATAGATGTCATGGGTGTAATTTCAGGATTAGGCATTATAATGATATGAAAATGGGACTTAGTTCCACCAATCTCTTTATCTCTCTCTTCTCTCTAACTGAATCTCTCTCTAGATTTCTTCCTCTAGAAGCTATCTTCTCTATCTCTCTATTTTTTTTCTGTTGTTTCGCTGTCTCTCTCTGCTATTTCTCTCTCATTTCTATCTCTATTCTGCTCTAATTCTCTTCATTACACTATTATCTACTGCATTTACATTCTCAAATCCCCACCCCAAAAATATATAAAATCTCACTTCAGGAACATACAAATTATACAATTCCTGACAGAAATATACATACAGTATTGCAAATTTGAATCTTTTAAGATATAAGATGAATTATACAAGAATACTAAAAGCAAAGAGTGCAACAGTATCAGCACATGTAAACTATAAATTATAGAAGACAGCACTGCTGCTATGTTATATACCGGACCTATGAGGAAAGTGGTACCTGTCATAGAAAAATTAAGTACCAAGCAATTTGAGCTCTGTCAATGGCATAAGGAAAAACTTACTTCTTCTTATCAATGTTAGGAATATCACTTTTCTCCCCCTTCTCCACGATGACCTTCAGTTTACAAGATCAGGATAACTTGAAAGTCAGTTGAGATCTATATCCAGTAAACTATTGCAGATTTAGCAGAAGTTGTGGACTGAACAGAAGTTTTAAAGGATTGATCTTTCTGTAATGGAATTATACAATACATGCCAGTATGCCACAGGAATATCTGTTATCTAGATAATAAGGTTGGCAGAGATAACATAAGTATATAGAAAATGTACCCTCTCCTTTGTATCCAAAAAGAACAAACTAAGTATAACTAAATACATCATGTTGCAATCGAAAACCAACAAAAGCATGAGGTTTAAATCAGAAATTATAGTCTTGTAGTCCTAAACATGTAATCAAACTTGTCTAAGTACCTTCCATTGTTACATAGATAAGAGTGATATTTCTTTTGAATGTGCTGCTGAAGTCATTACAGGTCTCAAGCCACTTCGAACCCAAATGCTTACGTATTTTACGACCAAAGAGTAGAGACCTTGTTTCCAAAAAGACCCCGGGCTAGGAATTCTATCTTTCTCTCTGATATATGTAAATCAATCCTTAATATGTTTCATTCTCGGGAATGACCTAGTTCAATAACATTTCACTCAAAACTTTCTCACATTATTTGTTTAAGTTCTTGTAAGGACTACGAAATACAAGAGAGGAGACCAAGAAGGAAACTCCAAAGGAACTCGATTTTTTGGTGCAATTGCCGGGGAATTGGGACAGTTAAATTTTACTAAAATAGTCTTCTAAAACAAGTTCATTATAACTTTTAGTATTTTTAGTAGATTGTGTCTCACGCATATGCCTTTAATTTACATTCATAACAACAGAAGGACATACCAACTATGCAAGTCAAGACACGGATAATGATACATTGAACAAATTACAATATGAGGCCAAGAAAGCAATATCACTTGTCGGCAGTGGTAAGCTATATTGTACAAGTATATAATATGCTTTTCCTTGGTTTTTTCTGATTATTATACTCCAATAAGCCTTTGAACCCAAGTAAAAGAAAAAACTAACCATCACTAACAGAAACTAAAATACATGTCAAACAGTCAATAATAGCAATCAATAAATACACTTAGCTAATAAATTCCTGCAAGCACACAGTATTAAGGCTTCGAGAATTTGACTCACCGGAATCCTATCTGGGTATTTCTCCCTGATCCTAGCCGCCTCTGCACTCCTCTTCTCTAAAAATAAATAATCAAAGAACATAATAAGATCATTTATTTACATATATATAACAATCCAATCATAAAATCAAGATCATACCAAGACTGTGTTCCTGCTTAAATGAACTATTTGCCATTGAATCCCCAATTATCAAATTACTGATCTTTGATGACTACACAATCAATCAGCAAAAATATTTATAAAAATAAAAAATAAAACAACCTTCAACCAAGATTTTATAATATTTAACTAAAGAAACAATCTTTATTCAATCAATCAAGAACCCAATATAGTACTGTAATTCTGCGAATAACCCACAGATCTTGAATTAAAAATCAAAAATTGAACACAAAGATTCAATTATTGTAAGCTTAGAGAAGAAAGAACTAACCTTTTTCAAAAGATGGAGTAAATAGATGACTTCTACTTATGCTTACAATCTTCAACTTTAGAAAGTGTGTGCGTGTACGTGCAGTGTATACTTATATTTCTTTTCTTTTATTTTCTCCAGAAAATTAATATTCCTTCCCTCTCGTAAAACATGTCACCACTTTTATAAAGAAAATTTGTCTCAAAATACTTGTGACTCTCTTTTCTAAAGCAATTTTTAAAAGAAATTTCCACAAATTATCCCTTTTATTATTATTTACAAAGGTTAATTAATTTAAATATATAAACAACTCATCTACATTTAATGCAATTATTAAAGGTAGATAAGGAAACAAATTATCTAAGTAACTTTTTCGTTATTTTTTCAGAAATTACATGTAAGATGGGACGAAGGGAGTAATAATAATAGTTTTTAAAAAAATAGAATAATAATAAATAATTATAAGAGGGAAACGTCTGCGTGCTGTACACGGCCTTGAATCTCGCATAAGCAACATAATTTCGTTTCGTTTTTCTACCTTCGTCTTATAAAGGTACTATCTACGTTTAATATTTTTAATTATTTGTATAAAAATATAAATCGTAAACTTTAATATGAAAAAATCAAAAATATTATATATAAATATTAAATTTAGATTGCATCTCAATAATGTTAAATATTAAAAATATTTTATGTCTTAAAATGTTTGACAAAAATTATCAGATGGGAAAGTGCAACTGAATTTCAGATGAGTTCAAATAAAAAACATAAATAGATAAAATATGAGAGCGATAAAACAGAAATATATTAAATTTAGCTTGCATCTCAATAATGTTTGGGATTTGATAATTTATAGTACTAAAAAATGACACTTAAATGCATTATATATTTTATTGTATGCACCAAAATATTAACTATTTTATGTGCTTGTTTTACCATTGATGCATTGGTGCAGTTCTAAAAAATTGTCACATCCAAAAAAACAATTAAAAACACTGAAAGTATAAGAGCATTGCAATACATGTTCTTCCTCCACTGTCGTATAGGAAATTGGGAATATATAGGGCCTGTTTGGCTACCCGCTACTTATGGAAATAAAGGCTTATTTCCGGAAAAAAGTAGGGATGTATGTACTTTTCAGAAATAAGCCCTTATTTCCAGAAAAAAGTAAGTTCATATTTGGTTTTAAAATTCTAAAACAAATATTTATCTTTAAAAAAAATATGAAAATATGTAAAAAAAAATAAAAAATAAGCTACTTATTTTAAGTTTATGGAACCCCAAACACCCACGTACAAAATAATTCAATAGCTTTTATCCGGATTTTTTAAAGGCCTGCACTGCACTTGGTCCATACTTTTTTGCCAAACTGGATTTCACCTGGAAAAATAATGCCAGTTTAAGGTCTTAAGCCCGTAATGCCAGTTTAAGGTCTTAAGCCCGGCCCATACTTTTCCAGAATGAGCCAAACTTTTTGTGCCTCTCTAATTTGAGGGGAAAATAAAACCAAATGCTAAAGCAAAACACATGATTTCTGCAAATGTATTAAGACGCGATATCTGAAATCACTAGCTGGATAATCTTATTTTAGGAGCCTCTAGACAATCACCAAACCATAAACACAATCACCATACCAGCGTCTTGCTCAACTGCTAAATGGACAAGAGAAACAAAATTTATACCATATTCCAAAAGGTAGATTTACACTTTACAGAACAAGTGGCTATAGTAAACAACGAGCGCCTCTTCAGGCTTTTTTTCTTATTTGATGGCATATCGGAGTATACACAAACAACAAACTGAAAGGAAATAAGACAATAAAGATTTGATGAGTCTACCCATGATCGAATTTTGCCATTTAGTACTCCCTATAATGGAATATGAATATCATCAATTTATCATCATGTCTTTTGACTTGAAAGATTGTTTCAAGATATGCACAAGACATAGATTTTACACTTTCCTCCTAAAACCAAACCAAACGCACTCAGTATATCTACCCGAAAGTAGGATGTAGGAGGTTTATATTCACACAGCCTTTAACCTCTAGTCCAGGTTGTTTCTGCAAAGTCCCATGGTTTGCAAAATAATTCGCGATAGCTTCAGCATTTTAGTCAAAACCAAGATTGCTTAGTTCATTTTTAGCCCTAAATACATGATCAATATGATAGAGTTCAGATTCTGTCATCTACTTGTATACTTTTTCTGATGAATTTGGTTTGATACATGAATAGTTCCCTATATGCTGAAACGTATGAACCCTAACATACAATAGTTCTCTCACGATTTTAAAAATGTAGTTCCCTTAACCAAAACCCTTCTTAACCATAATTCAACAAGCATAAACAACATTGTCTTATGAACTAGTGTATACATCCATGGACTAGTGTCTTAATAAGATTTACATCCATGGACTAGTGTATATACATTGGAAATAACTTTAAAATTAACAGAACCTTCATCCCTCCACTCGTAAGTCACAGTTCAGCATCCTCACTAACTATCATACTTTAAAATCTAATGCATTAAAAAATACGCAAAAAATTTAAAACTCAATTATAAAGAATACACAGATAGTTGCATTAATCGAAATATTACTGAATTATGAACAAAGAATCATTCTAAAGTAGTAGCACTGCCAAATCAATACATACAATTCAAATAGTTGGAAAATTAAAACTAGATCATTCAAATTAACAACAAAAAAAAGTCAACTACAATCAACCCATATCTTAAAAAAGTCAAACTACAACTAGCCTATATCTCAAATCAACCTCTTTCAATATATAATTATATAAAATTTCACATAAAGATCAAAACTTTATAATAAATACCATATAAAATCTGAAACCAATCGAGACCCATTATCATACTAAGAATCATCATCCTGTTTCTTCTTGGATTTGCGATAATTTTCCTCGTAGTGCTTAGCGATCACAAGCCCTGTTTTATAAAGCTTATGAATATTGGGAACGTCGTAGTTTTGAGCAACGTAGACTCCACACACTGTGCCAAGCATGAAGTGAAAGCTGCTTCTGATGATACCCATTTGATAAATCGGGAATATGGAGATGTATAGATACAAATTTTGTGTGCCTAATTTTAGGGTTTTGTAAGAAGTTGTTTTGGGGATTTTATTATAAATAAATTGACCTTTCCCCTTCCCCAAGCTCCGATCAGAGGTTACCGGAGGTTATAGTTATATGTTATTATATAATGATATTTATATATTAATATTCATAAACTTTAATGATATACTCTCTCCCTCCCAAATTAACTGTCTTCTTTTACTTTTCTGTGGTCATATTAACCAAATTTTGATTAAAAATTACATATAATATATAATTGAAAAAAATTATATCATCGAAAAGTATATTTAATTTATTTTAAAATGTATTTTTCAGTTTTTTGAAATTATAAAAGAATGATTTTTAATTATTAGTCAAATTGACTGCATAAAAGTCAAACAAGACAGATAATTTGGGATGGAGGGAGTATTAAATAAAAATTATAGGATAAGTAGGATTCTTAAAATAGAAAATATATAATATAATTTAAATATAGTATAATATTATACGTGTGACGTTGTATAAAAGAAGAATTATCGGGGGTTAGAGTTGTATGTATGATATATATTCTTTTTAAAATTAGATTTCATTAAAATTGAATGGTTAAGATCGTTTCTATGGTTCATCTAAAATTAGACGGTTAAGATTTTTTCTACGGTACACCTTGAACCAAAACTTTTAATATTTCAGTTATAATAATATACAAGCTTATAACTCGTGCAAAATACAGGATGAATGATTAATATTTATGTAAATTTATTTTTTATATTATATTTTATTAATATTTACTAAAAAAATTATAATGTTGAGAATTTATGTTGATATATTATGATATTATACACGAGGAGTTGTATAAAATGAGGACGATAGGGTCAGAGTTGTATGTTATTATACAATGATATTTATATATTAATACTCATAAACTTTAATAATATATTAAATAAAAATTATAGAATAATTAAGATTCTTAAAATATAAAATATATAATATAATTTAAATATAATATAATATTATCCGTGAGAAATTGTATAAAAGGAGGATTATCGGGGTTTAGATATATATTCTTTTTAAATATAATATTATCCGTGAAGAGTTGTATAAAATGTGAACTATTGGGGGTTAGAGTTGTATGTATGATATATATATATATATATATATATATATATATATATATATATATATATATATATATATTTAAATTAGATTTTATTAAAATTGAATGGTTAAGATCGTTTCTATGATTCATCTAAAATTGCATGGTTAATATCTTTTTTATGGTTCAACTTGGACCAAAATATTTAATCTTTTAAGTTATAATAATATAGCATAGACAGGTTAAATGTTTTTTGACTTGTAAATAGTATGAAAATCACATTTGTTCCCGATTAAAAACTTAATATTTATTTATTAATGTTTCGGTGTAAGATCTATATAAATTTAGGCATCCTTTGTTTATCATGATTTGTAGTTAAAGTTCCTAAGAAATAGGTTACACTCATGAAATTTCTAGTTTACTAAAAGTTTGCGTTTGTTTTATCATTGTAACTTCAAGTTATTTGGTTGTTTTTATTTAATTAATTACATATTTTCAAAAAATTCCAGTTTTGATAATAATATTAATATTAACTTTATTAATATAAATATATATATATATGAAATTAATTATAAATTTTTTAGAGATATTAAATGAAAACTTAAAAATTAAAACATTCAAAATTGTAATTTAAAATATTTAGATTTATTACAAAAACAAATAAAATTTAATTATAAACTATTGTAAATATAATTTAATTTTAAAATATTACAAAAAAATTTATAAACATTGAAAATTAAAAATATAAATATTTATAACTCCAAACATTTAATTTTATTTTTATTGGCGATAATAATTATATTGATACAAATTAATTGAAATTAAGCTAATTAAAACTATTTTAAAAATTGTATATAAAGATTAAAAACATATATTTGACACCATTGTTTAGAAAATATATGTATATTGTAATTTATTTTAAATATAAATAAATAAAACAATATATATTACTATAAAAATAAATAAAAGTCTAATTATAAAATATTATTTACAAAATAGCTATGTAACTACGGGTGATCACGAATGGGATAGGTAACTAGTTTACGGTGTTTTGCAGTAAACGTAAATACAAGTATAAGTTACACGATTCATTTTAAAAACTATACAACAAAATATTGTAACTCATATAAGTTTCATGGAAGTGTAATTTACATAGCTAAAACCAAACGAGACCTTAATAAAATCCCTCGCAGAGTCCATTATCATAACCATTTATCCGTATTTTTTATGACAGAATAGGATTTTAAATTTTTTACAAAAATAAAAGATTGTGTCACTTTATTCCTTTTATGTTTCGAACTATTCATATGACATTATTAAATGATACTAACATGCTATAATTTTTTAACTATCTACTATAAAAATTATAAACAAATAATTATTTGTTAGGGACTAATTCGGTAATTCCCAACTCAATATATACACAAATATAATTTTTTGTTATTATTAGGTTGAACATAAAATCACCCGCTACATGTATTGTCCTCCAATCACTGGTGAACCAACCCTACGAACATTCATCCCTTCAGCCCTTCTTGTGGAATAGCCAACCATCTTTGCCTTTTCTTACATAGGGAACACTTATTTTTCGAGTTCAAGCGGATGGATTGATGTTTGAAAGAAAAATTTAAACTTCATTTCGAGTTGTATATATATAAGATAGGCTTGTCAAATTTCCAATACTAGTTTGGACACCACCACCATCTATGGTGTCTAAACTTACATGGGTGACTCTGTATTGAGTATTGTCCCTATAGCTATGAACCATCACAGGAAGTTGCTATCTAATATAATAATATTATCTTACTATACTATTTTTCTGCCACCCATTGTCACTGTGCTGTTAAAACTATTTCGTGCCCTATTGCCTATTACTACACACAGACACAGTCCCACACTTTCTCTGTTTTCCTCTCTTTTTTTATCTTTCGAGTTTTGGCAGCCAAAAATTACCACCCAGTACCCTTTTCATAAAAAAATGTGTTTTTCCCGGTATTCTACTAAACCCATTGTAGATTTGTAGGTAAACAAGTATTGTTTCTCAAACCCTAGTAATAGTGTTCATTATACTTTTTGTGGTTAATTTCATCTTAATATATTATTACTTACTGACAAATTATATTAAAATGATTGGCACTAAGCTTAGAGCAAGTGCAATAAATTTTTAATTCACTTCTTAAGTATATGTCAAAATGCAAATAATATAATTACCTACAAATATATGTCAAATTCATAATATTTTTTATATAATTTAAATATTAAAGTACATTGTTTTGCATTATTATATAAATAGATAATATATATTAAAATTTGGTTCAATTTGCTTTTAGTTGGTTCTATTAATATAATAATTAAAACCAAATCAATTAAGTATGATATTAAATATTTATAATAAAAAAATAAAAACCAAACCAACAATCAATTAAACATGCATCTAAAATTCTCTATGCTGCCCAACTGGAAACGATAGTGTTAAAATATAGTGTAATATTTTTAAATAAAGTACTAATTAAAATAAAATATTATATATTTCGTAAAATATTTTATTAAGAATCTTGTAACAGCCCACCCTTTTTGAACTATTAATTCGAGCAAATATAAAATACAATACAATTTATTAATACACAACTCTATTACAAAAGCGCAGTCAACAATGACAAACCAACAGTCAATATACTCTAAATCTAATATTCTCGAAATTCAATGCACTTCATCTTCTTCTTACATCGAACCAGAAAATTGCAGGTAATGAGCTACATATCCCAGCAAGTAACTAATCGATCCAACTAGTCGGACCAAGTAACAAATAATACATATAACAAAATATAATTTTCGATACGATATCTATACACATAACTTTTAATACACTTTCTTATTCTTACAAGATACGATACGACACAATCACTGCACATCAAACAATAACTCGTTACCCATAATTCATACCACGATCACTATCACTGCACGATAACGGTCCTAAATTTTCAAAAAACTGTCACTACAACCCGATGACCTCAGTCCAAAATTTTCGTAAACCATGGCATAAATCAGAGTTCCAGAATTAATGTTGACACACGACATATACTGATAATACACGTTATTTCAAAATATAATCACTTAGCCCAAATTTTTATAATCAAATATAAACATAATTTTGAAAACACCTGAAATATCGATCAAAAACTTCCTCAACCATGAAAATCAAGAATTCTTGTAACATCCCGGTCCCACATCGAGTAGATTGGGGTAATTTGTTCAATATATAAGTAAAAGTACAACTACTAAGTGCACCAATAAATCATGATCTTTTGGGGGTGGTGTGGATTACCCAAGTTGTTGCATTTGAGTCAGCTTACTTTGACTTGTTTTTGGATTCGGAAGTCGGGACTTGACCCGATTTTTGAAAAATAACTCGGAATTTGACCCAGGATGTCACATATGGTATTCAGAGCCAACTCTCGAAAGCTTAATTCGTCAAGTTGCCGGAGGTGGGGATACGAAGGTTGTTGGTATTATCCCACAATGGACAGAGGTCCGGAGATGGAGACACGAATCCAGCCGATATTATCCCACAATATCTAGATAGGTACGATATGAGCCTATGGGCTATCTGTTCGGTCTGACGAGGATGCCAAGAATTTAAGTGGGGGAGTTTGTAACACCCTAGTCTCACATCGAGTAGATTGAGGTGATTTGTTCAGTACTACTACTAAGTGCATCAACAAATCATGATCTTTTGTAGGCCTCTGGTGGACTTGTGGATTACCAAAATTATTGCATATGGGTCAGTTTGCTTTGGCTTGTTTTCGAATTTTGAAGTCGGGACATGACTCGATTTTCGGAAAAAACTCGGGATTTGACCCGAGTTGTCACAAATCTTATACTCAACTAATTTATTATATATAAAGTTGGGTTCAGTGAAAACCATGTTTTTAGCGGAGACCGAATCCTGACCATTAATTTACATATCTTATGGTCTTTATTTATTTTGTACATATTGTTCCACACTATCTGCAGATAATCTACGATCTTGTTCTGCATCGTATTATGTATAACTCTAAAAACCTACAAACATATTTTGCATAATATCCTGCACTATTTCAAAATTTATAACTTTATTTTTCACATCATTACAAATTTTATTTGTATGCATAACATTGAATTTTGTGATCATCAATCGTAGTACATATAACAATTTATAATGTCTAACATATTAACAGTTACAAATCAAATACCCTAAAAAAATATTAACTGCAGAACACTTAACATATACAAGATACAGTTACCGTAAATAGTACTCCGTAATTATTACAGAATCGTAGTATGTTTTGCAATGCTAAAATTATATTATATGGTATAAATGTTATATGTATGTGTCCTGCAACTATGTATATTTTGTATGTAAATAGTGTTATAGAATCGTAGTATCTTTTGCAATGCTAAAATCACGTTGTATGGTGAAACTGTTGTATGTATATGTCGATAAATATGTATATTGTTTATGATATTATCTTAATAAAACATATTAAAAAAATAAAATAATAACCATTAGATTAGAGAAGAATGAACAATTCTGATACGGTCTCCTAGTCTCCATTGAACTTTTCTCATATAAATATTATTTACAAAATTACCTGTTATTTTAAACAAGAAGACTACTATTTTATTTTATTACATTACCTGTTAGATGTATCTAAGATATTGTATATTGAATTGTAACTAACAACAGAAAAGAATACATCTCAAGCAAATCCCCCTGATTAAGTTTTGTTAATCCTGTTGTTAAGACACTTTTAATCAAAAGCATTGAATATCTTATCTGTAAATGGATCTAAGATGATATAAAAGTAACAAAAGTTAAAAAAACATGGACTTGTTAGTTGTTACTTCCCATACCATAAAGGTCGAGACAATACACAAGCACATAGTGACCACTTACTTTAACCTCTACTTAGTTATCAATGGTAAAAAGTGAAGCCCCAGTTTGAACCAGAGAAATATTGACAGATTGTCAATATATACATACACTGTACAAGATAATGTATTGTGAAGAAACCCTGAAGATTTGTGGTCTGTGGGGTACCCTCTCTGGTCTCTGCCACCATTTTTTGTATTGCCAAAGAAAATAAAATAAAAAAATCATTGCAATTTGTACAGAAGACTCAGAAGAGAAATATAAAAAAAGATTAAAGTGTGTGTGTGTTAGAAAGAGAGAGGAGGGGCCAGCTTTGTTTCCCTTTTTCATGATGCACGCATCCATGGCAGCATAACACACAAGCCTACACACACAAACACACACTGCTAGATCTACAAAGCAAACAAGAGTAAAAAGAAGATAAGAAACAAGAAGCTGCTGCTTTTTGTGTACAAGAGAAGAAGAAAAGACAAGGGCTTTTTGGTCATTTTTCTCAAGGGTATGGAGCTTCTTTCATGGTGAAAAATGGAAGTTAAAAGAAAGAGAAAAGATTGGAAAGAAGACAAGAAGATTCATTATCAGCACAACATGGGTTTCTTGAGAGATTCATTTTCTTGGCCTTAAGTTTTTTTTTTTTAAATTCACTTTTTTTAAGCCATTTAAAGCAGTCCATACCCTTTAAATCTGGAAGAAGTAGAAAGAAGCCATTGTAGTTACCAGGCAAGTTGGTAAATTTTGTATGTATATAGGTGTGTATGTATATGTTATATCTTGTGTTTTCTTGATATTTTGTTGTAAAGATGAGATTTTTATGGTTTGTTTATGTGTTTATTGTTGTTTTAGATGAGAGGAATAGGGTACAATTTTCAAGTAGTAGATAATGAAGGTCTAAGCTTTGAAGCAAAGTTGAAGAAAGAAGGTAATTTTACTGGCATTCAAGAACCAATCTTTGGTTTGGATACTAAGAGGAGTCCCAGCCCTTCCACCTCCACATCAACTCTCTCCTCTTCTCTTGGGGGAGCTGGGGGTAACGGTAGCTCCGGCGGCGGCAGTGGTGGTGGTGGTCATAACAACTCAGCCAGCTTGGTGTTGATGTCTGAGAATAACATGAACCAGAAATGGCCAGTTTCTGTACCGGAAAATGAGCAAGGAGGTGGCAGGAAAGAAGAGTGGGCGACAGAGCTGCAGCCCATTTCAGGAGCTGCAAGTCCTCAAAGATTTGGTCTTGGAATTGGAATGGAAGATTGGGAAAGTTGGCTTTCGGATTCGGCATCACAAGACCAGCTTAGGTGGATTTCTGGGGATGTTGAAGAGACTCCCTTGAGCTTGAAGCAGCTTCTGCAACCTGGGAATAATAACGGAAACGAAGATACATCTGTCATGGAGCCTTGGGGTAATGGTGTTACTAGTTTCAATTCCAATTTGGGTGTGTCTAATTCTGGTTTTACTTCAGCTCTGGCTCCAAATTCTAGGGTTTTGAATAGCAACCCTAACCCTCAAAATCCAAATTTGTCTTTGCCTCAGAATCATCAGTTTGTAAACCAGAATGTAACTAATATTGACATGTCCTCTGCATTGTTACTAGCTAATAGTAATTATAGCCAGAAATACCAACATCAATTTGAGCCTCAACTGAAAAGGCACAATCTTGGTCCAACGAACTGCAACACTGGTGTCACTAAAATTCCATTTGCTGATGAGTTTCTACCCTCAAAACAACCCCAGATGGGTTTTGCTAACCAGCTGAATTTACTACCTAATCATCAGCTTCTGCAGAAGCCATTTATTGCTCCAAAGCAGGAGTTAACAGGTGGCATTCGCGAGCAAATTTCATCTGCAAGCCACATCCATCAGCAGCAACAACAGGTGATATATGACCAGCTCTATAAGGCTACAGAGTTAATATTGTCTGGGAATTTCTCACACGCGCAAGCGATATTGGCGCGGCTCAATCACCAGCTTTCTCTCAACATAAAGCCTTTTCAGAGGGCTGCTTTCTACTTCAAGGAGGCTTTGCAAATGTCCCTCCTTATGATTTCCAATCCGGTATCCCCTGTTCCATCAAGGATTCCGACACCAGTTGATGGTATGTTTAAGATATGTGCCTATAAAGTTCTTTCAGAAGTTTCTCCATTGATTCAGTTCATGAATTTCACATCC
This sequence comes from Oenanthe sinensis, assembly GCA_028671895.1. Lineage (NCBI taxonomy): Eukaryota > Viridiplantae > Streptophyta > Magnoliopsida > Apiales > Apiaceae > Oenanthe > Oenanthe sinensis. The sequence continues at coordinate 26,344,497 of CM053812.1, read as the reverse complement.
AATCAGGCTCTACTTGAAGCAATTGGGAATGCAGATAACATTCATATCATAGATTTTGATATTGGGTTTGGTGCACAGTGGTCTTCTTTCTTGCAGGAGCTTCCTAGGAGGGACAGGGGTCCTCCTTCATTAAAAATTACTGCTTTTGCCTCTCCCACAACCCACCATCCCATTGAGCTTGGGCTTATGCATGAAAATCTGACACAGTTTGCTACTAAAATTGGTGTTTCGTTTGAACTTGAGGTAGTGAATTTTGACTCATTTGATCCAAATTCTTATTCAGTTTCATCCGAAAATGAAGCAGTAGCTGTGAATTTCCCCATCTGGTCCTCTTCAAATCACTTACCTGCCCTTCCCTCTCTCCTGTCCTTTATAAAGCAGCTATCTCCAAAAATTATGGTCTCAATGGACCGTGGTTGTGAAAGAATTGATCTGCCTTACCCACAGCACCTCCTCCATACCCTCCAATACTATGAGATTCTCTTTGACTCGTTGGATGCTGCGAATATAACTACTGATACAGTCACTAAAATTGAAAGGTTTCTTTTTCAACCGAAAATTGAGAGCATGGTGTTGGGGCGTCTCCATTTTCCTGAACAAATGCTCCCATGGAAATCTCTTTTTGCTTCCATGGGTTTCTTGCCAGTGACATTTAGTAACTTTGCTGAAACCCAGGCCGAGTGCTTGGTGAAGAGAACCCAAGTTCGGGGATTTCATGTAGAGAAACGCCAGGCATCGCTTGTCTTATGCTGGCAGCACCGTGAGCTCATGTCAGCTTCAGCTTGGAGGTGCTGAAGAACCACAAATTGTTACCACCGTGAACCCAAGTTCTTGCGGTTGCTTTTCTGCAGAGCAGAGGTTATAACTGACTCCACTCATTGGTACCACCTTAATAAATTTTAAACCTTGATTGTGGTATCTCATTTCAACTTAAGTTTGTATATTTACTTCCTTTCGATTCTAATCTGCTTATTATCTATTTAGTCCTGACTTAGGCAGACTATATTATCTTTTAGAGCAGAAACTTAAATTGCAGCATTTAGTAGTCGGTACTTCATTTGGACGGATGGTGCTTTGTATGATGATATATGTCTATGGTAAGAAAAGATTTCAGTTATTGATTATAATTTATGACTGATAGCATGGTGATAATTGAAATGCGGATAGGAAATAGCACAAATTAGTACCTCTCTCCCTTCTCTTTGGTAATCTGATTAGTTCTTTTTAGTGCAAGTTTTATTTGTCACATTGATTTTGCTTGTCTATGATATTATTGTATCTGTTACATACTTACATATCTTCATATATGAATTTCATTAATGACGCCGTATAAATCGAGAAGAGGACTGCAATAAGATATTCAAATTTGTGACTTTATGTAATTAAGTGCCTAATAATAATGTTCAATAGCCTCTTATACCATTGTAAAATCTCTGAAGTTAGAATCGGTTGTCTACTGATATCAATTAGGCTGTAGAGGGGCTTTATGGGGCAATTTAGGTACAATTTTACGGTTTTTTCTTTGATTATAGGAAAAGGGGAAATTAAATTTTTCCATCGACAATACACCAAATTATCTTGTGTAAAACTTCATTACATGCTCTTTGTATCCTAGGATTTGGTTTACATATTCGATCAGGACATTCTTAAAATTTAGTTTCTAGTTGACATCAGTGAAACCACTTATCTGAACAAAGTGCTTACAGGAGAAAATAGTGTTGAATGCATGCTGTGAATATCTTTGAAAGATTGTGTTCTGTTAGATCAGGGATACAAATTTGTATTGGAATACACTTTGCTGTCTTCTTCGAAGTGATTAGAATTTAGATATCTTGCAATGTATATTTTTCGATCTAGTCAATTCATCCTTGTAGAGTCTCTGATCAATCTAGGGATTGTTGAATGTAGCATTTGCAAGGGCTTAAAGCCTTGCATTTTCTTTCATGTACTCCAATACTAGTTGCCAGATATTTGAGGTTGATGCACACCTATGTTCTTAAGAGGCATTACTAGGAAATGACATTGATTTTCCATTTCTATATCAACTGACCAGTAGCCTTGGACAGACAATCTCATTGGGTTTTTTTCTTCCACCTTTTAATATGCTAGTATTGAACCTCATAGATACTTAGCTATCAGGTTAATAATATATTACAGCTACATCTGACATCTAGATTTCAACTTCTTGCTAGTTGTAAGTTTGATGATTGTAGACAACATAATCTTGTGGAGTTTAACTTGTGTCGGTAGGTTGATAACTCCTCCACCGGCATTTACATGACATGATTACATTAATCATTTCAAATCCTTTCTTTTGTGATGAACATAGTTTATTTCTTCAATTAGGGTGAGTTCTTTAATTTATACATGAGATATATAGATGCATTGAATTTGTAACATTCATTCCATATAGAGTTTTTTGTACTTGTACATCTGCTAATCAGGCCACATGGGGTTTATATTTAATTGAGTTTTTAACAACTTTAAAACTAGTAAAATACAATAAAGAAAAGTCTTGCTCATTTGTTTCTTCTCCGGTTTGTTTAGTTGTTATTTTATTGAAATATGCAGTGGAGCTTCCTTGTCAACAACCTTGATAATGTTTGAGAATGATAAGCCACTTGCATCTCATTTTTAAGTTGGATTAGGGTGTCTAATTATTGTAATTGCTAACGTAGATCCCTGTCAATTTTAAGGTATTCAATTAAATAAAGCTTAATACTAGTTTATTTATAATTATGTTCTGTAAGCTTATATTATAAGTCCACTTGCAGGCTATAAGACATGTAGGGCCACATCTGAATCACTAAAGTACCCTTGTCCTCGTCAGTTTTTATAGATATATACTGTTGGGTGGTATACTGGTATTGTGGTGTAGCCTCATCCGCTACCATGTGACCGGCTCCCCTGTTTATTGTGTAGTTTCACGAGATTGTTGTAACATGGACTCGATAGTCCATACCTGTTACTGCTGTTGGCTGTTATCGAGATGTCTAACACCAAAAACTAGCTTTAAAGACGAGAACATTTCTTCCATTTGTAATTCGGTCAGTACTATGTTCCATTCACGATCGATGAATGATGTGAGATAACCTAACATCAAATCAGTGCAGGATCAACGTATAGGTGAATAATTTGTTTTTGTGTTTTCTCAAGGTTGCTGGGCCGAAACCATTATAGGTTTGTATTTTTGTCCCCATCTCTATACTTTTTAGCACTATTTTGTGCATAAATGTTACTGGAATGGGATAGGATCGCTTTACTTGGAGAAATTTGAAACTGCCGGTTCAATGGTGCTCTTAAGAGAGAGTGAAAGGAAAGAAACATCTTTTAACAACTAAAAGCTAAAAAATTTATAAACTTATAATTCTGGCACTTTCTTTCCATGTTCGAAAAAACCAATTCCAGATACTTATGATATTAAATCCAAAAGTCACTTTGATATACTACTTTTTTTCTATAGCCACTTCTATTAATAAACCATTAAGTGCTACAAAGTTTCCTGCTTTTGTTAACAAGAATCCTCATTAAACTAACACGGGTCCTTTCTAAACCTGGTAATTACCCTAGTAAACTTATATTTAGAATAAGAGTAAATTCAAGAAGATTGGTTTAGTCACAGATTGGAAGTTAGGCAATAAATTCTATGGTATTTGTGATTCCTAGCAAGTTATTTGAATTATAAAATACATATGTTTTTCAATTTATCTTTTGTGTGTGGCTAAATGAGAACTTCGTAAGTTTACCTTTTAAGTTTGTATTCATAAAGAATGATTCGTACTTTTAGGCTAGATCATTCAAATTTATAAAGAAACCTCAAAATATCCAATAGTATGTAACATGTCAAATGACCAATTTGCTTAATGGTGTTTGTGTGCCCCTCCAAAAGTAGGGTTGCCGTTCATATAAAAAAACCTTAGCTCTACCATGTCTCTCTCCACACACACAAACACATATACATATACATACATGGATAGATGCTTCTTCCACTACCATCTCCACCATCCACTATTCTTGTTAGTTCCGCCGGTTGTTTTGTTTCACTTTCTTATCGCCCAATAGTGAGCGTAGAAAGAACGCCTTCCCCTATTATTTGATGAAAAATATCTAAGAAATTTATCATTTTCGACGTGCATAAAATTCGTTCATAGTTGTAATTTTATTCTTAAGTATCAAATTATTATTCATTTTCGAAGTTCAAAATTTTAACTAAATTATTACGTTAAACATGAATCTTACGTTAATCTCAAAATTGCCATTCACGCAGGTGTTAAAATTAACATTTTCTACATATGTATGTATGAGAATACCTTTACATACATTTCAAGCCAAATTTATTTGTATAAATTTCGCTGTCACATTTGAGTGGAAACTTGGCTCCACAAAACTAGCATTTGGGCTACTTTCCAAATCAAGGTCTTCCTTTTTCTTTTAAAAACTTTTTCTTCAACATTAATAGAAGTTTCATGCAATTGCAAAGTGAGTCAACCAAAGCAATTATTTTTTAACACATTTGTCTCATTCCTCGTTGATTATGATGATGAATTAAAAAAAGTCGGCCGGCTTTGTATTTTCTTAGTATGTCTAGTCAACGCCTAAATGATTAATCATTGTAAATCATTATATATTTATATGTGATATATTTATATGCATATTGAGTGCATGATATTAATCAAATAACGTACAAATTATTAATATTTTCATTATTGAAAATATAGTATTTTTATTAAATATATATTGTCCACCAAGTGAGCTTTTAATAAATAATTTTATAACATTTTGACATTCTAAATGTTAGTGTTAGTTGGTATAATATTATTTTATTTTCATTAATATTATTTCAAAACAATGAGCTACTCTCTTTTCTGACTTTGAAAATATATGCCGTGGTTTTATGGAAAACAAGTAAACAACACGTATAGAAACGATCAGCTGTACGAGAGGTTGTCAAATACATAAACCCACGAATTAGATATGTTAAAAATATAGTATTAATTTTTATAATCATTTAGAATTATTGCTAATAATATTAGTCAAACTGACATTATTGTGTTGGTGCTAGTTGTTAAATAGTGGAACTAAGTGATTGAGCCACGTGGCTGGTCTTCAGAGTTCAGGATAAGTTCACAACTCAGTTTCTTACGATTTATTTACAGATAAACACAATCAAAAAGTATAAAAATAATTTATGATAAAGAATTTGGATATTAATATATTTAACCCGGAAATGTAAGATAAATTTACATAAATTCATATCATTTTTTATTTTGCTAATTATATACAAATCTTTCATATTAATATTCCGAAAAACATTTACATCAAACTGTTAATTTCGCTTAACTTTCTAATGAACAATTTTTTTCTTCACGGACATGGATACATGATACATAATTTAGGTTTTGTGATTACTGTTTAAAATTATTATTGTATTGTTAAAAAAATTTATTATTGAAAAAATTGTTAGAAAAAATAAATTACTGTTTAATAATATTTTAATATATACATATTTTGAGATAAATATAAAAAGATAGGGGAGGTTTGACGATAAATTTTCTAATTACTTCCATAAAAACTGAAAAACATTTTTTTAAAAAAAATAATATAAAAGGACTTACATTGTCTAAAAATAAATTTTAAACTAAAATTACTTTTTAAAGAAATTGTTTTTAAATTTTGTTAAATAGTTTATTACTGTATTTATTTTTCAGTTAAAAATTATTATTGCTGTTATAAGAACAATAACAAACAGGCCAGCCATCGGTCCTGCTGAAACAAGCGAACAACTGTTTATACTTTTTACACAAACTGTAGCCCATTTATCTAACGGCAAACAAACGCAAAATTAATCTTAAAAAAAAACAAGCGCAAAATTAAAGCCCACATATATAAAATTAATATAATAATAGTTATAAGTAAAAATTAAAAATAAATAAAAAATTTAAATTTTTTTAATATGCGTAAATTTTTAAAAAAGATAAGAGTGGATGAACCCTCCTGTATGAAAACAGATATTAGTCGTTTGAAGCAGGAACCGAACCCAAAGACAAGGCCCAACTAAATTTGAGCTTGAAGTTTTATCAAGTATACATATAATAAGGCCCATTTATCCTATTTTAACCCAGATATACAAGAACTCTCCCTTAGTTTGCTAGTTTGCTAATCTTCTTCTTTACAAAGCTTTGATGCAGAGCAAATAAATTGAAGAAAAATAAGAAAATGGGGACAAGATCAAATTTTTACAAGAACCCATCTTATACATACAACAAAGATCTTAATCTTGACTCTGCTCTTCAAAATCTTCAAGCTTACAATCTTGCCACAGGTAATTTTCCTCATACCACTATCCAAGAACCATCAAAATTTTCCGGCGAAAATGTAGTCACCGCCCGTCGTAAACGCCGCCGTGAACCCCAGCCACCGCCGGGACAAAATACCCATTTGAAGCATTATGATGATCAGCCCATGTCTCACCAGGATTATATTGAAAAGAGAAGGTCAGTTCTACATTTTAGGGTCTTAAAATGTTTGATGCTCATAAATTTTGTTGTGTGTGTGTATATATATATATATAACAGCTTCATTTATGTTTTAAATGTGTAGGAGGGAAGTTAAATCTTGTCAAGTAATTGAGGAATTATCAGCAAGTGTGTTGGTAATGGAGATATTGATTGACTAGTATTGGTATTTGCTTTTGTGTTTTACTTTAGAGTTCTTAATTTATTTTTGTAATGGTTTGGTTGTGTTACAGGAAACTTCGAATTCGGTTGCGCCTTTAGTTGATTATGATAGTAAGTTACTAAGTTCTTATACAACTTGTTATTAGTTATGAACGAGAATGAGTCGAACAATATTAATACGATCCTTAAAATATTTGTTGTGTTTACCATGATATGACATTCTAGTAGATTAGTAGTACTATCAGTTTGAATTTTGTGCATAATTTAAATGAAATTTTGTATGTTTGAGATTATTGAAGTGATATCGTCAATGTATGAACAGTTGCCATGAAGCTAAGTTGCCAGTCACTACCTTATTTAGCTTTTACATTATTATAACTGTAGCCTCAATACCTCATCAGACTGAGTTTCAGTGTAGCTCCACAATCCATCATGTTATTTTCATCTCTCAAATATTACATTTTTACATTATCTGAGAATGATATAATCACATTGCTTGCTTCTATGGTTTGTAAGTACTATCAAATTGAAACCTTAAAAGCACAAAGTACTTTGAAAGTTTCTTCTTACGGTGCTTGGTTTTCTGCATCCCCCCCTCCAAATCCATGAATACCTAGTAATTAAGGCTCTATTGTTTAATACATTGAAGCGAGGGCATACCACGATTGCTATCTTTCATTTTTGTACATAAATATAAAAAGCTTTTCAGCACCTACAATTGTGTCCATGGAATCTCAGGTGATGGAACTCCTTCCTTAGAACATGAGGAGAATGCGAATTATGATGCTTCGAGTTTGGTCAATAATCCTTGCGAAGAAAAGCAGAAGCACCCTGACTCTGGTTTGTTTGCCATATTAGTATCTTTCATTGTTATTTTTCATTAGGTGTACAATGGAATCTAGTCATTTAAGCTAATACAGATCTAAGCTGTTTGAAAGTGTAATTAAAGTTAGATAAGTGCAGTTCAGTTCACTGTGCTTTTTCTAAAGTGAGACATTATAGTAGTTATATTATACATGGGGAAAATCATGCTCCCTAAGAAATTACCTGTCAGAGAGAAGCTTTACCACACTGAATAATGAAGAAATATAAAAACTGAACACAATTTTATAAAGTCACAATATTGCTTTAAACCTTTTTCTTGAATGAAATTTCAGAAATTAACTATCTACATTTTAATTCTAGAGATCGCATCTGTGCAACAAGAATGTCAACCCCAACTTTTTATTATGTTACAAACCATGCCAGAACATAATTTATAGAAGACTATGATAGGATACAACTTTTAATTAACATTATAAAACTTCAATAGAGTAGCATAATGAACATGTATATTATTTATAATAGTAATTGTTAATTTATTTGAGGTAACATTAATGCAGCTGACAGAGTGAAAAATAGAAGTGAGCAGCGTTTTCCTGTTCCAGGAGAGCCTGCTTGTATTTTATGTGGAAAGTATGGAGAATATATATGTAACGAGGTAAGATAGAGTTTAAATCAATTATATGCAAATGAATTTTCCACCTTGTTTCGATTATTTTTCTTGCCGAAGGGTCTTTGCATGATCACAATGTGTTTATTTTAACAGACCAATGATGACGTCTGCAGCATAGATTGCAAAGCTGAACTTTTGGAGAACATTAAACGCGAAAAGGTGTTATTTTGCTAATGATGTTTGTTGGTTTTGTCAATATAATGACATTTCATCTTTTCTTAGTTGACCAAAGAAAATTATCAACCTCATGATTCCTTTTTTGGACCCTGAACTTTATAACGAAATTTGTTTGCAGGCGCTTTCCAGAAACCTTATTGCAGAAAAATCTACATCTGGGCCTAATTGTCCAATACAACCATATGAGTTTGGAGGGGACACCTGGGATCATAACAACCATAGATGGTCTGCAAAGAAATCAAGCTTATGCACTTATAGATGGTATAACCATGATGCACGCTCTTTCAATCGTCATCCTTCTTGTATTTGCAAAGGTTATGATGCACATGATAATCCCCCATTTTTATTTAGTTGGAAATGTCAGCGGCCTGGACATCTAGCTGATGACTGTTTGGCCGTCACATCTATTTCCCAATCAGCTTCTTTAGGTGAAACATGTTCCCAGGTACTGCTTTTTCTCTAGTATGTCTGGGAGTGAGATGTCAAGGACTAGTAATATGATAATATCTAGTATGTCTTAGAGTGAGATGTCAATGACTAGTAAAATACCCTTTGTTCTTGATAAGTTTTGTCAAGGTTGTTGATATATTTCTCTCTTCCAGGTGAAATTGTTGAAGAAGTCAGGTTTCATACCCAGAGATCTGTCTGAATTGTACAAAAGGTTCTTAAATTCTAAACTTGTTCACGTCTTTTAGTGTCATTGTTATTGCTTCATGCATCTTTCTCTTTTGGTTTGTTCCTGAAACTGTGGTTTAGAAGAGCAATTGTGAGTTGACAGTTTCTTGTTAATAGTTGCCATTTGGCATTTTGGCTTATCCTTTTAATTCATTAGGCAATGATTGATGAATAGATATGTGATGTAAAGCACAAAATCATCTACTTGACTCATTACTCATTGGCCTTTTTATGTTCTGCTTAACAAGTATTGGTCATAATCCTGGTGGTCCATAGGAAAGTAGTTGAGTAAAATACCTAATCTATTGATATTGTTGTAGTCTGCGTGTATTAATGAATAAAATTCTTTACTGTTTGCTTTTGTTAAGTATCATTATAAGTACTTGTGAGATTTTCACTATTAAAATGTTGATGATTGTGTACCAGAGCCTTGTTTCTAGTCTTCTAGAGAAGAATTGAGTGGTGCTAAGTGAAATATATGCCAGAGATCAGTTACTTGTCATGATGGACGTTATTTTACATATAATTTATTGTAGTCCTGACTTTCTAAAATCTTCTTTAACTGCAGATGCCATCAATTAAGCAGAAATGCAGATGCTGCGAGGTGCAATTCATGCAATAATTTGTCAGATTTGGCTACATGTCTTGAGTGTAATATTACCTGTTGCGATAGGTAAGAGTGAACTACTGCATTTAATTTTTAATCATATAAATAGGAATCTTAATGTATTTGTAGTGTGTCCTACTCCTACTCTTCTCTTGACCCTGCTCTACTTTTTGATGCTAAATAGCAGTCTTCTGGGCTTGGCTTATTCAACGTGTATAGGTCTTATTAATAAGAAGCCACTTGCTCTTTTTAATAGCATTAGTGTGTCAAACTGGGGATCTATCTTGTCAGATATCTTAGAAATTGAGCTGAAAACTGAATTTATGGCAACTCCAGTGTAGGTCATTTGAGTGAGCACATCATGATGCATCCCTCCCATAAACAATATTACTCCTATAAGCTGAAACATCTGGTGAGATTTAAAATGTATTATTGCATGAATATTTCTCTCTCCTTGTGTGTGTGTGTCTCTGTGCACACACATATTAAACTTATATTTACTGCTTTATTTCCCTTTTTGTATGCGGCACAGGTGAAGTGCTGTAAATCAAATTGCAAGGTTACTGATATCAAAGATCTTTTAGCTTGTCAGTACTGCTTTAATAAAGCTTTTGACAAGTTCTATGATATGTATACTGCAACCTGGTAAGTGGTCTATATTGAATGTTTCAAGTTCAATTTCTTAAACTTTACCTTTTCAATTCTTCAAAAGATGTGTTAGAACTTTAACTTTCAGTTGCATTATGCTCTTCCATTAGTACTTTCTTTATATCTGGGCCTCTTGTGCCTTTTCTTGTGTGATACACTGAAAACAGTATCTTGATGTAGGAAAGCAGCTGGTCTTTCTATAATACGCGGGTCAATATGTTGCGAGGATCACTTTGAGTGGTAACTTTGTATCTATTACTCCGTTCACTTTGAGGATCACTTTATATTTTAATCAGGTTAGATTAAAATATAACAAAATTTCCCCTTGTTAATGCTGCAGGCACAGAATCAATTGTTTGAATGCAGATGTAGAGGGCAGTGCATACATTTACAAGAAAGATGTCCATAGCAGCAAACGTAGTGCACTGAGTGACTTCATCTTCTGAACTCTTTTACTAGGAGGATATCATCAACTGCCTTGTAATGAATTGCAGCTTGCTATACTTTCTTCTCTTCCACTGCGAGCTTATAGTATACAGATGCGATATTCTATAATGCCGATATGATGATGTTTTGCAGATGGCATGCCTGCTGAACTGGTTACTTACTAATGGAATGTACTATAAGCCAGTGTGATATTGAAAATCCTGGTCTATTTATCTGATGTAAGAGTTTATGACCTTCAGAATTCTCCTTGGTATGTACCAAATATGTGAGCAACTAATTCAATTAAAATTTCAGTTTACAAAAAAAAGAGAGCCAGTTTTTCATAATAATATTTGTAGTTCAATTGATAATTGAATTTTTATATGTATAAATTATAATGTATTCAGACGAAATTATTACTCATGTTTAACTGGAATATACAAAAGTTAAAAATAATTAAACTAGCAATTGGGCGGGTGAAAATAAAGCGTAAACTCATTACGTTACAAAGTTACAATTTATAAGATCTCTCTCTCCGGCTTTCGTGCCCTAACCCTAGAAATTAGGGTAAATCTGAAATCAACACAACAATGGGAGGCCATGGAGGTCTAAACATTCTTCTGGAATGTATACAAATTCGATAATCGAGAAAAAGTTCGTAAAGATGAAGAAGCCGCTGCCAAAGAAGAGCAACTCAAACGCGAACAATCTCGTAGACGCGACACTGAGTTTCGTCTCGAACTGCTCCGTCAAGCTCGCGGCGTGGTTTCATCATCGAAATCCGAGTCAATTACCGAGTTGAAATTGGAGGAGAAGTCGAAGAACAATCATATTAATTTGTTTTAAGGAATTAAGATATTTGATCCGATTGACACGGGGATCAATAGTTTTGATGATGATAAGAGAGGGAGGTTTAAGCAATTGAAGCGAGAGGCCAAGAAGTTGAAGAAAGAATCGGAGGCTAAAGTAGTGGCACCGGAGGATGACAAGTATAAGTTAGGGTATGGACTTGTGGGAAAAGGTGTCAAATTGCCGTGGTATATGTCAAAGAAGGCGAGGATTGAGAAGAATGATTCGGAGAGTGATGAGGAGGGGAATAAGAGGAATGTCGGTGGGAAGAAGACGATTGAGGAGATGAGGGAGGAGAGGTTGAAGAGAGAAAGGAGAGAGAAAGAGAGAGTTAAGGCGCTTTTGGCAGGGAAAGGACCAAGAGATGGACCGGATTATAAAGATCGGTATTATTCAAAGAGGTAATGTGGTTGTTTTCGTTGTGGAGTAATGTTTGATGATATGGGATATAGTTGCATTTGTGAGTTAGGGTATGGACTTGTGGGAAAAGGTGTCAAATTGCCGTGGTATATGTCAAAGAAGGCGAGGATTGAGAAGAATGATTCGGAGAGTGATGAGGAGGGGAATAAGAGGAATGTCGGTAGGGAGAAGACGATTGAGGAGATGAGGGAGGAGAGGTTGAAGAGAGAGAGGAGAGAAAAAGAGAGAGTTAAGGCGCTTTTGGCAGGGAAAGGACCAAGAGATGGACCGGATTATAAAGATCGGTATTATACAAAGAGGTAATGTGGTTGTTTTCATTGTGGAGTAATGTTTGATGATATGGGATATAGTTGCATTTGTGATGTTTCCGTTGTGTTTTAATGTTCGATGATAACTGCAATATAGTTGCAGTTGCGATGCTTTTGGTTTGTGTTTTTTTAATGATATTGTAATATTTGATTCTGTGTATGCTCTGATAAAATGAATAAATTATCTTCTATGCCTTTTGGGAGAAGTTGCCATCTTAAATTACTGTTGTATTACGGATGCTAAATCAAATTACTGTTCTATGACCGATGAGTCGAAGTCATACTGAGAAATTTATTGGTTAGGTGTTCTGGCATGAGACTATACTACTTTGTCTAGCTATGTGATGAATGACATTGGTCTTTAGGTGTGTGATACGATCTAGTACAGAGCAAGGTGTAGACTAACATGCTTGTGATTTTGTGAAACACATTTGTTTTAGTCACAGTTATAACTTTTTTAAATCTTAGTGATATAAGTTTGTATATATGTTAAGAACCGGTTTCACAGTGGATACATTGATGGACTGTGAGTTGGCATTAAACTTTGAATTAAAATATTTAGCTGAAAGATAGACGGAGATGCTTTGGAGATCATTGCAACATTCTGTCAAGCAAGCGAGGAGAGATAGTTAGCGTTCGATATTAGAACTCTTGCTATGGGAGGTTTATAAAGTGTTATGATATATAAATGTAGTATTTACTGCAGAGAGAGAGATGGGGGAGTAAGTGTGACCAGGCTAGGCACCTTCCCACCCCGGAACTTTATCTGCTCCTTTTCTGTGTATTTCTGTTATAATAAAAAATTGTGCACATCCTTAAAAATATAGAAATCTATCTGGTTTGGGTTGGAATAATATAGTATGTACTGAATACTGATTTTTGTTTTTTCTTCTTTTTAATGTTTAGTTACATCAAATTGCTTGTATGCAGATGTGTTTACCCCAATATCTTTAACCAATGTTACTTTACAATTACATATATGTGCCTACTCTTGAAAAAAAGAAAAAAACAGGTCTAGCTTCGCCATTGGTTTACTTTAGCCCCCATTCCCAGTTTTTTCCACTCATGTCACATTAAAAATAATCGCTCTTGGTTTTTACTTTGTTTCTGTAGGGTTTAAGTGGTGCAACTGGAACCTGGATTCTGCATCAAGGCATGCTTGGCATCTCACATTCGTCATAATACGTAGGGTGTGAAATATTGTTATAATTTCCAATTTGTTTATGTTTTTTTAATCTACAATGGCTGTTCGGTCCACAGATGCAGGAAATAAAAATTAGATTTTACAAAGAATTTGGAGCATCACGCGAAGAGCTTTGCTCATATTAGGTGAATGATGACATCAGTAATTAGGGTTTGACACTTTAAGCCATTATTAGTAGAATTGTTGGAAAGCCTCTCTTTAGAGGTTATATTGTTTAAGTGTGTAATATGTTAATATTACAATTCAATGTCATTTGATTAATGTTTCAAGTGCATACAGATTACATGAACACAAATATGAATTCTAACTATTGGGGAGCGCAAGTTTGGAATAAATTTTCTTGATGTATGGGAACTTTATAGTTGAAGAGAACCTTAATTTCTTGAATTTGCTATTGTAAAAAGATTGTGACATACTATATAACAATTAAATGATTTATGTATATATCTACCATGATAGATGGTGCTCTCTCTTTATACCAGGGTGTATTTAAGGTTTGCACAAACATGGAGCATGCAAGGTTTGCATATACAGCTACTCGAGGAGTATGTAGGTTTCTGCAAACTATGTGTGTTATTCGTTTGGTTCGCAGCCAATAAGCTCTTTAAATCCCAAATCCCATCATTTCTGCACAATCCCTACTATTCATCTGGCTGCAGTGTATTGTTCCATAAATATTCATTTGGTTTGTTGCCAATAACCTCTACAGATCTCAAATCCCAACTATTTTGCACAATCCCTGACCTCGCCAGAGGCCCACCGGAAGAGGGCTTAAAACGTGACTCCTGCTGCTCTTGTGATAACAATAGGTTCACTGGTTAAGAATTCGAGTCCTACCGGAGCCTCACTGGAAGACACACATGGATAAGTATTTGATTTCCTTCAATAGACCATTGTCAATAAATAAATAAAATAAAATAACTTATCTGCAGTACTAGCTAGGCTAGAGTAGGGTGAACTTAGTTTAAAAATTCTTGAGAACATGAAGCCCACAATTCTAATCTAGATGTAAAAAGGTTAAAAGGCACTAGTAATGGAAGCAGGGCGGCTGTAACATGCCATAAATCTGCCAAAACCCTGCGGTCTCAATTCGTCTCCATGTATACATATATACTATAATGCTCTACTAATAATTAGTTATAACTTAAAAATAATGAGCTAAAGTTGAATTTCAATTATTGTATTACAGATAATTATAAAATTATAGGTTTATGATCTGTGTTCAACTAGAGGATAGTCTATAATTGTGTGCATTAAAGCCACTTCATTTACAATAAGAGCCAGACAAAGAAAGAAGAAAACAAATTCGTCTTTGTCTTCATCATCCGCTTTCTATAATTCTATATATAAACAAAAGCATAGGCATCTTTGGAAGGCTATCATGGAGAAAATCAGCAAGCAATCTCTGTTGCATGTTGCAAGTCTTTCGCTTCCTTCAGTAAGTTTTTTGTAATTACATTTCTTCATTTGTAAATACTAGTTTAGTTTCTTGTACTGTACTAGTGTACTACTATGTACGTAGTAAAGCTGCAGTGAATAGAAAAGAAAAAAGATTGCACGCTGTTTAAATCTTGATACATTGTTTATAGTGCGTTCCTGCTGTTTTATATGTATGCAATTACAGTTTCAGGTGATTGTAATAAGTGGAAGTTTTGGGTGTGCTTATTGTCGACACAGAGTTTCTCAAATCATTTCTAAGATTGCTGGTAATAGTATCTTCATTACACATATTTGTTCCATTTGTTGATTGGTAATTACGCCCTCTAAATTTTTAAAGAGGTCTGTGTTAAGCTAGCTCTCCTAAAACTTTGAGGTGTTAGAAGGTCTTAACCGGTTCAAATATTAAATACTCCGTAGGTGTTTGGAGAAAAGGCCTCGGACTATGGTTAAGAAATGGTCTTGCTGCTTCTGAATTGGAAAAAAAACTGACTTTTAAAGATTGATCTTGATTTTTATTTTCAGATCATGTTATTAATTATGAAAAATGCGAACTCCTTACAAATTGATCTTAAATTTGATTTAGATTATGTTAATTAACTCAGCCGATTAGTTCTTATAAGCTGATCATTAATAACTGACAATCACTACTGGAATTGTCGTCTGTTGCTTTTGGAACTTCAAAACCATGTCTGGCTTCAGTTTTGTCTATCCCCAGTTCCATGTTTAAGGATGTAAAGCTAGTTGCAAATAGAATTATAACGTGTAATCACAAAATTTTTTATGTTCAGATGTCTAGTGATCTTTATATACATAGTTCAGTGGATATGTTGATTGAAGAGTTGTGTACAACTCAACCTTCTAACATATTGAATGTCAATTTTGTATTGAATTCAGTCGTCTGTCTAATTGTGCCCATCTAAATTCGTAATGTTGCAAGCAAAATACAAAGACAAATTCTTTAAAAATGTTGCAAAAAATAAAATATGATTGATCACTTTAGTAAAAACATCTACAAAATCAATGACTTCCCGTCCCAGTTACGAGTAGGCAATAATATACAAGTATTTCAGATCTAATTTGAGAGCCGATTTGAAAGTTAACCATATATTTTTCAATCTATAATGTAGGCAAAAGTTCTATCAAGAACTTTGTATAAGTACTAAGTGGAGAACATATATGTTTTGCATCATATTCTAGTTATTATATATTGCAGAATCTAATGTAGGACATATACTTCTCCAATTTGTACTTCATTTAAGAGTTCTCCATTGAATTAATGTAAGCTATTTAATATTGCATTAGCTAATTAGTAAAATTTTTCTTAATATTGCATTAATAATTTGCATTATAACCTTGTGTTTTTCATCTCTCTTACATGTTCCAGGGCTTAAAGAGTACACGGTTGATGTCCAAAATAAACAAGTAATTGCGAGAGGAGAAGTCAAACTTTATACTGCAAATCACCATTACTTTAAGATGAAGAAGCAGAAGAAGAAAATTAAATTTAAGATGAAGAAGAAGCATTTGCTCATTAACTTCTTAAGAACTGCTTGGATATGTAATTAGTTGGCTCTTTTTTCTTTCTTTTGGGTTTTACATCATTAAATCAAATACAGCTGAAAAATCCTTCAGTAATTATACTATTTAATTAACGGCTTATGTTTTGTTTTTTGCTTACTAATCATTTTTTTTTGGTAAATTTTCTTGACTATTTTTTCTGCCTTGTAAAATCAGAACAAAAAAATAACCAAAAAGCTTTTATATTTCAACTACAGTTTTAAACTATGACCTTAATTTATGTATGAAATAATTTTAATTTGACCTATTTATCTGGGAAAAAATGATTTTAGATCGTAAAATCAGTTGCAGATTTCAAATCAAAACTAGCATATATCTTAAATTGATATGAAGAATCAATTTAAATATGTTAAATTACCATAATTTTGCCATTGAGCTCCTTCCAAGAAATTTCCATATAAAACTTTCCCTTCATTAGCAGCATACGATATGATATAAGTGCCTACAATGAAAGGTTAAAGTTGTATTCAATATTTTATCTATTGTAAATCCTCCATTAGTTTCTTTTTTTCACTTAGTTGCTCCCCCATGAACAACATGATCAAGAACAGAGCTAGATCTAGAGTAGGAAAGAAAAAGAGAGACACGAAGCTTATAGATGACATAACTAGTCGCCAAGTCACCTTTTCCAAGCGCCGTGTTGGTGTTTTTAAAAAAGCCAGTGAACTTTGTATTCTAACCGGTGCTGAGGGTGCAGTTCTTTGTGAATCTTTAGGTGGACGTGTTTTTGCATTTGGCCATCCGAGTGTTGATTCTGTCATCGATAAATATCTCGGTGATAAGAGTTCTTCTGAGTTGCCAGAGGATAGTTCTTCTGCAACTGAAACCCACGTGAACTCCCCATGCATGAATAAGGAGTTGCAGAAACAGTATTTGGAAATTTCTAAGGAGATGGAAATTGAGAAAAATAAATCGGTAAATGTGATGGAAGGGAAAAATGGTAATTTTGTTAATGATAATAATATGGTGGAAGGTGATTTATTTTGGTGGCAACAACCTTTTGAACATTTAGAGTTAGAAGAACTGGAGGAGTATACAAGTTCAATGGAAGAATTGATGAATAAATTAAAATTGAGAGCCAATGATTTGATGCTGATTAGAACTTCATCGATGTTCGATACGAGTAAAACTTTGATTAATTCAAATGATGCTGTATTATCGGATGAGTATTTAGTGAATAAGAATCTGAATACGAAGGATTATGAATTGCAGGATGAGTTTTTTGCAAATAAGAATCTGACTATGAAGGAATATGGATTGCCGGATGAGTTTTTTGCAAATAAGAATTTGAATTTTAACGATGATGGACTACTGACTGAGTTATTGACAATAAAGGATCCAAATTTTGATGACACACTGGATGACATTTTCACTGATCTTGAACTTCCAGTTGATTACCATGGTAATAATGTGCAGGTTCCTAATTTTAATGGTAATACTGGTAGTGAGGTGCAGCTTACTCATGTTAATGGCAATCTTGTGGCTCCCGATAATTATGGTAAAGCTGTGGAGCTTGATAATTTTGATACTGATGTATTACCCAATGATTTCAGTTATGTTTGTCCACCCAAATAATTAGACTTTAAGAGAATCCGTGGTACTAACGTAGTTCCCATTGATTTTAGTTAGTAATTAGTTAAACTTCTAAGCAGAGGAATAAAGATTGAGGGGTTTTTCTCCTTAATTTATAAGTTAATTAAGCTTAATAGTATATCTATGCTGAAGGTCCTGCTTGCCGTGATGGTTATGTGCTATCCTCTAGCTCCTGTACATGGTTGTGGGAGTCTTTTACATTGGCTACGGTCTTCTAGTGTTAATCTCTATTGAACATTATAATATTTAAGTATACGTGATTCTACTGATCTCTTTTATCATCTTTCTTGAACATTTTCATGTATAAATAGTTCGTGTTAAAGTTTAGCTGTCTTCTAATATTCGTTCATTTTACATTTGATTCGGTTATTCTAGCTTGATAGTAAAGTTTTATTACTGATTGGAAGTTTGGAACTCAGAACTAGTGAATATTAGAAAGTGGAGGGACGTTTCTGATATAATGAAACGAAGACGAAAAGGTATGCAGTTGCAGAAGATGGCCTGGAGGTTGGAGAGATAAAAAACCAAAGTTTTGACAGGACTTGAGCAAGCCTAGTAGCTTACCACCATTTGAGGGGTAATGTCCTGTACTCCTGTTGCTCCAACACTTGCTACTATACTGTTGGAGAATTAATCCTTGCATTGCATATCTGGTAGACATATAATTAATTCGTAACATAATTTTAATTATCTTGATACAGATGCATATAATCCTTAACGAACTTAATTTATACACATAATCCATGGCCAAAATCTACTTTATCTAGATACAAATGCACTCATATATGAAAGATAGCCTGCAATAGCAAAACCGAAACCAGTTCATGTTTCGCAATTTCAACAAAAACTTTGAATGCGACATGGTGACCGGTTTCATTATGCTGGTAGAATGATTTCTGCAGCTCTGCTATGAACTCTATTTTTAGACAAACCAACACTCATATCGAAAGATCACACCGAAATGAAAGGTAAGCGATTGCAAAACTAATTCTGCCAATAACCACGTCCAAGAATGTCAAACACAAAATGTACCAAGTTGAGTTGAATCAGTTGATTTTCGATGCCTGCTATTTCGATGTACTACTAGATTATTGACAGTTAGAATACACTTGCTCGTAGTTATTGTAAGAAATATATTTATACATTAATAATACTAACAAGCCAGTCAAGTCAAGCCGGGAAGAGCAAGAGTAGCAGTACAAATAAATTATACATTTAGACTAGATTTAAAATTATTTTAAAAAAATAGTTTAGATAAAATAAATTCTTTTTTTTTTTGTTATAAATTGAAGTTCACATTTTTCTCAAAAGTAACAAGATTTATGTTGAACTAAATGAGCCGTCAATTCATCCGCAACATCCTCGACTTCAAAACCCACGTCTTAAATCCTCGTACTTGTCCTAATTTAAAGACCCATTTTGTAACCCGAAGCATGAGCTCAGTATCAACAGCCCCTCAACGCCAATTCCAGCTCCGAGTTGACCCACTCACTGGTAACTCGGAATGGGTTGTCATTGAAGAAGAAGAATCACAAGAAGATATATTTCCTAAACCCCTATTGGCTACAACCTCGTACCTAGACATGCTTAATGATTCTCCAAGAAACAGAGCTTATTGTGATGCCATTAACAAGACTGTTACTAAGCCTTGTCATGTTCTTGATATTGGGTACTCTCTAAATTTATTTTATTAATACTCTTTCTTTTTTTAAATATAAATGTTGTTATTATTTACTTATAAAGTCACAATCTTTTGTCAGTTCTGAGAGTCCCCATATGTTTGTTTTTATGTGTATATGAAATTAGATGTGTGTGATATAAAAATGTCATGAGTTTCTGTTAGGTTTATATAATTTACGTGAATGCTATTGTTTCTCTAAGCATAGCTGATAGCACTATAGATAGTCATGGATGGACCTTTATTATGCAATATTAGTTATTTATTGAAATTTTAGTTTATTGATATATTATTTATGAAAACGTAGAGCTGGAACCGGATTACTGTCTATGATGGCTGCACGAGCAATGTCTTCTAGCAATGAAACTACATGTTCTACTACGAAGGGTATGGTGACGGCATGTGAATCTTACCTTCCTATGGTAAAATTGATGAGGAAGGTGTTGCGTGCAAATAGTATGGAGAGAAAAGTCCATATCATTAACAAGAGATCAGACGAAGTAGAAGTTGGTGTTGATATTGCTTCTCGCGCAGATGTTCTTGTGAGTTTTCTAACATATATGATAGGAATTATCTGGTGATGCATATTGGGGAAAATCAAAATGTAGATTGTTTGTACTAGATTCATTGATAGAGAAAAGTCGGATGACTTTGAGCAAGAGTAACAAAAGTCGCTCACACTACTTACTGGATATTATATCTTTTAGGCATTAAGGATCTAGTACTGGTGGTAGGAAGCCCGAATACTCTTGAGATGCAGTATTTGTGCTACTTTCGGGCATTCATGTAAATTTTCATATTCTCAGAAAATAAAGTTGCATTCCTATCTGTTCCTTGCTTGATAAGGGGAGCATTCCGAAGTACACTATCCGATCTTCATGAAAACTAAAATTGTTGTTTTTACTTTTTCTGTATTGCAGTAGCAGATGGACTCTTCATTTTCTTCTGCATTTCTTGCCCCTTTCTATTGACATAGTTTATACAGATAATTTATTCGGAGGTCTTATACAAACTGTACGATGTCATATAGATTTCTTTACACCCTAAAAGTTAATATCACAGGCATATAATATCTAGTTGTATGCTTATATCATAGGCTCTTTTGAGTTGCCTCTGCATTCAAAGGTTATGTTTATATTTGTGCAATTCATCGCTCTTCTCATTGCCTCGGTAATTTGTAGCTCGTGACTTACACTTGTGATCAAATCATGGAGTTTGTAGTCATTGCCTAAATGGCTAATTCCGTCTTTCCATTTACCTTAAAAAAAACCCTGCATTTTATTAACCCTTGATCCAATGTAGTGTCTTGGTTTGTATTAAGGTCATTTATGCTTCAAGCTTCTTCCTGTTTATAATAAAATATCATTCTGAGTCCAGGTCAGTGAAATTCTGGACTCAGAGTTTCTGGGTGAAGGGCTAATTCCAACTTTGCAACATGCCCATGACAAGCTATTGGTGGAAAATCCGGAAACAGTGCCTTACCGTGCAACTACCTATGGCCAGGTGTATGTCATTACCTTTTCTACTTTTTATTCTTTCTGAAACTTCTGAGGAAACATCTTTTTCTCTCTAAATTTTCACATTATCAACTTCGCATTTTATTTTTCCTCTCAGCTTGTTGAATGTACACATTTGTGGAGGCTGCATGATCTAGTTAACACTGAAGCAAATGTGACAGATGGCATACATCTTGTCCCAACCGGATTTGAGAAAAGTTTATACGTCAAACCGCAACAGTTGGCCATGCATTGTGATGCTCTGAAGGAAGAAATGGAATTGGTATTGCAATTTTTTTTTTTGTAAATAGTATTTAAAAAGTTTTCTTATTCTTCTTCTCAGATCTGTGTACTCATTCAGCTGTCAGAACCCTTCAAAATATTTGAATTTGACTTTTCGAAAAGGCCAGACAGTCATGGGGAGGTTGAGTTGCACATAAAGGCAACTAAGGATGGCACAATTCATGCTGTTGTCTCGTGGTATCTATATTTTGACAAGATTGTTTATCATACTTTGCTATGATTACGAGTTCCTAGCGGGATGGTTACGCCTGTTTCTGCTATCTATACAGGTGGGTTCTTCAGCTTGATTGTGAAGGATCCATTTTCTATTCCACTGCCCCAAAGTGGATAAGTTGCCCGTCCAGTATGAACGGGTCATTAGTCTCTGGTATGTAGAGGCATCGCAAAGCTTAGTTCCAAATTTACCATCATTTTAGAGAGTTGTGGAAGTAATTAAAAGATAATTAGTTGGAATTACTGGCAAACCTCAGATTGATACAATTCAGTATGGTGTAACTATGTAGTAGCAATAAAGTTTATGATTTTTAATTTCCCTTCTTATCTTGCAGGATCTTACATCTTTCTATTGGCAAAGTTTTGTTTTAAAAAATTATTTGTGAAGTATATAAGATGGAAGTTCCCGGGCTTTCATTCTTAAACTATAGAATCCACTAGCCAACGAGATAAGGGTCACCTAATCTTTGTATACTGGTTAAGTGCATTTCTCTGATAGTGTGTCCCGTGATAAATGTCATCATACTAAATAATCAGCTCCCCAGGACTATCTGTCTAATAATATGAATCTATTTCAAGTAAAAAGGACAGATAATTGTTATCTTCATCATTTTATGCTGATGTTGCTCTTAGAGTTAGAATATTAATCTTATATCTTTTATAGTTGCCAGGGATTGGTGTGACCACTGGAAACAATGTGTGTGGTTCACTCCAGAAGATGGTTTGCCTGTCTGTACAGACGAAGCAGTTTATTTGCATGCAATTCATACAGATACTAGCATCTCATATGAGTTTGAGACCCAAAGCTCTCTAACAGAGGTTGGGTATCAACAGCATGCCGCTGGAAATAAAAAATGCCAGATCGCTCTACCACCAGAAAGAATGGCAATCTATGGAGACAACAACTGGCGATGTTCCTTTTTACAAGTCTTAAGGAATGTTGTAAGTTATCTCATTCCCCCCCCCCTTCTCATGAATCCTCAATCAGTGTGCATATTCAAGGGTTCAAGCAATACGGTGAACAGAATTGCAAATATTTTTTTGTTTGCTAATTGGAATCTCCTTTTGCGCAGTTGCAAAAAAAGATTTCTCCTATTTGTGTTGTTGCAGATGATAGCATTTTCTTAACAGTTGCCACCGCCACTCTCTCAGATACATCAAACGTGCTCTCATTCTTTCCCGGGTTACGGGAACAGGGTGCTCGATATCTGCAAGATGTTTCAGTTGCAAATGGTTACTCGATGGATCGAGTAGTTGTCGTAAATAAAAAAACACAACTAGCTCTGCATAATACTCATGAGAGAAAGGTAAAAAATGTTATTCATGCTTTTGATCAAGGTGTTACCAGGCTTAGTTATTTTTATTTATCTTGCAAAAGTGATTTGTTACTGGTTTTAAACTGCAGGTTGACTTGTTTATAGGAGAACCGTATTATTACGGAGGTGATAACATGCTTCCATGGCACAATTTACGGTTTTGGTATGTACTATATATTCGTTTGGGCTACCAACCTACAATATACATGTTGATTTGGAATTTTATATATTTGTATGCATTTAGGAGTGAACGAACCCAGCTCAATTCCATCCTCTCCAAAGATGTGCTAATAATGCCTTGTAAAGGAATTTTAAGGGCTTGTGCGATGTCTCTACCGGTTAGTTCATAATATCTACTTATTTGAATGCTGTTCGTGATTCTGTAATACTACTGATGGTAATACTTAGTAATTTAGGATCTTTGGAGAAGTCGCCAGAGCCTGAAAGAGATTGTAGGTTTTGATCACTCAGTCGTGAATGCAACATTAGGTGCATCTGGTGATTTACCTGCTTCGGAAAAAAGTCCCTTTCTGCCATTTTCTCTATGGCAGTGTGGAGAAACTAAGGTAAAATTTAAGTTAATCATAAAGGGACAATAAAACTTTTCTGGTAAAGAAATAAAGTATACCTTTTTGAAGTGACTCTTATTTCTGTACTGAGGCATTTCTATGGAATCCTTTTAAGAGGCTTAGTGAAATTCTTACCGTCATGGAGTTCGATTTTATGAAGCCAATAAGCCCATGTTCTGGGAAAGTCGAGGTATTGCTTTCATCATGTGTACTTTGGCAACTTAAGATGCTTATCACATTAATAACAAGGTGAACTATTTATACATATGGAAAATCGCAACAGGTGAAATTCACAGATTCAGGAATTTGCCATGGATTTGCACTTTGGATTGATTGGGTGCTGGATGCAGAAAATTCTGTTGTAATATCAACAGGACCAGGTACATTCATAAAGATTAGATAAGCCTGATTTCACTATTTTTTTAATGGTCAATTGCAGATTTCATTAAATCAAAATATATTTCATATTTTTGTGCTCTTCCATTTATAATATAATATTTTTTCATTTCCAACTTGTGATTTTCAAATGGATTAAAAATGATTTAAGTAAATGCTTGTCAGATCAAAGATATTGGAAGCAAGGAGTGAAACTTATGAACAAGCCAGTTCAGGTTGAAAAACATGGATCCGGCATGGACAAATGCTGCTCAACAATTATTAACACATTCTTTGACCCTTCAAGCGGTGAAATGGAGCTTGAACACGTATTCTCATGAACAGATTCGTTAGTTCATGTTTAATTTGTAGTTTGCTTAAATAGTATGCTTAGGAGAATGTATTCCTATAAACAACATATTTTATCAGAATTTTTAATTTTTTGAAATCTCTTTCATGACAACACTTCTTTAAAATCCACAAGAACATTTGACAATAATCAAAACTAAATCTTAATTAGCTAAGCTATGTAATTTACATTACCAAACTCAGTATAATTTTACCTTCTGCGTTTATACATCGGAATATCTCGATAGATAAAAAAAAAACTTTAGTGATAAAGTTGTTATCCTTGCAAAATAGAGACTATAATTTTTTTTATGAAAAATAAATAAAAATTTTATCCCGAAAATGTTTGTTTATATATCGAGATTAAGAAACTGTACAGTGTTATACTTGTGGTCATGGAAAACAGATTAAGTAACGTAACACATCCTAACACAGATCCTCCTCAACTGTCCTTGCTGCTACATGCAGCAATGGTGTTACATTTGCTGGCTCTAGTAAAACTAAAACTTTAGCCACCACATCTCATTCTTTTCATCCATATATTGTTCCCTTGCTTGGCATATCCGTTTGTGCCTAAACTTTGCTCCGGTTAGTTGAGGAAATGATCAATCGTGCAACACCAGCAACAGGTTCACAGTTCACTGTTTTCATCGGATTATGAAGATAGCTTGCATGCCATTGCAATTATAGCAGTTTGATGTGTGAGCTACAATGTAAGCATATGAGTTGACATTCATCATTCATGTATTAGTATAAGAGCAACAAAAATAAATAAATTAGCTTATATTATTAAAAGCTGTGGATTCCACATCCAGTAATCGAATATACAATTATTTTTAATATCGAATATCTAAATTACCATTTTTTATACTATCGAACCACAAATCAAAATCAAACTATATATAGATCAAATGAAATCAAAACTATACCGATCATATATTTCATTTGATCATTTTATACATATATAAATATAAAAACTACACATTGATTTTTTTTATGCTAAAAACTACACATTGAATTTGATAGCAAGTACTCACACTTTATTGAAGACATCTTTAAAATTCAATTTATAATGGAAAAGGCTAAAATTCCCAAAATTATTGTTAAAATAGATCTCAAACAAAATATATTATTTTTTATCGACTAAAACTCTATTAAATTAAATATAATAGAACCCTAAATTCATATAAATAAAGCCAGTTAAAATACTTCTTCTTTTTTGACATGTAATTAAAATACTAACGTCACGATATTATATAATTTGGAACAAATTTTTAGTATCAAATTTAAAACCCATGACATTACTCGTTCTGAATTCTGATATTATAAATTAAATAAATTGATCCTAATTTTATGAGAATGTTTAGTTAACTATATATTTATTCGCCCGACAATAATCACAAATTAAAACAATCAAGAAAAAAAAAGAGAAAATAAACCGGCCATTAATCTTAGCACTCTAACTAATTAATCTATTTTTCTACCAAGTCAGGATAACAGTAAATCAGATGTTTCATGATTCATCACTTTTCCCTCCAGACGAAAGAATACTTCCATTTTTTCTTGCTTTAATCCTCCGAAGATAATTTTCCACAATGTTACATATCATTTGTCTCTATGCTATTGTACATTTCCAATAATTAATACCTTTAATAATTGCACTCCATCCTAAATTGTTCCTCAATTGTGCCTTCTAAATCAATGTAACTATGGTGTTACATTTGCTAGCTCTAGTAAAACTGAAGCTCTTAGCCACCACATCTCAGGGTGCTTTTACTCCATCGCTTCCTTGCTTGCTTTATCCTTTAGTGCTTAAACTTTGCATTAGTTTGAGTTATGGTCTTCCTCAATTTCATGCAAGTATTGCACACTTTTCAAGGTTCTTCTTGTTTCGTTTAAGTCGTATAATTTTTCATGGAAGGCAAGAGGAAGCTCTTGGAAATGCAGGTAGATGGAGGAGAGCTCTCCGGCTGATCGAGGAAATGATCATCAGTGCATCACTGCAAGCGGATTCGCCATTCTCATCGGGGTATGGACATAGCATGGCACTGCAATGACAGCAGTTTGATATTTGAGCAACAATGCAAGCATATGAGTTGCGGACTCATTTCCGGTATATTAAGCAAAAGACGCAATTTATATCGGCCTTTGTCATTTTATTTGTTCTGCTGTAGAACCAGTAATTTAAGACCTCTGTCAAGACTGAAGTTAAAGTATGTTTCAACCAGGACACAATACTAAGTTCATATTGCTAGCATTCTATTGTATCTTGTACTGGAAACTGCGTGCAGGAAAAAAATTGTGTCATGTGCAAAAAAAAAAGTCTAGTATGTGTTGCACTTGCATAGATAAGATACCCCATGCACTGTTATAAGCACAATGCAAACCAATTAGAGAAACATTATTGATTTCACATAATCAAAATCCAGTAATATATATATCTAGTGTGTGAAAATACAGGGTACGTAGTAAAGTAGCAAACCATCTGATCACATAAGAATGTAGATAATTATGTGGACTAGCAATGCAAACCCACGTAATTGAAAGGTGAAACTGTAAGTACTCCATAGCTGCTCAGAAACTCTCATCAGAAACATCTGGTATTCTTCCATTCTCATTTATATCTGTTTTATACCCTCTTCCAAAAGCTGTCGTCGCTTCAGTTTGCAGCAGCTTTGCTATATGATTATAATATTGAATTCTTATCTGTGGACTCTACTTGGTTCATCTGTATCTAATGCTGTAGACTCTAAGTCATCATCTCTCTGACTTCCTCTATGTTCTTGCCATGATACTTTTCTTAAGCCCTTCAACTCTTCTGTTACAAAATCATTTCATCTCCATTCTCACCGCTCCTTACCAACTTGTCTCCATTACACAGTGCGTGTGCGTGTGCGTGTGAGAAACTTCTAATAGGCCGTAAATACATGAATTTTAAGCAAAATACCAATCATGTATACCTAATGGGAAGCCGGAATATAGAACATAATACAATATGATTGGCATTTTAAAATTGCAATACAATCTTTATTCTATATGTTGCCTTTAATTTTGATATTTATACATTCAATTTTGTCTTCAAATAGAAATGAAAACTGAAAATCCATCAAAAATCCTCTATTATTCTATTATTATTTATGATCTAATAACTTATATGATTAGTATTACTATAACACATAGTTTGAACTATTTTAACGTAATATGTAATTTTGTGACTAATTGTACCACTATAACGAGTTGCACTAAATTGGCAGTTTGATGACGAGTCACAACTCATCTTAAAAGAGAAAATTAATATTAACTTTAAAATTTTAAATTTAGAATCTAAATTTATATTTCATATAAGAATTAAAAATTAATATTTACTATAACAATTTATTAGTTATTCCTGAACGCCAAAAAGTCAAAAGGCTATTTTAAACCATAGGTAGTATTGATTCCATAAAATTCCAAATGAACAACACTTGTTTCTTACTTGTGTGTTGCTTACAATTCTTCAAAATACAATGGAAACTGCAAGAGGACAAGCAAGAAGGAAAGGATAATCTTCTCACATTATAGAACAATTTTGTTGGGAGTCAAGCATCTCCGGAGATCTGCAAAAAAATTAAAAATTCATAATGCATCTTATTACCAATAAGTGACAAGTAATCATGCAAAAAAAGAATTCACTACACGTTATTTGTTTCCCCCTCCTCCCTCCTCTCATCTTGAAAAAGACAAATTCTACGCAAGAATATAACAATTCAAATAATAATGTCTCTAAATTATGACAATCAACATAAAACTAGAAAAATGGCAACTGAAGTTTTAATTTCCTTGAAACCCAAATATATGTAAAAAAGAAGGATGATATTCTCAGCCCAGTGGCATTGGATAGTCCTTTTCAGAAGTGTTGAACTCTTGCTGACAGTATCCCACTATATAATCCAGTTAAGTAAAGGACGTTTCAAAGAACACTCCACATTGAATACATGTTCCTCCACTTATCTAGTGTACAGTATAGGCCTTATAATAGCAGATACAGCTAGGAGCTTGCAATGCACAATGATTAAGAAAAATGTGCATAAAGGGTGAAAAGAAGAAGCACCACAGCATGTTAGAAACATTCTCCTAACATCATTACTCATTGTACTCACTCCACACCAAAAATATTAGTAGGGTGTCGATCTGTTAGGGTATCAGTAGGATATTGATCTGTAGGGGATATATAGAAGGCAACTCTGACACAACGAAGACAAATCTTCAATATTAATGGCGTGTCAAAATGAACTTCTACTATATGCAAGCTAGTATATTTAATTATATATATATATTGCAGTGCTGTAAAAGAGCAGAATAAGCCCTTACAGTTGGCCGAGAGTAGATATATCAAAATCAGGAGCAAGCTCTTGCACAATATCATTAGGAGGTTGGCCGCACTCTTGCATTTTCTGCATGAGCTCAATAATCTTGTTGAAGTTGCCTGGCTCGGTTTCATAAACTCCATTAAGTTCTTTTATGAGTTCATGCTGGTGGGAGTATCGTCTGTAATCTTCACTGCTTAATGTAGCTTTATGGTCTTCCAACCATTTTGGATATCTTTCACCAATTTCTTTCATAGGATCCTGAAGCACATCTTTAGACAAGAGCTGCTGCATCATAGTCTCCATGATAGAGTCCATGTCCTAAGCAATGTTCTTTAAATTATTCCTTTTAACATCATATACCAAAGAACTATACATCTGGACAGCTGTTTAAGTAGCTAAATAGAACGCAAGTAGTACACAACTTCAACTTCAGATAAACGAATCAGCGTAATAAAATTAAACTAACATGTTTCTGGGTAACAGCAGGAAAGAGAAGGGTGATTGTTCTACCCCTGTTACTCACCAAATCTTGACCTTGCACACAAGTCATTTCACTCTACCTACACGTTTAACGTCCAGAGATCTATCCATACAGAACATTATTTTGATATATATATATATATATAATTATATATATATATATATAAATTTCCCAAAAACAATCAGATTTAAAATGGCCTTCTATTAATTTTTTTGGTATCTTGTGGAAAATGCAAATTCACCAATTTAAGTTGCTAGAACCAGCAAATCATATGATGACGCATTAACAAAAATCAAGAACCCATCATCCTAAATCCCAAATTTACTCCCGAACAAGTACCTGAGAACCAGCAAGCTCCTCAAACTGCTTGACGAAATCTTCCATCATGGCGTCATTACCAAAGTCCGGTACTGGAGCAGCAATAGACTCCAATCCCTTGACAGTCTCCCTAGTTTGCTCTCTAAGCTTATCAAGCGCCTCGGAAACATGGCGAGACTCCTTTGAAGCCTTTTGCTTCCCCATTTTCTTGGATTTTAAATCAGGCAAACCCATCCCCAGCCCTTGTACTCCACTACCAGAGACAAAAGAAACACTTTTTTCTTTCTTTCCTCCATTATCTCCACTTCTGTGATAAAAAGATTAGTACTTGACTTTAATTGTATCAGTTCATATTTGTAGCTTAAAATCAAATTAAAACAAACCCAAAACACACAAACACACACATAAAGAACAAGAAATATGTAAAGTGAGGACCTTTGAGCAGCAGAAGTGAGAATAAGGTTCTGAAAATCATCCAAAGCACCTGAATTGAACTTCAGGGTAAGTTACAAAATTAAATTATTAAATTTAATCTATAACATAGAAACTGAATACAATTCAGTACACATGATGCACATAGATATATACAATGAGGTCTTACTGTCAAGAAGTTGGTCTAAATCATCAGATTGGTCTGTCATGATTGCTCAAAAGATCTCTCTCTCCCTCCCTCCCTCCCTCTCCCCCAAGTGGTGACCTTGTATAGGATAAATTGTTGGGAAGGGCAAAGCTAAGATGCTGCACAAAGTTATCCCCCTGCGCCTGGCCGAGTACTAAACATGTTTTTGGTCTTCAAAGGTGGGCAGGCAGGGTAACTTATTTTTACTGCTGCACGGTCAAAACAATAAAACAGAGCAGTGTCAAAAATAAAATCTATAATCCAATAATAATAATATCAATAACCGATTAACTATTTAATAAGAAAAACATATTAACTTTAAATTAAAAAAGAACACTAAATTTTATGGAGTATATTTGTTTGACTAGCGAGTAGAGATACATATTTAACATTTTAATTAGTTTAAAAACAACATTAATATACATAAAAATAAACAAACAGTACCCAAAGCATAGTGGCCTACACTTCACCACCGTACAACAACATTAAGGCCTCCAATTTCATGGCTGCTTCTCCGGCCACTACTCTCCGGCTAAACCCTTTTTACGCCACCGTCAGATTCCTCTCCTTCCGCCGCAAAACCCTCCCAAGAACCCCATTCCCTTCTCTACTACAACCCCCATCAATCACCAATCCAAACCCCCTTTTCCCGCCACAACATTACACGCATTACTGTGTGAACCCTTCTTTTTCCGGCGGCCGGAAGTTCAGTAGTGTGATTGCCGCAGCAATATCGTCCGAAAAGGCTGTGGAGAAGAAAAAAGGTGAAGTCTTGGGGAGTGATAATAAGGTTGGGAAGTTTCGAAAAAGGTTGAGAATTGTGGATATAAAAGGAGGGGTTGATGAGGGTTTGGATAAGTTAGGGGATAATTTAGTTGTAAAGGGTTGGATTCGAACTCTTCGTGTACAGAGTAGTGTCACATTTATTGAGGTACTTGTATTGTTGTAATGTTTGAAATTGAAATTTTTTAAGTTGGTTGATAATATTTGTTTGTGAATTATGTTAAAAATGTGAACTTGTGTTGTTAGGTAAATGATGGATCATGCTTATCAAATATGCAATGTGTTGTCAGCTCGGACGCTGAGGGTTATGATCAGGTAACAACGTATAAGATGTTGTAAATTTTTTGTAGTGTTTCAAGGACTTTTCAGCATACAATAATGATATACCCCGTATATTTTTAGAGGAAAAAATTACTATGTGTTGTAGAATTGTAATCTAGTCAATCTGAGTTGAACACTGTCAGCCGAGCTCGGCTTCACAAAAAAAAAAGCATTGGGCCAAAAATTCTAAGCTGGATACTGGCAAGTCCCGAACGAAATATAGTATTAAATCATACGAAATACCGAGTTCATGTTGACTTGAGAGCTCCACTAGATTAAGCATGTAAACACAAATTAATTCTGAATTGATGTATAGAAGGGTATATTTGTCAATCCCATTATCAGCATTCCTCTCAATCTTTATTCTACAGACTCCAGTCAGCGTCTGTATTATTATTCATTTCGTATATTTGTATTTAAGCATGTTGAACTTTTTTTAGGTAAAGAATGGCTTGACAACAACAGGTACGTCAGTATGTGTAGAAGGGATCCTGGTAGCTAGCCAAGGCTCTAAGCAGAAAGTAGAATTAAAGGTCGAGAAGCTCATAACGGTATACCATGAACTTTGATACATTTCTCTGTTCAGCTTTTACAGTAACCATGTAGAGGCTAACCTTTTTCTCTCTTTGTATTGATGTAAATTAGGTGTGTGATTTGTTTGCATTTTTACAATTTTTGTGAAATTCGTGGACTTGTACACAACTTGGTTGTATACATATGTATATAGAAGTATTAGTACTGGTTGAAATATCTCTGAACAAGGTCTTGTTGCACTATATGCATCGGAATACTTTACTTTCTCTAGGCAGGGTAAGAAGTCTCTATAGAGATAATATTTTTCTTATGGAGAGGTGAAATAGGAAGTGTTGTTTAAGATGGATCTGAACACTGAGATTAGGATATCCCTAAAGTATAGTCTATTCATTTAAACTTTTGGTAGTTACTTTAGTGCTTATATCATATCAAATTTTTTCTTTATAGGTTGGTAAAAGTGATCCTTCCTTTCCCATCCAGAAGAAAAGGGTCAGCAGAGAATTTTTGAGAACAAAATCTCAACTTCGTCCAAGAACAAACACCTTTGGTGCGGTATGGTATATTGTTTTGTTTAGCACTCTATCGTTATGTGTATATGTTTTATTTGGTCATTCCTTCAAAGCTTATCTGAGAGTTTTGGTCAGACCTAATTTTTTTTTTGTTATCTCTTTGTTCAATTAGGCTTTACGCCAGCACATAATGACATAGATATCACATGACATGGTTATTGGTTTTTACTTTCAACAAAGCTGAATTATCTTAAATTCTAGTTAGCTGTTCCTGTCATATTAACTGCTAGACGTTGTGTGAAATCAGAAATCAATATGTTAAATATTGTCTCTCAGCCAATACTGTTTTTACCATTACTGAAGGCGGAGTCTTGAGAGCCTTCCATACGCATATTATTGATCGCATTGTATTCCTTATGACCTATAATTTTGTGAGATGCACCAGGTTGCAAGGGTGAGAAATGCTCTGGCATATGCTACACATAAGTTTTTTAATGAAAATGGATTTGTCTGGATTTCAAGTCCTATTATTACGCTTCAGATTGTGAAGGAGCTGGCGAGCAGTTTTGTGTGACTACTTTGGTACGCTCTTCATTGACATATTCTTCTTCACCTTGCGAATGTTTTTTTTTATGTTTGTTTATAATTTGTACAGCTTTTTGACTTATAGGGGTATGTATATACTATTTAGATCATGCATTCATGTTTCACATCTTTGCAAGATAATTGTTACTATAACAGATTCCAAGCTCTAGGGAAGCTAATGAATCTCCAGCTGATGCGGTCCCTAAAACTAAAGACGGTCTTATTGATTGGTCACAAGTAAACAAAAGCACATTCTGCAATAAGTTCTGAAGTTTTCATTTTTCTGTTCCTACAATGTTAACTAATAACTAAGCATACCTCATTGCAATAACTATGATAATAAGTTGTTTCCGCTCCTTCCACTCCTAATTTTAACGGCAAGTCAGTTAGGCTTAGTTGTTGTGTGTTAATTCTATCTTTCAGTTTCCGTTTACAACAACAAAATTTTGTAAAATTAATTCCAATTTTATTGCTCAACCCTAACCCTGGTCTTCTCTGCCAAGTCTTTGCAAATGTTTTAAGATAATAGGCAGAACAATGGAGGGTGCTCGGGCCTGTTTCTGGGTAGGAGATTAAATTAATTTTAAAATGGGGTGGCAAGCTAAACTTTTTTCAAATATTATTGTTTTTAGGTTTAACTGGAATAATATTAAGACTAGCTTGCTGTGAAATTGAATAAATATGGCATTTTCATGCTACAATTGGGCTTTCAACCTTTGACATCAAACTTGTACCAACATTGTTATAATGTGTGTAGTGTAGTATCAAGTATGTTTCTCTTTGTTGTGATAAAGTTTGAAAGATTTGATTTTATGAGCATTATACTTAGTTGACATTCTAAGATGATGCTGTCGTTTGGAAAAGTTGCAGACATGAAACTCCTCGATATACGGGCTTTGCTCAAATCAGTAGATGACTTACAATAGACCAATATCTAGTGGCATGATGAAAGCTTGTGATTTATCTTTTAGATTAGGTCTAGTCATTAGCCACATTACTTGAAAATTTCATAACCAATAGGTGTCCCGGATATACAATAGTTAAACTGCCAAGTATCACTACTTTGTCGTTTATCGCAACAATTTGCTAGTATCAGTCACTTTGAAACATTTTCATCAAATTTACTATTGGTAACTGTTTTATTGCCAGATTTTTATTTGTATAATGCTTTGGGCATGATCTATATTTGCATATTCATTTGACAGGACTTCTTTGGGAAGCCAGCATTCTTAACTGTCTCAGGCCAATTAAATGCCGAAATATATGCTACTGCTCTTTCAGATGTATACTTCTCTGTTATTTTCCAAATTCAGAAATATATAATTAGGGGACAACTGTCACCAGTTGTTCCTTTCTGTATATAGTTTTAACTTTGTATATACTTTGACAGGTGTAACATTCGGTCCCACATTTCGAGCAGAAAATTCCAACACATCCAGACACTTGGCAGAATTTTGGGTGTCTATTCTTTGCTTGATATCTTTTTTTGTTGTTCCGCAGGATATTAATCTTTGTAATTTGAAAAAATCTCTTAAAACTAACAGTTTACCCTGTAATGTAAGATGATTGAACCAGAGCTCACATTTACCGACTTAGATGACGATATGGCTTGTGCAACTGCTTATCTCCAGTATGTAGTACGTTTCTTTATCACTTCTCTAAAATACCTTATTATGGTTTGTGTTTTGCATTTATTAGGTTTATCAAACTGATTATTCGATTTATACCAACCTTACCATCTGTTAGGTGAAATATGTGCTGGAAAATTGCAAGGAAGATATGGATTTCTTCAATACTTGGATTGAGAAAGGAATTGTCGATCGACTGAGTGTATGAATATTCAGTGTAACCTATCTTTCACACATTTTTTATGTTCCAAGCAAATTTTGTGTATGATGAAACTAGGCTACTCTTTCCTTGTTAACTCTAATATATGTATTCCTTGTTAAAACATATGTCCTATTAACAGGATGTGGTCGAGAAAAGCTTTGTTCTGTTAACTTATACAGATGCAGTTGAACTTCTTCTACGAGCCAAAAAGAAGTTTGAATTCCCGGTATATGACTGACTGTTATTTTGCATTAACATAGAAGTAAGAATGAATCTGATACACCACATATAGTAGACAAATATCAAATGTTCTGATAGAATTTGTGTTTCTACTTCTAATTAAATTCATAGGATGAGAGTTACACTTACATTTCTTTATAGATGTGCAGACAGCTACATGCAGCGACAAATTTGCAAAATTGAAAATTATAAATTATAGCAATAATGTATATTAGTTCTTTTATAGGTAAAATGGGGATGTGATTTACAAAGTGAGCATGAACGTTACATCACTTAGGAGGCATTTAATGGTTGTCCTGTAATCATAAGAGATTATCCAAAGGCAAGTTTATAAAGAAACAATCTACACACGTCTTGCCTAGACAGATAGTAGTTATGAGGTCTGATGACTAAAGTTTATCGTAAAAAATTCTCAGGAGATCAAGGCATTTTATATGAGGCAAAACGATGATGGAAAGACTGTAGCAACTATGGATTTGTTAGTTCCTCGGGTACTCTACGCATTCTCATTTCTTTCAACTGCTTTCTGAACATAAGTGTATAAGTATTATGTAGATCTCCAATTAATTGAGAGGACTCTAAGGGGGCACCGCACACATATCATATACAAAAGCTGATGAAAAACTCTAAAAACTAAATGTATGACGTAGTCTAATAGACTTGCTTGAGACTCAGTAGCCCCAGACAAACCTCATTTTGCCATAACAGAAAATAAACAAGAGCGAAGAATCCTTAAGATACGGGAAAGTTAATTAGTAAATGCACGAGCATCCGTGTTTGTTACTTGCAGGGTTACAGATAACAAATAACAAAGAAAATGCTCCAGTTGTGTTCTATGTCATACTTGTTATATCAGAACTGCTCACATATCCGTTGAATAACTAGGTTGGTGAACTAATTGGTGGAAGCCAAAGAGAAGAACGACTTGATTATTTGGAAGACCGGCTAGATGACTTGCAACTTAATAAAGAAAGCTATTGGTGGTACCTTGATCTGCGGCGTTATGGTTCAGGTAAAGCATCTGCCTGTTGCTTTCCTTCATTAAGGGCTTGCGTGGTAACTGTTTCAGTTTATATAATTTTTCTACTGCTTTTTGTTCTCCTATGTTTTTGTTTTTGCTTGCTTTTACAAGTAAAAACTCAAATCAAAGAGCGTTGTTTGCTCACCATCTTTCCACCATATTTATATTACAAGTAATGCTAAGGATGATTTTATTAAGTTGTTGGGAGGATGTGATCATTTAACTTCAACTGTTGTTATGGCTCTGTTCCCAGATTTTAATTTTATGCTTCAAAGCGGATTTGCTTCCCACTTACCTCCGAACAAGAAAACAACATTGTTTTCATTTCCAAGAAA
Organism: Oenanthe sinensis; assembly: GCA_028671895.1. Classification (NCBI taxonomy): domain Eukaryota; kingdom Viridiplantae; phylum Streptophyta; class Magnoliopsida; order Apiales; family Apiaceae; genus Oenanthe; species Oenanthe sinensis. The sequence continues at coordinate 26,308,177 of CM053812.1, read as the reverse complement.
AAATTGTAGCAGTGTCAGATTGAGAGAGCAAAAACATTCACCTAAGAGCCCTAGCTTTTTAATACTTCTATCTCCTTTGTTTTAATATCTAGGAGCATTCGTGATGCTGGAAAGAACTGATTCTCGATGCTGAGTATTTGTAAATTTAACAACCTTCCCAGAATACTTTTGCCTTTCAGCTAGCCTTGAATATACTTAAGGTGTTTCTTTATTTCACTTGAACGAAGCTGGAGACAATTGGTTGCAGAATCCGAAAACTCTTTGTTCGCTAGCCTATAATTTAAACTTTCTATATTTGCAAGAGCTTCAGCAAATACTTAATAAGTGATCAAATTTGTTCATATTCTCTGTCTTTCAGTTCCTCATGCAGGTTTTGGATTAGGCTTCGAGAGGCTAGTGCAGTTTGCCACTGGGATAGAGAACATAAGAGATGCAATACCTTTCCCGCGGACACCTGGTTCGGCTGAGTTTTGATGTGCTTCCCTCTATCAGAAAAGGCTCTGAATGGTGGTAAAGCAAGCTGTGTATTAATACATTGTTGTAATTTTTATGTGGTTCCATTCTCTAGGTTTGATGGCAGTTGTTCTTAGTTTTTTAGTTCTACTAGTTCAAATTCTTGGCAACAGAGATTTAATACAAGGACAGGACTTCTGATATGAAGATTACGACAACACATGTAAAGGAGAAATGTATTAATACGAGTTGAGTATGTTTTTGTATATATGTATCGTAATGTAATGCCTAAATAGTGACACATGCTGGAAGTAACTAGCAGCAATTAAATGTTGAATAAAATTTAAACGTTTAGACAAATATTTGTCAACCTTGAATAAAACTTATAATCTAGACTCGCAAACTAATTATGATGTAGAAGAGATGCTAAAATTCAAATCGAGATTAGTCCAATTTAGGTGATAGTTTTAGACATTGAAATTATCTCCATAGGCTCCTAATGTTATATACATTCTGCATTAGATTATTCTGCATATGATGGAGTGTGATCCGAATAAGTATGTTGAATTTCACACGGCTTAAAATTTACATTATAAGACATACAAAGTTAATAATTCTAAGTTGAGAATCTTACAAGATGAGAGTTGAGAAATTCAAGCTGGGTACACTCAAACTCGTATGGTAAAACATGTCAAGTTTAAATATTAAAATTTGGATAATATAATTTAATATCATAAACTAATTAATGGGAGTACTATTATTGTTCATATCAAACTTGAAATTATAATGCTCTTGATAAATAATTTTGATAGAAGTTGAGGTATTGGCTGGGTTGGTAAAGTGGTAACAACTCCAAAGCTAGGGCAACAGTATTAAAATGACAGGGATAAGGATACTTTTATGACCCACCCATCCACACACACACACACACACACACAGAGTACAAGCATCTGCTAGTACCATTGAAGACAGAATAAGTGATGCTTCTACTAATCCCTCAAGGCCCTCAACTGTACAAAATCACTAAAGCTAAAGCTAATCATGAGATGGAAATATATGATTTTGCATGAGTTACCACTTGCTTGGGCTCTTTAGAGTACACGAAATGAAAACCAATAAATTGCCTATCTCCCCACCCAAAAACAGTAAACACACGGTGAGTTTTTTCTGGCCCTTACTGTCGGATCGAAATACTTAATAATATTTTGATACGATCTTTACCCTGTATTTTTTTCTTTTTCGGGTTGAGATATATAGATCTAATAATCTCCAAACAATGTCATCGGAAATTAACAATGGCATCATCGCACAACTTACAATAGTAGTTATGTTAGACATGCCACTAGGAGTCATATGACACTACAGTACTAGAGAACCGAAAATAATGGAACTGAAATGACTACTAATAACTTGGTAGTATAACAAACAAAGGGACCCTCGTGGCAAAAAAAAAAAAAACAAAAAAACAAAGGGACCCTAAAGCATCTTGGGTTCTTGCAAGTTGTAGGCTTTTAGCTACTACTCTGCTCTACCAATACTACTACATTTACTTGAGAAAGACTCCAAGCAATGTGTTACTACATGCAAGTATTCAAAAACAGAATTTTTATAAATGCGACAACTCATTGCTTCACAATTAGTTTTTAAGTTGGTAGAAGTGTGTCTATAACTAGCTCAAGGAACGAACAAACACCACAAGAAACACTCAACTGAATGAGCCAAATTGCCAAAAAATGCCAAATTTATAATTAGATTCAATTGGATCAACATTTGCATATTAAAGGGTGGTGGACTACTCATAACAAATATGAAAATCTTTCGAGCTAAATAAATGTATACATACCTAATACCCATGTTTCGGGAAAATATCGATATTTTTGTAACATTGCTTCGACTTGCTATCCGTTAGGTCACGGGCTCGAATTTTTGATCTTGGTATTCCATCCGAACTGGCAAGTTAAGATCTATGAAACTAAAATCAATCTTCTCATGCAGTTTTTTAGGACTAGTAGATGAACTAGTTGAAACACTAGTTGATGATGAACCCAAAAAGTGTGATCTCTTATGCCCACCAAGTGCTTGACCCGACCCGAACACTCTAAAACAAACCGGACACTCATGCAACTTTTTACCCACATTTTCCCTGTTTTTTCTTGGTTTCTCCTCCATTGACTCTTCATGGTCTTCTTGCCGCTTCTTGACTTTCTTGTGACTCGTTCCGTGTCCACCCAGTGCTTGGAACGATCCAAACTCTTTCTTGCATGTCTCACACTTGTATCTTTTCCGAGTCCGACTCAGTTTCTTAACCCTACATTTATCATCTCTCGAAAGCATCATTAAGCATGAAGCAGCATCTTCAACTTCAACCAAGTTACTTGTACCATGATCATATGATCCTGAACTCACCACTTCCAACTCGGTCACCGACTCAGTTGAACTAAACTTCTTCAACTTGACTTTTCTCATCATCTCCACACCATCACTACCCTCTCCCACCACCACCCGAGTTGGGTTTCTGGACTCAGTCTCAGTATCACTATCTTGAAAAAGTAAAGCCGACCCGAGTTGAAGAAAGTGAGGATCAACTAACTTGTAACTCTTCTTGGGGTTCTCTCTCAACCCATAATTCAAGTCTTTCTCAGGCTTGAAAGGAGGAGTTGAGTGAGTCAAATCGGTACTGAGTTGGTGCTTTGTCGGAAGCGGAAGAGGAAACATATGAGACCTCATATGACCTCCTAAAGCTTTGCTACTGTCAAAACTTCTAGTACAAAGCTTACACTGCTGCCTCTCCATTACTATAAATACAAATGTGTGTGTGTGTGTGTGTGTTTGCGTTTCTCTGACTAGAAGACTTAGAAGTTGAAGCAGGTGACAAGCATTCCTCCACCGAAAAGACGCACACAACTCAAAACTACCTCATATGCCTACATATACAATTTATATATATATACACACAAACAGGCCCCCCGAAAGGTGAGGTATACAATTCAATTCAATAATAATAAAAGACGAAAATAATCGTATAACTTAAACAAAACGACTCCAGCAAGTTGGTTTGGATTTTAAAAATATTAGTGAAATTAACTTAATTAATATTACAATAAAATTGATAGTACTCACGCATAGTAGTATGTCGATGCACGTACGCTGTAACAATAATTAATTTACTGTAAATAAAATGAATGTATTAACTTGGGTTTTGCTGTTAATAATGGCTGGAAACTGATATGATCGAGCACTTAATATAGCCTACAATAATTAGTAAAAAGTAGAATCGATTCCGCAAAGGCTACTGATAATATAATAGTGGCCTACATAATTTTGTAAGCATAGTTGTGTGGTTTTAGAAGGACCCGTAAATTGTAGAGGCAAATAGCAAAGGGTCCAAGTGAATAAAGAGGGACAAGTAACATGCAAATCTTATTTCAGTTGCTATTCATTTCTACTTTTTACTACTGCACTGCATGTAACTTTTACCCAATAACATCACTTTCTGACATTTTGTATTGAAACCTTAATTACCCTTTTTTTTAATTAAAAATATGTTCAAAATACTAGTTTTTTCATTAAAAATATACTCGCTTAAAAGTTTTATTATACTTCATTCTTCCCAAATTAATGTTTTATTTCTCATAATTAAATTAATTTAATTGAAAATTAAAATTTATATATTTTTATAAATTTTAAATTTTGAAAATTATATAATAACATAATTAGATATATATTTTTTGATATTGATGATGGTGCCCAATGCGTTATGCGGGTTGTCTGAGTGTGTGCAGAGAGGTGATACGATACGATGTCTAGTCTACGAGGATCAGTATATTTTGTGCGATTTTGGGTAGCACGTAAACCGAGAGGCGCATAACTTCAGATTCTGCCTAGCCTACCTAGCCTAGTTCGAGATGGTGAGTGCTTATTTATACCCCATCCGTCATGTTCAATTATTAATATGCGGGTAGAATACAAACCTTTTTCTTAAAAAAAAAGGGGAAAAAATACGAATAAAATGACGTGATCTACTATATTAATAAAATATGTATTATTTTAAAAAAAATTATGCCCCTCCTAATTTGCCACTTTTTAAATTTATAGGTCCCGATATTATTAATTTATAGAGGTTTTACTCTAGTTCGCAGTATCTTACATTTATAATGCGTGTTTTCTAATATATTAATATTGTTTTTTATGATTATTATTGTTCTAATAATAATTTTATTTTTATTTAATGACATATTATAAATATAAAATATTAAAATTATTTTTATAAATATAATGGATCAAATTCTATTATTACAAAAATATCATCCACTTTTATGGACACGGTTCTTCTAATTTTATTTAAATGAACTAAAGTCCACCTTAGAAACATTTTTCTATATAATATTATACTCTCTCTGGTCCTTTATATAGGTGATTGGACTTTTTCACGTAACTTTAGGTGCTTTGACCATATATTTAGAGTTGATATTTTTAAAATTTTCTTTTTTTAATAAAAATATAATATTTAAATTTTAATTCACAAAAAAAATATTAAAAAATATTAATTCTAACTATGCGGTCAAAGCACATAAAATTACGTACAAAAAGTCAAATTAACCGTAAATAGAGTAATATGACAAAATCACACGCGCACACATGACATATATGTAAACACATACGCAAGTGACACCATAATTTCAAAAATAAAATAAAAATGATTAATGATAAGTGAATATAGAGCTTTAAGTTCTAATTCAAGGTAAATTGACTGCAGTAATTAAACAAAAAAATAAAGACTATAAAACTCAATTTAAACAACCACTATTTGTTTGAAGCAAGTTCCACCTGCAACCATGGAGAAGACACTCCATCCAGCTTCAAATCTCTCACATTACAGTGTTTTGACAACTTACAGATCCTGCCCTCTCCTCCATTATAGTTATGACCAGAATCATGCAATTTCTTTAAACTTCTTTTACCACATATTTCAACTTTGTTACAGTTTTGGTAACCTTTGTTTTCCTCATCATTATTTTCTTTAATAATGTTGTTGATCATCCTTGGTGATAAATTAGTTGTTGCAGATTTCTCATCAACTGTTTGATCCGGAGGGAGGTTGAGATCAAGCAATTCCGAATCTTTACTAGAGCTTGTAGTTAATTTGTTATAATTTTCTGCACCATAATATTGAAATTGATCATGAAAAGGTGTTATGAAGGTACTATCAGTTTGCAGCCAATGGAACCTCTTGTGACCTCCCAAGGCTTGTCCGGATGAAAAAACTCGATGACATATGGAACACTCGTGCACTTTTCCAGCCCGCGTTGAATCATGATCATCATGGGAAGTCAGATTGTTGAGATTCAACTTAGGATCTGGGGACTCTTGAGGCATTGAGATTTCGTCGTGGCTAAATGAATCTTCTTCGAGCATTTCATCATCAGTGATCAGATCATCGAGTTTTGCAGCATAACATCCCTTAACTTTCTTGTGACTAGCTCTATGTCCTCCCAGTGCTTGATGGGAACTGAACACTTTTTTACAAGCTTTACACCGGAACTGCAGCCCTTTGGCCAATGGCATGGTCACCTCTTTAGTCTTGTTTTTGCACATATCGGTAGTAGAATTGTTTGATAATGTGACCAAAACATTGGCAAGATCCTCTTCTTCTCTTGAAAAACATCCATTCTCATTACCTTCTACTCCAAGAAACTTCCAAATATATGCCTTTCTAGCACCTCCATCCGGTATAGGTGCCAACAGTTTGTGATCATCTAAACGTGCACGTTTAGAAGAATGCTCACCACATGTCGGTGACTGAAGATTCAAGAACCGGTTTGATGTGGTCCGGAGAAAGTAGGAATGCTTGTTCCCTTCCGGCTTATCACCAATAAGCAATCCTTGTGGTTGCTGCTGTTCTTGAATGCTGTTGATCACTTCCGCAATGTTATGGGCTCGCATATGCCCCCCTAGGGCTCCACCACAACTGAACCCCCTGTTGCAAATTTTACAGTAGTGCACTATTGCACTTGGTTGTTTATTGTCAGTTGTCACCATTGTTCACCAGGACCACCATAGATAGATAAAACAGTACTGATCCAGCTAACTTTGAGCGAGTATGTAGCCTTTAAACTCATATAAGTGAGAGATGGGTGAGCAAGGGAAACAGTAAGCTGGACACCGGGAACAAAATAGTGCATGTAGAGTGGCTATAAATGTAGAATATATGAATATTCTTGTACAATGGCCCGGATAGATGGGAAGTCCTAGTTTTGAGTTTAGTAATTGGTTGTGAAGTAGAGGATGAAGAGTGAGAGTATGACTTGGTGTACATAATATTATTAATGGTCAAGAGACTATTTCTGAAAATTAGTGGTGCTAATAATTTCAAGAAAAACGTACACACCTGTATGGATGACCAAGGTACTAGCATCTCCATATTTTGACTAGAACATACATTTACTGATAAACATTAGAAATGTGTATTTATCATACAATTGCCTATTTCTGTTTGCTTTATAAATTTCAAAACAATTTATGTAACTAAAAAAATAAAAAAGGTGTTGGAAGTTGGACGTAGTCACGCGGGTACAGGCAAGAATGGGATTTTTATTGTTTACGTATTGACATATATAACAATGATATAGTTCTTCCCTAATAATATCTTGATTGAGAAAAACAGGTAACTTTACACAACGCATTGATTTATATCACATATTTTTACAACTAAATTATATTGAGTTTATTTCATGGATAGAGTTATACTTGTAAACCTCTCTGAGATATAGTATATAAAAAATATCTTCCCGGGTCGAAGATCCATTGAACAATTTCCAAAGGCGTCTAAAGCAGTAAGGACTTTAAAAAGATGAAACGAGGAAGCTCTTATACAATCAAAGGTTATTACATTAACAGAAGGCAGTGAAGCTGTCTATCAGGAATTCAAGTATTCATCTTATTATCAGTCATAAACAAAACCTTGCCTCTCTAAGTCTTCAAACGAGCTCACTGGAATTGTCCGCGCATACATTTACCTTGGAACAGAAAGACCCAGCTCTAATATAAAAAACAAATAAAAACCATGTATCAGAAACTACTAACAGAACGTCTCAGTCCGATATGCAAAAAATCAAAACAAGTTCTAAATTTCAAGAGGTAAAAGGCTAGCTAAACATGGATATTTAGTAGTGTAGACTGTTTTCTGAATCGACCCTAAATTCTACATAATTAATGTCTTCTAGAGATAGATCGTGATGCCCACCTCCATAATTAATTCACATGTATCACATTTCATTGATTTCATCTGAGGAAACAAGAAGGCTTGAATTATATAGAATTCTAAGAGTTAAAACATAATTACTTGGAGTGAACTTCTCTTAAACCAATATATTGGTCAAACAGCTCGGGTTTATCATCCCATAATTTCTTAAAACGCAAACAAAGGATACATAATAATTCAATTCATTTATTTGAAAGAAACATCCACAAGTGTTAAGATATTTTGAAGGGACTGTGAAACATATGTTACATTGGTCGCTACAAAACATTATATAATACATCATTCTCTCAAATTTACTACAAAGTTTGATCAAAGATGTTGCGGTTCCAAAAATATTAGTAGACTAGTTACTTTTCAGTTTTTGTGAGTGATAGCCGGATAGCCATTGGATAGGGAGCACACAACAAAACCATTATGTATAAATTTGTAGAAGCATAAAGTGGCTAGTAGACAAAATGGTTGGACGGTCCCAACAAAGATCTATAAACACGTTATAAAGTAGTAATCCAGGCAAAAATAAAGTCAAAATATGAAGTCAAATAAGAATGCCAATGGAATTCTCCCCAAAAATTAAGTAAATAGTAAAATCTTCATTTAAAAGGTTGTGCTTGTAAGGTTGTGCATTTAAAACGGTTTGGAGAATAGTAATTTAAATGTATTCAAACAATTTTAAATAAATATCTAAACCTTCAAAAGATTGCTACAGCTTACAAACCATTGAATGATTAAATGATAAACTTATCACTAATTGGCAGCTCATGTAAAAAAAACCCTTACATTTTCTCTCACGCTTTAGTAAAATTATGTGCCTGCAGGTAACAAATTTCCTCTCAGAAATCTGATTGGTGCACTTTAACTTAGAACACTTTCCAAATCTTATGTGCATTGAAGATATAATCAGTCTGTGGTTGTTCAATATCTACAATCTGAAAATTTGAATTAAATCATAATAGAATCAAGGCTTGTTTTCTACAGTTAAATGCTTCTCTAACTACTAAGGCTAACCCCTCTAAAACATTCCTGAGCCCCACTATTATCTGCTACATTCAAAAGGGTCTAAGGTTGAATCATATCAAATTTTTTTAATCTATTCTTTCGATGCAACACAAAGAATGAAGGAAACAATATACATTGATGGTCAAAAGAAAGAAACCAGTACCTGTGATTGTTTTTATTTCCCAGGACTTTTTTTTTTCTATGATTCCTTTTATCCCAAACTTACGAATTTAGTTCGCACAGGCATTTTAGATGATGCAATTGAAATTGCCTCCCTGGCCATACGTTCTGTTACTCCACCTATTTCATAAATTATTCGACCTGGTTGAACAACACCTACCCAAAATGCACAGGATCCTTTCCCCCGACCCATACGTGTTTCTGTGGGTCTTACTGTAACCGGTTTGTATGGAAATATACGTACCCATATTTTTCCACTGCGCCGTGCATTTTGTATCAACACTTTTCGACCTGCTTCAAGTTGTCTAGACGTGATCCAAGAATGATCAAGTGCCTGAAGAGCATAATTCCCAAAAGAAATATGATTGCCTTGATGAGATATTCCCTTCATATTTCCTTTATGATGTTTAGGGAACTTGGAGTGTAGTGGAGCTGAACGAACTCTTCCTGTCTGCCGCGAATGACCTACAAACAAGAAGAATCCTATAATAAATGACAAGAAGAAGCTAAGGAGATACATTGAGTCCAAAGAACCTAAAGGGCCATGAGTCATATAGTCTGCAGAGCAGCACCATTCTTTTCATAATTGCATGTCTTTTTTCAGTCCACTCTAGTCCAACCCCTTCAAAACCCTCAGGTCGAACTTTAAAGCCTCTAATTATGCAAAAATCCAATTGCGTAGAGTGGAATCCAGTGCATAAGACTCGTAGAGTTATGGTAATGGAGGTAATAACAAGCGGACACTTGACATAGAAGAGTGGTTGGTATACCTTGTGAAGGAGGCTTTCCGGTCTTTGAAGCAGTGCTCATCATGCATGCCCACATCCTAGCCGGCACCGCTCCAAGTTCCGACGGAGACCTATTATTATTACACGCATTTTCATCAGATTAACAGCAATAAAATTATGTGTATAAAATACTTAGGTACGAGAGAGACCTGAAGAGGGAGAATCGACCAAACAGAGGAATGGGGTTCCATTTGATCGCGGAATTAAGAGAGGAGATTGGAGTTATATTCATGAATCTGGGGAATTTTGACGCCATTAGATGTATGTATGTATCATGTATGTATTTATGCTACAAAATGGTTTGTTCTGGGCAAGGGTTTATGGGGGGTTCTACTCTACCCAAACATCCCTATACGGCTTCTATTATACGCTATTCGGATTTTATTTTATTTTATTTGGTTTATTATTATTATTATTATCATTATTATATTGATCATCGTTTAAATATGGGGATTAGGATATGAATACGAATTGTTAAAAATACATACAGTATGTGATTAGTAGAGTAGAGTATAGCTCTGTTCGGCTTTTTAGTTTTTAGGTAAAATCAAAATCGTATACCTTCAGTTTTAAATATGGACTCATTTGTTACAATCTAAAGATCAGATGCCAACTATTATTGATGGTTTTTTAGCCTATGTACAGAATTATTTTAATGCAACAATCAAAATTATTACAAGTGATAATGGGACATAAATTTTGCAACATTCTTGTTCAAAATTATTTGCTTCTAAAGGAATTATTCACCAAAGAAGTGTGTCCGGTGTTCCTCAACAAAATGGTAGAGTTGAGAGGAAACATAGGCACTTGTTGGAAACTCCAAGGGCTATTAGATTTCATGCTAATTTACCACTAAAATTCTGGGGTGATTGTCTTCTTGCTGCTACCTTTCTTATAAATCTTATGCCTAGTTCAATCCTTCAATGGAAAATTCCTTGTCAAATTCTTATGAACAAACCACCCGATTTGAGTTTTCTTAGAGTCATTGGTTGTTTACTACTGATTCCAATAACTCTTCTTCTCCATCTGATGTTACTTCTTCCCCTTCTTCTAATTCTAATATACATGTTAGAAGAACTACCAGAGTTCCTCATTTTCCTAAAAAATACTATGATTTTATTGTGTCAAATGTATAATCCTCTTCTCCATCATCTTGTTCTTTTAATGTGTATACTGAACCTACATTGTCTCATATGGACAGACGTTATTTGGACAGTTTAAATAACGTTCTTGCTGTGGCTGAACCTAGCTCTTACGCTAAAGCTAAAACTGATCCAAATTGGACCCGGGCTATGGAAAAAGAAATAGTTGCTCTTGAATCAAATAATACATGGGATCTGACCACATTGCCACTGGTAAACATACCATTGGATGTAAATGGGTTTACAAAATTAAATTCAATCCCAATGGTTCTATAGAGAGATATAAAGCTAGATTAGTGGCAAGGGGTGATAAACAAATTAAAGGCAAAGACTATAAACACACATTTAGTCCGGTTGCCAAGTTTACAACTGTGAGGACATTGATAGCTTTAGCCGCTGCTTTTAATTGGGAATTAGAGCAGTTAGATATTAATAATGCATTTATGTATGGTTATCTAGATGAAGAAATCTATATGCAGCCTCCACCCGGTTATACCAAAGCTGGTCCTAATCTAGTCTACAAATTATGAAGGTCAATATATGGTCTGTGACAGGCTTCAAGAGAATGGAACAAAGAATTAAGTAAATTTCCCCTTAATCTTGGTTTTGTCAAATCTGTATAGGATCCTTCTTTGTTCACTAGAACTTCTGGTGACACTTTTATAGCTATTGTTGCATATGTCGATGATCTTCTTGTTGCTGGTAACAAGTCTGAAATTATATTTAAAGCTGCTTTGCATTCTGCTTTTACAATTAAGGATCTGGGTCCCCTTAAATATTTTCTTGGTATTGAGTTTGTTCGAAATGAAAAAGGGATTATGTTGGACCAGAGGAAGTACATTTTGGACTTGCTCGAGGATGTTAATCTAGAAACTTGTCATTCAGTCTCTACTCCTCTCTCTAAGGGTCTGCATTTAAGTTCTAAGGATGAACCAAAGTTACATGATCCTGAACCTTATAGAAGAATTGTTGTTAAATTATTGTACCTCAATCTTACCAGAGCTGATATTTCTTATGATGTTCAACAATTATCTCAATTTCTTAGTGCTCCTGCTGAGACTCATTTTACTGCTGCTCTTCATGTGCTTAAGTATCTTCAAGGTCCTAAATGTTGGGTTGTTTTACAAGGCTAATAATTCCTTGTTTTTTCAAGCATATTGTGATGCTGATTGGGGCAACTGCCCTTTTAGTGCTAGATCTTTATCTAGTTACACTGTTTTTCTTGGCTTTTCTCTGATTAGTTGGAAAACAAAGAAGCAAAAGACCGTGTCTAAAAGCACTGCAGAAGCAGAGTATAGAAGCATGAGCTATACTACAAGTGAGTTAATTTGGCTTGAAGGTCTGCTTCTTGATTTGAAGGTGTCTGTTCCAAGATAGGAGTCCTATCAATCTATTTTGTGACAATCTAGCTGCTAAATATATTTATGAGAATCCAGTTTTTCTAAGAAAGGACTAAGCATCTTCGTATTGACTGCCACATCATTTGAGATTATGTCACTTCTGGGTCTCTTCAGATTTATCATGTTCGGACGTTTCTCCAGTTGGCTGATTTGTTAGCAAAGCCGGTTGCTTCAGATGTGCATAAGTTTCTATGTCTCAAGCTGGGACTTATATTTGATCCTCCATAAGTCCAGCTTGAGGTGGGTATGGACTAATTGCTGAAGTGTAAATCATGATTGGAGGGATGAGCTGTAAATTAGCCGGAGATTGTTAATGAGTAGAAACTCGTATATATATAGTTAGTAGTAGAAGAGAGTACCAGCAGAACCTCATATTTAATTTTACAAAATATCAATGAAGAAGTTCAAGTTTCTTCGGTTTCTTTCTATTTATCTATGTCGACTGCATCATTTTTTCATTAAAGAATCGAATTTTTAAAATCCATCCGTATTAATAATTTTTTTTCTTTTTCAAGTGCGGTATTAATTTGATTAAAACTTTGTTGTAGATTTTCACTTTTCAGACATTAAAGTATTATTATCTAAATTTTCAGGAACATTTTTGCATGCCCTTTGGTTAGATAATAACCTTTAAGAAATTCCTTTCATATTATCCACTTTGGGAGATATTCGGACGTTCTGAATTGAGCCTCGTTATTTGATTACATGGAACCCCATTATATCTTCATATATTTTTTTGAGTTTATATGAGATCCACAATACTCTACAATGACACGATACTTCTTTGCAAGCAAATTTGTAGGATGTATTTCAAAGTAGAAAATAGAGAAGATGAACAAGCTGCAAGAAACACATAACGAGGGAAACACGCAGAAGGGAGAAGATTTGGACATTCTTCCTCTTTCAGTCGTAAAACTCTGGGAGCAGCACACTTTTTTAAGCATTAAAATGATTAAATAAAAAAATCAGATCAAATCCTCTGCCTTAGTGCATCGGAGCATCCTAGGTTCCCTGGTACTATGAAAAGATAATGCTTTCCTCATAGGACAACAAACAACCTATTGCCCAAGTAACTTTCAACCAGCAGAAAGATGATTCAAATTTGTCAACTAGGGAAAATGCAAAAAATAAATTTAAAAAAAATAGGCAAATTCAACTTCACATAGTGATATCCATAGGCAACCTATTAAATAAGAGCAGAATCCCAGATAACACACCATAAATGCTGAGTAACTAAACAGATATGAACATCTACAACCTAGTCTACTTTCTACAGCTACAGCTTAATCACCAGGAAGCACATCCATTTTCTACAACTTAAGAACCGCAAAGCCTGCTTTTACCATCAGCTACAATTATAAACATCACTTTGGTCATCCAGTTATCTTCTGCTGGAGCAAATCATGATTCTATCGGAAATCTCCACTTAACCTTAGTGTTTCCTGTCAAATGTCCAGCAGATGATCAGTTCTACTTCTACAAGCCATGTACAGATGTACTACAACTAGTCAGCTACGTTAATCATGTGACTTCACAATTGTTAAGAAACAGTGCAGTAATTACCTTTAAAATCTACTCCTGCTCTGGCTTCTGTGACTTTTGCTGGATGAAAAAGGTATCTTTGCAATCGACAGCGAGCTTTGCAATCCCTCTAGTAGCTGCAAGGGACATACAATCAGTAAGGGCTTTAGTTAAGATGGGCTTCCGATATGCATTTCAAGATGCAGTCTAAAATAAAAACTAGTTACAAACTTACCCTTGAAGTTGGTTGTATCGTACGATTTGATCTACGCGGTTCAATTAACTCAGGAACTACTTTTTCCTGCAGTTCACTTTTTTTACCCATTCTTCCACCAGAAAGTACACTTTTTCCTTTAGTATGCCTTTCAGTTCTAACATTAGACGAGGAACCTTTTTTAGGAGCAACTAACGTTTGACCTTCCGATGTATCCTGAGAATCCGAAACAGATCCAAATTCCATTAGGTTGTCCTGGCTAGTATCGTTCTCTTCACTGCTAATAGCGTCGTCTGATATTTTATCTGTTATCGTAGCAGCGAGTGAAGATTTAGTGGATGCCAAGTTATTATCTTTACGAGGATGAGTTCTACTGGAGGCAATTGGTGGTTTCCCAGACCTAAGAACTTTTGGTTTGTCTTCAGCAACTTGCTTTTCCTTCGAGTCAACTTTGGCAGAATTTTTCCATCCACGAGATACTGACACTTGAGGTGCCATATGTCTTGCAAAATTTACAGAATCATCTGTTTTCATATTCTTCCTGCTCTGATCAGAATCAAAATGTTTGCTTACGTCCATAAATTTTCGTTTCTTTCCTGGTTTAGGAACACCAAAAACCACCCTCGAACCTTCTTTCTGCAACCCCGTTCTCATTGTCCTCCGTGACTCTTGCTTATTCCCATGCACTGTATTCTTACCAATATTAAATTCTTTCTCATTTTCGGATATAGGCAGTAGTCTTGACTCTTCATATTTTCTCGATTCAATAAGATCAACACCTCTTGAAATTGTTTCCTTGCTTTTGGCCTCTATTGGACTACCCAATCTTACTCTTTTTTCCTGTGGAACATGCCCCTGAAAGAAAAATACTTATTTTAACAAAAAATAATGCAGGTTTAATTAAGTAATAAGAAAAATGACAAATTCCGTAAACTGTGAAATCTAGAGTATAGAACCTGCGATGGGGAGTGCTGTCTTGGACTGGACCACTCAGTCCACTTCCCATCCTGCCAAGTGAGGGTTGGCCGAAGATGCCAAGCTCTTGCAATGGATGTGTCCCCGAGAGCTACAAATTAATTATTACAAAATTCTTTATGACTACCACTTAAAATTGAGAACATTAAATGATATACAGCAGGCTATAACACTGTGTGGGATCATGCATACCTGGAATATCAATTGTTAATGTAGTCTCGTCATTCTTGCTTTTCTCTTTTACAACTCCCTCGCGCCAGCTTAGCAAAATTTACAAAATGAATGTGAGATAAACAATACTTGTGAGATTTAGCACCATTATAGATGATCAGTCGATCAGACATGTTCTTCCAGGTCTTAGATAAGATGCACCGCAGTAAGCAAAGATCTTAATCATTACAACTAAAAAGTATCAATATTCAAGGATTATTGATTTTTTCCTGAGGAAAATGGATTCATATTAGATATACATCTTGAACAGGAAATGAAAAGGACACAAACTGCATATATTCATTCAGGGCTGGCAAATCAAAATTAAACACGGTCATGCACACAAACACTAAAGGAAAGTAAAAATAAACAGACATTTCTGCAAGATGGAATACTTGCAAAAGAAAAAAAACAGAAGCAGGTTGAAGATTTTAAGCAACTTAAAAATCATAAATAAAGATTCTTACTTTTCTAAAAAATTATCCACTTCAAAGACAAAAATAATAATCATTACAGCCAAGCAAGTGCATTTTCACAACACTTTTCTAAAAATAACACAACACTGTGTGGACAGCTTTAATATTTCAACAAATATTAACAAAGTAATCTAGATCTAGATTCTCAACCTAATAGCGGAACAGATCTAATAACATAATGATAATAAGTTCGTCCTGGCCAATTAGAATATGCAAGAAGATAGTTGATGCACTTAACAACAATTGCACAGCATAGCTTGCAGTAGTGTGCCTCCAAGTATGGGCAGGACACTACCTCCCTGGTCTCAATTAAGTGAAATTTTAGCATTCTGTGCATATATTAAGTGTACAAGTTTGATCGAGTATGGAACTACTACGCAGTATTTTTTCCAGTTTTACCACTCTAAAATGTATCATACTCGGATACCCACATTATTTACTTAAGTTACAAGTCTTTTGCGTGGTAAAAAAAACATTTCTTCAGCAGCTAGAGAGTGCAGATCAAGGAAATGTTAGATGCTCACTGTAGTGAACATCAATTATTTTGGCCACAAAAATCCTAAAGAATTTAAATCTGAAAGTTGTCACTGTTTGCTTCAATCAGTTCATGTGAAGCTATTTTCAGCTTTAAGCAAAAAGGAGCAGCAGTAAGACCAGGAAGGTACCGCATCAGAAAAACCTACTTGGACATATTTCACATATAGATACTTACCAGTCATGCATCCATACATCCACTCTGTCTCCGACTAACCATGAATAATCCATCACTGCTGCTTTTCTTTTCCTACTGGTTCCATCAAATCTCATAGTGGTTGTAGGATGGGCAATACGAATTGTCGGCATGCTAACATTATCATCTTGAAGTGGAACCCATTCTTTTAACTGCCCAGTCCCTAAACATGTCAAGTATACCAACTGGTTGATGAAGTCCAAAAGTATTGATTCTGAATAAACATACAAGAACTAACGCATATGTGCATCAGGCCTAGAATATCATATCAGCATGTAAGTCTTACCATCTGAAGTTCTCTATGTTGGCTGTTATAGTGTTATGATTTAGACAGGTAATTATGAATACACGCACCTGCTTAAACAAGCTAAGAGCACAAGGCAATGACTATGATATAAGCTCTATAAATTAACACATTTAATCAGATATGTCCAGAACCAATGTACAATGATATTATTTCCATAGCTAATTTAGGCCAGTTCTTCACATCAATAATTTCAATAAACTAATAAGATAATACAAATAATCAATCTCTATAGTTCTGTCAATTTTCAAATAATCAATCTCTAAAATTACGAGCATAATGCGGCCATTTAAAATATGAATCTAGTATTGTTTGTCCTTTCTTGAAATTTAAGGAATCAGCTCGTGTTTTTTCATTGTATTTAAAACAGTCAATACCATCTACTTAATTCATAAATACATTTCAATGAAATTTCTTATATTAATGATACACGATACATGTATTACCATAATACAATGATTTCATATGTATTTAATATTATTTTTTTTGCTGACCCGATTTAACTAAATTGAATATCTCTGCATAATAATAAAAACTTCCATAGCCTCAGCAATAATACTATTAAGTTTTATTGTAATGGTGTTTTGCATGTTCATGGAAGCAACCAAATCGACAAGGCAACACAGTTAAATCCATGATATCTTACCCCCTTCTGCTTGGAGATCAGTGTAACACAAAAAAGCTTTTCCGTCCTTCAACTCCAAAATAGTGGCTAAATACCATGCTGCTTTATAATTGCCACCGTCTTTGAAGACCTATATGATAATGCCGTATGATACACAGAGAACATAGGTAGCCATACATGTATATAAGTAACATCACATTGATAAATTGAAGGGAAACCTTATTATAAAAAGCAAAACATAAATAAGCAAATAAATCACATTTGAAAGAGCAGCTTACATGCAAAGAGTTTCAGAATAGCCTATATAGTGCTTCATTAAACAAAATATAAGTCAAAAGACTAATGTACAACAAATATTTCTTTTTCCAAACCTCAACGAGGCAGCCCTCCTCCATGCCATTTTCGATTGAGGGTCCAGTTGCATCAGCACATACATCATCAGAAATAGCTGAAACAGATCTTAGTCCAGCCTCTGCTTCAGGGACAACACTCGTGGTTGTGGCCAATTCAGATGTCCTACGACCTCTTTGAGCCCTCGATGATTCCTTTCTCATGCTGGGAACTTTACCTGAAAAGCCATCACAAACGGAGTTACAACCATTGCGAGCTTTACAAATCTATTTTACAAAAGACAACAGACCAGTTTTCTTGGACTCCACACCGGATTGTCCTCCTTTGGGTTCTTCAGCCGAAAAATTAAAAAGCTCAATACTAAAAGCTTTTGGTTGCTCACAGTTGAAAATGTGTTTATCTGCACTCCATTCAGAGCCCACTGGAGCTAATTCTTTTAACTTGCTTAAAGGCAAAGGACCGCCAGCAGAGAGTATTTTTCCGGCTTGAGATACTGCTTCTGCGGCCAGTTCAGCTGCTTTCACAATGGCATCTAAATTTTCAGCATGTTTTGAGGCAGCTGAAGCAGCTTCCACCCTCTTCTTAGCTGCTTCCTTGGCAACTGTGATGATTGAGCTGGGATACACACTTCCATGCCCTCTCTTTGAACTTCCAGAAGAATTTTCCTTACTGAAACTACTGCTATGAGTTGGATCCACAACTGCACTTGAGAAAGATACCTCATCGGCCATTAGTTTTGCTTGCACAGCAACATTTGATGCAATCATAGCTGCCGCAGCTGCTGCCCTTGCAACAGAAGTAGCCGCTGTTATTGCCACAGCTGAAGAAGCAAGCTTCGCTTCAACGTCAGTTATCACACCCGAATCCTTTTGTTTGATCAACTGACTCCAAATATCATGATATTGACTAAGAGCATTGGCAGCATGCACGGCAGCAGTCTCAGCATGTAGCTTAGCCTCCTCGACTGTACTTGATGTCTTTCCCGAAATAATACTTTTCTCCAGATTCTGATCCACTCTATTAGGTTGATCGGCCTCAATGTTGGGAGGCAAAGCTGCAGAAAATTTTCTAGGACTGCTTGCAGATTTGAAGCGATCAGGAGCAGTGACAACAACCGATGTAGAGAAGAGACTACTGGCAGAAGGAGTTTGAACTGATCCTGTTCGACATTGAGGAAGCAACAACTTCTGGCTAACAATCTCAGGAACAGGAGAGAACTGACTATTAACACCAGGAGGCCATACTGACGCATCCTGGTTTAAGGCAAGCAATGGGATATGGCCAGAGCCTTCAGAAGCAAGGACTTTCTTTCTCTTTCTAGGCTTCGAATCAGCAGACCGGGGAATGGCTGCCACTTTACTCATATCAGGCTGAGAAGTACCGGTAGAAACAGCAGTACCGCTGCTATCATGAGGAATAGCTGGAGGTAATGCAATGTTCATGCCAGGAAAATTTGGCAAAGATGAATCTTTGGCAGGGGTTGGTTTCACAGGTTCTGTATTGGGAAGCGAAGATATGGGGGGTTTTGCATCAGAGGCAGAAGTTTGTGGAGAAGTGATCCATGTACTTGATAAGGGGCTCTGATAGGGCCACAAGGGAGCATGTTCAACAAAATTCCTTGTACTAGGAACCTGATAAGAATTCGATGGATTAAGTGGCTGATGAGAATCAACAGGTCCCGCTCTTGGCATGCTACTGGACTGCAAACCATCATAAGGGGTAGAGACATTCCATAAGGGTGAGGATAGAGGTATAATAGGAGTGACAGCTGGTGATGGTATACTCTTGCTGCTAGCACGGCCAGAAGGTGTTGGGAGTACTTTATTTTGAAGAGCACTGTGTTTAACTAGTTGACCAGAAGCCTTCCCACCTGCATCTTTCAATTCCAGATATACAATGAGACAATGGCCAAACCAATTGTATGAAATCAAACTTAAGATACCAAGGCCAAAACCTGATTGTATAGGGGTCCCCATATTGCTGGCAGGGGATTTCCGAGATAGAACCCTTTCAACACAGGCACGCCATGCCGGCCCCCAAACATTCCCACCGCCTTCTAAGAAAGACATATAACATAGGCTAATCACAAGCTTGCATAAAAATATGAAGACGTAACGGGGTTATAGGTGTATGTTTACTAACCAGGTTGGCCAAAAGCTGAAATCATGCATGCTTCATCAGGTGCGGACTCTTGTCTGCGGAGAGCCGTATTTTAGGGGGCCAATATATACATAATAAAATTCATACTCTAGACAATCAATAAACAAGAAAAAATAATCCATGAACTAATTGTTTATGTCTATTATTTACGAAAAATAATTATCTCACTTCTTATGTCAGATAATGTCAGAAATTCATAATACTCTTTACAGAGACAATCTCTTCGCTACATGTACTTAAGTTAATTAGGATCACACAACTGCCTATCGCTTTTCTCAATGATACTTTGAAGAAAAAACGTGTGTCGTTGATTCTACTATATTAATCGGACTTCGGTACAGAGTGTCAACAAGTATCCAAGTGCCCGACTGGGAATATCTGAAAATTGGGATACGGGGACCCTGCCCTATTCTCGGAAAGGGGATAGCTTATTAATGAGAAGTATATCAGATAAATTTTTACAGGAGAATTAAAAATAGAACTCAAACCAAATATGATTTTGTAAATGACTTTGCATACTAGGTGTCTTCTTCTTTTTCTGGATTTCTCCTTTCTTTCTTATTTATCTATTCCTTTTTGCTTCCCAAGTTCATTTGATGTGTGGGCCGGTGGCCTTTCACTAGGTCAAAAGGTCCACCATTCACTTTAAGATATGACATGATATAAGTGTTGTGCCCAAGTGTACGACACAGGCGTGCCAGACTAACATAGGAGTCTAGCCTGTTCTAGACAGAGCATTGTAATATGTTACAATGCATGTATATTATCAAGTCAAATATTTTTTTCAATAAAAGAATGCGAGTATCTAAATCCTACCAATACTTTAGAAGCAATCCCTGCAAAAAATTGCACCTCCATTGTATCACTGATATATTCCACTTATATATTTGAGCAATCATGCAAGGCACTGATACATCAAGTAAATAAGGAGTAAAACTCACATTAGAGATCCATAAACAAATATCTGTGCTCGTAGTTGCACTTGCTGAAGATCTGTAAAGGGCTGCTGGAAATATGCAGCCGTGGGAACTGAGGTGTTCAAATCCGGAAGGTTGGATGTGGGAATAGGAAGAAAGGCCAATGGTTTTGTGCCACTTCTTGCAAAATCGCTACAGGACTTCAATTCTTTAAACTGCCCAGTCCCGGGAGTATAAATGGACACTGGTGATTTGTCAACTTTATCTGATTGACTTCCAGATGTAACTTCCTTCGCATTGTTTCCTTTCTTGGCACTTCTTGCAGTTGCTTTTCCAGAAGCTCTCCTAGTTTTACGCTCAGGAGTTGCTTTAACACCTACATGTGTCTTCCCCCCTATGACTACAGGTGCCTGAGGAGTTCCACGAGAAACCTTCAGCAACATCGGGGTGCTATTAGGTGTCAAAGGAGATCCCTTATTGTCCTGCATTAGTTCAATACAGATCACATTATCAAAATATAACAGAAACGAATTTGATAAAATGCAACTCCTCAGCAATGAGCTTCAAATTAGAATAGAGAAAGGATACCCTCTGTACTTCATCTACTTGAATGCTGGGAAATGATAGGCAACCCCCGCCATTTTTCCCTTCATCTGTACCACGGGATGGACAGACATCGAAGCTAAAGCTACCCGGTTCTCTGGTGGATTCATTTTCTGGGTGCAAGGGAACAGACGTAATTGTTCCATCAGCATTGACCGACTCAATATGCTGGAAACTGTCATTTTTTTTCTCTTTGATCTCCAATTGCTGTCCTTCACAGTTATCTTCTGTCGAATACTCAGGATCATGTCCATCTTCATTCATACTGTTAGAACCATATACAGAAGGACAGGAAAGAGTAACAGAAGCTTGACGGCCATCTGATCAATCATTTTCCCATCCAATAATAAGATAAGAAATACAAAGATCAGCAATATGACGACCATACAAATTGAACGCTAAAACTAAGGAACAAAGACACCAATGTCTCAGCCGTTACAACTATATTCTACTATTTAAATATTTTCTCAAGAAACAAAGACTGCAAAATTCACTCCATGAAGGAATATTAGAAGAACCAGAAAAGACAATGGTAACCTAATTTAAGAATTTTAAAAAAATTAGTCACAGACATGCCTTCAGTGCTAGGCCCAATCTGTTCAATAATCTGACTTTCGGATGCCACGATAGCTTCATGATCATTCCTTCTCTGATCCAAGCAGGGTTCTGCGATAGATACCGACATAACTTCTGTAAAGTCAACAAATTTTCTTGAGTTAAGTACCGCATACTAGACAATATTTATCATACCAATACTTGTACTAGAAAATCATAGAAAATTGATATTTTATGTTAACCTTGGTGTAAAAATATATATACAGAAAACCACATTTCAATGAAGTAATAATACGATGATTTCAAGACTCCAGATGGTCCAATGACAAGAAAAAGGGCATGACATTGGAGAAGAAGGAATACGGAAATTCAACATTATATTGAATATAAGGGTTTCTAATTGAAGTGCCGTCCACTGCCAACCAAATTAATCTGTAATGTTAGCAAGAATGTGGACAATGGAGAAGTTCCAAAACAATAAGATGATTAAAAAAGACGAAACTATAAAACATAGCAACATACAAAAAAGACAACCGGTTTTCTAAACAAACTGCGACAAATAGAAATAGGCACTTCACCTGGGGCTTCTACCAATGCCACTTTAGCATTTATCTCCACTGATATATCATTATTATTATTATTATCACTTTCTTCTGTTGCAGTGATATCAACCGGTTTCATTGTCGAAACAACTGGAACAGAACACAGTTCCAGCTTCTCAGAGCATTCTTTACCAGCTTCAGCTGCTTCTTGATCATTTTGGCTAGCTGCATCACATATATCAACACACCTGAGTAGACGTCTCATGCTGTAATTATGGTGTGAATTAAAGAAAGGTACCTTTACCATATTCATTCACTGGTTTTGGACCAGTTGCCAATTTTAAAGATTCCTTGAGACATGACAAGCCTGTGTCTTTACGGCCTTCAGTTTCAGCTGCAGACGTTATGTCAGCATGCACAGAATTTACCCTGACCTCAGGTGAAGCCTGCTCATTGAAAGTAACTTCCTCAGCTGCACAAATAGTTCTAATAAGTGTTTTGTAATAGGGATGAATTTGGGGTTTCCCCATCATTCTAAACAATAGGAAAGAGAAACAGGCAAGAAATTGAAGAAGATTCAGTAGCTGATGCAAAACTATTGATATCCAGTGCTTTGAGATACTACGAAAAAACTTGTTTCATATTACAAACCTTGTTCTTTGGTGCCACTAAATTCTGAACCAAGAGGTTTTATAACTTTTCCTTCACTACATTCATCAGAATGCAATGATCCAACAACTTTGCATTCCACACCCTCCGCAGAGTTAATATCTTTATCTTTTGGTTTTACTGATTCACCAGGTGTAAGAGGTGATTTACAACCTTCACGAATCAAACTTGTATTCAAAGACTGTTCCATAAGCAATTCAGCTGAAGAGCATGTACTTGTCAAATTAGAAAGACCTCCAACAGAAACTTCAGCACTTCCAACATCCTTTTTACCAGACTCATGGTCTACAAACACAGACGCCACATTTGTATCTCTTTGCAGGTTACTTTCAAGAAACTTATCCTTTCCCACCTCAGAATCCATCTCTGGACAAGTTGAAGTTTCTACATCATTATTGCAGATGTCAATAATCACGCTCTCCAAGCTAACCACTTGACTCACAAGACACCTATTATCTTCAACAGAACCCATCTCAAGCTCTGGAGTAGCAGAAGGCACAGCCTCCGTATCTTTAGCCTCAACCACCATCTCATTGGGACTCCTATCACCTTGACGGACTTCAGGAGAGTCCTCACACAAAGGTACATGGCCTTCAGAACAAACCACAGCTTTGAAATGCTGAGAAAATTCTTTGGAAGCCACATCATCTATATATTCTGTATGCAAATGAAAGTGACTATCAACCTTGATAGGTGATTCTGAAGGCTCCTGTGAAGTGGTGGTGTTAGCCTCGACTTTCTTCTCTAACAAGGACTCCACCCTCATATCAACACAGTGAGGATATTCTCCCCCGTCGGCAGAAGTTTTATCTGTGTTTCCACTTATTTTTTCATCAACCATAGTGGACTCTTCGCTCTGACCATTATATTCCACCACACTTTCAGAGTTGTCTACAAGCAGAACATCTACAGGTTCAGCAAAAACATCAGTAACTTGATCATTCATTTCTTTAGAGTTCAAAATAACATTATGTGAAACAGAGCTTGCATTCTCCATGTTTACTTTCTCTAAATGTACCCTAGCAACAGAAGAAGGTTCCTTCGTATTGTCAGTTGGTAATTGCTTGATTGAATTTTCAACTTCCATTTTATCCGCATCATCACATTTTCTATCAGGTTCCGGATTTTCCTCATTCGCGACGACCACACCATCAAGATTCGATTCAATTTCACCAGAAATTCCACTATAGGGAGGATCATCACTTTGAGCTTCTGAAGTATATACAACATTAGGATGATCAGCCAGAGCACTAGTTTCCAGCCCATCCTTGACAATGTCTGGTGGCAATGCAGGTTGTGGGAGAATATTATCCTCCACTTGATCATCTTGCTTCAAAATAGGCTCCATATCCTTTGTTGACCTGCCCAATTTATTGAAAGCAAATGATTCCTCTATAACAGCTTCTCCAAGGATGCCTTCTTCCTGCCCAACTGCTTTTAATAACATTTCAACAGATTCTGAGGATGTTGCCTCAAACCAAACATTGTTACGCCTTGAAATGGAACAGGATTCTGTTGCACTTGAATTAAACTCAATTCCACTACTACCCCGAGAGATATCCTCAATCCACTGATTGTCTTCCTGAGTTGAAATTCCAAGAAAAACTCCGTTTTCAACCAAAGTATCAAATCCTAGCTGAGTTTGGAGGTTATCATCAAAATCAAACTTTGGAAGATCATAAGGATGCAAAACTGGAGGTGAATTGGAGCACTTTTCACCACTTAACCTATGATTATGGTCTTGAAAGTCATCATTGTCATAATCCATTGGTGTATGCCTAAAAAAAATCTGTCAGCAAAGAACCAAAACTAGTTTTCACACAATTAAGCCAACATAATTGCTAAAATTACTACCATCCTAAAAATAGACTAGAGATTTCCTACATCGTTCTAGATATATATTTGTAGACAGAGAGGGAAGGGTAAAATGGTTCCTAGATCCTTTTCACTTCTAATCCCTTTAATTTTCTTTGTGTTATATTATCCATATATGTCTACGTACATATAGAGTTCCACATGTTAAACGATGTACGTAAACTATAAAAATAAAAGTACAACTAGCATTACATCAACTTTCCCCGGTACCTTTCAGCTCAAAAGAATACATAACTCTATAAATCGGTCATGAAAGTCCGAAAGTATCAAATTTGAATTACTTGTGCAACACTGAAAATTAAGTGATCTATGAGCTGTGGTGTAAATGGCAAATTATTCATGAGCTCTACAAGCTCAGCTCGTAAAATACTTGAATTCAACTAAAAAATAATAGAGCCAAGCACAAATTGTCCAAGTACTTTATCGAGCCAAGCTAAAGCTTCAAATAACTAGACTCGTGAGCCTGAAGGAACTTTTATTTTTAATCATTTATAAATTAAATATATATAACCTTATATATTCAAAATTAATATGTATTTTACATATTAAATCGATTAAAATTTATCATATTCAAGCTTTAGTCGATATTTAGGAAAGTTATTCTAAGCTTTCGAGTGCTTGAATTTTTGTCAGGCCAAGTTTCAAACCTAAAATCTATGGGCTTAGCTGGTAGCCTGGAACGTTATAATTTTACATAGCCCAAAAAACCTGGCTATATTTATTCAGCCTGGCCACATGTACTAGCTAATCTTTATTTTATATTATTTTACTTCTCTTACCTTCACTTTTATATGATAAAGAACTTATTTTTGGTGGGGAAGGAGAAGATAGACAACCTAGTACTACTTGAGGGGCTGAAGGAATTCGTCGGAATGTTCAAACACGTCGTCCGACTATAATATTTACACCAGAAGTGCATCAACAAAAGCCAATTAACTCCGAATAAAGAGAAAGGAGTTGGAGGGAGCACAAGGAGAAAGAATAGAGAACTTGGTGGTTCGAGAGGCTGACCCGGTGTCGGTGGTGAGAGTCTGACATGGTGGTGGAGAAGTCTGATGGACTAATACCAGAGAGGAGAACTATCTAAGAGAAAGAGAAACGAAGTGAAAACTGATTCGTTATTATCACCACCCGTCATTACCACCACCACAGTCGGGGAGTCTAAAATGAGTTTCCACTTCTGTGGTGGTTAGAATGTGGTGGTGGTAATGACAAATCAGTGTCCACTTTGTTTCTCTTCGTCTTATAGCTTGATCTCGTCTCTAGACTCATCAGACTTCTCCACCACCAGGTCCACCACCACCGGGTCAACCTCCCGAACCACCAAGTCAAACTCTTGCTCGTCCTCTATATTACTCTGTTGTCCTTGTGCTCCCTCCAACTCCTTTTTTTTTGAGTTAATTGGCTTCTTTTGTTGATGCATTTTTAGTGTAAATATTATAGTCGGATGACGTTTTGGAACACTCCAACGAACCCCTTCAACCCCTCAAGCTGCTGTCATCTCCTTCCCACCAAAATGAGGTTCTTTATTTTGTTTTCAAACCAAAATCTATGGCTCGAACGTCTGTACATATCAGTCACATTCAGTGAGTTTGAAATAATATTTTGCTCGATATTAATATCTCACCTTTGTATCGAAAACCAATTGATAAATAATTGCCAACATGTACACAATATATAGATTATTAAACACACTCTATTAAAGATATGGTGTTATCATATATACTAGCAAGCAACTAATACAACACAAACATTAACTGAGAGCTACATTAAATTTTGCACAAAAACCTCGCATAACGACAATAAGCAGGTAGTTAAAAACACTCAATATGCCAATTACATAGAATTTATATACCATATAGGAACCAAAAAAATACCTAATTAATTCGGCACAAGTGTAAACTAATTAAACGAGTTATTCGACAAATCGAAAAGAGAAAATGGATAGTACCATAACAAGTAAGTGTAGAGACGCTACCTCCCTCCATATAAATACAGAATCAAAACCTGTGCGCTGATCAATTGACTCGCTGCTTCATAACCCTAGGGTTTCATTCCTTTCACTAATTCAACACAAATTAAGTGATAAAATCGATAGAGGAAATTAATAATAATCGGCTATATGTATGTAGAGATATTTATTGTGTATCATTGTATGTAAATTTAAAGAGAGATTTATGTGTGTGTGTTTTGAGTTGCGGGAAGGAGAGAGAGTAATAAATGAGTGATGAGAGTGACCAAAAGTTATTGACAATTAGGGCTTTTTTATTTTTATTTTGTTTGAATTTAGGTGCAATTGACCCGGCTCGGTCAACCGGAATAACCGCGATTTTTTCGTTAAATTAAAAAACAAAAAGTTATCAAATTCATATGGCATACAACTTTCGGGGGTTTCATCGTAACATAGCAAAGCACAAACGAGATTAATAAATTATATATTAATTTTTTTATATGATTTAAATATATAATTTAAATTTTTTTATTATATCAACTATGATAATATAATATATGATAAAAATTATTTATAGATAAAATAATAATATTATTTTAATATTGATGATATTTAATTAATAAGTTTTAATATTTAATTAATAAGTTGTAATTTCAAGTAGAAATGAAATGAGATATGTTATTAGATTGTTGTACAAAAAATGACTTACCGATAATAGAGTTATATGTAAAATATACGTGTTTTAAAATTAAATTATAATTATAT
Source organism: Oenanthe sinensis (assembly GCA_028671895.1). Lineage (NCBI taxonomy): Eukaryota > Viridiplantae > Streptophyta > Magnoliopsida > Apiales > Apiaceae > Oenanthe > Oenanthe sinensis. The sequence goes on along the minus strand of CM053812.1, from coordinate 26,280,514 downwards.
CATAATTGCATAAAAAAGTCGTATAAAAAAACTTATGGATGATAAAAAGAGTTGTATAAAAAGAGGACTTACCGGACAGACCAAACTTTAAATTTAATTAGAAAATTTTTATTAATAAAAAGAGTTACAAATATATTAAAAATATTTTAATTAAAATTTAAATAAAAAAGTATATTTTAATGTAGGTAAAATATAATATTATTTTAATATTCAAAAAAATTAGTTATAAAATTGTAATTCTAAATAAATTAAAGTGTTTGAGCGATAAGGAAAATTGAAACATGTTATTAGATTATGAGTACAACTATATATTCTAATAAAAAAAGATGTTTTTTTAAAATAATATAATATAAAAGTATAGATAATGTAGATATAACGTAATGTTAATAAAATAATATTATTATTTTAATATTCATAAAATTTAATATTCATAGAATATAATTTAAATATTATATTATATTATTCTATCCGTAATGAGTTGTATAAAATGAGGACTATCGGGGGTTAGAATTGTATATACAGTGTTGATGTCGGTCTTCTAATTTGAACACACGGGTATTGATGAGAACCGATTGTTCTAATTTGAGCAAAATTCTTCTAATTTGAGTAGAGTTTGTGTTTTGATAAATAATTTGGTTTATGTGATTAAAACAGAGAAATAGATGAAAACTAAAAAAATACATATTGTTTATCATAAACTTTAATGATATATTAAATAAAAATTATATGATAAACTTTAATGATATATTAAATAAAAATTACAGGATAAGTATGATTCATAAAAAATATAGAATATAATTTAAATATAATATTATCATACTTTATTATCCTATTTTGTATAAAAGGAGGACTATTGAGGTTAGAGTTGTATGTATGATTATATTCTTTTTAAAATTATATTTTATTAAAATTCAATGGTTAAGATTGTTTTTATGGTTCACATAAAATTGAACGGTTAAGATCTTTTATATTGTTCACATAAAATTGAATGACCAAAACTTTTAATTTTTTAGTTATAATAATATAGTATAGATGTCAGATTTTAATTTATAGGGATGCTTCTCATAAGTAATGATGTTTTATATTAGTAAGTTAGTTTCAATATAAATAACTACAATGAAATATGAATACTAGCTTTGATGATGCATGAGTTTTCTTTTAAAAAATAATTTATGATAATTTTATAATTAAATTTATTTATTTTTTAAAAAATTATATTCTATTCAATTTTAATATTAAAATATTATATATTTTCTTTTAAATTAGTTATTAATATTGATTAATAATCAAATCTTGATCATTTTATTTAAAAATAATATTTAAGAATAATTTTAAATTATTTTTGTATTCGTGGGAAATTGAACCTTTAACAAATAACAACTAATAGTTAGACATTTACTCTTTTACCCATGGTGATCAAAACACATGACATTAACTCCCGTATTCCAATTATATATATGATATAATAATATGATTATTACATTTAGAAAGGGTAATATTATCTGTCATCAAGTCAATTTGTAAATTTTAAAATAAATCTATTTTTCTAATTCTTAAATTAATTATATAAATCACTTATTACACAACTGGTATACAGTGATTTTATTGGTATTGCTAAAGCCCCGTTTCTCTAAATCTATTTTCTGAAAATAAATACTTACAAGCTTATAATATGTGCGAAACACGAGATGAATGACTAATATTTAGGTAAATTTATTTTTTATATTATATTATATTGATATTTACTATAAAATTTTATAGCATTAAGAATTTATGTTAATATAATATAATATTCCGTATAATATTATATGTGAGGAGTTGTATAAAAGGAGGACTATCGGTGGTTAGAGTCGTAAGTTATTATATAATGATATTTTATATATTAATATTCTTAAACTTTAATGATATATTAAATAAAAATTATAGGATAAGTAGGATTCTTAAAATAGAAAATATATAATATAATATAATATTATCCGTGATGAGTTGTATAAAAGGAGGATTATATGGGGTTAGAGTTGTATGTATGATATATATTTTTTAAAAAATTATATTTTATTGAAATTGAATGGTTAAGATCGTTTCTATGATTTATCTAAAATTGGACGGTTAAGATCGATTATATGGTTCACTTGTACCAAATTTTTTAATCTTTCAACTATAATAATATAGTATAAAATTGAATGATTAAGATCGTTTTCATGATTCGTCTAAAATTGGACGGTTATGATCTTTTTTATGGTTCACCTTGTACCAAAACTTTTAATTTTTCAGCTATAATAATATAGTATAGATTTGTAGAAAAAATACACATTTTTATACTTTTTTTTAAATAAATATTTATTTCTGAAATGTAAATTAAGAACTAAACTTGTTTTTTTAAGAAATAAATACTTACTAGCTTGTAATTGTGTAAAGTACGGGCATATTAATAAATTGTATATTAAATTTTTATATAATTTAAATATTTAATTGAATGTGATAATTTATTTTATTATTAAGTTTTTTCTATATTATTATTATTATTATTATTTATTACTTTTTTATATTAATATTCAAAAAATTTATTAATAAGTTATCATTTTAAATAAATTAAAGAGTTTGAATTGTGATAAAATTAAGTTAAATGTGAGTACAAATATATTAAATAAAAATTATAGTGTAAATATGATTTTTAAAATAAAAAATATAGATTATAATTTAGATATAACATAATATTACGGGGAAGGAGTGGAGATAGAGTTGTATGTTATTTTTTGAAAAGCAATAAAGTTTTTTTTACTAAAAAAAAAGCGATAGAATTGTATGTATTATATATCTGTTTTAAATATTATATTAACTTTTTTTTAATGGAAAATATTATATTAATATATTATACTCTGTATTTAATTTTAATCAATTAAAAGAATTTGTATAAGAGTGTAAGAAATGTGTAAAATAGTTTGTATAAGAGTGTATTTCAATTAAAATTTAATTAAAAATTATGTTTGTATGATTGAAGTTAAATAAGAGATAAATATTATGATATCAACCAAACATCTCCATATATTATATAATACCACAACAAGTTGTTTTGGGGAAACATTTTATTCAGATGAAATTACATTTTTACCTTCTCATATGCCACATCTCTAACTGCACTGACTCAATATGTCATGTCAACAACTAATTAATATTAATATCTATATTAGTATTATACTCTTTGGTACATTTAATTAGCTTACTCTTACAATTTTACATACATTTTTTTTTTGAAACTTTTGCATACATTTTTTTATTTAATATGTTACTATTATTATAGTTGAGTTATATGGAGACTGCTAAAACTGGATATTAACCATTGGATTAAAACATATCCTACATAAACTTAAAAGAGCATGATTGTAAAATAGTTTATTAATTAAAATATTGCAATCAAACATTTCATTATTGAAAACTTTTTCTTTCAAACACTTCATTTTTAAAAATCTTATCTTTTATTAATAGTTAAGCAGAATTATTAAGGAGAATACTGCATATCAAATACTAATTAGAATTCCACATATCTCATTTGTAGTACTCAGTTACAATACATAATTTCATCTATAAAATTGAAAATCATTCTGCGAGACTCTATGGTTTGAATCATCTTATGAATATGAACGAATGTATATTTTAATACCTTATTAATTGGTTTCAAATTAGGCAAAATAGAGATTCATGTTCCGTATGTTATTTTATATTAGTTTTTTGGATTATTGTAATTGAATGAATGTAATTATGATGATTTATAATTGGGTGTAGTTATTTGTAGTGCATGCATCTAAATTTTTATGGAATGTATAACCATGTGTACTGCAACTGATATTTCAAAATAGGCAAATGTGTACTGCAACTGATATTTCAAAATAAGCAAGATAGAGATTCATGTTCTGTATGTAATTTTGTATTAGTTTTTTGGATTATTATAATTAAATAAATGTGATTGTGACGATTTATAATTGGGAAAAACTAGAATTTGCAATATCTTATATAATCAAATGGTATTGTGTGTACTGCACTTAAGGTATTGTGTGTACCGCAATTGTGGTATTGTGTGTACTGTAATTATCGGGTATTGTGAATCATCTAATTAACTAGGTATTATAAATCATCTATTTGGTATTGAAAATTAAGTTGTATTGTGTATTATGTGTACTGCAATTGAGGTATTGTGTGTACTTCAATTGTGGTATTGTGTGTACTGTAATTGCTGGGTTGGATTTATCATTTTTGTTATTGGATAAAACATGAGAACATAATAGATGATATTAATAATAAAAAATTGTATATGTACTTATTATCTAAACTTTTATGGATGTGATATTATGTTTACTGATTTTCATTACAATTTTTTTTACTAACTACTTGTATTCTGCTCATTGGACATACTTATATGTGATTGTGTTAGAAATATTGTGGTGTCATATATGTCGCGGACACTTGTTAAATTGTAGTGTTATGGAGTATGTTATGGTTACTAAATATGTTAAAGGTTTGTGAACTTTTGTAGGACGCCGATGAAGTAATCGCCTAAATGAAAACTCTTGGTTATGTAACTGACCTAAAAAGAAGGAAAAGTACGTTAATATGACGGGAAGTGACGAAGTTTGCAAAGAGAACAAAGTGCAGCATAGGAACAGTGAATATACGGAAACTGAAGTGGCAGCCAATAGTTTTTCTATGAATGCTAGTGATGAAGATGTCAATGATGCATATGTTACTTATGTAGGACAAAAAAAGTCCATGTAAGAGACTAAAGCATAAATTTTGATAGTGCACATGGCAATGCTGGTAGAGGTGTCATGGGGGCAGAAAATGAAATGTTAGACATGATTATAAAAAAAAATTAGTAGAAGCTTCAAATGAAGAAAAATGAGAAGCATAACATTGGATCAAATACTACTATAAGTACAAAAACTACCGAGTTGGGGACAAGCTCCAGGAAAAGAAAAATGGAAAGGAGCAATACACATATGTGATGCATTATATTAGTTAGGAGTGTACATTACATTATGTTCTGCATGTATGCAATACATTCTGTACCAGCAATAAGAATGTAGATTTGTATAAATGTAATACATATTTTTCAATTAATTCGAAATCTGATAAATTAGTTATCTCAAAACGTACCGTTAATAAGAAAACATATAATTTCTAGAATTTGAAACAAGTATTTTGACTCTGAGTGTTTAAGCGCATGTAAGTCAAAAAAATATATAATTTTCTTAACGGTATAGATTTAAAAAAAATATTGTGATCGTTAAATTTATATCTTTAAATCAACGAATTAATCTTATTAATTTTAACAAAAATAATACATTTAAATAAATTACAAAATATAATTGAAATTTTAAAATTAATTGTGCCTTGCACGAGCATAAGAAATAGTATTATATTTGAGCCTCACGTTTATCAACACATGAGATCAGTGATTTATTTATGAGATGAGAAAATTTATATATATTTAAAATATATGTAATTGGTTAGAAAACTCGAAATATAAACTATATTACTTGATTATAAAATATTTTAATATCCGCGCAAAGTAATATTTCGGTAGTTAAAAATTTAGCTACCTATAAGATTTTAATATTTAATTATTATGAGAAATATCATATAAGTAAAAATATATTTTAAACTTGCTCTTGTATATGTGATATATTAAAAAACCAATACATTTAAATTTAAAAATTATAAATTTGATCGAGGTTACTACACTTTTATGTATTCTTATTTCCAGAAAATAAGGAAATGCAAAAGACCTGAATGCCGTAGCTCATGAAGATCAATATACCCTGTCAAGCCATATAATTGGCCACATCAAGTCACAAGGTCCTTTATGCTTAGATTCAAATATAGGAAGATGAGTATATATCAGATATAAATCATTTTGAAACAGAACACATCACATATAAGCCTGTTAATTTGATCTCTAAATATGTACAATTTTGAAAATTACCAATCCAACACTAAGGATTTGAGAAATGTTAGGTCCCCAAAGATTATCTAAACCCACCACGGCTTCTCAGTTAAATTCTTGGAAAACACGTATCGGAACTTTGAACTATAAGGTAACCAGTTCATGAACTGCGATGTTTTTTTATTGTCCGCATGAATGATGCATTTATGTATTGAATCATAGAGCTTCTTGTCCACACAGTCAGCGATGGATTTAAGAAGATCGTCCGGGGATATAGAGGCTTCCTTAGCATATCTTTCGAGTACCTTTGGCAAGAACACTTTCTTTGACTTTTTAACAATTATGTTTGCTTGAAGAAATTCCTTTTTGGCCATGTCCAGTTCTTCTTTGATATTTGATGCTGTGTAAACTTTGAGCTATAAAACAATAAAATGATGTTTGAATAGAATAATATGAACCAGAACTGTGTAGTTAGTCCACTTAAAACTTGGATATATTTGTCGAAAGTGTGTTAAAATTAACTATCACAATATTTAACAGCTTTCTGAACCATAAGGATCGGAAGTAACATATATGTCGTATGTAAGCAGTCAGCATGTCCATGTGTATGTTATAACAGTAACATTGAGTAGATTAGGATCTTCCTCAGATTATGCGGATGCAAGAGCCTTGTGAAGTGGGTACGGCCTTAATTTATCTCCATAATCAAATTTAATCTAAAATGAAAAAGTAAGAAGGGAAGGGAAAGTTACCACAGGATCAGAAATAGATCCAGTGCAAAGAGCAAAGCAAACAAGTGGCTGGGGAAGTTGTAGTCCATATCTTGATTTAATACGCTGTCTTTCGTCCCCAGATCTTTTCCTAAATGCTGTTGACAAAATAGTCTCAATCCACTGTAATATGTGAGAATATATTAGCAGAGTACAAATTACTTGTAATATTTAACACGTCAATGAACAAGTTAGCATATAGTGAAAGCAGGAAGAATTGTGAATGAGAAAAGAGAAGTTCAAGTATACACATTTTTTTGTCTTTTACTTCTCTAATCAATATTGACAAACAAACTATAGTTTAATCTTGTGGAAGAAGAAGCAAATCCAATTCTATTATGCAACAATCAGCTTGTAATGAATTTATCAGATATATATTTATATAGAAAACCAGTAACAGGCATACAACTGCTAAATCAGAGAGATTTGAAAGCAAGGAAAGAGCACCGGTTTATAAAAGTGACAAGATGTATTCTTTTTTGTTCTTATGAAGATGAGTATGCCATTTTAAGAAGAGAAATATGTACTGTGATTCTGAAAATAATGGGGTAGTACCCGTCCAACTCGGGGTGTACTGAAGCAAAAAATTGATTGTTCTATGGCAGTTGCACTAATAATGTGTCCGCCAATGTTGTAAGCAGCCTGCACTATACAGAGAAAAAACAGCCATTTATTGCCAGATGAATATGAAATCTTTATTTAATGACAAATTGCAAGCATGAAATCCAGAAAATAAGATGACTTGGGTAAATTCAGAGTCTTAAGAGGATAAGCTCAAAAGCTTGAATATTTTAAGAGTACTTTTGTGGAACTGTTTAAAGAACTGGAAGCTGACATCATAGTTCTCTGACCAGCAAACTAAATGCATTACACATAAACACATTGTTGCTATTCAGTATAGACTTTCTCAGGCCTTTTCACATTGAAAAAGAGAGATCTGTAATCAAAGATAGATTATGAATAAAGAATCATGCTACCTTGTAAAACAAGGCCAACCTTCTGATAGAGCTCCGAGGTATTCCATACGCTAGATATGCCTAGACGAACATATACAGACAAGTTAATGCCGGTCATAGAAGTATAAATATGGAACTAAATTTTGCCACAGCTTCATGAATCATAAACTTACATGCATAATCAAAGAATTATATATGTTGATCCAAAATGCAGTCTTAGCATTCATTTCCATCGAACCCAAATTAATCTTTTCAAGTTGTTCTACTAGTACTCTGTGAATGAATGAGTAAAATACATGTATTAGCACAATGATAATGTATAATGCTGAGACATCATTCCAATGAAAACTATGTTTTGTTATTATATTCTTCCATTTTCATGTTTTCTTTATGAGGAACACACCTGTAACTATTGAGGGCACGTGATGCACGAGAGAAATTGTTTTTATCAGTTGATATCCAAGAAATCTCAACCATGGATGTAGTGGACCGCTCTCTCTCCTCACTAGTCCCATGTTTGGGATTTATGACATTAGTTGATGGCTTCGATGAAACAGGCGACTGACATTTTTCAGGATTTGTAGATACTGAATTACGGAGCCAGCAGTATACTGCAACCATGCACTTGACCATTTCTTCTGACAACTTGCTTGGACACTGATGGAGATGTTCCTTAAGAGGTCGGAGCATAGAAGTTTTATCTGAGCCTGGTAGCTGCTCTGAGGCCTATATATTGGACAGAAATATCAGGCATAATTAAACACACTTATTAGGACTTACAAGGGGACCATCCTTGATAATATGAATGGTTCAGTTGTTTATTTTCTGGCAATTATATGGAAGAAATTTTAAATATAATTTTTTTTAATAGAAATGGAGTGTGTGTGTGTGTGTGTGTTTGTATAATCCCTACCCTGACATGTCTAGGACTAACGTGCTGGAAGTGGGTGTTAGATCTTCCCGCAAACACTGAAGATTGTCTCGTCGTAGTATGCATCAAATTTCTTCTCATTGAGCCATTTATATTAGCTAGAGCTTCGAAAGGCCGGAAGGGGAAACTTTTTGATGAACAAAAAGCACTTGAAATTATACTTGGATGCTTCTTGGACTCATTCTTTGCATGTGCAGGAGAAGCTATGCATGAACTTTGCTCAGAAGTTGAGCTACTGACACATTGTTCAAATATAGTCCTGTATAGAGAAAGAACATGCTGCTCGCGGTTTGCAACCTCTTCTTCGAGTGATTCGATTTCACTTATCAACTCCTTCGTCTAAGATGAGTCAGATCAGGATATTATCATACTAACCCAACAATAATAAGTACGCGCGTGCACACACACACAAAAGAAAAGAGGAACACACAAACTCAATAATGTGCATCTATTTCAAACAGACCAAGTTAAGGTACAAGCTAATAAAGCATCTTTGATAATAATTTTGATATATTGGAATCCTACTTTATCATAAACAAGAAGATGATGAATTAATTCTAATCTATATTGCCTAAATTAAGAATTATGAATAATACTGTAAGTCAGCCAAATATTAAAAAAATAAGTCTGCAATTTATAACAAATACAAACACGCACATAAATACCTCAATCTCTTAATACAATCTGTTCATTTATAAAGAAAAGTACAAGTCTAGTTAATGCTGGTTGCTATCATCTTTGTCTTTCAACAGTTTGCATCAGGTGTACAGTAATATAATGAAACAAGCTTAAGCAAAAGGTAAAATCTCACACATCTATACTAGAACAAGTGCATGGCATGAAGAAGCTGCTTTGTAGCATCCACCTCACACATCTATACTATATTATTAAAATCGAAAGATTAAAAATTTAGTGGTCATTGGTGATTCTTGGTCGGTATTTGGGTCGGATTAGATAGTTATTATTGGGCATAATTTTCAAACACTAATTTTCTAACTAAAATATATCTCACATTAGTATTTTAAATAAAACTCATCTCTAAAAAAAAACATTATCTTATTAAAATATAAATAAAATATATGAAAAATTATATAAAATATATACATATAACATTAAATAAAATTTAAATTATTATTATAAAAATAAAAATATATTTAAATTTAAGGTAGTATCTATTTTAATTGTTTTACTGTAGACTTCAGTAGTTACGTATAGTCATATACAATATCAGATTAGTTCTCAACTGATAATATATTTCAATGACCCGACTTCTTAATTTGGACTACCTGAGCAAAGTGCCTATGTCCAGGTGATAAAGTACTGGAAGCTCGACCCATCGCCCGCTCAAGCACCATCCTCATAGATTTCTCTTGTTGCAGCCGGGACTGTAGTTGCTCAATCTGCAGATTTTGGTGCCACTTGAGTAAATGCATACATGTAAACATGGAATGATCTCAGTACATAACTCATACACTTACATCTTTTTCCAGAGAGTCCCTATGTTTTGATGCAGCGTTGATGCTGGTATTACTGGGATTTTCATGAAGAGGACTCCGAGGACTGACATTCTTTTCAGAGGGCCTCAAATCCTGTCAATAGGAATACTAAATAAGCAATTCAATTCGTCCCACCTCTATAATCCAGTATCTTAATGAAAGGTTACTTTGGCCTCAAGAATTCAAATGTAGCAAAAATTAGAATCTTTGTGTGTTGTGACTAGATTATATCGGTCATAATTGAAACAAGTCATTGCCAGCCCTTTCAAATGAGACACTTCACTTTAAGTCTCCATTAAAAGATTATTGTCTAGAACAAATATTGAGCACTTGAACTTAAAAGTCTGATAAGACTTACTCTTACAGGTAATTCATTATGGCCCCTTATCGTATTGGTAAGTCCACCACCTAAAAGATCATTCTTGCCAGAAGCACTAGAAACCAGAAGAAAAAAAATTGTTAGCTTTATGTCAAAATGTTGCCTAGAATCTTATTATGCAATGCAAAAGCTTCAACTGAAGAACCATTATCTTGGGCTGACAGTCTAATTACAGTGTAAAATAGTCGTTCTTCACAATGTCACAAAGAAGAAAAGGCACCTGAAGTTTCAATGTAGTTAAGCAGAACATGAACAAAGTTAATAAATTGAGGACAGATATGATATCAATTGTTTGCCGAAATGGCCTCTTACTTCAACATAGTCCACAAATCTATTTTTTGTGCACTTTCTGATATAAGATAAATTTTATTTTTTTGTGAAGGCTCATTTTCTTTGCCGACAATGCAAGTGTGGGGATCAGTATATCTCAATGAATTACGCAACTCTATTCTAACTTTCACTCAGACCTCAATTACATTTAGAAAAACATGATATTCTTGATAAACAAATTTCTACATGGAGGTAGGTGATGTTTAAAGATAAAAGTAATTAATGACTTTTCTAACCCCTTCAGAAATTTAGGACACATTATATGTTTCAGAACTCCGGTACCCTGATATTATCATAATTTAATTTGGATGCTAGAGATAAATATAACCCAAAGAATATGCTTCATCTACTCTTCAATTCAAAATATGGTTTTTCAAATGACGATTTCCTACCAATTTACGATTCTGGAGAGTTGGTGATCTAATAAGTGAAACATCTAGTTATCTTCCACATAAAAAACACCCACCTTACAAAATAGCATCTAAACTGAGAAAGGAAATACCTTTTAGATCTCTTATGTTGGGGAAGAACATGTTTAGATGTCTCCGAACCTCCAGATTCTCTCCCACAAGCTCTTTCCCCATCTTTAGCTACACTTGAAGCATCCATGCTAAAAAATCCTGTCTAATTAAGTTGTGCAAACTAAAAATCATCTACATTCTTTCTTCTTCCTCTAGTACATCGTGGAGTATATTAAACATTCATAGAATAAAATATATTGATGGTTCATTAATGTACGAGGCAACAAAATGTCGAATAAGTGACAGCCCACAAAAACAAGTGTAAGTGCATACCAGAAGATGGGTATGAGAAAGAATCAAGAATTTTTGCCAAAAAATGAAGATAAGAAGGTTCTTAATTAATGGGGATTTATAATTTGAATGAATATGTATAGAGATAAAGAAAAATGTGAACTTTGTATAACATCTGGCAAATACTTAGTACCTCGAAGAAGATGGGACCAAAGTAGCTGAAGCAGCCCTGCAGATCATTGAATTTTATCACTTTTGCGTTGTTGTGAGCATTCAATGAGATGCATGATTTAATAATTTCATCTGCCAGACACACCACCACACACACTTAAAACTAGTACTAGTATGTTTACACATGCATGTAGCCATCATGTAGGCTGTGTAGCTGCATGCAATTTTTTCTTTTATCTAGAAGGGGAAGGAAAAAGAGTAGCCAAAAGGTTATATACTTCTTGAAAAGATGAAGCTTTGTAGACAGTTAGGACTTTAAAGAGGAACTGAGGAAGAGAGCTTTGGATACGAATTTTGTCAGGACAGTTTTTTTTTTTTTTTTTTCCATATCAGTACTACTGAAATTGTATGTTCAACCATCCTAATTTACTTGTCCATTTTGATTTTTACCTTTTACGTGTATTTTAATAAAACTTTTTTTTTCAAAAAAGAAGAATCAATCCAATAATGAAACAAACGCTTAAACATATTATTGTTGAATTCTTCTGCATTGAAGAGCCAATCAAACGATTTTTTTGAAAATGTTATGAATATATGTACTTTCTGTCATCCAATTGTTTTGAACAATCGACCGTACATGTGATCCCATAAAATCCTTTATTATAGAATCAAACCCATGAAAATCCTGCAGATCTATATATAATCCCGGACATGAAGAACACTGAAATAAAACCAAACTCTCACAGACTAAACAAAATCCAAAAAAATTGGAAGCTTATTGAAGGAAAACAAAATCTTAATCAAGAAAAATAAAAAGGTGAAAAAGGATTGGGCTTTCCGCCGATGAAAACGGATAGAAACCCCTCAGAAAATATTAGGGGCGGCTGCTCAAGAGAGGGGTAGGGTTTTGGGAGAATTTTACCTTTTACGCATATTTTAATAAAAACTTAAATATTAAATTTTTATTCACAAAAAAGTTTAAAATTAATTTATATAATCGTACGATCAATAAACCTTAAAATAATGTAAAAGTCAAATTGAACAAGTAAATTGGAATGAAGGTAGTTTTTCTTTTTAAATAAAAATATATAAGCTTATAACTCGTGCGAAGCACGAGATGAATGACTAATATTTAGGTAAATTTATTTTTTCTATTATATTTTTTTATGTTAATATACGTTCTATATTGTCATATTTTATATAAATTTGTTAACGATGTGAGTGATAATAAATTAATTAAAAGAATTATTTTGATAATAGTTAAAAGTTATATATAATAAATAAAATTTTAATAAATATGTATATTATTTAGATTTATAAAATTTAAATATGATACATAGTATTCTATTATAATTTGGACATGTCTAAAATAAAATTTTAGTTAATATAAATCTTTTGGTTATATGATCTCAGATGGATAACAAAGTTGTTACAAAAGAGTTGTTTAATTGAAACATGATTGAATAATCAGATTATTTAGAATAAATAAAAATTATAAGATAAATATGATTCTTAAAATAGAAAATATAGAATATAATTTAAATATAATATAATATTATCCGTGAAGAGTTGTATAAAAGGAGAACTATGGGTATTAGAGTTGTATGTATGATATATAATCTTTCTAAAATTAGATTTTATTAAAATTGAATGGTTAAGATCGTTTCTATGATTCATTTAAAATTGGACGGTTATGATCTTTTCTATGGTTCACCTTGTGACCAAAACGTTTAATCTTTCAGCTATAATAATATAGTACAAGCTTATAACTCGTGCGAAGCACATGATGTATGACTAATATTTAGGTAAATTTATTTTTTATATTATATTTTACACATATTTACTATAAAATTTTATAACGTTGAGAATTTATGTTAATATAATATAATATTATATGTGAGGAGTTGTATAAAAAAGAGGACTATCGGGGTTAGAGTTGTATATATTATACAATGATATTTATATATTAACATTCATAAAATTTAATGATATATTAAATAAAAATTATAAAATAAGTAGGATTCTTAAAATAGAAAATATAGAATATAATTTAAATATAATATAATATTATCCGTGAAGAGTTGTATAAAAGGAAGACTACCGGGAGTTAGAGTTGTATGTGTGATATATATTCTTTTTAAAATTTTATTTTATTAAAATTGAATGGTTAAAATCGTTTCTATGATTCATCTAAAATTGGACGGTTAGTAGGTGTTATAGTTGTATGTTATTATACAATGATATTTATTTAGTAATATTCATAAACTTTAATGATATATTAAATAAAAATTATAGGATTTGTAGTATTCTTAAAATAGAAAATATAGAATATAATTTAAATATAATATAATATTATCCATGAGAAGTTGTATAAAAAGAAGACTACCGGGGTTAGAGTTGTATGCATGATATATATTCTTTTTAAAATTAGATTTTATTAAAATTAAATGGTTAAGATATAACATGTGCAAAGCATGAGATGAAAACTAATATTTAGGTAAATTTATTTTTTATTTTATTGATATTTACTGTAAAATTTTATAACGTTGAGAATTTATGTTAATATAATATAATATTATCCGTGAGAAATTGTATAAAAGAAGGACTATCAAGTGTTAGAATTGTATTTTATTATACAACGATATTTATATATTAATATTCATAAACTTTAATGATATATTAAATAAAAATTATAGGATAATTATGATTCTTAAAATAGAAAATATATAATATAATATAATATTATCCGTGAGGAGTTGTATAAAATGAGAACTACTGGATGTTAGAGTTGTATGTATGATATATATTCTTTTTAAAATTAGATTTTATTAAAATTGAATAGTTAAGGTCATTTCTATGTTTCATTTAAAATTGGACGGTTATGATCTGATTCACCTTGGACGAAAACTTTTAATCTTTCACCTATAATAATATAGTATAGTATAGATAGGAGTGGATTTATGTAATTAACACAATAAACACCAACAAAAATAGTTGATTATTGAGAAAATTAATTCCCAACTACTATAATGCATGAGACATCACATTATTTACAATCTTCATAAATAATTGCTACAGTAAAGTAAAACACACTCATTGGTTATCAATGCATATGATTTAAGTATATATTCGCTAGATCACATGCATGTCCAACTCCAAAATTAAACTCGCAAGATACATAATGTTTCGTTTCATCGCGATCTTCAGCTGACCCTGGCTGTGACATAGTGACATTACACAATTTGATGCAGATATTTTTCTAACTAGCTAGGGATACATATCAATTTTGTAAGTTTGTAGCCACCAAATTCATGGCATGGGGCTTGATCCTGATCTTATAACTTTAGGCAGGCTGCCACACTTCCAAGATTGAAGAGATATATGTATCTACACTTCATGAGGTTGTATCACCAATAGCTTCTCTTTAATTTCCATACTACAAGTACAAGTCTACAATAAGCATGTATCATTCACATGTCTAGCTATGTGTTAATGTATATATCATGTGGCAGTGCGGCAGTGCCGCAGTGGAAGCTAGCATCTTTATATGGCCACACAGGCTCACATGATACTTAATGAACAGTACATAATTATGTGTGCGTGTGTGTAAGAATAATAACACAAGTATTTTTAAGATCACAAGTGAAACGTTGCAATAGATTATTCATCTCCACAACAAAGTCTTCTCACCGTTGATAAGTATGCTTTTGTGTGCGCTGGCATTATACTTTGCAAGATTAATTGTATTTGTAAAAGCATCATCCATTTTTCACTGTTTTTTAAATCGACATATATAAGTTTGAAATCAACTTTTTTTTTCAAATTATTGGATTCGTAAATTTATAAATCGAAAAATATATTTATTAAAAAAAAAAATCAAACAGGCTAATGTATAACAATTTACACATCAGTCTATCATCACATTAATATTAAAAAGCTTTTCTGCTCATAACCTACTCAATTATTGATAAAATTCTAGGGGTGGTACTAGTATTATAATTAGTGTTTAGGGTGGTTAGATTACTTAATTCTTACAGTGACATAAGAATCTAGAACTTTACATATTATTCAAATGATGATTAATCATCTCATCATCGAGCTTATCTCCCACTAAGAACTTTTCTAAACTCTTCTTTTTCTTATCTACGAGTACGTAATAAATTAATTTCAAACAAAACAAAACTTAGTTTTCACATTCAATCAATTACTATCAAATTATGGTCGGTTGGGTCGGCACCAATAGGCAATCTGGAAAAATCCCAAAAATGGACTATATTATTTAGTGGGTAACATATAATAAGATAAAATATTAGAATGTTTCATGAATATGTATATAATTATTTGTTTGTTTACTAACTAATTCATAAAGTTTCTAGTATATAAACAATGCTACTCTATAGAACTTTATGTGCCAAAAAAAAAAAATAACAAGTCTTTGATCAGTTCAAAATTTCAAAGGCTTATTGTTCTTCAATTTCTTAAGCCCCAGATTTAAAAATGGTGAAGTTAACAATTGGTAGCCTTGCTGATTCTTTCAATCATGGAACACTTAAGTGTTACTTGGCTGAGTTTATTGCCACCCTTCTTTTTGTTTTTGCTGGGGTCGGATCAGCTATTGCTTTTAGTAAGTTGTTTCTAATGTTCTAATGTTCACCACCCCATTTACAATATTTGACTCTTATCATATTGGTGTCATAAACGTGAAACATTTATTTTTACATATAGAAACCTATAACATGTTGCGGTTTTTTTTTTACTCGGGGATTTAAATTTTTCGGCGAGATAAAAATACTTCTGACAACGAATTTTGACTTGGACAAAATATTATACAAATGGGTTGTAATTTTATGTTCATCTGTGGTATGCAGATAATCTGACAGCTGATGCAGGTTTGGATCCAGCTGGATTAGTAGCAATAGCAGTAGCTCATGCATTTGCCTTATTTGTTGGGGTGTCCATAGCAGCAAACATCTCAGGTGGCCATTTGAATCCAGCTGTCACCTTTGGATTGGCTGTGGGAGGCAACATAACTCTCATAACTGGATTTTTCTATTGGATTGCCCAGTTGCTTGGTGCCACTGTTGCTTCTTTTCTCCTAATATTTGTTACTGGTGGCAAGGTATGTGTATGCATTCACACTGCATGAGTTTACGGTAGGTGGCATTGATTTGTTTCATTTTTAATGCATCTTTCTAACAAGCGGTTCTTGCTAATCTTTGCAGGCAGTTCCTATTCATGGAGTTGGTGCAGGACTAGGAGCAGCGGAAGGTGTAGTGTTTGAGATCATCATCACCTTTGCTCTGGTCTACACTGTCTATGCCACTGCGGCAGACCCCAAGAAGGGCTCACTTGGAATCATTGCACCTATTGCAATTGGCTTCATTGTGGGTGCAAACATCTTGGCTGCTGGTCCCTTCAGTGGTGGCTCGATGAACCCGGCCCGTTCATTTGGACCAGCTGTTGCTGCCGGAGATTTTTCTGGCCACTGGATCTACTGGGTTGGCCCACTCATTGGAGGAGGCTTAGCTGGGCTCATATATGGTGATGTTTTCATTGGATCATATGCTGCAGTCCCAGCCTCTGATAGCTATGCTTAAGATTCATTTTTTCTTGAAACTTGGTTTATTTTGCTCGTGTTCTGTCAAGTTCTTGTGATATTTTGGGACATGTTGTGTTATGTTGCTATGGGATGTAGTTTGTACCTTTCAAATTGTGAATAATAAATGTTGGCAATCAATTTGTTTTCTTTTCTACTGTTCCACACAAAACTTTGTGTGTATCCCTTGATTATTTCTTATATACTCATTCTTCTTTTGGTTCAAGAAACCCTTACGTGTATAGTATAATAGATTTGACAAATGACACATGATCATCCATGACCATTGTGGCACTGTGAAAGAAAAACCTTCACATACTGAGATATGGAGACTGGAGAGTGTGAGATGCTTGCAGACCTTATCCATACTTGTTGAAAGCAGACCTTCAAAAATGCCCCTACATTTTTTCGTCACACTCTTTGAGTCCCCTAACACAAAATACAGATGACTGGCTGGTAAACTCGATATGAATCATCTTCAATAACCACAATAGCACAGTACAGTTATTACTAATCACTTGACAATGCCAATTAAGATATGAATAATTCGTGCCCTTAGTTATAGACTTATAGTCTTAGGAAGATGATACAGAACATAAATAATGCCATTCATAATCACCAACAGTAACAAAAAAGAATCAATCCATAGAAGCTACAACTCTAATATGACAAGACACAGTAAACATTGAACTTTTTATTGATATAGTAATTTTCGGAATTTGCAGTGCACATGTTGCATTCCTATAAATGATCAAGATATGAAGATTCTGATAATATATAATTAGGTACATAAATGCTCCAAAATCTTTATGACCTTTACTTTTTTCTTCTTAGTCTCAAAACACAACAGTCCTGTTTTGCTCATAAGGCAAGACCCGTAGTTCACAGTAGGATTTTATTGCTTTTAAAAGGCACTGTTTCTCAAGATTCTGTGATTTTTGAACAAAGCTTGGCAAATTATCTCTATGTGAAACTGTATCAACCTGCAAAATTGAAGTGAAATGATATTTTGCAGAACTCAAACATGTTTTTGAACAAAATTGTGCAAGGTAAAACAAGAAAAGTATAGAAGACTACATGATGGTATTATCAGGTTATGTAAAGCAAATTATCATCAACCACGTGATGTTTCTAGGTAAAATTCTCCAGCAAGGTGAAATGTCTATTAGTGGGCTGGGAGCTGTTCAAGCCTAAAACATAATGCCAGAAGTGACCTCTTGCAATGTCATTGCCACTATAGCAGTCTGTTTGCACTGATACAGAACAGTGCTTCTGTATCAAAATTAGGGTGGATTGGAGAAAATGTCTCAAATACAAATACAAATCATGGAATAAATTTTGAACCAGGACATCTAAAGCATTTAAAATACCACTCGCTTTCTTCATATCCTGGAATGTACAAGCCTAATTCTATCTGAAGGTAAAATTAAACAGGTCTTAAACAGCAAAAGAAACCATTTATCAAATAATCAGATTTCGGAACTGCTGAAAAAACAGTGATTCCAGAAACAGTGGAAGTTGCTTCTAGGTTTATGCATGTACTTTCTTGTGTAGGAAATAACACAGGCAATAGAGCTATTTCAACATATTTACTGGAATATTATGCCTGAGATATATTCATTTGAGAGCTCTTGAACAGTGAATCAGTGCCAAAAATAGCAAGAATAAAAACTCCATGCTAGTAACAACCTTTATTTTGGACTGACCTCTTGAATTAGCAATAACAATATTAGCAATAACAAGGTATATGTATAAGTTGAAGTTACTGTTCAATATCATGAAATAACTAACATGAAAATGTTTACCATCTGTTCAATGATTGGACCTTCGTCAAGTTCTTTAGTGACAAAGTGAGCTGTTGCACCAATCAATTTCACGCCAGCTTCAAAAGCCTGAAAACAGGGTATGCTGGGCTTTCATAATATGGCAATAGAAATGTCTTGAGCAAATTAAATCATTAAATCAAATCTTTGAACCTGTTTGCTAGGGTTCCCACCCTTGAATGATGGCAAAAGGCCATGATGTATGTTAATTACATCCTTTCCATAAGCCTCTAAGAAATTACCAGACAATACCTGTAGATACAAGGAAAAATTAAAAAGTAAAAGCTTAAATACTGGTAGATGGCAAGTACTTGACTAGTATCCATAATCCGACTATTCCGACAGTGAAGAGAAATTATGTATCTGTGTTTTACCTGCATGTATCTTGCAAGTACCAGAAAATCAGTATCCTGAACCAAATCCAACATTTCTTCTTCACTTTTGTCATCTTTAGTTGTGCCTAAATGATGGTACGGTATTCCATGTCTTTCAAGAAATCGCATGACATGGGTGTTCGGACCTCTCTCATGGTTGCTGATTGACATAACATCTTAAATTATAAGTAGCATCTTGAAACCAGAAAATAAAAATCAACCCACTTTTACCTTATGACACATTTTATGTCAACAGGAAGTTTTCCATCCTGCCATCCAAGCAACATATCAACAAGACAGTGGTCCTGCACCAGCACTATGTCAGCAACAATTTAGTGCATACCTAATTAGCTATAGTCAATATGTAATTGTTGAGAATTTAATTGAATGAAAACCTGTTTAGAAGCAAGAACGGCAATCTTATATTTTGGATCTAGGTCAGGCACCCGAACAACAGATCTAACTGCTTTGAACTTTGTCGCCAAATTGAGGAAGTCCTCATTTATTTGTGCCCTTGGCCATTTTGCAGGGTCAAAGACAAATTCACTGCAATTGATCACTGGTGTGTTAGATCTTGGCATGATTATACCCACAGTGGACGAAAGATTTATACATTAGATGTAGATGTAATCAAATTAAATTTACATTGTTGAACTACACCATATTTAAGGTTTCTCACATCAGTATCTTCAAAATGTACCAGGCAACATCACTCATTACCAACAATGCAACATTGTTGCAACGTGATTATGAAAACCAATATAATCAAAATGGCCGTAACAAATGAAGACCACGCCCAATTAGTTGAGACCAAACTATACAATAACACACATACTAAACAATAATCATGTGCTCTTATTATATCAATATACACACCTTCTTGAATAGAAGGTCTGTTTTTTATGGGGCACAAAAATTTCTGCTGCAAGTATATTCCCACCTCTAGATGCAATACAATCAGATAATTTAGCAACAATCCCCACCTCATCCTGTTCAAACAAAAGCAGACACACATAAATTAATCACCCTAATACTGCTGCAAAGACTCCAAAATTTGTATTAAAAAAACACGAAACTTTATCAATTTAAACCAAGAAATTTGCGGGTACAATGAACTATGGCATAAATGAATGTAAAACAGACACATAAATATAAATTTATCATCCTAATAATACTACTACAGGGACTCCAGAAATGGGAAAAAGCATGAAACTTTATCAATTTAAACCAAGAAATTTGCGGGTAAATCAACTATGGCATAAATGAATGTAAAACATATGCATACAAATATAAATTTATCATCCTAATACTACTACTACAGGGACTCCAGAAATGGGAAAAAGCATGAAACTTTATCAATTTAAACCAAGAAATTTGCGGGTAAATCAACTATGGCATAAATGAATGTAAAACATATGCATACAAATATAAATTTATCATCCTAATAATACTACTACAGGGACTCCAGAAATGGGAAAAAGCATGAAACTTTATCAATACAAAGCAAGAAATTTGTGGGTACAGAGAACTTTTCAATGAATGTAAAGATAGCATACAGGGCAATTGAAAACGTGAATGCCATGGGTGAGAGTAGGAGTTAGAGAAGATGGGTTGTTAACAGGGACATCATCTACGGGAGAAGAAGATGTATTGAGTGAAGATACAAAACATGATTTTGTAAAGAAGCCTGATTTTGTTGCTCCTGGAGAATGTTGAAGAAAGGTTGAGGTGAGTGTTTTGAGCACCCTCATTGCACCTCTCTTCTTCTATTTCCTCCAACTAACCAATCAAACCTCTCTCATTTCCCATTCTTTAGATGGGGCTGTGGAGTGGAGTGATGCAATTAACATTTCTTAATTAAATTATTCTAAAGTTATTATCAGTGTCTTTTTTAAATGAAATTTCTTTGATCGAATTAGATCCACATAATATATTAATTATAATTTGATTAGTTTTTATTTGATTTGTTCCACTATACTAAATATATTAATTTTTTAAAATAAATATAATATAATTTATTTAATCCAAATCATTATATTATTAAAATTTCATATATATTTTTATTGTTGATAAATTTTACATCGATTCTTATTTATTTTTATTTTTTCAAACACATCGATTCTTATTTATAATCTGACGAAAGTATGTTTGCAACTTGGTAACATCTTGGAACACATACAAAATCATACACTTTTGGGCAAATGTTGAACATGCCACACCCATAACTACTTGACCAACACTCCATTGATCCATTCTCTGCATCTCTCATTCTCTCCACTCTCATCCCCAAAATGCCTGTAAGTCTTTCTCTATCTTGTTTCAATTTTGGATCTTTAATGTATTTTGTATCGGGACTTGAATTCTATGCATATATAAATATGTATGTATATGTTGAACCTTCAAATCTCTGATCTGGGTAATAACTAAAAATGATAAATGTGTAGTTAAGGAGGCTAGTAGAGGTTGAGCCACCAAGCCCACTTAGGTATTTGATGGGAGCAGCTATTATGATGATTGGTGTTGTTTTGCCTGTTGGTTTTATGATGTTTAGGAACAAACGTGTCCCTTCTTCCTCTTCTTTTGCCAAACAAACGTAGGTCTGCTATGTCTCTCTTTCCCCTTTTATTTCTTTTTATTTATTTATGTGATTTTGTTTTTTGAGATGTAATTTGGAGTTTCTTGAATTGTGGGGTGTGTGAAAGTTTTGATTTTTATGTTGTTACAGGAACAAAGTTTTGATATAATTGGGATTGTTAATGATGACGATAGGTTTAGCTTGTAAAAGTTTTTGATTGTGTTGTTGATGAAAGTATGGAGCAGCAGATCCGTGGAATGTGAGTGTAAATGCTTCGATTCTTGATTTGTCTGTTGTTTACCAATTAATTTTTTTGTTCCAGAGAAGTTGTATTACTGAATTATTGTTCCGCATAATTATTGTGTTACTGATATGATATGTTAGCTCCTCTTTAACTCTTCTAAATGATAATCAAGAATCAAGATGCAAACTTCTGTTAAGTAGATGGGTTGTTGGCATTAATGGTTATGGTTGTATCTTAAGCTGTGATCCTCTACTTGTGTAATGTTCTGGTAGATTTTTATGTCGAGTAATCAGTGACTTTCTGCTGCATCTGGTTATATAATTTTTTTTAGATTTTATGAGTTTGAGACTTTTTTAGTCCTTGATAATTTACAAAGAAACATTGTAATACTGGTTATGGTTTTGGCATGTGAGCTTAATTATGTTCATGTTTTTCACTGGATAGTTCGGGTGTGTTTCACTTGTCAAAATTCACATTGATTAGATTTCGACGATTCGTAACCATGGTCCTTGTGTAGGGGAGACAGTTGGAGGCTTAAAATTGTCATTTCTTTAATGATTGAACCACAAATTCTGTAGCTAATCTTTTTCTATGGTAGAGGTGTAATCTAGACTTAACACTGTGGTCAAATGATACGAGTATTTGGGAGAAGAAATAAAAATTTGAAGTGTCAACTTCCTCATAGCTAGAAAAGTTGTTCTCTTTGTATGAGAGGTGAGAATAAGAGTAGATTACTTCAAGTTCCAGGGTGAATTGAGCAAAGTTCAAAAGGTTCATGAAAACGCCTGGTCTTCTCTTTTATGTGACAAAGTAAAAGTGCCTATACTTATTTTCTTTTCAGTCATTAATTCATTTGAGCTTTATATTGATTAATAATTTGAAACATGGGATACAGAAACTGGCAATGTTTTTCTTTATCTTCACTCTTTTCTCTCTCCCCAAGGAAGACAATGTTTGACAAATTCGGAAATGTTGATACTGAAGGCCATATCTTGGTAGTGTTTGTATTTTTGGTAAAATTGATGGAAAGCATGGTGCAGTTCCGTCTTGATGCAAGGCTAAATTTTTTTGCAACTGTGCATTTCTGCTCTGAATATTTAGTTCCAGAAAGCTCTATAAAGAGAAGGCTAAAAAAAATGCAAATAATCTTTGTATATTGGAACTTGGCAATAGTTTAACGTGGATACGACCATATCTGATATGGAATGGTCACACAGTCCCTTGGTGGATCAACAAGTAGTGTGTACTGTGCATGCAGACTGTTTAACAAACTGAAACTGGATGCATTATCTCAACCTGAATTAAAATAGTAAGTTGCGAAACAATATAAACAACTATCAAGTGAAACTGAGGGTACTTGTATTCTCTTCAACACAGCCTCCTACATATAAATTTTTTTAGAATCAAGCTCACTCTACTTGCAAAGAGCCAGAAAATCAAGGGTTTATCACCTAGAAATTCACAAGGCTAATAATTCAACTTTCTAAGAAACTTTCAGCCATTACCTTAGTTTAGAAAATGACAACAAATTTATGAATCACACAAGCCATGTGTAAATGACCACTCCACGGTAACGACAGTAAAATCCCTGGACTGAAGTATCATATTATGATTTATGAGTATAAACTGTTTTATATGGATTTATGTTTCAGGAATCTCAGCAACCAAAAATATCACACTCATTTGAGAGTCCAACTCTCCCAACAAAAAAGCTGATAAAACTGAACAAGACCAAGCAAATTTAGCATAAAAGAAATAAAAAAAAAAAAATCTTTGCAGCTCTAGCTTTACGGTCTAACTTGGATGCAGATGTAAATGAAGTTTAGAACTTGACATAGTCGTGCACTCGTGCATATTAATTATTACAACACAAATATCTCTGCTTTGAACATTATAACTCAAACTTCTTATTATATCATGAATTCATGATGATTTCAGCTTCATAAAATTGAAAACAACAGGTCTAATAAGTTTGACATTACAGTAGTATAATAATATGGCACTGACTAGCAAAGTGCCACAACAAGACCAAAACCAATTACATAATTGAACTGCCAGATATAGCTAATTCAAGAATCAGCATTACAATGATATACTAGTATGATCGGATTTAAGATAGCCAACAGTGCTACAAAGCTAACCTCCTTTCTAAACATGCAGAAGATGGCAAAACCTGCAAACAATCACCCAAAAGCACACATAAGTGATCCCAAGTTCAGAAAAATACAGTAAAAATAGATTAGTCAATTGCCAAACCTAAAAGTTGTACATACAAGTTAGGACATGAACTTGAACATTTTGTGATGCTACAGAAGTTGTGGGCCCCTCCAGATGATATTGGAAATCGAAACAAAATAGATACCAAGATTTTGTTGCATATGTTTTAAACTTCAATTATGTTGTTGCCTGGGAGTTTCAAGTTTCTTTAACCCTTTACTAAAATGATTTGATCCAAATTTTTTGTAGCTGAAACAGAAATTGACAGACTTAGACTTATGAGTATTGAGTGGTAGAAATTTTGGACCGATATCTGATTTTGAAATGATGTTGTTGCTAAGATTGATAGGAAGAAGACACCGCAGTATTCATGCTGCTGCAAATTTTATGTACCCCCAGGGAATTCTAATGTACCTCTACCACACAATCCCAGTTGCTTTTTCTAATCTCGGCTACAACTTTTAACACTCGCCATTTATTTTGCTAAGCTGCAAATAAGCTCACATCTAGCAAAAGGCAACCCAAAATGACATTTACACGACACAGACAATTGTTGTGAAAGAAGTGGAGGGAACTACAGATGCTAAACAAAGATATGTCATGAGAAGAAAGACATAATGAAAGATATAACAATAAAAAGATAAGCTAGCTAGGTCACTCAACCGCACAGGACCACTATCAATAGGGTTTCCGAAGAAGATAAGCAACCCTTAAAGAGAGAGATAATTTCAATTAACTTAAAACTTGAATAATAACAATAAATACATATTAATCTTTTTGATTCCTATGCCTGCATCACACAGCTCATAAGGGGGCCGCAGGGGTGTTCATATAAATAATAGAGATTGCAATCATTTCACAAGCACATTCAAAATCGTTTTTGTATAAACCCATAACTATTACAAAAGCAATTACCAGTAACAAACTTTTGAATAGGATTAATTTTACACAACCATAAGACTAAATACTCCCTTCAATCCAAAAGGCTTCGATTGACATTTCAATACATTTTTGAAGGGAAATTCAAATTATCAGAAAGAGCACTAGCATTAGTAAACCTAAAACTTTTTCAGCCCTGTCATTACCTTCAAATTGTGCTAAAACAACACCCAATAATAATATTTTTACTAGTTTGTACACAATCATACTCATTTCCAACTAAACTGAAATGTACCTAGTGTATGCAATAATAAAAAATCATGACATATATTTAAACAACTAAAGACGAAACAAATTGACATTGCCATAGCAACTAAACTATCAAGAGAACATACATATGCCTCATAGACTAAACGGCTCGTGAAGGAATCATTCCAGCTTTTCGCGCATAAGCAAATATCCCACCAGCTTCAATAACCGGACCAACATCCCCAACAGGCTTCAACTTATACTCTTTCCCACTGGTATGATTAATCAACAAACTCTGTCCAAGCTCAATAGTAATCACATCTCCAGTCTTACATTCTTCGCACATCCTTTTCTCCGATTCCAACGGATAAACCTCTCCGGTAGACACCGAGTTCCTGAAAAATATCCTGGCGTATGACTCCGCCACCACTGCCTTCATTCCAGCCGCACCCAACGCCACCGGCGCGTGCTCACGCGACGATCCGCACCCGAAATTATCGCCGGCGATTAAAATCGAGTAATTGGAGGTGAATTCGCCGGGGTTCATGAACCGGGTCGGGTAGGTGGCTGCAGGGAGTCCAATTAGGGCGTAAGATCCGAGTTTTTTGTATTCTTCGGGGTTTGAGGGGACTAGGGTTAGGTATTCAGCAGGGATGATTTGGTCGGTGTCGATGTTGTCGCCGACCACGTAACAGACGCCGTGAAATGTTGTGGCAGGTGCGGTGTCGTCGGATGCGGCGCGTAGGGGCGTGAGGAGAGGTGAAATTGCTGGTTTGTGAGAAATGGATGAGTGCTTGGGGATTTGTGCGGGGAGTTTGATGAGATTTGAAGAGGATGGATGGTGGAAAGCTTTGATTGAAATGGAGATTTTGGGGTGGGGAGATGAGAATATAGCCGCCGCCGCCGCCATTGATAAATATAGAGCGAGTTTGAGTGTGGTGAATGGAGAACAAGAGCTGTTTGTACTGTGTATGTATATATTTTTATTAATTTAATTCATGTTGAGAGGAGAGACTCGTTTAATAAAATCTTAATAAGAATACAAATAAAAGAATACATACATTTACAGATTAAATAAAAGGAGAAAATGAAGGTCTATTTATTTTAGTATATAAATAAATAATTATAGGTTAAAACCTATTTATAAATATAATATTTAACTATTTGTATAATAAGTAAAAATGATTGATAAGCCATTTGTAAATTAATTTCAACAAGGTAGAAAAGGAGTAAGTATTGCTTTTAAAATTAATTTTTAATACTGTATTTTATTCATTTATATACATTACTAATAAATTTACAAAACAAATAGTAACTTATAACTCAACTACTTTTTAATTAAAAAAATAAAAGTGTTTTTCAATTAACAATCAACTTTATATGATAGTCAAATGAAAATTGTGATTCAGAAATAATATTTGCTACAAACTTAGCAGTACTTCATCACATATTAAGAGTGCAATAACAATAATTATGAGAAAAAAGAGTGCAAGTTGTAAATTTATTCCACAACTAAAAAAAACATTACAGAATAAGTTTTCCACATCCAAATCCTCAGTACAAGACAGATACAGAATAAGTTATCTACCTATGCTTGCTACTATGACCCCTTTCTCTCTCCCTCGACCCTCTACTAGAATGTCTACCCTCCTCCACTGCAGGCGCAGGTGATGCCTCGTATCTAGAAGGCCTCCTCTTAAAGTGCCTATCATCATCACTTGATTCATAGTCATGCTCGTCTGCATAGTTATAACTATTCTTCGACACAGCAGTTGCAGTTTTGCGATGATCCTCATGGTAGCCATTTGATGTTGCACGGTGGCTGTGACTACTGTGATGACTCGACCCATTAACAGCAGAGGGAGAAGAACTGTCAATCTTTCTTTTCTTGGAGGCTGCTGACTCCCCTTCTGGAAAAGTGATGCGTGCAAAGACACTGGCCTTGTGTTTCCGGTCAGATATTGTTTTCTCAGTAGATGATTTGGATGGCAGTGGTGGTAGGTCTGCCGTCTCTTGAGGGATTGGTGATCTGGCGGCTGAGGCTATTTCTGCCTCTGACCGGTGGTGGTGCCGGCGTTCTTTTTCCCGGTGTTGATGAGGATGTTCTTCGTAATAGTCATCCTCGTATTTCATCTTCCTCTTGGAAGATGTGCGTACAGGTTCTGGATCATGGGTACTGCGGTCTGGTGACGATCTCTCCGGCCTTTCTGATCGGGGACGAGGATGGCGGTAATCTGGTGGTGGTGGTGGTGGTGGGCTGGACTTCTGTATCATAATATCAAAAATGACTTGTCAAAAATTCTTGCTAATGATATCACAGATAACAAGCAAATAACAATTCACCAAAAGATAAAGATCCTGATTCAGAATAAAAAAATATGTGAAGAGAGTTCTTGTACAGATAAATTATATTATTTATATCTTCAAGTACTAATGTATCTGTAAAAA
Organism: Oenanthe sinensis; assembly: GCA_028671895.1. Lineage (NCBI taxonomy): Eukaryota > Viridiplantae > Streptophyta > Magnoliopsida > Apiales > Apiaceae > Oenanthe > Oenanthe sinensis. Next base: position 26,252,383 of record CM053812.1, on the reverse strand, counting down.
TTATCCACAAGAGTAATGTGTACATAGCAAATTACCCTTAATTTATTTTCAAAGCTAAATGTCAGACTCAGATATGGCAGAATTCTATAAAGAAATTAACTTCCACCTCTTGTAAACATGGCAAACTTTTTAGTTTTTATCCACTAAAATCAGATTGGGCTTTCCCTTGCTTTTAGATTCATTTTACTGCCTAGAATTTAAGCATTACAAGTTACAAATCACGAAACTGTAATAAAGTCGTGAACATTCAAGTTTCATTCTTTTTTGGTCAATTTCTGGGTAATTAAAGCATGAAACAGAAACCTCAATCAGTTATAATCTATCAGTGGCCTTACACTAGCTGCCCTTGTTTTCATCTATAAAAGCAAAAACATAAGCAAACACAAGAATATAAGTACATACAAATTTTGATTTCCCGAAGGGAACATCCCCATGACTGATCATCTCTCTGCTGAATTCCCTCTCTCTCGACACCTCCCTGCAGCAATGTAAAGATATCATGAAGTATAAGAAACATTACAAACACCAACCAAAGTAAACAAGATGTAATATCAGCAGGCAGAGCAACCCAATTCATCACGCACAGTAATACAATATATTTAGAAAAACTTAATACCTTCCTCTGGTACTCTCAAGATCTCGTTTGTGCTTTATAGTGGCTTTGCGAGCTTCAAATTCTTCTCTGCTCATGACTGGAGGGCCACCGCCCCCATTAAAGCCCATCCCGAATTCAGCAAGGTCCCTGAAATAAGCCAAATAAAAAATGATGAACAAGCCACAACATAGATATATTAAATAATGCCTTGAGGCAGTGCAATGAGCAATATAATCAACTCAAAAAACATGGAGTTTTGTACCCCGTCCCCTTCTAACAGGCAGAGCAGCAAAGGGGAACAAGAACGATCCAGTTTAGAAGATAATATTGTGCATACCTCTGACGTGGGAAAGGCATCATATACCCTTGAGCTCCAAATGGATCGTGAGGAAAAGGACCCCCAAATGGCATAGGCCCTGGCCCAAGACCATAGCCCATAAAGGGCATTGGACCACCATAAGGCCCACCAAACCCATCAAATCCAGGTTGCATGCCATTCCAGAAAGGATTAAAACCAGAGGGTTCCATTGGCATCATATAATTCTCAGCTGCAAAGTCTTGAGGGGGTCTCCACTGCATATCTCCTGCTGGAAAGCAAAAGAAAATTAAAGGAAGATATCAGCATTATTCTATTAAAGTCCTCTTCTGATTTTGAAACGTCGTTATATAACTCCAAGAAAAAGTCTGCTAACAAGATCCACATATCCGAATGTAGCAAGAGTGAGAAAAAAGGTATATACAACATACCTCCTGAAGGCAATCGAGCTTTCTTCTTCTTCTTTTTCTTTCCTAAGAAAAACAAAAAAAATGCATCAAAGCTGAGAAACATTTGCTGCCAATCATTCCACCAGTTCTTTTTTGTGGAATGAATGGTTTTTACAATCAATCATGCAGGTCCAGTTTTTTATTTATTATTTCTTATAGCCATTGTTAGGAATTCATATGGTTTGACTTGAGTGCCTAAATACCAGTAAGAAATACGAACTTACGAAGACCTCGTATACTCAGTTCCATCCATGCATTTAGCTATAATCATATGGTCTAGTTATTTATTTATTATTTCTTATAGTCATTGGTAGGAATTCATATGGTTTGACTTGAGTGCCTAAATACGAAGAACTCATATAATCAGTTCCATCCATGCATTAGCTATATGTTATGTACTTACCCACTTCCCCAGAAACTGGCTTCTGCTGCATTTCTTCATCAGTCACTGGAGGACACATCTGTGACCCTGGTTCCTTCGCACTCCGTGATTCGTGTGTCGCCTCAGAAAATTCTGCACCTTTTTCAACAGTTACTTTATCCAAGATATTTTGTGTATTTCTGACAACTTTTATCGGTTCCGTAATCTGCTTAATATTTGCATTCACTTCATTTTTAGGTGCAAGTACATCCCCCTTTGAAGCTGCAGACAACGTAGGGGATGGAACCTTGGGAGATGGAATTTTACGTTGCGGACTCCGAGCAGACTCCATATCTGTTAGAAGGGAATTTACAGGCAAACGAATATAGCGCAATGTTGGAATAACAAATTTATGATAAAACACAAACCTTGTGGTTGAAAAGCGCTGCCACCATTATCACCACTGCTATTATTAGCCTCTAAAATCCGAATGATGGTATCCCTCACTGTCTTATTGGGTAAAAGATCGTCTGCAAGTACATTTGTGGCCCCACAAATACACATAGACTTGGAGATGATATAATCTCTTATGCCTGAGAAAACATTCAATACATAAAATTATAATTTTGTTTCAAAAGGTTCACACATGTAAAAATGGTTCACAGACAACAGGGAATCTATGATATCCTCGTTACAGTATATAGTACTTAAAATTAAAAAATTACAAACCAAGGCACACTGTACAACATCTACATCTTCTGAAAGAATAAGTATGAAACTATGAACAAGGGATTCATTCACAATGTACTCCAAAAATATGGCAACAATAGAAAAATATCTTACACTTGTCACAATAACTATTGAAGCAGCACTTGCTAGTTAAAACTGCATCTTTCATAACTGCCTTGCACAGAGGGCAGTAAAGTTCTGGAGGGAGGTCAGCAACAGAACGAGTTGAGGGCATCCCTTCAATCTCCTTCTCGAAAGCAGCCCTGTAATATAGATTAAATGATTTTAGTTCAATCTAAGACTTTCTGCCATAACTATAGGAGCGAGATCACAAGGAGAACAAAAAGGTTATAACTTACTCATTCGGTTTTAGAACAGCAACAGCACCACTTGGTAATGCATATGACCCATCCGGGGTAGCCATTAACATAGACTTAGGAATTCCAGTTGGAGGTTTGGTCCTCTTAATATCAAAATTTGGATCACCATTTGTGGGACAATGCTGAATAAAATGTCCTAAATAAGAGATTTCCATTTATTAGTATGTATACAACCACACAGCAAACTATTTACATGTCTACAATGAAGCAAAAAAGCAAACTATTTTTAAATATCTAACAAAAGAGAACTTTTTGGCAGTAATTAGAGATGTGAACTTACCAGGCACCTTGCACCTATGACAAATATAGCCCGGTGGGGGTGTTGTCCGTTCCAACAATCCTCCTCGACCTGAAGTCAACGGAATTAGATATTTAATCATTTCCTATGGATACAGAGAGTACTTAAACAAAATAGACTAGCAATTTTGCCAGGACAAGACATTCAGCTGCATATTGGCACAAATGGTTTTTGATTTTGTTCCAACCCAGTAAGTATTTTCCGATTTGTAGCAAACAAATTACAATGCAAGTGTATATGCATACAGAAAATATGCCACTTTTGATACTGAACTACAAAATGGAATTGCTTACTTTCTGCACAAATATAAATGATAAATGTGTATCTGGTTGTGGTTTAAAGACCACATACACATATATCCCTCTCAAGTTGACATTTGTAAGTAACGTGGTTGATTTCAAAAACTGGAGCATCCTTTCAAATTAATCCAACAATCGTGCACTTTGTATGTTAGCATGCATCCAAGTAATGACTATACAGTTGGTGTTTATATTACAATTTAGTCTGTTGAATTTGTAAATCTTAGTCTTGTATTGGCTTAGAGCAAGTTCAACAATGTCCCTCTAAATGCCCTATAAATATAATAAAATATAATGTCCTAGTGATTTAGGACACTATATACATATATCAACTCCAACAACATGCCCTATTCTCATGCCCTATTATCATGCCCTATTATTAAAATAATAATATATTTAAATGAGGGAAAGATAAAAGGAGAGAAAAGAAGTATAAAAAATGGAGGGAAATGAATATTTTATTGATAACATTGTCCTAGTAGTGCCCTATAAATAAGGCACTTGATGGATGTCCTAGTGTTTTAGGGCATCACTGAGACATTGTTGGAGCACCAATTTAGTTAAAGTGCTCTAAATTTTAACTTAGGACATTGTTGGACTTGCTCTTAGGGCATGTTAAACATGACTCGAAAATTATTGTCTGATACTTCACACTATATAAATGTTTATATTAAATATTCAGAGAAGTATTCAGGAACATACCAAAACCACGCCCGCCACTTCTCCCGCCCATACCACGACCGAAGCCTCTACCACCGCCAAAACTATCAGGATTTTGACTGCAATTCCATCAGAATATACAGCTGATAAGAATTTCAATTCATGCACAACCAGAAACCACTCATTACAAGGCTAAACTCGTAAGAAATAAGAATGGCATCTCACCTCTGCCAGTCCAAGGCAGGAGTATCAATTAAAGCTCTAATCTTGCTGTCCTCGTCGGCTTTACTAGGCGGAGGAGCAGTAGGAGCATCTTGAACTGGTGCAACTTCGGGCATCGTATACAGATCATTCCCAAATTCATCCCACTCGAATTCTTCAGGCTACAAACGCAAAGAACTTAAAAGCTATATTGCCTAACTGGTAGGAACTAGCTTAAAATCTGAGTCTGGGACGGAAACAAGAATCCAGATTACTGGTATCAAACCCAATTCAATGCTTACATATTTTGAAACAGAGGGATCGGCTCCTGAAAAGCTACTTTTGGTTGCTTGAACATCCTCCAACTTATTTTCAGCTACTGGTCTGAATTACACAACACAAAATACGTAATATTACAATCGTGCACCTCCAATTGGAAGGTCATACGACACTAAAGTATAACCTATTGTTTGTAGCACCAAAATGGTTTACATGCAAAATTTTCCCGCAAATTGTTACAAACAACAGATTAAAAAAGAGCTTTTAAAAGACATAAATTATTGGCTAGAAGTTTTCATAGGTTTGAGGCAATACTTGGCCTGATCAGTGATTGGAGTGGTTATGATGGGCATGCGAGCCCGCCCTCGCCCTGGTACCCGACGTATCAAAACGGATGTATTTTTGGGAATCAACATTCCTTCATCAAGGTACTCTGAAATTGTAAAACAGATAAATCAAACTATAAAAGAGCTGCAACGGGAAGTATTGATAGACTAAATAGTATAATCTTGTGTGCCTCCTCTAATAGTTTTGCAATGTCAATTGTCAAAACATACTATCCCTATACCTACATGGGTTGTCTTTGCTTCATGCACAAATGTAGCCAAACTTAACTATTAATTCACAGTATTTATAACTTCTAACTGTTTTATGAAAGCATCTATAACATTTGAAGAATTGACCCAAATCCGTGTGCAACTAACACTATCACAGTAGCACTTGTAATTTCTGTTGTGCAAATTACAGCACTGGAACTAACGACTACTCTCCCATGGCTCTTCCCATCAATCCATGAAAAAGAGTTTTTCCAACACCATCTTAATTGATTCTAATATTTGGTGACCGGACTTGAAGCAAATAGATTGGTGTAATAAACCATTAACATCATACATAACACACACATACATTAAGAAAATGTCTATTTTCTACAAGAGCAGGTATATAAATAAAAGACACACAAAACAATTTAATCAACTAATTCTGAAGAATCTAACCAACCTTCGTTAGTCTGAGCATTGGTGACAACCAGGTCAAAATCAGTACCCTTGCCCAAATGCTTGTTTTCGAATATTTTTTCTTTCAAACTTGCAACTGTTATAAAATGGCCGTCTATCGATATAGAATCATAATCTTTAGCACTTTTAAACTTATAATAAACAGCCATGAATCTTTAATTTTTTTTCACTAAAAAAATCACAAAAATAATAACAAAGACAAAACCCTAGAGTTTCAATCAAAGGCCCTCAAATAAAATATTGTAGGCCTGATATTCAACTAAAACCAAAAAACAATATATATAACAATACAAAAAGCTAAAGATTCTCTCTTTTTTTATCTCTTCAATAGTAAAGATCAAACCAATCTTCGCAACACAGCAAGTCTTCTCCGCAACTTCAAAAGATCGTTAATTTATCCAATCCGTCCGTACAAGTATCCAACACGACGCCGTTTAGCCCAAAAATCCAATCAGATCTGAAAAAATTGCATCGAAATCGATGAAACCGGTCCGCGAACAACAAATCCTCGTTCAGATCGATGAGTAATTGATTAAAAATCAATCGATTCAAGTTCTTCAAAGCGCGATGATCTCTGCGACACGATCTCCACCGTTGGCTCGAATCTCGAACAAATCAGACACGAATTGATCTTCGCAACAGTTTAAATTCAACGATTCTCATCGAATTTCATCGATTAACGGGATTAATTGAAGAAAAAATCGATCTCTCGCTTAAAATTTTAGCGATTTGAAGAGAAGCTAGGGTTTGTATTGCTGTTATGTTCTCGATGAGAAAAGAATATAAGAGAAGCCAAGCCGTAATAAAGCTTTGTGGACGCCTCTTTATGTATATATAATATGTGCACACACGTAAGGCGGTAATATATATACTACTAGTATATTTTTTTGGAGGCGGTAGAATTTCGGGTCGGATTAAAAAAATAATTTCATTTTTCATTTAATTAAAATTTAAACTCGATATAAATATAATCGGAGTTAAGTATTTATTTTGTGATAATATAAATTATACACATTAAAAATAGTTTACTTTTAAAAATAGATAAAAAAGTTTTTCTTAAATAAGGTATTTTAATTTCATTTGATGAAAAAGTTATCTTTACTTTTTGACAAATAAGTTTTGTTTTAATTTTATAATTTTGCGAACTCATAAATTTCACAAATATAATAACTTTATTTAAATATATAATAAGTTAAAATTTAAAGTTGACTTCTTATTTGAGATCACTTAAATTTATAGGTAATTTATTTAATTCTACTAAGTAGGCTCTAAATTTGAAAAATATGTAAATATGAAATTATACATGTTTAAACGATTTTCGTTCTTTAATTACTTATAAATTTATTACATTTTTATATATTAAAATTAATATTGCTTTTTATTGAATCTGATAAATTTTATCAAATCCTAGTTAATATTTTATTATATTGGTTTATTTTTTCAGCCAATTTTTTAAAGAAATGATTATACAATTTTTAAAATATTTCTCGTAGTGATCTTTTTCAAATATTTCTGGTCCTATTTTAAAAGAACTTATCGAGCGAGAGAAAAATTATTCCCAACATTTTCTCTGTTTCTTAGTACAGTAGCATAGTTTTATTTCTATTCAAGTTTTTGTTATTAATTTTATATGAAATACTACAGCCTACATATGATTTTTTAAGTTTGCAATTATTTTTATATATTTTAAAGTATTGATTTTAAAGTCGGAGTACTTTTCAAAATTTTAAAGTATTGATTTTAAAGTCGGAATACTTTTCAAATACAATACGTGAAATGAAAATCGTTTTACTGCTTTACAGTAACTTCATCACAACAGATATTTAAATAAAAAGTGCAAATATATATTTATTTAATAAATATCCATTACAGAATAAGTTTTTCCCTTCAAATTCTCAGAACAAGTTCAGCTCACATACAAATTTCTCTCCAATAGGTATATCAGTACACATGTAATCTACCAATGCTTGCTGCTATGACCCCTTTCTTCCTCAACCCTCTCCTAGAATGCCTACCCTCCTCCACTGAAGGGGAAGGTGATGACTCATACCTGGAACGCCTCCTCTTAAAGTGTCTATCATCATCTCTCGATTCATAGTTATGCTCAGCAGCTGCATTTTTGCGATGATCCTCATGGTATCTATTTGATGTCATCCTGTGGCTTCTGTGATGACTCGACCTATTAACAGCAGAAGGAGAAGAACTATCAAGCTTTCTTTTCTTGGAGGCTGTTGAATCCTCTTCTGGGGATGTGATGCGAGAAAAGACACCGGCATTGTGTATACGGTCAGATATTGTTTTGTTAGTCGGGGGTTTGGATGACACTGACTCTGATTGGTGGTAGTGCCGATGTTCTTTCTCACCGTGTTGATGAGGATGTTCATATTTCACCTTCCTCTTGGAAGATGAGCGCAAAAGTTCCGGAACTTGGGTAATGTGGTCTGGTGACCGTCTTCCTGATCGGGCCCGGGGCTGGTGACAGTCTGGTGGTGTGATGGACTTCTGTAGCCAAAAAACAAAGACGAATTATTCTAGTTACCACAAATAATATTTGATAGATAATTGACTAAGCATATGAATAATTCACTAGAAAAGAGGAACAGATTTTTTTAAAAGGCAAAGAGGAAGAGTCATTGTGTATTGTTTTCTATCTCCAAGTATTAATGTTGCTGTTAAATTTATCAGAAGTGATGTGATACATAAGGCCAGTCACCCTCTGCGGCAACCATTAATTACCTTTTTTATTACAAAAGAAAAAACATAAGCAATCACAATAATAAAAGCACATACAGTTTGTGATTTCGCAGAGGGAATATCTTCATGGTTTATCATGTCTCTACCACCGCCACCATTAAAGTCCGTTCCATGTTCAGCAAGGTCCCTGATACACGTCCAACAAATAATGATGTGCAAGCCAAAACATAAAAAGATAATTTAATAAAGCCTTGAAGCAGTAAAACAACCAATATAGACAACCGTGAAAAACATGAAACCTTTGTTCCCTTCTTCCTCTTCTAACTGGCAAAGCAGAAATGGCATACCTTTGAGGTGGGAAAGGCATATATACTTGAGCTCCAAATGGATCATGGTGAAAGGCACCCCCAAACGGAATAGATGCCGGCCCAAGACCATAACCCATGAAGGGCATTTGACCACCATAAGGACGTTGCCCAGCAATTTCAGGTTTCATGCTATTCCAGTAAGGATTATAACCAAAGGGTTCCACTGGCATCAGATAATTTTTAGCTGCAAAGTCTTGATGGGATCTCAACTGCAAATATGCACCTTCCTTCTTGTTTTTCTTTCCTGAGAAACAAAGAATAAGCATGTATAAGTGAAAAATTAACAGCTGCTAATCATTCCACTAGATCCTCGATTCCTCGTGATGAATGAGTATATAATTTATATCATGTGATTCTTGTTCCTAAATTCTGAAATTTTGGTCGTATCTTATATACCCCATAAGTAGGTGATCATATAGTTCAACATACTTTATGACTTTAATACCCAAGTAGCGGAACGAAATGCAAAGAACTCGTAAGATCAATATCAAACAAACATCAGCAGTATGGTATGCACTTACCTACTCCCCCAGATACTTGCTTCTGCTGCCTATCTTCATCAATCACTGGAGGACACAACTGTGACCCTGGTTCCTTTGCACACTCCTGTGCAGTTTCAGAAACTTCTGTGCTTTTTTCAACAGTCACTATACCCAATATTTTCTGTGTATTGTTGTCAATTGTTACTGGAACCTTTGCATTCCCTTCACTTTTCAGTGCAAGTACATCCTCTTTCAGCGCAAGTACATCCTCCTTTGAAGTTGCAGACAGTGTAGGCGATAGAACGTTAGGACACGGAATCTTAGGTTGCGGACATCGAGCAGACTCCATACCTGTGGGAGGGGGAGTTTGAGGCAAAACCGCAAAAGAAAATAACTGACAGGAGGAATAACCAAGTCATAAGATAACACAAACCTTGTGGTTGCAAAGAGCTGCCACTGATAGCCTCACTACTATTATTAGATTCTAGAATCCGAACGATGGTAGCCCTCAGCGTCTTATTCGGTAGAAGGTCATCGGCAAGTACATTTGTGGCCCCACAAAAACACAGTGATTTGGATATGATATAATCTCGTATGCCTGAAAAAACATTTAAAACTCGTAATTATTGATCCGCCACAGAAGGTTCAAATACAAAATCATGCTACACGAACAGCAGGGAATCTACTATATCCTTGATACAGTCTACTTCCATGTCAAATAAACAAAACAAGCTACACTGTTGAACAATTTTAAACCTTAACATACAAGTAATAAATATTCTAAATAAAAGGATAAATGATCTTTCCCAGATGTTGCAAATCTTCTGAAAGAATAAGTACGGATCTGAAGGTAAATTAAATGTTGTAAACTATTCATGAATTTTAAACATACAATCTGTACTCTACAAATAAGGCAGCATCAGAAAAGTATCTTACACTTGTCACAAAAACTCTTGAAGCAGCACTTGCTAACTAGAACTGCATCTTTCATAACTTTCCTGCACAGAGGGCAGTAAAGTTCTGCAGGGAGGTCAACAACAGAACAGGTCGAGGGCATCCCTTCAATCTCCTTTTCAAAAGCAGCCCTATAATATATTTAATGATTCAGGTTTAATCTAAGACTTTCTGTTATAGCTATTGGAACGAGACCACTATAAGAATATAAAGGTTACAGCTTACTTGTTTGGTTTTAAGACAGCACCACCGCCACTTCGTAAGCCATCCGAGGTAGCCATTAACATAGACTTAGGAATACCAGTTTGAGGTTTTATTCTTTTAATATCAAAAGTAGGGTCACCATTGGTGGGACAATGCTGAATAAAATGCCCTGAATAAGATATTCAATACATAAGTACATGTACAAGAACTAATTTTACATGTGTACTATGAAACACAAAGCAAACGATATAAACGTGAACAAGGACAACAAAAAAGAATTTTCCAGCAATGATTAAGAGTGTGGAACTTACCAGGCACCTTGCACCTATGGCAGATATAGCCCGATGGGGGTGTTATCTGCTCCAACAATACTCCTCGACCTAAAGTCAGTGAAGGAATACGTTATTCAATTGCTATGGATACAAAGAGTACTTGAGCAGAACAACTGCTTATTTAGGTAAGACAAGAAATTTAACTGCATATTGGTACAAGGTTTATAACTTCGTTCTAGCCCATATATGGATTTTCAAATTTTAGCAAACAAAATGTAATGCAAGTGTATCTGTGTGGTGAAAAAATCTATTTCCTTTGAAATATTGAGCTACAATATATGCTTTGCTGCTTACTTCCCACACAAATAAAAATGATAGATGCAACATGTGGTATAAAGATCAGACACACGTCTGTCCCTCTCCATTTGACATTAAAAAATTATAATTGAAATGGTTACTTTTAGCACCTGGAGCCTCTTTTCAAATATCATTCTGATAATCGTTAAGTTCATATGTCAGCATGCGTTTAAATTTTTATGTTCGATTTATGTTAAATTGCTCCTATTGACTTTTTAAATCTTAGTCTTGCATTTTCTTGGGGCCATTTGAACAAGGAAATATAATTGTTGTCTAATAATTCACTTTATTTAAATTATCATATTAGATATCAAGAGAGGAAATAAGGAAAATACCAAAACCACGCCTGTCACTTCTACCGCCAATACCAGGTTCAAAGCCTCTATGAGCGCCAAAACTATCAGTATTGTCACTGCAATTTCAAGAAAATATACAGCTATTAAAATTACATGTCATGCACAACCAAAAACCACTTTTTACAAGGCTAAACTCATAAGAAATACAGATGGCATCTCACCACTGCCAGTCCATAGCAGGAGAATCAATTAAAGCCCTAATCTTGCTGTCCTCGTCAGATTTATTGGGAGGAGCACCCTGAACTTGTACAACTTCAGGCATTGACAAATCATTCCAAAGTTCATCCCATTCAGATTCGTCAGGCTACAAACGCAAACAGTATATAAGCTAATATGCGTAACTAGTAGAAATCCACTCAAGCAAAATTGAAAGTGTATATTGATATAGTACCAAAATAAAAACATCCTTACATATATTGAAACAGATGAGTCTCCTCCTGAAAAGCTATTTTTGGTAGCTTGAACATCCTGCAACTTATTTTCAGCCAGTGGCCTGGTTTTCATGACACAAAAACGTATTATTACAAATGTGTGCCTCCAGTATTAAACCATATGATAAAAGTATAACCTATTCTTTGTACCAACAAATGGTTTACTTGTAAACAACAGATTTAAATAAAAACTTATAAAGAAATTTACTAATGGTTAGAAGTTTTAAAGATCTGAAGGAAATACTTGTCTTGATCAGCCACTGGAGTGATTACAATAGGCATACAATGCGGCCAAGGTACACGACGTATGATAACAGATGTATTTTTGGGAATCAACGTTTCTCCGTCAAGGTACTCTGAAATTGCAAAACAGATAAAGACAGCTTTATAAGAACTTCAATAAGATTAATGCTTGTTAAGGCATCTTGGAGTGTCAGCGTCTATCATGGTGTTAATATGTAGAATGTTAGTTATAAGTTTAAATATCCAAATATGCATTATGTAAATACTAACTAGCATTGAAGTAATTGGAATAAAATATTAATCCACATTAAGTCATAATGAGAAAATGACAAGTCATAAGTCATTACATCACAAAAATTTACAAGACCTAAAAGAGATTTAGTAAAATGTCCCGACACTAAAATAAAAAAACAAGCCAATCGGCAAGTAGCACATTCTAACATAATCGTCCAACACAAAGCTAACTCCACATCACTTCCATCTCTGTGTCTCAAGTCAGTGGCTAACACTTCGCATGAAATGGATGGGATCGGATGGTGATCCGTAATCACAAACCAGAATAGTTTCTTCTTCCATTTCTACCGAGTCGGATTCGGATCAGTCCTTTACTTTTCCCTTTTGTGGCATACAGAAAATAAGATAATCCAGACAGACAAGGTTGCTCTGTCTTTGTTTGATCGCATATGTGATGTTCTGCACCCTAGGTGCATGAACCTCAGGCAAGCCGGACACCTTACAGTTTCATGCGGGGTGCATGAACCCCAGGCAAGCTGGACACCTCACAGTTTCATGCGCCACAACGTCATATTGCCAATATGACACAAAACAACGACAGCCATAACAACATTGACAAGATTATTCGATAGACTAAACAATTTAATCTGCAGTGTGCTCCTCTAGGAGCTTCTCACTGTCAGCTGTGAAAAACATGTTAACATGGTGCTACTCCACATAGAGTACTTTAATTACAACTTCTGATGCCATTATCGAGCATTCATAACTTTTAGAGAAGAATTGATTATAAACCAACATAATCAAATTGATTAAAACCACAACATAATTAAATCGAACAAAGAACACACACACACACAAATTCACACTATGCAAATCAAGAAACTGTCGAGATTTTCTTCCAAAAGTATAGATAGAAGAAACTAGAAAACAATTTGAGGAGCAATTATAAACAATAAAACCAACCTTCATTAGTCTGAGCATTGGTGACAATCAGGTTATCTTTATAGTGAGTTCTACGCTTTCCCGAGCACTTAGTATAATATATATTTCGTTTCAAATCAGCAAGAGTTGTATAATGCCAATCTATAGAGAGAGATTCATAATCTTTAGCACTTTTAAACTTAAAATAAAGTTCCATAATTCCCTTCTTTTTTTTCTTTTCACAATACAATATCAATCACCAAACCCTAGAATTTCAATAGGCCTTCAAGATAACAATTCTAGGCCTGATATTCAACTACAATATAAATGTATCTCAATACAAAAACTAAATATTCTCTTTCTTTGTTTATCTATACAATAAGAAAGATCAAACCGATCTTCGCGACGATCGAACAGCAAATCGTCTTCGCGGCTTCAATAAACTGATGATCTTTACAAAATCTCCGTATATGTATCTAATACGACGCCGTTCTACGATCAAGGCGATGAGTGATTGATGAATGATTAAACAATTTAAGTTGTTCAAAGCGCGACGATCTCTGCAACACGATCTTCAAATCGGCTCGGATCTCGAACAAATCAGACGCGAATTCACCTACTTCGTGTCGAATTTCAACGATTAATGAGATTAATTGATGAAAATTCGATCTCTGCTTGAAATTTTAACGATCGGAAGAGAAGCTAGAGTTTGTTACAGGTTGTAATTTGTAAAAGCCGTATGGATACGCCTGTATATGGAATTGTGTGTGTGTGTGTGTTTATATAGGAGGGAGAGGCGGTTAGGCCTTGCGCGTTGCGATAGAATTCGAGGTCATAATTTCGTGTAGTGCACGTTTCAGTGGGTCCGGGTCGGGTTATTTTTATTTTTTCCTAAATATCCTAATTAGAGATTTATACCCATTTTCTGGATGACCAGCAGATAATAACGATTTTGAGTGTGATGGTCGAAATATGTATAACACATCACGTATATGTGAATTAAGTATTGTGTGTTTTTTAAATTTTGTTAGGGGAAACAGATAATGCTATTCAATTCACAAATATGTATTTAATTTTTAATAATATACATTTAAAAATATTTTATATAAATTGGTTACTCTAATGATAATATAAATGTATATTCTAATTATTACAAACAATTACCCTAAAAAATTATTAAAAACAACCAATTCACTCAAAAATTGTTATTTTTAATTATTTTCATTAAAAAATATTTTTTAAACATTATTTCATCATCTGAATTGTTACATTACCAATATCGAATTACTATTGATTTTATAGCCTTCCATTATTATTTGTTTTAAAAGTTGTGTACCAAAGTTTTCATTCAAGGGATGGGGGGGGGGGGGGGGGTAAACTGTGCTCCCATTTATAATCAAAAAGGCTGATTTGGGTATGTAATACGTTATAAGAACATCTTTAAAGGTGATATCTATGGTTGATAGTTAAAATAATTAGTTATAACATGTATATAAAATTTTAGTTAATAGGTAGTGTGTGTATTCCAATGGAGTCATTTATAATTGTAGTTATGTAAAATTGTACCTAAAAGTTTTACATGTCCAACAAATATAGAAAATCAAATATGATTATCTATATTTTTTGCTAAGCAAAATCATGGTTAGAGTGTCTCAAATTTTAGATATCATCTAAATGGTACCACGTAGATAGTTTAGCTAATAGATCTCTACCCTTGGAGATGCTCTGAAGAAATAAAAATAAATTTAGCTATTAGTTACATGGACAGATATAAAAATGGGTTTTCATCAAGAACAATCGATTATTTATAACCATCACTCACTCCATACACCGGGTATTCATTTTAAATATTTAATGTTAATCCTATCCGCGAAAAAAAGTGTGGTCCCTAAAAAATTTCTCTGATATAACTAGTACTAAAAAAGGTATGCAATACTGTTGAAGTACTTTTGTTTAGTAATCCTGATTGGCATATACACATTTTCGGTTATATCACCCATATGGTTTGAGCTTGTAGCTATATGACTACTGTGGTAAGGTTTGAGCCGTGTGTGTATAAACCTAATATGTTTTTCTACTATATTTGAAATAAGATTTTGTTCCCGGATAAAAAATTGATGGTCCCTGAAGCTGTATGTATAAATTTCAACCAATATACAAAATTACAAACTTTTAACCATTGTACTAAAAAGCTTTAGAGAAAAAAACTGCCTGAAAAAATTAGAAGAAGTTACGGTAAGGCTTTCTGAGGTCTCATGGACTCTAAGATATTCCAAGCACATCCTATTATTTTCATATGTCAGTCAAGATCAAGGATGATACAATCACCACATATGCTAAGAAGAAGAAAACAGCTATCTGAAAGAAGAACTTTGGGTTGTCTCTCATGTTTGGAGATGCCACCGCCCTACAAAAAAGAGGCCATCCACAGAGTCAAAATAAAGCAAGGAAGAAAACCACGTGCAGGGTGAAACTGTGGGGAGTTACAAGACATACCTAGCTATGCGTTGAGACAACCTATGGAAAGGCATGCTCTGTATGAAGACAATACCAGGTCCTGTTAAAACAGCTGTTACTCCATTCTCACCCTGCCGGTATGACAAGTTCTAGGAGTTAACCAACTTCACCAGATTACATATATAACTATTAAGAATATTGTAAGAGCAAACGAAGGCATTCCCTAAATCACGTATTAGACATCAATGACATTAAGCCGCATTGATATTTATCCAAATGCTACAACCAGAAGTGTAGCCTATGTTTCAACAGAATAATATTTCTATATCAATTTTTTAAGTAGATATGCAAGATAAAAGGATATAATAATTATTATAGTAAACAATATGCGTAAAAAATTACCCCAAACACCACCCTTCTCATTGGACCATTATATTTGACTTGTACATTCACTGTTCCTGACAGTGCAATGATGCTAGAGACATCAACAGAAAGGACTTCACCCATCTCGAGACTTTTCTGCACGACTAACAATAGACAAACAGGAAATGAAACTTCATTCAAATTACATGCAGCATTCTTAGAGAGCAATCAGAACACATATTTTCTTCTTGTACACAACACAGAAAAGGTATAGGGGAGCCATAGGTCTAATGGGAGATTTGAAGTTTGTGGTATGTGATTGTTTTTATCATTACAAAGATTCCTTCATAAAACCTGCCTAAAGGCCAAAGTTCACTAAGGTCTCCATGTACTAATGTTTCTAAGTTATAGCAAACGAAATGGGGAAAAGTTAATGTATGATAGGTGCCTTGGGTACAATAACAGGAAACCTAGAATACCAGGCCTCTTGCAATCTAGATTATGAATTTATACATAAGAGACCTAATCAAACTTATAATTTTTTTCTCAGAGGCCCCAAAAAAATCTTCATGGACTAAAATAGATTTATTGGTAAATTCAATACCATACCAGTTCCACCACCAACTATGAATGCAAGCCCTTGGCCAGATAGTTTTTGTCTCAGAAATCCCTGCAATTATCAGATAAAATCTGTTAGATCAAGAGTTTTGCAAACTGCAATGAAGCATGTTTATGACAGGGGAATAACCATCTTACCTCTACACCAGGTATAACATTGCGTGCCCTGGGATCAACTGCATTGTTGACTTTTACATCATTGATAGAACACAGGAATGCATCTGGCTACAAAACATGTTACCAGATCACCCACACGTCAAGTTCAAATTTATTATATACTTTCTTTCAAACAACATAATCAAAATACAGAATTTGTAGTAGAACTCAAGTAATGATTTATAGCGACATAAGAGTAGTTGACAAGGAGAAACTACAAAACAGTTTCTCAAAAAAAAGGGAAAGAAATATAATAATTCAAGTTTACCTGGCATAACAGCTCACCGCCAAACAATGCTAAATCAATCTGCAGAATAAATGAAATAAAATTGATCAATGTTTGTGTCTTAAACTTTGATAATGCTTTTAATTGGTAAATATAAACAAAACAATCATAAAATATACCGGGAGAATTCTTGCAAGTGAAGGTGCAGCAATACCAACAAACTCATCACTTGTACCGGAATTGAGGAAAACTATGTTACTCAAACTCTTGCCAAAGAGCCACTGCCACACACCGGCTTCATTTTCAGGGACAAAAACATTCTCCATTATGATCTGCCCGGACATGTAACACATGGAACCTGTAATACAATAAAATAGTACCGTGAAAAATCATTTCCAAATAAACAAAAAAATGTAAGGTCAAGCTCGCGACGGATGATGGTATGCTTTAGAAAGATGCTGCTAAACGTAAAATATCTATACACTTTGCTGCTACAAGAGACATGGACTCCATTAACAAGTCTATGCAAATGGTCAACTCCTATATTTAAGCAGCGCTATTAAAAATCTTATTGGAGTAAAAGATAAGTGGTGTTAATCTTACACAGCATAAATAATAATTTACTTGTGGCACTATTTCTCCTTTTTTACACTGACTCGCCAGTTTACATTATGGCAACAATAACATACTTTCACATCTACTAGTAACAAGTCCAGTTTAATCAGGAAAGCACTGTGATACTCTCAAATTCAACAACCAATTATTATTCACAAAAATACAATTAAGATGTAACAAGTTCAACAAGCATAAGCAAATTACCTGGCTTTGCTATAATCTTCTCTTGTGGCTTTAACATGATCTGGCAGTACACAACCCCGGACCATAAGATACATTAGAGACAATACATATTCAATAAAGGGTTGAAGTAAAACTAATGCCAACATAGTTATGTCTGTGCATACCTGAACTATTTGAGCTTCTCCACCCAAGATCTGGAAAGGTGTTACAGTTTCTTGTGGACTCTGCATTTCATGGTACCAATAAATTCAGAATTAAGAACTACAAAAATAATTAAACCGGCAAAGGCTTCAAATTTGAAGTTAAATGCCCTTTATAGTTGATTAATCTATGTTGTAATACTTGGCAAATCATAAAGTAAATAAAAATTTAAAAGGGACATATATAATAGAAAAATTGATAAGCTAAGCAGAGGTTGGAAAAAGAAATTATTGACAGATGCTAACAATATCGATATAAAAGTAAAGTATTTAACGAAGGCAACGAAAAGGACAGGCATGAATAAAGTTAACATTGCATAATTAATAGTTGTTGAACAGCATTGTGCGCACCTGCCAAAAAAGTGATGCAACAAGTCTATATTTAGGCCATCAACTTTCAAATCAACCAGAAAAACCAATCTTTAGATATGAATGTATGATATGATAATCAAAAGCATAACATTCTCCACTTTTATTAACTACATTTGGAATCTAAGCTAAATGAAAGCAACATCTTAAGTTTGAGATTACATAGAAGAAAGTCTTTGTGAGTTTGTATATTGTAAACATAATCAGAGCGAAAAACTAAATTTAAAAAAAAAAAAATTGTATCTAGGTCTATTGTAACTACAAAGAGATTTAAAGAAATTCATGGCAATCCTGATTGCAACTTTGAAACGTGCTCCAGAACTCTATGTAAGAACTGCTCAAATCAATAAAAGAAGATATTTGGTGATTTTTCAAGGTCCAACGTAATATTGGTGAATGTTTTTTTTTTCTTTTTTTTTTTTGGGGGGGGGGGGGGGGGGGTACTGCTAAAGGTGCTGATAAATGGAGACTAATGGACAAATCAACGTACTGTTACCAAAAACATCAAAATAAATTAGTAGATAATACAACAAGCAACGGGACAAATCTTAAAAGTTGTGTTCCTTTGTTGGAAAACCCATATCTCGGCACCCTCGTACAATTGAAGATTAGTTTCTCTGACAATCAACAAAAACAAATGAACTACCATCGAAAACTTTTTAAGAGAACAAAATCTTCAGTAAGTTCACCAATGTATCCTCTACATTAAAATCATTTTCAGATCCTAGTGATCTTGCTTGCGAGTAGTTTACAACAACATTCAAAAATTAATGTCACGGTTTCCTCACCTAACTTAACATCTCATTGTCCGTAATCAAGCCGATTTTTTTTAAAATAAAATCAAAATTCATTCTCCATCATCTACTCTCGAAGCAATAAGTAAAAGAAACAAAGCTCAATTCCTCTAGTTTACACAGAACAATCATCATATTATAAATACACACACACAAACACAACTTCATTACGTAATCAAACTCATTAGGCTACTGACTAAGCTAAAAGCGAAATAAGCAGAGCTATAAGTCCTCAGAGTATACAGATCAATCATATACATAAGATTGTGTGTGTGTGTGTGTGTATATAGAAACAGATAGAGGAGCAGTAAAGGTACCCCATATACGAAAGGTTGAAAAGGCGTGGAGAAGAAGGGAGCAGCCATAGGAATTTAGATGCAGATAGATATATATACACACAAAAGCCTCGCCTCGATTGAAACGAAACAATTGAACACAACTGATTTCAAAACACCATTAAAAGAGGGATTGATCTTGAGCGAGAAAGAGATCGATATTTCTATTATTTTTAATCATTTTGAGGGGGTTTTCTAGTATTATTAATTATTATTATTGTCTTTTTTCTTCGATTTACAGGTGTTTCAGTCCGCGTCAGCTGATTTTATCCGACGTGGATGTGATTCATTGGTTAAAGTCTCCTTCTCGACGTATATATACACGACCACTACATTAATTAATTAGGGATATTCTCCCCGGTACTATCACATTTTTTGCTTCTATCTGTGATAATCCTATATTTTTTATTTTTGTTTATAATACCTTTCTATTAAATAAAAAATAATAAAAAATAATAGAATATATTTCAGACTAGAAAACAAAATTGTATATTTGAAATCTTTGTGAAAAAATACATGAAATAGACTTTTAAATCATGTAAAACGGAGGCAAAATGAGTTATATATTAATGATAAAAATTTGGTTATGAAATTTTAATATATATTACTATTTTAACTTTATTTTACATGATTTGAATGTCTATTTAATATATATGTTCGCATAGATTTCAAATATAAATTTTATTTTCCGGTCTGAAATCGATTCTATTATTTTTTATTACTTTTTACTTAATAAAAGAGTACTATATATAGAAAACCAAAAATATAGGGTTATCATAAATAGAAAACAAAAAATGCAGGGTTACCACATATAGAAGTCAAAAATGTGATGGTACCATTGACAAAAGCCAATTGTTTTGTTTTTTTACAGGATAAACCTTACTTCTTTATCCTTTAATTAATTAATTGGGTAAAAATTTTGGGGTATTTAATTTAACTTTTTTAATTTTGGGGAATTTGAGTTTTATGGAATTTGAAATTTATTTAAAATTCAAGAAATTCAAATATAATATAAATTTAAGAATTTAAAATGACAACTCAATTTATATCATTAAAAATTTATAATTTGAAATAATTAAATATTTTCAAACACAATTATAAGTATATGTTAATTTTGAGTTAAATCTTAAATTATCTATAATTTTGTAAATTTATGAATTAATCAAAATTTATTTGGATGTTAAATGTTTTAAATAAATTTTGAGTAATTTAAAATTCAAATATGTGCGCGCGAGCGTAATTCACTAATTTGTTTGTCAATGATTCTTTCACAAAGATTAGTCGTCCAGGAATATTAACTAATTCAAAATATTAGACGTTCATTACTGTTCAAACTAACTCTAAAACCCATGCGAGACACGGGCATGCTCCAGCTCTAAATATGTTTTAATTGTTGCAAAGGCACGAAATATTCAATATTTGCTTTGGTATAAGCACGAGTTTTCTATGCTGCTGTGTAATATCTTTCGATGGCTAGCAGGCAAAGAACTTGGTAGCTTATATATTTTGCATATTTTTCCACAGAGTAAGTAGATTCTACACTCTCCATCAACGTGATTCTTTACTACGAATGTATGCCTTCTTCTTACTTTCTATAAATGATATTTATTGAGCTTTGCCTCCTCAATTGCAGCCATAAATCTTTTGAAATTTCCTTTCATATTCCAAAGTCGATTGTTCCTGAAAATTTAAAAGCGATAGCGTTATTAGGATCATTTAGTTTTCACAAGTTGCCTAATTAGTTTTCACTAGTGCATTATAATAACACAATGGTAGCTTTTGTTTTTTAAGTTTAAAGAATGTACAAGAAAGTTTGTCGTCCAAATTGTTTGAGCTTTCAAACTAATTTTGTGATGTCGATGCAACTTGGGGGTAATGACTTGGAAGAAAGATTACCTCCTAAATTGCTTGAGTTTTACATGCTTTCAAAGTAGTTGGAGGATACATGTGCAGCTTAGAGTGGTAAGGAGCAACCTCCTCTTACCTTAGTTACCTACAATATTCAAGCCAACAAAATGAAAAAATGGTTCAAAAATTACAAGAGCCATAATTTTAAAAAAGTTAAGGACAAACCCATATTATAACCACAATAATAACTAATTTGTTATTGTTATGTTTGCACTAAAATAGAAATATAATAAATAAACCAAATATATACACCTAGAATGCAATCAAGCCACGATGCACCAAATATCTTGTTTATCAAGAAAATCTTTGACTCGTGGGATACATCCCCGGAAACATTAAAACAATGAAAATCCTTGTCAATTCAGACCATCTACAACTACATCCTTTTTTTGGTAAGATGACAATTGTATATATAATGATATCCCTCTATATATACAAATACACTTGAAAATCATAGTTAGATACAAATGATAGGTAGAACATGCATGTATAAAAAAGAAACATTATATTAATAAAGTTAAAAATATAATAATAAAATCATACATATATTAAAAGCAACCTTTTTATTAGAATTATAATAATATAATTAGATATGATATTAAATAGAATCAAAAATATTATCAAGGGAATAATAATTCAATATACGACTCCATTTAGTGACATAATTTTATAAATTCCAGCTCGAGTACATATGCTTAACAGGTCACGCTTCAAAACATGTTGGCCCCGTATGGCTAAGCTTATTTTCTGGAAGAAAAAAGTAGACATTTACATACTTTTTTTTGAAATTAAGTACTTATGTCTGGAAAATAAATTAAGAGCTAAACTTATCTTTTCTCTGGAAATAAGTACTTATTTCTAGAATTTAAGAAAAGGCAAACGGAACCATTAATAAAAGCAGCTTCGAGCGTTGAACTATGTGTTTTCATCTTTTACCTACTCTTTTAAATAAGTACTTATTTCCAAAATTCAAGAAAAGGCAAACGGAACCATTAATAAAAGCAGCTCCAGCTTTGAACTATGTGTTTTCATCATTTCTTCATTGATTGTTTTTTGAATTAAATGTTCGTTTGATAACTTGATATCAACTGTACCAAACTACTATATAAATGCATGACCAGCATGCCAATTAATTAGATTAAATTTGGCCAAATAAGTGCAAGTCAACTATCTAAGCCCTGTGCGAAAGGGTTGTTCACATGATCACTCTCTCACGTTCAAAATGACCGAGAAAACCTTTGCAAGTTACCATGTTTTGAATGCTGGAACAAAAAAAAATCAGTAATGAGCTGCAACAAAGATGAGCTATCATTATGAGTTATGACTGCAAAGATGAGGTAGATAAAGTGTCACAGATATCTGGCCATTTCTATAAATGGAGAAGAGAAGGGTCGTCTAGACATTTCATAGTGTTTAATTTTTTTATATTAGGCTTTGGATGGACCCAGATTACCAAACTATATTAGAGACTTCACAACCTGAGTTAGAACAAACTAATCATCAAGTTGTTTCATTTGCTAAACTCTATTTTTTCAGCTACTTTGCATTATATAACAACTATGGGGAATCAGTATGCCAGGGCCTCACTAATGATCATCATGATCGTGCTTACTTTTACTCAACTTTCAAGCACAACTAAAATTACAGAGAAGAAAATCGAATATTCATCATTCCCATCGTGTTTTCCTGCAGAAGCTCAATCTGGAGCCCCTAACAATCATGGCACAGAAGATATATATGGAACGTCAAAGTGGACTGTTGACTGTTCCACGCAGACCAAACCCACTCCACATCTAATTAGCATCTTTGAAAACTTGAAAAGGGATTATATGCTCCCAAATATCCAAAGTTTTTGCAGTTTACAGGTGTAATGTTAGTGCTGTTCTTTCATTTATGTGTTCCATGAGATGCATATTAAACACAAGTAAATATTATTGGCTACAGTAGTAGTATGGAGATATGTTATATCTTATACTAGAATAAAAGAAACAGAGTAGTGAGTTGTGGCCATCGGAGTTTTGCCTGAAGTTTTGTGTTTCTCTCGTTCAATCTTGAAAGTTGGTTCTTGAAGGGCAACACAATATCACTTTCTATAGATAACAAATGTGTTCACATATAAGTACATAAGATATATATAAAATTCCATTATTATTCTCAGACATGATCTTTATTCTGTACAAATAAAGCTGACCTTATTAGTGTACTTATGTAAGGTCACTATAGCAAAACTAAAGATTTAAAGTTTTGTTGCATAATCATACCCTCTCCACTATTTGAGATAAATAAAAGAAATTCAATGAATGTGAAAAAGTACCCTTTTCTGGGGGGGGAAATATATTCACAATTGATATGAAAATTTAACAGATACAAGGCTGCAAGAATACCTTAGTAGTTTTCGTAGCTTCGTCTAGTCGAATAATTGTGTTAATGGCATCATTTTTTATGTTCCAAAGTGTTTTCAGATCCATATGCCCAACCTATAGTCAAATAAACCATGCAACTAATCCATGAATCTCTGGGAGAGAAGGCAAAAAAAAAAAACATTACCAAAATTAAAAGCGATATTAAATTTGTGCTGCAACAAATTACCAATAAATTACCAGGCACAGCTCTGAATTATGTGGGCACTTCTTTGGCTTCCATCTTTCTTCATTTAAACACAAAAAAGATTATAGTACACAATGACACCAAAAAAGTTAAGTGGCCAAATGAAAAGAAAAAAGTGAGAAAATGTTACCAGGAATGGCAAATCCATTAGGCAAGATATTTCGACAGAGTTTTAGTGACCGAATAAACTGATATCCATTAGCAAGATATCCTAGAGCAGAATCAGCCAGCTTGTGCAAGTTAGTCAAATCTAATGTGCATACAGCATATCCCAGGACAGCTTTTTGAGATGACTCTAAGAAACATCAGTCAAATTCCTGCAAGAAAATTAAAGTGCTATTACATAATTAATAAAAGGAAAAGAAAAGCTTTGGTCAGCTATACGAGCAAACAATTGTGCAGTAAAATTTAACAAGTATGTCTACATGCAGTCTACCAAAACAAGCTCTTTCAGTTTGTTTCCGCGTAAAGCAATCAATTGACAAATAAAATCA
This sequence comes from Oenanthe sinensis, assembly GCA_028671895.1. Classification (NCBI taxonomy): domain Eukaryota; kingdom Viridiplantae; phylum Streptophyta; class Magnoliopsida; order Apiales; family Apiaceae; genus Oenanthe; species Oenanthe sinensis. The sequence goes on along the minus strand of CM053812.1, from coordinate 26,227,959 downwards.
TCACAAACAGTATGAGGCCAGCAAGAGATAACACCATCCAAATATTCCAGCTTTGATAGTGCAGGCAACATAAGAATAGGATCTATACTTTCACAGTCATCTACGTATAATTCTCTCAGAACTGATCCTAATGAATCGACTATGTTGTTGGTACCAAGTTCTTAAATGTAAATCTGCAATATAGTTATAGAACACAGGCTTACATCTATACCGACCACTTTCTTTACGCCATACATATTGTACAAGCCACAGACTATCTCCCTGATCACTGTGTTGAGAACAGGACACAAGTCTCCACAGGTCACAATGCATGCATGAACTTCAACAGATTCAAAGTATACCTGGAGCATAAATTTAGCTGCATATGTCTGTAATGAAGGGAAATGACAAATATCACGATGAAATTCTGGTAATGTGTTCTTTCTAGAAAAAAGGCTCACAACATCGCAATTTGAACATACGCAGACAAAAAAAACCCAGTCTGATCACATGCATTGTGAATTTGGAAAAGATGTTTGACAACTATTAAAATTTAAAAACACGCACATTGTGTAAAGTTTTTCCACATTAATCAAGTTGAATCACAGTAAAAAAATATTGTCAGCCATCTCATACACTGAATACTTTAGAAAATAAGCCATTGAATCCTATGCACGGACAAAATCCCCAAGAGTTTATTCAGTACTGAAAATATTACACTTGCTAGTGGATGGACCTGTAATGCTGTAAATCATGCTCAATAAATTGGCTCATAATACAATTCTCGAGAGATTTTAAAAAAATTAACATTCATGACTCGAGGTACAATTTTCAAAGTCAAGTGAGCCTATACTCTATAGTTATAGCAACTCACACCCTGTAGCAGTGAACATTCTAGTGGTTCAATGCAGAGCTATAGCAAGATCACATCAAGTACTGTTATCAGGAGGTGCATCAGCATCAATAATATTTTATGCAATCCACAACATTAGAAGAAAGGTCAAGGAAAATGGCAATAAAAATAATGGGAATCAAAGACAAAGCACTTAGCATCAAATGCATATAAAATTATACCGTTAAGTTATTGATGTCGGCCCCTGTAAAATCTTCTTCAGACGAAGAATCCCGTATGGGTATCTTTGTCGGAGACCCTCTCACAAGGAGTTGAAGAAAATGACTGTATATGTACCTGCCCACCATCCTGCACCCCAACAGTGTCACCATTTGATATTCCAGGGGCCTCCGGCATACCATCCTGAATTGCAACGTTTCTTCTATCTGATACAACAACTCTAGGGGCCTCCTCCGACGTTGCTACTATCTGATACATCAACTGTAGGGGCCTCCGATCCAACCACAATATTGGGTAACTTTGCCATCATGCCCTCAACACATTTTGATATTAAATCATTTATTCATCCCAAACATCAATAACCCGAACGATTCCCCAACAACCTTCAACTCCTCTCCATTCTCAGTCCCCCCCCCCTCTTCCAATTCCACTCCACTCTCACCTCCAATCAATTCACAAAAGTGACCTAACGCATATACGTAATCACCCCAGACACACAATGGCACAGATACACACACAATTACGCAAATGTATATATGTGTGCGTGTGTGAAAAATTGAAACGACCTGAGCGAAATCACGCAAATGTATATGTGTGTGTGTGTGTACGTGTGTGAAAAATTGAAACGACCTGAGCGAAATCATTTTGATGACCAGGATTATGCTGAGCCTCGGGCGAATCTCGATGTCAGCGAGCTATCGTAACTCTTTCAGTTTAGGTTTAGGGGAAGACGGGAAGTTATATCCAAAGGGGGATAACGGAGTTATAACAAATGTGTGACGTGGAATAAAAATGGCTCACTGAAGTTTATATTGCCCGAGAAATTACATTGGATTAGATGAGTAATGCTGTTTACCCATAATTGTATAAAAACACTTACAGATGTCGCATACGCAGTTGTCTCCCACTTTTATATTTCTTCTTTTATTTCTGGCATTAGTTTTGGATACTAATTCTTACATATTTCTTGACATTAATATTATACAAGTTTCTATAATTATATTATAATATCTTAGAACTCATGCAATACATGGGTTTTCTTTTAAAAATAATTTATAATAATTTTATAATTTTAATTTTAATTTTAAAAAAATTATATTTATTCAATTTTAATATTAATATTTAATTTATATTTTTAAAAAGATACTAATTTTAGATATATATATTAATAAATAATATTTAAAAATATTATTAAGTTAATTCTTTTATTTGTGGATAAAATCATAATTATTTATTAATAACTAATAATACTTATGAATTTACGCTTTTATCCCTGACGACCAAACCATATTAACTCCTTTATTCCAGTTATATATATGATATAATTATAATTTTATATTTGTATTGTATTTATGTTTTAACAATACACTAAATTTATTATATAATTATATAATAATTTATAAATATGATGTATTTTTCTATTAACTTATATTTTTCATACAAACTATAAAATGTTTTTTTGAAGCACTATAAAATGTTAATATGTTAAGATGACACAGCAGAATTAGTAACTAAAACTAATGTGTTATGTGAAAGAAATAAAAGAGAAAACATAATTTATTAATGAGAGTGGGAGACGGTTATGGTGTCACGTGTAAATATTTCTGTATAAAATTTTATGGACGTAGCATTACCCAGATTAGATAAATAACTAGCTCTTACACTCGTGTAAGGCACGGGCTATTTTTAAAAATTGAATTATATTTATAAGTTATTTTAACATTTTATTTTGTAGATTTTATAAAATAATATAATGCGATAGTTTGCATTTATGTATACTATTTTTTATAGTACTTAAATATTGAATTACTCATGAATGTTCTCATAACTTTTTAATTATTGATTATAAAATAATATATTTATAGTAAAAATAAATAAATTTATCAAATTGAGATGAAGAATTAAAGAACATGTAGTATATATTCAATGCTACTTTACACATATAATCAGGGGTTTAGAGTTTATAGAATAAGAGAAAGACATAAATTAATTTTAGATTGAAAGAAGTGGAACAGTTGAAGGAATAAAATATATATATGGTTGGATATCGATTAAGTAATAATCGATAAAATAATAACCTCATTGTAAAAATATTTTTTTCCGATTTCAACATAATAGAGACAGTGTATTTCCCTCGATAAAGTAATTTTTTCCCTTGATCCCAAGATTATTACTTTAAAGAAATTTAACTGTATATGTGCATGTATACATAATATTTATAGTAATAATAATAAAATTAATATTGTAGTTGCGGTAATTAATGAATATGAAATAGTTAAAATAGTAAATTAGATATTTAATATAAGGATATAATTGTAATTTCACGTTCAATAAAATGTTTCCACAAAAAGGTATGTTGTGCTATTATATAAAATAAAAGGTAAATAATAGATGAATTTAATAAATAACTCTTAAAAACTAAAAATATTCTCTCTCTCCCCTCTTGCTTGTGCCGTCGTTGCTGTCTTTAACTCCGGCGGCCGGAGGTCCCCTTCCTAATTTTGTTATTACTTCTTTTTCAATAAAATCGAGGTTTAGTTACTTAAACTTCGAAAAATCCAATTGGATTCTTCATTTTGATTTTCAGATCTACTACTGTTAAGAGCTCAGATTTTCAAATAAAAATCAATTTTGGATTCAAAATCTCCTGCCTAACATCATATCAAAATCTGATATCATCCTGAGATCTTTGAATTTCTTGATTTTTTCGTATTAGTTTGTGTAAGTTTTGTTTATATTGATAGTTGTATCGTTTTATGCGAGTGTTCTTGTGTTTGCTGCATTAAAAATGAATTATATTGTGTATTGGGAGATCTGGATATCCCGCGACAACACTTTCGGCATGTATATAACTGTTGTCCGGCATATAGATAGCCGAGGTGCGCTTGGGACGGTGATGAAAATGGCATATGCTCACCTTTCACAGAAAAGAAAAAGTTTGTTCATAACATATAATATGAGGCCTTTAAACTCGGAGTCCTCTGAATATCGCACTATTCACGGAATTATTGTGAGAGTCAATTGTGAAGCTACTATTTTCGAGAGAGATTTAGGATGAATTGATCGAGAGACCATTGAAGTCATTTTTAATTTTCAGAATATTTGTACTCAATTTGTTAAGCGATCCGGAAACAAAACAACTAATCGTTCAACTCGTTTATTTGTTTTTCAACTTGATTGCATGATCAGTCGGGGATTTTTTGTCCTGACTAAGCCTCCTTCAAATTATTAATGAAATCTACTTTCAATTTGACAAAAAAAAAAACTCTTTAATACGGAGTATAATTTTATGAATGAATAGCATAAGAAAACATCCCCCATATATATATGTAACAAGAATGGTCGAGGCGGTCGGAACCAAAACAGAGGCATTTTACTAAAAGGTCCCGGTCCGGTATATACAATGAACTATGAAGGTAAAGCCGCATCAAATGTCGTCAAAGCTTCCACCTTAGATCCAGAATATCTACCATCAAGTTCACACACATTTAGATGTGTTTAAGAGAACACACTATTAATCCTAGAGGACGACTGATTTTGACTTTTTGAGGTTCAGGTAAACTCCAAATATAATAGAATAAATATGTGTTATCTTTTCCAAAATCTTTTGGGACCTATGAATTTCACTTCTAAAGCTTGCATCTTTAACTGAATCTGCGCATTGAGCAAATCCAAAAAAATCACTAAAAGCAAAGCCGACAGGAATCATGGGAAGGCTATCAACCTGCAATCCACCCATTTCCTATGTCAAGTCGGAACACCTAATCATCCAAAAGATCAGTAAAAAGCTCAAAAGTTGTTAGCTGTGGATTAAGATGAATATATACCACCTGGACCAGCATTAGAAATCAAATAACCATGTAATGGCTAGCTTAAAATGCGAGAAACAACTATATTAATACTAATTGCATAGTCCCAGGTTCTAAAAAACATGGAAGAGTCAAATGGTCGTATTTGTCTGGAAGACTATGCCCCCAGGAATAAAGATGACAAATCTATTGGAAGAAATTCTAATCCCACGACAGAAAGCTGATATACCTGAATCACATATATTTAGGTTAGCAAACAAATACTATACATACTAATCGTACAACCGAAAGCCGCTATATAAAAATAAGAGGCCGATAATTCACTGAACTGATGCATGTATACCTTTCAACCTCAGACAAAATATACCTTTTAGGCTCAAGACTAAATTCATCAACCCTGTCACAGAAGCTAATCACTGAGGTTCAACAAGGTAAATGAGGATTATCATGATAATGGGCCACAAATAAAATCAAGAACATGTGTTATGTTAGGGGCAAAGGGAGAAAATAATTTAAAAGTACTGACATTAAGTTTTATGACTCAAAACAGCCAAAACATAAATCAACAATAAGTTTGTCAGAAATGATTAAACAAAACCAAGAACTTATTAGCAGCATATCCCTGAAAAAGTAAAAAAAATAGGTAATGAATCATCCATGTCGTTGACTATGGCTGAATAGAATAACACCATCCTTCTGGATTTAGGTAACGGGATCTCTGCAATTGTAACATTAGCACAGCAAGAGTAAAGAAGTGAGTCTGAAACTTCCAACAAGTTGAAGTTATAAGCAACACGAAAGAAATTATGCTGACAAGAGCTCCAAGAAACCTCATCCTGCCAAAGAGCAAGATCATGAAAACAAGAAAACAACTTAGATGAAGCAAGAATATTACAGTTTTTTATAGTATAAACAGTGTAAATACAGAAAACTAGAAGTCAGTTTCCAGTAGCTTTTGCTTGTTTCCAGCCATGTAAATACTACTGTTAAGAGCCATGTAAACAGCCAGTATAGTCATGCCGATTTTATGTACTTTCCCTTGATAAAAATAAAAAATACTTCATTATTACTAATTATCAATGTTGACTTAATTATATGTATGTGTCGCATGTATGCATGTGTAGACAGTAGACACAGATATATAATATATACGCTCGTGCTTATTTATACATACACTAAAGCCAGTCAGCCTTTCTTGATAAATCACGCCTCTGTATATGTTAGTGTATTTGATATAACATAATAAAATCAAGCCACCCTCAGCAGCTGCCACCCCCCAATCCGCATGTAAAATATGTAATATAATGGGCAAAGAAAAAAACAATGTTAGTTAAAAAAGGTGCACAGATGGTAATAAAAAGCAATGGATGGCGAGAATCTAGAAATCAATTCACTGCACCATTCCTCGAGTGGTTGACAAACCAACTATACACGTGTCAAAAAAAGCTGTTTGGAATTCACAAGTACTAAAAGAATAACAATACATGTTTAACTATATTAGGGCTTACAATTGTTAACAATATTTCTCAAAATCCAATTTAATCATATCTTACTAATCCCATTGTTGATGCATATAATTTTATCTGGTAGCTTATACAACAGAATACTCACCAGCCTATTTTACTACACTATGAACATTTAGGGGGCAAAAAAATTAAATATATTGTGCAGTTCCCTTTACAACAAAGCAAGATCCCCAGATCTAAAAAATGTACTAAAACAAACAAATTTTTTTAATCAACCTACAAAATGAAGATAAATCAGTGCCCACGGCCTCTGTAAAAAGTAAGGGTGAGACGGGATTTTGAGTAAATTATATACTTACAATAGAATTTAAGACGTTTCCAATCAACCTTCTCATTTCATCTCAGCCATAAACTTCTCGTACTCTGATTCTGGTGGATTCAGTTCTGCAGATGGCATAGCAGGAGGTGGAGGTGGAGGTGGTGGCGGGTTTGCAGCCCAAGGAGCACTTGCAAGGCTTTGCTGTTCCACCAAAGATTGGGTCGCATCTGGAGGTGGAGGATTTCCTGTATAATAGGAGGGGTAACCCGCAGAAGATGCAGGGTAAGGTGGTTGCGAATTTGGTGGCATGCCAACTGGTGAATTTCCATACATAATATTAGATGCAGGTGCGCTGTTCGAATATTGCATTCCAGGAGAGTAGCTTTGTTGGGATTCACCGGAAGTATAGGTTTGAGCTGGAGCACCGGAGACAGCGACTTGAGTCACAGGAGGATATTGCATACCGTAGGGGGGCATGGGTGGAGGTGGGTATGAGGTGTACACATTTGATCCAGGTGGGGGAGGAGGGTAAGCAGCATAAGAAGGAGGTGGAGGAGGCCCCCAAGGAACTGGAGCAACCATGTAACTTCCAGGTGGTGCAGTCCCAGGAGGAACGCCCGGTTGCACTTGGGGAGGTGGATATCCATTATATCCCTGGTTCTGACCAGGGTAAGCAGGAACAGGTGGAGCAGGAGGTCCAGGGGGTACAACAGGTGGAGGTGGTTTTCCTGCAACTCTAACAGCAATTACTCTTCCATCTATACGATGACCATTCATGCTAGCAGTTGCCTGATTGGCCTGGGCAACATCAGAATACTTTACAAAACCATAACCTTTACTCAATCCACTCAATCTATCTTTGATAACCTTCGCCATTACAATATCTCCAAAAGGTTGAAACAGTCTAATCAATTCATCATCATCAAGAGTTGGCGGCAAGTAACCAATATACAAATTTGTGTCATCAATCTCCTTTCCAATCTTAGCTACAGTGCTTCCTAATCCTGGATGTAGTGAGGCACCAATAGTTCCCGAACTGTTACTGCTAACCCAAGGGGGATTGCTTCCAGAATTACTTGAACCCATAATAGCTAAAGGTGTACTCTCTTTAGTAGTAGTAGAAGACTCTGGCATAGTCCCCCCTAATTCAGCCAAGAAATTCTTATACTCATCATCCATTTTCTTCCCAGCTGCACCTTTCATAGGACAATCAATAGTCGGATGTCCACCATCACCACAATTCTTACACAAAACCTCACTCTTAAAAGTCGACAACCTCGACGGACAAGCATACTGCCTATGCCCGGCCTCACCACACAGCCTACAAAACTCCTCATCCTTTATCGTCCCATTCAACGCAGCAAGTTCCCTCAACTGCTGCCTCTTATGTTCATTCAACCCTTCATCAACCGGCCTCAACAACTTCTCAACCATCCCCGCAGCTTCCTCAAGCGACTTCTCATTATCCGCTTCCACCAAAACATGCAAATCCTCATTCTCCGCAGGATCAAACTTCAAATCCCTCTTCTGTCCAAACCTCCCTTCCTTAATCGACCCCTTCCCCCTAATCACAATCTTCGCTCCCGTCTCCTTCTCCATCCTCTTCTGCGTATTCCCTCTAGGTCCAATAATCAATCCAATAAAATTATACCCCGGATACTCCTTCATCGGGATATACAACTTCTTATTAAGCTTAGGCGGTCTATAATCAGCAGGCGGCTTAAATGCAGGATTCCTCTTAATAATCTGTGCAATTATCTCCTGTCGTTCCTTATTAAGCCTCTCCCTAGCTCGAAACTCCCTCGTATTAATCCTAATACCTAAATTATCATAAACAGGTTCGGGAGAAGGCGATCTAGCGCCTTCGGGACGATCATCTAATTGTACACCAGCTTGTAAAATTTTACTAATCTCAAGTAACCTAGCATTCAATAACTGAATTTCGGGATCCGTATCGATACCTTGAGCAAAATCCTTCATAAAATCAGGAAGCTGAATCACCGGCTTAGGCTCATCTTCCGCCCACCTGGACTTCCTCTTCTTCGTCTCTCCGTTGCCGTCCTCCGGCTGTGGGTCCCACCTGCTCCTCCGCCGCCTACGAGTGCCGCTGTCGGAACCTCCGTTATCGGTTACTTGCTCTTGCTTGACTTGACTCGGAGGTAACTCGGACGAGTTGGACTCGGTGGGCGGGGGAGTATTCATGGATGCCTGCTCCTGCTTCACCTGGATTGATTTGTGATCTTCAATTGGCGGTGACTCGGAGTGATTCAACTCGGTGGGAGGTGGATCGAGTGGGGAATGAGAAGGAATTAGGGTTTGGGAGGGTTGAGATTGGGGGTCGGAAGAAATTAGGGTTTGGGAATTGAGAGACTCCATTGAAATTGTACTAGTAGTATTATTATTATTCGAGTATGATGAGGTGGCGGGTTGGGATTTTTATAGTGGAGACTGGAGAGATGAGGCTATGCCGAGTTGCCGACTTCTATTAGTAGTTCGGATCCTCTCGTTTTTATTTATTTTTTTGTTGGTAGTATTTTTTAGGAAAAATGAGGAATTTTTTTCAAAATTTATTTATTTAATATTTAATAAGAAGAAAAGAGGACGAATAAAATCCGTTCTACACGATTAAATATAAAATCATCAAACAAAAATATGCTAAAGACCTCGATAATTTGATCGTAAATTGTTACTCCATGTGTCCCACCCATTTCTTTATGTTTCAGAAAAAGGGTCCGGCACGCATTTTTAAGTGAATATAAAGTATAGTTCCATGATTTATTTTTATAATTTTTTATTTTTGAATAAAAATTTAAACATTCAATTTTTATTCAAAAATAAAAAAATATAAAAATAAGTTACGGAACTATATTTTATATGCACTTTAATGGTCAGTTTTCATTAGTCATGGAGCTTATTTATTTTAATGTTGAATGAATTTAATAAATTAGTTTTGCAAATACATTTTTAATCTCTGGTTTTTAAAAATAATTGAATGACATTGTTTCAAAAAAAAAAATTGAATGACATGCAAGGGTGTGGGGTTTGTATTTCTTTTTCCAAAATATGGTATCTTTTTTTGTCTTTTCAATTATAATAACAGATTATTTTGATATTGGATAAGCAGTTGTATTATATGATTGTTAAAAAAACACAAATTATTTAAATTAAAATCAAATAAACCTAAAATTAAGGAGAATGATCCATATTTGTGAGTCTTGACTATAAATTCAATTCAATTCGAACAAATTATTATTTATTTAAATGTAAATTTAATTTATTATTATTCATTCATTCATCTTTGTTTAGGGTATTTATTTAATTAAAATTAAGATATATTTATCTTTTATCTATGTAATTTAATGTATAACTAAGACAGGTGATGATAAGAGTTCTACGTCAATAGGTTCTTAAAGCCGATTCAAGAGTTTTTTTTTACCAAAAAAATAAGCATTTTCATTAAAACTCAAGCAACATTACATCAATGCAATCAGCGGAATAATTAAGAGACTCAAACCAAATGTTGAACAATTTAATTAGCAGATCACTTAACAAACAGAATTTAACATATAGATATGAAAAATTCTCTAAATTAAGATTGAAAACGAAAGTGTCCCAAGAAATCCAATCTACATCATCCCTGCAGTAACATCGCAATCGACCTTTACCCAATAAAATCCATTGATAGTCAGTCCGATGTTCAAATATTTCAGAATGAACATATGCCCTCTCACCATGAACAATTTTTGATTGAGAAAAGTGAGTTTTTACAATATTCGTCACTACTCCGGTCTCAATACATACTTCCCTTACAATAGATGATTTACTTCGATTCAAGAATTCTTAGGTGAAAGAGAAGCAAAAAGATTAACTTGAGCATCACTGTATCCATTGAACAAAGATGACAACACCCGTGAAAAAAATAGAGCACACGTCTCCTGATAAAAAGAGAGTTTGTTGGTCTTGGTCACATTACTCCGTTAAAGTGTTACCTTTATTTACATATCCTGATTGGTCAAAGTAACAAGTTATTACTCAATTTAAATTCAAAAACTAACTGGCCTCGGCATAGAAATGATAGGTTGATAGCATTATAATGAAAACCTGACAGAATGCCAAGTCACAAGGCATATAGTTTGATAAATAATGAAGTACTAGACATTTCGTATCCATATTCCAATAATTCTACATTTCTGCCTCCCGAGTTGAAGAACAGAAAATGAGAGAAACTAGAAAGTATTGGACTTGCTATCATGACACAACAGTCAATGTACTACCACTAATTGTTGGCCCTTCTTCAACCAAGGGATCAATTAGGGCACCTTTTTTATTAGATCATGACTAATGTTTCAATATAAATCAGTTCCGTGGTTTTCCTTTCAGAGCTTAGCCAGATGTAGCTGGTTCTTGAGCAAAGGCCTGATATATTCCTTATAACCATCAGGCACAACTGTATCATTCAGCGGCTCCTGCCATGCTGCCTCATAGAGCTTCGGATATACATTCCCATCATAACGTCCAAGAATTGAACCAAGATAGTGGTCCGTGTGGTTAAATGAATCAACAAGTGCAACTGCATTGGGTCGGACCTGACGACAAATTATGGGTTTATTAGGTAATGCATTTGCCTCTAGCAGAAAAGATGATAGATAAAGTTATATGTAGCAAACCTGGGAATACAAATTTCTCAATTGAGTAAATGCAAGTGCTGCCTGCTTTGGTGTAATGCTGGCAGTTGCAAGAAACTCGCCCTGATGTTTGTGAAGAGTCGACAAGGCATAGACCTGGCAAAGCACCTCCAGTACTTGTTTGATTCCTTTTCCAGGAATTGGTTCTTTCAGTTTATCAATAAACCTGCCCAAGAAGAACAAATCTTGATCAGATGAAGGATCAATCATGTTTGTGTTTAGCTATATGTATTTCCACACATCTCAAAAAATGTACTCCGATGTACTTTGTATTCACCCAACAAGATTACAACTTTACAAGTCTCTCGCACAGATTCAATCAAATAACATATACACAGAATCCAGCTCTAAAATACATTTGAAGAAGCTACTTTCCAAATTGCTAATTCATTAGTCATGCACCGCAAAGAAAAAATGGGAGAATCTTACTTGGAAACGACAATCAATTGGCAGTGAGCAACTGCTACCTCTGCTAGATCAGCTGATAGTTCCGCAAAGCCTACAGTAAATGGAGCAGAAATATATAAGAAATAGTTATATCATTGAAACAAGAAGCTCCTAGATTTATCAGAGTAGGTACTATACATGCATAGTCATACTCTCATGTTTTTTCTAATCAGAAACGAAATGCAAGCAAGAAGAGGAGGGCACCAGAACTATTATTAAGTAAATGAAAGCAGTATTATATGCATAGAATAAAGAATATGATCATGCAATTTCAATTTAAAATTAGCCCTCATCAAGTTCGCTCATACTCGATAAAAGAATAGAAAATGGAGATACGTTAAACGCCATTTTCATCATGCCTAGTTTTACCTTCTTCAGAATTTGCAAACTGGCTCAAGCTCTGAGAACAAGCAACAGCCATTCTAAATGCCCTTGTCTCGAATGCTTCCATTATTGAACTAGCTTTTAGCCAATCTTCAGCTGCATTTAATATATGGAACAAAAAATTATTAACATCTATCACCATGCTAGATTAAGTACATTTGCCTCTCAGAGCCCCTTTTTGAGAATCATTTATTAGGCTGAAATAGATCATATTTCAGCATAATTACGAAAGCAATTGTCTTTAAGAAACAGTAACACTTCAAGTGGTGATTCATTGAAGTAGCAAGGAGTGACAACAAACTTTTGGGAAAGGAGAACCTACCTCTTTCAACATTGGACCGACATTTCATCAGGTGTTCAGCTCGACCCATATAAGCTACTGTTCCTACTGGCTTTTTTCCGCTACTCAGCTGAGACACAGTCTTCACTAGAAACCTTGCAACCTTCAATAGGAGTATGTTTTATTGAGAAAAAACTAGTACCAGGAATATAAAATAGTGTGAATACATTAATGTTGTAAAAAAACTGTAATTTATCGCTCCAACTTTATCTAAAAGTGTTGCTACACATAAATAGAGAAATCAGAAAGCAAGGGCTCATTTTTTCATGTTAATTTTCACTCGAAATCTTGCAAATTCGATGCAATACACTATTAAGCTGGAATCACATAAATGGATAATAACATAATAATAGCAATAACGATATCAAAAAAACTAGTACCCATCTTATATTTTGAAATTTAAAAGATGTTATAAGTGAATACTTGACTGTGGAAATAACATTCTCCTAAATGCTTCACCACTTAGAACACATATATATTTAAATTATAAATTTAGTGCTTATTCTTTACATCTTTAACAAATAGTGATGATAGTTATAATATCATTAGAAGTATGTACAATATAAGCTTTCTTTTCTTAAAGCCATGTGTAACTTGTGAGGAGAGACATCACAAGAAAGAGAAAAAGGTTATAAATTATTGCTGAAGGGACTCTGCATACACTAACCCGGTAATATCTATTTGTATTTCACATAAATGCCAACTGAGACTACATACCTGCAGAAGTAGCACAACATTGTCTCCTTCATATGTACAGGCAGGGACATAAACTGCAAATAATTCAGGAAGGCCGCTACTGCATAGATAGCCATGGCCTCCACACAATTTTCTACATTCTTCAATTGCATCCTGATATAAGAAAAGGTAATTTAGAGGATGAACACGGTGATTCAAATGTGAGCATTTTAATGGAGCTAACAAAATTACACAAATTACTTTTAAAACAGAAAACAACTGGACTTTTACTTTTCTGGTTTTGTATACATTAATCTTTTTCTTGAACATAAAATTTTTGAATACCTTATGGTATCTGATATCGACATATCTGAACACTTATAAGATTTGAAAAGGATAGAGAATAGATCTGGTAAGCCAAAAAAAATCCACAACTTATCCACTGAAGAAATATTGCAAGCTTATTATTCATAACACTCATCAGCTCATGACTTATGTGCACATGCAAGTGGAAAAGAAAACTGCTTGCTAAGTAATCTAGCAACAGAAGTTAGAAGCATTCACTTACTGCTGTGACACTTGTGGTCAAAGACTTGAGCCCTGCTGTGCATGCATGAGCTTCCGGAAGTGTTGAGAAGTCATTGGCTTGCAGTTTGTCTGTCACATCCTTGTACAACCAACTTAACCACTGACCAGCAAATCTGAAGGCATAGGCAGTAGCCAGCAAAGGGAAGAGCCTATTCTGCTGAGTTTTATAATCAATTACCTATAAAAAAAAATGTAATGATTACACATCTTTGGAGATAATATGCCCCAGCTTATAGTTTTTACACAAAATTTTAACAAGAGCAAAGCTTCTTTTCTGTTAATCATCGATGCATGTCTCAAAACATCATTACTAGTATAAGAATTTGTATTAAGAATATAATTAAAAATAGATATCCATCGCAGTCATTGTATTGGTAATGTCCTGGAGATAAAGTATATGCTAGAATACCTTTGTTACATTGAATTCAGGTAATTCAATTAAAGCTAAAATAGAACTTGGTAGTATTGTATCGTGTACATCACAGGGCATTACGAAAAGGTACTTTGAATACCTGTGTCTCCAGGCCCCCATTCTGCGATCCAAATTGTCTACGCACACAACTATACCTTGTGGCAATAGTAACTGCACGCGATAAAGCCACAGAGGCATCAGATACAATTGTCTGCCGTACATACACCATAGTTCCATAAATCAGTTGCCGAGGAACATCAGATTGTGTACATTTGCCTTCCCTTGAAACCTGCAAAACTCTGTCAAATTTGAAGATAACATTAGATTGATAAATATCAACTCCCTCAATACCATAATATAACATGTTTTACTTTAATGCCAATAATAACTAGACATTTAAATAGAACTGCTATTAATTTCTATATTTATATGTGAATATGATTATGTCTATTATATATTTAAAAGGTCTACTGTCGCAAGATATAGAATTTCAAATTTACAAATGAAACATGTCAAATTGTAATTTGAAAGTAATATTACAGAGTAGAAAGGAATGCAATTGTAAAGGGAAGACTTAGGTACCAACATACCGCATCAACATATGGTCTCGCGGTATCCGTACGTGATCAAATCTTAACAACCCATTGTCCATCGAGTTGTATGCTCCATTTCCAAATTTCATTCCGATATCAGCAATAGTTACACCCGGAAGAGGCAAGTGATCTTCTAAGCTCCGCAATTGGACAACAAAACCTGGAGATAGATGTTCATATCCATGTTAGTTGTCAGGACTTCGACAGAAAATACATATACAACAAAGAAAAATGATGGTAAAAATTATATTCATAATCACCGTGTACACCATGGTCTTGACCATCAGTCAAAAGACGGGCATAAACGACACCATGTGTAGATACTTTACCCAAACCACCAGGCCACCACTGTACAAATGGTAAAATAAGTAAAAGTGTCAGAATTTTTTTTAAGAATTCTTAATCAAGCAAGCTTAAAAAAATCAGCCAAGTCACATAGTTAGCAGAACTCTATCATTATACTCACTTTGCTAGAGGTCAGAGTAGGACTATGAATTACAAATTCATCAGTTTTGGGATCAAATGTGGCGGTGGTCTCAAGACCTTGTACATTAGATCCATGACCAAGTTCAGTCTGTGCATAACAGCCAATAATTTGCATCTTCTGTGCAAGCGGCAACCATTTCTTATGTTGTTCATCAGTTCCTTGTCCTCTTATAGCAGGTACAAACATACCCTATAAAACAAAGATAATACCATTACGAAAATTGCAACTAGTTATTTTTATTTAAGCCTTGAACTAGCGAAAAACAGTATATTTCTATTAAAAAAAATTACCCAATGAAGATCAGTAAAGGCTGGTTGATCGATATAAGTCCTGAACTTAGTTGCCTCTTCAACTGCAATAACATGAGCAGTTTTATGTGTTTGTAATAAAAGTATATTGCTACCATTAATTTAACTCCCCTAGCTTCTACGGAAGAATCCAAATTGAAGACATACAAGTTAGATTGAGTTCTCTGATTCGCTTCCATCCATAGGCCGCTTTTTTAAGAGTGTTCTTGAACAAATCCTTTCTGGGAAGCATAGTCCTGTCTTCCTTACTAAAAACCTAGTTCCGAGATTAACACAGATTAGAATATCTACCAAATACATCAATCACTAAAACGAAAAAATTATCAAAACAATAAGTCTTGTAGCCAATTAAGCATAATCTTTATCTATTCTAATTGGATGAACCCAATTTCCAAGACAAGGTAAATTTACCAAACCTCAAAATTTTATTTTCACATAATTAAACTTATCAACTAAAAAAGAAAAAGAAATTAAACCATGATCTGAACTTATCATGTCTAGATAACTGTTCAATTGACCTATGTATGATCTGTAATAAACCAAATCATATAAACCCAGATCATGTAAAATTACACACACACACACACATAACCCCAAACTCCAAAAAATAAAATAAAAACATGTATATATATATATATATATATATATAGATTAAACCTCTCTTCCCCAATTCCAACATTAAAACAAAGAACAACACAACAATTTTATGATCCAAAAATTCATCAAGAAAAATGCAGTTAAAATTCAAAACAAAATAGACTACAAAACCCATCTAAACACACACACACAAAAAAAACTACAGAAGCAGCATTAAAGATAAAACTATAGAGAGAAAAAGAAAGAAAGACATACAGGATCAGAAGCAACAAGCTTAGCCATGCGATGAGAGATATCAAAATCACGTTGGGAACCGTACCAAACGATCTTCATAGCATCTACATCAAACCCAGCTTTGTTTCTCTCCTCAGCTAAGTAATCAACACCCTCCATCTCTTGCCCTCAAATCAAACACCACCCAATTACAATACAACAGTCTATGTGTAATGTGTGTGTAGGTATATATAAAGATATATATACCAGTTTAGGTAAAAATAAAAATGTATTATTGCAATATGGGATAAAAATAAATATTTTGATTACGATAAGATATCCTTAAATAATTATTGGATAAGAGTATCAAAAAGTGTATATTTTTGCAAAAAAGTAAGGTAAGAAATATGAATATACTCCTACTTGTGTGTGTTTTGTATGTACAAGCAAGTGGTGATGATGGTATGTACTATAACTGTATGTAAACGTGTGTGTATATATATGCAGATGTGGGTGTCGGAACTCGGAACTGAATAGCAAAACACTCGGACAAGGTGGTGTTTGCTACGAAAGCTTCGCCATGTTCAACACGTGAATTATCTACTCTCATTTACGAGTATTTTTCATTTGTTTTTATTTTTTAATTAAGTTTTTATGGCTTTTATGTATAAATATAATTTTTAAATTGGGTTGGGTTGTTAAGATTTATTTTTTAAAATAAAAATTTCAACTCTTCATGTTATATAAATAGATATATATTTTTTTAATTTAAGAGAATCGTATATAAAAAATAGAGAGAGCAGTTGACAAACCGGCCAATGAAAGTGTTAGAACACGTTTTAGTTAAAGTTGAAGGTTGTCAACTTGTCGTATGTATTTTTTTTTTAAGATTGGAGCAATAAGAATATGTGAATTCTATATACCATTCTGATTGACTTTTAAAATATGTCATGTTGTAATCGTGTTACTAAATCCTACTTTTGCAATGGAATGAGTCCGCCTTTTTCGTCAGTGGTCAATCGTCAAAAAGTAATGGTGAGAAGATAATATGAAAAAGTTGCTAATAATATATTTCCACTAATAAAAAAAAATAAGATTATATTATTCTCAAACTTTTTTATATGTGAGATTATATCATTCTCTAATTTTCATATAGTATAAGATTATAGAAATAATTATATACTATTTAATATACCACTTTTAGAGTTTTTATGAATTCTAGCATTATCTTTGTACTCTTTCAATTATACAATTTTATTTATTTTGTATCTTAACATTTTATTACTCTTGTAGTTTTTTTTAAAGCATTACTCTTGCAGTTTAAACACCATTTTTAATTTTGTATCTAATGGTATGTTTGGAAACATCGATTTCATTTGAAATTCTGAAATTTATCAAATGGTATGTTTGAGTAATCATAAGAATTTGAATTTGAAATTCATTTGAATTACAAAAAATTCAAATATTAGTATAAATATGAGAATTTAAAATAAAAACTGAAATCCTTTCATTTAAAATCCATTATTTAAAATGAAATCGTAGTTTCCAAACACAATCTAAGATTGGTTTCAAATATAGTATAATTTTAAATATAGTACCATTTTTTCATATAAAAGTCGTACTAAAATAATGTAATGGAAGATATTTTTAATTACCAAACAAGGTAAGATATTTGAAAACGATCAACCAACCTTTAACTAATTTTGGGTGGATAAAAGATGAACTTAACTAAGATTCTAATCTTGTAGATTTTGATTAAAGGATAAATCATATGAAGATGTTGGTCAAAACCAACGCAACAAGATTAAACTAAACTCTCTTTTAGGCTCTGGTGTATGGTACAAAGAGGATATACTAAATTTTGAGTACACATCATTCTGGTCATTTTCGCACCAAGGACCGTGGACCACCGAAGAACGGGAAAAAAAAAAAAAAAGAAGTTAGGTTGTTTGGTATGTCGTCATTCATGTAAGAATTTTAACTCTCCAAGAAGTAGCATTTTATAAATTTGTTTGATTGTCAAAATCATTGGAAGTAGAAGTTATTTAGAAAGTTAAATAACCCTATAACATAAGAAGTAACTTTGAATTATGTTTTATTTATTTAATTTGAATTATGAGATAATACAATATAACAAAAAAATTCACCTAAGAATTTTTTTGAATAATATTTAGTTTAGAAACTATAATGAAAAATATAATAAAATACAAAAAGAAAGATTTTTGTTAGTAATTAAGTAATTAATTTTTTAAAAAAAGTTGTCTTTTAGATGTGTATTAATAAAAATTATTATTAACTTCAAGTCGAATAAATAATATATAGGAAATAAAATATTGTATCAATTAAAATGGATAATGAGAAAGTACAAGTTTCAAAATGTTAATCAAACAGATTTTTCAATTTCTCAGAAACTTTAAATAAACAGTAAATATTTTTAAGCTCATTTTCTTATAATCTCATGCATCCTTCTCCTATATTCATGCGGTCTGTCCTCTTTTTTTTCGCGAACCTTGAGTCTGCGTTTTCCACTTAAATCGCCGCGCACTAACAGAGAATTTCATTGTTTTAAATTATTATTTGTTTTAATTTTAAGTGAAGTTTTAGTTTAAAGTAAAAATATTAGTGCTAATTATTATATAATTATTATATAAGTTTAATAATGATATTAAATAAATTTTTTTACTAGGTAAATTAATATTTTATTCTTATATCATTACTAAACCCTGCATAAAATAAAAGAGTTGTTGACTTTTAAGAAAGTTATTTAATTATATATTTTTGATTTATAATCGTAGAAATTACATTTTATTGTAATATTTGATCAATTATTTGATTTAATTATATCTTTTTGATTACATTTTATTGTAATCGTAGAAAACACATATAAGGTTTCGAGTCTCATCAAACATATATCGTTATAATTTGATCAATCTTATGAGATTTATAATATTTATATTAATAATAATAATTTTGAATCAGGTAAAAAAAATTATTGTATAAACTAATTAATATAATTAATAATATAATAATATTTTTTCATATAAATATTATTATAATTAGTTTCTCTTTTATAGTTTGAATTGTATGTTAATGTGTTAATTACTGAAAAACTAATGATAAAAATTTATTAAAATATAATTATAATATTAAAATATTAAAAGAATATGTGCATCACATTAATGCTTCAAAATTTTATATTAGAAGTCATTTTAATTTAATTTATGTTTTAAACAAATTTTACTTCTTACATATATTTAAGATTGTTAGTAGTTTTCAAATATGAATTTATTATTTCTTTTCCTAATTATGAAAATCTTAAAATAAAAAATATTATTCGAAGTCCAACTTATTGCAAGAACCCATATAAAATTATTTAATTTTACTTTATTAGTTAATTTGAATTCTTTTATAATACCTTTTTGGAATGATGATGTGGTAGCTGTAAAATAATTTTAAATTAATATTTAACTAGGGGTTTTGATTCAGAACAAGTGATAGTTACCAATCATTTATTCGCGATTTTTTTACGTAAATAGTAAAAAATTTAATTAGCTTTCCAAAAGCACGGATAGATAACGTGGCTCCTGAATTCATAAAAAAATTCAA
The DNA here is from genome assembly GCA_028671895.1 of Oenanthe sinensis. Taxonomy (NCBI): domain Eukaryota; kingdom Viridiplantae; phylum Streptophyta; class Magnoliopsida; order Apiales; family Apiaceae; genus Oenanthe; species Oenanthe sinensis. The sequence continues at coordinate 26,207,979 of CM053812.1, read as the reverse complement.
TGTTTGTTTATGCCATTCATAGAAAATTATAATGAAAAAATGATGATGACAAACAATTGTCAAGAATGGAACCCTTTAACTATTATCTAAATCTATATCTTTATTCTCTATTAATATTATTAACAACTAGATTTCATCATTCTAAGAAACAAATACAAAAAATGTGTTAGAAATTATAAATATTGATAAAAAAAATTAAACGAAATGATTTATAATTTTTTTAATGCAATTATTCCTTATTAAATAGAAAAAATAACTTAAAACTTTTATAATCAAGTAATAGTGGTGACCGCTAACAAAAATGTAATTAATATATATTTAATATATTTCACTTTATATTACTAAATATTTTATTTATACTATAAATTATACTATTTAATATTTAATTTATAATGTTTTTCAAATAAATTTGTAATATTAAAATTAATATATATCTTTTAATATATACTACATTTATAAAAATAGATATAAAACATAGTTAAGTTAACAGTTTAGCGTAGCACGGCAATCTTCCCTAATAGTAGGAAGTAATTTCCTGCAAACATAGAGATGCTTCCTAATGTTCCAATAACAAACCAACTACTTTGCCACGCAAATATACCACTGCCGACCATAGGTTGTGCACTGTTTGATTTTGTATTCTAGTGGGGGCGAGATCAGCTGATTTAGAATTACCAACTAGAAATTAATCAAGAATGCCCAAGATTACACACACACACACACAAAATGGTCATCAGTTCAAAATTGCATGAAGATTGCCCTGCCCACTTCGTTTTTCACTTTGCGGCTTTAAAACGGACGAAAGTGGAACATTGACCAATTCCTGGTGTATCAAATCGTAGCCAAATGACAAAGTGATGCCAACCTATATGTCTGATATTTTGTATGCGAAAGCCCAATTCGCTGGCTTGTCATAGCCACTGTGAGCTTTCATTGCTGAAACTTCATCACAAGCATACCCTATGTTTTCTTATCAGCTCTATGCTCTGTGCAATGGTTGAACCAGCGGTGCCAACAAAACCAAGGGAAGCACACCCACAAATAGATTCTTCTATGTAAAGACGCAAGTCAAGTAATGTTTGTGAATCGCAAGGCTTCAATTCGTCTAAATTTTTGGAAGACAATTGAATTTCCGTTCTCTGTCTAGCAGTGACAAGTCTAGTTGCAGTTTTTCTCACCGACTCATTTTCCTCGTCCAAAGTAAATAGCTTGAAATTTCTTGAATCGCTTGCTAAATCCCCGAGGTAACTTCCAGTCCAATTTCCTATAGGCAGATCAGTCATCACAAATATATGAACAGGAAGAGGACCCTTTTGTTTTAAAGATTCTAACTTCTCTTCTAAACCTGTAAAAGTAGACTTCCAATGGTTCTTGAATTGCCCATCTAACAGTCTAAGTTGTGCACAAAGAAAAGGAGCCTTAATAGTCTGAAGAGAGAACTCCTTTCCGGCACTTATAATTTCGGGGTTAAACGGAAGAAATTCGATTTTCTTAATCAACGATTGTAATCTATTATCTCTTGGAGTTTCATGGATATCAATGTATGACTCCGATCCCTTGTATGGTGCTGTAAATAAGCTTCCAAACACCAACACAGTCGCTGATCCAGCTTCCGAATCTGGACCAAGGGTCTTGTATACATCTTTTCGTATCCTAATAAATGATATTTTCTTTTTCTTCTTGAGTTGTTCATCAGGTTGGAACGAGTCCAGCATTCCATCTTCGCCATCTTTTTGGTACGTCCACACTGTTGTTCTGCAATCTTCTTCAACAGCATATATACAATCAGGCACATTACCATTGTACCCAGATAGTGCAGACCCACATTGTGTTGAACTCTTAAACAAGGAGGACTGCACCTCCGAATATCTAGAGCATGCAAAATCCATGTTCATGCCACACCATTTAGATGCAAATTCTCTAAAGTCAATAATTCGAACTGATGAATCAGACACCACTTTTGAAAGATCGATTATATCAATCATGGATACATACCTGTTACCACATAAATCACAAATACCAACTATAAACTTCCAAATTAAATAAATTGAGAAAAAAATATATATAAATCTTAACTTGCTACAAGATCCCATCTTCTACAGAGTAGAATTATGGTGTGAATTATAATAGAATAGTTACAAAAATTAACTGAAATCCTAAAATTTTCCACTTTACTATTGGCAACAAGAAGACGAGGGATCAAGCCTCACTGGAGGCATGAGGTACGGGTGTGTGAGTATTTAAATTCTGTATTCGATCATCACCAAAAAATTGAACTAAGGAAAGCCTAATGAAAACCAAGAATGTAATGGAAGTAAAGAAATTAAGAATAATCTTTAATAAGACCATAAGTCAAAGAAAAACTCAGTAAACAACCATATAATGTACCCATTACATAGATAACTACATACAAAAACCATACACAGATGATCATACATTTTGGGAACTTCATCCCTTAATTACACAATTCAAAATATTGGCACAAAAAGGTACACATAGCATACTCATCTTTCTGTACTATGGTATCTTGGCCAACCTTCTTCAAGTGTTATATACCTTCTTCAAGTGTTATATTTTCGATACTTGAAACACGGAGTAAAAACAAATGTCATATTCTTTTTTGGAAAACCAACACAAATGTGATATTCAAATGATCATCATGCGCACTATATATAGGCATGGCATCAAATCAAAATTACCTGAGACCGCGAATAAGCTCAAAAACATGATTCCAAACAGACAACCTGAGGTGATTAGGATTCAAAACCCTAAATTTAGGACAACTCCCAAGAGCAACAGCATGATGATCAAGAACAGGAGGAACAACCAGGGTTCGATTCAATATAACAGCCATTAAAACAGCATTCTTAAACTCTGATAACTGATTACTAAACCCACTATGTGGAGCATACATTAGGAACTTTTGACCTGGGGTTTTCTGGGAGCAGTGGACAGATTGGGAATTTCTTGAAAAGGGGAGGGTAGAATTGGAAATGGGGTTGTGGGTGATGAAGAAGAGGAAGAAGATCAAGATGATGCAAGTGAAGAAAATGGCTAAAGGGTAAAATGGGTATTTGGAAGAAGCTCTCTTCTTCCATCTGCTTGGTTTGTTGAACAACAAGGTGAAAGATTCCATCTTTTTCACTTTCTTCAACTTCTGGTCTGTTTGGTTTTGCAGACAACTAAGAAAATAAATATTTGATAAATCAATGATTTTGATATAATATTTGTTGTAAAAATTAAATATAATAAAGATGATGTAGTTTTAATCCTAATAAATATATTAAAATTTCCATTTTATTTATATTTATTTATCAAAATTATGCTAAATAGTTTTCTAAAATTATAAACTATTAATCTTATTTACATATACAAAATATATATATGAATAGATTATCCTAAAATTTTAAAATTAACTTATAAATACCTTATATTTTAATATTATTTATTCACATAAATTCAAGTCATCAACTCTTTTAGATTATATTCGATTGGATAGATTGCAAAATTTATGTAATAAGAATTCGCAAGAAAATGAGTAAAAAGATAATTAAGCATTTTATCTCAAAATGGAGGGTTTTGATTTTTGTATGGAGGATTTGGATTTTAGTTTAGGTTAATAAGAATGTAATGGGGAAATAATTAAATTTTTGAAAATTCACTCAATATTAGTTCAAATCTGATTCCATTACATTCCAATCTGCCCGACCAAATACAATAATTGAATTAAAAAAGTATAATCGGAGAATTAGAGAGGGGAGGCTCAAGGCGATGATCGGTAGGTAATTTATAAATTATAAATTTATGGGTAATTATTAAAAAAATATTTTTATAAAATAAAAAATGTATTTTTATTTTATTAATATTTAATATAAAATTTTATAACATTAAAAATTTATGTTAATATAATATTATATAAAAGGAGGACTATCGGAGTAGAGTTGTATGTTATTATATAATGATATTTATTATATATTAATATTCATAAACTTTAATGATATATTAAATAAAAATTATATTAAGTAGGATTCTTAAAATAGAAAATATAAAATATAATTTAAATATAATATTATATTATACGTGAGAAGTTGTATAAAAGGAGGACTATCGGTGGTTAGAATTTTATGTATGATATATATTGTTTTTAAAATTAAATTTTATTAAAATTGAATGGTTAAAATCATTTTTATGATTCACTTTTTCTCTACGACCTTTAGCATACAATTTTTATTATCTCGTATTTATTCATTATTATTCCGTATCTCCTTTATCTTTCCATAGATTGTATTCATAATTTTTCATTCTATTTTTTCTTATTTTCATTCTCTCCAAATAAATACATCTTAATATTATTTACTTGCCTGGTTCAAAAACTCCATTTCCAATTAACCTCATTTACAACTACATTACTACTTTCGAATTGACACATTTATATATTTGCCTTGTTCAGAACTACATTTCTCTACTTTCGATTGGCAAGCAAATTAACAGGAAGCTCCAACTTACGAGTAAAATAAAAGAAACAATCAAATCCTTCTCCCATTTTTTTTGTATTGTATATTATGTAAAACAAATAGAAAATGACAACAAAATAAAATAGTAGCATCATACTGGTAATAAATTAATAATAGCATCTTAACTTCAGCCGCGCAACAAAAATTGATAATTTCATAATACTATGCAGCTGATAAAATTAAAAGAATCGGAAATGGAATTCTTACAAGAGTAAGAATGATTTTTTTGGTGAAACCTACTGTAACAAAGCTTAATTTTATTCTAAATTTCTTCTTAAACGCGTAGGTTTTGAGTCAGCACTCAGCAGCAACAAGATGCTGATTGATTCTCTTTGTTGTCAATATAGGAAAATCGAGTATCCCAAGAACCCGTTGGACCTCCTAATTTAACAATGAACAATGATGAATGAGCAATGTGTATCTTACCAAAGGTAAAAAAAAGTACCTATATAGAAGTGGACCAAGTGGTAGTGCACTTACCAAGCAAATAATTACTCTCTCTCTCTCTCTCTCTCGCTATGACAACTCACTCCTATTTTCCACCTAAACTTTGAGGTCGCTCAATAGCTAAATACTGTACATGGCAATTGAATCATAAAGATTCTTACTGATCATTTGTTATGGCTCCTCCACCTCACTTCATATTCAACAATCATTTTAGGCAATCAAATGCTGTATACATAGTGATTAAAAACAAATCTAGTTACTACTCAACAGTAAAACATAATACCGCGGAGGCTATCATAGGATTAGCTGTAACTTCCCTCCTCAGTGTCCTCCAACTCAAGTTTCAATCATCCACTGTTTCTCCATTCAAAAAACACCCCGTACTGATGGCCATCGCCATAGTTTCTCTACTCATTTACTGCCTCGGATGCGACTTGGAGCATCATATTAACTCCTGCCATCGTTCTTTGACTTGGGCAACTCTAGTGCACAATGTCCTCAGATTGTTTGCTTTCATCTCTATAGCATCTTTTATGACAATAATTTTCTCAACATGTTCCAAAAGCTCAATTCTTGACATAAGTATTTATCTGGTTTTTGGCCTATTCTTTACAGCAAGGCTGATACTACAGGGTATCCACAACAGAAGTTCTCCTCGAGACAGAGAGGGCTATAGTTTTACCAATTCACAGAGACGTGTTAATTTCCCATTCCTTAATGCCTTTACGGACCAAATAGATGCTCTTCCAGTTTATCGCAGACCTTCCACTTTGGCTTTGATTGAATGAAAACTCTGGATCAGTTTGCAAAATCAATTTATCCTGTATATGTGGTTTCAATTTAGGAGGACGGGAAGGCATAAGTATCACAAGAATCAAAAGTTTATGATTCTAGTAAACTGCATTCATGTTCCTAACAAGTATAGCTAGGTATAGCATAAGTTTGATTTTGTGTAGTAGAGAAAAAGGAAGAAATTGGATAGGATTATTGTTGTTCTAACATGTAGTCCATCATGTTAAATATAGAGTAACACGAAGTGTCTATTTCAACAAGGTACTATAAGAGACCACAGTTTCACATAGTTGTAAATTGTATTGTGATGCATCGAGTTCAATGTGGCTCTTTTGGCTTGTAAGAGTTGGCTTAAAAATAAAAATATATATATAATTCTCCGATGTCATACCTGAACTACCAGGTGTAGGTTTAGCATGAAAAGCTGACTGAACCTTCGAGTAACTTAACCTGCACAAGCAAAACCTCAAATCTACAGCAAGTACCATCCAACTCACTGCAGGATTGGCTGTGACAAAAGCATCTTTCTGCTTATCAACTTGCATTTTCTGCTTCTCTTGTAAATAAAACTCTCTGTTCCTTCCTCGTCAAGTCAAAGGAAGCTAAGAAAAAAGTCAGATTCAAGTTTAGCCGGTAGCAAATAATGTAGCCAAAGATCAACAAGAAGAGATCATATATACCCAGAAATTTAATACCAGCAGCAATCCAAAGTTCCAAACAAGTCTCCAGAAACTCAAAACTGAAGTCACAAGTTCAAATTGTGCAAACCTGCTCAATTCTCTCCATCAAAGTTGTCTACAAGCCAACTTTCAACTAATGTAGCTCACAGCCAGATCATACGTGCCACCTAAATCGATTAAATCTGCAGGAGCTCTCAGCTTGGAGAATAACAGAAATTCAGTTAGTAAAGCAATAGACTTGAGTGTGGCATTTCTGTTGTTTTAGATTATGGCCGTTAATGATAATATTAATGTATTTCTGTTATTTATTTTCAATGTCTAAAAACTCTTGTATCTATTTAAATTAATATTTTCCTTAGTGAGAAAGGTAACATGAATCTGCAAGGAAGATAAAACAAACAATATCAAATCGATAACATGAATCTGCAAGGAAGATAAAACAAATAATATCAAATCCCCCTCCCATTTTGATTTGAAAAATTCATTAAAACAAGTAGGAAAGGACAAACAAAACTGTTTAGTTTCAGAGTTGGGATTCACAAATCACAATGCATTTAAGTACACTAGCCACCGCGTAACTAAAATTGATAATTTCAGTATGCAGTTCTTCATATAAACATTGTTAACTCAGAAATGCATCAACAACCATAATGCGATTCTATTTTCAACACCTTAAACACGTTTATTTTTGCTATCAGCAACAAGTCAGGACTCAGGACATAGAAAAAAACCAATAATTGCATGTCATTTTTTGGCAATAAAGGACCGTGTATACCAAGCACCCGTTGAAACTCCTTGGAATAGTTAGAGATGTAAAAAAAAAAAATCAAATCCAAAATATCCGTTCTTCCCAAAAAATTTTGGAAAGAATTCCGACACAAAAAGACTAGCCCCTAACCTGTATGCATGTCTAAACAGACTATATATTTCTTAAAAGCCTGGCCCAATCCGAATCCAAAAAAAATCTGAATTTAAGTTTGGTCCGAACAAAAACTCACCTGATCGGATAAATCTGGATTTAGATTAAGCCCGGTCTTATCCGAATTTTCTGAATAAAATTCCAAATAAATTTGGATTTTATCTATATTTTTTTTGAAATATTATATAATAATATCATATAAAAGTATAAATATTTCAACAAAATAAAAAATTCAAAAAATGAAATATTATTAGTAAAATCCAAAAATATTAGTATTCAATTTAAATAATAATAAGAAATTTTGATCTGGTCGGTCCCAATCCAGAGGACCTAGAAATGTCTAATTTTTTGAGAAATCATCAAAAATAATACTTTTTAAGGTTTTTTTTTGTAATTTTACGATTTTATGATTTTTTTTGCAAAAATACGATTTGCAACCAAAAGCAACCAGATGCAACTTATTTTTCTATTTTTCAAAAAAATAATCGAAGTTGCTTTTGGTTGCATTTAAGGTTACTTGAAGTTGTTTTTGGTTGCATTTTAATTTTAATCGTGTAATTTGTTAAGTAACGTATTATGTAACCAAAAAATAATTATTTTGTCTAAATTTTAAAGTTGAATTTGTGGTTGAATCCAGTTGAAAAATTGCAAAACCGAATTTTTGCAATTTTTCTTGAAAAATCGTATTTTTGCAATTTTTTTAAAAATAATAATATTTTTAAAAAATATTTTTTAAAAAGTCAGTATTTCTGCAAAAAAAAAAAATTATCCTAAGGTATTTTTCAAAAAAACCTAATTTTTTTCAAGAAAATTTAACACGGCGCGACCCAATTTTTGAAAGAGCCGAGCCTGATTCAATTTTAAAAAATCTGGCCTCATCTGTTTTTCAAGCACTAACATGTATCCATGTCCTTCGTGCAATGTGGTCGTTTGGGATTTCTTAAATTTAAAATAAGTAATTTATTTTATTTTTATTTTTTTACATATTTTTATTTTTTTTTAAGATAAATATTTATTTTAGAATTTTAAAATCAAATATTATTTTTAAAATAAAAAATAAGTTACTTATTTTCAGAAAAAGTACATACATCCCTACTTTTTTTCGGAAATAAGGGCTTATTTCTGGAAAAAAATTGTTGCCAAACACCCCCAATATAAGCAACGAGTACATTACCAAAAAGTATACCTATATAAACGAACAACTACACTTAATTGTAATCTTGTATGTCTTACAATTTCTTGCTGATCATTTGTTATGGCTTTTCCTTGAGCTTACTCATGTTCAACAATTATCCACAATCAAATGTTGTACTCATAGTAATTTAAACCAAATATTTGAGAACAGAGGGAGTAATACGATAGGGTTAGTTGTATCTTCCCACAATGTCTTTCACTCGAGTATCAATCATCATCCACTGTTTCTCCATTCACAACACACCCCATATTGATGTTGGTCATTGCCATCGGTTCTCTCCTTATTTACTAGCGGTTGGGTGGTTATGACATCATATCTTTAAAGATAAAAAAAGGTGTGAATTTTTTGTACGTCGTATGTTTACCTTTTTTGAAACCTTTCCGATCGTGTTAGTAGATGGTGACGGAATTGTTAGAGCTAATATTCCTTCGAAGGATAGAATCATAGTATAGTTTTGAACAAGTGCGACTTGGAGCATCATATAAACTTCACCACCATTTCTTAGACTTGGACAAATATATACCCCATAATTAATTAGGTATATATTTTTAATACACAAATTTCAACTTCACTAGAAATATAATTATAGCCATTTTTTTAAGAATAAGTTTTATTTTACCATCCAAAAACTATATATCTTTGATTTTAAAATTATTTTAACATTATTATAGGTGTTTCTAAGATTTAAAGACAATAGGAAAACATGATGATTGCCTTGTCCAAAATGAGTTGTACACATTAATGGAGCATTTTAGTGAATCCCAAGCACCAGGGCGCTAAGATTAAAAGAGGAGGGTGATATTATTGGTGTGGATGCTACATGCTATGTTTGCATTAAAACGGTCATAGGCGGCCTTCCTTCGTGTACTTGCACTAGTCATGAAATTGATTGTCAAGATTGCTACTGGCACAAGAATTGTGCAGAGCTACCCAAACACATTAATCACCATATATAATTAAGCACAACCAACGCCCCCTTGTTCTCCACTTGTCCTACCATGGTCCTTAATTATACTTTTGTTATGTTTGTAATCGTCTATTGAAGTTCGCTTATAGATGTAATGATTGTAAATATGATGTGTGTGTTTTATGTGCTATTGTTTGTTTATCTGAACAGAAAGTGCTCCGTCATGAAGGTCACGAGGAGCACACACTAACATTGTAGAGGAAAGCTAGCTTAATTTGTTTATGTACGTGCTATGTTTGTTTCGAGGAATCTAAAGACTTCTCCTGTGTATGCATTCATCGCTATTTTAAACGACCCTGCGGCATCTGCCACAATTGAGTACATGTACACAGCTAGCTCTATTAGTGACAATAGTTTATTGTAACAATTTAGTACTAATACAAAGAGCATGGTATCGTTATCAAGTACAATTGCAATCATTCTCTAAGCCTGATCTTCAGTATACTATGTCAACTTTTCCTGTATATATATATATATATATATATATATATATCAGACAGTAGCATAGTATCATTTACAGTTTCTTGCACTCCAACATTTAAGCAACTAAGATAATCTCAGATTATAATTACTAATGTTGTACCAAGTGCAGCATGCAAAACGCAGACTCATTAATCCACTGAAATTCTACAGTCACAAACAATTCAGGGAAGATGTAGTAAGAGAAGTGTTATTCTAAAACAATCAATCAACTCAGCATACATCTTCTGTACGATTTTAAATAAATTAATAGCATCTCTACTTGTTCAAGCAGAGATAATAATGTATGCACACATCTCATCCGATCCTCCTCGATCAGACCCTACTTACGAGAAGATATACTTGGTATGCATGGTTTGTTAAAGTAATATACAGCTCAACAAGCACAGATAAAACAACACAATAAGTGATGACAAACATAATTAAAGCTGAAACAACACCACATTATCCAAATCATCCATAGCATATATATGTATAATATAGATATTAATATCCATAAAAACTACTTTAAGTCTATGATTAACGAAAGACACGAAATTAACAATCCCTTGAACAGCAAAGTTGTGACTTGGATCTCGGAAACCTATCTTCGGTGGTCTAGGCATAACTGATCATTACATAATCAAGCAAGCTAGTCCCCTCTTTCACGGCAAATGCTCAACACGATACGAATCCGCGCTAGTTCCATCCAAGCTCAAACCAGGAAACACACTCTGCAAATAAAACACAACACGTACATTCATTAAACAAACAATCAATCGAATTAAATTAATAAAATAAAATAAATAATTTTAATATACATCAAGCGTTTTCTGCACGGCCTTGTTCCTTCTCTTGGGCCTTCGATTTGCTTTTGATCCAGTCATCGAGTACAAATCTTCTTCAATCTCCTCCTTCGTTAAAGATATAGAAAGCTTGGGTTTCTTCTTCTTATCTCTCCTCTCATTCCTCTGGGCCCCACCTTCATCTAAATTCACTGCTTCGTAAGTTTCGTTCGGTGGGGTTTGAGGCTGTAAATTCCAAGGCATAACTGGAGAATCATCAGCTTCAACATCAGAAGCATTAGCAGCAGGTGCTTCTTCTTCTTCTTCTTCTTCTTGTTGGGTTGGTTCTTGATTCGGGTCGTCGGAGTCGGGTTGGGAACATGGGTCGGAGAGTTTGCTCCGGTGAGAGGAGGGGTTCTTGTGGGCCCATTTGAGGACAGGGAGATCAAAGTTGTGGAGATTCTTGGGACCGGTCGACATCGGGAGAGAAACAATGAAATGAGACAGACCAGTGTGTGTGTGTGTGTCTGTATGCAACAGAGAATGAGAGGGACAAACATGCATATATATGTAATGTGTATTTTCATATACGGTATATTCAAAATAACACTTGTCATTATGATTTTTTTAATTTTTATTTCTTGTGATTGTGTTTTTTAATCTATTTTTTATATATAAAAAGTTTCACGTTGAGAAAAGATGGAAAAAATAACACTTTTAATGAATCAAATATGCAAATATATTATGCTTATCTTTTAATGAATCTCATAAAACACTGACAAAGAATATTTCAATAATAAATTAATTTTTTAACGCTAAATTTAATTATCATATTTTGCCCAAATTATTATACGCATGTATAAAATACATATATAATTAATTTTACGTTTATCTGTGTAGCGTATTTAGAATCCACTATATATTATCCACGTCAACTTTATACATTTATCATAGTTAGGAATAAGTATGATAAGATTTGATACGCTTTTAAGTTTTAACTTCAAATTATATTTGAAATTAATAGGGATGTGATTTATGAAAGTAGAAATTAAAATCGAATTAAAAATTGTTAGTTCATTTTAACTAATACGTATTTATATCATTTTAACAAATAAAAATCTATGATGTTTAGACATGCGTCGTAATAAAACACGTGTACGGTATATTAGGTTTCATCTTTAACGTTCATCTCTAATGTCTTAATAAAACACGTGTACGGTGTACATTTATGCTTTATCTCTAACTAAGTAGATAAGCACTCTCTCCGTCTTTTATTATTTTTCATGTTAATCATGTGCGCGTTTGCTAACACACACTTTTTAATCGTTAATATCTTTAATTTTGTATTAGTATTAAATATAAAAATGTTATTGTATTAAACTACTCACAAATACGAATCAAACAAAATCACTCATGACTATATTTTGTCTTATAAATTATGTGTAAATTAGTAGTCAATCGCTTACAATCAACAGTACAAAAAGTCAAACCATTAAATGTTTTTAGAGACGGAGGGAGTATTGAATAAATAAGTAAGACCAAATACTTGACGTAAAGTATTTTGAATTTTGTTATCTCATAAAGAAGTAAATTATCACTTTACATTCTTAATCTTTAATTATTTTTTTAATTTATTTTTAAGTTTTTAATTTTGAAAAAAATGTATGTCTTAACTTTAAATTACTTTTGTATTGCATACTTTTAACTGAATTCTGTTAAAAAACAGTTATTACCGTTAATTAGCATCCGGTAAAATAGAAAAGATTTTTCCTAAAATTTTACAATTGTAACACATTACACCCTATAATTGGGGTACTATGACAAATGATATCTCAAAACTAAAATGGGTTGTTTAAAATGTTGAGTTATTCTACCCTCTTCATGCATAAATGGGTTGTTTAAAATGTTGGTCGTAGGTGTTGTATTGTTACTCCGTCAGTCACAGCTCTCATATATTGCTATATGAACCTGACATATACTATGAGATACACAATTTTCTCATTGCAGAAAAGATCTCGGTGTGTCGTTAATAAAGCCCGTCTAGCTCATGTGAATTACTTATTGGGCCGATCCAATTTTCACTCAGATTTATGATGTCATCATATTTACAAGTCCACTTCTTAATAAATTTAACAAAAATGGTTTATTCCTCTTTTTTGTAAGCTTTTACAATTTTATAAGGCTATTTTTAGCTTGTCTTTTCTTGGCCTTTTATTTCTATAAATACAATAGCAACCTAAAAATTTAATAGAAATAATTAAAAAAAAAAAAATATTTCATGGACTTACATTTTCAAGCATCTTAATAAATTTTGGGCAAAAAAATGCTAGAAAACATACATAAACAAGCATATTTTACCAGATTACAAAAGATAAATGTCAAAAAAAAATAAAAATAAAACACAATTAAACACAGTGGTTGGGAATTTGGGATCTCTTTTTCCGATTCATATTTATGCAAATAAGAAAATTATATGATGGGCCATCGATTGTCAAAATGATTTGATTCTCGTGTCTAGTACATTTAATTTACATGGCCTGTTATTAATTGGGCGGATCCAACTATCTTTATAAACCCTACCCCAGTACCCAGTATAGGCCCATTATTTTAGTTAAACTAAAGCTTTGCTGTCGGCGCAGGTCCCAGCCCGCCAGATGCAAACACATCAGATACATAAATACATATCGATGTGTGTATATGCATAAATACAGTATCTTATAAATATTTAAAATTTAAAATTTATATTAATTTAATTTTAGAATAAAATAGTTTTATCTGTTTTAATGATTTGAATATTGCTAATTTAATATATACTAGCTTATATCCCGTGCGATGCACGGATGAATTTTTTTAATTTTTTAATATTTTTTAATGATTTGAATTTATTTGTATTTGTATAATTATAATTTAAATTTTATTTAATATTATATGTATATGTTTTTATATAATTTATTTGCATTTATATTTTAATAGGATAATTTTTGTTTATTTTGTATAGAGATGTATTTTACTTGGGAGATTAATGTGAGATATTTTAGTTAGAAGATTAATATGAGATTGTATTTTAGTAGTAATGTTTATATTCTTTAGAATTATAATGTTTATGAGTTGTTTGCATAAAAGGAGGATTAGTTGTGTTAGAATTGTATGTATGATTATATTCTTTTAAAATTATATTTTATTAAAATTTAACGGTTAAGATTATTTCTATGGTTCACTTAAAATTGGACGGTCAAGATCTTTTCTATGGTTCACCCAGTACCAAACCAACCGACGATCAAAACTTTTAATCTTTCGTCTTTAATAATATAGTATAGATTTTAGATTATTAGTATATATATATATAACATAAAATAACTCCTATTAATTAAACTCAAGTGCAAGCTTGAATAGTTTATAGATAGAAATAAAACACACGCACACACACAAAAAGATTGCTTTTCGACTTAAATTTTTTAAGAAATTAATATTCAAACTTGATTCATACTGTATATAATTACTGAATATGGAATAATTTTATTATTAAAGATTCTAAATTTCATGCACCAGCAATATCATTGAGTGTGCCACGAGGTGGCCTACCTGGAAAATGAGGTTGGAAAATACAATCATTCTATTTTTTACATAAACTTCTTAATCAGTTCTCATCATTTAAAGTTATGAAATGATTAAGTAGGTGGAGGTAAGCCACCACATAATCTCATATCCAAATTATGATTAATCATTAATCCCACATGTGCTGACACCCTAATTACATAGATCTGATAAAGCAAAATAAATTGCCTAACAATTCCCTCCCTACAAATTACTCCTTGTTAAAAATAATTTTAAAATTATTATTTTTTAATATTTTGTAAATAAATTTTTAAATGATAAAATTATAAAAAAATTATCAAAGTATTTTCTTACTAAACGTTAAAGTATGTGTTAATATTAACCGAAGAAATATTATATTTCACGTACTGTGGTATAGCTTTTTATTTTATGATTTTTATGATTCAATTTACCTTGACTTTATTTCCTATATAGTATATACAAACTTATTGCAAAAAAACTACTCAAATTTATGCACAAGCAGCTCACGTGCCACCCATACTCAGAGGTCAGAGCAATAATCAATTATTGCTTAACTGTAATACCGAGATTAAAAGCAAGGATTCTCTTAACCGTTTGTTTAATCACATGGCAACCAGCTCAGCAGGTAAACACATGGGACCCACAAGCTTCAACTGACACGAATATCGAGGCAAAGCTGTAAACCTACAAACTTTCTCGGTAATACATGCACATGCACGTTTGCACGTGTGGGCTCTCCTTAATCAAAGGGTTGTAATTATTCTCTTGTTGTCATATTCTTTATCATCGGACGGCTGATATTAGATCTGTACTTTGTTAAAATAATGAGAAGCGAATGATTAAATGATTTTTTGAGGGGGGCGAGGTGGATTTGACCGTTGACGAGATCGAAAAAAGTCACACGTGCGGGTACACATGGACTATGCGTGTGCTTTGCTGTCTTTGGGGTAAACAATGTGCTGCACGGTACGATTGGAATGTTAATTGAAGAATATATGGTTTTTATAGAATAATGCAATTTTGATGGACCTTAATTCTTATGTAATGTTTGTTTTGTAATTATAATTTTTTGCTTAAATTTAAATTATCAAGATATTTATACTTGACTTAAATTGCATTTTTAATGTAAAGAAAGAGGTGGGTCATCAACGGTGGCTATGTAGATACAATGAAGGGAATCAGATTTCATAATCAGTTGTAAGATTCTATTATTAGTCGATTTAAGAAAATATGTATGGACGTAAAATTTAGAATAAAGTCTTGGAATGCAAAAAAATCAAACACATGTTAAAAAGGAGTTTTAAAGAATAAACTGCTCCGGAAAAGAATTAAAATGATGAGCTCAATTATTATAGATATTTTTCTCAAGTAACTCAATTTTAAAATTTACATAGTACAAAGCCACAAACTCTTCATCTCAAGTCGGAATCAACTCAGATTCATGAAAAGGCCGGATTAAATTAAGAAAATAAAAAATAATTATCAAAACTTGGAATGTTTCAAAATATCGATGTTAATAAAATAAAAAGAATGAAAATGCATAGTTATATTCGAGGATCATATACAATGGTGTAGTAATTTTCAACAAAAAAGTAAAGTATAACGTGCGGATATAAAGAAGACGGGCGAGATTAGAAACAATGAAATATTATTCTTCAAGAACACATAGGCAACGTTTGGACAGGGAGAAAAGGGTAATTGTGAAAACACAAGTTGATGAGAAGAACATAATCACGTGCGTGGCACATGGGCGGGATGGAGGAAGCCTCGTACGGATATGATATGATTGTCGGGAAACGAATGTGTTAAATTGTAAGTAGAGTAGGAGTAGATCCATTATTGGGGCCAGGGGAACACGTGAGACAGCTAGCACGCACTCGTGGGGACACCTAATCATCCCCCAACATCATGTCGGACATCCCCTTCTTTTTAATACCTACTCCACTAATTTCATTTTTAATCTTACTTATTTCCACGAATTCTTGTTTTCATCTATTTTGTTCCACAATTATACAAATTTCATTATTTATTTATGGTTATTATAAAGTATTTTTTTTGTGATTTCTTTTAGTATAAATGACTAATTAACTTGACCACAACCAGGGGCGGAGGCATGCTAGGGCTAGTCTAAGCCCCCCGCCGAACTTTGCCTGACTGCTACAGTGGGTATATGATATATATTATATATGTTATGAATAACGGGTTAATATGATATAATTACTTTTAAACTTGAGTTTGTTTCATAAATTTTAAGTATTACTCCAATATTAGTCTAATATTATCTTTATAATATTGAACTAATATTTTTATTATTATATTCTATTATTTTTAAATTTAAAAATGTTTTTGTTATTTCATATTGTTGGCTAAATTACCTAATACAAATTTCTGACATATATATGGATAATTTTATTATTAAATCAATTCTGGATATTACAATAAATTAATCAAATAAAATGCATTCAAATATGATAATTTTACCACCTTTTTTGTAACTAATTTTTTTTATTTGAACCTTAAAAATTAGAATTTTTATTTAATATTTAAATATAAATTAATTACATAATTATAATTTTATTTTTAAAAATATATTATATATTTATTAAAATACATTATAATGCAATGATATATAAATATTAAAATTAATTAATTTTGGTCTCCTCTCAGTTTTCTGGCTCCGCCACTGACCACAACAACAAAGTGAGTTACAACAAACCAATATTTACTTAATTTATCATTTTCAGTAACAAAATGTTGAAAGTTCATGTTTTTTTAAATAATATTTTTTATAATTGATCGGAAAAGAAATATATTAAGGTGTGTAATCGATCTTGATTTAAAATATTTATTATTTTAAAATTTTAGCTTTCTCAATTTCAATTTTAAAACATCAATTAAATTTTTGTGATACTTAATAAAGATTTTAAATTTTTTATAAAAAAATACGTATTATTAAATAAAAAATTAAATTATTCTTAAAAATATGCACAAATTCATTTAATATTTTATAAATTCTTTTAAAAAAATGATGTTCAAATATTTATCATGTCTTTTACATTTATAAAATAATAAATATTGATAGATTTTTATTAACTTTTTAAATATTTAGAAATCTCTTATAAATTTATAAAAAAAATCAATATATCAACTCTAACTATTTCATAAATTATTATTAATTAACTAGAAATTATTAAAATTTAAACTGAATATATCTGAATCAAAATTTTTAAAATAATCGAATTAAAGGTATCAGAGATTCATTAATTTTTTAATTTTGAGCTCAAAGTTTTCTTAAGTAATATTGTGGGTTATTTTATAAATTATATATATATATATATATATATTAATTTATATAATAAAGTAAACGATCGAAAGACTGTAATTTATTGTATTTGGTTTCGTTTAAAAAAAACTCAAACAATATGCTTATAAATAATTAAAAGAAATGGAATAATATGTACACGTTTGGGTCGCTTATTTCCAGAAATAAGTTACTTATTTCCGAAAATAAAGTATTTATTTTAAAAATAAAAATAAAAATTTATTTTAAATTTCAATAATAAATTCTTGTTTGTAAACAAGTATAAAAATATGATATTTTTTTTAAAAAAGTTGTTTATATTTATTTTGAGAAATCGAGACGGGGATGTAATTATAGACAATAATTACTTTGCTATGTAGCACTACCGAAGTCTTATTATAATGGAAGACACGCAAATACGCAATCAAATGATTATTGAAATTATCATCTGTTTTGTTTGGACACTACACATACTTTAGGGTAATGTTGACAATCTTAGTACAGTATATGTGAGCGTAACAAACGGTCCGAACATTACTAGTTACTACTACTAGCAAATGCTTAACATTGAAATACGAGCTTCGTTTGTATGCACTAATTTAATTTTAATGGTATGTTTCCTTTAATTGCGGCTACATATTGTTTCATGATCATTTTTAGCACCCATGTTTTGTGGCTTTTGTAATTTACTCACAGTTCACTAATAAACGGGAAGAGACTTTTTCTTCTTTTTTTCCTAATAAATTGGCATATGTAGATATCTGTTTTAAAAATTCGAAAATAATTCAGTGTCGAATTCAAAACCTGAAAAATATAAACTTTGAAAATTTGGCAACTTTGTCTCCCACCCACAATTTACAAATGTAAACTTACGAGCATGATTTCTCCGGGATCTAACAAGGTTGGTCAATTATTTCGAATTCTAATATTACTTGTACATCTTTAAGTTCTGAATTATTGAAATAGTTAGATATACGGTGTCCGAGAATTTTGATATTTCGAATCAAGCTATATAATAGATACAGAGATTAAAAGAAATTAATTAACAAAATAAACCAAAATTAGTAAAAGCTAGATGTAAAAGTGGCTAGAATACTATTAATTAATAACCAAACAAAGTAGCTGAATATTTATTTTGACACATATAAATTATAATTAAACATGTACTGGCGACACAATTTATCTTTTTTTTATTTCATTAATTTCTAACTGAAGTCGTGTGGAGGGAATATTTTAAAGTTCAAAGTACTAAACAATATGAAAAGTGTTGGATAGCTCAGAGTGGTAAAAGATTTATTACCACGTGAATTCGATTCTAACTCATTTCAAGTCTATTTATCAAAAAAATATATGTGAAAACGATTATTGAGAGAACTATCATAATTTCAATTGATAATTGTTTACCTAAAAACTTTTTCGCATAGTCCCCTATTAAGTAATAAGATAGGGCCATCACATGGAGTGATGGAAGCAAGTTGCATGAGAAGTGTATTATCTTGTCTCTCTATTATAGCCTTATAGGTTGGTCAATTATTGATGGGGATTGCTATTATAGTTATCTGTATCTACCTCTTGTTGCAAGGCTAGATTTCATGTGCTTGTTCCGTAATTCATGTATTGGAATATCTAAGCTACAATGCTGTTATGTTGGCTACCTGTATGGCTGTAGTGCTCTACACATGTAGAATAAATTTTATTTTATCCTTAACACACATTCATGTGCACTTAATTGAATAGCAATATGAAATAATTGAACAATTGTTTAGGGTGCATTCCTAACAATTTTTTTTTAAATTATAAAAGCAAATTGAAAATCTAGTAAATTCACTTTAGCATGTGTTTTCACATTTCTAATATGAAATAATTTTTAATTTAAATATTAATATTAGAGTGGGGATATTTAAAACCTTATGATATGTAATTTCAAAAGATACTTTGATCGGTTTATTTTATTTAATAAATAATTTATAAATTAAAAAAATGTATCTATTGTTCGACTTTATATCTAATTTTAGCATATCACGTAGTAATCCAATACTTGTCCAGATTCCAACCTAACATGTTTAAAATATAAATGATTATAAATCTACTCATCTAAAAATAAAACATATTTTAAATATCATCGTATAATAAATTGTAATACATAAATTATAAAGGATATTTATCAAAAACACTATTTTTTCAAAAACTTTTTTTGTGATTTTACTATTTTTAATTATACGATTTTGCGACCAATATAACCTCATACAACTAAAATCAACCTCAAATGCAACTTTTTTTTGAAAAAAATTGAAGTTACTTGTAGTTGCATTTGAGGTTGATTTTAGTTGTATCAGGTTGTAAAACCGTATTTTTGCAAAAAAAGTTTTAGAAAATGTATTTTGCAAAATAAAAAAAAGTATTTTTGAAAAAAAATGATAAAATTTTTGGTATTTAAAAAAAAACCCTATTATAAACTAATTATTATTATTTAGATCGATTCACAATTAATAATGCTCAGTTCATGATATCCAATCCCAATCTAGAATTTTCAGACCAGAGAATTTTAAACTTGTTATTTGTAAATGAACCCAAAACCCCTGATCCTTCCCCCGTCTCCCACTCTAATCTCCCTTCTTTTTCATCTTTCCCTTCTTTTTAGTACAAAATTTTATGAATTTTAATTTTAATGACTAAATTGTATTTAAATATCTTAAAAAAAATTAAAGTATAAAATAATATTAACTTTATTTTATTGAAAAATAATTATTTATTGAATAAATTATAGTTTTATCCATCTGTACATATTGGTGAAATAAAAGAAATTATATGTTATTTATTAGCATATTTTAGGGAATTAAAGAAATAATCAAATTACAATAATTAGTTGTAATTTTACTTGTCAAAATATTAATTAGATATTACTTTTAAAATATAAAAAATTAATACAAAGAATAGTGTTAGAATAAAACAGTCTAATATTTTAAGGAATTATTATTTTATTATACATTAATTTTTAGAAAACCAATACACGGTAGATTGTCCGTAAAGATGGTGTATTACAGCATCTCTATTTTCGGGTTGTCAAAAATTGTCAACTCACTATAAATAATAATATTTTATTTTATCTTTCATCAAATGACAATTTTTTATTCTAATAATTGTCATCATATACAAATTTTTCAAATGATTCTCACATTAACTACTTCTCCGGGGTAATGAATATATAATTTTTTTTAGAATAGATACCATTTGTAAATTTATAACTTATTATAAGTAAGGCAAAAGATTAAAGAAAATAAAGTACGAGGAGTTCACATCAAATTACAAGTACTCTATAAACGATATAAAAGCCGTGGTGAGTTCAAATGATTGTAGGGTGAGTGCGTGTCGGCTATTGAAGGGACAGGATTTAACGCACCGCTGGTCAGTTTGGGCCCACAGCTTCAACATTTGCATTGAAAACAGAGACCACGTGTATTCCAGCAAAACATGTTATTCCTTAGTTTCATTCCTTCGTTCATCTTCGACCCACGTGACCTCCCCTCTATTTTGTTTCTTTCCTTTTAACAAACGGGTTTTGGTTCGGAGCATGGTATGGTTGATCAACATTTATTCCGATCGCTGATAGAATACCTATGTACTCGTCTGCGAACGTGGATAGATCAAGTGAAGATAGATTTATAAAAATTTCATATGTTAATACTATTCGCGAAAAATCATAATGGATAGATGGTTCACGACCCTTAATAAATTACTTTAGACAAATTATTCATATTATTTTTTTTCTTATCATTTCTCCAACAACTACATGTTTATAAAAGAATTGTTTTCTATAATATTATATATACAAATAATTAAAAAATTGCACTTATATATTCATTTCAGGTTGAAATTATAATAATATATCAGGCGATGGTATGATTTTACACTTTAAAGCAGGACAAGTTAAATAAATATTACTATTGATGATTACGTTTTAAATTAAATAAATAATAAATATAAAATACCTAATTTGTTTTTAACAGCTGTTCAGGGCCAACCCTAAAGATTTTGGTGTCCCGGAAGAAATTTCGAAATGGTGCATTTTTCTTTAAGGCTCTAATTTTTTTTTGAACACATATATAATAATACATGTATATATATTTTTTGGTGTCCTAAACGGTTGTCTTGATCGCCTTACCCAAAGATCGGCCCTGCAGATGTGTATCAGGTCTTCAACCTATTATTGTTCAAGAGCGAGCGTCCGTTGATACACATACTAGTACAATTGATAGAATATTAAGATCGTTTGAAAGTGTTGTTAAAAACTGTTGTGATGTGATAAAAAGTGTTGTCAGAAAATCAGATGTATGTTTGATAAAAAAAAATTATTTATACATATTTTGAGATATAATATATATAAATAATGTTTTTGGGAATGTTTGATAATGAAACAAATAGTTACTTCATACAAAAGCTGAAAACAACTTTTTACAAAAAATGTGGAGGGACATGCTTTTGGTAACAACATTTTTTAAACAAAAACGTTTTTCCAGACAACAACTTTTAAAATTTACCAAACAACTTTCTGACAACAAAAAGTTATTGTAACTGTCTGTAACAGTAATACCAAATGGGGTCTAAAGTCCTTGCATTTTCATTTGTTTCCCAATGTAATTACTCTCCTATTATCATTAGTCAAATATTCAAATAAAACCAAATTCCAAAAATAAAATCCCAAAATCTCGTAAGAACTCTAAAAGTTTAGGAATAAAGTCAAATAATTTTGATCCAATATAATGTTAAATTGGAGGCGCGGCTCCTCAGATTCAAACAAATTAAAATCTGTAACATTATTAATAAGCTCTAATCCAAATCCAATGCAAGTCCATGCACTAAGCACTTGAAAATTGGTGAGTAATGAGCTACACAGCCCAACAGAAAACAATTCGAACTAACTAGTGGACCAAGTACGTTTACAAAATTTCATAATTCTCACAGTTCAAAATTCATAATTTCATAATTCAAATTTCAAAACATATAAATTAATTTCACAGTTCGCTAATGTCACAAATACCCGGTGACACGATATCATAGGTTCATATTTGTCAATAATGCGCCCCCTATTAAGGTATCATAAAGTGTGCACCCCGAATGTATCATAAAAAACACGCCCTATTAAGGTATCATAAGCTAGTTCCGAAACTATACGCAATTACTAACAGGTTCAAAATGGCAGAGCTAACTGAGAATTTCTTATATCTAAAATAACATTCTTGATCCAAATTTCATAATAAAATATTATAAATATAAAACATTTAGAATAATGCAGAAAGTACAAAAAGTAAACTTACATTATATCCGATGATCACCACCTATACGATACTCCCTCCGTCCCATTGATTTCTATACAAATCAATGGGACACGGAGACCAAGAAAAAGAAAAAAAAATGATAGTGTAATAGTAAAGTTAGGTAAAAAGTGGGTAAAGTGGTGGGACCTATTAATATTTAATAATAGATTTGAGATAGTGGAGGAAAGTAGTGGGTGTAATAGTATTTTTATATTATGAATTTGAGATAGTGGAGGAAAGTTAGTGGGTGTAGTAGTATTTTTAATTATTAAAACTTTACTATTTTTGGAATGTATACAAATGAGAGGGACATCCAAAAAAGGAAAGTGTATAGAATTGAATGGGACAGAGGGAGTATAATTTAAGCTAAACAAAATAATAAATCAATTACTGTATGACCACTTGTAATATCACAGAAGTAAAAGAAATTAAATATATCTCCGATTTCATATTTTTTTTATATGCTATACAAGTATAACACACTACATTCAAAATCGTTAAACTAGTAGGCAGTATATCATAGTTTAGTGACCTGGCCCATTATTTAGAAAAATTATTTAAAAAAACGATACCATATATACACATATTGCATAAATAATGGATAGTCAATATTAACATCTGCTTTTCTAAAAAAAAAGTAATGGTAACATAAATCTTTCAATTAATAACTTTATCATTAAATCTAAAAAATTACATTATATTAATAATATAATATTAATCCATCCTTGTAATAGAACTTGACATTGATATTCTGTACCACAATTGTATAATGAAATAACCACATAATAAATAAATAAAATTTGTTAAAATTATTATTCATATAATAAACCCTATGCATTAAACATGTATTGCATATTGGTGTTATGCCAAAGCTACGCTAACACGTAAAACCAGATGCTCTCTAAAATTCTAAATTTACAAATAAATTATCAAATCAAAGAATAAAATTTAATATATGTGAGCATGCAAATCCAATTTTACAATTCATCTAAATTACATAAATTACCATCGAAGATAGAAGACAAGTTAGTTTACCTTTAATCGCCCCCCCATGCTCTGACGGCTATTTCCTCCATTTTTCTTTTAAGAATATGTAAGTTGTGAGCCTATTTATAATACATTTTTATATGCATATAACAATATATATCCAAGTTGTTTCCGTAGGATAGAAATTGATGTTAGGATAAATTACTCCATACATATCTTATGTAAAAACAAACTTATTCTAAGAATAATCTTAAAATTTTGAAATCATAACCTAAAAAAAATAATCAACACTTTTTATTTTAAACAACTAATAAAATATATTTAATATTTACTATAAAAAAAAATACATTATTTATATGTAAAAAATGTCGGGTATTACATTTCATCTTACGTAAATATCACATTAGTTAAATAATAATAAATTCTGAATATAGTGAATGCACAATAAGAAAATATTCATAGAAATAACTTCACTCCGGATCAAGGGCATTTACTCATTTAATTTAGATTAATTACTTTTGTTAGTTTAACATGAAAAATAAATTATATAATAATTAATAAATAATATATATAAGATTTTGTTCCGTAAAATACTTTTAAATGAAGTATAAATTGAAAACATATATATATCATATAAAAGAGATGAGATATTACATATATATATATATAATTTTAAAATTATTTTTATATTTATTATTTTAAAAATTTGAATTTTTAAAAATTTAATTATATTCTCATTTTTAATATAATAATTAGAAATATATTAAAAAAATTATTTAATAAATATTTTTTTAGTAGGTATAATCTTTCCAAACCTACATGTAAAAGGGAATGAGTATATTACTCAGTGTTTTATGTTTAGGACCGAGGTGAGGAGGGGGAATCTATATAAATTATCGGTTCATCAAATGAATTATACGGAGTATTTATAAATATAAAGCATATGATTATTGTAAAGTAACCATGTCTCGGTGTGTGTCTAATAATGCAACTCTGGTATGATGTCTCCGTGCCACATATTTATCTGGTTTTGTTCCACTAATCCATTAGACATTAGTTGTTTGAAGTCATTCCCCACTTTCTATGATGGAGTATTGCATTATAACGCGAACCGACGACTCGATATGAAAATTTAGTATTTGCTTTTGTATTTTGAGTATAAGAACATGAATGTACATAACTGATATTTAGTGTTTGTTTTGTATTTATTTTTTGAGTACACGACACGAATTAAACGAAATAAAATAAATAAATAATTATTATATATATAAATTTATTAATTTCCTTATAGATATATACATATTTATTTATATAATTATACTAATAATTATTTTATATATAAATTTATTAATTTCCTTATAGATATATACATATTTATTTATATAATTATACTTAATTTTATAATCTTGTATGTAAATATGATGCAAATATATATATACATGTATATATATATTTAATATATATTTATAAAAATATACTTAATAATACAATATTTTAATAGATTTATCTATTTATTTATATATTAATTTTTATTTGATATTACACAAAAATTATATAACACGAAAGTACACAAACATTTTTTTTTTACTAATTTAGCGCTTATCACTTGAATTATCACGGGGAAAATACACTAACACAGACGAAATGGGAGGTCTAAATGCCTAATTATACCATGCATTTTGTGTTAAACCAAAAAGTCAAGTAAAAACTAGAGAAAATATTCTAAACGCAACTGAGCACTGTCTAAAAGCTACACACTTTGCAGTCCCATTACTTTTTATTGATAAACACAAGGCAGAAGCATTTGGGTTTTGATTTTGTGGTGTGAAAATATCTAAAAATAAAATGAGCAGTGAAAAGTGAAAGAAGAGAGGTAAAGTAAAGGGGAGGCAAAAGTCCAAGATTTACAATGGTTGAAATTTGAAAAGGAAGGTGGAAAAAGCAAACCATGATTGAGTTTAGAATAAATGATGGAGGGTGAGTGAGTGTCAAGGGGGGCAAAAGCCATGATTGAGAGAATTGGTACCCCTGACACCACCATGTCATGATTGGACTTCCACAACCCCCTCTTCTACCCATCCTTTCTTTCTATATAACCCCTCTCTATTCTCTTCCATTTCTCTCCATCTGCATCTCCCTGCTTGCTTTAGTCTTCTCTCTCAACTTTCATTCTCTCTTCTCTCTCAGTCTATAATATACATCTGCATAGGCAGCAGTTGTACAACCCATAACAACCTTGCTAGCTTGTAATTTGTTAGATTCTTGAAAAGCATACCTATTTTTCAAGAAAACTAACCCATAACAACCTGAGTTTGTTTGTTGGATTCTTCAAGGTCATTTATTAAAAAAAGCCACTTTATATCAAATAAAATTTATACATCATTACAAGCATGATGATTCATCAAAGAGAAGATCACTTGGGTCTAAGCCTAAGCTTGAACTTCCCTGCTGAAACTCACCAGCCTTCATCATCTTCAACACCACTCCAGTTAAATCTAGCACCTTCCATGACCACTCCATCAACCCCACCCTTCAATCTCTTCCATACCAACAAAAAAGAAACCTCAGGTAACTTTCTATGCACCCACTTAACAAAAGCTCATCTTTGTTTTTCTCACAGGCATTTCATCAAACACATAACACCCATCTTAAAAAGATCAAAACTTTACATCTTTTGTCCTCAGATCTACATCTAACAAGCTCATTTTCTTGCCTTTTTAACAGATCGGAACATTCTTGACGCATGCAGAGTGGAAACGAGGTCGTTCTTGAAGGGAATCGACGTGAACCGGGTACCGGCGACGACGGTGGAGATGGAAGAAGAAGCTGGGGTGTCATCACCCAACAGCACAATATCAAGTGTGAGTGGAAAGAGGAGTCTTGAGAGATCCGAGACTGGTAATGGAGACGATCTTCTAGATTGTTCTAGAGGTTTGATTAATAGTGATGAAGAAGATGGTGATAATTGTAGAAAGAAACTCAGGCTTTCTAAAGATCAGTCTGCTATTCTTGAAGATAGTTTTAAAGAACACAACACTCTTAATCCAGTAAGTACTCATACATACACATACATTAACACGTACGTATAGTTGTGTTTTCACGGGACGGGGGCATTTTGGTAATTTTGCTGATGAGGTTTGTATGTGTTTTGTAGAAGCAAAAGCTGGCCTTGGCAAAAAGATTAGGGTTGAGACCTCGTCAGGTGGAGGTTTGGTTCCAGAATAGAAGGGCAAGGTGAGATATTTGTCGATTTTTTCGAGGGCATTTTCGGTATTTAATAGTCCTTAAAATTGACCTATGAGAATAGGGGAAGAACAAAGGCTTGTATATACTCATAAGAATAAGATCATCAAGATTCTAGAATCTAGATACTCCAATCTATATAAAATTTTGATGGATAGTTGTTTGAAAAAACATTAAAATTGGATAGCTCTAACTTAAAATTAACGTTCATATCAGAGAGATCAAGATCAAACTAGATGAGTGTGTGAATATTTAAATTTCTGTTGTCGAAAATTTCAACTAAAACAAATCCAAACTACTTAGAGTAGGTACTTTATGTACAACTGTCGACCATTTGTGGCTAAGACTAAATATTAGAAAATATTGTTATGTACAGGACTAAGTTGAAGCAAACTGAGGTTGACTGTGAGTTCTTGAAAAGATGCTGTGAGAATCTAACAGATGAGAATAGGAGACTGATGAAGGAGGTTCAAGAACTGAGGGCACTCAAATTATCCCCACAGTTCTATATGCAAATGACCCCTCCCACAACCCTCACCATGTGCCCTTCATGTGAACGTGTCTCGGCTCCACCATCGTCTTCAACCGGCCCATCCTCCACACCTGTTGAGACCCCACGGCCCCACCATTCGGGTTCTAGTCACCATCGTGTCCCTTTTAATCCATGGGCCATTGTACCACCTGCTGGTCACCGATCGTTCGATGCAGTTCACCATTGATCAAGGGTAGTGTGGTCATTTAAAAGTTGTGGAAAATACAATGGAGAAATGAAGAAGTCTCTCTAGGATATCATGTTATGATTATGGTTATGTAAATTATCTAGGATTTGGTTGTTGAAATGTGATACGGTAGGGTCTCAATATGTTTTGGAGTATTGAGACCCCCTACCCTGTTTAAGTAATAGGGTAGCTTTTTAGTCTTAAATCTTTGGTAGTACTAATTCTTCTTCCCTATTTTAAGGGTGGAAGTTTTTGTTTTGGAAACTTGGGGAAGGGAGCTTTGAATGTAAAGTTATCTCTAATCATTTAGTATTAAACCTATTAAGAAATGAGTTGAGTACTTGAGTTTTACCTAATGAAGTTTATTATCATGATTAAAACTTTAAATTAATGAACAAAGGTTGGTTCTGATCAGGATTTGACATTATTAACCACTAGAAAATAACAAGATCATGCATCCATGTTTAAACAAATAATCAGTGATGAATGATGATGGTTAGGCAGACCAGAGTGATAGGAGCTGAATTTTAGAGTATGTCATGAAGAGTGATTGAATTTGATGTGCTACTATTTACTATACTTGGATGGAATATGTTAAACAAAATATAGGAAGGAGTGAGCATTGAACAGAAAGAGAGGTTTGGAATGAAGCCCAACATCATGAAAACTGGTGAGAATGTGATGTATGATGGACATGTATGGTGGAAGCTGATGCACTACTAGGGGGCCCATATTCAATTCAAAAGTTGGGCCTGACTCTTGAGCAACCAGATTGGAATTATGATAGGTTTGCAGCGTGCCAGTGTATATGAAGAACATATTAGCTGACTTTTGTTTTCTGGAACATGCTTTATCAACTGAACTATTTGTCTCTATGATTACAAAAATATACTCTACTACGAGTCTATGACATTTTCTTATCCAAGTAGAGGCAGTGACAAACTGACATTGACCGGGTAGCAAATTATGATTTTGGAGTTATTTCTTTGTAATTTTTACCATGCTCAGGTGTAGCCTGTAGAATAGGATTAGTTGAATCTATGGGTCATTAAACAACTTCCTTTTGTAAAATTTTAGATCTAAATGTCATGACTTCCTTGAGTGACTAGAGAAGACTAAAAGATGATTTTTGCCTGCAGTACAAAGCGTTTATGCACTAGCAGGAGGGTTCGGAAAAGGTCCAATCTAAAAGAAGAACAGAAGAAGAAAGGTATGGATTCTGTGTTTCGAGAAAGCAGTCTATAGTGTTAAAAGTTGATTCAAAATCGTTAGTGTTAAAAGGTGCAAGACTCTAAAGTCTAAAGTTAATTTGAAACCTGTGTTGCAAACTTCTCTTATCTAATTGATACACGTTGACAGTGTGATTTATACTAGTAGCATACATGATTACGCGATGACAGTATGATTAATAATATGCATGGTGAACTAACTGGATTAGAAAGGGTTGTTTGTTCCCGGGTTGATATCTTAATAACATCATATACATCTTCCATTCAGGTTATTCAGTATATCAAAACTTGTAACTAAAATTTCCAAAGTTGAGAACATAACCAACAACATGATGAACTAATCAAGTAAACCACGCTTCTGTATTACCATGGTCAATAATACACCATAAAAAGAAAAACACATTGATCATTAGAATATATAGTTGATAAAATGATTCAGAACATCTCTTATGCCACATCGACCACAGGCCCATAACTGTCACCTCATTGTGTTCGTTTGTACCTGCCCTGTAGATTTTCGTACTGATGCAATTCTCTGAAGCCGAATCTGCTCACGAAATTTAGCTATAAATTCATCAGCCTTTTTATCAACATCAGGTCCCCCATCACTAGCACTGTTATGTGTATCTTGTTGATTCATGGAGCCTGATAATTCTTCAAGTTCGTCATCACCATCATCATCTGTCTCAGAATCTTCATCTTCAGTTTCAAGAAGAACATCTTCAACAAAGTTTTGTTTCTTCTCCTCATTTGGAAAATCAGAAAAAGTTTGGTTAGGCATGAATGAGGGATTGTCACGGATAATTTTATCTGGATAGCCTCTATTCTTGATGAATGTTGTCTCAAAATCTTTTCCTCTTTTCTCTTCCATTACATTCACAAAGTCATCGTCAGAACCTCCACCTTTAGCTGCCCTTTTCATTTCTTCATCACGTGTTTCAACGTACTCACTCATAATTGAACCATCGCTCGAAGTTCTAGTCCACCACTCTGCCCCATCCCCTGTTTTTGAACTGTTTTTCAAATCCTCTCTGTTGTTCCCACTCAATTTGTTTGGCACGCTTCTAACACTTCTTTTCAAATCCTTTCTACGGAAAATTTCATCTTTTTTGTCACTAGAAGTTGATGATGATAATCGAGATTTATGGAAAAATGGCGGAGGTGGTGGTGGTGGAGGAATAGGCAACGTAGACTTGCGAAAACTCTTTCTCCTCACCAAATCTTCGATATTTTGTGATTGTAAATCAGATGATAAAGACGGTGTTGGAGAAAGATTTTTTGGTGATGAATTGGACTTTGAAATAGAATTTCGAAATGATTGAGAGCTGAAAGTATGTGACTCGATCTTGTTTGATTTAGGTTCCTCCATTGAAGGGGGCAAAGTATAAAATGGATTTTCCATATCATCTTTCACCTCCAACCTTCCTGATCTTGATCTCCATGGGATTGGTGAACGAAGAACAATATTTTCTTCTTTTTTAGGAGGCGGAGTTGAACCTCCTCCTACTTCCCCTGTTATTGATTTACTAGAACTTCTTGAAAATTGCTTTGAACCCGAATTCGAACTAGACCTATCTAGGGATACACCTTTAACACTAGACTCTTCAGGGTGAGAAACTCGTGATTTTAGGCTTCTAACAGGCAAAAACAACGTCTTTTCGCCTAAGCGGGTATGAGTGCTTTTCTGTTCTTGATCAAGAACAGAGTTCTGTGGAGCTACAGTAACCATTGGTGGTTCACCTCTATAATATTGAGAATTCCAAGTTTGAACTTTATTTTCGCAAGTACTGGACGGGCTTTCAGTTTCATCATCAAAAACTGATGAAACCTGAAGCAATCCAGACACATATGATTGAGCATTATCAAATTTAGAGCTATGTAATTCCTTTTCTGTTTCGTCGTTTCGCTTGCTAAATAATCCATAAGAAACAGCAATACCAACAAAGATAAGCTGGAGAATTTCCCAACTTGTAGTGTGTAAAGTTTGATTGATGAAATCAGGGGCTTGTGAAGGGAAAAAAGGGAGTACAAGTAGAAAAATCGACACAATGACAATTTTGTAGAGAAATTGGTTGTAGAACTTACTTGGGTTTTGAGGATTTTCTTGGACTTTTGAAGAGGCCAGTCTTTGTTGTTTGGAGATAATTGAGCCTGTTTCTGCCATCGGAAGACTCGGCTTTGTTTTGGACCTTGTCAATGTTCTTAAAGCATGTGAAATTAAACCAAAGGATGAAGGATTTAGAAGACTTAGAGGGTAAGGAAAAGTATAGAAAATGAGAGAGTGAAGAGGAAAGTTTTGGGGTGGAGTGAGCTTATTATAACCTATGCTTTAGTAACTTTAACCATTTTAATCCATTTCCATTCATACCCTTTTCTCCTTTTAATACTTCTATCTCATTCTTTATTCTCATGTTTTGATATTCCAATCCTTGTAAATTTTCCAAATTCATGTAATTAGGGTTGTTCAAAGGGCGTGGTCTTGATAAATACAACATTTTTACTTGTACGTGCAAGGGCTAAGGTCTACGTGCTTTCATACTTTCCAATCTTATTTCCATGTTTAAGTAGAACTAAAGTGGTGCATTTCACCCTCTTCAGATCCAACTCTCGAATGATATACCGCGCGATATATTTGATTTGGTTTGAATGTTTGGTCAGATATGTTTAATTTAATATAATTTATGTAATTAAGGTGGTTAAACATGTTTTACACTTTATAAGTGATTAACAAGTAGGATTAGAATATTTTTTGAAGGGTGTGAAGGAGAATTTTGGTAATGAGGAAATATGTGAGTGGGGCAAATAGGTTGCGTGGATGTGATGAGGATTCCTTTCTTTTGGAATGCATACGCTAAGCTTTTTGTTGGTTCTTGTTTTCATTCATTTTAAAATTAGTAAATTACAACCAGTAGTACTAGTGTTTCTGTTTGGAGGGCAATGCTTTTCTTTACATTCTGCATTTCACAAGTCTGCTTGTCTAGAGCTTGTATTAGATGCTCTACAGGAATAATTAGGACCATATCCTTTACTTTCTTTCTGCATTTCAAAAATATACAGTGCTGAAATTCCAACTTACCTGTTTTCAACTAAGTTCAACTCGTTTAGTCTAAAAGAAAGTTCTGATGAGTTCAAGCTCGTTGAACAAAAGTTACATAGGAATATAATGGCATTGTAATGGTCAATTATGTAATTTTCATTCCGCAAGGTCACGAGTTCAAACATATATTACACAACATTTATGATACAATGATAACACTGGTTTACCTATACCGGCCTGCAGAACCTATAGTGTTACATTTTGTATGTTACTAGAACATCATGGTACTCATGTACTCTAAATTTCATGAAATTCTCACTTCTGAGGCTGCAGAAACTTGGCATGTAAAGTGCACACCAATAGTATTGATTGATTAAAAGAAACACTGCTTGGTTGGAAGGAATAACATGAATAACAAATGTAATAAACAGTTGTAAGAAATATTAAAATTCCTAATATTTGTGATAGTAATGCATTTATTTATTGAAAAATGTCCATTTGGTATCGGTTATGTAACAAGTTCCAACTCGGCAGGGGCGGATGCATGAAAAGATCTCAAGTGGGGAACCAGATTATTTTTGAGAATGCCTTCTTATAAAATTTAATTTTAATGGCGGCACATCGATATTTTTGTAAAATTTTTATGGTGAAATTTTGAAAATAAAATGTTTGAGGGCCCTTACTAGATCCGCCCTGTAACTCGGAAACAAATTCTCTGAAAAAATAAAGATTTAACTATTTACAACTATATACACGTATGTAATGACGAAAAGTAAAAACAATGCTTCAATTACTTTATCAAAGTAAAGAAGATTCCCCGTGTTCTCCGTAAGCACAGTTTAATACTTATCAACCACATAATACAAGCAGATTAAGGTATGGAAATGTGGTGTAGCAGCCCACTTTAGAAAAAAGAGGAAATGAAGAAAGAATAAACAAATGCAGGCCTTGTATTCATCGAATAATCGAATGTAGCCACATGATTGTCGGATACGAATGATGTTGTTGCGTACTAATGTACACACATGACCAAAATCTTGAATTTTAATGGCTGTAAGTAAACTTTGGAAAATCAATTGGTTCATGCGAAAGAGATGAGGATAATACATACTAATAAAGTGCATAATCTTTTTCTCAAGTGGCCGAAAGTATTGCATTGAAACTAATATTTAGAAGACATTTGGTCCATGGTATTTCTGTCGAGTTAGAATGTATTTTATACTCCTGTGTCATCACAGTGTCAGCGTGAGGAGAGAAGATTTTAATTGGTTCAAATTATTGAATACAAAAAGGCAAAGAAATTGAAAGTAATTTTATTATTTAATTTAATCATATAAATTCCTAACAGCAAACACATTCCCTAAAGTCTACCGCAATACACAAGATCCCATATTAGCAATGGAAACAGAGAAATTAAAAGTAAAGTCAGTTATAACCAAGCAAAACCAAGTTCTCCACTAGAAGACTTGTGTGTATTTGCTGACTACTGAAATCAACATCAAAGAGCTGAACATAAATCCGATAGATCACCCTATTCACATTCACTAATCACTACTAGAATGCTTTATCAGTATTATTTCATCATTATTCCTGATAAAACCCTGGGTCCACCAATCCCAAATTTCATCAAACTTATCAAAATCAACTGCAATTTTCTTCATCCAACGACCATCCTTTATTTCAGCTTCTTTTTCCAGTATCCATGTCAACAATTTGACCGTCACTGAAGTCTATATAGAAAAGAGACGGGCCACTAAATTTTTGAACAAGAGTGACCTTCGAATCATCCATTTCCTTAGAACATTGTGGCGGCAACATAATCTCTCGAATGATCTCATTCTCTATATTGAAACAAACAATTACTGTTAATTGATCAGGTGTCCTTCCTCGATATGCAGCACGATTTACAACTATTGAATCCTCCTCGAGGCACTCAAATCCAGCAAAATTATTTTGCTCATGGTCTTCCAAGAATTAGTATTTGGAGCATCTCCGAAACCTTAAGCTGTTAAGTGGAGCTTACCACTCCAGGATCTTATATTCTAACACTCCATGAACTCAAAAATCCAGTTTTGGATTAATTTACCGGCCTCTAAAACCTTAATCTAAACGGGTTTCCTTTCCTCAGCATGATATTTTTTAATTTTGATTACTTTGTAATCATCAATTTTAGGTAAATATCCAAAAGCTAAGCACAAAGGGACGACATAATGGATCGTGATGAAGTATTGAATATTCATGACCATTTGATATTTTATTATTATTATTTAGGCTGGACCTCGGACAACCTAGAATAAAACTCATTATTACTTGGGCTCATTTGATATCCTAAATATTCAGGAATTGGCCGTGAAGAATATTGATTACATTGTTTATGACTAATTTACATTTTGCATCCCTTTAATTTTCAATAATTACATTTTGGGTCTCATATTTTTCAAATAAACACTTTGAATCCTAGAACTTTTAAAACCGTCTCACTTTACACCCTTCGAGTTAACTTCCGTCATTTATCAACGTTAATTTCATATTCTGGAGGATTAATATGGGTAATTAATATTTAAATAGTTATTTCAATGTTCATATTTTTTTGATTAATTTGTGTTCAATTCATTTCAACCATGTAAATGAGATATTAATGGTGAATTGAACACAAATTAATCAAAGAAATATGAATATTGAAATAACTGTTTAAATATTAAGTACTCATATTAATCCTCCAGAATATGAAATTAACGTTGATAATTAACGGAAGTTAGCTCCAGGGGTGCAAAAGTGAGACATTTTTAAAAATTCCGGGATGCAAAGTGTTGATTTGAAAACTATGAGACCTAAAGTGCAATTATTCATAACCAAAAGGGTGCAAAGTGTAAATTAGTCTATCAATAAACATAAAGAAATACAATGGCCATAATGACTGCGAAAAAAAATATAATTATTTTTTTGATATGTTGTGAATAGAGATACTCCTTCGTCCCCAATTACTTGTCCTCATTGTTTTTTGTGCAGTCCCCAATTACTTGTCCTCATTGTTTTCTGTGCAGTCAAACTAACTAATCTTTGACTGCAATTTAAAAGTAATATATAATTAAAAAAATTAAAATTTTATATTATTAGAAACTATATATAATCTACTTTAAAATTTATTTTTTATTTTTTTAAAATTATAAAAGAATAATTTCTAATTTGTAGTAAAAAACTAGTCAATTTGATCGTAAAAAGTCAAAAAAGATATGTAAAAGGGCACAGAGGGAGTATCATTATACTCCGTAGTAAAGAGTTTGTATCAGATGATGTGGCTGTTTGAGGTTCCTTAAATTTAAAATAAGTTAATTATTTCATATTTTTTTTACATATGTTCATATTTTTAAAAAATAAATATTTATTTTAGAATTTTAAAACCAAATATTATTTTTAAAATAAAAAATAAGTTATTTATTTTTAAAAAAAATACATACATACATATTTTTTCTAAAAATAAACACTTATTTTCAGAAAACAAGTCAAAACAAACGGGATTGATATATACCATGATTTCCGAACTAACATAAATTTGGTAAGAGAAGATGCGGCGTGAAGATATCTTCGGAGCAAGAATATAGTATTAGCCAACATTCTGGTTTGTTTTTTATATTGTATTATTTTGTACTAACATTTTTTCAGTAGGAATTAATTCAATAATAAAAATTCATATGTCATTTATAAACATAGTCACGTTAGATAAAAATAAAATAGAAACAATAGCTAATTAATCTATTTTTTTAGATACAATCACACCATTTTGTTAAAGATAATATAGTTACATGTACCCGTTTTATTATATCTAGTTGAAACTAACATATCGACCATCATTGCAATTGCCTAAAAACTTTCATTACTAAATCAAAAATCATATTCTCACAAATAAGGTAAAGAAACACCAAAATTCTCACAAAAGAGAGGTTACAATCAAACCCAAATTGCAAATTAAAACTAAAATTACAAAATATAAACAAACCTTGGATCCAGAAAACGAACCGAAAAAACCGGATCCCTTGAAACCTAAAAATCACCCACTTGATCGGAGAAAACAGAAAATCCAGATACTCTGACGGTGTTTTATCTAAGATTTTTTATTTTATTTTTAAAAAAAGATGATAAAAATCAAATTTTAATAGTAAAATTTGCAAGAAAAATGAAAGAAAACCAGAATATCGGGATTTTCCAATGGAGAAAACTGAAAGAAGCCGGTGACTATGTTCGAGGAAGAAGCGCTGAGCACAGAAACTGGGCTTCTTGATAAATTTATTAACCCGACTTAAATATCGATTCAAATTCTAACAATCGATTATTAAAATTTTAATGATATAGCATAGAGGTGGTTGTCCCTAATATGCAAGGCAACAGATTAGACTTATTTCACGAGTTAAGTTTGTTTATAAGAAAAAAGTATTTAAATATTACTCCTCGGTCTCTTTAGACCTTCTCCAATGCAAAAGCCTAAGTCCAATTTTTTTGGGACCCATATATATGCCACATAAATAAAAGTTGTTTTTATAAAAAATTTGTCCAACTTCCTCCAATGCAAAGTCCACCATTAATAGGTCCCACTTATTTACTTTATGTATTATATTTTATAAGTATTAAAGATTAAATATAATTTCTTTTACTATAATAATATATAAATTAGATTGTGAACAATTATTTCAAAAATAAAATACATAATTAAGAAAAAATCATAATTAAATTAAATTACATAATAAAAAATATATATATTACAAGAACATTACATATTAAATAAATTAACGATTATTATGAAACAACGAGATATGCTCAATCAAATCAGCTTGTAGTTGGCGATGTTTTTGTCTGTCACGAATTCGAACATTATTTGTAATATACCTTTCATAAGGGGCAAAAGGTTCTTCCTCTAGGTTCGTTTGTGATAAACCATTTGTTGCATCATCGTAAGTTGGTAGCGGGCCAAATGGAGTGACATATGTGTCTCTCTCATCCTCGACAATCATATTATGTAATATGATACAGGCTCTCATTATTTTAGCGAGATCTCCTTTGTCCCAAAATCGTGTCGGACTGCGTATAATTGCAAATCGTGACTGTAACACACCAAATGCTCGTTCTACATCTTTTTGCTGGCCTTCTTGATATTTTGAAAATAATCTTCTCTTATCACCTTGGGGACGTGGAATCGTTTTAACGAAGGTTGCCCATTCAGGATATATTCCATCTGTTAAATAGTATCCCAAATTATAGTCATTACCGTTAACATTGTAATTTACTTCAAGAGCACGACCTTCTAACACTTCATCAAATACTGGTGACCGATCTAACACATTTATATAATTATTAGAACCAGCAACTCCAAAAAACGCATGCCATATCCATAGGTCCGATGAGGCAACTGCTTCAAGCAAAATTGTCGGGACCCCTTTATGGTCACTCATGAACATTCATTTCCATGCTTTAGGACAATTTTTCCATTGCCAATGCATGCAATCAATACTGCCCATCATACTGGGAAATCCGCGATCCTCACCCATTTTTAGCAGACGTTGTACATCATTTGAGTTTGGCTTTCGCAAGTACTCACTCTCAAATATCAGAATAACATTAGTAACAAACTTTTTCAAGCATTCAATCGCGATTGACTCACCAATACACACATAATCATCAACAGCATCTGCAGATATTCCATATGCCAACATACGCATGGCCGCCGTACACTTTTGTAAAGGTGATAGACCTTTTCTTCCCAATGCATCAATCCTTTACTGAAAATATGGATCTAAATTTGAAAGAGCATCCACAATTCGAAGAAAAATATGTCTTCCTATTCGATACCTTCTTCGGAATGTCTCAAGAGGATACACTGGATTTTCTGAAAAATAATCCCCCATTAAACGATCGTGGGCTGCTTCACGGTCTCTGCTTATCACCCTTCGTTGCGTGGATGATGAACCATCTACATAAAGTCGATTAAAAAGTTGTATTCGACGTTTTTCCATTGAATTGTCTTGTAACATCTCTTCAATGATTTCTTCAGCCTCTACAAAGTTGTAATCCATATTGTATACTTTGTTGATGATTGTGAATGATGAAAATGAGTTATAAAATAAAGTTGAAACGAATATGTTATATAGAGAATAAAAGGAATACATTCCAACGGCTAGTACAAGAAAAACAAGACAATGATTAGCTTCCAACGTCTACATTACAAGAAGAAAAAGACAAATACTACATTCCACGGCTACATTACAAGAAGAAAAAGACAAATACTACCTTCCAACGGCTACATTACAAGAAGAAAAAGACAAATACTACATCAATCTTGATTTCACTTCAGCAAGCATCTTGGCGTGAATCTCCCGTTGAGTATCATTCATTATAGTTGTATCGGCCATCAAAACCCTTAAATCTAAATCCTTCTGTCGAACATCATTAAACTTCTCTATTAGATTTAATTTTCTAGTCATATCGGCCTTCAACTCTTCGTACTCATCCTCTAGATCTTTTTTTGCTTTTTCCTTTCCCTTTCCATTTCCCTTCTTAGCCGCATTTCTACCTTTAGGACGAACAGGAGATTCCACAACATTCTCATGATTCTCACCATTCATCGATGATGAATAAGCTCCGGAGTCACTTAATTTAGTTCTCTTTCCACTTGACGTTGGAGTTCTCCACTTAGGCTGTCTTCGAAGCTCGCTCCAATGTAGTTCAAAATTCGACTTCTTTTTATATTTAGTTTTGTGGAGATCGTGAGCTGCTTCAATTATGTTGTCTAAGTTTGAACCACTTTCTATTCTTCGTTCAACTTGTTCGTAACACGACCCATATCGTTGAGTCTCTTCGTTTATTCGTTGCCATCTTTTTTCATAGCTATAGCTCCTCTTTTGACAAGTCCGGAATCACTTTCTTCACAATATTGGCGAATTCGATCCCAAAATGCTTCACTTTTTTTATCTGCACCGATTATAGGATCAGTTGAAACATTCAACTTCGAAAGCATGCACTAATTAAGAGTTTATCTTCTCTCCAGTTCCACTGAGTTATACCCTCTCGCACATTTTCAACTTCGTTAACATCATCATTAAGATCGATAATGTTTTGTAGCATCGAAAGCAGAAGCTTGTGAGTGTGGAGAATTTTCATTGCTAACGGGTGTTTGTTGAGTTCCGAATTGTGGAGATATATTTTGAAAATTTTGGATAAAAGGAAATTGAGAATTTTGAGGATACGGAAAATATGGATTTGGAAAAGGAAATTGAGAATTTGGAGTTTGGAGTTTGAGGATTGTAATTTAAATTTTGTGGGGTTGAAATTTGAGAATTATCAATATTTGGATTTTGGACATTCATAAAATAAGAATTTGGAAATAAATATGGATATTGAGTATTCAAGAATTGAGAATTTTGTGGGTTTGAAGAATAATAATTGTTTGGATTCATTTTTGGCAAGGAAAAAATGTAAGCTCAAATTTTTTAAGAGGAAGAATTGTGAAATTTTTTGATAAGTTAATTTAGTATTTATAGTGAAAAAACATTAGAACGTTATGTTTTTAAAGCTATTCTAACGTTAATATTTACGTTGGAGCAGTAGTATTATTTTTGTACACAAATTAAAGTTACTGCATGAAGAGACACATCACACTAGCAAAAAAAAGAGTAAAAGCTGAGGAGTTAGCTGTGGCCATCAACTTGGGCTCCGGCCTAGCCACTTTTTTACTCCAACACATATACATAAAACTGGATCCTTTTCACGGTTTCCCATACGACACTTGGGCCTGCATTGGAGAAGGTTTTAGATGTTCACTTGTTTATTTGTAGTGCAATCAAATTGAATTATCTTTGACTATAATTTAAAAATAATATATAATTAAAAATAATTAATATTTTATATTGTTAAAAAGTATATATAAATCTATGACTGTATTATAAATAATAAAAACTTCCAATTAGTTTCTAAATTGAAGTTAATGTCATAATATATTTCAATTCATTAAATTTTATTAAATCTAATAAGTTTCTATATTTACCTAAATATAATAATTGATAAAATTTAAAACTGTTGTATCACCGAATTTCATATTAGAGATGTTTCTTTACTCTTATTTGATGAGTATAAACAAATATATATTTTCAAAAAAAATTATATATTTATAGTACTGTATTTTTTTATAAAAAAAAAACTTATTTTTACTGAATTTAATTTAATACTCCACTACGGTATCTTGGATAGATACAAACCAGGCCCACATATCCATATAACCACTTTTCCCAAACCTTTTTTAGATCCCCAGTTCGACGACCTTCGAGTACAAATTAGGGCTTTTTCTTTCTGCCCTCCAATACAATTCTTCTATAAAATTGATTTTGTTTCGTGAATACTCGAATTATTTATGTAATTTTCCATATTATTGATGCATGTTCTTGATTATATTTGATATTTTCTATTATTTCTGTGTAGGATAAATTAGAAGTGCATATGATGATAAAGTTTGCATCTTTATGTATATCTAAGGTGTGAGTTTGTAAAAAGAGGAATTATTAGAGTGTTTTTGTGGATCTTTGCATTTTAATTAAGCTTTTAGTGAAAAAGGCTATTTTTTATTTCTTGATTTGCTGAGTAAGTGGTATATAAGATAAGTATAAGATAAGATGTATATAAAGGAATT
Organism: Oenanthe sinensis; assembly: GCA_028671895.1. Taxonomy (NCBI): domain Eukaryota; kingdom Viridiplantae; phylum Streptophyta; class Magnoliopsida; order Apiales; family Apiaceae; genus Oenanthe; species Oenanthe sinensis. The sequence goes on along the minus strand of CM053812.1, from coordinate 26,167,143 downwards.
GAGTGAAGGGGTGGGGTTGGAGGATGAAGTGTTAGCTGATGAGGAAGTGTTGGATGGCGGCATGGTGGTTTTTGATGCAAAGAGGGTTCTGGTGGGAGCGGGGGCTCGCGCTTTGTTTTATCCTACACTTTTGTATAATGTTGTTAGGAATAAACTTCAGACTGAGTTTCGGTGGTGGGATCGGATTGATGAGGTACCCGTTTGATCCCAAATTTATTTGGCATGTGTAATTTAATTGTTCCGTTTTGGTACTTGTTTGCCTTGTGATGAGGTTTTTTTTGCTGCTTATTATGTTTTTGATGAATAAGCATAGGGTTTGCTCTGTTGTTAATGTGTGTTTTTGTCATGCAATTGATCATCATACGGCTGACTAGTTTTAAGTTTGTCTTAAGGTGTTGGTACAGCTGTATTGACTATAAACTGCTTAGATTGATATATGGAAACTAGTTTATAAAAATTTACATGGTTAGTCTGTGATCAATATGTAGATACTGCTGGATTGTAATTTGCACCAGGGCATGTCCCTTTGGAATGATTTAGAATAATGTAATGTGGGTGTATATTGGTTCGTAGGAACAATGATGAGTTGTTCTCCACTATGAATAAATAGACCCTCATTTTTAGTAATCTTTTTGCTGTTTTCCTTGAGCATGTTAGGTTACAACTGTGCATTCTGTATGGCTATGCTCTAATCAGTATTCAGTATTATGTTATTTGAGATACTTTTTTCTTCATCTAAAATTCGAACTTTTCTTTTTTACATTTTTTATGGTGTGAAACATCTATTTTCAGTTTCTTCTACTGGGTGCTGTGCCGTTCCCATCCGATGTCCAAAGGCTGAAGGAGCTTGGTGTTCAGGGAGTGGTAACCCTGAATGAGTCATACGAGACTTTGGTTCCAACAGCTTTATATCAAGTGAGTCTATTGTTTTATGAGATGCACTATTTGCGAGACTTTTTAAAAACTAAACCAACCTATTCAACAAGTTGATTGTGTTCCTTATTTTGAGCCGCATATATAATTTAAATGCTTATTTGTGTTAAATCAGACTTCATGGATTATTTAGAGATTTTGGTTTATCGTATCTGCTGGTTTAAAATGTTCGAGGTTTTGTATTATGTAGAGATTTTGCTGTGCTTGGTTGATTATATGTGACAAGTTGCTTTCTTCTATTGCTAATAATTGTGAAAAGCATGCTCAAGCTTAAGCTTGCGTCAAAATAGAGCCCCTCTCAAAATGCATCGCTTGAGTGCTAATAAGTGTGAAGTCTACAATTCATGCGCTCCTACTAAATATTTTGTATTAATTTTGGTTTTGGTGTTCATCTAATTAGATTTTTGTATATTTGAAAATTCATATATCCAAAATACATTTAGTTCGATATTCAAATAAGTAAAAATGAATGACGAGACCATAGAAAGTGAGAAGAACTTATACAACAACATTAATTTATAGTCAAATAGGTGATATTATAAAAATCTATTTAATACGTATAATAGAAGGATTATATACTCTTACAGATTGCAGTTGCAATTGATTGCATATTGACTAAAAATCAATGTTGTATATTTGTCTAAGTTTCCCTCACTTTCTATGGTCGTCGTCATTTGTTTTCGCGTATTTGAATATAGAACTAAGACCCCATTTGGGATTGTTGTTAAAAAATGTTGTGCCGTGAGAAAGAATTCTCAAAAAGCCGGAAAAAGTGCACTTAGAAAAATAAGATGATTGTTTGGTAATATTTTTGATATGTGCATGTTTTGAGATATAATATAAAAAAACATTGTTTTTAGGGAGATTTGATAGTAAACCTGTAGTTGGAGAAAATGTAGTTGGTTTTCAGCAAAAGCTGAAAAATTGTTTTTTACAAAAACATGAGTGCCGTTTGGGATTTGCTTTCTCTAACTTTACCAAAAGCATTTTTTTAGAAAGCAGCTTTTGAATTTACCAAACAGTTATTTAAATGTTTTTCGGGCAAATGTTGTGTTGATATTGTGGCAATACCAGACGAGGCCTAAATTTATTCTGGATCTAATTCAATTTTATAAACACAAAACCAAAATTAATAATTAGTAGGAGCGCATAAATTGGTGACATTACTTGTCACATGATATTTTATTTTCAGAATATTTATCTAACTTAAAATAATACTCCCTCCGTCCCACCCACCCAATTGTTATCCTTTCGGAGAGAAGGTTCGGCACGCATTTTAAGGTGCATATAAAGTATAGTTCCATAACTTATTTTTAATTTTTTTTTCTGAATAAAAATTTAAAAATAAGTTACGGAACTATACTTTATATGCACCTTAAAATGCGTGCCGGACCTTCTCTCCAAAAGGATAACAATTGGGTGGAACGGAGGTAGTAGTAATTTTGCCATGATAATTTCTGTCACTTATCTTTTGGTGTAAATTTTTTAGCATTTTCTTCCGTCTGTCATAAAATGTTCTATCTAAATTTTTTAGGCTCATGATATTGACCATTTGGTGCTCCCAACCAGAGACTATCTTTTTGCGCCATTATTGACAGATATTTCAGAAGCCGTGGACTTCATTCATGGTAAGATTTTAGCTTTCAAAAAACGTCTTTATGGATAATATGTAAACTTGACTATTCGGTTTAGTCTCTAAACTCTCTACTCTTCATATCAATAAAAATACTAACGTGTACAGAGGGTACTCTTTAATTTGATGATATAGGTTTTAAGATGGAAGGTGGATTTGATTTTTAACTGTCTTAAGCTATTATAACATGTGTAGATGTGTAGAATCAGACGGGTAAGTTGTTCAGTGTAGTATTAGTATTGATCTACTGGTGCAATTGTTCGTTTTAGTTTTGTTTTCAGCATCAATACATTAGCATTCCTTACAGGTTAGAATCGGATAATTGGGACGATGAGATGGATGCATATCTAATTAAAGGTTAGAATTGGATAATTGTCACAAGGTTAAAAGCTTATATTTTAGATGCTTTGTTTTCAGTGTTAATATCAACTTGTATTTTGTTGTAGTAATGTGATAAATGATAATTGATATGTACTTGGGCAGTATTTTTACTTATGCTTGTGATCTTTCCTTTTTCCTGTCATGTATTCGTTATAACCTATGTTACTCGGACTCGGCTAGAAGTGTCCCACATGGATACGTGTCCAAGTATTAGACTCAGCAAAATTTTAAAAAATATACATGTTTTTGGCCTAAAATAAGTGTCCAAGTCCGAGTGTCCATGTCCGAGTGTCGAGTGTCCGACACGGGTACTTGAAGGTAAAATGAAGAGTCCTAGTAACATAGGTTATAACGAACTTGATATTTTACTAATTGCCTATTTGGCAGTGTCCACTATTTTTGGTACAGTTTGTGTACTACTAACCTATAAGCCCCCTTGTTTTAATAGAGAAGACATTGCAAGGGAGAACTACCTATGTACACTGTAAAGCTGGTCGAGGACGGAGTACAACTATTGTAATCTGTTATTTGGTGAGTGCACAGTATTAGGAGAAAGTATTATTTGTATTTATGGAATTATTTTTTAGAAGTATAATGAAGGATTATCTCAACATAATTCATTTCCACTATAAAAAAATATTTATATATTTTTGTTACAGGTGCAACACAAACAGATGACACCTGGTGATGCTTATGATTATGTGAAATCAATACGACCAAGGGTACTATTGGCCCCTGCTCAGTTACAGGTAGGCAATTGTCGATGTTGGAGTTTCTGTTTGTTTTAGTCTGAATTAGATGAACCTAATTAACATGGATGGAAGATAAATGCTCTTAGATTTTTGTTCTTTGTATTTCCTCTAGGGCATCCACAGGGTATACTTTGAAATTGTGCATGCCAATTGGTATTGCCAATCTTCGACATAATAACTGTCACGTTGGACAATGTGTCAATATTTTAGCGTTCTATTTTAATTTTAATGCACACTTGTGCCTTGAAAGGAGAAATGCATGTTATGATGCTGCATTGCTGCCAGATTTGATACAGGATCATATCACTTGTTTGTGTATCATATTAACAGTTTTATAAGGTTTGTCATAGGTATGTGAAGGACTATGTAAGAACCCACAGTATAAGCTTGCAAATTCTTGTACTCTAACACTATATCTTAGTGCAATGAGAATAATGAATCATCTTGATAACTTGACATGATTGTTTATGTGATTGCAGGCTGTTCATGAGTATTACAACCGTAAAGTAAATAAATTGTTTAGTTCAAGCCATATTAAGATGTGCAACTTGAACCACATGACCGATACAGTAATGATACCTCGGAGTTTTACAGCAGCAGATCTCTTTGCATTTGATGATGGGTCAGTAGTTTTAGTTACCAATGCAGATCTTGACGGTTATAATCCAAACAAAGAATCTGGTGGCAAAAGCCGTGATATTTGGGCAGATCTGAGTCTAGTTTACAGGGTTCGAGGAGCTGGTCGAGCAGCTTTAACGAGTCTATCATGCTTGTGGCTCCGCTACAACACTGACAAAAAGGTGGCAAGTAAACAACAGCTGCGTCAAGAGCGCAGCTGTATGATGAGTAATCGAGTGGAAGGCTTTACCGTAAATATTCATGTCTACTGACTTACTGAGTAACACTTTCAAGAAACTACTGAACTGAAACACTTTTAATGTGTATATATGTAGTAGATGTTTATGGGCTTTGATTACAGAATGTTCGTAAGAATCTTCATTAACCACAAAAGTGTTTGAAAATGATAGTGAAATCACTTTTGCTTTCTTTTCCTCTGGCTACTAAGATGTTTCAGTTCATGTTGTCCACGAGCAACTTGGAAAAGCCAAAGACATGCTGCACGTTCTTTAAACTGTGCAGAAGGTAGAGCTACAGAGAACTCTGCACAAAGGCTCTACACAAAGGCTCTGCACAAAGGCTCTGCACAAAGGCTAGAAATAGATAAGGCCTACGAAATTAAAGTTAATTGAATGAGTGAGGATCTAAACCCCTCTTCGCTCTGAGTAATGTTGATCCGCTAGAAGCAGTCATTGAGTGATGATCAGATGATGATCCAACCCCTCTTCGCTCTTAGTTAATGTTGATTCAGTAGAAGCAATCACGCAGTTGATGTTGATTTACTTGAAACAATTAAATATTGATGATATGAATCCTCTGTGCTCTTGAGCGATTGTCTTCGAGAATCCAACACATCCTCTATTCGAGCAATGATTAGTAGTTTAGACACAGATAATAAACAACCGGCTTAGGTATTATCTCTACATCAGCTGTGTACATTAAAAGGCTTCATAAGAACTCATAAATTTAATTTCGTTGTATGATTTCACTTTGTCGAAAAACCTTTCAGCAATTCCTTAGAAGGCTTGCCAGGAATATGGCCAAGGCCAACGCCAAAGTTGCTTTCTTTTAGATTATGTAATTCTATAGGAGTTCTAGGTGAAATTTTTCTATTTGAAACTTGAATGTATAAATGGTAAAAGCAGAAGCTTGGGAATGGTTGTGAACTAACCAGATGATTCTGGATAATCAGGTAGATGCATGACTACTGTAAGCTGAATATAGTGTGGAGGAAGACAGCTGCATATGCATGCTAGAACGGCAGAAGACGATAGAGAAAGAGAGAGGCCGAGAGTATATTATTGCATGACTATGGACTGTATTCTTCCCTCTTACCTAATTTTGCCAGTCGATTCACCCATCCAGGTATGGGTTTTCCAGTGAGCGAACACACACTTCATCAGTAAAATGGTTGCAATTCTTGGAAATTAAATGATGTATTACCACGATACATTCAGCTATATTCTCCATGAACAAACGGAATTCTGCAACAGACATATCAGTGCTTCCCGAAAGTACTGACCTTCTGAAGATAAAACCAGGGCAACTCCTGGCTGCTACCTCATAAACTCCGCTGAGCGAGTCTTCACAGGCTCCATATCCGTATTCCAGATCATACCCTAATTAGCAAAAGCAATATAATGTCACTAAAACCGTAGAACTACCATATATGTACCTCATTTGAGATATAAGCAAATCTTATCCTACTCATAATAGGGCATGCATACATTAATTCTCAATTATGTGTTCGTGTAAATTCCCCACTTTTGATAAATGGATCATGTTGTATGATTATCATGTAATTAATCGGGGTCACCTGACACCTTAGACAGTGCATAACCACCGTCTCTGTTTGCATATAATGGAAAGAAGTACGAAAGATATATAAAAGTCGATCATCTTTAGAATTTCCTTGTATCTTAGACTTGATAAAATGCAAAAAAGAAAGAAAAATATATATTTACACGGAAAATCTAGCTACCTTTCATGAATTCAACGTATACAGACATTACAGTTACAGAGATCTATGGTATTACAAGACTGTACAAATATATATATGCATCATATATGAACTAATAATGTTGTGGAAGATATCGGATTCACGGTGTGGTTTGGCAGTTGGAATCTTTATCATCGACTATGTTATAGTACAAGGAGGACAATTTGCCATCAAATTTTGAGACAACTGGATGAACTGATAATCCACAGTAACGCTCCCCTAGACGTGCAATGCATATGTCAATGATCTTCTTAAACATTTTGTCTCCTTGGATTAAAGGTTGCTCTACGAAATCAGCTAATGGCATCCACTGCATGATTATACAGAAAATACTAGTTCATATGTTTGCAGATTAATTGGACTTGGAATTCTAATGCTTCTTATAAACAATGAAACTGGAAGTCCTTCGTAAAGCAGTTTTCTTTCCCACATGAACTATACCCAAGGCAACCTCGAGTTGCAATAATCTAAAGAAATCACATAGTAAAGCAATGCAACTCTTGCACAAAACCATCTTAGGTTCAATTTAGTATCATCATCTTAGGTTCATTATTTACCTTGGCTGCTTGAACCTCAAGATTGTCAATCACAATGTGATTTGACAAGGCTTTCATCATGCAGACGAAGAATAAATCAGACTTCTGGAAAGCCACATTATGAACATGTCTGCAATTGAGAAACTACATTTAAATAACTGAAAGTCGCTAAGATCATTCCAATTGAGTGCAAAAACCTAAATAGGTATTACTATTTGGCTTAAATTTTATAAGGGACTACAACTTAGGTAGATTCATTTAATGGTTCGTCTATCTTAGGCTATAAAGAAATTTTTTTGAACATTTAAACATCCTTATGTTTAAGCCTTTCATCATAATAAAAGGGAGGTGACTGGAAGAGTGGAAGTAGATAGCTCTGATCAAGGTAAACACTCTATGTGGGGAAGTTGAGGTGAATCCTGCACTTAAGTCTGCAACAACTGAAGAAGTACATATAATATCCTGCCTATGACTTCTGAAAAAGATATCTCTGTTACCTGAAAGCTACGACTTCCACAAATTCAGTGTCGATCTGCAAAATAGAAGACAAATGGAAGCAAAAGCTCGTGAAAGGTTCATTTTACAATTGTAAGTATAGATCCTGAGATTTGCTGAGTTCTTACACCAGTTTCCTCTTTAACTTCTCTGACAGCTCCATTGAAGATCTCCTCCGACTGATAGCAGACCAGAAAAAACAAATTTCATATTTTAGACCCATGTACGATTGCATGCACTCATATACAGTGTTACAGATGCTGAAATAAATTCAGACAAATAGAATAGAAGACCTCGTGAATGAAACCGGTTGGTATTTTCCACAGACCAGCAAGTGCAGGGGCAGTGTGTTTCTCTTGTACTACAAGCACCTGTGGCCAATGTACACATGCATTAGAATGTACATAAAAGTTTAACAATGCAGTTTGATCTTCTGAAATGGTGAATAATTCGGTTAGGGAAATTCTTAAATTACAAGAATCAGTTGTACTACCTCATTCATTTCATTAATGACGAAGCCCCCGACTCCAACTTGATGGGAAGCATTTTCAGGTAGCATGCAGGGTCCTTCAGGAATCCAGTAGGTCATCATGACATATCCTTTCTCTGCGTGATGATACTGAAATCCTTCCTAAAATAATTCAAAGTTGAAATACTTTGCAAATAATAAATACTGTAACCGTGGCATTCTTAAACTGGTTTAATTTTACCTTAACTGCTATAGGAACAAGCTCTGATTTTTCTAGTGGAAGCTTAAGCCAAATTCCATTCCTTCTCTGCAAGAGTAATATAAATTGGAGATAACATAAATTACGTGCACATAAAACCTAAGCGATTATTTAATGCTTTATGTTGACTTGCAGGAAAACTAATACATCTTCGCACTCAGCAAAGAGTCTAAAAAGAAAATCGATCTTGCAGAACTAAATTGAAATCAAACAGTCAGAGGAAAGTACCTTCAATTTCCATTGAGAAATAGATGACTGAAGAATAGAGGCAAAGACACTTGGATTAGATGGTAGTCTTTCTGGATTAACAACAACTCCACCATACTCATCATCCATTGAGTCTAATACTCTTCTACTATAATATGTAGTTGGGCCAGCACCATTAGTTCCATTCATTTGAAATGAGTAAACATCCACCATAAATTTTTCTTCCACGACTGAACTCGCAGCATGATGTGCAGTACTCAGAAATGAAGCGTGCAGAAGATTACCTAAAGAAAAAAATCAAGCAAAAGAGGAAAAACAAATACAAGGTGAGCAAATTGTTCACTACAGAAGTGTCATGATAGACTCTCTTTATTACATAGCATAATATACATATTAAGCCATCCGCCTAACACCTTAATTATGTTCTAGGATACTTGGTCACTTAAACAATTAACATGGTAGCAGACCTCTTCCCCCCCCCCCCCCCCCACGGTATTGAGTGCATTCATAGTGTAATACACAAGCATAATTGGCGTATTAAGTTGTCCTCCCAACACGTTTTAGGGGAGTAGGCGATTATCACTGTCATTTTCATGCCAGTTGTGCTATTCCGGTAATTTACCAAAGATCAGGATAAAGCAAGTACGCCCATGATTTAGGTACTAGACTACACAGAGAGTGCAACTAATTCATTAAATTTGAAGAAAGCTAGGTGAGCATTACCTTTGCAAGAGCAGGCTTGTGGAGAGACTTTGTGAGCAACCAAGTGAATGGAGTTGAGAAAAAGGTTAGGAAACAACTTTCTTGAACCTAATAACTCTGAACCACACAATCTTAACTTCATTCTTAATTTCACCCCTCTCAGAATCAGTACTAGAGTGAATGTTCAGACAGTACTAACTAAATATAGATCAGTCCTCCAGTTTATAATTTAGTAGGACTAATTTAATTAAGAAAGCCTTGAGATTCTTGGTGAATTTAAGATTGATGTGTAAAGCTAGGGAAACGAAATGAATTTGATCAAATATACAATAATGGAAGCTTAGAAGTTGAGGATTGTTTCTGGAGCTATGATCATGAATGGGTGAATGAATGTGAGATGGACAAGACAGTACAGTAGTGAAGTACATATTTATAAATATCTAAACTTGACACAAAGTAAACAAAACGAGGAAAACGAGGGATTTTTGTGGTTGATTAAATATGAAGCACAAAGCTTGAATGTCCATTTTCTTTTCCTTCAATTAATATACAACAATTTGAAAAAAATTGGCGCATAATAACATAATAAGTTATAAAAATATGAAATTGTTTACTACGCACGTATCCGATATATGCCACGTAAATATAAGTGTCGAATTCTAATCCAAAATACTCTTAAAATATCTTCAATACTAAACCAAAATATGTTTAAAATATCTCAAACTCGATTGATTTGCTGTAATTCTTGAACCAGATTATATCATAATATAATATATATATATATATAGGGTGCTGCTCAAATAGAAAATAGCTTAAATGAGAAATAGAAAACCTTATCATTATACCTGCCGCACCCACACACAAATTATATACACCCTCACACACACAATCCCATCTATTCTCCTCCGTTTTTAATTTGATTTTTCCCGTCAATTGGCAAAAAAAATTTCAAATCTAACTTCATCACATTTTTTTTCATCTCCCAACGATCAGTTTTCATACCATATGTGTTATATTTCGACAAATATAATTTATAATTAAAATAAATTCGTCACTTATCAGATTCGAACTTCAATCACTAAATTATATTACAGAAACCACTAATTTGTATAATAGAAATCACTAATTTATATTACAGAAATCACTATATTATATATCCTGGGTTCACAAAAAATAATGGAAATCGTCGAAAAAATAAAAGTCACCGGAATATATCACATATGGTATGCAAACTGATTGTTGGGAGATGGAGAAAAATGTGGTGAAGTTAGATTTGAAAAAAACTTCACTAATTAACGGGAAAAATCAAATTACAGCATATATTTGATTTGAGGGTGTATTTGATTTGTGTGTGGATGCACCCCCTTGCCATTAGATTAGATTGAATATGTGGTGTAGATCTTATTTTCTATTTTTTATTTTAAATTATTTTCTATTTGAACAGGACCCTATATATATATATATATATATATATAACTAGCGGTCCCTTGACGTGTCCTGTATCTCCGAGATGTCCCAACTGTGATGATATTTTAGGGTGTTTTTTTCTAATCAAATTGTGATTCTAGATTAAATAATATTAGTATTTGAGTGGAAAACAATAACAACACGTGATTTTTCTAATCAAATTGTGATTCTAAAACAATAATAGTACGTTGTAGTTATATATCAAGTTGTTGTTTTCTAGTATATATGGCCGGTGAAATCAGATAGCTACGACCTACGACGGAATCCGGATAATATTGTATATTTGTATCTGTGTAGAAGTTATATACACTTATGTATGATCGATGCTTACCATTTACCAGGAACATGTTACGTGTATATTAGAGGAAGAAAATAAAATTTTGAATTTTCAGTGACAAATATGTGATCGGTTGCACCATCTATCATACGGTCATACCACATGAACATATCATGTAACCAGGGCCAAATTAAAATGGAGATCACGTGCAACACGACCATAGAAACATAAATGATAGCTAGGATAGGGGTGATTACGCCCAGGGTCAATTTCCGAGCCATTTTTACAATAGGGTGGGTTAAGTCATGAATTTCGTATCACCTATTTAAATATATAAGTTACTTTTTAATTTTTAATGATTTATAACCATTTTTTATTTTTTAACCTAATTAAAAATTTAAAGATGAGATTTTGAATATTGACCACGACGTTACCTTTAATGACAGAATTTCCAAAGAAATACGGTATAGAAGAGACTTATCTTGAAGTTTTTCTAGGATTATTTAAGAGCAACCCTAATTAGTCAGCGAGGGATGACAATTTTACCACTTAAATAATACTCCATTTTTTATTTTATTTCTCTTACATATTACTTTTGACACCATTTTAGTATGTTAAAGTGTCAACTTGTGTCTTGTCTTATTTTTCATATATTATCTATTGAACATATTATCTACCTATCTACCTTAAGTTTTCTTATTTATTTTGAAATATCATATTAAACTCATAATAATTATTTTTATACAATTTCAAACAAATAATAATAATTATTTAATATTATTTAATTATAAAGATATTATTTTATATAACTATATTTATACTCATTTATTAAAGATATTATTTGTTATCCTTATAGCTATTGGATAGTAATTACAATATATTTAGTATTTAATGACAAATTCTAAGAATAATTGAATATAAAATCATTTAATACAATTAGATAAAAACAAGCAATCAAGCATGATCTCCAAATTTGGACAAATATATTACATGAGTAATATTTAATCATAATTAAAAAATGTTAATAAAAAATTGTTTATATATATGATATTTAATAATAAAAATATAATATAAATAAGTTTTATAAAAAAAGAAAAATGTATTAAATAAATAATATTTTATTCAATATTATAACCATTAAAAAAGTTAGTACCCTACCCAACTTTTAGCCCAAACAAGTTGGTATCGCGTGTCAGATCACTTGACATTTCAATAATTCTAATAGAGTATTAAAAATATCAAATCATGTCATGTTGACATATGGCGTTGGGCCGTTGACACGTGATTGAAACGGTCCTGCTTAGCTATTGGAACAGAACGAAGAAACGCAAAAGAGTTTGGGCTATAGTCCTTTACTGGGCCTTATCTTAACCCGGCTAGCACCGATAAAAAAGCAGATGTATTTAACGTGAACGAGTACTTTTAGTTTTGAGAATTATGCTGTAAGGATGAGGTTAGGTAATTATCAAAGGTTAAGGTTAAAAAGATTTTCAATATAAATACACCACGACAACTTTTTTATACTACAAAACATTATAACATGAGATAATTTTCCTAAGGTAAACTCTAGGGTTTTAGCCGTTAGTACTAAATGGAGTAAAACTCAACGAGAAATTCTTTATTTGAGTAACTGAGAAACTAATTCCTATTTTATTATAATTTGATTAACAAACAACTATAGAAAATTATAGAACATATAAAAAACCATATAACACCAAAAATAACTATAAAACAAATTAAAAAATTACATAATATACAGGAAAATATATAACACAAATTACAGAACACTAATGCTAAATAGTGTTCTGTAATTTTTGTGTGTGTTCTAAAATGGGATGGAGGGAGAATAATATTTAAAAAATCTATTCAATAAAAATATTAAAATTAAAAAAATACTAAGAAAAAATACAGGATAGTATTATATTATAATTAATAATATCATTAATAATCGCTAATAATTTTGGGGATTGATTAATTTCTAATTCTTGTCACGTGAGAAGACTGAAACCAATCACATGCACGACAAAGTGTATACTGCATTGACGTTTTGCGTTTAAGTCAAAATCCAGATATTACTCGTAATTAATAATATTATTGTTCAAATCAAATAAGAGTATATACCTATACTTCCTCCATCCCACCCATTTGACTACATTTTGGTTGGACACGAAGATTAAAAAAATTATATAAAGTAGTATGAAAGAGAAGACAAAATTGATAAAAGAGAATGAAAAATGAGTAAAGTAGTGGGGTCTATTGATATTTAATTGATAGATTTGAAAAAGTGGAGGAAACTAATGGGTGATAGTAAATTTTATAATACAAAAATTTATTATTTTTAGAAAATTTGAAATATAAAAAATTAGATAGGATATCGAAAAAATGAAAGGCTAAAAAATTGGATGAGACGGTGAGAGCATCACGGTAAAAGTGTGTGTAACCGTACATACAGTGATACAGGAATTATGTTATAAAATAAGTGGCTAAAAAAATTAAGTCTAAATAAATGTGTTGAAATACTTATACATATATGGTCAAGGTTTGCAATGAGTCATTCATATGCATTTAGAACACTTGATCGTCGCGTACGGATATATATCAAGTGTGTGTCACTTCATACAGAGTATTATACACAAGATGGCATGTTGTATGTGAACGAGTACTTTTAGTTTTGAGAATTATGCATTAAGGATGAGGATAGGTAATTAACAAAAGGTTAAGCTTAAAACGATTTTCAATATAAATACACCACAACAACCTTTTTAGGTACAAAATATTGTAACCTCATATAATTTTTCTAAGATTAATTTTAGGGTTTTAGCACTTAGTACTAAATGGAATAAAATTCAACGATAAATTCCTTATTTAAGTAATCGAGAAACTAATTCATATTTTATTAGAATTTGATTAACAAACAACTATATAAAACTATACAACATAAAAAAATTCATATAATACCAAAAATAATTATAAAACAAATTAAAAAAATAAATAATATGCAAGAAAGTATATAAACAAATTACAGAATATTAATACTGAATAGTGTTCTATAATTTTGTGTTCTATATATTTTGTATGTTATGTAATTATTTTATTTATTTTGTGATTGTTTTTTGTGTTATATAATTTTTTTTATGTTCATCAATTTTTTCATGTGTACTGTAGTTATATTTTATGTTAGTTTCTCAGTTACTCAAATAAGAGCATATCCAACGCTAAACACCTCGTAGCAATAAAGTCTACTTGTCAATACATTATACATAATATGTAAAATATAGGTCACTCCAAATACTAGCTCTTGTTAGGTATAATTTTAGATTTCATGATTTCATCTCTTATATCTGTTGAGTCTATACATGTTATTGTTAAGTATAGTTTTAGATTTCATGGTTTCATCTCCTGTATCTGTTGAGTCTATACCCATTATCTAAAAATATTCATGTCAGGTTTTATACAGCTTTTATACCCTCCATTATTCAAAACTAGCCATACACGTACACATGTATATTATATTTAATATACATGTTTATAATATTTACTTATATTTAATATTTTTCATTTATATAATATTAAATGTAAAATTATTTTTTTATTATTAACCACATTTATTAATTACTTATATAATTATTTAAAATATACATGGTATTTTTTAAATATTTAATATATATATCAATTTATTTGATGTATTATAATTTTTAATTTATATTTTTAATTTTATATAATATTAAATATAAAAATAGTGGTTCATTGTTAAACAAATTTATTAACTATTAATATCATTGTTTTAATAGATATGAAATATTTATAAAAAAACTGATATAGTAATATAATACTTTATATCAATAAATATTTTTACATTAATTATACTTTGTATTGAATAAAAAATTTAATTAAATTTATAATGTTTCCTTTTATGTATATATACATACATAATTAATTACTATATAACTGATAGAATATAATTGTTATAATATAATTATTAATTTTAAAATAATAATAATAAACTATTTTTTTGAATATAGCTATTCATTATAACTAATGCCATTGAACTACAATTCCTTACATGTTTAGCAAATTTTACATAATATATATTTTATGTCATTTTAGTTAATCATTATAATTATTACCTTGGAGATGCTATAAGGTTGTTAGGAAACAAACACTAATGGCTGTCAGAGAATACAAGTCAGAGTTTACATTGCTGACGTCATCAGAGTTTATAAAGCTGTTGGACAGAGTTTACTCTATCAGAGAATACTCAATCAAAGTTTACTCTAACAGAGAATGTTCAAATCAGTGAATGACAAACCGACAGAAATATGCTTCAGAGTTTATCAGAAAAAGAAACAGACAAATCAGAGTCAAAATTGGATAGTAAGAAGGAATTCGAGTGCAAGTCTAAATTACCTTATTAAAGCTATTCTATTTCCATTCTGTTTTGTAATTGTACTTGTAACTGTGTCTATATAAACACAGAGATAGGTTATAATCTAATATACGTTTTCAAGCATTATTATTGTAACCTAGCAGCTCTTAAGAATATTATTTCTTGTGAGAGTTTTGTATCAAATTCATTATTAATACAAAACAATATTCCATTCTACATACTTGTGCTCATCTTCGATTAGTTGGTACTATTACATTCAACCCCTCTTCTGTAATAGATTGATTATATGGGAAACAAAGGTAGTTTCTCGTTGAACCTAAGGCGTATTAAATATACATATTAAAATATTTTAAATGATTGTAACATATTTAATTAATATATTGATTTATTATAATATTATAATGATGGGAACTGATAGAAGAAGTAATTTTGAAAAATTGTTAATAAATATATATCTAAAAAAGGGAGGGATAATGAATTTACTATATTTTTTTTAAAAAAAGGACATCTAAAATGGGATGCAGGGAGAATAATATTTAA
Organism: Oenanthe sinensis; assembly: GCA_028671895.1. Classification (NCBI taxonomy): domain Eukaryota; kingdom Viridiplantae; phylum Streptophyta; class Magnoliopsida; order Apiales; family Apiaceae; genus Oenanthe; species Oenanthe sinensis. Next base: position 26,151,488 of record CM053812.1, on the reverse strand, counting down.
AAAATCTATTCAATAAAAATATTAAAATTAAAAAAATACTAAGAAAAAATACAGGATAGTATTATATTATAATTAATAATCGCTAATAATTTTGGGGATTGATTCTCTAACTAACTGACGTAGACTTAAGAATAGAACAAGTCTGTGGTAATAAAGCCATTTGACTTTAATTTCTAATTCTTGTCACGTGAGAAGACTGAAACCAATCACATGCACGACAAAGTGTATACTGCATTGACGTTTTGCATTTAAGTCAAAATCCAGATATTACTCGTAATTAATAATATTATTGTTCAAATCAAATAGGATTATATACAGGTAATTCCATCCAATTCTTTATATTTTTCTTTTTACTTTTCTTTTTTAGATGTTTTATCCAATTCTTTACATTTCAAATTTTTTTAAAAATAGTAAATTTTTATATTATAAAATTTACTCTCGCCCACTATTTTCGTCCACCTTTTCAAATCTATCAACTAAATATCAATTGACCACACCACTTCATACACTTTTCCTTTTTTCATCAACTTTTCCATTCTTTTTCATACTATTTAATACAATTTTTTTAACTTTCGTTCACAACCCAAATATAAATAATTGAGTGGAACGAAAGGAGTACATCGGTAACCGTACGCGTAACCGTACATACAGTGATACAGGAATTATGTTATAAAATAAGTGGCTAAAATAATTAGGTATAAATAAATAAGTGTGTTGAAATACTTATGCATATATAGTCAAGGTTGGCAATGAGTCGTTCATATGCACTTGCCATTTAGAACACTTGATCGTCGCGTACGGATATATATCAAGTGTGTGTCACTTCATACAGAGTATTATACACGAGATGACATGTTTTATGTCGTTATTACAGCCATATATGGTTTAAATGATTAAATGCATTTTGACAATTTCATCTTTCGACAACGAAAGAGGGCATTTTTATTATGTTATTTTAATCGACACTAGTACAAGAATTGCTTTAGAGAAGATTTTTGATGTGTAAAATTATAAAAGACCAAAGAAGAAAATTAAGTGCGAGTCCTCTATATAATATAAACAAATGGCATGTTGTACGTGGTAGTTACACCATGGTCTACATGATTAAATGAACGTGTACCATTTCAATGTTTTCACCTCCGTAATCGTGTTTATGACGTAGTCAGGTAGATTCTTCTCCAACATCGATCAAATCAAAAAACGGACAACATATATGGTTTTTACAATCACTATTGTCGATCTATTGAAAATTCTACGCCATCACTCACATTAATTTATTTACGTTAGGGTCCGTCACACATTTAAAAGTATGTATAAAGTATAGTTCCATAACTTATTTTTATATCATATATATTCTTACTAACAACAAAAAACATTATAAATCAATTAATTATCAATTAATCCTATGTAAGTATGGACTATCGTATAAGCCGTATAAAGCGATACTGAAATAATTTGTTTTATTTTTTCACATGTTTTATAAAGAAATGACTTGTTTTTTTTATAATAATTAGTTATCTAATAACTATATATTAAAAATAAGTTATAAATTATTCTATATTGTCAAATTGTTAATAATATTTTTTTATTAAAGTTATATGTTATTTATGTCGGGGGTAATTAAAAAATACACAGTAACAATAGGGCAGTTATATGAACAATTAACAAGAACAGACAGATTAAAACATTTAACAAAATAAAACACAAAGGTCGAAACAAGATATAAAAATCAGTAACTGTAAAAACAAGAGAAAAAATAGAAATCTTAGCTGTAACAGAAGTTTTTCAGCATATACTGCTAGAACCAAAGAACAGCTGAGTCGCCAAGTCTTGCTAGAAGTTTTGACTGTTCTTGAAGAGATTATTGTCTCACTACGTTGTGTTGGGTTGCAGCAATATCACTTTCAGGATAAAACAGAACAGAGTACTTCGTCTACAGATACGTAGCACTTAACAACGACCTGCACCTCAGTTCGCCCAGAAAACCTTATGCAAAAATCTATATAATATGAATGTGGAAGACACATAGTATGACTGCTATGGTTTTCTCAAAATTGTGTCAAAATTCATCTCTTCTATCTCCAACGTTCTTATGTATATATAATAAAATAAAACGTAACAACAGATAAAATATTAATTAAAATAATTAGTATGACTTACTTTGTATAACATAATCCTAACAGCAACTTTATATACAATTATCATGACAATAACTTTGTACACACTTATACTGGCAGTAAGTATTATTTGACAGTAACTTTGATTCAATATTCATATTAAAATAATATTTAAAAGTCATAATTAAATTAATCAATCATGTAATAAAACTTCTCGCCTAGGTCGCTTCGCGTACGCGAGACGCCGATACATTCGCCCAAATCGCCCTTCGACCCGACCCGAGTCGTGGCGTGGCGAGGCGGCGGCGCGCGCGAGGGCACACTAGTATACCATGCACACTCACATGTCTTAGTAGTTGACACTGCTCTTGCACATATATGCATATAAAACACCCCACATCCATATTATATATTCTACGTGAGACAAATACTTTAAATCCATTTCAAACTAGCAACTTCTACTCAATTTATTTATGAATTAAACTAAGAAAATGTCTTAGTTCCAAACATGAAAGTTTAAGTCCTCATAGCAAGGAACAACTTTCAATAGTTAGTTTCAGAAAATTAAATCAAGAACATATATAAAATATGTCTTAAACTTTTCATTTTCTAACAATTTAAAGCTTTAATAAAAAAACAAAATATATCATATACATATATTATAGACAAAAGTTTTATATATTGTAATTTTAGTGGAGTTCTAATATAATAATAAATTATAATTTAATTTAAAATTTTGATGTAATAATAGAATGTAATTAAGGCGGTAAATTCATGAGAATAATTAATTTTTAACTGAAATAAAATAGAATATTTATATCTTTAAAACTCATAATAAAAATGTTTAATTTTTTGACTTGTGAACAAGATTCCAATTTAATTTTTTTATAATATTTTAAATATGAATATATAATTTTTTTATGATATCAAATATAATTATTTTCATCTATTTATTTTAAACGGTCTAATGATATTTTTTTTAAACCAAACTATTAATCAACGAACAAACGGTTCATTTTATAATAACATATAATATAAATAGATAGTATATATGATAATTATTTTCATACTCACTTCATTTTAAAATATTGCTTTTATAGATGTATTAAAATCAAAATTTTATCTAAAATATTTGAAAATAATTTCTAAATTTTTTGGTAAAAACGCGACATAAAATGCTTGCGAAAACTTGGAATATTAGTATATTATGGCAAATAAAGCTAGAATGTAATAAAGTGAGCAGCACTAGGTTACGTGAGCAGTTTATAAGAAGACCCCGTTGCGTTGCAGAATAGAATTGTCTTGTGGGAAAGACTTCATTTCATATCAATATATCATCATACAATCTCATTAAAACAGCAGGATGCATGGATTAATATTTTATTCTTTATTTGAATTTTATGATTTATATTTAACTTTTATTCTTTTTAACGATATTTTTGATTTGATTTAATTTAATATCATACCTATGCATATAAATATTATTATATCAATAATCACATTAATTATATGTAATTTTATTATATATCATATGTCTACAAATATTATTATATTTTTCTTAATTATTTTTTAGTTACCTATAGTTTTATTTTATATTGTGGATATCCATGTATATCAATTTTTTATTATTTTTCTTTTTAATACTCCGATTAAGTTTGTTAGGATTTCTACTTTTATGACCGGGACCCTTACATATATACCGTATCAACTTTCATACGCCAATTATATACTCTAGGATTGAGAAAACTATGTATTAGGTACTAATTTAATATGAATATTATCGAACTCTAAATTAATAATTATAATATTAATAACTTACCTCTGACTAAGGTGATAATTGTCAGTTGCAACTTGGCAACTAGCTACTAGTAGTGTAGTACAGTCCAGGCGTCCAGCAAGCCAACTAGGTAGTAGTTCGTACATAGTAGGGTAATAGCTAGTACTCCTCCGTCTCTTATTACTTTTCCTGTTAATTATGTGCACGCTTGCCAACACACACTTTTTGATCGTTAATATCTTTAATTTCGTATTAGTATTAAATATAAAAAATTTACTGTATTAAAGTACTCACAAATACGAATCAAACAAAATCACTCATGACTATATTTTGTCTTATAAATTATGTGTAAATTAGTAGTCAATCGCTTACAATGAACAGTACAAAAAGTCAAAACAGGAAAAGTATTTTGTGACGGAGGGAGTAATATTTATAAGAGCAAGCAGACACTTCACCTAAACGGCGTACAAACATGAAATATAGTTAATGTTTATCAAAAAACTACCCCCACCTGTTATAATGATTACCGGACATGCATCTCATTAATAGGGTAGTATTAGTTATTACATGTTTCATTCATATGAATTAAATATATTTTTTTTCATTTTTTCTCATCTTTTCTTTCTCTCTTTTTATTTCCCTCCCTTTTTAGATTCAAATTTATTATTATAATAAATATAAATATTATTGTTATAGTTCATATGTACTAGTGGTTACCTAAATGAGTAAGACTCGTTATTTATTTTATAATATTTATAAGCAACCAACGTTCGACTTGCTCTTAGATCACTTTTTTTTAAAGAATTCAGACCATCAATCCGCACATGATTATCGATAAAATTTTTATATAAATAATTTAGTTTATACACATTAATTATTCCACTTCTTTCCTAACAATTAATATTAGATTTACTATTCTATCAATATGAGAAATATGTGTTTCATTATCAGTTTTCATCATTTTCCCTATAAATTTTCTAATTTTATTTAAAAATTTACTCTTCGGCATTTAGTCAATACTCACTAGTCTCCTCGGTGACTCGTCCTATATATTTTTCTAAATATTTTATATTTCATTATTTTCTGTTCTATTCTATTCTTGAACACAATATAATCAAGTATTTTAAAACAATTAAAGCTTCGAAAACATTCTTACCCAACTAAAACAGTGAATTAATAAGAGGCGGCACACTCCCTGACATACAAGTCTGTTATATGTTTGCAAACCCTTTGATAAAAATGAAAGAATACATGACTCGCATGCAACTTAAAAAACCAACCAAAGGTAACAATTATTTTCAATCCCCCGCCACCCCCCACCTCCCACCCCACAAGCAAAGCTGCAGCAACCTTGAGTTTCAGCATGGCCATTTTTACAGTAAATTAAGAAACAACCTCCGTAATAGCTCTACTTTTACATATCACGCCATAAAATGCTGATATTCTATTGAAGGATATTGATGAGATAAAGATAACGGTGACAGAAGAGGATAATCAAATAAACTCATTTCGTTATCATCCCACATATCCATAGTTTGTGTTTGTGGCCAACTCAACGATATAGGTGTTGCCGATAATGGAGCTTCACAAACTTGATCCGTAGTACTACTATTACTGTCACATGTATTCCGTTTCACTTTATTCTTCAACCCTAATTTCTTCGTATCACGCTTCTTTTTTTCCTGATAATTTCTCTTTCTCTTCTGACCACCGTCCACGGTGGTGGAAGCCACGAGCTGATCGCGGCTTCGGGATTTGGCCAAATCGAGAGGAAAGTTGAGAATAGCTTTGCTTCCACGTAACTTGTATGCGGCTTTATCATAAGCTTTAGCAGCTTCGATTGCCGTCACATAGGTGCCTAGCCATATTCTTGATCCTCTACGTTTTGGATCACGCATTTCTGCTGCGAATTTTCCCCATGGCCTTTTTCGTACCCCTCTATAGTGCCTCACATCTGCTTCTTCATCGATTTTGTTGCAAATACTAGCAGGGCTCGCTTGGAATATCTCCGTCAATTGATCAAATGGTTTCATCATAAAATCTAACCTTTCGGATTTTTTTGGCAGAGGGGAATAAAGATCAGACAGTTGTTCATACAAGAAAGCTATATTTTTATGTTCATTCGGGGTGTTGTGATGAGTGGAATCTGTAGTGCATGAGTTTATTTTTGATGAAAACGAAGATGATAAGGAGGATGATCCGGTTGAAATATGTGAACAAGTTGGCGATGGAGATGCTAGAAATTGAGTGTATTCTTCTAGTTGGGAGGTATCAACAGGAGAATATATATATATGTCAAGAAAAAGATGTTGCTTGATGAATTCTAGGGTTGAGATTTCGTCTGCAGTAGCCATATATATATATAAAGTTAAGAGTAGCTTAATTTGATATATATAAAATACACCAACTGCAGACAACTGGAACAGTAGAGCTAAAAATATATGGAGGACTAGTACTCGCCTCGTCTACATGTAAACGGATATATGTAGGTGTATATATATATATATGGAATTGAAGGTATCTACTGATGAGAGGGGAAATTGGAAAGTGGATATGTTTGTGAAGTGAATAATTCATTTTGGTACGGATACTAATAATTGTTTACAATATGTTTCCTTCAGACCGTGACTTGAAGAAAGACTTCTTCCTGCGAGCTAGAATGGAAAAATATATATGCATTCGGGCTTTTACCTGTTATAATTTATTTTTAATCGGGTTAGGATTTGATGCATATATTTAATTTATAATTATTATTATACTATAAAAGGCATTATAGAAATTATGAAAATACGGTGTACATGTACCTGCTATACATAATATTACCATGTACATAAAGATTGTGTATATTTTATTACCCTGATAAAGATTGTGTATATTTTTCAAATTTATCATATATGACATCTTTCATTTATTTCATGTCATCTTTTATTTAATTTATTTCATATTTCACTGGAGCTAGAGTTAATACCCCTGCTATATTTTTTATATTGTTAATTTTAAAATTATTGCTTCTTTCGATATTTAATGTGCATCAATTTTTCTATTATCCATTACTTTAAAATTTAAATTTATATTACCTGTTATGATATAAATCGATTTTAACCTAAAATTTAATATTATTATTTCTTCTTAGAGATATTTTCAATTTAGTTTTTCATGACTACTTTGAGATATTTGAAATGTAGAAATAAAAGATCATGTACGATTTTTTAAAAGATTTTTTTTTTATCAATGCTTAAAATTACTTATTTTAATTTGCACCTATATATTTTTTAAAAATTTTCATACGAAAGATTTTTCAATTATTTTGAAGAATCTTAGTCAAAAACGTAAACCATCACATATCATGAATCCAGGAATATATATATATATATATATATATATATATATATATATATATATATATATATATATATATAGGGGAATGCCAAAAAAAAAACTAATATTTTGGAGAAAACTAAGGTACTTTTATCCACCGTTGATTTCTAATTGATGTGATGGTTCATATTAAATTAGACTATTAAATTAGAATATTAGTTTCATTTTCAGTTGTTTGAGATTTATTTACATATATTTGGAAACTATTACAATTTTGTTAATTATATAATGAACGGTGTAGATGATGGTCTCTAAGTTTACTATCTAAAAAATTTTCTCTAGATCCCTACTATATATATATATATATATATATATATATATATATATATATATGCAAGTGATCAAATAGAAAATAATTTAGAATATAAAATAGAAAATAAGATCTACACCACATATTCAATCTAATCTAATGGCAAGGGGGCAAGGGGGAACATCCACACACAAATCAAATACACCCTCATACACCCAATTCCACATAATCCCTCCGTTTTTAATTTAATTTTTCCCGTTAATTAGTGAAGTTTTTTTCAAATCTAATTTCACCACATTTTTCTCCATCTCCCAACAATCAGTTTGTATACCATTTCTATTATTTTTTGTGAACCCGGGATATATAATTTAGTGATTTCTGTAATACAAATTAGTGATTTCTATAATACAAATTAGTGGTTTCTGCAATATTATTTAGTGATTGAAGTTTGAATCTGATAAGTGACGAATTTATTTTAATTATAAATTATATTTGCCGAAATATAGCACATATGGTATGCAAACTGATCGTTGGGAGATGAAAAAAAATGGGGTGAAGTTAGATTTGAAAAAAACTTTGTCAATTGACGGGAAAAATCAAATTAAAAACGGAGGAGAATAGATGAAATTGTGTGTGTGAGGGTGTATATAATTTGTGTGTGAGTGCGGCAGGTATAATGATAAGGTTTTCTATTTCGCTATTTTCTATTTGAGTAGGACTCTCTCTCTATATATATTTAAATATTCTAAACATTAACCAATATTTCTATATAAAATAAAGAATTTACAATTCTTTAACATTTTTGAAAAGATTAAAATTAATTCTAACAAAAACAATGGATATAATGTATCTTGATTTTGTTATAAATAATAATATTATTTCTAAAAAATTGATAAACTCAAATAAACATCAAATTAAAAAAAATATTAATCTCAAAAATTAAAGAACCACACATCACGTTGGACTTGCATATAATTTTTCCTTTTTAAAAATTAGTAATTACTACTATAAGTTTAAAAAAATATTAGGAATGTGAAGTAATAATAATTTCACAAGACACTTCAGTGCATCCATGTCTTCTATAAAATTTGTTATTATATTTTTAATTAACGATCAACTTATTTAATCTTAAAAATAAAAATTAATAAAATTACACAACATTTTTAAAATAAATTTTGTTGAATACCTTGGAAGATCATTTTAGAGAATCTTGTAAAATATTTTACAAATTCATTTTAGAGAATAAAATTAATATACATTAATTTATTAACGAAAAATAAAATAATTGATTTAGTGTTCTTTAAAATTTTTTAAAATAATATAAAATTAATTGGTACAAAATTTTAAAAATTAAGTTTAACAAAAAATGTATCTTGATTTTGTTTATAATAATATATTTTTAAAAATGATAAAATCACATGAAAGAATCTTAGTTTAAAAAATTAAACAATCAAATAATTAACAAAAGTATTTACATATCTTTTTTTAAAAACATGTTGCACTATAATAATTTTAACCACTCAATAAAAATATAATTTTTTATTTAAAGATTTAGTAGAATTTTTTCAATGTAAATGTAATTTAAATACTAGAAGATGATATAACCTTTTTTTTTGCTTATTTTAAGTGTTTTGCATTTTAATTATGAATATAATATAATTCTGCTAAAAATATTGTCCAAATTTTTATTTTTTTTCAAATATTTTACTAATTTTTAGATGTGCAAGTTTTACTATTTTACTAGATGTTTTACATTTAATTTAAGATTACACTCAGATTCTACAAGTGTTTTACTAAGTATTTTAGGTGACTTGTGCAAATTTAGTTGAAACTTTTGATGAATATCTTAGAAGATCATTTTAGGAAATCTTGTAAAAATAATTTACAAAATCGCTTTAGAGAATATAATTAAAACATAGTAATTTATTAATGAAAAATAAATTAAATGATTTATTGTACTTTAACATTTTTTTTAAAAAAAATAAAATTAATTGGTACCAAAGTTTAAACATTAATTTAACAAAAATGTATCTTGATTTTGTTCTAAATAATAATATTTTTTTAAAAATGATAAAATCAACCAAACATCCCGGAAAAGAATCTTAGTCTAAAAAATTAAATAATAGAACATCATTTTAAAAAACCTCGGATATTTTTTTTCATTTTTGGAACTTAATAATTATTGTTATAAAATTTTATAAAAAATAAATTATGGATGGGAAGAAAATAATATTTAGATACTATTATATTTTAATTCGACATTTGTTTAGAGAATTTATAATATACCTAACACGACATTTTAATTATAGCATCTCAAATAAAAATTAATAAAACTACTCAACCTTTTAGAAATTGTTTTGTTGGATATCTATCATTTTAGAAAAAATTTAAAAAATACCTTACAAAATCACTTTAGGGAATAAAATTAAATATATTATTTTATTAATGGGAAATACCTTACAAATTACTTATCTTTTTAATTTATTTTGTATATAATATGTTTTTTTTATAACTATGTATTAAGTTTTATTAATTGTAATTTAAAAAATTAAAATTAATGCAAGATTCTATAAGATAATTAGAATTTAAGAAAAATTCTTTTCAAGATCACTCAGTAAAACATCTAAGAGAATCTAATAATAATTATTTTTATTAGTATTTTCCTTGAGTACAAATAAAAAAATTTAATACTACTAAAATTCTATTAAGTGTTATTACACAATACTACTATTAAAGATAAAACAAATGTAAAATATGACAATACTCAGGAGACCATTTAAGATAATATAATAATATTAAAATTTTAGTATGTTCTTCAAAGTAATTCATGGGATATTTTAGATTAATATACATATAATTAAAAAATTTAAATAATAATATTAAGATTCTTTTAAGTGATCTACTAAGTATTGGTGAATGTTATGTTAAAATAAATAATAAAATAATCAGTGTTCTTATTCAATTAACTAGTCATTAAAATAACAATGTTTTAGTGTGCTAATAAAATTAAGATTCTACTAAGTGTTCTTCAATATATTTTATTAATTATTTGAAAATAAAATTTCATGCAATTTATTTTTATTAAATAATGAGATTAAGATTCTATTAAGTGATCTAAAAACATTAATAACAAGAGTACTTAATAAATTACTTAGCAAAAACCACTAACTTGCCCATAAATGTAACTGAATAAAAAAAAGTAGTAAGACACCAATATTACAACCTTGAGCACCTCCCGGAAACGCACCACCTGCAACCTCAAAATCCACAAACTACACTTCTGGAACCAAGCTAAACCTAGACATAAATCTCAAACTTCATACTCAAGTAAGTCTGTAATGTCAACAGCATCCCAACACCCAACGACCCTCTAGTAGCATTTCATCATACAGAATGATCATTGTTGCACTCTTGGTCTCCTACTCATCTGAACATTAGTTTCAAATCTTTGCTCTGAAAATTAACTGTATGTGGCACCAGCAATACAACACATGCAATTGAAGCCTTGCATCTGCTCCTATTTGAAGCTAACCTCTTAACTAAACCAACTTTTCAGTTGCTCATCATTATTGCCAACATCATTTTGTCTATTTGGAACCACAAAATTATGTTGTTTCAATACCAAACAAATCTCAAGAATACTCTAGAAAATAACTTCCCACCTGCACATATCAAAACAAAATTAATCATTATTGAATATGTCTTAGTTTAAAACAAGTTAAACACAAAATATGAAATATCATGAGTATATTCTTCCACAATGAAAAGTAAAAATGATTCGAAACCTAAACCATTAATCCACTTGCTTTTACTCTTTGAATAATGAAGACACCACATAACATAAGAACTTAGGTTAAAAATTTGGTAATATAAACTTTTTTCCATGAATCTACTTTTGATGTCATCTTCGTCGTTTCATTGTAAGATTACAAGTATTCGTGTTAGTGTTCCATATTAAGATTCTTGAGAGATCGAGAGAGACCCTTTCTTCCATATCCTCCCAGTTAACTTCAGTTCGAGAAGAAAAGTGTCATGTTCCTGAATGATGAATCCCATATAAAATGGTTAAAGCTCATGTCAATTAACATAACACTCTACATACTCCATTTAACATATCACTTAAACAGAACCCCAAACATAAATTGTTTAATCTCATATCACCTAGATGAACACTAAACAAAACCCACACATGTCGGTGCATCATCATTGAAACAGAATTCACATACACAGGATATAGAGAGTGTTTGGCTTAGCTTATAAGTAATAAGTTACTTTTTTTAAAAAAGTATTTTCATATTTTTTTAAAAAAAATAGTATTTATTTTAGAAATTTAAGACCAAATCTTATATCCAAATTTGAAAATAAGTTACATATTTTAAGAAAAAGTACATATATACCAACTTTTTCAATTTATAAGTTGCTTATAAGCTGAGGCAAACGAGGCCATAATTAAACTCAAATATAAACAGAGTTTTAAACCAAACTTAACAAAATCTAAATAAATAAAAAATCATTTAATATAAATATATTACTTCAAATAAATTTTGACGACGTAAAAATTTGGTATAACAGTTAAAGGAATATCCAGGTCATTGACTACCATTTTCAAGGAATAGATCACGATGTGATCATATTTGATATTTAGAGATTAAAATTCAGAGACGTTATAATAGTTAACAGAATCATCTTAAAAACACATAATGAAATACTTACAGATATCCACGTATTATAATAACATCACTAAATAGATTTGCATCTTGATCGTGATCGCTTAGCAAATCCAAGTTTGTTAAAAAATTAGCAAATTGACAACAACTTGTTAAGAAATATCCACCTAACATAATCCACCTTGTCAAGAATTTATTTGCCACATTATTTAACAAAATCCCTCATACTTTTTATAGTATGGAGTTTTTAACAGATCAAGCAAGAGAATCCCATATAAAAAAGTAAATATACATGTGTCAATAATATCATACATATATCTTGTTGTAGTGAAAAATAACAATGAATCGAACCTGACTCATTAATCCATTTCTTATGTATTTCGGATAACGAGAAAACCACTTTGCTTAAGAACGCATGATGAAAACTTGTTAAATCCATATCAGTTATTTCGCTGCAAATATATAGGTGTTCCAGTAAGTGTTCTCAACAAAGATTCTTCGAAAATACAATTATATACAATATTATATGAACAAGAAATCAATATTTCGTGATTGACGAACCTTACAATCTTATGTTGTATATTCATTGTCTGTTGTGATATGCAAAAAATGATGTTGCAGCTCTACAACAATGGCTGTAAGTATCGTATTAATTATGTAATGCAATATGTAAAGGAGTATAAATTTACCAAAAATTAAAGATTCTTAGTTATTATTCAATCCCTAAATTAACATTAATTACCATGTATTTGTCTAGTTGCTTGCACCGTATAAAATAAAAAATCATACTATTTGCCCTTGAGATAATTACATTTAAGCCATTATTTGATGTATTAATGATTATTTAAAATATATATAAAATGGATGGTGGAAATTGGGGTCTTTTGGATTTCTTGATAATAGGGGTCTCCTTGGAACCATACTATATATATATATAATAATTTTTTTAATTATTATATTTTAAGCTATAAATTAATAATAAATTTATTTAAATAAATAATTTATAAGTCAAAAATTATATTTTAATTATAAATTATAAAATTATATTAAAACTAAAACAAACTTTTTTTAAAAATAAGTTTAATGCGACTTAAGCTGATTTGAGTTGTACTTGTTTGACTTTTTCTTGTGGGATCCACAATCTGGACCTTGGGTTAATGCTCTTCAGTCTTCATTCAGTCGGTTGTGAAGAAAGTCAATATTTAATACAGTAATTTATTGTTTTCGTAAAAAATATTTAAGATTCTAAAATATAAACTTAGTAATCATTGGATTGAAAGAGTTACTGCAACTTGCATATATGTTAGGTTATTTAACGGTTACTCCGAATGTCCTATTTAGATGTTAATTTTATTTTTAATGCAATCAAATTCACTTATTTTTAATTATAATTTAAAAATAATATATAATTAAAAAATTATTATTTTATATTATTGAAAAGTATATATAATCTATTTTAAAATTTATTTTTTTGGTTTTTTAAAATTACGGAGTATAAAAGAACAATTTTAAATTTTCAATCAAACATTAATCAATTTAACTCCAAAATATTCAAAATGTACATCTAAAAGGGATGGAGGGAGTATGTAGCGAGAAAGTTGCAAACATGTATATTTACTCGTTCAAATATATGTTTAGTATAAATGGTTATATTTATTTGAGGAAACTCTTTCCATTCTTCGTGATTTTTTTTTTGTTAAGCTTCCATTCTTCGTGATTTGATTGTATATATAGTTTTGTCTTCGATCGAATCCCTTGTTAATTCGTTTAAAAAGAAATGCATGCTAGCTGGCTGAAACGTTCAAATCACTTGGAAATTACTTCTATATTTCTATCAATTTTCTATCAATTTCCCCGAACATCGACATGTAGTTAATGTACCGGCAGGTAAGGTACATGTAATATTCAATTAAGCGCATTTCAACCCTAATCAAAAAGTATACTAGGGCTCCATGTAAATAAATAATAATTTAATTATTTTTATATAACTTAATATTGTCAAAATATGTTTTAGCTAGTTTGTTACTCCCTCCGTCTCATTTTACATGTCACTTTCAAAAAAATTTGTATCCGTATTAATTAATTTGGTTGAGATAGTTTCAATGTATAATTTGAATGATAATTTTATTTTATTAATTATTAATACTAATACTTTAGTCGAGAATTATTTTAAAGATTTACCTATAAAATTAGGTTGAAAGTAGAATAGTGGACATATATTATGTGACAACTTTTTTAATACTACTAATTTGGGACGGAGGGAGTAATAAATATTCATATTTTTAGAAAATTATTAGTTAAATTCTTATATATGTTTTAAAATTTTATTTTCAAAGTGTAAAATTTCTAATGAGATATTAAAATTATTTGAGACAAATAGCATTATGTTCATTAATTTTAGTTTTAGAGAGTTTCTTTCAATAATTATAATTATTTTTAACAATTTATATAAGTAATTAGATAGTTAGGTCTGAGAGGAATTTTTTAATAACCAAATGGTATTTCTAAAAAGTATATCTATCAACACTTATAATGAATAATTACGACCTTGAATATAAGAACGTTTATTATAATACAAATAATGTTTTTATTAAGATATTAATAAAATATTTTATATTTATTGATTTAAAATTTGAAATGAAAATATATAATTTGGGCGGGGTTTCGGTTCGGGTTAGTCACATGTTTTTAACCAGGGCTGATCGGTCGGTTTCATTTTTCTGAAATTTCGGTATATTCGATTTTTCGATCCGGACCGAATTATATATTATTTATTATTATTATATATAATATATTTTTATTAATATATGTTCGATAAATATAATTTTGCTCTAATATCCTAATGTCAACTTATTTACTGGAGTAATTAATTTTTAATATATTTGTATTCATGTTCTCTTAAAAATTCTCCTTATTTAATTTTTATTTTTTTAAAAAAATATGGACCGAACCGAACGGACAGAAATAAATTTGATTCCTTCGGTTCGGTCCGTAATAAAAATCTGGTCCGGTTCGGTTCTAAAAATATTAAAAATTTGGTTCTCACTCTATTCGATTCGGTCCAGAACCGGACCGAACCGACTCAACCCTACTTTTAACAAGCACATGAGAATGTGGATCCTTGAATTAAAATTGTTTTAATGCTTCTTACAAATATTTTACCTATAACAAGTGTGAAATGATGAGGCGTATCTGCATAGTATACACTACTACAAATTTACACTAGACCCGATAATTTAGTACACGATACGTATCCAATAACACGACACGAAATGCACACACAAAAATTTAGTATTTGTGTTTTAATTTTGAGTACACGAAACACCAAAGTATATGACCTAAATTTAATATCATATTTGAGTTTAGCCTTTGAGTACACGACACGAAAGTACACGATATAAATAAATATTATATATATATATATAATAAAATTTCTGAAATTATCTCAGAAAAATTACCTAAGGTGCAAATATTTTTTAGTGTGGATATTTTTATAATTATATATAATTCTCTGTAATTACAATAACACCCTCGTGTATTTATATGAGAATTTTTATTAATCTCAGAAAAATTATATGAATCTTATATATATATATATATATATATATATATATATATATATATATATGAGTAAATTGCACTTGGTGTACCTATAGTATGCTATTTCTGCATTTCATGTACCTGTGTCCTAATTAAACACATTTTGTACCTATGCCGGAATATAGCATGATATATATGGTATATATGCAAACTGATCGTTGAGAGATGAAAAAAAATGTGGTAAAGTTAGATTTGGAAAAAGGTTTATCAATTGGCGGAAAAATCAAATTAGAAACAGAGGTGATTAGATGAGATTGTGTATGAGAGGGTGTATTTTAATTGTGTGTGGTGCTTCTATGGATCATTAGATTAGATTGAATATGTGGTTTAAATTAATTTCTAGTTTCTAGGATTGACTTGGTTTATATTTGAGTATTTGCCTATATATATAATATTTTGTAACATATTTTATAATTATATATATAATTTTATAAAAGGAACATATGTTGTATACAATTAAATACTAATATAAAAGTCATACGGGTGTTATATCAATATTTTAATATAACTTACTGATTATTAGGGTTAGAGGAGCCGCTGCTATCAGGTCTCGCCTTTTTGTGACTTAGTCTCAAGTCTGAACTCCAAATCAATTATACAAATACAAGCCATTATTGTGTTTGCACTTTTGCAGATCCATTATTCTGTAAAATGACCATCTGTGGAGTTACTGGGCACTATTTAAATATGATGGGGAGATGTTAGTTATCCATTATCAAGTGATATTATAGATGCTTGTGAAGAAATTAAATGAAGAACAATATTCACTTTTAAATTTTAGCACCTTTTATTATGTCTTTTATTTAGATTTTAAATTTTAAAACCTGAAAATGTAATGTAAAATTTACTTATTTTCTTGTTAAAATGTATGTATTCGTGTAATATCCTATATTTTTGTAAAATAATAAAATAGATTAATAATAAAAAAGGATTAAAATTAGATAGATATTATAAATTAGAATTAGATTAGAATAATGAGTTTTGGAATATGAGTCAGATTTGATTCTAGTAGATTTTGTTTTAGGGTTTTAAAACTCTATGTATTGATTAAGATCTCTTCATTCTTTTATATTTTTTTCAAGTCCTCAAGGCTAAACAGTTGTAAATCTCTCTCATACAAATCTTGATTATTTTTCTTCGTCTTTGATATTAAAATTCGAAGGATTTACTATACACAACTTAGTCATCTTGTAAAATTCGTAAAAAATTCATCGTTAGTCGGAATTCGTTGATTCTGGATTTTTCGTTAAGATTTTTTCGTTTTCTACGACTTTCATAGTTTAAGTTTTTTGAGAAAACATCGTTTAGAGAGTCAAAAATGTAAAATACAGATTTGAGAATAATTGGAGTTATGAAGAAGTTTGAAGTCTGAGATGTGATATTTGCGATTGGGTACTAAGAATTGAATATATGTTCTAGGATGTTTTTAATTCTTGGTTTGCGAGATTGATGTAAGTTTTCGATCGATCTTTCTAGTGTTTTCAAAACTATGTACAATATGCGTATATTTGAAGTGATATGTATTAACCGTATGTGTTGTGTCAACAGTAATTTTGAAACTCTGATTTATGCCATGGTTTGTGAAAATTTCGGATCGAGGTCACCGGGTTGTAGTGATAGTTTTTTAAAAATTTAGGACCTTTATTAATGGGTTATAGTGATCGTGGCATGATTTATGGGTAACAAGTTATTGTTTTATGTGCAGTGATTGTGTCGTATCGTATAAGAATAAGAAAATGTATTAAAAGTTATGTGTATAGTTATCGTATCGAAAATTATTTCATTATATATCTATATATTTTACTTGGCCCTACTAGTTGGAATGATTGGTTACTTGCTCATTACTTATAATTTTCTGGTTTGGTATAAGAGGAAGATGAAGTGCATTGGATTTCGACGATCATAGATTTGGAGTATAATTTACTTGTTAATTTGTCATTGTTAGCTGCGTTTTTATAATAGTTACATTTGTAATAGATTTCGTATTAATAGATTGTGTTATTAGTTTTAGATTTTGTAAGATTATCGTCCCGAAAAGGGCGGGCTGTTACAATTCATTTCCATGCGTTTCGTGTACATGAATAGTACATGAAAATTTTCTTGTAGGTTAGTGTCGTTCTATGTCGATCGGGTCATTTTTATGCCATGTTGTGTTTATGTTATAGTTTTTGGTACACGATTAAATTTCATATTGTTTTTGTGTCATAATCACCAAAATACACGAAATACGAATGTACATGAAAGTATACGACACGAACGAATTGCTAGATTTACTTGTATAACACTTTTTTTAAAACTTGTATGGCGTTTTTGAGTGCTATGGGTATGTGCTATATAAATCAGTGCTATGCAAGTGCATATGACTTACATAAGTGCAAATGACTTACATAGCGTTTATGAAAATAACGCTATATAAATAATTGTTACCTAATTTTTATTTATTTTCGAATCTTTATGTAATAACTTACATAACGTTTTTCATGCAAAAGCTATGCAATTAAGTGCTTTACTTAATTATATAACACTTTCAAAAAAGAGCTATGCAAGCAATATGTCTTCTAAGTTCATTTTTGTAGTAGTGATATTGAGTACTAGTTTACTACACTCCCTCCATGCATCGGCTGAATCGTAGTGTTAAATTTGGACTTATGTTTTAATTTTTTTATAAAAAAAGTCCATTTGAAAAAATTGCATTACTAGAAAATTATCAAAAAATAATAGTAAATGATTTATATAGACAGATAGATGACAGTTTTAACAGCTTAAACAAACAAATACGAGGCCTCTTCAATTCAGATTTTAAAGGATTTTGAAGTGAATTTTAAAAGATTATAATTGATTTTATAATTTTACGTTGAATTTTACAGAATTGTTGTAAAATTTTGAAGAGTCAATTAAATTTTAATATAACTTTTGAAAATCTCATAAATTTTAAATTGATTCCAAAAATGACAAAAAAATATTATAAAATTCGTCAAAATCTACTATTTTATAAAATTAAAAAAAATCATCAATGAATACTATCAGAATTTAATTGATATTTTCAAAGTAAAATTGAATATCATCAAATTTTAATGAATTTATTTAAATTCAAATTAAATACACAAATTTATTTTTCTTTTAAATTATTAAATATCAGCAGATTTTAAGGGACTAAAAAGATTCAAATAGAATACAACAGAATGTAAAATCAAAAAAGTTCTTTAAAATCTAAATCAAATACGCTCGCTAAAAGAACTGAGCTTTGCGAAAAATACATAGATATTCCAAATCTCGTCTTCGCGAGTTACAAGGAAAAACTTGCACATTTTATTATTTTGATTTGCGGAAAGTATGAACTCGAAGAATCACTATTTCGAACTAATTATGTGATGGATTCTAAATAATTTACTAGTCGAAAATGATTGCCAATCACGATAAAGAGAAGCACAGCTTGAAAGCTGTTGGGCCACAGGTCCATTTAAAGGAAATAGACAGTCTAGTCCAAATGTAAGCCCATGAATATAAAGGTAATTCAGTAATTTAGATAAAATCCTAGAAAATGCCTTATTTGGATGATAGGAACTAGTCAATGGGTTGGCCGTTGTAATATGGAGATAAATCTCCTAGAAAGTAAATAAAATATTTTTGTTATATATTTGTGTCTTAATAGTTCGGGTGCTATAAAACATATAAACTATGTTTAATATATAGTTATCGATCCCGTAAAAGAATCAAATTCGAAATCATCATTTAACAATATCATGTGAATGTTTTTTTAAAAAAAACAAAATATATCATTTGAAACTATGGTCTATGAAAACGTGGGATTATTTTCTTATATATCATCGGAATATTCAACACAATCGAGTAAACCGGGGCATGAACAAACTTCAACATTTCGGCCACAATCACAACTGCAGAGATAGATTAGAGACCCAGAATCTCGTGCCTTAGGCCCAGAATTTGCCGAACGGAGATAAAGGCAAATGTGTTTGTGGCCAGGAAATTTATACAAATCTACAATATACAACTCCAATTATTTTTACTCCTGACAAAAAAAAAACCTAATTTATTTTGCTGATTTCTTAGTTATATAAGTATTTTTAATTTTATAAAATTAAATCATAATTAATAATTTTTCATATTTATTTTTATTAAATTTACATAAATACATTTTTTCCCTGCAAGAGACAACCCGAAAATTAATTGCACAGGGATTACGAGAAATTGTTACAGTAAAAAATAAAAATTACTAACCTATAACCCGTGCAAAGCACGAGAGGAGAATAATAAATAATATATTGTATATTTTAAATAAATTAAATATTTAATTTGATTATTTGTGTTATTAATATATTTTATGTAATGTTGTACATAAGATAAATTATTTTTGAATCATATTTATATTATGTGTTTAAATTCTCATTAATATATTGTTATATATTTATATTAATTAACATGGATTAATAACCCGTGCTAAGTATTAATAAATTTTTATTAATAAAAAGAGTTTTGAATATATTATAAAATATTTTAATTAAAATTATATAAAAGAGTATGTTTTAACATATATAAAATATTAATATAATTTTAGTATTCAAAATTTTTTATTATAAAATTGCAATTTTAAATAAATTAAAGTGTTTGAACGATAAGGAAATTGAAACATGTTATTAGATGTGAGTACAACTCTATATTCTAATTAAAAAAGAAGTTCGTTTAAGGTAATATAATATAAAAATGTATTTAACGTAGATAGAGCGCAATAATAAAATTTAATTAATATTATAACTAAAATAATAATATTATTTTAATATTTATAAAATTTAATTAATAAATTCTGATAATAAATAAATTAAAGAGGTTGACTAATGAGAAAATTAAAACATGGTAGTATATTGATTAAAAAATGTGTTTGAAATTGAATAGGAGACAGACACATGTATTTGAAGTTGAGTAAAACACAAAAGGACCAGACCGACAATGGACCAAACATCTGCCCTTGCTGGTTTAATAATATAGTATAGATTAAATAAAAATTAATGAATAAATTTTAATGATATATTAAATAGAAATAATAGAAAATAATTTAAATATAATATAATATTATCCTATCTTTTAAAATTATATTTTATTAAAATTCAGTGGAGATTGTTTATATGGTTCACATAAAATTGGACGGTTAAATTTTTTTCTATTATTCACGATCAAAATTTTTAATCTTTCAATTATAATAATATAATAATATAGTAAGTATATAGATGACTATTTATCACCTTGCGGGCCAGACAAGATTAACCATGAATCAATCGAAATTTGACGCGGTCCATCGAATCTTCTAGATTTCAGTTATTAATACACACAGTTCTTTCTATGTATTCTACTAAAAAACTTGTTAAAATAATCACTAACTTAACACCACCCCCACTAAGTAAAATCCAACAGCTCACATTCTTCCACCTGTCACTCTCTCACCACCATTCATTACACTATATTATCACCTACCCTACGTGTAGGGGTACCGATGCGAGACCACGTATAATTAACTCATTATTTCAACGGCCGAGATTTAATCCCAGACACCCACGCGCCGTATAACCATTTTTAAAAACTTAAAACCCTGTATAAACCTATACGTACACAGGCATCCATACGCATCGATACGAAGTGCAGAGAGAGACGTTTCGAGTGTAAAAGATTAGATTTTTATTGATTTGTGGATCGGAAAGATGTCAGATCACGAAGGAGACAAGGTAGAGTCGATGATGGAGAAGATTAGCGACAAGATTAAAGGTGATGATTCGTCTTCATCGTCGGATTCCGATACCGAAACGACGTCGTTGAAGTCGAAGGTGTATCGGATCTTCGGTCGCCAGAAGCCTGTGCACAAAGTTCTAGGCGGTGGTAAACGTATGTATATTTGATTGTATATCACATGTATGTGTTTGATTTTGTTTCGGTTTTTAGTTGATTCGATTAAAGTTTGCGTTTTTAGTGTTTTATTGCTTAATTTGGTTTTGGTTGGTGAAATTAATGGTTTGGAGTTTGGTGTTTGAGTCTGGATGAGTAGATCTAGGCAATTATAGTATGAATTTTTGAATTTGATTGCGATATATTGATTATTTGAGTAGATTAGTTGGTATATGTACTTGAAATGAGTTTTTTTAAGTAAATTTTATGTATTCAATTTGTTTTGAGTTAATATTGTTGATTTTGTGTGGTAGTGCATTCGATTGGTATCAGTGAAGTGATCTAGTGATTAGGAGGTTCTTGGTAGTGTTGGCTTAAACTCGGTGGATGGATGGATTTTTTAGCTTAACTGTACTCGAGTAGTTGAGGGTGGCTTAAGTAAGACATACTTTATGTGTAATTTGGTTATGAAAGATAATTTTTTAATTGAAGGGTAAAATTAAAGTGTCCATATTAAATTTTCAACTAGTTATATAACATGTTAATTGACTAACTACTGAAATCTTGACGTGACATGGAAGGTTTAATATGCGTATTATTGTTGTGCTGGTAGACAATTTGTATTTATGCACATCATTAGTTTTGGGAAAAAGAATTATTAGTTTTAGGATGGGTTGATTCTTATTCAGTTAAATTGTTGAAATTTGTGTATTAATACCTTGAAGTTGAATTAGGTAGCCTTACTTTAGAATACAGGGTTCCAAAGCTTGATGATTGAGATGTAGTAAGATATTGGTGCAAAATGTTCCTCTAATTCTTTGTCAGTTTGAAATGTTTCTTGTACTTTAGGGAGGTGTAATACTTAACAGTGTTGCATGGAGACATCATGTGGTTAAACATGTATTACACATTCACCGTTTAATTAAGTTTTGACATTGTGACTTTAGCTGCTGATGTGTTCCTCTGGAAGAACAAGAAGGTATCCGGAATAGTCTTGGGTGGGGCGACAGCTATTTGGTTTCTTTTTGAAGTGATGGAGTATTACTTTCTCACACTTGTTTCTCATGGATTAATATTATCATTGGCTATAATGTTCTTGTGGTCCAATGCTACTGCCTTCATTAACAAGTAAGCCAGTCATATTGTTGTTGAGATATTAGGCAAAGTAAATATTAATGATTTATGCTTTGCAAAGAAGTTATTTGGTTATTGGCCTTTTTTGCTAGATCTCCTCCTAAGATTCCAGAAGTTTCTATTCCAGAGGAGCCTGTTAAGGAAATCGCTGCCTCTCTAAGGGTTGGGATCAACAGGGGTTTTGCGATCATAAGGCAGATTGCACTCGGGAAAGATCTGAAGCAGTTTCTATCTGTATGTTATTATCTATTGCTTGTTAGCAGTGCACATGATTACTGTTATACATTTTTTGGCCGTATATTCATTTTTTAATTGTATCCTACTTGCCCTATTAGGAGACCAAAATTGTAACCTGTCATTGTATATTTGTGTCTAAAACTTGCTGTCATATTAACCAGGTGATTGCTGGACTGTGGGTCTTGTCAATTTTGGGAAGTTGCTTTAACTTCTTGACTTTGTGCTACATAGGTAAATACTGTGCTGGTTCCTTTTCTATGTATAATGAGTTGTTCGATATTGTATTGAATACTAACACTGCATCATGACAATCATGATGCAGGGATTTTGTTGCTCTTCACGGTGCCTGTTCTGTATGAGAAATATGAGGACAAGGTGGATCCTTTTGCGGAGAAGGTGGTGATTGAGATCAAGAAGCAGTATGCAGTGTTTGATGCAAAGGTTCTGAGTAAGATCCCGAAAGGACCTCTAAGCGGCAAGAAGAAAGCACATTAGACGAAGCTTGATGGTTTCTTGTGGGAATTTTAGGTGTTCGTGTGATATATGTTGGGATTTATTCTTGTTTGAAGCCTAGTTTATATTTTAATCATATTATTGGTTCGCAAAAGATAGTTCTTTGCTCTTAAAATTGTTTATGTACCGACACTATTGTGAATCATGGTATACATATAGCTATTCGTTACCTATTCTTGCGTCCAATATTAACTGTACATTTCCAATTCATGATGCTTGGTTTGGTTTACGAGATTCAATACTGAACAATGAATTACAAGGAATGCAGGATGCATTTTATTGCCTGTTCAAAGAGGTTACCATACGCCAACTATGAGAATGGATGCATCACATTCCTTCGCGTGACGCTTAATAGGTGGTACTCAATTCAATAAGTTGACAAAAAATTGAGTATTTATCCTTACATTTTATATTGAGTCTTAAATGTTGTAATTTTTGAAAAAGAAACAATCCACCACACTGGTTTGTGAAAATAATAATAATAAATATTGGGCTCGACTCCTAATGGTTTGTGAAAATAATAATAAAAAATATTGGGCTCGAGTCCTAAAAGTTCCCTTTGGTCATTAATTCCTCGATTTCAAAATACCTCTTCTTCTTCCTCAAAGTTCCCTTTGGTCATTAGTTCCTCGATTTCAAAATGCCACTTCTTCTTCTTCTTCATTATCATTATCATTATTATTATTATTATTATTATTATTATTATTATTATTATTATTATTATTATTATTATTATTATTATTATTATTATTATTATTATTATTATTATTCTATCTATTTTTATTTTTCCCAACTCTCATCGTTCCCCCTTTGTATTTAAAAACTAGTATTACTTATATACTAACTTCCAGAATTATTCGCAAAAAATAATAATAATCCAGAATTATTAATTAATAAAAAATAGTCAAACATGAAAATGTATTAATTTATTCTTTTACCTAATTGCAAAACTAGTGAAAGAATCTGACAAAAAAAACTAGTGAAAGAAAAGATGTGCTTCACCTTCTTGCACCACCACTGGCCGAATTCATCATGCTCAAACCTGATACCATGCCAGAGGATAAATTTACTAGCTAACATGCTAAAATTATAAGTTTGTACAGATAAAACAGCATATAGCAAGAGATTTACATCGAAGGCCGTATCATCTGCTGCTTTGTAAATTCCTCAACAATTTATTTTAAGAATATCTTATTCTCAGATAAAGGATCCAGTGTACTATAAAAGAAAGGCAGAAGTAAAGCTAAAGCATATGTTAACATCACTCTTTAGGCCACTAAGAGTACAGAATATTTAAAGGAAGTAAGACAGCTGCTCCTTTTTTCTTGAGCCTCCTTCTCCATACAAGTCATTCCATTGCTTCAGTTCATTCATTATAGATCCTTCAGCTGCGAAGCTTGCTGCAACCTGTGACAAGATTAGAAAGAGGCATCAAAACCGTTACTCTGCTCTTTCCAAAACAAGGCTCGTCACGACAATTCTATTTATTTTAGGTTCAATGAAAAACCATTTATAAACAGAATAATAATCATCGACTTCCTGATACTAGTACTTTCCACTTCAATCTTATTAACTAAAAACCATTCAGTTCTGCATGCAATTACGTAATCATGGAAAATTAGAATAGTGGAACTTGGAATGAAGTTATGTTCTCAGGTTTGACGGGAAATCTGTGGATGTTTCATGTTCCACACACCTGATTTTTCGCTTCCTTGAAGTCCATCATGTTCAGTGGTCTTATAGTGATGACTTTGTCCACTTTCTTTTCTTCTGTCATCGAAGTATTTTGAAGCTTCTTCCCTTCTGCCGCTTTTTGTTTCTTCTCCTTTAAAATGAAAAGATTGCTTTGAATAAGTAATCATGGATTTCAAGAAATAAAATGAAATTGTATAGCGGTAGTGTGGATTTCGTAAATACTGCAGAACACCTGATAAAATGAGACAGATGGAATGTATCTAAAGTAGGAGGGAAAATATTGGAATATATTGAGTCATTACTCATTAGTTGTACTTACCAGATCCTTCAGCCTTTCTTGCTGTATTAACTCCCTAACTGGCCGATAAGCAGCAGTGGTGCATAGGTTCTGCTTTCAACAGTTTTATATAGTCAGTTTGTCAATTATGCATCCCAACACTATTGCTAAGATTAAATTACAACCTTTAGATCACTTCCAGTGTAGCCTTCTGTCAGCATAGAAAGTTCTTTCACATCTAGATCTTTATCAACAGTTTCTTTCGCTAACAGAGTTCTCAGTATCATTTCTCTGTTTTCTGCAGACGGCAGACCAACTAGTATCCTGTGAAAGAGTGAACACAAAATTTAAAACAACTTCTTCACAAATTAAATCACCATACAATAATATATGTTGTAATTAAGTGTCGGAATATGTTTCATTTACTGATATTATTATTAGTTACTGTACTTGATAGTAATATATAGGTTATTTATGACGTGAATGATTTGTTAATATAAAATTTTCCCTTTGCATATCTGATTGATCAATAAATTGATTCCTTTAGGCGGCATGGTACCTTCTCTCAAAACGTCTGATTATTGCTTCATCTAGGTCAAATGGCCTGTTGGTTGCAGCAAGAACAAGGATCTTCTCACTTTGTTTTGTAAGGAGTCCATCCCAGTGAGTCATGAACTCATTCTTTATCTTTCGCATGGCTTCATGCTCCCCGGATCTTGACCGCTGTCCAAGCATGCTGTCAACCTCATCTACAAAAATGATGGTTGGCGAGACCTTGGCTGCTAGAGTGAACAAAGCACGGACATTCTTCTCATCTTCCCCGAACCATTTAGAAGTGATGGTGGACATAGAGACATTAATGAAACTTGCTCCAGCCTCATTTGCAATAGCTTTGGCCAGCATAGTTTTTCCAGTTCCAGGAGGCCCAAAAAGCAATATTCCTCTGCACGGCTTTAGAAGGCCTCCTGTGAACAGATCTGGCCTTCGGAGAGGTAGCATGACAAGTTCTTGAAGGGATTCCTTAATGTCGTCCATGGCCCCAATATCAGCAAATGTCACACCAATCTCAGTTGCTGGTAAAACCTCTGGCCTTATCCGCTTCTCAAATTCATTGTCAGGGGGAGGAAGTTCCTATTACAAGGATAATAAGATACTCTCCATTTTTTTCAAAAGGTAAAAATATTAGAAAAGAAAAATATTGAGAGGCTATTACACACAATCAACAGTATATAACTATATT
Source organism: Oenanthe sinensis (assembly GCA_028671895.1). Lineage (NCBI taxonomy): Eukaryota > Viridiplantae > Streptophyta > Magnoliopsida > Apiales > Apiaceae > Oenanthe > Oenanthe sinensis. The sequence continues at coordinate 26,124,711 of CM053812.1, read as the reverse complement.
CCCAATATCAAATGGTATTAATGAGCGCAATGTAGTTTATGATATGATACAATTATCAGTTTCGAATATCAGGTTGCAGGTTCAATATTTTATTATACCATGACGTGAACCATATACAATCAATGCAAATGCAGGTTTAATTTACAAATAATTAAGTCTGTGATATAATCAGATATATCATACACTAGGAGTACCTTGTGGTCCATAAGAGAAATATATTGGAGTTGAGATGCATAAAAGAAGTATTCTAAACTTACTGATGCCTTTGTTGCTGGGTTTGAGTTACCACCGTCCTTCACAATTGGAGCTGAAGAATCTGCAATGCTTCCGTCTCCAGATGCTGCGCTTTCAGATTTCATATCTGCCTTCTTACCAACAGAAGCTCCTTCCTGTCGGCGGGGGGGGGGGGGGGGGGGGGGGGGCTTACATGTATGAAAGAAAATTTTAAGTTTCTTTAAGGCACTTGAGTAATTAGGATGAATGACAAACCTTGGGAGCTTCAGATTGACTTTCCGGATTTAAGGTCTCTTTTTTTACAGATTTACCTTCCTGGAATAGACTCAGTCCATGGGACAAACTGTTTCATGTTCCAAAAAAGAAGTCAGAAACTTCAATAGGGAATAAATCCTCCTATAACATACTAAACTAACCTCGAAGATGAGATGACTAGCTTTCCATTCCTGTATTCTGGATCCATTGTATTCATTAAATGATATGAGATTGCAGACACAACAATTTCTTCAATATAATTACTAAGAATCGCCTCGTCTGCTAAGCAGATTGAAGCCAGATCATCACAATCAATGTCATTAGCTGCAAGTACTTCCATGACATGGTTTCTGGTATCCTGATGCTGGATCATCTTCATATCTTCCTCTAGTTGAGATTTCCAGCTGACAAGACGGGTCTCATCTTCAGGCGGTTTGATTTCAATGGTGTATGGGAATACAAAATTAAGCCTCTCATCTATTTCTCTGCTGTCATCATCTGGATCTGCAATTCGTGAACCCAGGATCAGCACCGATCCAGTTAGTTTCTTTAACATTTTCTGGAACAAGATATACATCCTTTGTGATCTCCATAGGAGCCTGTCAACATCCCTAAGATAAAGAACCATGGGGCTGGTTTTTGACATTGAAACAAGAACCTGAAAGAATTCGAAATTGCAATACTTAATTATAGCCCAACTAAGATTCAGACACCAGAATGATTACATGTGATATGTAACTCCAAACATCTAGGATAACATTAGTTGCAAAATTGAAAGGATCAGTCGATTAAGAAGAAAGAATGATACCTTGTATAGCGTCTGTATGAAAAGCTTATCATCAAAGGCTAGGCTACTAGTACGCTTGAGGGGAGCTGAATAAAATTATTGAGTTACCAAGTGAAAACAGACAGGCTTTCAATTACTGAGGTATATCATTACATTTTTGTCTGCATGTGAAACTTTTGTATCTTAATGTACAGGTGGTGCAAATGCAGCATGCTCTGACTAAATATGATAATATAGGGTTTGTTTAATACAGTAGTGCTTTTCCAAGAGTATCTGCTGCAAGAATTGGGTAGAGAATCTTCAATCTTTTTTGGGCTAAATAATATATGCTTGCATGCTCTAGCTCTCAGAATTTATTGACATGGAGTGCAGTGCGACAGTCTGCATATATCATTTCACTGTAACATCCTCTTGATATAGTTTCCCTGTTGCTGGGGTAAATGCTATAACTTGAGACTTTTGAATTGTTAAAAATGAGCTTTCAACAAAAACCTGGATTTGAAGAACTGCTATTTGCTCCAAGACTATTTAAATTAGCTGCGGCAGACGCATTTCTACGAAGGCTTGAAGGCATTCCTTCTGCTCCACTACAAGTATAGGAACTGAATCAGTAGGGATTTACAAATAGAAGAGGGTTCATCAAATTCCAATAGTTTCTGTTAGGTCCAATGATGAACTGATACCTAGAACCAATTTCTACACCACTGCTCTGTCTACATAATGTGCCTGAAATAAGGAAACGATATAAGCTTGATATGGAGAACATTAATAACTACATTTAGGCAAGCAAAATGTTCTGAAAATAAACACTTTTCCAACCTTGGGATTCTTCTCGTGATTGAAAGGAGGAAAAGGATTCAAAGAGACCAGACATTCGGGCCAACATTGTTTCTGAAACGGATCTTTTGAAAGACTATACAATAAGATGTTAGAAGCGGCATTAACCAGCTGTCCGCTGCATTAGCATGTCAGCTATTTTTTTTTGGCTAAATAAATTTATAGAAAATAAATATCCGGTGCAATAGAAAACGGAATTGATGGGGAAGAATAATGGCAAAAAATAATCAAAAACCCGTGTCCAGAAAATTTTAAAAAACTTACAAATTCTTTGTCGGCAGACCCATATTTCCCCTGAATCTGTGAATACAAAATTGAGTGTAAACTTTCGGAGAAGAAATAATTAAGGAATTCGTAAAACCACAAACTTGCCTTCAGTGAGAAGTCAGTAATATCTAGCAACAGCAGCTTAGCATCAAAGTAATGAGCTAACGCCTTTGCAAGCATTTGTTGGTAAAGTTCTTCAAAATCAGACATAGGTTAACAGATGTGAATATTCAAGTGTATAATAATACATATAAATTGATGTGAAAACCAACCTGCAGGTCCTGAGAGCAAAATAGTTCGACTTGCAGGAGCAAGGTTTCTTGTGTGCTTTGAGAAGTCGAAGTTCTTTAGATAAACAAATGCTGCACTTGTTAGCAAGACCCTTGTCTGCTCACTGTTGTGATGACAAGAAAGGTCTTAATCAGCGTGATGAAGTAAAATATATAAGTTATTGCTGACTGAGAGTGACTGTACTACGGTAGCAAAAGAAATATTGACTATGAGCATGACATGTCGATATTAATTTCTGAAAGTGCTAGTATAGGAATATAATATCAAGTTACCAACACAACCAAAATCTTAACTATGTCCCGATGCTTAGCTAAAAAAGAGAACACTTAGAAATATTCGAAATACCTGAGATAATACGGAAATTCATCAAAGGTGACTTTGCTATTTCCGGCATCAACTAAGAGATTAAGCATCTCTTGCTCCATAGCTTGCGACGTAATCGCGTTTGAAGAGGAACTAGCACCACCAGTCCATCTGCTTACGGCATGTCCTGAAGCCAATCCAATCCCTACCCCTATTCCCACTCCCAAAGCTGACATCAAAATGTGTTTGTGCTCCATCTTATATTACTCTACAACCTACTCTTCTCAAAACTGAGCCTTTAGTAAAACAAAAAACAAATCTTTGACAATCAAGTACAAAATCACACCCTGCAGATAAATAATTGAAAATTGTTACTAACTTGAATCATATCAACTTATTTAAAGATAATAAACTTTTCCAACAACAGTTAACCTAAGATATAAAAATACAGCTGAAGACTGAAGTACTCTACATAATCAAAAGAGAAGATCCCTGTTAAATTTATTTACATAATAAAAGCTTTCATGCAGTAGTAGCTTTCATGATTCATTTGTCCAAGAAATAAGATTCACGAAATAATCCTAAACAAGAAATAATCCGTAACGATTCAATAGTAACACAAAAAAAATCATTTAAATGCACATATGATTTTACATCTTAGCTAATATAAGATGAGAAGAAAAAAGTTGCATATATAATTAAGAAACATATCTACCGGGCAAAAAACTAAAAATATAAGAGGTAGATCACAGTAGCAGTAGCTGCTCCGAGGAGTGCTTTTTTACGTTCAAACACGGCGGCGATGGGTTATCATGTGTCCGGGTCTTAACTCTTCAATATACACACATACATAAGGTGGTGGGTATGTAAGCTTAAAGACCTCACTTTTTTTTTATTTGCCTTAAAATTTGAGCTTTTGTGGGTCCCGATTCACATGAGCTTGCCACGCCATGCATCACTATTTGTCTGTTCTTTATGCATTATCATCATGTTTTTAAAATATATTTTTAAATTTCCGCCCGAATATTTTTGTACGCAACAATCGACTGTAAATAACTTGAAGTTTTACTTGAGATAAATGCTTCTTAGATAAATATTTCATATTTACATTGGAATCATGTTTGCAAAATTAAATAAATAAAATTTGTTACAATATCATGCTGTTGGACGTTAAAAAAAAAGACAAATTACCAATATCTATTATTCTACTCCCTCTCTGTAGTCTATATATTTGATTATGAATGTCTGTTCACTATATGCAACAGCAGCTAGGTCTCTACAGTTCCAGATTTTCCTTGTGCAGCTTCTTTACAGTTCCAGATTTTCCTTGTGCAGCTTCTTGACAAATTGATTACATATATCATACATATATGTAGCAGCTGCCATATTACATTTACGGACATGGATTGGTACGGCCAACGTTATCCAATAAATTGGGAGGACTAATTGGATGGCTGAATAATTAGTAACAAGAATGAAAAATTGATGACTGAAGATATATATAACTAAATATGGTTCATTTCATATTTGATATTCATCATATGGTAAACACTAAGTTTACCAATGCTGCAAAAGGATCTTCGTAGAAGATTAAACTCTGCGGCCAAGATTAACCTCCCACTCGAGCCCTGCACTGATAAGGGATTGACAAGTGACAATGTTTATATCCTAACCTATGGAGTAAAGAATATCATTTCATTAAATCCATGAAAACGAAGAAATTCCAGAGGCTGTGCAGGATAATTGAGGGTAATAAGTTCTTAGACCGTGTATATATGACACCCACTAGAAGCCCAATAAATATTAGCGGCAACACCCTGTATATATTCCAATGTACTATAGCAAATGCGACTGAACTTGCTACGATTGAGCCCCATATTGGCAAGTACTTGGTCAATGATGAGAGAAGAAAACCCCGAAATACCAACTCCTCCCACAGAGGAGAACACACCATAAGCAGCACTGCGTACACTGCCATAGCTACAGGATCTTTTGCAATGATAGATTGCTCTAAACTTGACACAGAAGTTGAAGGAAGAATAGGCAATAGATAGAGGTTGAATTGTGATAGCCGGTTAATCAATGGAAACATGAGGCACCCAACAACAACATCGAAGAGCCAATTACCTTTCAAGCTGAATCTGAACCATTCAGATGGAAGTGGCCGAAATCTTGACAGACAGTGATATAAGATTGCAGCTCCGGCTAAACCTTCCAATACATCTGTTAAAAGACTCAGGAATGCTTGACCTCGATATGTTAAAGTTGCTCTGTTAAAGCCCATCATCCATGCTCCCATTGGAACTAACCAAGAACCCACAAACCAAAATGCAGTCATCCAAAGAAGTGTAACCTGCAGCAGAATAATTAATCACAATGCTCAAATTATAGATAATTTATAGACTGAGCAATCAAAAGCTTAATTTGAGTAGATAAAATTCATGAATCTATGGCATAACATTTTACTTTGGACTAAACATTTACTAGATGTGGATTTTCAAGTAGTCATTACCAAGTACGGAGTAATTATTAAGAATGAAGTGTGGTAAACACATGCATAGAAATTTGTAAACTAGATATACCAGCAACCTGACAAGTAAGAATTGCCAGACGGGTCAGACACTCCAACTAAATACATGACATGAAGGCAATTTCATTAAAAAAAAAATCAACATTATTTGAAGAGGAGTTTCGACAACCTAAACCCAAATACTGATATGAAAGTGAATTACTCGAGTACATGAAAAAACACAAAAGTCAAGATAGGAGTCGGAAGACTAAAGGTACAAACGATCCTCGTTAAAAGCAAGAGTAAGCATAAGATTTATCAATAGATAGAAGGTATTACTAGTTGAGCAAATTAAAAAGAAATAGTAGTCACTTATCAACAGGTGTTAGCGCAAGAACCAGTAATATCATAATAAATAATTTAAAACCTATGTGCAGGGATTAAGTACATGAAATCTTACTCAAATTCTGCATATATTGAGTCCTGATAATCGCATAAACTGTTAGTCAGGTAAAAAATTTAACTACCTGCAGGATGGTCTTTACAGTCCATGGTACAGGCCACGGTTTGTCAATAGTTCCACGTACGGCATCTGTAGCCTGAAAACAAAGCAATAATTAGGCATAAATCCCAAATATCAGGTTCTTTTTCAAACAGCTGGAGAAAGTGGTATTACCTAGTTATTTCTTAGATTGACTATTTGCAAAGTAATTCATAAAAAATACATATCCACTTGCAGAAAGACATAATACAGATAACTTTTTACTACTGAAAGTCTGATATTGTAATGAACAGTCTTATTTTTAAGTGAATTTTTTTATATATTCAACTTGAAAATTTACAATTTGTCCAAATGGCACATGTTTGACCCCACAGCCTGCACATGGGCTTGTGCATATATTTCTGGAACAGAGAATTCAGAACACTAATTAGTTGTCTCTAAAAACATAATTCCTCTTGGTATGTATTTCAAACTGTTGCAATGTGTAACATGGCGACTAAACATTGTTCTGTAACTAGTGTTTTTAGCAGTGATAAGAACCATGCTAGTGATGCATAGTTGCATACAATATGAAAACAGAGAAAACTGCCAGACCAGACCTTAAATTATTGTAAATCAACCAAAGCATGAATCATCAAAATATAACCTAATGACTCCTTGAAAATAGTACAGGTAAAGTTTTGACCACCTGAAAGTTCGAACTAGAACTATATACAGCAAAGGATCTTACCTTTCTAAGATTTGAAACCATATCTCCTTTTGAACTACTTTGTTTTGTAAACTCAGACTCCAGAACATCTTCATGGAGAATTTCGTCAACAGATTCATGCTTTGAGATCTCTAAAGGAGATTCTTCACGCCTAAAGCACGAAACTTTCCACCTCTACAAAGCCGCCTAACCCATTAGAAAATGAACAAATATAAAAGGATATCACACATTCAAATATATCATCAAGAAACAAACTCACAGAAACCTATAATCTTTCTTACCCCCTATAATTTTCTGCATTATACTCAACTATCACTAATATCCTTCATTAACTTCAAGAATATAGGGCGTTTTTGGAAATAAGTTACTTATGAAAATAAGATTTGGTATTAAACTAAATGTTAATATTTTTATGTATTTTTTTAAAAAAATAAGTAACTTATTACTTATTTTTAAGAAATCCCAAACGGGCCATCGTAGAGAAACAAACTCACACAAATTCACAATCTTTCTCCTATAGCATCCTACATCATACTAAATTATTATCAATATCTCTCACCAACTTGTAAACACTTTGTTAATTGAAAAATTTACTCAAACCCCACAAATTAGAATCTTTCCCTCATGAAGAAAAACAAAGACAAGAATATCCAAAGCAGTACAAAACAACTAAACTGAAAGCATAAACATTCAAGAACATAGAAAAACACAACCTTTACACAAAATGCTTAAACATATGTTCATGTATATGCATAAAGTTAGAGTCTTTATGGGTAACTTACATGAATTGAAGAGTATCTATAATGATAAAATTGGGTGAGTGGAAAATGAGCTTGGGAAGGGGGAGAAGGCCTGATTGGAGGAGACAAGGAAGGTAAAACAAGGGGGCGCTGAGAGAGAAAGCAATTGCATTTAAACCTAAGCATATGTTCGATTTCATACAGATTTTAATTACCCTGTTGTATAAGTACAATACTAGTACTAATTCTGTTTATATTCACTGTGTGTGTGTGTGTGTTTTTCTGTGCCTGGTGTGTATACGGAGTATTATGTTTATCTTGGGTTTTGTGCAATGCTTTCTGATCCGCTGTATTACTCCCTCCCAAAATAAGCGATGATTTCTTTTTTTTTTTTCTAGTTTAAGGTGTACATATACTGTTTTATATTTTTATTTTTATTTTTTCTAATAATAATTTAAGTACTATATTTTTATTCTAAAAAAGAAAATTAAAAAATATATATGTATAAGTAATTTTTTTTAAACCTCAAATTACGTGCACAAAATCAAAACAATAGAGGGAGTATATACTTCATTCATAAAATATTCGAATTTGATTAATTCACGTTAATCGAGTAACTTCTTCCAACTACCGAGTATTCAAATATTTTATGTTATCAAGTTAAATTTCTATAACTGTTCATAATAAATATAACCAATCAAAATCATGAATAAGATTTTATTTTTTAATTGCTCATAATAAATATTCTATGTCTCCTTCCGTTTCATAATAATAATCGTTTTGATTTTTAGTACGCATGTTAATATGAAAAAAAACATATAATTAAACTAATTATTAAATTTAAATTTTGAAGTCAAATAAAAATAAAAATATAAAATTTATTATTATTATTATTATTATTATTATTATTTTCTTTTTACAGTTTCTACCCATGATCTATGAATGAACGAACAAAGTAATGAATGGATGTCTCCTTAATTTTGATGTCAGGTACGACTATCTAAGCATCAATTGTATCCTCTGCATATATTCTCACATCAACATGGTCACATTCCAGACTTTTAGAACCAATACAAGTAACACTTCTTCAACTTCTATTTTAATTTTAACGAAGAAGATGTTTGTTGGATTCGAATTCTTGACTCAATGGTTAAGCTAGCAAGTAGACACTGGCAAGGAACATCCTTCTGAGCATAGATTACAGTCTGAGACTTATCGCGACGAAAAAAGAAAAGGATGGACGAAAGAGACGGTGACAGCTAAAAGCCTAAAACTAGTACTCTTGGGAAGCAACTATGATAATGATACAACCCTGGCTACAAAATGTGCAAGCAAGTAATATTTGTGATCGAGAAACTGGGAAAGTTGGTATAAGGCTTTTATGTTTTGAGCTTGTTTTGTTAAAGAATAGTATAAGATTCATTTAGATCTCTCTCTGATACCTTAAGATTTTAGATGAGTTGGTTACAACATGGTATCAGGTTGGCAGGGAGGTATAAGATCCATTTGGGTCAATATCTAACACTTTAAGGTTTTAAATGAGATGGTTACTCAACATGTTTAAGGAAAACCAATAGTAGTGCTAATGGTATAACTGTAAAGTACAAGAATTGACAATCTGGTGATCAATACTGTCAGAAAGAGAATATATTCAGAATGCCTTGAAATGACATCCTCAAACCCAATGAACGGCCAGTCTCAAGATGAAAGAACCTTTTAACTCTATAACTGGAAGACACGGACCTACATCCAGACAGGAGTATCGAGAGGGGAGAAATATACAAGAGGTCCTAAAGATGGGATGCTGAACCAGCTTCATTTGGATAAGTGGACAAGAAAAAGCATACATACATTGTGCTTGTGCGATGCTCAAGTGTATACTTGCTATCGGGAACTTACCCAGAGTTTGCTGTAATCGGAGCCTTGTGCAATGCGCGACCTGTCACGTGATGGCATAAGAATATATAAATACTGCAAGACATATTCTCGAAAGAGACATTAGCTTGATGTTTGTGCTTAGAAAATAGGGATAAGAAAATATAGAATATGAAAGGAGACATGTTCTTTAGTATGAACATTTCAGCAACCTGTTTATGCATCACAGATTGAACTGCAATTAAGGCTCAAATGTCACGCAACATAGTATTCTTATACGAAATATGAAAAGGTTCGTTCAACAGGATAGTTTTGAACCCATTCAGCATCTCAGCTTAATCTCCTTTTCAGTTCTAATCATGTTTCACTGTGAACCAACAGTATCTGATCTATTATCTATATAAAAGTGTGAGTTAACAGTAACCAACTACACACAACCTAGTAGTATAACAAAATGGAAAGTTTTGGGTTACGGATACTTATGTCCTCACCTATTTTCAGATTATATAACTATCAAAATGACACCACATATATTGTTCCATACTAGAGTTAATGTGGCCATCACAAGCAGTAGCGACAGGAACCAGAAATTCCGAGAGGCGGGATTTTTACTTTTTTTTACCTAGTGTATTAAAATATAGAAATATAATTCAATACATAATAGTTCATATGACTATTTTTCTTAAGTCTTGATCTAAATTATGTCAGAGGGCACAATGAGAGAATGGGGTCTTCTAAGATTCGAACCAGTGGGAAACAAATTTGCTGCAAATCATCTTAGTTACTCAAGCTTGCTGTAAAGTATAAAAATTACAGCATTTAGTGCTAACTTAAAAAACAAGGGGGCAGCCGGGCAGGTGCTCCTCGTTCAGCTCTGAAGCCGGTCTATTTGCACTGTTAGATTCTAATTCCTCATGCATGCAGCATTATTGAGGTCAAGCATCTTCTAATCAATATTTACTCCTCTTTCCTTCTATTATTGTGGGATGATTCCTGTTTCTAATTACGACACAAACTTTCTCCTCATAGTTGCATCAACTGGTTCACTCCCACTTCTTTAAATTCCTGCACTCGTATAACTCGTTCATTCAATCTCAAAACTAATAGTATCTGCTCTTGAGCATACCATAAACCCTAACCTAACTCGCCAAAAACTCTCTTTTTCCTGCAGTACGTAACTCTTAGGAGTATTGTTTCTAAACCATTTTTCTGTGTGAAGAGCACTTGGAGACCGAGTTGATTATACAATGAATGGGAAAAATGGCAGTAGTATTGAGATCAATATAGCTTCCATTACCAAAGCTAGAATTCCAAGAAGTATAAAGAGATCAGGCGATGTGAAAGTGTCATGTAAAGGATGGGTGTCAATTCTGTGGGAGTTCTGCAAAGAAGACAGGAATAGAGTAATATTCTCCTTGAAAGTAGGGCTCGCTGTTCTACTTGTCTCTCTACTCGTACTAGTCCGAGCACCTTATAAAGAATTTGGTACAAGCATCATCTGGTCCATCCTCACGGTTGCCATAATGTTTGAATACACAGTTGGTATGTGCATATATACAATTAATTCTGCATGCACTCTTTAAGCTTACAATATATAATATAGTATTACATGTACACATAGATGTATATATACGTCTGTCATATCTAAGAGATAGGTGATGCATGTATGCCAGCTATAGAACTTCTTCATTTTTTTTAAGGGAGCCAATTACAGAACTTGTTGCATGTATCTATATACAATATACAAATGCACAATGTGTGTACAATATTTGGTGTGCATACAAAAAGAAACTGTTAACTACATTATTATTGCATGGATAAATAAAATAATGCAGATCAAAGGAAGATGTTATATGCGATAATATATAATCAAACCAGCACGTATACCAATTAGCATTCATGTGCATCTTCTGAGGGGGATTTTTATTATTAAAGGCGCTACATTCAATCGAGGGCTCAATAGAGCATTTGGAAGCTTGCTCGCTGGAGTCTTAGCTATTGTTATCACTCAGATAGCCTTGAGCTCTGGCACAACTGTTGAACCTTATATAATTGGGATCAGCATCTTTCTGATCGGTACGTTGCGTAAATTCTCAAAATAAAATGCCCATATATTTGCATGACAACTTAAACATATCCTGACATGTTACAGGGGCTGTTGCATCATTTATGAAACTATGGCCATCACTTGCACCATATGAGTATGGTTTTAGAGTCGTCCTCTTCACATACTGCTTAATCATAGTTTCTGGATACCGGATGGGAAGTCCAATCATAACTTCCATAGACCGACTATACTCAATTGCTATAGGAGGTATTGTCGCAGTTCTAGTGAATGTCCTAATTTTTCCCATATGGGCTGGTGAGCAGCTGCATGGGGAACTAGTCAAGAGTTTTAATTCAGTTGCTGACTCGCTTGAAGGTAAACCAATATGATTTAGTGACTTCAAAAATCAATGTATTATTCATAGAAATTCTAAAATCATCATATGGGTAAATTTTAGAATGTGTTAGGAAATACCTAGAAGATGATGGTTCCAGTAATCCAGACTTCTTCAAGACGGTCATAGATGAGTTTCCCGACGAGCCAGCATATAAGAAATGCAAATCCACTATGAACTCCTCTGCTAACCTCGAGTCCTTGGTAGATACTAAATTTATATTTTATTCTTCAAGACAGATATATATTTTTCCACAAAATTGGCTAGCATGCTTACTAGATGTTGAATAATTTTGCTTCCAATTTTAAGGCAGTTTCAGCTAAATGGGAGCCCCCGCATGGCCGGTTTCAACAGTTCTTCTACCCTTGGTCAGAATATGTAAAAGTTGGCGCAGTATTAAGATATTGTGCATACGAGGTTATGGCACTTCATGGTGTTCTTCACTCTGAAATTCAGGTTAATTTTTCATCAAAATTACTTTATCTGAAGAGGTACAAATAAAACATGCATATAAATCATAAAATGGAACATTCAATAGTCAAGAAATGGAATCGATACTGTATCTGGTCCCTTATTACCACCAGATTTTCTGGCAACTCAAAGATAAGCCAATAGTGGTCTTGCAAGGTCATGGATATGGCAATTAAGAAAAGTTCAATGCTGATGTAAACAAAAAGGTGAAAACATAAGGAAGTAAAAGAATCATACAATTAGAAACCATATAGTCTTGTTCGAGGTGGCTATCAGCTGAATATGCTTAATTAAACAGCAGCTTATCAAGAGAATAGAATAAAAAAGGAAAAATAATTCTAAGAACTTATTCTATTAACAAAATTTTATTATTCTGCAACCTTCGACAAGCACTCTGAAGAATTTTATGACCTAATTTATATGCCATATGCCCGCCCACATACCATGCCATGGGCTTTATTTTATCAGCTTCATTAAAAATCCTAAATAATTGCTGCTTTGAATGTAGTTTGTGATTATAAAATGACAATTCCTTACCTTATATTCCAATAGTATTTCTGGCGCTTTGCTTTCGGACGAATTGCATCTTGTATCATCAGGACAATTCAAGACTTCTACTGTACTTTACATATATCTCTCAGTTTCCTATTATAACAATCGATGAATTGGGAAGCTGCATTATATATTAATTAGTGAGGCAGACCAGGGAATTATTCATCTGTTCGTCTTTTGGCTACAATTAAAAGCAGGCTTTATTTGCAATATAACAAACTACTTGATAAATAATGCGAGTTTAGAGTGGGGACTGAGGAGTATGTGTGGAATGAGTTATATTGTTAATCAGAATAAGTTTTTCATTCCAACTAATCAAACCAAACAACATTCTAATTTCCATTCAGCAGATTGAAATACTACTATAAAACAAACGGCCCCTAATTGTTAATAGCAAATGAAGAGAACAGTAATTATATCTTTGTATGTATTGTTAAAATAAGAGTTGACATATACTCACTATTTTGCTTTTGTTGACTGATATATTATCTTTAATGCTATACAGGCACCTTACAATCTAAGATTAGCATTCCAGACAGAGATCCAAGATGCAACAAATCAAGCTGCAGAGCTAGTTCGATGTTTAGGAAAAAACATAAATGATATGACAAGAAGCCTCAACACTGACCTAATAAAAGGCGTTCATAGCTCAACAGAACGACTACAACATGCCATTGACCTACATTCCTATCTCCTTGCTTCTAGTAATGATGCACCAGATAACTCTGCTAAACTACTTCCCAAAATCTCTCGCTCTTTTACGCCCACACTCTCTGAACTATCGGAGCAACTGGCTGAGCTTGACACTGAAGCCCCAGAGCTTAAGCTTTCTCCAGTTGGCCAAGACACGCCTGTAATGATTCCCATGACACCACATGTTGAATCTTACCATGAGATGATGAGGAAGCAATCAAGAAGACTCCATTCTTGGCCGTCTAGGGAAGTGGATGCATTTGAGGAGGGAGGAGGGATTGAAGCAAACTCCGTTACCCGAATGAAGGCGTTAGAGAGCACCATAACACTATCACTGGGCACCTTTACTTCCTTGATAATTGAATTTGTCGCTCGTCTTGATCACTTGGTTGAGGCAGTTGATGAGCTCTCCAAAATGGCAAAATTCAAGGATGAGATTATGTGAAAAGAAGAGCATTATGGGTACAAGGGTTGGACAATATATTAGAATAAAGTAATAAATCCATAGAATTGTACCCTAGTGGACTAACTGTCTACTTTAACAAGAGGTCGAGTGACAAGCCTGAGTGGAGGGGTGTGTGTGTGAGAGAGAGAGTATCAGGTAGGGCCCTGACAAAACCCTATTTTCCTTTACTAAAAAAAAGAGTACCTTCGACATGCATGCATACCAATCCATTTAATAAACTTGTCAAAACAACAGATCAGGTATATGCTAAAGAGAAGAGAATTTCAGTTGGCAAAAAAAAGAAGATAATTTCACCTTAATCTTAGATTAATTTGGCAAGGAAGTTCATACACATTTCTGAGTCTTAAAATAGGCATCACGGATCAAAGGCTAACTGGTACAGAAACTTTTGTATTTGATAGTTCAGTCAGATACACGGAAACCTTGCCTAACCTACTCTGTTATGTCCGGCTGTCTGCTAGGTAATAGAATATGAGATGAATTAGGTAATAGAATATGAGATGAATTTCCAAACCTGTCAGGTATTTTCTACGCAGGACCAGGGTACTATAGTTATGTCCTTCCAGAAAATCAAAGAGTTTGGGATTATGTCCTTTCCAGAAATAAAGATAGGAAGGATATACTCTACCATATATGGTGAAGATCCTGACATTTTTGTTTTGCAGAAAGTTCTCTGCTGCTTTAGTATGAATAAATCAGAATAATCGACATTAAGAATAGTTCTGGTAATATTTTCATGAAATTTTTTCAGTAACTACGAATACTGTACCAACTAAAGAGTATTTAAGACATTGCTACTACAAATACTTGGACTACCACAAAAACATAACAGAACACTATCAGTAGCAGCGCCATACATTACTAAGCACAAAGCTATCATTCAGGACTAGAATACTTATTTATCGCTACATCAACTGTCTGATTAAAGACAGATATACAAGAACCAAGCTGATAACCAGGAACATATACAACGAGACATCAACAGCCAACACCCAGAAAACTAACATAATCCTATCTAGTATCCCCTTATTGATGTTATACTTGCTTTTCCAACAATAGCACTTCCAAATCTTGAACTGCTTGATAACTAAAAGACACCAATTCTTGAAACGTCAAACTAAAACCTTACAGAATAACCCCGCAATATAGACAAGCAGAAACAGAGGTAGAGTAAAAGCGTTACACCCATTTTGTTGGCATCATATAAAATTTCCCAGGCTCAGAAGGATCACCGACAACAAAGTTACTGTTGCCGTTTAACATCTGCTCAGAACTACCCGATAGCAATGCAATGAGACCACCTCCATGCACCCTACCTTCAGGAATCACAACCGCAGATGATGTTGCACCTAGCCCAACTGAAAGACTACCTTCCTTCCACATAGAGCCAATACATCCAGCAGTAGGCACAACAGTGTTGTCCATCATCATATAATCAGCACTGTCCACAGTACTAATAAACTCCTTCGTCATCTCAGAAATTTTTGAATCCTGGACCATAACACCCACAGTAGCACCTCCATGAACTCGTTTGTCCTGAACCAAGCCACTGTGGGATGTACACAGACCATTCTTTCCTCTAGCAAAAGCATTACAAGGGCTGTCATCTTTGCCAAAATCTGAACCCTGATGGCCCCAAGAGCATCTTTTTCCACCCCCATGAGCCTTGCAGAAGTCAGTGCTGCCTTGTGCACTTTTGCTGCACCCTTCAACTTTGCACCTCTTTCCCCCACCATGCCGGACACAATAATCTGTTCGCCCCCTGGCACTCTTGGTGCATTCAGGTACAACACACCTCTTACCACCCCCATGTGCTACACAAAAAAGGGTACCTCCATGCACGCTCTTTGGGCAAACCCCACCACCTTCGAAGGAGCACCTTTTCCCTCCACCATGGCCCTTACAATAAGGTGTGCTCCCTTCTGCACCCTTGGTACATCCTTCATATGTGCACCGCTTGCCACCGCCATGCGCCTTGCAGAACATTGTGCTTCCTTGGGCCCCTTTAGTGCATTCTGGATACTGACACCTTCGGCCACCTCCATGTGAGATGCAAAGACCAGATAGACCTTCAGCGCTTTTTGTACAATTTTCCCTGGTGCATCTCTTTCCACCTCCGTGTCGAATGCACAGACCAGATTTGCCTCGGGCAGCACGACTACAGCCCTCCTGACTGCATCTCCGGCCACCACCATGTGCGATACAGTAATCAGTACGTCCTTCTGCACTCTTTGTACATCCTAGAAACTCACACCGTCTGCCACCACCATGGGCCTTGCAGTATGCAGTTCGGCCCTCTGCTCCCTTATGGCACCCAGGCCTCTGACATCGCCGCCCGCCACCATGGGCAATGCAGAGACCAGAAGCACCCCTTGCTCCCTTTCCACATCCCTGAAACTGACATGTTTTTGTGTTACTGCTACGCTGCTGTGTAATCCCGGAAGTGCAAGTTACTGAGCTTTTTGGTGTTGTTACTATGCTTGAAGAGAGGTCTGGAGTTGTCAGAGCTGGTTTAAGTTCTTTTAGACTCTGTTCGAGGAACAAACTGGGAGGAACATAATTTCTTCTCTTCCAATGTGAGGAAGCTGACCCTTCATTCTTATGATTTGTTCCGCCAATGGTCAGCGTCTTTTCTACAACGTGCTGAGATAGACTGATGCACGGCTGAGTAGTAGAGATACCAGATTCAGAAGGCTTAAAAGACAAACTCAAGTCCAAATTAACCTTAGGCCTCATAACAGGCGCAGTTAGATTAGAGCTGACACAGTTTTTTGGGCTGGTTATCTTCTCATTTCCAAGATGGAGAGAGAAATCCAATTCAAGATCCATTGACGAACCCTCATCAGTTTCTTTGGCAGAAGAAACAGTTGTACATGCGGTAGCTGAACTTCCCTTGCTATCTGAGGAATTTGAACAACGGCCCAACCCAAGACATAGTGGCAATTCAATTTGTTGGTCCACAGATCCACCAGACAAGCTCCATTTTCTTTTGATTCCTCTTGAAGCCTCCAGGCCTGCAGAGACTGATGAACCAGGGAAATTAAGGCGCAATGTGGTATCTGCACAACCAGATGCAGATCCACTTCCTCCAACATGGTTGGTGTTGCACAGATTTTTCAACGTATTTAATGCAGGTTTAGAAACAAAATCTTGATTACGGAACCTGGCATCCATCAACAAACTCCTAATATGCAACACTCTTATCTTAAGCAAATCTTAGAGCAAAAGAATAGCTCGCCTGACTTCCGGGATTATAACTAATATCTACAAAAGAAACTAAGCCCTACTGTTAGAATTAGATGTCTTTACAGAGCATCCCACCCCCGCTAACAAATCCTGATGTGTCCTTACGATCCATTTTAATAATTTACTCTGAACTTCAATTTATTAGAGAAGTTTCACAAACATCAATTCTTTATCTCAAGCACGTGACCATTCAGCATCCTATAATCCTGCTCCACAATAAGCACATAGTTAATCCCCAAACCCAGTAACCGAAACACCTGAACCAGAAATTTGATTAATTGTAGGGCAGAGACTAAAATAAGGCTTACCTGCTAACATGACTTAAATATTGCAAGGTTTTATATAACACATTAAACAAATGAAAATGGAAGACGAGAAATCAGACAAGTACAGATTTAGAAAAGTGATTGCAACTGTTTTGATGCTTGATCTGATTTCACACTTCTAATTTCAACCACTGCCCCAATCTACTTAATTTACTGATAAAAGTTCCAAAATTGTACAGGCAAAAACTTTGTCCACAAATTCCAGTACAAGTTCAATTCTTCTAGGTCTTTGTAAACAGGTAGCTTACAATACAGAACTAAACCGAAACTTTATGCTTAGCTAGACATTGCAAACCACTCATAATGAAAAAGCAAACTAAGGTTGAATACCAAATCAAATCACCAACAGCCATTTTACTTTAAAAAAGAATATTAAAACAACAGAAATCAGGCTTTTAAGATCCAATTCGAGTAAAAAAAATGCGAACTATTCCCAAATGATAGACAAATGACTGAGAAAAAATGCAATACGAATGATAAAAAATAATCCAATAAACAAAATTCAGCAAAGAAAACATATTCATACGTGCAAAATACAAACATGAAAAATTATAGCACAAACCCAGCTGAATCTAACATAAAAAACATGAAATTTGACCAAACCCCAACAAATAAAGCACATGGAATCAAAAAAAAGCCAGGATCTTTATGGAAATAAATTAATTAGAGTATACCTTTGAAGATGGTAATATGTAATTGAGCTTAAAATCTGATCTTTCCCAAAACCAACAAAGACCTCCACAATTCTTCTGAATAACCTGCACCAACCAAACGAAAAACACTAAAAATCAGCAAAAGATTCAATCTTTTTCTTCGAAATTCAAGAAAATCAAGAACCCATAATCAAATCAAATCAGGTGAAGTTAAAAAGATAGATATAGAAGTTGAATTAGGCAGAGGAAGCTAAAGTTCAGAACATATACATACAGAAACATATATAAATATATACAAGTATTGTAATTATTACCTTGAGCTAGCGCTTTGTGGAGGCGCCGGCAAGAAACAATAGAGAGATTATTTTTACTATGAAAATGATATGAGAGATATATAGAGATAGAGATACAAAGTGTGTGTGTGTGTGTGTGTGTGTGTGTGTGTGTGTGTCTGTGCGCGTGTGGGTGTTTGAGGGAGGCGGAAATTAAAGGAGGTGGAATGTGCGCATGTTAAGAGATTGGCGTACGTTAAGGCAGACGTTTCTTTCTTGTAACTTTCTTTTTTGTTATTATCAAATTATGATTTTCCTTATATGTTTGAATAAATTAATCTATGAAAGGAAAATGGAATCTATTGGATCTTGTTTAGGAAACTAATACTCCTATCCAAACTAAAGTATGTAAAATACTTTACATATTAATATCCAAAATAATAGTCTTATAGGAGTAATTTCTTCCAAGGTCAAGTATATTCAACAATAATTTCGAAATATTAACTCATATTTTATCTTCATTTCTCCTTCCTTTCCTTAAAATATCTACAAAACACAAAATTTATATTAGTATTTTTAAAAATATAAAGATTAAATTTAAAAACGTTGTTAAATTTTTTGATAATGTAATAAAATTATTCTGACCTTTATTATATATATATATATAATATTATATTATATTAACTAGTTATAAAAACATTATAAATTATAAATAAATGTAAAGAAGTATCGAGCACCTCAAACTTAATTGGTCTATATATACGGTATTATTAAAATTGAGGTCGATTATAACTATGAACTTTAAATTAAAATAAAGTCAAATTTAACAATATTTAAATAAAAATATAATTTAATAAATGATAATACATAAAATTAAATATAATATTAGAAATGTATAAATAATTGCAAATTAGACAAATAAAAAATACAAAAATATTTAAAACATTGCACAAGATATAGGTTTATATTATTATATTCATGGACTTGTGTTTTTAAGTTATCGCGAGCCTTTGAATTTTCGCTATTTTATAGAAAAAATGTGCTAACCGTAAATAGCAAAAAAAAAGTATTATTATTAGGAAAAGATCATTTAAGAATTTGAATGAAGGATATTTCTCTTTTTAACACAATTAAGGGGAAAAAACTTATATTCTTCTCTTTCTTAATCTTTTAATAAAATATAAATATTAACTATTAATATGGTTAATTTCACCTGACAAAAAATATATAATTAATTTCGGGTTATGAGTCATGTTTGTGTCCAGTTATACTATAAATATTAAAATATAAAATTAATTTGAACCCGACCTGTTAAAATGGGTGATTAACCAATTCGCAAACCCTTTTATTAAATGAGTCATTTAATTTGTCTTATTTTTTGTATATATAAAATTTAAATTTAATTAATATATTTAAATTTAATTGTATTATATAGTGTAATACTAAAAAAATATTAATTTTGATATATTTAATTCAAGTAATGAAATACAAATATTATTTATTATCTAATTTAAAATTTTACACAAATCTATAAAAATATAAAATGATTTTTTTTAAAAATCGGTTGAATAATTATATAATAAAATATTTATTATATAAGTATATATTATACATATTAATATATATTATATTTAAAAAAGTAGTACTTATGCGAATTATGCGAGTCGGTTCAGATTACATGAGTTGAGTCAGTTGACTCAAATTTGATTCGTTTTTAACTCGACTCATTTAATAATAACTACTAACTCAGCAAAATTTATATCGAATTTACGGATCATCGTGTCTATTTTCAATAGCCCTGCCACCCTTTTTTTTTTGTTGCTAATTACTCTACCACCTGTTTATAATATGAAAAATGCTATATATATTTCATAATCATTTAACAACAGTAACTAAAATCTCGTGCACTTAAATAGTCCACCCCTTTTCCCGGTGTGATAACAACTCAAGTCTTTATATTAAAAAACGATTTATACATATATATGCACTTTCTATTTTAAATGTGTATGGATGGTGGCATCAAACAGATCAGCGATGTACGAAATCAAGAGTGGAAGGCACCAATTAGCTTTTTCGATTCGTTGGCAAGGTTTTATAATTATACACACACCAGTGATTAGTACATAACTTTTGTGTATAAAGATTACCAAATGGACTTGGTTAAAAGGTGATTAAATTGGTTTCCGCCTTAATTATCACTCAGAGAAAAAGCATGTTTGGAAATATGATTTTTATTTGAAATTTTTGATTTGATCAAATAATATATTTAGATAATTATAAAAATTTGGATTTTATTTGAATTTTAAGTAATTCAAATATTATTACAAATATAAGAATTTAAAATGACAATTCAAATTCTATCATTTAAAATGAAATCTAAGTTGCGAAACACAATCTTATAGAATTATATTATATATACAATAAGAGTTTGAGAATTGTTTTTAGAAGAATATGAATTTGTAAATTATAAATATATAATTATAAAAAAATTCAATTAACTATAAATCTAAGGCTTCATTTCGGATTGGTATCTAAAATTAGAAAAAGTATCCTTGTTAATATCAAATGACTATTTATTAATATTAGATAGTTTTCTTATTATTGTCCATTACTTATTTTCTATTTTTCAATTTGTTTTCAACCTTTTCTTCAAGCTCACTTTCTTTGATGATGTTCAATTTTATTCTTGAGATGCTACTTTTTTGGTGTTAAGTATAAGATATTCGTATTGACATTTATTTTGATTGTTTTGTTGAATTTTGATTCTAGTAATTAGTGTTTTGTGCTAGAAGTGTACACTGATCTAGAGATGACAAAATAATCTGATCTGATGGATACCCGATCCATTCCGACCCGATTGGATTTCACCGAATCCGAAATTTTGGATTTGGATTTCAGGTGTACCGAACCAATACACGACCCGAAATCCAAAACTCGATCCAAACCCGAAACCCGATAAAAACCGATATATTTATATATATTATAAATATGGGTAACACTTCGCTACAAACTTTTTAACTTGAAAACTGTGAATTTTTTTATTAAATTCCGTAGAACCATAATATAAAATAAAAAAATAGTACAGAACCATAATTTTATTTACAAAACTATAATAAAAAGTTTATTTAAACATTTTTTTACATTTTTTATTATGGTTTTGCAAAATTTAATGAAAGTTTTCACGGTTCTCACGCTAAAAAGTTTTCTCCTGATTGTTACCCTTATAAATATAACTTATTATATATAATATAAGATAAATAATTTATATATGTTTATTTTATTATTTCATTTTTATTCAATAATCAATACTTATTTAGTGAACTAGTTTTTCATTTAACAACGTATAATAGATTTTACTAGTATTATATTATACAAAATTTTCATTTTTATCGATATCTGAACTATTAGCTAGTTGTTAATTGTATATTAATGATAAATTAATATCACAATTCGTATAATATATTATATTTAACTGTCTTTTGAAATTTAATCACTTATAATTTTATAAATGTGGTTATTGTTGTCCGCGCTTATGTTGAAGATATTGAACTCATTACATTTTTCAATAAAATTTTGGATACCCGAAAAAAACCCGATCCGATTCGAAGCCCGATGGATTTGAATTTGGATTTCACTAAAACTCGACCGAACCCGACCCGTTGCCATCCCTACACGGATCGGGTTGGGCGGGTTGATGGATTTTAACATACCAATTCAATCCAATTTAATCGGGTTTGTAAATTTCCAACCCAACCCATAAAAATAGAATTTGTAAACCAACCCATTTAATGTATTTCAGTTTGGATCGGATTGATCGGGTTAATAAATATATAAATAAAATTTTATCAAAAGAAAATGAAAGTTCAAAACAAATTGAAGATAGTTCAACAAAATATTACAATCATTCATTCAACACAAATAACATAGGTCTTAAATATCTGAATTTTAACACATTAAAATAAACTGATTAAATACTAGACATAGTCTTTAAATTTAAATGATATCATAACATAGATGAATTAATCATTAAACTTTAATGATGTTGATATTTTTGGACATTTGGGTTATTTATTAATTATCTTATTTTTAATCAGATCGGGTTGGATTTGATCGAATTTTAAAAATCGAAATCCATATCCAACCCATTAAAACCGGGTTGACATTTTTTTCAATCTGAGTATATATCGGGTTGAAAAAAATCAGTTTGGATCGGCCAAAAAATGACCAGTTTGGATTGGATTGGTCGGGTTGGCTAAACATGTACACCCCTATTTTGTACCATGAATAGAATTACTCATCGGATGCCATTTAAGATGTATTGTTTTGTACTCTTATTAGGGGTGACAATTTTTTGCCCAACCCGAAACGAACTCAACCCGAAAAATACGAATTTGGGTTATAAAAATTCAACCCGAAACAATCAGGTACAATCAGACACGATCGAAATCCGAAAATGACCCGAAAATTAATGAACATTTTATTTATAACCCTAATTTTTAAATACTTTATTTTTAAAATAACTAAATGTAAGTACAATAAAACAACTTTCACGTTCAATGATAGAGACTCGTTAGTTGGTCCATAATTATTTAATAGTAATAACAATATTTTATACATGTCTTGCCATTTTTTTTTTATGTTATCCCAGTTTCACAAGTAGATGGGGGTTGAATACTTGTGTGATCTTTTCGCCTTGGTTTCAATCAATTATAGAAGAATCAAACTTGAAATATTTTAACAAAGATCGAAACTCAAATAATAAAAATATCAGTGTTTGTATTAAAGAATATTGAATACAAACTCTCCTAGGGTGTACACAAATCCTAGTAATTTTTCTGTGTTTTCACATCAACTCTCTCTCTATCTCTATGTTCTCACAAAATTCGACAATAATATTAGGTTATATAGAATGTTTATATAGAGAACTACCTATCAACTAATAACAGAAAATCAAATTACAATAGGAATAACATTCCTAATTATTAGTTGACAGTTTCTTTCTAAAATTCTTTTTCCTTCCCATAACATATTTGCAATATGATTGTCTTTATCTTCAAAACTTTCCCTTTCTGTTGATCACCTTCCAAATATAGCTTCAGCTTTATAGACTTTGAAAGACTTCAGACTCTGATGATCTTCGGTCTCTGACAGACTATAGACTCCGGTAGTCTATAAACTTCGATCAACTCCCAGACTCTGATTTGCATCCAAACTCTGGTTTCAATTCTCTTGAAAATCTTCTAAGTATAAATGACATCTAAACATGAATGTTGACTATATAGACTCTAATTATAGAAAAAGTTCAGAGACTAGAAAGACTTGTTACAGATATACTATGCTAGACTATGTTCTAGTATTTTGTATATCATCAAATGAATATATTCCTAACATTTTACGCATGACAAAATGAGTACAATACATATTATACATTTCAACTGTAACTTTCACGTATAATGAAAGAGAAATAAACTGTTTTATCTTAAAATTTATGCAAAAGCAATCAGTCATATAAATCGGGACGGAGGGAGTATACAATATATGAGTATATTTTCAATCACTCTAAAAAAATAGTAGAGATGGTGAAACTCGAAATGACCCGAAACCCGACACGAACCCGATAGATACGAGTTAAGGTTAGGAAAAAATCAACCCGAAATAACCAGGTACAATCTGATCTGACACGAACCCGACCCCAGAACCCAAAATTGACACCCCTAACTCTTGTGGAGTAATTTTTATTATAGGTGTTTGACATTAAAGATTTATTGTCTAAATTTCCACAGACATCTTGCATGTCTTTTAGTTATATGATAATTTTTCTTGAATGAAAAGACTCTGTTTTTACGGGATTGTATTTCGGTACAAATCATCCACGTGAAAGTTTCTCTTGACAAAGAAAATACACAATAGAGAAGTTATCTACTAGTGCGGCTTAAAGTTAAATAAATTAATTATTATTTAAACGATTCAACCGTACTGATGTTAATTTCATATCAAAATAAGAGACAATGTACAAATTTTCATGTAATATATTAATTTGAAACTATAAATTTATAACAAAAAGATTATAATAGATCTATGTCATTGAATATTAAATAAAAATTTGTATATATTGTTATTTTTATATTTTGGTATAAAATTTTATCTGTACGGTTGGATTACCAAAAACACGAATAAAATACATAATTGATGACACACTAATAAAGAACTTCTTTATATTTGTATATAATATAAAATCAATATTTTTAGTGAGATTTGATAATAAAAATTAAAAAAACACTTTTTTTTCAAAAGTGTAGTAACTACTTTCTCTAAAAAGTTAGTTTAAAAATATATTTTATTTTTTTTTTAAATTTGACTAAATAATTTTCACCTATTTTTCGGGGGGGAAATATTAACACACCATGTAGCAAACAAACAAGGGCACTAGGCCAGTGCCAGTGGTATTTAGATATGGAACATAGATAAAAAAAGAGAAAAGATGGTGGGATCAATATTGACTTGAAAAGATTTGGGTACACACAATGACACAAACACAAGTGTGGTGCGAGTGAATTATATTTTGGAATCCATTCACTCATCAAACCTTAACCTTAACCATAGACTTTGATTCCACTTTTTTCTCTTTTTATTAAGAAAAAAGTTGGTAAACATGTATGGATGGACAACTGTCTGCCACGTATGCATATTTCGTGCCACCTCCTCCACCGCTCCCTCTCGCTCCACCACTTCCCCCCGCATAAAATATATCCAAATCAGACCATTGCTTTCTACAACACAACACTAGTAGTGTTCTTATTCTGTTTTGACAAACAAAATCACCAAAGCATTTTTTTAGGAGTCAAAAGATTTCAAAAGCAGCGTTCCCGAGTTATTACAGTCTGTCCCACGAAAATTTGAGGGTTCGAGTCTAAGTGATACACCGAAAGAAAAATAAAATTTTAAATACAACTGGTGGTGTTTCTTGAAAGTATTCAATCTTAAGATGTTCACACACTTAAGTCTTTGCTCTAATTCATATTTGAACATCGACATTCTGGTCGATCTCTCATGAAGAAAGAGAAGAAAGTAGCTACAAAAGCATTAACATTAGATTGATGCATGATAATATATATAACTATAAGTGAGGTTGAACTTTCTGTAGAACATTGAATCAATAGTATATAATAGCTACATTTTTCAAAGAGGAGGATACAATATAAAAATTATACAATCTCGAATCTTTGATGTGCTACAAAGAAGAGAAGTATATTTTTAAATTAGAGAAGATATTATGGATGTACAATTTCTATTAATGTTAATGCAGCAAACACTAGAAACAGAGAACCTCCCACATATGCAATGACCTGTTGGTGCAAAAAGAAGACTTGTTATTTATAAGGATTCTTTTTCTTCAAACGTAACTTCATTTTTCTCGGAGATAGCATTTTATACATGAAATTTCATCTCGTTTATGCAAGGATTTATCATTTATATAAGGATTCAACATGTTGAATTCGGTAGAATAAAAAATTTTAACATGCTGAATTTTGTTTTTGTTTATAGTTTTTACCAAAATCTGACCCAGATTTGTGTTACGTATAATAGTATTATAAGAGGATTTAGGCAAAGTGTTGTAATTATAGTAATCTCACCTTCTCTGATAAGAATGTCCCTAGTAGAGAACCTCCCAGAACCGCAAGCTGCACGAGAACATTGATAGGTTGAGCTCTTGATGGAATATTAGCATGCGAAGAAGTTCTTACATTCTTATATGATTCAAATTGATAAACTATATCCTACTTTATCACACAAAAAAGACACAAACATGTGATTAGTTGAATATTGAAATGCTGCAAGGAGAACTAATTTGCTAGGAGAAAGTCCAGGAGCAGAGAATAATACAGTTCCAGCTAGTTTTTTTGAAAGAAAAATAAAATGGAAGTCAATTTAATATATATATTTTCTCTCTGAGGGAAATTTTGCATGGATTAAAAGAATTAAAATAGAACTCTTTTTTCCTCATATATAGGTAAAAGTTAGTTCGCCAAGTCCAATGGAGGAATGAATTTTCAAAGTAGTGCAGACTATACCAAAGTTGCAGATCCATGGCCAGCAAGTGCTCCACCAATGACTCCAAGAGGTGAAGAGGCTGCAGCAAGTGCTGCATAAGAAGAGAACAAGTATCTGTCAGTAGAAAACGGTGAAAAGCTAGACCTGCATCAGTGAGTAGTGACTGGAGACAAAAAACCTGTACTGTACTTATAATGCAAAAGTATCCAATAATCAATTACAAGTCGTACCAAGGAAATCCTAGTCTAAAAAGGTCTTTCTATATATTTTAAACTGGACAAAGATACTATATATTTTAGAAGGGATAAAGATACTGAGGTGTTTCCTATGTTACCCTGAGTTCACTGTAAGTGTCCAACCTATTACATGTACACATGTCCGAGAGTCAAACTCGGAAATATTACATTTTTAGCAATTGAAGACTCTAGGGCATAAGAATCTTGTAGTTTTAAAGTTCATCCTGCTACAGAAAAGCTCTGCTGCTTATAGAGAAATTACCATGACACTAGACAATACATAAAAAAAAAAAGTTTTTCATCTTTGCATCCAGTCTTTTGATATACTTTCAGGTCATTTTCCACTGTGAATTTGCAATTTAGTATAATCCATTCATGTTAGGTACATAATAATGTGTCAGACTGTCAGTACATGCAACAGTCATCAGCCAGTTAACTAGGCAAGATAAATCATAATGCAAGACTTTAAATGCGAAGCTCAATATGGCACCAGAAGTTTAAAGTGTAACTTATAGGAAAATGTCTGCGGAAGATATCTTTACAATAACCACTGACTAGAAATCATATAAACATTAAGTATTTATGATGAAGACTCACCAATGGTAGAGAAAAATGATTTATCACCCCACTCAGCAACAAAGACTAAAAGGAATGTGCTAACAATGGTGCTGACAGCAGCCAGAATCCCAGTGCCATCCCCTGAAAAGTCCAAAACAGCTAATTCTGCCTGATAACAAAACACCAACGTGGGCGGTATTACAAAATTTTCATCTATAACTCTGAAGTAGTCATGTTTAAAGACAAAGGAAATCATAGTAGAGCCTAGAAGTTACAACCCAGAAGGAAAACATATAATCATACATATTGTTTGTAACACTAAACATGGTGGATTTTGGGAGAATATTTAATTGCCGCATTTGAGATATTGCTTGGTGGATTATTTTTACGAATATTTGATAATTTACACAAGAAAGTTGCTTGTTTTACTTCAGTGTTTTGTGCTATGATATTGCTAAGTTAATCAGTTAATAAGAAAATATAAATCACCTCCTTTTGTTCTTCATCTGCTTTCATCCCATCACCGGAAGCAGCGTCCAGCAAGGTTGAAACTCCAAAATACACCTGGACTCGGTGAAAAAACAGCATAAAATTTTAACTAAAAGGGTTCAACTGACATCAAGTCACTAAATAAGATCCCCCCCCCACTCCCCAAGAGTCAACAATCCAAGAGAAAATATAAACCAAACTAATATACATTTACAATAATGACATGCTGTCTAAATACTTGGCGGCTTACTGAAGTTAAACTGGCAGTCTGAAGTAGACAGACTTCTAGTAAAAAAATCCAGAATAAATTTCATTGTATAGTTAGATTTGGAGTATATAACTTACCAGAAGTAATACAGCAGCAATATCATCTAGTGGCAAATCAGAGTCACCGAATCTGTAATCAAGATAAATCTATCAGAACAGCAACCGGTTATCTATTTACTCTAACATTGTGTTAAATTGGTGTAAACCATCTACCGAGTACAATTCCAGGCATCCTAATAGAATGTAAGGAAAGTCTACTGATGCAGCCAGTGAATTTCCTGTACGATTTTTAGGTATGGGAAACATAAATCCATGTGTCATTGTCATCAAAATTAAACAGTTGCCTGTGCAGATATAATAGGAAAATGTAACTGGTCCCCAAAATCTCTGATTGAGGGAAGGTTGGCATCTGGGGATGTAGCATAACCAAGGTTGAGCTGTTCATCCATTAAAGTGGTATGTGAGCTGGGCTCAGAACATTGTGAGACAGTCCGTCTCACAGAGCCGGCTATCAGGGTGTGCATGACATGTGACTGCACTCGCACAGGGCCCCATAATTTCACTGGCCCCGTAATTCAGGAATTCCCGTGTGTTGAATACTTAAATTAAAATATTATATTCTTTATAACTGAAAATTATCTATTCATTTATAATCATTTTGCTCCATCTTGAATAAAAATGTGAATGTGAAAGTGCTTCAAGTTCAAAATTTGGAATTTGTTAAAGTATCCAATGATATATCAAAAAATTAATTTTATAAATGCATATAATAATATTACTACTACTTGGAGCCTAATATTAAATTTTAGAGCACGGCCTCCAGATTTTCAAAGACAGCCCTGCCGGCTCATATCTAGTGTGGGCTTTATTGAGCATTGGGAGGGCCTTACCTAGTACAAGCGGACCAGGAAAGATGCACTTCTGATGAACCAGTTATCATGCCCACAGTTAGTGCTGGGTAGACAATTGCGGAGTAAACATACAATGCTTCAATTATATAAGATAATAATTTGACTAGACTAATGATCGATATATTTCATTGTAGTCCAAAAGAGCAGTCTATAGAATCAAAATTTCCGAATTTTTGGTCCGATAAGGCCTAGCATAATATAGGGCATGGAATATATGGGACCGAAAGGCTCTAAACATAATAGATTAAGGGGAATTAAACCTGAATGGAAGGATTTCATCAACATAATGGAATGTTCGTCCAAGAACAACCGAGATAATTGTCATCACCCTGCTCAAGATGATACATATCATTATTAATTACAGAAGTAGAGCATTTGACAGATAAACAATAAACCACGAATTATGTACATGCCGAGGCCTTTTAAATATCTCCTTCTGTAGCCAAATTACATACCCAAGTGCACCAAAAGTGCCCAGGAAAACAACAGCAGACGAGTTCCTGGCCGCTAAAAGTGCCTGCCAAAACAAATACGGGCAATGAAAAACTAATTATGCGTAAAATAATGTTAAATGTCTGCATGATAATTATTGTACTCACCAGGTGATTTTTTCAAGAAGAAAATTCTTGCATTTTACAGAGGTACATTCAAACACAAGATAGCTATCTAATATTTTCACCAATGATGCTAGAAAGAACATATGAACACGAAGTTTCTAGTAGCAGGATCTTTCTTACCGCTATGAAAAAGGTTTTATCTCCCAGTTCAGAAAAAAATATCAGCAAGAACGCCTGCAAAATAAATAACGCATTTGAGATATAAATATAATAACTATATTAATTAACAGAAATGTTACACGAGTTCATGCATGATGCATTAATAAAAAACCCTGACAGTGCCCTTAACTCTAGGTACAAGTGTTGTCGGTATACATGACACTTAAGCAATTGGTATGGTTAAAAAGATAACTACAACCTTCAGTAATTTTGAAGTGAAAGGTCATTTTTAAAATATATACGATCAAGAAACAAGTTTGACATAAAGGGGTTTCTTGTACACATATAAGTGGAATGCTCAATAATTTAATATAGCACAGGCAAGTAAGTTTAAACAAATTTTGAGTCCGAAAGAAATAATTTTATGAGTTTGCCATATAGTGTAAGAAAGAAGTCATAACTATATATGCCATTATGCTAAGAGCAGCTCGTGTTTTTTCTAATAAAACATCCAACAATAATTCAAACATAGCACATATAATTATGCAAGTCCAATACAAGGATATCACACCACCTGTACATTACAAAAATGTAGGAAATTAATGAATCAGCCATTAAGTTTTAAAGGTCATTACTTAAAAAAAACGATCAGCATAGATGTTAAGTTCTACTCAAAATAATAAAATCTTAATTACAAAAGAGGGAGATTATCCTAACTGAAGTAAAACCTGAGGTAATATCGCTGAGGTCCCCAAAAAATGAATTTGATTGAAATCCACTGTCAAAATCGGAAGTAGCAGCTGCCTGTCCAGTGCCTTGAAGTATGAATATGCCACAAAGTAATGCAGACTTGAGGAAACTATTCAATGTCGTATCTAGGAAGGGGTCACTTTCCCTCGATAAATTTACTTTTGAAGTTGAGTTGTCTGAAGCACTAAATCCATTCATATCATGTATCACTTGCGTAGCATTGAGACTGCTGGAATCAGTGACATTGGACTCCTGATGAGAATTCAAAGTTTACACAGCATACGTGCCAAAATAGAAATTATTTCATGATGGATAGACTTGATTTCAATAAATGATTTTGAACACGAGTAACAGAGAGGAAGAATCATACAATTTATGCAAAATAAACACTTTTTTCCATCCATTTGTTAGCCACGGAGAGCTAGATAAAGTATATTGCTTACTCAACAAAGTCTTTATTGTACATATCCTTTCCGAGTCATACTTCTTTATTAATAGATTCAAAGTACACTTCCTATAATTGCTCAAGTGCATGAGTTGTTTGAACAATTATTTACATTCACAGATAACACTAAACAAAATACCAGCAAGCACAACATATTCATTTCTCTACTAGTCATAACATAGCCACCTATATAATCCTTTTGCATATATAAACATGAAAGCTGCAAGCTGTCACAATTAACTTTAACACAACAAGAATTTATGTGGTAACTGACACAAAAAGGGTATTATAATTTCAGATAAAAACTTACAATGGTATGAAGATTATCTGAAACTTTACGTAAGAAGTGACCAAACGTCCCGTCATGCATATTGTTGCAACATTTTCTCAGATACCTAAAGGAAAAAGAAGAGAGTAAATGAATACAAACTCACATCCCCTGCTTTCTTGTCCTCATTTTCTTTTCTTATAAAATCTTGTTGGGAATGCAGGCCACACAGATCACAAAGTAAAATAAACAAAAAAATCACTGTTAACATAGTTCCTTCCTCAATGAACAACCTCCAAAAATTACATAAATAAACAATCTATTATCAGCATTACATTAGTTTGCAACATCTTAAGGCACATCATTATTCCCACCAAGAACCCAACTTATTTGCACAAAAAAAAACTGCAAAACCATCAATTACTAACACAACCTAAACCCCTCACTTCCCCTCTCAACTCTAGAAAAGCTACATTGCTATCAACAGTGCTACTGCTACTCCTCAACAATTAAAAATACACTTCATTAAAATTTACTACATGGCTCATTAAAAGACAGTTCATCATCCACTTCACATAACAACATCAAGTCCCACATGAACTTTCCTTTAAATTTCAATATCCGACAGATCATGCTGCATCAAACTCAAGCTAAATTTCAAAAACATAAAAAACCCAACTCTCTGTTCCAAATATCTGATAGAACAGAAATTGGCAAATTGAGTACAATAATTACCCAGACCACTCATGTTTGTGTGCGTGTGTGTACAAAAATGAGTATAAAATGAATTAAGCAAAAGGGGTGATAATTTGAGTAACTTACCTGGAAGAATTGCGATTAAGGAGCTTGTTGGAGGGGTTTATGCAAGAAAATTTGGAGAACTTGAGAGGTTTAAGAGAAGAAAAAGATGGTACAGTTATTGCCATTTTTCTCAACAATACACTCTCTGAAGAGAGAGTTATAGTGGGCATTGTTAAAGATTAAAACTTTTTTGTGATATGTGGGAGATATAGTTATTACTATATATTTGAAGATTTGGTGTATGTATAGTTGTAGATAAGCTGTGCAAAAGAGCGCCAGTTTTTGGCCGTTACTTTCTTACCCTTTATCTACTCCTCCTCGATGAAAAATGAAAATAGATTACATATGCTCTATTTATGTATTTTCTATTTTATAAAATTATATTTCTTTCCATTTATCATGTAATTTTCTTGATTTTATCAGCAATAAGAGCAGCAGACACTTTATTTTATTTTAAATATTAACAGGGAAGTTGAAACATATAAACATAACAAGTAGTAACTTGGAAAAAAATGAGAGAAACTGTAAATGCAAATGAACATTGAAACATTATAACCACATAGTACAAGGGTCAAGCTTAAGGAAAGAAAAGAAGAAACTGGAAATTTCATTACTTTCCAGGGCTATTTCTTATTTACATATGACTGATATACTTACAATACAACATATGGCCAGCAGAAGACAATCAGTGTCATTCATCTTCTCGATCATCACTAGATTTATCATCTTTTCCTTCATCTTCTGATTTTAGAGAAGCTAATGAATGCATAGACATTTCACTGTGATATTGCTGCACAACTAAAACTGATGCTTCTGTTGAGAATTCTGGAGATATTAGGAAGCTTCCGATAGGCCCTAATTCCGGGGTGTCTGTTTTTCTCCTCAAAGATCTAGCTATCTCTCCCTCTGGCATTCTTCCAACCAAGAACATACTGCACTTACTATACTCATTTATAGCTTCAACAGTTTGTGCAGCACTGTCGACTACTCTCTCTTCATATTTAATTTTCTTGTTGGAGATGTCTTGCTTGAAATCATCAAGAACTTCATTGTCAATAGCCCTCTCTTCAGCATTGGTGAAATCAGTCATATCAACACTAATGATTTCCCCTGTAACTTTAGAATCCAACACAAATCTTATAACCACTAAGCTTATACCGGGATGCTCAGCCATTCGTTTGCCATAAGAAAGTGCTTCATGATCATCGTGTCCTCCGAAGAACAGTACTGTCATTACAGAGTCCACATTGCTGGCAGAAACATGTGAGGAGCCACCAAGTCCACGGTCTACCAAGATACCAACTGAGCAAGGCGCGTGCTCAAGGACTCTCCGATTGACTTGTCTGAAATCATTTCGAGTTGTCTCTAATTGTCCATCAAGCCTTTGGTGCTTGTGGAAAGGGAGGATTATCATGGCCACCCTTTTAGCATCTGCACTTCCACAAATATCTTCATGCATTGTTGCCATTCGCGAAATCGCTGTCGTTGGTTGGATAGACACTTTGCTCAAGTGCTGGAAAGTTTCAAAAGCAACAACAATTTGAGTTGAATCAGAGCTTCCCACCTTGTTCCAAAATGGCAGTCCATTTCTTCTAGCCCTGTGAACCATAAGCATAGAAGATGATCTTTCAGATAGTTCCATGAGGTGCATTGCGAATACGCGAAGTCCACCTCTTCTTCCAGTGCCCCGTGATGCTTCAATGAAATTAATCAAAGTGGGAATGTTTCTAGTGCTGTGGAAGCACACCAGAATTCGGAGTGGAGATTTCGTTTCTGTCCTCTGAACTGTTCTGTGCTTATATGCCACTTTATCCAGCCTTTTAGCTGGCTTATATACTGCTACAACTACAGGTGTTGTAATGAAAGTTGTGAAGAGAGCCATCAGAACTAAAATAGCAAATGTTTGATCATTCAATACCTGAAAAGAATAAATTTAAATCAGCAAACACCTCATAACAACAAAAGAGATATGCTTAATATAAAATTTATTAAGTTAGCTTGATCATACCCCTCGGTCTTTCCCAATGTTTAGGACAATGAGCTCCACCAAACCTTTAGTATTCATTAAAATTCCCAAAGCTAGAGCCTCCTTGAAAGGTATTTTACACAAAAGTGAAACCACGAAAGTGCCAAAGATCTTTCCAAAACAGGCTGTAAATATGACCAAGTCCAATAGACCCCATGACTGAAGCCCTTGAATTGTGGTAACATCAGTTTTCAACCCACTTGATACAAAGTATAATGGAAGTAGAAGGCCCGAAACAAGATCTTCAACTTTTTCTACAAGAGCACCCGCAAATGGCCCTTCTTTTGGAACAAGGACTCCAATCACAAAAGCCCCAAATAAGGCATGGATACCGATAGTATCAGTGACAAAACCTGCAGCCAAAACTAGAGCCAAAATAGCACAAACATACATTTCATCAACTGGCTCACCTTCTGGACAATTCCGTGCCATCCATTTAAAAATAGGTGGTATAATAAGTATACAACCACCAATAAAACCAGCACCACATAACAAAACCCATAATGAAATCAATGGTGAACGACCAGAGCCTGAGAGGGCAATGGCAAGAGCAAGTAGAATCCAAGCAGCAACATCATTAACTGCTGCAGCAGACATAGCCATTCGGCCAATATCCGTGGTTAAGAGCTTAAGTTCAGCCAGTATACGTGCCAAAACAGGAAAGGCTGTTATCGAAAGAGCCACTCCCATAAACACAATAAATGGGCCTTCATCCACACCTTGAGATATTGTTCCTCGAAGAATAAAGGATACTCCGATTCCTAATGCAAAGGGAAGACTAATTCCAGCAAGAGCAATGCATAAAGCTTTCTTTCCAGTGCGACGAAGGGCCTTTGGGTCCAACTCAAGCCCAACAAGGAACAAAAAGAAAAGGAGTCCAAGGTTAGCAACTGTATCCAGAACTGTCATGCTCTTCGCTGGAAACACTGCGTGGAGATACGTTGTGCTACGACCAATGGCTGATGGACCAAGTAAAATCCCCCCCTGAAAATCATTCAATGATCATCTATTATAGCAAAGTATAGAAAAACTAACTAAAAAGCATATATATAATTGAGGAAAAAATTGGACTTACGATTATCTCAGCAACAACCCGAGGCTGGCGCAATGGTTTGAGAAGGTAGGCCAGAAATCTTGTGAACACAAGAACTAAGCATATCTGCAAGA
The DNA here is from genome assembly GCA_028671895.1 of Oenanthe sinensis. Lineage (NCBI taxonomy): Eukaryota > Viridiplantae > Streptophyta > Magnoliopsida > Apiales > Apiaceae > Oenanthe > Oenanthe sinensis. The sequence continues at coordinate 26,089,596 of CM053812.1, read as the reverse complement.
TGACTAGAGGAAGTGCATAATCAAGAGGACTATCTCCTTGAAAGACTCCATTAGATGTGGCCTTCATAGGATGTGGACAATTAGTTCCATTGGAGGTCATTTTACTGTAAAGAAACCTCAAAAACCAAAGACCGAGCTAATCCTCACTTCGTTACCTGAAATTTTAGTTGTGAATTGGGATATATGTGAAAATCAAATTAAAGTGAACAACCTTATGCAGTAAATATACTCTGTAATTTCTTTTATTTCCCATTTATTCTAAAGTAGAAAGAATCAGCATTTACCTTGAGCAATAATTAAAATTAAGCAGTTCAAGTAAACATTCAAGAAGCAAGATAGTATATAAATGATCATGTCATCGCCTGGTAATTTCGTCCTATTACAATATATACATATACCATGAATAAAACAAGTATATCCTTCCACATTGACTTCCTATTTCTTGAATCTGCAGGAGGTTGTATCAAAAGAAAAAAAAAGTGTCCTAATCTTGGGTAATTTTGATACATAATTACAGTTCAAGCAAGTGATTATGATGGAGTCATAAGTAACCATTAGAATAACCAGAAGACGCATTCTCTCCTGATTCAACAAAAATTCAGTCAACTTGATATTTTTTTCCTGACAGAAGTGTTCGACAATAAAAATAACGATGTGTGTGTGTGTGTGTGCAGCGCATGCTTACAGAAAGACTAATTTGTGTAAAACAAGTAATCTTCATTGATCAATATATGATCACAGAGTAGTTTGCTGGAGTATCTTACTTACTGAATTACTGTTTGCACTTTGCATGCATACTATATGAACCAAATAATATATATGCATTTATACATGAAAATCATTAGTTTTGAATATTAGTAAGTTAAAGATAGCGCTTGATAGGTTTATAATCAGTACTTGACTACTAAATTTAAGTCCGGAAACTGAAAAAGTAAAAGTTTATAGAATATATCTTTAAAAAATAGAAATCAATGGAATATGTTACCAGTTAATCATAGGGATTAAAGATAGCAGTGATGAAAGTTTCCTCAAAGTTACATGTTAGAATGTAAAAGTGAAAGGTCACGAGAAAGCTAGCTAATTTCAGAAAATCTACTGTTAAGGCTAAGGCTACGAAATTACAGAGTCCATTTAGATTAACTGAACACATCAAAAATTTCCATAAAGTGGTATTGTTCAAGTGATGAAATACTTCATCCATCTCAAAATAATAATCTTGTTTAACTTTTGAATAGTCAAATTGACCAAATTTTGACTAAAAATTAAAATTTATTCTTTTATAAATTTAATAATTGAAAAATACATTTGAAAACGGATTAGATATACTTTTTAAGGATACGATTTTTAAAATTTCTTAATTATATAATATGTGTAATTTTGGTCATAGTTTAATCAATTTAACAAATAAAAATAAAAATAAACTATTATTTAGAGATGAGAGAAATTATCTAGTACATATTTATTTAGTTTGAGATTGTGACACGTTCATGCCTACACTGGTACTTAAATCATCGACGTCTTCGTATTACAAAGAGCATAAGGACATCCATCACACACAGTCACACACCATAACTATTGAAAATCAGCTCATATGCACAGAAATAAATTTACGACATTAGAGCAAGTCCAACAGCTTCCTTAAATGAGCTCATAAGCTTAAAAATAGAGAATGTGACAAAAAATACAACTCCAACAATATACCTGTGATTCCTTAAATCACCAAGATATTCTAAATTTTACTAGCCATTACCTATTAATAAGTATCATCTAGTCATCCCGTATTTTATTTTTATGAATGAAATATTCAATTCTCTCTCTTTTCCCTCCTTTTTTCACCTTTTTTTTCTCATTTCTCTCCTTGTTGGATTCAAATTTATTATTATAATAATAATGAGGGATGAGAATAGAAATTTTTGTTGGAGTTGACACTAAAATTAATGTTTCTAAATTACTAGGAACCATTATTTTATAATATTTATAGGAAATGAGACAGGATACTGTTGGATTTGCTCTTACTACTATACGATATACTATAATATACTTATCCAAAAAGAAATAACATATCATATCAATAAAATAGCAGGCGTCTGAAATAATTAGTGTATGAAGAAATTTGTCTTGTCTTTTTACGGCAAACTAAGCTAAAACAAACAAATCCAATACTGTGTCATTGTTAGTTGATTGTTGTGACTAACATGTACGTCATGTCCTGTATATATTGTGTGGGGGCAAAGTTCTGTAATGACAAGATTAACCCTCCACTTTGCTTAGATTTACAACACAACCGACCATAATTCTTGATCACAATTTCTCGAATCACGAAGACTGTGGGTTCTTTTCAGAAATCCCATATCAAAAAAGAATGACAATGTACAGAAATTTCTACATCTTGACACACACGCATATATGCATACGATTCTTTATAAAATGTCTAATTGTACATATATATGTAAACACACACATGAAAGAAAGAGAGTTACCTGAAGTGTATAAGCTTTCAAGATTCTTGAGAGGTTAATCACTTCATTAATCAAACCATTCCCATACAAAAATTCGTTACGATGGGTTCGATCTCAAGAATTTAATGAGCATGCATATGCATGTGTTTTGTGTGTGTGTGTGTTGGGACAACTGGATAAGGTACGGGGGTACAACGTTGAGCTGGGAATTCCAGAGATTGAGGATGAAAGCTAAACACTAAGAAAAGAGACGTAATAAAATCGATGTGGGATGAATTGTAAAGGCTTCACTTGGGTTCCATACTTATAGAGACGCGAGTATATTTTTTTATGCCCAAAACGCCACTGCGCCTTTTCTTATATTTAATTAATTATATGTGATTAGTCAGCTAATTATATAGATTGATTGCGTGGGTAATTTAGAAGAATAATGTCGTTTTTAGTATGATATATGTATTCATACCAACATATTTAATTATAGAGAATAATTTCTTATTATAGGGACGTATGTTGAATTTTATTTTTGATAAATTAAATAAAATAGTTTTAAACAAGTTAATTTAATTAATTAGGCCAAATTCATTGCATGTATAGTCGTATACATAATAGGGAGTGGTTTTATGGACTGCCTTACTAGTTTTCAAACTTTAATCGATTTAAATTAAGACAATTTGGTTTTCATCATAGAGGGAATTGGTGATACACTCATAAATATATATAATCGTACACACAATGTGCATATAGTTTGCATACAATTTGTTCACCTCCAGCAGAGGGAGAAAATATTAGGGTTTACTTGTACTCACCTTTCCCACTACTGGTATATAAGAATATCAGGGTTTATCATGTGCCTAACATAATTTCTTGAAGTTTCAACAAAACAACAGTACAACACACATTTAAATTATGAAATTTTTAGTTAATTAGTTTCGTTCCTAGACATTAGACATTTGGGTGTGTTAGACAAAATTTTAAAATAATGTCCTTTTTCAGTCTTCTTTAAGATCTTTCAAAAATTATTTTATGAATATTTAAATCATAACATTTATATAAATAAAAATATTTATATACACATTTAAATTTAATTTTATATATTTATATTTAGAAATTTATATAATATAATGCATATATATATATAAACTTTTTAATAATTCTTGTTGTGATGGCATTCTAAGCGGTTTGATCAGCTTTCCAAGACCGGGCCTGTCTAGTTACACAAGCAAGAAGCAAATATTCATACAGTCAAAACAATTTTGACGTATAGAATATGATTTATCTCTATAGTCGGCTAGTTAATATTTAAATAGTCTCTATAGTCGGCTAGTTAATATTTAAAAGTACTCCCTCTGTTTGGTTTCATTTGATTTTTACTTTTTGACACACATTTTTAAGAGTTTTGATTATATAGTTAAATTTATTATTTTTAAATTTTTTTTTAAATAAAAATATTAAATTAAAACTTTTATTCACAAAAAAAAAATTAAAAATAATAATTTTAATTATGTAATCAAAATTTTTAAAAAAGTGCGTAAAAAAATCAAACCACACATGTTACAAACGTAGCAGGAAATTGTTTTCGGTTTAGCTGGAGAGGTGCAGGTGTCCTATAAGTCAATATTCGTGCTAACACGTGTTATATACAGCATACTTCTGCGTACAACTAACACACCTGGCCTGCCCAACAAGTGAAAATTGCAAAGCAAAGAGATATCTTGTCGTTTATGGTTTAGTAAATTGTTCTCGCAAGTATGTGAGTGTCGATAAAAAGAAATATGCACACTTAAATGTTAATAAATAATTATTTAATAATCATTTTTTATTTATTTATTAAAATTTATTTTTTTGTATTAAGTCGTGATTAATAAAAAAATAATTTATTAGAATCATGATATATTTAATATTCTAGTTATATATAAATATACTAATTTTTTTAATAATTATTGACGGCACTCAAAAAATCAAAAAAACTGAAGTGAAGAGTTATACGGAGACGGTAATAAAAACAATTTATAACACTAACAAAACAATTAATGAGTTTGTGAAGTCAATAAATATGTGTTGGTTCGAGAAAAGCAGAGATTCGAGTCCAAAGGAGGGGAGGTCACATGCACTGATGCCCGTGCCCCGCCTGGCGCCTACCACCCCCATTAAAGCACCTGCAGGGGGGCCGGGAAGGGTTGTTTTAACTATTACTGCCTGTATAGACTTTTAGAGGCCTAAAGCCAGATATAAAATTATATTACATTGAAAAAAACGGTATTACACTATTCTTAAAAGGGAGTTTTGAATTTCGAGATTTATTCAAAATATTCAATAATTTGATTTCTAATAATCACAATGAAGTCAATTTTTTATTTGTTACTCTATGTGCCGTTCTATTATTTACCGGTATAGTTGTTAAATCTTCATAATTTTCCCTTCATGTATGGTTACCGCCTAATTAATTTATACTATATTTTAAGTCGACAGTGACAATTGTTTGGTCGATCGTTTGATAAGTCATGTTTTTATACCACTCTTTTTATATAATTATTATATAATTATAATCTAATTTTAAAACATATATATTCTATCTATAATTCTTTCTATCATTTTGTACAACAATTTAATAACATATGTTTTCTATTACCGCTCAAACTCTTCAATTTATTTAAAATTACAATTTATTAATTAAATTTTATAAATATTAAATTAATATTATTATATTATAAATGACATATTAAAAAAATTAAATTAAATAATTAAATTATAAAAAAATTAATATATAATATATTAATACCGTCCGTGCTTTTATAAGCTAGTATTATATATATATATATATATATATATATATAGAGAGAGAGAGAGAGAGAGAGAGAGAGACCTATTTACGGTACATGAACATTACAAAAAGAAATATTCAATAATAGAATCTAAGCTATGTATAATGTTTCACTAAGAATCCAGAAAATATGAAATAATAGAAATTTCAATTATTTAAATTGTTTTTTTTAACACGATTATTTAAATTGTTATTCGTAGATTGAATTAGTTTGTATTCAGGTGTATCTATACAGTTAGTCAAAGTTTTGATTCTGCTTATAGTCAACCCATTAAACATGATATTTTATTGAAAATTATTGCCAATATATTATTCATAAATTTAGGTGACTTATCCATGACTAGTGATAAAGTAGGGGTGTGCATGGTTGGGTTAACTGAAAACCAAACTGAATAATCGAAATATTTTCGGTTCGGTTAACCATATTTTGAATTTCAGTTCGGTTTTCGGTAAGGATTTTTAAAAAATTTGGTTATTCGGTTTTTAACCGCGGTTAACCGAATAACCGAAATAAATAATCGAATATATATAATATCATAAATATTAATTAATAATTATATTAATTATCTTACCGTTCTTATACTTATTGCCTCTTGTCACCCACATATAATTAATTATATTCTTTTTTTACTTCAATAATTACCCACTTTTTATATGCTTATTAATTTTAATAATTATATTTAATTATATTATTTCCTATCAAATATGTCTTCTAAGATTCATTTTTGCATATAGCTACGAGAACTATTAGTCCAGTACAACAGTAGTTTGTAGAGTAACTCAGGAGTCGAACATCCCACTTTTAATATATTAAGTTGTTTTTTGTTTTTAATATAAATTTAAATATTAAATTTAATTGATGTGTAATTTATAATTTTTATTATATTTCGGTTTTATATTTCGGTTTTCGGTAAATAACCGAAATAATAATTTCGGTTCGGTTTAAAACTGAATTAATTTCCGTTCGATTTTCGATAATCATTTTTTGAATATTTCGGTTTCAGTTAACCGGAAAAAAATTCGATTTCGGTTAACCGAATGCACACCTAGATACAAGTACCGTGTATAATCGAACTCACTAATCAAATTGTTTTGTAATGTCACAAATCTGTCCTAGAACTCAATATTTAAAAGTTCATCGTACGACTCTATATTATAACGTGAACAACTACACATATAAACAATTTGTAGGCAGCAAATCTAGACGTGTTCACCGTCAATGGCAAATAATTAACGACTGTATTAACCAATAATGAAAGAGGACAAGAATCGTAAATAAACGAAAATCGAAATTACACGGTGAATTGGACATTAATCAGAATAATTAATTAAAAAATCGTTATTAATCATTGATTTTTAGAAAAGTACCATTTATGATTTAGCTACGTACTTCACTAATCATTAGTATTATTATATGTTCTGTTTATATTTTGAAAGAAAAATATTTCCCACCATCCAATCATGAGAAAACCATAGTTGACTTTGTCTAAAAATCCGGTACTCTCAATTTTTTTTATCATTTTAAGACACGTAAGAGGTAATTAGGGCTGGTATGTTTAATATACTTCAAAGTTTTTTTTGTATTAAATTAATAGATAGGGCCTAGGGGGCGTTTAAAATTGAATAAGTAAACGAGAATTGCAAATGCAAATGGCAATCAGAATGAAGGATAGGGTGAGAATGATATACTCCCACTCACCTTCCAATTTATCTATTTTGTTTGCTTTTTTATGATCAAATTAATTAAAATTTTAATTGATAATTAAAAATTATTAATTTATAATTTTAAAAATTAAATATTATATTTTAAAATTACATATTCGAATAATATAATTTTATAACCTTTTTAATTATGTAATATACATAATTTTCAGTGATCAATTCCATCATAACAAGTGACAAATAATTTGAAACATAGGAAATATAATTTAAAAGAGTTTTCCATTTATACAAATCAATTATTAATTCAAATACAACTGAGATTTCAATTTCTATTAATCAGATTAAAGCCCTCCGTAGACAAGTAGCTAGAGGTGGCTAATCGAGTGGGCCGGGCGAGCCGTGCCGGTTCGCCGGTTAGCCGGTTTGGCCGCCTCGTAACTCGGGTACGGAACTGTAAGCGAGCGGTGCTGAGTCGGGGCGGTTCAAAAAATCCTTCACTCGTGCACAGCTCGTACGGGTTGGCGAGTTAATTTTTTTTTTTAATGTTTATTCCATTAATTGTGTTGCAGGAGCTTGCAGTTTGTTACGGTTCGGGCCGAGGCGAGTCTTAGAGGCCGTTTGGGATTACTTAAAATAAGTTACTTTTGACTTAATGGAGGTGTTTTTAACTTAATGGAGAAAGTAAAGTTTTTTACTTTAAGTTGAATGAATGTGTTTGGGTAATGGAACTTAAAGTTAAATGGAGGGTTTAATAATTTTGACTTTAAGTGAAATTTGACTTTAAAAAATTTTAAATTCATATTATTTATACTTTACAAGAGTCATGGAAGCAAAAAAAAAAAAAAAAAAAACGAAAAGTCAAAAAGTCATAAGCAAAAGTACCTAAAAGGTACTTTTTACTTAATGGAACTTTTCTCCTAAAAGCTAGCTTAAAGCCGGAGTACACAAACACGTCAAAAGCTCCTAAAAGCTCTTTTTTACTTAAAGCTACTAAAGCCAAACAGGCTCTTAGACTAGTGACCTACAGGCTGCAGAAGTGAGAGACGAGACGCGTGATATGATAATATATGATATGTATGCATGTTGTGGCGAGTCAATAATATTGTACTACACGTCCGCAAACTCTCTGCACTACACTACTCCACAACTTGTGAGGACCGTTACTTTAATTTAAAATATGCATGCACACTGATTTAAACGGGGGAGTGTGCGAGCCGGGACAAGCCGAATCCGGTTTCTGGCAGCCTAACTCGTACACGGCACGGTTCTTAAGTCGGCACGAACCGGCCCGATTCCAGGCGTCCGAGACGAGTACAATTGACGAGTTGGGGCGAGTCGGACGAGCCGACTCGCCCGTTTGGCCAGCTCTACAAGTAGCTATATTACATGTTATAAGGAGTGCGTATATATATATATATATTATAGGAACTTGGGCCTGGTACACAAGGTAAATACAACTCTGTTTTTATTTGAATATAAATTTATAGATAAAAATTTAATTAAAAAATACATTTTAATTTAATGACTTATTTAAAAATTTAAATTTTATTTAAAATTTTATATTTGATCAAAGGACATATTTGGAGAAAAAATGAATTTAGATTTCATTTAAAATTCAAAAAAAATCAAATAGTAGTATAAATTTTAGAATTTAAAATAACAACTCAATTCATGTATTTAAAATTTATCATTTAAAATGCAATATATGTTTCCAAACACAATCTAAAACTTTGTATTGCAATTCTAAAATTCATAATTATTTTTCTTAATTATTATTTACAAATCTTTCATAATTTCAAATTTGTGAAAACATAGTTATATAATTAAAATATAAATTTGATCAATATAACCTTAGAATATAATTAATAATATTATTTTTAAACATCCTAAAACTAAATACTTGCTTTGGTATTACAAATATGGGGAAAATACTATAATAACCAATAATATATTTTAATGAACAAAATATTTTGTAATATTATGTAATTTTCAAACTTTTGTGTTTAATAATGATCTAGTTAAACTTAAACTTTACACATGAGAAAAATATATGCTAAATAGATATCTCGAGTGGATTAATTTTTCTTGATTAATAAATGTTTTTTTATTTTTCATTTTGTCTTGAACAAATGTGTTATATATTTATGAATCTTAAAAGTTCAAATACACACATTCGCCCTCATTTTACCGACCGGATATGCTATATTCTTTCATTCCGGCGTCTTACCAAAGTAGGGGTTGTATCGTACGTATGATTCTGTACTATGATGTCCAAAATACATTTAGTTTAAAGAAATTTGATTTATTATTAAGAAAAGGTTTATGCATGCAAACATTTATGTTTTACTTCCAGGAAAAGAGTTCAAATATATGTGTAATTGGTTTGCAGTATGATTATCTAATGTTTGAAACGTAACATTCTGCCTCTAGTCGGCGCATTCCAACAACTACTCTAAACTTTATATTACTTCATTTTTAACTTTAAAAATGAAGTAATCAACCTCCCATCACACATAACTTTATCTTTGTATATAAAATAAAGTACTATGCAGCTGTATATTTAAAGATGGACCGTGCATATAAAGTTAAATTTTTTCACCAAAACACCGTCTAAAAACTTACATTTAATACATACAAATTTTACGCGCTAGTAACTTATTTTATATACACGTGCATTCTAGATCATATTAATATAATTATTATGAATTTCAACTAAATAATTAAAAGTAAATTTTCATAATTTATATTAATATAATTAATATAAATTTATTAAAATTTGTATTTTATAATTTTAAAATATTAACTAAAATTTAATATAATTTATATTTGACTAAATAATTAAAAGTATATTTTTTAATTATTATTAAAAGTAAATATATTTAAAATAAGTATACTTTTATTGTTATATATGATTGATAATTGTGCAAATAAATAAAGTTAAAGCTAGTAAAAGAAAGATAGAGTAATCTTTAGAGTTAATGATTGGAGATGAAATAGCGATTTGAAGCGAAAAAGGTGAAAATATAAAGATAAAGCTACATTAAAATAGAGTTAGTTGAGCATCTCTAACGTCTACAAAAATAGTCGCGTCGAACAAATATAAATCGAAAACAATGGCCGATTAATCCATTCTTTTTGGAGATACAATCATACAATCACGCCATTTGTTGAAGATGGTATATTTACACGTACCCGCTTCACCATATCGAGTTGGAGCTAATCCAGTTTGAGCTATCGACCATATTTGCAATACCCTAAAAACTTTTATTACTAAATCAAAAATCATACTCTCACAAACAAAGAGAGAAACACCAAAACTTTCATCAAGAAGAGAATACAACTAAAATTACAAAATAAAAGCAAGTTTTAGATCCAAAAAATAAAACCACAAAAACAAGAGAAACCGGACCTCTCGAAACCGAAAAATCATCCGTTTGATCGGAGAAGACAGAAAATCTGGATGCTCCAATGGTTTTTTATCTAAGAAATTTTATTGAATGATGAAAGAAAATTAAAAAATTGGGGTTTTCCACCGGAGAAAATCTATGAAAACGCCGATGGCTATATTTGAGAAAGAAGAAGGGGATGCGACTCTAGAGAAAACACAAAGAATTAGAGTTTTTTAAGTGACAAAATAGCAATGTCTTCGTTTCCAACGCACCATGTTAAATCCTATGTGGAATCTATTTTTAGAGAATTGGAACAAAAAAAATCGACTTCAACCATACTCACCCCTTAGGTAACATTATAATAAACTTTAAACTCATTATCTATATTTGCTAGTGAATTGTCATTATCTAAATGTGCCACATAGACTCCCTCCACAATTACTTTTTTATTTAGTTAGAAAAATATTAATTTTAAATTATACATAATAATCAATACAGAGAATAGTATTGGAGAATAGCACATTTTTGGTTATCTATATTTTAGATAATTACTATTTTATTATTGTTTTAACCAAAACATGGTTGGAGATGCTCAGTGGTTGAAGGCCCGTTGTAATGTAATCCGTAATAAATTAATAATAGTAATATATTACTAGTTTTGGCAAATATTAATTGAATAAAAAAGGAGAATAATAAGAAAGACTTGTACAATAATATTACAACAAATGAAGCACACACCATGTACAGTCACGGACCGTGAGCGTGTATCCCTAGTACGTATTCATTATATATATATATATGCCCCGTTTGTAGCTTATAAGCTGAAAATTGGTATATATGTACTTTTTCTGAAAATAAGTAATTTATTTTCAAATATGAAAATACTTTTAAAAAAAATATAACTTATTACTTATAAGTTAAGCCAAAACCCCATAATGAGTATGTTCTCTTGAAAATAAATATATTAATATAATTTAAAATATGTACAAGTTATTAATTATTACTGTACTTTTTTGCAGTTATTACTGTACTTTTTTGCAGTGATTTGGTCCAAATCACAGTTATTGATCTTCAATCATATGAATTTCTATTTTTTTAATTCAGATAATTAGTTGATTTTAATATTGCTACAAATGAATAAATTATCATAAAGTAAGGTTGACACACTTTTATATACTCCGTATATACATAAACCGTCCTTTTATTGGATATTATATGAGTACAATCTGTAAAACACTACAAAGTCTTCTTTCTATTTAAAATATTAATATTTTATGAAAAAATCACACATATTAAAAAAACAATTACAAATCATTTTCTATTCAAATTAGTAACTATTGTATTAATTTTATATGTGATTGAAATAAAATTTATATAAAAATAATAAAATAAATGAATAAATTTGAAATTTTTACAGATAAAGATAAATAAAGGATAATTTTTCTTTTGAAAGAAAATAATATTTTGAAATAATAGAATACTATTTTTTTGCGATATTCAAAATTTCTAGTAAAAATACGTTCTTTGTATAAGTTTTTGAGTATAGTATGTTTGACTTATTTTATAAGTAATTTATAAATTGAAAATTGTATGTAATTTCTAATTTATAAGCGACTTGTATGAAACCTAAACAGAGGTGGGTATATGTTTCCAGATCATGTAAGGATAAGGATCATGTTATTCTCAGTTGACTTCTAAAAACATGGTTTACTTGGATTTTAAAGTTGTGCTGTGCAGCCTCTCTCTTTGAGGTTTGAACTGCTGCAGAGTTCTTTTTCTTAAAAAAGATCACCATCGTATTACAAAATACTAATGCATGTATCAGATAATTGTTGTTCCATCTCAATCTCTGAGGTTTGAATATATAATTACATAATAATATACTATAATAATTAATTAAAATTTCAAAAATTAAATTAGTGGAGACTTTTAAAATCATGACGATGGTATAGTCTTGTTGATGTGTGTGTCTGGAGGTGGACATTACATGTATGTCTTGGTTCCTATAGTTGAAGGGCATTTTTCACTCTATAAGAAATAATATAATGGGTTGATTAAAATTAAGTAGCCATAGTACATAAATCTGATCAAAAGAATCTGATGCTACGCCATACAAACACACGTATAAAATATACAGCAGTATGCCAGTATGTACTAAAATGGGTTCCCCAGAAAACATATGGGGATCACGCATGAAGTTTTTTCACAACATTTTAAGGTTGCGGATGTTTTGTTTTATCAATCTTTTCAGAAATCAGAGTAGTGTCATCTTATTTATTTTTCCTCTCGATGCCATAATAGCCATTAATGAAATTAGCTTTTCTGATTTTTTTTTTTTTAATATTGTGGTAACCCGCAGCAGCCTCTAACTTGGATGGGCACTGAGTAAACCCACGAGCTCACGCAATAGCCTAAACCGCACAAGTGCGACAGGCCCTGGCCCAGATGGCATAATCACAAATTCTCCTCACGTGGGATTCGAACATGTGATCAAGATGATGATATTCCTCTCTTTAACCAACTGAGTCAACCTTTGCGGGACTTTTCGGATATTTTATGAAGCGGTTTCAGGTTTTAATTGTCTCGAAATATTCGTAAACATGAAAAGCAAGCCGCCAGCTTCACATATTCGTGTTTTTTGTTCTCAATTCTTTTTCCGTTCGATTAGAGCTGGCAGTAAATACTTGAACCCATAAATTTAGTTTTTTTCTATATCAAATTCGAGTTTGAAATTTTAAATTATTTTTCAAAATGAACCAATCTCCATAAACCTGTCAAATATATTTTTGAGTTCGAAGTCAAGTTCACTAATATAATCGGTCGAATTAAACTTTTATGAGTCTATGAGACTTGGATCACCTCAGAAAAAGAGTTTTTCTATGTACACATTATTATGACCCCGATTTTGAATTGTCGTTAAAAATTAACGTATTTTAAAAGAAATGTTATCAAAATAATTAGATAATTATTTAGTTATATTTTATAATATAATATTAAAAAATAATATTTTTTAATAATTTTTATCTGAAGCCTATAACTACTTTATGCAAAAAGTTAAAAAGCAGTTATTTCTAAAAATATGAAAACATATTTTCCAAAAAATTATTGTTTTTAATTTTTTTTTCAATAAAACACTGCCGCCTACGCAACAATAACTAACAAGACCTCTGTCATTTAAAGAAGAGAAACTGCATGCCTAAATTTATGATTATAGTAAAATTTAAGATCGATTCAGTCAGATTATAGTAAAATTAAATTTAGTTTTAAGATTTAATATTTAAATTAAAGTATATTGAATTCTGAATCCGATCAAGTTTATTTTTGAGTATCTAGCTATAAATTGAAAAAACAATTAGTGAAGTTCGAGACAACAAAATTTACATGTATATACTATTTGAAATAATAAATAATTAAATTTAATAAGTAATCAAATATAATATATCACACAAATTGAGATATATATTAAATTATTATTAATAAGATTAACAAATAATTAATATTTAACATATTTATAAAAATGAAATATCTTGTGAGATAATACAAATAAAATTTAAATATATTAATAAATAATGAAACACTAATTTACTAATTAAATTAATATTGACGGCTGGGTAACAATAAAATAATAAAATAAATATATATAAATTATTTGTCTTATATTCAATTTAATAAATTATAATTATAATATTATATATGTTGAGTTTTTATTTAAGTTTAAGTTTGGATCAGGTTTAAATTATAATTTAATAAATTATAATTATAATATTATATACACACATTTTTATGTAGTTCTCGCTTGATTTATGTGGTCATGTGGAGACTAATGAAATAGAAAATGCCTCACTATCTTCAACACCCAAGTGTGAAGTCATTATTTGATGTGTGTATAATTTTAAAAGAAGATGGAATAAATGAAACTCATTCACATCAAGGAATTCATTCGTTATTCAGTTTTAGCTACAACCCTTAAGTGTAGAGAAAGAATGTGTTCGACGCAAATAGGAATAACATGGACTTGTCCCAAAATTGGAGGGCCAGGCTGCTTAATTGTACAAACGAGTGAACAGCGTGATAATTAATATCCCTTGTAAAATAGGAAGGTCTAATTTTAAACTTTAGGCCCCAAGTACTGACAATACATATCTATGCAATATTATGCAAGTGTTAATAATGTATTTTTTTTTAAGTTCTTAAAAAAAATTATTCGTCAACAATATTTGTTCCACGATATCTTTATATTAAATAAAATTGTAATATTTATATTACATAAAATTGTATTGATCATATATAAAACTGCGGATTGAAAAAATCGGAAATTTTAATTAAATTATACTCGTAATATTATATATTTTTATATCTGTTCTCATTTAACATATTGGAAGATAAAATTCAATTTAAATTTTAAAAGAGTTATATTTTGATTAAAATTATAAATATAGAAATAATTTTAAAAAAATATTCATAATTTTATTTTGACGGAAATAATAACATATATTACGAGACAGAGTTTATAATAAAAAGGGACTGATATTCGAAGATGACGCAAATGAACAATTGACTACGAAATGAGTATTTCAAGAGGTCTCGGAAAGTTTTATCAGAAGCCCTCAGTTTACTTTGACCTCGTTTGGTGCCTAGCCTCCTAGCTCAGCATGTTTTTTGCCCGGTTAGTTTATGTTCTAACTTCTTCCTAGCCCATTTAGAGATTTCTTGACACCATTCAATCGTTATATATTATTATACACAAGCACAACATAGACCACTTCAAAAATAAAGTTTAAGGGCTTCAGATTAAATTTGGCCCAGCCCCTTGTTTAAAAAAATGTTATAATATGTAAGAATAGGTGCAAATTTGATGTTAAAATGCAATGAATCGTAACTAGTAGGGCTAGATCCAACTTTACTTAAATAAATGGTTCACAGCAAAGGTTTCAGTTCAGAATTTCAACGACTATGACAGAAACAATATGTCCGGTTGAATCTATACAAGGAGAAACCAATCCAAGAAGACACAGGACATATCTTCTTGAAAATGGTAAGTTTGAATCATAATTAGTTTATGCATAGTTTAAAATTCCGAAATTATTCACTTAAATAAATTTCATGTAAAATCTAAAAAAAAATATAATTTCTCAATATCCCACAATTTACGATTTACAAATAAAAAGTTACAACTAAATTCTCCAAATTCAAATCTAAATATAAACGTTACAACTCCTCAATACCAACAACTCGCATTCTTACCAAAAAGTAGCCCACTTAATAATGAATACATGCCGGAGGAAATCAAGAAACATAGACGGGCAGTGAGCGAAAGGCTCATATACGGATATAAAATGATGCAAAGAGTACAAGGGTTAGACATGCTGATAACATTAAAAAATATTTGAATAAAAAATGATGAAACAAATCAAAAGAGACAAAAGATATTGGTAATACTTAACTCACAATATAAACAAATAACAAAAAAAGTAAAAAGACACTATAAATATCTTACAATATCAACTTACATATATACTCTTAAATCACAAATATTCTTACTCTTACACAATATACTCTTACCATTTACTGATAATAATATCAGATAGATTAAAAATGAACTTACTTACGGATATGGGAGATAATCTTACACTTATAGGATGTCATACATTTCGGTTCTCCAGAATATGTAGTCATCAAAACTTATAGGGGATTGCATAGAACAAATCAAATACTACCCAAAATCTTACAGGGACTTGTATGGTACAAAACACAATTCTACCCAAATGGCCAAAACACACATACATAATAGTCATGACTCAACATGTCCCATAACTCCGGCAACACGCTCATACAATTTAAATACACCATATAGGTGGTGCCAAAGCATGAGATTATCCACTCATGATGGAGGTCTTACGAAATCTCCCAAATCATACATATATCATAAATAAATTAAAAGTACATTACTTAAATATCACATACCCAAATATCTTACAAAAATAGAATATTAATAATAAAAATCAGATTTGTCCAGTTCAGAAACAAGACAATTTACTCTATCAAGATGAGTGCAAATAAAAAAGTACAGAACACAAAGATCGTAGAAAATTCCAAGATCTTTCTAGAATGGTAAGATTTGTTAAAAAAGGATAAGAAACGAATATAGAAAACAAACAAATATGGGATGTTAGAATAGAATCAGCACATGATCATAGAAGTTTTTTAATATTTAAGATATTAAAATCATAGAATTTGCAGCGGAATGTAAACAAAGAACGCGAAGTTCGAAAAGACCTTTCCAGAATGATATTACACACAAAAATCGAATACAATTCTAATTTATTATGAATTTCTAAAGTTACAACATATAAACTTGAATTAACACATTAGACCACATAAAAGTCAGATTTCAACATGCTTGTAGGAAGAATTTTAGAAAATATAAAGAAAGAAAGTTGTAGATATTTGAAATACATTTCTAGGCACAATAAGATCGTAACAATCCGATAAATAACGAAGGAGATGCGAATTTGACAAGAATGAGAATGGATACAAACTTAGTACTATATGTCAAAGATTATTTACAAGTATTATACCAGTGCAACTGAAAAATTGGTCTATATCTAGCTAACAATGGTGAGAATATTGTACATGATCAAATCTCGTACCACTTAATAATCGTGATCAGTTTAATTATATGTATGTTAATAGATGCGATACACACAGGTATGATTAATATGTTGAAGACGAAGCAGAGAAGTGCAGAGAGCTACTTTATCACCATTGTTGAACTCAAGCTTTTGTATGTAACTGTATGTATTATCTTATTGATACATTGTGTAAAGAACTACTTGCAATCGTGAAGTAAAAGACGCATATATACATAACAGAATATAAAGTTGTTATGTTGACATCATTGCTTAGCTAGATCATTTAACTCTAACGAACTAACTCTAGAGTGACTAACAGTTGACTCACTGTCACCAATATTCCCCTTCAAGCTGGAGGATGGAAAAGAAAAAGACATTCCCAGCTTGGACAAGAGATCATTGAAATGAGAAGAGGGAAGTATCTTGGTAAGAACATCTGCTAACTGATGTTGTGTAGGCAAATAAGTCAGCTGTATGAGGCCTTCAAGTACCTTGTCACGAGTAAAATGACAATCAAGTTCAATGTGTTTCGTACGCTCGTGGAATACGGGATTCTTTGCAATGTGAAGAGCGGACTGGTTGTCACAATGTAAGGTAATGGGAGTAAGGTCTGTAACTCCAAACTCTTGCAAGAGTCGAACTAACCACGTAATCTCAGAAGCAGTAGCAGCCATAGCACGATATTCTGCTTTAGAGGATGATCTAGAAACGGTACTCTGTTTCTTAGATTTCCAGGAAACTGGTGAATCACCAAAGAGGACAACATAGCCTGTGAGTGAACGTCGAGTATCTGGACATGACCCCCAGTCAGAATCAGAATAAGCTTGAACGGTAAGAGTGTTAGAAGCTTTAAGAAGAATACCATGTCCTGCAGAGTGAGCAATATATCGCAATGTATGTGTTAAAGCCTCTAGATGTGGTAAACGAGGGGACTGCAAGTATTGACTTAATGTTTGAACAGCATATGATAAGTCAGGTCTGGTGTTAGTTAAGTAATTCAATTTACCAACCAATGACCTATACAACTCAGCATCATCAATTTTAGGACCATCATCCATAGTCAGCTTCAAATGTAAAGGAAATGGAGTAACAGCTGGTTTGGAGACCTCTAGTGTACAATCACGAATCAGATCATTGGTAAACTTCTTTTGGGTTAGTAATATACCTTCCTGTACATAACCAACTTCTATGCCCAAAAAATAATGAAGTTCACCCAAGTCTTTGATGCTGAAAACTTTGTCAAGATGATTTTTGAGAGAAGTACATTCAAGCACATCACTTCCAGTTACGATTATGTCATCAACGTATACAGCAACTATAGTGATGTGTGCATCAGTTTTCTTAATAAATAGGCTATAATCATTTTTGGACTGTTCATAACCCTGAAAAACTAGTTCCTGAAGAAGTTTAAAAAACCATTCCCGAGAGGCTTGTTTCAGGCCATATAAGGATTTTTTAAGACGACAAACTTGGTTGGGTCTGTGGGGAACTCCTTCAGGGACTTGCATATACACTTCCTCCTTCAAGTCACCATGTAAGAAAGCGTTATTAACATCGAGTTGGAATAATTTCCACTGTTTACTAGCAGCTAGAGCAATGAGACACCTCACGGTGGTCATCTTTACGACGGGAGAGAAAGTTTCCAGATAATCGATGCCAAACTTTTGATTAAACCCCTTGGCAACTAAGCGTGCTTTGCAACGCTCAAGAGTACCATCAACCTTAAGCTTCACCTTATATACCCATTTATTACCGATTGCTCTTTTGCCAGGAGGAAGCTCAACTAGATCCCAAGTGTTATTATCATCCAAGGCTTTGAGTTCTTTGTTCATAGCTTCAAGCCATAAAGGGTGTTGTGAGGCTTCTTTATAATTATGGGGTTCATGAATGTTAACAGTAGAGGAAAGAAAGGCTTTGTGAACAATTGGCATAGTGTCATATGTGACCAAGTTGCACCAGTGTGGAGGACTATGTAAACACTCTAGTTGACTGGTATTACATTGATAATTGGATAAGTATGAAGGAGGATTTCTAGTCCTGGTAGAGTGTCGTACATGAGGATTATTAGATGATGAAGATGATGAGTCATGAGAATCAGAATATGTGGAATGAATAGTGTCACTACTTTTAGGAGATGAAGAAATGTCAGGTGTGGAGTGTACATCATTAGACAAAGAGTATTCAGAAGTATGATTTTCAGTGGTAGGTGGAGAAGTGAAAACAGTATTATCATCATGAGTCGATATGGGTGATGGAGTTGTAGTGGGAAGAAAAATTGCAGATTTGTAAATGTTGTTAGATTTAGAATCTAATGTCATAATATGATATGGAAAGTGATGTTCATGAAAAGTTACATCTCGAGAAATGAGAACACTTTTGGTTGTCAAGTCTAAAACCTTATAGGCTTTTTGATTTGGTGGATAACCAAGAAACACACAGGGTAATGCACGTGGATCAAACTTTGACCTCTGTATCTTGACAGTGTTGACATAGCATAAACATCCAAATACCCGAAGGTCATCTAAAGGAGGGAAAACATTGTACAATTTCTGATATGGGGTCATGTTGTTAATACTTTTAAGAGGCATCCTATTAATCAAAAAACATGCACACAAGACACATTCACCCCAATAGCAATTAGGTAATTTAGATTGAAAAGAAAGGGACCTGGCAGTTTCCAATAAGTGTCTGTGTTTTCTTTCCACCACACCGTTCTGCTGAGGTGTGTAACTGCAACTAGTCTGATGTACTATCCCTTTTGCTGCATAAAATTGTTTCAAAGAACCTTCACTAATTTCTTTTGCATTATCAGACCTGATACAAGCAACTGTGGACTTGAATTGCACTTCAGCATATTGAATAAATTGAATCAGCACATTAACAATTTCAGATTTATATTTGATTAAATGCACCCAAGTGTATCGACTGTAGTCATCAACAATAGTCATAAATTGAGTACAACCGTTATGATTGGGAACTTTATAGGGCCCCCATATATCAACATGAAGCATCTGCAATACTGAAGTAGTTTTGATACTACTAATAGGAAAAGATATTCTAATTTGCTTAGCCATTTGGCAAATCTGACAAAAAGAGTTTTCTATACACTCTTTAACACAACAATTAGGCCTAAGCACTTTGATTTGATTGAAAGGCAAATGTCCAAGTCTGAGATGCCATAGCTTGGCCTCTTCTGAAATGCTGAGATGAGCAGCTTTAAGATGAGTTACTTTGGTTGGATGGACCGTGTAAAGACCATGTTGTAGATCACCAAGATGCAGTGGAGGCTGTCTCTGAGAAAGGTCCTGAAGATGACATTTTTTATCAGAAAAGAAAAGATTAGATTGCATGTCCTTGCACAATTTTTGTACAGAAATTAGCCTGTACTTGAATTCTGGAACAAGTAACACATTATGCAATGTTATTTTGTCATTCAAAACAACTGTGCCAGTGTGAGTAACCTTTATCTTTCTTCCATCAGGTATTGTGATATGACTATCAAAGTCAGTAACCTTTTCAAAACATTCAAAGTCTGATAGGGAGTGGCTGATATGGTCTGTAGCACCACTATCTAAGAGCCATTCATTTGAAAAACAGGATAGTAGACACACTTTACCTGCTAGGAGAGCATGTCCAGCAACTTCATTTTTGGTATGTGTGTCACTGTCACCAATTTTCTGTTTGGTAAGAAGTTCAATGAGCTGATTGTACTGCTGCATAGTCACAGGTGCATGGTCTTGTGTGTCAGATTGTTGAGGCCCTTCAGTGTGAGATACTGCAGCAAATCTTTTGTCCTTATTACTCTTAAAACCTGGTGGATAGCCATGTATCTTGAAACATCTATCAATACTGTGCCCTGCAATTTTGCAATTAGTACAGAAATAAGTGTTGCCAGGCTTTTGAGTTGGCTTCTTAGGTACATTTTGGTAATTTGGCTTCTGAGTTTTGCCATAATCAGTGGTCCTCCTTTTATCTGAAAGAAAAGCTAAGTTCTCATTCTGATTAGGGGACTGATAAAACTCTTTGTGATTTTCTTCTTGGGCCACCATTCTATACACCTGAGTTAAGTCTGGCAAAGGTACCATCATTAGGATGTTTGCCCTTACCATAGAAAACTGATCATTCAGTTTCATCAAGAACTGCAGCACCCTGTGACTTTGTTGCATTTGCTGAATCCTTTGACTAAGTTGACAAGTACACTTATCACAAGTACAGTTAGGAAGTGGATCAGCATCATCCATTGAATCCCATAAAATCTTCATTTGAGTATAAAACTCAGATACAGATTGTTGTCCCTGCTTCATTTCTGAGATCTTTTGCTCAAGAAAAAACAACTGAGTAACTGAGGTATATCCAAATCTAGCCTCTAAATCATTCCATATAGCTCTTGCTGTTTTCAAGAACAACACACTCCTAGCGATGCTCTCATCAAGATTAAACAAGATCCATGAGATCACTAGATCATTACATCGCTCCCAAGATTTATAATCGGGAGAAGTCACATCAGGAGTATCAATTGTACCATTAACGAAGCCTAGTTTATTTTTTGCTGATAGAGTAAGCATCATGCTTCTCTTCCAGTTGTGAAAACCTTCACCATTGAATTTAACAGAAACAAGCTGATTCACACTTGAATCAGATGGATGAATGAAATAAACGCTTGACGGATCTTGAACTACTCGTGTTGTCATTGTATAGAAGAAACAAGACTATTGATACGAGAAACAAAAAAAACTTGCAGATTGAAACAAGTGTTTGATGAAGTTGTGTAGAGATTACACCAGAAAACATCGATATATGAAATGAAACTAGATGATTTAACAATCGCAGATACACAAATTTCTAGATGAAACAAGAGCACTAAACAAGACGTTATAACAGATTTGTGTGTAAAATTTGTAGAATCAACAAGAAATTTAACAAAACAAGCAAGATATGCTTAGAATTGAAACAAAGAAAATTGCAGAAAATGAACAAGAAACACCTGAAACGATACGCAATATCACACGAAACTGATCGAGATTTCTGAAGCAATTAGCTCTGATACCATGTTAATAGATGCGATACACACAGGTATGATTAATATGTTGAAGACGAAGCAGAGAAGTGCAGAGAGCTACTTTATCACCATTGTTGAACTCAAGCTTTTGTATGTAACTGTATGTATTATCTTATTGATACATTGTGTAAAGAACTACTTGCAATCGTGAAGTAAAAGACGCATATATACATAACAGAATATAAAGTTGTTATGTTGACATCATTGCTTAGCTAGATCATTTAACTCTAACGAACTAACTCTAGAGTGACTAACAGTTGACTCACTGTCACCAATAATGTATATTTGTTTGTTTCGTCTCTTTTCATAATCATGTATAAAATTAAACTTTCTTTTAGTAATTAAGATATCAAATTGTTATTAATGTCATATATAATTAGGGATCAAAGCAGAAACATACACTACAAGAAAAACTGAAACAGACAACACTTATCAGACAACGGTCGGCAGTAAAAGCATTGTTTGAAATTTTCACACGACGGTTTTTGTTTTTGCAAAATATGTCTGTTGTCTGAAAGAACTTCCACAACGGTTTCTAAAACCATTGTCTATTAGAAGGAGTAAAGCAGAGGCTTTACACAACGGAATTATAAAACCGTTGTCTGAAGAAAGGTTAGACAAGGTTAGACAATGGTTTTGTAAATGAAAATATATATATATTTACACAACGGTTTGTAAATGAAACCGTTGTCTTCGTTGAACTCACACAACACAATTTCAGAGAGAACCGTTGTCTGTTTCACAGAAGATGACAAAAATCACCTTTTCATAATAAGACGAAAATTTATTTAAACACATTTTATTAGTTTAGTTAAAAAAACACATAAAATAAATTTTAAAAATTTTAGTTTTTTTTATACATAACTAAAACCAAAAAATCTTAACATCCGTACGGTTGGATCATCGAAAAAAATATTTTAAAAAATACATTATGTGCAATCGGGATGAGTCGTGTTAAAGTTAGTACTTTTGAGAGATTTATAGTATAAAAGAATGCAAGATTAATTTGGAATTTTCTGATTTTTTGTGCACATCACTCAAATCAATAGATCTTAACATCCGTACGGTTTGATCGTCAAAAAAATATTTAAAAAAAATACATTATGTGCAATCGGGATGAGTCGTGTTAAAGTTAGTACTTTTGAGAGATTTATATTATAAAAGAATATAAGATTAATTTGAAATTTTCTGATTTTTTGTGCACATCACTCAAATCAATAGATCTTAACATCCGTATGGTTGGATCATCAAAAAAATATTTAAAAAAATACATTATGTGCAATCGGGATGAGCCGTGTTAAAGTTAATACTTTTGAGATGTTTATATTATAAAAGAATACAAGATTAATTTGGAATTTTCTGATTTTTTTGTGCACATCATATAAATCAATAGATCTTAACATCCGTATTGTTGGATCGTCAAAAAAATATTTAAGAAAAATACATTATGTATTCTATATTCATATTTTAAATATTATATAATATAAACTAGTTTTATTTCATATTTTAAATTTTAAAATATATTACATATATTCTATATAAATATATTACATATATATTCTATATAAATATATAATATTGTATTAATTATATTATAATAAATTTAATATATAAATAAAAAATATTTATTTATATATAATATTGTATTAATTCATCCCTTAGACTTCAGATTTTTTGTATAATATTATATTGAAATGATGTTGTATTTTTTTGGTTTAAAAATTTATATTAATTTTATTACATTAATTTATAATAAAATGAAAAATAATATGTTATTCACATAACTAAAAAGAATATATTCCCCCCTTTCATCTTTTACCTAAATTGCATTCCCCCTTCATCTAAATTTCAGTTCCCCCTTAAACAAAATTTCACTTCCCCCTTCATCTTGTTCCAGCCGACCAACGTAAAATTCAAACACATCTCACGGCTCTCTCTCCTCTCTCTCCTCTCTCACATAACTCGACGGCGACGTAGGCCGGCGGCGGTGGCCGGAGTTGCAGCAGGAGGTTGAAGGAGGGATTATATATGTGTGTATATGTTTTTATGATTGTGTGTATGTATGTCTGATTGTGTGTATGTATGTCTGATGTATGTCTTCCCCAAGTTGGCCAGTGGAATATGATGAACAAGGTAATTTTTTCTCAGGCTATTACCACATTTGAATTAGATCTTGTCATTTCCAATTAAAATTGGGGATGACCCTTGCAGTTACCCTTGCAGTTACCTTTTTTGAATTACCTTTTTTGTCATTTCCAATTAAAATTGGGGGCCTAGGGCACTTGCCCTTGCAAATTCTTTGAATCTGTGCTTATTTTTTGTATTTTATTTAATAATTGATGTGGTTACCCTTATGATTAAGGCGCTAGTAAACTTTTTTGGTGCACTATCTGTAGTCAAATACGTATTTGTAACCTTTAAGTAATTTTTTGTGTTGTAACACTGCACTAATTACATTCTTGAAGAAAAGGAAGATACTTAAAAAAAGTATCAAGCTCTGCATTTTTTCCTCATCCCAAATGTGATGGAATGAATTAAATCTGCAGGAAACTTGTACCTCCAATGTATTAAAAGGTATAGGGTATTGTGTCCCTGTATAACCATATCCGGTGCACAATCTTAACTTGGCAATGTAAAGTCAGAGAAGTGTCTTTTATTTAATATTGTTTGTCCTGTGTTTCAGAAAATGGTCAATGGTGGTATAGTCAACAGTTGGATTTGTGTTAACTTCACTCGGAATGTGCAAGAGAGCGCTGCCCGTGGCTTCTGTCATGAACTTGCACAAATGTGCATGATATCAGGCATGGTAGTGGTCTTAACTGCCTTATGGTTTTATTAATTTTTATTAATTACAGAACTGTCTGATATGGACTACTTTCTGTAGCAATTCAATCCTGAACCCGTCCTTCCAGCACTCAGTGCCCGTCCCGATCAAGTGGAAAGAGTGTTAAAAGCTCGGTTCAAGGAGGCCGTTTCCAAAGTCCCAAAGAAAGAGCTTGATCTATTAATTGTTATTCTGCCTGACAACAATGGCTCTCTTTATGGTATTGGATTCTGACAAAGTTAATTAAGTTGGTGTTCTCATCTAATTTTGTTTTGTAATTTTCTTTATATATTGTTGTAGGTGATCTGAAAAGAATTTGTGAGACAGATCTTGGCATAGTTTCCCAATGCTGCTTGGCAAAGCATGTGTTCAGAATGAGCAAGCAATATCTTGCTAATGTGTTCAGAATGAGCAAGCAATACCAATGGGGGTTAAAGTTGCTGTTAGGAATGCTTTTGTAAAGGCTGATCATGCATTAGCAGATAGTAAATCTCTTGACCATTCCTCTGGCACCACAGCGCTGACTGTCCTTGTACTGGGAAGGTGAGGATCTAAGCCAGCAACTTGATAGTGAGAACAATGTTAGTCGAAAACAATGTTAGTCAAAAACAGGGTCAGCCTTTACTTTACAATCTTATTAGTTTTACTTTCCTAATCTTGCAACCTGACTTCTCTTTGGTGGAACAGGAAGCCTGGTGAGGATAGTGATGTGGAGTATCGGGATTTTAGTAGTGACGGTAGCAGTGATTATGAACATGATAGAAATTGCACGGGATACTCGAGGGAACAGCAGAGCTATAACCATCAAACAGTACAAATATTATAACCTCAAGGATGCAAATGTAGTAGCAATTGCCATTGGGGCTAACATGAATTTCAATAGGTTGGGATTGGTTACTGAGCTTGCAGATGTAACTTAAAATTCTTAAAATTGATAACATTTGTGTAGCATAAATACTATATTTTTATTTAGTTTTAAGTTTAGAGCTTTGTTGTGTTGACAATAGTTGTTAAACTATTAAGACAATGGGGTTGTTCTACTAAAACCGTCGTAAATATTTAGATCACACAATACTCTTTTGGATAATAAAGCCTTGTCTGAAAATTAAAACAACAACATTTGCTAGTTAATAAACAATTGTTGATTTGTTTGTCAGACAATTGTTTCTACTTGAACCGTTGTTGTTCTCGCGTTTCAGACAACATTTTCTAAGACAAAAACCGTTGTCTGTAGGGAATCAGACAACGGACGCGTCCGTTGTCTGAGCTGCGTAACAGACGGCATCTCGATAGACAACGGTTTTCCAGGGCATCAGACAACGAGCAAAAAGCCTTGTCTGATTCAATTATTCTTGTAGTGATATAATCCCTAATTTATATTAATATTGCTGAAAATGATGCTTGTATCAAGAAGCTAATATTACTAGCTTCAAATTGATAATTAGCACCTTAGGCATTGCAATATATTGGCCAGGAGGAACCAACGGGTCAGTAAACAGTAAAAAGACGAACAAAAAATAAAAGGCTTTTTGTTGCGATATGATTACATATATACATGATTAACTACATTAAGGCTTATCAGTATTCATACACAAATACATAAACTAGAACTTTAACAATTGATTAACTGTCGTCTTTCCTCTCCGTTTAGGCTTATCAGTATTCATACACAAATACATAAACTAGTACTGTATTTGATTAGTCCGAGTGTAAATGTCTAAAACAAACTGGTAAATATAATCAACAAATAGACTGATCATCAGCACACAAAAATTACTACTACATTTAAAAATTAAATCCGAAAACAAAAGAGTAAAGGACGTCCTCAGAATCCACAACACCATGCCATGATCGGAATGCATGTAAATAAAATGATACCGTTTTGTTATTTTAAGAAACAAGGAACTAATCATACAGAAGGTGAGACTATTTTTGAATAAAATCTACCGATATCGATATCGATTTTGTGTTTCCTACCGACAGTAGGTAAGATAAGGTGTTTGCGTGTATCAGATTTTTGGATTCAACGTGTACTACAACCTACTGATTTTAACATATTGATAGGAAATTTTTAATCAATTCCGACCAAATTTTTTTAATAAATTTTATGCAATAGGTTTAAGCAGTTTTTTTCTTGCAACGATGTCACAGACGGCGGGTCTGGCCATTAGACTTGTAAGTACAAATGGACATATATGCAATTCAGATTAATTTAAACTGATAAATAAAAATAATATATAATCTAAAACTTTAAATTACTACAAGATGTACTTATTTCAACTATTCATAGTTGCTTGGGTAAAAAAAACTATTCATAATTCACAATATAGTACTGTAAAACATTAGTCTGAAAAAAAACATAGGTGCCTAAAGTAGAACAAACAATAGTCTTAAAAACTGAAAATACAAACATCAGCAGCATTTAAAAAGATGGACCAAGATGATGTTACCAAGATGATCAGGATAAAAAGTGAAAGAAACAACAATAAAAAATAGACAAATTTGGTACTACAGTAGTAAATATACTCCACTCTACAAGGGATAGATCTGCAAAAGAGGATATTTGGGTAATTGCAAAACAAACAAGTACAGTGGGAGACAGACAGAGTTGTCTTGGAACTTGTTGCACACCACCACAACCCCGTAGTGGCAGCTGCCTAGTCTCTCTCCTATTTCATGCGCAGCTACCAAATACCACCGCCTTGCCCTAAAACCACTTCTGGTATTGCAATATATCTGCTGCTTTCACACAACATTCAAAATACAGCAGTACTTAAGCTTGGTTACTAGATACATACGGAGTATATATTAGCATTCATACCTTTGCAGCTAATTTGCTGTTTTGATAGAGAGTGAAGCTGTTAGAAATATTTGACATACAAACAAGATACATATACATAACATCATTATCTATAAATGAGCAGTATATATTACCGGTATATTAATGTTAGGGGTCGAGTAGGGAGAAATAGATGAAGTGAAGGGAGCTCCCTTCAGTCCAAATACAGGAAGCTTAAGATTCAATAAGTCTCCCGCTTCATTCACTCAGTTACTGGTAATTAAAATGTGTTTTAATTACAGGATTTGGATGAATGAGTCAGCAGCTAATTGAACCCTACATGCCCACCCATGAGTGGACCAAAGAAAGCTCCCTTTATCTACTTCCTTGCTTCAGTACTCCATAACCCCAAATTAACCTAACTGCTTAAATACAAAACAAATTTAAGAAACAACTAATTATACCAATTTAGCTTACTGCTGAATCATGATTGTTAACTCCCCTCCCTCCCTCCCTCTCTCTCCCTCCATCTCTCCCTCCATCCCTCCCTCCCGGTGAGTGTTTGTGTGTGTATGTTCTCTCTCTATTTATCTCTCCCACTCCCCCTCTGTGTATGTTTTGGGGGAGGGGGTACGTGTATCTTTGTATGTTGTGCCTTGGATTTGTGACAAAAGTGAAGAAAGATCGAATACATAGAGCATTGGAACTTAGAAGAGACCTAGGTTTAGAAGTTTCGGAGTTGTTTCCAGATTAAGGTTGGTACTAAATAGAAGTCTCTACTCTGTGTGTAATTTGTGACTTTGTGCGGGTGGTGAAAGAAAGAGCAAATTTAGCATATATTAAATGTAGAATTATAAGAGACGGCTAGGTAGGTCTGGTGTGTAATATTGAGGAAGATGAGTATATTTCTAGAATCACAGCCCTCAAAACAAGCTAGAGGGAGGAACTCTGATATGGGATTCTAAGTGGTGGAGGAGAGTGGTTATTTATAGCTATGAGAAAGGCATTCCGGGTATGTAGTACGACTTGTTTAGCGTTACTAGTGTTTATTATGCTTAATACCACTTCAATGTGTGTGCATATATTTAAATTAGAGTATATTAGGTTTAATAATTACTTATGTCTAATACATGAGAAAAAGAAATTATTCATATTCTTTTCTTCCTTTAGAGGCACACTAGCCCTCAATCTTATTGCATTCTCAAAAGTACCAAGACTTCCTTTTCATATGCTGGTGCTTTTACCTTTCCTTTCCGATACTTAACAAATACCGGCTGTGTTCGGTGCCCATTAAATTATGAAAATAAATTCTTATTTTTAAAAAAAAAGTAGGTTAAAACATACTTTATTTATAAGTAAAATTTTTTATTTTTAAAAATAAGTTTAGTTCGTAATTTTATTTTCCAGAAATAAGTACTTATTTTCAATAAATAAATAAATAAATATATATTTTTTTCAAAAATAAGTACTTATTTTTTAGAAATAAGTTTAGCCAAATGGACCCACTACTGTTCTTAATTTTCTTAAAGGCGAGTCATTTATATATATATATATATATATATATATATATATATATATATTTGCATATATTAAAGTAAAGAATAAAGTTAGTAATTCAAATTTTCTGGGAATTTTTTAGAATATTAACTATTGAAAATATGTATAAACAATTCACCCCATGCCAGTATCAATCATATAAGATTTGTATACAAAAATGTTTTAAAGTATATCCACTTAATCTAAATTAAGCACCTAGATTACGTTCTTGATATTAGGTAAAACAAATGGAATGCTAGCTAGGGGAACATAGGTAGAGGATAAGTTAATAGCTAGGTTTCCATTTAGGTTCTTATCAACATAATAACCCTAATTAGACACTAAACTTTATAGCAGCTAATTTTAGATCATGTAGCCTTTCTGTATGTGAGCTGTTGGAGAAAGTTATACTCCTTTGCCAACCTTGACGAAAGCGCGTACTAAAACTGTGTACTACTACGAGTACTATATAAGATGATTTGCAAAATACTTATAATTATATATAACATGTAATACTATCATTTAAAATATTCAAGCAATTTCATCAAAATATAATGAGGAACACATCCTATTTTGTATTCAAGGTTATAAGGCATTATTTGCACTAATCCAAAAATCTAAATTTGTAATAGATTATCAAATTTTGCTATGATCCAAATTTGAATTTTTAAATTCCAATTTGGATCATTACTATTCATTAATCCAAATTTCTTTAATAATAAAATAATGATTTTATTATTTAGTATATATTAATTTTAATAAATTTAAAACCCGATTTATGATATTTTAATTATTTGATTAATAATAATATATATTTAATAATTAATAATGTTTATTTTTTTTAAATAAAACTTATAATAGAGAAAAAAACATATATCAACGATAGTTTATATGTTAATTAATAAAAAATATGTTATTCCGTTAATTAAGTGTACAATTCTTATATGTTTTTTTCTGAAAAAATTTATATCCATGGCCCATGGATATGAATTCTGAATTTAATCTTATATGTACGTATAAAACTGCACTACTACAATTTGGTGAAGCAATTGCACACACTTTCAGACAATAGCCTATTTGTCTGAAAACATATACTACTACTACTATAATTTGTTTCATGTAGCAAGAGAAAGTATATAGAAACACAGTGAGAATGTACAGTATAGCAGCGAGCTACTGTATTGATATCCCAAAAGAAAATCATTAAAAAACTGTTCACTTGCATAGGTTTTCTGTACAAGGGAAACGTTTGATTCACTCCAAAATTGATCATAGAAAAATTGTTACAAGTGAAGATGCATCCTAAACAGAACACGAGCTTCCTTTAAAAAACTTATTGTAATTAAAATTATACTCTTGAATAAAATAAGTGGTAAGAGTTTATTTTCCGGAAATTTTGGATTGGACTCCATTTTATTATATCGAGATTAGAAAATTTATTTGTTAAATAAAATTATTCAATCATAAAAATATTCTATCTAGTTTTACTGTAATGGAACCCGATGCCTTTTTTTTTAAAAAAAACGAATGTCTGAACTCTTAAATTAGGTGAGAAGAGATGGAGTCGACAGACAAAACAAACAAATAATAGAAATGTGATATGTGTTTTGAATTTAAGATGTTTTTGAACCGTGGTAGCTCAGAAGTCAGTCGGAAAGAGATGGAAGAAATGAATAAAAAAGATAGAGTATAGAAGAAAAATAGAGAGATTCGTGAGGAAAAGTGATGACACACAAAGACATGAACAAAACAACTAGGAGTAGTACTGAAAACAGGTCTTGTCAACCCAAAAAAAGGCTAACCCTGCAAAATGGCTTCTCTCACTCACTCACTCAGAAGCTTACTTTTTGAGATACAACTCCATGCCACACCATTCATCTCATAGTAATTATTAAGTATAATACTAGTACTACAACTAGTAGTACTCTTCCCTCTATATTCTTTGTCCAATCACCAGTTTTGTGTTTCTTTTTGCTGCCTCCTTTCGCCTTTCGGCTTTCACCCCTGCTCCCATCAATCCATCCATCCATCTCCCTTTTTCTCTTGCTCTATAATCATACCACCCATCTGCGCCTCAACCTAATCGTAACCCATGTATACCTTCATGTATACAAGTATAAAGGGTTTCAAAAATTAATTAAAAAAAATCCCGAATCATGATTTTAAGGTAGAAATAACAGTGGACTAAATTTTTTAACCCAGAAATTAAAGATACATATTTTAAGTTCCGGCTCTCTCAAATTTTTAATTTTTCCACTAATAATCTCAAAAAATAGTATAATTATTTTAACCTCAGGCTCTCGTGGAATCTTGATTTTGCCATTGATAATATGAGCAGCTTGCGATCGCCCTCCGGCTTCAAAATCATTTGTTAAGTTTTGACTCCCGTTGATGGCAACCCGAGCACACTGTTACAACATGCTTAGTCCTGATCTAGTTAGGCCATGTGAGTATTATATTAGAGTAAGTCCAACCGCTCTCTAGTATCTTTCTTATAAATATTATAAAATTTTATGTTTTAATAATTTATGTACTCCAACTACATTTTTTATCCTCATTTCTTATTGCTAAAATAATAATAATAAAGTGTAAAAAGAAGGGAAATATTTTTTTATTAATAAAAAAAATATTTTTTTTATTTTTTAGTATTAAAATGGAACTTTTAATCCAAAACATAATTTTATAAAACAATATCAAATTTGGCTAATATTCAATCATACATCTAAACTTGATTTTATATTTAATAATAAGTATAAAAATGTATTATTTTACATTCATATTCATTTAATATTTTATTAATATATTTTATTTTTGATAACACATTATAAATATATCATTTATAGCATTACACTGAAAATTTCAATGTTCTTGCATAAAGTTGCGAATTTTCAATTTGTATATCTTAGTGCACTACAAGTACAGTCCAAAGTGATAATTATTCTATTAATATAATATTCACATTATTATTGAGATGGTAAGATAGTTTTCGTACACGTGGTATTTAAATTTATACTATTTTAATATTTAGAATAAGCAAGCTACTTGCAAAGCAGTGGAACATTAAGAACTGCAAATTTAAATTTATTTGATTCGGTGGAGATAGCACAATATATCAAAGAGTTTAATTTCAGCAATTCGGTACGTCCCACAAAATGACATCCATTCACAGATATCGAATAGATTTCGTACGAGCGAGTGCAATTGTGCAAACATCTACACACAAATAAATTAATTAATTAACGTTGCACTCTAAACCTAATATTTACACAGAAACACTGAGCCACACTCTTCCGGTACAAAAATGAATGACCCATAATAATTGACATTGCTACCGGTACCGCCACACGCTCATTTCGTCCTTTCTATGAGCTCGTTAGTTTATATATTGTGAGATTTTGCTTTCATGCTAATAAGAAACTAATTTGATGTTGCGTTTTCTAATAAGTGTTATCATCAGAAGGTTAAGAAGTTGATTTTGAGTTTTATGATGCAATTGTGGTGATTTGGAATACTCTCAGCATTGGACTACGGTTGAACTGTAACTAGTTGGAGATCATGTTGATAATTAACTTGTGTTAGAAATCTTTTTGACGTTGTGATTGTCAAGCAACGTCACCCTTGAATTGAAATGAACGACGAATTAAAGGTATAGTAATCATAAAATAAAGAGTAGTGCTAAGAGCAACTCCAAGGCTAAAGAGTCCGCTCCTTGTCATTTTTAATATGGCACAGCTGAATTCGTTGTTTTAAAAATGGGACATCTAATTCCTTTTATTAGCGGTCATCAAAGGTAAAAAATGAGATAAAAATTTAGTGACAATCGCCCTTGAGCATGGAGGTCACTATAATGTTATTATTCGATTATAACCGCCGAAGAGCGTCGCGGTCAAGCTGTGATTTGGTGAAATAGTGACCGTCATATTGTGTGGCGGTAGTATGCAGTGACGTCGTTTTTAATTACTGAAAAAGACTAGCAGTATGCAAGTTAATTTTGATTACTCTAAATATATTAAATTTCTTAAAAAATTGACAAGTATTTTTTATTAAAAGAGGATTATATTATAAATTATATTATATTATTTTAATATTAATATTATAATTATGATAATAATATTAAATTTCTTAATAAAATGACAAGTATTTTTATTAAAAGAGGAATATATTATAAAATATATTATTTTAATATCATAATTATAATATTATAATTATGATAATAATATTAAATTTCTTAATAAAATGACAAGTATTTTCATTAAAAGAGGATTATATTATATAATATAATATTTTAATATTAATATGATAATAATATTAAATTTCTTAGTAAAATTCCATTTTTTGTGTGTTTTTAGGCCATATTGAGGGGTTAATAAAGGGGTTAAAAATAATTCAATTTTCTAATTTTTTTTCATACTATTAATTTGAAGTGCCTACTTTAGTAACATGTTGTGAAATGGAAAAAATAAAGTTCACAAGTTACAATTATTAATCCATTTTTTGTGTTTTTCAAGTCATATTGAGGGGGTTAAAAAGGGGTTAAAAATAATTTGATTTTTTAATTTTTTTCATTCATACTATTAATTTGAAGTGCATAATTTAATAACATGTTGTGAAATGGAAAAACTTCGCTATCGGTCACCCAGGAGTATTTAGAATAAAGTCCAAGAGTTACAATTATTAATCCCTAAAAATGGAAGAAAAACAGCATTTGCATAAAATACAAATTACTTAAACGTCATTCAGTACACAACTAATGTTATAGGGATATCAAAGATAATAATAAATGGAACAATAAGGCAAATCTACAATATATGAGTGCCTGTAAAACATCTCCTACCTCGATCTTTGACACGTCTATCTAACCGCTGCCTCTGCTGCACTTCATCGTCATGTGTTCTTCTACCACAGGACTCTGGAGATGAGAATGCATTATTCTGATATGCGAATTTTACAAAACCATAAACAGGCGTGTGGTAACCATATGAAGAACCGAGATGTGGTAGATGAGACTTTAACTGGCTACTACCAACATCTCATCCGCTACCACCCATCTGTGACTGAATAGGTGAACTGTAAGTACCTCCCTCCCCCTGAGACTGGACAGGGTCACGTGTCTATAAACCTCAACCCCCAAAACCACTAGAACCGTCATCTATCCAAGAATCTCAACCACCTCCCTTCGTCTGAATCTGCACAGGGTCACGTGTCTGTATCAAAGCATCCCAACCGCCAACACCACCCATCTGTGATTGGTGATATGAAGGACCCCCTGTCCAAGCTCCACATCCATCTACAGAGTGCGTGGGCGATGCTTGTGGAGATCTAGGGACATCTGAAGACCCGGGTCCTCTTGAGACATGACCATAATACGTCCCGAGCTCAGGATCAACATGTACATCCTTCGGTCTACCCCTAGGTCTACCTGTAGCAGTGTTGCGTCGGGTACCACGACGATCTCAATCTACTGTTGGCGCCTGTGGAGGCAGTGTGTGCCGGTATCTACCATAACCAGTAGATGTCATGCGCTCGTTCAAAATGTTATGTGCCTCATCCACATGCGGATCACTAGGGTCAATGGCATGATAGGCTTGTGAAATCCCCTCAACCAATATGAAATTTCACAAGTCAATAACATTAAGGGATTAATATGTGCAAAGACAATAAGGAAGACATTATATTGCAAACTATTAACAACTTACATAGTACTGTGAATAATGATGTGAACCCTGAAATCCCTGCTGCTCGGACTAGTGCCTAGGTTGTAATATGAATCGGCGGGTCACACTATCATACCAAGTCTGGTAATCTGGTGTCACTCCAAGTACACCATCCGTAATCGCACGGTAATGGTCGGGGCTGAGTGACTGACTAAGTCGTGACTCCCAAAGCTGAATGTAATCATCACGGATGTATAACCAATCTACTCTAGCATTCACAGTGTTATATAGTCTCTGATGGTTTTCCTCTGATGATATCCGGGGTATGTCCTACTGGAATCCAAACTACCTAATCACCCTGTCCGGGTAGCACCACTCCACAATCTCGTTGCATATGAGTGGACACCTTGATGACCACCGTCTCCGCCCAACAACAGATGGGAGAATCCGATAACTAATACCTCTATACGGCCTCCACAATATATAATCATTCGTACCCATGCAATCCAGCTCATAACGGACAATACGCGTCTGTGAACGCAACACGCTAATCATGCTCAATCGTATCATCCACCTAAAAAATATTTACACCGCATATAAGACATTAAATAAAAGACCAACTACAATAAAAATAGTTAATAGTTGTATTAGGGTTAAATAATACCTCATGCTCAGGGGATAATCCATATATACATCCTCCCGGGGTGAAGGGGCTAGAGATGGAAAACGCTCTCAAATCCATACCTAAATGCATGATACAATAATATAAGTGTATGAATGCTGCAACCAAGGAAATATTAAAAAGAAAGTTTAGTCTAAGTACCTGCAACAGTGTCATATATACTATAATTATTACGTTTTTGTACC
The DNA here is from genome assembly GCA_028671895.1 of Oenanthe sinensis. Lineage (NCBI taxonomy): Eukaryota > Viridiplantae > Streptophyta > Magnoliopsida > Apiales > Apiaceae > Oenanthe > Oenanthe sinensis. The sequence goes on along the minus strand of CM053812.1, from coordinate 26,053,914 downwards.
ATAAATCTCCCAAATATGTTCAACAAGATCATTTTGCAGAATTAGTCATTGTTAGTAGCACTTGAGCTTCTTCTTCTTCCGCATTCATCAACTCATGAATAATTCGTATATTATTTGACATCGTGAGATAAATTTAAGTATAATGTAATAGTATATTAAAATTTTAACAAACATATCATATATACACCCATTGAAATTATAGTTGTTGGAATTATAATGTTGGAATTATTGCGATTGGAATTATAACCATTGGAATTATAACCATTGGAATTATAGCAGTTGGAATATAGTTGTTAGAGTTTCAAATTCAAAATACTAATTAAATATTACTTTAAAATATAGGAAACTAATATAGAGAATACCATTGGAGTAAAATAACTTTTTAGTTTCCTATATTTTAGGAAATCATTATTTAAGAATATTTTAGGGGACAAGGATAATCAATAGCCTTGGAGATGTATCAATTCCAAAACTTATTCCATTTTTTTTTCTCAAATGATGTGTGCATGTTATTAAATTTAATTTGTAGACGCATATATATGCGCACTGTGTCTCATAATATTATAGAAAAATTACTAATTACACATGACAACTCAACAATTTTTGGAGTATCTAACATTTTTCTAAAATAAATAATTTTTTGATCTAAATCCCACATAGAGGATCTGAATCTCAACAACAAAATAATTTTTATTGATTTAATATCTTTTAAGAGATCAAGAACAAATCCATACGAAACCGTCCAAAACTGATAATAATATCAATTAACAAAATATTCATTAACTTGTCTTTTCAAATTTGGCGGAATATTTTCATTCGACATGTCTTTATATACAGTTATTAAGCTATACCATTTTCTTTTAGGAAAATATCACTAACGGTGGTACATGACCGAATGGTAAATATTATAGCCAAGTCCTATTTGTTTTGATAGATTATTAGATATTTAGATCAAATGCACCATACAATGTTGTGCAGTCCCATTTTACATTTCACCAACACAAGTACACAACACTTACCTAATTAAATGTGAGTAAGTAACTCAGGCATGCGCTGCATGACATGTCTCAACTAACAAGTAACCAGTTTTTTTTTAAAAAAACTAGCAAGTAACCAAGTAGAGCATTTGATTTAGATGGTATGTTTTTATCATACAAACAAGTAATTTATAGAATAAAAAATATATAATTATAATTTATAAATTAAAAAATATACAAAAATATAAATTTTAAAAGAACTAGGCCCTATATGTGTCTAGTAGAAAAAATGAAATGCTAACCCCGGTAATTTTGTGTGTACTTTTTTATCACATTAATTATTTTCGTACTCTTATCTTTCCGGACAACCTTGTAAAGTTGATGTTATTTTTAAAACAAAAACAAAAAACTCTTGTCGACCAAAAAAATTAACATATATCACATGGTGTCATTTCGATCGTGGGCTTATATATTATTATCCCCAAATACTTTATTCTGTGGATCTTGAATTAAAATATTCACATGATTCACTTTTTAAATTCGTCATGTCTGGCACTTGGAAATTCTCAGGTGAAAACAGAGTGTCATAATTCAGAAAAGAAAACCTCTTCACGTACAAAGTACCAAAAGGACCACTTTGCAATGTACAAATTCTCCAGTTTATAAGTATCGTAGGTCCCGTATTACAGTATATAACTCCGTAATTGAGAACAAAAGACTAATAAAGCAGTCCACATTAAGGGACAGCTTGAATTTAACTTTACAATGTCTAATCCAAGCATCAACGCATGCTAAATTACTAATTAATTACTTTAAAACACATGAACGAATCAGTTAATTATAGATTGAATCTTGAGTGACCACAGTAGACAAAACCAGCCTTATATAGCAATATTTAAGATAATAATCGTTGGCTTTAATTTGTACTTGGTCGACAAATGAAAAGAAGCATGTATCACTGGAGTTTTTTCCGAGGTCAGTAGCTTCTTATTCTCCATTATGCCTTTTCTTCTATTAATTATTTAAATTGATTTAAATTATAGATAGCAAGCGGATGCATTTTTCAACAGACGCGGTTGAGAAAGTCGAGAGTTTATAAAACTTTGCATATCTTTAATTTTGTTCATTTTTAGGATAGAATAAACTTAAATAGTTTCACTTACCAGTGTTAGGTTTGTCAATAAATCGGAGATGTAGTCCTAGTCTTAAGAAGTGAATATAAATTTTATGGATAAAAAATTGATCTAAAAATAATTCAATCTTATCCAATATATTATAGAGTATATATAAATTTTGATTAATCTAATCAAAAATATATAATTATGTATATTAATGTACAAAATAAATTTAATTATACATAATTAAATTAATTATATCCTTCGTCCCTAATTAGTTGTCATTTTAACTTTTTACACATATTTTAACATGCATATAAACATAATTTGTTAAATTATTTTTCAAATTTTCCTTATCTAAATAAAAATTTGATGTTTATGTTTTTATTTAAAAAGATAATTTATCAAGTTATATTTTTTATGAGTATTAAAATATGTGTAAAAATTCAAGGATACAACTAATTTTTTCATTCAATTTATTTTGTCATCTTTATTTTAAACAAACTTTTATTTCATATATTTTTCGTTTACCACACAATATTATCCATTAAATATAAATAATTGAGCCTGTTTTTTGAAATATTTTCACGTATACTTAATTTGAGCCTTTAATTTATTGAACAATAATTCTGTTTGTGATTATAAAGTTTTAAGTTCTCCTAATTTTTCAAATATGATATATAATAAATCTTCATATTTATTTCCAAAATTGATTATTAAACTCTAAAATATTTCTCCTAATTTAGTGATTTTTTTTACTATTATATAGGTTTTACCTATTTTTAGGGTATTATTTTATCATCTGTACTATTCTAACTTTTATTTTTTTTTCAAAAAGATTTAAATGGATTTGAAATTATAATCCGATAATTAAAAATCTTAACAGATATAAATCATGTTATTATAAATCTGACAACAATTTGATTTGACAAAATTGAATAAATATAATTTTAATCGAATCTGGATTCAAAACCGACCCATTAACATAAATCAGTGTACTCCCATTAAAACCAAGAGTAGTGTGGTTTAACAGGTTTTCCCATTAAAAAGCTAGAAAGGATATAATGGAAGCAAATTCGATGTGACCTATAAACTACTAAACTATCATTATACCTAACAACGTTTGTATGCATGCATTTGATATATAATTGCTCCATAAACTATGATTAACTATCCCCAACTCCCTTCAATGTTTCTTAACTATCCGTTTTCAGGGTAAAGTTCATGTGAACAGGCATACATGTCTACGTTTAATATAGAGAACATCATATCATGACAATCATGTTTAGGAAAAGAAAGGAGTAATGTTGCTCTGTTTGTCCAGCAAATTGAGAACCTAGTCCGCGTTTAGTGTGGTACATGCATTTTGACTGTAAGATAAGGACGCCACCTACAAATATGCAGGTAGGGTTCTATTCAGAATCATTTTAGATAAATATTTGGTGATCGAATACGTTTTTATTGCGTGAAAACTGTAACATTATATTTCAGAAATATTAAAAGTAATGTTGTGAAATATATATAAAAAATGTATATCAGATCGATGCGCGCAAAATATGAATTTAAATACTTCTAAAATAAAATTGTCTTATATTTAAAACTAATTATTAAATAAATTTTATCTGTTATTTATATAATGCTCCAAATTCGATCATAAAATTCAAAATTGGATTGTTTCAAACTTTCAATACAAATGTCTTATCATTGCTATCATACTTTAACGGTGATTCGGATCAAATTTTAAACTCTTTTTAATATCGAGTCAAGTCTCGAATCCGTATCACAAATAAATCAAGAATACATCGATTCAAATGTAATAATTTGGATAATTCAAAAGTCCACACATATCTAAAAAATTATAATCTATTAATATACTTGAAAGTAGTATTATATCTTATATATTAAACTAAAGTTTCCATATGTTTCGATGTGAGACTAAGATGTTACAAATTCTCTCACTTAAATTCCTGGCATTCTCGTGAGGCCGAAGAAATTAATAGCTTATATGGCGGATCGTGTCCTTACCTCTGGACCTTTGTCCATTATGATATAATACCTACAGCCTTCGTGTCTCGCACCTTCAATAACTTGAATGGTATCAGAGCCGTGTCTGGCTAAAATGTATAGGCACCGCGTGAGTTTGGAAGTTTGTTTATGGGGGTGACAAGTATATTTGATTTTTTTATAAAGACAACCGAGTTCTGGAATAATTCGAACTTAAGTTAAACTTCGTTACTATCGAATCAAATTCAAAAATTTTATGAATTGAACTTGAATAAATCTCAAATAATTTGTCTTAGTGCCTTGCACAGTAAGATTTTGGGAATTTAACATTTCCATCTAATTTAGGTATTTAGATATTTCCAATGTCGATACATGTCTCTTACTCTCGTCTAATGAGTAATGACCCTAGTCGGCCCACGTAATGGCCAACATAATAAGCATTATTCTTTCTCCGTTTATTTTTAGGCCCCTTTCACAACCACAAATCCAATAAACTTGGTTCATCCAGTTGGTTTGGTAAAATGGCCTACAAATATAGTCACTCAACCCAGTTTCTAGGGCTGGATCATAGCCCAAAAAGTTTTCAATATTTATGGATCGAACACATTACATTCTTTATATTCGCAGATAAATATTTCATTAACCTTTTTTTTCTCAATAATATTTCATTAACTTGAATTTTGTATATATTTCTTAATTATATGTATGCATATATTATAAATTATTTAAGTAAAAATTAGAGGTAGATAGAAAAAATTGTTCCCAAAATTAATAATAATAAATTTTTTAATAACATTCATGACATATTTAAAGCCAAAAAATTTAGTTGAAAACTAATTACAAAAAGAGTCCTCTAAATACTATGTATAATAATATGGGCAAATAAATATCACAAGGTATACTCCCTCTCATTTCTTCAATATAAACACATTAATTAATTAAACCAAACCACTTTCAATATATGATTTTTTATCTAATACTAAAAAAATATCTGAATTTTGTTTGAACAGAGCATTATCAATAAATATTATTTATAAATTCGGCACATTATTATTTATATTTAGAATTTAGAATTAGTAATATATTTTTTAAATAGGAGTAACGCTTGGTTCTCTATCTGTCTCCATTTGTGTTCCTTTGTCACTAGGGTTCCCAATTTCACACCTGCCTCCAATAATCAACCACAACAACTTATAACAGTAGTACTAATAGTTTTGTAATAAATAATCCATGGCTTCGGATTTCTCTTCGGGTCGGGTTAAGGCCTTTACGGACTTTGGATTTGCATTCAACGACAAGAATTTCTCCGATCGTGTTCTCAGAATTGAAATTATTTCCGACGATGTTGATACTAAATATGTTGTTGATGAATTTGATCCTATCGATGAATTGGGTAGTAATCGAAAGCGGAGACGAGAAGATATTAAGAACGATGATGGTAAAAAAACCCTAATTTCTTGTCATTTCTATGTATTTTACACATATATATGTATGTATGTGTTTGTGTGTGTATAAGCCCTAATTATGTGTCATTACTTTGGTCATTACCCTAATTTTGAGTCTTGATTGATTTCTTGGTAGTTTGTGTACTGGTGTGTGTCATCTTGAATGTTTATCGAATGTGAATATAGATAGTTACTCTTTTGCGGAAAGTTTAGAAGAGTATGGGTTAATTTTATTCGTGATTGAGGTGTTTAAAGACTGATGCTTTATGAATATACACAGGTGACAGAGCTTGAGCAAGATAGGATAATAGTACTGTTTTTTTTGTATGGAAATATTAGCTAATTCTTGATCCGTTCTGGCAGCTTAGCTAGGGCGGTCTTAACCATTAGGCCAAAACTTTGCTTAGGACCCTGTTTAGTTTATGTGAGGGTTTTGTACTCGATTATTATTGTTACTTATTTTAGGGACCTTAATATATGTGTTATTTGGCAAGAATGGCGTATTAGATGTTTTTAAAGACAAAAATTAGGGTGATGACCCCTGCAGTATTTTAAAAGGTATGATGCTGACTTGACTATACAGAAACTTTATATAAAGTTGAAAGACTTTGAAAAGCACATTTATGGATGAAGGAGTCCGCATGGTTTTAACTTTTGAATGATGCCACCTTGTTGATTTTGTTTGATGATGGAGTGTGCATGGTTTTAAATGCAGTAATTTGTCATGAGGAACAAATTCTGAATTGTAACATGTCGGATACAGAAGATGGTGAAACAGGCGTTAACCAAGAAAAAGATAATCTAGTAATGGTCGAGGAATTACCTTCATGCAATCCACTTGTTTTTGCTCAACCTGGTATGCATCTCACTTTCCTATTAGTGTTTCTTTAATTCCTTTCCTATTGGTGTTAATTGTGTATCTGAACAAGAAATTATTATTATTTTTAAATTTTTATGCCCTTTTCAAGAAGACTGCGTTGAAAAGTCTTATTTTCCCATTCAATTTGTAATATATAGGTAAATGTGAAACTATTTATTATTCTGTTCTGTTTTATTATTCTATTATATTATATAGGTAAACTTTATGCTACTACAGGGGGGGAATCTACTCAAGGCAGTGATGCACGTCAGAGCATCAAGGGTCGAAGAGTTCTTCGAGTGAACACTATACACATCAGCTCTCCGATATTGGCAGCAAAAAGTCCATTTTTCTACAAGGTGAGGACTCGGTCAATCTGGTAGCTATTCTATATTTGCATGAGGTAACCTGATCATTTCACATATTTTCTGCAGTTATTTTCGGAAGGAATGAGAGATCCTGAGCAACGCCAGGTGACTTTGCGGATACGAGCCTCTGGTAATTATTAAATTCTTAATTTTTGATTTTTGTAATGCAAGTTGCTGCAACTGTCATGTAACTTGGGATTTCTCTGATATGTTAAATATAATGAACATATTATGCATGTTCGTACTTTGATCCATTGTAACTCATGCATGGGATTTACTGATATCTTTGTTTGTTCAAAATGAGCTTGCAACAATTTTTTTCTTTTTCTCTGACTCAACAGAAGAAGCTGCTCTTATGGAACTTCTGAATTACATGTATAGTAATACCTTGTCAACAATAGCTCCTTCGGCTTTGCTAGATATTCTTATGGCTGCGGACAAGTATGAGGTTGCTTCATGTATGAGATACTGCAGCCTACTTCTAAGGAACCTACCTATGACTTGTGACTCTGCTTTGCTTTATTTGGATCTTCCTTTTGGTGTTTTGATGGCTGATGCAATTCAGTCACTGACAGAAGCAGCCAAGCATTTTCTTGCCCTTCGTTACAGAGACATAAGCAAGTAAGTTGCTGTCAACTTACCGTTCTTTTGATTAAATTTTAAACTGCAACGTGGGTTGTCCCTTTCATTTTATAACTCCCAAGATTATAGCAGATGCAGGGCGAGGTCTAGGGATTTGGGAATCTACCCGGATAAATATATTAAAATAAACTATTTCACAAATAGAACACACAATTTCTAAATATATTCATAATTCAGATCTGATTAATAACGAGTATAACAAGAGTTTATGTAGAAATCCTTATCAATATCTACTTTCTCATACTACTCTGCTACCATAACAAATGAAATTCACAACTCCTTTCATGAATTTAGAATATTCTTAACATTCTAGTTGCCTAGTATCAGCTAAAACACCTAATCAGAGAAATTTTTATGAATAATATATATACATTGATTTGTTACTTCCTTTCTCCGTGTCACGCCTAAGAAACACCATCCTTTCATAAAAGAGTAGACACGAGTGTGAACTATGTATTTTTTGGTTTTTCAGTGGATCGTAGCTCTGTGACCATGCAACCATATATCTTGTAGTTGTTATTTTCTGGAGTAGCGTAGTGGCTGATTTGTTTTGTGAACAATATATTTTTGTTTCAGACTTCTTCCCAGATTTATAGAAGAGCTCCTACCATAGTTGCTGATTTTGTTCTTGTAATCAATATGTTTTGGTTTTGGTTTTGGTTTTCTTACCAGATTTTTAGAAGAGGTCCTAAAGTTGCCTTTAGCTGGAATAGAGGCTGTCCTATCCAGTGATGATTTGCAGGTAGCTTCTGAAGATGTTGTTTATGATTTGGTATTGAAGTGGGCCAGAATTCATTACCCAAAGTTGGAAGAAAGACGAGAGATTCTTGGTCAACGCCTCGGTCAGGTTATTCGTTTCCCGTTCATGACCTGCAGGAAGTTGAAGAAAGCACTTACATGCAATGACTTTGATGCTGAAATGGTATCTAAGGTTGTTCTAGAGGCTCTTTTCTTTAAGGCTGAGGCACCATATAGGCAGCGATTGCATGCCGCAGAAGAGGCCAGTGCCACTACATACCATCGTTTTGTGGAACGAGCCTACAAGTATCGGCCAGTCAAAGTGATTGAGTTTGAAGTGCCTCGGCAGCATTGTGTTGTATATCTGGATCTGAAGCGTGAAGAGTGTGCAAATTTGTTTCCTGCTGGTAAGGCATATTCACAAGCTTTTCATCTTGGTGGGCAGGGATTTTTTCTGTCAGCTCATTGCAACATGGACCAGCAAAGTTCATTCCATTGTTTCGGGTTGTTCTTGGGTATGCAGGAGAAGGGATCCGTAAGTTTTGCAGTTGACTACGAATTTTCAGCTAGGTCAAAACAAACCGAGGGATTCAACAGCAAATACAGAGGAAACTATACATTCACAGGTGGTAAAGCTGTTGGATACAGGAACCTTTTTGCTGTACCTTGGACAGCATTCATGGCTGAAGACAGTGTGCATTTCATCAATGGCGTGCTACACTTAAGGGCTGAACTCACCATCAAAAAGTGAAAACCATTGTAGATTTCCGAGTTTGAATATGCATCTTGGAATGACCAATAGTATAATAGTACAGTCAACTTTCAGCGAGTCTAATTCTCAGCTGTTAACAAGGGTTCTCCTACTTGGGAAACACTTTTAGTAACTGTGCTTTCCATTTGCTACTTTCATATGTATGTATATCCGTCTTTGTTTATATAACTTCTTGAGTTCCCTAGAAACCTTCAACCGGAATCAGAAGTTGACATATAAAGAAAATATGAACATTAGAGTATGTATCATCAATTAGAATTGAAAACAAAAAAAAAAAATGTTAGAGACTTTAAAAGGTTTACTAATTTTTTTTTCAAATGCTGATGTGTTAATATGCAACTTTGCTAATAATAATAATATGATAATATGAAATTTTGTGTGTATATATATATATGCGTTCATGAATTAAAACGTGCTATATATTATACCACATCATTTATATCATTTAATAATTTTTTTGGAAATATACTCTAAAAGAACTATCGAATTGAGGGCCACATCTGTTTCTGAAGTTATAATCCATATATTATAATCCTTTCAATATTATCCTAAGAGATTACAATTTTTTAAATTGTCCAATCCTATGTTTGTTTAGAAGGATTAGGTTTTGAACTGGATTATAATTCTTTAAAGTCTAATCTTATGTTTGTGTTGCAACTACGGTCTTGTATTCACCCTTGCACAAATTTTACATCTGTTTAATGAAAATTGGTAACCTTCGTGTTCGCCACTTAATTATTCATTTTTGTTATCTTGACAACTGAACATTCTTTTATAAAATGAGTAGAAAAATGATATCTTCGGAATTGGCATGAAATAGCACTCTCTAAATTATACACTCAGCCTGAAATATTTGAGCAACCTACTGCATAAATTTCTTGTTTGGCAGTTTGACAATTGTTTGAATTAATCTACTCTTTTCTGTAACATGCCTTGAGCTGTTTCTTCCCTGAGGATTCCGGACGAGGTGGTGAACAAGCAGAGTCCTGGCCTTGTCTGTTAGGTGGTTTCCTTCCAAGTTCCGATGAATGAGACTACAAGACATAACATGAATCAGTCAGGTTTGTGCTGCTGAATGAGACTACAAGACATAGCATAAATAAATAATTAAATATGCAAGCTTCCAACAATCATACCTCATAATTAAACATGCAAGCTTCCAACAATCAATACCTTGTGAGAATAATGTCTAGTACTATCTATTATCTCCTCTCTCCGTGTAATTGTTCAGGTCTTTTGTTTTTTAAGTATAGATCCCATCGATCTATAATTCTATAAATTCAGGTCTACACTGGCTACTTGTGATTCTCAATCTGATCATTTAGGCAAATATTATATGGCAGAAGACCTTGAAATTATTTGAGAGCGCCAATCAATAAAGGTTATGAAATACCTTGAATTTTGTTTGCAGTTGAGCTATCTCTGTCCCTTTTCTATTAATCTTCTTCTCAAGCTTCTGGAAGCCAAGTGTTATGCCATATTTTTGGCATAGTGTTTTTATTTTCCTTTATTTTTAGTATTAATTTCATTAATAATCAATTGCTTAATCTCCAAGATATCCTCTCTCTGAAACGAGAAAATAATCAATCTCAATGCATTAATTACGGAAAATATCTCCAAACGATATCTTTCAAATCAGGAAGGTATCACAACGTGAAGATTATATCAGATAAAATCAATTAATTCTCATATTTAATAAATATATCCCTAAAGTCTCTCGGGGATATATCAAATTATAACAGAACTGCGTGAGTTTGATCGTATATAAATACGTACGCAGGCATCTTGGCAAAAGGGATCCGATACACGAGACAAATCGAGACACCTCCCAAGTCTAACCCAATCTTTTTTACAAGCTCTAATCCCCATTAATAGTCATATTATTATACTTTTAGCTCCATTATTCCAGCAAACCTCTGAAATTCGTTGTTACGAAAATCCTCCAACAACAATTGGCGCTAGAAGGAGGGGCTTATTTTTCGTTTGTGGAGGACAAACGACATATCAAACAAACACAATACATATGGGGAGTTAATAAAAGATTTTGGACAACTTCAATGGGGAACCGAACGATGGAGTTATGGCGTATTGAATAAAATACAACGGTAAAGAGAAGTAAAAAAGATGAGTAGACTACTACATGCAAATCATGGTGTTGGAACTCTCACCATCAAAAGGAGCACAATATCTACACATCATATCAATCTGACAAAAATACGAGATAAGTTTTCTTGTTTTTATTTTCTACAATCACATATATTATTTATCGATGTCATGCATGAAATATATTTTATTATCCAAAAATTCGTGCGAGCGGTATATATTGTGATTGAAAATTTGTGCAACCAATATTTTGGGAGACACATATATTTTAGAAAACAATCGTACAAGATTTTTGTTTTGATGATTGTGGATATGTTTACAAGATTGTACGAGCTGCATAATTTTAACAAAAAGTATTTAGCCGTTATGGCAAAATATACTATCTTTAACAAAATTCTTCCAAGGATCATTTTTTTAGAAAAAATATATACATCGCGACATTTTCAAATCGGCATATTTATGGATGTGTTTGAATTGTGTTCAAAATATTTTACAAATATTGTCGCGGTAATACATATATTTCAAGATTTGCTTTTACAAACATGCGATCTTAAATTGTCAAGTGGGGTAGCCATGAGAAACGATAATTCCCGCAATGTTACATGCTTGAAGTAAGGAGTCAGCAACCCCTTGAAGGCCCTCCTCCTCCAACGGGGAGTCGACGGACAAAACTTGCATTCTGGATTACCCTCCTCCTCAACGGGGAGTCGACGGGCAAAACTTGCATTCTGGATTACCCTCCTCCTCAACGAGGAGTCGACGGGCAAAACTTGCGTTCTGGAATACCTTCCTCCTCAACATGGAGTCGACTGGTAAAACTTACATTAATGAAGGCCCACCTCTTCAGATGGGTAAAATTTATTGAAGGCCCACCTCTTCAGATGGGTAAAATTTATTGAAGGTCTCACTCTCCGACTAGGGGAGTTCAGGGGTGATCGAAGACATCATACTCTTGTGTGGTTCGCATTGACACTTACAAAGCGTGTACACCAATTCAGGATATACAAACGTCAAGGTCCTTAACTTGACATCGAAGATCGCAATGACTTTTCATAAAATTATTATGCTCGCACACTTATAAACCTTGGCAAAATATATATCTTATTTTGGTTCTCGCATGATGTCTACTTGCATCCGCATAGGAATTACGAGCACTACGATGCTCCATGTTTTTCACTAATCTTTATTTTCAGATATTTCAACAATCGAAGAATGTTTAGTTCTCCACTACAGCAAGCTGCACTGAAGAACTAGGGAGTAGTTGTTATGCCATATTTTTGGCATAGTGCTTTTATTTTCCTTTATTTTTAGTATTAATTTCATTAATAATCAATTGCTTAATCTCCAAGATATCCTCTCTCTGAAACGAGGAAAGAATCAATCTCAATGCATTAATTACGGAAAATATCTCCAAACGATATTTTTCAAATCAGGAAGGTATCACAACGTGAAGATTATATCAGATAAAATCAATTAATTCTCATATTTAATAAATATATCCCTAAAGTCTCTCGGGGATATATCAAATTATAACAGAACTGCGTGAGTTTGATCGTATATAAATACGTACGCAGGCATCTTGGCAAAAGGGATCCGATACACGAGACAAATCGAGACACCTCCCAAGTCTAACCCAATCTTTTTTACAAGCTCTAATCCCCATTAACAGTCATATTATTATACTTTTAGCTCCATTATTCCGGCAAACCTCCGAAATTCGTTGTTACGAAAATCCTCCAACAACACCAAGTAAGACGTACGAGATCAGCATAAAAAAAGGAATTTATTATAGTACAATTGATGATGACTTGTACTGAGTTTGAGCTAACCTCTTCATGTTGAAAGCCGAAGGATGAGAATACAGTAGAAGATGGTTTTTTTCTTCCCGCACTTGAATTTTGAGGAAAAAGTTAAATGACTGTATTATTTAAAGTGTCTGCTGTTAAAACATAAACAATCATTAAAGGGTTCCATAACAAAATCATATTGCTTGCAGATTGCCAAGGCACTATGGTAGTACACACTATAATATAAATAAAGGTGCCTTGTGATGTTCTAAATGCATTCAAATGACATGGTGGTAGGCACAAAGTCCTGCCGGGAGCAGTTGTCATGAGTGTGTTAGAATTTTACATAAAAACTCATTTAGATTCTAAAATTTAACATCGATTATGTTTTTTTATGAATAGAAATAGAATTTAACATGAGATTAACAAAAAAATCATAAGATGATTATGTGTAAATATCATTTTTACAAGATGTATATAAGATTTTATGTATGATCAATATGTTAGGGTTTATTGTAATTCAATTTTGTGATTCTAATTTTAACAAACCATTTTTAAAAAAAAATAAGTGTTTTGACGGTGTTGTTTCGTGTTCTTTATACAAGGATGTTGTTTGTGGAGTACAACACTTTATATGTATATTGTATAAGAATAGTTTTGTCTTTTTAAAAAAACTTGCTCTGGAAATAAAATTATAAAATTTCCCTTTTTTTTAAAATCAAAGACTAATCCAAGGGTTAGGAAAAAGTTTATCCACCCCACCCGGTGTTGTTTCGTGGTCTTTATACAAGGATGTTGTTTGTGGAGTACAACACTTTATATGTATAATGTATAAGAATAGTTTTGTCTTTTTAAAAAAACTTGCTCTGGAAATAAAATTATAAAATTTCCCCTTTTTTTAAAATCAAAGACTAATCCAAGGGTTAGGAAAAAGTTTATCCACCCCACCCCACCCCACCCCACCCCACCCCACCCCTACATACATACATACATACATACATACATATATATATATTATATTGATTACATATACAATTAGCTCATTTACTATTATTTCTTTTAAAAGGAATCTTGCTACATTTTTTTAATATTTATTTTAAGATTTATTCAAAATAAAATTATTTTAATATTTATTCATTTGTTAATAATTATATATGTTTATTATTTAAATATTCGAAATATATAACGATTGTGATTCGATTTAAACGAAAAAGATAAATAAAGTGATTAATACAATTTTGGTTAAATTTTGTTCATATTTTATATTAAATCATGAATCACTTATTTTATTTTAATCGATGAAAAATGTATATAAATTATTGTATAACTATAATGAATATAATGAATATTGAAATTTTTTTCAATATGTGCGTTTTTAATTTTTGAATATCCGAAAAAACCTTTTACAATCAATCAAACGAGAATCAAGTGTCAATATTCCAATCAATCAAGGTAAAGGACAAGGGTAGAGATAATTTTTGTCCTAAAACAACTATAACAGACGTACAACACAACCAATGCTGTCCAATAAAGTGGTAGAACAACATGTCTGTGCTAGGCTTGATCTTTATAAATATTTTGTAGATCAGTCTTTTCCCTATAGTGTCTGTAGCGCACAAAGTGCTCAGGACATTAAGCATACTTATGTCTTCAAACACTCAAAAATACCTTACCTGGATTAGTGCAGCGATGTATTCAGGGATGGCTTGCAAAATTTGTTTATTTGCCTATATTAATTTATGCCTGAATATTGCATTCTACTGCCTCCATCTTCTAAACATCTGTGGACTTCACCTCCCCTTTTGTCAAATCAGCCAATTTTTTTTAACTAAATCTCAAACTTTTTGCTTTATATTTTGATCTAGAGAAGTTGTATGTTGTTGTTGATATTATAAAGTTCTCATTTGATGATTCTTAAATGTTTATGAAAATAAAATTATTAAAATGAACATTACAAAACTTGACTAAAAATGGAGAATTACGTAGGAGTGGAGGTAAAGACATCTGGTGTCAAACTGGACTGGTAATATGTGCAGTGAAACTGATTTTTTGTGTGTTCTGAATGCAGGACAAGTAATTTAAGTTCAGTTTGCAACTCTTGCTGGCGGGAAAGAATTGTTCAGCTCATGGTGGACAACTGCTGGAGTATTGTAATGCTGAAACATATATTGGATCTCTTAACTAAGATTCGTGTGTAAACATTGGTAGTGTGCATTGTGTTACTTGTGTAATGTTGTTAAGTTACTCGGAGAAGACAAAGAATTTTGGGATATCAGTTAAACAAACAAAAAAGCAGCCAAATTGTACTTTGGAAGTCCCGTTGGTGTTTGTGTTGATTGCTTGATCAACTCTCTCTCTCTCTTTTTTTTTACGGTGCAATTGATCAATTTTTATGAAACATTTGTAATATATTCTTAATTTCTATGCTTCAGTTTATTAATATTAATCTGGATTACTTTCTTTTCTATGAGTTTTCCAATGTTTAAGTTTATTGGTTGAACCTTTGTGGAATGTACTTAAACAATTTACACATAGTAAACTATTGGTGTTGTGTCCTTGTGTATATATATATTGGTAGGAACAGATCGGTTTTTACAA
This sequence comes from Oenanthe sinensis, assembly GCA_028671895.1. Taxonomy (NCBI): domain Eukaryota; kingdom Viridiplantae; phylum Streptophyta; class Magnoliopsida; order Apiales; family Apiaceae; genus Oenanthe; species Oenanthe sinensis. The sequence goes on along the minus strand of CM053812.1, from coordinate 26,038,506 downwards.
GTTGAGATCAACAGTGAAAAGATATGAATTATGATATACCGATTCGGAATTTTATACACCTTGCATGACCGAAGAACCAAAAGAGATGCCAGTATAAAAGGCGTTTCCCTTCAACATGACCAGATTAGAGTTTCAATGGTAAGTGTTCCTGCCATGCCAATACAAGACGAGATATTTAAAGTACCCAAACAAATTGTAGCGTTATCGTCATGATACTGCAACTTTACCATACAGTATACCCTCGTGTAAGATGTTCCGGTCCGTAATTATTAATTAACATTATGTTACTGCATGGTTTTTGAAAACAACCCTTCATGAAAACATGAAACATAGCAGTCCTTGGGAATCAAAATTATATTTACAAGGCTCAAAATTGACTGTACAAAGCATATCAAGTTGCTTAGCTCTCAGTTGAAGACTTCGTAATCGTAGTGATAGAAGATCTCGTCTGAACAGATTCCAGACATCAATATGGCACCTATACAGACTATTGCATTAAGTTCTCGATATTTGCTGTGATGGTGATTTCTTTATGATAGAATAAACTTGCAGTAGCAAGAATCATCCAGGCATGAATGATGTTTGGGGGGAAACAAACTGTTACTAAATAAATGGTACCGATTTATAATACAACTCATTGTATATCATGTACATACAAAGAATAAATTGAAGAAATAGACCTACTAATCCACGAGAAATTTTGTGTTTCAGCATTATCCTACTTTATCGTGACATTTTCATGCTATGAATCAACTACCAACAAGAAAATTCATTGACCTATTATCAGCACCACCCATAAATGGTAATAAGCTGACACTCACTATAAACGCCTAGAAGATACTTGTTTTTCTTGACAAGTCCTATCAACCTTTAAGTGTACCTTGTGTCTCCATTAACAATCTCAATATGAGAACTCGTGGCCTCTGATTGATATATACTTCTTGACCCATATGGCGATGTCCTCAGCGCATGCCTCAGCTTGAGGTGTTTTGAGGAGCACATCAAGGGTCGCAAACTCATGCACAGCATTATGGTAATCAAGAAGGGGAGCGTCAACATTATTTTTTCGAAGCTCCTCTGAGTAAAAGATGGCTCGATCCCTCATCCAATCATGTTCTGCAACAACTGTTAATGTTGGTGGTACATACTTCGAAGGTGTTCCTCTTCCAGGAATGTCAATCAAAGGGTTGGCAGCTGGGTGATCAAGATCAAACTCTTCTTCAGGTAAAAACAGTTTCCATGCATGAATGGCCATAGATTTGTCGTAAACATAAGAGTTTGCTAATTTAATCTCAGAACGTGTTGGAACACTTCCAATGAAGAAAGGGTACATGAGAACTTGAGCCACCACTCGAACAGGATCTAAAAGCTTGCCTGCCTCTACAGCTTTACGAGCTACATAGTTTGCAATATTGGCACCAGAGCTAACTCCTAGAAGAACACACCTACACAAAATTATGAAAAGGATTAGCAAATCTTAGTTTTGTGCATTACACAAACACATTAAAAAGACCTAAAATCACAAGATTACTTCTCCGAAATCATTAATAATATTAACTCCTATCATGTAGAACATTTTGCATACTACCTAGTTAACAATCACTTCAAAGTCATACAAAAAGCTGTCGTAATACATCAACAATGCCCCTTATCAAGGGGAAAAATTGACTAGGCAAAAGGGTGGGCAATGTCTGCAACAATCCGAAACAAACATGATACAATTATGGAAATTATTTAAAAGAATAAAACTCAAAACTGAAACTAAAACAACTTGATTAACCCTAATATGATCTAAAATAAGTAAATAACTCATTTATTAATATGTTCTTCCTTTAAGCTTATATATCCATTTTTACCACATTTCGATAAAATTCAACACAGGAAAAACACAAACACGATATGAAATCCAAAACCGACACTATAGAATCAGAAAAAAATAATACCTAGAAGGATCAGCATGAGCAGCCAACCAAGGCTCAACCATAGATGCTCCGAAATTATCGACAATTTCCCAAGTATGATGAATACTATAACTCTTCCCAAGTAACTTCCTACACTCGGCTAAATTCGCTTGCTTCCCTAACCAATTCAACACCTTGACCCCATCCTCAAAAGCCGCCGGAAACCTATTTTCCGGCGCTAACCTATACCCAACAGCCACCACTATAGCATCACACATTTTCGCAATTCGCCTACAAAACAAATCATTCGCCACCGAATCATTACTCCCACTAACAAACCCACCTCCGTGAAACTGCAAAATCACCGGCAACTTCCTACAATTCTTATCCGCTGCCGGCAAATACCCACCATACCCACCGCTCTGTTCCACCGGAAAAGCTTTGACTTTTTTACCGGTCAAACACAGTGCTGTCTCTGGGAGAAATATACGCACAGATAACGAAGTGAGAGGGTCGATATGAATATCTTTTGTTGCAACTCCGTCGGAAAAAATGGGGTTCACGGCGGCGATGGGCTCGTCGGTTCTTGAAACGACGCCGTATGAGTTTTTAATGGGGTTTTTAGATTGCTGTAAAAGGGTTTGTAAACGTCTGTTAAAGAGAAACTTGAAGATTACACTGTAGAGCTTTACTGTTAAGCTTGGCATATCGATACAAAATATTATAAGAAACTTGAAGATTACACTATAAAATATTATAGATACAGAGAGAAAATTGAAAATTGAATGAAAATGAATGTAAGAGTGAAAGATAATGAGTTAAGGTGATTAATGGGTTTTAGACGCCATTGATGAATCAAAGACCAATTCGAAATCGAATTGTATTTAATTAAATTATAAATTTTGAAAGATTCAATTTTGTGAGGCGCGTGGAGACTAGAGGAGAAACATTGATATAAACAGAAAGTTCGGTGTGTGTTGGTTGGCGATGACGTGGCAGTGGGGTCAGTGATTATTTGTCATTTGGTATGTTGTGAGCTGGCGCTGAGCCGGTAATCATGTGCTCTCCAAATAATACAATTGTGGTTCTCATGTATTTTAGTTTTCTTTTTTCACAAGATTTAAATATATTATATATATACTTGGCCTAAAAAATTATAAAATTACTATATATATTACTTGTACATGGTTGATACCTTGATATATTAAAATATATAATTAACCTATAGTTCTTTCTCAATTGTAGTGATGAACTCATGAGAAAATATATGGATATTATTTTCTGACGGCTTTATAAATTAAATGTCAGTGTCATGTTACACTAAAATCTCTATAAATTAATATCATTGGGCCCGCAAAAATTTATTATTTTAGCAAGGTTATTAGTTTATCGATTAATGAATATTTTATTATTTTATCAATAAATTAATATTTATTAATTTACACAATATTTCATACTATATCAAATAAATTGGTTTATTTAAAATCCAATACCGTATGCATATGAACAACCGTAATAAATTATATATATCGGTACTGGTGTTAATTAATTGATTTATCTACCAAAAAAATAATGATCATAAATTCTAACACGATTCATCGAGAGAATTAATAATTTTATTATAAAATTAAACCCATGCAGATCAAACTATTATAATTCAAACAAAAATTAGGGATATACTCTATGTTTTTCATATAATTAGAGATGAAATTGAATTTGATTCTTACGAAAAGCAGATACAGTCAACTATTGACACATATTTTAGTAAAATTGTTTAGGAAATATTTAAGTATTATGTGTTATATATGAAAAAATAATATTTTTAATGAATTATTATGTTATATTTATATAGGGCCTTCAAGAACTTCATCAAAAATTATTATCTTATGCATTTAGTGATAATATTAATTTATCCCATTGATCCAAGTCGGAACCGAAAATAATTATTATTTAATCAAAATTATTAATTTATCGAATTTTCATTTATGGAAGTTTTGTTGTATTAAATTTATATTTATTCATTTTTAAAATATTTTCTTTTAGAATAATATTAAATTAATTATTGGTATTGGTTGATAATTGAAACTTAATCATTTTATTAACAAATAAATTTAAAAATATTATTAAGTTAATCTTTGTAGTCACAGAGAATCAAACATGAATCAATTAATTAAATAATTAATAATATTTAGGAATTTACATTATTACTCCTGATAACCATACCATATTATCTTCATTATTCAAATTAAATATATAATATAATTATTATAGCCGAAAAAATAATTTTTTTAATAATAACCGTCCAATTTTAGGTGAACTATAAAAACAATTTTAACAATTGAATTTTAATAAAATCTAATTTTAAAAAGAATATATGTCATACATACAACTCTAATCCCCCGATAGTCCTCTTTTTATATAACTCATCACAGATATATTATATTTAAATTATATTATATATTTCTTATTTTAAAAATTCTACTTGTGCTATAATTTTTATTTAATATATCATTAAAGTTTATGAATATTAATATATAATTGGGTCGGGCCTAACAATATACGTCTTTATATTATATATAATTTTACTTATTATGTCAGATGCTCTATATATGTATATATATTTATATTTATATTAATTAAAATTTTATTTTAGGCATATAAAAATTATAATAGAATACTATGTATCATATTTAACTTTTATAAATTCAAATAATATTCATATTTATTAAAAATTTATTTATTATATATATTTTTTTAACTATTATCAAAATAACTCTTTTAATTAATTTGTTATAAATATGATAATATAACACATATATTAACATAAATTCTCAACATTTTAAAATTTTATAATAAATATTAATAAAATATAATTATAAAAACTAAATTAACTAAATATTGGTCATTCATCCGTTGCTTCACACGAGTTACAAGCTTGTGTAGTATAATATACGGTACATAGATATGCACTTATCAAATCTCATGCATTCTCATAAATTTTTTAATTAAAACATTTCATATATATGAATGTTTTGTCATTTAAGAACAATTTTTGATACCTAATTTAATACCTCTCATTATTCTTTAAAATAATTATTTATTGTGATTTGTAAAAGTTTTCTGTCTAAATAAAGAGTGTAATGAATGGGATTCTACAAAATTTATAATAAAATTATACTACCTCCGTCCAACCCAATTGTTATCCTTTCGGAGAGAAGATTCCACACGCATTTTAAGGTGCATATAAAGTATAGTTCCGTAACTTTTTTTTCTGAATAAAAATTTAAACATTAAATTTTTATTCAGAAAAAAAATTAAAAATAAGTTACGGAACTATACTTTACATGCACCTTAAAATGCGTGCCGGACCTTCTCTCCGAAAGATAACAATTAGTGGGACGGAGTGAGTATATAATTGTAAGTGAAATGTTTTTTCAATTTAGATAAAATTGCTCATATGACAATATTTCATCTTCAAACTATGCATCTTTTATTGAGAAAAGGTGAGATGAGATTTTCTTAAATGTGAAACGTAAGATACGTTAATAAAATTACAATTCCATCTTCAAACTATATAAAACTAAATTAAAATGTAAAAAAAAAGAAGACCAGTTGAGAAGAATTTCAGTAAATATAATGATGACTGATGAGCGGTAATTAAATATTTTTTTTAGCAAAAATGTTGAATTTTACGGGAGGGTTCTGCTTTCCAAATTATTGATAGCTGGAGTAGTGGAGTGACTGGAGTCTGGAGAATATATTTTTTCCCTGAAGAGAAAATACATTAATAATAAATATTATATAGAAAAAGCTGTTTAAGATCTTTTTATTTATATATAGTTTTAGAATGAAATTATGTAATTTTATTAATTTTAGTTAGACCATAAATTATTGTGCTACGATCTTTCAGTCGGACCAATTTTTGAATAAAATCATGAGAAAATATTCGCACAAAATAGGAAAACCAAACAATTTTATTTAAATTAGTAGTACTAATTATAATTAGGGTGAACATTTGGTCGGTTCATTTTAAAACCGAATCGAACTGAAAAAATTGAAAATAAATTTCAAATATTTTATAAACCGAACTGAACCGAAATAATTTTTTTAAACCGAACTGAACCGAAGTGAAATATTTCGGTTGGTTCGGTTCGGTTTTTAAGAACCGTATTTTTAAAAATTATATATTTTATTATTATTTTTAAAATTTTAATAATAAATTTTAAATACAAATATATTAAAATAAGTAATAATTAAAATTAAATAAAACATAAATCATTAATATAAATATTTAAATTAAATAAATCTTTAATAAATAAAAAAAATATATAATTCGATCAGTTCCATTTGACCGAAATTTTTGGATTGAAAACCAAATCAAAATTTATTTCGGTTTGAACAAACCGAACCGACATAATTAAAAAAAAAAGGTCGGTTTTCCTACTTCCATATTATAATCTCATTATAATATAAATTTTATCGCGACTAATAGATATTGTTATTGAATGGTGCACGTAAAGTCATGTAGAAGCATCCTCCAAGTAAAACATCCCATCACATTCCACTACAATTACCAAACAACTACCTCCCTTGTTATATAAAATCATATAGTATACACATTCTTGCTCATTACGCTTTTAAAGTCTATTTTTCAAAGTACTACAGTAGTTGATCAAGACCAATATAATTAATTAATAAATCTTTTAATTAAAAGCAAAAACCCAAAGACCCCGTTTTAATTACTTGCAGTTGAGCTGCCGCAATTTCCACAATTTTACTACTACGCTTTTCCACAATTTTTTCCCTTCAAATAAAAAAATCTAAATTTAATTGGCACAATATAACGTAAACATATTTTAAAATAATAGTATATTTTAAAAATTCGATGATGAAAAATGAGAAGAAAGAAAGAGAGGCGTAAGAGTAGGACGCAATTTTGCTCCCGCCACACTCTACACCAGAGGATCAGCGCCTCTTTATCTTATATACACACGTGTCACTTGCTTTTTATTCTCTCTCCTCTCTCTAAAATTCCCTCTCCTAATTTTCTCTACCAATTTTTCTCTCTCTCTCTCTCCTCTCATCTCTCTCTCTCTCGCAACTATTTGGTTTGTTTTGGGGGGTTTTTTCTCTCCTCGCTCGCACGCGGTTTTGGACTCGACTCACTCCGATTATATATAAATACAACTCGTATCTTTACATATTTTCAACTCAATTGGATCATCGTATTGATTGCGGTGGTACTTTTCAGATCAGGGTTTGGTTTTATCTTCATCCGGGGTAATCAAAGTTTCTATCTTTTTCTTTTAGGGTTTCGTCTTCTTTGATTATATTAATTGTCTCATATTCTTTCGTTTCTTGATTCAATTATTCTTATTCTTTTTTCCAGCCCTATATTTAATTTGATTATTATGTAATCTAGGGTTCTTTATCTAGGTCTCTAACAAGAAATTTTGGGATTTTTGTTGGGTTATTGTAATTAGGGTTATCAAGAAAAGAAAAAGGGCAAATTTAGGGTTTTTATTGCTGATCTTGTAGGGTAGTTGTGATTGGGTCATCCAATTGTGATTAGGTCATCTGAAGGGAAAAGGGGGTTGGTCTTTATTGTAGTTTGATTAGGTCATCCAAGGGGGGAAAGGGTTTGATCTTTATTGGAGTTTGATTGGTTCTGGGTCTTGTAGGGATTTAATTGGTAGTAGTATAGAGAATGGCTTTGAACTTGTCGCATAGGCCTGTGTTTCCGGGCCATATCTCTGATCATATGTCAGATGATGGGAGAGATAGAGACATTATTGATCTGTTGCCTCCGGATCCGTTTATGATGGATATAAGTACCACTATTACGGCCATTACGGGGTGGTTTGAGGATCTTGAAATGGATTATGATGGGTATGGCAAGAAAAAAGCCGGGGCGCCCAAAGAGGATTACGGTTTATATGCTGGTTTTAATTTGATATTGGACCAAGCGTTGAGGTTCCAGTCGTTTCCTGGGACTTTGTTTGATGGTAAACACGATAATGGTATTGAGGAGAGGGAGTCGCAGGGTGCATTGCAACATGATGCTTTCTGGTTAGTGAATAAAGCCGAGGACAACCCGAGTTTTAGAAGTGGAAGTTCTAGTGCTATGGTGGATGCATGTCCCGAATGTTCAGGATGTTGTTCCGATGCTGGTGGATCTCCTCATGAAGCTTTGCTTTTTACGCTTAGTTATCTGGGATTAAAAGACCTTCTCTCTGTTGAAAGAGTTTGTAGCTCTTTGTATTCTATGGTTCGAAGTGATCCCTTTTTATGGAGGAGTATCCACATAGATAAGCCTTTGAATGAGAAGATTACAGATGATATTCTTCTGCATTTATCCAGCAGGGCTCAAGGTAATTTGCAATGTTTGAGCCTAGTTGAGTGCCCAAGGATCACAGACGATGGTCTCAAACGTGTGCTTGACGCCAATCCGAGGTTAACAAAGGTTAGTAAATAATATTATTGCCTTTTAATCACAACCTGTTTGCAATCTGCCCTACTTTTATGCATCATATAAATGTGTAGGTAGATGTTAATGTGCATTTATCTGGCTTCTCGGTTACCTTGTAAAGTTTGGATGATGAATTTTTATGGCTCGCTTCTGTAATTAAAATGGATGCAATACTTGATGTATTATATACAAGCATGATAATGTCAGCTCTCTATAAGTATTAAATATTTTATGTTTTAATATATAATTTTGTGAAATTAACTAGTTTGTCATGCTGACTTGGGGGACTTTGGGCATCATATTAGTATGAAGCAGGCATATTCTATGATGTATTGAAGAAATTGCTACGATTTTTTATGTATATATATTTAATTTTTTTACTTTGCTTCTTACAGCTCTGTGTTCCTGGATGCACAAGACTCAGTATAGATGGAATCGTAAACATCTTAAAGGATTTTAAGTGTAGAAAAGGTACGTCAGGAATAAAGCACCTGAGGATCGGTGGGCTTTATGGAGTGACACCTGAACTTTTTGAAGAGTTAAAGTTTTTGCTGGGAACAGATGGTCAAGTTCAGATAACTTGGCAAAAACCACATTTTTATCGTCGAGGGAAATTTTATTTGTTATGTGATGATGACCGTGCCATCGATATTGAGATATGCCCAAGGTGCCAAAAGTCAAGGCTTGTGTATGATTGCACAGCTGAGGGTTGCCAAGCAAAAGATAATGCTACTGATGTATGCAGGGCTTGCACATTGTGCATACCAAGGTGTTCTTATTGTGGACGGTGCATCAATGATGAGTATGAAGAAACATTCTGTTTGGAGCTAATGTGTTCAGATTGCTCTAAGCAGGTCCCTGTCTGTCAAGAGATGCCGAACATACAGGATGGTTTGATAGAGAATGTTATTCACCCAGAGCCAAGTCACAACATTTGTCTGCATGGGCGAGTTTAAAATCACATATACATTTGTTTCTTGATGGCATCACATTTTGAGCTGCAACCTTTTTGTTTTATCTGGTAATTGTCAAGGAATGACTTTGTGCTTTGAGAATCAGCATCTTGCATCTTTAAGTATCGCTGTATCAGCTCCCGGAAGCAGATATGAGGAAGTATTTATGGAAAGAAAAAAATAAAAAATAGAAAAAATAGTAGAAGCACAAAAAAAAATGAAAACCAAAAAAAAAGAGAGAGAAAGAAAGATAAGTAGAAGCAGCTCAATGGAGTGCAGTTGTATATATTAAGTTTCTGACAATAAGATTCTATGGTATCTATATAGTTATTTTGGTTGGGGAATTTCTAGGTTTAATTACACAGCTATTTTGACGCGCTTAGTGGATTGTAAAGTATCCTATGTTTATTGAGGCGGTAAATTGATAGTGAATGTGAAATTGTGAATTAAATGTGTTGATGTGGCACATGGGTTTTCTGGTGGCTTATATTGTCGTTTTAGATATGTCACACTGTTGATGCTAAAGTAATTGTCCAGATGGATCGTATGGTATCTACATAGTTAATTGTTTGATAGGGAGATTTGATGGTTTATTATGCAGCTATTTGATGCTTGTAGTGGGTCGTGCAGTATCTTATGTTTATTGAGGCGGTAAATTGATAGTGAACATGAAGTTAATGTGTTGCTGTGGCAGTTGGTTTTGCTGATGGCTTGGTGTTGTCTGTTAAGATATGTAATACATTGTGATGCTAGTGATTGGTCAGATGGATCGTATGGTATCGGGACAGTTATATGTTTGATCGCGAGATTTGGAGGTATATTACACAGCTATTTGACACAGCCATGCAGAATCTTATGTTTGCTGAGGTGGTTAATTGACGGTGAATGTGAATTTTGTGTGTTGTGGCAGTTGGATTTTCTAATGGCTTGTGTTGTCTACACTGTTGATGCAAGTAATTGGCCAGATGGATTCTACATTTCTATGGTATCTAAACTGTTTGTTTGATCGGGAGATTAGGAGGCCTATTACGCAGCTATTTTGACGTGCATGGTGGGTTGTGCAGTATCTTATGTTCATTGAGGTGGTATTTTGACAGTGAATGTGAATTTAATGTGTTGCTGTAGCAGTTGGTTTGCTGATGGCTTGTGTTGTCGGTTAATACTTCATATGCGGCTGATGCAAGCATTTGGCCAGATGGATCGGTAGACCTTTGTAGAATAAATGTGTTCCTGCAGGAGGCTAAATGTGGCAGGATGTGAAGTGAAAGGGTTGCTTATCTGTTATATATGGACATCAGCTCGGATGTGTAAAACACACGATTTTCATCGCTTCCCTAAAATAATGGCAGAAAAAGAATTAAGCCATCTGGGGAACACACACAAATTAGATTGTGATGCTCTGGCTGTATGTTCATTGGTGCTTGTGTCTTTACTCAGTGCTTGGTTTCATTGTGGATCAGTTTTTGTTGGAGTATCCTGCTGCAAGTCAGTTTCAAGGAAGAGGCAATGGAAAGCACTAGCAGGGATCTTCAGATGTGAAGAGGCAAAGGAAAGCACTAGAAGGGATCTTCAGATGTTGGAGTACTATCACCAATACTGTTGCGCTACTTAAACCTAAAGCTGATGGATGTGCCTTGTTGAAAAGTAACCTATTAACAGTTGCAGCTATGCAGGAGGCCTGTAATTTTATTTTTTTTAGACACGGATTTTGATTATGGCCACAAAACTTTGTCTAAACCATATGGTGGCTATGTTTTTTATGTTGTCCAGTTATATGGAAATACTTGTTCAAATCAAATTATTGGTGTACGTTTTTTCGCTGTCAAATTTTTGGGTGTTGCGTGGTGAAGACATTTAGAACTTCATTTAAGCATCTCATACCTATATGATTCATGCTAAACTTTTATTCCTTTTTTTTCCTCCCCTTCTTTCCAGTGATCTTATCATTTTAATGCTCTGCAAAAGCAAACGTGGGCTTTAAATTTATAATTTCTGTTCGTGGAACATCTGTGGTCGTCCGAATCTTAAGCTAAATTATAGGAAACCCTGTCAAGGCTGAAAGAAAAGAGAATAATGTTAGAGACCCCAAAAATATTCCTAAAATATTTTCCCAAACCAAATGATGTGGGATATAATGCAGTTTCTTTCTTTGCTAATGTTGTTGAGCTTTAGGATTTTTGAGTTTGAAAAAACATGTTGCATCATATATCTGATTTTTTTTTTAAGAGTTCTATGCTAACATCAAAATTGTAATGGAAGAGAGATTTACAACTTTTAAATCGAAAAATTTATGTCAACAAAAATGTGAAACACACTAAGCAGTTGGTAGTCTTCTTGTTAGCATTGTGGATGTAGGAACTGTGGTGTGGATTCTAAGTAGTTTATGTCCAAAAGTGGAAAATGCCAATACAGATTATAGTATGTCTAAAATTTGGGGGAGATTAGTAATATGTACTACAAAAATCAGCATCTCCGGGGTGTTGCCAACTTAAAAAGAGTTGAGAAGATAAAGAGGTTCTAACGTTAAGAAGCAAGAATTGCTTTGATGAATAGCATTGATGTAATTCACACAAGATAGAACAAGTAATAACAGTTTGATTAAGCTCAACCTCAGCCATTTGATAGAAGATACAACATTGTACTATGTAGGTTATTTATGGATAAAACACAGAAAATGATAGTACCAGGAACAAAGATTTTACTACTCCCAATAGAAATATTCTGAATACATAAACTATTCCTGAAATATAGTCATACAATAATGACTTCCAACAACTATCTCTACTAATTTGTTTATCCTCCTCTTTTGAACTAATTCTACTTATCTTAATAACCAATAGACAATAACTAACAATTTAGATAATTTGACTAAAATAAATAAAAAACAACTTCGAATTATTATTCTAACATACTACATGAAACACTTCACCAACCAATCAACCATACATGATAAAACAAATAGAATAGCATGGTCCAAGACGACAGATGGCAATTATAGTGTTAAATCAGGGTACCAGCTATGGAACGATCACAATAATGGCTCTGCTACAGTCACTCAATCTGGGGGCTGGAATAAAATTTGGAGATTGAATCTTCCACATAAAATGAAAAAAAATTTGTGGCATTTTTGTCGGAATAATGTTCCAGTCCGGAAGCGACTTAGATCTAAAGGTGTTCCTCTCCCTATCACTTGCCCAGTGTGTCAAGTTGATGCAGAACACCTACTCCATATATTCTTTGATTGTCAATTTGCAGATCGATGTTGGAAGCAGGTGGGAATGGAGTATGATATGCATGAGGTCACGTCGGCCCCTGAATGGCTTCTAAGCAAAATTGAGTCTGCAACCTTAGAGGAGGTATGTAAAATCAGTACTGTGCTTTGGGGGATATGGTTTTGGTGAAATAAAAAAGTCTGGGAGGATAAATCGGTGACCCCTGAGTTAGCTATGGAAAATAGTTTTAATACGGTGAAATCATGGAGAGATGCTAGAGCTGCTAAGAGAGGAAGTACTGTGGATTCATCTACTATGAAGGCCAAAGAAACTCAGAAGTGGTCTTTACCGGAGGAGGGCACCATTAAGCTGAATGTGGATGTATCTTTTGTCCCAGATGCTGAATCATTTACAGTAGGAATGGTGACTAGAGATTACAATGGAGTTTTTCTTCCAAGGGAGGAATCTCTCTCCCTCAACCTGCAACTGTGTTCGAGGCAGAAACCATTGGTGTTAGAGAAGCATTATCGTGAATTATGGAGGGGCAATACCATAGAGTGATCGTCAAAACAGATTCGCTGCTCACAGTGCGTGCAATATATGGAAAGGATGACAACCTGCTGGAAGTTGGTAACGTGATTGAGCACTGCAGATTCATGTTGCAGTCTATGCCTGAGATTCATGTCATTTACATTATAAGGCAAGCTAACAGGGTATCTCACGGTTTAGCTAGAATTCCTTGTTTAATCAATTGCCAAAATGTATTTACGTCTCCTCCTACTCACTTGCTGGAGACTATTTTGATTGATATTCCCGTTTAATAAAGAATTTTTTGATTTAAAAAAAAAAAAAAGGAACACAATTCAACAAATCCATGGAGTAAATGGTAGACAGCCAGAAAGTCGAGTACAATTGAATGAATTTATATAAAATACAAGTCTGGTTTTGGTATTAGAATAAATCTTAGACTATTAAGGAATACAATCTTGGGTCTTTGAAACCCACATCCCACGTATTATAACTATCCAAATGATCAAATGAACATGATATGCTACACACGGGGAAAGAGAAGGATGCCAATGTTTCACACAGCTACTTATTTGGAAACATGATTCTCGTCAATTTTTATCGGATTTTTTAACAAGATTTTTGACCCACTGGAAGCTCAATTTTTTCTTCAAAGACTTTTCCTTGCTAGAGTCATTCTTGCCTTTCTTCTCATTTGGCAGTGGTTCAGGGTCCCATTGATCAGCCCAAGAAGACCCCTCTGAGTTGAAAACATCCATCTCTTTTTTCAATTTTCACATAATTTGGTAAGCTATAGACTATATATGGATTAAAAGCTTCAAACATCTAATTGAATGGTTATATCTTTATTTTAATTTATTGGTGCTGTAATCAACTAAAGGCCTAAATAGATTCATGCCCCAGTCGTTAGCAGTTTTGTTTATTTATTATTAGATTACACTATTTTTGGAACATATTTTTCCTTCGTCAGTTTTTATTTGGTCTTCAAATACTTTAGCAAATAATCATTTCCCGATTTCCCCTAAAGAGGTTCAAAAATATCCTCTAGATCCCTTAGCTTGGAGCAATACTCCTATATTCTCTAATAACAATAAGAGGTTGATGGTAGTCTCATGCCAAAACCCTGTGTTCCTAATAATAAGAAATCCATCTGTTTCACAATATATGTCATTTCAGAAGTTTTATTTTTTGTAATTTCTCGTCAAATTCTGATTGTCGTTTACTATCTTTCAACGTTCACTTATTGCAACTTTTTCTATTAATCACTCCTACTTTTAAGAGACTATAAAAATGTATACAAAGAAGAAAAGCCTTGATCTCTAGGAATATTATTAAGATTTATTAAAGACAAGGAATAAATTATTAATTATGTGCATGGGTTAAATCTATTAATAAGTATAATTATGCTTGTCAAAAAATAGAAACAATTAGTGACACATGCATAGAGATATAGTTAGCATGAACAGAGGTTGGAGACGATAGTAATATCGTAAAAGAACCAAGAACATTGGTATATCACCTACAGAATCCAAATACCTGCAATTTTCCTACAGAACAATTTTTCCTCACCAGCTAACTTAAATGCTCTTAAAACTCACCAGTCCTGTATGACTGTGTATTGACACTTGACAGTGGTCTATATGAGGTGGCTCCTTCTGAATTGAGCTTTTTGAGGTGGAATACCATCTTCCCACCAAATTCTCGCAAAATGTTGTGCATCACATGCCAGTATTCGCGATCTCTATTGACTTGATATATTGTGCTCCCATTTGGAGTCCAACAATCCGAGTATGCCTAATCTTTGTCCATAATCTCCATGTGACCTTGTAACTCAGCCATGCCAAAGAATCGTATGCTTAACCTGGGCTTACCCGTCTCAGGCTTCTGTTTGTTGATTGGGCACTTTAATTATAAAGTCCTACCACCAGGAAAACACCCGAGTTGACCATCAGAAGAGGCACCAATCACATCAAATTTCTGCTCTAAATGTATTGCAAATGTTAAGGAGCTCACATCACGGCTAGTGATACTATTGTACCATTTAGTAGCTGTTGCTTCCATAAAAAAGCAACCCTGCATTACATTATAGCAACATTAAACATTTGGTGCAATAACTTTTTCGTGCAAGAATTTATAACTGCGCTTGCCTTTCCAGATTCCATAGTAGTGCTGAAGATCTTAGTCGCCAAATAGTCTTTCTGTAGTGCAAACCATTTGTCAGATCACTGTAGAGCATCTAATTGGATGAGACAAGCATCAATCACTCATGATGAACGGTGATATAAGACGGGGACGCCTATAGGAATCAATGGTTCTGCAGAGGTTGAAAAAATTCTACAAAAGTTGTGGTTGAACTATCTGCCCTTCCATGATTAATGCTGTGAAATCCAGTGAGACGGGCTTTGTTCATTGTTGCAGTCGGTCTATAGGTTATATATGGACACAGTCTTAATGAATCAGCAAAGCAGAAAAGTCTACAACACTACGCAATATGCATGAAGGCAAACTGGGCATCGACTCCCTCCCCTGGAATTAATACCTCTATTGTAAAATTATACTGTACTCTGTAAACTGAAATATTGTCTCAAAGATTTTAGATTAAACATTGCACCATACATCAATTTTTGCTATCAGCCTATTCTAGATCATCTTGAAAAGCTTCTTTGGACAAAAACAAAATCCCAATTCCACAGAGCAATTGCTTATTAAACGACGCCTGAAAAGAAAGAGGACACAAATTCAACTGATTACAATCTAAGGTAATGGGTAAAAGGTCTTTCATTGTAATTTGCGGTGGAAGAACATGAAATGACAGCTCAAAATCAACCAAAAAGACAGTAAATTTCTAGTTTCTACCAAAACCCTAAACTAAAGCGAGACATGAGATAACTAAACAATCAAAAAAAACTTCAATTACATGATACTGATGCCTACATAAAAAGGCAACATTTTATTTTGTTTGTAAGAGGGTGTGCTTTTGCATGTGCATCTCTACTTGCACAGTTGCACATGCATGTATCATGTATGTGAATTAGCATTCATATATGTATGCCAATATAAGGAAGGAAATAGTACCTTGCTAGTTGCTTATTGAGCTTCTAGCTTCCTGCAACCTCCAAACTAAGCTCTTCCGGGCAGAGACAGGAATAGGTTGTTTGGTCACATTTTGTGCATAGTATAAGAAAAAAATTGTTCATGTTAGCATATATATCAATAATACATAAGATGATGTAAATATGGTTAGAGATATTACAAATATTTTCAGAGACACTTTTCTTGTATCTGCTAAACTCATGTATATATATTCATGATAATAGAATATAGAGGTCACGGCGTGTGATTCTTTCCAACATGGTAATTAGAGCCTAGGTCATCTCTTTTTCTCCCTTTTCCTCAAACCCTACTAGCAGCCATCACTTCCTTCTTCCTCCAAAGCCACAATATGATATACAAGCTTCCTCTTCTTCATCTTTTAATGGCCGAATCAACAAAAACATCTCCTTTTCATCCTGCCCTTTCAATCTTAAATATTAAGAACTTTATTCCAATAACCTTGGATATGGAAAACGTGCAGTATTTTTCTTGGGCTGAACTTTTTAAAATTACTGCTCATGCTTATCAGGTACTCGATCACATCGTACCCCCATCTGCAGCAGAGAAAGCCACGGAAAAAGTCAAGGAAACCCTATCAAAAGTAGAGGTTGATAATGACTTATGAGATCGTCTTGATGCTGTTGTACTCCGGTGGATATACGGCACGGTATCTACTGATCTTCTTCGCACAATTCTTGAACCCGGTGTTACAGCTCAGCAAGCATGGGATTGTCTCCTTTTTCAGGATAACAAGAATTCTCACGCTATTTATCTTGAAAATCAATTCTCCTCTACTTTTTTTCAGGAAAACAAGTACTCATCTAAATGTAATATTTTAGACAAAAATATTTTGTATTTTTGTCGGCATTGCTTTTTTAAATAAGAAAGTGTTGTTTTCAATACTTATCGCCTATAGAATAATTAAAAGTTTTATAATGTCGCCAAAAAAAAAAGTTTTACGATGTAATATTTCTTTTCTTTTGGAGGGGATTGTTAATTTGTTATCTTTATGGGAGTGTTAGATTAAAAGTATTTTTAACCAAAACTTTTTACTACAGTAAAATCCTTTACAAAGATTATTGTATTACAAAATATATATACAAGAATACAAGCAAAAAAATGTTATGAACAGTTGTGAATTGTGAGTGTTCATCTCACACAACCCCATAAAACAAAACCCCTGAATTGAGCTAAATCACTCAGCCAAACCCCACAAAAATGTTATACGACAAGGCCCCCCAACCCCAACCCCAACCCCAACCCCAACCAATCGATTTCTACAAAGACGAATCACAAGCCCCCAATTTAATGTTAATTGAACACCCATCTTCCACCGTCCTGAACCACCACCAGCCCATGATTCTCGGTGACAACAGCAGCGGTGGCGATGAAGACAACCCAAAAGCCCCAAAAAGAAGGGCCGAAACATGGGTCCAGGAAGAGACCAGGGCCCTGATTGGCTTTCGAAGAGAGACTGATGCTTTGTTTAATACTTCGAAATCAAACAAGCATTTGTGGGATCAGATATCAGCTAAGATGAGGGAAAAAGGGTTTGATAGATCACCCACTATGTGTACTGATAAGTGGAGGAACTTGTTGAAGGAGTTCAAGAAGTCTAAGCATCAGAGTAATGCTAAGATGTGTTGTTATAAGGAAATTGAGGAGATTATTAGGAATAGAAGTCATAAGTCTACTTCTGATTTTTTTAAGTCTGATTCTCCCAAAGTTGATACCTTTATGCAATTCTCCGACAAGGGTATTTGTATATCATCTTTGTTTACATGAGTTTTAATTTTCATAAAATCTTGTGTTTTCATATATCTGTGTGTGTGTGTGTGTGTATTTTGTAATGTACTAGACTTTCTCTGTTTAGGTTGGTTTCTGATTCTGTTATGATTCTTATCTTGGGAGGTTTTTTGTAGTTTGATATCATGATTTATGCAGTGTTCTTGATTTTGGTTTTGTCGCGTACTGCTAGAGATTCTATTTGGCTTGCGTTATCTCTTTTAGCTTTATACGGTTGGATATTCTGATTGTTTTATGAATTTTATCTTGGGAGGTTTTATGTAGTTTGATATCATGATATATGCAGTGTTCTTGTTTTCGGTTTTGTCGGGTACTGCCTAAGATTCTATTTGGCTCGCGTTATCTCTTTTATCTTTATACGGTTGGATATGTTTTGTGTGTGTCAAATATATGTTTCTTGGACGGATGTGGTAAAATCTAAGATTCCGGACTTCTTCGATTTGTAAAATACATTATATCAATTCCATGTATCTTCTTTCCTGGATGATTTGTATGCTCGTTTTTGCAGTTATTAGCATCAGCTTCTATATATTCATGCCTTTCTTGTGTTCATGATAGTGCTACTTAGGCAATCTGTTCGCCAAATTGATTTAATTTTGTTTACCCAGGTACCGATGATACCGCTGCTATAACATATGGGCCTGTGGAAGGTATGTCATTGTTATTAATAGTTGTGTATTGTATTTCATTACTGGATAGCTGCTTACTTTTCTGTCACTGGTCTAATAACTTCTGAACACCACTTGTTTGTGAAGTGTTGTTGTTTCAAGTCATTGACATGTAAAATTGGAGGAAAGATATTTTTGAGTTATGATGATGTATAGGCAGTTGCAGACTTACTACGTCCACGTCAGCCCCTGTATCTAGATACAGTATTTGTTTACTGTATCAATTTATTAACATCTGTTGGATTTTATTTATTTTTATATGCATATTCACTGTTCATATTGTTTATGTATCTCTCAACTTGAGGCGAAGAATTGTTCAAATTTTCAAGTTCATTTTTATACAGCTAAAGGGAGTGTCCCACTTAACTTGGAAAGGCAATTGGATCATGATGGACATCCCCTTGCTATCACAGCTGATGCTATTGCTGCTAATGGAGTTTCTGCATGGGATTGGAGAGGAACTCCTGAAAATGGTTAGTTTTGATTTGAGTAGATATGGCAGCGTGTTAAGTTCAGTTGGCTATACGGAATGATATTTGTTTCAGTTACCACCTGAGTTTAAGTCAAGTTGTATGCCTTCATATTCTCTTTCTCGTAGGTGGGCAGAGAAACCTATATGAAGGGAGAGTTATTGTTGTCAAATGGGGGGACTATACAAAGAGAATAGGCATTGATGCTACTCCAGATTTCATTAAAGAAGCAATTAAGTCTGCTTTTAGGTTGAGAACAAAACGCGCCTTTTGGCTGGAAGATGAAAATAATATTGTTCGGAGTCTTGATAGGGATATGCCTTTGGGAAACTATGTTCTTCATGTTGATGAAGGTAAGAACTGATCATGTTTCTTACTTGTAGCAAACAAGACCAATAAATTCTATAGCATTACTTGAATGATTTTGATAGTGTATGCTGGTTATACCTGCCTAATGAGATCTCACAGGTTATATAAACTTGGTAGCTCGTTTTGGCAGAATCCGGAAAGTATCAGGATGTAATGCTACCAATAGAATAAAGAAATTATAATAATGCAGCTTTTTTGTTTTCAGGATTGACAATAAAAGTATGCTTGTATGAAGAGCCGGATCATCTGCCAGTTCACACCGAGGATAAAACCTTCTACACCGAAGATGATTTTCGTGAGTACCTCTCACGGAGGGGCTGGACAGGCCTGAGAGAGTACGAGGGTTTCAGGACTGCTGAGAATATGGATGATCTTTGCCCTGGTACAATGTACCGCGGTGTTAACTAGGCTTGATGAAAACCTATTTAAATTGGATACTAGCAATTGCATTCATGCAATTCGACAATAGTGTTGACTTTTGAACGTTCTGCTGGGCATGTGTATATTGGCATCTAATAGGATGATTGGTCTGTCTTGCAATGTATTCGAATATACTTTGAGATGTTTTGTCTATAAATAATAAACTTATTATGTCAATAATTGGTCTGTGTCTAAATAAACTTATTATATTGGTTTTTACGCCTTTTCTAGTGGACATTATGTGTAGTTAGTTTTGGCTGAATATAATAATGGTCATCGTAATGAGATTATCATATCCTGAATTAATATCTCATTACCTATGACCATATGATATATCTCATTACGCATGACCATTATGCCCGGTCAAAATTAACTACACATAATGTCCCCTGAGAGATTTATGTACCACACAATGATGACAATTGCAAATGTTTATGGCGGGCAAATAATTGTCCTGTGATCAAAAATGGTTCCAAAAGAAGGAATAAGGATTAAGTTGTTTCCGTGGATAAAACATAGCTCAAAAAAACCAATATAGGTACAAAGATAAATTAAAGCGACATGATCAATTAATATACAGAAAAACCAATTAGTAAATCCTGGTTTTGATATCATAGTCATTTAATAAATACACATCAAAACAGAAGTGGTGAATTACAAATTCACAACATCAAATCATCATGTTGATGATGAGTAAGCACAAGCACAAACAAGAAAGCATAAAATCAAAAGGCAAGAAAGAAAAGCTTGCAGCTTCACTCCTCATCCCATTCGTCATTCTTATATGATACCAGTGTGTCCACTTTGTGTATCTGCAAAAACAAGCACAATCAAAGCATGTTACCAGTTAATTCCGATATTGATCAGCTGAACAATGGATGATTAAAAAGTAGGCAGAATGACTATGAAAACTACCTTAGTATAAAAAGAGTGCAGCTTCACCATTTGTGGATTGTCGATCAGTTTAGGATCACTCTCAACCCAAGTGAGGGGGACTTCAGCTTCTTTATCAGTATATGCCAACACATCAAATATACCTGCATTTATTTAATTATTATGCAAAAACACCATACTTCAGTAAAAGTTGGAGACTACTGAAAATATAAAACAGAACATCTAAATCATTATAACATTACATGGTTCATCAAGACATGGCAGATAAGTGACACTGGATATAATCTGCCTCATGATTGCTTGAATTTCTCTCATGATTTCTTTATCACTTTTTTCCCTTGACACACTGAATTCAATAAACACCATTAAACACTACTATCGACAACAATGAAGACCAAAACCGAAAGACAAAAACCATAGAGATTATATGTTTAATATATTACCCTTTTTCGACAACCTCGTTATCAGTCTGGATACTAAAGTTCCATCTCTCCAAAACCTCATTAGTAGCTTTGCTCATAATTACAAGAACTATCCTTTGCAACTTCCCAGCTTCTAGCCATTCTAATAAGTTTCGAAAAATCCACATGTTAATAAACAAGCTCATACTATCACACAAATAAGTTACATTTTCCAAAAAAGATACTCCAATAAATAATTACCAGAAAGCTGAGAATTAAGATTAGAAATGAAACTTTTGACACCCTCATCTTGATTAAGCAGCAGTGGTAGTCCATACTTTTTCACCTTTGCAAAACTTTCTTCGGGATAAACTCCGCGATTATACAAAATACTACAAAAGTCAAAAACTGTCAAGCGATTGTACAAAATACCACAAAAATCAAAAAATTTAAGCCCACAATGTATCAAAAAAAAATCAGTAAAATCCATTTAAAACATGCAATCCAAACCTGTTTGCAGCATAACCTGAAAAGGGGTTACAAGAACAAACAAAATTAATCAATATTCTAAAACCCCACAAAAAATGAACACATTTTATGAAATTTCACATATAGTACATACCAAAGAATTCACTAACGATTGCGGCGGATCCTCGGAGAGTGATGATGTCTTTGGTGGCTGTTTTAGAAGAAGCCATTGATAGATTCAGTCAAAACCTAATACCCTTTGTATGTATATGTGTATGTATGATTTTTTGGGGGAACAATAAAAAGGGTCTAGTGATATTTATTTGGGCAGAACAAGTATAAAGTAACGGCTACTTCTTGGTTATGTTGCTGTATGAACGGTCGGATCCTTTTTTTCAAAATAATACTGTAATAACTGGGCCTTACCTTTACTAATCCAACATTTAGCCCACTGGCCCAATACTCCTTTATCCAAAACAAATTTAATTAAAATATTATTACTATTATATTATTATATCATCTTTTTAAAAAAACATATTCTTTAAAACGATCTACACGTCGCGAATTAGGGTTTTAGATTTGCAAATTCGCCTAGCTCTGTAATCTTGTATCGATCTACGGTATGATTTAAGCTTATATGCGTGTTCAATTAGCTTTTTATGTTGTTTTTTATTTATTTTCATGATTTGAATTTCTGTTTTCTTGATATGTTTTGATTTTTATATGTGTTTGATTGTTTACAGATCTTGTGTGAATTGGGAACCATGCCTAGGTATGTATGTATGTAAATTTTATATCTTTTTAATTATTGCTGTTGATATTAATCCTCACTTGTTTTTATTAATTTTGCAGGTACTACTGTGATTATTGTGACACATATCTCACTCATGATTCTGTAAGTCACTCTACTACTAACTGTTAGTTGTTTATGTATTTTTGCTGCCGGTTTTCGTTTTGTTGAAGTATTGTGTGTGTTTTTGGGCTCTTGCGATTATAATTTTGTGTTTGTGAATTTTGATGTGGTTTCAGCCTTCTGTACGGAAGCAGCACAATGCAGGATACAAGCACAAGGTACTTCAGCGTATTAATGCAGTAATTGTGGTTTTCTGTAGTGTGGGTGATTTATTGTGTGTCTTGTGCAGGCAAACGTGCGAGAGTATTATCAGCAATATGAGGCGCAACAAAACCAGATTTTGATTGACGAAAGGATCAAGGCGCATCTTGGGCAAGCTGCCTCCTTTCAGCAAGTTGGGCAAGCTTACAACCAGATGAGACCTCGTATGGCTGTATTACCTACTCCTATGATGCCCATGTCTGGGAATCCGCAAATGCCCATGACTTCACCATTGTTACCTGGAATGAGGCCTCCAATTCTCATGAGACCAGGTAAGTATGACGATGCAATATATTACTTTAATGGGTTTTTTTTGTCATTTTGACTAATGGAAGTTAATTAACTCGTACAGGGACTACTGACTTAATTTAGCATCTATATCATATATTGCATTTTGATGGAAACTTTTAAATAGAAAAATTATCATATGTTTTTTTTTGTTTGTCTAGAGACTCCACATAGTATTGATCTTATAACTATGTATGGAATCAATAGTAGGAGTTCTCATGTGTTGTAAGACTACTTATGGATGATGGAAATAGAAAAGCTACTAACTCGTGAAATCTGAAAAATTATATGAGGCGAGCACACTCTAATTTGAATCAGCAGTAACCAGAATGTAAAATTTACACTTATGGAGGACTTCTGCATCATTTTAGACTGAATTGTAAAAAGTATTTAAACACTTGAGCCTCTTGCTTGAGTATAGATTCCCTGCTTGAGTATAGATTCCCTCAATTTTGTATGGGCTTCAGGGCATGTACTCGGGACTAAATGTACCAACAGCTTTTAAGAAGCTGATAAATGTACAACGAGCCAAGTAGGAAAGGACTTCAAAGGTTCTAGTCCTGAAAGAGAACTTGATGTTTTGTTACTTCTTCTTAATACGTTCCCTAGCCATTATTGAATCATTTGGATCTATAAATCTAGCGAATTGATCCATAGGGCCAAGCCTCTGACCATCATTAATATCAATGAGATCTGTCTTTCTATCTCCTATTAAATCATTCTATCCGTGCTTACACATATCTGTCCAACCGAGTAGAAATTGGACAATCTCTCACATATCCTTCGTATGAGCAATATGTTGCTTTATACGGTTTATGCCTCTACTGATCTTTCTCTTACACAGTATGCACTCAATTTTGTCTTGCCAATCTGGTTTGGTTAACTCAGCACAATTCCATTCATAGTCTCCAGTTTTTTTCGTTCAAGATTAAAATGAACCTACTAGTTCTGAGCTTAATGCAGCTGCTGTAACAAAAATCAATATGTACAATATATTTCACAATTTATAATCTACTAATACAATAAAAATGGATATATACAGCATAAATATCACATAGTATGATGCGTATTTCACTTACATAAATCAATATGTAACTTTGATATGAACTCATTTGATCCCAATTAGGAAGTAAAAAAGACAATACTCGTTAACATGTTGGACTAATGAGTAAACATTATTGAAGAAGCAAATGCATAAGAGACTTCAAAACCATAATTCCAAATCAGTATGCTTTTTAATAAAAAGTTACAAGTTACAACTAATCAAGAGTTCAAGGCATATGAACTATAAAGACCCTAATTTCAGAGATCAAAACTAATTTTTTTTTCTTTTTGGCTAAGCTCAGCGAATAACCCTCGCCTCTTGGTAATAAGAGGTCAAGGTTTTAAGCATCTGTCCACATGTGTGTGTGAGTATTTAAGTTTTTGTGATTGTCCTTGCCCAATAAAAAACTAATATGTTTAACAGATTTTAAATGCTTTGAGTCAACTAATTTAATAATTTATTTATTTTTAATTAGAAAATAAGCTAGAAGGGAAGTTCAAAAATAGCAAAATAGAAACTTTAAACTCCATTACTCATCACAAATGCAGCATTTCTCCGAGATATTAATCTAGATTTCTCGATGCTGGAGATTAGTCCTGTCAATTCAAATTGCCACCAGAAATGCTGAGCCCTAAGGCGAACATTGCCCCCCCCCCCTTATTCCTTCTTTGACTGTTTTAAGTAGGAGTAAATCAATATATTCAAAAAAAATAAAAATTCACAGTTAATTAAAATATTTACCAAAACCGGATTTTTTGGTAGTTGGATATTTTTATCTATAGGAAGATAAAAATAAACATTTATAATTCTTAAGCTGTGCTTCTCTTATTAAGTAAATACGTGTCATGCAAAATCTGACTACTCCCATGTCTCTTTGCTATGGTTAATTTCCATTTGTTTTCCAGGTTACATACCTGGCCCAGGCATGCCTCCGATGACGATGACGACCACTCCACCTGGTGCTCCTCCTCTACCAGGCCAAGTTGACGGTGCACCTAGGCCTATGATGATGAATCCCCCTCCAATGGTTCCTGGTAGCGCACCCCCGGCAAGCAGTGCTCCTCCAGCGTTTACACCGGTGATGTATCAAGCCAACCCGAATTCGGTAGCACCAAGTGGAGGATTTGGTAGTTCCAATGTGAATACCCAACCTCAAGCTGCCGAGTCTGGTCATTAGGTTAATTGGGTTGTTGCAGCTTTAGTAGTTCTAAGTTGTGCACGTGCACATGCTTGGGTTGCAGAAAGTTATTTGTGGCATGTTTGTACTTGTTATGAATCGTACAAGAAGCGAAGTTAATCTTATGATTTATACTTGTAAAAGGCATATGTGCTTGTATAACTTTGATTAATATTTTCAAGTTAGTTCAAGTCATGATGGCTTACATATATTGGATTATGATATATCCCTGGGTGTTAATGGCATCTTGATCAAGTTGCAAGTTCCTGTGTAGAGTACATGGTCAAGCTTGTCTTTTATCTAAAATATATACTCCCACGGTCCCATATTTTTTGGCCGAGTTAACTTTTATAGTTGTCTCAAAATGTTAGTTGAGTTTCCTTTATTTATATTTTTATTACAATATTATCCTTGATTAGTGATCTTAATTTTTGATTCAATACATAACATAATACTACTATTATTAATAAACAGAGACAAATTTGTAACCATCTCGCTCAACTGACCAAGAAGATAATTTTAATTTTAGATGGTGGATATCATTTTATTTTGACTTGTAAATTTAAATATTTTTTATTTATATCATTTTTATGATTGCATTATTTTTATAAAAAAATACTAGAAATTAAATGATAAATACATTAATAAAAATTCATCATAAAAAATAAAATAATCATCACATTACAAATTTGAATAAAAATATATCAACAATATTGAGCTAGTAACATCAATATTTTTAAACATAAAATACATTTTAATTTTCAATAATAATAAATATAAATGTAAAAGTAGTTATAATATTACAAATAAAAATACAACGGTAGGATTGTGCAAAATGATAATTAACCAATATCAGTAGAGAGATAAGTATATTTGCTTATAATAAAGGAATCCTAAAAGAAACGAAGAATCTTACAAGGACTAAACCGATGAACTCGTGTCAGGAATTTAACTTAAATTCAGTTAACTGTTTGTCCAGACTACGTAGTTAATCCTAATGGAATATACCACATTCTTTTAACAATTCCCCCTAATTTATCGCCAGATATATACTACTTTCGTCCCATCCAATTGTTAACGTTTCGTAGAGAAGGTTCGGCACGTTCCATAATTTATTTTTAATTTTTTTTTCTAAATAAAAATTTAAACATATCTTCAAGGAACTAATCCATAGATCCTTATACGACTCCGAACATATCTTCAACACCATTAATTATCCATTTCATTTATATTTCACTAATTAAAAATTATATATCTTAATTAATTAATTATATATACAAAGGTTTTAAATATAAAATTACATTTACTTTGCAGTTTACCTTGGCATTTCGAGAAGTGAAATAATCAGTTATTCAGTGGCAATAAAACTTCAGTGACTCGTGTGATAAGTGATAACTACACAAGGTACGTTGGAAAAGGTTTAAAGAGATTGATAAGCCAGAACTCTTTATTGGTCCTTTTGATTTTATAACTTGTTTGAAGAAACTAAATAAAGGAAGGACGGTGGTAAATGTGATAAGCATAAGGAATTTTTATTTTATTATTCTTTAAAAATTCAAAATTTTAAATTTATTTAAAATACTATTAATTTTTATTTTATTATTACTTTTAAATAAAATAATAATAACATTACATGTA
This sequence comes from Oenanthe sinensis, assembly GCA_028671895.1. Lineage (NCBI taxonomy): Eukaryota > Viridiplantae > Streptophyta > Magnoliopsida > Apiales > Apiaceae > Oenanthe > Oenanthe sinensis. The sequence goes on along the minus strand of CM053812.1, from coordinate 26,011,592 downwards.
TTGCTCTAATTATATTTAAAATAATGATATATTTAATAATCTCAAACTACTTTTATCGTATTATATTGAATTATTTAAAATTTTATTTAGCACATGTCTTAACTATAAAATGATGTAAAAATATTATACAAAAAGGATATATTAAAAAAGTTAAATATATAAAAAATCTCTATTTTAAATTTAATATTATACAATAAATTGAAATATTAAACATAAGTATTAATAAAAAAATATATTATTAAAATCTAATAAATATATTTTTACCAAAATAATAAAGATATTAAGATATTATATTATTTTAAATTCTTTTAGTGGTTTAAAAAATGTATATAAATAAATTTTAATTTAATATAACTATAATTAATCTTAATACCGAATCATTTTTTATTGAATTATTTAAAATTTTATTTAACACATATCTTAATTATAAAATAATGTATAAATATTTTTATAAAATAATTTATACTTAAATAAAATAATATTTTCAAAATTATTATATACTATTATTTTTTAAAAACGGTAATATATGTACGAAGATTATATTAGTATTTGATTATAATAAAAGAATTCTGAAAAAACTAAATAATGACTAAACCAACGAACTCGTGTAAGGAATTTAACTTAAATTTAGTTAGCTGTTTGTTCACACTACGTACACAGTAGTTAGAGATAATGTTATGAGAAATATGAGGATCATGTGAAGAATAAATCTTAGATATATACCACTAATTCACTATCTCAATTTTAAAAGAAAATTTGGTTTCTAACTTTCAAGTTTCTCAAGTTTTTTTTATCACTTACTGTATATTACCTTAACAGGCTTAAACTATATGTATAAAAACTTTAACCTACTTTCAAAAATTATTAATTTATAACTGATTTATGTTTTATTCCATCTGATATGAAAAGTTATCTCTTTATTTTTAGATGAGATACTTCAAAAAGGTTATGTTTTAACTTTTTTTTGTTTTATTATAAAATTAAATCAAATATTTATTGAAAAAAGTGATTTTTTATATTTTATATTTAAAATATTCATTTTAAATTACATTTTTTCAACATATGATATAAATTAAACTTAATTTTGAATCACAAAAAGGGCAGATTGTGATATAAAATAAAATTATAATAAGATTCTGCATAATATATTGTTTCAACATAGTTATGTTGGGTAAAAAATTTGAATATTCTGTAAATATAATAACTTCGCATATTTATATAATATATTACATTTAAAAAAAAATACTATGGCCAATCATGTTATTATTTTTTATTATACAATAAACCGTTATAATTTATACAATATTATTTTAAAATATTGAGAGAAATTGTAAAAAAAGGCACAATTTTCATAGCAATTTTGATGAGTAGTGTTTTTCTCTTAAAATTGAAGTTCAAATACGAGTAGTTGAAAAGGGATGATCCCCGAATATATATATATATATATATATATATATATATATATATATATATATATATATATATATTTATATTTTGTTCCTAAAATTTAGGTGGTGCATTAGGTATGCCAAGATATATTCTTAGGTGAAATAGATCCTAACTGATTCTTTTAACAGTTTTCCTGATTTATTGCTAGATATAGAATAGTCAAGATAAGATAAGCTACTTTCAAGGAACTAATCCATAGATCCCTATAACATATCTTCAACACCATTAATTATCCATTTCATTTAAATGTAACTAATTAAAAATTATATAGTATATCTTAATTAATTAATTATATATACAAAGGTTTATAAAATTACATTTACTTTGCATTTCGAAAAGTGAATTAGTTATTCAGTGCCTCAGTGGCAATAAAACTTGAGTGACTAGTGACTGTGACAAGTGATAACTACACAAGGTTCCCATTTTTTGTACGTTGAAAAAGGTTTAAAGAGATTGATAAGCCAGAAGTCTTTTGTTGGTCCATTTGATTTTATAACTTGTTTGAAAAAACTAAATAAAGGGAGGATGGTGGTAAATGATGATAGAAAAACAGCAGAGGAGAAGGCCATAGATGATTGGCTACCGGTTACTTCTTCGAGGCATGCAAAATGGTGGTATTCTACTTTTCACAATGTCACTGCTATGGTTGGAGCTGGTGTTCTTAGTCTTCCTTATGCTATGTCTCAACTTGGATGGTATACAAACTATATTTTATTTATATGATCATGTCGAAAGTGTGTCTTACGTACATTTTATTTTCCATATATTTGATTAATATCGTCCCTGATAGATAGATACTCAGATGGCTATATGTCTGCATGTTTCAGGGGGGCAGGGCTTACAATGGTTATTGGGTCATGGTTGATAACCTTATATACCATATGGCAAATGGTGGAGATGCATGAATGTGTTCCGGGCAGACGATTTGATAGGTACCATGAGTTAGGCCAAGCAGCATTTGGGGAAAAGCTTGGCCTCTGGATTGTTGTTCCCCAACAGCTTACTGTGGATGTCGGTACGTGCATTGTTTACATGGTCACTGGAGGCAAATCTTTGCAGAAGTTCCATCAGTCAGTTTGTCCAAATTGCACTCCCATCAGAACTACATTTTTCATCATGATTTTTGGATCTGCTCACTTTGTGCTTTCTCTTCTCCCCAACTTTAACTCCATATCTGCTGTTTCCCTTGCCGCTGCTGTCATGTCTTTAAGGTAACTTAAGATTATAATATCATGTTTAGTAGTCTTTTATTGTCTAATAATGTCATTTCCAACAAGTAGAATGAATTTCTATCAGAATGACAATTGACGTCTTAACCATCTCTCTGGATATATCAAATATCTGTTGTAGATGATAGATATGCAGATAAATCCTATATTTATGGTGTAAAAAAGCAATATTTCTGGCTTTTCCTAATTTGTAGCTACTCAACTATTGCTTGGGGGGCTGCAATCAACAAGGGGGTGGTTCAAGACGTGAGCTATAGTCTGAAATCAGAAGACACAAGTGCAAAAATGTTTGACTTCTTCAATGCCTTGGGATCAGTGGCCTTTGCTTATGCTGGTCACAATGTGGTTCTTGAAATCCAAGCTACAATTCCTTCGACTCCTGAGAAGCCTTCTACCGGACCAATGCATAAAGGTGTTTTTGTCGCTTATCTACTTGTTGGCTTCTGTTACTTTCCTGTTGCATTTATTGGATACTACATTTTTGGAAACGCCCTCGATGACAACATTCTGCTGACACTAGAGAAACCAAATTGGCTAATTGCAATCGCAAATATGTTTGTCGTCGTCCATGTTCTTGGAGGCTACCAGGTGATGATCCATTCCCCAGATTTTAGCTACTTGCTTCCTTTTTTCTTCAACATTTTTGTCACAATAGGTTTTAATTAATCAGTATTGGCTTTGTTTAAACTGTTACAGGTTTTTGCGATGCCTGTGTTTGATATGACAGAAACATTGTTTGTGAAGCATATGAAGTTTAAACCTCGTACTATTCTTCGCCTAGCAGTGAGATATACATATGTTGGTAAGTTAAGCGACTGATAATGTAACACGTCGAATAAATTTAATTTCATCGATTCGGGTTTCCACTAATATTTTGTATAATGAATTATTTGGTTGCAGTAGTCACAATGTTCATTGCCATTGCAATTCCATTTTTTGGTGGTCTACTTGGCTTCTTTGGAGGCTTTGCTTTGGCTCCTACATCATATTATGTAAGTGAGAAACAATAATGCTGCATCTGACTTTCATATATATATATATTTTTTTGATTTGCTAGGCCGCCTATACAATTTTTAGCATTATCGATTATTAATCAATCTGATTTGTAACAATCTTTTCGTTGCTCATTCATCTACATAGCTTCCCTGCATCATATGGTTGATCCTTAAAAAACCTCGAAGATTTGGCTTTTCTTGGTGGTTAAATTGGGTAATTAACATGGTTCATTCTCCTCATCCTTGTATTTTTTTATCTTATGTATCTTACTGATCTGTATATGTTTCTTGGCTTTGGAATTTTTCAGATATTCATAGTGATTGGTGTTACTATAATGATTGTAGCACCCATTGGTGGGCTTAGAACAATCATCGTCTCCGCCCAGAAGTACAAGTTCTTTAGCTAAGTTGGCTCATCAAATTATGTTGTTAGCTTAGCTTCTAATTTGTAATAAGATGATGATGATGATGATTATGTTTACTTCATTTAAGTTAGCTAGTTTTGCTTAATTAAGATACAATAATGATCAAGTATGTTTGTTAGTCTTCTTTTTTTGTGAACCTAACAACTTACTATACAGTATTGAAATAGATGTCTCAATTCTAACGACGAGTTATTTCACAACTATGATCTATATCTCTCTCGTTAAATATATGTTGATATAGTCTGCAACTATGATATGAATGCATCCGACATTTACGATTTACTCGGGCAATACTATTTTTACCACATTATCAGCTTCAGATATCTGACATTATCCCCATCAGTGTATCTCGTGACATTTCTCCTGATCTTTAAAATACGAGACCGAGGGCACCTTGCTGGCTCCTCTAGATAATTGAGAACCCTCACTGAAGACTAAGACAGCCACCCAAAACTTCACTACGATATGTTCCATACTTCAATTGTAAAACATCACTACGAATAATAAAAGTAAGATTCATTCTCAAGTTTATGAGAATTTTATTTGAAGAGCATTTTTCTCTCAGTCTGGTTGGCGTTATAGTTAAAGTAAATCTCTACTCTCTACCAACTTATACAGTACTACCTGTGTCACATAGGCTGGCCGAAACTGATTGTCTCATAGTTCTCTCTTGCCTTCAGGTGATTGATACTTTGCTCCGATTTATTTCCATGAACAGTGTATTTTCGCTAACTACAAGCTACAAAGATGACCGCATTTAAATTTCCTGAGATTCAACCTAAATGTTCATCAGTTCTTCCAAGATTCAACCATATTTTCATCAGTTCAGCCCTCTTGTTTATATCCTAGTCTTTAACATAATGTGTTTTCAGGTTAATATATATTTATCATTTTACATGCAACCAAATTTGTTTTTCTTTCTAGTGTTGCTTAAAAGTTAAAAAGGGCTAGTGCAACCTTGCAAGAGTACAATAACATGTCGAATGAAAATCTAAAGCAAAATCTTGTACAAGTATCTTATTTGATAAGCTCTTCAAAGCAAAATGTCTAGAACCTTCCACATATTTAACATGATATCTACTATAACTGGATTGAACAAGAGAGGATGTGTGTCTCATCACTTACATTACCATTCCTCCATCGATTGTGAGTACCTGCAACACAGCATCATCAGTCAAAAGCTTGCAAATTTATAGTCACCAAAATATAGTCACGATGATTCTCATGAACATTAAAGTATGGATTTCAGAATTAAGAAAGCAGGCCAGATCTTGGTACACAGCTTAAAATTAATGCTAATTTCCAAGGTGATGAACAAATTGCAAGTGAATTACAAACCTGTCCGGTCATGTAGCTTGCTGCAGGATTAAGAGCTAAGAACTCCACCAGTCCTGCAACTTCTTCTGGCTTGCCATATCTTCCTGAAATCAGGAAAAAAAAATTATTGTATCAGCATCTCCACGGGTATTTTCATAAATATTGGTTCAGTTTTCCTTAATTTATATTGTAAATTACAAAAACAGGCAACAATGTATTACAAGTTGATAAATGTCAATTTACAATTATGTCCCACACCAAACTTGACATTTAGCCATTACATAATATCAAAACTTGCCGGTATGTGAAAGTGATTATAATTCAATATTTAAAAAAGATCTGCTGCCTTCAGGTAGTCACATTGACATTAACAACTTTGACAGGTCAAACTGTGAATAGTTAACCCACCAGGAGAATCATTTTGTGCATGTATATATAACGCAGAAAGGTTTAGATTGGAAGGATTCAGAAGAATGTTATCAGATAAGAGGATTTCAAGCACAGATTTGAACAACACAAGGATGATATGCATCTGGATAGCCAACATGTTGCTAGATATATGATACAGAAAGATGTGCCCAATGAAAAAATTCATAAGCTTTTCATAAGGGATAACAAAGTAAAAGTGCTTCTCGTTTGTCTATAAATGTCGTTGTCTTACCCAAAGGAATTGTTGTCAAAATCTTTTTCTCAATATCTTCTCCAAGTTTAGCAGTCATATCAGAAGCAATGAATCCTGGAGCCACAGCATTCACCTGTTTATCAGAAGAGCTGTAAATTTTTTTTCCTACTAGTACGCTAATATTGACAAGCTTCACTGCAACCTAATACCCTATTACATGGAAGAAAAAAATGCAATGAACTCACATTGATGTTCCTGCTCGAGTACTCCTTTGCCACAGCTTTAGTGAAGCCAATCACCCCAGCTTTTGCTGCACTATAATTTGCTTGTCCCACATTGCCAACAAGACCAACAACTGATGCTATATTGATTATACGTCCCTGAGAACATTAATTTAGAGGGAATGAAAATTTAAAAACATGGCACGGAGAATATGATTCCAAACTATTTTTTTGTAAATATCTACTATAATACTATGGTCCATGTAAACATGCCCAGGGTTCGAACCCATGACATGGAGGATAGAAGGTTCGATCCCTGATCTATTAAATAGCAAGTAGATTCTTGATCATTGCGCCAAATACCATAAAACATAAGTACTATGCATAATAAAACAAATAGTCCACAAATAAAACTAACAATACTAAAAGGAATATAGTTCCTTGGTCATCAACATAATAAATGCACAAGGCAATCTTTTATCGTTGAGTTCTTCTTGTCTACTTCTACATGTAAAGTCGTACCTTTTTCTTTTTCATCATAATTTTCGCTGCTGCCTGCAAAGACATAAAATAGCTTAGTGATATAGTATCTCTGTGTATCACTTACATATAATCATATAAATAAGGGATGTATATGTTTCAACAGTCAAACCATGGAAACAGACCTGTGTACATATGAATACACCCGTGAGATTTAGATCAATAACCTCCTGCCACTGAGCTGTCTTCATCCTCATTAACAGGCCATCCCTGGTAATTCCTGAAATTATTACTGCAACTGATTAGCAGGCTGCATTACAGACTAAAAACAGAAAACTAAATTTTAAAGGATAGACTTTTCTTTCACCTGCATTGTTTATGAGAACATCGACTGTTCCCCATGCATCAACCGCCTGCATTTGTAATACCATTACAAATATAGTTGCCACTCTGTCAAACTAAACAATCAACAAAACGAACATTCACTCACAGTTTTTATCATTGATTCCACATCTGCTTCTTTGGAAACATCTCCTCCAAAAGTAAGAGCTTGACCACCAGAAGCCTCTATCTGCAACATTATATTATATGGGACTATGATTAATTAAAATGTCAAAAAGTAATTTCAAATTTTATAGAAAATATAATCTCTTGCAGGACATCATATTCAATGAATACATCTACTCTATTTTCTGACATGTAGGATCATTAATAGTCATCACTGGGGCATATTTGCATTATCAAACTGCAGTAGACTTGTGTGAAATCTCGCTATCATTAGCAGTATCAGTACCAAAAGACCATTACCAGACATATTTAATGAAAAATCTAACAAACATCAAAAGAGGTGTATAGTCAGAATGTTTACCTCTTTACAGACTTCTTCCGCTTCTTTTGATGATCTGGCATAATTGACCAGAACCTGCACAATAGAAAGCCCAATATCAATTATTGCAAAAGGTGCATGTGTCAATCAAGGCCTTTCACATGTGACTATCATGCGATATACACAAAGCATCTAACAACTAGCAATCTCAAAAGATATAATATCACTACAACAGCTACGAATTTCAGGTTGTGACTTGGATATCACTGATGGTACCATCTATCTAATTGATTAATTACAGTAAGGTTAATACTGATTACAGCATATAAAAATCATAATGAAAAAAGAATTGAATTGAATTCGAAAAGCCGAAAATAACAAAACAAACAAGACATAACTCATTTCAAGCAAATATGAAAACCTCTAAATACTAACCTTACAGCCAGCTTTCCCCAAGGCCAATGCAATAGCCTTGCCAATACCTCTAGAGGCTCCGGTCACCACCACGACCGGAGCTTCCACATCTTTCACAGCTTCCACAGCTGCTTTCTCAATTGTCGAAACTTGGGCTTTCACACCTGCATTTTCATCATTGTTTAAACCATCTCAAAATTCCCCCTTGAACAATGCATTTCCGAAAAAGACTCAATCTTTACTAATTAAACAATTCATTCTAAAACCCCACCAAAAAAATTCAATACATAACCCATAATTAAAATAAAAAACAAGAAAGTGGGCCTTTAAATAAAAAGCATACCAGAGGAAGAAAAAGAAGAGACTGTTCGGCATTGCAAGTTGAGATTATGGGTCTGAAATGATCCAGAAATGGGTGAAAAGCTACCCAAAGTAGAGATTTTCCGGTGAGTTGAAGAGATTCCGGTGAGATTGAAGGCGGCGACAGAAGTAGCCATATTGAATCTCCGAATAGAAGAAGAGGAAATAGAGAAGAAACGAGAAGCTATGTAATTAGCCAGAGATTATATTTATATTCAAACAAACTGTGTTGCCTCGGAAACTCCGAGCACTCTACTATGGCGATGAAAACTATGCGCCCCTCTTGTTTTCTTGTCACAAATTTTTTGTGTTTGATACATTTAATTAACTGTAAAATAAAAATGTAAGGACCCGTTTGTGATTCATTAAAAATAGATTACTTGTTTTTTTTTAAAAAAAATAATATGTATTTTTACACTTTTTTAATATTAATATTTAATTTAAATTTTTAAGACCAAATTTCATTTTTAAAATAAAAAATAAGTTATTTATTTTCAAAAAAATACATATATACGTGTTTTTTCTGGATATAAGGGGAGTCAAACACTCCTAAAGTTAGTCTTTACAATAATTTTATAAATCATGCTAAACATGGATTGACTAATATGTAGATAAATTTGTTTTCATACTATATTTTTGTTAATAATTAATATGATTTTTTATAATATTTATAATTTATGTTAATACATGTGATATATGTTCTTATTTTATATAAATTTATTTATTAAAAATGTGAGTAATAATAAATTAATTAAAAGATTTATTTTGATAATAATATCTGTTGTAAAACACGATAATTAATCGGAATTAATCACGGATTAATCATTATTTGGTGACTTTCCAAACTGATTTTACACTAATCAGTTCAAAAAATGTTTTTTATAAAAATCAGTCAAAAATGGGATAAATTGGTCAAAATCGAATCAATCAGTCAAAAAATGGAATTAATCAGTCAAATTTTAAAATATATATTTAAATTATTTTATAATAAATTCAATTATGTAACTTGTAAATTTGTTCTCTCTTCTTTTAAAATTTTATTAAATAGTTACTTAAATTTAATATATACATATATATTTTTTAGGTTTAGCCCAGTACTGACCGACTAATTAAAAAATTTAATGTTTCAAATTTACTAATATAATATAGATGTGAGTGATAATAAATTAATTAAAAGAGTTATTATGATATTAAATAAAAATTATTAAAATAAATAATTTTTTTTAATATAGATATGTATATCATTTGGACTTATAAAAAGTAAATATAATAATTAGAATTTTATTTAATATAAATATGTATATAATTTGGAATTGTGTTATAATAATATATAATTTAGGTTCAAAATAAAATTTTATTTAAATATTTATATAATTTAAGGTCCTTATAAGGAGAATTGGCCCATTCGGCTGAGTTTTAGAATAAAACTAGTGAAAAACACTGTGATTCGCGGCAGACTCATAATAAATTTAAAATTTATTAAAAAATTTCCCAGAAAGTTACATTAATTATGACTGAACTGCATATGATAAAATTTGATATAACAAAATCATATTAAACCAAAATAGTAGTAATAAATTTATAAATATTATAAAATCAAATAATAATTTCAAAATATATATGTGTATTATAATTCACAACTTACTAATTTGTTATTATTCTAAGATCTCTTTTTTCTCATTCGCCGTTAACAATATCAATGCCACCAGTGTAGATCAAGCAGCCCACGACATCTAGATAAGTATTAGTAACATTATGTAAATATTAAATAATATAATTTAAAATTATATGTTGTGTGACTTATAATATCTTATTTTAGCAAAATACCTGATAGTATATTAGTGTCATTAACATGTGCTTCAATTATATCGGGGCATATGAACTCAAATTCATGTAGTGATATGTTGATGATTCCTTCTTCCAACTTTTTTGGGGCCGTTGTACGTAGAAACATCATTTTAAACTCACATGTTAGACATTATGAGTGTTGCAGAAGGGGGGTTGAATGTAACTTGATAATTTATTACTAATCTTGCCAACAACAACCAAGAAGTAATAATACCAAGTGACAAATGTAAACAACAATAAGTAAGAAAATTAATAAAGGTGTTTAACTTCAAAATTTAATTTTATTAATTTTTGTTTTGCTACAACTGAGTGGAAAATGTTTCCAGCTTCAATAGATACAGTAACAACAAATTTACTAGTGTTTCTATGCTTGAGAAAAGTTAAGCTTAGTTGCATGAGAAAGTGTTTGTGAGATATATGTATTTACGCTAAAATACATATCCCACTTACAAGTGTATTTTCCCTTGTTCCTAGGACAATGCTTGAAATAGAAAATTCACTTTTTCTGTTCAAACTTGTCTGCATTCCATTTGTAGATAAAGTTGTTCAGAGGTCATTTGACATCCTTCACTCCATGAGCACGCTTTATCTTTTTGCTTGTTTTTTCTCAAGTTTCAGTAGTAGACTTGACAGACTAGGTAGAGTTGATAAGATCATTCTTTGAATTCTCACAACCTAGCCTGCTACTTGAAACAGACTGTCAGCTTCACCAAAAGGTTACTGTCAACCTTTTGCTTCTCTTTGGTGATAATATCTTTGACTCCGCATATGTTGCTGTCAAGCTTGTCATTCTTCTAAAACATGTTGTCGTCCAAAGGTACTGTCAACTATTCCGTCAAACATGCTGTCAATAAAACTTGTTGTCTTCGATTCTTCAATCTCCGCCAAGTTTACTGTTCGAGAAACAGTTGCTGTCAGTAAAACTTGTTGTCTTCGATTCTTCAATCTTCGTCAAGTTTACTGTCGATGAATAGTTGTTGTCATATGTTCCAAAAGATGTTGTCACTTGAATATGATGTCGTAGGCTTCAGTTTGCAGAATGTTACTGTCAATGATTTGATCCATGCTGTGCATGAACACTTTGTGAACTTCTACTTCATAGATCATTTATTATATTTTTACAAGACAGTAACTATTGATACTTACTGTCACCTACTTAGTTTTTTGTATATACTATTACAAGTGATATTTAAACATACTGTCAATATGTATATGACAGTATGTTTTACTTAGTTAATTTTTAATTAATCTAAGTAAAATATTAGTCGATTGCAATGTTAACACCACAATCCCAAACATCACATGATAGTGGAGTATATCGGCCGGCACTTGTAACTACTTTTAAATTTTTAATGCTATATAAAGAACATTCTTCCTAAATATGTTTGAATCGAAAAAATAGATGCTTTTGAATCGTTACATGGATAAGATTTTCATATCATAAATTAAATCATCAAAAAGTTAGTACGGATGCATAATTGTAATAAATAACAAAAAAAATATTAACATTCTCATCAATTAAAATCATGACAAGACTAAATTGATCGTCTGTTTGTTTTGTGTATTAATTGCATCTCACATCCTGCATACTCTCACTCTTATCATCCAATCGTCTCTATTGTTATTCAAAGTGTTCAAGAGAGTGTAATCCATGACGTTGAATGTAAATAGCTCTGTGATAAATTTATTGTGATTTATTTTTTTATGCTTGATCTTTAATTTATATAAGCGAAGGTCTATTATTTTTTAAATGGAAACATATTCAATTTAGGTAAAAGAATAAATAAATTTTTTTATTATAGATAATGTATTTTTAAAAAATCAAAATAGTTTCGCTTTTTAATAATTTAATGCATGTTCTAAATTTTTTAATTACCTTACGTATAATAATGTCTTTTCTAAAATTTTGAAATTTATCTTATGGATGATAATAATTTACTTGACTTGAATAAAAAGTTTAGGAGAATACAACGTAACTTAGATTTTTCATAATTTGGAGAAACTTTAGGAGAATATAAAGTAATTTAGATTTTTTTTTATATAATTTTTAATATTTACTAATTCAAAAATTCGAGAAAATTAGAAAATTACATTGGGACGATTTGGGAGCGCCACCTCACCGCCCATGTCTTCTGCTTTATATATATATATATATATTGATGATTGATTGAAATTTGATTTTAAAATTTTAAAACCACATTCGCAACCGATTAATCAATTAAAAAGACCAGTTCCATTTTCGGTTTTTTTTTTAAATTCAAAAAAGGCATATATATCGGTGCGGACTGCGGAGGGAGTAGTTTGTTAAAAAAAAAAATTGGGCTCATGTCAATTTGACATCGGATAGGCTTAGTTAAGACTTACGACTTCGTTATTTAATTCAACATTACAAATTCTTAAACATGAGATCCCTGGCAGAAAAAAAAAATGAGATCAAGAAACAAGTTCGTGCTTCATTGTGTTTTTATTCACTTGATATTCCCTCTTTTCATTCACATGCATCAGTCATTATACATGCAAAGCTCGGCGTCGACTTCAAGCTTCAATAAAACTGCATTGATTTGCAACAAAATAGGCAATGCTAATTTATTCACCAAAAATTTTTAGCAATTACAAGTGCAAAGCATAGTCCAGAAAGATCTAGAAGAAGAATGTATTGTGCATCTGTTGATATAATAACTTCGCACAGGGCACAGGACACCGCAACTGTATTTAAGCACTTTTCACACCACGACTGCATTTAAGCACTTTTCACAGGTCTCTTTTTGGAGTTGTTCTTACGGCGCACCTTCACAAGACCACTAGCCACGTCCTCGTCCTGCTTAATTTACAAACAAAAAAGTATGGACTTCAGAAATTGGTTGACAACATTGCATATCTTCGATACAAAATGAAAATTTGATGACATATTCTCTCTATTCTCTCTTTCATCGGTAATTCACAACAATGGAACTGCTGGTAGGTGGGAGAAAAGGAAAATCCGAAGGTCACTTCATGCCTGAGACAATATTGCTTTTGGACAAATGTGACAATATATAAATAAGAACGGACATGGAAATTCTTGCCTGCATCAGAAATTTTTTTATCATCCTGATTGGTAATTACACATATAAAGCATATTCCAACACAATCTCTGATGCCGACTTCAGCAGCAGGGCATTTTTTACAATAACACAAATTATCCAACAAGAAAGCTTGGCCTACAGTAACCAAGCTAAAGACAAATCTTAAAATATATTGATTAAGCAGTAACACAGGCAAGCTACCTGACTTTCTTCTAAAGTTGATTTCATCGATTTCTCCTCCGTCCAGAGTGCATCCAAGTTGTAATAAGCTCTCATCTTCTCATCAAGTGCATGAACAACCAATGACCCTAAAGTGCAGATAGGTAAATCATATCAAAATTAATAACAGTTCTTGAGTTCTTGACATTCAGTGATTCAAAAAATTATAACTCTATATAAGGAATGGTTAAGCTTAAACAAGATGGAAAGAGACACAGCCAGTTCAAAATAGGGCTAGAATCAGGTTGTAAATGCTTCAGAACTTGGAAATAGAGCCTGATTAAGGGCAGAAAAATAGTAGTGAGAGCAGGCTGTACAAGTAGGTCAGAAGTGCTTCTTCTCCAACTGGGCAATGATTCCATTAGTGGAAAGTATTTAAATGCCAATGTAAACTGTAAAGAGGGAACCTAATCACCAAAGAAAACCTCTATATGCAGGTCCTTGCCTTTTTAAAAGTTGGAATAGGGAGTTTGGCTGTCTAATCATTGAATCAGTATAAGAGATTACTCTTCAAACATTTAATAGTGCCAAGTAATGTTGTATGACTATATGAATATAAAACAATTAGGGTGCGCAAGTTCTTTTCCTGTGATCATGTTTCCTAGTTCAATTGATATATCTTCAATGGACAGCATCATTTTTCTAGATATCATCAGCTAATGCATTCTCATGAAGAAGTACAACTCTACAAGTCCAATTTTACATGAAATTTTATAAAAAGCTGGTCCGTCTAATATATACTCATTTTATAGGTCAGTTCCTACAAGACCGGAAGTTAAGAAACACCCCGAAAAATGCAAAAAGTTTCTACCTAATCAAATATCATTAGGACAACAAGTTCACTCCTCCACTCTCAATGCCAAACCTACTACTCCTATCTTAATATCTATGCCGAAAAGACAAACCAGCACATATATCATTATCTACTTCTTCCTTATCCTAAAAAAGAACAGCACATATACTTAAAATTTTATACGAGAGAGATGTAAATATGACTGGAACAAAGTAACATTGTAAAAACATGGATTTTTACATTAACATCCTGAAATGCTCACAAAAACCTTAATGCCAAACACGTATAATTACAGTCGAGAGTACGGGGATCTGATAAAAAATACCAGAATCAACAACAATCCACTTCCCTCCCTTTTGGCCTTCAACACTTGGAAGCAACTTCTTTTCAGCACCACGCTGCTTTAGCTTAGCCTGTTCCTCATTACGAAAAAACAACAAAGTAGCATTAGCTAACTCTTCCTTATTCCCACAAAACACACACATTATATATATTTAAAACAAAACAATAAGGGCAAACAAAATCCATTATTTTTAATAGATGTCGAAAGCAAATAGTCAACTAGACCCAACAATTTTGTACACGACAAGAAAATTAAAAAAAAGGGCACCTTGTAAAAGAGGGCTTGAGCAATATTACGAACATGCCAAGCAGAACGACCGGTGGCGAGGACAATATGGTCAGTAAAAGAGTGATTTTGAATCGGAATTACTTTCACATCATCGGCTCTCACGTCTCTCAGTATCTTCTCCACCTCCGGTAAGCTCAGTAAATCTCGACCGGCTCCGGCACCGGCGGCGGAAGTGTTGTTTTCGTTATTATCGGGGGTGATAGTGTTAATTAAATCAATATTGTGGAGGGAAGATAGGCCCCGACGAAACCCTGATTGGTGAAGTACCGTTGATACACATCGATTCTTCACAGCACCCAACATTATTATTACCCGTCTTATTTTTGTGGTGTACGGTGTACCACAACAATGCTATAAGGGTTATTTAGAGCAGGTTAAACAATCTTCTCCTTGGTTACCTATGAATATTCCTATTTTCATTCCATTTTACATGTTATTTTGTATCTTAACAAAAAGTGAGGTAATTAATTTTAGTGATTTAGGTAACTACCAGGATATGTGAACTCCAATAATAATTTCTATATTTATTACTTATAATTATTATAATAATAAATTTGAATCTAAAAAGGAGAGGAAAGAAAAAGAGAGAGAGAAAAGATAAAGAAAAATGAAAGGAATAAATTATTTAATTCAAAGAAATGAAATAGATAATTACTAGTGGTTATCTAATAATACGTAATGAGATGCATGTTCTAGTGTTTTAAATAACCATTAGGACACTGTTGGAGTGCTATTTTTTGTAATATTACATATATTTTTGTTTAGAACATCAAATAGGTAAACTGTTGGATTTGCTCTTATGGTATAAATTTTTATTTGTTATTAATTATAATAGACATATTTACATTTGTCATTAAAGAGTGTTATAGGAATCGACCAATTTTTTAAAAATTGTCGATAAATTTTCGATTAATTTTTATAAAATATTTGACCGATACGATTTATAAAATCTGATTTATGTTTGTAAAATATTTTTAATTAATATATTCTATAATAAAGTAGATAAATATATTAAATTTTATTATAATAACATAATAAATCTGATTATTACTCCGATTAATTCCCGATTAACCGATTAATCCCAAATCGATACCTTAATCGATAAGTTCCGATTCCCGATTTTTACAAACAATGTAAATAGAGTGATTTCAAGTTGTAAATTTTTGCACGAAATATGATTTTAAGAAGAAAAAAAGTCACTTGCGTTGAACTCCCTAATTTTTTATTTATTTTTTGCCAAAAAACTCCCTAATTTTAAATGTATAGTATTTTAGAAAAAGTTACGATGTTAATAATCCATCCGCAACTAAACCTTGTTTAATCGTATCACCAACTCAATAAGATGACAATTAGGGTATTTTAATTTCACTGGTTAGCAAATCTAATCAAGACTAAATTACAGTTTGATGGCTTGTACTATTTTATTTTTGCATTTTGATGGATCACATTTAAAACTCAACATTCGCATGGCTGCAGAAATAATTTAGTTGCAAATAAGGGGCTCCCGCACGGACGCCGTTAAAAGAGTTAACAGATGTGAGGGTAACTTGGTCCAAAAACATTTTCAACATCCAAATAAGTATGCTAACCTCTGTCTTTTGCAGGTATATAGCATAAACTGTAACTATTTATAAAAACACATAAAGTAAATAATTGAAATTATAAAAACAAAGGACAACATACATAACACATAAAATACAAAAAAAAATAGCCCATACAATAAGCATTCTTAATAACTAACATGTGTTGCACAATGCATTCAATTATGATTCATAATTCATACTCAAAAAATTTACCTTGTGTTGCACAATGCATAAGATGACAAATACAAAGACATAATATGACAGGTTCATGCATAGACAAAATATTATGGTTTCTTGATCTTCTTCTTTCCCTACTCCATTTTCTCAACTCTGGCTCTTTTAGCAGCCTTTAGTTGTCTCAGAGTTGTAACTTTTTTGCCTTTCCAAGTGAGTGTATTATGTTCAACAGAATCTTCTTCTACCACTCTTTTCCCAGCCTTCTTGCTCCCACTACTTTCTCCTCCAACAGTCCCTTGTGGTTCTTTTTCTCCACCAACATTGTGCCCACCATTTCCATCACTAGTATTGGAAACAGTAGTCTCCTTCTGAGCTTTGTGAAAAAAGTAAAGAAACATTAATAAGTTATTGCTCATGAATAAAATATTATTGATTGGGCACATCTGAGTTACCTTTAAGGCACATGTTCTTGAGTTATGACTCATCTGTTTACAAATTTTACATGTAACTTTAGATTTTGCAATATTTGGTTCTCTTCCCTCTTCTGTAGCTTTTTTTATTTCATCACTTTTCTATAAATTAAAATTTAGAAAAAAACATTAGAAACTCAAAAATAAATTAGTAAAGTTTATAGTCAAGATAAAGTAATACCTTTGCTTCACAGGTCCTAGAGTTATGACTTCTTGCTTTGCAATACTTACAAAATACCTTTGTCCCCACCCTAGGTAGTTTGGTAGCATCTTTTGGTATATCATTTGTGTTGTTCCTTTTCTTTTTTGGCCTACCAGTTTGAACCTTGATAGTAGGTGGTAGAGGCAAAGGTTCAGAGGTTTCTTCCCAAAATTCAGGACCAACAATGGGTTCAAGGATACGACTATAAAGCTATTTTATAAATAAAAAAAACTTGTTAGTTGTAGCAGATTGATGTATATCTAACATTTATTTATAGCAATAAATGACATGTGATTACCTTCATGTACATGTCCTTTTTGTAATAGTCAGAAATATGAATGTGCCATGGTTCATTCCTCAATTCAAAATCAGAATCTTCAGGGTCAGAAAAATCTTTGTATAGGCCCTCTAAATCCCTAAGGTCTTGTTCTATATCTTCTTCACATTGTGTGCTAAAGGGAAATTGAGTATTCTCTGCAAAATCATATTCATCATGCCTATGTGATGGTTCTCTAGGGGGACTTGGTTCCACAAAATCGTAATAATCATTCATTTCTGGTTGTGAGGTAGCTAATGGGGGTATCTTGCAAAAATAGACCTCAATATATCTATCAGCAGGCATTAGTGTACACATTAGCATAACGTCATCATCACTTTCAAGTTCAAATAAACCCCCATTCATAGTTGTATTTGGAAACTTATACCAAAGCTTAGCATGCCCACCAACTAAACCAATTTCTTTCAACATAGAATGAATCTCAATTAAACTTATCTCATCAGAACTACAATAATCAAAGTAATCAATAGACCCACCCTTATAAGACTTGGGATTTTCAATCATTTCACCACTATGGTATAGTTTTATCGTAAAGTTTTCAATAGCTGCACATTAATCACATATAATAATCAGGAAATGACATGTTAACATACAATATCAGAAAGGGTAACAATTAAAATACACTTAGTGGACCAATACACAACACAATTCATTCTTTAAGTAAACAATGTTATCTATATATCAAAATCAGTAAAACCCTAATTTATAAGTATCGGTGACATTTAATAACAAAACTAGTCGAATAAAGAATAATATTCAACAAAAGGACAATATTTGATCTACACATGATCAAAAACCCTAAACCCCTATGGAAACAAATACAAATACATTAGATTATACATGTAAGGGTTCAAGAAAAGGCATGATACCTTTATAATTGGGGCACTGTCGGGGACTATATATGTTAGCATCTTCTTTCAATCTCTTGAACCAAACCATCTTCAACGAAATCAAGGGGTATACTGTAGATATAAATTTTGGATGGATGTGATATGGAACTGGGGAATGTCGATATGTATATTATGTAAGTGGAGGGAAAACAATATGCTATTATGTAAGTATATATGTATGCTGCCCCTGCAATTTACCATTATACTCTAAAAACAATTAATAATTATAAAATAACCTAAAAACAATCAATAATTACAAAATAACCTAACGCCGTTAGCTGTTTTTTAACGGCGTCCGTGCAGAGCCCCTTACTTGCAACTAAATTATTTCTGTAGCCATGCGAATGTTGAGTTTTAAATGTGAGCCACCAAAATGTAAAAAGAAAATAGTACAAGTCATCAAACTGCAATTTAGTCTCTAATCAATCATAATTACTTCTTAATTACGTATTATCATTGTTATATTGCGGCCCATTTTTTATATGGAAGTAATATAATGTATTATTTTTCTGATTAATGCTTATTCCTAAATCCTAATTTATGATGGTATTTTTGTTTTATAGGTTGAATATATTTATTAAAGTCTTGATGAACTCACTTGACACTATTCTGATCAAACCAAAAAAAAATTTCTATAATTATATTTGAGAATTTGAATTTATAAATAAACAATTGATCAGAAAAATTCGAGAAACTCAGAAAAAATTGATCGGATCGAATATATTCGATTTTCGGTCGGGTCTTGTCTAAACTCAGAAAAAATTCGGAGCAGGTCGAATTTCGTATATATAGATATATTTATTTTATTTCAGTATTTTAATCATTTAATTTAAGAATAAAATATTAGAATTTATCGTAATTCAACTATCCAAAATATTATATAACAAATTATTATAATAATAGTGTTCAATATAACAAATTAAACAATAAATTTATTTAGTCTATATATTTAAAAAATGAGAATTATATATTTAAAAATTATTATTATCATATAAAGAATAAAAGATGTATTTATTATTAAATTTATATCAATTTATAAAATAATTTTTATTTTTTTATATTTAGTACCTAAAAAATTATACTCCCTCCGTCCCGGCCAAATGTTTACATTTGGTTCGGGCACGGAGACCAAGGATAGTGGGTGTAATAGTGATTTTATTGTTAAAATAAATGAAGTAGTGGGTGTAATAGTGTAAAGTGTTGAAAAAGTGGAGTGAAGTAGTGGATGTAATAATATATTTATTGTTAAAAGTTACTATTTTTAGTAATGTAAAGAATTGAGTGGGACGTCCCAAAAAGGAAAGTGTAAAGAATTGGTTGGGACGGAGGGAGTATAATTAATAATTAACTAGTCCATCTCAGTATAAATTTATCGATCCAGTCTCAAAATTGAATATAACCAGTCCGGTTTTCAATTTACATATTTAAAAAAATTTGACTTCAATTTTGACCAATTATATAGCCCTACAAAAGACGCATTATAATTGAAAATTATCAAACATAACCTTTATTTTATCACTCATAAGCAATTTATGAATTATAATCCAAAATATTAATTACTCCAGTGATGGAGAGCATGAATTATGAATAAGATGACTGGAGTTTGACTCCATTAGAGTTTTTAAGGTTCTGGTTAGGATTTTTGTTAAAAATTGATGTGCTCTAAAAAAAAGTGACTATAGAAAAATGTACGGTTAGAAAAATCAGATTACACTTTGATAATATTTTTTGATTTAATTATATTTTGAGATGTAATATATAAAAAAATATTTTGGAATAGGTTTGATAATAAAATATATTATTTATTCATATAAAAGTTAAAAAACAGTTTTTTTTATCAAAAGTATGTGGCACCTACTTTTTCTAAAAACATTTTTTAGACCTTTTTTTTTTCCTTCAAAAAACTGTTTTAAAATTTACCAAACGTCTTTTTAACTGATTTTTTATAAAAAAAACATTATTATTCCTGTTGTAACAATAATATCACATGAGACCTAGATTAATAACAGGAAACATGTTTCACTTACATCATAGGTCCATAATATTTCCTTCCGTCCATTTTATGAATTATTAAAAAAAAATAACATAATTTTAATTATAATTAAAATAATATTTTTCCAATTCTATACTATATTATTATAATTAAAATAATATATTTTTAAAAGTTTTGGTAACGATCCTAATTATCCAATTTTAGGTAAATCATAGAAACGATCTTAACCATTCAATTTTAATAAAATTCAATTTTAAAAAGAATATATATCATACATACAACTATAAACCCCGATAGTCCTTCTTTTATACACCTTCTCACGGATAATATTATATTATATTTAAATTATATTCTATATTTTCTATTTTAAGAATCCTACTTATCCTATAATTTTTATTTAATATATCATTAAAATTTATGAATATTATTAATCCTTTTATACAACATATTTAACTTTTATAATCCAAATAATATACATATTTATTAAAAATTTATTTATTATATATAATTTTTAACTATTATCAAAACAACTCTTTTAATTAATTTATTAACACTCATATCGTTAATAAATTTATATAAAATATGACAATATAGCACGCATCGCACGTGTTATAAGTTTGTATTAATAAAATTAAAAATACTATAATTTTATTAACGAGACTGAATAATATTATACATGTGCTCGGAGTATGTAATAATATTGTACATGTGATCCATGCCTATTTTGAAACATAACAATTAAATGCAAAACACTGCTCCTAAATACAATTAAAAATAATTTTTTAAACCTTCTTTTAGAAAAACTACAGTTACAATTAATTGATTCTAGTGATATATTCTTATATTTTGGTTGAAATTGAATTACAAACCCATATTTCTAGAAACAAAATTATATTTTATGATAAACTAGGCGACTAAGCTGCGTTTCGCAACGGCTTTATAATATTTTTATAAATTTATTAAAATTATATGAAATTAATTTTATAATTTGGGAAAAAATTATCAAACAAACAATTATAAAATGACTTTATGTAATTAACTTTGAGAACATACATTTTACTCTTCTAATAATATATAAATTAGTCAAAATAATATTTTATAAATTGATTGTTATTAAGTAATTAACTAACGTGGGCTAATAATTTTATATTTTTCTAACATGAGTACCATAAAATAAATAATATCATTTATATTCTAACTTAATAATTTATCGTATATTCTTTCTTGTCGTTTTTGATTTGATTGTCCATCCGAATAAATAATAAAAACAAATTTGATTATCATAAATGCTATTATATATAATCGTTATTGATTTTCTTTAAAATTGAAGTGAACATTTTTTTTTAAAATCATAACATAGATTATTAAATTTTAATATTTAACACATTTTTTTGGATAATATCTTTACATGAAAATACATTCAGTATAAGTAATAATTTATAATTATTTTCTTCAATATTTTTTTCCATATATTATATATACACTTATCTTGTACAATTAAAAGAAGCACTTACTTTTTATTTTTCGTGATAGAAAATGAAGTTGTAATTATTAAGATATAAAAAATTCAAAATTCGATGAGATTTAGAAAAATAGCTTGAAGCCTTTTCTCCTTTATATTATATATATATACTTATCTTATCTTGTACAATTAAAAGAAGCACTTACTTTTTATTTTTCGTGATAGAAAAGGAAGTTGTAATTATTAAGATATAAAAAATTCAAAATTCAATGAGATTTAGAAAAATAGCTTGAAGCCTTTTCTCCTTTATATATATTCTAGCTATAAGATGGTGTTAACTAAGTGCTCTTCTTTTCTTAACGCCGTAAAGAAAGTTCCATCAAAGGTCATTCTTATCATTAAACGATGCCAATCATGTCAGAAGAGGGTCCGAAGCAAGATGCAGAGTGTATCACAACAACAGAAGAGGGTCCGAAGCAAGATGCAGAGAGTACTAAAACAACAAAAACACCTATTATGAGTACTCCAGCAATCCAAACCGTGACAAGCGATGGAATTGCTGACGAATCATCGGAAATAAAACCGGTTTCTAATATACAATCAGGTGTGGAGGCTGCTGATGAGGTTGCTCTGGTATGCTGTGCATGCTGTGCTCAATGCACATTATTTGTGGTTTGTCTTCCCTGTGAAATTGTTTGCGAAATTGTTGGCTTCGTTACCAAATGCCTCTTGCTTCCATGCAAGTGTGCCATTCTCAGTTGTGCATGTTGTTGTGCATGTTGTTGCCCCGATCACCTGATCATGTGTTGAAATTTTATGTTATTTGGGATGTGTGCCTAATATTATTAAACTTTTTTATTCTGCTGGCAATTTCACGTTTTCAGTGTTGATATAATTTCTTGAATTTATTGTAATAGTGGATGATATGTTGATTGGAATTCAGTGTTTACTGTGATTAATTTGGTCAGTTGGCTCGAGACATGGAGATTCCGAAGTGAATCACATATACTCTACTTACCTGACACTTTTTCCAAAATTATAGAAATCGATTTTCTATAATAGTTTTTTTGATGATTGATGATTTAAAAAAAAAATGTATTTATACATGTGAATTTTATAAAACTATCTTTAAAGTATTATTTTAATAGTTAATATTAAATATACATCGTTTAGTGGAGTCAAATATTTTATTCCCCTGATATCCGACCCTTGTTTTTACGGAAGTGGAGGGCACCAGTAAAGTAGTCCTATACAAGAAGTGAAGCAGAGGTACAAGTCGGCGGTGCTGTAATAATACTAAAGTAATTAGGCCTAATTAAGTAGACAAATCAGTAGATTACAAAAGACAGAATAACTCGGGGTGGCAATTTTGCACCCATTCCGAAACTGATATGAACTCAACCCGAAAAAATATAAATTAGGATCAGTAAATATTCAACCCGAAACAACTAGGTACAATCAGACACGAACCCGAAACCCGAAAATTAATGAACTCTATATTTATAATTCTATTGTTGAAATACTTTATGTTTAAAATAATTAAATTTAATTACAATAAAATAACTTTCACGTGCAAGGATAGATACTCGCTAGTTGGTTCATAATTATTTAATAATAATAACAATATTTTACACATGTTCTGCCCAATTTTACATGTGACAGAGTGAGTACAATACATATTATACATTTGAAATGTAATTTTCACGTGCAATGAAAGAGAAATGAACGGTTTTTTCTTAAAATTTGTACAAAAACAATCAGTACATATAAATCGGGAGAGAGGGAGCATATAATATAAGAGTATATTTTCAATTACTCTGGAAAAAATAGAGACAATGAAACTCGAAATATCCCGAAACCCAACACGAACCCGGTATGTACGGGTTAGAGTTAGGAAAAAATCAAACTGAAACAACCAGATACAATCTGACCCGATACAAACCCGAGCTAGAACCCGAAATTGCCGACCCTAATAATAACCATATTAAAGTGTTGAAAACAAGTTGCCAACTACTAACACTTTACATTAATAAAGTTAAGATGATGATGAAATATAGCAAACCCATTATTCATTTCTTTAATCAATATACAGGAGCTTGTTAATTAGTAAAGGCAATTTACAAACTGAGCAAAAAATAAGGCCAAGCTACTAAGCTAGCAATCTCTCTGTTTCAACATATCTGTATATGTTTATGTATAGACACACAGTATTTGTATAAATTACATGAAGGAAAGAGTGGTTGCTTAGGGTTTATGCAAGTCACCAGCATTCTCAATTTGTGTGTAAATTGCCCACCAGATCCCACTTCTTGATTTGCATTGTTCACTGTTTTAAGATTTTTGACTGGTAAGTCAATTCTGTGTTTGATTTGAGCTTTTAATATGGGGTTTTACAACTTTTAAAAAGTTAAGCTTGACTTGTTATAAGAGTTTTGAGATGGTACTATATAGTGAACTCAAGTACACTTAACATGCAGAATATATGTTATTTATGTACCGGTTCTTGTTTATTATGGTTCTCATGGTGGTTTTGTTGTTTAGCTTAATTCCCAATGTTTCTCATGTTTTTATATGTTCAAGTTGATCTGTTTTTATAATTTTGGTGTAGCCTGTAGGATTGGTCCAAAACTCTAGACTCATGTAGAGTGAAGGCTAATCAAATGGTCTTAGTAAAGTGTATTAACTTTTGTTTGATTAATCGAGTGTTGGCGACATGGCCTGCATAACGGGAGCTATGTTAACATACCATCCCAACGCTGTTTGTTCCAATATAACTCGATATGAGTTATTTTCCCTTGGAAGTTGTATTACCTGATAAGCTTTATATATTCAGGTAGGCATGGTAGTTAAGTTTGTTGCACTTGACTGGATTCTATGAGAATGCAAGAGTGTTGATTTTCTGTGTGCCAATCTGGGTGGTGGTGATGTCTCCTTCCCCGGCAATGAGACTCTCGCCTGGAAGAGAGTTGAAAGCTGACAATCACAAGAGAGGGCATAGTCTTAAGGGTGGAATATTCTTCAGAGAGAAGGATGAGGATCTTGCTTTGTTTGATGAGTTACAAAGCAGCGAAACAGACAATTTCTTGCTTCAGTCAGACGACGATTTGGAAGACACGTTTGGTAAGATAAACAACTGGCCTTTTTATATATATATAACTTTTATGATGGTTATAATTCGTGTCTATATTGTCGGCGTTGCAGCTACAAAATTGAGTTATTTCTCGGAGCGTAAGCTTGGAATATCCGTTCCTGTTCAAGGAGAAAGCAGTGATATTCTCAATGCTGAGGAAGAAAAAAATGATTACGACTGGTTGGTCTTCGTTTCATTTTTACACTTTATAGTTTATGTGGAGTATCACTTTTCTCTATCCACAGAATTCGATATTCCTAATTGCAATTTGCAAAGATCAATCCTTTTCTTACGATGTTTAAGTACTCCTTTTTATTTCAGTTCCCCTTTCCTTCGATAAAACTTTTGCATCTTAGTATAAAAGGCGCCACCTTAAGCATTCCCCACTCAAAAGTTTATAAAGTTTGGTTTACCAAGTAGTTTTAGAATATTTGCAAATATTACTTGTACCTTTACTTATTTATGTGATCCTAATTGATAACTTGTTGTATCGTAGTATAACTTCTTATATCTCTGAATCGAAGGTTAATAACTCCTCCAGACACGCCTTTATTCACTTCTCTTGATGATGAGACAGCACCTCTTGATCTTGCACAGAGAGGCAGACCTCGAAGTTTACCTATTTCAATCTCGGGATCATCAACAGTATGACTTATTTTATTCAGACGTTTAAGCTAACTTTTTTTAATATGTGGATAATTTCTATTGGTAATTTATCTGTATTTGTTCTCTTTCTTTGCATCCCTCCCCTTAGTATGATAATGCATAAAATGCATGTCTAATGACAGATAGAGAAAAGTCGCAGAAGCAGTAAAGGTAGTGCTAGTCCAAGTCATTTAAGCTCATCTCCTCGGTCTGGCAATAGTACAGATCAGAAGAGAGGCAGAACATCTTTAACACCTCAATCAAGTCCAACCCCTAGTTCACGGCATGCCACTCCTTCAAGAAGATTATCTTCTCCCCCAGGTGAGCCTTCACCATCTTCTCCAAGGTCAAGTACACAAACTCCTCGAAGGTTGAGTACAAGTTATATCGGTGGTTCAAGGGGAACATCCCCCGTCAATACAAGTAGAGGGAATTCCGCCTCGCCCAAAATAAGAGCCTGGCAGTCGAACATTCCGGGGTTTTCCCTGGAGGTGCCTCCTAATCTATGCACTTCGTTGGCTGATCGGCCTGCATCCTTTGTGAGGAGATCCTCACCTGCTTCCTATAATGGTCGAGATTCTTCCACCAGATCTAGCAGACAATCAATGTCTCCCACTGCTTCTAGAAGTGTCAGTTCATCTCATAGTCATATTCAGGACCATTTTAGTCCCCACACAAAACATTCAGCTGTGTCTTCTGATAATTGTGACACAGAGTCCCTATTATCCATTTCAGCAGGTACTTCTTATCGCTCTTCGGTCAGGAGGGTAAGCTCACTTCCAAATAATAGAGCTCCAACCTTCTCAAAG